>OX383309.1:12232121-14959621 GCA_947523025.1 Dryobota labecula
ATTTATATAAAAAACTAGCTGACCCGACAGACTTCGTTCTGTCAAAAGCAATTTGACTGTGGCAGTTTGTCTACGCGTAAAGGAATAGTATAAACTTCACTACTCTACCTAGTAGGGTAGGTAGGTAGGTAGGTAGGGGAGGCCCTACCCTACCTACCTACGTACCTACCTACCTACCCTACCTACCTACCCTACCCTACCTACCCTACCTACCGTCAACAAACACACATAAAATAATTAGCGAAATCACTAATAGTATTTTTTTTTTTCTATATTTTCTTACCGTTTAAACCTTTCCTGGACTACGACAAACATTTCAAAACCAAAATCAGCTAAATCGGCCCAGCCGTTCTCGAGTTTTAGCGAGACAAACGAACAGCAATTGATTTTTATATATACCTATGGATAAACAAGAAAACGTCTGTTTAAAATAAAAATAAAATATTTCCAGCATCGCAATAACAACCTTAACAATAACAATTTAAAAGTATAAAAAAAATACAGTATTTATTGTGTTTCGGCAGTTAGAGGTAAGATAGCCAGTACCTCTGTGGTTGAGGATTCCGGGCGAAGCTCGCTTCCATCTTCGGCCTTATCATCACTTACCGTCAGGTGAGATGAAGGCCAAGAGCTTCCCAGTTGTGGATTATAAAAACGCTACACTTGGAACACACATTTATGTTTTGCAGCGCCCTGACAGGATTCATGTACAAAAACCGACAATAATATTTTGTAAAATGTGTGATGTGCATGAGAGCAAATAAATAAATAAATAAAATAAATGGGGATCACACTGATCACAGTAAGGGCTAGGCGCAGCGCGGCGCGGTTGTGACTACCAATCAAATATCAACGTTGCGTGCCTAAAAATAAAGTTAAGAATAAATAACCTGAGACACGCGCCTCTTTCCGCTTCGACGAGCTCTCGAGGTAATGGAAGTTTATTTATTTTCAACTTTATTTCAACTGGTTCCAGGTCAATATTTGTTTGGCAGTGAAGAATGCGCCGCTCTGCACCTCGCCAGATGGGCGCCAGCCCCTAAGTCGTTATTATCGCCATAAAAAAGAATGATATAGACTAACAGATTTCGCATTACCCCCTACCATCAGTTGGTACTATTTACCACTCTTTCTTTTTTATTTCGGGGTGGAAAATTCTCATGGATGTCCTCCGCCCTAGGGCATCGGTCTGTCAGAACTTTACTGACTAAAAACTACCCCGGTGTTCCCTTCCCACACTTGGACCGGGGATTATGAGAACTAGTGCGCCTTCCACGGTCCCCGGCTAGTACCTGCCGCCTTTGCGGGCCACCTCAGGCCCGCGGGGAGGTGAGGTGTAAGACTGCCCCCGCTACGTCCAATAGGGGCACGTGCTGCCGCCTCGGGTCCTGCTGTATTGGGGGCGACAGACTTCCCCGAGTCCGCTGTTCCCCCAGAGCTGTTTACGGGGGCTGGAAGAAAGCATTGTCCGCCCTCCGCCGACACCCAGTCCATCTGCAACGAGTGGGAGATTGCTTTCAATCTCCGTCTCCCTACTGTTTACTATCTTAGTCTAAGTATCTAGTGGTCTCCTTCACCCAGACCCAGACAATTATAATCGAACTCCTAAACTAACCTTCTTCTTCTGTTGTCTCCAGGTGATACCAGCAATGTTTCACACGGCAAGCATCTGGCTGACCCTGGCGCTGGCAGTCCAACGGTACATCTACGTCTGCCACGCGCCGGTAGCTAGGACATGGTGAGTTTTATTTATTACTAGCTTCTGCCCGCGACTTCGTCCGCGTAAAATTTCAGCCCACAGCCCACCCCGTCGCATCGCATAGCCCGTCCGCGTAATTACATCGTTTTCGCTTAGCGTTTTTTCCGACTTTTTGTCGTTTTGCTCGGCTCCTTAGGGGCGTAGCATGATATTAAATAGCCTATACACTTATTTTGATGCGAAGTTATTTTAAAATTATGATATCTCCTAAGATGTTGATTGAAATCAAGTGATGTCAAGGACAATTTTGTTTACATTTAAATACTTGTGATTAATAACATATTTATTTGGATAAGGATTAATATTATGTTGACAAAACTCCTTCGCAAAAAACAAATTTGATTACCATAAAAAAAGTTTATAGTGAGTCAATCTTAAAAGATAAACATATGCTGTCGCGGACTTTTTTTTAATTTTTAAAGAAGAACAATTTATATACAGGATATTTGCGTAACTTAAACCGTTTACGCAGCGCACGCAAAGGAAACTAAAGAAATTATAATTGTTCCCGTTTTTGCAACATTTTTCATTTATGAGATGTTATATAGCCTATAATATTCCTCAATAAATGAACTATCCAACACAAAAATAATTTTGCAATTCAAACCCTTCAGGGATTACAGCCGTGATATTAAGTTATGTTATAGTTTAATTTCCGCGTCAACCCGCTATATTGTCGAAGATTCTGAATAAGCCATTTTTTCTCTAAAATTGTCATCCTTTGACCACATTTGTTCAAGACGAACTGAGTTCACTTTTATGCCAAGTCACTATCAAAAGTCATTTATTCAAATTAGGCTGAGAATCACTTTTTGAACGTCAAAATTACATAAGACAGTCTCCCAAAACGTCCGCCCTTCACCACTTCTTAGTGCTTTAGCTGGGAAGAAGAAGTGGCGCAACAAACTCCCCAGCAGCACAGCTCTCTGTTCAATTAGATAAACTTGATTCTATACAATAGTAGGTACGCAAAGTAAGTAACATTACGAGACACAGAACATTAAATTAAATTATTTGCCATATGTCAGCTAGCACACGCCAATATACCAGCAAATATAGTGAAAAACTATACTCAAGTAAAAAACTAAAAATGCACAAAAAAACTAATTACTTAAATAAAAATCTCCTGGCATAAAGGGCGTGCCCGCTTACATGTGCAATGCTGAATTATGTTACACAAATTGATAAACTAGGACCATCGCAGTAAAATACTAATAACAATAACGAAACCATGGTCAGCAAGATGACCAGGCAACACAAGCAGCACCCGTTCACGAGCATAACGCAAAGATCAGCCCTCGCCATATTTGAGGAAAGGCGGCAACCCGACCCCCGACGCTACCGCAAGCAGTGACATCTAAGGGAGAATGACGAACTTGCTGCCGATTACTCAGAAGAATAATATGATCAACCGTCGAGGTTGTTAGCTAACCACATAAATATTTGTCAGTAGATAGACTCATTTCATAAAAATATTGAATTATAATCGCCCCTTGACACTCTCGTTTTTCCATAACCCGTCTTGAAGAACGCTTCATACCCAACAATCCTGTCAGAATATTGCCTAAGGGTACTCCCAAACTCACTGAAACGGAATACAGCTGAGCTGTTTGCAAACAACGACATTATTCGAATAGCTCTCCGTTGATATAGGTACCTATATTTCTGAGTAACATGGTTCCGTAGAATAAAGTTAGATTTATGGGTGTACCAAATACGGTGGATATTTGTATTTTAGTAATAAATTAATATCACTCCGCTGTTCCCCGAAACAGAATCCAGGGCCTCAAGTCTGCTATTACAATAGTGTCAGAATGGTCTCTTCATTGTGAATTTTTGACAGATTTGCCATACAAACACTGTCAAATACTCACAATGGCGAGACCATTCTGACACTATTGTAATAGCAGACTTGAGGCCCAGAGGTTCGCCAGCGGGGTATTCTGTTTGTTTTTACCCGACTGGCCTAGGTGCCGAGGGTGTTTTTCGAGAGTATGTATGTTTGTCTGTCTATTTCTAAGGCACACTCTGTAGCCTAATGGCTTGATGGATTTTAACATATTATGAGGTGACGTTAGATTCGTCTAAATTATGTGAGTGATAGACTATATAATATTTATTATTGCATCCGCAAATACAAAAAAAAGGAAGGAAGGTTTAAAAAAAAACATCAATTTTGGTATCAAATATGAGCTAGTAATGAGACAATTCCAAATAATTATAATATTTATATATATACATATATTAATAAAACTAAAAAGCTTGAGAAAAAAAAACCGACTGCTAAAACGCATACCTATTTAACGCTTGATTTACCTTACATAATCCACCTAGATGAACTTAAAAATATAGAAATATATAATATATCTATATACTAGCTATTACTTATATTATGTTTATTTATGTGCAATAATAATATTTCATTACCTAGGTATTTTGTTTAAAAAAAAATACGAAGTTGCGCAAATAATTCGCCGCGATTGAATTTTGCAAGACTGCAGCCTATTTTTTTAGGGTGGGAAATTATCAAATAGGTAACTTCTCCCGCTCTGGGCGGAGCGGGAGGGCGTGTCAGACTTTTACTGACTAAAACCCACCCGTGTTCCTTCAGTTGCCTGTGTTCCAGGGCCACAGTATCCTTTTCGGACATACCCGCAACCCTGGCAGGAAGACTGCAGCCTTAAACACCCTTCACGAATCTAAATGATTGATATACACCTTGCGGCTTCCTGGTATAAACTACTCATGTTACTACCACCCATTATAATCAAAGTAAATATTAACAAAGCATACCCGAGTAACGAAGGATGTCCAATCAACCGAAAATCATTCGCTATAATAACATAAGCCTCCCTTTGAACGCGTCAAAGCATTAACTAAAATATAACACGTGATTTATCTGTGAAATCTGTTGTGGTAGGGATGGGATTAATTTTTGGATTTATATTCGGTAGTGCGTAGCTTTTTTGGCTTAGACATAATCACTTCAATGCACTCTTGAAAGCCTTTCATGGATTTAGGGGATCTTACAGCATACTTGGCTGGAGAGCTGTCATGCCCCAGTCGTTACGGAAACATCAATTCAGCCGAAAGACGTCCACTGCTGGACATAGGCTTCCCCCAAGCACCGCCACCTCGACCGGTTCTGTGCTTCCCGCATCCAGTGAATTCCTGCAGCTTTCATAAGGTCATCGGTCCACCTTGTGGGCGGCCAACCAAAGCTACGTCTTCCGGTACGCAGTCGCCACTCCAGAACCTTTCGGCCCCAACGGCCATCTGTTCTGCGCGCAATATGCCCTGCCCATTGCCACTTAAGTTTGGAAATTCTTCGAGCTATGTCGGTTACCTAGGTTCTCCTGCGGATCTCTTCATTTCTGATTCGATCTCGTAGGGAAACTAAGCATAGCCCTTTAACGCCGCTTTAGCCGTTACGGGAACATTATAAGCTATTCATGATTATACACAACATACATTATAATATATTATTTTCTTTACTTCAAATATTTGTTAAAACAGCTTTGTTATGTATTACCTAGTCTTGGAACAACCTACCCTCTCACTAGGAGTCGGGCGTTCGTAACTGCGCCACAGTTTTTAACTATGGCAGCTGTTATCATATAACATTGTTTGTCTTTGAATGTATTTTTATTATTTTAGTTTTAATTTGTTTCATTGTTAATTTTAATTTAATTCTATATTATTTTTGTACCTATACTCCATTTACTATAGCATTAGACCAATAACGGCTAAATAACGACAGTTATTGCGTAATATAGTTTAAATTACTGCACTTTAGAGTTATTTTTTTAATGTAAATGGTAAATAGATTACAGTGCTTTGTATTTAACGTGAAATAACGGAATTTATTAAACGTTTACATCGAAATAACGAAACGGTGAGAACAGTTATTTGTCTAATGTTATAATAAATAGAGTATAGTATATAACAATTTAAAACTTAACTTACCTATTATAACGTAAACTCACTCATCTAGATCATATCAAACTTATTCCTGTAACTAAAATATTAAATTTATACCTTCGCTAAAAAAAAAAAAAAAAAAAACTTACACCCACACGCACACTCATGTACACATACACACACATACACACCCTCACACATGCATACACTCACGTGCAAATCTCATACACCGAGAGCTGCTAAATTAATGTTTTATTTCAGTTTTATTTTTATTTTTTCTATGAATTCTTACTAGCTTCCTCATTGTAAAGCTACCACCTAAGGGAAGAGCGAGACAGCTCCGACACAAGTACTATTGTAACTTAATGGGGCTGCCTCAATTTATATATGACACAATGCTTAAGTTGAAATATATTTTTTTGTATTTGTATTTTTGTAGTTGTACTTATGTTCAGTTCATAACCATTTGTGGGAACTACAAGGTGTCTTTCTCATTAATTTTAAAGTATTTCATAAGGTACGCACAAAAACATCGCCTATAATGACAACGAGGGTGGGCGCTGATACCTATAATTATAAGATATTAAGTTACCTTAGCTTATATATTGGCTCCAACTGGAACATACAACCTTACTTACCTAAAGGGCCTATTTCTAATGTAAACCATGTTTTTTATTACTTGAAGGTGCAAATAAACATTTTTTTTTTTTTTTTTTTTTTTGTTTTTCCGAAAATAAAGTTATTTTTCATATTTTTTGAAAGTCGTTTTTTATGTTTTTTATTTTTCACTTTTTAGGTATGATCAACAATTCGATTAGCACTACTTGCTACACCGCACAAACAACAGTGACACAAGATACCTATACGAAGTGGATTAAATACGTATTATCGAAGCTAACTCACAAACTACCCAAGCAAAGTTAATAAAAATCGGTTAATAACCATTTATAGGCCGAGTGCATCTCATGACAATTCCAATAAGCCCAAACATGGCTAGGATACATTGTTTTATTACGGAGTTCCGGTGCATGCCTTCCGGCTTCATCTTCAGATCAGTTCGATGGTACCATTTTCATCAGAATTATTTATATAAATTTGCTTCATAGTCGCTTGACTATCTTAATCGAGATATCTTATCGCCACCAGTGAAATACTTATCATTGAGGAGTTCCGGTGGCCATTTATGGTCTTTTTCATCAGTTCCACTTCATGAAAAGACACTTTCTGAATGCAAATGCTTGAGTTGTTGATGAAAATATAAAAATCGCTATATGTTTGCCTATAAAATTTGAGGAGTTCCCTCAATTCCTCATGGATTCCATCATCAGAACTGGATTTTGTAAAAAATGGGACCAATCTGGAAGTATATTCTTTCAAATAAAAAAAGAATTTTCCAAATTAGTTCATAAACGATGGAGTTCTGAGGTAACAAGCTTTAAAAAAAAAACATACAACCGAATTGATAACCTCCTCCTTTTTGGAAAGTCGGTTAAATAGTTGTGGTATGTGGTATGTGATAGCTGAATATACGGTGTATCGATCTCTTAACGTTGGACCACTATTTACGCCACACCCTGTATTTAGCGGAAACTTTCGGCTTACCACGAAAATTTTCGGCCTATTTGTTTTCGACCTAACCCGCATTCCTACCATCCCTACGAAACATTACATATCAGACATAATTCGTGTATACTTAGTAATTATTATCTAACGGAATGCTAGGAATGTTCACCGGACGTGGTAGATAGGGATGCATGAAGTACCAAAAAGTATCGATATACAATCGATATAAAAAAAAAAAATACTTATCGATTTCGATGTATCGAAAAAAACATAGATACGAGTATGTCGGTGAAATTTTCTAAAAAAGATTTGTACTTTATGAAATTCGATTGTGATTGTATTTTATTCATATAAATACCAAACTTAGAACATCATTTCTGATGTAAAATCTAAAATTAATAAAACATTGATAAAAATAAGTCTACTCTTTTACGGCTCTGAATACCAGCGGCTTTATTATATGGCGGCAACGGTGTTGCTATTGGAAATATAACGGATTTGATACAATTTCGATACTTGATATTTTATCTTTTATCTAAATATATAAAAGAAGAAACTGACTGACTGACTGACTGACTGACTGACATATCAACGCACAGCCCAAACCGCTGGGTCTATAGATTCCAAATTTGGCACGTGGGTTCCTTATGAGGTCTAGGGGTGCACTAAGAAAGGATTTTAGGAAATTCCACCCCTAAGGGGATAAAAAAGGGGATGAAAGTTTGTATGAAAGTCCGTCAGTTTTGAAGTTAGGATCTTTAAATTTTGTGTTCAGGCTGATGATTGAAAATGAATTTATACGTGTCTCAGCGTTTTTGATAATTCCACCCCCAAAGGGTTAAAAAGGGGGATGAAGTTAAGTTCCTTAATTTTCGAAGAAAAATCACAAATTTTTACTATCTAGGCTTATGGTTGGAAGCCAAAGCGTGTTGTCGGATTTCCAAGCCTTTAGGGGATGAAAAGGGGGATGAATTTTTTTGGTTTTTAATTAAAATTCTTTATATATTAAGTTAAAATCACTAAAACTTCGGCTTATGTTTAGAAACTAACACAACCAACGTAAATAGTTGTTTTTTTTTAATCTCAATTCGGTTGTATTTTATTTTATTTTTAATGTTTGTTACCTCAGAACTCCGTTGTTTGTGAACCGATTTGGCAAATTCTTTTTTATTTGAAAGGATATACTTCCAAATTGGTCCCAAAATCCAGTTCTGATGATGGGATCCATGAGGAATCGAGGGAATTCCAGCGATTTTTGTATTTTCATCAAAAACTCAAGCATTTGCATTCAGTAAGTATCATTTGATGAAGTGGAACTGATGAAGAAGACCACAAATGGGCTCAAATGTTCCTCAATGATAAGTATTTCACGGGTGGCGGGTGGTTCACTCGGGCTATAAATGATAATTAACCGATTTTTATTAACTTTGCTTGGGTAGTTTTTGAGTTAGCTTCGATAATACGTATTTAATCCACTTCGTACATCTTGTGTCACTGTTGTTTGTGCGGTGTAGCAAGTAGTGGTAATCGAATTGTTGTGGGGTAGGTACCATAACTAAAAAGTGAAAAATTAAAACTTTTAAACTAAAAAAACAACCGACTTCCAAAAAAAAAAACACTATAAAGTGAAAAATAACTTTAATTTCGGAAGTCGGTGGCAAAAAACGAAATTGCAGAACCAAGGTCACCGACATCCGAAATTAAAGTTATTTTTCAATTTTAGTTTTTTTTTTTTTGGAAGTCGGTTGTTTTTTTGTTAAAAAGTTTTTTTTTAATTTCATCCCACAAGGATCTGAAAAGGGTGATGAAGTTTTTTTATTGAAGTCGTTCATTCGCAAAATTTTGTATTCAAGTAAAAATAATATAATTACAGGTGTACTGTTTCTAACTTTACAATATTTTACATGGAGCGTCTGCCTATCTAACCTCCTCAACGCAGTTACTGGGTTTAGTTCATAAACTTGAAACTCAACACAAATACGTTCTTAGTACATAAAACACAAAGTTTGTCATAATTCGTTTTTCAAAACATCCCCTCTTAAGGTGCTTATTCTTTTGAAAGAAAAAAAAAAGAATTACGAGTATATGGGGTTTTCGAGAATTGATCCCAAACAGGGGAATGAGGGGTAATTAAGTTTTTAGGGGAGTATTTAACTGCTTGCCTTGAATAACTCAAAAGGTTTTATTTTTAAGTTTTTGAATTACTCAAAAGTATTTTTAATCCCGGTCATAGGGTACTTTCATTCGCGGTAGTACGTTCCCGTTGGATTTTTTCCGACATCCACGCGGGCGAAGCCACGGGCAAAAGCTATCTCTATATCTATATATATAAAATGGTAAACTGACTGACTGACTGACTGATATATCAACGCACAGTCCAAACCGCTGATCCTAGAGACATGAAACTTGTGATTTGTGAGGAGTAAGTATCCACTAAGAAAGGATTTTTGGGAATTCTACCCCTAAAGGGGTAAAATATGGGATGGAAGTTTATATGAAAGTCCGTCAGTTTTGAAGTTAGGATCTTCAAATTTTGTGTTTAGGCTGACAATTGAAAATTAATTTACACGTGTCTCAGCGTTTTTGATAATTCCACCCCCGGAGGGTTAAAAAGGGGGATGAAGTCGGATTCGAAGAAAAATCATAAAATTTACTATCTAGGCTTATGGTTGGAAGCTAACGCAACGGTGTTGATAGAATTTCAACCCTTAAGAGGGTGAACAGGGGGATGAAATTTTGTTTTTAATTAAAGTTCTTTCTTTTTTAAGTTAAAATAACTCATATTTCGGCTTATGGTTGGAAACTAACAAAACGTAAATCATTGTTTTTTTTTTTTTTTTTTCAACCCTGAAAAGGGGGATGAAGTTTTGTATTGAAGTTGTTCATCCGCTAAATTTTGTATTCAAGTAAAAATAATATAAGTACACGTGTACTGTTTCTAAATTTACGGTATTTTACATGGAGTGACTGCCTAACTGACCTCCACAACGCAGTTACTGGATAATACAATACCCCTTGGTAAGAATGGTTGTCAAACTTTCGGGCTTCTGACTTCCCGTAACGACTGTCAAAGATCCATAAATGACAGCCGGGATCAACAGCTTAACGTGCTTTCCGAGGCCCGTGCCTCGGAAAGCACGTTAAGCTGAGCTAAAAGACCTGTCCGTACAGGTCTCTGTATGTAAAGATGGTCACCCATCCACAGACCAACCACGGCAAGTGTAGCTTAACCTGATCGATCGACCTGTGCGGCTCTTATTATTTAGCCCCGGAGAAACCCCCTATCCCCTTCTCCGGGAGAATCGATATAGATTAGGATAGTTAGGATACTAACAGAATGCGATAGTGCTCATCCAACTGATACAATACATAAATAGTAAAGATGCAATTTAAGCAATATGGCTTTTGTCACGGCTCCGGCGCTGGATGTATCTATTATCACTCAATAAAACAGTTGATTGTTGTACATGGAGTTTCAAGCATACACTATGCAAGCAGCAAGCATGCAGCATGCAATGAGCAAGCAAGCAAGCAAGCATGCAGCATGCAAGCGAGCATGTAAGCAAGCATGCAGCATGCAACGGAGCATGCAACATGCAGCAGGCATGGTGTCTGTCACGGTTCCGGCGCTGCGGGGCTCCGGCGGTCCCACGCGAGCTTATCGTCGCAGATGGTTTAACGCTCACCACCACAGCTTCGTCTTGCTGGCCGGCTACGCCGGCCATCCTCAGCCGCGGCGGCAAGCGTTACAACCATCTGCTCCTCAACTCGTGGGCCGCCTCGCCCCTCCGCACCTACGCGATTCTAAATTACACTCTAGGGGTACAAGGCTGAATGGAGTCGGATTTACAGCGATTCGTTTTTGTTACTAAAACATGGCTTTTGTCACGGCTCCGGCACTGGATGTATCTATTATCATTCAATAAAACAATTGATTGTGAACATGGAGTTTTTATTTCCCTGTAAGCATGCAAACAAGCATACACTATGCATGCAGCAAGCATGCAGCATACACTATGCATGCAGCAAGCATGCAGCATGCAAGCGAGCATGCAAGCGAGCATTCAAGCAAGCATGCAGCATTCAAGGGAGCATGCAACATGCAGCAGGCATGGGTTCTGTCACGGCTTCGGCGCTGCGGGGCTCCGGCGGTCCCACGCGAGCTTATCGTCGCAGATGGTTTAACGCTCACCACCGCAGCTTCGTCTCAGCCGCGTCGGCAAGCGTTACAACCACCTGCTCCTCAACTCGCGGGCCGCTTCGCCCCTCCGCGCCTACGCGATTCTAAATTACACTCTAGGGGTAGGGCACGTGGTGCACTCTACGTGGAGTCGGATTTACAGCGATTCGTTTCTGTTACTAAAACTTATTTTTTTAGCAAATGCAGCAAACAATCTATATATATACAATTCAGTAGATAGTAAAGTTAGATTAGGTTAGATTAGATTAGGATATAGATTAGGACACGTCAGCTAAAAAAGTATTTTTGAAAATTCATCCTTTAAGGGGGTAAAAAGGGGAGATTTCGTTTGTTTGAAAAATCTTATTCCTTGAGTTTATAAACTTGAAACTTGGCACGAATGCGTATCTTATTAAATAAAAAAGTTTGATTATTTCAATATTTTTTTTAAACTACCCCATAAAGGGGATGTCAAAGTTTGTATGGAAAAACTGATGACTATCAACACATATAGCTCAAACCACTGAACGGATTTCGCTGAAATTTGGCAAACAGATATTTATTGTGACGCAGGCATCCGCTAAGAACGGATTTTTGAAAATTCAACCCGTAAAGTGGTTAAACTTGGCACAAGGGGGGATTGGGGGATGTCATAGATTGTATGAAAAAAAAAAAACCTTAACGAACTGATCTATTTCAGAATAAATTTCCATTCCATACATTGTAGACTCTAAGAAGGGCTTTAAAGAGGTGAAATGGGGAAGATTTAGATTGTATGAAAAATCTTTTTTTTTTTTAATTCATAAACTTGAAACTCAACACAAATACGTTCTTGATACATAAAACACAAATTTTTCATAATTCGTTTTTCAAAACATGGTCATGTCTTAAGGTGCTTATTCTTTTCAAAGAAAAAAAAAAAGGATTACGAGTATATGGGGTTTTCGAGAATTGATCCCAATCAGGGGAATGAGGGGTAATTAAGTTTTTAGGGGAGTATTTAACTGCATGCCTTGAATAAGTCAAAAGTTTTTATTTTTAAGTTATTGAATTACTCAAAAGTATTTTTAATCCCGGTCATAGGGTACTTTCATTTGCGGTAGTACGTTCCCGTTGGATTTTTTCCGACATTCACGTGGGCGAAGCCGCGGGCAAAAGCTATCTCTATGTCTATATATATAAAATTCAAAGTCCTGACTGACTGACTGATATAACAACGCACAGCCCAAACCGCTGGGTCTAGAGATTCCAAATTTGGCACGTAGGTTCCTTAGGAGGTCTAGGAGTGCACAAAGAAAGGATTTTTAGAAATTCCACTCCTAAGGGGATAAAGTAGGGGATGAAAGTTTGTATGAAAGTCCGTCAGTTTTGAATTTAGGATCTTCAAATATTGTGATTAGGCTGACGATTTAAAATTAATGTATAAGTGTTTCAGCGTTTTTGATAATTCCACCCTCGAAGGGTTAAAAAGGGGGATGAAGTTGAAAAGTCCTTAATTTTCGAAGAAAAATCACAGAATTACTATCTAGGCTTATGGTTGGAAGCTGACGCAACGGTGTTTTTAGAATTTCAACCCTTAAGGGAAAAAATGGGGATGAAATTTGGTTATTAATTCAAGTTCTTTATTTTTTAAGTAAAAATCACTAATATTTCGGCTTATGGTTGGAAACTAACACAACGTAAATCGTTGTTTTATTGTTTATTTTCAACCCACAAGGTTCTGAAAAGGGGGATGTAGTTTTGTATTGAAGCAGTTCATTCGCTAAATTTTGTATTCAAGTAAAAATAATATAAGTACCTACACGTGTACTGTTTCTAGCTTTACAGTATTTTACATGCAGCGACTGTCTATCTGACCTCCACAACGCAGTTACTGGGTAATAAAAAAAAAAAAAAAAAAAAATGATTGTCAGAGTTTCGGTATTCTGATTTCACGTAACGACTATCAAAGATCCATGAATGACATCCGGGATTAACAGCTTAACGTGCTCTCCGAGGCGCGGACGGGTCTCTGTATGTAAAGATGGTCACCCATCCACAGACCAACTGCGGCAAGTGTAGCTTAACCAGGTGGATACTGGTCCTTCACAGTAGGTATTTCTTTACAGTATTCCTCAAATATCACACGTAGTGGAGGACAATTAGCCATGAACAAAGCTCTATACTGTTATTGTTATAATAATTCATAATTATCTAGAAAAAAGAATTTATACTGTACGCAGACGAAGTAAAATAGAATAGTAAAGAAGTCAAACCTTACATTGAATATTCGAATCTGATGCCGAAAATATAGTTTTTAGAATGTTGGTCTGTTTGTTTGTATGTATGTTCCAGTTTGCACAAAAAACGGATTGACGAATTTATATGATATTTGGTACGCAGATAGTTTATAACCTGGATTAACATATAGGTTATTTTTAATCCCGGTAGTACGTTCGGCTTATTCCACAAATCCCCCCTGAAAATCCCCCTTAGGAGGAAAAGTGGAATCTATAAAAAACAGTCTAGAATTCACCCCTGATAATCCCGCTTAGCGGGGAAAACTAGAATTGAAAAAAAAAAAAACCCTAAGATCCCCTGAAAGTGATTTTTTTTACATTAGGGTTCAGTTTTCCCCACTGAGGGGGATTCTCTGGGGGATTAGTGAAATAAGCCGGATTATCAGTGGTGAATTCTAGACTGGTTTTTATATATTCCACTTTTCCTCCTAAGAGGGATTTATCAGGGGCGATTTGTGGAATAAGCCGTACGTTCCCGTCGGCTATTTTTCGACATCCACGCGGGCGAAGCCGCGGGCAGAAGCTAGTATCAATATATAGAAACAATAGGTATCCCCATAAAATATCGATGTATCGATACATCGATATTATTTCCACATGCCTAGTGGTAGATATTCTGATATAATGTCACGGTTGTATAATCTGAAGGTACAGACAGAGGTGTACAGTACTGATACATTCAGCCAGTTAAAAGTCCCATGTAATAGAGGTTGAACATTAACCAATTTTTTATTTTTTATTTAACCTATTTGAGGAACAGGATGTAAATTTCACTCATACTTTATTATATTATGTTGCAAAGAAAGCAAAATAATTGTTTTAAGATTAGTGTCACTTATCAAATGAAAGGCTTCTAAAAATAAAATCAAACTATTTCAAGTCTTACCGTTCAAAGCACGCGTAGATCTCACTTCCTTATATCCTTCGCCATTTTATGATAGCACCCTTCTTCGCTATCAAAGAACAATGGCGCCCGAAGTAAGGACCTCGTGTGACACTCGACCTTTCTTTGTTTCGAGTAAGTCACTGGAGGATGGTATTATCACGCCGCAGTACGTAATGTGGGACAGTCGAGTCTTTTATATCTTCGTTAGTTTTCAAAGATAAGTCTTTATATATACTTGTTACAGTCTGGTTTCGATATAATGTCCAGATGTTTAGCTATACAGAATATTGTATTAAATTATTTCCTTTATCAAATCAGAACACATAATATCATTTGAAGATACAGCACTGAGCAGACTCACATAGAAAACGATTTGCAATAACTTGATTACAATGATGAAAATAGCATAGAGCTTTAACCAATGTCGAGTTGACATCAACCTTTTTAATGATCAGTAATGCTCAGTAATTTTGCTGGTTATGGAAACAAAATCATTTAAAAAAATTAAACTCACACTCAAACCATTTATTTTAAATAAACCAATTACGGGCACTTTTGAATTGTCAAGGGGTTACCTACTACTGCTTTGCACAGCGCTGACCGCGCCACCGAGACGCGTCGCGCGACGAGTATCCATTATACCAGTTTCAAAATAAACATCTTTCATTAACGATAACTTAATTTTTTGTACTAAGACATATTAAAATAGGAAATAGGTGTAAAATAAAACACTTTTAAGTTTATTTTGTCAAAATTTCCGCACTGATTAAAAACTTTCCTGTATAATACTGAGTCGGTAAAGCAGATTCCATCATGCAATGAGCAGACAAAAATAGCCCATAAGGTGATGAACGTAATTTGGCTGAGATTGAACGTATAGAGACGAATTAGTGTTATAGGAACGTAAAAACTCAACACCAATTGGACTCAAAGTAAATCATTAAAATATTTTATATCGTGTGACATACAGAAACAGAAGGACAATAAGACTGCTGAGTGTGAAATCCTGGGTTCGATACGCAGGTCAAGAATGTGTTTAGAATTTATTGATGGGATTTTTTTCGGTAGCAGCCGTCTGGATTAAAAAGAAAAGAAAGAAAGGTTTATTTGTCACAGAAACACTAAAGATACAAAAAGATAATTAACTCGAGTAGGTAGGTAAACAGAAAAATAGAACAAAGTAGATCCACATTATAATCACGAGCACAAAACCGAAATAGTCAGCAGTTACACGTCATGACTGTGACAAGAAGGCTTCCACTCAGCATGATGCTGTGCTATGAGAGACCCACAGCACAGCGCTGATTTTCAGTGATCACCCGAAAAAGACGTACGAAAACCAAGGATTCGTACCCGGATAGTCAGAATAGGCTCGCCTCGTGGCTGTTGTTAGGAACATTGAAAATACATAAGTAAGTAAAACAACCTCTGTGGTCGATTCCCAGCGGAGGCAAAATTTTCTGCTCGGTTTGGTTGGTGGCTACCGCCATCTTATCGAAGTCTGTAGCCATAACAACAATGTTAACAGCATTTGTTTTGTTTCGGCAGTTAGAGGTAAGATATCCAGTTCCTTTGTGATTGAGGATTCCGAGTGAAGCTCGCTTCCACCTTCGGCCTTATCACCAATTACCATCATTCAGGCAACATTTTGATCGGCACGGTATCAGCGAGACGCGGGGGCGGGCTCCCCGCCGCGCCGCGCGTCTCAGGCTCTACTAATGAAATGACATCTCACCCGTTTAAAATAACGATAAAATTAACATTAAGATACAATTAACGTTAATAAAGATTAACGATAAAATGTAGCATAAATAACGATTACCGTTATTTATATATTAACGTTAACTATGTCTTTAAAAGGTAACTTTATGAAAAATTTACCGGTATTTAAAGCCCTGGTTATAGGCCAAGAGCTTACCTGTTGAGGATAACAAAATAAAAACTTCAAAACCGTACTCTATTCCATTCCACTTTTCCTTACCACTTCGTAACTTTTTTAGTTCTTTTCCACCACATCACACTAATATTATAAAGGCGAAAGTTTGTGAGTGTGTGTATGTTTGTCTCTTCTTCATGCTCAAACGGCTGGAGCAATTTTGATATTTATTTATTTGTTTTACATTTAGAAAAAAAAAAGAGAGCCAAGTTGTGTCGGATGACTTCTTTTGGCCCATCTTGTAATTGCAATCATGTCATTAATCTTTTATATACTTAGATTATTTTCTATTTTGTGAATGTGAGAACGTTGTAGAACTAGTAGAGTGTAGATTTGTTGGCACTTTTCTATTTTGTTAAGTACCTGGTAATTGTTGAAAGGCCTACACTGTCCTCCCATACCTATTATCACTGTTATTTAATAATATTGTAAAGCCAATTATTTTTAAAAGAGTAACCGTGGAGTTTCTTGCCGGCTCTTCTCCATAGGAAACGACTAATTGGAACCGTGCACCTAGCTTCTGACGTTTCATAAGTGCCCATGTAGGTTTATGTGAAATAAAATATTTTGATTTTGATAAAATTTGGTATGGACGTAGCTGACACCCTGGATTTACACAAAGGCTACTTTTTATCCCGAAAGAATGTAGTGTACGCGGGTAACACCGCGGGGCGCAGCTAGTGATTCACTAAAACCCAGATTCCCAAATATGTAAAAGTAGAAACATAACACAAACATTAGTTGATGGGTACTGCGTAGTCATAAAACATTCGTTTAGTTTGGTTTGGCGGAAAAATGCCGTAAAATGAAACATAAAACTATTTATAGTTAATTTACTGTGTAAGTTTACGTTGCCTACTGGCCAGGTAGGTTTGTCTGTATGTGTGTTACGGATTTTATTACGTAAAAAAACAGGCGACTAAATGTGCCCACTATTCTGCCTGTGTATTTTTATTTTCGGTATAGTAAGATACATAAGTTAGTGGTCCTTAGGATTTTTGTAAGAAAACTACAATTTCAAAACGTGGCTATTAGGGCATGCATTCCGGAATTCCGGAATTTCGTAATTCCGGAATTCCGTAACAATTTTTCTGATATTTTAATTCCGGAATTGAGAGGAGTAATATCGGAATTCCGATATTCATAATTATTTTTATATTTTGATTATTATTTTATCTAAACGCAACAAACTAGTCTGTGGAACTTTCCACAAGCCGCTAGACGGCCGGGCCGCTAATTAGAGTAATAAGGGAGAAAGATGTTTAATTTGTTACTAAAAATGATTAAAATACTTCTATTGTGTGATAAATAAGCCTGTTGATTTTACGGTTTAAAATGTTTAATCTACATCTACACTAATATTATAAAGAGGAAAGATTTGTACCTATTTTTGTATGTTTGTAATGAGTAGGCTCAAAAAGTACTGGGCCGATTTAAAAAATTCTTTCACCAATAGAATGCTACATTCTTCCAATTTGACATAGGCTACAATTTCATTTTGAAAAAAATTAGGGATCCTTGGTAAAATTTGAACAATGTAACCGAAGGTGTAGAAAAATGAGTCTTAAAATGATAACTGTCTACCCCGTGCGAAGCCGGGACGGGCTGCTAGTTAGAGTAATAAGGGAGAAAGATGTTTAATTTTTTACTAAAAATTATTAAAAGACTGATATAATTATAAATCTGGTTTGATTTGAAACAAACTTTAAAAGTTACCAGTTCCGGAACCAGTTCCGGAATTCCGGAATCAGATCTCCAGTATTGGAACCGATATTGCATGCCCTAGTGGCTATAAACACAGGCACAAAATACACACAAAACACAAACAAAAATAAATTTTATGACACATAATTCGTCGTAGTTAAGCAGAAAGGACTCACTTCACATTGTGGTCCGGGATGAGTTGTTTATACCAAAGAGGTCCCATCGGTTAACGGAAGGTACCTAGCTACATGTGGGTTGGTTCCCAAAATAAAAAAAAATAAATACCTGTTCCTAAGCTAGAACTGTTCAGAAAGAACTGTGTCTTTATGGCACCTCTAATATATAACTCTTTGCCCAAAGGAATGACTGACCTGCCATATAAAAAATTCTGTTGTGCCTTGCGAAAATGGTTAATCGCGGAGAGTTTCTACACTATCAAAAACTTTTTGAATAAAAGCACATGCCGATTTGGTCTCCACTAAGATACTGGTACTTCGTCTTATTTCCTGTTACTTTGTCGTTAATAATAATTTCAATAATTTAAGTAATTGAAATCACTATACTTCTAATAATTGTAATTTAAATGATTCTCATAATTGTAATTCATATTTTCTTATAAATTGTACAATTGTAATTTTATTCAAATAATTGTTGTAAATTAACTATAATTTTGCATGTCCATAATGTGGGTGAAATATGAAAAATAAATAAAAAAGAAAGGTAATAAAGGTAAGGTAATAAATAAATATGAAAGGTTGTCTGTAAAAGATCGCTTTTAGCGATAAGACCGCCCATTGTGACACCCTATGTAACAGTTCTACATTTATATCTGTAATTTTTATGGTGTACATAATAAAGAGTATTCTATCTATCTATCTATCTATATGTCCTATGCTATAATTTAATTTAACATCTTATGTAACCATATTTCATGCAAATAAATGATTTATTTATTATTTATTAAAAAATCAACCTTCTCTTTGTTGAGTCACGGATCTTTTTTGCTGAGTGAAAGAACCAAAGGCTAGGACCTCTTTGATATACAGTGTGATTATTTATAATGTGCACATATCGAAATGAGGGAATCTATGCTTAAATTTATCGACGGCAAAAATATTTAAAAAAATCAAAATATTTTTTGACTTTTTACAAAAAAATATGGTTAGCTAAAAACAATAGTGCGTAGCCATGCGGGCCTTTCTTTGACAGTTGATAAGAAATGTTGGGATTAAGTTACAAACATGCAATTTTTACTATTCAGTAGCTAATACAATGAAGATTAATTTAAAGTAATAAAAACGGTAGGTAATGGGGGCGTCTTATTGAGAAATTTTGCGATTATTGTAAAAATGGATGAATAAAAACTCGGTTTTTGCTAAAAAAAACATGTTTATTTCTAATTGAGGGCAGTTTTTTTTTCCACAATTATCATTTTATGAAGACGCCTAATTACTTTCAATCATTATGGAGTTTGTTTGATCGTGGTAGATCATTTAGTTTAAAAGTTACACCGTTTTGTTTACAGTAGGGTCACAGTATCGAACAATTTTAATTAAAAAAATCCGTAAACATTTTTTTTTTCTGTCGTTAAAATTAGGCATAGATTCCCTCTTTTCGATATGTGCACATTATAAAGAATCGCACTGTATACAACATCCCTGACCACAATGTGGGTTGAGTCATTTCTGCTTAACTACGTCCAATTGCCAGCCTCATAACGCGGAGCGTTTGATGTAGTGCTTTACTCCCAACGTATCAAGGTCAAGCAATTCTCTTGAGTTAAATTGCTCCTATCCATACTAACATTATAAATGTGAAAGTAACTCTGTCTGTCTGTCTGTATGTTACGTTTTCACGCCTAAACCGCTGAACCGATCGTCATGAAATTTGGCAGAAATAGCCTGGGATATGGAGAACGACATAGGCTACTTTTTTACGCGATAACCGACATTCACGTGGGCAGAGCCGCGGGCAAAAGCTAGTTATTTGAAAATAATTGTAAATAAGAATTATTTTTAAAAGATTATCCGTGGAGTTTCTTGCCGGTTCTTTTCCATAGGAAACGACCAATTGGAACCGTGCAACTAGCTTCTGACGTTTCATAAGTGCCCATGTAGGTTTATGTGAAATAAAATATTTTGATTTGATTTGATTGTTCCTTTGTTCCTTGAGGAGCTCGTGGCTAAGTAATAACAGCCGCACGGGTCGATCCGTCAGGTTAAGCTACGCTTGCCGGGGTTGGTCCGTGGATGGGTGAACATCTTTACATACCGAGACTCCTCCGTGTCTCGGAAAGCACGTTAAGCCGTTGGTCCCGGCTGTCATTCGTGGATCTTTGACAGTCTTTACGGGTCGTCAGAAGCCCAAAAAGTCTGACAGCCAATCTTACTAAGGGGTATCGTGTTACCCAGTTACTGGGTTGTGGAGGTCAGATAGGCAGTCGGTCTACGTAAAATACTGGTATTCAGCTGCATCCGGTTAGACTGGAAGCCGACCCCAACATAGTTGGGAAAAGGCTAGGCAGATTGATTTTTTTATTGTTCCTTTTCTATGCTCCTAAAACTGTTGCAAAGGACAAGACTTGCTTTGAAATATATTTTTTACCATTGGTGTATCCGAATAATCCGGTACTCTACCATATTCTGAAGCAATAGTTTAAAAACAAGAGTTGTTTCAAGAAAACTGGGTCACCTGAAAATAATTACATGTATTCGCACTTCGCTTGAAAAGTTGAAACCGTCTGTCTTGTTCTGAACTGTCAATTTAAAAATAAATTGTATATTTTAAAATGTATTTAATATTACTGAGCGAACCCGTATTTTACGGGGCTACACGGGCGAGTTTGTCAGTGGCCGAACCGGGTTGAGCTGTTTAATAAGTTAATAACTCTATTTTAATACTACCGGTTAGTGGTGCTTATTTACTTGCTACTAACTAAACTAAATTATTGTTATACTTTATTATAACAATCATTGCACAAAAAAATTTGAGCATTTTTGTCTTGTTTTTCTTACCTCATACGTCATACTGTCCCATTGCGGGGTCAAACCTTAGGCCTCTGCCTCAAATCTTGCGCGGCGGCGGCGGCGGCGTGGGAGCGGAAGGATCTAATGCGTAAAATCAAATGGACCGACCCTTGAAAACAGCGGCGCGGACGCGGGCAACGAGCGGTGCACTCCAGTCAAGCGGTGACCGCCCGCGCGTCTGCATTGCAGTGTTGTGCAATTTATTTTTGTGACGTTAGCAATAAATTTGAATCAAAAAGATGTTGTCGCCGTTGTTCAGACATTTCATTCGCGAATAAAAACAAATATCTCTTTACTGCACACCGTTCTACCTTAACCTTAACCTTTGCTGCACATCAATGACCTGCTTCTGCCTGGTATTGGTGGGTACGCGGATGACAGTACCGTTTCTTGTCCAGCGCAAAAACCAGCGGGGCTGAACTTCGTTCCCTGAGAGAGGCTATGGTTGAGCAGACTGATTTGACCTTGAGTCTTGTCTCCCAATGGGGAGATGACAATCTGGTCTCTTTTAATGCCACCAAAACACAGGCGTGTCTCTTTACCGCTAAAAGGAGTCGTTTTGATCAAACTCCTACTTTTCGGGGTACATCTGTTCCTGTAACTGATCGGCTCGAGCTCCTAGGCATGGAGTTGACATCTGGTCTCTCTCAACTTCGGCTCCACCATCGAGTGCAAAGCTCAAACTGCGGCCAAGAAACTGGGCGTCCTAAATAGGGTGAAGCGATACTTTACGCCTGGACAGCTTTTAACCCTTTACAAAGCACAAGTCCGTTCCTGCATGGAGTATTGCAGCCACCTTTGGGATGGCTCAGCAAAGTACCAACTTGCTGCACTTGACTCGGTGGAACGCAGAGCTAAGAGGCTCATTGCCGACGTAAAACTGGTGGATGCCAAGCTTCACAGCTTGGCTCATCGCCGCAAGGTTGCCTGCTTGTCGGTCTTCTACAGATTGTACTTCGGAGAGTGTGCCCATGAACTCCGCGACCTCATTCCACCGGCCCCCTTCTACCATCGGACATCTAGACGCACTGCAAGTTACCACCCCTACCTAGTTGATATTCCACCAACTCGCACTAAACGTTTTCAAACGTCTTTTATAATGCGCACAGCAAAGGAGTGGAACTCTCTGCCTGCGTCTGTGTTTCCGACCGCATACAACCCTAATTTATTCAAAGTGAGAGAGAACAGGCTTCTTCTGGGTAAGCTCACTCCATCGTAGACTTTGTCTCTGTCATCCAGACCTAGACTAAAGTCAAGAGCAAACTCATAGTAGAATTAAAAAAAAAAAAAAAAAAACCGGTCTTAATGAGCGGCCTAGTAGCGAGCAACTCAGATTCAAAACATTACATTTGCAGACTGTATGCATAAAACAATAAAAATAAAATAATAAATAATAATAATTTTCAAAGAGTCGGTCAGTTAATCAGAAAGTTAAAGCTAGTTGCCCATTTCAAAACGTAAATCTCTATGGAGAAGAACGGGCAAGAAATTCCAAGGACACTCTTATAAATCAAGATAATATAAAATCCAAATCATTCTTGCTGCCAGCTAAATTTAAAATAAAATATTCACGGCAGTAGTATACATCTGTTATGTATACTACTGCCGTGAATTTTTTATTCTGTCTGCCAGGTTAGGTAGTTTCCAATCATCATCATCATTTTAGCCGAAAGACGTCCACTGCTGGACATAGGCCTCCCCCAAGCACCGTCACTTCGACCGGTTCTGTGCTTCCCGCATCAAGCGGATTCCTGCGGCTTTCATAAGGTCATAGGTCCACCTTGTGGGAGGCCTTCCCACGCTATGTCTTCCGGTACGCGATCGCCACTCCAGAACCTTTCAGCCCCAACGGCCATCTGTTCTGCGCGCAATGTGCCCTGCCCATTGCCACTTAAGTTTAGAAATTCTTCGAGCTATGTCAGTTACCTTGGTTCTCCTGCGGAACTCTTCATTTCTGATTCGATCACGTAGGAAAACTCCAAGCATAGCCCTTGCAACATTGCCCTTTAGGTGACTTTTAACCTTCTAACAAGGCCCATTGTGAGCGACCACGTTTTAGTGCCATAGGTCATCACTGGCAACACGCACTGGTCAAAGACTTTTGTCTTGAGATGCTGCGGTATGTGGGACGAGAAGGTATTGCGTAGCTTTCCGAACGCTGCTCAGCCGAGTCGGATTCGACGATTGACCTCTTTCTCAAATTTGGACCTACCTAACTGGACAGTTTGTCCTAGGTAAACATACTCGTCCACAACTTCGAGTGTAGCGTCTCCGATATTCATGAGAGTGGGTGTTACATGGGCATTTGACAGGACAGTTTCCAATAAATAAACAAAAATAAAATTGTGATTGCGTGATGCCGAAATTGTTACACTTCTAAGATGCCGCGATGTTCATTCATAAATGTCATAATTATGTATTTTGTTATTAATCTAAAGCACCACAAATAATAATTTGCTACAGGAAAATATCTTTAGGAATTGTAGTCCCACAGATTGAATCTCATACTCGTACCAACTGAAAGATGATCTTATGCCCCGCGGTGGGATAACTGTCTTCAGATTGCTTTTCTTATTCCCAATAATAAACGATAATTACAATACTAAAAACATTGATGTATTCATTTTCATTTTCAAATATCTTTATTCACCAATGGAACAATAAACAAAATGCACTTAACCTAAGTTACATTAACTCATTATAATTTAGGGACTTTATGAGGCTAGTGATACACCTTTCAAAGCTTATTACAGATATGTAGTTTTAACTGTTTACAACATACACTTCACACACAACAATTATGGGCACATGATGACAATTATGCTAATTATTTATTTATAATTTACTGATTGCAAGGTATAACAAAAATAATTATAACTAATTTTCTGATCACACGGTGAGCATACACTCAAAAATACTAGCAACCGTGCGACCAGTCAATGATCAGCGGACGGAGCCTCCCTGCCGCCCGCGCTCCAGTGTATCTGCGGCCGGAGCTTGATTGATGTATTAAAAGCGTAGATACGGGACTTAGTAACAGCGCCTGGTCCTATCAAACTAAGGGATGGCCCGTATTTGGCACTCAGTCGCCGTGTGTACAAACACCTTTACACGTCAAAAATAAACGATGTTTTAAAACTAGATGATAGATGCGTTTCCTATTTGGCTACTCTGAGAAAAATACCGAAACAAACTCAAAGGTCACAGTCTCTTTTAAAGTCCAGACATAATCTTGGTCAGATCATATGAGAACCATGTACACACATCAAAAAAAGTTTGCGATCACTTTGAAAAATTGAAATCTTTTTTGTTTCGATAGATTATATATGATTTCATCTTCTTTTTAGATTATTTATTTGAAAATATAGATTTAGCAGTTTTTCCATATAAAAAGGCTTTCAGTCCTAGCTTACGCTCATTCAGAAATCTTATTTAGTAAATTTTAACGGATTTAAAATACTTTTTTGCGAAAAGTTGTGTTTGAAAAAATTCCAAGAGGATTATCAGAAGTTTTACGAGCAAGAATAGTAACCTTGAGGGAAGAAGGATACACCACGAGAGAAATAGCACGCAGAGTTGCTATATCCCAATCCTATGTCGTGATCACGTTGCAGAGGTACCACGGGATGAGTAATTTTGCTGACCGACACCGCAGTGGTCGCCCAACTGTTTTGACTGCTGCCCAAAAGCGAAATAAAATTAATTAAAAAAATTATAATATATCAGCTTATGCTAGTGATCACAAACTTTTTTTGATTTGTATAGATCCGTGTCTGAAATGGTCTCTTGAAGAGCCACATAGATTTGATTGGACCTGTATAGTCAGTCCAAACATTTGTCAGTAATCGTGTAGCTCAACTCAGAACTTATGGAGCTAACGACTCGACGAACAATACCAAAAAAGGCTATTAGGGTAGGCCCGTTGACATTACCATTGTTGTGAAAAATTGCCACAACGGCTTCAGGAATATATTATTATATTTTTTACACTCAATTTAAGTCCCAGAGGATGTTGGTCCTTTGTTCCGAATTCTATGAAGGGACTTAACGGCTTGCTGTTAAGCAAGCCGTTAATATTCACTGTAAATCTTTCTGTAAGTGTCAACCTACAGAAAGATTTACAGTGAATATTAATTTGTAGATAAAGGGTGATTCCGGCGTATAACATTACTACGTATTATTACATCTTTGGGTACGGAACCCTAAAAAGTAGTGACGCAAATAAACTCAAACTCAAATCATTTATTTCAATTAAACCATTTACAGGCACTTTTGAATTGTCAAAGAGTCGATCAGTAAGAAAAATGAAGCTACATGCCCATTCCAAAGCGTAATTGGTACCTATGGAGGAGAACGGGCATAAAATTCCATAGACACTCTTTTAAATTAAATTGTTACAAAAATATTAGTTACATTTACAATGTTGAATTTATAACTAAATGTGAGAACGGTGTAAAAATAAAAAATTGAAACTTACACGTTAAAAGCGTCCAGAAATAGTCAACAAATAGAAACAAAATAATTAAAATATAATATGCATTCGTTCTCGCCTCTATTCATTCTATTCCGAAGGGATTTGTCCGGAGAACTGTTGTTTTTAACTGAATTTAACAGGAAGTAAAATGAATCTGCGAGTTTTTAATATAAATTCCAGTAGATTACCTCACCAATTTTTTTTTTTTTTTTCTGACAGCCGAGATTCAGCACAAGTCCTAGTTTGGGTGTCAGAAGTTTCGCAAAATCGAGCATGTACTTAGTCTAATAACTATAAGGACTTACTTCAGTAATTCACTGTTAACTCTTTTTCTCTCCTTACGTATAAGGCTTATGAAAATAAATTACAATCTGCCTAGCCTTTTCCCAACTATGTTGGGTTCGGCTTTCAGTCTAACCGGATGCAGCTGAATACCAGTATTTTACATGGAGCGACTGCCTATCTGACCTCCGCAACCCAGTAACTGGGTAACACGATACCCCTTGGTAAGACTGGTTGTCAGACTTTGGGGCTTCTGACGACCCGTACCGACTGTCAAAGATCCATGAATGACAGCCGGGACCAACGGCTTAACGTGCTTTCCGAGGCACGCAGGAGTCTCGGTATGTAAAGATGGTCAACCATCCTCGGACCAACCCCGGCAAGCGTAGCTTAACCTGACGGTTCGACCCGTGCGGCTGTTATTACTTAGCCACGAGCTCCTCTATGAAAATAAATTACAAAAAAAAAAATACTTTGCACAATGTACACAGAGTTACAGGCTACTAGTGTCCCCACTTTACGTGTAGGGGAAGGACACACAAAAAAATATATCAAGATTTTATTTCACCAATTCGTCGGCGTGACTAATATGTATACCCAAGCCAAATTACAGCTTTCTAGTACTAAGAGTTTTTGAGCTAAGCCGCGGACAGACAGACGGACATGGAGAAATGAGCGATGAAAAAATGGAATGGGCGAATGAGTGATGCGGGCCCTATCAGAATACCAGCGCTGCGACACTTATTTTTAAATGTCGCAGCATCATGCTGAGATAGGAGCCTTTTGGCCCCGTACAGGTTTTGTTTTCATTTTACTTTTGGTTTTATTTGTGTTACTATGAGTGTGTTTAGTTTAAAATGTGAACTTCCTGTATGAGTCCCAATAAATACTTTTTCTTTCTTTGATAAGGATTTCTTGTTGACTACGCAACCCTAAAAATAAAAAATTTGGTTGAATACGCAGATAACGCAAGAGCAACTACTTCGCGTGCCAAAAATCGCACCAGCTTACGATCAAAAATCGTAAGCCGCCACTTTCGCGCTCAGTCCTGTGTACTGCTGGCTGGGTAAACTTGAGCGAGAGCGCGAGCTTGTGACGTCATAGTAGGTAGTCAAAAAATGGCACGCTTGGTTTTCATACAGTTCGTGATACTTGCGTTATCTAGGTACAATATCTATATCTGTGGTTGAATAGGACTAAAATCCCACTATAAAAGATTAATTGAACCAGAAATTTAAACAAAATAATTATAACTTGACCTTAGAGATCGTGAAAAAGTTAAAGAAAAACATTTTCATTAACATTGTGAAATTATCCGCCTACACAGACTAGCTCTATACCTAATGACTGTTTTTAGAAAATCTGTTATTATTTGACCGAAAACTCCGGCTTTCCCAGATTATTATCAGTCTTCGGAGATTCTGTCTCAATGTATTAAATATAAAACTGGCCAAGTGCGTCTCGGACCTCGCACAATGAAGGGTTCCATAGTTGGGATGAATTTATCCCAAAAATAAACTTAACTTTATCGTTGAAATGATCTCTTAATACATGGATACACGGCTCGGTCAATTCTTAAACTGCAGATGTAAGTATATAATCGCAAAAAAAAGCAACTAGCAGCTAGTCCCTAGCTGCTAGTGATTTAATTAATTTAATTATTGCAATTTCGCATAAATTTCATGAGCACGGGAATTCTGTAGTCTTCGCATGCTATTGCTAACTGCTATGTTATTTGCTAATATGACGATAATTGTTAATAATTAAGTATGTTAATTTTGTTAATATCGTCGCATTGGAGGGTAATGGAGCCATTCCACAAAACTACATTTTGGAGTTATAGACGTTTAAAAAATTCATGATACGCGTAAAACAGTTATTTTAACATAAATCAACGTCTTTAGCGTTTCAAGAAAACATGTTTACAGTCATGATATTTGTAAGATTTATTGACTAATATAAACTATGGCTCTTTCTCAACACGTTAATGCACTTCACTGCATTTGACAAAAATTATGGCTTAGCTCCAATGCTCTCCAAGGCGATGATATGTGAATTAAAGAGCTAGTTCGCCTTAGGACATATCCTAGCCTAGCGTGTGTTTAATTTACTCGCCGATAACGTTTGGTTTGTGCTAGCACTAGTACACTTGCATATTTTATGTCATTAAGATAATTAATTATCATATAATTCAATATTTTTAACAATTTAAAACTTTTTATTGTTACGTATGATAGTAATGAAGTACGAAGCAATGAATTAGCACTTCACAGAATCTTGCAACTACATTTCATTGGCTAAATGCTAAATGAGTATTCGCATGCTAACAATGAATGCGAATGCTAATTAACCAATCACTACTAGTTGCTGCTTAGTCATCCTCCCTTAGTTATATTTCCTAATAAAAGTCCACGATGGCATATGTCTATCTCTTAAGGATAACATACTATATCCAGTTTATTGTCTTTTTGTAGGTATCTGTTGTCTTTAGGTAGTCGGAACATACGTATCCTTTTTACCCTGGTAGTATATTTCCATGGGAGAATTTCCGACATTCACGCGGGCGAAACCGCGGGCAAAGTCTAGTATTCATATATTTTATTGTGGTGTGTGGGTGTTTGTTGTTGTTTAACACACACACACACAAAATAGCATCCACAATACAGGCGTGATGTATGTATGTTGTAATACAATCTCCTTCCAATAAAACATATAGACATAGTTAATAATAACAGCAGAAATTGTTATTAATTTCCTGTCTACAGAGCAAGTGTGTACAAAGACGAATATTAGCAATTTAAAGTTAATTGAGTGTGTTCACGTTGTAGCCGCCATTTTGCTGCCTTTGCCGCCATGTTCCCGCTGTGCTCGTTATTTTTAACACAAGTTTGTTTACTCAAGGGAAACAATATGGTGGAGTTGTCAAAGAGGAATATTAACATACAAATAAATAGAATTGAAGTGTCTAAAATAATTTATTGAAATTTTTTGTAAAACTAGATGATAGATGTTCGGCGTTTCCTATCTGACTACTCTGAGAAAAAACACTGAAACAAACTCAGAGGTCACAGTCTCTTAAAGTCCAGACATAATCTTGGTCAGATCATATGAGAACCATGTAGATCCGTGCCTGAAATGGTCTCTTGAAGTGCCACATAGATTTGAGTGGACCTGTACAGTCAGTGCATACATTTGTCAGTAATCGTGTAGCTCAACTCACAACATAAGGAGCTCAACGACTCGACAAACAATACCCTAATGGGTAGGCCCGTTGACTTGTTATTTTTAACACAAACTCAAGGGAAACAATATGGCGGAGTTGTCAAAGAGAAATATTAACATACAAATATATAAAATTGAAGTGTCTAAAATAACAGCTTTTTACTATATGTATATGAAAGTATATACGGTACTTATAATAAAAAAGCAATTAAAAAAAATATGTCTGTCTGTCTGTTCCGGCTGATCTCCGAAACATCTGTACCGATTTTACGGGACTTTCACTGGAAGATAGCTAATGTTATAAGGAGTAGCTAATGTTTATTTCAGACTAGCTACTGCCCGCGGCTTTAAGGTTAAGCTACGCTTTCCGTGGTCAGTTCATAGATGGGTGACCATCCATTACATATCAAGACCCACCGTGTCACGGAAAGCACGTTAAGAAGTTGGTCCCGACCTTAGTTCGTAGATCTTCAGATCTTCAGTGGGGCGAGTAATAAAGTTAATAGCGTCTCTCTACGATTGGATATATTTACTTGGAGCTATCTGTGGCATGTCACACGATGCGCTCCGGCGCCACACCGGACTTGCGACCACCGAGACGAGGCGGGGAGGGGTGAATGCGTTGCGACGTCGAAGCGGCACCGCTCAGTTGTATATGTGGTTCTAAAGATTTCAATAAACATTCTAAACATAACACACTCATTCAAAGAAATTGTAAAACGGCAAGTCTTTATATTCTTGGAGAAAAAACTGTCCCTCTCTGTTCCTTAGTGCAATAAAGAGACTGATCCAGTATCGTCGTACGCTTCTACGTCGATTTCGGCGGTGGCGTAATAGTAGGGCCAACAACAGACGACATTTACGATCCATTTTTATTAACAGACTGTCCAACGCTGCTACGGCGCCGCTGCGACATAACAAAGTTGCGGCGCCGCACCGCTTGTGTGCCCGCTGATACGGTGAAATCTTTGCGGTGCGGCGCCGCAATGCATCGTGTGCCCCCGCTCTTGCTCTTTGGCGGAATAGGGATGATGACTAATAAAAAATTGTTGTGTCCGTCATGTAGACTATAAAAAAATATTGAACACGTTTTTTTTCTTTTTTTACGTAATCAAAATATTAAGGCGATACATTGAGTTCAAATGTGGCATTACGTCACTTCTCAGTAGATTTTAAACGTAGCTGTGACGTAACGAGCCCCCACTCCCCAAGTTTAATGTGTTTTATCTAAGTAATTTATTTATTAATATGATAAAGCAAAAAATACGTGTCAAATATTTGTTTATTATTGATTGGCGGACTAAACAGTTTTTTTTTTTTTTTTACCCAGGACACATCCCTATTCTAGAGGTTGACACTTGACTTATTGTCTCCTGTATAATTTGTGCCGGAACTCGGAGTCGTTATCGGGACTTGTTAATTAATACGAGTATCCACGTTAATGGATAGGTATAAATTTGGACCCTGTCAGTCAAAATAGTACAGTCTTAAAACATTTCATTTTTGTTGGTGGTGTCCAATTTGGTTGTTGGGTGACGTCTCTGAGTGTGGAAATTGTGACTACATTATTGTATGGGGTCCCTCCTGTAAATACAAATGTAAGTGGTAATAGTTTTTTTTTTTTTTTTAAACGTTGCCCCACACTAGGAATTTCTCCTGTATCGTGGGTGCGTTTACAAACATTTAAACTCACATACACAAACAGCCAGACCCGGAACAACTACTTGTAGATCATACAAATATTTGTTCCGTGCGGGGATCGAACCCGCGACACGCAGCGCAGCAGTCAATCGCTTAACCACTGCGCCAACCGTGCCTGCAATTCAGACGAAGATAACCGACTTTTAATGATGTTATACTGAAGATCACGTCTAAAGCTGCTTTCAGACTACGCTATCTATAATATAAAAATGAATCGCCAAATGTGTTGGTAAGCGCATAACTCAACAACGCCTGGACCAATTTTATCAATTCTTTTCTTGTAATGAAGTCCAAGGATGTTTTTTTTTTTTTTTTTTTTTATGGTTTTTTCAAAAAATTTGGGTAGGGTAGGGTAGGTAGGTAGGTAGGGTAGGGTAGGGTAGCGTAGGGTAGGGTAGGTAGATAGGGTAGGTAGGTAGGGTAGCGTAGGGTAGGGTAGGTAGGTAGGTAGGTAGGGTAGGGTAGGGTAGGGTAGGTAGTTAGGTAGGTAGGTAGGTAGGTAGGTAGGTAGGTAGGGTAGGGTAGGGTAGGGTAGGTAGTTAGGTAGGTAGGTAGGTAGGTAGGTAGGTAGGTAGGTAGGTAGGTAGGTAGGTAGGTAGGTAGGGTAGGTAGGTAGGTAGGTAGGTAGGTAGGGTAGGTAGCCTAGGGTAGGGTAGAGTTTATACTATAGCTTTTGAGAGAACGAAGTATGTCGGGTCAGCTAGTAATATAATATAATAGCATATAGTATAAAGCTCATAGCACAACAATATCGCGCACTACATTCCAATAATATATAGTACAGTACAGTGTAAATGTTTCCATAACAATGCATGGACACGTCGTATGTAAAAAATATATGTTAAATTAAAGCATTTTTTTAATAATTTGATATGTGAATATTTTAGATTATGTCTCTACTACATAGTGAAAATTATTTTTAAAGTTATGTCTAACGCGGATAAAAATCACGCATGAAACCTTCACCTTTTTAAAGATAATTTAATTATTGATCTTTTAGTATACGTCGTTTATTAAAATACCTTTTATCCATACTAATATTATAAATGTGAAAGTATCTGTCTGTCTGTCTGTCTGTCTGACAGACAGACATAAAATGATCGTCATAAAATTTGGCAGAGATATAGCCTGAGATATGGAGAAGGATATAGGCTACTTTTTTACGCGATAACCGACATCCACGCGGGCGGAGCCGCGGGCAAAAGCTAGTGTGTAATAAATTTATAATGCGTTTCATTTTGGACAGCGCTTCTGGGCCTCAAGTCTGCTATTACAATAGTGTCAGAATGGTCTCTTCATTGTGAGTTTTTGACAGATTTCCCATACAAAAACTGTCAAATACTCACAATGGCGAGACCATTCTGACACTATTGTAATAGCAGATTTGAGGCCCTGGTTGGGCGAGTCCTATTACTGGCTGGACGTACGACGTGCCTTCCAAACTTGTTCAGAATTATTTCAGAAAACCTTAAAAGGTTCAGTCAATTTTATTTCATGTCGGGGAAAGCCACTTATCATCGGTTTCTTCGGTCCATTCCATTTACTCTGGTAAAACCTCAATTACTCCGGAACACCTCCAGATATTCAGTTGATTTTGAAACGTTATAGGTACTACGAAGCAAAGGTTTTTTTTTTAATCCTCAACGGGTAAGTTCTGGGGCTTTCATCTCACCTGATGGTAAGTGGTGGTAAGGTGGTGGAAGCAAGCTTCACCCGGAATCCGCAACCACAGAGGAACTGGCTATCAAATGCTTTTAAAGTTGTTGTTATGGCAACAGATTTAGATAAGATGGTGGTAGCTAGCCAGGCAGGCTTAGACAACCTCCTAGATTGACCTGCGAGATGCCATTCCCAACAAAAAAATGCCATGTGAGGGTATTTCGTGGAGCATACGGTGGAGGTCTGCCCGGCTTGGGCAGAGCAACGCCGTGTCCTCACGGAGGCAATCGGCGGCCGCGATCTCGCGTCCGGCCCTGGTCCAGGCCATAGTCCGGAGCGAGAGTTCATGGGAGGCAGTCACCTCCTTCTGCGAAGCAGTAATGCTCGCGAAGGAGGAGGCGGAACGCGTGAGGGAGCGGCAGTCTGTGCGCCCTCACGCCTCGTCGCCGCAGGAGACGCCCTGGGCGGCGGGAATCGGTAGCCGATTCCCGGCCACCGTAGGCATGGGCTTGCGGACGACAAGCTATGGGCAGCTCGCCGTCCGGTAAGGACCAGGCCCGGGTGGATGGCGAGTTGTGTTCCACGCGCGCCTCAAAGAGATGTCAGCACGCACTGACGGGGTCCGCCAGGACCGATGCCTGCCAGGGTTGCGGATTTGACCGAAAGGGATACCGCGGCCCTGGCACACAGGCAACTGAAGGTACACGGGTGGGTTTTAGTCAGTTAAAGTCTGACACGCCCTCAGCTCCGCCCACAGCGGGAGAAGTTATTTGATAATTTTCCACCAAAAAAAAAAATGGGTATTTGGAATTCAAGAATTATCTTGACAAATGTGTAGAAATAGCTGCCAAGAAATACGTATCTACCGTGTAAGTAGTATTTGCCTATTATCAGAACCAATATAGGTTTTCTTTTCTGTCAATAACTCAAGTCGCAAATATATGCTAGTGACCTTGAGTGGTTAGCTTGCGTGTTCTGTACTGAGCTAACGCAACTCGTCGTACGTCCAGCCAGTAATAGGACTCGCCCATCCAGGATCGCTGTCCCAAATAAGACGCATTATTAATTTATAATACATAAAACGAAAGATATTTTAATAAAACATGTATACTAACAAGGGGACGGCACGACCTTGGGGAAACGGATTTGGATGAAATTTCGTGTAGTGGTAGTATACCATGTGGGTACTACCACTGTAAAATATTTCCGTCCAATGCCCAGTAGGAGCTGAGAAAAACGCATACAAAGTTCAGCCCTTACTTTATCTGTTACATTTTATTCCGGTCGATCGTACCATGGCGTAAGCGGTAATGCTCTATTATAGACTCGTACTCCCGCCTGTGCAGGTTCGAGTCTAGCTCGTGGACTTTTTTTTCCTTTTTTTCTTTTTCTCATTTTTTTATTATATAAATAATTTATTAAATAAACTATGTATATAAATAATTTATTAAATAAACTATGTATATAAATAATTTATTAAATAAGAAAAAGAAAAAAAAGGTCCACGAGCTAGACTCGAACCTGCACAGGCGGGAGCACGAGTCTAGAGCATTACCGCAACGCCATGGAACGCTCGACCGGAATAAAATGTAACATAGATAAAGTACGGGCTGAACTTTGTATGCGTTTTTCTCAGCTCCTACTGGGCATTGGACGGAAATATTTTAGAGTGGTAGTACCCACATGGTATACTACCACTACACAAAATTTAATCCAAATCCGTTTCCCCAAAGTCGTGCCGTCCCCTTGTAAGATCGACAATTAAATTATCTTTAAAAAAGTGAAGGTTTCTGAAAAAATTCTTTGGTAGATTTTTCGTGATTCTCAGTTTTTTATCCGCGCTAGACATAACTTTACAAATTAATTTCACTATGTAATATAAGCATAATCTAAAGTATTCATATATTAAGTTATTAAGAAAATGCTTTAATTTAACATAATCATTAACACATTCAGTTAGTCGTGATCTTCAGTATAAAATCATTAAAAGTCGGCAAATAATATGAGAAAGAAACGTTTTCCCTATTACCTGATATGTAACCCAGTCAGTACTAAGGGCTGAAACTGCGTGAAGCGGACGTCCGCGCGGTTCCATACAAAAGTGCTCCGTCGCGGAGACCCGCGCAGGCGTCCGTTGCGGGGGTACGCGCGGGGCCAGGTAGCGCCAGCTTACTGGCTGTCGTTTATTTTCTGCTAGTCGACATTTTGCTAAGTTCTCCATCGACACGACTGTACATACGCACCGTTAAAATTAAACTACGGGTAGTTAATTGCCCACGGAGGCCATCTGGGTGCCCATACGCGTAAACACGCGACAGTTACCCGTCGCGGGCGCCTGCTTCACGCAGTTTCAGCCCTTACAGATTTTTTTTAACATATCTGCTCTAGAGAGCAAATACAAATAATCGCTTATTCATTTGATGAGGGTTGAGGTGTCAAAGAGTACGTGATGTAGGAAAAGTGTTTAAAAGTAGCTCACATGGCCACGACAGGTGGAGAGAGAAGTATACGACCTTTTGTGAGGTCTTAGTAGTAGGTAGGTATGTCATTGAACGGTACAGTAACTTTATCTCAAGAAGCGACGCGCGGTTTACTCGTGGTTAGAACCCGATTCAAGGCTCCTACAAAAAGGTGCGACACGTGACGCGATGCAAAGACAACGCGTGCCGCACGACGAGCGGTCTCTTTGGCCTCTGCCTCGAATCTTGTAGGCAGCGGCGCGGCGGCGGCAGCGCGGGAGCGGCAGGATCTAATGCGAATCAAATGGACCGGCCCTCGAAAATAGCGGCAGAAGAGTTAAAAAAGAGACAATTTAAAAAAATGTTAACTGTAACAAAGTAAGTTCCCAAGCAGCAAAAACTAGTACTATAAAAAGCCATAGAACGTTTTGTAAAAAACTGTCCTTTGTCCTATAAAACCCCAAAGAACGTATATTTTATTCGGAAGTGGCGCATTTATATCTCTGTTCAGTGACAAAATAATTTTATTGCAGTGTTCCAAATGACGAAACAGTCCAATAAAATCTATGTAACAGTGACGCAGGTCTCAAAATAATGATGTACTGGCTACTATAGGGTCTTATATATACTTTGTCATACTATACAAGAGTTTAGTTTCCGTTACTTCACATTTTTCATTCACCGTTCTACAAAAGTAATTAAATAAAATAATTTTACAAAAGGATACAAGCAATCTGAGATGAGAAAGATTTTATTTTGTTACTAGCTTCTGCCCGCGACTTCGTCCGCGTTAAATTTCTTGTTCCCCCGATCCACCCCGTCGCAACACATTGCCTGCCCGTGCTTTTACTTCGTTTTCGCATAAACTTTCATTTAAAAAAAAATGGTGTTCTAGTTAATAGGAATGTAATTCTTCCTCAAGAATTGGGCTGTAAAATGCAAAAAGATTTTTTCAAATCCAACTCGCAGTTCCAGGGATTAGAGCGTTCAAAAAACAAAAAACCGGCAAAGTGCGAGTCGGACTCGCGCACGAAGGGGTCCGTACCATCCATACAAATCCTTATCCATACTAATATTATAAATGTGAAAGTAACTGTCTGTCTGTCTGTCTGTCTGTATGTTACGTTTTCACGCCTAAACCGCTGAACCGATCGTCATGAAATTTGGCAAAGATAGCCTGGGACATGGAGAAGGACATAGGCTACTTTTTTACGGGATAACCTACATCCAAACGGGCGGAGCCGCGGGCAAAAGCTATCCATACTAATATTATAAATGTGAAAGTAGCTCTGTCTGTCTGTCTGTATGTTACGTTTTCACGCCTAAACCGCTGAACCGATCGACCTGGGATATAGAGAAGGACATAGGCTACTTTTTTAGACGATAACCGACATCCACGCGGGCAGAGCAAAAAAAACGGCAAAAAAATCATGTCCGTTGTATGGCAGCCATATATTAAATATTATTTTTTTTCTGTTTTTTTGTATTTTTTGTTATAGCGGCAACAGAAATACATCATATGTGAAAATTTCAACTGTTTAACTATCACGGTTCATGAGATACAGCCTGGTGACAGACGGACAGACAGACAGACAGACAGACAGACGGACCGCGGAGTTTTAGTAATAGGGTCCCATTTTACCCTTTGGATACGGTACCCTAAAAACTAACTCTTCAGCTTTAGAATAGACTACCTCGCAGAGTTGATCATTACTTTGCTGCGGAGTTATTATAAAACAGTTATATCTCCTAAGATATTCATTGAAATTAAATGATGTAAGGGCAACTTTGTTCAAAATTAAATACTTGTGATGAATAACGTATTTATTTGGATAAGGATTAATACCATGTTTATGAAAACTCCTTCGCAAATAATGCATTAATTTCGAACAAATTTGATTACCATAAAAAAGGTTATAGTGAGTCAATCTTAAAAGATAGACATATGCTGTCGCAGACTTTTTTTTTGAAAATTTAAAGAGGATCAATTCCATCATTCATTATATTTGCCTAACTTAAACCGTTTACGCAGCGCACGCAACGGAAGCTCTCAAAAAGAATAATTTTTCCCGTTTTTGCAACATTTTTCATTTATGCTCCGCTCCTTTTGGTTGTAGCGTGATGTTATATAGCCTATAGCCTTCCTCAATAAATGGACTATCCAACACAAAAAGAATTTTTCAATTCCAACCAGTAGTTTCTGAGATTAGCGCGTTCAAACAAACAAACAAACAAACAAACAAACAAACTCTTCAGCTTTATATATTAGTATAGATTATAATATTAGTCTATTACGGTGGAAATGATGTGCGACTGCAGTTTTACTGATAAACTAGGGATAGGTTTACCGTGAATTTAAAGTGCCCCCCTCGAATTGTTGAGCTTTTACTAAAATAATTATCATATAAAGTGATTTCGATATTCTAAGAGCCATTATAGTACTTGCCGTGATAATGTTTTCACTGTCAGTCATCGTGGATTCAACCTAAAATTGGGGTTCTGTGTGACTGAATATATAATACACAGTGTTTTTTTTACTATTTTTCTGACCATAGGTAATGAAAAAAAACTTCATTACGATAAACTGTTTACTGACGAATAGTATGAATTAATCATGTAACCAGTTTTTTTTTCTTCGGGAAGAACTTACGTAGTAATATCAAGTTTAGTTTTGTTTAATAAAAAGTTTAGTTAAAGTTTTAGTTTTAAAGTTTTGTATTTTTTTTTTATTAATGATTTTTTTTTGTTTTTTTTTTCTGTCCAATTTCACGGGATAAGTTGTAACAGTCTTCTCTGTTTTAAGAAGCTTTCGGGGATCGTTACATTACCTGTAGGTAATGTGTTTGGTATTCTATTGTTAATTAATTGTACTAAACTTTTTGTTGCTTCATGCGAAATATTATAATTAATGGCCCAATTTTTCACGCCATCACGAAATTGTTGGTCATTCTCTAGAATGAATTCTGAATTCATCATTCAACTGAATTTTATCATTCTCTAGATTTTTCTGAATCTTCAAGCATTGATTCTACATTCTAATGTAGAATCAATGCTTGAAGATTCAGAAAAATCGCTGGTGTAAGGACTCTCTTCAGAAATAAAAAGATATTATATATATATATATATATATTGTAAGACATATTTTGTACGGAACCGTTTCCCGTAATTGTGATTCCAACTTGGCAGAATGCACGTCGCATTAATTCCGTATCAAAATGTCTGAATATTGTTGTAAAAGCGAGCCAATAATCCTTTTTGGGACTTGACTGTCATTTAATAGAAACATTTATCTACATGTATACTCGTATGCCACTTTTGCGTCATTATAGTGATAGATACCCATTTATAATACTAACAAGCCCATTGCTAGGCACCAAAAAAGTTGTTATACAATAATTCTGCTCTATTATAGTGTCTGTGTGATATGCTTATCGATAAAATTATAATATGCATCTAAAAACTATTATAGTACACTTACGTTCTATTAACGTGATCTGAAATTAGACTACATCACAAAAACACTCTATTGTAAAGTCTTTGTGACTACTAACGCACACGTACTATAGCAGCGACCTGAATATCCACAATATCACAATATCGCCCTGTAGTTGAGTGTTCATCACTGCTATAGCGAAACTGATATTGCAGTTCATTTGGAACCCTTATAACGCTAATCAGATAAATAAAGGCCTGTTAACAATTTTACAGAGCAATATTATTATGTACTAGTTATATTAGAACTTGCTATAGTACTTGACTGTAACGGTTGTATAAAATGGCGTAGTAAACGTTTACATCCTGTGTTTATAGGTTTTTTTAGCTCTGTAAGCATTTAGAGCAATAATGTACTGTCGAACGCTTTTATAAAACACTCTGGCACCGCTAAAACCTTAATAAATCGTTTATAGAGCTTTTTAGAGTTATGAGCTGAAATAATAGGATTGAATTGCTGGTTGGGTTAGTTATGTCAATCAAGCATTTTGATTACTTCAATAAAGATCATTGAAATTTTATTCTAATAACCTTGGTTGGAGCAACAATGTTTTGACTTGATTGCTGCAAATAGGTTTTGTGATAACTGCAATCAAGATCCCGTTTCAAATCTCAATCAAATAAAAGTAGTAGCTGTGATCATTGTGCTTGATAGGCTCGGATGCAAACAAGTTACTTAGTGAATGTAAACAAAATCTTGATTGTGGCAATAACTTTTTTTTTTTCAGTGTATGTGCCAAGTTTCATCCAAATCCGTTCAGTCGTTTCTGCCAAAAGATAGACCGAAGTGTAGGTTACAAAATTAAATAAATTTCCATCAGAAAATACACTTATTGAGGATACCAAATTCCCAATATTTCCCCTAATAAACTCATAGTACTGCAATAACAAATTGACGTAATTAAGAGTCGGGCTTCTAACGGTCCCAATAGTTTATAGCCCATAAAAACATGTTCAAATAAAATGTCTAGAGTGGTGTTACATCCTGTTTACCAGTTTATGAGTATTGCCAGAAAATTGGAACAGACACGTTACTGGCTGGTTGTAAAAAAGATTTGGTTTTCGAAGATTGGAGAAATTCTATGATGTCATTTATGTCACTAAGATTTGATTTGTTGCTTAGGGACCATCCATAAATTACGTCACATGTTAAGCAAAGTGCAAAGCGAAGCGAGACGTGTCATAAACTTCATGACGTCACATATATAAATCTCATCATCATCTGCCTAGCCTTTAATTTTAATGAAAAACATTAAATTTGTAGAATATGTGACGTCACTCATCACACCACCATTCATCATTAATCATCATCATTTCAGCCAAAAACCGTCCACTGCTGGACATAGGCCTCCACAAAGCATCGCCACTTCAACCGGTTCCAGATTCCGGTATCACGCCAGAGTTCATACAAATATGACCACCGATGAAAGGGACGGGGGCGGGGCTCCAAAAATCATGCATTCGTGTGACGTAATTTATAGATAACGTCACAATTTTTACTTATCATCTGCGTAGCGTTTCCCAACTATATTAGGTTTGGCTTCCAATTCACACCCTGTCACAATTATTACTGCTATAAAAATATTCATAAAAAGGATAAACAAAGAAAGAATAACGTTCATTATTTTGGTCACAGTACGTGAAACATAAAATACAAATAACAAAATAAAAAGTGAAAATAATGATGACGCGATTTATTATTCCCATTCTTAAAAAAAAAATTGCTTTTGAAAATCTGCTTTTGAATTACTTCTGTGCCACTCCCACACATGTTTTAACCAATGTAGGCGTCAGTACCTACCTACTTATAACAATTAAAGAAAGAAAGAAAGAAAAGAAAGAAAAAGTATTTATTGGGACTCATACAGGAAGTTCACATTTTAAACTAAACACACTCATAGTAACACAAATAAAGACAAAAGTAAAATGAAAACAAAACCCGTACGGGGCCAAAAGGCTCCTATCTCAGCATGATGCTGCGACATTTAAAAATAAGTGTCGCAACGCTGGTATTCTGATAGGGCCCGCTGTGATGTCACGGACAGATACAGAAATAAAAGTAAAATAAAAAATAGATGTGTAAAGTGACATAAAAATATATATATATAAAATAAAAATCATTCAATTTCAATTTGTCCAAACTCCCACACAATTCTATACTATACCCGAATTTTATTGCTCTAGCGTGGTAGTAGCGGTCATTGACCCACCTATATTGTCTAACATTATTTATTTCAAAAAAAGAAATAAAGTCCGTTAACGTCCTGAATCTATATCGTAACTTCAACATGTGCCAATAACGGAAAGCCATTCATAGTTTATTTTTTGGGTTCCTACGCAGAGACAATAGGGAAAGGGTAATGACCGCTATTGCCACGTTAAAGCAATTCGGGTATAAATATAACTTCCATTTTAAAACCGCCCCAGCTAACAGTATCAATATCTTCTATAAATATTATAAATTAAAGTCTCTTTTCGTGGCTTGTTTGTGTGACCTCATTGTTTTCTAAACGGATTTGGTACACTTGTGCAAAAGACACTTGGTCTTTCGCCCAAGTGTCCCTTCGCACAAAAGCCGTTCGCGGAAATGTCCTTTAGCGCAAGTGCATTCGCGCAAGTGTCTTTCACGCAAGTGTCTTACACGCAAAAGTCCATTCGCGGAAATGTCCTTTCACACAAGTGTCCCTTCGCGCAAAAGTCCGTTCGCATAAATGTCTTTTCGCGCAAGTAGGCTCGCGCAAGTGTCTTTCACAGAAATATCTTTCGCGCAAGTGTCTTTCACGCAAGTGTCTTTCCACGCAATTGTATTTCGCGCAAGTGTCCCTTCGCGCAGAAGTCTACTCGCGCAAAAGTCCATTCGCGGAAATATCTTTTGGCGCAAGTGTTTCTTCGCGCAAAAGTCCGTTCGCGGAAATGTCTTTTCGCACAACTGGGTTGGTGCAAGTGTCTTTCGCGGAAATGTATTTCGCGCAAGGATCCTGCTACTCTTCTAAACTACGCAACGGATTGTGATGCGGTTTGCGGTTCACGTGTATAAAACATTAATAATAAACTTGCTTAAATTAATGAAATCTCGATGTTTTTTCAAATAGTAAAACAATGCGAAGCAGGGCTGGGTCGCATGTGTAACAATAAAACTCAGAGATTATTGAAAATCCCAAAATAATTATTTCCGACGTATCCTCTACGACCTTCAACATTAGGATGACATTGGAAAAGCGTAGGGGTTCAATAAACCTACGCTTTCTCGATTATTTATCTCAAAAAGCCACCGAAAACAAAAATGCCGAGTATTATAATGAGACCTTTTAAGAATAACCCTCTTCACGTCTTCAAATCTTGAGGAGGTAGAAATGTGGGTTGGTTTTTATACACCTACTCGCGGTTTGCGAAACGTATCCGTGGAGTTTCTTCCATAGGAAACGACTAATTGGAACCGTGCACCTAACTTCTGACGTTTCATAAGTGCCCATGTAGGTTTATGTGAAATAAAATATTTTTTATCGATATTTTCTGTTAAAAACAGTAATTCAAAATTAAATCAATATCAAAAATTATTTATTTAAGTTAGGCTGAGAGCCAGAACTTTTCGAACGTCAAAATTACAGAAGACAGTCCCCCAAAATGGCCTTCATCGCTTCCTAGTGCTTTTAGCTGGGAAGAAAAAGTGGAGTAACTAACAAACTCCGCAGAAGCACAGCTGTCTGTTAGAGAAACTTGATTATAAACAATAGTATAGCATAGTAGGTATATAATAGATAAGCAAAGTGCAAAAAAAAATGGATGTGAAATGAAACTAAGAGAAACAAGTTTTTTATTCACTTTGCTCACTACATTATGCATTTTTTTTTTAGGTAACATTTTAGTGCATTTAAAAAGTAAAAAAGGTATGTTAACAGTATAGCTTTTTGAAAACATTTAAAAAGTAAAAAACAAACAATTTTTTTTACACTTTTTATGTTTCAAGTATTTTTTTAATGTTTTAATGGGAGTTTTTGATAAACTTTTTAGATTTACAAGCAAGCTAATTGCCAATAAACGCCACGAAGCAAAAATATACGATCTAGTGGAATGTGGCCGTTTTTATTTAGATCGAATTTTGGTGTGGCCATGGCCGCGACACAGTAGAAAATTAAAAAAATATGTTTCTAGATAAATTGTACCGTTTATGTACTATTCGGTACGTGTAATGAAAAAAATTGTACCTCAAGGAATAATGAAATATAATAAAGTTTTGGTGGTGCGGCTGGGGAGTATACTCCCTGGCCGCGCCACAAACGCAAGGCTACTTGTATAATTTCTAAATTAATAAAATTATCGAATCTCTTTATAGCGTTCGAAAAAGAACAATTTCGGTACAATTCTTTCGCGTATACTATGTCCAGGTGAGCCTCATAGTTTACAAAAACCGTGGTGGCGCGGCCAGGGAGTATACTCCCCAGCCGCGCCACCAAAACTTATTTTCATTACACGTACCGAATAGTACATAAACGGTACAATTTATCTAGAAACATGTTTTTTGAATTTTCCACTGTGGCGCGGCCAGGGAGTATCAGACGAATTTTGTTGCTTCGTGTCTCAATATGAAACATTATAAAAGGTATTAGAAAATTCTAGACACACTTACCGAGGTAGCCGATTGAGCCGTTTTTCATAATTCCTTCTCAGTCACGAGATAATATGTTTTTAAGGAGTGGTGCTAGAAAACCGGAGACAGCGCTCTTAAACGCAACAACTGGAAGAAAATAACATTAAAAAAAACCGGCCAAGACCATGCACAATGAAGGGTTTTTTTTTGGCAAGATTGGGAAATCCTCGTTGGCCGACTATTACTCAGTAACTTGTAATACTATTTCGCTGTGATTGTTTTCCTTTTAACTTCGTTATATATATATATGTATACTTCTGCTGTGATTTTTTCACATATCCAAATACAACCATTTAGCTGGCAGGGGGGGACACTTGACTCTAACAATTTGCACTATAAAGCTTAATATTACGCAAACGGATCCCTGAATCGAGAAATGATTTCTACAAACCCGCAATATTTTTGAACGGCCTATCCAATAATACCCCACACCATGGGATAGACGAGAAAAAAATTACATCCCCACTTTACCGTAGGGTAGGTAACCCAATATATATATATGTATATATATATTTTTTTTACCACTTTGTCGGCGAGATTAGTATCTAGTAGTAAGAGTATCTGAGCTAAGCCGCGGACAAACAGACTGACGGACATGGCGAAACTATAAGGTTTCCTTGTTGACTACGGAACCCTAAAAAGTTGCTCCGAAGAAACATTGTTGACACAAAATAAAACGATTATTATAGCTTCAATTACTGCATGCAACGGTCAATTTAATTGCTCCGTTGGCGCCATATTGCCGCCTGCAACGACTCACACGGGGGTAGAATCCTATACTCCTATAATCCTACACTTTCTAGGAAGAAGATGGAACCACAGATTAATTAATACAGATGGGACACTCCGCAGTTTAGGTATGAAGCTAGAACTTAACTCGCACATTGACTTTTTATTTGCGAAAAATTTACTAAAATCTCTTATTTATTCATTAATATAACAATTCGCATTATGTCTGAAATATTTTGTACATTAATTAACATAATATAGCTTCTCTCTATCTATTTTTCTTATCTTTTAGCTTATTTTTCATTGAGTTAGCCCTGCTACAGTTAACGTTTGCTAACAGCTGGTTTTTTTATTATATAATATAGCAATCTGCGGAAAATGCTGTGGGTAGTATATTTGTTAAGTTTGATTTAAATACAACATTGTTTATGCTTAATATACTACGGTTTGTTTTCCCAAATGTAATAAATAAATAGATATAGCTAAAAAAAACAATTACAACAGTAGTTTCACCAAAACAGAAAAAAAATCAAAAAAACAATAACGTGATAAATATTAAGCATTAGGTCCATAGATCGTAAATCGCTACTATGTCAACAATTTTTTTAATAGTTATTATATAAATAATTGTAAATATTATTATGTCAATTGATTTAAAATCTATTCTCTATAATGTATCAAATCTAATAATGTATTGCATATTTATATTTAATGTCGCTAATTAATAAAATATTAAAACTATCTACTATCATTCGTCACCAATTCAGATACAGAATATAAACATTTATTTAAGAGGAATGCTTTAAGTTTAGCTTTGAATAGTGTACAGACGCCAGCAGGTCAAGCTACCCGAAACTGTAAAATTTTCGCAATCAACCTTGAACCTTACACTGTAGTGATTAAGTTGAAAATCTATTAAAGAATTTGACAGATTGTAGTAGCTTGATGTGCTGGCGTCTGTACCTTTGTAAATCAATGATCTTAAGTCAATAGGCAACTTATTTAATAAGTCTACTGCTTGGTATTTAGAGCAATGTTCAGTAATATTAAGTTTAGGTGCAATTTACATAGTTAATTTATCCGTCATTGCTTCGTTTGTTATCGTTTTTACCTGTTGTGGTAAAGTAATTTTATTCTAGGTACATCGTCTTCACATGTAATGATTATACTTGATGTATACAAAGTATTGTAAAACAGTTTAAAAGAGTAACTAACGGTGGAGTTTGTTGCCCATTCTTCTCCATGCGAAACTACCTTTTGGAAGGGGCAACTAGAATCAATTTTATTTCCGTGTAAATTTTGACGTTCAAAAGTGCCATTTATGTGCCTATTTGAAATAAATGCTTTGACATTGACTTACAAGTACGCGGCGGGCCAATCTCACTGGGCCAATTCAGTAGGACTGACGCGTGCCGCCGGTATAAGAGTTACGCGATAGAAAGAGAGGCAACTTGTAGGTGAATATAGCTGTAGGTAATAAGCGACTTGAATTTCACTTTATTGTGTCGTAGCAAGAATCCCTTTTTATTTAAATGATTTAGCGGAGTGTCCCATCTATATGAATCTGTGATGGAACTAAGTATTTATAATTAAAACTAGTTAACATGAAGCCACTTTTCCCCGAAAGCAGTGGAGTACCTGTATTGTATACCCTCATTAAGCCAATTATTGTGTTTACACACATACATACAACGGACACTACGACGTCGAGGCATTGCATCGTACGACACGACCGCGCTCGGACGTACCTTTTGACCAGTACTTAGGTTGCTATATTTGTGAACCACCTATTAAACCCATTATAAATAAAATACAGTCCACTGCTTTGTTTCCACCTGGGCCTTTACATATGGTATAAGTTCCATGTAATGTGGCGAGACGATATCCATTAACTGGGCACTTTTTAGGGTTCCGTAGCCAAATGGCAAAAAACGGAACCGAATCGTCATGTCTGTCTGTCCGTCCGTCCGTATGTCACAGCCAATTTTTTCCGAAACTATAAGAACTATACTGTTGAAACTTGGTAAGTAGATGTATTCTGTGAACCGCATTAAGATTTTCACACAAAAATAGAAAAAAAAACAATAAATTTTGGGGGTTCGCCATACTTAGAACTGAAACTCAATTTTTTTTTTTTTTCATCAAACCCATACGTGTGCCAAGTCTTCAAAATGATATTGAGGTTTCTAATATCATTTTTTTCTAAACTGAATAGTTTGTGCGAAAGACACTTCCAAAGTGGCGAAATATGTCCCCCCCTGTAACTTCTAAAATAAGAGAATTATAAAACTAAAAAATATATATGATGTACATTACCATGTAAACTTCCACCGAAAATTGTTATGAACGAGATCTAGTAAGTAGTTTTTTTTTTTTTATATGTCATAAATCGTAAACCGCAATTTACCTTTCATTCATTATAGATCCGCAACCCTTCGCGCGCGAGTCCTACTCGCACTTGGCCGGTTTTAAATACTCCATTGTTGGTCTCATAGTCGCGCTTGCGACTGCTGAGCGCGCTGCTGAGGCCAAAGTGTTATTGGGTTTTTCCATTAGGAATTTCTTTGTAACGGCCCGGAGTTTGGAAGTTGGCGGTATGATATCCCGCGCTTCGGAAATCCGTTGGTCCTGCGCCTGATCTCTCTCTGGTCGTGTCGGATTGCCGTCCCATCGGACTATGAGAGTGAGGGAGAGAGAGAGTGCACCTGTGTCTGTGCACACACTTGTGACGAAGGCTGGTCTAAGCTGAGATTGGTCGTCATGGCAGAAAATCCGTCTGGAAGACTATTATTATTATTATTTAAATCCAGACACCGGGCTGCTACTCTAAAAGTCTCTGCACACAGCGGGCGCGGCGCGGCGGGACGGGACGGGACGGGACGGCGACGCGACGCTGAGCAGTTGTAATGTACTATAATCCATTTAGCATTAGACAAATAACGGGTAAATAACGACAGTTATTGTGTAATATTGTTGAAATTACTGCACTTTAGAGTTATTTTTTTAATGTAAATGGTAAATAGATTACAGTGCTTTGTATTTATCGTGAAATAACGGAGTTTATTAAACGTTTACATCGAAATAAGGAAAGGGTGAGAACAGTTATTTGTCTAATGTTATAATAAATGGAGCATAATGTAACTACTATTTTGATTTAATTATCATTTTTGTTTGTTTGTCGAAAAGTAAATTCGAGCGATGTATGTTTATTGCATATAATCCAGAACCTACTGATTGAGAGAAGACAATGATGGCTCCTGTAACACAGGTGTTTTACCTAGCGCAGAATTCAGGGCATTCACTTTGTTTGTACATATAATATTTTTATGCCAATAAAGAATTTATTATACATATATTATTTTTTAATTCCAAACAGCCCGGTGTTTGGAATTAAATAATAATATATGTTACTTGAAATTTATTATTAGAAAACGCAATAACACTTTTCTTTTTAGGGTTCCGTACCAAAATGGTAAAAAGGAACCCATATGGTGCGACTCAGTCTGTCCGTCTCTCTGTCACAGCTGGATATCTCAAGAACTACTAATGCTATCAACTTGAAATTTGGAATGGTTTTAGAAGATGTTTGCCCAACTATTTTCAGAAAAAGAAGGTTTTTTTTTTAACAGGGCCTGAACGGTATCCGGTTTCGCGTCGATCTCCCTTTCACCCTGTATAGTGTGTACGCACCTTTACAGTTTATCTATTTATGTTGAACTAGAGTTAAGTTATTGGTCGTTAACAAAAGCAGTTAACCATCGTTTAATAACCTGCTTTATGAAAGCACATTCTAAATTGACAATTGCTTTTGAACGAAGACGTTTAGCTCGTTAAGAGGACTTAATTTTATAATGAGATTGCTAACTACGACCAGCTCAAAGATTCTGCAAGCTTGATTGTTAGCAGTTTTCCGCATTAAGATGGAATTTTCTGATTTTATGCTGTGACGAGCTTCTGACCGGGACTTTCGGCCGCTTTGAAGGCAACTAATTATACTCCATTGGTTTAGGTAATTAACTATAGAGCTATGAGGAACAGGGTGTAAAGTTCACTCATACTTTATGGAAAAGGGAGGATCCTCCGACCAGACGGGTGTTCTCTCTAGTGGGCAACTTCCCGTCGGTTGTTTTTTTTCTTTTTTTTTCTAGGACATCTCAGAGTTAACCATGAGAGGTTGAGACTCTTTAACCGTTCTTTCCTGTGGTTGCCTTAAGCTCCTAAAAACTTAAAGCCTCCAGCCAGGGCGTAAAAACTATAAACTAAACGACTGCTGCTCGCTAAGGGCACCCCCTGTGGGGTACGAACCTCGGCTTAGAGCAGCGTCGGGGGGAGGACAGCAAGGGACAGGCTGGATCAAATCAGGGTTATTATAATTAACAGAGGAATTTAAAGCTCAGCTGCGGCGCGTTTTAGCGCTTCGTCGAGCAAGGGAGGGAATAATTTATTCTTAAACTACGCTTCGTATACATATGTAACTGCGTGAGCATGTTCTTTTTTTTTAGTTAGTGTTAACGATTAACGATTAACAATAAAACGCAGTAAGCATGGGACAGGCGTGAAGTGATCCAAGGACGCTCCCCACTCGCGCGAACGTCAGTGTGCGTGGCCGGCGCGCGGCGCAGGCGACCTCTCACCAGTGCGAACTTAGACACGGCACGCGCCGTCATTAATCTATCTTTTCTCAAAATTTTGATTATAACTGATTACACAGTTTAATATAAGTACATCGCATTTTATTGTGCAAGTCCACAGACAACCTGCCTGCACAGTTACATTTATTATAGTAATAATCGCCGCTGCGCCGCGACCGCGTTGATCACAATGCCGCCTGCGTGTGCAGACCGCGATTCCTAACAATCTCGATCTAAGGGTCCCCTGCACACGGGCCACCAGCCACAACAAAACGACGCCACCGGCATATTTCCTGTAGTTTTCATACATTTTATATGGACTCGCCGCACACGGTTAACGCCGGTGGCCGCCACACGCTACAAATCGTCGCTACCGTTGTAGCTGCTTCTAGCTTCTCGTGGCGGCGTTTGTGACTTTCGCGTGAAGCCCGTATACGGCGACCCTAAGACATCATCATCTCCACTCGTACTGAACCACATCTCCTCCTTCTCCAGGTGTACAATGCCGAACGTGATGAAGTGCCTCATCTACATCGGTGTGGCCGCCTTCCTACACCAGCTTCCGAGGTTCTTCGACCGCCGATATGTGCCGCAGATCACCGTTTGGCGAGGACACTTCGAGGAAGTCTGCAGAGTAAGTACCTCACATAAACTCATGCTTTCTTCCTGGTGGAAGCAGAAACTATAGAAAGCCACCTGCTAGCACTCTTTAAATATTCCTTTTGCTTCGTTTACATTCATACATCTGGTTATACAGGCACGCGTGATGCGAGTACTACGCACCTGACCTTTCTTAAGAACATCACCAACTAGGTCACTATATGTCCTCCTAGGGCATTCCCTCCCGGTGTTTCCAGTTCCACTCACACACTGAAAAAAATGCACTCCAATCAAGTGACTTTTTAGCTTGATTGACGATATCTTGTTTAGATTAATCAAAATCTTAGTTAAGTTGATCATCACGACATGATTGCAGCAATACTAGTTCAAATGATTGAACGCGTTTACCCTTAACATGACATCATTGTAGAAGAGTTAAAATAGCGACAAGTCAATTTTTTTTTAACTGTAACAAAGTAAGTTAGTTGTGTCAATCAAGCATGTTGATTACTTCAATAAAGATCATTGAAACTTTAATCAAATAATCTTGGTTGGAGCAACTATGTTTTTCTGATAACTCCAATCAAGATCCCGTTTCAAATCTCAATCAAATGAAAGTAGTAGCTGTGATCATTGTGCTTGAAAGGCTCTGGTGCAAACAAGTTACTTAGTCAATCTAAACAAAATCTTGATAGTGACAACTATTTTTTTTTTTTTCTTTTCCTCTGCCTTCTTAGTCACCTTTTATTCATCCTCTCAACATGACCCAACCTTCTAAGCATACTCTCATCTCTCATCTTTTAAACCACACCTTTGCCTTATTACACATGCTTCGCAAGGAACGCATTTCCACAGCATTTATTCTGTTTGCAGAATAAGTAGAACATCATAAGTTTAGTTTATTCCAGAAAAAACACATTTGTGGTTTAAAAAACAATTTTTCAAGTAGAATAAAATTATCATCACGCCTGTATTCTCCAAAGGTTTAGGCAGAGGTGTAAGAATAGCACACCCACATTTCGCCTTCTCCGGACTCGAATCCAAACTCCGGACTACTAAGCTCGGAGTCTGGTTCGAGTCTGGAGTAGTCCGGAGTCTGGATTCGAGTACGGTCCTAAGAGTGCATCCACACCGAAGTTACTTTTTCTAGAGTAACATATTGCAACATGCAAACAATAAGTACCTTTATATAAATTTTTGTAAGTTTATTATATAAACTTTTGGTATCCGTTGTTGCGCACTAACACTTACAAAAATTGCTCCACAAAAAGTAACTTCAGTGTGGATGCACCATAAGAATTGTTTGGTAGAAATCTCGTCAAAATAATTCTTGTCACCAAAATCATAGGCAGAAAGGGTTACGTGTACCTACGTGTTTGTTTTTTTTTTTTTTGCTTTTTTACTTTTACGAAATTAATTATTAAAAAAAAAAACAACATAATAAAAAGCAATTCTTTTTCTTTGTAAGCGTGTGGGATTTGGCCTAATGGTGCCCTTATAATCCGACAAAGTTCGCTAATGATATCGGAGTATTATCTGTTTATCATTTAGACTTAATAAATTACTCGCACAGGCACTGTAATGTATTATTAGTATTCTCTAGATAAAACATATAAATTTTATCTATTTGATTGTGATTGAGAACTGATTAAGTATTTTGAATAAAACATTTCAAGTCCTAAAACTTACCTTTAATTTTTGCTGTCCTCTGCTCTGTCTCTTCACATAGATGATAATTATTATAATAATCCATGACATGGTGTGATTCATATCTTGAATTCTTGACTTGAGAATTAAGTTTTAGGGATTTTTAATACACATTAGGAATTAGTTTTTTTTTTTTTTTTTTTTTCCAACCCTAGTAGCATTTTTTGTTGGCATTTAGTTGGGCCACTTACCTGTGTAAGTGGCCTAACTAAATGCCAACAAAAAATTCTACTAGGGAATACTGCTATCAAATATATCTCTAATATCCAACAATAATAATAACATGTCATATAATAATTATATCTGTGTCAAATGTCATTCAAATCTATTTATCCGTTAATAGTGAAGTAGTGACACACAAACATACTCACTTCCGTATTTATAGTGTTAGTGGGTATGAGTACGTTTAATATGTTTTTTACCGAAAATTCCATATTTTACCGTAAAATACCGTAAATTATGTATAATATTTTTTTTACTGTATTGTACCAGGATAATTTTACCGACCATTTACCAAATATTTTTCTACAAATCCTTCTCAATTTTAGTAACTTAAGACGCAGATATATGCCAGTGACCTTGAGTGCTTCCGTGTTCTGTACTGAGCTCACGCAACGCGTTGTATGTCCAGCCAGTAATAGGACTCGCCCATCCATTAACTCTGTCTCAAATAAGACGCATTAGTCAGACGCAGTCAGTTCGACTTTGATCTTTTTAAAACAGATGTGACCTCGGCAAAAAAGTGTTTAGCAATGAATTTCTTCAAAGCTTAAATTCCTTAGAATTTTTCTTTATATATATATTTTTTTTTTAATTGAATTTTTAACATCTTTGTTCTCAAGGGAAATAACCTGTCGCAATTATATTAGTTTTTACTTATTTTAGGTGATGATCTATATGCAGATATGTCTGCAGATTCAATTTTTGACCTATGTATTTTTCAAATTATTATTGTTTTTTGGCAATATTTGGCAGTGTGTATATTTTGTTCCACAGTACTTTTCTACCAGATAAACTCTATACGTGAAGACCTGTAATTGGCTGTCAGATTATCATACTGATAAGTATCACCATTGTATTTAGCTGTAAGTCTTCCAGTCTTTAAATAAATAAATAAATAATTTATTATACATAAAGCAAAAGGTATTTTAATAAAAAGTATATTAAAAGATCAATAATTAAATTATCTTTAAAAAGGTAAAAGTTTCAGAAAAAATATGCTTGATAAATTTTGCGTAATTCTCTGTTTTTTATCTGCGTTAGACATAAGATTACAAATTAATTTCACTATGTAATATAAACATAACCTAAAATATTCATATATTATATTAAGTTATTAAGAAAATGCTCTGATTTAACATATATTTTTTCCAAATCATTAACACTACTCGTTTAGACGTGATTTTCAGTATAAAATCTTTAAAAGTCGGTTATCGTCGCCTTAACCTGAATGATTTTGAAGGATGTTGCTAATCCATTGCTTCATATGTTCGAAAAATTTGTCAGCTCAACAAGGTACTTAAATAACGCAATGAATGTTGTTAAACTGCTAAAATGAATTGCCATTGCTACTGTGTGTTACGCAAAAAGCAGAAATTTTATTGTTATAACGTCTATGGGGCTTTTCATCATCATCATCATCATTTCAGCCGAAAGACGTCCACTGCTGGACATAGGCCTCCCCCAATTGGGGTGGTTTGCCATAATCGCCACGCCTGGCAGGCGGGTTAAAAAATGCATAGAGAACGCTGCTGCCCATTCTCTAGTATTATGTCCCTTAGTCGCCTTTTACGACACCCACGGGAGGGAATAGGGTAGTGCTATTCTTTAAGTGCGGCACCACACGGCACATGGGCTTTTAAGGTCCCGGAAAGTGTTAAGTCCTAGTTTAACCGGTCACAGACTCCCATATTATAACAATAGAACATATTCCAAACACATTTAAGTCTTGTGATTGAGGTTAGAGGCAGATACGTCAGTCAACTGTCTTCCCTTTTTCAAAAGGAGCACCTAGATTGTGATCTATAATAGGGAAAGCCTAATGTTGGAGAATATTACCTTTTTTTCCAGAATGTTCATGTCCAAAAACCCTTTAACGTGTTTGTGTGGTCTGTAGTGCCATTCTGTGAAGTCCACTTCAAACCTCACTTAAGTACACAATTCAAAAGCGAACTGATTAGTTTTTAAAGTAAATCAGGGCGGACTCACAAAGACACGCAGAATTACGAGGAATAGAATTATATATAATATGCCAAAAGAAATTAGATACTCAAAAATATTAAAATGTATTCTTTATTACAAGTATCGAGCTTTTCGAAGTATTCACCCTGAGCACGTTCACACTTTTCCATACGTCTGAACCATTTGGAAAATACCACTCTTCTTTAGACACCTTAGAAATCTCGAAATTATAGGCAATCAGTGCTTCTTCTTTGCTTTTAAACCTTTTCCCCTTTAAGGCTCGTACAGACTGGTGCGATATCGCGGCGCGACGCGACTCTAGTAGCACAATTTCTTTGTCGCTGCCTGTCGCACTCGTGATATCGCGCGTGTCTGAATAAGCCTTGAGTTTTTCTTAGATTTTTTGGAAACAGGTAAAAATCACTACCTTACCTACCAACCATACCACCTTACCTTTATCCATAAAATATAAATACTAGGAACAAACACATGTATGTTGTACCTAAAAGTCGGCCCAAGAAAATAGGTGGTTCGTTCAGATGTCAATGTATACGCTTTTATAATAAACTTCCAAGCCACGTTCAAGATTTAAGCATTAATTAATTCAAATCATTCATTAAACGTAAGTTGTGCCAGAAAGCCTTTTATACCATTAAAGATTATATTGAGGACAAAAAGGCTTGGGATTGAGCTGCTCCAAATTTTACATATTGAAACTTTTTTTATTGTGATTGCTTTATACACATTGACATGAATATTTACTTGTGAAGTATAATATTATTATTTTAATTATTGTGAATGAGAAGACTATGTGGGTCTTTATTTTTTTTTTTTTTCTTCCCAGTATTTTTTTTTTTTTTTTCTGATCATGGTATGGCAGTTTGAGTAATTTATGCGGCCTGCCCAAATGTCCTTTCTTTGATATTGTTCGTCGAATCGTTGAGCTCCTTATGTTCTGAGTTGAGCTGCACGATTACTGACAAATGCGTGCACTGAATGGATAGGTCCACTCAATCTGTGTGGTTCTTTCTTCAAAAGACCATTTCAGACACCAATCTACATGGTCTTCACATGATTTGACCAAGATTATGTCTGGACTTTAAAAGAGACTGTGACCTCTGAGTTTGTTTCGGTCTTTCTTCTCAGAGTAGTCAGATACGAAACGCCGACCTCATCTAGTTTTAAAATATGATTGACGTGTAAAAGTGTTTGTAAAAACCTACTTACAGAAATAAAATCATTTATCATTTATAACCAAAACCAAGCAGACTCCCCAAAAGTAGTAGTCAAAAGTTCAAAACATTCTTGAGGCCTAAATCTTTTTATAGTCATAACAAATCATAGCGCGAAAATCACGTCGACTGAGCTCCATTGCTGAAAACGATTTCCCGCCAGACTTTCGGAAAAATTATGGTTTATTCTTACAAAAAAAAAAAATGTGTTCTATTTTCAAATATATCAATAAACAACCAGCCTATATGATGGTGTTTAACTTGCCAGTAACAAAGAAATGAGTCAGGAATATCTAACTTCTTCTGACATGCCCCTCGTACACTCGTGCATTGGAGCCAGTGAGCCCGATAAACTACGCTTGCCGGGGGTTGTTCAGTGGATGGGTGACCATCTTTACATACCGAGACTCCTCCGTGCCTCGGAAAGCACGTTAAGCCGTTGGTCCCGGCTGTCACTCGTGGATCTTTGACAGTCGCTACGGGTCGTAAGATACCCAAAAGTCTGACAACCAGTCTTATCAAGGGGTATTGTATTGCTGGACGGCGCGTACGTGTTCCACGCGCGCCTCAAAGAGATGTCAGCAACGACAAGGGGGCCCATTAGGGCCCAAGCCTGCCGGGTCAGCGGGATTGTCCGAAAAGGGTACCGCTGCCCCGGAATATAAAGGGCTAAGGAAGGAACACGGGTGGGTTTTAGTCAGCACGAGTCTGACACTCCGCTCCACCCAGAGCGGGAGGGGTCATTTGATGATATCCAAACCGCAAAAAAAAAAAAAGGGTATTAAATTATCGTTCTAGCCACTGTAACGGCTAGGGTTTTGTAGGTAGGCTGCGCAGACCGTTAACTGATAGATAGTAGGTAGAAGGAATTGAAACTAGCATGTTAGATTAATAGGGAAACGCTCCATGTCAAATATTGGTATTCAACTGAAGACTAGGCAAATTGAATATTACTACAGATTAGAAAAATTTGGTGAAATGAAAAACGACATCCTAACTAATATTCTAGATGCGAAAGTAAGTTTGTCAGTTTGTTTGTTACCTTTTCACGCCTAAACCACTGAACCGACCATCCTGAAATTTTACATATATGTTGTCAGGAGTACAGAAACGGACATAGGGTACCTTTCATCCCGAAAAAAAAAACTGTTCCCGATAATAACAAAAATAACGTTCTTATGATAATAGATGGCGCCACGTGTCTTTCGACTCATGTTTGAATTACCTATATTATTATAGAAACTATGGTAGTGTATTAAGAGTTTTTTTTTTTTCTTAAATCGAAATTAACGCGAGCGAAGCCGCAGGCAAAAGCTAGTTAGTTATATTTTTATTATCTATCGTCTGAGCGGTTTCATACAGTGAATTCTATTCTGAATTCAATTTACTTAGATAATTTAATCCACATATCAAATTCAAAGGCTTCTGATAAATGCAAATGTCAACGGACCCAAAATTCATTATAAATCAAAATGTCAAGATACAGAGTAGGCACATAAATCATTCATTTGTTTTTAACGTTTGAATAACATTTAAAGGTCAAACAGAAAAAATTGTTAGTGGCAAATGAAAAGGGCATTTTAAATAGGAAAATAATAAAGCTTCCGAAAAACAAATTAACTTCCAGCGATCTGTGGTTGACTGTAATACTAATAAGCTGTGTAAAAATACTAAACTTCCGAAAAAAATACTAAGTTTCCGAAAATATATTCAGTCTTATTACAAAAAACGGTTTAATTAAAAACCCAGGTTTAAACCTCTGTAAACTACGGTTTAAACAAAAATGATATTACAAATCGTGGTTTTTCGAAAAACCATAGACCATATCGCTAAACCGCGGCGGCCCCTAGTTTAAACGATCAAACGATGGTCTAAATCGTAACTATCAAAGTTTCTCTTTTAGGTTAAAGCATCTTTTTCATTGTGTTGTGTTGTTTTTACCCGAAAATGGATATTAATATGGTCGATTTAATTGATATTGAGGATATTGATGCCGCTGAGTTGTTGGGAACGCCACGCCGAGTAATTTATGTTTACTTACTTTTTCCTCGGTACTCCAATTCTCAGATCGTTTTTTCTTTTGTTGGTCCATCACAATATAATATTAAAATTACTAAAGAAGGTAATACTATTAACAAAGAGGCAATTGTTCTATTAAAGACTAAATACAACGCTAAATGAACTTTGTTTAATGGTTTAAGTTATGGTTTCATATAACGCGCGAGATTGTTACGTTTCGTTACACGTCTTAGATGTAATTTTAGTAAGTAATTAATACGACATTAAGTAATGTGCTTAAACCTAAACAAAACTGCAAACGACGAAATAACTATTGTACCATGCAAGATAACAGTCTCAATATTTTTAACACTCCTAAACATCATAATAATCATTAGCTTACCAACAAAAAGTTTTCTTTTCTGAGCATACGGAACGTTGCAATAGAATGATATCATGGTGAACGAATAATATTTGTATTTATCTGTGGTTGATATAAAGACAATGGTTCAAATGCCGGTACTAAGCAGACCACGGTTTTTTAAAGATTTGTAATACGGACAAATTTAGACCATGGTTCTGCAGATAAGCCTGGACTTGATAGGACAGGTTTAAACCAAGGTTTATTTAGTTTTTTGTAATAAGACTGATTATGTTCACCGTTCGCTTCGCTCGCTCGGCTCATGTTTCTGCGACACATTGTAGGTATAATTCGTCATTTTGAACTGGGTGAAATAGGTTAGTTTAGGTTAGAACTGTGACCAAATGCGCGTGAGCCGAGCGAGCGGTGCCACGGCAGCTGCCAGCGAACGATAAGCTGGTAGAAAAATATTACGTCAGCAAATATTGTATTCGTTTTTAGAATTTTCAGTATTTTATTCGGTCGTTTCTTTATTTGTATTCGCTTATAAGTTGTCGGAAAATTAGTATTTAAAGCAGTAAATTTAATATTTTGAGTATGCTAATATATATATATATATATATATTTTTTTTTTATGTCATATGGGTAACAATTTTTGACCTAAATTAATATATAATTGATGATAATTATCTTCGAAACTATGCATTTTTGACAACATAATCTAGGACTTTTTGTATTATTTTTACTTATAGAATACCCTAGAGTGATGGGATATAAAAAAAAACACGTTGTATAGTTCGTACCAATAAGAGAGAAAAGGTAGAAAAACATTAATTAATTACTGTTTGTCGCCATTTTCTACCCAAATATAAAGCGATTGGCAGTCGCGCAGTCGATTGCAGTCGTTAAAGATGCAACTGAACATCAATATTTCACTAGGAGCGACTGCAATCTGACCTGCAAATCAATTATGTAACCCACTTTCTTAACAAAAACCAAACAAAAAATTACAACGTATGACACGCTGTCAAATCAATGTAAAAAAGCAACCCTGCTTCTGGGGAAGTCGGGTGAAAACTCAGGGCCTCAAGTCTGCTATTACAATTGTGTCAGAATGGTCTACCATTGATTTCATAATTGTTGATTTTGACAAGTTTTCTAATCTACAAATATAATGGCGTCATTATGACTTTCCAATGGTCAGCCACTGACACTCCATTGAATGAATTGGTAATCTCGTACATAATGACAAATGAAACTTCCTACTAAACTTCCAACTTCCTACTACTTCAGATTGCTTGTAACACTAATAAATAACATGTAAAAATATATATAAATAAAATTTGGCATGAGTAAATGTTCAAAATGCCATTGTAATACAATTCTATTACGAGACCATTGACCGACCAATGATCGACCATTATGAATTTAGCAGATTACGAACTTTTTGCAAAATGAAAATGGGATCGTGTTGGAGTGACGAATTTATAAAAATAGCAGACTTGGGCCCCTGGTCAAAGTCAAGTCAAAGCAGTAATTTCAAAAAGGCACGTAAAAGGCACTTTTGAACGTCAAAAATTACAAAAATAGTTAATTGAAGAATCAATTAACTATTTTATTAACTAGAAAGTTAGCAAGAAACTCCATACTTATTCTTTTAAAATGTTAACAATAGTTTGTATACATTAATTTATAATTATAGGTGAAGACGATGTACCTAGAATAAAAATTACTATACCAATGAAAAGTAAACAAATGACAGACAAATTAATAAATGCGATAGATACATGCTGCTCACATATTTACAAACATTCTAAATGATTTTCCAAAAAATTTAACATATAATAATCAGGCATATACTAACCCATATTTTTCTCTTTTCAGATCGAAATGGCTCCGTGGGTGCAAGCGATATCTCTGGACGCGTATTTCATAACTTACTACGGTTTTAGAGTTCTCTTCGTTCACCTGATCCCCTGCACTTCTCTAGTAGTCCTCAACGTTCTCCTCTTTAGAGCCATGAGGACAGCGCAGATCAATCGGCAAAGACTCTTCAAGGAGAACCGTAAATCCGAGTGTAGGAAGCTCAGAGATTCTAACTGTACTACTTTGATGCTTATAGTCGTTGTGACCGTCTTCCTCTTAGTCGAAATCCCTGTTGCTGTCGTCACCATCTTGCATATTATTTCTAGCACTATAGTCGAGATTTTAGACTACTATATAGCTAACATCTTGATCCTCATAACTAATTTCTTCATCCTAGTCTCCTATCCCATCAATTTTGCTATATACTGTGGCATGTCGAGACAGTTTAGGGAGACTTTCAAAGAGCTTTTCATCAGGGGAGCGGTTACTAGTAGGAAAAATGGCGGCTCTAGTAGATATTCTCTAGTAAACGGGCCTAGGACTTGCACGAACGAAACTGTGCTTTAAATTGGAAATTTTGTAAATATTCTGATGATGAGTAGCTTAAGGTTTTGAAATTGTTTTTTCTTTGTCTATACATGTATGTACTTTAGGGACATATCAATTATGAGGATTTGTTTTTTTTCCTGAATGTTGACTATTTCGAAAAATTTACCTTTTAAAAAATGTATTTAAATTATTTTTGTCTCATTTAATTTTTTTTTTAATTTAGATGAAAGGCACAAGAGTTTAAACGTAACAATAAAGTGTATAAAAATGTAAACGACGATTTTATACAAAATGTAAAACATTTGTATAAAACCGACGACCTCTAGGATTTATACAAAAACAAAAGCGTTATAAAAATGTAGTATAGCGATATAATTTGCATTTATATTTTGCGTATTGTATAAATATAAAATGTATAATTTCCGGGTACTTTTTCGCGGCTGTGAGGTTACCTGATCAAAAAAATAAGAATAATTTAACTTTGGTATATTTAAATATATTTTGTATGTTGATTAGCTGATCACATGGCCTTCAAATGGTGAGCCCCCATTTCGGAAAAGTATCAATATTTTGTAAATATTATACAAACAGTTTATAACAATTATTTAGTTCTCAATGTGCTTTTTTTATTGTATAATTTTAGGATTAAACAAATACGATTCATAAGGTGTTTGTAAATTTATATAAAAATGTATTAAATAATAAAAAGTAGATAAATGTGTAAAAATGTGTAAGTATTTATAAAAAGTCAAATGGTACTAAATATTTATATGTTGTGACTATGTTATCAGTGTTTGTAATGCTTCCTTTATTTAATACTAGAAATATTTGAGATTAGGACAAAATAGAGTTTAACATAAGGACAAGAGATTAAAACAAAAACTTTAAAATAGTTGCGCCACAGTGGCGCCACAGTTGTCACATTAATGTTTTACTAGAATAGTCCTAATCTTATCTTTACAGCGAGTCATAGGCCCTAATTTAAAATATAAACAATTTTGTAAATTGATTCGGACCATGGCGAATTGAACATTATGTTAGACGCATATTATTAAACAAAATAAATAAATTGTATAATTTTTGTTGTTTCATTTATCATCATAACCCTTTTCCCTCGACTGTGATTGACGGAAGAATGAAAGTCATCATAACCCTTTTCCCTCGACTGTGATTGACGGAAGAATGAAAGTCATCATAACCCTTTTCCCTCAACTGTGGTTGACTGAAGAATGAAAGTAAGAAAGAAAGAAAGAAAAATATTTCTTTTGGGACACGCACAGGAAATACAACAATAAAAAAAAAGATTCCGGCGAACTGAGAACCTCCTCCTTTTATTTAAGTCGGTTAAAAATGAAATAAATAAAATAATAAGGTGTGCCTCATTATTCCTTAAGGTACATTTTTTTTTTTTTCATTACACGTACCGAATCCATATCCATACTAATATTATAAATGTGAAAGTAACTCTGTCTGTCTATCTGTCTGTCTGTCTGTCTGTATGTTACGTTTTCACGCCTAAACCGCTGAACCGATCGTCATGAAATTTGGCAGAGATATAGCCTAGTCCATACTAATATTATAAATGTGAAAGTAACTCTGTCTGTCTGTCTGTCTGTATGTTACGTTTTCACGCCTAAACCGCTGAACCGATCGTCATGAAATTTGGCAGAGATATAGCCTAGGATATGGAGAAGGACATAGGCTACTTTTTTACGCGATAACAGACATCCACGCGGGCGTAGCCGCGGGCAAAAGCTAGTAGTACATAAACGGTAGAATTTATCTAGAAACATGTTTTTTGAATTTTCTACTGTGGTGCGGCCAGGGAGTATCACACCTATGAAAGGGCCTCCGACTTGGTTATTCATGCCGTCGAGAAATATTTCTCAGGTGGTTTCCTCACGATGTTTTCCTTCACCGTTTTTTGTTTAAGCAAGAATAGAAATAATAATAATAACAGAAATACGTAATGATTATTGACATAACAGTCCTACATGACGAGAACCTCGTCAAAGCCGAGAAAGATAAACAAATCAAGTATCTTGACATGGCTCGCGAGGTTGTCGACATGTGGGATATAGGCTCAGCGATCATTGTGCCGAAAGTCGTATCAGCCAATGGCATAACTGCCAAGAGCCTCGACCAACTCCTAAAGAGGCTCTCGTTGGGCAGCTGGATCAAGGGCTTGATTCAGAGAGCGGTACTTCTGGACTGTCTGGACACGGCTCGCATTATTAGGAGGTTCCTCTCTCTGGAGCCCTGGAGCTTGGACCCTGTTCCCGATACCGGTGGGCTACTATTTTTATATTTTTTAATGTTTTTACATTTTTAATGTTTTTATATTATTTATATTCTAATATTTAAAAATATCGTCGGTGCGCTTCCCAAATCTGATATGTGCATTTGAAGAACTTTTCAGGACAACATAAAAACTGTTTTTTCCGTAACTTATTATAAAAAAAATAACTAAAAACAAACTTATTAGAAAATATAAAAATACAACAAAATATGGCAAAAAATAATATTATTTGCCATATTTTGTTGTATTTTTATATTTTCGCGCCAAGTCACCCATGACTTAGCAGTCCGACGGTCACACCATTAGGCTACCACAGCTGTTCAAACTCCGGAGTAGAGTATCGAATGCAGTTATTGAGGAGGCGGTCAAGTTTATTGAGGAGATCTGCATTCAGGTCATAGTAACACACATCACCATAGTCCATTATGGAAAATAAAGGCTGAAATAAAACACAGAAAAATGTACTCAATATCCATAAAATTTGCTTTATTTGACAGATAATTTTATGACATTATTGTTTGGATATGATTTTGGGCATGTGGCCGCCGCGGCTGGCGCGTACATGGCGTAATCTGGAGGTCAAATTTTCACACACTCTTCGCAGTAAATCAGGCTATATTTCGGCAATTATGCGTGGAATGTTGGCATCAAAGTGATCAATTGTTACCAGTTTATCGGCGTAGACATGCAACTTTACATATCCCCAGACAAAATAATGTAATGACGTTAAATCGCACGAACCAGGGGGCCAAGTCTACTAATGTACAAACGTTGCAATGGTCTCTTCATTGTGAGTTTTTGACAGATTTGCCATACAAACACTGTCAAATACTCACAATGGCGAGACCATTGCAACGTTTGTAAATTAGTAGACTTAGGGCCGGTTGTTTCAAACAGTTCGTTAACCTAACATACGTACGTCAAATATTAACGATTACATTATGATGTTTAACGTACGTCAAATACAAAGCGTTGTTTCACTGAACAAAAAACCGATCGTCAAACTTCAAATGTCGAAGAATAAAATGACGTTAACCAGTGGGTCACTGTAATCGTTATTTTTTAACGAACGTCAAGGGCATAATTTTGTGAAACAACGGTTTGACGATAGTTAGCACCATTTATGACGGATACGCGTGCGGCAAGTGTACGTGAAACAACCCGCCCTTAGGCCCCAGGTTGTAAGATTTCGTGTAATTAGTCGTTCGGCAAATGTTTCCTGTAGTGAATTAGCCAATATAAAAGTTAAGTTTTCAGTAAATAAGCCTTTAGCGTCAACCGCGGCGGACAAATGCCCAAAATCATATTCAAACATTAATTTCATAAAATTATCTATCAAATAAAGCTAATTTTATGGATATTAAAAACATCTTTCTGTGTTTTATTTCAATTTAAAGTTATCCGCCTCTAATAAAAACAGCCTTTATTAGGGACTGGACGAGCATTGACTATTCAATTATAAAGAAAGGATCGAGTTATCTCTAAAGAGTGAACAGAACCACCAGTCACACATAAACTATTTATAGTACACACGGCTACATAACAAGCTATACAAATCCAGTTTACGCTGGTCTCGCATTGTATAGGATTTCCGTACAATGAGAGATCAGCTTATACTGGAAATGTATAGCTTGATATGTGTCGCTTATCTTCAAACTCGGGTAAATCCAATTTTGAGAATTTTTAAGATTTTGGTACCAAATTAAAGGCAAAAAACACACTTTTAAAACAATTTTATCAGTTGTATATAAATCCGCATAGTTCTTAAGAAAAAAACCGTTAAAATCACAAAATTTTATCTAATTCCGATAGATCCATGAGACAGTTTTATTCAAATGCAGTTAAGTCCATGAGAGCCAATCAGCTAACCGCGTTTGTTCAACATGGCGGTCAGTCGTCGTCAATTCTGCGACATTAACACCGTGCGCTCCCGTTTTTTATTGTTTCTTTTTAATCATAGACAGTTCCCATGGATAATGCCATTAAATAGTTACACCGAGCAATGCCCGCAAGCGGCCTAAGATAAAAATCCACACTGAGTTTTTTCAAAGATAGATAAATTGCATTCCATTAGATCAAATGAAGGTAAATCCAATCTTAATTTTACATTTTTGAAAGAATGTATGATTATAATACTAAATTTGTTTTTTAGGATCGTTACCTTCAGTATTGTTGACATAAGAAATAAAAAACCGCCTTTTAATTCATGGAATTAAGACTCATCACTTTTTTTTAATATCTCCCAACAGGGTAAAGTGGATTTACCCGAGATTGAAGTTAAGCGACTCATATGTAGCCGTGTGTACCATTCCTTTTATCCCTATTTACTTTTAGTGAGGGACAGTCTGGGACCTTTAAAATTGATATTTAACCTAATCTAAACTGGAGGAACTAATAACTGCAAAAGGTTAATTGCACAAACTGGGCTTAATAGTAGTTTAACGAGAATACCCTTATTTAATTCCGAGTTTATTAAATTAAAGTGAAAGAGAGTTTATGTTAGTACTCGTAAATAGTGAAGTTATATCGTAACTAATGCTGGTCCTGCTCCACAACCACAGCTAATTGATTAACATTTGATTTTGTTGGAGCTGCAGAAGAGTGTAAGACTATCTTTGCATTGTATAAACTCAATCTCCTTTGTATTATATAATTGCATACGTCCTATGTATTATAGAGCTACCATTGACCGGGTAATATGTCTTTCATTGTTTTAAATGTGCCCTGGCGGCTGAGAATATGTAATGCTCACTTATATGTCTCACTGATGGTGGTGTGTGTGTTGGATCATTTAGATTCCTTCAAAATGGTTGAGCTGAATGGTGCTAATCCATGCGTCATGTTCGTGAACGGGCGCCGTCAGTTGGGACTAGTCAGCTCTTAGCTGCCACGGGTTTTTTTTTTTTTTTTTTGTTTATATTTGTTGTACCTACTCTGGACGCTTTTAACGTGTAATTTTTTATTATTTTTATTTTTCATCGTTCTCACATTTAGTTATAAATTCAACATTATAGATGTAACGAATACTTTTGTAACAATTTAATTTAAAAGAGTGTCCATGGAGTTTCTTGCCCGTTCTTCTCTATAGGTACCTATGCTTTGGAATGGGCATATAGCTTCAGTTTTCTTACTGACCGACTCCTTGACAATTCAAAAGTGCCTGTAAATGGTTTAATTGAAATAAATGGTTTGAGTTGCCTGTGACTTCGAAAAATTATGAAATACACCCAACTATACAGGGTGTGGGTGTCTCAGAAATCAACCGACATACTGTAGGTGGTGATAGCCTTGGTCAAGCTCCCGCCTTTCCAAATGCAACCATTCAGCTAGCAGGGTGACAGCTGACAGTTGGCTCTAACACAAATTAGCACTTTGAAGCTTAATATTAAGCAAACGGATCCCTGAATCGAAAAATGATCTCCACAAACCCGCAATATTTTTGAATGGCCTATCCAATGATATCCCACATCATGAGACAGACGAGAAAAAAAAAATTGGTTGTCTTTAAAGTTGGTTTACGGACGATAGTTTAACGTGACAACGTCATAACAAAACATTGATGCGGCGCAAGCGTACAATGAGCGTAACGGGACCATGAGCGTAACGGGACAATGAGCGTAACGGGACGAGGAGCGTAACGGGACATTTTCGTGCATTTTTTATTATTATTTTAATTTGTTTATTTAATCCAATAAGTTACAGTTTTTCCTTACACATCTGCCAAACTGCAAAGCAATTTGCATGCAGCCGGCGTTCATCGATTTATTAGACGTTGTCACGTCAAAAAAATGTGTTGTCTGTAAAGTTGGTTTACGGACGATAGTTTAACGTGACAACGTCATAACAAAACATTGATGCGGCGCAAGCTTACAATGAGCGTAACGGGACAATGAGCGTAACGAGACAATGAGCGTAACGAGACAAAAAGCGTAACGGGACAATGAGCGTAACGAGACAATGAGCGTAACGGGACAATGAGCGTAAAGGGACATTTTCGTGCATGCAGCCGGCGTTCATCGATTTATTAGACGTTGTCACGTCAAACCGTCAAGTAGGGATGATATTTTTTTTTCCCGCACATAAAAAATATTTCAAGATTTTATTTTAACACTTTGTCGGCGTGATTAATATGTATACCCATGGCAAATTACAGATTTCTAGTACTTAGAATCTCTGAGCTAAGACGCGGACAAACAGACAGACAGACAGACGGACATGGCGAAACTTTCAAGGGTTCCTTGTTGACTACGGAACCCTAAAAAGTTTCTCCGAAGAAACATTGTTGACACAAAATAAAACGATTATTATTGGAAAAACTGATTGTGGTTGGGAACACTGAAGGTAAACGATCGAGCGGTCGTTCACCAACACGGTGGACCGATCAGGTGAAGGAATCACCGTCCTCGTAATTCTACACGGTGGATGCGCTGGACAGAAACCGGTGGAGGCGGATCATCCGCTCCAGATGCAACTCCGAAGCTAACCACGATCCTCAGACACGAGGGCCCGACCACAGAGAGAAAGAGTCAGCTAACACACGCCAATATATCAGAAAATACAATGAAAACTATACTAAAGCAAAAAAACCTTTAAAAAAGGAAAATTAATCAAAATCTCCAATCGTAAAGGGTGTGCCCGCTTAAATATGCAATGCTGGATTATGTTCATATAGCTGTAACACAAATGTTAAACGTCCAACGGACCATCGAAGTAAAATAAATAAACATCTATTAATTACTAATAACAATAATGAAACCATGGACAGCAAGACAGCTAGACTAGATTGGTGTGCGGAGCTTTGAACACAATATGAAAATTGCCAGCCCAGGGCTTGTTAACGTTACCAAATAACAAAATTATAACCGTTACGTAACGTTAAGGGCCTATACTACCTCAAATGGCTTAGCATGATCCTCCGTTATGTCGAAAATACTGAGCATTAATTTTGAAATAAATATATGGTAAAGTTGAGGATTAATTTTAAGTACTATGTTAGCCGAAAACACGAGTCCATAAAACTTTCTCGATAGAAAAAAAATCCAAAGTTACCTCCAAACCGAACAATAAACCGCTGGTATTCAAAAAATACTTCAAATTAGATAATGAAACTTTGCATATTAACTGAAGTAACTATAAAGCAGGTCTTATGTTACTTGGAGCCTTTTCCCTGCCGCCCTGACTCGCTTGCTCGCGTGACCGGTAGCAATAGTGTGCGAGCGAGAAACAGAGTGATGTGGCGCTGAGGTAGTATAGACTCTTAAATTTCAATGTTATACCTTAGTAACGTTACAAAATTTAACGTTACTTGATAACATTAACAGTAATATAACTTTAATTATCATTAACAAAAATACGATAACTAACGTTAATTTAGCTACGTTGCCGTTCTGTAGTTAAGAATCAGGCAGATTCAGGCACCGATTTGATCGGCACGGCATCAGCGAGGTGCGAAGGCGGGCTCCAGCCGCGCCGCGCGCCTCAGGCCCCACTCACATCTCACCCGTTTAAAATAACGATACAATTAACGTTAATAAAGATAACGATAAAATGTAGCATAAATAACGTTACATCGATTACCGTTATTTTAATAATAACGTTAACTCTGTCAATAAAAGGTAACGTTATGAAAATATTTCCCGTATTTAAAGCCCTGTGCCAGCCTTAGCCTGTCGTTCCGTCTAGTCGCACGAGCAGTCGCATTTGCATGTCGCATTGTGTGCGCCATGTCTATGACCTGGAACCGTCACCCAGAAATTTGGCTACCCCTCGTTCAATTGTTTTAGTGCTTAAACTACAGAGGGTCGCTCCCCGACATCGCTGCAGCGCTTTATATACGATGTGGAAAGCGTTTGCTGTCCGTTGTATTGTCAAGAGCATGATTAGTTGGTTTTGTTTGAATACGAGTAAACACTGACCGCTTTGGTAAGTGGTTGCCAGAGCCGCTGCTAGTTACCTAAATTGTCGGTCAATTGCCTCAATAATGGCTGATAATTATTTGCATTCTGCTTGTGAATGGATGATGCTTGTGGGTGACTGGTCGTCTTGATGACCGTGGTTTTGCTGTTGTAATTACTAATTAATTGTTCTTTAATTTTACTTCGATGGTCTTATGGCTGCTCCACACAATCGGCCATGATCGACACTCGTTGATCGTCTATGATCGGCAAGGTAATCGTCACGATCATCGTGCAAGCATCAAGCATTATAACGACATGGAAGAATTACTTAAAGCATAACTTAAACAAATCAGGCACTCACTCATACATACCTACCTACACTCACTCGTACATATATCTACATTCCCCTTACACACCTACACTCACCCTAACAACATACACCCGGCACATTAATAGATACTACCTTTCTTATCCTCAAAATCAATTGAACTAGTATAGTTTATTTGAATATTTATATATTTTTTTACAAAAGTGCACTTTACTAATTGTAAGTAACTACTATAACATCCGTAATGGACGGATGGATGACCCCTGTAACACAGGTTTTTCCTAGCATAGGGGTCATTGATCAATATTTTGTGTCAGGCCATTCCCATGTTTTATTGTCACTCTGTATGTGTACTTTTACGTCAAATAAATATTATTATTATTATTATTATCCACACAATCGTCCGTGATCATTTATTGAGCGGCAAGCATTCAAGATGGTGCTGGAGGTTATAGCTGCAGCTACCATTAATTTAATTTCAGTTTAAAATCATTTTATCAATTTAGTTGAGAAGATGGTGGTGTTTGAGCATTCATCGCAATAGAACAAAGTAAATATACCTAAACAAAAACGACGCGAAGCACGACGTACGCACGGCTCGCTGTCCTTCGGTGAAATGAACAGTGTTGCCAGTACCTGCATCGACTTTCGGACGATCCACTATCTGAAATGGGACGATTCTTGGACAAAAAGGACGGCTAGAGAAATATTAATTTGTGGGAGTACTGTTATATTTTTTAGGACACATAAAAAGTGAAATAAAAAAATTAAGATGTTCAAGATTTTAATTTTGTTTTTTGCATGTCTTTGGTCGGCTCAATCTTCACGACATCCTTAATTCCTGAACTCGGAAACTCGCAAAATAAAAACTCAATTTCAAATTAAATACCGACGAGCATCATAGTGACTCTCGTACGTAATGAATTCAGCTGAATAACCGAATGATTGTGGTTGTTTGTGTGCATGGAAGATACAGACAAGCGATACGGATCACTGCGCGTGAAAAAAGGATGGCTGGCGATATTCGCCAGCACCTGCACCAGCAGTGGTCTGAAATTGCATTCACATGCCGCGCGTTTCGTTTTTACTTAAAGTTTTACGCATTTTTGTAATTTTTAAAACTGCGTTTTATTATTTGCATTTTAAACGCATTTTTGCAATAAGAAAGTAAATGATTGTAGTTGGCTATTTGAAAAGGGACGGAAAAGGGACTGAATATATGAACGGACATCGAAGGGACGTAAAGATGTCTAAACGGACAAAAATCGTCCCTTTTGGGACGTTCTGGCATCACTGGAAATGAATGATCGGCGATCGTGTGGGCACGCGCACGCAACTACAAGCGATTCCCTTTGATGCGTGCCCGAAAAACCGACAATTCGCCGATCGCCGCAATCACGATGACGATTAAGGACGATGATGGGCGACTACAGGCGAGTATTCTACACGATCGTGCTCGCGTGTAATCGCCCATCATCGCCGATTGTGTGGAGCAGCCATTAGACTCCTAGTTTATAATTTGTGACTTCGAGTTCCAGCTATATAAGTACGCCCTTTATGTCTGAAGGCTTTTATTTAGGTAGTTATTATGCTCTGTTAACGGTTTTTTTTTCTGCTTGAGTATAATTTTCGATGTTCTTTTGTTGGTATATTGGTTTGTGATAGCTGACTTTAATGGCAAACAATTTATGAATTTAATGTTTTGTGTTGCGTTCTGTAAATTATTTTGCATTACCCAACACAAAAGAACAAAAGCTAATTGTATGTGAGTTAAATTCACAGAAAATAAAATAAATATCATAAAAATTATACAATTAAATTGGCAACCAGTTTGAATTTGGTTTGATTTTCTCTACACGAACAGATTGGACGGTGAAATCCAAACCAGGTATTTGCCTGTATTTTGGGGGTCGGATAAAATGTCCTCTGTATCGCTATCGACTCGTAAAGCTGCTTTCAAACTACGCTATAATATAACAGCATATAGTATATAGCTCATAGCACAACAATATCGCGCACCATACATTGTTATGGACACGTTCACACTGTACTGCAGTGCTATTCTGTAACCATCTCACCGTGAAAACTTAGGTGAAGTGAGCTTGACGTGAGCTGTAATTCCACCTAATGCTTGGGATTGACACTGTTGACAGCTCACTCCACGCCCACTTCACCTTAGTTTTCACGGTGAGATAGTTACAGAATAGCACTGCTGTACTATACACCGTGACATTTTAGTCGTCTTACAAAGACAGCCCACTTCATGTATCCAATGACTACTAATCATTAACGTAAAAACATATTTTTTTTTTTACATTAGAATTATTTTTATTTTTATTAATTATGACACATGACATAGTTTAAAACATCCTGTTACGAGTGCAGTCCGAGCCTTGTGATACAAGAGCACCGCAGAATGGATTTAGATTAAGTTTAAGTTGCAATTATAGTATGAAACACATTTTTGCGTTAGGGTGAATGAACTCTGATAAAGATGTCGCCGCTCCATTCCACGGCGCTCTTGTAACACAAGGCTCGGACTGCACTCGTAACAGGCTATTTTAAACTATGTCCTGCGTCATAATGAATGAAAATAAAAAAAATCATATGTTCAAAAAAAAAAGTTTTTACATTAATTATTAGTAGTCATTGGATACATGAAGTGGGCTGTCTTTGTAAGACGACTAGAATGCCACGGTGTATATTATTGGAATGTATGGTGCGCGATATTGTTGTGCTATGACCTATATACTATAAATACGCTATATATTATAGCGTAGTCTGAAAGCAGCTTCATGTGCCAAAGAGACTGGCGACATTACCATGTTATTAAATGGCAATGCTGGTCAAGGTAAAAGCCACTTAATAAATTAAATGAAAAGTCAAAAGGGACAGCAAGGCTGACAACCCTGAGCACCCATCGTATGGAGGAACCTACTTGGAATCATAAAATCAAAATTTTATTTTATTATTTGCCATTTAAAGCTAAGAAAATGTGACGTTGTCATATTTCACGTCAGGGTGTTTTACATTAATCGTGACATTGGTGCCGATTCCCTTGTTCACACACTAAACTAAATTTAAGTTCAGTGCATCTTTATCTTTCTATTTCATTAAGAAAAGGAAGGGAGACAAATTTTAGTTTAGTCCTGTCAAATTAAACAGCGCTTGACGTAAATTGACGTAATTTTAGTCAGCAAGTTTTTAATCACGTCTAAACTTGTATGGAGTAGTGACAGGCGCTGATTAATTTGACAGGACTTAACTAAAATTTATCTTCTGTCCTTTTCTTAATGATATAGAAAGAAAATGATGCACTGAACTTAAATTTAGTTTAGTTTGTGAACAAGGGAATCGGCACCATTTTAGAATTATTTTTATGAAAATTAAAAACAAAAAAAAAATATTGAAAAATAATTCATATCGACGGTTAAAAGGTGCAAATGCAACTTCCATCCTACTTAAGGGCCTATACTACCTCAAATGGCTTAGCATGATCCTCTGTTATGTCGAAAATACTGCAGCATTAATTTTGAAATAAATATATGGTAAAGTTGAGGATTAATGTTAAGTACTATGTTAGCCGAAAACACGATTCCATAAAATTTTCTCAATAGAAAAAAAAACCAAAGTTACCTCCAAACCGAACTTTAAACCGCTGGTATTCAAAAAATACTTTAAATTAGATAATGAAACTTTGCATATTAACTGAACTAACTATAAAGCAGGTCTTATGTTATTTACTTTTTTTAAATGACCAATAATTTCACTGTAAAACGAAATTACCTAAACTATCGGCGCCTTGGAGCCTTTTCCCTGCCGCCCTGTCTCGCTTGCTCGCGTGACCGGTAGCAATAGTGTGCGAGCGAGATACAGAGTGAGGTGGGGCTGATGTAGTATAGACTCTTAATATAATACAAATTTTTGAAAAAAAAATCGCTTTTAACTTTTAACCGTCGATATGCCAGTTGGTTCTTTGATATGGTCTCATTCATACCCTAGAGTTATGAGATATAAAAAAACACCTGGTATATATATCTATACAGCGTGTTACGGAAAGGGTATATCCATACAAACGGGGTGAAGAGTGTATCTGGTTCAGAATCTCTGTACAAAATGTCAGCTCAAAAGCACTAACTAGAAAATGCTTAATATTTTATTTTATTTCGATAGTTTATTAAATTTAAATCATAACAAACGTGTTACCGCCGTTTCTTTGTGTGTAGTTTATTGACACCGATCAGCTGACTTGGTCTAGTGATGTGTAGAATTCAATTGGAAACATTTGATTTTTAGTTAAATGTTTCTTAACTTTTTATTTCTGTAGGTATAGGTATTAAAAAATATTGCCCTGTAGTTTGTTATCACCAAAAGAATCCGTGCCTTTGATATGTATATACCCTTTCCGTAACACGCTGTATATCAGTCTACACGAGCGAAGTCAAAAGCACAGCTAGTCTTGATTATAATAATAAAGTTCAAGTTACGACTGGACTGGCTAGCTTATCAGTCACGAACGCCATTTCCGTTTCCTTCCGACCGTGACTGTTACTTTTGATAGAGATAACAAGATAATGATAAAGACATAAATTCTTGTAATTTATCGCTATGAATTGAGAACATAATTTGAGTTAAATATTTTTTGATAAGATACTACAAGCTTTTAACTGCTTCTGTGGTCTAGTGGTAAGACCACCTGTCTCAGACCCAGAGGTCCCGGGTTCGATTCCCAGCGGGGGCAAAATTTTCTGCTCGGTTTGGTTGGTGGTAGGGCTTGTTCTAAGTCCGCCTGGCTAGCTACCACCATCTTATCTAAGTCTGTCGCCATTACAACAATGTTAACAGCATTGTCCTGTTTCGGCAGTTAGAGGCAATGATAGCCTATTCCTCTGTGGTGGAGGATTCCGGGCGAAGCTCACCTCCATCTTCGGCCTTATCATCGCTTACCAACAGGTGTGATTAAAGCCAAGAGCTCTCACGTTGTGGATTTAAAAAAAATCTTTGTCTAGTTTTAAAACGCGTATAAAAAAAACCGTCCGATATTTTATATCCCCACACCATGGGATAAATATTAGTGTATAGCTATTTTGATTTTATGTATATATATTTTTTTTTTCTCTTCTACATTTACACACGTTGTCTACATCTCTATATCTACTTTCCTATCGCAGGTATGCTGGAAGAGATTTCATTAGAAATAAGCATCACCTTGTACGTATTTTTCTGTTCCTTTCTTCTTGTCTGTTTATATGTGTATACATAAATTGTTAAATAAATAATAAATAAATTAAAAAAATATCATCCCTACTTTACGTGTAGAGAAAGTACCTACCCTTAACAGTATTTGAATTACGTGTAATTGAAATACGTTTTTGAAATACAAATACCTATTTGGTATTTATATTTCAATTACTTCCTAAAAATGTAATTTGTAATTGGTATTTCAAATACCCAACGCTGAGGTATTTTGTAGTTAGTATTTCAAATACTGATGCCTTCAAAATACATTTTAACATAAATACATTTAGCGATCTTATTGTTACGCGCCACAGAATTGTAAGTACCACTAGCGCCATCTAGTATCGAGTAGCAGAACTAGTAGACTCGAGATTCTTCTAGAGAATTCGATGCTAGAACTTTCTAGAACTTTCGACATCTGGTTAGTAGGGGCCGGTATGTACTCGAACATTCTAGATGTTTCTACAAGGTTCTGGTACTTTCTAAGGATTACATAAGGCCGGTAAGGACCCCGACTGAACACAGTCGAACGAGAAGTACGATACTAGCGATCTTCGAGAGAGATCAGTAGTGCAGTTGTGTTTTATAATTAGTGTGTTTGAGTTGTTATCAGTGTTCCTTTATTAAAGTGTAATTTTTGGTTTGTAAATCGACAGTTTTTATTGTCACGAACCGCAAGCTCGTAACATTATTAATGAAAATGAAAAATAAGCTGACTTATACATAAACTAAAACTCTGTACCTAGTAGGTACTTGTACCATATTCCAAAATTACGTGAGCAATAATATAATACTTTCAACTGTGCGAGTTGAAGTCATTCTTACATTAGGACTTACGACAATTGATTATATTAAAAGGCTCTGAATGTAATTTGTATTTTGTATTTTAAATAAAAAGAGTTAAAATACTGTATTTTGTATTTTATATTTCAAATACACGACTTGGAGATATTTTTTATTTCGTATTTTAAATACACGCGAGAAAGTATTTTGTAATTTGTATTTCCATTAAAGCAAAGCATGTATTTTGCCCAGCCCTGTTATTATGTATACCTATGCCAAATTACAGCTTTCTAGTACGAAGAGTCTCTGAGCTAAACCACGGACCGACAGACAGACGGCCATGGCGAAACTGTATGGGTTCCTTGTTGACTACGGAAACCTAAAAAACCAACTCATAATTGTTTTCGGAAAGTTTCTGCATCTTGGAGTTTCCTCCGCCTTTTTATTAAGACTATCCCTGGACGCCTTCAAATAAGACTAATTCTAAGAAACCCTCATATGACATCCCTACCATCTACCCCATAACCTTCACCCACACATAATTAACTACACAGTTATTGAGTACCAATAAACCTCCTCATTTACGAGTACAGTAATGAAAAAAGGTGCGGCCCATGATTGCTTCTAATTCAATACACGATGTTATTGTCTCATGGGGGAGGGGTGTACGCACGGTGACATATCAAGCTATTCTTGCCAGTATAAGATGACCTCTGAATGTACGGAAAACCTATACAATCTTCTTCTTTTCAAGTCGATGGTAAAATAGTAGATTGTACATCAAGTGCATAAAACGCACCATTTTACGCGAGACGTTTATCCATCCGAGCGAGCTTGCGAGCGAGGATGGATATAGAGTGTAAAATGGGTTTTATGGACGAGTCGTACACTCTACTTTTCACTTCGATTGCGAGGAAATGAAACAGCAACATGTAAATATTGTAAATTTAATTAAAATTGATAAATAATTATTGTTCCCGCCAATTAACAATTTTTGTTTTTTTTCTGTAGTCACGTGATATAACACCTGACTTAGGTCGTTACATACTGCTCAGTTATAAAAACATTTTGTTTTTATATCTATGATAACTTAGTTATAGTTTAAATATATTGATTAACTAATTTAAAAAATAATAAATGGACGAAATAAAAAATATAAGTTTATTTCATGAAGTTTTATTGTGTGCTTTGGCTGTTATTATCCTTGCCTTGTTCTTAGAATACTAACGAAACGAATTAAAATAAAGAGGTTATTCTATGAAGTTGAAGTTGTTCGTGTGGCTGTTGGACCGATTGCCTTGGTCTTCGACGAAGATTTTACTTTATGCTCTAGAGCATAAAAAGCGACTTTATGTACGCACGACATAAAGACGAACTTTTAGAGCATGAGAAGTGAAAAGGTAATATTATGCTAGATTTTCTTCTTTTTCATGTGGTTAGACTTACCTGGTCAGAGTTTTTATGCCGCCCTGACTTGGCTTCAAATGCCGTCGAGGAATTTCTCTCTGGCATGCTGGTTTCCTCGCGATGTGTTTTTCTTCACCGTTTTTTAAGTCAAGTACCTGTCTGAGTTCGCGGCCGTTACCACTGGGCCACCACTGCTCTAGCTAGCCAGCTAGCTGATTAGCTAGCTAACAAGCATATAAACCGACTTTTTTACCACCGAAAGGCGTGAAAATTGGGTACACTACATTAATACGAAAAACTTAATTCCGACAGTCACAAATACGAATTTCAAAATACCAATTTTCATAAATCGAATAACAATAAGTCCGACTTAATGATAATTCAAAACATCAAAAATACGAATTCCGATTATTAAAGTACCGATTAATTAGAATTCCGAAATAAAAACGCCTTGTAAAACAATAGAGGGGATCTGGCCTGGATCTTTAAGGGTCACAGTTCTAACCTAACCTAACCCAAATGATTCACCAACAATTGAGGGGATCTGCAGCATTTTAGGATTTTATTCGGAGTGTTGAAAATTGGAATGTTGTTTTGCGGACCGAAGCCCATCGAGCATTTGATTCTTCGAACGTATGGAAATCGGAAAACAAACAAATCGCATTTACGACTTAACGAAAATAAATTTCGTGATTTTTTATAATAGACATTATAATTCTTAGGTATTATGAAAATCGGACTTTTGAACATCGGAACATCGAAATTCGGAATAAAAAATTTCGGAGTATTTGGGTGTTCCCGTGACAATTACATCGAAACGTGCAAACCCATACGAAATAAGATTACGTTCACATCGTTACCATGAGGCCTTATTGAAACGATGTTACTAATAAATAGATTATTTCTCGGCCTGTCTCGACTGACAGGCACCGTGGCTCATAATAATTCATTGCCATCATAGCCTCCATAGCTTTATTCACTTCAATAAAGTGATTGCGGCCATCAAATTATACGATTGAGGGATTCAAATAGTGAAACTGTATGAAGCTGAATGACACTATAATTTTTGTCAGTTACGAATAAAATACTTACCTAGATACATACATACACATCAAAAAAAGTTTGTGATCACTAACATAAGCTGATATAATTTTTTAAATTGAACTTCATCAAGAAAGATCTTTGTTGTGTGTTTTCTTTAAATAGAAATACCCAGTTTGTTTAATCATTTTTTTATTAAAAAAAATTGATTAATTAATCATAATGTAATTGTAACAGAAACTTGATAGAAAGAATAAGACTGTTTAACCAAACTTAAACAACAATTTATTAATCAAAGGTTTATATTCAATATAATATAACTCCTCCCCTGACTCGAACACATGCGGTGATCCTCCTGGGCATGCTGAGAATCAAGTTATCCAGCATTTCTTGGGGTAACCTGTCCCATTCTTGAATAGCGGCTTCCCTGAGCTCTGACACTGTCTGGGGACGTGGCTGACGGTTCCAAACAGCTCGCTTAAGAGCATCCTACGCGTGCCGAGCCGGCAGGCCAGTCTAACCTTAGGATGTCGTATTCTCTATTTCGATTTTTCAAAGTGATCGCAAACTTTTGTTGATGTGTGTACTTAATTAACATCATGCGTATAATCCCCGCAGGGTTAGGCAGAGATGTACCTATAGTACAACCCACATTTGACCAATTATGTTTAAGGTCTTCTGGTGTATGACGTCATTAACCATTAGACCGCCACAGTCATGTATAGATGACAAACCAAAATGTGCCCAGTACGCCACGGTCACGACTACATGACAGAAAAAGTTTTGTCTACAGTTTTGTCTCATATAAATGTAATTTTCAATCTAGTTTAATACAGAAAAAAAAAACCTTAATCAAATCAAATCAAATCAAAAAAAAAAAAAACACATAAACCTACATGGGCACTTATGAAACTTCAGAAGCTAGGTGCACGGTTCCAATTAGTCATTTCCTGTGGAGAAGAGCCGGCAAGAAACTCCACGGTTACTCTTTTAAAAATAATTGGCTTTACAATATTATCAAATAACATTGTTAATAGGTATGCGAGGACAGTGTAGGCCTTTCAACAATTACCAGGTACTTAACAAAATAGAAAAGTGCCAACAAATCTACACTCTACTAGCCCTACAACGTTCTCACATTCACAAAATAGAAAATAATCTATGTAAAAGAGATATATAATTATATATATTAAAATGAAAACCTACACTTTGTAATAAAAAGTACACTTTGTAAACAAGCATATTACAAATTAGAGGATTATATCCAAGATAAGAATGCTTGGAAACATGCTGGTCCTGCTCCATAGGACAATTTAGGGTCTAGACAAAATCAAACTGGTTGCTAATTTAACTGTATAATTTATAATTTTTATGATATTAATTTTATTTTCTGTGATTAATATTTTAACTCACACACTGACTTATTATATGTTGTTTTTATTTTAATCATATACAGTGTTTGTAAATATGTGAGCACCATGTACCTATCGCATTTATTAATTTTTCTGTTATTACTTCACTTTTCATTCTTTTTACCAATTGTGGTAAGTAATTTTGATGATTTTTTTTATATTTTTTATTTTTTTTATTCTAGGTACATAGTCTTCACCTATAAATATTAATTAATGTATACAAACTATTGTTAACATTTTAAAAGAGTAAGTATGGAGTTTCTTGCCCATTCTTCTCCATACATAACTACATTTTGGAAGGCGCAACTAGAATCAATTAACTATTCATGTAATTTTTGACGTTCAAAAGTGCATCTTCGTACCTATTTAAATAAATTATTTGACTTTGACTTTGAACCTATATAAACCAAATGACATGATTGTAATTACAACTACAGTAACAAATCTGAATAAATATCATGAATAATTCCATTAGGTAAGTAAATAAACATTCTTCAGCTACTAGTTTGTTGGTCAGGTTGTCCTTCGACATAGGCCTCCCCTAATTTCCTCCACTCATCTCTGTCATGAGCATCTAAAAAAAATCTTCTTCTTTTCTTTTTCTTCTTTCTCTTCTCCATCCTTTTGGTAAGTCATCTTCCCACCGCTTGATTTGACGTCTCTTTTGTCTTTTTCATGGATGATGTCCATTCTTAGGATACCTATTGCATAAGAGATGTCAGCATGAACTGACGAGGTCCGCTAGGACCGATGCCTGCCAGGGTTGCGGATTTGTCCAAAGGAATACCGTGGCTCTGGCACGCAGGCGACTGAAGGAACACGGGTGGGTTTTAGTCAGCAACAGTCTGACACGTCCTCCCACTCCGCCGGAGAAGTTATTTGATAATTTCCCACCCATACAAAAGGATTCCATTGCATTACGTGTTTCTTCCATTTTTCTCTGTTCGTTCTGTGATAATGTGACCAGTCCAGTTCCATTAGAGTTTTTTTATTTTTTGTACAACCTAATACTGACCTGTGTTGAGAATATTGGGGTCACTCAAGCCAGAGGCTTAATAATAGGCGCGTCTACTCTTAAAACATTATATTAGGTACTCAACAGTTTAACAATAATGGTGCGACACTTGTGACGCCTGTGACGCGCTGCGTGTACGCATGCGCTCTAAACGAGTGACCCGAGCAGACTGGCGTCGGTCGGCGGTTTGCGGCGAAGCTACGCGGCCGCGCGGCCCTCGTCCCTCGCGTCCCGCGGGGGGTTGCACTGTGGGTTCGCGGTAATCCGGCGCAGTGTGCGCGTGAACAACCTGTAAATGTCAAAAAATGTGAGAAAATTTTAATTTCGCGGGCTTTCTTAGAACATCCCCTTAAGCTTTTAATTCAAACAACTTATTGATTTTCATAAATTCTACTTCATGTTACTACTTCGCATTTCCTAAGCACATTGAGATTTACAACTACATGAGATTATGCGACGTTGCTAGTTATATCAAAGGGTTCTAAGGAAGATATAATCCGATTTCCCTGCCTCTACGTCCATATTTCTTACATTAACTTTTATACAAATTAAATATTGATACCTATATCTGTTTCTTGGAATAGAAATTAATATTGAGAAAAAGATAGGAAGATTCATTTGGAAAATAAGCAAGGTTTTCCATCAGAGACGCTCAAACTTGAATAAAGCAAATATCATTAAATTGCTTTTGATTAGTAGGATATTTATTCTTATATGTCGGAGAACAGTAGGTTTCTCTCGTTATCATCAGTCATATTTTAACTACTGTGGGCGTACTGTGGGTAATGTTGGTTATTGCGCAATAGAGAAACCGAATTAAACTCAAAAGTCATTTACTCAAGCTTAGAATCTGAACTCCAAAGGTTACATAAGACAGTCCCCCAAAACGTCCGGCCCTTCACCACTTCCTGGTGCTTTAGTTGGGAAGAAGAAGTAGTGGAACAAACTCCCCAGCAGCACATCTGTCTGTTCAGTTAGAAAAACTTGATTCTATACAGTAATAGATATGCAAAGTAATTAATGTTGGTACACGACACAGCTATACCGAACGCGCAACAGTTTCTAGACGTCTTCATTGCTTGACCGCCACCGATGAACTTCACTTGTCGACTGTGCGGCGGACACTTGTCGCCGGTCGAACAATATGTTGTAGACTCTGCCATGTGCCGCTAGGTAGCGCTAGCGTCACGATTAGTCAAAAACCGATGGCGCAAATCCACCAACTCCATCGAACGCCAACAGATGGTGCTGGCGTACCGGATACAACTCGTCTCCGACATATATAAATAAAAATGAATCGCCGAAATGTGTGTACGCGCATAACTTCCGAACGACTGCACGAAATTGAATAATTCTTTTTTTTTGTTTTTTTTTTGTTCGTTATTGTCGGGACAAGATGTGTATTTTTTTTTACTGTTAACTGGCTTCCCAATTTTATTTTTATTTTAAGAATTAATTTTATACTTTTTGGCTTGCCCTACAGGGTCCGTAATTGTACTCATACCATAGCTTTAAGCCATTGACACCTTTAAACATTATGGAATGCAAATAAAGATATGAATATTAAAAAAAACTAACAGACTGGATAAAGCCATTTACTTACACATATACTGAGTCACTCCTACAACACATGACCTAACTACACACACACACCCCGACACCACAACAGCCACACCACTCACAAATGTCAGTCACTTTCACATCACATCATATCACACCACATCACTCACATCACATCACATCACATCACATCACATCACTCACACTTACACCCCCACACTCCTACTTCACAAGCCAACACACATAGAGTGCGACATAAAATAGTAGAAATTAAATAAAATGGAAATAAAAAATTTCATGTCAAAAAAAAAAAAAACGTCAAAATCAAATCGTCAAACACATCATATAATATCATTCATCATATCATATCATTCATCATAATTATCATTTCATGTAAATGTTTTAGCATTTTACGTCAAAAAATGTGAGTTACGTAGAAAGTGGCGCCCTCGTTTTATTTATTTTATTTTATGTCGCACTGTACTATATATCTTTTGTAAAATCACCTTTTATCGTACCTAAGAAAGAGCGGCGTCTTCTAACACAGGCATTATCTGCTTAAGAGGCTACTGAGCGTACAGTGGCGCCCTCATCGTTATTTCGGTGATTTCTTTTATTTTAGAATGAAAATGTAGAAAATAAGCTCGTCAAGTTGTGCTTCACAAGACTATACGTTATTATTACTACAAACAGTCGTTTTAAATTGCTATGTTTTATTGTAATCATTAAAACGGAGCTTAGTGGCCACTATTTTCCGTTTTAATGATTACAATAAAACAATAAAATAAAATAAAATACAACAAAAAAAAATACAAAAAAGTTTATATCTTGAATGGTCAAGATATAAACTTTTTTTGTATTTTTTGTTGTATTTTTGAATATGAAAGCTTTATAGGGGACAGTTGATAGTTTTTTTATTTTATGTCGCACTGTACTATATCTTTTGTAATCACGAAAAAACTGTTAGTCACATAAATTTGTTCAGTTTGATTCCTGTCTGATACATGCTATATAATACATGTACTGTTATAGTTTCATCGGACAATTAATTCGGGCAAATACTTGAATTTGAAAAATGATAGCCGATAAACATTTAAAATTGAGGTGTTCATTAGCAAACCTACCCATCTAGTAACAGTTTCTAATTACAAACGCGACAAGCTCATCAAATATCTCACAGAGACCACAACGCGCTTAACGGGACGTCTAATCTACAGCGTGAATTACCGCACCACGGAGTATGAATAAATGGAGTGCTATGCGTAGTTGAAAATTGCAGGGTGACAACAAATAGTGATTCTGTAAACGAAGCTAAAGGAGTATGTGAGGGTCGTGGTAGGTGGCGTTTTGTAGTTTCTGCCTAATCTCATGGAAAATAGCGTGAGTATATTTATGTGTCAGTCACAGGTGATGTATATACCCAAACCTTCACTCCTGAACAACAGACTCCCAATAGAGCAAAAAGTGGTCCTGGATTTAATTGTCGACTCTATCTAGCTTATTTATTTTTTTATATGACGTGTATAAGTGATTCCGATATATTATTTACAGAATTAACGATTTCATTTCCATGGGTTTTCCTATTAAAAATTTCTCAGGAGCCCGGAGTCTGCATTTGTTCCCGGTTGATTAGAATACCCTCGTCCTCTATTACATGGGACTTTTACATAACTAGCGTAATGTAACCCCTTTGGAAAACAAAGACGTGATGATTACTTTTATATTTACCATAACGTCACGCCTGTTATCCCCCAAAAGTTAAGCAGAGTTCTACCTATCATCATCATCATCATCATTCATCATTTCAACCGAAAGACGTCCACTGCTGGATATAGGCTAGAAATAGGGCTCAATGGTTTTAAAAAAATCGGAGTTGGGGTGCCCTAAGTTACGAGCTCGGTACGCTCGCTCTTGCATCCTAAGTTCTCCTAGTAACAGTAGTAACATTGCCTTTTGTGCACATATACGATCAGTGGGGGTACACTAACTTTCTTTTGAGCAGGATTTCTAAGTTAATAAAAAAAGCAATTATAAAAAAAAAACATTCTTAAGAAACGAGTGAACGAAAACGAATGACAGTGACACATAACGCAAATAGCATACTGTTTTTTTTTACGTTTCTTTTTATGGACTTTACACGACATTTCACACCAAAGATAATATACTGGAACCGATTTAATTGTTAATCGCCCATTTTAACGTTTTGTTTTCACTTTTTATCTGATTTGAGGTTAGAAACATTTTTTATTAATTTCTCGAAAAATATGCATTACCTTTTAATAAGAGTGGTAGTGTTATAATCGGGGACCCAATCCCCCCCAGCTTTAACCCCTTTTACACCGCAACGCCTGCCAAACGATACTAGATCCAACCCTCTAATTTCCCAATCAATAAATCACTTGCTGTAACTTCGCCCTCCATTCTCACCATACTCCTGACGCACACACACACAAACACACATCGTCTAATCACTTAATTCTACCACATAGACAATAACCGGGTTTGGCCTTATGACGTCACGAATAGGTACTTCCATAAACCGATGGGGAAATTATAGTTATTGGGTAGTCCCCTTTATAGACATGGTGTGGCAATAATTTCATGAGGCTAGTCGTGTATTAGATTAATTATTGTTTTATATACACCGAGAAATTTTTGTGGTTGTTTTCCCGCAGCAGAACAACTTGCCATAAGGAGTACTTTCGGAATATAGAGTGAAAGTAAAAAAATTAAGATGTTTTTGTTTTAAAAATAATTTAAAAAATATGCATCAACTCGAAAACTAGAGAATCAATAGTAACACTAGAGGTAACTTGTAGATACTACACGAATCGCACGCGCCGCCAACAAAGGGAACAGCGATTCATAAATGTTCAAAGCAAAATAAACTCTCGCACGTGGTGATTTTTCACAATGGTTAATCTGCCATTTTTTGTTTCTAACATTTAATTTGTTTATAAAACGATTGTATTACCAAGACAAAACCATTTCGCTGCGGGAAAACAACCATTTAAATTTCACGGTGTATAGTCCAATCCGATTTTAAGATATTTTTACGGTTAATTTGGTAACTAAGGGTCAATCAAAATCAAAATATCGCCAGGTCCTAACATACAAATATTTATTTATTTATTTATTTATTGAGCAAGGCACACCAACGAAATATTTACAAGGATAGTAACAATAGGTAATCAGTCTTCAGTACTGTGTAAATACATCACATATGTATAAGCATGCACAACATTCTTATTAATATTTAATAGATGAACAACTATGCAATTAAAAGGTTAAATTTTTAAATCATTACAATATTAACAATATAAAGTAATTTAATACATAATAAAACTAGCTTTCGCCCGCGGCTTCACCCGAGCTTAAATAAAAAAAAAAAACTCTTAACTCACTACTAAAGTTTCTATAATAATATAATTCAATCATGATTCGGAAGACACGTGGCGCCATCTGTTATCATAATAACGTTATTGCTGTTTTCCTCGGGAACAGCACTTTTTTTCGGGATGAAAGGTACCCTATATCCGTTTCTGTACACCTGACAACGTATATGCAAAATTTCAGGATGCTCAGTTTAGTGGTTTAGGCGTGAAAAGGTAACAAACAAACTGACAAACTTATTTTCGCATTTATAATATACATAATAATAATAAAATTACCAAATAAGATTAAAATTTAAAATTAGATTGAATTTAAAATAATACATATCGTCACATTGCATGAGAGCAATACAAAAAAACCAGACAAAAAAAAAAGAGTTGGTTATAAAAATTGATAAAAAAATATAGATATCTTCAATTGCACATTAAGTAAATTTAAAAGCCTCATTCGCCATTCCCTATTAGATATCACAACAAATATTGTATAATTTTGTTATCTTTTTACTTTAATTTTGAACAAACTATTCAATTTTTTTTTTCTTATATTTTTTTCTCCTAATAGTCTTTATATTTTTTTTTTAATAAAGCACTAACTTTAACTACTTTTTATTTTAACTTTTAATTAAGTATTTGCCACACGTACTGCCATTAATGTTCCTTGCGATTAGCTCTTTTTGTCTTAAACTTCTATACCTACTTGTGGACAGCGTTGTGGGTTACCTATACTCCATTTACCTATACTGCATTAGACAAATAACGGCCAAATAACGACAGTTATTGTGTTATATTGTTGAAATTACTGCACTTTAGAGTAATTTTTTTATGTAAATGGTAAATAGATTACAGTGCTTTGTATTTATCGTGAAATAACGGAGTTTATTAAACGTTTACATCGAAATAACGAAAGGGTGAGAACAGTTATTTGTCTAATGTTATAATAAATGGAGTATACGTTATAACCAATTTGCTATTTTGTTAAAATAGTTGTAAGTCCTTATAATGTAACTGTTTGCTGTTCCTCTCAATAAAAAATAAAATAAAAATAAAATCACAATAAAATATTCGCACATAAGGTAAAAAAAATAACATAAAATAAAGGAAAGTATCTAAATGACGTGTGTTTAAAGATACAAAACAAAAAAATAAAAACCAATACCGTAAGTCTAAATAAACTAAATTCAAATGAAATTATTGTTAGATTTAATTAGAATATTAAATTAAAATTCAACACAATTAAATAACCGTATACTAACTATACCCAAAGTCTCAAATTCAGATAATTTATGTAAACAAAGGGGATAACATATCAAAAAAATATCTTCGTAATGGTAATTCACATAAAATGGCGAAAAAAGAGGTTTCATTTTCTTTTAAGTAGGTACTGAATTGAAGAAATAATAATAAAAAAAATAATCATACCGTAATTATTTTTATAAACTTTTGGTTTTAAACAAAGTTATTAAAAAAGGAGATTTTCTGGTGTAAAATATTTTATGATACTGGTACGAGTAACAATGCAGGAGATCCAAACATTTTCACATTTTTTTTCACGTTCAACAACACTAATATTACAACTCTCATTCATAGATTCATATTGTATGTAGCATATCTAGCCATATTTTGGATGAAAACGGCTGTAAACTGTTTCGAGTGGAAATCGATTTTGGAAAAGAAAAAAAGAAAGAAAGAAAAAGAAGAGGCCGACGTTTAGCAGTGGACTTAAAAGGGCTGATTATGACGATCATAAGCCGTGTCTCGCGACAAGCGTGTCCAAAAAAAAAAATACCGTTCCAAACAATGTTTTATGTAGTGACATAAAACATTGTTTGGCAACGGTATTTTTTTTTTTTGAATAATTCTTATAATTAATTCACTTAAATTTCACAGATGATTATTTAAAGAAAAATATGATAAAATGTTTTGCACCACTGTCCTGTCATTTTGACAGTGACATTTCATGACGTTACTTTGTTTACATAAATTATCTGAATTGGAGACTTTGGGTATTACAGACTCCAGAACCTGGTCTGGAACTAGTCAACTACTTTAGAAGAGGGTACTTACTTCAACATCAGGGCCTCTTCGACTCTTTGTAACCATACAACGCGCTCAATCCTTCTTTTAACCTTTTTAAAGGACATTACAAACATAATCCCTGTATCTTCCGACCTTCAATTTAACCCAAAAATATCCTCTTTATTAACCTCCCACTTATCCTTTTTACCAACAAAGCAAACATTTCTGAGATTTGAACCCAAATCACTCTCGACCTTTCTTTCTTTTTAGACTAATTATAACACTTCAGACAGAAAGGTATCATGCCCAGGAATTTTACTTGAATTTTAGAAAAATAGAAGCGAATAGAATAGAATAGAATACTCTTTATTATGTACACCATAAAAATTACAGATATATGTAAATGTAGAACTGTTACATAGTGTCACAATGGGCGGTCTTATCGCTAAAAGCGATCTTTTACAGACAACCTTTACATAAGGTATTATTAACGTGACCATTAATTTTTTGACTCAAAACGGGACATCGATTTATTTATCTCAATTAGTAGGCCGATTCATAAAGGAAATTCAATTTTGAGAATACCAGCCTAGAATGTCAAAATATTTTTTCATTATTTCATCCGAAAGACGTCCACTGCTGGACATAGTCCTCCCCCAATCAGGAGGGTTTGCCATAATCGCCACGCTTGGCAGGCGGGTTGGCGATCGCAGTATGGTGTTAAAAATGCATAGAGAACGCTGCTGCCCAGTCTCTAGTAAGTCCGTAAAAGCGACTTTTTTACGACACCCACGGAAGGAAATGGGGTGGTGCTATTCTTTACGTCCGGCGCCAAACGGAAAAATATTTTTTATATATTTAATTTAAAAAAAAACAGATAAAGCAGTCATTTTTATATTTGTCAGTAGAACAAATTTGTTTTAACATATCTGGTAATGATTTTAAGTAAAATTAAAACTCTTTACACGTTTTTTTAACATAAAATTTTTATTTTATATCCGCTCCGCCAATTATCGGGCGGTTTCTGAAAACGGTACATTTTTGCGTCTCCAGCTTTTTTTCGGGGACACCTGAACGAAGAACCGAAAAAAGGGACGGTCCCGTTCAAAAAGAGACGTATGGTCACGTTAGGTATTATCATTAGGTCTGGGCCTCAAGTCTGCTATTACAATAGTGTCAGAATGGTCTATCATTGATTTTATAATTGTTGATTATGACAAGTTCGGTAATCTACTAATATAATGGCGTCATTATGACTTTCCAATGGTCAGCCACTGACACTCCATTGAAAGAATTGGTAATCTCGTACATAATGACAAATTAAACTTCCTACTAAACTTCCAACTTCCTACTACTTCAGATTGCTTATAACACTAATAAATAATATGTAAAAATATATATAAATAAAATCTGGCATGAATAAATGTTCAAAATGCCATTGTAATACCATTCTATTACGAGACCATTGACCGACCAATGATCAACCATTATGAATTTAGCAGATTACGAACTTTTAGCAAATTGACAATGGGATCGTGTTGGAGTGACGAATTTATAAAAATAGCAGACTTGGGCCCCTGGTTACGTCTGTATTTCCCGACGGGAAGATAGTCAGTAATAATAATAATAATCAGTATATTATACATACTAGCTTCTGCCCGCGACTTCGTCCGCGTGAAATTGTCAAAGGTGTCAAAAAACATTCTCTCGGTGGACGGAATATATAACCCGTGGCAAAGAACAAGCAATGTAACAACTGAACAAAACTAATTTATATCCCACAGTGTTGCCAACTTCATTCCATACTTTTAATCAGTTCAAGTTTTACCACCGAGTTGTTAATTGAGTTATTAACTATAACTCTATAGCTCTATGATATTTATGGGATTATAATATAACTAGCTTGACATCACAAACAGACACTTCTAATTTAATTATTTGTATAGACTATACCTAAAAATGGAATTCGAGATCAAATATGTAAACCAAGGTGTTGCCAGTTTAAAATAATAACCACAATTTTGTAGTTTGTCGAAAAGTACTTTAATATAGTGTTAAAATTACAACCATAATCTAAAGGTGCGCTTACACGGGCAACTAAAATTGCTCAATCCTGGTCAATTCTTGTCAAATATGACGTCACGACTACATCCAGCAATTTAGGGCGATGGCAACATAACGATACGGCCACACAATACATATGGAGTATGAATATGGAGCAAATAAAAAAACTAGGCAATGGTGCCGATTCCCTTGTTCACAAACTAAACTAAATTTAAGTTCAGTGCATTCTTTCTATTTCATTAAGAAAAGGACAGAAGATAAATTTTAGTTTAGTCCTGTCAAATTAATCAGCGCTTGACGTAAATTGACATAATTTTAGTCGGCAAGTTTTTAATCACGTCTAAACTTGTATGGAGTAGTGACAGGCGCTGAATAATTTGACAGGACTAAACTAAAATTAATCTTCTGTCCTTTTCTTAATGAAATAGAAAGAAAAAGATGCAGTGATCTTAAATTTAGTTTAGTTTGTGAACAAGGGAATCGGCACCGTTACAAGTCAATACACTGACCTCTGTTCCTCTCGCAAAAACGAGACGTAAGTTATAAGTACAAACAAGATAGAAAGAAAATTGACTACAAATTTCTAAACCGATTGGATATTCGGCAACTCATATTGGCGACATTGAGAAATGTGAAATATGTGGAGCAATTAGAAGCAATATTCCCGCAACAATTGCCGCATTTTATTGTTGTTGCTCCAGATTGCTCCACAATTTTTATTTTTTTATTTTTTTTATTCATATTTACCCGTTGTGTCGAGCAATTAATGCTCAAAAATATGCCCGTGTAAGAGCACCTTTAAACAGGTAAAATATAATAAATAATATAAATAAAAGTGACGTAAACTACGATCCAAGAATAAAATTATAATGTGTTTGATATAAAATCGTGCAAATTATTTATATTATACTGGCAATAAGACACAAGCTCTAACTTTCGTTTATTATTTTCCATTTATAAAAAGTTTTTCTTTCTAAACAAGAGAATCTTCTAATGTTATCTGGTGAAAACTGTTTAATTTTTTAATATCTTCGTTAAAAATTTGAAATGTAAATTATATTAAATAAATAAACATGAGCGACTTGTTCAAAAGAATAGAAATCTTTTATTTTCATTAGTTTACGATGGTACCTTAGGCTATAATACCGTGGATACCGTGGCCCTGGCACATAGGCATCTGAAGGAACACGGGTGAGTTTTAAGCAGTAACGCCTAGAACGGGAGAAGATTTTTAATAATTTCCCACCCAAAAAAAAATGCTATAATTGGTTTCATTTTGACACGCCACTTCAGCGTTCTTTCAAAAGCACGAAATATAATAAAATCTAATAATTAAAATGACAAGGGAAATGTTGACTACCCCTGAAACGTCACTTTGACAATGACATTTCTTTGTTAACATTTTTGATCTCGAATTCCATTTCCGACCTTAGCTGACCCAGCAGACATTTCCTGTGCAAAAGTTCGTACTAAAGTCCCATAGAAAAAAAGACGTTCAGTTTAGAAGATTTTCCGAGAAACTGACTGTATCTGTGTTTTTGTGTGTTATTGTATAGTGTTCATTACTGTTTACCGACATCATATAATATATCTGAAACGTATTATATTGTAGTTTTACTAGCTGACCCAACAGACTTCGTTCTGTCAAAAGCTATAGTATAAACTCCACTACTCTACCCTACCCTACCCTACCCTACCTACCCTACCTACCTACCCTACCTTACCCTAACTACTTACCTACCTACCTACCCTACCCTACCCTACCTAAAACTTAAAAAAAAAGTTGCCGATTCTCAGACCTACTGAATATGCATATAATATTTCATAATAATCGGTCAAGCTGTTTCGGAGGATTATGGTAACTAACATTGTGACACGAGAATTTTATATATAAGAAGATAAGTCTTGACTCAATTTATGTTAATAAACTATACTATACTATACTATAAACTCAACAGCAAGCAAGCATTTATGTTTTGCAGCGCCCTGACAGGGTTCATATACAAAAACCGACAATAATCTATCGTAAAATGTGTGAGAGCAAATAAATAAATAAAAATAAATAAAGATAACTAAACCCACGATCCAAGAAAAATACAAAGAGTACAAAGACCACACTATGTATAGGTACTCCTTATACTACATCATTAAAAATAAAAAAAATGCTTTTATACATTCAAAGCAGGTTGATGTTGCCACTAGCTTTAAAATATCTTATCCCTCTATTTAGAAACAGCACAAAACATGTCAGAATTACACAGCAACACGCAACACTTTTCTTCAACCATCTTGCCGACCAGTCAAAACAAGATGGCGGCGTTATGACAGTATCGTGGCGGCCATCTTTCAGTCTATCATAGACATGGAAACAAGAGCCACAACTCGAGCAGCCTTGATCAACTAACTTTGGCACAGTTTGTTATAAGTTCCTCTAGTATTGGGGCTATGAGACCCGCGGAAAACGGTCCTACGGGGGCCTGTAGCAAAATTTATTGAGGGCCCTTTATACCCGACTGCGACGCAACTCCAAAGGAGGGTATAGACTTTTTGACGTGACAACGTCTAATAAGTCGATGAACGCCGGCTGCATGCATTGAAAAGGATGACTCATTGTTCCGTTACGCTCATTGTCCCGTTACGCTCACTGTTCCGTTACGCTCATTGTACGGATGAACACCGGCTGCATGCACGAAAAAGAATGACTCATTATTCCGTTACGCTCATTGTCCCGTTACACTCACTGTTCCGTTACGCTCATTGTATGGATGAACACCGGCTGCATGCACAAAAAAGGATGACTCATTGTCCCGTTACGCACATTGTCCCGTTACGCTCATTGTCCCGTTACGCTCATTATACGCTTGCGCCGCATCAATGTTTTGTTATGACTTGACGTTGTCACGTTAAACTGTCGTCCTCAAATCAACTTTACAGACAACCAATTTTTTTTACAAAATAACTAAAATTGCGCACATGCGTATCATTGATACGACTAGTACCGCGCCGCGGCGGTAGTTAATCCCGCGCTCTATATCGCTCCTTAAATACAAAAGCACCACAAGTCAAAAAAAGCAAATTATACAGGAGCGGCATTTGCAAAAATAATTTGGATTATTTTATGATTTTTGTATAAACTATGTGTATTACGTACACTTTTTTTGTATCAAAAGATGCGTAACTAAAAAGCCTATTTTTCAATAAAGCAATCTTAACCATACCTCGAATGGACTCTGGAAAAAATGACTGAATGCCAAATGACTGTTGACAACTGAAAATACGGTACTTTTGCGCGGAACTCAGTTACAGGAACGGTACAAAACAAAACTAACGTGTGTGCGTGTATGGGTGTTTTTGATCATAAAACGACGGCTGTTTTAGCGAAACATTAAAGTTTCATCGTTTAAGATGCATTTTATGCAAAAAAATCATTTTTGATATTTTTTGAAATGTGTGTGAATTTTGTATTTAAGGAACGATATATCGATTAATATGTTACCCATACCACATTAAAGCTTTCTAGTACTAATAGTCTCTGAGCTAAGCTTTGTTCACTACGGAACCCAACAAAAACCTGAAAACTAAGGTAAAATAAAATCAGAAAGTCCTATACGGCGCCAAAAAAGCTTGGGGTCCTAAGCACTCGCGACAACTAGACCAAAGAGGCAGTCTCTTCCAAGAAATCATAAGTCTATGTAGAACATTCTCTGCCCATAATAAAAATCTTCGTTCCTCCAACAATCGTCTTCTGCGATGTCCGTCTCACCGCTCTGGTTTCATTCACTCTTCTTTCTTTGTCCAAGCGGTCTTTCTTTGGAATGCGCTCCCTCTGCATATCTGGGCCTCAAGTCTGCTATTACAATAGTGTCAGAATGGTCTATCATTGATTTCATCATTGTTGATATAATCTACTAATATAATGGCGTCATTATGACTTTCCAATGGTCAGCCACTGACACTCCATTGAAAGAATTGGTAATCTCGTACATAATGACAAATAAAACTTCCTATTAAACTTCCAACTTCCTACTACTTCAGATTGCTTATAACACTAATAAATAATATGTAAAAATATATATAAACGAAATCTGGCATGAATAAATGTTCAAAATGCCATTGTAATACAATTCTATTACGAGACCATTGACCGACCAATGTTCGACCATTATGAATTTAGCAGATTACGAACTTTTAGCAAAATGACAATGGGATCGTGTTGGAGTGACGAATTTATAAAAATAGCAGACTTGGGCCCCAGGATGGCAGCCGGTCGGTTATCATTTAAAGTGAAGGCACGTGAACATATTCGTAAGAAGTTGGCTGAATCATCCCAGCGCTGTTTCGTTTTCTCCCCTACCAATCGTTATTTCACCTGACACTGTTTATTTTGCTTATATTTATGTATGTATCTATGTGTTAGTATATATTTATTTTTCCTTTGTCGAGTTATCTATCCCTTATGTTGCACCTGCCATGTTTTGTCTCTGCATCACCCTAAGGTTGACCGGTAGAGAGTGCCTCAGGCATTAAGTCCGCCTTTGTACAGTATTTTTTTACTTGTGCATAATTTTTTAATAAATAAACATTCATAACAAAGTAAGGTTTTCCGCAATAAACTGAAAATACTTGAAAAGCAACCACTTAAGTGTCATAACGTAGAGCCCGCTACGCCGTACCAAGTGCTGCGCTCGTAGCATTTATATTGTACTTACGGTTGAAGGTAATTCAAGTTACCTCACAACTTTCTCGTTTTCTTTGTAAATATGAAAGTAACAGAGAAGTTGTTTATTATTAAACGGCGGTTTTTCGCAAAAAATATACAGTGAGTAATTAAAAACTCCATTTCTTATATTTATCTGCAAAGGACTGTTTTAAAAGTAAAATTTTACGCTGGAAAGGAAAAAAATACCTACTTTTCATAGGTTTTCCTATAATCTATCAGTATAGAACTATTTTCTGTACTTTTTTCAAAATTTTAGGTCATTCATTTCGGAAATTCGGAGATAATGGTCAACTTATATAACTTTAAAACAATTTATTTTAAAATTATAAAAAAATATACTTGAGATCCTCATAGTCAGCGCTTTCATTTGATATGTCACACAGTACAGTGTGCAATTTTTTTATTTTCTTTTTTGTCTCCTAAAAGTGACCCCATATTCAAAATTCATTTATTTACGTAACAACGTCCGTGTTTGAGTCACAAAAATTGATACCAAATTTCAACTTAAACGGTCCTTTAGATTTGGAGCAAATTGGCTGTGACAGACGGACATTTTCCTTTTGAGGTACGGAACCCCAAAAAGAAATAACACTTTGTATAACAAACTGCCGATGCCGCTCCAAACATGCAAGCCTACAGCTTCAGGGCGTATGGTACGCCTAACCAACAATACGATCTAGAGGAATGTGGCCGTTTTTCTTTAGATCGAATTTTGTTGCTTCGTGTCTCAATATGAAACTTTATAAAAGGTATTAGAAAATTCTAGACACACTTACCGAGGCAGCTGATTGAGCCGTTTTTCATAGTTCCTTCGCAGTCACGAGATAATATTTTTTTAATGGAGTGGTGCTGACCGTGTAGTGGACCCGAGACAGCCATCTTAATTTAGTAAAACACCCTTTTACGTGAAATATGACATCGTCGCATTTTCCTATCTTTAAATATTAATGATTGGTTTGAATGAAAATGAATTACTCGTATTTATCAATGAAACTTAGATACCTAAACACATCGAGGGTCACAGTTTCATCAGTTTGGCAACGTCTCAAAACTAAAAATCCGTCATACGGGTGACAATTTTTGACCTAAATTAATATGATTAAACCCCCTCTTATCTTAAAGAACGTTTCAAGTTCCTTCATGACACACATAATAGATATCTGAGGTCATCGAAAAACTTGAGACTGGAGATGCCAATGCATTCTACTAGTTTTTATGACAAGTCTTTTACAGTTCAAGCAGTACGGTTATGGAATGCCTTGCCCGTCTCGATAAGGCGTGCTCAATCTTTGTCCACTTTTAAAATTCTGCTTAAAAATCACTTCCTCTCTCCTTAAACATCATCATTACTTCAAGTTCCTTGCTCTTGTATCATGTTTATTATTGTATGTATATATATATATTGTATTGCATATATATATTTGTATGGATAAATATCTATATGCTTTATGTATGTATGTATGTATTTATTGTATATATGTAAATGGTACACCACTGACTACCTGCAGTTTTGTCTCTCCTTCTACTTTTTGATCCATCCAAAGGTTGTCTGTAAAAGATCACTTTTAGTGATAAGACCGCCCATTGTGACACCCTATGTAACAGTTCTACATTTATATCTGTAATTTTTATGGTGTACATAATAAAGAGTATTCTATCTATCTATCTTCTATCTATTATCTTCGAAACTATGCATTTTTGGACCACATAATGTAGGACTTTTTGTATTATTTTTACTCATAGAATATAACACTAGAGTTATGGGATATGAAAAAAAAAACCATTTGGAATAATGTACCTTTCAAATGGTGAAAGAATTTTTCTATTAGTAGCTATGGTTCCGGAGATTACCCTCCACATGTACACAAAATTCGCTCTCTCTCTTTATAATATTAGTCATCATTTCAGCCGAAAGATGTCCACTGCTGGACAGCGGCCTCCCCCAATTGTGGGGGGTTTGCTATAATTGCTACGCTTGGCAGGCGGGTTGGCGATCGCAGTATGGTGTTGAAAATGCATAGAGAACGCTGCTGCCCATTCTCTAGAAGTCCGTTAGTCGCCTTTTACGACACCCACGGGAGGAAATGGGGTGGTGTTATTCTTTCCGTCCGGAACCACACGGTACATATACAGGCTGACTGGATCTGGACCCGCCATAGAAAATTCGCATATAGAGGAGGTCATATGCTTATTATTAGACCGTACCATTCCCCCATTTATGTGGACGAGTATGTTTACCTAGGACAAACTGTCCAGTTAGGTAGGTCCAACTTCGAGAAAGAGGTCAATCGTCAAATCCGACTCGGCTGGGTAGCGTTCGGGAAGCTACGCAATATCTTCTCGTCCCACATACCGCAGTGCCTCAAGACGAAAGTCTGTGACCAATGCGTGTTGCCAGTGATGACATATGGCACTGAAACGAGGTCGCTCACAATGGGCCTTATTAGAAGGCTAAAAGTCAGCCAAAGGGCAATGGAGAGGGCTATGCTTGGAGTTTCCCTACGTGATCGAATCAGAAATGAAGAGATCCGCAGGAGAACCAAGGTAACCGACATCGCTCGAAGAATTGCCAAACTTAAGTGGAAATGGGCAGGACACATTGCGCGCAGAACAGATGGCCGTTGGGGCCGAAAGGTTCTGGAGTGGCGACCGCGTACCGGAAGACGTAGCGTTGGAAGGCCTCCAACAAGGTTGGTGGTAGTGCTTGAGGGAGGCCTATGTCCAGCAGTGAACATCTTTCGGCTGAAATGATGATGATGACCATTCCCTAGCTAAAGTTTTACAGTTCAGGAGATATGTACATTTTTATATTTTATTGAGGTTTTCCAAAATTTGACATTCAAGCATTCATAACTTCAGTTTTTTTTTAATTTTTAATTTTAGTTTTTTTTATTTTATTATTAGTTGGTAGTCACATTAGGTAGTTACATTTGTGATTAAAATACGTCGGAACTTCCCTCAAAATAGGGTTAAAAAATAAGATCTTAAGCTCAAAAAATAAAAAAACAACGGAACCCCGAGTAGCGGGCAATAACCTGTTGAGATTGACCACTAGATTTTGAAAAATCTCAATTAAGTATAAAAAATGAATTAATGAATATCTCCCAAACTATAAAACTTTAGTTAGGGAAAGTAAGGTTCAATAATTAATAAATGACCTCCTCTATATGCGAATTTGCTATGGCGAGTCCAGAACCAGTCACCCTGTATAGATGTTAAAACAAGAAATATCACGCGGACGATGTCATAAGTCATAAGTAATTTATTTCATAACAATATAGGTACATTGTGTTGAAAATTTAAAAAGTAACATTATATAATTGAAATTAAAATAAAATTCATTAAATACATTTATAAAAGTCAATAAAAACAATAGGCAGGTAGACGCTAGGCTGCACAAGTCGCAGGTAGACGCTAGTATTATATAGGGTGTATCTATTCAAACACGAAATATAGAGATACACCTATAGGTGGTAAAGAAGCCATGGAAACGATTTTTTTTTTTAAATCTGAGTAAATTGTATACAAAATTAAATAATTTAAAATTACCTGATATGATGATTAATTATCAAAATTCACCGCGCTCTCGCCGCCACCGTCGCCGCGTCCGGGCGGATAATTCATAGAATAAGTAAAATTTTGGAAAATGCAGCTCCTTTGCAAAATGTCACAAGCAATTTTTTTTTAATTATAATATTTATGTAAAAATATAAAACAAATAGATTTAAAAAAAAAATCGCTGCTATGGCTTTTTTATCACCTATAGATGGTCCTCTTAAAATATTTCGTGTATGAATAGATACACCTTATATATACTTCCTGATTCTTCACCGCAGTATTTATGGCCACGTCACAGAAGACCCATGCTTTACCTGTAGTAATAGATTCATCTCAAGATACTTACCTTTCGCCTGTAGGGTTCCGATACCCAATAGCCATGTTACCGGGGCAATTGTGGGCAGTTTCTTTGATGGAAGACGTATCTGTGGGCAGGGATAACAAAAGGTTGAAGCCTGAACCCTGACCTGAACCAATGTATCATTTTACAAAATGACCCCTGACATTTTTAAAGAATTTCATCAAAATAACTTTTCTCGGTTTGACATTCATGGAAACTTTTGAACTGTCAAGCATTTAGTTAAATTGTTTTCGCATTTCAGTAAATTCCTATGGAGAAACCAGAAATAAGTTAATTGGCTTTTCGGGAGAACATATTTGAAGTATATTTTGTATAAATACACTCAATACCTCGTAGGTATTGAGTGTATTATACTCGTACTTAACACATTGACTGCCAACGCGGTCACAGGTGACTGCTAACAATAGTTCTTCTATTGTGTCTGTTGTCTGGCAGTCAAAAGCTTAAATTATAATAATTAATTTATAATTGCCAACTTTAACTAATAACATATAAACATTTTGTATATATCGCTAGCTGACCCGACAGACTTCGTATTCGTATAAACTCTACCCTACTACCCCACTCTACCCTACCTACGCTACCTACCTGCCTACCTACCTACCTACTTACCTACCTACCTACCTACCTACCCTACCCTACCCTACCCTACCCTACCCTACCCTACCCTACCTACCTACCTACCTACCTACCTACCTACCTACCTACCTACCTACCTACCCTACCCTACCCTACCCTACCATACCAAAACTTAAAAAAAAAATTATAGTAGCCGATTCTCAGACCTACTGAATATGCATATAAAATTTCATAAAAATCGGTCAAGCCGTTCAAAGTCAATGTCAAAGTCAAATCATTTATTTCAAATAGGCACGAAGATGCACTTTTGAACGTCAAAAATTACATGAATAGTTAATTGATTCTAGTTGCGCCTTCCAAAAGGTAGTTATGTATGGAGAAGAATGGGCAAGAAACTCCATACTTACTCTTTTAAAATGGTAACAATAGTTTGTATACATTAATTCTTAGATAAATGATAGGTCTCGCTGCGCTCGACTGCAGCGAGACCAATCATTTATCTATGCATTAATTAATAATTATAGGTGAAGACGATGTACCTAGAATAAAAAAAAAATTACTTACCACAATTGGTAAAAAGAATGAAAAGTGAAGTGATGACAGAAAAATTTATAAATGCGATAGGTACATGGTGCTCACATATTTACAAACATTGTATATGATTTACCAAAAAAAAAAAAATACATATAATAAGTCAGTGTGTGAGTTAAATTTATATTAATCACAGAAAATAAAATTAATATCATAAAAATTATAAATTATAATTATTAACATAAAAATTATAAATTATAATTATTGTTCCGTAGGAGTATGGTAACTAACATTGTGTCACGAGAATTTAATATATAAGATGTTACACTTGTTTGAACAAATAAATTTATCTTTATCTTTAACAATGTAATATCTAGCTCCAAAAAATATATTCAATCTCAACAACCCACGGTGCCTTTTTCCGAGGTATTAGTTCTAAATCTGTATTTAATGGGTTGAATAAACAAGGTTCGTATAAGTTATGTTACACATGGCACATATCAGAAAATGTGACGTAGTTGGTGTAACGTCGGGAACTATGAAGGATTAAAAACGGTCGGGTCATATGTAACGCCATTATGACGGTTGGATGGAGTTCAAGGTTTTTTTCTTATTTGATTTTCCTCAAAAATCTTTTTGTAAGGACTCTCACCTGTATCGTGGTAGCGTTTCAACTCTATTTTGGTTCTTCTTAAGTTTTGTTTTCCAAAAAAAGCGGTGCGGCTGCCCAAATAGACAATTACAAAGAAAACAGAGCGTTTTGACGTGAATACGTCTTTAAATTTTCTTCTATAGTGGGAGGCAATTCAAAAAACTGACGTATGATAACAAAATCCGGGGATACAGTTTGGTGTTGCAGCTACATATCTATCATTTATATCTAAAATTTAATAACACCTCTCCTTATCTTAAGAATCAAAGAATTCGTTACGTTGAGTGAGGACCGTGAGGCATCGCCCGCAGTGGAGGGGGAAGCGCCGCCATTTTGAGGTCGTCTTTCTGCGGCGTAAATTTTGTCTCGAAGAAGCTACGAGGTTCGTTTGAATTTCTATCGTCAGCTCTCGTCAAAGTCTATTGATTGCGTATATAAAACATTAGTGTGAAATAGTAACTGTGAATATATAATTATGGAGTTAAAAAAAAGTTTTTTGTTAATAGTACCGTATAATTATACTTTCATTAATCATATGCATTTAGTAAAAAAGCTGTCATTTTGACGAAATTTTTTAAAGTGCAGTAATATCAGCAATATTACACAATAACTATAGCTATTTTGCTGTTAATTTTCTAATGCTGGAATAATTTGGATCGACTTTTCAACAATTGTATTCGGTTTATTTTTGGCCTTAGTAAATACGATCACATTTCTTCCTCCCGTTCTCAGCTTAATTGGTTGCCTATCCGACTCAGGAGGTCCCTTAGATCTCTCTGCTTGCTCTTCACGATTATGAACGATCCATGTGATCCCGATTATCTAAAGAATTATTTCAAAGTGTTGGGCAGTTCTCATACTCGTAACCTACGAGCTTCCAAGAATCTACTTCTCCAAATTCAGTCACACCGTACCGGTTTTATGTCAAATCCTTACGCTATCTCTACTATAAAGCTCTGGAACGCGCTACCTTTTGGCATTAAAAAAGCTGAAAGCAACTTTTAAAAGAAAAGTTCGTAACCACTACATAAGTCAGACTAAATAACTCTCAAATAATAGTCTAGTCATAGTAATTATTATTAGGTGGTATTTGTTAAAATATCTATTAGTTTATTTTATTTGTATAATGTGTATTAGTATCAATAAAAGTATATAAATTCTCGTAATCAAGAAGTTAGTATTTTAGACATTATTTTTGTGCCCTATAACTATGTTTTTATATTTAACCCAAAGGTTGACTGGTAGAGAATGCCTTGTGGCATTAAGTCCGCCTATGTACCACTATTGTACATGAATTTTAAATAAATATAAGTACGGTGAGTGCAAATCTACGTTTAAATATTTGATGTAGTAATAAGTTAGCCAGTTGACCTTTATTATAAAATGAGGATCCCAAAATGTTACCGAGTTCACGACATGCACGTCTTTTCATATTATAAACTCGTATTCTCTCGAATAAACCGAAACGACAAAATAAGGTCTTAATTTAAAAGCGCGCTGTTCCGTTATTTATATATATATTTTTTTGTCTTATATATAAAACACGCTGTAATTAAAATGGCGCTATAAAGAAACGTATTTCCAGAATTAAACTTATCTCTCTTTATTCGTACATATTTATGTACAAAATAAAATAACATCACGTCCATTGATGTATTAAAAGCGTAGATACGGGACTTAGTAACAGCGCCTGGTCCTATCAAACTAAGGGAAGGCCCGTAGTTGGCACTCAGTTGCGTAAGGGATGCCGTTGATCAAACAGCTCCATAATTACAGTTTTTTTTTGTGTGATAAATACGTATTAAAATGACTTCTTGTGCAGCTAAACAGTGTTTTAATAATACAAGGAAGAAAAATAATACACACGGGATTACTTACCACTCGTAAGTACTCGTACAGCCAAAAATGCTAATTTGTTTAAAGTTATAATAATATTTAATGTTTACTTCGCCATGTTTGTGCTACCACATGCAATGTCATTCATAATCGTAAACATTCGGCAGCTAACGCGATTTCGCTCGCACGACAGCGACGTCTCCTATCTATGTTCATGTCTCTCGGTAACTGTAGGTTTGCAACTGTGATCACACTGATCACAGATGTGTGAGTTTTGGTGCATGTAGTCGTGCGCCGAGCCCAGGTTAACTGATTGCGATCTTAGCGCGTAACATACCTTCCTCCTTTTAATATATCAATGATCACGTCTGTATTCCCCGAACGTGTATAGTGCACCCACAGTTATGTTTACATACATACATAACCTCACGCCTTCTTACCATGGGGACAGGCAGAAACTATAGAACGCCACCTGCTACGCTTCTTACATATTCCTTTTGCTTCGTTTACGCTCATACATCTCGTCATACACGCACGCCGGTTGCGAGTACTACGCATCCGACCTTTCTGAAGAACATCACCAATTAGGTCACTATATGTCCTCCTAGGGCGTCCCCTCCCGGCGTTTCCACTCACATGCTGCCTTGTAAATACCTTTTGTAAGTCGCCTTTCATTCATCCTCTCAACATGACCAAACCATCTAAGCAAAAACAGTTATATTTTAGTCCCATGTAACAAGAGGCGAGCCTATTACTATCAACAAGCGACAAAACCAGACTCCATGACTCCAGACGCCATGGGATCTGGAGGCAAAAATCCTCGCGCACTTATAGGAGTAGCGCGAGGAGGTGAAACGCCGGGGCGTAACTCTACTGCCGCGAGAAATCACGGCACAGCGGACAGAACTCCGGCGGGATCTCATGGCGACATAGAGGGTGCGATTGTCACAACCCAGCGCTGGGCACGCCACAATTGTGGCAATAAGTCCCCTCTTTGAGGAGTGGCTAGAGAGGCGCCATCCTCACCTTCCGCCTGACACAGGTGCTCACCGGACACGGGTGTTTCGGGAGGTTCCTGTTTCGGATTAGGTGGGAGGAAAGCCGGAGGATTTAGCCCGGAGGACACTGTGAAGAATACGGTGGAGGTCCACCTGGCTTGGGCAGAGCACCGCCGTGTCCTCACGGAGGCGATCGGCGGCGGCGATCTCTCGCGTCCGACCCTGGTCCGGAGCGAGAGTGCATGGGAGGCAGCCACCTCCTTCTGCGAAGCAGTAATGCTCGCGAAGGAGGTGGCGGAATGCATGAGGGAGCGGCCGTCTGTGTGCCCTCACGCCCCTAGGCGCCGCAGGAGATTCCCTGGGCGGCGGGAATCAGTGCGCGGGCTTGTGGACGGTGAGCTATGGGCAGCTCGCTGTCCGGTAAGGACCAGGCCCGGGTCTACGGCGCGTTGTGTTCCACGCGCGCCTCAAAGAGATGTCAGCACGCACTGACGAAGTCCGCCGGGACTGGTGCCTGCCAGGGTTGCGGGTTTGACCGAAAGGGATACCGTGGCCCTAGCACACAGGCAACTGAAGGAACACGGGTGGGTTTTAGTCAGTAAAAGTCTGACACGCCCCGGGAGCTCCGCCCAGAGCGGGAAAGGTTATTTGATAATTTCCAACCCAAAAAAAAAAGCTAATACTGAGAAATTCTTTAAAAAAAACCCCGATAACATTTTGCACGACGCAACCAGGTGATCGATCCCAGGATCTTACGATACACAGTCGCTCTTATGATCACTAGAGCAAAGAGGTAATCTATACATACAAATAAAAAAAATTGAAGTGTCTATTTGTAATGTCAAAATATCAGATTTTACTAAATGCATAAGAAAGTATATACGGTACATATAACGAAAAAACTATTTTTAAATATTTTGTCTGTCGTGTCTGTCTGTTTGTTCCGGCTAATCTCCGAAACGGCTACACCGATATTGAGTTTCACTGGCAGATAGCTGATGTTATAAGTAGTAATAAAGCCTACTTTTATATTTTTTAAAGCCACGCGGGTGAACCTGCGATCAGCCGCTAGTCACAAAATAAAATAGAATTACGCTGACTTTTCGAACGAATAATAATTGAGTAACAAGAGAAAATGAACTCGTTAGGTACTCATTACACCCAGACACTACATTTACAAATTATATTTCAGGTTCACGACCGAAAAATCAGAATCATCACGAATTCAATAGAATTATTTTATCGTACAATTTATACCGTAGGCGACTGATATTATTCCGTGTGAGCAAATCTTTTGTGCTTTGTATCAAAATGAGGGTAAACTTACAAAGTATAGTACAAATATTGTCACAGACCACATTAGCACATCAAAGGGCATTTGTCAAAGTTTCTTTGCTTAGTTTTTGTTTTGTTTGTATATTTAGAAATTCAGGACTTGCTTTACTAGTTTCCGCTAATCTGTATTCATGTTCGAAGGACTACTAGACAGCTGGTGGCTAAATAACAGCCGGCTTGATGTAGAGGGTCAAATTAAATTAATTTGCGAAACTCCGCAACCATGAAAAACATGAACATGATCTCCGAAGATGATCAAAAAATTCAAACAATGTTATGGTGATAAAAAATTATCGAAGTCAACGACGGAAGGTCGTGTAGTTACTTGAAATATCAGTTTTTTTAATCTTTTGTGTAAACTTCACAGACGTGATGCGTATCGATATCTAAACCAAGGACCGATATCGATACTGGAAGAATACCGATATTTTTAAGAAAATACCGATAAAAGTATCGACATCTGGCATAAATACTGGTATTTTATATCAGTAATTTGAGTATCGGTATAAAATATCGATAATTATATCGATACTCAGTACTGATATCAGGCTACAATGTGACGTCACAGAATCTTTATTGATGATTCTATTTGTAACAGTCGCGAATCATATTTTGATCAAGATGCAACCTGACACTGACCTGCAAATTGCAAAAAACGCAAAGAATGTAATAATAACGGTATTATATCTATACCCAAATACCGGTATTTATATCGATATTTTGGTATCATGTGTCCAAATTATATCGGTTTTTATATTATTCAGTCCCTGATCTAAACACGATAAAACAAAAAAAAAACCGGCTAAGTGCGAGTCGAACCATACACAATTTGATTTTCCAATATTACTATACAATATTGTATTTTCTGATTTCAAATATGGTTGATCTGAAAATATATAGTTTCATATTGTTACTCCCACAAGGTGGACCGATGACCTTCCTTATGAAAGCCGCAGGAATCCACTGGATGCGGGAAGCACAAAACCGGTCGAGGTGGCAGTGCTTGGAGGAGGCCTATGACCACCAGTGGACGTCTTTCCGCTGAAAAAAATGATGATATTGTTACTGAATTTTCATTATATTACCACAATTAGCTTTTGCCGTGAGGATAACGGTAAATAGCCCACGGGAGCTTACTACAAAAAAGCCGGCCAAGAGCGTGGCGGACAATGAAGGGTTCCGTAGTTGGGATGAATTTATCCCAAGAACAAACTTAACATTGTAGTTGACAAACATGCTCTCCCACACAGAATGTATGGGAGCACATGTTTTTCAACTGTAAATATAAGTTGGTCGACTATTACTCGGTAAAGCTAAAGCTAAGGTAAAGCCTACATAGCTGTAATAGTTTTCCTTTTAACTTCGTTATATATACTTTATACTACCTGTGAATTTTTCTACGTATCCAAATACACCCATTTAGCTAGCAGGGGGGGGGACACACTTGACTCTAACAAAAATTAGCACTTTAAAGCTTTTATTTCGGAAACGGATCAATGAATCAAAAAATGGTTTTATCAAACCCGCAATATTTTTAAAGCTAAGCCGCGTACAGACAGACAGACAAAATACAGACAGTTTAAATGGTTGAGATTTTTATTATGAATACGAATCGATAGAATTTTATAATTCTTAATTTTATTTATAGGTACTCCAGACAAATAACTGTTCTCACCCTTTCGTTATTTCAATGTAAACGTTTAATAAACTCCGTTATTTCACGATAAATACAAAGCACTGTAATCTATTTACCATTTACATAAAATAAATAACTCTAAAGTGCAGTAATTTCAACAACATTACACAATAACTGTCGTTATTTAGCCGTTATTTGTCTGATGATATAGTAAATGGAGTATAAATACCTATACCAAATCTACCCATAGGAATTTTTTTTTTTTTATGAACCATTAACCGTTGTAGCTACACAAAAACGGTCTTAGAAGACTGTCCTTATTTATGTATTTATTTATTTATGTACACACAAAATACTTGACAGAACAATATATTAACATTGAAGAGCACAAAGGTACTGCTTATTTCAAAAGAAATTTCTTCCAGCAGACCTGCGAGAGGAAAGTTGGTCGTTCTCACCGCGGTCTCTCTATAGATTCAAGCATTTCCTCCCATCTAGCACCAAACTCACCTTGGTCCAGTCACTTGTGCTTCCTATTATAGACTATACTGATGTTTGTTGTTCTGATCTTTCCCAAGAACTTCTAAATAATTTGGATCGACTTCTCAACAATTGTATTCGGTTTGTTTTTGGCCTTCGTAAATACGATCACATTTCTTCCTCCCGTTCTCAGCTTAAATGGTTGCCTATCCGACTCAGGAGGTCCCTCAGATCTCTCTGCTTGCTCTTCACGATTATGAACGATCCATGTGCTCCCGATTATCTAAAGGATTATTTCAAAGTGTTGGGCAGTTCTCATAGTCGTAACCTACGAGCTTCCAAGAATCTACCTCTCCAAATTCCTTCACACCGTACCGGTTTTATGTCAAATTCTTACGCTATCTCTACTATAAAGCTCTGGAACGCGCTACCTTTTGGCATTAAAAAGCTGAAAACAAATTTACTTTTAAAAGAAAAGTTCGTAACCACTACTTAAGTCAGACTAAATAACTCTCAAATGATAGTCTAGTCATAGTAATTATTATTAGGTGGTATTTGTTAAAATATCTATTAGTTTATTTTATTTGTATATGTGTATTAGTATCAATAAAACTATATAAATTCTCGTAATCAAGAAGTTAGTATTTTTGTCATTATTTTTGTACCCTACCACTGTTTTTATATTTAACCCAAAGGCTGACTGGTAGAGAATGCCTTGTGGCATTAAGTCCGCCTATGTACCACAATTGTACATGAAGTTTAAATAAATAAATAAGAAATGTAGACAAAGTGTGTAGAAAAGTTAAACAAGAAAATTTTAATTAAAACACTTTAAAAAAAACTATAACTATATATCCTATTCCTTATTTCTTTTTTTTTACAGGCAGTTTGATTCGCAATAACAGAATTTGAAAAAAAATTACAGTCGGCAAGAAAAAAAAAGTCACCGTCCAATCTGCTCTTGTATAAGATTAATAATAATAAATAATCTTGTTTATTGCGCCCCTAAACACATCCATCCCATTTCCTACCGTGGGTGTCATAGAAGGCGAGTAAGGGACTTACTAGAGAATGGGCAGCAGCGTTTTCTATGCACTTTTAACACCATACTGCGATCGCCAACCCAGGCGGGTTGGCGATCGCCACGGGGGAGGTTTATATCCAGCAGTGGACGTCTTTCAGCTGTAATAATGATTGCGTACCACAATTTGAATCTCAATCTAAAGATTTTGAAGGAAATGCCTAATCCATTGCTTCATAGGCTTGATAAAATCGTCTGCTCAACAACATAAATATCGCAATGAACGTGGGGAACTGTCAGAATGAAAGACATTGCGATCAATTCTCATTGCATGTGTTACGCAGTTACGGGATCTGGTTACATATCTTTTAGACAAATAAATAAAATTGATGCGCCTGAAGTGAGTGATGGCCCGTTGGTTAAGGCCTCGCCTCTCATGCATGACGTGGTGGGTTCAAATCCGGGCAAGTACCAATGTGACTTTTTCAATTCATATGTACTTTCTGAGTTTATCTTGGACATTACTGACATCGGTGAAGGAAAAACATCGTGAAGAAACCTGGACTTATAGTTAATATAAGTCTGAAATTGCCAACCCGTCTTGAACAAGCGTGGTGATCAATGCCTTCTCTGTATGAGAAGAGGCCTTTGCCCAGCAGTGGGACAGTTATAGGCTGGATGGTGGATGCGTCTGTTTGTAATGTCAAAATAACTGTTTTGTACTATACTCCATTTATATAGCATTAGACAAATAATAACGACAGTTATTGTGTAATATTGTTGAAATTACTGCACTTTAGAGTAATTTTTTTATTGTAAATGGTAGATAGATTACAGTGCTTTGTATTTATCGTGAAATAACGGAGTTTATTAAACGTTTACATCGAAATAACGAAAGGGTGAGAACAATTATTTGTCTAATGTTATAATAAATGGAGTATAAATGCATATGAAAGTATACTACTGAAAGTGTAATTATAAAAAAAAAATTGTTTAATTTTTTTCTGTCGGTCGGTGTGTCTGTCTGTCTGTTTGTTCAGGCTGAAACTAAACGAATCGGCTGTTTGAGTTTGCCGGGACTGTCACTGGCAGATAGCTGATGTTATAACGTATAACATAGGCTATTATTATTATTATTAAGAAAACGGGACTGTTACTGGTACATAGCTGATGTTGTACCGTGTAACATAGGCTATTAGTATTTTCAAAAAAGCAACGCGTAGCTAATATACAGGAAAAAATATTGGGCAATTTTTTTTTGGTGATTCAGTATCAGTAATAGAACATATTTCCATGATTTGTTCAATATTATATGACCATGTTTCTCACTTTCGCAAAGAGCTCAAATGGCTTCCAATCCGTCTTCGCAGGAACACTCGGATATTATGTCTTCTTTATAACATCCTTTATAACCCATATCCCTGCATATCCCAGCTACCTGCGCGATCATTTTTCCTTTACCCGTCCTTCTGATGCTCTCTGTAGATCCCACCTCAGGCATCATCTTAATTTCCCATCCCATAAAACTGAAATGTATTCCTACTCCTTCTCTGTTTACGCAGTACGTTTGTGGAACTCACTTCCGCCTAACATTCGAGATTGTAAAATTGTATTTCTCTTTAAAAAGCAAGTCAAAGAGCATTACCTCTCTTCTATACAGTAATATTCTACATATAATATATATGTATGTATATTATAGGTAATATTTATATGTGTAAGTATTTGTATGTATTTATTTATTTATTTAACAATTTATGTACACACATATAAACAGACAAGAAGAAAGGAACAGAAAAATACGTACAAAGGTGATGCTTATTTTTAATGAAATCTCTTCTAGCATATCTGCGATAGGAAAGTAGATATAGAGATGTAGACAACGTGTGTGAGTGTAGAAGAGAAAAAAAAAAAATATATATATACATAACATCAAAATAGCTATACCCTAATATAAATACTAATAAACATACAATAAGAGAATATACTTACATACATACTTCCAAAATAAATATCACTCAAATATATAATAATATAATGTAATGAAAAAATAAAATAAATAATGTATGTTAATTTTATATAGTTATAATTTTGTTTTAAATGTTTTTATTTAATTTTTTCTTGTTTAACTTTTCTACACACTGTGTCTACATTTCTTCATCATTCATCTTTCATTCTTCATTTTTTCTACATCCAACTTTCCTCTCGCAGGTCTGCTGGAAGCAGTTTATTTTGAAATAAGCAGTACCTTTGTGCTCTTTTATTTTAATATATTGTCCTGTCAAGTATTTTGTGTGTACATAAATAAATAAATACTTTTTTTTGGTCCTACTTGAAATCAGCAAAATATGGACAAAATCTATTCGTAAAAAAATCAATGGACGAGCGCACAGCTGATAGATACCTAATACTGCGTTCCGCTTCACTGACCGCGCCGACCGCGATGCGTCGCGCGACGAGTATCCATTATACCAGTTTCAAAATAAACATCTTTCGTTAACAATAACTTAATTTTAAAAAGACCCAGCTATTTGTGACAGTTTAGTACCTACGCCTGGTTGGCAAAATACCAGACAGCAACATTTCTCTGTGAAACGCTCATATTTCCACAGCAAGATTGCATTTAAAACATGCGGTATATGGTATATGTTTTAATTTAACGTTCTTACGTTTGCAGAATAGAACGGAATAATATTAGCATAAGTAGCTGAGTTGGAATTAATGTTATAATTTAATTCTAGTTTTCCAGGGTTGTATGTAGGGTAACCTAAGTATGTCTCATGCAGTGTGTTACAGCAGTTATAAAACTGTACTATTTTTAATCATAGTTTGTTCCACTAACTACTTTAAACTATGTTAAGGCCCAGATATACAGGTATACCAGTGACCTTGAGTGGTTAGCTTGCGTGTTCTGTACTGAGCTCACGCAACGTGTCGTACGTCCAGCCAGTAATAGGACTCGCCCATCCGGGAGCGCTGTCCCAAATAAGGCGCATTATTAATTTATTAGATATTAACTATTTAATAATAAATAATCCATCACTGAATGCAGTTTGGCATTAGACATATACCCGGTCCCTATTGAAAATCCCTGTATTTTACCACCAACGCAACTTGTGGTTGACAATGCGTGCGTCTGTTTTCGTTCGTTGTATGGAGCTGACCTGCTTTACATATCTATGTATTAGTAACATCGCTGGATAGCTCGATACCAACTGACTCGAAAAAAGGTTGTAAAAAGAACTTTTTCCTTCACAAAATACCCGCAGGCAATACAAGAGAGAGGTCAAATTGATTGTCTGTATATTTTTTATCTAGTAATGTTCTATTTAGATATACAGGGATATTTATTGGTGAGGACTGGGTGAGCGGTACTGCTGAGCATGAGTTCCTGGGTTTAATTCCCGGGCCAGGCAAAGTATTATTGGGTTTTTCCATCTGGAATTTCTCAGTAGCAGCTCGGAGTCTCTATTTGTGTCCAGTTGATGGCAGCTCGCCCCTTTTTACATGGGACTTAAGACGCAGATATATGCCAGTGACCTTGAGTGGTTAGCTTGCGAGTTCTGTACTGAGATCACGCAACGTGTCGTAATTAAGGCCTAGATATATGCCAGTGACGTTGAGTGGTTAGCTTGCCTGTTCTGTACTGAGCTCACGCAACGTGTCGTACGTCCAGCCAGTAATAGGACTCGCCCATCCAGGAGCGCTGCCCCAAATAAGACGCATTATTAATTTATTACACATAAAACAAAGGGTATTTTAATAAACACGTGTACTAAAAGATCAATATTTTAATTATCTTTAAAAAGGTGAAGGTTTCAGAAAAATACGCTTGACAGATTTTGCGTGATTCTCAGTTTTTTATCCGCGTTAGACATAACTTTACAAATTAATTTCACTATGTAATAATAAACATAATCTAAAATATTCATATATTAAATTATTAAGAAAATGCTTTAATTTGACATATATTTTTTCCAAATCATTAACACTACTTGTTTAGACATGATCATCAGTATAAAATCATTAAAAGTCGGTTATCGTCACTTTAAAAAAAAACTGGCAAAATATAAATGAATGTTAAGAATCAGTATTGCCATACAACGTGGCAATGCTGCCAGCCTTTTGGGCACTTATCCTGTTGACAGCGATACGGACGATCTTTTTGATACCCTTTGCTTTCCCCTCTTTTTTTATATACTTGTACATATTATTATTACTAAAAAATTATTCAACTATGTTATATAATGATTATTTGTAATGTACATACACTTATATTTTGCCAGTTATGTACACATCTGCCCAACCCCTCGGGGATGATGTGATGTTATGTTATTAATTAGCGGGTAGTAGACAAATATAAATGTTTTCATGCGGGTTGTTGGAAAGGATTAACGTGTGGATAGGTTAATTATATTTATTTTGGTAGACACTTAATTACATGGTTAGTTTGTAAAGCAGTTTGTTAGATACTAAATAATATAAATGGTTTGTTTCACGTCCTCCTACGAGTAAATATAATTTGCAAAATATATAGAAGATGCCTCGACAGTTAGGCCATTTTTAAGGTTCTATAGTAAACAAGGAACCCATATAGTTTCGCCATGTCCGTCTGTCTGTCAGCGGCTTAGCTCATGGAGACTCTTAGTACTAGAAAGCTGGAATTTGGCATAGGTATACATCTTTTACTCTTCTTGAATATTTTATGTAAATAGCTTTCGACTTACTGACACGTCGAGCCAATAGTCATTCGATGGATAGGACTATCGTTGCAATGGCTTTTCGGCGAAACGGACGCTCGATCATTAGATCGAGCGTCCGTTTCGCCGAAAAGCCATTAGGCTATTCGAAATTGTGGTACGTCGATGCTATGGAATTTCGGCAATTCGGACGTTCGATTTGATGACTTGGGGGAATTACCCATCGGACGTATGACATTCGAAATCAACCAGTAAACTCATATTAATCACGCCGACAAAGTGGTATAATAAAATCTTAAATATATCCTTTTAGTTGTGTGTTCTGTATTTGTGTGTACTCTGTATATGAGCTAAGGTTGCTCGAAATAAACATATTTTTTTTTTAAAAAAATTTAATTTTTTTTTATATATTTTTTTTTAATTTTATTGTTTAGAGTCAAGTGTCCCCCCCCCCGCCTAAATGGTTGTATACGTGAAAAAAATCACAGCAGTAATATATATAACAAAGTTAAAAGGAAAAAGTCGGTATCTAAGCGCAACACTGTGACACAATGAATAATAAAAAAATATAATGTTAATGTTATGTTTTATGTGTGGTTTTGTGTAAACTTCTTACGCTATCTCTACTATAAAGCTCTGGAACGCGCTACCTTTTGGCATTAAAAAAGCTGAAAGCAAAACTTTTAAAAGAAAAGTTCGTAACCACCACATAAGTCAGACCAAATAACTCTCAAATAATAGTCTAGTCATAGTAATTGTTATTAGGTGGTATTTGTTAAAATATATATTAATTTATTTTATTTGTATATGTGTATTAGTGTCATTAAATCTTCTCGTAATCAAGAAGTTAGTGTTTTAGACATTATTTTTGTAACCTATCACTGTTTTTATAATATATTTAACCCAAAGGTTGACTGGTAGAGAATGCCTTGTGACATTAAGTCCGCCTATGTACCACTAATGTACATAAAGTTTAAATAAATAAAAGAACATAGCGTATCGCTAGGCAATGACGCGCGACATTCATCAGCTGCGTCGTTAAGGAGAACATTCAGCACGTCAGTCTGTGGACCCGAACCTATCGTACCCATCCCCTTCAACCAGCTACGCAAGTGGCTACAGGAGGACACCCACACACAAGCGGAGAGCTGGTGGACCTCAGCAACAGGCTGCAAGCAGTCCAGGCTATGCCATCCTTAGATGGTAGGCTACCCATGCGTCTTCTACGCCTGGACGGGAACGGCCTGCGTTTGGAGACGGGGACCATCACGGGACATCATCGCTAAACAAGCACTTCCACACAATAGGCATAACGGACAGTCCTCTGTGCAGGACTTGCATGGAGGCTGAGGAAACTTTTGCGCATGTGCTCTTCAAATAATAATAAATCTCAAATGCACAGGCATCACCCAGATCAGAACAGAAACCTTCGGGGCACCCAGATCTTTCACAGATGTTCTAGACAAGCCAGGAGACATAATCAACTTCTGGAGGGAGGTGGGCTGGTCGGAATAACCACCAATGGCCGCTATGGCCCACGCACAATGGTCCACTTGAAGGACTAAGTGCGGAAACCAAACCTTCTAACATAGAACATAGATGCAACAGCGATAGAGTTTTAATTATGCGGCCACCTGCGGTGCTCCGCTACTCGATAAATAATTACTTGGACACACGAGTTTAGTGTCAACGGGATTATTTTTGGGAACAATAACCCGTTATGGTGTTGGTGAGAGATTAAATACCATCTGCTAAATAAATCAATTTTAATGCCCGTTTAAATATTAATTAACACTAAGGACCCGATCACACGAACTACAACCATACCGCAGCGACAAAATGTGGGCAAGCAATGGTCACGTGTGAATAGTTTCGATGCAGTTTCTTACAGTTGCGTCGTGGCTACTAAATTTCGATGTGGTTGAGTTGTCGCTACTAATTTGCAAAATGGTTACGTTGTAGCTAGTGTTTGCAGGCAGACATATCGTTGTGGTTGCGTTGTGGCCGGTACGTGGCCTTGATGTGGTCGGTATCCCCCACACAGTCGATTTTAACGGCCAAATTTAATGGCTTATTCCACTAATCCCCCCTGAGAGAATCCCCCTCTGTGGGGAAAACTGAAACCTAATGTAAAAAAATCACTTTCAAGGGGGTCTTGGAATAAGTTTTTTTTTAAATTCTAGTTTTCCCCCCTAAGCGGGATTATCAGGGGTGAATTCTAGACAGTTTTTTTATAGATTCCACTTTTCCTCCTAAGGGAGAATTTCAGGGAGATTTGTGGAATAAGCCAATTTAATGTGGTCCGTGTGAATAAACTATTCATTTTCACACAATTGAGTTCCCGACCACGTGTTGTCGTTGTGATGTGGTTATGGGTGTGGTGTGGTTGCGGAACGTGTGATCGGACCCTAAGCGACGACTCAATGAATATCCAAATAGGAGCGCTGTTGGGTTACTCAACGCTGACAGTTAAAAATCGAAAATTCCGCTTCTATTTAAGCATTCATTTAGGTGTTGCTTAGGGTTAGTGTAAACGGGCATTAGGCTTTGGACTAAGTTATAACTACTTATTTAAAACCAAGATGCAGGCATTGTAATTTACTTGTTACGAGTATTTCAGAGATTTGTCAGTCATAGTAAAAATAATAATACACTGAAAAAAAAAGTAGTTGCCACAATCAAGATTTTATTTAGATTGACTAAGTAACTTGTTTGCATCTGAGCCTATCAACCACAATGATCACAGCTGCTACTTTTATTTGATTGAGATTTGAAACGTGATCTTGATTGGAGTTATCACAAAACCTATTTGCAGCAATCAAGTCAAAACAGTTGCTCCAACCAAGATTATTAGATTAAAGTTTCAATGATTTTTATTGAAGTAATCAAAATGCTTGATTGACACAACTAACTTACTTTGTTACAGTTAACATTTTTTTTAACTTGTCTCTTTTTTAACTCTTCTACAATGATATCATATTAAGGGTAATCGAGAAACTTGTTTGAGCGTTCAATCATTTGAACTAGTATTGCTGCAATCATGTCGTGATGATCAACTTAACTAAGATTTTGATTAATCTAAACAAGATGTCGCCAATCAAGCAAAAAATTAACTTGATTGGCGTGCATTTTTTTCAGTGTAGGTTAGGCAAGTTGTCAGTTATATATTACTTTTCTAAAACGAAAAATTTACGAAGCAATACAAATACAATACTTAGGTATACAATACAAATGACTCGTAGCGAATCGCGTAGCAAGCGTAGCAGTCATATTAACGCGTCTGCTACGCCGTAGCCTCGTAGCACCCTACCTTGATTACAATGCTTATAATAATTATAAGCATTGTAATCAAGGTAGGGTTCGGTTGTCCTGTATGTTCTCAATTATTGAGAACATACAGGACAACCGAAGTCTAAGGCACTTGTGCCACCGCCGGCGATTAGCGAGAAGCGAGTAGAACTAGCAACTAGATACGAGTTGGCGAGCAACGAGTAGCGAGTGTGTAGTTCAGATAGTCGGGTTATCTATGCTGGGAATGACTGCCCAGTCAATCGCTGGTATGCATATGCACAAAGCTATAGTCTTTCAACGAGTGTTCTGCCCGCGAAGCAAGCGTCGCTGAGAGAGTATTTTCTTTAATAGCTCTTGTCGAACTTGAAGCTCTTGTTGATCAACTAATAACCGCTTGATCCGCCTGAATTACACTAATAATTTTTAGACGTCAAAACAATTGTCCAGTAACTGCCAACAACCCCGCTCACAAAAAATATTCCCTAAATTTTTTGTTGCCACGTGCTTTTTTTTTAAATGATTTATTTGACGGGAAAATCCGTCGGACCATAGAGTGACACTCACACACGACATTAGACCTTATTTAGAAGTTTAAAATAAAAAAATAACCGCGAGTATCAGCCGGCCAAATGTGTGCCGCTGGTGTCGGTACCGGGACGTTAGCGTCTCTTTTACTGACACGGAATGATCTGTATAGGTATGAGGAACAGGGTGTAAAGTTCACTCATCCTCTATTGAAAAGGGAGGATCCTCCGACAAGACGGGTGTTGTGTCTGGTGGGCAACTGCCCGAAGGTTGATGTCGGGATGTTGTATGTATATATGCTAGTCGCGCGGTAAACTCTGATTGCGCGATGCAGGATTTGTGACGTCAGGTCTTTGATACGTATTTCGCATGTGGCGTTGTAAATGCCGCCACAGACCAACAACTATTGTAAGTAAAGGAGGCGATTGACTGCTGCGCTACGTGTCGCGGGTTCGATTATCGCACGGAACAAATATTTATATGAGTACAAGTAGTTGTTCCGGGTCTGGCTGTAGCGGATTGTTTCACGTCCAGTTAACGCACGCGTATACGTCATAAATGGCGCTAACTATCGTCAAACCGTTGTTTCACAAAATTATGCCCTTGACGTTCGTTAAAAAATGACGATTACAGTAACCCACTGGTTAACGTCATTTTATTCTCTTACATTTGAACTTTGACGTTCGGTTTTATGCAGTGAATCAACGCTTTGTATTTAACGAACGTTAAACATCATATGTAATCGTTATTATTTGACGTACGTAGGTATGTTACGTTAACGAACTGTTTGAAACAACCGGCCCTTTATACAGGAGAAATTCCTAGAGAGGGGCAACGTTTAAAAAAAAAAGTTTCTTGAGCGAGAAAATAGCTATACTCCATTTGCATTAGACAAATAACGGCTAAATATCGTCAGTTATTGTGTAATATTGTTGAAATTACTGCACTTTAGAGTTATTTTTTTAATGTAAATGGTAAATAGATTACAGTGCTTTCTATTTATCGTGAAATAACGGAGTTTATTAAACGTTTACATCGAAATAACGAAAGGTTGAGAACAGTTATTTGTCTAATGTTATAATAAATGAAGTATAGTCGCTTCCTCGTCGGCGGCGGTGGGACAAGGGCCTAATGAAACTCAGTTATGTAAATAAATGGAATGTTGTTAAGCACAACGTGTCGCTTATTGACTACCTATCTATATGATAAGGATCACATTCTCTTACGGCCCGAAAGAGAATTTCAGAAAATCATGATTTCTGTTCAGTAATTAGTTCATGTAGTGATGACATATGGCACTGAAACGTGGTCGCTCACAATGGGCCTTATTAGAAGGCTAAAAGTCACCCAAAGGGCAATGGAGAGGGCTATGCTTGGAGTTTCCCTACGTGATCGAATCAGAAATGAAGAGATCCGCAGGAGAACCAAGGTAACCGACATAGCTCGAAGAATTGCCAAACTTAAGTGGCAATGGGCAGAGCACATTGCGCGCAGAACAGATAGTCGTTGGGGCCGAAAGGTTCTGTAGTGGCGACCGCGTACCGGAAGACGTAGCGTTGGAAGGCCTCCCACAAGGTGGACCGATGACCTTATGAAAGCCGCAGGAATCCGCTGGATGCGGGAAGCACAGAACCGGTCGAAGTGACGGTGCTTGGAGGAGGCCTATGTCCAGCAGTGGACGTCTTTCGGCTGAAATGATGATGATGATGATGAATTAGTTCTCCTGTTGTGAATAGCATAAAGGCTCCTACAAACAGGCGCGACACACGACGGCACATAAAGGGACCGCTCGTCGCGCGACACGCGGTGCCTTTGTGTCGCGTCGCGTGTCGCGCCTGTTTGTAGGAGCCTTAATTAACCTATAATGTTCATTCATTCACGGAACTGTGATACCTTTACAACGTGGCATTTTAGTCGTATTACGAAGACAGCCCACTTCACTTTTTTTTTTTTTCATAAATTATGACGCATGACATAGTTTAAAACAACCTGTTACGAGTGCAGTACGAGCCTTGTGTTACAAGGGCGCCGCGGAATTTTGGCACTGCAATAAAATATAGTATGTAAATTTTGAGCATTTTCTTAATAACTTAATAAACATAAATATTTTAAATTATGTTTATATTAAATAGAGAAATTAATTTGTACAGTTTTGTCTATCATCATCATCATTTCAGCCGAAAGACGTCCACTGCTGGACATAGGCCTCCCCCAATTGGGGGGGTTTGCCATAATCGCCATGCTAGGCAGGCGGATTGGTGATCGCAGTATGGTGTTAAAAATGCAAGAGATCGCTGCTGCCCATTCTCTAGTAAGTCCCTTAGTCGCCTTTTACGACACCCACGGGAGGAAATAGGATGGTGCTATTATAACAAACGGATTCCTGAATCGAAAAATGTGTTTCACAAACCCGCAATATTTTTGAACGGCTTATCCAGCGATACCCCACACTATGGGATAGACAAGAAAAAAAAAATCGTCCCTATTTTAGGGGAGGTACTCTAAAAAAATATTTCAAAATTTTATCGTACCACGTTGTCGGCGTGATAAATATGGTATACCCATCCCAAATTACAGCTCTCTAGTACTTAGAGTCTCTGAGCTGAGCCGCGGACAGACAGACAAACGGACATGCCGAAACTATAAGGATTTCTTGTTGACTACGGAACTCTAAAAATAGACCTCTACCTGGCAGCAACCCAAAATTGACCTCCAAACGTTTGTCAGTCGTAACACGTAGCGGGTTCACAAAGAAACTTAATACGACTATCGAGAACACTCACTCGATTCCAATAATCGGTTCCCAAATCGATGTTACAATCATTTCGTGTTTTTTTGGCACGTGCCGTTTTCAATGTTTTTTGCTTGAGTATAGTTTTTATTGTATTTGCTGGTATATTGGCGTGTGTTAGCTGACATAAATGGCAAATAATTAAATTTACTGCTCTGTGTACCGTGTGATGCCAGACGTAAAGAATAGCACCACCCCATTTCCTCCCGTGGGTATCGTAAAAGGCGACTAAGGGACTTTCTAGAGAATGGGCAGCAGCGTTCTCTATGCATTTTTAACACCATACTGCGATCGCCAACCCGCCTGCCAAGCGTGGCGATTATGGCAAACCCCCCCAATTGGGGGAGGCCTATGTCCAGCAGTGGACGTCTTACGGCTGAAATGACGATGAAATGATGTATCTCGTAATGTTAATCACTTTGCATACACTAAAAAAAAAGTAGTTGCCACAATCAAGATTTTGTTTAGATTGACTAAGCGACTTGTTTGCGTCTAAGCCTATCAAGCTCAATGATCACAGCTACCTACTACTTTTATTTGATTGAGATTTGAAACGAGATCTTGATTGGAGTTATCACAAAACCTATTTACAGCAATCAAGTCAAAACATTCTCAAAAAATTCTCTTCAGCTCCAACCAAGATTATTTGATTAAAGTTTCAATGATCTTTATTGAAGTAAGTAATCAAAATGCGTGATTGACACAACTAACTGACTTTGTTACAGTTAAAAAATTTCTAACTTGTCTCTTTTTTAGCAATTCTACAATGATGCCATGTAAAGGGTAATCGAGAAACTTGTTTGAGCGTTCAATCATTTGAACTAGTATTGCTGCAATCATGTCGTGATGATCAACTTCACTAAGATTTTGATGAATCTAAACAAGATATCGTCAATCAAGCTAAAAAGTCACTTGATTGGAGTGCATTTTTTTCAGTGAACCTACTATTGTATAGAATCTAGTTTTTCTAACTGAACAGACAGCTGTGCTTCTGGGGAGTTTGTTGCGCCACTTCTTCTTCCCAGCTAAAGCACTAGGAAGTGGTGAAGGGCGGGCGTTTTGGAGGAATGTCTTATATAATTTTGACGTTCGAAAAGTGCTGATTTTCAGCCTAATTTGATTAGATGACTTGATTTTGATTTGATTTTTAATCCCGTAAGACGACGTCGTCACAATATTTTTCCGTATTAAGTACGAACACTTTGTATACGTGTTTGTAATTTGAATTCGATTAGATAGTTGTAGTAGAGATACACAGCCCCGTTGGTCTCGTAGTCGCAAGTGCGACTGCAGAGCGTAGGGTCCTGAGTCCCAAGGTCAGGCAAGAGGCCATTCAAGTATTACGATCTGTTCAGGTTTCTTTATTGCTATTCATGAGTTGATGACTATAAAAAAAGCCCATTTCAGTAATTTCCCCACTTCGGTTCTTTCTAACCATAAAACACCGCGTGAAAGCGAGTAAGCAATATCAATTATTTTGGGGAATCCCCGAACATGGGGTTGCCATCTTCGTTCAAATCAAAATCAACTAAAGTTGCATAAAAATCTGAAAACGTAAAGAAATAAATATTGCTGACGTAATCACCATCCAGACCCCGTCCCCCATGTCATCAATAATAATCAAAGCAAAAGACCCCCCTTTGGTGCTTACGTAATAGTTGAATGACCCCCAGTGTTATTGGGTTTGGCCAATAGGACTTTTTTACTAACAGACTTTTAAGGGTTCCGTAGCCAAATGGCAAAAAACGGAACCCTTATGGATTCGTCATGTCTGTCTGTCCGTCCGTATGTCACAGCCACTTTTTTCCGAAACTGTAAGAACTATACTGTTGAAACTTGGTAAGTAGATGTATTCTGTAAACCGCATTAAGATTTTCACACAAAAATAGAGAAAAACTATCAATTTTGGGGGTTCCCCATACTTAGAACAGAAACTCATATTTTTTTTTTAATTTTTTTTTTATTAAACCCATACTTGTGGGTTATCTATGGATAGGTCTTCAGAAATGATATTGAGGTTTCTAATATCATTTTTTTTAAACTGAATAGTTTGCGCGAGAGACACTTCCAAAGTGGTAAAATGTGTCCCCCCCCTGTAACTTGTAAAATAAGATAATGATAAAACTAAAAAAAATATATGATGTACAATACTCGTACCATGTGAACTTCCACGGAAAATTGGTTTGAACGAGATCTAGTAAGTAGTTTTTTTTTTAATACGTCATAAATCGTAAACCGCAATTTATCTTTCATTCAATCAACTCAAATATAAAAATAAAATAAAAACCGACCAAGTGTGTGTCAGACCACGCACAATGAAGGGTCCCGTAGTTGGGATGAATTTATCCCAAGAATAAACTTAACTAACTAAGGTTTCTGATACGGAACGCTTCGTGCGCGAGTCCGACTCGCACTCGGCCGGTATTTTTTTTTTTTTGAAGTTGGCGGAGTGATGATACCCCTGTGCCTCGGATAGTACGTTAACCCTTTGGCCCTGCGCCATATCTAACTATGTAAATGTCTATTAACTGCTCCCAAATAAAGGCTCCTACAAACAGGCGCGACACGCGATGCAACACAAAGACACCGCGTGTCGCGCGACGAGGGGTGGCTTTGTATCGCGTCGCGTGTCGCGCCTTAACGATGTTTAATTTTTATTTTTTTACATACTTCCTAGACATTATATTTTCGTTATTTAATAGTATACCTACAATCCTAATACTCGTATCAACTCTTAGTGGCGCTTTTGTAGACATGATATTTATTCAGATGTGTTACTGCAGTTGTAATTGCAATCATGTCATTTGATTTAAATAGGTTTGAATTTTTATATATATTAAAAATATATACACCGTGGCATTTTAGTCGTCTTACAAAGACAGCCCACTTCATGTATCCAATGATTACTTATCATTCATGTTTTTTTTTTTTTTAATTATGACGCATGACATAGTTTAAAACACCCTGTTACGAGTGCAGCCCGAGCCTTGTGTTACAAGGGCGCCGCGGAATGGAGCGGCGACATCTTTATCAGAGTTCATTCACCCTAATGCAAAAATGTGTTTCTTACTATTGCAACTTAAACTTAATCTAAATCCATTCTGCGGCGCCCTTGCGTCATAATTAATTTTTAAAAAATCAAATGTTCCAAAAACATTTTTTTTTACATGAATGATTACTAGTCATTGGATACATGAAGTGGGCTGTCTTTGTAAGACGACTAAATTGCCACGGTGTATATTTAGATTCTATCCCATAAGACATTTTGACTACATATCTTCTGTCTTGTGGTGATTATTTGCCACCAGGGCCTCAAGTCTGCTATTACAATAGTGTCAGAATGGTCTATCGTTGATTTCATAATTGTTGATTTTGACAAGTTTGGTAATCTACTAATATAATGGCGTCATTATGACATTCCAATGGTCAGCCACTGACACTCCATTGAAAGAATTGGTAATCTTGTACATAATAACAAATGAAACTTCCTACTAAACTTCCAACTTCCTACTACTTCAGATTGCTTAACACTAATAAATAATATGTAAAAATATATATAAATGAAATCTGGCATGAATAAATGTTCAAATTTAGTAGTAGTTTTTCGAAAATCATTTCTACTAACGGAATTTATAATAATGGCAATACGACAATGCCATTGTAATACAATTCTATTACGAGACCATTGACCGACCAATGATCGACCATTATGAATTTAGCAGATTACGAACTTTTAGCAAAATGACAATAGGATCGTGTTGGAGTGACGAATTTATAAAAATAGCAGACTTGGACCCCAGGTGGGCAGACAGCTTGTTATCTTGTCATCCCATACATTTAAAAAATGCTTGCCTATAATTGTCTAAACGTCAAAGATGGCAAAAAAAAATCCATCCTTCAAGCGGGCGACGCCAGAGGCAGGACAAACTTGTTTCGTTAAACAATTCTACTACATCGGAAATAGAGAAAGTCCTTTAGATTCACAGTACGAACATGTCACGTCAAATCTACTCAGCAATGCGACTGCCCCGTATTAAAACCCAGTAAGTTCTTCAAAAAAAATGTGGGAGAGCGCAAAAACAGCTTGCAGCAAGTTTTTTTTTTTTTTTTTTTTTCAACGTTTTAAATGCCTATAATCCATTTGTAATAAGATTAGACATTTAAACAAACCTTATTTACAGTCCGTTCCACCGATTTTATCTTCTGTTCCGTAAGAACAGAAGGAACCAACCCTTTTGGCAGCCATGTTTTAAAACCAAAGACAATTATTGCCGCGCGTGGGAGGAGTCGCGCTATTCCCGCCAAATACCTGTCAGTTTGTCAAAATCGGGATAAGTTTTTATGCAAAAATGGTATTAAAAGCAAAAAAGTGGTTATACCAACTGTTTACTGCAGCTGCCATTTGTCATGCCACCAACAAAAAGTCAAAGTCAAAATCGGTTGAAAGGACTGTAAATAAGTTTTACTTAAATGTCTAATGTTTATTTCAAATGGAGTATAGTGGTATTTACAATGTTGAAAAAGTAAAAAAACTTAATAAGTTCCGATCACTTCCTAAGTTTTGAAATACTATCTTTTTTATTGGTTTTTAGATAGTTTATGTACACTTACTAGTTCTAGGGCCAGTTTCACGAATGATAATTTTCGCAATTTGAATTGAATGTGACAAATTGTCAAGAGCACGTATACTGCTGCCATTGGCCAGTTAATAAATCACTCAACCAATCACAGCAACTTACGCGCGCTTGACAACTTGTCACATTCACTTTGCATTAATTTTCGTTCGAGAAACCGGCACTTAATGGTATTAAAATCTCCGTTATTGCTAACATTTTAAAACGCAGGTGTTTTTAAAATTTGATAGTTTAGAGGTATGAGGAATCACGTCGCGGTCACTAATTTAGAGGTATGAGGAACAGGGTGTAAAGTTCACTCATACTTTATAGTAATGAGAGGATCCTCCGACCAGACGGGTGTTGTGTCTGGTGGGCAACTGCACAACGGTCGATTTTTTTTTTTTTTTTTTTAATCTTGGGCATCTCAGAGTGTAACCACTAAGGTTCCGACTCTTTAACCGGACTTTCCTGTGGCTGCCTTAAGCTCCTAACGAAACTTAATGCCTCCAGTCAGGGCGTAAAAACTATAAACTAAACGACTGCTGCTCGCTAAGGGGTACGAACCTCGGCTTAGGGCAGCTGAGTCGGAGGGAGGGTGGCAAGGGACCGACGGTGGCTGGATAAAATCAGTGTTTTGATTATTATCGTGGGGAGTTTGGATTACATGATGCTCAGCTAAAACGCGTGCTGGCGCTTCACTTACAGTCAAGGGTCGGGGAGGACTATTCGTTAGTCGGGGATTTCGCGCGGGGCCTCGGCGGTGAGGTCGGAATGATTGTCGGGATGTTGTATATATGCTAGTCGCGCGGTAAACTCTGATAACGCGATGCAGGATTTGTGACGTCAGGTCTTTGATGCGTAGTTCGTATGTGGCGTTGTTGATACCGCCACATTACTCCCCTCCGGAGACCGGAGGTCAATAGTGGGCTGAGTCAGTGCATATGATGCTTGCCAGGGCCAGTTGTGGTTCAAGTGAGTCGGAACCGGGTGCCGCATAGTTCACGGTGAGTCGGAACTGTCTGCGGTGATTCCCCAGTGAGTCGGGGTGGCGCTGCGTTTTTGATCCAGTGAGTCGGTCGTCGTACAGCGCCGGGTTGAGGCTGACTGCTGGCGTCGACCAGGAGAGCGTTGAAGGGCTCTGCTTGTGGACCGAAAGTGCAGTGTGCTATGCCAAGGTTGCTTTTGAGGCTGAGGGTAATGACCAGGTATGCTGGCTATGTGACTCGCCGCTCGAAAGTTTGAGGAAGTGATGGATGAAGTAGTTGCACGAAGGCTGCGCTAATGTCCATGTTAGGGGTCACCAATTTAGTGGTATGTGGAACAGAGTGTAAAGTTCACTCATACTCTATAGTAAAGGGAGGATCCTCCGACCAGACGGGTGTTGTGTCTGGTGGGCAACTGCCCAACGGTTGATGTCGGGATGTTATATATATACTAGTCGCGCGGTAAACTCTGATAACGCGATGCAGGATTTGTGACGTCAGGTCTTTGATGCGTAGTTCGCATGTGGCGTTGTTGATACCGCAACAGTAGAAAAAAAGATAGATACAATATTCATTATTATGTACTCCATAAAAATTACAGATATAAATGTAGAAATGTTACATAGGGACACAATGGGCGGTCTTATCGCTAAAAGCGATGTTTTACATACAACCTTTGGATGGATTAAAAGTAGAAGGAGAGACAATACCTACTGCAAGTAAGGAAGAGTCAGGAAGTAAAGTAATGAAAGTAAAGATTTTACAATTTGTCCTTTACTTGGTTTTGTTATAGGGCAGCCGAATAGGCATCTACTCTATTACTCGACATCCTATTCCCCGCCATAATATCGTTACAAGGGCCAAGGGATCCTTGAAACAAAAAGGGACACCTTTTACCGTTCATTCGCTCCACACAATTACAGGGCTATTTAATATACCGCCTATTTACTACACAAAAGGACCTTCTAAAAGGCTTTAAATAAGATTTTAGATATTAAAAGGTATTAAATTGGCTGGGTGGTTGAATATCTAAAGAGGATTTAGGGGTCAGTGAAATAAAAGCCAGTCAACCAGCCAGTCAGTGAGTAAAATAAAAGCCAATCAACCACGATGACCCCACCAGTCAGTGAGGAAACCGGCATGTCCTAGAACCAAAAATTCTATGACCAGTGCCATCTACCAACCTGGGGCCCAAGTCTGCTATTTTTATAAATTCGTCACTCCAACTCGATCCCATTGTCATTTTGTTCAAAGTTCGTAATCTGCTAAGTTCATAATGGTCGATCATTGGTCGGTCAATGGTCTCGTAATAGAATGGTATTACAATGGCATTGTCGTATTGCCATTATTACAAAACCCGTTAGTAGAAATGATTATCGAAAAATTACTACTAAATTTGAACATTTATTCATGCCAGATTTCATTTATATATATTTTTACATATTATTTATTAGTGTTATAAGCAATCTGAAGTAGTAGGAAGTTGGAAGTTTAGTAGGAAGTTTCATTTGTCATTAAGTAAGAGATTACCAATTCTTTCAATGGAGTGTCAGTGGCTGACCATTGGAAAGTCATAATGACGCCATTATATTAGTAGATTACCAAACTTGGCAAAATCAACAATTATGAAATCTTAAAAGATTAAGAAATTAATCGGCGCCTGTCACTACTCCTTACAAATTTAGATGTGATTAAAAACTTGTCTACTAAAACTACGTCAAAATACGTCAAGCTCTGATAAATTTGACAGGACTAAACTAAAATTTATCTTCTGTCCTTTTCTTAATGAAATAGAAAGAAAAAGATGGACTAAACTTAAATTTAGTTTAGTTTGTGAACAAGGGAATCGGCACCAGTGTATGCCTGGCGACTGCTTGACCGCACGACCGCCCGAAGCAGTTGCAACTGCTCGAGCGGTTTCGTGTGTGTGTGTAGTTAACTATGCAGTCGCAGCTTGAAGCAGTCCATCCTAACTGCTTCAAGCAGGCCGTGTATGGTGGCAATAAATCACAATATTTTATTTCACATAAACCTACATGAGCACTTATGAAACGTCAGAAGCTAGGTGCACGGTCCCATGTAATGTAAACTTTAATATTAACTTTGCTCAATTTTTTCAATAATCTTCAATTTGTCACTGCAGTTGTTTACATAGGAAATGATGTGGGCTAGGTAAAAAAAAGTTAAAAGAACAAAAAAAAATCCCTGGTGGGTACCTAATACGTATGCTTATTACTTAGATAACAAACAGGACGATCGTAACATGGGGTTTTAAACAAGCAAGGTTTACGAGCGAAGGATGAAGGAATTTAAGATTAGACGAATGACCCCGAGTTTATCAGGAGTCAGGGGGGGACTGGATCTCACTGATTAACTTGCTACACTGCACGCTGGGAGCATGTCAATCATTTTCTTTTGTAAGCTTGGTGGTTTTAAATGTGAAATTTTAAAAGGAATGCATCGCTTGTAAATGTGACGTGATTTTAAAATGATTGGCAATTATTCTAGGAGTAGGAAAAAAAGTAAAAAGTCAGAAAAAAGTGTTTTATTTTGGAACAACAACAAATTGACATAATTACAATGGAAACGATAATAGCCAAGGGCGTCGCCAGCCGATGGCCCAGAGGGGGGCAAGTTGATATAAGGAGGATGGGAAAAGTATGAATTGAAGGTACAGTCAAGAGCACATGAAGCTGTAATACGAGTCTTACCTCTACGGCAATTGTAATAAGAACGGTACAAAGTCCAATGTGTAAAGCACCACGAGATATTTAACTGTACAATAAATAAAACTTGATAAATGATAAATGATTTTATTTCTGTAAGTAAGTTTTTACAAACACTTTTACACGTCAATCATATTTTAAAACTAGATGAGGTCGGCATTTCGTATCTGACTACTCTGAGAAGAAAGACCGAAACAAACTCAGAGGTCACAGTCTCTTTTAAAGTCCTGACATAATCTTGGTCAAATCATGTGAAGACCATGTAGACTGGTGTCTGAAATGGTCTTTTGAAGAAAGAACCACACAGATTGAGTGGACCTGTCCATTCAGTGCACGCATTTGTCAGTAATCGTGCAGCTCAACTCAGAACATAAGGAGCTCAACGATTCGACGAACAATACCAAAGAAAGGACATTTGGGCAGGCCGCATAAATTACTCAAACTGCCATACCATGATCAGAAAATATATATATATATATATATACTGAGATGAAAAAAATAAAAATAAACAACGACCCACATAGTCTTTACATTCACAATAATTAAAATAATAACATTATACTTCACAAGTAAATATTCATGTCAATGTGTATAAAGCAATCACAATAAAAATAGTTTCAATATACATATAAAATTTGGAGCAGCTCAATCCCAAGCCTTTTTGTCCTCAATATAATCTTTAATGGTATAAAAGGCTTTCTGGCACAACTTACGTTTAATGAATGATTTGAATTGATTAATGCTTAGATCTTGAACGTGAACTTATAAACCAAGTTATTACATTTATTAGAAAAATTGGAAATAGTTACAATATTTTAATAATAAAGTGGTAGAGCGAGACGAGCGAGCGAAGTTCACTAATCATGGCCAGACCATTGAAGCGATTTTCCCCCATGATGGTTCTTAGTTAAGATTTTGGTTGCTTTACATTTGGCTACAATTTGTTTGGAATCTCTAGGAGGGGGCAGCTGCCCCTCCCTGCCCCCCCTTGGCGACGCCCTTGATGATAGCCACTAAATTCCTGTTGGGTTGCTTGGGTTTCAGTTCCCTAGAAGCAAGACGGTCGCGTGATCAGATGACTGTAATATTTAAAATTCTTAAGAGGTATTATAGATGTGTCAGGAAGCACCGCTTACTGGCTGTTCCAACTTGCCGTACTGTAATGTTGCACACTCTAAGTCACCTATTCCTCGGACATTAGCCGCTATTAACGCTCTCCTGAACTCAAACACAGATTTGGATATGTTTGTGAATGAATGGAAGATGATACTGTCGGAATGTTTGAATTTTTGTGAGAAGAATGCATGACTGTGTTAAATAAATTATAATAATATATGTTTAAACAGTGTAATTGGCTTCAGCCGTTCTATTTAAAATAAATTAATAAATAAATAGCTACAAAAGTTAAAAAACTGTGTCGCACGCAGCTATCAACGCCCAAACTGTGTATGTTGGTAGGTGTGGTGCATTGTGGAATGGTAGTGTGAGTGAGGGTGTGTGTGAGTGAGAGTATTTGTGAGTGAGCGTATTTGTCAGTGAGGGTGTGTGAGTGAAGGTGTTTGTGAGTGATAGTGTGTGTGAGTGAAGGTGTGTGTGAGTGCTTGGACCAGTTAAGTTTTAAGGTACCTTCTCAAGAAGATATGAATAACTTTTAGTAGGTGGTTAAATTATCATTTTACCTTTATGCACGTATTTCTGAGACAATTTTTTTTTCTAACTCATACGCAAACCCACTTCTTTTTTTATGTTTTTCACTACGTACGAAACTATGTGCACACGGCTACATATCAAGCTATACATTTCCAGAATAAGCTGACCTCTCACTATACGGAAACCAAATACAATGCGAGATCAGCGTATACTGGAATTGTATAGCTTGATGTGAAGGTAGCCGTGTGTACCTCTACCTACCTATTGCAGTTTTAGTAATTCAGATACATGATATTTATTCAGATATGTTCCTGTAGTTGTAATTGCAATCATGTCATTAATATTTTATATACTTAGGCCTGTGTTCACCAACATTTTAATCAACTGTTTAGATATTTAATCGGTTGTTTACTCAAAATTTCTTAGGAAATTTGACATAAACCAACTGTTTAAATACCTAACCGGTGGTTTGAATGTTGGTGAACACACGCCTTAGATTATTTTCTATTTTGTGAATGTGAGAACGTTGTAGGCCTAGTAGAGTTTAGATTTGTTGGCTCTTTTCTATTTTGTTATGTACCTGGTAATTGTTGAAAGGCCTACACTGTCCTCCCATACCTATTATCACTGTTATTTAAGCATATTGTAAAGCCAATTATTTTTAAAAGAGTAACCGTGGAGTTTCTTGCCAGCTCTTCACCATAGGAAACGACTAATTGGAACCGTGCACCTAGCTTCTGACGTTTCGTAAGTGCCCATGTAGGTTTATGTGAAATAAAATATTTTGATTTTGATTTAGTATGAAACACCAGGCTGCATTTTTCTCATAATTATTGTTACTTTCAACCGCTGAAATTTTATTTAATTCAAAATGAACGCTAGCTTGAAACTAATTACAAGACCCATCTGTATCAAAGGCATTATGGTCCACGTCTAGCCACGAGCGTCCTATAAACACTAGGGTGTCCCTTATATGACATTTTTTTTTTTTCGATGCGCATAGCCTCTAATTTTTTTATAAATGCTAAAATATACTCAAATATGAAATTTCAGCTTTCTAGCATGATCGCAACCCGTGCCGACTGAGCTTCAAAGTTTATTTAAAATCGTGTTTTGTCCTATTATTCCGATCTGCTATAAAACTAATATAAATGCAACAAATTTGGTGAGTATGAGGTAAAATAAAATAAGGTAAACATTAATCTTTATTTCAAAACATAAAATTATAACAATCAGCCAGGGTAACTTCTCTTTAGTGTAGTTTTTTAACAGTCCAGATACAAATTTCTATGTTCCTGGGCACAGCGCAAAAAGCATTGTTTTTGCTCTTCTTCTGCCGTGTTAAGTAAGGTTTTGAGTTAGGAATGCATTAGACTGTTTTTAGGACGAATTTATAAACATGATGACGACAACCGAAAACCAAAAATTCTCTCTCTAACGTCTGCTCCAAAACAGCACAAGCTCCATTAAAATGACCAATATTTTAAGCTTTTGTATCGCAGCTCATTATTTGAACTTTATTATTAAGGTTCTAGTCAAAGAGAGCAGATGAGACGGCTTTAGCTTGATGTTATCCAGAAGAACTCTCTAGTTTTGGCACTGCAAGAAGCTGTTCTCTATCGTCAAATGAATGAGAATATCTCTTCATTGTGAGTTTTTGACAGATTTGCCATACAAACACTGTCAAATACTCACAATGGCGAGACCATTCTGACACTATTGTAATAGCAGACTTGAGGCCCTGACGTAGTCACAGTCCATTGGGATGGAAAACTATTACCTGGATTGGATGTACGAAGTTCAAAAGAAGAACGTTTGCCCCATTATTGCTTCATTTGACGATAGAGAACAGCTTCTTGCAGTGCCAAAACTAGAGAGTTCTTCTGGATAACATCAAGCTAAAGCCGTCTCATCTGCTCTCTTTGACTGGAACCTTAATAATAAAGTTCAAATAATGTGCTGCGATACAAAAGCTTAAAATACTGGTCATTTTAATGGAGCTTGTGCTGTTTTGGAGCAGACGTTAGAGAGAGAATTTTTGGTTTTCGGTTGTCGTCATCATGTTTATAAATTCGTCCTAAAAACAGTCTAATGCATTCCTAACTCAAAACCTTACTTAACACGGCAGAAGAAGACCAAAAACAATGCTTTTTGCGCTGTGCCCAGGAACATAGAAATTTGTATCTGGACTGTTAAAAAACTACACTAAAGAGAAGTTACCCTGGCTGATTGTTATAATTTTATGTTTTGAAATAAAGATTAATGTTTACCTTATTTTATTTTACCTCATACTCACCAAATTTGTTGCATTTATATTAGTTTTATAGCAGATCGGAATAATAGGACAAAACACGATTTTAAATAAACTTTGAAGCTCAGTCGGCACGGGTTGCGATCATGCTAGAAAGCTGAAATTTCATATTTGAGTATATTTTAGCATTTATAAAAAAATTAGAGGCTATGCGCATCGAAAAAAAAAAATATGTCATATAAGGGACACCCTAATAAACACACTATGTAGGTACCTATCTACTAATTAATTCACTGCTCAGTTCACACCAGATAATTGTACCCGTAGTTACTGCTGCTACCCAGTGAGCATAACTTAGCGGTTGTGAGCAACCGATAGCCTATATGCTCAATGCTCTATCTTATGCTTGAGCGCTAGCCGGCACAGTGAGCTAGCTAATTCCACAGGCTGCTGGCTGCAAAGACGGTTTGACGTACTTTGGCTACATGAGTAGGTATGCTACAGAGACTGAACTAAGTTCTCTAGAAAAAATCATGGTATCTGCTCAACGTCAGTAGGTACTTAATGGGTTGGTATAGTTCTATCAATATTTCTATTTGAGGATCATATTTGTAGGCTCCTTCCTACTACATGCCACGACTACACAAATAGTTCATTTTCTTTTACAAGCTTTTTACTACATAACTAGTGACCGCAAACCATATTTTAATCATCATACAAATCAAAACAAACATCAGAATTTCGCGGGCTACCTCTAGCGCCACCCCTTTGAAAAAAGATTATCTCGTGACTGAGAAGGAATTATGAAAAACGGCTCAATCAGCTACCTCGGTGTGTCTCGAATTTTCTAATACCTTTTATAAAGTTTCATATTGAGACACGAAGCAATAAAATTCGATCTAAAGAAAAACAGCCACAGCCAAAGTGTTTTGCCACAGTCATGTATAGATGACAAAATCAAAACCAAAACGTGCCCAACATTGTTTTTTTTTTTCTTTTACTATGCACGAAATCTACATTTATCACACAAACTGCCAGAGCAGCAGTTGATAACACATCCCTCTTTGTGTGATAAACCCTGTAACAAAGCCGGATATTTGCAAAAACTCGGGATATTTTAATATTCTGATAATTTGAAACGTCCTAACAAAGCTGGACATAATAGGCCAAGAAGCCGGTTCGAACTAATAGTACTTACCTAAGCCTCGGTGGGTGCAAGTGCAATACCAAATGTCTTGCTACTCACATTAGTAGAAGCTAAGTATGTGTGTTTGGTCTGTGATGCGCCTCAGCGTGACATTACCGAGATTGACCATTGCAGTTGGAATAATAAGAACCTTTGGGATCTGTTCATTCTGTAGGATTATCTACTCATGAGTTTAGATCCAGTCTGTTCCGGTGTAGAGTGACACATGACGAACCTAGCCACAAGAAACACAAGCAGCATTTGTGAATTAGAGTTAGATTATTTTCCATAAATAGCTAAGTTGTTTATTGTGTTTAACTGTGTAATTTTCAAGTGAAACTTTCATACAAAATGTAAATAGTGTGTATCCCTACCTTCACTTCAGGATAAATAAATAAGTAGTTATAGGAATGTCTTCCACGAATTCATGATCCATAAAAAGAATCATTAATTTTATTTCTTCATAATAAGCGCGGCTCATGATCCCATAGATCCCTTCTAATGAAACTAGCTGTGATTGTTTACCATTAATCAAAGCCCTCTTGCCGTAAATAGGCACATCAATAAACTAAAAGAGCCGAAAGCTGTTGATTAGTCTTATGAAATAAATATTGTAAACAGCGACATCTAGCATCGTTATTAAAAACTACCAATACAGAATTTGTGCTACTCTGTGCGGATGTGTAATTTGTTTTCGGTTATCGTAACTAGATGGCGCTCATAGCTTTACATTATGTTCATCATCACGCCTTGATTGCCAATATGATAGGCGAAATGCATTACAACATTTCTTGATTTCAATTTTATTAACATATAGTAGAGTGAAAATATAATTGAATCAACTCAATGGATGTTCCATCTCTAGCCAGTATATTTACATGATGAATAAGTACTTGATAATGATTTACTGCTAATTATGAGCTAGCTAGTGAAGTAAAGATTTTATTGGAACTAAGTTCCTTATCGTACGTTATACTCTGCACACTTGAAGAAGGAGAGCAAGACCGAAAAAATTGTAACATTTTGACTGTCACAAGAAGTTTCGTGAAACAAAATGTTAAAATTTTTTCGGTCTTGCGCTCATTCGCCAAGTCTCCAGCAGCTAAAGATATACTATTGTAGTCTGTGAGCTAAAGGAACTTCGGTCCAAGCGGATGTCCCACGACAACCTTCCATTGTTTTTTTATTGTGATTCCGTTAATCTACTCTCTTAGGTAACAGTTGAATTACATTAAATAGTAAATGGTCACATCAGAGGTGTTTTTATTAGGTACAAAAAACAGGGGCAGGGGCTAATTCTCTTGTTTCTCATGGTCTAATACTAAAAACATTACTAATTATTATACAGAGTGAATTTTTGAGACGGGGAAGTAAGGGCAGGTACCTTTACTGTTGTACAGACGCCAGCAGGTCAAGCTACGCGAAACTGTCAAATTTTCGCAATCAACCTTGAACCTTTTACTGTAGTGATAAATTTGAAAATCTATTAAAGAAATTTGCCAGATTGTAGTAGCTTGATGTGCTGGCGTCTGTACAAGGCAAACTGAAATGTGACAACTGCTTTAAAAACAAAATATTTCTTCTATATAAGTATAAACGTCAATATAAATAAAAATGGAGTTCTTAAAAAAGGTGGCATCCCAGCCAGTCGCCAACAAGGATCAAAAAACTCTATCGGACCAACTGAGGTTTGAGTAGGTACTAGAAAGAATGATATTATAATAACAGATATATTATACACTCACAAAACAACCGAAAAAAGTGTTCCGCGCAGCAGCGGCAGTACACATACCCACTTTTCATTCATTTTACATTTCACTACAAGTAAAAATGATAGTAAAGAGATGGTTTGATAAAAAAAAGAGACAGCTAGTATTCACTTCAACTAAGCGTACTCGTCGCCATGCGTGTCGCAGACTAAAGTCAATACGTCCCAATTAGGACGTTTTCGAGTCTTCACGATTGCGCGCTCACAACATATCTAGAAAAGTCAGAAATCGCAAAAAACTTTTTCCATAGTTTTGGTACGAAAGAAACTTCAACTTACTTTTTATAACGGACAGACTGTTTTATCCTTAGAAACAGGACCAATTGGCATCAAAAAAAGATTTTGTGAAAACTACCCATTTTCTTGCAGACCGTATTTTTTTTTACAAAATCTGTTAATGCAGATCAAAATGCAAGGACAAGGTAAGGACAGTTTTCTGAGACCGTTTTCCTGTAGCTAAAACGGTTAATGTACCTGTACTTACTGCCCCATCTCAAAAATGCACCCTGCATAATAATTATACTCCATTTACTATAGCATTAGACAAATAACGGCTAAATAACGACAGTTAATGGTGCCGATTCCCTTGTTCACAAACTAAACTAAATTTAAGTTCAGTGCATCTTTTTCTTTCTATTTCATTAAGACTGCATCGAGCGCACAGTGGCGCCCTCATCGTTATTTCGGTAATTTCTTTTATTGTAGAATGAAAATGCAGAAAATAAGCTCGTCAAGTTGTGCTTCACAAGACTATACGTTATTATTACTACAAAAAGTAGTTTTAAATTGTTATGTTTTATTGTACGAGTAATCATTAAAACGGAAAATAGTGGTCACTAAGCTCCGTTTTAATGATTACAATAAAACATAACAATTTAAAACTACTGTTTGTAGTAATAATAACGTATAGTCTTGTGAAGCACAACTTGACGAGTTTATTTTCTGCATTTTCATTCTACAATAAAATAAATCACCGAAATAACGATGAGGGCGCCACTGTGCACTCGGTAGCCTCTTAAGAAAAGGACAGAAGATAAATTTTAGTTTAGCCCTGTCAAATTAATCAGCGCTTGACGTAAATTGACGTAATTTTAGTCGGCAAATTTTTAATCACGTCTAAACTTCTATGGAGTAATGACAGACGCTGATTAATTTGACAGGACTAAACAAAAATTTATCTTCTGTCCTTTTCTTAATGAAATAGAAAGAAAAAGATGCACTGAACTTAAATTTAGTTTAGTTTGTGAACAAGGGAATCGGCACCATTGTGTAATATTGGAAATTACTGCACTTTAGTTATGGTAAATAGATTACAGTGCTTTGTATTTATCGTGAAATAACGGATTTTATTAAACGTTTACATCGAAATAACGAAAGGGTGAGCACAGTTATTTGTCTAATGTTATAATAAATGGAGTATGGTAATGTTTAAAAAAAAAACGCATTTTCATAAAACCTATTTATTAAACACTATATCAAAGTATCCTCAGACCGTATGTACTCTCCGACATCAGCCTGGTGGAATACAATAGTAGCTAATGGGTCAGCGTTTCTACATTCTGCAGTGGCTCGTGCGGCTACTCCGAATCCTATGGGGATGTCGGACATTGTGTGGACTACAACTCCGTGGTGTTTCGGTGTGTTTTCTGTTATGCGGCCTAGACCTGGAAAAAAAAGGTGGAATAGGTTTAAAGACTTTATCTCTCATAAGAACATGATACAGTTCACTTATATGTGATTTAATTTTTTACACAAATAATCGTCGTCTAATGACGAAGCATGCAGATGTAGAATAAGTAACACTATAACAACAACGTACGAGATCAAGAGCAAACAAAGCAAGAGTGTAGGTAGTTACATATAAACAAGGTAGTACAGCTGGCCAATTTGACACCAAGGTGCCCTCGTATGTACTGGTTTTTTCACTTTGTGAGGAACACAAACAACAATTAGGAAGCGAACTACTGTGTGAATGTGTTTGTGTGTGCTAGTATAGTCTCGGAGACAGCTGTTTTACTTTTTATTTATTTTTATTGTAGAATTTTGACATGATCATATTAGTTCAGAATTTAATGAATTATGGTTATATTCAGAACTAGCTGTTACCTGCTGGTTCTTCTAAAATAAAAGTAGCCTAAGTTACTCCTAATAAAATCAGCTATCTGCCAGTGAAAGTCCCATCGAAATAGGTCCAGTCTTTTAGAGATTAGCCAGAACAAACAGACAGACATTTAAAAAAAAAAAATTGATAAGTACTGTATATATTATATGTACTTTCATATGCATTAAGTAAAAAGCTGTTTTATTTATTTGTATGGATATAGATAAGGAGAGTAGTCGACTACTCTCCATATCTACAGATTATCTAAGGTACACTTACAAAAAGTTTTTTGCATTAGATGAAAACGCGTCTTTAGCCTAAATCGAAACCAGGGCTTTAAATACCGGTAAATTTTCATAACGTTACCTTGTATTGACAGCGTTAACGTTATTATTAAAATAACGGTAATCGATTTAACGTTATTTATGCGAGTATTAATTTTATCGTTATTTTAAACGGGTGAGATGTGAGTAGTGGGGCCTGCGGTGTGCGGCGCGGAGGAGGCCTGCGGCGTGCGGCGCGGAGGGGGCCCGCCCTGGCGCTCTCTGATGCCGTGCCGATCAAAACGTTGCCTGAATCTGCCTGATTCTTACCCACAGAACGGCAACGTAGCTAAATTAACGTTAATTATCGTATTTTTGTTATTGTTAATTAACGTTATATTACTGGTAATGTTATCAAGTAACGTTAAATTTTTGTAACGTTAGTAGGTATAACATTGAAATTTAACGTTACGTAACGGTTATTATTTTGTTATTTGGTAACGTTAACAAGCCCTGATCGAAACTTACTGCACAATATTTAATAAAATTGTGGAAAATATTTTACAGAATTATTATAAGATATGTTTTAATTAATAAATGGAACTGTTGTTTTTTTTTATAGTTTTATGTATTAATTTTCTCTTCTACTCTTACACACATCTCTTATCTACTGTTCTATCACAGTTATATAAGCAGATGTAGACAATGTGTGTAAGTACATATTTTCCTTAGTACATATTTTTGTTCCTTTCGTATTGTTTTTTTTTTTTTTTTTTTTTTTTTGTATACATAAATGGTTAAATAAATAAATACATTAACACGTTGACTGACAGAATCCCTCATGACGTTGTCTCTGGAAAAAATAATATGACAGTACACCTGTCGACGTCAACGTTTTGACTTGTATAAAATCAGTACACCTTGTGGCATTTTATTTTCTATACTAATTACAAGGAAAGGCATTTTGTAGTGTAATTTTAACCTTTTACTGTCATATCGTAATGTCATTCTACAAAAGTGTGTCCTATGTTGCGATATGAAATTTTTTGTGACCTAACACGTTCAACCAGTGACGGAATACTGTCCATCAACGTGTTAACAATGATAAACAAACAAATTCTTACCACTCTTAATAATATGGTGTCCATATAAAAACTGTTGTTCCGATGAGGGCTTTACCCATATCTTGTATGGTGCATATGGAGCAATATAAGTCAACGCTGTTATATGCAGCCTAAATTTATTTGTCTTTGTGAACTTTCCAAAGCATGTGCCCGCTGCTATTAAGTTATCTGGCTTCACCGTTTGTGCTAAGTGTAGGAGGCGCTCAGATATGTAGTATACTCGGTCTTTCTTCTCTCTGAAGCAGTATGTACCGTCTGGTCTGTCGATTAGCAGTTTGACATTGACTCCGATACTGAAAAATTCAAATTTAGTGGTAATTGAAGGTTGGTGTTTGCATGGTGGTTTACTGATTTGATATTAATGCGGAATGTATAGTATACTAGCTTTTGCCCGCGGCTTCGCCCGCGTGGATGTCGGTTATCGCATAAAAAAGTACCCTATGTCCTTCTCCATATCCCAGGCTATATCTCAAAATTCTAACTTAATATTAATTTTAATGTGATTCACTATGTGAATAGAAACCGAAACAAATGATTTAATATAATAAAAGTACTTATGTTCTAAACGTGAATGAGTCTTTACCTAAAGATAACAAACACAAAATCAAAAGGATAATATTTTTGTGTTCACCAAAAATCTTAAGGTACATCTATGTATGCATTTCTAAAATTTTATTCTTCCCCGAAAAATACTGATCGTGCACCAAATATTAAAGTTTAGGTTAGGTTAGGTTATATTTTGGTGCACATTCAGTATATTTGGTGGAACACAGGCAAAATTAGGTAAATGAAATGGGAGTACTTTTAAATAAAATTGAAGTACTTTTAAATACCATCCAAATCAAAATACGAAATTTCACTCAAATTCTTAAAGCAATCAATTGTACCAAATTACAACACGAAATAAAAGTGCGACACAATAATAATTTTAAAATAATTCACGTAAGTACCAACAATGTGAAAACAAAACGAAATCCTCCGAAATGTCGCATGATACAGGAAATATCTAATGAACACCATTGGTGCATAACTTTTCTCAGGGTCACGTTCGCAATTGGACGAAATATTTGACATTTATTTTGTTCTTGCAACACGATCTGGCTGTAGAATTCGATTAATCGACTAATACTTGACCGGTTGACATTTTAGTGGGAACACCACTAAACGAACGAAAAAAAAAAAAACAAAATACGTCTGTACTCTGTGGTCGTATGGCGGTGTGGCGCGGTGCTTAATGTAAACATTCATCAAGGTTATACGTGCGTTAAGTAATGGATTCAATGAGAAAACGGTTTAATCTTAGAAGAACCTTAGACAGAATTACTGAGAAATAAGTGCAGATTTCGTATTGAGTGTTAGTTTATCGAAAAGTGATAAATATGTCAGTGAAAAAGTAACGAAAGTTTTGGAATGCACAAATTTTGATCATAAGGCCGCCGTGTTTAGTAAAGTTTTTATGATAAATATTCTTGTATACTGTTTGAAATACACATAAGTAGCTAGCTTATTTATCTACGAACATAATTTGGCTAATAGCTACTGATATTATAGCGTATTGTTATCGTAATCGTATTTCCAAGTGTAAAATTCGGCAAACAAATACCTACAAAATGGCAATAAAATGGTTATAGTATGTTATCCTTAAGAGATAGACATATGCCATCGCGGACTTTTTTGAAGACCTTTATACGATACATAATTCCACCATACATTATTTTGTTATATCTCAAAGGGTTTAGACAGCGTTTTCGTTGAAAGCTCCCAGACGGCTTATTTTTTTCCGACACCTCCAACAAATATCGTTAATTCATACAAAAATGCATACAAAAACTTAACAAATTATATACTAAAACTTTCCTCGAGAACCAAGCTATCCATTGGTGAAAACAGCATGAGAATCGGTGCAGTAGTTTTTGAGTTTATCGCGAACAGACAGACAGACAGACAGACAGACAGACAGACAGACGCGGCGGAGGACTTTGTTTTATAATATGTAGTGATAGTGATTATTTGTAGAGATGGGGTTAAGCGGTAATAGTATTAATCAGTCGCTTCATGTAAAATACTGGTATTCAGCTGCATCCGGTTAGACTGGAATCCGACCCCAACATAGTTGGGAAAAGGCTAGGCAAATTTAGTATTATTCAGTAAGAGGTTATAGTGCTGTTTATCTAACAAAAACAGTAACTGTGTTCTGCACACGTTTGTTCGAGCGCGTTTGTATTTTATGAATAAGGTAGCTTAAGGTTAACAAAAGTACTTACTATTTAGTTAGTTTTTCGAATAAAATTCGCGTCCTTTCCTCTGATAGCACTTTCATTTTGATTTTTAACTATTTTTTAACAATAATAGAAACACGTGCATCCACTTGTGTGCGTTCACTTTGACATCGTTTCTATCGTTCAGAAACTATCCTAATTTGACGGATTGAAGATCCGTTTTCGGATAAAAATCTATTTTATTACGCATAAATTCGGTTGTCTAATTGCAAAACTATGTAATAAGCTATAGTAAATATATACTTTATTCTACTGTTTAGCAACCAAGAAAACGATACGGTAACGCTTTTATTAAAAGGGAAACGAATAATGAATTACTCTTATTCTTAAATGTTTCCGAACGACTAAATTGCCGCACTAATGAATGAACCTTGAAGTTCACAGTTGATTCACAGATCACTCGTTCCAAAATCTGATTCATTCAAGGAAATCGTTCACTAGTGGCCAGAGAGAGGTGGTAAGTGTATTTTGCCATTTTTTGTATACTTACTCGTAATTTGGCTAACTTTTTATAATGTGCTACATATTACTTTACGAAATATAACTTTTCGTTAAAAGTGTTGAAATAGGTTAAAATAAAGCGTAGCATTCTGTCAGATATTTATTGAACACCATCTGTTTTTATTTTACATACGTGCCCCTGAAATAAACAAGTGAACGGCTGCACTGCACGTGACGACAACAAACACTAATTCTTCGCCGATCCGCTAACTTATTGTTTCATTTTATATTTAAACAAGAGTTTTTTAATGTACATTTCCAGGAAATAGCGTACTAAATCGGTAAACAGAGGATGACTCAACTACCTATAATTCTTCTGTATAAAAAATTAAACAATACCATAAATGTAATTAAAAAAATCCTTATTGATTCACTGAAAAGAAAAACCTGTTTAAGACTTTAGTTCCTACGAGTATTGCAAGATTGACCAACCTGTAATTTTTATCTTGTTTGAAGCTAACGTATCTAGCACAATAAGATCTTATCTCGTATGCACTAAATTGGATATTTAGTATTATACAGTGTGAGTCTAATAATGTGCACATATCGAAATGAGGGAATCTACGCTTAATTTTATCTACGGCAAAAATATAAAAAAATATATAGATATTTTATTTTATTTTATATGGAATTAAAAAAAAATTGTTCCCAGTGTAAACAAAACGGTGTAACTTTTAAACTATCTATCACGATGAAACAAACTCCATAATGATTGGAAGTAATTAGACGTCCAAAAATTGGGGAAAAAACTACCCTCAATTGAAAAGAAACGTTTTTTTTGCAAAAATCTGTTTTTTTTTTCCATAATTTTTTACAATTATTGTAAAAGTTCTCAACAAGGGGGCGTCTTATTGAGAAATTTTGAAATAAAAAAAAATTAAATAAAAATTGCATTAAAAAAAAATATGGGTTTTTTTTTTGTGTTTTTTCCGTAGATAAAATTAAGCATAGATTCCCTGATTTCGATATGTGCACATTTTAAAGACTCACACTGTATGGATTTTTATCAAACAGTTCTAGCAACCTAGTAGAAAATTGTAGAAGCCTTGAATGTTTTTTTTGCACGTATTGATGATTGGAAATTTGGAATAGAAAATCAGCTGACCTATTCATTTTAATTCATCGACCTAAAAAATTAGGTATTATGTTGTAAGTACCTACCTAATCTATCACACTGTGTAGGTATCATCTACTTAAGGGGCGCTCACAGGTCAAAAAATACGATCTAGAGGAATGTGGCCGTTTTTCTTTAGATCGAATTTTGTTGCTTCGTGTCTTAATATGAAAATTTATAAAAGGTATTAGAAAATTCTCGACACACTTACCGAGCTTGCTGATTGAGCCGTTTTTCATAATTCCTTCTCAGTCACGAGATATATTTTTTTTTTTTAAGAGTGGCGTTAGCAGACCGGTGCGCGCCCTCTAACTAACACTTCGGTTTTCCCCCGAAGGGGGCCACCCTTCCTTTGCCAAATACGACAGGTAGGTAGGTATTTGGTCCCCCTGTACGGAGACATTAACCTATAACCCAAAGTCTCTAATTCAGATAATTTATGTAAACAAAGTAATGTCAAGAAATGTTACTGTCAAAATGACAGGACAGTGGTGCAAAACATTTTATCATTTTTGTTTTTCTAAATAATCATCTATGAAATTAAAGTGAATTAATTATAAGAACTACGCAAACAAAATACCGTTGCCAAACAATGTTTCGTGTAGTGTGTCGGAGACACGGCCTATGATCGTCATAATTAGCCCTTTTAAGTCCACTGCTAGACGTAGGCCTCCCAAAATCGATTTCCACTCGAAACTGTTTACAGCCGTTTTCATCCAAAATGTGGCTAGATATGCTACTTACAATATGAATCTACTAGCTTCTGCCCGCGGCTTCGCCCGCGTGGATGTCGAAAAATAGCCGACGGGAACGTACGGCTTATTCCACAAATCGCCCCTGATAAATCCCTCTTAGGAGGAAAAGTGGAATATATAAAAACCAGTCTAGAATTCACCACTGATAATCCGGCTTATTTCACTAATCCCCCAGAGAATCCCCCTCAGTGGGGAAAACTGAACCCTAATGTAAAAAAAATCACTTTCAGGGGATCTTAGGGTTTTTTTTTTTTTTCAATTCTAGTTTTCCCCGCTAAGCGGGATTATCAGGGATGAATTCTAGACTGTTTTTTATAGATTCCACTTTTCCTCCTAAGGGGGATTTTCAGGGGGGATTTGTGGAATAAGCCGAACGTACTACCGGGATTAAAAATAACCTATATGTTAATCCAGGTTATAAACTATCTGCGTACCAAATATCATATAAATTCGTCAATCCGTTTTTTGTGCAAACTGGAACATACATACAAACAAACAGACCAACATTCTAAAAACTATATTTTCGGCATCAGATTCGAATATTCAATGTAAGGTTTGACTTCTTTACTATTCTATTTTACTTCGTCTGCGTACAGTATAAATTCTTTTTTCTAGATAATTATGAATTATTATAACAATAACAGTATAGAGCTTTGTTCATGGCTAATTGTCCTCCACTACGTGTGATATTTGAGGAATACTGTAAAGAAATACCTACTGTAAAGGACCAGTATCCACCTGGTTAAGCTACACTTGCCGCAGTTGGTCTGTGGATGGGTGACCATCTTTACATACAGAGACCCGTCCGCGCCTCGGAGAGCACGTTAAGCTGTTAATCCCGGATGTCATTCATGGATCTTTGATAGTCGTTACGTGAAATCAGAAGCCCGAAACTCTGACAATCATTTTTACCAAGGGGTATCGTATTACCCAGTAACTGCGTTGTGGAGGTCAGATAGACAGTCGCTGCATGTAAAATACTGTAAAGCTAGAAACAGTACACGTGTAGGTACTTATATTATTTTTACTTGAATACAAAATTTAGCGAATGAACTGCTTCAATACAAAACTACATCCCCCTTTTCAGAACCTTGTGGGTTGAAAATAAACAATAAAACAACGATTTACGTTGTGTTAGTTTCCAACCATAAGCCGAAATATTAGTGATTTTTACTTAAAAAATAAAGAACTTGAATTAATAACCAAATTTCATCCCCATTTTTTCCCTTAAGGGTTGAAATTCTAAAAACACCGTTGCGTCAGCTTCCAACCATAAGCCTAGATAGTAATTCTGTGATTTTTCTTCGAAAATTAAGGACTTTTCAACTTCATCCCCCTTTTTAACCCTTCGAGGGTGGAATTATCAAAAACGCTGAAACACTTATACATTAATTTTAAATCGTCAGCCTAATCACAATATTTGAAGATCCTAAATTCAAAACTGACGGACTTTCATACAAACTTTCATCCCCTACTTTATCCCCTTAGGAGTGGAATTTCTAAAAATCCTTTCTTTGTGCACTCCTAGACCTCCTAAGGAACCTACGTGCCAAATTTGGAATCTCTAGACCCAGCGGTTTGGGCTGTGCGTTGTTATATCAGTCAGTCAGTCAGGACTTTGAATTTTATATATATAGACATAGAGATAGCTTTTGCCCGCGGCTTCGCCCACGTGAATGTCGGAAAAAATCCAACGGGAACGTACTACCGCAAATGAAAGTACCCTATGACCGGGATTAAAAATACTTTTGAGTAATTCAATAACTTAAAAATAAAAACTTTTGACTTATTCAAGGCATGCAGTTAAATACTCCCCTAAAAACTTAATTACCCCTCATTCCCCTGATTGGGATCAATTCTCGAAAACCCCATATACTCGTAATCCTTTTTTTTTTCTTTGAAAAGAATAAGCACCTTAAGACATGACCATGTTTTGAAAAACGAATTATGAAAAATTTGTGTTTTATGTATCAAGAACGTATTTGTGTTGAGTTTCAAGTTTATGAATTAAAAAAAAAAAAGATTTTTCATACAATCTAAATCTTCCCCATTTCACCTCTTTAAAGCCCTTCTTAGAGTCTACAATGTATGGAATGGAAATTTATTCTGAAATAGATCAGTTCGTTAAGGTTTTTTTTTTTTCATACAATCTATGACATCCCCCAATCCCCCCTTGTGCCAAGTTTAACCACTTTACGGGTTGAATTTTCAAAAATCCGTTCTTAGCGGATGCCTGCGTCACAATAAATATCTGTTTGCCAAATTTCAGCGAAATCCGTTCAGTGGTTTGAGCTATATGTGTTGATAGTCATCAGTTTTTCCATACAAACTTTGACATCCCCTTTATGGGGTAGTTTAAAAAAAATATTGAAATAATCAAACTTTTTTATTTAATAAGATACGCATTCGTGCCAAGTTTCAAGTTTATAAACTCAAGGAATAAGATTTTTCAAACAAACGAAATCTCCCCTTTTTACCCCCTTAAAGGATGAATTTTCAAAAATACTTTTTTAGCTGACGTGTCCTAATCTATATCCTAATCTAATCTAACCTAATCTAACTTTACTATCTACTGAATTGTATATATATAGATTGTTTGCTGCATTTGCTAAAAAAATAAGTTTTAGTAACAGAAACGAATCGCTGTAAATCCGACTCCACGTAGAGTGCACCACGTGCCCTACCCCTAGAGTGTAATTTAGAATCGCGTAGGCGCGGAGGGGCGAAGCGGCCCGCGAGTTGAGGAGCAGGTGGTTGTAACGCTTGCCGACGCGGCTGAGACGAAGCTGCGGTGGTGAGCGTTAAACCATCTGCGACGATAAGCTCGCGTGGGACCGCCGGAGCCCCGCAGCGCCGAAGCCGTGACAGAACCCATGCCTGCTGCATGTTGCATGCTCCCTTGAATGCTGCATGCTTGCTTGAATGCTCGCTTGCATGCTCGCTTGCATGCTGCATGCTTGCTGCATGCATAGTGTATGCTGCATGCTTGCTGCATGCATAGTGTATGCTTGTTTGCATGCTTACAGGGAAATAAAAACTCCATGTTCACAATCAATTGTTTTATTGAATGATAATAGATACATCCAGTGCCGGAGCCGTGACAAAAGCCATGTTTTAGTAACAAAAACGAATCGCTGTAAATCCGACTCCATTCAGCCTTGTACCCCTAGAGTGTAATTTAGAATCGCGTAGGTGCGGAGGGGCGAGGCGGCCCACGAGTTGAGGAGCAGATGGTTGTAACGCTTGCCGCCGCGGCTGAGGATGGCCGGCGTAGCCGGCCAGCAAGACGAAGCTGTGGTGGTGAGCGTTAAACCATCTGCGACGATAAGCTCGCGTGGGACCGCCGGAGCCCCGCAGCGCCGGAACCGTGACAGACACCATGCCTGCTGCATGTTGCATGCTCCGTTGCATGCTGCATGCTTGCTTACATGCTCGCTTGCATGCTGCATGCTTGCTTGCTTGCTTGCTCATTGCATGCTGCATGCTTGCTGCTTGCATAGTGTATGCTTGAAACTCCATGTACAACAATCAACTGTTTTATTGAGTGATAATAGATACATCCAGCGCCGGAGCCGTGACAAAAGCCATATTGCTTAAATTGCATCTTTACTATTTATGTATTGTATCAGTTGGATGAGCACTATCGCATTCTGTTAGTATCCTAACTATCCTAATCTATATCGATTCTCCCGGAGAAGGGGATAGGGGGTTTCTCCGGGGCTAAATAATAAGAGCCGCACAGGTCGATCGATCAGGTTAAGCTACACTTGCCGTGGTTGGTCTGTGGATGGGTGACCATCTTTACATACAGAGACCTGTACGGACAGGTCTTTTAGCTCAGCTTAACGTGCTTTCCGAGGCACGGGCCTCGGAAAGCACGTTAAGCTGTTGATCCCGGCTGTCATTTATGGATCTTTGACAGTCGTTACGGGAAGTCAGAAGCCCGAAAGTTTGACAACCATTCTTACCAAGGGGTATTGTATTATCCAGTAACTGCGTTGTGGAGGTCAGTTAGGCAGTCACTCCATGTAAAATACCGTAAATTTAGAAACAGTACACGTGTACTTATATTATTTTTACTTGAATACAAAATTTAGCGGATGAACAACTTCAATACAAAACTTCATCCCCCTTTTCAGGGTTGAAAAAAAAAAAAAAAAAACAATGATTTACGTTTTGTTAGTTTCCAACCATAAGCCGAAATATGAGTTATTTTAACTTAAAAAAGAAAGAACTTTAATTAAAAACAAAATTTCATCCCCCTGTTCACCCTCTTAAGGGTTGAAATTCTATCAACACCGTTGCGTTAGCTTCCAACCATAAGCCTAGATAGTAAATTTTATGATTTTTCTTCGAATCCGACTTCATCCCCCTTTTTAACCCTCCGGGGGTGGAATTATCAAAAACGCTGAGACACGTGTAAATTAATTTTCAATTGTCAGCCTAAACACAAAATTTGAAGATCCTAACTTCAAAACTGACGGACTTTCATATAAACTTCCATCCCATATTTTACCCCTTTAGGGGTAGAATTCCCAAAAATCCTTTCTTAGTGGATACTTACTCCTCACAAATCACAAGTTTCATGTCTCTAGGATCAGCGGTTTGGACTGTGCGTTGATATATCAGTCAGTCAGTCAGTCAGTTTACCATTTTATATATATAGATATAGAGATAGCTTTTGCCCGTGGCTTCGCCCGCGTGGATGTCGGAAAAAATCCAACGGGAACGTACTACCGCGAATGAAAGTACCCTATGACCGGGATTAAAAATACTTTTGAGTAATTCAAAAACATAAAAATAAAACCTTTTGAGTTATTCAAGGCAAGCAGTTAAATACTCCCCTAAAAACTTAATTACCCCTCATTCCCCTGATTGGGATCAATTCTCGAAAACCCCATATACTCGTAATTCTTTTTTTTTTCTTTCAAAAGAATAAGCACCTTAAGAGGGGATGTTTTGAAAAACGAATTATGACAAACTTTGTGTTTTATGTATTAAGAACGTATTTGTGTTGAGTTTCAAGTTTATGAACTCAACCCAGTAACTGCGTTGTGGAGGTTAGATAGGCAGACGCTCCATGTAAAATATTGTAAAGTTAGAAACAGTACACCTGTAATTATATTATTTTTACTTGAATACAAAATTTTGCGAATGAACGACTTCAATAAAAAAACTTCATCACCCTTTTCAGATCCTTGTGGGATGAAATTAAAAAAAAACTTTTTAACAAAAAAACGACCGACTTCCAAAAAAAAAAAAACTAAAATTGAAAAATAACTTTAATTTCGGATGTCGGTGACCTTGGTTCTGCAATTTCGTTTTTTGCCACCGACTTCCGAAATTAAAGTTATTTTTCACTTTATAGTGTTTTTTTTTTTTGGAAGTCGGTTGTTTTTTTAGTTTAAAAGTTTTAATTTTTCACTTTTTAGTTATGGTACCTACCCCACAACAATTCGATTACCACTACTTGCTACACCGCACAAACAACAGTGACACAAGATGTACGAAGTGGATTAAATACGTATTATCGAAGCTAACTCAAAAACTACCCAAGCAAAGTTAATAAAAATCGGTTAATTATCATTTATAGCCCGAGTGAACCACCCGCCACCCGTGAAATACTTATCATTGAGGAACATTTGAGCCCATTTGTGGTCTTCTTCATCAGTTCCACTTCATCAAATGATACTTACTGAATGCAAATGCTTGAGTTTTTGATGAAAATACAAAAATCGCTGGAATTCCCTCGATTCCTCATGGATCCCATCATCAGAACTGGATTTTGGGACCAATTTGGAAGTATATCCTTTCAAATAAAAAAGAATTTGCCAAATCGGTTCACAAACAACGGAGTTCTGAGGTAACAAACATTAAAAATAAAATAAAATACAACCGAATTGAGATTAAAAAAAAACAACTATTTACGTTGGTTGTGTTAGTTTCTAAACATAAGCCGAAGTTTTAGTGATTTTAACTTAATATATAAAGAATTTTAATTAAAAACCAAAAAAATTCATCCCCCTTTTCATCCCCTAAAGGCTTGGAAATCCGACAACACGCTTTGGCTTCCAACCATAAGCCTAGATAGTAAAAATTTGTGATTTTTCTTCGAAAATTAAGGAACTTAACTTCATCCCCCTTTTTAACCCTTTGGGGGTGGAATTATCAAAAACGCTGAGACACGTATAAATTCATTTTCAATCATCAGCCTGAACACAAAATTTAAAGATCCTAACTTCAAAACTGACGGACTTTCATACAAACTTTCATCCCCTTTTTTATCCCCTTAGGGGTGGAATTTCCTAAAATCCTTTCTTAGTGCACCCCTAGACCTCATAAGGAACCCACGTGCCAAATTTGGAATCTATAGACCCAGCGGTTTGGGCTGTGCGTTGATATGTCAGTCAGTCAGTCAGTCAGTCAGTCAGTTTCTTCTTTTATATATTTAGATGAATGAGAGTTGTAATATTAGTATTGTTGAAGATGTAAACAAAATAAAAATGTTTAGATCTTCTGCATTGTTACCAGTATCATAAAATATTTTATACCAGAAAATCTCATATTTTTTAACAACTTTGTTTAAAACCAAAATTTTATAAAAATAATCACTTTATAATTATTATTTCTTAAAATCAGTACTTAAAAGAAAATGGAACCTTTTTTTTCGCCATTTTATGTCAATTACCATTACGAAGATATTTTTTTGATATGTTATCCCCTTTGTTTACATAAATCATCTGAATTTGAGACTTTGGGTATAGATAGATTTTGCGTGATTCTCAGTCATTTATCCGCGTTAGACATAACTTTACAAATTAATTTCACTATGTAATATAGACATAATCTAAAATATTCATTTATTAAGTTATTAATAAAATGCTTTAATTTAACATATTTTTTTTTTCAAATCATTAACATTGCTCGTTTAGACGTGATCTTCAGTATAAAATCATTAAAAGTCTGTTATCGTCGCCTTAACTCAGACTACTCAGGGTTAGATTTTAACTCCTGTCAGATTCATACCAGAACTGTCAGATTAACTCTAGGTTAAGTATTAACTTTAGTAAAAATTTTGGGGCAAGCCCGCCTTACGCAATTAGGCCTCTGAATGAAGTTGAAGAATATTGTTAATCCATTGCTTCATAAGTTCGAAAGTCTGCTCAACAATGAAACCGATTCCTACTGATAGTGTGTTACGCACGCTGTGCTTGCCTAAAACCTAGGTAAATTAAAATAAACGCAGTCAAAAATAACTTCAGGTCAGCAGTTGCAGATAACTAGACAACAGGGGCCCAAGTCTGCTATTTTTATAAATTCGTCACTCCAACACGATCCCATTGTCATTTTGCTAAAAGCTCGTAATCTGCTAAATTCATAATAGTCGATCATTGGTCGGTCAATGGTCTCGTAATAGAATTGTATTACAATGGCATTTTGAACATTTATTTATGGCAGATTTCATTTATATATATTTTTACATATTATTTATTAGTGTTTTAAGCAATCTGAAGTAGTAGGAAGTTGGAAGTTTAGTAGTAAGTTTCATTTGTCATTATGTACGAGATTACAAATTCTTTCAATGGAGCGTCAGTGGCTGACCATTGGAAAGTCATAATGACGCCATTATATTAGTAGATCACCAAACTTGTCAAAATCAACAATTATGAAATCAATGATAGACCATTCTGACATGGTCTCTTCATTGTGAGTTTTTGACAGATTTGCCATACAAACACTGTCAAATACTCACAATGGCGAGACCATTCTGACACTATTGTAATAGGAGACTTGAGGCCCAGATAGCATGTTAGTACACGTGAATAAATGTATAAATACCTAATGTTTATACGTATGCATGTTGTAATGCATACGGCTTCATCTGCACATTTGAATAAACAAATGAACTCAGTAGATTTCCTTTCAACAAGTAGGTAAGTAGCGAAGTGTATTCTAAATATGTAATAGCAGTTTCTGTAGCTCTGCCGTATTATATTTTTCCGGGAAGAAAACAGTCTGATGAAAAAATAAAAAAGCGGCAAGTGCGAGTCGGACTCGCCCATGAAGGGTTCCGTAGCAGCAAGTACCATATTGACTCATTGCCACAATCATTTTCATGCATACTTTAGCTAGGCCCCGAACATTGGACGATGACGCGCCAGGCGCGTCATGGGCCTACATCAAGGATGACGCACCTGGAGCGTCACTGGCCCCCTGTCATGTTTTATGCGTATTTCGCCGTTATCTTGCGTCGATCTGCTAAGAGAAAAAGTTATTTGTGTGCTTCGATTCGTATTCGTTGGTATTCAAAGGAAATATGGCCTCACAAGGTAGGATTTATTTATTTTAGTAAAATGTTACGTGGTCGCCAACATTTTTGTAAATTTACTTTTAAGGTTATTTGTTTGTGATAATCAACATATTATTTGTAGATAATCAGCAAGCGGACGAAATTTTTCCTGAATGTAGTGAGGCATTATTCACTAATAAGCATGAACATTACCAACAAAATAACAATAAAGAAAATGATGTTTTTCCTGAATATAGTCAATCGATTTTGCAAACAAATAAATTGCTATTACAAAAAAAAAAAACAAAACTTCTAGAAAGAAAAAAAGAGAAATAGTTAATTTTGAAATCAAAATCGAATTATACAATTTTGAATAATATTTTAATCAACATACAACCTGACACTGACCTGCAAATTGCAAAAAACATAGATAATTTGAATTTCGCGGGCTTCCACCTTAAATAATATTACGCCAATATACAGGGTGGTAACCCTTTTCGCGTCGGTGTCCCTTTCACCCCGTTTATAGGCTCGTACAGACTCGCGCGATATCGCGAGCGCGACAGGCACCGACAAAGAAATTGTGCTACTGGTGTCGCGTCGCGCCCGCGATATCGCACTAGTCTGTACGAGCCTTAAGTTTGTAAACTGTTACCAAAGGTTTGCTATCCCTGACTTATAAAATATGTATTCTAAACTAGCTGACCCGACAGACTTCGTTCTGTCAAAAGCTATTTGACTGTGGCAGTTTGTCTACGCGCAAAGGAAACTACCTACCTACCCTACCCTACCTTACCCTATCCTACCCTACCCTACCTACCTATCTACCCTACCCTACCCTACCTACCTACCCTACCCTATTCTAACCTACCCTACCCTACCCTACCCTACCCACCTACCTACCCTACCCTACCCTACCCTACCAACCCTACCTACCCTACCCTACCTAACTAAAACCTTCAATTTTTTTATTTTTTTTTGATAAAATCTATTCTCAGACCTACCAAATGATGACTGACACGTTATGTCAAACGCCATAAAGTTACATTAGAAGATAGAGTTACCTACTTATTATTACAATAAAAATGTAAATATGGTCGTTTTCTTAATTTTTTTTTTTTTAACTTTCTTAAATTTTTCTTACATAAGAACCTTCTCCTGACAATAACAAACACAACAAAAAAATAATTAGCGAAATCGGTCCAGCCGTTCACGCGTGATGCCGTGACCAAGGGAAATAGGGATTCATTTTTATATATATAGATTAATGGCTAAGGGTATTGTCAACTTCAATGTTCAACTTAGGATAAAAAGTGGTAGTTCTCTTTATCTCAACTTAAAAAAATCTGTTTTTAAGTAAGTTCGATGGTTGGTTCAATGTGACGCGCCAGGTGCGTCAATGGCCTCCCGTGATTTTTGCTTATGACGCGCTTGGGGCGTCATTGGCCATGAGTCGGATATCCGCAGTTCTTTCGTGAGTAAGGAAGCATGTTTATTGGACCAAAAAATTAGAAAAGATGAGTGACCTCTTTTCTACAAAATATTATCCTCAGATCAGCACATAATGGCTGCCACACAATGACCGATATTGAATGCAGTATGCAGTCAAACGTACATGAATCACTGGCATCTTAAATAGCCCTCGTGCATACAAAAGAGTCCGTGAACGCTAAAGTCATGGGTCACTGTATGCCAATGAGCATTGATAATCGCGAAATCTTACGACTGATAGCCGAGAATCTGAGATACGTCATCGTTCCACCAATGATTCAGAAAGATGACGTACACCGATTATAATGCAATACACTTCTATGAGGTTAACATTATAACTAGCTTTTGCCCGCGGCACCGCCCGCGTGGATGTCGGTTATCGCGTAAAAAAGTAGCCTATGTCCTTCTCCATATCCCAGGCTATATATTTCTGCCAAATTTTATAACGATCGGTTCAGCGGTTTAGGCGTGAAAACGTAACATACAGACAGACAGAGTTACTTTTACATTTATAATATTAGTATGGATAGTATAGTATGGATGCTGTTAAACGCCTAAAGGCTCGTACAGACTAGTGCGATATCGCGGGCGCGACGCGACACTAGTAGCACAATACCTTTGTCGGTGCCTGTCGCGCCCGCGATATCGCGCGAAAAAGGCGTAGCATTTGCGAGGTCGATATGGACGTGGCATCTGCTGAATGCAACAGGTAACCGTGTTTGATAGAGATAGCACGGTAAAACGGTTTCGTTGCATATTTTTTTGATTGACATTGACAATGTTATCGGCATTCTTTTGTTAAGTAGCGGCATCGCCGGCGCATCTCGTCCGATTTATTTTGTAAAATAATTATTAAATCCAACCAAGTAACTAATTTTAAAAGTAAACTGCATAACAACGATTTCATGCACGACGGACAGATATCCATGGACGACACGGTTGGCGCAGTGGTTAAGCGATTGACTGTTGCGCTGCGTGTCGCGAGTTCGATTCCCGCACGTTCAATAAAATTGATTGCGCTATTTACGTTGTCGAGCATACAAATTTTTCGACCTAATGAAGCAATGGATTAGCAATATCCTTCAAAATCATTCAGATTGTGATTGATAGTACCTATACTCCATTTACTATAGCATTAGACAAATAACGGCTAAATAACGTCAGTTATTGTGTAATATTGTTGAAATTACTGCACTTTAGAGTTATTTTTTTAGTGTTAATGGTAAATAGATTACAGTGCTTTGTATTTATCGTGAAATAACGGAGTTTATTAAACGTTTACATCGAAATAACGACAGGGTGAGAACAGTTATTTGTCTAATCCATACTAATATTATAAATGTGAAAGTAACTCTGTCTGTCTATCTGTTTGTCTGTCTGTCTGTATGTTACGTTTTCACGCCTAAGCCGCTGAACCGATCGTCATGAAATTTGGCAGAGATATAGCCTGGGATATGGAGAAGGACATAGGGTACTTTTTTATGCGATAACCGACATCCACGCGGGCGAAGCCGCGAGCAAAAGCTAGTGTTATAATCAATGGAGTATATGTTACGCAATTAGGGTGCAGAGTGCAACTATTGTTTTTAGAAATTCATCGAAAAAATCGCTCGGTGTAGCTAAGGAAAAACCTGAGTGGTAACGAAATAGATAAATAAGTGTTATTGGGTAATTTAGCGACGCATGTAACATGTAATTGACCTAATTCATGGAATTATCCGATATGCTAATAAGGCAAATATTGTAGGTCATGTTTGCTTTTACCTACCCAAAATAGCACAATTTGTGCATCTGGGTAATAACACCGCATAAAACAAACTTAATGGGAAATGCCGGTCAGTCAATATGGCTGTAGTTTTAGCAAATTATTATTAGTTATTTATTTATTTAATACTTTAAGCACAAAAAATGTACAGAGGCGGACTTAATGCCATAGGCATTAACTACCACTCAACCTTCGAGTGATGCAGAGACAAACAGTAGTAGGTGCAATAGCGAAAATTGAGGAATAAATATTCATTTAAATATAAAGATATACATAAACCTATTACAAACTATAAATTCAATATATAAATCTTATTATAATAATAAAAAATAATAAAAACCTATATTGATACAAAAACCTTTGACATTGCTTAAAAACTAGGATACATAACTTGGTTAACTAAAGGACACACGGATAAGGAAAACCCTGAACTCCTAAACTAGGTGATCCTGTAAAATATAAGCACAAATAAATACACATAAATATGTACACCTAAACAGAGCACGCAGTTACACCTTAATTGAAAGTTTTTATTGCCCGCGGCATCGCCTGCGTGAGTTTTTCTAAAATAAAAGTAAGTTTAAGTTATGCTATCAGTTATCTACCAGTGAAAGTCCCGTCAAAATCGGTCCAGCCGTTTCGGAGATTAGCCGGAACAAACAGTCAGACATATTGTATTTTTTTTTTTTTGTTTTGTTTTTTATAAGTATCGTATATACTTTCTTAAGCATTTAGTAAAAAACTGTTATTTTGACATTACAAACAAATACTTCAATTTTAATTATTTGTATAGACTATACCATAAACATCACGCCTGTATTTCTTGAAGAGATAGGAGACATACACGTCATACACCTCATCCCATCTCTTAGGGGCCCACACAAGGTGGTTGACGTGATTGTACCGACACCGCTACAATCACCTTGTATGGGCCGACTCGAAAATCGAGTCTTGAATCTTGGTTCTATCGTATACGATAGAACCAAGAGTCGATTGTTATTTAGTTCAAATAATATTAACTGGCACGTCTTTCCTACCATTATCGTGCCCCCCGGTCTACTCTTGGATATGTAATGGTCACTGTAGCACCATGAAACATGAGGCTCCAGGTGCTAGTGCGAATCTTTGGGTTCATTCGAGTAATCGAGTCTGGTTTAACCACGCTGGGGTCGGTGCATTTCATTCATTCATTCATTCATTCATTCATTCATTAACTGCAATTATTAGGCACCTTTCCACCGCCGGCGATTAGTGAGAAGCGAGTAGACTCAGTAACTACAACGCCGCATTAAAAAAAAAATGGGAAAAGCCATTTGGTCCATTTGGCTGCTACACTGACTTTTGTTTATGTAACAGCTTGCCTTTTTTTTTTAATAATTAGCTTATTTTTTTCTCCTAAAATTTCTAATACTTAGAACATCATATAAAGTCATTTAGTATGGATATGAACTTTTACATAATTGAGCATTAATTAATAATCAATTAAAATCGCGAAATTAAATATTTTCACCCAAATTTTAATTCAATTTTCACATATTCAACAACCATAACACACGATCTATTGCTGTTGACAAATTCAATGTTCCCAGAGTCACCAATTACTTTGGTGACAGAACTCTAAAGAAACGTAGGCATACCATACTTATTAAATAGTCTACCGGCAGACATAAGGAGTGAAACAAATAAAAATAGATTCCTTTAAAAGTAAGTTAAAAAAATATTATTTGGATATGTGTGATTAAGTATTATTGTCTAGAGACTCACTGACCCCACAGTCAAACCATTGCAATGGTTTTGTGGGGCTAAGTTTATAAGTTAAGTACTTACCATGTTAAATTAATAAATAAATAAATAAATCTTCAAATCTGCGTAAGTATGTCTCGGAAACCTTCGGAAACTAAATGCCGAGAACTGGGACCTTTTTTTTGCTTGGACGCCCACGTATTATATCCTCAGTATGAGTTCTAGCGGCATTAATTAAAAGACATGCAGCTGATAGGCTGAAATGACTATGATTGACGTCCATAAGCGAAGTAGTTTAATTGAACAAAGCCATTTTATTAGGAAGTACACAAACGCAATGACGTTCCCTAAACAACCATAAACTATAGACTATATACTCTATGGTTTTAATCCCAGTAATTAAAGCGAACGCTCCCTAGAGCCTAGAGCAAGGAGGTCACGATGACGCCATGTTTGCGCGCAGGGAGCGGCCTAATTTCGGCCGTTTTGCAGTTCGTGAACACACCTTTACTTGTCCTCGTATACCTGAAATTTATTGTTATTTTATTTACTTTACATTTAATTAATATTTGTCACATGCAAAAATTTCAATGTAATTTTAGTAGGTAATTTATGTCGACTCGTCATTGCATAATTTTATAAATGGCCCACTGGTTAAGGCGGCGATATTCGACTTTTAATTATTTTATACTGAAGATCACGTCTAAACGAGTAGTGCTAATGATTTGGAAAAAATATATCTTAAATTAAAGCATTTTCTTAATAATTTAATATATGATTATTTTGATTATGTTTGTATTACATAGTGAAATTAATTTCAGTAAAACAACTGAGAATTACGCAGAATCTATCAAGCGTATTTTTCTGAAACCTTCACCTTTTTAAGATGATTTAATTATTGATCTTTTAATAAACGTGTTTTATTAAAATACCTTTTGTTTTAAGTATATTAAATTAATAATGCGTCTTATTTGGGACAGCGCTCCTGGGTGAGCGAGTCCTATTACTGGCTGGACGACGTACGGTCAGCTACAGAGAAATCTCACCCCGTAGCAATGTATTTATTTATTGCTAGGGGGTGAGATTTCTCTGCAGCTGACTGTACGAGTCGTTGCGTGACCTCGTTGAGTGGTTAGCTTGCGTGTACAGAACACGCAAGCTAACCACTCAAGGTCACTGGCATATATCTGGGCCTTAAAGGCTCGCTTCTAATACACGAAGTTGTGTGATCAAATCCGTGCAAGTACCATTGTGACTTTATCAATAGAAATTCAAATATATTATTTTTTGTAATGTAGGTATAGAGATGGAATTATAATAATAATAGTGCCAAACTTCTGGACACGGCACGGATGGCATTGTTAGGAATAGAAGGTTCCTCTTTTTACAAGTCCTGACCCTGAGTAGCATGGACCCTGTTCCCGATACCGGTGGACGACTATTTTTTTTATATTATTATATTTATATGTATAATTTATGAAATAAAGGAAATAATAATAGCACCAGTACCTTACATTACGGCATGTGAAATTTTCAGTTTATATGTAGGTACAGTGGCCAGTACATCAAGCTACACGATACTGTCAAACTCCAAACGATTTTAAACTTTAAATTGTTGATGATTAAGTTCAAAATCGAACGAGATTTGACAGTTTGTGGTAACTTGATGTGCTGGCCACCGTACTTTTTAAGTTTATCTTGGACATCACCGTCACCACCAAAACGACCAATTGGAACCGTGCACCTAGCTTCTGACGTTTCATAAGTACACATGTGTAGGTTTTTTTTTTTGGTTGATAGAGCAAAACATCGTGAGGAAACCTGGACTTATAATTAAAATAAGTCTGAACCGCCAACCTGCTTTCAGCAAGCGTGGAGATCAATGCTTATGCCTTCTCTATATGAGAAGAAGCCTTTGCACTGCAGTGGGACAGTTATAGGCTGGTATTATATTTATTTAGGACGCTTCGCTAGAAACAACATCCCTCGCTCACTCTCTAACCCTCACAGACACTCACACAAACACACACACAACAATACACGCTTCACTAAACTAACCTGTAAACCGACTTGTATTTCTTTCTGTTTCTGCTCAATCGTACTCCGACCCCCAAGATTACAAGCCCTACTACTTAGTTTGGGGGTCAACGGCCAAACCAAAATATTGTGATTATGTTAGGACATTGTCTGTCATCACTAGAGATCGGATATTCGGATGCATATTTACCTAAAGTTAATATTTAGCTATGAAAGTATGGAAGCGGCTTCTTAAAATATATTTCTTTGTAAAAAAAAAACCGGGATGCCTGGAGCACCGAGAATGCATAACTGGCCGGGTGCATATTAGGGAAGCTACTTCTAAAAAAATATTTATTTAAAAAAAACCCCGGGATTCTTGGACTCATAGTTATTCAGATGCATATTTATTTGAAATTAATGTTTAACCCCTGATACAAATATGTGCACGTAGGGTGTAAGGTGTGCGTTAGTTAAAACACACCTTAACCACATTTTTAATCACCTTTTTTATTAAATTAAGTACTATATCCTGATTGAGCGTAAATATTACCTCGGCTACTTAGGTAGTTAGATATGCATCCCATTCTATAGTAAGAAAAAAGAACACAAAATTTGTCGATTCCAGAATCTCGGGATTCGATCGATACAAATGTGCATTACATATGAGCCAACATTTGAAAGTAAGTAAATATACATCCAATTCTATAATCAGAAACCTAAATTTCTCGATCCCGGAACCGCGGGATTTTTTAGATACAAAAGCGCGTTCCATATTAGCCAAAATCTCAACTTTAGGTGAATATGCATGCGAATATCCTATCTGTAGTCATCACCATAGACTATTTCTATGGTCATCACCCTTTCTTTATGCTAATAAAACTTTTTGTATTGTGTATTTTTGTACTTCAAAATTCTTCTGCGATGACATTACCACAAATTACAAATTTATGGATGTTTCTGAAATAAAATTATTATTATTATATTATTACTAGCTTCTGCCCGCGGCTTCGCCCGCGTGGCTTTTTCTAAAATAAAAGTAGCATAGCAGGACACACAATTCCACCACACATTATGTTGATAAAAGTATCTCAAAGGGTTTAGACAGCGTTTTCGTTGAAAGCTCCCAGACGCTCATTTTTTTCCGACACCTCCAACAAAATATATCGTTAATGTAGGTATACAAAAACTTAACAAATTATACTAAAACCTTCCTCGAGAACCACGCTATCCATTGGTGAAAACAGCATGAAAATCGGTGCAGTAGTTTTTGAGTTTATCGCGAACAGACAGACAGACGCGGCGGAGGACTTTGTTTTATAATATGTAGTGATTATTACCATGCAACTCAATCGCAATTGCCTTCGTAACTTATCAAACCAAAACTGCAGCGTTGCTTTATTGGTGCCTTATTACTTTCTGAGAATTTCACGATGAGTTTCAGCTCTGAGAAAACAACTTTTGCAGAATGTGCAACGTGCAAATGAATTTATGGATTTGCCGGAGCAGTCTTTGATGATCCGGGTTCATTTAATTTTAGCTACAAGTCTAACGCTAAGGAATCTACATTATTAGTCAACGCCAGTCGTAAAAGCCCATTTTCAACTAATTTGCAGAAAATGGCTCTATTTAAAAAATAGGAGAGGAGCTCGTGGCTAAGTAATAACAGCCGCACGGGTCGATCCGTCAGGTTAAGCTACGCTTGCCGGGCTTGGTCCGTGGATGGGTGACCATCTTTACATACCGAGACTCCTCCGTGCCTCGGAAAGCACGTTAAGCCGTTGATCCCGGCTGTCATTCGTGGATCTTTGACAGTCGTTACGGGTCGTCAGAAGCCCAAAAGTCTGACAGCCAGTCTTACCAAGGGGTATCGTGTTGCCCAGTTACTGGGTTGTGGAGGTCAGATAGGTTAGACTGGAAGCCGACCCCAACATAGTTGGGAAAAGGCTAGGCAAATTAATTGGCTCTATTTAAAAAATAAATGTGGACCTCAAAAACTTTTCCCATACATTTCGTAGGAAATGAGACTTCAACTTACTTTTTTATGATGGATAGACTGACCGATACAAGAGCTAGAAATAGCAAAAAAAAACTTTTCCCATAACAGTCTAAACGTTCTAAACTTTTAAAGGACATTTTTTTCAGAATTACTGAAATCACAAGCAACAAACTATCTAAATTCTGTTCTCCTGTTCTCAAAGTAAATAAAATTATATCGCACTTTCGTTCGAAATCCGAAGGTTTCTTTTTTTTTTTTTGGTCATTTTTGGCCAGTTTGTAGCGGCCAGTCTATCCATAGTCAAAATGTAAGTTGGGATTCTCATTTCCTACGAAATGTATGAGAAAAGTTTTTTTTTTCTGACTTCTAGTACTCAAATCTCAGTTGGTCCAATAGAGTTTTTTGACCCTTATAAAAAACAGGATCGATTGGCATCAAAAAAAAGTTTTTGTGAAAATGGGCCATTTTCTTGCTGACTGTATACTTTTTTCAAATCTGTGAATGGGAATCAAAACTTCTCAAAAAAATTTAGACAGTCTCCTAAGACCGTTTTCCTGTAGCTCAACTCAAAAAACCACCCTGTGTAAGCCCGCTCCAAGGCTTATTTTCACAGATTTATTTTTACGAAATTCTGTAGTGCCACAGGATTACGTAAAAATAAATCTGTGTACGTGCCCTTAAATGAGTACCTACCTAACTATGGTACCTAACAACATAATTTTTGTGTTTGTAAATATTTATCTCTCTTAACTAATAAATAAGCTCTTTATTCTTATCAGTTTATCTCTGTTTCGAACTCCGATTTATTGAAAGATACATATTTTATTCCTATTCAAAAACTAAAATTTTGAAATTCGAGGTTATGTCGTTTTCTATTTCCGCGTAAATGAACTACCGGAAATGCAGGGCCGAATTTTGTGGCTAACATGATTAGATGTTTTATTTTAGTTATTCTTTTTCGTTATTAAAAAATATTGTTTAATTTTATATGTACGTAATTATAGTATTAATAGTACACTCTCCACTGTTACATAAAATAAAAGATTTTGTCCCTCTGTATGTAAAGGAACAAAAGCCCAGATGCAAGATGGTTATGTATCGAAATGCAAGAAAACAACAAACTGTTTGAAATAACTTCTTATTTTTTTTTTTTTTGCTATTACCTTTAGGGGTCTACCGAAATAATAAATTATGACATCAAACCCTTACAATTTAACATGTAAAGTAGGTATACCCAAAGTCTCAAATTCAGATAATTTATGTAAACAAAGGGGATAACATATCAAAAAAATATCATCGTAATGGTAATTCACATAAAATGGCGAAAAAAACGTTTTTTTTTTTTATAGTACTGTATTTAAGAAATAATAATTAAAAAATAATCATACCGTAATTATTTTTATAAATTTTCGGTTTTAAACAAAGTTATTAAAAAAAGGAGATTTTCTGGTATAAAATATTTTATGATACTGGTAACAATGCAGGAGATCCAAACATTTTCACATTTTTTACATCTTCAAAAACACTTATAATACAACTTTCATTCATAGATTCATATTGTATGTAGCATATCTAGCCACACATTTTGGATGAAAACGGCTGTAAACTGTTTCGAGTGGAAATCGATTCATTCATTTATTTATTCTTTTATTCATTAACAATTAACGCCTACGTCGAGCAGTGGACTTAAAAGGGCTGATTATGACGATCATAGGCCGTGTCTCCGACACACTACATAAATCATTGTTTGGCAACGGTATTTTGTTTGCATAGTTCTTATAATTAATTCACTTTAATTTCATAGATGATTATTTACTAAAAAAATAATAATAAAATGTTTTGCACCACTGTCCTGTCATTTTGACAGTGATATTTCTTGACATTACTTTGTTTACATAAATTATCTGAATTAGAGACTTTGGGTATAGGTGACTATAATTGTCACTTATTAATGCCAGCCAGCTTAAACTTCAGCAGAAAGAACTAAGGTCGTGCGGAGTTGGAGATCGTTGGAATTAATACTCCAGCCTACAGAAATATTAATATTATTTTTATTTATCTAGCTATTACGTAATATTTATGCGGGCTTTAATTTAATGTAACTTCGTTTGTTTTAAAAATTATGTCACCTAAACACCACACCCGATTTTTGTATGCGTGCTCATTAGTTGCTAAAGGACAGCGCGTCCTTGTCTCAAAACAAATAAACAAGTTAAGTTTTTTTTACATGTCTTTACCATTACAATATGCATTTTTAATAACTTCGTGAAAATTACATAAGAGATATCTGATTAATTTTTGGTACTTATTTTTTCCAATATTGTATTTCAATAAGTGATGGAGTCTGTCCCGGTTTCGAAGTAAGGGCGCGTTTATTTGACCACAAATTCCTTCATACCTAATCTATCCGAGATGGGATGCTAACATTTTTGAACTTTCTTTTTTTTTTAAAGCTGCCAACGGAATGGAATGTTGCCATTTTAAATATGTATTTTAAATATTATTTTTATAAAAACTTAGTTAGAAGTATTGTGAATTTATATTATTTTTTATCTCATTGTACGCTGCACCGGTCGACGTCGTCACGTCAACGCCGATTGTCGCTAAAAACCAGCGCTGGGGCTCTGTCTCGCATAGGGTCACAGGTCACAGCATGAGCGATGGCCGTTTTGCGTTGATGTGGCGCATATTTTTCCCAGACTTGTTTTATTTTTTTGTGTTTGTGTCCTTTTTTTTTGCGTCTTGTTTACCGCAAATAAACGTTTTTTCTTTCTTTCTTTCTCTTCACTCGCTGTTGATCTTTAAGTTCTCTTAATTATAATACTTTTCCGCATAAGTCGTCAAAGTAACTCCTACTTTTGTATGAATGGTCAAAAGAAAACCTAGCCTATCCAAGGTGACAAAATTTTCAATCTCGCATCGCTCGCCGTAGAATCTTGGGTTCTTTTTGATAAATTACCTTACCACATTACAAATGTCCTGGGCCGCAAGTCTGCTATTACAATAGTGTCAGAATGGTCTCGCCATTGTGAGTATTTGACAGTGTTTGTATGGCAAATCTGTCAAAAACTCACAATGAAGAGACCATTGCAACGTTTGTACATTAGTAGACTTGGCCCCGTGGTCGGCATTTTCGCATTTATGGGAGCCCTATTCTAAACTGCATAATGTATACTGTAAAGAATACTGGTTCGGAGAGGAAATTTAATCACGTTTCAATTGCATCCAAGGTTAGCGAATACAATGTCCCCTATATGTAAACAGAAGGCATTGCATGTTGATTCTATCCTGTCTAGCCAATTTACTAGTACCTACCTACTTGCCCTGAGTAAAATCTAGGTATTTGTTTTTGACGTAAAGCCTGGGAAATAATAAGTCGCCCTTCATCTGACTTATATATATAATAGTATAGGTATAGGGTGTAAGGGAAAATGGAAGCGTAAACTATTACCATGAATTCAGTACATGATTCTTCAACTCTAGTGGGCAGAGCAAAAACTTCTCGTGGTACTACTGGATCGCTTGGTAGTACGAGATTTTTTTTTTACCCGTAGTACTACTGGTCGTAAAACTGGTAGTATCACGGGCAACACACAAAAAAAAAACAGATTTATTATATAGAATATTTTTTCATACATTTTGACCATGCACTTTTGTATGAAAAAATAACCTAACTGACGAAAAATTTCTATGCTGGGGGTTTAGGATCATGTGCTGAATTCATGATAACAGTTTGCGCGTCGATGTCCCTGACACCGTCTATTTTTTTTTTAAATATTGGGTTTGCGAAAACAATGTATTGCAGAATCTTTCGTTTCAATAAAATGGAGATGTTTTTGTGTAAAGCAAACATAACAAACTGCTAGCCACCTCATTAATTCGGCTTATTCCAGAAATCCCCCCTGAAAAATCCCCCTTAGGAGGAAAAGTGGAATATAATAGGGTGGGGAAAAAGTTTCTTCGCATTTTTTAAGAAAATTCAAAACATTTTTTAATATAGTTTATTTACATTTAACTATAGTATGTAGGTACCATTTTGTTCGATAACTTTTTGCCATCTTGTAGGTAGGGACATGATCCCATTGCTATATAAATTTTGGGACTTCTGATCAAAATACCGCGACAAGTGGTTTTGGCAGTCCTCTCGTGATGTTAACCCGACACTGCCTAAAGAATTCTGAAGAGACCGAAACAGGTGGAAACCTGAAGGTGCAAGGTCAGGACTATACGGCGGATGCATTAACACCTCCCAGCCAAACTCTCTTAATTTTTGCTAAGTGGCTAAAGATGTGTGAGGTCTAGCGCTATCATGATGAAAAACCACACCCCTTCTGTTGATTAATTCCGGCCGCTTTCTCTCAACTTCTTGCTTTAATCTCATCAGTTGTTCGCAGTAGAGTTCAGAATCGATGGTCCCGCCTGGTGGTAACAGCTCATAATGAATAATGCCCTTCCAATCTCACCACACACACAGCATCACCTTGTTGCGAGTTAACCCGGGTTTCGCCACAGTCTGTGAAGCCTGACCGGCCTTTGACCACGACCTTTTTCGCACGTTCTTGTCGTACGTGATCCACTTTTTATCACCAGTTATCAGCTTCTTCGAAAATGGTTCGATTTCATTACGTCGTAATAAAGAATCACAAATGAGTACACGGTTCATTAGGTTTCTTTCAGTGAGCTCGTGAGGTACCTAAATATCAAGCTTTTTTGTGTACCCAGTTTTTTTCAAATGTGCCAAAACTGTTTTGTGGTCAATTCCCAGTTCTTCAGCTACGTCGTAACTACTGATATGCCGATCTTGCTCCACTTTTTCAAAAATGGCATCCATTTTATCCGTAATAGGGCGACCAGAGCGACGTTCATCTTAAACATCAAAATTTCCGGATTGAAAACGCTTAAACCAAATTTGTGCTACTCTCACAGACGCTGCACTAGGTCCATAAACATCGCAAATTATTTTCGCAGCTTGCGTTGCATTTTTACCTTTTTTGTAGTAAAATTTTAAAATGTATCGAATTTCTTCATTGGATTCACTCATCTTGACAGTACGAAAAACAAATGAAAATCATACATTTTCCTAATTTGAATTTGGTTTTATGTTCTTTAAAATTTAAACTTTCGATGATACCAAAACCAGCCAGATACAAATAGTATAGCCAAAGAGACTTTATTACAAGTTCATACATACTATAATGCGAAAAGACTTTTTCCCCAACCTAATATAAACCCCAGTCTAGATTTCACCCCTGATAATCCGGCTTATTTCACTAATCCCCCAGAGAATCCCCCTCAGTGAGGAAAACTGAACCCTAATGTAAAAAAAATCACTTTCAGGAGGTCTTGGAATAAGTTGTTTTTTTTTTTTAATTCTAGTTTTCCCCCCTAAGCGGGATTATCAGGGGTGAATTCTAGACTGTTTTTAATAGATTCCACTTTTCCTCCTAAGGGAAAGTGGATTTTCAGCGAGGATTTGTGGAATAAGCCATTAATTCTTAGGTTAGAAAGGATCATACAAGACCTCTTTGTGAGACAGATCAGATCAAAACGGTGCTTCAAAACCTAAATAACTCTGACGTCAATTAATCAGTCACGAATGAAAAAACACCGCAAGTTTGATTGCGCCTGTTTTGCGCGTTTAGGTCAAAATTACCAAACAATATATATACATATTTTACTGTATTTTTTTTTTTCTCGGATTTAATGAGATCTTGGTTTTTTGGTAATTTGAATGCAAGTCGTCTTAAAGACTGCGCTTTCAAAACTACATAAAGAAACATTCATCATCTTCTTCCATTGCTTGAATTGCAAGGACGTGTCATGGACGTCATTTTCTTCAAGCTATGGAAGAAGATGACAAATTATTAAATTATGATTTAATCACCAAGCTGATAAAGTAATGTTTCTGTCACATAGAAGGATAGGTACTCCTACTCTTCTCCATCTCTTTGAAAAAATACCTTAAATGTCTTTTACCTGAACGGTACCAAAGGGAGAGACTATGTTTTAGAGGATAATTTGTATAGGTAAAGTATTTGGTTTGTACTTCCCAATATTAGTCATAAGTAGGATTGGATTTCCAATGACCCTATTATGACTGCGTTTCCTGCAATCCCGAAACCAACCCCAAAATTAAGAAAAGTTCTTCCAAATAGTAGTCATAAGTAGTTCATTGGATTTCCAATGACCTAATTATGACTGCGTTTCCTGAGAACCCGAAACCCACTCCAAAATTAAGGAAAATCGTGATATTTAACGGGAAACCTTCCTTTGTTACAGATTTATAATATAAACAAAAACACGGGACTACTTCATTCACCGTCCATCCGTTGAAAGGTGAAGACGCGGATATTTTCGGAGCATTAACCCTCGAACGTTCAGTGTGAGAAGTTCAGACTATACTGTGTAGTGCGGTGAAGTGCTAACCATGTTTAATTACTACCCGAAGAATTTTAAAGCCAATGGCTGGGGCTGGCATCGTACTGCCAATGCTGCTACTGCTGTTAAAGGCTTCCTTAGAGGAGAACGTGGTGAAGAGACGGAACCTTTGGTTGGAAATGGGAGTCTTTACCCTGCTCTGCCCACGGAAGATGATACCATGTTTAGTACCAGCATGAGGCTCTACCCTGCCCTGCCAGCTGAGGAGTATGAAAGTGGAGCCGTCGAAGAAGTGATAGAGGAAGCTTGTGCATCAGTAAACGTGAATGCTGTGGTGAGTACTTTCATCTATTTTATCGCTCTTGGCGTCGATATAATCTTTACGATGCTATTAAAACCATGTGTTTTAGATAGCTTACTGTAATGTCTAACATAGGTGGAGAGTTCTATCTATAGGCACCAGGAAATGACGAACAAAATCTCTCTCAAACGTTTACAGTCTTCGTCTTGGCAAGAGCTTAACTTTTTCATGTCAACACTTTCTTGTATATAAATTTAAAAAATCCAAGAAGTTTTATCACATATGTGACGGTAATGACCACGATTGTGGTGCTTGCCTTGTTAATAACCATGAAAGAAATAATAAAAAGATGCTATAATTGTCTCAGCTTGCCAGATTTGTCTCACAAAGTAACATAAAAAAGAAATGGCTTTCTGGCAAACAAAACCACTATTTCAATGCAGTATGGAAACAAGTCATTAGTTTTTACTAATGCTAATTATGCTACGACTTGTTGTCTTCAAAGTCACACAAGAGTTCAAGAAATCACCTTGTACTAGCCAAAGCAAGACATGTTGAATTAGACCTTCAACGAAACCTTGACTTCATAGGAATCTGTCAAATAGTAGATTACTCTGAACTACGCGAGCTTTCTCATTTCAATGAGCTTTGTCCATAAAATTTTGGATTTCGTCATTTCTGCAACAAAGCCACCAGATTTTTTTAAAGTGGACCTCTGTCGCACGTGCTAACATCTCAAGTTTAATCCATATAATTTTAAATTTAATTTAGGCATTGCCAAATCCGGATTTTTAATAGTGTTCCTTAAACGGTATTGAAACGTCTGGACATTTTGGTAGTCGTCCTTTACCGAGTCATTCCAACGAAACCGGCTGTATAAAATAAAATGCATTATGTTTTATTCACCACTGTGATTCAAGCAATAACATAATCTTACCAAAAATGATGTTCATTTTTTATTTCCAAGCATACAGTGGAAGTTGTTGATGTAAGTATAATCTTAGTACTATTTCTGCCAAACGTTACAAATTGATGATTGTTTCTTGATTGCAAACAGGAACAAATAATAACTCTAATTACTCATTATCGTTAGTCTTACGATCGTTGCGATATCATGTGCAAACCTTCATTAAAATTTACTCAGATACTCTGACTAACACGAGTTTTTTCGGACATTAAAAATGTCTGAATCATTTTGTGACGTAGATAATTTTAGCACCGTTGACTCCTTTATCATCGATAAGCTTCCCACGCCTGTTTAGTCATGCTCTTACTCCTAATTTTTCATTTGGTGATACAATTTTAATTCGTAATAAGTCGGGCAATTTCATTTGGAAATTTTCATTTGGAAATTCCTACTTCCTAGCATTAGTTTTTCGAAAGGTTTTCCTAAATTAAAGAACCCACGCTAATAAGCGACTTATTTTTATAGAGCTTAAGATTTTTTGCTACCTTATCAATGCTCAATCTTATGTCTTAAGTACCTACTTATAGCCATAGATATAAGAAATAAGTTTTTTTATATTTCTATGCTTATAGCTCATCTCATCTTATCACATCGATGCTCCATATATAAGTATAGCTTGACGACAGTCCCAACTCCCCCTGATATTAATCACCACAGGATAGCCCAGTTAAAGAGTCCGAATCCCTCGTGGTTACACTCTGAGATGCCATTTCTAAAAATAAAAAAAGACCCAGTATTTACTTTCATTTCTCAATTTGTATAAAAAAAAAGTATAAATAAGGATTGGACATTTTGACCATTGGACGTTTTGACAATTGGACATTTTGGGATTTGGACATTTTGAGAATTGGACATTTTGCCCTTGAACGTGCTTGACCATGCTGGAAAATATCGTCAAAATATCATATCTTATCATTCCGTTGCCATCTAAGGGGTCTAGGTCATTTGTAGTCATGATCTGACATTGCTTATTATAAAGCATAATATAATTTATCATATCGTTCTCAATATTCATGTTTCTCACACTTCGTATCTCTCTCAAGACCTCGAAGGCCGTTCAGTCACTTTCGCACGAGGTCAACAGTCAACAAACTGCTTGAATAAAAGATATTTTAATATCTATATAGTTTTTGATCAAACAATACTCTCCAGTCCATTAAATTTTGATATAACAACTGTTTTTAAGTACTTACGTATACACTGAATACTTTTCGACCGAAAAATCTTTCAGGGTTAATAAACATGACTTAAAAAAAATAAAGAACAGTTGCTTTTACGAGTACTGAAACGGGTTTTATTCACCCCTGAGAGCTGTCTCAAAGTTAATAACACACCTTGTATATGCTAACTACCTAGGTATAAGCAATATCTGGCTAAACGAGTCCTTCTGCAGGTCCTACACAGTAAAACAACTTTTGGATTATATAAAATAAGTGAACTTACAAGTTATACGTAGCAGTTCATATTTAACGTATCACGGCTTTTCATGTCAGGGACGCGTGACATAATATTATGGTAGGACAGCTTCGTAATTTAAATAACGCAAGCGATAAGTAATGACCTAATGACTGGTCAAAATATGTCCACCTTCCAAATAAAAATCTATTCGATGAACTAAAATCATGATAAGCACTTAAAATATATAGTATACTTACCGCATACAACTGCTCTTCTGGGCAAAAGTTTTTTTGGAAAGACATCTAAAATTTACAATAAAATACCGGGGGACATTTTAAACACCAAGGAAGCAAGGAACTCCCACTATTCAAATATAAATTGCGTAATTTTTTAATTGACAAAGCTTACTACACGTTCTAAGATTGTATTAATAATTAGTAGATTTATACTACAATCTGTCACCATACACCTAATTCTTATTTTGTAAGATTTGCTTTAAATGTGATGAACGATAAAATTTTTGATATGTTGCATGTTGACATAATGTATTATTGTATGCCTACTAGGTGCTGTCTGTATAACTATGCCCACAGTAAAAAGATTAGATTTGATTTCCGCGGATTTGGTCGAATTTGGGCACCAGCGACAGGTTGGTTTAAAGAGTTGGAATTCGGAGTGCATAGAGCACTTAAAGCCACTGCCTACTCTTAATTAGAGAAGGAATGCTGATATTTCCAAAGGTACTAAAGGCTAACGACTGGCTTATTAATAGAAAAATTTCTCTAACATAGACCAATCACCGCGGAGGGCTCCTGACATCACATGTTAAGAATGCGACTCGCAAAATAAAAAGGGAATTTATTTTTAACTTTTAGTCTGTACTGATGGTTGCCTCGTGTAGAACCGCAGAGCCCAGAAGTGTGGTAATCGTGGGAAATATATTTTATTTAGACTTCCAAAAAAACTATATGTTTCTATCTGTTTACCAAGTAACAGTCACAGTTTTTGACTAAACTAAAGGATTGAAATGATGATGATTTTTTTAATGATTTCCAGCTAACATCATTTTGTTCAAAGTAGTCTTCCATTATTAGGAGCCCATAAATGCCAAATATTCAACCAAAAGACGGTATGTAATCACTATTTCTTCAGCGAAGTATCTATATTCAAACTGTTCTCACATGTATAAATTCTACTCTTAATTGTCTAATTTCCTAACAGATTCCGTCGAAATGCTTTTAGCTTTGTTTGTTTTGGTCTAGCAAACAAAATGGATTTACAGTGAATCTTGGTATTACTGATTTAAAAACTCCCACATTGCACTTTGTTTTTGCAAAGCTTTGAAGATCATAAGTCTCTATTTAGTTAGATTTTCTTCGTATGTTTGTGTCTCCGGTTATTGCCTTTCCAAATGCAAAACCGGATTGGTTGGTTGCTCAGGCTAACTTTAGATTCAAGTTTCTTACCAGCCAACCAAAGTAATCTTAACTGGATCTAATGCCTGTGAATCCGTGATCAAATTCAGTTCAAGAAGTCGAAGTCTCACACTCCTAAATCCCTTGTATTTTCTAGTTTTTTTTTACGCCATTCATCAAAAGTTACTCAAAACAGCCACCCACATGGTTTCAAAACCGGATTCTAACATAAGAGTAGACTTATCATCATAATTAATTATCCGTTTACATCAATTCCGTCATCGTAGTTCAAGGCTGTTAGACAATTTTCGGTCTTTTTGCGACCACAGCTTCCTGTACTAGTCTTTATTGATTGTGTCCATTATGGACGAACACGTCAGCAATTGTTTAATGGCTGGATATCGGTCAGAAAAGCGGCCATGGCGGCCTTGTGCCCGTTATAGGAAATCTATGGAGAAGCTGGTTTGGTGCCAAAATGTTATGTTATGTTTATGTCTAAGGGAAACTGGGTAAACCTTGGAAATCTAGGCAGAGCTTGAAATGCGTATCGACGGTGAAGTGCCAATAACACCTAACTGACAAAGTCAAAAATGTACACAAACTGAATGAGGATGCATGCATGGAGGTAATGCCATGAAATAGGCACCTTCGTTTAGTTGGAGGTATTTCCACATATAGTTTAGTAACTAAAAATACACTTACGAGATTTCACTAAAACATGAGAATAAAGGCTCGTACAGACTACAGACTAGTGCGATATCGCGGGCGCGACGCGACACTAGTAGTACAATTTCTTTGTCGCTGCCTGTCGCGCCCGCGATATCGCGCGAGTCTGTACAAGCCTTAACGCTTTTAAGTTCAAAATGATAAAAAAGTGATTTCTAGAAAAATGTAAGTTAGGAGGTATTGGCACTTCACCGTCGGTATAGAACTCTTTATTGCCAAAATAATAGACAAAAGAATGACGAATAGATTTCAGGACACAACACGACATACTTACATAGTAATAACTTTAAGTTTACCCTAAGACTAGTAGTCCCGGGTAACCACTGAAAATCAGCGCTGTGCTGTGGGTCCCTCATAGCACAGCATCATGCTGAGTGGAAGCCTTCTTGTCACAGTCATGACGTGCAGCTGCCGACTATTTTGTTTTGTGCTCGTGATTGGAATGTAGATCTATTTAGTTTTATTTTTTATTTTTCTTATACCATCTAATCAAGTTAATTATCTTTTTGTATGCACGTGTTTCTGTGACAAATAAACCTATTTTTCTTTCTTTCTTTCTTTCTAGTCAAACGAAGATAATTATCTTTTAGCAACGCAACAAGTTTTGGACATTTTCGCCAGTAATTTCCTGCCATAATCGTAAACTGGTCTGTCAAGGCAAAATGGCCGTAGGTATTTCCATTTGGGTTTTGGTAAATCGTAACAGATAAATTACCTATGTAATCAAGATAATTGGTTCTCGTGAGATAACCTTCACGCCCAACCACCCAGTAATAAGTAGGCAAACAGTGGTGTAGGTCGGAGGTAATTACTGTCTGACTTCTACAGTTCACCGTCAGGATAGCGGCGTATGTGATGACAATTTACTTGAGTCTGATCTCAAGATGAGTTAGTGGAAGTTTTGTAGTTAGCAAATCGTAAGTATAGTAGCTAAAGATTTGCTAATAACAAAACTTCCACTAACTCAATTCTTGAAGCGAGCTTGAAATGAGTTGCTGATACTGTCAATCCCCAGCCTAAATGGCGAAATGACAGCTCACTGCACCAAAATTTTCACGGTGAGAATTTTACAGAATATCACGTCAATCTATACCTACATAAATATACAAATAAATAAATTTGACGTGTTGTTAAAATAACAGTTTCTTACTAAATGCTTAATAAATAATAAACGGCTTAATAAATAATAAAAAGTAATAAACGGCAGGTACAGTGGCCAGCACATCAAGCTACACGAAACCGTCAAATTTCTCCAAACGATTTCAAACTTTAAATTGTTAATGAATAAGTTCAAAATCGAACGAGGAAATTTTACAGTTTGTGGTAACTTGACGTGCTGGCCACCGTACGTTATGAAAAAAAAAAAAACAATTTCCCTGATAATATATTTTCCTTGTTTACAATAACCTTGTCATTGTTAGTCAGTCAGTGTTACAAGAAAAATACCTATTTAAGGTTTTCATGCACATTTTATCACGATGTTTACCAGAGGTTTCTTATAATTTAAGCTTCTAAAGATTCATTTACGATAAATAAACGGAAACTCAAGCATGTAAACAGTAGATACATAAGCACCAAATCAATGCTCCTCCATTTTAGCGGGTGACGTCAAGCTTTGCGCTGGCAATAATCTCGCCGGATATACGACCAAGTTCAAAAGATCACGACTTCATTGCATCTCCCGCGTAGTTAAAAGCTCTTTTATTTAGTCGGTTGTGTTTCTGTCAGTTTCCGTGAGACAGTTTTGGGTACGGTTGTTCTCTGATTTTAAAACTTAATTTTATTAATATTTTAATAGAAAATTAAGTCAAATCGATGTGCAATATGTAGCAGAATATTTTACTGTTCTATGTGTTTGTTAATTTGTTGTTATAGTGTGCATTCGAACATTTGTTTGTGTGATATTTGATAGGATCTTGGTGTGGAACATTCCTTCGTAGATTCTTACGATTTTTCAGTGAACTTCGGCTTTTTGATGACCTCACCTATTTTGATGTAACAACACATCTTTACCTTGCTCCAAAAGTGCCGAAAAATATCGTGTAGAGATGAAAAATAGCTGTGTTTATAGATTTATATCATAACTAAGAAAGTGCACTAGTGACCTACATTATAATTTGCTTCTGGTCCGGCAACCGTAGTCTTTTCGCTGCCGGTTTGTCTCAGAATGTGATCTTTATACATTGTCATTGTGGGAACTGCATAGAGGTTATATTATTATTTTCAAATTACTGTTTTACAGAGCTAAAATGTGACCATGCTGAGTAAAAAACAGGATGTTAGTTTGTCTATTCCACAAATACGATGTACATAATGTTAGTAGTGCTGTTGAATAGATTAACAAATCCAGTCCACTAAAGTAACCTATTGTAAAAACTGGTTTGAATATACCAGATCAATTCAAATTATTATCATATCAATAGTTTTTTTCATTTATGAATACCTACTAAGTTTAATTTATTCTCTGCAATAAAACTTTATAAATTTTAGTAATAGGGTACCTATCTAATGCCAAGAAACGAATTATTGTAAACCACAATATTATGTTAACTTGATTTAATTTTAACAAAAGTAAGACAGACACTAATAGAACAAACAATTATGTTAATTAGAATCCTGTATTAATAGATTTTTAAATGCCATGACATTTTTTATGAAAAGAGTTGATAGTATTTAACATCTATCATGTAAATACAGATCCATGGTCAATTATTTCTAAGAGAAAAAACTGTGAGGTAGTTTAATTAGCACACTTCTACATATGACATCACTATAAAACATTGTAATCATGTTTATGGTGGCCTCCATGCAGTTTCCTACTCAGTATTGTGTTCACACACTAGGATGAAAGACTGTGTCCAGTGCCTTTAATTTTAAATTTTTGAATGTTGTGATTGTGGTCTGTGGAAGTTTGTTAGTGTTGTTTTCTATTTTTAAATAGATCATATAAAATTTAACATTCTGGGTTAATTTTATTTTATTGGTATTTGTCTTAACAAATACCATTATGATTAATCCCTTTAGTTAATTAAACATCATTTTCCTCTTCCTACACCTGAGTTTTTAGTAAGTCAGGTGTTTGAAGAGGAAAATTTATTGTGGTTTTCGTACCTACTATATAAATTAGTATTTTCAATTAGTTTACCTGCATAAATAATTCACAATGCAATTCTGAACAGTTAATTACAGTTATTTGAGTTGTAATACAACAGGTGTTTAAGTTTTGTTTAATTTTAAATGATTTTTTATAATAGCTGTTGTGGCAACTATTAAATTCAACTGTTCTATTATTTTCTTCTTTGCACATAGTTCCTTATTGTTGAAAATCATGTTCCTTGAAATTTCCTTCATAATCGTTTTATACTCCATGCCCCAGCGCATGTGCATAATTCAGCGAGAGACTAATTTCCAATTTAAGAGATACTTTTTCCTAATTCTGGGTCTTAATATTATATTATACGAAGTTGTATGCACATAGCACAGTAAAATAATCTACTTCAATTTTCCTCACAGCCAAAATGCCCTAGCAAAGTGATAAAAACAATAAAAGTTGATAGAGAGTAGTTTGTGATTGAGACCTCGCCATCATGGCGGGTCAAAATGGCGGCGTGGACTTCGGCGCCATGCTGTCAGGCGCGGGAAAGCAACTACTCAACCAAGGAGGCCAGGCGCTCATGCAATATGGCGCCCAGGCCTTAGGCAACATCATCAATGAGGTTTTCCAGAAGAAGGAGGTGGAACAGAAGAGGTTCCTGCCGAGCATTAAGAATTATAAAGTGGTAGGTGTTATTATTTACCATTAATTAATTAATTAATCTTGATAAAATATCCAATTTGCAGCAGTTTCGTTTTTTTTTGAACCTGGAACAAGCAGTAAGGACTTGAGTTTTGTTACAGAAAATGGATGGATGGATAATCTATTTGTCTGCATAGAATTTAATCTATAATATAAATTAACTTAAAATAAAACTGTCTGTCTGTACAAGGCTATCTTATAATTTGAATTCTTTACTCACAAGGTGCATGTACTCTCAAATTGTCATTACTCATAATTTGTTAGTGTGGGACTTAAGAAAAAAGATCATTCATCCACCTACGCAGTTTATTGACTTGTAAGATGAAGCATATCTTGTAAATTAAATATTTAGTACCAAGTTCCATACTTGGCCAGTACTAAATGACCAACGCGACCCTTGAAGGCCATACTATGTACTCTCTTAGTTCATTTAAGCAGCAACTGGCTTATGGTGTGCTAAAGGTTATGAAAAAAATGGTCTAATACAGCCTAAATAATGGTCTAATGGTCCTTCTATGTTTTGTTATTAAACTAGTCTTGCAGCTGTTTGACAATTATTATGCTGTTATACTACATATTTCATTGTATATAATGACAATAGCATAGAAAAAAAAATACACAATCATTATGTTACACATCAAGGGTTATGACAAGCCTTCATTGAACATTGAGTCATGTTGGGCCAATAAGCCAACATTTCATTTGCCTACAATAAAGCATGTTGGGCCAACATTTCTTTAGGCACAAACTTGGTATAAAATGCCACTATGCCACGATCTTTGCATACTCCCATAGCAACTTTTACATACTTGTCACCATAAATGCGAGCGCGTCATTTTATTAGTCTTATGCACCTGACAAGTAGTTTTTTATTAGGTAGGTACAGACGTAAACCGCAGGCTTATTACGTATCTTGCAGAAGCCTAGCAATAGCGAAATTTGCGCAATTATCGCGCAAATTTCGCAAATCCATATTATGTAACAGCGATAGCCATAGCATAGCAAACTAGCGATAGTGCTGCCTCTATGGAACAATCAGTTAACTAAAAATTGCAGTTCTATACTGTGATCGCGCGGTGATTGCGACTATTTCGTATTACGCATGGTTTTTGACAGCAGAGCGACAGCCATCGGCGAGCAAATTTGGCTGTCAAATTGCGATAACCTTTTCCCTTGTTGCTGATCGCTCGCTGATTGCATTAGGTACAAATTAATCTTATAATTCGAAGAATTTTACCTAAAATTGTGTAAATTATACTCCGTCGTGTGTCGTGTGCTCATTAGAACAAACTGTGTGTACCGTACAAGACTATTCACCCCAGTGTATTCTAGTTAAATATAGTATCAAAAATTGTTTGCGTCTCTAGTCTCTATTGATTGAGGTGGAAGTATGGCTCGTGCTGTTCTCTTGCTTGAAGCACTTGGTTGAAGCCAGCAGGATTGAAAGCCGTAACACAGTTGCGGCGTAGCCTGCGAGATCAAGCTAATACTTTGAGTTTATCTGACGCCGAGTTCAAAGCTCATTACAGACTTTCCAAAGAGCTGTTTATGAATTTATTGAGCTTGTTGGCAAGATCATTCCACTGCCTCTCCACAGTTTCCTTGGATCTTGAGCCAAGGCCAACACCCCTGGCTAAAGCGGAATGCTCAGCTAGAAAATCTAACAGTTCTTGTAGTTGATCATTGGACACTCTATTTGCCATTTTATACTAAAACAAGATTATGTATTATTAATTTAAAAGTTAATTATTACACCTTTGTTTCACTTCATTAATATTTTAAAACTTGTTGAACAACCGAATATCGCTGAGTCCAAGTTAACACTGTTTTCACCCACATAAGCATCTTGTAACCGACGCCAAGCTATTTTTGGTAAATTTTAAGAGGGTTTAAGTGGATTTTAAGTTATTTCGTAACAAAAAAAAAACACACTTAGAACTAAACACGTAGAACGTAGAACTTAACATTCTTATTGACAATTGACTTTAGTTCCGATGTTTGCTACATAATCGTTTTGGAGCTAGTGTTGTAGCGATAAGTGCACAGTAACAATTAGCGAGCGATCAGCAAACGATTTTTAGATAATGCCGATTTTTATAACGTTTAGCGATTGATCGCGCGATGACTGCGCGATAATTGCTGATTGCTCTTTTTTACATAATAAGCCTGCCGGTTGTGTGTGAATCACGTTTAAAAACATAGTGAAGTGAGGTAACTTGTTTTGTTTCCGGCGCTAATTCGCAACAATGACAATGTAGGGTCTATAGGTTGCTTATCATGACGCTAGTAGCCATGGAGCAAGCTATCATCATTTCAGCCGAAAGACGTCCACTGCTAGACATAGGCCTTCCCCCAAAGGGGGTGATTTGCCATAATCGCCACACTTGGCAGGCGGGTTGGCGATCGCAGTATTGTGTTAAAAATGCATAGAGAACGCTGCTGCCCATTCTCTAGTAAGTTACATAATCGCCTTTTACGACACCCACGCGAGGAAATGTGGTGGTTCTATTCTTTACATCCGGCACCACACGGACGAGCAAGCTATAATTAATTGTAAAACCTATACTCCATTTATAATAGCATTAGACAGAAGTTAAAAAAGGTTATTTTTGATGCACACTTTATAACAAAAGTACAATAAACTTGTTATAGTTACGATTGACGCCAAATCGATTAAAATGAATTTATATATCAGCTATCACACTTAATTGTAATCATTTAAAAAAACAACCATATGAAATTAAGTAGCTTTCATTTAGATATATTATTTCATTCCAATTTAAAATTACAGTGCCAATGATAAAAACCTAAAAGAAGCAGGAGTCAACAATACTGCAACGCTTTTTGTTTCACTATAATCCTACCAAATCTAAAATGTTACTTAATCCCTTCATAAGCTGTGACAGCCGGGGATTTCTAATTTTACTGGTTTATGTCGTTTGTGAAATTGACTTGACAATGTTCTAAGATTGTCATGTATGTCATTTACTTGTGAATACTTTGTTTGTTATTGTTTAATTTTCGTGATTTTGTTGTTATTTATTAAAATAATAAATAATATTTAGTTATTTCTTTATTATTGTATTGTTATCAGTGTTGTCATTGGGTTGTTTGTACAAAACGTTACTTTTTTTTTTGAGCTATGAGTGATCCCGGTGCGGGACCGAGTGGCTTACAACATATAAGTACTGAGTCTGACCAAAGCCAACGGCGAAAAAAACGTGGTCCAAAAGTTGACTCCGACGAAATAATAATGGCTCCCAAAAAAAAGAGAACGCTGCGTGCTGTAGAAAAACAACCTGTGATAAATATTTTTAAGCAATTGGAGTCCTGGCCTGCAGATACTCTTCATTATAGGACTGAGATGATAAACAAAATCACAGAAGTTGCCGGTAAGGATGATTCATAAAATTATTACTATAAAAATATTTGAAACTAACATGCATTGTGATAAAATGTATTATATTTTAGAAACTCCGCACATGATTTTATTATTTACAGGCGTATCTCGGGCTACTCTGTCCAATATTCTCAGAGTACAACATAAAAAGTCGCCTGCAATCTCCCCCTCCCCAACAGAAGCACATGAAACGTGATGATTTTGATGACATCACATTTAGTGGAATATGCAGGAAAATTCATTCCTTCTTCTTTAATAATGAGTTGCCCACCTTGGACAAGATGCTGGAAGCAGTTAACAGTGACGAGTCTATGCCAGATTTTAAAAAAAGCAGTCTGTATAAAATAATTAAATAAACATTAAAGTTCACATAAATCAAACGGAGCAGAAAAAGTGCACTCATAGAAGTCATAGACAAGCAGGAGATCGTCCTTTGGAGACTAAAATATCTTCATGAAATAAAAAGGCTAAGGAATAAAGGATGGAAAATATATTATTATTTAGATGACACTTGGCTAAATGAAGGTACAGTGCTTCTAAATTTCTTAACAGCTGTTTATGCACTAAGCAGTGTATGACCTCTTGCATTCAATAACATTATAATTAATTATACAGTTAAACATAATTTCATAAAATTGGTTCGTGAAATGAATGGTATTTATATTAATAACCTTTTATCATACAAACAGGTCACACGAAAAGCCTAATATGGCATGACACTAATAATAAGTCTTCAAAAGAAGCACATTGGGAAGGTCTATCTGCTGGTTTAAAAAATCCAACTTATAATCGGTCATACTGGTATGTATTTTATGGACTGTCCTCGCCATAAAAATATGAACACCCCATTGTTATTGACTATTAATTAAGTAATACATATTATATTGTATTATGAATTAACGCATGCAAAGCGAACTTTTAAAGTTATAAATTTTGTTATAGTATTTATCTATGAACTATTTCCAGCAGTGAAATTATATAGGGGGTACGGAATAATTGACTTGTATTAATTTTATTTCACAGGGTTTGTGAAGGGTTTTTAATGGATGCTGCATTAATATTTGATGCAAAGAAAGGTGATGAAGATGACCACTCCGAAATGGACGCCTTCAACTTTAATAATAATAATAATAATTTATTTATTTACACTTCAAGACACAATCATCTGTGTAGCCCTGACTCTTGTACTAGGATTTCCTGTTTCATAAGAGCCAGACCTCTCAATTTACAGGGAATATGTTATAGAAGCGCGATAGACTTAAGTGAAAATGGTTCAAGTTAATTTTGTCGAAAATTGAGAGTGGCGCTGTAATTGTTATGGACAATGCGCTATACCACTCAAGGACATTGGAGAAGCTGCCAACCACAGCTACACGAAAGGCAGATATACAGGAATGGGTTAAAACCAAAAATATTCCTTTTGAGGAAAAAGATCTTAGGGCAACTTTATTAGAAAAAGCAAAAATACAAAGACATTTATACCAAAAGTTTGTTGTAGATGAGATGACTAGAGAGAAGGGTATTTCAGTATTGCGCCTCCCACCCTACCACTGCGAGTTCAACCCTATAGAATTAATATGGGCTCAAATGATGGGGTATGTGGCTCAACATAACAAAACGTTCAAATTAGACAAGGAGAAACAATTACTCCCACAAGATCTGGATAGTATTACGCTAGAACGATGGCAGTCTTGCGTTGCTCATGCAATTAAAGAAGAGGAAAAGTTAAAGCATAATGGATGATGTGGTAGAAAGATTTATTATTAGGTAACGTCGGTGAAACTTCTTCATCTTTATTCTCTGATCATAGTGACTAAATTATATGATGAAGACGAAGAAGTTACACCAACTCTTGTGTGTTGAAAGTTGTTGTTTTAAATAAAATATTGTAAAAAAAAAGACTTTTTTTTCCTTTAATCTTAATTAAATTAAAATCATCACGACGTAATCGTTTGTTTAATTCATTCGTTTTGTTGTAAGTAATGTGTGATGAAGATGTTATTACGACCTATTTATCAAAGTTATGTTAAAACATTTTTAGTTTAATTGTTTAAACTTTTAACTTTGAATAAAATGTTTCGCACTCCTGCTTCTACGAGCCTCTTTTTTCTAATGCTATAGTAAATGGAGTATAGTAGCTATGATAGACCTACATCTAACAAGCCTAACTACTTATCACAATTAATTATCTATTTCCCGGGACCCCGTGGGCAGCGTTTGGACCACTATCCCGCAATGTTTGAAGACTAGAGTCTTCAACTAGTGGGTCCTGCCCGTCATGACATACGGTGCCGAAACCTAGACACTGACAGTCAGCTTGGTCCACAAATTCAAGATCGCTCGCTATGGAGCGGGCTATGCTCGGAGTCTCTTTGAAGGATAAAATCAGGAATGAAATTATTCGGGAAAGAACCAGAGTTACCGACATAGCTTGCAGAGTAAGCAAACTGAAGTGACAGTGGGCTGACCATGTTTATCGAAGGAGCGATGGCCGTTGGAGCGAAGAGTCCTGAAGTAGAGACCGCGTATCGGCAAGCGTCGTGTGGGACGCCCCCCAGCTAGATTTAACGACGACCTTAAGGTTGCTGGCTGGCTGGGACAGACTGATGGATCGGAACCTGAATGCATGAGGCGGAGGACAGGGCTTTGTAGCGCAGCCTGGGAGAGGCCTTAGTCCAGGAGTGGACTGCGATAGAATGAGTTAATTGACGCGATCCCCGAAAGGCCACCGAGCATCAATAAGTTCAAACGACTTTAAACGACGCGTCCTACTTTACAGGGACAGCATTTTTTAGTCAGTTCGGATTGTAATCCGACTTTAAATTCGCCTCAGCGAAACCCTCAATTCTGCCTACGGTTTAAATACGGCATTCGATATCCACTCCTAGCATCCCGTTCTCAGACCTATCTAATTACAACAGTACTAAACCATTATTGCGTGTACCAAGGTACATAAGTACAGACACGCCATAACAAAACCATTATTGATGATCAAGTTACAAAATAGCGCTCGATTGGAGATATGAGTAAACGATAAGTCCCAAAAGTAGGGTGGATTTTTGAGACGGGGCAGTAAGGGAAGGTACCTTAACCGGAAAAGTTCTACCGGACTGTGACAGATTTTTTTTTTTTGAGTTACAGTCGGCTAGAAAGACGTCGATTCACGCGTTTTATTTTATGCTGCCAGTCGATGCAGATTCGTATTAGAATTTAAAAAATCGGCTATATTAATTGAGGTAAAACTACTACAAAAGCCACAAATCGCAAAAACTTTTAACCCATACATTTCGATGAAATTAACGTTAATAAATAACAGGGTGGACCTGTATATATTTCAATTAATCAGCATTATTACATGCTCAATTACAATAAATAGAATACCATGGAAACTTGCATTGCTAACGATGTGCCCCAGAAGTCCTTATAAGGCGATATTTAAATTAATCAGTATTAAAACATGCTTGATTGCCATAATTAGAATACCAAATGGAAACTTTTGAAGACACACAATGCTGCCGCTTGTTGCGTAATAAGTTAATACCACTGTTTTACCCGAATGAATGCCTATATAATTTTGTCTATCGACCATGTATAAAAGAAAGATTTCGACATATTAGTAAAGGTTCGTTGTCTGATTCAATAGATACCAGAGTTCAGCAAGCCTGGCGTTGTATTAACTTGTGAGGTGACCGAATTCAGGTAAAGCCATTCGAATTCCCGAATAAGGGCTAACGACCAAAGTATATTATGATACCCCTGCATGGTAAAACCTCACATCGAGGAAAGAACGAGTCCTGATCATCATGTCATCAATGTAAGTTCTAATACAATCAGTATTAGAACTTAAATTACCAAACCGCACCGCGGAACCGTTAAATGAGCTACAATTCCTTTCAAAGGATTAGTATGTGAACGATAGCGGTAATTGTTTTGTTAGACACGTCACCCGAAATATTTCGGTGCCAACTAAATCGTTGTGAGTGTTTGTATAGTGCATGCCAGAGACATTTGTGCTCACTAGTCGTCCCGTTAGTTTGATTGATCGAAAGTATGCTTGGAGTTTGATGGTTTTAAGCAGATTTAAAAAATATGTACACTAAAGTATTGGGGAACTCATATTAGGGCATGAATTTCAACACGACAAAGTTGGAGTAAGAGAGAAAACCAGAATTATAATAAACATGTTACAAAGTACTCTGGGCATTCTACAGTGTTTTCTGGTTCGATTTATAGCGGAAAGCGAGAAATAACTTCAAAATAAACTCGGCGCATTCCAGTTAGATGAATAATTACTATTTTCATAATTTAGCAAATAATTATCTCATAGTCTTTAAATAATTTAAGTTTATTGTTTACCCAAGCTCTAGATTTATTTTGATGTTGAGTCAGTACGTAGATCCATCACTAACTTAATAATTATTAGTTTAAATCGTAGGTAGAATTACAAAGCAGTAATTACAGACATTATTCATTAAACTGGAAGCTGTAACAATAGGTAGAAAACTGACTGAATCACTTGGAGGCTTCTGCTATATTGAAGACTATAAAGTACCAATTTCAGCCCATTTAGTGTTAATTAACACTAGTGCCGATACCGGCCATTCTAGGCTCGTTTAATTTTTTCATGCTTTATACGTATGCCATTCATGGCATGATCATAATATTAATGAATACTCTCCATGATATATTCTCAAGCAAGGAGGACAATACATTAACTCATCTATAGCAACACCTGCACCACTCTGTGAAGACCAATTATTTCAATAATAAAGACACCCTTTCCTGCCTGCAAAAGTGTCTTAACTTTTAATGCGATATTGACGAAAGTTAGAGAAAGAATTACAAATTCAACAAAAAACCGTTCTGTGAACATATTCTGCTTTGGGCATACACTACACAGAATCTTCAATGGCAACAATTGGTCGAAAAGCCAAGGTTTCAGAACTTCAGAAGCAAAGAGTTAAAATACGAATCCAAAGACATCAATAAAGATGAACGTGGGACAATCCCAACAAGACAAATCTTTAAAGAGATAAGGAAAACTTTTTTTTTTTTTTTCTGATACCACTGCGGAAGGAAATCTAAGTGATGCTGTTCGTATAATAACTGTGCGTGCGTTACGATCGGGCGGGACTTGTGCGTAGAACGAGGGGCGCCGATGCCAAAAATAGGCGGCGAAATTTATTTTAATGCTGACAGGATGTGGCACCCATAAACTATAAAGGAACTGTAATTTAGTGTGTTTCAACTAATTCGACACTAGGAATACTAATACTAGAAGCAATGCAGTGAAATTACTGAATGTATTTCACTGATTTTGCAGTTTCAATTTTTCATGTATTGTAAGATTTGGTCTACCCAAAGAATAATCTATTGATACGTTTTCTGAACACGCCCTTTAGAAATCAGACTATATTATTATATAGTCTGATTTCTAAAGGGCGAATATTACATCGAATCATATTTTCGATCTACTGTGAAGAGTTATGACGCTAATTGTTAGGAACAAACTCCTACTTTCATTCATAAACAACCTATTATTCCTAAAAGCCTCATCTGAACACTTTGCGTCATGTCTTATCTTGTTTCCCCAGCTGTACGGAGTGAAGTCAACTAGTTAATTTTCACATGACCTTTCTAGGCTTGCAATTGTCTAATTTAGAGCTCCGCCTTATCATTTGATCCGTTATACCTATATACATAGCTAGTTCTTTATCTAGTGCATCTTGACTCAGTTGTGTCGGGTTACAATTTTCAAGTTATCTTTAGAATGTGGTAATAAAGATGTTCAAGGAAGCTAGAAGAGTTATGACAAAGAAGGAATAGAACATGTAATTATAGATACAAACAAAGAAAACAACAGTACAGAAGTAATTCTGAAGAAAGATAATGACGTAACAGAACCAGTGTAACGTGACATTTTCGGCTAACTTTGCCACAAACCAATAGCTGTAAAGCTTCCTCACAATGAAATTTTGAATGGTGAATAGGTCGAGTACACATCTGTACAAGCTGAATCACTCATAACTCATTATTGCTAATTAAATTTTTCCGGATTGTACGAGTTCACGGTCGAATGAAGTACGTACGAATATATGAAATGGTTTCACTAGCCATAGATTTCCAACATGAAAGAGCCGTTGACAAACAAACGAAAGCACAAGAATACTTTGGAAGTAGTTAATGCTACAACAAAATTAAATATCAGACAATCATTTAGAACGTTAGAGAGATAAGAAGTAAAATTCTTATTCAAAGAATGTAGCACGTATTCACACGACGATAATTATTTCAAAGCAGGAGTACACAAATTATAGGTTGTGGGCCCGTATTTTCGCAATATTCATATTGTTCATTGCTCAGAAATAAATAATTATTGACTGAATGCCAAACTTTGATGAAGAAATCTGCATACATCATAAATTACTAATCTCTATAGCTCTTTATCGTTGTTGTAATTCGTTTACAAGCCCGCATTGATCGAAATTGAATATAGACCGTTCTGTTGCCGATCGATAAAGTGATGTCATTGTAGGTCAAATCACAATCTGCAATTTCCTATTGTTTTTAATTTGACACCATAACTGAACACTGAACTCAGGCAAATCATATCGCCAAAAGAAAAAAACTCTGTTTTCTATAACCAAAGCACAAATTAGGTACCATAATTTGGTAAAGTCTAATGTGGTCACTGATAGAATCATGATAGCTATTATGTATACGAAACATATTGTTATTGTTTACAAGCAAGATAAGGTACATTGAACTTGATAAAAGATAATGTTATCACTACGTCCTCGTATTGGTGTATATTGACTTTCACTCAAGGCTATAATATAATCTTTATATAAATTAAATAAACGTAATGTCAATCCTCATGATCCACAAATTAATTAAAATATTGCTTACTTTCAAAAGGCATTGGAAGCTTGTGGAAGCAGCAGAAAGTGATGGATGTAGAGGGAAAAGTAGACCAAAATAAAAGATGGAAGGAATGTCTGAGGAATGAAAAAGGAGTGAATGATAATTTGACGGCTGGCAGAGGAGAATGGACCAAAGTAACATAGGACCAGGGCAGGTAAAGAAAACCCTGTGGGAAAAACAGCAAGAGCATCAGATAGATCGTTCTATCTCTATTGAAAACGATTCATTCAATTTATACGGGTCTGTCCTAGGGACGAAACGAGACTGTTAGGGTTAAAGGGTGAACAGCAAAGCAAAGACAGTTTTGAGGATTTCAATAATAAGTTTAATATCCTTTTCTTTATATATTGTGTGTTTTACTAATATTACGTGAGACGTGTGACCCAACACAAGGCTAAAAGAATTGTAGTCACTCGCAATGAGAAAGGATTTTAGTTAAATGGTAAGGGCGGGCGGGTGAGTTAGAAAGAGAAAGACTATAGTGTTAAAGTAGGATCGATTTATTTTTGCTATACTCCAACAAAGTAAATACATGTAAGTACTCGATACTTTTGTTTCGATACCAAGTAATTTTAGTATCGAATGAATTCTTTCAATGCTTACTCGGTATCGGAATAGAAATAGTTGTATCGAACCGAATCACGCAGGTAGGTAGGCAGTATGCAATTTATGAAAGCATTACATGGAGTAATGACTGTATTTAGGGACCAATCTAAAGCTTGTGTAAGATAAAAATCAGTTTCAGAAAAAAAAATTGTGTTGGTTCTTAGTTATCTTGTGTTTACTATATTACCAAATAAATAATGTCACATATATAAAAAAAGTATCGATACTATTGGAGTACTCATATGAATTTTATCGCAAGACGATTTAGTAGGTCCCGATGCTTTGGTGGTATTGGATCATCGATTTGACCATGAGATACATATTATCCAGTCAATTGAAGCCATCAATGATGATACTGTTCATATCGTCATTAAATAAATATGTGTACCTACACGCTTGAACACCGTCATTCATAAATTGCTCTTTTTTATTTTACGATGGGTTTGCTCTTGACTCTAATCTAGGTCAGCGGTGACAGAGACAAAGTAGACGATGGAGTGAGCTTACCCAGAAGAAGCCTGTTCACTCTCACTTTAAATAGATTAGGGTTACGATTACAAAGCAGATGCTGTTTGCTGTTAACATTGTACATACAAATACAATGTTATAATCAATAGGTAAACGTTAGTTTCTCGGAACTAACAACCGATTCTAACGCTATGTGTAGTTGATTGATTCACAATGTCAAGCTTATTTTGTATTGAATATGAGGGGAATGGACAGTCTGAATCTGTCTGAAATCCTAGTCTTCTTTAGTTTATTCAGCGTCAATAACGTACGTTTACCCCTTTAAACCCCGTTTAGCCCTTGATTCGGACCAAGGTCTATACAATATAAGGTACGGTCTAATTTAATATACTTTCAGTAATTCAAATATTTCTATAGAAGCAATAGGCTTCTTCTAGGCGATCTGTGTAATGTATCTTAAAAGTTGTTGTTAAGGTTGAGATTTTTTTTGGCCTCATGGTCCTTACAGTTTTTTTATCATGTAATTGTGTTTTCTTCTCAAGCCATTTATTTACTCTAAATCGAAATAACATTTACTAAACCTTGGATAACTAAACTTGTGTCCCTTATCCAAATTCAACATCATTATTCCTTCATAGTAAAGCACAATCCAAGCCATATCAACAGCTAGTGCGTCATCACTACCACTCGAAGTGTCCACCACTAACATTCATCAATCACTAGTAACATAACACGAACTGTGTCTGTCCCAATATATTTACCAGTCGAATGTACAGTCAACCGCGCGGTTCTAGTAACACTTTGTTTGTTGTAGTAAAACTTGACATTTTAATAATTATACGTTTTTTATACATAATTATTGACATTATTAAATATATGAATGACATGAATATGTAATAACAAAATGACATGAATATTTACTTTGAAAAGAATTACATATATTAATTTAATGATTGTGAATGTGAGCACTATGTGGGTCATTTGTTTTCTTTAAGATTATCTCTTTTTCTTTTCCTCTTTCTCACGTAGTTTTAATGATGGTCTGGTATTTTGAGTACTTTATGCGGCCTACCCAAATGTCCTTTCTTTAGTATTGTTCGTCGAGTCGTTGAGCTCCTTAAATCCTGAGTTGAGCTACACGTTTACTGACAAATGCTGGCACTGACTGGACAGGTCCACTCAAAATTGTATGGTTCTTTCTCAAAAGACCATTTCAGATACGGATCTACATGGTCCTCAATGATCTGACCAAAATTAAGTCTGGACTTTAAAAGAGACTTTGACCCCTGAGTTTGTTTCGCCATTTCTTCTCAGGGGTAGTCAGATAGGAAATGTCGACTTCACCTATACCCAAAGTCTTAAATTCAGATAATTTATGTAAACAAAGGGGATAACATATCAAAAAAATATCTTCGTAATGGTAATTCCCATAAAATGGCGAAAAAAGAGGTTAAATTTTCTTTTAAGTACTGATTTTAAGAAATAATAATTAACAAATAATCATACCGTAATTATTTTTATAAATTTCCGGTTTTAAACAAAGTTATTAATAAAAGGAGATTTTCTGGTATACAATATTTTATGATACTGGTAAAAATGCAGGAGATCCAAACATTTTCACATTTTTTACATCTTTAACAACACTACTCGTAATATTACAAGTCTCATTCATAGATTCATATTGTAAGTAGCATATCTAGCCACATTTTGGATTAAAACGGCAGTAAACTGTTTCAAGTGGAAATCTATTTTGGGAGGCCTACGTCTAGCACTGGACTTAAAAGGGCTAATTATGACGATCATAGGCCGTGTCTCCGACATACTACATAATACATTGTTTAGCAACGGTATTTTGTTTGCATAGTTCTTATAATTAATTCACTTTAATTTTAGCGATGACTATTTACAAAAAAAAAAGAATATGATAAAATGTTTTGCACCACTGTCCTGTCATTTTGACAGTGACATTTCTTGACATTACTTTGTTTACATAAATTAGCTGAATTAGAGATTTTGGGTATAGCTTGTTTTTTTATATGACGTGTATAAGTGATTCCGATATCCTATTTACAGAATAAACGATTTCATTTCACTTGAACCACGAAAACCGCCCTTACTGCTTCTAAATGAACACGCTTTCAAGGTGACACTGTTTCATTTACGTACGGTTGACTGTACCAGTCAGTCATACGGCGCCGAATACAACGGACGATAATTACATGTGCCAAAATTAACACAGCTTTTACGATCTACCATATGGCGCTTTTTTATTTATTTATGTGGGAAAGTAAAATTGAAAATGATTTGTAATGGGACTTGAAGGACATAACAAAATGTTTTATTCCTAGTTCAAAAAATTTGCCGACTATTAAGATATTTGGAAATTTGAATTAGATAAAGGACGATAACGCTACTAGAATAATACGACACATGCGAGTTGAGCAAGACAGTAGAGAAACATATGAAGGAAATGAACTCAGAGAAAGTCGGTTTGTTGGCGTTGGTAGGAAGATTAAAAGACGCCACCAGTTATAAACTCCGCATCAGTCAAATGACTCTCAAAAAAGCGTGCACACAAAGCATAAAGACGAAAGATAAAGAAATGAGTAATCACAAGATTTCACTAAAAAGAAAAACAGCTTGTTGGTAAACGAAGCATGAATTAAAGAATTACTCACACGAATCTTAACGCGTCATATCCCCGTTTACAAACAACGCTATATAAAAAACATAATTTTCATTATATTATGCGGCTCCTGAGAATTTTGATGGCAGATTTTCATGCACGCATATATACTAGGTAGTAAGAGTTGGCAAGCTACCAATAAATACATTGGACGCTAGATTCACCGTAGACGTGAATATAAACATTATTTGAACTAGTATGACGCTCTGTAACTGCTTATATGTTATACTTTTGTGTGGTGTAATCAGTATATAATATAAACTACTAGCTTTTGCCAGCGGCAAGAAACAAGAAACTCCATGAACACTCTTTTAAATTAAAATGTTACTAAAATAATTATTAATTACATCATAATGTTAAATTTAAAACGAAATGTGAAAGGATGTAAAAAAAAAAAAACGTAGATACACATTAAAAGCGTCCATAGTAAAAACAAATAATTCAAAAAAATAAATAAGAGATGACCAGTCCCAACTGACGGCGCCCGTTCACGAACATGACGCATGGATTAGCACCATTCAGCTCAACCATTTTGAAGGGAGCTAAATGATCCAGCAAGTCTTGTCAGTGTCAATGTTTTGTAACCTCTCTCCTATGTTTTGTATGTTTTGTTGTGTTTTGTAATGTTTTGTGTTATGTTTTGTGTTTTGTACTACACTGACTACCTGCTAATGGTGCCGATTCTCTTGTCACAAAATTCTCTAAACTAGATTAAAAATCACCAAAATTTAGTTTATTCCTGTCAAACGACGATTTCCTATTCTGAAATTGACTAAAGTGACACAACTTAACTACATTTTAGTTTGACAGCTCTAAGATGGTACTGAGTTTTTAATTTAGTGAAAATGGCAATTTTGCTATTCTGAATTTGACGTTTCTAAACTAAAATTTAGATTTTTTAACTAAATCTGACTATTTTTAATCGCGATTAAAAAGGTGTGGAATAAAATTAGTTGTCATGAATTTAAATTCCCACCAACACCTCGACATCTGGTGCAAAAACAGTACTGTATATTTTTTTCTTTTCTTTTGCTTATATCTCGAAAATGGTGCGTCCTATCGCAATAATAATGAAAATTTCGACAATTGCAACCCGCAAACCCTTATATCTCAACATGAAGGTAATATTTTTTTTTTTTTTTTTCCATACAAAAAGTTAAAAATTGCATATAAAACACGTTTAGGCTGCCCGCTCATGCGCGCCTCGGGCTCTAAAAAAAATCATGATGGGGTACGGCAAACAAGTACAACGTTACGAAGCCAAAAGAAAAAAAAATATCACGTGGAGTCGCGATTATCAAATTCGATTTAGTTGTGTCAAAGTTATTTTTAAATTTAGAGAATTTTGTTTGCAGAATAGCTTTAAGATTCTCATAGCCAAAAGTAAGGAATTTTAGTGATAGTTTAGTTAGTTTAGTTCGGTGTACAAGAGAATTGGCACCATTGTCTCTCCTTCTACTTTTAATCCATCCAAAGGCTGTCTGTAAAAGATCGGTTTTAGCGATAAGACCGCCCATTGTGTCAGCCTGTGTAACATTTCTACATATATATCTGTAATTTTTATGGTGTACATAATATAGAGTATTCTATCTACCTATCTACTAGTACGGGTGTACAACATGTTGATGTTACAAGACATTGAAAAGCTTTTACAATATTGTGGATATTATATCGTCCACAATTTTCTAACAACGACAGCCCCGGATCTAGAATTTGATCGAGGTGGGGCAAAAACTTCCGTCTGTCGCCCCCGATATGAAGCAAATAAACAAATATCGATATGAAGTAAATATACATGGACATGTCAGATATTTATTTTAATTAGGGTATGACAGGATAGGGTTTGAAAGCGTTGTTTCCGTTTCAGCAGTCGTGAGATTATAGCATATCAGAATTACCTCTTAGAGTCTTTTACTTTCGATTTACTTATGCAGAAAAGCTTAACACTAATTAACATGGGACGGGCAGGACGCCCGACGCCCCGCTACGCGAAGTTAAACTTAAAAAATAAAGGATTTTTCATAATTTTTTTAACCACAGAGGCGCTCCCGAGTTCCTGGCAGAATTCAACCCGCTCACACCGTCTGACAACCTATGCCTACGCTAATCAGTGATTTCCTCAGTGCGTCACCCGCAGATAAGTGCTGCGCGTCATTTATTGCAAGGTTGCGGTGTGCTGGGTGCTGCACTTGTCTGCCACGCTTGAATTTGCCGCCCCCTGAAGTTGGCGCCCGGGGCACGGGCCCCGGTTTGCCCCCCCTTAGATCCGGGGCTGAACAACGATAGGTTTTGTTGGACAAACTATACAGTACCTTAATTCAATTTCAGTAAAGTTTAATTTGCTGAATATGATAATCCTTAATCCGCTTCCACTGATTAATTAATTGAACCATTGGAATTTGTTATTGATGTATGTTATAGATCCTGTAATCATATTACAACCTGAGTAGAAGTTAATTCTATGTTCTTCAGCCCTAATTTCAAATTCATCTGCTTTGTTATTATAAACACACAAAGATGCTTTCGACACTCGAGATGAGTAATGCGTTGTAAGCATCCAAAATCTAGAGATAATAGACAGTATCCAGACATAGGTGAGCACCTAGTCTAGACATTCGACCTTTTTCGCCCCCGTATTGATCACGCTGAATTATTTAATGTTCTGTTTTGAATATTGTAGCGGTGATGTCACCTAATTGGTCTAATTGTACATATAATTTAACCATAAACATTAATAGAAGGTATAAACTTCATATAATACTTTCCGCTATGTATGCCATAATGCCACTCTCTTTAATCCAGAAATGTAACCTTATTTGGGTTAGATTTCTGGATTCCCCAAGGCTGCAAAACCGATCTATTTCGTAATTTAATGGAAATCTAAAAGATTTTATAGTTATTTATGCAACTGTTGTATAATAAGGGGTATTAAAACACGATGATAATAGTATCACATGAGTCTTTTAATACTTAATTATGTACAGTTGCATACAAGACTTTATCGGCTTATTCCACAAATCCCCCCTGAAAATCCCCCTTAGGAGGAAAAGAGGAATCTGAAAACAGCCTAGAATTCACCCCTTATAATCCCGCTAAGGGGGGAAAACTAGAATTGAAAAAACAAAAAATAACTTATTCTAAGATCCTCTGCAAGTGATTTTTTTACATTAGGGTTCAGTTTTTTCCACTGAGGGGGATTCTCTCAGGGGGGATTAGTGGAATAAGCCGACTTTATCTACACCTATGTTATCTACTCTTTCATATTTTCCAATTCATGAAATCTTGGTACGCCTTTTCATATTTCATATTGTTTTCTCGACTTTTCTGGTAATAATTGGTTAGAAATGTCCTTTGCTGCATTAGAAATATCTGGTGGTGTGTCATCAATGCTTGTATCACTCATTTTTGTAAACAACAAACTTATAAATTTTTGCAATACTAATATCGAACAAAAATGGCGGGATGCGACGTGAACTCGAATAACTTATAAGTTTTTTTTATTTTTTATTACGGCGCTGTGGTAGTAAAACGCGCGTCCATGACAATGTTCTTTTTTTGAAATTCTTAAATGTGGCTGTTTCATGAGTAAGGAAGGGATCGAAAACGCAAAGGAGTTGCATAATGAAATTTAGTACAACATTATAACACTCGTTTGGATGATATTATGGTTACGATGACACCGGTTATTTTAATGTTGGCAATAAGCTAACTGTTTCAGCAACTTTTATAGAAGATTTATATCATGGGTGTAGATAAAAATAGTAATAGACCAGCACTTTAATTGCGTAACACACAAATCACAATCAATCGCAATCTGAATGATTTTGAAGCAGATTGCTAATCCATTGCTTCCTCATTTCGAAAAATAATTCTGATCAACAACGTAAATAACGCAATGAATGTTGTTGAACTGTCAAAATTAAAGTTGCGTAAGCACTGTGTTACGCAAATACCCCGCTGATTATTAAAGGTATGGAAAAGCACGTTGTTCCTACTTACTAAACTATTATTGCCCATATAATTGGTACCTATGATGTGGACCCTGATGTGCGTCTTTTACCGTAATTCAAAGTCAAATCGTTTATTTCAAATAGGCACATAAAAGGCACCTTTGAACGTCAAAATTTACAAAATAATTAATTGATTCTAGTTGCCCCTTCCAAAAGGTAGTTACGTATAGAGAAGAATGGGCAAGAAACTCCATGCTTACTCTTTTAAAATGTTAACAATATTTTGTATACATTAATTATTAATTATATATGAAGACGATGCACTTACCTAGAATAAAATCACTATACCACAATAGAAAAAGAATTTAAAAGTTAAGCAATGACAGAAAAATTAGTTATGAGATAGATAAATGGTGCTCACATATTTACAAACATTGTAAAAGTAGATGAGTTCCCTAAAGTTTTAACATTTAATAACCTATGTCAGTGTGTGAGTTAAAGTATATTAATCACAGAAAATAAAATTAATATAATAAAAATTGTAAATTATTACAATTAAATTTGCAACCAGTTTGATTTTGTCTGGATTCTAAATAAATTGTCCTATGGAGCAGGACCAGCATGTTTCCAAGCATTCTTATCTTGGATATAATCCTCTAATCTGTAATATGCTAGTTTACAGTGTGCTTTTAATTTTAAATTGATAGGATAGGACATGATGATGGGTAGGAGAGACATATTATTTATTTCGGACATAGCTTGATAAAATTGTAGAAAATTAGTATGAAATTATTAACATACTAATGCGGATAACTCGTCGATTAAATATTTGACGATAAATTTAGATTGGTTTAATTACAATTGTGATGTTAATAAGGATATTTGATTACAATAATACTAATATTATAATATGGAATGGACATTAGTTTGACGTTTGTAACTAGTTGCCTATGCAACGATAATAATTATGAGTTAATTACGATTGCATAATTGCTATAAATAGCTTAAAGGAAATAACAATAATAATAATAATACACATTTGTCATTATTATGCTTTTATAATTTTGCTTGAAATAAAACCCTCGGTCGCATATTGTCCGCAAATGCAGTTCACATTTTTTATCGAGTATATAAACATTGACTGCCTCGATGATCTAGTCGTTGCAAGTGCGACTGCTGGGCAGGGCCCTTACTCCCGAAAACGATTCGAGTTTGATTTTGATTCCGATTCGAAGTCGTTTCTGGGACCTTACTCCCGACAGCATCGAGTTCTGAATCAATCGAATTGGGTTCGAATTAAATGCCGATCCATACTCTTGAATCCGACACTAGCGCACGATCGTGCGGTGGTTCGAAGCGAAACTAGTCAGTCAGTTTTATGTTTTAAATCGAGTTCGGATCAGAGACGAAATCGAATCAAAATCAAACTCGAATCGTTTTCGGGAGTAAGGCCCCAGGTCCTGGGGGCCAAGTCTACTAATGTACAAACGTTGCAATGGTCTCTTCATTGTGAGTTTTTGACAGATTTGCCATACAAACACTGTCAAATACTCACAATGGCGAGACCATTGCAACGTTTGTAAATTAGTAGACTTAGGCCCCAGGTCGCGATCCTCCGATCGAGCAATGCCTTTTCCATTAAGAATTTCTCAGGACCAACCCGGAATCTGGATTTGTGCCAGATTGATAGCAATAGACTCGCACTCTGTTACATGGGTATACTAATTCTGCCTACTGCATGGGGAATACTGGCGTGATGTATTATTATGTAATAAGCTATTGCCCTCGTCTGAAGCACTTCTTGATCTGACACCATTGCGAAGATGCGTATGTAATGTTAATTACGAAACATTGAGTGACATTGAGATAATTTTTAATGCCATAAACTTGTCTAATATGAGCTTAGGCGTAAGCTAATATCGCGACAATCTAAGAAGTCGGATTTGACGTTTCTCATTCTACATGCCACGATAACTTTGTGTGAACGTCTATGTAAGAAATCGAAAAATCTAATTCATAATCCTAATTAATTACTGTTATCCAGTATCATAAAGTATCATAATGTTATAATTATCATTCGTAAGCACCAAGTTTCACTTTATATTGGAAAAATGAACTCAAAAACACGAAGTAATTGTTGATTATATTATTCCGACATGACGTTATTACAATGTCATTTCTTAGGGTTCGTTGCGGTAGTGTTGACCGAATGAAATCGATGTTCTGAAAAATCGTTTTTTTTTACAAACATTACATTTACAAATTTAGTGTTTTTTTTATTTACTGGACCCAACCACACTTATTTACTGTTAATTTTATTCTTGACTAGCGACCCGCCCCGGCTTTGCACGGGTGCATATCAGTGGCATGCCTAGGGCTTGCCTCTAAGTACGCCACTGGTGCATAACATACAATATATGTATACATAAACCTTCCGGAATAAATCAGTATGTCGGGTATTAGTTTTATGTCTTGGTCTTGGCTTTAAAACTCGCCCAAATATAAACTTAGTTGGGATTTATGTAATAACTGTTTAATATTACAAACTCTTACGTGTTATAAAACGATATGCTTCGAGAATCAGTATTAAGCAATGTAGATAAATTGTCAATTACAAATTCTAAGTATGATAAATCGATATGACTCGAGAATCGGTTTTTAAAGCAACCGATTTTTATTTTCCATCACTAGACAAAGTATTTTTATAGCTGTTAAATCCGACTTCTTAAATTTTCGCAATTATTGTACGACCCTAATTTGCGAAAAACATATCAATAAAGCATGTGTCCGTCAATTTATCACTATGTCAACATACTACATAACTTCCGATAAAAAGTACTTATCAGTTAAAAGTTTATAAAAAAACTTAAATAAAGAGTGAGTAACCTGTTTCACAAATGGGTGGAATTGGCTGTCCAGGTGTTGTGCTTACACTACAGTAGTAGCAGTGTTTAAAGGTTGACTGGTAGAGAATGCCTTGTGGCATTTAAGTCCGCCTATGTATCACTATTGTACATGAAGTTTAAATAAATAAATACAGTACACCAGCAGTCAGATAACTAAACTTTGACAAGCCATCTATACTGTTCACCATACCTGTTAAACAATATTAGGTTAAAAGGCTTTTGTCCGAACTACTAACAGAACAGTAATTATCTTTTTATGTCACCGTAGATTCGATGGGTTGATAAAAACCGGTCTGTCATACACCACACCTAAGCTATTACGTGGTGTCCCTCAGGGAACTATGTTAGGTTCTAAAATGTTCTAATTAGAAATGCTGAAAGTAGCTTAGTTTAGCTTTTAGTATCGAACGTCCTAATGGTTGTAGTTTGATTATTTCGACGGCTGATGTACTTAATTGCACAAATAGATAACTAAAACAACAAGCATTATTTATTATCTCATATGTTTATTTAATGTTAAAATTGCCAAGCAAGTAAGTTATAAAATAGCAGAACAAAAGGACAGTAGTAACAGTATTGATTTGATTTTAATCTAAATAACATTTCATTTTGTCAGTAACTTTGTCACACAAAATCATTCGTTAAACATTTATCTAACATTTTGCAAGCCAAACTTAATACATAGATACATACTATCTGAATACGTATACGAGCTTATAATATGTGTATCATGATCACGGATGCGTATGAAAATGTGTTTTAATATTGTATAGGTCAATCTGTCTTTTATATTATTAAGGGTTTATAATTTGTTTTAAAGGAACCCCTTTTAAATGTTGATCAAACTAAAAAAGCTCCACAAATATTTTCCGATATCGCTTCGCTTCCAATACGCCACAAGTTCCATAGCTTCCACCATAATAAAATAATTCTCTATGGGTTTCCGCTACACACACACACGAGTTTGTCCTTATACCATCGCATTTAACATACTGTGTTATCAGTATGTTGCCGGCAGTCAATACTTTCAGTTAATACTGTTATGAAGTGATCACGTAGTGAACGGTTTTAGTTTGTGCAGAAAGTGCTTGTTTTTTTTTTTTTTTTTTATAAAAATCTGTTGAAAGTTTTTGCGAATGAAGCGAAAAACTAGCGCGAAAAAGTTGGCATAACTATTGCAGGGTTCTTCGTATCTCTAGTTTTGCTTTGTTGTTCTATAGGATATATCGTTGACAGAAACTATTGTGTAAATCAAGGAATATATACAAAACCTATCTCTGTGAACTTGTGAAGAATGTATAACTTACAGTCGTCCGTAAAATCGATACTTAGTTATTTTTATCAAGGACGCGCGGCATCTAATTCTCAACTGATTTATCACTTTCATTAAGAACTAGATTTTCTTTTGTTACGGTAATTCTTCATATATGTATATTGTATGTAACCTAATCTGATTTTTTAATATAACGCTAAATATTATTATTAATATTCAAAATGTAATCAACTGTATAAAAGGAAAGGGAAAATTATTTAAAAATGGTTCTTGCCTCATTTCTATTATTGCCTTCAATAATAAAATATAAATATTATAATGTATAATCTGTTTTCGGTTCAGAACAATAGTTATAGGAAAATTTTTATCACGACATAAACCACTTGTTTTGTTAACATTAGAACAACAAAGCATTACTTTTTAGTCTAATTATCCTTCTACATCAATCAGGCGACCTTGCACTAAAACACTGGAAACCTAGTTAACGAAATAACATCAATTTAAATTAATCGCTGCGTAAGTATCAGTTACTTCCGAAAATTCGACACATGAACACAGAAACACGAACATGGCTAATGAAGTCGCTGAAGATACATTTGTGAAGCTAAGCAAAGAAGAGGTTGGATATCTAAAAACTTTTTATTCAACCACTATTGTCTCCAACGCAGCCGAAGCATGGAAAAAGAAATCAGTTTCCATAGTATCTCCAAAATCAGGAAGGATTTTAAGAAACGAGAAAAGTTCCGATAAAAAGCCTCCTAAATCCGAGAAAAATGACAAAGAAAGTGGTTTCTTCAAAAAATTATTCCAAAATTTCAAGAAGGCGAATGTGTCTGATTGCGCCTACCAACAATCTAACGTTCGCAAAAACAGTTCTTCCAAATCATTTTGGGCGACCAAAGTTGTCCAACCTGTTGCTGAATCTAACATAGAAGAACCACAAATGAGTTCGAAAAAAGTTGACTTAGTTGAACACAGCAATGCTGTTACTAACAGAAGTATGATATTCGCAAAGGAAGTGTTAGGATCACCGAAAGTTACTCTGAGTAATGTTAAAGCTAGTAGAGAGAGTACTCCTATGAAGAGGCTCTCCTCTGTAGACCATCATCGGGAGTACAGACTGAAGATGCCTCCGAATTATAAAGGGAGCCAAATGTTTATGCCTACTGGAGAACAACTATTTTGGGTTCGTGATCTCTTTTATTTATTTATTTGTCTAAATCTGAGACGATATCTTCTAGAAGGATACCTCTTTCGTTGTGATCTCTTTAAGCATTATGTTACTTCTTAGAAATTGATTCCTGCAATTTTTCTCGCACTAAAACCATCTGTAAATGGGAATCTTGCCAAATAGGTCAAACCTAGGTTTCGGCTTAACGTCACCGTTGCTAAAACTTATATCTAAAGTTGCCAAAAAGTTATAGAGAATGCTCATTTGTATAATTTATTGTTCAATCTCTCTTTTAAAAGTTTATTTACATACTAGTTAATGCTATCCTATCTTTTATTCACAATATTATCCTCTCTTCTTTATCGCTGAGTATATCGAAATATCTGTTAAATATAAGTAAGTAAGATTGTTACGTATGTAATACTTGGCCCTCGTAAATCATTGATCGATACCATAATTATGTACCTACTATTAAGTACGATAAGAAAACATCGTTCAAACTAAATTAAACAAACATTTTCTAAGTGGCTCTTACTAAAATTATCCACTTACGAATCATGCGTCGATCGAATGCTTTTCAAAAATTGATTGAATCCTCACTTAACATCTGGGGCCCAAGTCTGCTATTTTTATAAATTCGTCACTCCAACACGATCCCATTGTCATTTTGCTAAAAGTTCGTAATCTGCTAAATTCATAATGGTCGATCATTGGTCGGTCAATGGTCTCGTAATAGAATTGTATTACAATGGCATTTTGAACATTTATTCATGCCAGATTTCATTTATATATATTTTTACATATTATTTATTAGTGTTATAAGCAATCTGAAGTAGTAGGAAGTTTCATTTGTCATTAAGTAAGAGATTACCAATTCTTTCAATGGAGTGTCAGTGTCTGACCATTGGAAAGTCATAATGACGCCATTATATTAGTAGATAACCAAACTTTTCAAAATCAACAATTATGAAATCAATGATAGACCATTCTGACACTATTGTAATAGCAGACTTGAGGCCCTGGAAATAGCATAGCTGCCATTATAATATCCCAGGCTATACTCTGCCAACATGTCGGGATGTTGTATATATGCTAGTCGCGCGGTAAACTCTGATAGCGCGATGCAGGATTTGTGACGTCAGGTCTTTGATGCGTAGTTCGCATGTGGCGTTGCTGATACCGCCACACTAGTATTAAAATAAAGTAGAATAATTAATTCCCTGGTGTAATCTGACATGTATGCTAGCTACTTTGCGCAATAAAATGGTCATATTTATTGTAATGGTGATCGTTTAGTTTATAATGTGTAAAATATATGTATTGTATAAGTGTAAAAGTCTAGAATACAATACATACTTCCTTATTATTTAAAAATGTGACAACTAGCATCTGTCAGTTTCCTCCAGTGAAATTCGACTTTAGGCTTGACGATGAGGTCATCTCATCGTCAAGATTCTGCATTCTGTTACTCGTACTCATGCTCGATTTCTGAACCGAAGTGTATTTGGGATGAGCTAAGGTAGCCCAACAACTTAAAATTTTTGTAATTTGCAGGTCAGGGCCTCAAGTCTGCTATTATAATAGTGTCAGAATGGTCTCTTCATTGTGAGTTTTTGACAGATTTGCCATACAAACAATTTCAAATACTCACAATAGCGAGACCATTCTGACACTATTGTAGTAGCAGACTTGAGGCCCAGGTTGTATGTTGATTAAAATATGTTACTCATGCTCGATTTCTGCTCATTGTCAAGATTCTGCATTCTGTTACTCATGCTCGATTTCTGAACCGAAGTGTATTTGGGATGAGCTAAGGTGGCCCAACAAATTAAAATTTTCTTAAAATTTTTGTAATTTTCAGGTCAGTTTGTATGTTGATTAAAATATGATTCGCGACCGCCACGTACTTGTAGCTTCATACCTAAACTGCGGAGTGGCCCATCTGTATTAATCTGTGAACCTGATCAGTACCTGTTGCAAAAAAAAATGCTTTCTTATTCGCAAAATAGTTGGGCAAACGTCATCTAAAACTATTCCAAATTTCAAGTTGGTAGCATTAGTAGTTCTTGAGGTATCCAGCTGTAACAGACGGATAGACAGACTGAGTAATTGTTGCAAGGCCTACACTGTCCTCCCATACCTATTAACACTGTTATTTGATAATATTGTAAAGCCAATTATTTTTAAAAGAGTAACCGTGGAGTTTCTTGCCGGCTCTTCTCCATAGGAAACAACTAATTGGAACCGTGCACCTAGCTTCTGACGTTTCATAAGTGCCCATGTAGGTTTATGTGACATAAAATATTTTGATTTTTGATTTTGATTTTGATTCGCACCATAAGGGTTCCTTTTTACCATTTTGGTACGGAACCCTATAAACCGGCCAAGTGCATGTCGGACCACGTCGGTGTAATTAATATACTAATATACCCATGCCGAATTACAGCTTTCTAGTACTAAGAGTCTCTGAGCTAAGCCGCGGACAGACAGACGGACATGTCGAAACTATAAGGGTTCCTTGTTGACTACGGAACTGTATCGGTCTGTTATCGGCTTTAATACAGATTATCCATACTCCATACTAATATTATAAATGTGAAAGTAACTCTGTCTGTCTGTCTGTATGTTACGTTTTCACGCCTAAACCGCTGAACCGATCGTCATGAAATTTGGCAGAGATATAGCCTGGGATATGGAGAACGACATAGGCTACTTTTTTACGCGATAACCGACATCCACGCGGGCGGAGCCGCGGGCAAAAGCTAGTGAATAAATAAATTTAATAAAAGTTAAATATCTTGCAACATTGTGGTTCCAAAACATTCAGGTTATAGTTTGTCGTATGCAATAAGTACCTTTTTTTACCGAGAGAGTTTATCTGAGGACCTCAGAAAGCTGGCACGCATTATTGACTCCTTTGTTTTACAAAGAAATTCAACATGATTTACGTATTGTAAAGATACGAATTGTGGTCTCGTTGGTCTAGTGGTAGCAAGCGCTACTGCTAAGCATGGGGCCCTGGGTTCAATTCCCGGATCAGGCAGTGTTATTGGGTTTTTCCATCTGGAATTTCTCAGTAGTAGCCCGGAGTCTGGATTTGTGCTTGATGGCAATAGGCTCGCCCCCTATTACATAGGACTTAAACATAACTGGCGAAATGTGGGTGGTTATGATGTTATTTATAGATTGTGGGCGTCAAACTTGCGACGTAGAGGTCGATACCCACCACATGATGCACTAATTCCGTTAACTCACTCCTATTAAAAGCATTTTAAGCTTAGTTGGAGTGGTTAGCAGAAACAATCATACCTCTCATCACGTTAAATTCTCAATACGAGCATATTATACAAGGCTTATTCCCAGGAGCTCCAAATCTATTGTTCTCCAAACGATTTCTCTCCATACATTGATTTCCAAGAGCTCCATATTTTTTTAGTTAAATAATAAAATACTAAAATTTTATTTATTATTGTTATTATATTGCTTTTTTAATTTGGAGCCGCTGGGAATAAAATTATGGAGCGCCTGGGAATAAGCCAAATACAACTATACTAACTCATATTGCTATGAAAAAATGGTAGGCGTCAAAATTAGTTTTCTGGATTTTCTCGTTGATTACTCGTCGCATTATATTTTCAGATTATATTTTTATGAGATACCTACGTTGACGGTACATTCCTCTGGTAAATATTAGGTAACTCTTTTTTTTTTATGGGAAATTATCTAATAACTTCTCCCGCCCTGGGCGGAGCGGGAGAGCGTGTCAGAATTTTACCGACTAAAACCCACCCGTATTCCTTCAGTTGCCTGTGTGCCAGGGCCACGGTATCCCTTTCGGACAAACCCGCAACCCTGGCAGGTATCAGTATTCACCCGTCATTCTGACTGTCAGGACTTCGGCTCTCTTTATTATTATAATTGTTCTTGTTTCATGGAGGTATACTGAATTTCATTAAAGGTACATTCAAGTACATTGCTAGTACATTCCTTTCATATATAACATATTCATTTCTGCAAAAATACACCCGTCATTCTGACCCACACTAATATACAAATGCAACCAATTGATAAGTGTCATGAACATAAACTCTGGCTGTGTTGGATCATTAAGCTCTCTTCAAAATGGTTGAGCTGAATGGTGCTAATCCATGCGTTATGTTCGTGAACGGGCACCGTCAGTAGAGACTGGTCATCTCTTAGCTGCCACGGCTGATTTTAATTTAATTTTTTTTTTTTTTTTTATGTTTTTATTACGGTCGCTTTTAACATTTTGCAACGTTCTCACATTTCAACATGAATGATGTAAATAGTACCTACATACTTTGTAAATCAATGTATGTTTGATTTAAAAGTGTCCATGGAGTTTCTTGCTCGTTCTTCTCCTCAGGTACCTACTATACTACGCTTTGGAATGGGCAACTAGCTTCATCTTTCTGACTGAACGACCACTTGACAATTCAAAAGTGCCTGTAATTGGTTTATTTGAAACAAATGGTTTGAGTTTGGTTAGGACAACGTGATACTTCTATAATCTTCACCAGCTTGTTGTTACGGGTTAACATAAATTAGGTTCTATTCTGAAGGGTCAACACTGAAAGAAATGTTCGCATAACTGTAACAAAAGTTTTGTTACTGTTTAAAAATTGTGACTTGCGAACTAGATGTTATCTGTTACAAAACCCTATTTTGCACACTACAAATCAGTTTTTTTTATGTATGCAAAGTTTCTTTCCTTATAACTAAAGTTGAGTTATTTTTGAAGTAACTTAATTATTGCGGCTAATTATTTATTTAGTGAAGACAAACATCAGGCGACCCACAATCCTTTGCTCATTGTAAATTGTCAAAATCCTGCTTTTAACCCTTCCCAATTGAGAATGTTGATTTTGATACTTGTTGTCAGGCCTACACTGTCCTCTCATACCTACCTACTGTTCTATGACAACATTGTAAAAGACAATTATTTTTTGAAGAGTAACCGTGGAGTTTCTAACCGGCTCTACTCCATAGGAGATTGGAACCGTGCACCTAGCTCTGACGTTTCATAAGTGCCCATGTATTATTATTTAACAAAAAAAAAAATAATTTGCTCCACGCGCCTCTGCCAGTCTCATCTCTACGGATTGGGTTCATAAATTATTTCCTTGAAAGCTAATTTAGACAAATTTTTCTTACAGCTAGGTGAGAGCCGTCCCTCATCGTTCGGTCCGGCGACGTACCAGGACTTCAAGGAGATCAGGTCTCGCTGCGTAGCCGAAGGCAGGCTGTTCGAAGACCCTGAGTTCCCCGCAGTAGACCGTAGTCTTTACTACAAGGAGCGGCTCGATAGACCCATCACTTGGTTGAGACCTGCGGTGAGTACTTCATTTAAGGCCTAGATATATGCCAGTGACCTTGAATGCTTGCGTATTCTGTACTGAGCTCACGCAACGCGTCGTACGAGTACGTCCAGCCAATAATAGGACTCGCCCATCCAGGAGCGCTGTCCCAAATAAGACGCATTATTAATTTATTATACATAAAACAAAAGGTATTTTAATAAAACACGTATACTAAAAAATCAATAATTAAATTATCTTTAAAAAGGTGAAGGTTTCAGAGAAATACGCTTGATAGATTTTGCGTGATTCTCAATTTTTTATCCGCGTTAGACATAATTTTACAAATTAATTTCACTATGTAATATAAACATAATCTAAGATATTCATATATTAAGTTATTAATAATATGCTCTAATTTAATATATATTTTTTCCAAATCATTAACACTACTCATTTAGGGCCGGTTGTTTCAAACGGTTGGTTAACGTAACATACGTACGTCTAATAATAACGATTACATATAACATATATGATGTTTAACGTTTGTTAAATACAAAGCCTTGTTTCACTGCGTAAAAAACCGATCGTCAAACTTCAAATGTAGAAGAATAATATGACGTTAACCAGTGGGTTACTGTAATCGTTATTTTTTAACGAACGTTAAGGGCATAATTTTGTGAAACAACGCTTTTTTTGGTTTGACGATAGTTAGCGCCATTTATGACGTATACGCGTGCGTCAAGTGGACGTGAAACAACCCGCCCTTAGTAATCTTGTGTCCGAGTGTCACAATCTTCTATACAAAATAAATTCAATTAAAGTGTCTGTTTGTAACGTGTTTTTTTTTTTTTTTTACTAAATGCATATGAAAGTATTTACTTACGGTAATTATAACAACAAAAAAACTTTTTTTTGTCTGTCTGTTCCGGCTAATCTCCGAAACGGCTGGACCAATTTTGACGGGACTTTCACTGGCAGATAGCTGATGTTATATTATTTTAGAAAAAGCCACGCGCGCGAAGCCGCGGGTAGCAGATAGTTTCATTTAAATTTCTTCTAGCAGACTTGTGATAGGAGAGTTGTGGAGAGTAGATGAGACACGTAGTCACAGTGTGTAAAATAGTTACTTCTTGGCAAATCTGATTTGTTTTGTGTTTTTTCCAGGAAATATGCGAAGACCCTCAACTCTTCGTGGAGGGCTACAGTCGCTTCGACGTGCAACAGGGCGAGTTAGGCGACTGTTGGCTGTTGGCCGCCGTCGCCAATCTCACGCTGCACAGAAAGTGAGTTACTTACCTTACTTTTAAACTAAAATATTAGATTGTTATACAAGGGATGAAAGGGACCAGCGAGGGCGCCAATAGTTCGAGTGCCTACATAGTTTTAAGTTTTTTGACAGCAGGCAAAATTGTTTCACAGGGACGAAAAGTACTGTTTTCATCCCTCCGTACACAACCGTACTTTCCAAGTATGAGGAATGATAAAATGATTATTTTTATATTTCGATAGGTTTTTGGTTGGTAAAAGTAAAATAAATACTGGAACAATCTTTTAATCATAGAATTAAAACGGTTAAACTTGAATGACACAAAGATTTGCTTTATTCTTTTCTCAAAAAAAAAGTTCTGATAAATAGTAAAAATAAATCTGATATTATATGCGAGAAAAAGCATTTTTCTGCATTACAACAGCATCAAAAGAAAAGTGCTTGAGAATGATAATAATAAGATAATGATAAGAGATTTCATTAGAAATAAGCATCACCTTTGTACGTATTTTTCTGTTCCTTTCTTCTTGTCTGTTTATATGTGTGTACATAAATTGTTAAATAAATAAATAAATAAATAATGTTATGCATCATGGCTCATGCAAGTTAGAGTTTGGCTCATTAAAAAAAACCGCCGTAGTGCGTGACAGTTATGTGCAAAACTAGATAAGTTATCTAAAATCCTTCAGCTGAACAAACGTCATATTATTTATATACATGACTAGCAAAGCCACACCTACTCTACTTTTGAAAGTTTAAACAGGATAATGATACATGCAGTTTGACATTGATCACTGATATGCATATTGTATTTCAATATTTATCCTAGATATGATGGTGTCCCTGAAACCATATCGGGAGTTGAAAAAAATATTTCTAGATTTCTAGGAGTAAAGGTTCTAGTCTAGAGTTATGCTTGATAAAAAAGGCCTTCCATTCATATCTTATCAGACCATACAATTCAAATAACAGTACAGGCCTTGACCGAAAAAATTGGCACATCAAGTATTTGTGTGTGTGTCAGTTAGGTGTTTTTGGAACAAAGTTATATATTAACGCGGCTTACAGTACTGGGTTGGTTTGAGTTGCCTGGTAGAAATCGTCAAGTAAGGTAAAAGCGGTATGCCCCCTGCATGTCACTTTCAGAGACAGAGAGAGATAGGAATAAAGTGTGATTTAATTCACACTTTATTTCCCTTTCTCTCTCTCTAAACACGTTTTTATACGCGCCATAAAGTTGTCAGAAGCTCCCATAAAGTTCTCGCGATTTAACAGAGTGACTGTATAAAAAGTTGGGCTTGCGTAGTTTTTAAAAAAAATGTCAGCAGGGAAAATCGTTTCCCAGGGACGAAAAGTACTGTTTTCATCCCTCTGATCAAAAACTTCAAAGTATGTGAAATTTAAAAGTATTTTTGTTTTTGTTTTAATCATACACGCGAAGGAACTTCGTTCCTGACGCGTCTTCTGACCGTACAAGTTTTTTTTTTTTTTTCTTTCCGTACCGGTTCACTCTAAATAAACGTATTTTCTTTCTTCCTTTTTCTTTCACAGTATTATAAAAGTTCGTCTTTGTAGAATGTCGTCTCTGTCACTCATACAGTCATACATACTTTGATAGGTACCTGTGTAAGACCCTTTCTAAGGCCTCGGCCACGACATAGCGATAGCCCCACCGAATAAACGTATAAGAGAATAATAACAACTTTTCAGCAAAAAATAAAAACGTTTAAACTTCAATAACGCTAATTTCATTGTAAATAGGTATAACTAATGTATCATCGAATTATTGGTATAAAAATAACCTATAGACTTGTATATTTACTTTCTTGGCGACTCAAAAAGCATGTAATTAGAACATAAACTATTATTTCTATAATTTAAAAATTAATTATTTTCCCTAGAATAAAGAAATTCACTATTATAATAGGCGTGTTTTGAGTCTAAAATTAAAAAAAAAAAATCGTGTAAGAAGCATTGCACGTTTATTCGGTGGGGCCATCGAGGGCGGTGTGTCTTGCGGTACGGGCATCGCTCGAGTGTTCCCGTGCCGCTCTCCTCTCCACAAGTCGCACCGCGGCGACTCGTGGCACGCTCTAAATAACTTCTAACATTTGTTCTCGCTGCGGCCGTAGACGCAAGACGTAGGTCGCGCGGGCGGTGATGTCGTGGCCGAGGGGTAAAGCTTAATTTTTCATAATAACCCGGGTACTGTTAACAGCTTATTAAAGCAAATTTTAATCACAACAACAATCAAAGATAACTAGCAACTGGACCTACCGATCTATTAAAAATCTCACCGTGAAAACTTAGGTGAAGTGAGCTTAAAGTGGGCTCTCAATAGTGTCAAATTCTAGCATCAGCCGAGGTGAAGTGAGTTGTCATTCCACTAGCCGATCTATTCTGTACATCTCTCACCGTAAAAACTCTGGTGAAGTGGGCTGTTAATGATGTCAAACCCTAGCATCAGCCGAGGTGAAGTGACTTGTCATTTCACTAGCCGATCTATTCAGTACAAATCCTACTGTGAAAACTCAGCTGAAGTGGGCTGTCAATAGTGTCAAACCCTAGCATCAGCCGAGGTGAAATGAGTTGTCATTCCAGTTGTCGATCTATTCTGTACAAATCACACCGTGAAAACTCAAGTGAAGTGAGCTGTCATTCCGCCTGATGCTAGGGATTGACATTATGACAGCTCACTTCAAGCTCGGCTGATCCTGTTGCTAGTTGACTTAAGACAATGAACTTGCAGAACCGAATTAATGTAAATATAAATTAAATCATCAATCAATCTTTATTTGTCATTTTTATTCCTATTTCAGATTGTTCTTCCAAGTAGTGCCAGATGACCAGAGCTTCGATGAAGATTATGCTGGTGTCTTCCATTTCCGGTAAGGCGTCATAATACTGACAACATCCGTTCACCACCATTTTATGTAATCCAAACATTATCTCTCTTACAGTGTTTTTACCTCACGAAGCGACGCGCGCTTTACTTGTGGTAACCAAGTGTATGAACATGCTGGGAATGTGTGCGTGAAGACGAGTAGCGTCAGTACATAACACACACACACTTCCGACTTCACCGTGTCTCGGACGGTGCTGAGGGCTCCTTTGCTTACACACACATTCACTGCGTCTTTGTACACTTGGTTATCACAAGTAAAGCACGCGTCGCTTCGTGAGATGAAAAAAATGTGACAGTAAGGCTGATTTCATCTCATAACTTTCACAAGCTTTCAGAAGCTGTCAAATTGTAATCACGATTTGAGTTAAATCAAATCAACATCTCTGTTATCATATACATAAACTGCCAAGCCCGTGTTTTGAAATCACTCTCATCTGTCTCAGCTGAGTGCTTCGCTTAGATAAAATTTGTTTTATTTATTAATTCATACATAAACTCACGCCTTCTTTCCATGGAGGTAGGCAGAAACTATAGAGCGCCACCTGGTACTCCTTAAATACTCCTTTTGCTGCGTTTAAGTTCATATATCTGGTCATACACGCATTTATTTATTAATTACTTCTAAGTAAAACGGTTTAAAACTAATTACAATAATTAAAGGCATAGTTTATATATAGGGTGCATCTACTCAAACACGAAATATTTTAAGAGATACACCTATATGTGGTAAAGAACGGCTTCTTTACCACATATTTAAGGAACCGATTTTTTTTTTTTAATCTGAGTATATTATTTAAAAAAAATAATAATATGATGATTAATTATCAAAATTCACTGCGCTCGTGCCACCACCGTCGCCGCGTCCGGGCGGGTCATTCATAGAAGTAAAATTTTGGAAAATGCAACTCCTTTGCAAAATGTCACAAGCAATTTTAAAATTATAATAATTATGTAAAAATAAAAAAACACAGATAAAAAAAAAATCGCTGCTTTGGCTGTTGTACCACCTATAGATGGTCCTCTTAAAATATTTCGTGTATGAATAGATACACCTTATATACACAAATACATAAAAGAGAAAATATAAACAGTTTTATAACTTAGGATTGTTATACTATATTGAATTTAAGATTTACTTTTTTATTTAAATTCGTCTGACAAACGCCGTATATATTATATTGTATCTACATAATATGAAAATTATATTCATTCATACAGATCTTAGAGGACTTTAATCCATCAAATTCCTTTATTCTTCTAGTTTCTGGCAGTACGGCAGATGGGTGGACGTGGTGATAGACGATCGTCTCCCCACCTACCGGGGGAAACTCGTGTTCCTCCACTCGTCGGAGAACAACGAGTTCTGGAGCGCGTTACTAGAGAAGGCTTATGCCAAGTAAGTGCTATTACTTTACACTAACTTTGTAGTACGGCAAACAGGACGTGGTCATAGACGACCGTCTCACGACGTACCGGGGGAAACTAGTGTTCCTCCACTCGTCGGAGAACAACGAGTTCTGGAACGCTTGACTAGAGAAGGCTTACGCCAAGTAAGTGCTATTACACTAACTTTGTAGTACGGCAAATAGGACGTGGTCATAGACGACCATCTCCCGACGTACCGGGGGAAACTAGTGTTCCTCCGCTCGTTGGAGAACGAGTTCTGGAACGCTTGTCTAGAGAAGACTTACGCCAAGTAAGTGCTATTACACTAACTTTGTAGTATAGCAGATGGGTGGTCATAGAAGACCTTCTCCCGACGTATCTGGGGAAACTCGTGTTCCTCCACTCGTCGGAGAACAACGAGTTCTGGAACGCTTTACTAGAAAAGGCTTATGCCAAGTAAGTTATTATTAATCGACCTTGAAAAGAATATTGTCATTGTGTTTCATTATTCAAAAGAAAAACAACTTCGTCGAACAATCAGAACTACTATAAATCAACGGGAAAAAGAACAAGAATAATGTAGTCTTATCTTTCTATTGTGCACATCTCATCGTTTCAGCCGAAAGACGTCCACTGCTGGACATAGGCCTCCCCCAAGCACCGCCACCTCGACCGGTTTTGTGCTTCCCGCATCCAGCGGATTCCTGCGGCTTTCATAAGGTCATCGGTCCACCTTCCACTCCACTCCAGAACCTTTTGGCCCCAACGGCCATCTGTTCTGCGCGCATTGTGCCCTGCCCATTGCCACTTAAGTTTGGCAATTCTTCGAGCTATGTCGGTTACCTTGGTTCTCCTGCGGATCTCTTCATTTCTGATTCGATCACGTAGGGAAACTCCAAGCATAGCCCTCTCCATTGCCCTTTGGGTGACTTTTAGCCTTCTAATAAGGCCCATTGTGAGCGACCACGTTTCAGTGCCATATGTCATCACTGGCAACTGTGCACACATACCTTATAAACCAAAATGCAAAATGTAGGTATTTTATATCCCATTTTAAATGTAATTAGAAAGAAAAGATTAACAATAATAAAAATGTTTGTGGAAAATGAATTTTTTTTTACTAAGGCGGCATCCTTATCAGAAAGAAAATACGGATATGGGACGCCTTCCGGTTTCCCGAACGAAAGTGACATATGAACGCGAGACGGTCGCTTTTGGTTAGGACACCGAGCGGCTAAAGGTAAAATTTTGGTCTCCAAACGTTTTTTACTAATAACACATTTCTAATTCCAGACTCCACGGCTCCTACGAGTCTCTAAAGGGCGGTTCAACTTGCGAAGCAATGGAGGACTTTACAGGTGGAGTCACGGAGATGTACGACATCGCCGAACTGCCGCCCAACTTTTATACTATTCTCTTGAAAGCGTACGAGAGAAACTCTCTCAGTGGCTGCAGCATTGAGGTAAGACCTTTTCCCAATAACAATATGTTAAGGTCGACTTTCTGTCTAACCAGATGGAGCTGAATACCAGTATTTTACATGGAGCGACTCCCTATCTGACCTCCACAACCCAGTTATTAGGTAACACGATACTCCTTGGTAAGACTGGTTGTCAGACTTTCGGGCTTCTAGATGACCCGTAACGACTGTCAAAGATCCACAAATGACAGCCGAAACCAACAGCTTAACATGCTTTCCGAGGCACGGAAGGGTCTCGGTATGTACAGATGATCACCCAACCACGGACCAAGGTCGGTAAGCGTAGCTTAACCTGAACGATCGACTCGTGCCCCTCTTGTAACGGAAAGGGTAAATCTAACCAAAAGGGATGAAGATTACATCAGGAAAAGAAACACTATGCAAAGTTTTAGCTCCAAAAAAATTACGCAAAAAATTAGGTAAAAAAAAGAGAAAAAAAAAAGGTCAGTCTTTGGAGACTGCCGATAGAAGTGAAAACTTGTGAATTGTATCGTCGAGCTATTAGATTATTCATTTCGAGCGTTCGGTGACGATGACGCGAGTTCCATGATTTTTGTTCACACAAAAAGTACACATATATACACAGTATACATAATTATATCTCATGGAAAGCATTCGGTGATGATGACGCGAGTTCCATGATGTTTGTTCAGCCAAAAAGTACACATACCGGATGACTTTTTTTTACCGTCTCGAAAAAAAATGGGTATACTAGGTGAACGGAGTAGAAGCCTATGGCATAGCATTTTTTTTTTTTTTTTTTTCAGAAATAAAACTAAAATAAAAGATAAAAATATTGAAATTTGGGTGCGTATGATTTAAATTTAAATATTATTTATCGTATTTATTTATTGAATTATGTTTTTTGTTAAATTTCTGTGTTTATTGTTATAGTATGATAAGTTTACTTCAAATGTGTGGTATTTATCCATAGATCAATTTCTTTCTAGGTTAAAGAAAAAATAATAAAAACTATGCCATAGGCTTCTACTCCGTTCCCCTAGTATACCCAAATTTTTACGAGACGGTAAAAAAAGTCATCCGGTATATACTCAGTATACATATAGCTCATGGAAAGTGTTCGGTGATGATCGCAAACCCATAAGTTTTTCCCCTACCAAAAATCGCTCAACGCGGCTAAAGAAGTTTATCTAACCCCATTTCTTGCGCAGCCGGACCCGAACATCTTAGAAGCCGAAACCCCGGTCGGCCTCATCCGAGGACATGCGTACTCAGTAACAAAAGTGAAGTACGTGGACATTGAGACTCCCGGTCGCTCGGGGAAGATACCGCTACTTCGTCTGCGCAACCCTTGGGGTAACGAGGCCGAGTGGAATGGACCCTGGAGCGATAAGTATGCATAATTATTTGCTTTAAAACATGGTACAGTCGCCAGCACATCAAAAGAAAGAAAGAATAACATTTATTTGGTCACAGTTCGTGAAACACAAAAAACAAACAAAATAAAAAGTGAAAAAAATATATATTAAAAGTTATAGTGCCTCATGGCTGCGCCAAAAGGTTCATTTCAGCATTAATGCCAGAGATGCTGTCTGACGCTGGTTATACATCAGGTTATACGAAACTGTCAAATGTCTCCAAACGAATATAATCCTTAAAATGTTTATGGTTAAGTTCAAAATCGAATGAGGAAATTTGACAGGTTGTCATAACTTGATGTGTTGGCTGCTGTACATTAAAGGGGATGCGCTAAGGTAGCCCGCAAAATACAATTTTTCTTAAATATTATTATTTCTTCCAATATAATTAAACGTATTATTGAAATCCTTTTTTGAATTATATTGGAAGGTATGTTTTACTAATCCCTTTAACCCCAACGGTTTACAGATTTTTAAACAGATATTTCAAGTGACTGCCTAACCTATACTAACGGCGGTCGATGACTCCACAAAATAAACCATTAAATTAATTGTTTTTTTTTTGTTTTATCATGTTTAAATATCGATACCTATTACGTCTGCGGAGTTTCGCTAGCTAATTTAATTTGACCCTGTATACACCTTTCTTGAAATACAACCGTGATATTATTTCATGTTGAGTATTGTTTAATGTTACAAAGATCCAATGCTAAGACACAGAAATTAATTTTAATATATTTATTTGTTTGCAGATCTCCCGAGTGGCGATTCATTCCTCAATCTGAGAAGGATGAGATGGGTCTCACGTTCGACGACGACGGTGAATTCTGGATGTCCTACAAAGACTTTGTTAACCACTTCTCAAGGTATGTCACACTTCTTCTTTTATGTCTCGGACCTTAGAGAATATAACACTGGAGAATAAGCGCAATACTCTGAACAAAAAGTCTCTCATTTTTGGCGGGTGACGCGGTAGCTAGTCGATCGCTTCGTGTTCATGCAAAAGGTTCCACGGTTACATATGAAAATTATTATTATTATTCTCATTTATTTCGGATAAAAAAAAGCACTTTTGAACGTCAAAATTTACAAAAATAATTAATTAATTGATTCTAGTTGCCCCTTCCAAAAGGTAGTTACGTATGGAGAAGAATGGGCAAGAAACTCCATACTTACTCTTTTAAAATGTTAACAATATTTGTATACAGTAATTATTAATTATATGTGAAGACAATGCACTTACCTAGAATAAAATTACTATACCACAATAGGTAAAAAGAATGAAAAGTGAAGCAATGACAGACAAATTAATTACGCTATATGCATGGTGCTCACATATTTACAAACATTGTAAAAGTAGATGATTTCCCTAAAATTTTAACATTTAATAACCTATGTTAGTGTGTGCGTATATTAATCACAGAAAATAAAATGATTGTCATAAAAATATAAATTATACAATTCAGTTAGCAACCAGTCACACATAAAAATATACACAATCCATACCTATAGTATTAGTATCAACAACTTAAAAAACTATGTTAGCACACTTAGCGCGTGCCTTCGCACCCAGTGCCTATAATAAAGGGGCTATCCACCTTGTCACATAATGTGTTTAGGATGCTGTTGATGAATTGATGCTGTCCTCTTTCTCATTATGACATGAAAATCGTCGATATGAGCTTCCGCGAAAATCTGCGAAGCACTGCAGAAGCGCGGAAACCCCATCGACATCCTAAAACCATTATTATACTGAACGCCAGTCAACAAGCATTCAATAGTTCATATTGTCTTGTTTTCGTTTCAGAGTGGAGATCTGTAACTTGAACCCCGATTCGTTGGATCCTGAGGAATGTCCAGAGGGATGCACCAAGAAATGGGAGATGTCGGTCTTCGAAGGAGAGTGGGTCAGAGGTAATACATTCATACACATTACATTATTGATTATTTCAAGCATTTTGATTGTTCAAACTCAAAAAACGGTACTTTCGCACGATGGTACACGAAATGTACACTCGCCAGCAGATCAAGTTACCGCAAACTGTCAGATTTTCTCATTCGATTTTGAACTTAACCGTCAACATTTTAAAGTTTAAAATCGTTTGGAGAGATATTTTCCTGTAGGTTGATGTGCTGGCCACCATACGTGCCCAAAAAGTCAAAGGCCTTTTGAAGACTTGCTGAGGTGGCTCAGAAACTCTTCAAAAGGATCTCTGAAAAAAAAAATTACTGCAAAAGCAAGGCTCCCCAAGATCTGGCAAATTAATACTAGGCATTGTGCATCATCATCATTTCAGCCGAAAGACGTCCACAGCTGGACATAGGCCTCCCCCAATTGGGGGGGTTTGCCATAATCGCCACGCTTGGCAGCCGGGTTGGCGATCGCAGTATGGTGTTTAAAATACATAGAGAACGCTGCTGCCCATCATCATCAAACTATAGCAGTCCACTGCTGGACATAGGCCTCTCCAATTGCACGCCATTCATCTCGATTCTCGGCAACTCTCATCCAGCTGCTACCAGCCACCCTGCGAAGATCGTCGCTCCACCTAGCTTGAAGACGTCCTACCTTATGTTTGCCGATTCACGGTCTCCACTCAAGAACACGTCTACCCCAACGGTCATCGGTTCTACGGCTAATATGGCCGGCCACTTCAGCTTGCTTATTCTGTGAGCTATATCGACAACTTTGGTTCTCCGCCGGATCACCTTGTTCCGGATTCGATCCTTCAGAGAAACTCCAAGCATAGCCCGTTCCATAGCTCGCTAAGCGACCTTGAATTTATGGAACACTGCTGCCCATTCTCTAGAAAGCCCCTTAGTCGCCTTTTACGACACCCACGGGAGGAAATAGGGTGTTGCTATTCTTTACGTCCGGCACCATAAGGCACTTGGCATTGTGCAATACCAAGTAATATCAAAATCAAAAACAGTGGTGGCCCAGTGAGAACAGCCGCGCTCGCACTTACGAGTTATAGGTCGTAGATTCGAACCCAAGCAGGTGATTTATCTTGAGTAAATTATTTCATCTCCACTGGCCCAAGTCTGCTATTTTTATAAATTCGTCACTCCAACACAATCCCATTGTCATTTTGCTAAAAGTTAGTCAATCAAGTCAATCTGCTGGTCGGTCAATGGTCTCGTAATAGAATTGTATTACAATGGCTGTTGGCGACTGTCTGGGATGCCACCTTTTTTTTTTTTTAAACTACATTTTTATTTATATTGACGTTTATACTTTTAGAATAGAAGAAATATTTTGTTTTAAAGTAGTTGTCAAGTGTCAGTTTGCCTTGTACAGACGCCAGCACATCAAGCTACTACAATCTGTCAAAATTCTTTAATAGATTTTCAACTTAATTACTACAGTATAAGGTTCAAGGTTGATTGCGAAAATGTGACAGTTTCGGGTAGCTTGACCTGCTGGCGTCTGTACATAGTTTTATCCAGATAATATTGTTAATAAATAGCAATTACTCATATTCTAAGGCCCGTATTACAGAACGTCACTCAATACTCAAGTATTACATAAAACTAGATTCAAGCCATTTGATTGGTTGAAACTAGTTTTAAGTAATGCTTGGGTATTGAGTGACGTTCTGTAATACGGGCCTAAGTGTTTCCATCATCCTCCAATCATTAAAATACATACAGTCCATTTGCTCATCAACAATGGCATTTTGAACATTTATTCATGCCAGATTTCATTTATATATATTTTTACATATTATTACTTCCAACTTCCTAATAATTCAGATTGCTTAAATCTGAATTATTAGGAAGTTGGAAGTGTAGTAGGAAGTTTCATTTGTCATTATATAATGACAAATGAAACTTCAAAACTTTTAATTGGTAATCTCGTACATACGAGATTACCAATTCTTTCAATGGAGTGTCAGTGGCTGACCATTGGAAAGTCATAATGACGCCATTATATTAATAGATTACCAAACTTGTCAAGATCAACAATTATGAAATCAATGATAGACCATTCTGACACTATTGTAATAGCAGACTTGAGGCCCTGCTCTCAAAACGGTGAAGGAAAACATAGTGAAGAAACCATGTCCTAGAACCAAAAATTCTAAAACATGTGACTTCTACCAACCCGAGGATTACGCTTGAATACCAAAAAAAGACTGAAAGATAGATTATGACAACTAACTATATTTTGATTTGCAGGCGTAACGGCTGGTGGTTGCAGAAACTCTTTGGAGACTTTCTGGAAGAACCCACAGTACACTGTCACGTTGAAGGACGTAGATGAAGGAGACGACGAGAACAAGTGTACCGTAAGTATTCTTTTCATTTCTCATATTTGGAAAGTACGTTTGAAGTTACCTGATCAGAGGGATGAAAACAGTACTTTTCGTCCCTGGGAAACGATTTTCCCTGCTGTCAAATTTTTTTAAAACTACGCAAGCCATGTCCCAATTTTTTATACAACCACTCTGTTAAATCGCGGCGTGAAATGTATGGGAAAAGTTATTTGCGATTTCTGAGTTTTCTAGTACTCAAACCTCAGTATTTCGCATATAATGTTTTGATCCTTCTAAGAAACAGCATCGATTGGCATCAAAAAAGTTTTTGTGAAAATGCCCCATTTTCTTGCTTACTGTACATGTTTTTCAAAATCTGTGAATGTGTATCAAAATTTCTCTAAAAAATAAGGACAGTCTCCTAAGACCATTTTCCTGTACCAACAACGACGCCCTTACTGCCCCATCTCAAAGATCTAACCTGTATACAATAATAATCATGAAACAAGGGCAAAGAACAAAAAAAAAGTACTTATGTTTAAGGAGAGAGAGATAGTGTTTTTTATAATAATTTTGGAAATAATAATAGATTTTATTATAATAACACTTAATCTTATTTTCAGATCATAGTAGCCCTTATGCAGAAGAACAGGCGCTCCCAACGGCACCAAGGCCTTGAATGCCTCACGATTGGCTTCGCCATATACCGGCTGCCGGACTACGGACACGTGCCCAAGCCGTTGGACATCAACTTCTTCAAGTACAACGCGTCTGTCGGCCGCAGTCAGGCGTTCATTAACCTGAGAGAAGTTAGCGCTCGGTAAGATACCATTATCATACACGCGCAGACAGTACAACGCCTCGCGTGTGAATTTAAATAATAGTACATTACTTACCAAGGGCAATAAAAGAAAGAAAGCCCGAAATCGCAGATATTTGTGACCCGAGCCGTAGGCGAGGGTTTTAAATATATGATAGAGGGCTTTCTTTTTTACTGTCCATGGTGAGTACACAATTTTACGTCTTCATCTGGACATAATGCGAGTTTTACCGTACGCGTGGCCAGGGGCCTAAGTCTACTAATTTACAAACGTTGCAATGGTCTCGCCATTGTGAATATTTGACAGTTTTCGTATGGCAAATCTGTCAAAAACTCACAATGAAGAGACCATTGCAACGTTTGTACATTAGTAGACTTGGCCCCCTGGGCCTCAAGTCTGCTATTACAATAGTGTCAGAATGGTCTCTTCATTGTGAGTTTTTGACACATTTGCCATACAAAAACTGTCAAATACAATGGCGAGACCATTCTGACACTATTGTAATAGCAGACTTGAGGCCCGTGGCCCCAAGTCTGCTATTACAATAGTGTCAGAATGGTCTCTTCATTGTGAGTTTTTGACAGATTTGCCATACAAACACTGTCAAATACTCACAATGGCGAGACCATTCTGACACTATTGTAATAACAGACTTGAGGCCCTGGTGTGACGTAAAAATGTTTGTTGCAATTCTATCAATTCTTTACACACATGAGTTGGAGATCACCTTTTAAGCAAGGAGATTCTTGTGTTAGGTGACTCCGCTCTTCCACTTAATTTTATAACGGACTAGCTGACCCGCGCAACTTCGTTTGCGTCACCTAAGAGAGTGGTTTAACATTAATTTCGAACAAATTTGATTACCATAAAAGGTTATAGTGAGTCAATCTTAAAAGTTAGACATATGCTGTCGCGGACATTCCATCATACATGATATTTGCGTAACTTAAACCGTTTACGCAGCGCACGCAACGGAAGCTCTCAAAAAGGAGTATTTTTTCCCGTTTTTGCAACATTTTTCATTTATGCTCCGCTCCTATTGGTCGTAGCGTGTAATCTACTAGTAGCGTGTAGTCTAAATCTAATATTATTAAGCTGAAGAGTTTGTTTGTTAGTTGGAATAGAAAAATTCTTTTTGCATTTGATAGCCCAATTCTTGAGGACGGTTATAGGCTTGTTAATATCTCGCTACGACCCTTAGGAGCCGGGCAAAAAGAAAAAGTCAAAAAGAACACAGATTCTGAAAATTATTTTTGCATACTTATACTTCATTTACTATAACATTAGAAAAAAGAGGCTCGTAGAAGCAGGAGTGCGAAACATTTTATTCAAAGTTAAAAGTTTAAACAATTAAACTAAAAATGTTTTAACATAACTTTGATAAATAGGTCGTAATAACATCTTCATCACACATTACTTACAACAAAACGAATGAATGAAACAAACGATTACGTCGTGTTGATTTAAATTTAATTAAGATTAAAGGAAATAAAAGTCTTTTTTTTATACAATATTTTATTTAAAACAACAACTTTCAACACACAATAGTTGGTGTAACTTCTTCGTCTTCATCATATAATTTAGTCACTACGAGTATCATCAGAGAATAAAGATGAAGAAGTTTCACCGACGTTACCTAATAATAAATCTTTCTACCACATCATCCATTATGCTTTAACTTTTCCTCTTCTTTAATTGCATGAGCAACGCAAGACTGCCATCGTTCTAGCGTAATACTATCCAGATCTTGTGGGAGTAATTGTTTCTCCTTGTCTAATTTGAACGTTTTGTTATGTTGAGCCACATACCCCATCATTTGAGCCCATATTAATTCTATAGGGTTGAACTCGCAGTGGTAGGGTGGGAGGCGCAATACTGAAATACCCTTCTCTCTAGCCAGATGGCTATCATCAACATGGCATCCACAACAAACTTTTGGTATAAATGTCTTTGTATTTTTGCTTTTTCTAATAAAGTTGCCCTAAGATCTTTTTCCTCAAAAGGAATATTTTTGCTTTTAAACCATTCCTGTATATCTGCCTTTCGTGTAGCTGTGGTTGGCAGCTTCTCCAATGTCCTTGAGTGGTATAGCGCATTGTCCATAACAATTACAGCGCCACTCTCAATTTTTGACAAAATTAACTTGAACCATTTTCACTTTTGTCTATCGCGCTTCTATAACATATTTCCTGTAAATTGAGAGGTCTGGCTCTTATGAAACAGGAAATCCTAGTACAAGAGTCAGGGCTACACAGATGATTGTGTCTTGAAGTGTAAATAAATAAATTATTATTATTATTAAAGTTGAAGGCGTCCATTTCGGAGTGGTCATCTTCATCACCTTTCTTTGCATCAAATATTAATGCAGCATCCATTAAAAACCCTTCACAAACCCTGTGAAATAAAATTAATACAAGTCAATTATTCCGTACCCCCTATATAATTTCACTGCTGGAAATAGTTCATAGATAAATACTATAACAAAATTTATAATTTTAAAAGTTCGCTTTGCATGCGTTAATTCATAATACAATATAATATGTATTACTTAATTAATAGTCAATAACAATGGGTTGTTCATTTTTTTATGGCGAGGACAGTCCATAAAATACATACCAGTATGACCGATTATAAGTTGGATTTTTTAAACCAGCAGATAGACCTTCCCAATGTGCTTCTTTTGAAGACTTATTATTAGTGTCATGCCATATTAGGCTTTTCGTGTGACCTGTTTGTATGATAAAAGGTTATTAATATAAATACCATTCATTTCACGAACCAATTTTATGAAATTATGTTTAACTGTATAATTAATTATAATGTTTTTGAATGCAAGAGGTCATACACTGCTTAGTGCATAAATAGCTGTTAAGAAATTTAGAAGCACTGTACCTTCATTTAGCGAAGTGTCATCTAAATAATAATATATTTTCCTTCCTTTATTCCTTAGCCTTTTTATTTCATGAAGATATTTTAGTCTCCAAAGGACGATCTCCTGCTTGTCTATGACTTCTATGAGTGCACTTTTTCTGCTCCGTTTGATTTATGTGAACTTTAATGTTTATTTAATTATTATAAACAGACTGCTTTTTTTAAAATCTGGCAGAGACTCGTCACTGTTAACTGCTTCCAGCATCTTTTCCAAGGTGGGCAACTCATTATTAAAGAAGAAAGAATGAATTTTCCTGCATATTCCACTAAATGTAATGTCATCAAAATCATCACGTTTCATGTGCTTCTGTTGGGGAGGGGGAGATTGCAGGCGACTTTTTATGTTGTACTCTTTGAGAATATTGGACAGAGTAGCCCGAGATACGCCTGTAAATAATAAAATCATGTGCGGAGTTTCTAAAATATAATACATTTTATCACAATGCATGTTAGTTTCAAATATTTTTATAGTAATAATTTTATGAATCATCCTTACCGGCAACTTCTGCGATTTTGTTTATCATCTCAGTCCTATAATGAGGAGTATCTGCAGGCCAGGACTCAAATTGCTTAAAAATATTTATCACAGGTTGTTTTTCTACAGCACGCAGCGTTCTCTTTTTTTTGGGAGACATTATTATTTCGTCGGAGTCAACTTTTGGACCACGTTTTTTTCGCCGTTGGCTTTGGTCAGACTCAGCACTTATATGTTGTAAGCCACTCGGTCCAGCACCGGGATCACTCATAGCTCAAAAAAAAAGTAACGTTTTGTAAAAACAACCCAATGACAACACTGATAACAATACAATAATAAAGAAATAACTAAATATTATTTATTATTTTAATAAATAACAACAAAATCACGAAAATTAAACAATAACAAACAAAGTATTCACAAGTAAATGACATACATGACAATCTTAGAACATTGTCAAGTCAATTTCACAGACGACATAAACCAGTAAAATTAGAAATCCCCGGCTGTCACAGCTTATGAAGGGATTAAGTAATATTTTAGATTTGGTAGGATTATAGTGAAACAAAAAGCGTTGCAGTATTGTTGACTCCTGCTTCTTTTAGGTTTTTAGCATAGGCACTGTAATTTTAAATTGGAATGAAATAATATATCTAAATGAAAGCTACTTAATTTCATATGGTTGTTTTTTTAAATGATTACAATTAAGTGTGATAGCTGATACATAAATTCATTTTAATCGATTTGGCGTCAATCGTAACTATAACAAGTTTATTGTACTTTTGTTATAAAGTGTGCATCAAAAATAACCTTTTTTAACTTCTGTCTAATGCTATTATAAATGGAGTATAATTCTTTTTTAGCGCAGCACACGCCGGCTATCCGCTAGTAAGATATATCTATAAGCTCCCACTTTATAATCTTTTATGTTTCAGGTTCAAACTAGACCCTGGCAGCTACGTGATCGTACCGTCCACATTCGACCCTAATGAGGAGGGAGAGTTCTTACTGCGTGTGTTCTCTGAGAAGAGCAATAATATGACGTGAGTATTACCTATATAAAAGACTTCAGTTTCGTAGTAGTAGATGTAAAGTGGGAGGCCTTCCCATGCTACGTCTTCCGTTACGCGGTCGCCACTCCAGAACGTTTCGGCCCCAACGGCTATCTGTTCTGCGAGCATGTGCCCTGCCCAAAAAAATAGTGTACATAACACTTTCATCAAGTCGTGAATTTCTAAAATAGCCACAAACATGGTTGTTTTAAGGTTTAAAATTGTTTGTATACACATAACACCTTCATCTATGCATAGAACAGCGAAAATCCGAAAATGCGACATATCACCTTCATTCATTCGGCTTATTCTACAAATCCCCCCTGAAAAAGTGGAATATATAAAAACCAGTCTAGAATTCACCCCTGCTTATTTTTCTAATCCCCCAGAGAATCCCCCTCAGTGGGGAAAACTGAACCCTAATGTAAAAAAAATCACTTTATAAAATCACTGGTCTTGGAATAAGTTTTTTTTTTTTCCAATTCTTTTTTTCTCCCCTAAGCGGGATTATGAGGGGTGAATTCTAGACAGTTTTTATAGATTCCACTTTTCCTCCTAAGGGGGATTTTCAGAGGGGATTTGTGGAATAAGCCCTTCCATTCATGTCTTCGTGCGTATAGATAGAAAAAGAAAGAAAGAAAATACGTTTATTTGCGGTAAAAATGACGTAAAGAAAGAATAGGCATATTGTAATTGTATATTCAAATACTGAAAACACTGTGAGCATAATATGATTACTTATAATACCCCTCATTTTTCCAGAGAGAATGATGAGGACATCGGTATGGGAGATGTTGATGATCGGGTAAGTTAAATTCTCCATCCATTAGTTTAAAACTAATTAAAATCTTTACTACATGATTTCAGTTAGTTTTAGAAATGGAAATAGTCAGTATTTTTCGTTTATGAGCCCGGTTCATATAAAAAGGAAAAGTTTTTATTCAGTGCTCAAATTTTGACAAATTCAACTTAAACGTGTTTTATTATACACCTATTTCTTATTTTGATACGTCTTAGTACAAAAAAATTAAGTTATCGTAAACGAAAGATGTTTATTTTGAAACTGGTATAATGGATACTCGTCGCGCAACGCGCCGGCGGCGCGGTCAGTGAAACGGTACGCAGTAGTCGCCTATCAGCTGTGCACTCGCCCATTGATATTATTACGAATTGATTGTATCCATATTTTGCTGATTTCAAGTGGACCAAAAAAAAAGTATTGAACAAATAGTGGAAATCTGTTCTATTACTGATACTGAACCACCAAAAAAAAATCGCGCTCTGGTTAAAAACTTCCTGTATAGAGGCATGATGAACAGAGTGTAAAGTTCACTCATCCTCTATAGAAAAGGGAGGATCCCCCGACCAGACGGGTGTCGTGTCTGGTGGGCAACTGCCCAACGGTTCATGTCGGGATGTTGTATATATGCTAGTCGCGCGGTAAACTCTCATTGCGCGATGCAGGATTTGTGACGTCAGGTCTTTGATGCGTAGTTCGCATGTGGCGTTGTTGATGCCGCCATACATAATATGGCTTCCCGTTCACTAGAACGCGCGTTATAGGTGCACCCGGACCGCGGCCGATCGACGTCGACCATAGACTCAAAATATGTCTCGATATCGTCGATCGACCGCGGTCTGGTTGCACCCTAACGCATGCTTTGAAAACTTTGAAAATCCATATTATTTCGCATGTTTAACTGTTATTCTCTTTTATTTTTTATATTATTATCTCGTAGGTACAGTGCGTCATAAAAGAGTAGAAATTAAATGAGGGCGCCACTTTCTACGTAACTGTCACATTTTTGACGTAAAATGCTTAAACATGGCAACAATTTAGTATGGAATTTTGTTAGTTCCATTTTATTTCATTTCTACTCTTTTATGACGCACTGCATTACATACAACAACAACATTCTACAACATTCCTACATGTGCATAAAATAAGTGAATGATACTTATTTAAGTTTTGGAAGATCCGAGTCTCCTAACACAGGCTTAACTGCTTAAAAGGAGGTTGCAATCACTAGTTGGTAAGGTTTACTTGTTAGGACTGATTTTTCAATCGTCAGATAACTTTTATCTTAAGAATAAACATGGCGGTCTTTTTTTTTTCCCTACATCGTGCCTTAATCTCACCTGATGGTAAGTGATGATAAGGCCGAAGGTGGAAGCGAGCTTCACCCGGAATCCTCAACCACAGAGGAACTGGCTATCTTACTTCTAACTGCTAAAACACAACAAATGCTGTTAACATTGTTGTTTTGGCGACAGACTTAGATAAGATGGTGGTAGCTAGCCAGGCGGACTTAGAACAACCCCTACCACCAACCAAACCGAGCAGAAATTTTTGCCCCTGCTGGTAATCGAACCCGGGACCTCTGGATCTGAGATAGGTGGTTTTACCACTAGACCACAGAGGCGGTTTGACATATTTTCTATACAAAAGCTGTCAACCCGTCATATTGATTCCTCAAATAAAAGTATTCTGACGATTTAAAAATCAGCCCTTAAAATTATAAAAAAAAAATCATTTCATATAAAATTCACATGTTACGCGCATCAGATATCCCTACATGAAAACCCACACAGTAGTGCCGATTCCCTTGTTCACAAACTAAACTAAATTTAAGTTCAGTGCATCTTTTTCTTTCTATTTCATTAAGAAAAGGACAGAAGATAAATTTTTGTTTAGTCCTGTCAAATTAATCAGCGCTTGACGTAAATTGACGTAATTTTAGTCGGCAAGTTTTTAATCACGTCTAAACTTGTATGGAGTAGGGACAGGCGCTGATTAATTTGCCAGGACTAAACTAAAATTTATCTTCTGTCCTTTTTTTAATGAAATTGAAAGAAAAAAAAAGCACTGAACTTAAATTTAGTTTAGTTTGTGAACAAGGGAATCGGCACCATTACTCAGCTCCCTAAAACAATATTTTCTCCTCAGGTAAAGGAAATAACCCCCAACCCAGAGCCAGCAGACCCGGTGCGTGACTTCTTCAACCGACTGGCTGGTGACGATGGCGAGGTGGACTGGCAGGAACTCAAGGAGATCCTCGACTACGCCATGAGAGAGGGTACGTAACGTTTTTTATTTTATTTTTTATTATTAACGCCCATCGGCCATCGTAGACGAGAGACAATCGTTGGCGTAGTTTTTTGTCCGTGTAAATAAAACTCGCAACCCAGCGTGCGAGTATGACCAGGGGCCCAAGTCTACTATTTTTATAAATTCGTCACTCCAACACGATCCCACTGTCACTTTGCTAAAAGTTCGTAATCTGCTAAATTCATAATGGTCGATCATTGGTCGGTCAATGGTCTCATAATAGAATTGTATTACAATAACATTTTGAACATTTATTCATGCCAGATTTCATTTATATATATTTTTACATATTATTTATTAGTGTTTTAAGCAATCTGAAGTAGTAGGAAGTTGGAAGTTTAGTAGGAAGTTTCATTATGTACCAATTCCTTCAATGGAGTGTCAGTGGCTGACCATTGGAAAGTCATAATGACGCCATTATATTGGTAGTTTACCAAACTTGTCAAAATCAACAATTATGAAATCAATGATAGACCATTCTGACACTATTGTAATAGCAGACTTGAGGCCCTTCTGCCTACTCCCATGGGAGAATTTAAGTTTAAGTTAAAATGAAACAATGGATCTTATACTTTACGGACACCAAAAGTACGCTGAGGAATACCCCTCGTATACTGGATTTAAGAAGTAAGGAGGAAAGTTATTCCAAAATGATCTTACTAAAATCATACGTCGAAATCTCTGGCGACGTTTTGAAACAAACATTATGCTTTTTTGAAACAGTTGTTATAAACTCAGATGTTTGCAACCATAGAAATATTATGTACTTTGTAATATATGATGAAGAAAAAAAGTTTTTGTAATAAAAAAAAAATCTCTTTTCGATGGATAATATTTTATTAAAAATAAATACTTATTTGCCAGTTGATTATAATAATAATTATGACTGATAGAAATCCATTATATCTTATACATTTGTGTGATTAACACAGCTTCCACGAAATATACTAAAATATCAATTGTGTTAATCCAAATAATAAATACATATGTATGTACCTATAGATTAGATTATGCTTAGAGTGAACCTAATTTATTTCATTATTCACAAAAATTGAGCACAAATGTAATATCTTAATGACGTAACATGCATTGTATTTCATGTTTTTGCTAAATAAATTATTATTATTTTTTAGAGAGGCCTAAATTAAAATTATTAAAAAAAAAGAAAATATATTGTTTGAGCAAAACGTATTGTTTTATAATCAAGGAATAATCGTACGATTTTTTTTTGAAATCTTATCATTTATTTTGCTTATACTACCCAAGAGTCGGGATTTATTCTTTGATTGTAGTAACAATGTCTTATAGTGAATTCATATTTCATTGCATTCTCATATTACATAATATTTGATATATAAATCTTATAAATGAGGTAATAGAAAATGATTCTGACCATTTCTTAAGCGATGAGATATAAATTCGACTCTATAAATAGGCAGGCCGGCATTATATAATTATTTTATCTGTATTTTTATCATATACTGTTTTAAAATGCCCATTTCTGAGCTTCTCAATGTGATAACGCTTTGTGTCGAGTTAAATGCCGCTTTCGTTTCGTTATGCTTACCGTGCCAAGGTATAGTATATGTAAGTATTTAATATACGATAATTACTATATTTTTGTAGACCTTTTTATTTATCTATAGGTTTTTTTTTTTCTTATGACACGTAGTTTTAACTTGTTTGAGTTTATAAAAATTATTGATGTAAATATTTAATTTAATTTGCATAATGTATGATTTTATTTTTATTTAATTAATGTGTGTATTATTAATAAATAAATGATCATCGATTTCCACAAAAGAACTGCACTTTGTAAGTAGATTGAGTACTAAAATAATTTATATTATTTTTTATTGTTTGTATAATATTATAATGTAAAATAGGCATTGAAATCTGTCCGTCTGAACATGTGAAATAATCATTATTATTGGTAGAAAAAAAATGTACATACCTACTCAATTTCATAACGAATGTTAGTTTATCCATATAGTCGTGAATTCTTCACCTCCACTTTTTAACCGACTTAAAAAAAGGAGGTTATGCATTCGACGCGTTTTTTTTTTTTTTTTTTTTTGTACAGGAAAAGTTTTTAACCAGCGCGCAAATTTTTTTTGGTGGTTCAATTTCACATATTAATAACACATTTCCATATTTTTTTCAATATTGTTTTTTTTTTTTTTGGTACTTGAAATCAGCAAAATATGAACACAACTATTGGTAATCATATCAATGGGCGAGCGCACAGCTGATAGGTACCTACTACTGCGTTGCACTACGAGTATCCATTATACCAGTTTCAAAATAAACATATTAACGATAACTTAATTTTTTTGTACTAAGACAAATCAAAATAAGAAATAGGTGTATAATGAAACACGTTTAAGTTTATTTTGTCAAAATTTGCGCACTGATTATTACTGCCTGTATTTTTACTGTTAAATCATCTTTATGCATTTAACAAAAGAAACACTGTCGGTAACTAAACCCATCTCACTTGCAATGGTTACAATTTTAAACACGCACTATATGGATATACTTACGAGATACTTCACCTTTTACACAAAGCAAACCCTACAACAATAGGACACGTATCCCACTACCCAACAGAGCTAGCCATGCGTCACGGCGCTGCGTACGACGGCGGCGGGGGGGCCCCCGGGCCCCCGCTGGGCGCGGGCCCCGCCGGCAACGAGCCCAGCTGCCTGGAGCAGCTGCTGTGCGCACTGTGCACGCCCATCTGCAAGGAGGTCGGCATTGACCTGCAGCAGATGCAGGCGCAGAATAACCAGGAGTCTGTGCATCTGACGCAGCCTCAACCGACCACAGGTATGGAGAAATGCATGGGAGGACTGTGGGATGCTCTGACTACCGACACATCTACGGAAAATACGCGACGGAAACTTGCATGCAATACTTTTAAAGTTACCTGCGACTTACTAGACCCAAATTAATAAGTCCAAAATCAAATGCGCACTTCCGCTCGTCAGATTTTTACGACTACGCCAAAAAGGGACGTAATGTCTGTCATAGAGAATTTCAAAATTCTCTCTTTTTTTTTGTTTATTTATTTAATTATTTATGTACGCACGGCTACAAATCAAGCTATACATTTCCAGTATAAGCTAAACTCTCATTTGTACGGAAATCTTGCACAATGTGAGATCAGCTTATACTGGAAATCGCCGTGTGTACAGTCGCCAGCACATCAAATTACCACAAACTGTAAAATTTCTCATTCGATTTTCATCTTAACCACCAGGATTTTAAGGTTTAAAATCGTTTGAAGAAATTTGAGTTTCGTATAACCTGGCGCCCAAGTCTGCTATTTTTATAAAATCGTCACTCCAACACGATCACATTGTCATTTTGCAAAAAAAATCGTAATCTGCTAAATTATAATGGTCGATCATTGGTCGGTCAATGGTCTCGTAATAGAATTGTATTACAATGGGATTGTCGTATTGCCATTATTATAAAACCCGTTAGTAGAAATGATTTTCGAAAAACTACTACTAAATTTGAACATTTATTCATGCCAGATTACATTTATATATATTTTTACATATTATTTATTAGTGTTGTAATAAGCCATCTGAAGTAGTAGGAAGTTGGAAGTTTAGTAGGAAGTTGGAAGTTTAGTAGGAAGTTGGAAGTTTAGTAGGAAGTTTCATTTGTCATTATGTACGAGATTATCAATTCTTTCAATGGAGTGTCAGTGGCTGACCATTGGAAAGTTATAATGACGCCATTGTAGATTACCAAACTTGTCAAAATCAACAATTATGAATATATGATAGATCATTCTGACACTATTGTAATAGCAGACTTGAGGCCCTGATGTGTTGGCGACACACAGTAAAATACATAAAGATACGACTCGACATCGCATAGTTTCTATAAATGTGTCGGTATATTCAACACAAAAAGTTGCTAATAGACTGTCAAACTTAAGTCAAGGAATTTGATTGACTGTCAATCACAGCAGTTAATATGAGTTTAATATTATGTTGGTAAGTTTTGTGTTGATTAGCCTTTCAGAGACTGGGTGCATTTCGCGTATCTGAGCTGAGCTACAGTGGGGCTATAACTTTTGGGCACTTAACTCGAGGGGAGCAATGCAAAAAGTATTGATAGTAGAAATCTAGCAAAAAAATTATTTAGTCTGCACAAACGAAACGCACTTAAAAAAAAATAAGAAGCCAAAAGCCTCTTATCCAAGCAATAAAAGTTTTTCAATTTAGTCCATGCATGCACAGTACAGCTGTACTGTAAATTGGGAAAAAAATGCCGAGTCATATTCGTTTATGTTACGTCTGCTTGTATATAAGCAACGCGATTTTGGAATAAACTAAATCAAATCAGATATTTCCAAAATAAATGTTGCAGCTGAAATAATCAATAAAAAGTCCATAGTTTTAGGTTTTTCTAATTAAATATTAAATTCTATAAATAGAAGGTATATTTGGATTGCTTACACATTGTCACAAGTTAACAAAAAATCTTATTCTAAATGTGAACTAGCATAATCAAAGCAAAAAGCGTATAATTAAAATAGGTATTGGAGTTTTTAACCACGTTTGGGTTCAACTCAAAGAGTAGTATTAAAATATTTATAATATTTATAATTGCTTTTATAAGCGAAAATATGTTTAATATTAATAATAGTTATATTATAAAAGAATATTTTTTTTAAATTTATAATTGTTTTATAATTATATATTAATGAACGAATATTCTTTGCAAATAACTAATGTCTATAAGATTTTTTCAGGTGGCCAGCATCAACGATGCATGCATTGCTTTACTTAAATAATATCACTTTTTATCGAAATGGAGGATTAAAAATGCACGATTTAAAATGTCTGTTTTTGTTATTATTTTATGTAAATATATTTGTCCCCATTTTTATGATTTATATTTTTCAGGTTACCACGGACACAATTTATTTTATGTTTTTGTACTGTCAAATGTCAAATAATGCAAAATATTGTCTTGTCTATGGATCTATAAGCAATATTTTGCATATTATGTCTGCCTAACGCCACTAACATTAAAAATGTAAGAGTTTTCAAAAATGTATATTTTTGGAAATTTGTACATTTTTACGCTTAAACGCATGGTATCTTACATCGGAAGTGAACGAAAATGGGCATTTTAAAATTGTTTTATTTAATTTAATTTTAATTTCGCTGTAGGTAGTTAAGTCACCTCCATTTCCATAAAATATCGCTAAGTTTTTATTTTAAGACGTGGCACTGAATTTAGACGTTATGGAACAGATTTTGGAGTTGGGTTTAATAATTTTGTTACTTATTTGTAGCAATTATGTGTCATAAACGTATTTATCTATTTTTTTTCCAATATTCAATTCATTTATTTCAGATAATTACAATCACTAGAAGTTATTATAATCATCCAAAGGTTTGAAAAAAAAAAACACCCACAACAATAAAACACTGAATCAGGACCGCACCACTCGCACATGTAGTTTATGAACGAGCAATCCACATCCATTCTAAAAAAATATATAAATTTATATTTTTTTTTATTTTTTTATTGAACGAGAAAAAAAAATACTTTTAAAATAATACGACTAACTTTCAAAAACAAAATTGAAGAATGATCTTTTTTTTTTTGTCGAAACACCTATCATCAAAATAGGTATCTGTCCGGTGGCGAATTTGCCAGTAGGCTTAAGCCTAGGGCGGTAGATTTTAGCGGCGTAGTAGTAACTCCTGTATACATCATGAAGAGGCCATGGCGTGCTAGATTTTCGTTCTAATTCTCTAACTTTTCTGCATTTGAGAATTATGAGACGGGCTATAAAAAAAATCCAAACCCGACGCACTCGCTCTTGCATCCCACATTCTGGCTTTTCGATTAAAATGTCCGTGAATAGCATTTTTTTTTTGTCATTATTCACGTTCTGCAAAATGTTACTAGAAATACCTACATAAACTCAGAAGACCGGTCGGCGGCCTCATTTTATTTTGCCGCCTTAGTCGATTGAGCTTTGATTAGCTCAGAAATATACCCAAAAACTATTTTTTGTGAAATTTCAACCAAATTGTTTGGGCTGTAAATATAATCTAGAAACTAATAATTGTAGAGGTAAGGATGGCAAAAAAAATTCAAGCCTATACTTAATGTGTTAATCCGCCACTAGTCTCCATATGTCGACACAGTTGGCGCAGTGGTTAAGCGATTGACTGCTGCGCTGCGTGTCGCGGATTCGATTCCCGCACGGAACAAATATTTTTATGACCTAAGTAGTTGTTCCGGGTCTGGCTGTTTGTGTATGTGAGTTTAAATGTTTGTCCTTTACAAACATTTAAACTACATTACACCCACAATACAGGAGAAATTCCTAGTGTGGGGCAACGTTATAAATGAAAAAAAATAAAAATCCGTGTGGTTCCGGATTAAGAATGTGGCCACCCCATCTTATCCCATGGGTGGGTGGAGCTTGAGACCTAGTGAATACCATCTTAGCACCTTGGGTCACCCGCACGGGGAAGGTAAACCACCAACAAAAGCATTCTCAAGGAGGATTGGTGTCAGGCAGGCGGCCGATTGTAAAACTGTGCCAAGATCCCTAGCAAAATGACGAGTGAAAATATGACGAGCAAAAAAAATACACCTTTTTTCCCCCTTTTTCCCTTTTTTTATTCTACCTGAATTAATAAAAAAAGAAGACAAAATTAATATCGTATTTATAAAAAAACTAAAACAATTTTTTTTTTTTACTTATTGCTTACGAATGATACTCATTGTTATAGTATATGGATAACATAGTACCGTAATTAATTAGAATTATGAATTTGATTTTCCGAATACTTACGTAGGCGTTCATACAAACTTATCGCGGCATGTAGAATGTGAAACGTCAAATCCGAATTCTTAGATTGTCGCGTATAAAAGAATAAAAGCCGATTTACTAAACTTAATCGAAATAAAGACACACATAAAAATCTACACACCCATCTTTCCATAACTCATAAACCCAGTACCACGTCACACAGCTTGCCTACTCTCTCTATTCCCTTTTTAACCTCTACAAAACATTACAGAGCTGAAAGGCCAGGGCTTCTCAAAGGAGGTGTGTCGCAGCATGATCGCCATGCTAGACAAGGACGGCTCGGGAGGACTCGGCTTTGAGGAGTTCAAGACTTTGTGGATTGATTTGAGGAACTGGCGGGTGAGTAGACTTTAGCTTACCCAACATAAGTATGCGCTTCGGTAATCTTCGTGTTTCCGGATTAGCACGAACGTCTCGCCACAGATCTTACAGAGTAACCCTCCACAGGCAATATTTCTAAGTTTTGTACTAAGGGCGTGGACACATCGCACATTAATTTCCTTAACGTCATTAAACAAAAATTATCAATTTTGAGCTAAGTAACACCATCTATACTATGAACTATTCCCTATTTTTTCCAAAAACACTGGCTTTAATACACTAGAATAACAAAAGATATGACCGACATAATTACTCTACTTTTATTTATACCCTTTCCAAAATAATCAAAACTTTAAACGCTTGTACTGAAAATGTGTATATTTTGTTTAGTGACGTTAAGGAAATTAGAGTGCGACATGTCTACGGTACGGCACCGGCCACCGTGTAACGGCACGGCGCCGTGCCGCGTTCGGTACACCGCGGTGGCATACGGCGAACCGCTATGTTTTGTTGTTGTTTAGTTCGCACGTGTTAATTAATGCATAATAATGGCACAATTTAGATGTTGACTTTTTAATTTCACTAGTGGAAACATGATACTTTGATTCTGTTTTTTCTTCATTCAATTCAAATTCAATTTGATTTCAACTTTATACCAGCAGTACTATTTTAGATGAGAATACTGTGACATTTTTCTTTTTGCAAAAAAGATTAGGTTCGATTCCTGGCTAAAGTTAAAAAATAAAGGAAAAATGCAATTTTTGTTGTCTCCAAAAGGAAGATAAGGTTACTTTAACGATTACTATATTTATCACCTCATGTTTTTGCCCTGAAATGCCATCTCAAAAATTCCTCCTGTATTATTATGAAATTCCTCCTGTATTATTATAAAGTCCTCCTGTATTATTATGAAATTCCTCCTGTATTATTATAAAATACTCCTGTATTATTATAAAATTCCTCTTTTATTATTATAAAATTCCTCCTGTATTATTATAAAATTCCTCCTGTATTATTATCCAAATAGTTATAAACCTTTTTGGTCCACAGGCTGTCTTCCGTCTCTACGACACAGAAGGCCGCGGCGCGATCCCCGCTGACCATCTCCGCGACGCTCTGCACTCCGCAGGATACACAGTCAACGCTCACGTGCTTAACGTGCTCGCTCATAGGTAACGTATTGGAGGGATTGCTAGTTTGTACCTACAAATTGAAACTAGCTCCCCTGGATGTTGTCAAGACACTAGTGAATAGATTTTAGGCAAGCGTGCACCAACGTCGACCGCATCCGATCTCTTCTTTTGACATGACAGTAATTTTTGAGTCAGTAAAAGGATTGATCAGTCAGCAGGCTTAGCACGACGCTTACCTACTGTTTCTACTCTACTGTTGAATAGAAATCGCTTGTCAACCCTCCTCGAAATCTTTTCTTCCCGAGCACGAAGGTTACCTCGTGCTCGGGGTCTACGTGTGAACGTAGACTCGGGTTTCTTCGTAGACAGTGACTTTTCCATAGCAACTGGGTAGTCGCTATTGATGTGTATACTACCCAATTTTACCGTATTTTTTCGTTTAATCGTTCGGAAAATAAATAATTTTAATGCACTGCAAGTGGGCTTAATTAAGACTGCGCCGAGCGCACAGGTGGCGCCCTCATCGTTTGTTCGGTGATTTGTTTTATTTTAGAATGAAAATGCAGAAATTAACCTCGTTAAGTTGTGCTCCACAATACTACTAAAATTGTTATGTTTTATTGTAATCATTAAAACGGAGCTCAGTGGCCACTATTTTCCGTTTTAATGATTACAATAAAACATAACAATTTAAAACTATTGTTTGTAATAATAATAACGTGAACGTGAACGTTAACGTGTTCTTGTGAAGCACAACTTAAGGTGCTTATTTTCTGCATTTTCATTCTCTAATAAAATAAATCACCGAACAATCGATGAGGGCGCCACTGTGCGCTCGGCGCAGTCTTAACTGTGAAGGCCAAGAGCTACTCTGTTTTGGATGAAAAAAAAAAAACAATTGAATTTCATAAAGTACACATATTTTTTTTTTTTTGGAAAATTTCACCGATGTATCGATATTTGTTATTTGATATATCGAAATCGATATCTTTTTTTTTTATATATCGAAACTTTTGTCATTTCTTGCATCCCTAAGAGTGACTGTCACCAGCCAGTGTCACTCTTATCCGACTTTTTCGGAGATTCCAGTAACTTCGCAACAAAACGAGGTGGCGCCACTTTCTGCGCCGTCATATTCCTTTGACTATGTTTGAGACAACTGGCACTTTATGTTAAATTTAAGGTTGATGGGTATTCCTGGAAACCTATGTTAGGTCACAGATAATATAATACTACGTACAGATACTCAATCCCATACAAAGAAATGGCACCTCCCTAACTAAGTCTGGCTATTTTCTTCCTCCATTTTTTAACAGATGGCAGCATCAGCGACTCACTAATTGCCAGAGACTGTAGTTTTACAACGCCATCTAGGAGTCGGCCTCAGACCTGACGAAAACAGAATTAGACTGACAGACAGAATAGCTACCTACATATAGAACGTTTCGTGTAATCCTTTTGTATAGAAAGATTTATAGTTCCAGGTTGTCAAAAAAAAAGAAGAAACGATAATTGTGTACCAAAAACTTGATTGTATTATGGGGTTCGAATTGAAGTAAAAGGCTTAATTTATCTTTTTTGTTGAAAATACGTGATTTATTAGTGTTAATAGATAAATCAACATTAAACAAGGAAGTTTGGATTTTTACTAATCTTACTCCAGCCAAAATCTGCCGATTTTTGGTGATTGTTAATTTCATAAGTGTTACCTATGCTGCCATCTATGAATTTTCTTCAAGACTAATTATAATTTGTTCGAGTTGAGACCCCATGCTACGTAGTTAGGGTCAGTTCATACTAGAGCAGAGTCGAAGCGCATCGACGCGTCAATCTGAAACTTAACATAGCAAATTCACCATTATTTCCAGAACATAATACACATATTTCTTCTAAAATAAAAAAAAGACGCGCGAATTCGCTCGCATTCTACGCGATCAACTCTAATTGGTGCGCGTTACGTTGTAGAGATAAGGGTGAATTTGCTGTGTTATCCTTTAGATTGACACTTCGCTGCGCTTCGACTCTGCACTAGTATGAATCGACCTTAGGCATTTGGTAAAATGCCACCGACGTGTTAGAGACATTTTCAATCTAATCATATCGTTTACTTCAACAGATACGGCTCCTCCGACGGCTACATTCAGTTTGACGATTTCATTATGTGTTCGGTGCGACTCAAGACCATGATCGGTGAGTTTGACACGACATTATACCATATTAATAAATAACTAATTAGTTACTGTACTTGAAATAGATAGAACATTATGCTAGTATGTATTCTGGGAATGGTAGGAGTAGCTTGACAATCTGAAAGTGAATTTATGTTTAAACAAGCAGGTAAAGAATGAATGTTTGCTAGTGTTTTGGGAGACATAGAGTAATTGATTTTAGTTGTCTTTGGGAACTTGAAAAGTAACATACGTCTAAATCAGGCGTGGATACAGAGACCACATAACTCTGAATTAGGCATAAACATAGTTTTATAACCTGTGTTTTTACTTTATACACAATACAGGGTCATTATCTTTTGTAAAAAGTCATAGAACAAAGTCGTTGTTTATGGTGTTATTAATATAGTCCTGAGAAGTTGTTATCAATGACCCTGTAGGTATATGACTAAGATACATAATATATATATGTATGTATGGTATGTAGATAAATCGTAGTCATCGGCGAAATTGTTGAGTTTACGGAAAATAGGTGACAAAGGTTTTTTTTAAAAGGGCTTTCACGGCTTTGGGAATGCTTTGAGTTTATAATATCGATGGCCCCACCGAATAAACGTGCAATGCTTCGAACACGATTTTTTTTTTTACATTTTTCGTTTCTTTTGCTAAGAACAAACTTAACATTGTAGTTGGTAAACATAATCTCCCATACATTCCAACTGCAAATGTAAGTTTGTACGCACAATATCGAGAGATTTACCATGTTATTTTAAGACCATAGACTTCTTATAGATTTTCCCGTAAGCTATAAGTATAGAACTATTTTCTGTATTTTTTTTTTTTTTTCAAAACTTTTGATTCATTAGTTTCGGAGATAAGGGGGGGTAAATGGTAAAGTTCCGTCTATTTTCATTTATAACTTTAAAACAATTTATTTTAAAATTATAAAAAAAATATTTGAGACCCTCACAGTAAGTCCTTTCATTTGATATGTCACCCGGTACAGTTAGCAAAACTTTTTTTTTTTTAAATTTTCTTGTTCAAAACTGACCCTAATATTCTAAATTAATTTATTTACGGTTCACGTCCGTGTTTGGGTCACTCAAATTGATATATATACCAAATTTCAACTTAATCGGCCCATTACATTCGGAGCAAATTGGCTGTGACAGACAGACACACGTATTGAAAAAATAATTGAAATGTATTCTATAACTGATAATGAACCACCAAAAAAATTTGCGCTCTGGTTAAAACTTATCCTGTGTGTATAAAAAGTTGTATAGTGTAACCTCCTTACTAATAAACATTGTATAGCGTCTGTATAGTTACACAACGCTTTGTCTTCTTCTATCGAAAGTCAAATTACTGACGAGTGAAAGAGAGAAATCGGTGTGTAACTATACAGACGCTATACAACGTTTATTAGTAAGGAGGTAAGACTTCTGTGTCTACTTTCAAGTAAAAATTGTAGTTACGTGCATAATGCATGATTTTAAATGAATGTGTTATAATTTTGATCAGCATATTGTGTCTATCTAGCTAGCGTAATTAGCTACCCAAGTAATTGAGAATTAGTTATTGTTTGTGATTGTTTATTCTTATTTTTCTCTAATACACTGATGTAAGTACGGTTCTGCAACGCAGAAATGATCAGAGATTTCTTCATAGGTCTAGTAGGTACCTATATAAATAAAAATTGTACAATCAACATCAGAATTAAGTGGTCTGTCTACTCCTTTTTCGTTCATAAATATTTTTGTCACAAATCATCGTCTAAAAACATCTTTAAAACTGTGTTACATTTAGTTTTTCATTTAAAAGTAATATCAATAGTAGCGAGTTTACCCATGATATTGATTGTTCAATTAATTGTGTGCTATAACAAAGTTATTACAACAAATAATAACTATAACAGCGAACAACGAGCCACTCGAGAATCTCGAGCGCGAGCTGCAATGGAACAAGTGAGCGGCGCCGACCACGCCACGCACCACGTAATATATACTCACAGGAATTACGTCACTGTACCGCTGTCTCACCTGCCACGGGCTGTGCGGGAATGTTGCCAGATACTAAATAATAGAAGGTGTTGTTAGGTCAAAAAGTTTGATTGTAGACAAGGGCTAAACCAATGCTGATATCTCGGCCCGTGTGACCTAATTTAAACTACTAAATTGCAATCAAGAATAAGAAGTAAGAACATAACCATTTAACGAGTAGTTTAAAGCTAGACAAGTAATTTAAGGTGGATCCACTTTTGGTTTCCACCTTAAGAAAAGGAGTAAGATTACTGTGGATACTGCAGATTTTTTTTTATTTTACTAAAAGTTCTAGAGTGAGAAACAAATGGGTACTTAAAAAAACTACTGAAATACTAAATTATGCGATAGTCAATGTTAAAGGAAAACTTTGTGACCTAAAACAGCCTGGTTTTAATTTAATTGAATATTATTCAAACACATTTCCTACACAGCCTCCGAACATAAATTATTGTTTGCGATAGTACTTCAGAAAATCTAAAGCTCTACTGTGAATTGTTTGTTAACTTTTTGAAATATTTATGAAACCTAAAACTATTCGCAGACAGTAAGCCCTCCACTTCTTTTGGACATTTTACAAGTATCTAATATTTATTAAAAAGTTTCAAGATCCATAAAAAAACAATTTTCCATAAATACCATGTAGAATGTCCCCCGCACTAAAACGCTTACTAACTATTAACTTTCGCGCCAAAACAGACAAAAAATACTAATATAAACAATTTGTTTTACAGATACGTTCAAAGGGAGGTCTTCAGGCGGTGATTACGCCACTTTCTCCCTCGAAGAATGGCTGAATCGCACAGTCTACTCATAAACGTCAAGCCTAAACATGCCTTATTGTTATATAGCTAAGGCTTATTTACGCAAAATGTACATTGAAAAAATCCTACTAAGTGTTGCCGTCATTTTATAAAAATGTTACATTTCTTTGCATAAAAAAAAGATGTTATTTAAAATTTATAATGAGTACAATTTTTTGCAAGTAAGTGTATGTGAGATTCATACGTCTAAGTCACAAAATATATTTTATTAATTAAGAATTAACATATGGTGACTTAATTTTCACTCTATACGGGTATTATATCTGTGTAATTGACTAAAATAACAAAAAAAAAAAAACATATTTTTGTATTTCGCTCACTGTTTTGTGCTAAATGTTATGAATAGTCAATTCATGTTGCAAAATAGTTTTTAATTTGAACAGTATTTCTCTATCCACCGATTGTCCATTCCAATGTGCTAGAGCGTTTTGTCTATGGATCATCTATGGTCAAGGCGTCCGTGTTTAGTTCTGTGCGATTAGCTATTTACAGCTTTTTTTACGTGAAAATTAATATTTAAGTTATATTTCAATTTATTGCACTTCGTTGCATTGACAATGCATTTTTATATTCGCAGTACATTTATTTATTTTGACATACTTTTTGTTTTCTTTTTGAAGATCTGAAATAAAAACATTTATTCATAATTATTTTGTTTTATTTTATTTCTGCCCTGACACACCTGACAAGTAACTAAGTAGTACCTTCGTATGCATTAGAGTCGTTTTCTAGCCAACAAAACATGTTAGCTTAGCTCCTGTCAGTGCTGTCATTTTAGCGCTTTCGGGGCTAGATCTAGCGCAACTTTAGAGCAATCGACTTCTTTTACTTTCTGTTAACTCTTAACGGAAAAACTAGCGCTATAACAAAAATATTGGTACAATAGGTAACCTACCATTTTTAACCAATAATATTTTGTAGACAAATTGGCAGTGGCGAAAAATATATATTGGGGTTAGCCCAGCGCAACATAGAACCACAGCGAGGGCCATCTGGATCTGAAGTCTTCAAATTCCATCAACAAAAGCAACCGACGGCCACGATGACGATTTTTCGGTTGATTTTCTTAATTTTTGTTTTGCATTTCTTTGAATCTAACATTAATTTCTTAAAGAATTCATATTTTTTAAATAAATTATCAATAAATATTTATTTAATTATTTCGAACTCGTTATTTCATAAATAGGATAAAATCTAGCGCTTATTAAAATCACACGTTTAGCGGAACCTAGCGCTTTTTTTGGGTGGAGATAGCGGCCAACACACTCGAATAGACCTGGCTATACTGGCTCCTACTTATTTATGACAACCTGGTAAAGATAGCATGGATTTACTGACTGATTTCACGCAACTGAACAACCGAGGTGGAAGGAATATTAATTAAATATGAAATAAAAAACGGATAATGTTTTGATACCTATTTTATTCTTAAAGATAAGTTTCATGTCGACATTCACAATACATACACAAAAACACGTTAAATTATATATTTACCTAATTTATGTAAATGCTTTTACAAGTACACAATATTTCACTAGTAACGCACGACGTACCCAGACGTAAAAATGACGGAACGTGCTCAAGAAAACAGACGGGAAACTTGAACGAGAGAGTATGAGTGACTTAAGGTGAAGCTAGTCGACGGCTCGAACTCGGTGAGCGTGGTCAAAATGCATGCTATTTCATCAAACATTGTGTGCGAAAGGGACAGACACTGTGATGAGCGGTAAGAAGCTAGTGCGCGCACGGATACACACCTTTGGGCGTATTGATATAATGACAAAAGTACTTAATATTACTTAACTCAAAACAAAATGATTTGGACTTTTGAAAAAATTATCTATTTCTGTACGGTTTCTATTTTGCCATTTTCACACAACATAATCAATTGGACCCTGTTATGCAGAAAAGATCCAACCAACGTGTTATTAAACGTTGGTTGGATCTTTTCTGCATAACAGGGTCCAATTTAGTTACGCCCAAAGATGAGGTGAAATTAGTGTTGAAATATGGAAGTTTTGACGATAATAACTTCCTAACCGGTATTTATTTCCAAATTCTGTTTCCATACAGGACTAGATAATGGCGAGACAAATTGATATTATTTTTAGTTTTGAATGTACACCGTCACATACGAGTAATCACCATACTGCGTTTGTATGCAAGAATGACCGACTAGAGTGTCCTTAAGGAATGTAGCTTAAGTCCCTCCTGTTTCCTGTGACCTGTGTCTTTTGAGATTTTGAAAAAGCTTGTGTATCGCTAACGATTAAATTTACTGGATGTGTACGTAGCATAACACTCAGTTACTGAGTTTTGAACTCATCAAACTCTATGCAGTTTGAAGAGAAAAAAAAAATAATATATAGGGTTTTTTTTTTTTTTTTTTCTCGGGGATTTCACCTTAAGTAATGCCTTAACCTTAACTTATTGACAAATTCTCAACTCAGAAACAGGGTGTAAGGCCTACACTTGCTAAATGTCGATGTGTCATATTTACGGCTTGGTACCGTAATTCACGTCATTTAGTTTTACATAAGATCGTTCCAGTCCTCCGCTGCGTCGTCGTCCATGCCTTCCTCAGCCTGCGGCTCCTCGCTTCCGTTGCCGGCCAGCGCGATATCAGACACTTTGTATTGAGGCAGATCTGATGAACGAATCACTAGTTTTGCGCCGTCTGTGGAGAAAGTTATTATTTCAATATTTTCCTTTATTATAAAGCATGGGAATGGAATGGCCATAAAAAAGACACGCGTCAAATACACTATATCTCCTCCGGCTAAAAACTTATTGATGTGAACGCGTTGCATCTATTGATTTTTCCTTTATAAATTGTAATAAACGGATACATTTTAGAATACAAATCGATACAATTTTATAATTCTTAATTTTATTTAAATACCTACACGAAATCTACCCAAAACCAGTGCGGCGATTAACCACGTAGCAAGAATAGCAATTGCTACGGGCCCCGCGCAAAAGGGGGCCCCGCGTATCCAAAGTCGCTCACCTCCACAAACAATAATAATTTTCCCGAAGATGAAAGAAATACTGACAACTTACGAGTATGTCTAACTTTAATTTTGAATAACTTTTGAAAAAGTGAATTTATCGAAAAATTATAAGATACTTTTTTTAAAGAACGATAAATTTCCTATAAAGGGCATTTTGAACTAGCTCTCGCGGTAAACATTTTTAGCGTCGCAAACATTTTTTTTTTTTTGAAACAAATTGTTTACACTACAATTTTTAATTTAAAAGTCTAGCGATAAAACTTATAGTTTTCGAAATAAAAAATTATAACGGAAAAATTGAGGGCGTTTCCATGCTAAACTCGTTGCCTTGACGACCAAGTCTTTTGTTAATATTCATAATGGAGGTACTTCTAAATAGTATTTAGTCACAACATGGAGGCAGTCACGTGACAGGCCTCTTTGGTATTTTTCGGACTCTTTGGGGGACTTTTGAGTGGATATAATAAACCAAAATAGAATATTACTCATCATCATTATTGCTTCTTTTGAAAAACAAGGGATCAATACTAACGTGATAAGGTTTAATTATAATAATAATAATATACACTAATTCATAAAATTGCCGTTTTATTTAAGTACGTATGTGTACTGTTCACAAATGAGAATGTCAGCGCGGAGAAAGCTTCTTCGAAATCTACCTCCTCCTGCGGCTTGCCGAAGGAATTTTTGTACTTAAAATATATTAATTACTAGGTAACCAAATTTACAAATTTATGCATCTACTTATCAGTTAAATATGTCTGTGCTTTAATGTATAAAATTTACAGGGATACTTTGCAAAGTATCCTTTTAAATACTGTACTGTACTTTACTTTTCTTTGAAAGTACCTACTCATCTATCGAATACAAACATTCTTGTAACCACCACTTCCGCAACGCAACACAAAACTTATTGAAGGGTAGTTGAGTAATTGATCTAGGCAAAGCATTGATGCAGAGACAAACAATTTTGGAATAAATGTGATTTTGTCTATGATACATTGACATAATCGATTGTGTACAACATACTTAGCACAGTGCCATCCATAGCCATGAGCGAGGCGTAGTGCGAAGGCGGCACGCTGAACCGTAGACAGTTGAACATGCGCTCCGAACGCATGATGCGCACAGGCTGGTAGCGACGAATAAACGGAGTCATAGTCTCTTTACCAGGGAGGAATGGTTCGCCGTATATCTGCAATTTTAAAATACGTTGTTATACTTTAGGAGAACCTATCGTAAATACTTATGCCTTGAAAAAATTGGCGTAGGTAACAAGCACTTAGGCTCATTCAATCGGCTTATTCCACAAAGCCCCCCTGAAATTCCCCCTTAGAAGGAAAAGTGGAATCTATAAAAACAGTCTAGATTTCACCCCTGATAATCCCGCTTAGGGGGGAAAACTAGAATTGAAAAAAAAAAATACGATTAGTGGAATAAGCCCTTTTATTCACCTACATTTTGGTGAAGAAAAGTGCGTTATTTTTTCGGGCAGAATGATACAACTCACCCGAACTCTGTAGTTCTGAGTCCTTCGTGGAATGAAGTGTTTGGTCACCACTTGTCTGACAATCTGTGAATAGAAACGACAATATCAATCAAATGGATAACCCTGAGACACAAAGGTGTTCAAACCAGACAGTTCAGACGTTTGTATTACAGATGGCCCAATAAAAGCATGCGCTTCGGGAATTATCGTCTATCTTCGGAAATACCAACGCGCGATGATAAGATCTAATATAGAGCAGTTACAACCATGGAACCAACCATTTGCATTACCATAATTACAAAATTATAGATTAACAACTCTATGCAATTCCAAATAACTTTTCAAAATTTTTGAGTGACAAATGACGATCTAATGCCGGTTCTTTTTTTTTTTTCTCACGTAGTTAATGATGATCTGGCATTTTTAGTACTTTATGCGGCATACCAAATGTCCTTTCTTTGGTTATTGTTCGTCGAGTCGTTGAGCTCCTTAAGTCCTGAATTGAGCTATACGATTACTGACAAGCTTGCACTGACTCGACAGGTCCACTCTCTTTCCCCAAAAGGCCATTTCGACACGAATCTACATGGTCCTCACATGATCTGACCAAGATTATGTGTGGACTTTAAAAGAGACTTTGACGCCTGAGTTATCGCCATTTCTTCTCAGGGGTAGTCAGATGAGAAATTTCGACTGCATCTAGCTTATTTTTTATATCGATATCCTATTTACAGAACAAACGATTTCATTTCAATGGGTAACCTGACAGACAGAAAACTTTATACAATCGCACGTGATATGTACTACTACAAAGCGCGGCAGTACGAAACAGAAACTTTTCCTCTGCGGGGGTTACTATGTGGCGCGACGTTCTTGCTAATTCGGAAGCACGTACATTACCGAAGCGCATACATTTTCTGGTTTAACTGTACACATGAAAACATAACCGTCTTGCATTTGAAGTAAAAAAAAAAAACCATCAAATACATAGAAGGAGGAGTCATACCAGTGGTAAGAAGGGCGCCATCTTCTTCAGTTCTTCCCTGACTTTCTTCCTTACGATCTCATCTTCTGTGTCCGTGTCTGTTACTTCTGACTTCAGGTTCTTCACATGATCAGATACCTATGACAAAAATTCATGTTTACTCTCCACCGAGACCAACGGTGTAACCAGAGAATTGCTTGATACTCGTAAAATATCAAAACAATAGAATACATATTAAAAAAAAGCTTAGCCCGTGGCTTCGCCCGCGTGGCTTTTTCTCAAATAAAAGTAGGCTAAATTACTCCTAATAACATCCGCTATCTGCCAGTGAATGACCCGTCAAAATCGGTCCAACTGTTTCGAAGATTAGCCGGGACAAATAGACAGACAATATTTTTTTTTAATATTGTTTTTTTGTTATAAGTACCGTATATACTTTCATATGCATTTAGTAAAAAGCTTTTATTTTGACATTACAAACGGACACTTCAATTTTATTTATTTGTATAGATCACACGCACAGTATATTGTATATTATATATTGCTGTAAAATAAAATAACATTTTGAATAGTCGTTTTACCATATCATGAAATTAGTGACTTTTTCATCTATACCCAAAGTCTCTAATTCAGATCATTTTATGTAAACAAAGGAATGTCAAGAAATGTCATTGTCAAAATGACAGGACAGTGGTACAAAACATTTTATATATATATATTTTTTTTTTTGTAAATAGTCGTCGCTAACATTAAAGTGAATTAATTATAAGAACTATGCAAACAAAATACCGTTGCCAAACAATGATTTGTGTAGTATGTCGGAGACACGGCATATGATCGTCATAATCAGCACTTTTAATTTCAGTGCTAGACGTAGGCCTCCCAAAATCGATTTCCACTCGAAACAGTTTTCAGCTGTTTTCATCCAAAATGTGACTAGATATGCTACTTACAATATGAATCTATGAATGAGAGTTGTAATATTAGTGTTGTTGAAGATGTAAAAAAATTTAAAATGTTTGGATCATATCATTAAATATTTTATACCAAAAAATCTCCTTTTTTTAAAACCCAAAATTTATAAAAATAATTACGGTGAGATTATTTTTTCATTATTATTTCTCAAAATCAGTACCTAAAAGAAAATGAAACCTCGTTTTTCGCCATTGTGTGTGAATTACCATTACGTAGATATTTTTTTGTTATATTATCCCCTTTGTTTACATAAATTATCTGAATTTGAGACTTTGGGTATAACTAAATAATTGAAAAGATTCGATAAATGTTACCTTCTTGATAATCCTATCGGAATACTTGTCACAAGCTGACTGCACCTTGTCGAAAGGCAAATTGTCGATCACTGGAACAAAGAATAAATGAATAAAAAACGGGGCTAATTAATTAATAATGCGTCTTAATTGGGACAGAGCTCCTAGACGGGTGGGATATACTAACACATAGATACATACATACATAAATATAAGCAAAATAAACAGTGTCAGGTGAAATAACGATTGGTAGGGGAGAACACGAATCAGCGCTGGGATGATTCAGCCAACTTCTTACGAATATGTTCACGTGGCTTCACTATAAATGATAACCGACCCGTTGCGTGAACAGGGGCCCAAGCCTGCTATTTTTATAAATTCGTCACTCCAACACTATGCCATTGTCATTTTGCTAAAAGTTCGTAATCTGCAAAATTCATAATGGTCGATCATTGGTCGGTCAATGGTCTCGTAATAGAATTGTATTACAATGGCATTTTGAACATTTATTCATGCCAGATTTCATTTATATATATTTTTACTTATTATTTATTAGGGTTATAAGCAATCTGAAGTAGTAGGAAGTTGGAAGTTTAGTAGGAAGTTTCATTTGTCATTATGTACGAGATTACCAATTCTTTCAATGGAGTGTCAGTGGCTGACCATTGGAAAGTCATAATGACGCCATTATATTAGTAGATTACCAAACTTGTCAAAATCAACAATTATGAAATCAATGATAGACCATTTTGTCTGACACTATTGTAATATCAGACTTGAGGCCCTGAGTTCACGCAACGCGTCGTACGTTCAGACCACGCAAGCAAACCACTCAAAGTCACTGGCATAATATGGGTCTAAACATTTTCAGTTGGAATTAATGGGAAGACTTGTTTTTCAACTATAATGTTCAGATTGTTCTTGGGATAAATTCATCCAAACTACGGAACTGGTTATTCCGAATTTCGTGTAAACATAGGGTGCGTCGGCAATGCTGCTAGCCTTTTCTCTTGAAACTGCTTAAAAATATTAATATTATGACGGTAGGGTACCTTACAAATTCATTTATAAAAATATGATGTACCTATGTAATAAAAAAAAACATATTTGTAATAAAATCAGTTATAGACCTTTCGAGGTATGAGGAACAGGGTTCACTCAAACTCTATAGTAAAGGGAGGATCCTCCGTCCAGACGGGTATTGTGTCTGGTGGGCAACTGCCAACGGTTGATGTCGGGATGTTGTATATATGCTAGTCGCGCGGTAAACTCTGATAGCGCGATGCAGGATTTGTGACGTCAGGTCTTTGATACGTAGTTCGCATTTGACGTTGTTGATACCGCCACAGACATATTTAAAAAAAGAGTAAGTGTGGAGTTTCTTACCCATTCTTCTCCATATGTAACTACCTTTTGGAAGGGGCAATTTAGCAATTTTTTTGTACATTTTTCCGTTAAGTGCCTACTACTAAGCTAACATTTTCAGAATCCGTGTTCTTTCTTTTTTCTTTTTGCCAGTCTCCTAAGGGTCGTGGCGTGATATTAAATAGCCTATAGCCTTCCTCAAGAATTGGGCTATCAAATGCAAAAAGAATTATCAGAATCCGTTCAGGAGTTTCAAAGTCTATAACAGACATAAGTAGATACATACTTTGTGATTTATATAGATTTAATAAAAATAATAATAATAATATAAAACTTTAATTCAGACCATAATTTTGTTAGTATTTTGGTGTTAGTAACAATAGTGCTTATGTAACTAAGTTAGTATTGTTAGTTTTCACAGATTAATTTATGATATTAGACCTATGGCTGTCCCTACCCAGTGTTCCTGAAAGGGACAGTCCACTCTGGCAGCAATCATTTTTAGAATGCTGTTGTCACTACCATGCAGACGCTGTAGTAAGGAGCAGTGCCGGATTTACCACGTAGCAAGAGTAGCAATTGCTACGGGCCCCACGCAAAAGGGGGCTCCATGTATCCAAACCTGGCCACCTCCGCCTAAACGTAATTTCTTTAGTGAAACTTATTAAGACGTGGAATATTGAATTTACTTAATGTCACAACACGTGAAATGTACCCTTTTCGACTAAGACAATCCACGTCAGACAATCGGTAACAGATTTTTTTCGTTGGCGAAAAATACATATTTTTTTCTCGTTTTATTTAAATGGAATATGGGAAATTTCGATTTGTGACTTCTAAATATCAATATTAAGGGCTGACATTTTTAGGCTTATTCCACTAATCCTCCCTGAGAGAATCCCCCTCAGTGGAAAAAACTGAACCCTAATGTAAAAAAATCACTTTCATCATCATCTTGGAATAAGTTATTTTTTGTTTTTTCAATTACCCTGGACCCTTAGCGAGATTATCGGAGTAATTCTAGACTGTTTTCAGATTCCACTTTTCCTCCTAAGGGGGATTTTCAGGGGGGATTTGTGGAATAAGCCCATTTTTACAGGGTCTTTATTTTGGCATATCTTGTTTTTTTTTTTACCCGTTTATATTTGACAACCCATAGCAGATCAAGGGCCCCTCGGTAGAATTTGCTTCGGGCCCCGCGCTTGCTTAATCCGGCACTGGTAAGGAGGCCGCTTTCTTTCGCATGATGGTATGGAAAAAATGAATGAATTTAAAATAAATGATTTAACATTGAGTGCGTCCTCGGCGTGCCCACTGCGTCTTCTATCGCGTGCAGCGTGCTCAGAACCAATTGAAAGTCTCCGGAGTGAGGGTGCATGCGGCGGTACCGTTGGCTCAGCTTGAAGCAGGAGTCTGTGACCTCTGCGTTGTGCGATACACTTTTATATAAACTAGTACTTACTATACGGGTGTGGCGGCACCTCGGCTAGCTCCTTCTCCTGAAGCTGTGTCCTGGGCGTTGCGGCTGCGTCCTCTATCGCGTGCAGCGTGCTCAAAACCAGTTGGAAGTCTCCGAAGTGAGGGTGCATGCGGCGGTACCACTGGCTCGCCTTGAAGCAGGAGTCTCTGACCTCTGCGTTCTGTTCTATGATCACTTTAAGGCGATCGAATATTTTCTGATGAAGAAAATGTAAAATGATTAAAAAAAAAAACAACTTTACTTTTTTTTTTTTTTTCTACCGCCAAACGTCCAATCGTGACTGTGCTCGACTTTATAGTCTGTCCACTGAGAGAATGGTTTTTTGAAACCTGTATTGACCAATAATTTTTATATTTTTAACTGACTTCGAAAAAGAAGGTGGATCTCAATTCGACCGTATATATTTGTTTTATGTTTGTTCGCGAATAACTTCGTCATTAATGAACCGTTTTTGATAATTTAATTAAATAGGACAACGGTAAACAAACTCTACTTATTCCGATCTCTGATTATTACACATGTTGTCTACATCTCTTTATCTACTTTTCTATCGATAAGAAAGATAAGAAAGAAGCGCCACGCCACGCTGCAGACGCCAGGAGTGGTGACGGTCGGCAGATGGAAGATTTCTTTAGAAATATGCATCACCTTTGTACGTATTTTTACATTTTTTTTTTTTTTTAGTTTATAGCATCTCGGAGGTATAACCACTGGGGGTTCCTGCTCCTTAACCGGGCTTTCCTGTGGTGCCGCAAGCTCCTAACGAAGTTTACGCCTCCAGCCAGGGGAGTTTTTACTAAAATCTACTTAAGCTAGACGACTGCTCGCTAAGGGCACCCCAGGTGGGGCTCGAACCTCGGCTTAGGGCAGTGTCGGAGGTTTTTTTACATACTTTCTTCTTGTCTTTTATAGCTTATTCCACAAATCCCCCCTGAAAATCCCCCTTAGGAGGAAAAGTGGAATCTGAAAACAGTCTAGAATTAGCCCCTGATAATCCCGCTAAGGGGGGAAAACTAGAATTGAAAAAACAAAAAATAACTTATTCCAAGATCCCCTGAAAGTGATTTTTTTACATTAGGGTTCAGTTTTTTCCAGTGAGGGGGATTCTCTCAGGGGGGGATTAGTGGCTTATTAGCCATCTTTTATGTGTACATAAACTGTTAAATAACGAAATAATATTTACCTTAGCTAAGTCTGCCAGCAGTTTATGGTCAGTCTTCAAACTAACATTATACAGGCCGGGGTACTTTGATTGCAGCTCCGTCAAGATCTCATCATTCGTCAATGTTAGCACCTAGAAAAGTATAAGTAGGTAGTCAATATTTTTTTCTTAAACATGCATGGAAATATTGTCATTATTTTCGATAAAAAAAGAAGTCTCGAAGTATCGAATTTACGGACAAAGAAAATCAAAATCGTCATTGCAGGAGCGTTTTTTGAATTTGGAACATTACAACGCTCCAGCAATGTTTTATTTCCCTGCATTCCTTTGAGAATAGTACATATTGCAAAGGCCGGGAAATAGGCATTTGCAGGTCGAGTATGAGTATGAAGGCCGAGCCGTAGGCGAAGACTTCACTAATACGAGACAGACAATTTCCATTTCCGCCGAGGCATATATACTTATAGTTATAATTCCTTCTCAGTCACGAGATAATATTTTTTTAACCTTTTGACCGCCATGTTAAAAAACCAAAAACGTGCCCTCGGCGCCAAGATACGAATTCATCCTTTCGAGTTTTTGTCATCTTATGTTAATATAGATGAAATATAAATAAAGAAGTTCAACTAATATAAATTAGGATAAGTCAAGGTACATAATTAGCAAAAGAAATAAAAATAAACCATGTTGTTTTATGAGCTTTATTTAAAGATTTACGTATAAAAGTCTGTCATGTAGTCGTGACCGTGGCGTGCTGGGCACATTTTGGTTTGTCATCTATACATGACTGTGGCGGTCAAAAGGTTGAAGGAATGGCACTAATGGACCCGAGACAGCGCTCTTAATAATACAATAACACAAATAAAAAGGAAAAATGAAGATCAAATTAGTATAAAAAGATAAAGATCAGTGATTTATGACATCCAATTATCTAAGAATATTGCAATAAAATAAAATAAAATAGATTAATAAAATATGTAATCTTATTTTCTGTGAATAATCCATACTAATATTATAAATGTGAAAGTAACTCTGTCTGTCTGTCCGTCTGTCTGTCTATCTGTCTGTCTGTCTATATGTTACGTTTTCACGCCTAAACCGCTGAACCGATCATCATTAAATTTGACATAGGCTACTTATTTACGCGATAACCGACATTCACGCGGGCGGAGCCGCGGGCAAAAGCTAGTCACTTATAAGAATAGAATCATCATCATCATTTCAGCTGATAGACGTCCACTGCTGGACATAAGCGTCCCCCAATTTGGGGGGCTTGCCATAATTGCCACGCTTGGCAGGCAGGTTGGCAATCGCAGTATGGTGTTAAAAATGCATAGAGAATGCTGCTGCCCATTCTCTAGTAAGTCCCTTAATCGACTTTTACGACACCCACTGGAGGAAATGAGGTGGTGCTATTCTTTAAGTCCGGCACCACACGGTACATGGTGTATGGCTTCACATGCCATCGAGAAATATCTCTCAGGATACCTCCTGATGTTCCTCACTATGTTAATCTGTTTTTTTTAAGCAAGTAATAATTATACGATATGCACATGATTCCGAAACGTCAGAGGTGCATGCCTTAGTTTCGAACTCCAGACCTATGACTTGGCATGCTGACGGTCACATCACTAGGCTACCACTGCTGCTAAAATACTAAGGTTTTGTAATATCATAGTAGGAGTTTCAAAACATCCCTTCAAACCAATGTAACCTTACCTTCTCTGGCACATTTTCTTCAGGCAATTTCAGTGCACGGCGCATCTTCAGTGGCATCCTCTTGGGTTTTGCAGCCAGGGGAATCTAAGACAACACCAGAATAATTTAAAGAGTTGCAACTTACTCATAACCCTTTCAATAGCGAATCAAGGGTTTAACAAAGTAAGCAGTACTTTTTGACATAACAGCACACATTGGTGCCGATTCCCTTGTTCACAAACTAAACAAAATTTAAGTTCAATGCATCTTGTTCTTTCTATTTCATTAAGAAAAGGACAGAAGATAAATTTTAGTTTAGTCCTGTCAAATTAATCAGCGCTTGACGTAAATTGTGGTAACTTTAGTCGGGAAGTTTTAAATCATGTCTAAACTTGTATGGAGTAGTGACAGATGCTGATTAATTTGACAGGACTAAACCAAAATTTATCTTCTGACCTTTTCTTAATGAAATAGAAAGAAAAAGATGCACTGAACTTAAATTTAGTTCAGTTTGTGAACAAGGGAATCAGCACCATTGTGAGGTTTATTTTGGTACAGTACCAACTACCTGCAGTTTTTGGGCCTGTTTTCATGCATAAAAAACCTCAAAACATTAAAGAGAGGTATTAACTGCCTCCAACGTGTCAATATGATTGGTCAATGGTTAAGAAGTTAACTGTTTTTGTTAACATAAAACTTTATTTTAGTGTAGCTAATACAGCACTTACATCAGGTACATGGTCTGGGATTAATGCAAATGGTCGAAATTGCTTTGGGAATGTTGTGCTGTTAATTTTCTCCACAACACGTACAGGGTCCAACTTTTCAGACAGACGCAAGTAGCAGACTTTTGATTTCATCGGTCTACCCTTAACAGCGGCCTGGAAGTTTAACGCTTCGAAATTGCCGTTGATTGCTTTAGCCAGAATCTTTACGCAGTTTATCAGCGACCACTGTAAATAAAAAGATTAAACAGGAAGTTTGAAAATGTACTCAATTTTTATAACCAAATTATGTACGTGATGAAGAAACGTATACTCGTATTACCTTCAGCGGTACCCCTTTGACGGCTATTACAGACATTGTGCTTTAGAGATATTACCTATTGCTTTAGTCTAATTTATAGCTTTTAAATTCACAACTCCTAACCTGAAAAAAACAAATTACTTTGTAGTTGTCAGTGTCACATACTTAATATTTTTTTTTTGTTGTTAAAGTTAAGACCACAGATCACAATCACACATCTTCGTAATAAACCTACCCACCTCGTCCGAGTCTTCTCGATTTATTGTCATAAATAAAATAAGTAGGACCCAGTGTTGCCAGGTCTATTCGAGTGTGTTGGCCGCTAACTCCACCCAAAAAAAGCGCTAGATTCCGCTAAACAAGTGTGATTTTAAAAAGCGCTAGATATTATGCATTTTATAAAATAAGAAATACTTATAGAAATATTTATTGATAATTTATTTAACAAATATGAATTCTTGAACAAATTAATATTAGATGCAACTAGAAATGCAAAACAAAAGTCAAGATCAATAGTCAACCGACAAATCGTCATCGTCGCCGTCGGTTGCTTTTGTTGATGGATTTTGAGGGCGTTCGCTACGTTAAGGCGGGGTTAGCCGATCGTCGTCGTAGGCATGTAACGCTTACCCCAGCCCCCGCAATGAGTAGCGATACGTAACAAATTACGATGCGCGGGAGACACGCGCGCCAAGCGCACCGCTCATGAGTTCACGAACTCGAGTAGGTTTAGTACCTACTTACTCGAGTTGCGACACAGAATAGAGCAATGCAGTAGATCAACTTGAATTGATTAGTCTTATAAGTTTATTTTGTTTTTGATGTGTAACATCTTTCCTCTCCCTTTCCTGCAATCTGTGGAAGTGATTTCGTGAAAAGGGACGGAAGTGTGTAACAGGAAGCCGGGGAAGCGCGCGTTATTTGATTTGACCAATGAACGCGTGTGGTGGTGGATTTGGCCGTCAGATGGTACCAACCCCCTTTTTTTTTTTTTATATGCGTATCAAACTAAAAGGTTTTACCACCTATTAATTAAAATCCCAGATGGGAGCCGCAAAAATTTGAAAATTTCCTATCATGAAAAATTTGAAAAATTTCGCAGACGCCATCTTGGATCTTCATTTCGACTTCACTATCGGCTGTGCACCCTCGAAAATCAGGAAAACGACACCCATGATGAAAGATTTGATAATTTTTGCAGCCGATTTGCTCGCGGATTTTAAATTATAGGTGACGCGCATTTTTAAATAAAAATAAAGTCCACCATTCCATCTGACGGCCGGCCGACTCTATCACCGCGCGCGCTCATTGATCAAATTTTTAGATTTTGGAATTAGTGGTATAAGTATTTTCATATTTCACATATTGTTGGCCGGTTTATATCACATTTTTTACGACCTTTATTATGGTATAAGTTTTATTGTTCAAAGCCTAATATAACTAAAACAAAATTAAATTTAGAGTCTTTGCGATTTAATTGGATGCAGTAAAGTGCACATAATCGTGTATCGCACGGCCGAAATACCTAGATCGAAGTCTGAAATATGTAATGTTTTTTTTTTCAAAATTTTATTTCGTGTTATCTACGAATAAAAATCAATACAATACGACGTTTTTCCTGGTAACCCGGCGGGTGCCCGCCTCGCCTGTTTGTGTTGAAAGATAATACGAGCAGCGCTCTCTGGCGCGGACGCGTGCGACGGGTTTGTCGAGCGCTGTGCTCAATTGCTCATAATTATCTTTCAATATAAACACCCAAACATGCGAGGCGGGCACCCGCCGCGTGCGCACGCTTAATATAGCGAATGCCCAGAAGACTTCAGATCCAGATGGCCATGGCTGTGGTTCTATGTTGCGCTGGGCTAACCCCAATTTATATTTTTCGTCACAGCCAATTTGTCTACGAAATATTATTGGTTAAAAATGGTAGGTTACCTATTATACCAATTAATTTTTTAAAGCGCTAGTTTTTCCGTTATGAGTTAACAGAAAGTAAAAGGAGTCGATTGCTCTAAAGCTGCGCTAGATCTAGCCCCGAAAGCGCTAAAATGACAGCACTGGCAGGAGCTAACCTAACACGTTTACGTTAGGTTAGCTCCTGCCAGTGGCACGTTTTGTTGGCTAGAAAACGACTCTAATGCATACGAAGTTGCTACCTAATTACTTGTCAGATGTGTCAGGGCAGAAATACAATTAAACAAAAGATTTATGAATTATTAATTTCAAAATATTTATTTCAGATCTTAAAAAAGAAAACAAAAAGTATGTCAAAATAAATAAATGTACTTCGAATATAAAAATGCATTGTCAATGCAACGAAGTGCAATAAAATGAAATATAACTTAAATATTAATTTAAATGAAAAAAAAACAAAAAACTAAACTAATTAATGAAACTTTTTTCACGTAAAAAAAGCTGTAAATAGCTAATCGCACAGAACTAAACACGGAAGTCTTGACCATAGATGATCCATAGACAAAACGCTCTAGCACATTGGAATGGACAATCGGTGGATAGAGAAATACTGTTCAAATTAAAAACTATTTGGCAACATGAACTGACTATTCGTAACATTTAGCACAAAACAGTGAGCGAAATACAAAAATATGTTTTTTTTTAATCTTTTTTGTCAATTACACAGATATAAAGTGAAAATAAAGTCACCATTATGTTAATTCTTAATTAATAAAATATATTTTGTGACTTAGACGTATGAATCTCATATACACTTACTTGCAAAAAATTGTACTCACTATAAATTTTAAATAACATCTTATTTTTATTTAATTTTTTTTATGCAGAGAATTGTATCAATTCTTATAAAATGACGGTAACATTTAACAGGATTTTTTAAATGTACATTTTGCGTAAATAGGCCTTAGCTATATAACAATAAGGCATGTTTAGGCTTGACGTTTATGAGTAGACTGTGCGATTCAGCCATTCTTCGAGCGAGAAAGTGGCGTAATCACCGCCCGAAGACCTCCCTTTGAACGTATCTGTAAAACAAATTGTTTAGATTAGTTTTTTTTGTCTGTTTTGGTGCGAAAATTAATATTTAGTAAGCGTTTTAAGTGCGGGGGATATTGTACATGGTATTTTTGGTAAATTGTTTTTATTTTTATGGATCTTGAAACTTTTTTAAATATTAGATACTTGTAAAATACCTATTGCCCAAAAGAAGTGGAGGGCTGCGAATAGTTTTGGGTTTCATAAATATTTCAAAAAGTTAACAAACAATTCACGGTAGAGCTTTAGATTTTCTGAAGTACTATCGGAAACAGTAATTTATGTTCTATCTATTCCAAGTACAGTAACTAATTATTCATTAATATGGTATAATGTCGTGTCAAACTCACCGATCATGTTCTTGAGTCGCACCGAACACATAATGAAATCATCAAACTGAATGTAGCCGTCGGAGGAGCCGTATCTGTTGAAGTAAACGATATGATAATGATTGGAGTGAAAATGTCTCAACACGTCGGCAGCATTTTACCAAATGCCTTTGTTTTTTTAAAAAACGTTGCCCCACACTAGGAATTTCTCCTGTATTGTGGTGCGTTCACAAACATTTAAACTCACATACACAAACAGCCAAACCCGGAACAACTACTTGTAGGTCATACAAATATTTGTTCCGTGCGGGAAACGAACCCGCGACACGCAGCGCAGCAGTCAATCGCTTAACCACTGCGCCAACCGTGCCGTCAAACCCTAAGGGTCCCTAAGGGTCGATTCATACTAGTGCAGAGAACCAACCAATCCGAAGAATTCGCTACTCTACTGAACTTTCTGACTAGTCAATCCTTTTTACCCTACTACGGCAAAGCCAAAGGAGGGTTATGACTACAGATTGGATAATCTGATGCATGTTCACCTAAAGTTGAGATTTTGGCTATTATGGAACACATTTTTATCGAAAAAATCCCGCTTTTCCGGGTTCGACGAATTTAGAGTTCTGATTATAGAATAGAATGTACATATATTTAGAAATCTCTTAAGTGTATTTTTTGTTGCTAAACTATATGTGGAAATACCTCCAACTAAACCAACGTGCCTATTTTATGGCATTACCGCCATGCATGCATCGATCCTCATTCAGTTTGTGTACATTTTTGACTTTTTCAGTTAGGAGTTATTGGCACATCACCGTCGATATGGTATTTATAAAGTTAAATTATACTACATATGTAAGAAGTTGTTTTCATATGTATCTGATTAGTTGAGCATTCCTGGATTTTCTTGAATCCCGGGATTCATATTAAGGAAAAAACGTTTAAGAAGCCGCTTCCATAATTTCATAGCCAAAAATTAACTTTAGGTAAATATGCATCCGAATATCCGATCTCTAGTTATGACAGGCTATGTATGTTCATGTGTTCCCTCATAAATCATAACTCAACTTTATATAGTCGTATTTACAAATGAGGTATCGTTGGAAGTATCATATTGTAAAAAAAGACTGATAAATTAAAAATGCGTATAATAGTCACACGTCAAGTAATTAAGCCGAACAGATTACTTCGGATTTTTAATTTGTCTGTCTGTGATGATTTTTTGTTGGCGTTTTTGTCGTATTTGGGTTTAATTTTTCACTGACTGACTGAATAATGTATTGTCGTGTCAAAAGAAGAATGCGTTCGAGTGTGTCGTTTGACCACTAATTACGTATGCGGTCGACGTTGGTGCACGCTTGCCTAAAATCTATTCCCTAGTGTCTTCACAACATTCAGGGGAGCTAGCAATTTGTAGGTACAAACCAGCAACCCATCCAATACGTTACCTATGAGCGAGCACATTAAGCATGTCAGCGTTGACAGTGTATCCTGTGAAGTGCAGAGCGTCGCGGAGATGGTGAGCTGGGATCGCGCCGCGACCTTCTGTTTCGTAGAGACGGAAGACAGCCTGTGGAAAAAAAGGTTTATAACCTCTTGGATAATAATACGGGAGGAAATTTATAATAATACAGGAGGAATTTCGGAGATGGCATTTCGGGCCAAAAACATAAGCTGATAAATATAGTAATCGTTAAAGTAACCTTAATCTTCCTTTTGGAGACAACAAAAACTACATTTAACATATTTTTTTTTTTTTTTCAAAAACGTCACAATATTCTCATCTAAAATAATACTGGTTTAAGGAATGAAATCCTTCAGGGAAATATTTTGTGCAATGTTTTGCAATTTTCATCTGAAAATCCAGTAGGTAGTTTCTTCTTGGAATCGTTCTTGCAATACATAGAGCGGAAGCCACTCGCTACTCCGCTAGAGTCTATATATATTGCTCGCCCCCCGATTACAAGGGACTGAAATATACCTGGGGAAATATAGTACTACACAATCGGCCCCCACGCACAATGGTCCACTTGAAGGACTAACACGGGAAACCAAACCTTCTAACATAGATAGATAGATCTGCCTACCCCTTCCAGAAATACAGGCATTATTACATTATTAATTTCACCCGCCCCGATCAATCCACGAGCTCTTAAACTCGCCAAAGCCAAGTACCCCGAGCCGTCCTTGTCTAGCATGGCGATTGTCTGCGACTTTTATGTTCTAAAGTTATGTAGGTACAGAAAAGTATGCGCTTCGGGAATGATCGTCTATCTTCGGAAATACGAACGCGAGCTATTACAACCATGGAAGTTCTTGTTTTTTTTTTTTTTTTTTTCTGGCAATTTTTGAGAGACAGTTTACGATCTGTGACCCGAGTAGGTTACCCGACAGCGAAAAACTAACTATACAGCGCGGTAGTACAAAATTTAAAAATATTGCATAATTGGAGGGTTATTCTAGGCTCTGTGGCGAGACGTTTGTGCCAATTCGGAAACACGAAGATTATCGAAGCGCATACAGGAATAAGCTGTAAGTTTACTCACCCGCCAGTTCCTCAGATCAAACCACAAAGTCTTGAACTCCTCAAAGCCGAGTCCTCCTGAGGCGTCCTTGTCTAGCATGGCGATCATGCTCCGATACACCTCCTTTGGGAAGTCCTGGCCTTTCAGTTCTGTAATGTTTTGTTGAGATTAGAAAGGGAATAGAGAGTGAAGGCAAGCTATGTGACGTGGTACCTACTGGGTTTATGAGTTATGGAAAGATGGGTGTGTGGATTTTTTTATAGATTAAATAATTATATAATGCCGGCCTGCCTATTTATAGAGTCGAATTCATATCTCATCGTACTATGAAATGGTCAGAATAATTTTCTATTACTTACCTCATTTATAAGATTTATATATCAAATATTATGTAATATGGGAATGCAATGAAAAAACTATAAAACATTGTTACTCACTACAATTAAAGAAGTGTAACCTCCTTACTAATAAACGTTGTATAGCGTCTGTATAGTTACACAACGCTTAGTCTTCTTCTATCGAAATTCAAATTACTGACGAATGAAAGAGAGAAATCGGTGTGTAACTATACAGACGCTATACAACGTTTATTAGTAAGGAGGTTAGAGAATAAGCAAAATAAATGTTAAGATTTAAAAAAAAAAATCGTTCAAATGTTTCTTGATTATAAAACAATACATTTTGTTCAAACAATAAATATAGGCCTCACTAAATAAATTCGGTTCACTCTAAGCATAATCTGTAGGCATGTATTTATTATTTGGATTAACACAATTGATATTTTAGTATATTTCGTGAAAGCTGTGTTATTCTCACAAATGTACTCGTATAAGATATAAAGATTTCTATCAGTCGTTGCCCTCAGTAATTATTATTATAATCAACTGGCAAATAAGTATTTAATTTTTAATAAAATATTATCCATCGGAAAGAGCATTTTTTATTACCAAATCTTTTGTTTTTTCATACATATATTACAAACTACATAATATTTCTTTGGTTGCAAACATCCGAGTTTATAACCTTCATACCTACTCCTTTTGATTTGTTTACGTTCATACATCGGTCATACTCGAAGGACGGTTGCAAGTTTTATTTACACGGACAAAAAACTACGCCAACGACTGTCCCTCGTCTACGATGGCCGATGGGCTGTTTCCAATTTGATCTGCAGTTAATAACAATAAAACGCTACGTACCCTCTTTCATGGCGTAGTCGAGGATCTCCTTGAGTTCCTGCCAGTCCACCTCGCCATCGTCACCAGCCAGTCGGTTGAAGAAGTCACGCATCGGGTCTGCTGGCTCTGGGTTGGGGGCTATTTCCTTTACCTGCAATGAGGAGAAAATATTGTTTTAGGGAGTTGAGTACTGTGTGGGTTTTCATGTAGGGACATCTGATGCGCGTTACATGTGAATTTTATATGGATTACCTAATTTTCAAAGCGTGCGTAAGGGTGCAACCAGACCGCGGTCGATCGACGATATCGAGACATATTTTGAGTCTATGGTCAACGTCGATCGGCGGCGGTCTGGGTGCACCTGTAACGCGCGTTCAAGTGAACGGGAAGCCATATGTGTGGCGGCATCTACAAGGCCACATTATTTGGATCAAAGACCTGACGTCACACAAATCCTGCATCGCGCAAGCAGTTTGCCGCGCGATTAGCATATACAGGAAAAGTTTCTAATCAGTGCGCAAATTTTGACTAATTAAACTTGAACGTGTTTTATTATACACCTATTTCTTATTTTGATATTTCTTAGTACATAAAAGTGAAGTTATCGTTAGCGAAAGATGTTTATTTTAAAACTGGTATAATGGGTACTCGTCGGGCAACGCGCCGGCGGCGCGGTCAGTGAAGCGGAACGCAGTAGTAGGTACCTATCAGCTGTGCGCTCGCCCATTGATATTATTAGGAATATCCGTTAATATTCGTTGTTGTATCCATATTTTGCTGATTTCAAGTATGTCGAAAAAAAAATTACTGAGCAAATAATGGAAATGAGTTCTATTACTGATACTGATCTACAAAAAAAAATTGCGCACTGGAGAAAAACTTGTCCTGTATACAACATCCCGACATCAACCGTCGGACAGTTGCCCACAAGACAACACCCGTCTGGTCGGAGGATCCACCCTTTTCTATAGAGGATGAGTGAACTATACACCCTGTTCCTCATACCTCTATCATATGAACCGGGCTCATAGACGAACGGTATTGACTATTTACATTTTGATGTTACATTTCTAAAACTAACTGAAATCATGTTCCTAACAAATATTTAACTTAGTTTTTAGCTAATGAATAGAGAATTTAACTTACACGATTATCAATATCTCCCATACCGATGTCCTCATTATTCTCTCTGGAAAAAAAAATGCTATTATAAGTAATCAAAAAATAAAATATACTACTACTATTTAGCACTAGCATAGGACTTGAAGGTTAAAGGATGTGTAAGATACCTTTAGTAGAATTAGTTACACGTTACAAAATAAAGCGAAAATGACCTATGTTCTCAAATACATACAAAGTACAGTAATCATAATATTATGCTCACAGTATTTTTGGTCGTTGGTTGTTACCGAAGTCGGAACGGAATGTTGCCATTTTAAATATTATATTTATATAAACTTTTAGAACTAAGTATTGTATTTATTTTATTTTTTATTTCTTAATTTGTTATTTTTATCTCATTATATGCTCCACCGGTTGACGTTATCACGTCAACGCCGGCTGTCGCTGAAAACCAGCGCTGGGGCTCTGACTCGCATAGGGTGGCAGCATTATGCTGAGCGATGGCAGTTTTGCGTGGATGTGACGCATATTTTCCCCCAAATTGTTATTGTCGTGTTTGTGTTCTTTCTTTGCGTCATTTTTATCGCAAATAAACGTATTTTCTTTCTATACGGACAATTGTTTAATTTAGGACGGGGATGAGCTAAGTTAGCCTGAAACATTCAAATTTTCTAACGTCTTTTGCAATGTGCTGGTCATTGTCTGCTTGTATGTTAATTAGAATATGACTCGGACCGTAACAAATATGGACAGGATTAAAATCTGCCTAGCCTTTTCCCAACTATTTTCGGGTCGGCTTTCAGTCTAAAAAAACATAAGAAACATTTTAATTTCGCGGCTACCCTGACGTGTTCAATTAGCTTGACCATTAATTGCCCTGACTTTACATCTTATCATCATCATCATTTCAGCCGAAAGACGTCCACTGCTGGACATAGGCCTCCCCCAAGCACCGCCACCTCGACCGGTTCTGTGCTTCCCGCATCCAGCGGATTCCTGGGGCTTTCACAAGGTCATCGGTCCACCTTGCGTTCGAGAAACTACGCAATATCTTCTCGTCCCACATACCGTAGTGTCTCAAGATGAAAGTCTTTGACCAGTGCGTGTTGCCAGTGATGACCTATGGCACTGAAACTTGGTCGCTCACAATGGTCTTATTAGAAGGCTAAAAGTCACCCAAAGGGCAATGGAGAGGGCTATGCCTGAAGTTTCCCTACGTGATCGAATCAGAAATGAAGAGATCCGCAGGAGAACCAAGGTAATCGACATAGCTCGAAGAATTGCCAAACTTAAGTGACAATGGGCAGGGCACATTGCATTGCTCGCAGAACAGATAGCGGTTAGGGCCGAAAGGTTCTGGAGTGGCGACCGGGTACCGGAAGACGTAGCGTGGGAAGGCCTCTCACTTTACATCTACTACTACGAAACTGAAGTCTTTTATATGGGTAAGACTCACGTCATATTATTGCTCTTCTCAGAAAACACACGCAGTAAGAACTCTCCCTCCTCATCAGGGTTGAACGTGGACGGTACGATCACGTAGCTGCCAGGGTCTAGTTGGAACCTGAAACATAAAAGCATTATAAAGAGGGAGCTCTTAGATATATCTTACTAGCGGATACCCGGCCCCGGCGTGTGCTTCTACGCTAAAAAAAGAATGTAGCGTGACATAAAATACCTTCATCAAGAATTGGGCTTTCAGATGCAAAAAGAATTTTCTTGAACGATGTCGTTTGCACTTGAGATGGTACAACAAGCAAAACTGTGGACCAGCATATTCACCCTCACAGACAACGCCCTGCAAATGTGCTTGCCAGCCAGCTAGCCTATAACTGTCCCACTGAAGGGCAAAGGCCTCTTCTCATACACAGAAGGCACGAGCATTGATCACCACGCTTGCTCAAGACGGGGTGGCGATTTCAGACTTATATTAACTATAAATCCAGGTTTTCTCACGATGTTTTTCCTTCACCACTGTCAGTAATGTCAGGCCTCCGTCACTCCATGTACTTGCGCGCTATAATTACCTATCGCCCGGCCGAGCAGTCTCGGGCCGTTTGCGGACCAAATTCATTGCGGTTTTCGCAAGCGAAGCGCACGCACGTTGTTCAATTTTAATCGTTCCATTCGTTCGTACGCGTACCTACGATGCCGCCTGGTGCCTTATGTGCTGTGCTCACATGTAACTTTTAAAGATTTTTTATTTTACCACTGACCTCTATAATTATGTTTTATTATAGATGTATTGCACAGTCTATAAACGATACAATTTAAAACCACCTATAGTCAGAACATATTCACAGTTCTCAATAACATAGACACAAAAAGTTATATTAATTTAATTTTATCGAAGAGGCAGCCCTGCCATTGTTGCGGGATCGCGCGATGCGAAGCAATCCCAACTGTATGCTTGAGCATTTTGGCACATTTTAGCATGCAGCGGTTGCTGACGCGCCGGAGTAGGTTATTATAGCAGTAGGTATTGGTTTTTTTTTTTCTACTGAGTGAAGTATCTGTTACGTAGTAACTATTTATACCCAGAGTCTCAAATTCAGATAATTTATGTAAACAAAGGGGATAACATATCAAAAAAATATCTTCGTAATGGTAATTCACATGAAATGGCGAAAAAAAATGTTCCATTTTCTTTTAAGTACTGATTTTAAGAAATAATAATTAAAAAATAATCATACCGTAATTATTTTTATCCATTTTCGGTTTTAAACAAAGTTATTAAAAAAAGGAGATTTTCTGGTATAAAATATTTTATGATACTGGTAACAATGCAGGAGATCCAAACATTTTAATTTTTTTTGAATCTTCAGGAACACTAATATTACAACTCTCATTCATAGATTCTTATTATAAGTAGCATATCTAGCCACATTTTGGATGAAAATACGTAGTAACGATTTATACCCAGAGTCTCAAATTCAGATAATTTAGATAATTTATGTAAACAAAGGGGATAACATATCAAAAAAATATCTTCGTAATGGTAATTCACATGAAATGGCGAAAAAAAATGTTCCATTTTCTTTTAAGTACTGATTTTAAGAAATAATAATTAAAAAATAATCATACCGTAATTATTTTTATCCATTTTCGGTTTTAAACAAAGTTATTAAAAAAAGGAGATTTTCTGGTATAAAATATTTTATGATACTGGTAACAATGCAGGAGATCCAAACATTTTAATTTTTTTTGAATCTTCACGAACACTAATATTACAACTCTCATTCATAGATTCTTATTATAAGTAGCATATCTAGCCACATTTTGGATGAAAATGGCTGTAAACTGTTTCGAGAGGAAATCGATTTTGGCAGGTTTACGTCTAGCAGTGGACTTAAAAGGGCTGATTATGACAATCATAGGCCGTGTCTCCGACACACTACATAAAACATTGTTTGGCAACGGTATTTTGTTTGCATAGTTCTTTTATTTAATTCACTTTAATTTTATAGATAATTAATTACAAAAAAAAAATGATAAAATGTTTTGAACCACTGTCCTGTCATTTTGACAGTGATATTTCTTGACATTACTTTGTTTACATAAATTATCTGAATTAGAGACTTTGGGTATAGTAATCTGCGGTAATGTCCAAGATAAACTCAGAAAAAACATATGAATTGAAAAAGTCACATTGGTACTTGCCCGGATTTGAACCCACAACCTCATGCATGAGAGGCGAGGCCTTAACCAACGGGCCATCACGACACTGTGCACAATGTGCTTGCACTACCCAACCCTTGGGGATTACAGTTACGCGAGTCACACGCGAGGCGTTGTACTGTCTGCGCGTGTATGATAATGGTATCTTACCTAGCGCTAACTTCTCTCAGGTTAATGAACGCCTGACTGCGGCCGACAGGCGCGTTGTAATTGAAGAAGTTGATGTCCAACGGCTTGGGCACGTGTCCGTAGTCCGGCAGCCGGTATATGGCGAAGCCAATCGAGAGGTTTTCGAGGCCTTGGTGCCGTTGGGAGCGCCTGTTCTTCTGCATAAGGGCTACTATGATCTGAAAATAAGTTGAAGTGTTATTATAATACAATCTATTATTATTGATTTTATTATAATTGCTAAATCTTTATCAATTTTCCAAAATTATGATTAAAAAAAAACACTATCTCTCTCCTAAACCATACTTTCTTTCTTTTTTAACACGCTTTTATTAGCTTCATACGTATGTGCCTATGTAACGGAAACTTTGAATATAATTTTGACCCCCTTTAAAACGTCGGATTAACTCGAAATTTGGCAAACTTATCAAGGACCGATGACAATTCAATATTTAACCAAAAAAAAACACGCTTTTATAGAAAAACCAACAAAAAAATTAAAAGGGACGAAAAGTACTGTTTTCATCCCTCTGATCAGGTAACTTCAAGCGTACTTTCCAAATATGAGAAATGAAAAGAATACTTACGGTACACTTGTTCTCGTCGTCTCCTTCATCTACGTCCTTCAACGTGATAGGGTACTGTGGGTTCTTCCAGAAAGTCTGCATAAAGTTGCTGCAACCACCAGCCGTTTCGCCTGCAAATCAAAATAATAGTTAGTTGCCGATAGCCATAATCTATCTTTCAGTCTTTTTTTGGTATTCAGGCATATAATGTTTCCACTGCTGGGATACAGAACTCTCTGTGAGAGGGAGTGGGCCGTAATCCACCACGCGGGCCAAGTGCAGATTGTAGATGTCACAAAATCTTCAAATTTTTGGTTCTAGGACATGCTGGGTTCCTCACGATGTTTTCCTTCACCGTTTTGAGAGCAGTGGAGATGATATAATTTACTCAAGATAAATTGCCTGCTTTGGTTCGAATCTACGACCTACAATTCTTAATTCGCGGCCGTTCCCACTGGGCCCTGTCTCTCTCCAAACGATTTTAAACTTAATAATATTGATGTTTAAGTTTAAAATCGAATGAGAAAATCTAACCGTTTGTGGTAACTTCATGTGCTGGCGAATGTACATATCGTGTACCATCGTGCAAAAGTGCTGATTTGTGAGTTTGAACAATCAAAATGCTTGAAATAATCAATAATGTAATGAGTATGAATGTATTACCTATGACCCACTTTCCTTCGACGAACGACATCTCCCATTTCTTAGTGCATCCCTCTGGACATTCCTTAGGGTCCAACGAATCGGGGTTCAAATTACAGATCTCCACTCTGAAACGAAAACAAGACAATATGAACTATTGAATGCTTGTTGACTGGCGTTCCGTATAACATTGGTTTTAGGATGTTGATGGGGCTTCCGCGATTCTGCAGTGCTTCGTAGATGTTCGCGGCAGCCCATTTCGACGATTTTCATGCCATAATGAGAAAGACGGCAGCGTCAATTATGGGTAGGTTGCACGGAAGCTCCAAAGCATCCTAAAAACATTATGTAACTAGGTGGATAGCCCCTTTATTAGGCACTGGGTGCGAAGGCACGTGCTAACATAGTTTTTTAAGTTGTTGTTACTAATACTATATGGATTGTGTATATTTTTATGTGTGATCCGAAATAAATGAGAATTATAATAATAATAATTTTCATATGTAACCGTGGACCTTTTGCATGGGACACAAAGCGACCGATTAGCTACCGCGTCCCCCGCAAAACGTTACAGACTTTTTTGTTCAGAGTATTGCGCTGATTCTCTAGTGTTATATTCTATAAGGTCCGAGACATAAAAGAAGAAGTGTGACATACCTTGAGAAGTGGCTAACTAAGTCTTTGTAGGATATCCAGAATTCACCGTCGTCGTCGAATTTGAGACCCATCTCATTCTTCTCAGATTGAAGAATTGATCGCCACTCGGGAGATCTGTAAACAAATAAATATATTTAAATTAATTTATATGCCTTATCATCGGGTCTTTGTAACACTAAAGTCACTAAACTATACTCAACATGAAATAATATCACGGTTGTATTTCAAGAAAGGTGTATACAGGGTCAAATTAAATTAGCTAGCAAAACTCCGCAGACGTAATAGGTATCGATATCTGAACATGATAAAACAAAAAATAAATTAACTTAATGGTTTATTTTGTGGAGTCATCGACCGCCGTTAGTTATAGGTTAGGTGGCATTTGAAATAACTGTTTGAAAATCTGTAAACTGTTAGGGTTAAAGGGATTAGTAAAACACACCTTCCAATATAATTATGTAATACGGTATTTCTAAGGATTGAAATGCCGTTCTAAGGATTTCAATAATACGTTTATTTCCTTATAATTATATTGGAAGGTGTGTAGAGTGCATGAAGACGAGTAGCGTCAGCACCTAACACACACACTTCCGAATTCGCCATTCTCGCCAGTCTCGTACGATACCGAGAGCTCCTGCGCTTACACACACATTCACAGCGTGTTTATACACTTGGTAACCACAAGTAAAGCGCGCGACGCTTCGCGAATTAAAAAGGGTGCTAATATTAAGGCAGCTTCTTTAAAATGTCATTCTCGTCTTCAAATATATTGAGTTGTCTAATGAATTAATAGGTCAGCGACGAACTTTTAGCGTCTAAGAAAGGCTTTTCAAGCGTACCGTAAATTGTAAAACAAACTACTGTTATTATGACGCAGCATGGTGATAATTCTTAAGCAAAAAAATTTGTGATAATATGTCTACGCATTGCCAGCTTTTAATATCGTATCAATTGCATCTATAAATTAATTTCAAAGTACTCTAATTTCATATAGTCACCTGTAATTTTGTACGTCAGCATAAGTAATTGATGAGTAAATCTACTATAATTGAATATAAAATTACCTTATTATTGTCATCAAATATTTATAAATCAGATTCAGAGATTAATTAAATTGGTTTCCAAGGAATAATAAGGGTTGTCGACGGAGCCCCGTTAAGCGGGGCTCCTACTTCTGCATAGTTTAAAAAAAAAGGATGGTATTTAAAAGTACTTCAATTTTATTTAAAAGTACTCCCATTTCATTTACCTAATTTTGCCTGTGTTCCACCAAATATACTGAATGTGCACCAAAATATAACCTAACCTAACCTAACCTTTAATATTTGGTGCACGATCAGTATTTTTCGGGGAAGAATAAAATTTTAGAAATGCATACATAGATGTACCTTAAGATTTTTGGTGAACACAAAAATATTATCCAAAAAAAAATAGCCACGAAGGGGATGGCGGGGTCTGTTCGCTCGCTTCGCTCGCTATCCCGACCCCGCCATCCCCTTCGAACCTAACCTGTCCGAGTCGGGGTGCCCCAAGTCCCGAACTCGCTTCGCTCGCTCTTGCATCCTAAATAAAGACATGTTGAATCTCTAAAATATATAAAGTAGCCCACTTACCCTACTTAGCCTACAACATTAGTCGCTGAGTTATCAATTCAGAAGTAAATATATTTATCGGTAGCTCTCAGACATAGGTATTAATTTACGTTCGTAAATTGACGCTGGTTTTTTGATATTTTGTTGGAATCGTAAAGATGATGAATTGTTATAATAGAAGCTGTTCTATTAACTCGTTGCCTACATACAAAACAGACGTAAGGTTGCAGGGGCTAAAGAAAACTTTTGTTGCTGCACTCATAATTTCCCAATTAAAAATACTGACGGAATAAAGGCGCTGTCAAAATCAAATTGTTCGAAGGACGGTTACGTTAAGGTATGACGATAAATACGATAAATATGACTCGCGGCCGTATCAAATATTTATTTAGAGAATTATAATAATGAAAACCATCAATACAACTGACCAGCAAATTGCAAAAAACGCAAGGAAAGTTGTATTTTGCGGGCTACTTTAGTGCATCTCCCTTAATGTACAGCAGCCAGCACATCAACAGTGCGTTCCGAGTTGCGATATTATCGATATTCGCGTGCTAAAGCCAGTACCGAATTAGCGTAAGCGCGATAACGATGTCCCCTGAATCGTCATAGATGATGTCATGACATTCGCCATCTTGCGATAACGCCGACCATGCCTATTACTATTAACACCGTGAGCGCTGTCAAAAATGACAGTTGTGCTGTTGTGTTTTGAGTCGCATCATAACTTAACGTGGCATTTTCAAAATTGTTCTTCTGGCTACAGTTGCTACCTAACCTAAGAAGAAGAAATTTTTGGTGTATATCTGTTTAAACAGAGAAATACTCTAATATCGCTTTGACATTGAGTGAGCACCGTGAGCGCGTTCACGAGCGTTCCGAATTGTTGACAGCCCTCGGCTATCATAATCGTAATATCTAAATCGGAACGCATGTGAGACGATGTGAGCACTGTGAGCGATTATAGCAAATTCGGAAGGCGGCACAAGTTACCACAAACTGTCAAATTTTCTCATTAGATTTTGAACTTAACCACAGACATTTTAAGGTTTATATTCGTTTGGAGACATTTGACAGTTTCGTATAACCGGATGTGCTGGCGACTGTACCATGTTTTAAAGCAAATAAATATGCATACTTATCGCTCCAGGGTCCATTCCACTCCTTTTCGTTACCCCAAGGGTTGCGCAGACGGAGTAGCGGTATCTTGTCTACGTATTTCACTTTTGTTATTGAGTACGCATGTCCTTGGATGAGGCCGACCGGGGTTTCGGTTTCTGAGCTGTTCGGGTGCGGCTGCGAAAGTAATGGGGTTAGATCAAAATGTGGACTTAAAAAAACTTACGAACCATGTTTTTTTTATCGAATTTTTTGCGTAATTTATTTGGAGCTGAAACTTTGCAGTGTTTCTTTTCCTTATGTAATCTTCACCCCTTTTGGTTAGATATACCCTTTCCGTTACAAGAGGGGCACGGGTCGATCGTTCAGGTTAAGCTACGCTTGCCGCGGTTGGTCCGTGGATGGGTGACCATCTTTACATACCGAGACCCTTCCGTGCCTCGGAAAGCACGTTAAGCCGTTGGTCTCGGCTGTCATTTGTGGATCTTTGACAGACGTTATGGGTCGTCCAGAAGCCCGAAAGTCTGACAACCAGTCTTACCAAGGGGTATCATATTACCCAATAACTGGGTCGTGGAGGTCAGATAGGGAGTCGCTCCATGTAAAATACTGGTATTCAGCTGCATCTGGTAAGACTGGAAGCCGACCTTAACATAATGTAGTTGGAAAAAGGGCTTACATCAATGCTGCAGCAACTGAGAGAGTTTCTCTCGTACGCCTTCAAGAGAATAGTATAAAAGTTGGGCGGCAGTTCGGCGATGTCGTACATCTCCGCGAGTCCGCCTGTAAAGTCCTCCATTGCTTCGCAAGTTGAACCGCCAATTAGAGACTCGTAGGAGCCGTGGAGTCTGGAATTAGAAATGTGTTATTAGTAAAAAACGTTTAGAGACCGAAATTTTACCTTTACCATTTGTCCTAACCAAAAGCAACCGTCGTCGTGCAAATACGCGGTAGACGCGTTCATATGCCACTTTCGTTCTGGAAACCGGAAAGCGTCATATGAGGTCCTATGTCAACGCGACCAAACGTTCGGGTTCACAAAACAAAAAGTTCCATGTTATTATTATTTATTTTATAAATTACGAGTACAAGTTCCTTACACTTAAACTAAGCACACAATTAGACCTCTGGAGTTTGTCTTAGCGCGACCACCGCGTACCTATTCGCGCGACGATCGCTTTTCAGTATGTCAGTATGTCTGACAGCTGAGCGCACAGATTACTCTGGATTACTCTAAGCCGGCGGCGCGTACGTCGTTGTCGGAACGGAATGCTGCCATTTTAAATATTATTTTTATACATATAAACACTTTTGCCGCGGCTCCGCCCGCGTGGATGTCGGTTATCGCGTAAAAAAGTAGCTTAAACCGATTAATGTTTTCGAATGAAATTTAATTTGATAACTGAACCGTTTGTTATGTATTAATTAAATTTTAATTTATTCGAAAACATCTATCGGTTTCTTACTAAACTTCAACTATATCCGACGACCCTGCAATCATCTTCTTTGCTGACTGTACCTGTGTGTGCACAATAGTAAGATAAGACTACATTATTCTCGTTCTTTTTCCTATTAATTTATAGTACTTAGTGCTGATTGTTTCAGGAAGTTGTTTTTCTTTTGAATAATGAAACATAATGACAATATCCTTTTCACCTCAGCACCTCAAACAAGTGCTGCGAGCGTGAGACACAGCAACGTTTTAATTTTTTTTTTTAAATGCTGAAAACAGTGCTGGGTCTACTCACAAAATTCCAAAGATTTCAATTTCACTTTGTTGTGTAACTTTCACTTCGATACGAAAAATGCGAGATATAGAAACAAGTCGAATCGAATCGATTTTCTAATTCGATACCTAGTAGGCCCAAAAAGGAAACAAACAATAAAACGTTCGGATACCGATAACCGTAAAATTGCAAATCATCTGTTAAGGTCTAAAAAAAAAAATTTTTTTTTTTTCTGAATGAGTATTCGAATTATATTTTATTTTTATAATCAAACGGCACGACGGCACGGTTTTGACGGCACGGTTGGCGCAGTGGTTAAGCGATTGACTGCTGCGCTGCGTGTCGCGGGTTCGATTTCCGCACGGAACAAATATTTGTATGTATGTATGTACAATTAGTTGTTCCGGGTCTGGCTGTTTGTGTATGTGAGTTTAAATGTTTGTAAACACACCCACGATACAGGAGAAATTCCTAGTGTGGGGCAACGTTTAAAAAAAAAAAAAAAAAAGTACGAAAAAATACGAAGTTGAATGTATCGACATAATTATTTATAGTTTTAACAATCTTTAATATTGTGACAGAATACCGCGGATGCAAATTCACAACGCATCTTTAAGAAATAGAATTCACATTTTTCTGTTTCGCTAGCTACAAAATTCGGTACACGTTGGATATTATAAAAATAAAAATAAATAAAATGAATATGAGTGAGTTCAGTGACGAAGTCTGCTATTTAACACAGGAAAAATTAAAGCAGCATGTAAAAAATGCAGAATTAAGTTTCCGGCATGCAAATTATCGCGAAAAATATCTAAAAACTAGGGATGGGCCGAACATGGGTTTCACCGAATACGAACATTCCGCCGAATGTTCGGAAAATTTTTACCGAACCGAATATTCGGCATAATTGATTCCCATATGTGAACAGTATACAAGTCTGAACTTGTTCACGTAAAGCGCGCGGATTTGCGCCGGACCCTCCCGCCCGCTACGCCCGCTGTACCAGATGTTGTTATTGCATCATCTAGTAAGGAGTAAACCTTCGCCCGAAATCGCTGCATACTTATATTTTGATTTTAATAACCACCTTTTTTATCTACTATTATTGGAAATAAAGCTAGTGTCGACAAAAACATAAAGCTGCACTGTAAATTACTTACCTAATAAAAATAACACATTTAACACTCAACTCATGATAAATCATACACGGCTCAATACAGTAAAAACTTTGAGTACCACTTTGCCGAACATTCGGCGATATAGCCGAATGTCGAATACCGAATATAAAACGAATATTCGGCCCATCCCAAACCTATTCCATTTTTGAAAAGAATGTCAGCAGGGCACAAATCAAAAAGTAAAAAAAAATCAGTTTACTTTTTACTTTTAACTTTTTTATACAAATATACCTGTGGTTTCATTTTTATCATGTTATATTTTTTTTCCTGTAAGTAGGTAGGTAATGTATATGTTCTCGCTGCTGAGGTTAAAGTTGTATGTGTTACACGAGACCAAAGTTATTTACATTTCTGCGCTCAAGATTCTAACCTAGAACACCCGCTACGCTCGTGATTCAATTTTAGAGTCCTTCACTTATTCGGGATTTAAAATTAAATTTGTTGCACAAATAACTATTTCAAGGTCGATTAATAATAACTTACTTGGCATAAGCCTTTTCTAGTAAAGCGTTCCAGAACTCGTTGTTCTCCGACGAGTGGAGGAACACGAGTTTCCCCAGGCACATCGGGAGAAGGTCGTCTATAACCACCTATCTACTATACTACAAAGTTAGTGTAATACCACTTACTTGGCATAAGCCTTCTCTAGTAACGCGCTCCAGAACTCGTTGTTCTCCGATGAGTCGAGGAACACGAGTTTTCCCCGGTAGGTGGGGAGACGATCGTCTATCACCACGTCCACCCATTTGCCGTACTGCCAGAAACTAGAAGAATAAAGAAATATGATGAATGAAAGTCCTCTAAGATCTGTATAAATGAATAGCACTTTCATATTATGTAGATACAATATGCGTGTATGACCAGATGTATGAACGTAAACGAAGCAAAAGGAATATGTGAGGAGCGTATCAGGTGGCGTTCTATAGTTTCTGCCTACCCCCATAGGATGAAGGCGTGAGTTTTTGTATGAATGTATGTATTAATAAATAAAACAAATTTTATCTAATCGAAGCACTCAGCTGAGACAGATGAGAGTGATTTTAAAACACGGGCTTGGCAGTTTATGTATATGATAACAGAGATGCTGATTTGATTTAAGCCTGACTGTCACATTTTTTTCATCTCACGAAGCGACGCGCGCTTTACTTGTGGTAACCAAGTGTACAAAGACGCTGTGAATGTGTTTAAGCGAAGGAGCCCTCAGCACCGTCCGAGACACGGTGAAGTCGGATGTGTGTGCGTTATGTGCTGACGCTACTCGTCTTCAGGAAAACATTCCCAACGTGTTCGTACACTTGGTTACCACAAGCAAAGCGCGCGTCGCTTCGTGAGATAAAAACAATGTAAGAGAGATAACGTTTGGATTACATAAAATGGTGGTGTACGGATGTTGTCAGTATTATGACGCCTTACCGGAAATGGAAGACACCAGCATAATCTTCATCGAAGCTCTGGTCATCTGGCACTACTTGGAAGAACAATCTGAAAATAGGAATAAAAAATATTTTAATTATTTTATCATTAATTCGTTTTGCAACTTGGCCAGAATTTCGTTTTAGTTTTTCGTTTTCGTCAATTTACGGCGGAAATATTAATTTCGGCCATTTTCGTTTTCTTTTCTTTCTTTGTAAATAAATATTATTTTCGGCAGTGACCAAAAAAAATTAAGTTCCGAAAAATCGATATAAACAATACACCGTGGCATTTTAGTCGTCTTACAGAGACAGCCCACTTCATGCACCCAATGACTACTAATCATTCATGTAAAAAACAATTTTTTTTGAACATTTGAATTTTTTAATTTTTTTTAATTTTATTAATTATGACGCATGACATAGTTTAAAACACCCTGTTACGAGTGCAGTCCGAGCCTTGTGTTACAAGGGCGCCGCGGAATGGAGCGAGCGGCGACATCTTTATCAGAGTTCATTCACCCTAACGCAAAAATGTGTTTCTTACTATTGCAACTTAAACTTAATCTAAATCCATTCTGCGGCGCCCTTGTATCACAAGGCTCGGACTGCACTCGTAACAGGGTGTTTTAAACTATGTCATGTGTCATTAATACAATTAATTAATAAAAATAAAAAAAATTACATGAATGATTAGTAGTCATTGGATACATGAAGTGGGCTGTCTTTGTAAGACGACTAAAATGCCACGGTGTATACACTTTTTCAGAGACATTCCATTGTAACAACAAATAAAAGCTCAATTGAGGAAATGCAGAAAAAATGCTTTTTCTCGCATAAAATATTAGCTTTATTTTTACTATTTATCAGATAGTTGTTTTTTTTTTTTTTGGACAAGTATAAACGAAATTTTTGTGTCATTTAAGTTTAATCGGTTAAATTCAATTATTAAAAGATTGTTCCAGTATTTATTTTACTTTTACCAAACAACAACCTGTCGAGATATTAAAAAAAAAATATTTTATAATTTCTCAGACTTGGAAGATCAGAGGGATGAAAATAGTTCTTTTCGTCCCTATGAAACAATTTGCCCCTCTGTAAAAAAAGTTAAACCTATTTAGGCACTCGAACTATTGGCGCCCTCGCTTGTCCCTTTCATCCGTTGTATAACAATCTACTATTTTAGTTTAAAAGTAAGGTAAGTAACTCACTTTCTGTGCAGCGTGAGATTGGCGACGGCGGCCAACAGCCAACAATCGCCCAACTCCCCCTGTCGCACGTCGAAGCGACTGTAGCCCTCCACGAAGAATTGAGGGTCTTTGCATATTTCCTGGAAAAACACAAAACATATCAGATTTGCCAAGAAGTAACTATTTTACACACTGTGACTACGTGTCTCATCCTATCTCACCCATCTCTCCTGTCGCATGTCTGCTAGAAGAAATTTACAATGAAACTAACTGCTACCCGCGGCTTGGCCCGCGTGTCTTTTTCTAAAATACAAATAACCTTAGTAACCTTATAACATCAGCTATCTGCCAGTGAAAGTCCTATCAAAATTGGTCCAGCCGTTTCGGAGATTATCCGGAACAAACAGATCCGGAGAAAAAATTAAAAAATAGTTTTTTTATAGAAGATTGTGACACTTGAAGTTTATAGACTACCATTATTATATTATTATTACCATTTATTACTATTTTTATTTACTACTACATTTCGTGATTTGTGATTAAACATAAAAACTGACTGACTATGGAGTAAACAATTATACCTACATGTTGACAGTCAGTTAATTTATATAGTAGCCATCAAATCAGCGCAATTTCAATTATACCCTCCTAGGGTCGCCAAATTTTTGTACAGGAAATAAATTACGGGCAAAGCCGCGGGCAGCAGTAAGTGACATCATATTTTTGAAGGTACCGAATCGTTTCAGTCGGGAAATCAGTATTTTTTCGTGAAATGCTGGATGTGGAAAGCATAGGCCAAGTCGTAGACAATCAAGCATGTGCTTGACAGGTGCCTGGGTCTAGAACTGAAAGTCTTTCGGTTGACTTGATGCTGATGACGAAGGAACTAAGATTACATGAAATACTCACCGCAGGTCTCAACCAAGTGAAGGGTATATTGAACTTCTTCGTGTAGTAAAGACTACGGTCTACTGCAGGGAACTCAGGGTCTTCGAACAGTCTGCCTTCAGCTACGCAGCGAGACCTGATCTCCTTGAAGTCCTGGTACGTCGCCGGACCGAACGATGAGGGACGGCTCTCACCTAGCTGTAAGAAAAATTGTTTTAAATTATCTTTCAAGGAAATAATTTATGAAACCAATCTAGACTTGTTGGATTTTTATATACAAGAAAGTGTTGACATGAAAAAGTTAAGCTCTTGCCAAGAGGAAGATTGTCAACATCTGAGAGAGATTTTTTTTGTCATTTCCTTGTACCTATAGATAGAACTCTCTACCTATGTTAGACATTACAGTAAGCTATCTAAAACACATGGATTTAACAGCATCGTAAAGATTATATCGAAGCCAAGAGCGATAAAATAGATGAAAGTACTCACCACAGCGTTCACGTTTACTGATACACAAGCTTCCTCTATCACTTCTTCGACTGCTCCACTTTCATACTCCTCAGCTGGCAGGGCAGGGCAGAGCCTCATTCTGGTACTAAACATGGTATCATCTTCCGTGGGCAGGGCATGGTAAAGACTCCCACTTCCAACCAAAGGTTCCGTCCCTTCACGACATTCTCCTCTAAAGAAGCCTTTAACAGCAGTCGCATTGGCAGTACGATGCCAGCCCCAGCCATTGGCTTTAAAATTCTTCGGGTAGTAATTAAACATGGTTAACACTTCACCGCAATTCACAGTATCTATAGTCTGAACTTCGAACTGAACGTTCGAGGGTTAATGATCCGAAAATATCCGCGTTTTCACCTTTCAATGGATGGACGGCGAATGAAGTAGTCCCGTGTTTTTTGTTTATATTATAAAACGACAAAGGAAGGTTTCCCGTTAATATATCATGATTTTCCTTAATTTTGGAGTGGGTTTAGGAATTGCAGGTAACGCAGTCATAATTAGGTCATTGGAAATCCAATTACCTACTTTTGACTAAGTACTACTTATTAGGAATACCTGTCCATAATTTTGGGGTGGTTATCGGGATTGCAGGAAATGCAGTCATAATTAAGTCATTGGAAATCCAATTACCTACTTTTGACTACTATGAGGAATACCTGTTCATAATTTGGGGGTGGTTATCAGGATTGCAGGAAACGCAGTCATAATTAGGTCATTGGAAATCCAATTACCTACTTTTGACTACTATTAGGAATACCTGTCCATAATTTTGGGGTGGTTATCGGGATTGCAGGAAACGCAGTCATAATTAAGTCATTGGAAATCCAATTACCTACTTTTGACTACTATGAGGAATACCTGTCCATAATTTGGGGGTGGTTATCAGGATTGCAGGAAACGCAGTCATAATTAGGTCATTGGAAATCCAATTACCTACTTTTGACTACTATTAGGAATACCTGTCCATAATTTTGGGGTGGTTATCGGGATTGCAGGAAACGCAGTCACAATTAGGTCATTGGAAATCTAATGATTTATTTATGATCACTATTGGAAAGACCAAACCAAACATTTTACCTATACAAATTATCCTCCAAAAGAGAGGCCCTCCCTTCGGTACCGTTCAGGTAACAGGCATGTCAGGCATTTACGGCATTTTGTCAAAGAGATGGAGAAGAGTAGAAGTACAGCTATCCTTCTATGTTCCAGAAACATTACTTTATCAGCTTGGTGATTAACTTATAATTTAATAATTTGTCATCTTCTTATGGAGCTATGGAGCTTGGAGAAAATAACGTCCATGACACGTCCTTTTCTTCAAACAATGGAATGAGATAATGATAAATAAATAAATGTTTCTTTATGTAGTTTTGATAGTACAGTCTTTAAGACCACTAGTATTCAAATTACAACAAAAAAAAACCGGCCAAGTGCGTGTCGGACCACGCACAATGAAGGGTTCCGTACTTGGAAAGAATTTATCCTAAGAACAAACTTAACAATGTAGTTGGTAAACATAATCTCCATACATTCCAACTGCAAATGTAAGTTTGTACGCACAATATCGAGATATTTACCATGTTATTTTAAGACCATAGACTTCTTATATATTTTCCTGTAATCTATAAATATAGAACTATTTTCTGTATTTTTTTCAAAATTTTAGATTCAGTAGTTTCGGAGATAGGGGGGGGAATGGTCAATTTTCGTCTATTTTCACTTATAACTTTAAAACTATTTATTTTAAAATTATAAAAAATATATATTTGAGACCCTCACAGTAAGCCCTTTCATTTGATATGTTACACGGTACAGTTTGCAAAACTTTTTTTTTTAATTTTCTTGTTTGCCCCCAAAACTGACCCCAATATTCTAAATTCATTTATTTGCGGTTCACGTCCGTGTTTGGGTCACTCAAGTTGATATGTATACCAAATTTCAACTTAATCGGTCCATTACGTTCGGAGCAAATTGGCTGTGACAGACGGACAGACAGACAGACAGACACACGAGTGATCCTATAAGGGTTCCGTTTTTTCCTTTTGAGGTACGGAACCCTAAAAACAAGAAATCATTAAACCCGACATAAAAAAAAAACAGTAATATGCATTGTTTGGTCATTTTGACCTAAACGTGCAAAACAGGCGCGATCAAACTTGCGGTGTTTTTAGCGTTCCGTAGTCAACAAGGAACCCTTATAAGTTTCGCCATATCCGTCCGTCTGTCAGTCAAAGTCAAAGTTAAATCATTTATTTCAAATAGGCACGAAGATGCACTTTTGAAAGTCAAAAATTACATTATTATTAATTGATTCTAGTTGCGCCTTCCAAAAGGTAGTTATGTATGGAGAAGAATGGGCAAGAAACTCCATACTTACTCTTTTAAAATGTCTGTCAGTCCCCATGCCCAAGTAGCACAAAAGTGCTCTATAACAGCATTTTCACAGTGCACCGTGGAAACATTGGCTGCATAAACTTGCTGTATACTCGTATCAGCGTAGACAGCGCATCCTCTGCTGATATATCTCTAATTTGGGCACAAATAATTCAGCACATAGCTGTATAAGAAATCCAATTACCAATAATTGAATTATATCAACATTATATTAGCATTTATGTGTGTAACAGTCGCCCCAAGAGCTGAAATTTGCCTGATTAACAAGGTACGTTTTACCTATAATACAGCAAGAAAGATGAATGTGTACATTTTATATGCTTTTACATGTAAAGCGGGGATTTTTTTTTTTTTTTTCGGCTCCCCTGTGGTGTGGTGTATTGTTGGATGGGTCTTTCAAAAATATTGCGGGTTTGTAAAAACAATTTTTCGGTTAAGGGAACCGTTTCTGAAATATTAGGCTTTAAAATGCTAATTTTTGTTAGAGTCAAGTGTTCCCCCCCCCTGCCAGCTAAACGGTTAGTTTTGCATATGTAAAAAATTTACGATAGCAGTAAGTATATATAACTATCATAGCTAAGTAGGCTTTCCAAGTTTACGAGTAATAGTTAACCAACTTAAATTTGCAGTTGTATAACATGTTCCCCCATACCATCTGTATAGGAGAGCATGTTTCTCAACTACAATGTTAAGTTTGTTCTTGTGATAAATTCATCCAGCCATGTAGGTGAGCTGTTCAGAGATGTAAGAGTATGGTGTAAACCCCTATGCGACGTACACTCGGGTTCAGCCATGTAGGTGAGCTGTTCAGAAATGTAGTAGATGCACAATTTTACAGTTCTGTGGGTAGGTAACAAGAAAAAGTGAGTGTGCCATTTCATATCATTTCTTGATGGCAAGTCAATAGCAATTACACATTATTAATAGTCGCAAGATATCAATAAATCTTTCAAGATGTGGTGCTTTAAGGTTTTTTGTATGGAGTAAAGGACTGGATCTCTTTAATGTCCTTAGGCAATTTATTATATAACTCTTTATTATATAGTTACTATTTAGCAGGATTACATTCGAAGGAGATGTAAGAACCGTAGCAATTGGCGTTCCGTAGTTTCTACCTACCCCCTTAAGCGGTTGACTGCTGCGCTGCGTGTCGAGGGTTCGATTCCCGCACGGAACAAATATTTGTATGAGCGACAAGTAGTTGTTCCGGGTCTGGCTGTTTGTGTATGTGAGTTTAAAGTTTGTAAACGCACCCACAATATAGGAGAAATCCCTAGTGTGGGACGTATAGATAAAAAATAAAAATGCATATTCTTAGTCTTACACTTGAGAACTGTAGGAATTATGTATTAAAACAAAATCAATATTACAAACACTTTATATTGATTACAAAAATAATATACTATAAAAAATCAACATAATAAAATATAATCTTCAACTGCAAAATAATAATGTGATGATTAAATTAAATTCTTAAACTAGTCTTTTTTATAAAAAAAATAATATTATAAAAAAATGTGCATATTGTGATAACATGATTAGGTAATTCAATAAATTCTTAAACTTAAAAACTATATGTAAATTACAGTCATAATCAAAGCAAAGTCTTAAAAAAAAAATTGTCTTACACTATAAAAAAAGTTAAGTATTGTCTTAAGTATAGCTATAAAAATAATTGCTTAAAATAGTAATCTAAATCATGTGATTGAAATGTAGGCAAGATACTTATGGGGAGGAAGTTGTAAAATTATTCTTAAAATATTTGTTACGGTCCAATGGCATGATATCATGGATACTTTTACAAGACCTTTCAGCCCAGGGAAGGAACTCTTTAGTAGCGACTACACACTCTAAAAGCATTAAACAATCATCTTCAGCTCTATGTGCATTATAAACCTCTTTTTTCATTATCCGTTTATAAATACTTGTTAATGTATAACTTATTTTCTCTGTTTCCTTTTTTTCCACAATTTTTGGTGGTTCCTTACATTCATCTGAATGTCTACTTGATTTTGAAGCTTCAAGTGGCATGTCAGAGAATGATGAGCACAACGAATCTATATCTTTCCAGTCTTCAGTGCTCACATCTAGATCGGGCCAGTCCTCACTTATAAGGGAATCTTCACTTATCAATGAATTATTATCTCTTGCTAGCGAGTCTTCCTCTAACAAAGAGTCGTCCCTAATTGAGCTTTTTGCTAATGAATCGTCTTTTCTTGTAATTGACGTGTTTGCTAAAGTATTTTTAATGATATGTTGAAAGCCAGTCAATGAGTCAACGCAAAGCAAGTCTTGTGGCAATGTAGCATTGACGTCTAAGAATTCAGCCAAAAGGATTTTGTAGTCAAACCTGTCACCATTATGTGCAACCAAGCATATAGGCTTAGGTAACTCTGACAAAAATGAAATAATTGTTACAATATTATCTTTGAAACTAGGTGCATTCTTCAGTGACTCATTTGATAAGCCAGTCATTTTTGCTGCAACAGGATGTATCTTTCTCTGCGGATTGAAGAGTAGAGTCAGCTTACTAACATAGGGTACGGCGCCAAAAGGAGCTGCCTTGATATCACTTCGTAAAGCTGCTACAAAACTTAGTTCTGTGATCTTAGTTTGGTTTCTCTCTTGGTGTGGTAATCCTGTCGTTTCAAGATCGAAGAACACGTATGTTGCTATTTTGGCCATGTTTACAAGTTTGTGCTGCTGACTGTACCAGACTCGATACAAGTCGAGGCCCCGGTTTTTGTTAATGTTGAGGTTGTTTACCTCTTCGGTACCTATGTAAATGTAACATTTGGTTATACTTTTAGTTATTATGATTCACAATCATGACTCAGGACACTACGTACAGAGTATGAGAAATAAACACTACACTACACTTAGCTTCTATTTTGTAGTGTTTTGGTCTTTGGTGAACTGAACTGAACTGTCTGCTTGACGTCTATTCTTCAAGTGTTACCACTTTACCAGAAATCAGTATGCCCACTTCATTTCCAATATTATCTTTGAAAATAGGCTGTTTATTTATTAAAAAAATATCTTAAAATGAATAGCTTTTAGTTATGGCATTGACATTTGAATATTTGTACACCATGGGGTTTATTCATAAACGTTGCATAAAGTTAAGTGTTAAGTGACGTTCAAACGTCAAAAATGTATGGTTAAACAGTTGCTAATCATTACTTAAATTTAAGTTGCGTTTATAAATAAACCCCCTTATGTTGTGGTAGAATGTATAGAACTTAACAAAATAATTAACACCATAATAAGTAAAACTACATTCTTACAAGTAAATAATATTCTAATTCTAATTGATTCCCGTCCAAAAGATAATGTTGCGAAGCAATTTTTATTTTATTTTTTTGCTCATGCAATGTGTCATTTCACTCCGTAGACAGAGAATGTTATAGACAAATTAATATCTTTTGTTGCATTCACACAAGAAAAAGAGCAACTTACGCCGATGTTGTGTAAAGAAGTGAGACAGAACGATAAGATTTTTTGTTACACGGCGCGTGCCACCTTTTTCAAGGTTAGCAAAGTACTTTGCTAAACAAAGTTTGGCAGATAACGTCCAGATAGTTATCGTCTTCTTGTAAAATTCAGTTTTTATGTGCTTTAAGTAATTTATGTGATTTTATGTTGTGAACTATTTAGACTTAATATTTCAACCATTTAAAAAAGAAACATGGTGCGGTGTAGCATTAGGTGTAAAAGTGATAGTGGAACGAAAATGCCAGACTTGTCTTTTCATTCATACATATTCTGGTAAATATTCTGTTAAATACGAATTAAGTTTCGATCCAGGTTTTATAAGATTTTTATTAATGTTCAGTGTTTTTAAAACTGTTATATACAATTACCTGTTGCAAACTATTACTTTGTACAATTTATGAGCAAAAAATTAGAAACGTTCATACGAAGCTTGTTTTATTTCAAGGACAATAATGTGTAAAATCAATAAAAGCTAATTAAAAATAAAAATGTTGTATTATTTACTCACAAAGTCAGAAACTACTATCACATAAGAAATTATAGGTATTTAGGATCACATCATCATCATCCATCGTCACCATCTCCTGCCCTCAACGCAATTCATTTCGGTTCAGGAGCATGTCTTCTTCCATGCATCACATGCTTGAAACCCACCCCCCGTTGCTTGTCACCCTGAAAGTGACACTGATTAATCGATTATCATCTACATCAGTGTCACTCAGGGTTTCTCTTGTTTTCCACTTCCACAAATTGTGGGGTAAATATTCTGCGCACGGTAACCCTAAATACGTGACGTATTTTTTTTTCTGTCTCTTTTTGCGACACGCTTTGCAGGTGTCTATAGCATTCTCGGTCTACGTTTCACTTACTCACTTCACCAATTTCGGTAGTGTTACCATGAACAAAAAAAAAAAAAAAAAACTATTCTGCTTTACTTCTTCAAGCAATCGTTTTTCGGTTCGTTTTCATATTTAGAATCATGTCTAAGCATTATTGTTGCGTTGCGCGAAATCTTTAGCAATAATCGAGTTTCTTTTAAAAATTACAATGAGTCGTGAAATTACAGTGTGCTATTTAGAGACATAATTTTATTTTTCCTGTAATCTTTACTTAAGCTTCTATCATATAGAATAATTTCAGATTTTTCTCTATGCAAACTTCGGAGATAAGGGGGGGGAACGGTTTTTTTTTTTTTCATCAAAATTCGAAAACCTAAAGATAAAAAAATGTTTGAGAATGTGCAAACAGCGCTCTTTCATAATATGATACCCCACATGCCCTAGTACCCGCATTTCAAAATTTTTAAGGCCACCTTTCAGTCCCTGTTGCAAAAAGAATAAAATCTTTTTTGTTTCTTTCTTATTTGCAAAATAGTTAGGCAAACTTCATCTAAAACTATTCTAAATTTCAAGTTGATAGCATCAGTAGTTCTTGAGATATTCAGCTGTGCCAGACAGACAGACTGAGTCCCACCATAAGGGTTCCTTTTTAACCCTAAAAACGTATTTATCCTGCTACATCAAAGAAAACTATACAACAAGTGAACTAAAAATATCTCAAAACAAGTCGTTAGAAGAAAAAATATTGTTCGCTGTCTTATAACTCGTATCTACGTAACGCCTGAGAGAAGTTCATAGCAAAAGCTTTGCAATACTTTGTTTTAAAAACATTGTTTGGATAAATAAACATTAAATAATTTGAAATCAGGGTTTTGATCAGGAATGAAATCATCCGGAAGAGAACCGGAGTTACCGACATAGCTTGCAGAGTAAGCAAGCTGAAGTGACAGTGGGCTGGCCATATTTGTCGAAGGACCGATGGCCGGTGGAGCAGACGAGTCCTGAAGTGGAGACCGCGTATCGGCAAGCGTAGTGTGGGACGCCCCCCAGCTATTGGACCGACGACCTCAAATAGGTGGCTGGGATAGACTGGATGCAGAAGGCGGAGGACAGGGTGTTGTGGCGCAGCATGGGAGAGGCCTATGTTCAACAGTGGACTGCGCTAGGCTGAGTTGATTGAAATAATCTGAATTTAGGAATATAACATTTATTGAAAACGGTTTAGTCTTTTGTATATTATTGATTGTAATTATTATGACAAACAAATTTAGGGCATATACTTAGGTATTGTATTTAGGGATTTCAATTTGATAGCATGTTTTATTATGTGACACTAAGTTCGGGCAAGTTATCATTCGGACAAGTGATGGTTAAAACAAAAAAAAAAAATGCACTTTAGATTATGGATAAAAAGTTAGGGAACACAATAAAGAACCTTAAATTACAAAAGATAGTAAAACAATGTTTCTTATTATTAAGTATTTAATTTAGTTAGCCACCCCTTTACAATCTGCTTGAATAACTACAAACCACTTAATTATTTCGCTAACATAATACATGTACTCAATAACTACTGTTGTCAACTTGTACACAAGGCTACATATCAAGCTATACATTTCCAGTATAAGCTGACCTCTCACGAAAATAATACTATACAATATATATATATATATGTAAGCTTTTGCTATTTATTTCGTCTGAAAATATTTGAAATAATTTTATTAACAAGATCTAAATTCATTGTTTTATAAAAATTATATAATAACACTTATTTGTGGAATAAAAGTTTGTGGTTTGACTTCCACCCGAAGCAGATTTGATTGCGGTCGGCCATATTGAAGAGAATTAGGATTCTTTGAGTTACCGACCGGTGAAAAAAGTGGAGGGATTTGGAAGTTAAGAAATTTAGTGTAGTAATCTTATCAGTGCGAGAAATGAGTTGTTAACAGTGTCTTTTAAAGACGAATAAAGAATAAAAGTTTGATTTGATACTGAGTATTAATTGTTTCATTGGTACACTTCTAACTATCTTAAATATAATACTGGAAAATAGCTTGATATGTAGCCGTGTGTACATATTAGCATTGCTGGAGAAAGTAACATTGCAAAAGAAAACAATAAAAGTTTGAAGTAGTGAACTACATTAAAATACCAATGCTCTTATTATTTTATTTAAAACAAATTGTTTACATCGATATATGTATAGACATTTAGATTCTGTAATCAATTCTAAAATATGCACTAGCGCTACTCAGCGCGTTTGATGCACGGACCAACACGATATTTTAATTGATTGGAGGAGTCATATGCTCCAAAAACCTTGGTTGTATATTAATTTAAACTAAAATAAATCCCTCTAGTAGTTTATGTCATTTTCTAGCATTAAATGAACCGATCACCAGTCTTCTAAATCATCATCATTCAGATCAGCCATATCGATTTCATCAATCATGTTTCCTCTAAAATCTTCCAAATCTTCAGCATTCAACTCCGAAATATCTTTTTCACCCTCATGATCAATCTCTCCATCGATTTTGTCCGAATCTTTCTCTTTGCTTTTATTTTCGTTAAGTTCTACATCTGCTGTAAAATCAAATTTTTCATCAGCTGTATTAACGTTTCCTTCACTTTGTTTAGGTGGCGCGTCAGTATTTCCTGTGTTGTCAACTTCAGTTTTGCCTTTAACGGATTTGCTGACACTCTCCTCTGTATCCTCAGTCTTAATTTCCGATTTAACGTCTACAATCTCCGGTAGCTGTGCATTTTCAGCATTGTTGTAATCATTATTTTCTTGTTCTTCATTTGGTTCCAATTTATTGTTACCATTGGTATCTTCATCATCAACCATTTCTGTATCTTGAAGTTCATTTTCATTCTCACCTTGGTCATTATCAGTATTCAACTTAATAATGGCTTCGTCAATTTCATCGTCTGAATCTTCGAGCTCATCTTCATCCATATCCTTAGCAAGCAAGTTTTTATCGCGATTCATTCGCGGCTTTTTGTCTTTACCAGTCAGATGGAAAGGTTTTATTAGCACTGTTGAGCCGTCTGAAATTGAATTTAAATATTAGAAAGGGTATTTTTTTTAAATTACGGACAAAAGGCAATTACTAATAAAAATAAAGAAGAATTGATAAAGTTTATAAGTCATCATCAGAATCATCTGCCTAGCAACTCCCTAACGTTTGTGAATTTGTTGATGGGTGTATAGTCATATAATGCGTGTGTAGTGGTTTTGTGGGTGTGATATACGAAATTGTGCTTGTGGTGTTTTGGGTGTGAGAGTGGGTTTGTGTTTGTGTAGTGTATGTGTGTTATACTTCTCTGTAACTGAATAATAGTTTCTCCGTATCGTCATAGGTGAGTGTTAGGAGCCATTTGGAGACCTTACGTCTGCATTCAATTCTCGTTAGTGGATAAATTGCTAGCAGCTTATTTGCAATGTTATATAGTCGTGGCCCTTGGAAAAAGAAGAAGTTTCGGCTGAAACTCGTCCTAGCTGGTCTAGCTTGACAGATTTGACGAAAACGCCGTCTCTTTAGGACTGAATTAAAACTACAGAAGTTCAAGGAGGCATATCGCCTAAGTATAGTAGCGAGTACGTACAGTTAGACAAACCGTTAAAACCTCAGCTTGTTGGTAAAGATCTGTCGTAGGGAAAAGCCACGGTTTGAATAGGTTTATTTCAGGATAAGTCTTTGTGCTCGTTCTAGTTCAAGGAGCTGTGTTTTGGCTGCTCCTCCCCATGAGGAAATGCAATAGGTAAGGACAGACTGACAGAGCGCCAGATAAACAGTTCGCATGACTTTAGAGTCCGTTACGTGCCAAAGATTTTTAAACACATAAGTAAGCTTGCGGATTCTCTTGGAGACATTACTAATATGTTCTTTGAAGTTTAAGCGGTCATCTATTGTTACACCCAGGTATTTAATTAAATTTTTATTTGGATTTAGATTTATAAATATGTGGACAGCTACACGTTGAGGCTATTTGTTGAGGACAAGAATGTGCGATTATTTTGTGTGATGGGATGGGAGTGTTTCGTAATGAAAAAAGTTAGAAAAAGTTTTCTTGGCATTTAGAGTTAGCAGGTTTGAGGCAAGGCAGTGGCAGACCGTGACCGAGGTTTTCTTGGGCATGATGAAAGACCTCGTCCCAGGTGTCTCCATAGAAGGTAAGGATTGTGCCATCAGCGTATGAGAAGATTTAGCAATTTTGGAGATTCAGTTTGCAGAGGTCATTGATATAGCACAGAAAGAGAGAAGGGCTCAAAATACTGCCTTGAGGGAAGACGAAGCTCACTGGGCCCGCTCCGCTTACAGTATCGCCTATCTTTACCCTTTGCGTGCGATTTTTCAGGTAGTCTTTAAAAAGGAGCAGTTCCGATCCCCTTATCCCCATGTTTTCAAGCTTTGCCAAGAGTTTAACAGAAGAAACTGTATCAAAAGCCTTTGCCAATTCTAGAAAAAATGTCAAGCATCTCTTTTACTCATCCAGTTTTGTTGCGATGAGTTCGGTAAAGTTGTGTACCGCATCGTCTGTCGATTTTCCCGGTCTAAAACCAAACTGGGCATCCGAAAGAAACTTTTTATTTTCTAAAAAGTTTACGAGTTTACCTCCTATTAATAATCTTTTCCAAAATCTTTGACAGCGATGGTAGGAGTGAAATTGGACGATAATTATTGACACAGTCTCTTCTACCACTCTTGTGTATGGGAATAACTATTGATTGCTTGAGAGCATTAGGAAACACCCTGCCTGAGACAGTTATTAAAAATATCCATGATTGGGGGGGCGCTATGTATACTTTAATCAGGTTTAGAACTTTATTAGAGATGCCATCCCAGCCTGTGCTACAATCCGATTTCAGGTTTCCAATTATACAGGCAACCTCGTCACAGTCCGTGTCTAAGAGGACAAAGGTCGAGCAATGAGCACTGTGAGTATTAGTGTGGGACAACGGCTGATTCGTCGGTATGTTACTCGCTAGTTGGGCGCATACATTTGCGAAGAAGCTATTTATTGCATTGCTAGATTCGATAGGCATTTGTTCTATACCCAAAGTCTCCATTCAGATAATTTATGTAAACAAAGAAACGTCACTGTCAAAATTACTCAAAATGACAGGACAGTTGTGCAAAACATATTATCATTATTTTTTTTGTAAATAATCATCTATAAAATTAAAGTGAATTCTCTATAAGAACTATGCAAACAAAATACCGTTGCAAAATAATGTTTTGTGTAGTGTGTCGGAGAAGTCGGGAGTCTCATTTCCTACGAAATGTAGGGAAAAGGTTTTTTGCGATTTCTGACTTTTCTAGTACTCAAACCACAGTTGGACCTATATAATTTTTTGTTCCTTATAAGAAGCAGGATCGATTGGCAACAAAAAGCCTTTTTGTGAAAATGGCTCATTTCCCTGCTGACTGTGCATTTTTTTTTTTTTTTTTTTTTTCAAAATCTGTGAATGGGGATCAAAGGAGAATGCCATCAAATATAGGGCACTCTGTACCAAACGAAAAGTCCAGTGTCACAACCAAACCCAGTGTATTTGGAGGAGAATTCCATGCTCTTCCTATATTGTTAAATGTTTTTTACATAGATTTCTGCAATTCTTATTTATTTGCCGTTTACCGACTTAATATTTTGAAGTTAGGCTCATGAAAATGACTGATCTAAAATGGTGGAGTTGACGACAAAAAAGGTGGTAAAATCGGTCATGTTTATTCTTTTTGACATTGTGCTAGTTTTTCCTGATGGAATACGTATTGTATATCGCTCATAGTCAATAATTATAATACTTGCTGATAGTTTTTTTAATGTAGTGAATTAATCATGTAGGTACGAGATGAAGCCAACATTGAAAGTAAAAACGGCGCCAATGAACCACAGATAACTTATATAAGTCAGCCAAAGAACAAATGCAATAGGTGCGTCACAATAAAATCGACTTGTTTTTAATCAGTCCTCTTTTATGCTTAAAATGTATTCCAATAATAATTTGAATTATTAAGACGAAACGCGTGACCTAAACATTTTTTTTTTTTTGTCACACAACCTAAATACCTAATATATATATTATACTAAATCGAAAATCGGTACTTACATAATTATCTTCTCATATAAATGTTTGTTGGCAGTATATTTATATTGCTATATTTTTTTTAAATGTAATAGCAACTTTCGGAAATGAAGTTAATGGCAATGACATATAAGTGGAAGATGCATGCAAAAGTAAAAAAATAATTTTATTTTTGATGTTCGAAATCCGGGAATCTCTTTCATAACAAAAAAGTAAATCTGATTTAAAAAATAGGAGTAATTTTATGAACTAGATTTGGTTGTGACACACTCCCTCGCAAGTTGGTACGACCCAGTGGCATTCTCTTTTCTCAGAAAATTATGGAGTCTCCTGCAACCATTTTTCTGTAACTACAACAGATAAGGTACCAACCCTTACTGCCACGGCTAAAAAATCCAACCTGTATACATAGGTAAGACAGTTTAAAGGATCTTACCAACGACAATAGGTTCCATGGCACAGAGCCTGTCATGGTCATCATAGGTCTCACATGTACCATAATACATTGCTGGTTTCTTTCTCTCTGACTTCCTAAGGCTTGTGACGCCATATTCTGCGAGGGCGGGTGCTAGTTTACTCCTTGCTACGGTCTTAGGCACGTTGAATATACGGATCATTACTGGACCAATGTTCAGCATGCGTTTTGCGAGATTCACTTTCATCATCTGTGAAAATTAAGTGCAATTTTATGTGAAAACGCGAAATGTTGAGTGAAATATTTGTGAAGATTTAACTTGTGAGAAAAATATAGTTTTTTTTTTTTTAATACAACTGGGTAGGTAGCTCTTGGCCTTCATCTCACCTGATGGTAAGTGATGATAAGGCCGAAGATGGAAAGCGAGCTTCACCCGGAATCCTCAACCACACAGGAACTGGCTATCTTACCTCTAACTGCCGAAACACAACAAATGCTGTTAACATTGTTGTTTTGGTGACAGATTTAGATTAGATAATATCGAAAAGTGGCGGCATCTACATGCGAACTACGCATCAAAGACCTGACGTCATACAAATCCTGCATCACGCAAGCAGAGTTTACCGGCGACTAGTATATATACAACATCCCGACATCAACCGTCGGTCAGTTGCCCACAACACACAACACCGGTCTGGGGCCCAAGTCTGCTATTTTTATAAATTCGTCACTCCAACACGATCCCATTGTCATTAGTTGCTAAAAGTTCGTAATCCGCTAAATTCATAATGGTCGATCATTGGTCGGTCAATGGTCTCGTAATAGAATTGTATTACAATAGCATTGTCGTATTGCCATTATTATTTTCGAAAAACGACTACTAAAGGACCATGCAAAAAATCGTTCCCACCCACCAACAGATTTCAAACATGTTCCAGTTAATACATCTTGACTGCCTGGTGATTTTTTACTATGACGACATCCGCCGTAGGTATGGGGTTTTCATGCAAAACATCGTATTTGAATATTATATTTTCTTGTACTTTTTGAGTGTTTTTTTTTTTTAAATTAACTGTTAATTACGTACAAGAACATTATCCAACTATACTCGATTAGACAAATAATGGCTAAATAACGACAGTTATTGTGTAATATTGTTGAAATTACTGCACTTCAGAGTTATTTTTTTAATGTAAATGGTAAATAGATTACAGTGCTTTGTATTTATCGTGAAATAACGGAGTTTATTAAACGTTTACATCGAAATAACGAAAGGGTAAGAACAGTTATTTGTCTAATGTTATAATAAATGGAGTATAGAACGCAGAGAAAAAACCGGTCTTATCGCGCCGCGACACCGCCGTCCCCGCTCTCTCTGGCCCTTTGGTCACCTGAACACGCGCGCGCGCACCTTAGTCGTAGCTAGTACGTTCCGCTGTATTCACTTTGTTTATCTGTGCGTCATCGGATTGTATGCGACTATAACCCTATATGCCTGCCTTATCAGACTCGGACCTTTTGATTACTTTTCGATTGACCCTGAAACGCGCTGTCCCCACCCACCAACAGACATGGCACTAGTTTCAATATTATTATGACGTCCCATGAAAAGACTTATAACCATTTCCAATCCAAAAATCAAAGGAGTCTAAAAAACAAACTATTTACAAAAATCTGTTTATTTTAATTAAATAACTATAAAATAACACAGGTACATAAGGAACAATGAGGTGTGTGCCACGTCACAGTCAATATACCTAATGTAATGTTACCTTTAACAAACTACAACAGAAAATAATGCTTCTAGACATGCCACGATAGTCGTTTTGATAAGTAAACTCGATATTAATGTCTTCTATTGTGATATGATAATGACCGCGAAAGTTCAAAAACATGTAATGCTTTGGAGTAACTAAAACTACGCCGCGTAATAGAGAATAAATATCTTGAATATATTATAATGTGTATTTACAACTGTCGGTTTCACGACTTCCAGCCTCCTGAACAAGCCGGATTCCGTAGAGTATTTAGCATCGTAGACCACATACATACGCTGCGGCAGGTTATACAGAAGACCGAAGTATATAACCTGCCTCTCAGCTTAGCGTTTGTGGACTACGAGAAAGCCTTCGATTCGATCGAGACATGGACTGTACTGCAGTGTCTTCAACGGTGCCAGATCGGCTATCGGTTCATCGAGGTACTGAAGTGTCTGTACAAAAACGCCACTATGTCAGTCCGACTCCAAGACCGGACCTCGAAACCTATCCTTCTGCAGCGAGGTGTGAGACAGGGAGATGTTATCTCTCCGAAACTGTTCACCACTGCACTGGAGGATGTCTTTAAGGTTCTGGACTGGAAATGGGTTGGCATCAATATCAATGGCGAGTACATCACTGACCTTAGGTTTGCAGACGATATAGTTGTCTTGGCTGAGACTATGGATGACCCCAGTACAATGCTCGATGACCTCAGTAGAGCTTTCGAAAGAGTGGGTTTTAGAATGAATATGGACAAGATAAAGGTTATGTCAAATGCCCATGTAACACCCACTCTCATGAAAATCGGAGACGCTACACTCGAAGTTGTGGACGAGTATGTTTACCTAGGACAAACTGTCCAGTTAGGTAGGTCCCACTTCGAGAAAGAGGTCAATCGTCGAATCCGACTCGGGTGGGCAGTGTTCGGAAAGCTACGCAATATCTTCTCGTCCCACATACCACAGTGTCTCAAGTTGATAGTCTTTGACCAGTGCATGTTGCCAGTGATGACCTATGACACTAAAACGTGGTTGCTTGGGCTCACAATGGGCCTTATTAAAAAGCTAAAAGTCACCCAAAGGGCAATGGAGAGGACTATGCTTGGAGTTTCCCTACTTGATCGTGATGTTTTTGAACTTTCGTTTTCGCTTTCATTATCATATCACATTATAAGACATTAATGTTGAGTTTACTTATCAAAACTACTATTGTGGCATGTCTAGAAGCATTATTTTCTGTTGTAGTTTGTCAAAGGTTAACACATTGACTGTCACGTGGCACACGCCTCATTGTTACTTACGTACCTACTTTTAAATTTTGTTAGAAAGTGTTATTTTATAGTTTATTTTATAAAAAATAAACATGATTTTGTGAACAGTTTTTTATTTATATAAAAAAAACCCCATCGATTTTTGGATTGGAAATGGTTATAAGTCTTTTCATGGGACGTCATAATAATATTGAAACTAGTGCCATGTCTGTTGGTGGGTGGGGACAGCGCCCATACAATTTTTTGCATGGTCCTTTGAACATTTATTCATGCCAGATTTCATTTATATATATTTTAACATATTATTTATTAGTGTTATAAGCAATCTGAAGTAGTAGGAAGTTGGAAGTGAGAGTGTCAGTGGCTGACCATTGGAAAGTCATAATGACGCCATTATATTATTAGATTACCAAACTTGTCAAAATCAACAATTATGAAAGCAATGATAGACCTTTCTGGCACTATTGTAATAGCAGACTTGAGGCCCTGGTCGGAGGAGGATCCTCCATTTTCTATAGAGGTTGAGTGCACTTTACACCCTATTCCTCATACCTCTATACTGAGAACTTTTTATTGCATATTTGACGATTGACCGCATATCAGTAGTAATAATTTGACACTGACAACGCCTTTATATCGTAACAATAAGTGTGATTTTCGTAGAATAGAGTAGAATACTTTTTATTATATACACCATAATATAAATAACAGATACAAATGCAAGTTTTACCACCGATGTGCAGTTGACTATACGATACACGATATAAACCGCACATTTCAATGCTATGCAAATGTTACTTTGAATCGAATTGGCGTTGAGAAACGGCCTTTATAGTAAGTACAATCTATGGGTTATCTATGAGTGTGTCGGGTATTCTCCATCTATCCATACTAATATTATAAATGTGAAAGTAACTCTGTCTGTCTGTTACGTTTTCAGACGTAAATCGCTGAACCGATCGTCATGAAATTTCGTTTTGCCAGAGATATAGCCTGGGATATGGAGAACATAGGCTACTTTTTTACGCGATAACCGACATCCACGCGGGCGGAGCCACGGGGAAAAGCTAATACTAAATATAACATTGAATAGATATAATATTTAAGTAATATCGTTGCGGCATACCTTCTTAAAATCGTCAACCACGGAAGTCTTAACACGCTCATCGAAGTTTTTAATCTTAGGATCGGATTCACCTTCAAATTCACTGGCAACCTAGAATTTAAATACACACTTGAATAATTATCGTTACAAAATAAAAATCATTTATTGATCTTAAACTTAAAAAAAGTGTTTAGTGCTACGCTGAAAAAAAAACCGGTCAAGGGCGAGTCGGACTCGCGCACCGAGGGTTCCGTACCATCATATATAGCTTCATAAGCTTCATTCGTATAAGTAGGACCTAAATAGTTATGTGCCCAGAAAAAACTACAACTGTGCTTCACCCAAAGCAACCTGCGAGTAGGTAGGAAGGAGGATATTTTGATTGTGAACCGCGAAATATTTTTAAATTTTCATCGGCGAGGCCTATATTCGTCAGAGAATTTTAACACTGCGGTGTAGAATATTGCAGTTTTAGGTCAGCGCCATCTATTGACAGATAAAGGAACTAATGTAATTTTTGTTGATTTCTGAAAAAGTGTGCTATTTAGAGACATAGTTTTATTTTCCTGTAATCTTTACATATGCTTCCATCACACAGAATAATTTCAGATTTTACTCTATGCAAACTTCGGAGATAAGGGGGGAATGGTATTTTTTTTTTTTACATTTTTCATCAAAATTCGAAAACTATGCGTCCTAAAGAAAAAAGAAAAAAATCTGAGAATGTGCAAACAGCGCTCTTTCATAATATGATACCCCACATGCCCTAGTAGTGGCATTTTGAATTTTTAAGACCACCTTTCAGTCCCTGGTGCAAAAAAAATAAAAACTTCTCTTTCTTATTTGCAAAATAGTTGGGCAAACGTCATCTAAAACTATTCTAAATTTCAAGTTGATAGCATCAGTAGTTCTTGATATATTCAGCTGTGACAGACAGACAGACTGAGTCACACCATAAGGGTTCCTTTTTACCATTTAGGTACGGAACCCTAAAAAGGTATACTTTGATTTAAACTTAATAAAATAAAGACGAAAACCCTCTAGAAATGCAACGTTACCAGCCCGCGCGGGATAAACGGTCTTAAGTGGTTCCGCTCATAACCCATTCTTGACATTGTCTTTTAAACCATGTCAGATAAAAATGGCTGGAAAATCTAAAAGCTAGTTATCAATAACAGTACTAAGAAAACATACCACAGTGCACATTTCATCAATTTCGTCGACCAACGCTTTCAGCATGTTTGGTTTCAATTTTGAGAGCAAAATTTCTTCATCTTGGAATATTTGCGCATTAGCTTTCTTTATCACTGTAACATTCATATAAATAAACTATTATTATATAAAATTCACACTTCTTTTCTCGTATGGACGTGAATTATAAGGACAATAGCTCACGTAGTGAGAAAAATATTAGCCAGACAACAAGGTGGTATATGGACCTTAAATGAATGTCTCTCTCTCTCAGACGTTCAATATTGTTTCATATCACAGAACAGATAAAAGAGGTTAGAAGAGCCTTGTGGGCGGGGCAGGCGCGCCGCACTTATGAGCAAACGCTCACGGCCAACAATCGCGCTCTTATTGTGACAGCGACCGAAGTTGCGCGAAAAAAAAAAATTTTTTTTTGCAAAAATAAATTTAACAACCTTTCACAATTAATGTAAGTATAAATAAGCAGTAAACGTAGGTTTTTTTTTTTTTCATTTAGTATTTATCGGTACTTACAATGGTTGCTAAAACATACAAACACTGTCAAATACTCACAATGGCGAGACCATTCTGACACTATTGTAATAGCAGACTTGAGGCCCTGAACTGATTCACTCTGTTCCCTGTACTAGTATTAAACTGTACCACGGTGGAACAGTTTTCCTCGTTCTCTGTAAATTTACTTATAGTAGCAGACTTGTGACCAAATCACTATTGTAGTAGCATAAAGAATTTTTGTTATTAATAACAGAGCAACAAAGCAAAACACAGCAGAAGTTAATTTAAGGAAGGTAAACATAAAAAAAAATCAATGAACTTGATTTTTGTAACTTGTAGGTAGATGTGAAAGTTGACATAGTATATGCAAAGTAAAGAAAAATAAAGAATTATGCCGCTATTAAAATGTGTCGGAAAAGAAGCCAAGTGTGTAGTGTAGCCCAAGAAGAGATTTATTTTCACCAGAAAGTCCAAAAACCTTAAAATACAAGTGATATTTGTAATGATTGCAATCGTGTTATGTAGTTTGTGGACAGAAACGATACAATCGCAAACAGATGCAAAATTATACATTGCTTGCAATAAATGGGTACCATCTTGTACTAAGTGACCGATCGCGCAATGTATTGCCTTCACTGCGAACGTCGTCCATGTGAATCGTCAGAGTTGAACCAAGTTGTAAACAATGTCGATATTAAGTATAATATATGTGTATGAACACAAATGATTATTATCAGTAAAATTAGAATTAAAATAACTTTGTTTATTACTACCATTTATTGTTTATTGCGACATAGTAATTATGACGTAAGACAGCTGCAATTAGCTAAAAACGAAAGAAAATTTGAATTTCGCGGCTATATTGGATGTTCCCCCTTATGTATTTAGGAAGTCCATACTATTCGTACCCCGTCCGTCGTAAATAATCGACCTTTTGGTCACTGTAACATATATGAGATATTTGCACGTGTGTGAGTGTACGTCAAGCGCAGTTTTTGCGTTAGTGTGACAACCAATAGCAAACTCACAATCTAAGTGCGAGTGGCGATTTGTGTGCATAATGCGCGTACGTATCGGTCTCCTGCTTGTTGCCCGAGAATGGGAGACAAGCGGCGACACGCGTTTTAATACAAATCAAGAACTATTTCCGTTCTAACCTCTTTTATCTGTTCTGTGGTTCATATACCAACATGTCCAGGAATTAACGCATACCACCAAACACCCCAACTAGAATATTATGTTATAATACATACACTGAATTTTTATTATTATACATCAAATATTGTTTATTTATTAAATTAGATAAATGGTTTGTAGGAGAAAATTGTGGCCACATTACAAATCTACGCACTTGAAGAAGATACTTCGTCCATTTTGATTTGTTTTGACTGTTCCGTGGAAGTGTGACTGTAGTTTTAATTATTTTTGGGATAAAAAATTACGTATGTATATTAAAAACTAGCTTTTGCCCGCGGCTTCGCCCGCGTGGGCCTTTTCACCCCCTTGTGGGTTAAATAAAAAAAAAAACAACGATTTACGTTATGTTCATTTCCAACCATAAGCCGAAATATTTGTGATTTTAATTTTAAAAAAATAAAGAACTTTCATTAAAAACAAAATTTTATCCCCCTTTTCACCCCCTTAAGGATTGAAATTCTAACAGCATCGTTACGTTAGCTTCCATAAATATGCCTAGATAGTAAATTTAATGATTTTTACTTCGAAAATTAAGAACTTTCCATACGCAACTTCATCCCTCTTTTAAACCCTTCGCGGGATTATCAAAAATGCTGAGACAAGTATAAATTAATTTTCAATCGTCAGTCTAAACACAAAATCTGTAGATCCTAACTTTACAACTGACAGACTTTCATATAAACTTCCATCCCCTATTTTACCCCTTTAGGGGTTGAATTACGAAAAATCCTTCCTTATTCCTTGTCTACATTATAAAGGAAACCTCTGTGCAAAATTTTAGCTTTGTAGGTCCAAGGGTTTGGGCTGGGCGTTGATGAGTTAGTCAGTCAGTCAGGACTTTTCGTTTTATCCATAGGTACTAATCCGCGATAACCGACATCCACGCGGGCGGAGCCGCGGGCAAAAGCTAGTATTTATATATATAGATAAATCGATTCAATAAACGATTCTGAACAAACTACTTTCATAATATGTTTAATTCAGTTACAAATTGTATAGTATTGCCATTCATCAAGGCTTTTAATGGCTTATATCAAGCAAAAGCGAGTAACGGACTCGCTTTGAATGTCAGGTTTAAAAAAAATGTTAATGATAATTACTTATTAAAAAGAAATGACAAACGTATGTCACTTGTTAAAGATCGAATAAAATAAATGTTAAAGAACTCACCCTTATGGGCCTTCTTATCTGAAATAGATAAAACAAAATAATTAATTTCCTTCGCCCATAAAATAAGCAAGAATAAAAAAAATATTACCCTGATGTTTTAAAAGTTCCATAAGTTTCTATCCACATTTCTTTTTAAAACACCAGTAACGTAATTTTCTTTTCTGCAAACTACCCTTAAAATTAAAGAAATAATTTTCAATTTACCTCCTTGCGGATATGAAGGAATCTTCTTATTGTTTTCTTCAGTTTGTACCACTGGTTTTTTTTCTACCGCAGACGTAGGACCAGATTTATTGGCAGCTGGAGTGGCTGCAAAATATCAAGTATGCTATGTTAGATTTACAATTTAGTAGGAGATAACAATACGTAGCTGTTATACATATCACATAGAGCTTTAGACTATCACATAGGTACAATACGGCCGATGCATCATGGCCGGTCCGAACTTTGCGCAGAAGGCTTCGCATTAACATTTTTTGAGACAATTCAGAAAACTGATGATAATAAAATCGGGGGATACAGTTTAATGTCGCAGCTACATATATATCATCTACATCCAAAATTTAATTACACCACTCGATAGCTAAAGGATCAAATAAATTGTTACAAAGAAAATAATACCCGTTACGTACATTTAGACACGTAAAACACACGGCTGTGTCCACGACACCGCCCACACGGCTGTGTCCACGACACCGCCCACACGGCTGTGTCCACAACACCGCCACACCCCGATTTTTTATAAGAACCGAATGTTGACATAAGGCGAGTGTGAGAACATGCGCGAAAGTTCGGAGAGCCTATGTTCAGACCGGCCATGACTCATCGACCGAAAATTGTGTACAACTAAGAAATGCTTTATTTCCGGCCGGTATTTTAGACGTATTTTTCATTTTATTTTTAAAATATTTAATTTTCAATGTAATAATGTAACGGTCACAATGTGCCTTTTTTCACGAATCCAGGGCCTCAAGTCTGCTATTGCAATAGTGTCAGAATGGTCTCGCCATTGTGAGTATTTGACAGTGTTTGTATGGCAAATCTGTCAAAAACTCACAATGAAGCGACCATTCTGACACTATTGTAATAGCAGACTTGAGGCCCTGTGCATAGTAAGTGCATTAACGATTCCAAAACGGACACTGAAATTGCACGCACGTACACTCCAATAAAAATATAGTGTACACACGGCTTCAAATCAAGTTAAAAGTTTCCAGTATAAACTGATCTCGCATTGTGTAGGATTTCCGTACAATGAGAGGTCAGCTTATACTGGAAATATAGTAGTATGTAGTAGTACAGACGCAGGACTCGATCTTCAAATTGACGAATTTGATATCCAGAAGGCAGTTTTTGCGTTATTGAGAGATAGAATAAAGAACAATCTCATGATATCGTGTAATATCAACACACAATTCGCTTGACTAAATTCTTGATTTTGATGGTGAATAAATTGTTTGTTTCAACAAAATTTACACTCGACCATCGTCAATCTATGCATTTAAAAATCCTTTAATAAATGTGGGTCCTTACTAAAATGCAGATCCACTGTTTTAAAAAGGGAAAAAGCCGCTTCACAAACAAGCCGGTGATTCGAGATAATCTCTTTTCAACACAAGTATTTTAATCAGTTGTCTTTTCGGACTTTAGTACTTGCGGATTTCGGTGCCTCTGTCCCAGACTCGTCTAAAGGTTATACACAGTAAGTTCTACCTTCAGATCCGTCTCATCTAACCAAAATCCGTACCATGTGTGGCGATTGCCTTAACAGACGGAACGGTTAGGTACTAATCAATCTGCCTAGCCTTTTCCCAACTATGTTGGGGTCGGCTTACCTTGGCTTTTGGTTAGGTACTATAAGAAGCAAATCGTTGAAACTAAGCAGTCCAACCGTTTCGTGATCAGGCTGATTTGGTGCAGATTCTTTCGTTCAGATTATCACCATGTATAGTATGCGTTGTAGCATTGAGGCGATGAACCTTCTCAAAATTTTCTTCATACGCAAAATCACAGCCAACTTTCAAATAATTCTAGCAACTTGCTTGAATGAAGCTTGATTAGTCTTGCGTTTGTTTTATCACGACCAAATATCAGCAGATAATGTTGGATCAATGTGTCGATAATTTTCATGATGCAGACTTGGCAGTCACACAAACATAGGAAAAGAAGTAAGCATAGTGACTTATCGTCAAGAATAGGTTCATAGAGTCGTATAGAATATCTACATACTGACGAATTTAGAGTGAAATGAAATGAAATTGCTTATTCTGTAACTAGGACATCGAACTCACTTTAACTTCAAACAAAAAAATATTGCTAGATGGAGTCGACATTTCCTATCAGAAGAAACAACCTCTGGGGTCAAAGTCTCTTTTATGGTCCAGACATTATCTTGGTCAGATCATGTGAGGACCACCGATGACCTGTTACAATGATCCAGCGATCCGTTGTGCTTTGTAAAGTTACGATTACTGACTTCAATCTAGGTTCAGAAGTTAAAAATCCAGAAAAGGATTCGTTCACACTTTTACAAACAGCATAAGTGGGACTACAAGATGTCCTTGCCACTTTTAAAATCCTGGTGAAGAGAAAGGGATCTCCCAAAAGACAGAATCAGATGCGACGATTGAAACTGTACGACGGTCTAAAGTAGATATCAGATATGAGACAGATCACTAAGGCAAATGGGGAAATAACAGTCATCTTTGTCTCTGAGCGAAAAAGAGCTATCAGCAGACAGAGCTATACAAGACGTATAGCGCTTCCCTTTCTCGCATTGGAACAATCACGATTACCAAATACGGCCCCAGATTATGATCGTGGAAGGCTCTGCACCTTACGAGATTTCCCATCTCATACAGTGTTGCTTAGGAAGTGGTACAAGTAAAAACACATCTAATATTTTCAATGCTTTCTCTAAGTTGAAAGCGCGAAAATATAGTCAAAATTGCATAAAGCACCATGAAAAAATAACATGCAGTCCCATATGCTTGAAGAATACACAAAAATATACTAAAGTTACCTTTTTGTCCGGCGCCAGCTAGATGCGTTATGTCCGCACAGACTTGGTTGAAAAAAGCCGTGTCACAGGAGCCATCATACTTTTCTTTGTAAATCTTTAACATGTCAGGCATACGAATTTCATCATTGTCGCCGAAAAGATCTTCCAGACGGGACCGTATAGCGCGTTTTAGCTCTGCTATAAGCTGTTCCTGAGGGATATCAGTCTTACGGCTCGGATCTTTTAAAATCTCTTTAGCAGTGATGGACGCAATCTGGTGACGCCATGTGGCGGTACGTTGTTTCTTTTTCTTTTCCAGGTCAAAATTAGACGGAACCTTCGCTTGCGGGTTTTCGACTTTCTGCGCTATTTTTTTCGGCCGTTTCGCGGGAGGATCATTATTAATGTCAGCCTTTTTCGGTTTAGGCTGTGGCTTGCTCCAAGGTTGGTTGGGTTTGGGGCCATCACGCTGTTGAGGAAATCTTTTCGAGTGCGGAGCCGAATTGGTGACGTGTTCGCCGAATACTGTGGGAGACGCTTGTGTGATGTGACGCTTTGCCGGAGCACGAGAAGGTTCGGGTCTTCTGTTATAAAATGCATCTCGGTTGTGTTCGCGGGGAGGTGCGTTGCGGACCGGTGAATCACTGAACGGTGCATTACGAGCTGGCGGCTCGCGGCCGCGGTCCCGTGCCGGCGCATCTCTTCCGCGATCACGACCCTGGTCGCGGTCGCGTCCTTGGTTGCGATCGCGTCCTTGATCACGATCGCGACCTTGATCACGATCGCGCCCTTGGTCACGAGGTGCGTCACGACCGCGATCGCGCGAAGGTGCATCTCGACCGAAGTCACGTCTAGGTGCATTGCGCCCGGCGTCACGTGCAGGTGCCTCCTGTTCGAAGCGCGACTGTCGTTCTCGTCCGAAGTCGCGAACGGGCGCGTCATTACGCGGATGGCTGCTGCTATCGCCAGTATTCTCCCATCTTGAACTGTTCCTGCCCTGTTGGGAAACTTGGTTCCCAGCAGATGCATTACCAGCAAGATTCCAATCGTTCTGATCTGACCAGACACTGGGGTTTTTGACCCCTTGGTTACTGAACCCAAGCGGAGACCCCTGATCATAGCCGACCATAGGCTGAGCCATCATTTGCTGCTGAGCTGACAGATACTGCATTTGCTGTGGATAGCCATAGTTAGCGGATGCATTCTGTGGAAGAATTTTGATGATAGTTACAAAATGAAGGCTTCATGAAAACTTCCAAAATCAAGTAAATGCACTTGAATTGTAGGAAGTGTTTAGGTGTCTATTACACTTGGTCAAGTGCCTGCGTTGTATGAAGGGGTTGAATAACTTTGAAGATATGAAAGGAGCTTCGTAATAAATGGCGAATAGTTTAGTGCGCCGAAAAAGGCCTGAGTCGTAATGACTGTGGTCCATTTTCGAAACTAAAACCGTTGTACAGACTGCGCTAACTTCTTGGTTGCTTTGCAGAGTGAGTTTGTGCAGATTCTGCTGTGCAAACATTCACTTCATGCTCACTACGGCTACAAAGTTTAGCGCAAACGATACTTGGTAGGCTGCAACACTTTATTGATTTGAGGAAAAACGCCCAAATCAATTTTCATGTGCATATTATCGCAATTAAGTTTTAGCAGACAAAAGACCGAGTATAACAGATACCTTGAAGAGTATGTGGCATAATATGTTGCAAATATTCTTTAACAACAAATAAATATGGGGAAAAAACCAGCCAAGTGTGTTCTGGACCACACACAATTAAGGGTTCCATAGTTGGGATGAATATATCCCAAATACAAACTTAACATTGTAGTTGAAAATATACATTTCAACTGCAAATGTAAGTTTTTATGCACATAATAACAACTTTGTGATACATAAACTACTCAAAATTGAGATAGATAGCATATCACAGGTGATGTCCAGTTAAACCAGTTCAGTTAATCCTGATCTTCAATATATTGGTACAACACAGCAGCGTAGAGATAAGTTCAGGTTCACTTATCAGACAGATAATTACCTAAAAGCTCTGTTGCATTTTGTATTTATCTGTGAGATAGTGCTCAGGCAAGTAGGTCCTAAATTTTGTAGGTTATTTATATATTTATGTTTTAAGAACTTACCTGTGCAACGCCATACATTGCACCATAGGCCATGGATGGAGCAACCATAGACTGTGCTCTACTTTGTTGCATCTCCGTGTAGCCTAACTCATAGTTAGGTTGGTTACTCTGCTGATAATATGGTTGCTGAAGCAGTGGTTGCTGCTGTTGGTTGCTACCCAGATCCATCACAGTGGATGCTGCCTGTTGGTGGAGTAATTGGTTTAATTACTTATTTATGTGCAATACTACTCTGTTTACACAAATAAGCCCCTTTTTAAAAAGCAAATGTAAATTTCAGTTTTGTCATATTCATCCTTGGTATTTACTTGTGTGAATTAAAATAAAATAAAGTTTAATAATTTTTGGTGTCATCAACTAGCCCCCAAGCCTCAGATGAGTGCCTAACATTGTTTTATTATCATTTGTAACTTATCTACTTCCATCCAAACGTAACTTGGATATGCATTATGGTTGGATTACTACCTACTGAGAAAACAATAATGAAGAAATGATCTTTGAATTAAATAAGTAATTTCCCAACCTTCTTCTTAATAGTTTCGACATACAATTGCTGTCCTCCCACGAACAACCCATTGATCTTCCGGACGAGTATGGCTGCGTCCTCCTCTTCGGCAAGCCCTACAGTAACCTTCTTCGAATTGTTGCTATCCGACGTCAAATTGTCCAATATCACCTCCTTGAAGCCGCATTTGGACTGTATTAGCGATTTCACGTCGATGTACCGCGTCTATTGAGGGAATAAAACCAAAAATAGAGTCTTCTTTAAAAATGGCTATTAATTTTCAATCGATGTTGGGTTTCTGAACTTACCTGCGCCGGTAAATTAAATATAGTCAGTAACATAATCTATCAAGAGCTATTTATCCGACAAATATGTATTTATTGTTTGTCCCGCAGTGAAACAACAACACAAATATGTACAAATTTATTACAAACAAAAATAACGAACGTGCACTACTGCTAGATTGAAATAGTACCTAATCAATGACGAAAGCAATGAAGGCAATTCAGAGCATGCAATTTGAACTGTCAATTTGACATTAAACTTTTTCAGTTGATAGTTAATAGCAGTGCAAACTAGTGGACAAAGACATTTAGTCGATTTTCATCAAAAAACCTACATTATTTTTATTTATGGCATACGACACTCTACTCGAATACTAGGATGAACTGTATTATGGCCGATGGCCAGCACATCAAGTTATATGAAACTGTCAAATTTTTCCAAACGATTTTAAACCTTAAAATGTTAAAAGTTTAGTTCAAAATCGAACGTGAAAATTTGACAGTTTTTGGTAACTTGATGTGCTGGCGACTATACTATACGTAGACAGAGAAAACTATAGACCGCTGATCATCTTCTATCTCACTTACACAAGAAAAAGCCTAACATTTTCTGTCCCTTATCGCGTGTCACGTTTTTCAAGGACAGCACTTCAGTTGCTAAACAAAGTTTGACGTTTGATACGCGTTCGAAAAGTGGTTGCGACAAAATTTTAAGTTATTTAATTTGTTATTTCGAAAAATACTAATTATTTTGTGTTTTTTGTTGAGGATTGACTTTAGCTATTGCTGCAAAATGGTAAGGTGCAGTGTTTTTGATTGCAAAAGCGATAGTGAGAAGAAAATTGCCGCATTGTCCTTTCATTCGTAAGTAGCTAAATATTTTAGTTTATTCAGTGAAAGACAGTGAAAGTTTTCAACTAATATGGTTTTTAAACTCTTAAAATAAATATACAGCTGTTTCAAGATAAAATGAGAGCTGAATTTTGTTTTTATTATATATTATTCTTTACATAACCTCCAAGCTCAGTGCTGCCTACTTTTTACTCGAATACTTCCCCATTTCAGGGGAAAATTGTACGCCAATGAAATAAATTACCTTCATCAATCATTTCAGATGAATGCTTTATTAGAGTGTATGTATAGCGCTGGCAGCAAATTTGTTCCACTTTTCACTGGATGTAATATTACATCTTTACCTTTTAGTACCTATTTATAGAATAAAATATTGTATTTGTAGTAGGTATTAAAGTGTTAAAAACTTTCAGATTTCCCGCCAAACCAAAATCACGGGAATTATGGATGAAAGTGGAGATAAAAACAAATTTTATGCTGTATCTCAGGTTTTCTTTAAATGTTCTTTTTCCCGCAGGTGAAAGAACTCCTATCCTAATAAACTATTTTGACTTATACCCAAAGTCTCTAATTCAGATAATTTATGTAAACAAAGTAATGTCAAGAAATGTCACTGCCAAAATGACAGGACAGTGGTGCAAAGCATTTTATCATTTTTTTTTTTTTTTTGTAAATATTCATCTATAAAATTAAAATGAAATAATTTTTAGAACTAAGCAAACAAAATACCGTTGCCAAACAATGTTTTGTATAGTTTGTCGGAGACGCGGCATTATGATCGTCATAGGTGCCGATTCCCTTGTTCACAAACTAAACTAAATTTAAGTTCAGTGCATCTTTTTCTTTCTATTTCATTAAGAAAAGGACAGAAGATAAATTTAAGTTTAGTCCTGTCAAATTAATCAGCGCCTGTCACTACTCCATACAAGTTTAAACGTGATTAAAAACTTGCCGACTAAAATTACGTCAATTTACGTCAAGAGCTGCTGCTGCGGCTGCTGTACTTACAATATGAATCTATGAATGAGAGTTGTACTATTAGTGTTGTTGAAGATGTAAAAAATTTGAAAATGTTTGGATCTCCTGCATTGTTACCAGTACCATTAAATATTTTATACCAGAAAATCTCCTTTTTTTTAATAACAATGTTAAAAAAAAGTGTAAAAATAATTACGGTATGATTATTTTATAGTTATTATTTCTTAAAATCAGTACTTAAAAGAAAAAGGCACTTTTTTTTTCGCCAATTTATATGAATAACCATTACGAAGTTTTTTTGTTTTGATATGTTATCCCTTTTGTTTACATAAATGATCTGAATTTCAGACTTTGGGTATAGATGTTTTGTTTCTATTTATAAACCCTGTGCGTTTGTACAAAGTAGATAATAGAGATTGAAAAACATCTGAACATTGAAGAACATTCGGGGTAAAATCACTTTAAAGTGGGTAACCCTAAAGTTTCAAGTACCTTGATTTTCTGTCCCTTACAGCGACACGCCAAGCAGTGGTGTATAGTTTTCTATGTCTATGATACTATACCTTACATTCGATACGCTTTTGTGACGAATTGATAATCGATCAATGATAATGAAGAACGTGAGAAGTGAGAATTGAGATTGTGAAATCGCCAATGAGTCGCTGCATGTTGCGTGTGTATCTCGCTTATCAGTACTTCTGTTTCAGTAGTCTATTTATTTATTTTCTACATCATATTACTATTAGTAATCTGTGATTTATGGAGCTTGCTTGGTGTCATGGCGAACGTTCGCGTTGCTGTATTGTCAAATATTTGCAATGTTCATTGAAATTGTTTGCCTTGTGGTTTGCCTGAATATTTTATCTCAGGATACGCTATAAATTCTGACCAAGTTATTATTTAAAAAATCTTGCCAAGATGATGATAACAATTCATGGATTTCCTGCTAAAGTACGTTTTTTTTTTCAAGGTTAATTTGTAATTTTTTAGATTTTGTTTTACACATTTTTTAATTATAAATTTGTTGTTTTGTTACAGACAAAATATCAAGATGTTAAAATATTGATAAAACAGGAGTGTAACATAAATGACTTTATCCTTGATAATCTGATCAATGATACTGATGGCACGAAGAAAGTCAGGATCGGTCTCACGGATAATACCGAGGGATTCAAAGTAATGAAATTCCTTGACGGCTACCGACTGCCCGGCAACTTTGTTTTAAAAGCGGTGCCAGTAGGGAAAGCTGCCGTAAGTACATTTCTCATTAAAAAAAAAAAAAACATTTTTCATTGAAACATCTGAGGTTTCCATTAGGAACTTCTTGGTAACAGCCCGGATTTGGAAGGTTGGCAGGCCCCCGTGCCTCGGAAAGCACGTTAGCCGTTGGTCCTGCGACTGATCTCTTTAGTTGTGTCAGATTATTTGCCATCCTATTGGACTATGAGAGTGCCCCTGTGTCTGTTGGGATTGACTGCCAGGGCCGAAATACGGTCTGCGAGGACTATATCTGAGGTTTCAATTATTAATAGAAGTTTAACAATTGTTTGTATTCAGCATGTGATTATACCATTGGCATATTGATTCAATATCTTAAGTGACCAATCAAATGGTTGGATTCAATTACAATAATTCAACTCTGTGATATTTGGAGGGAAATCTCCGGAACCACAGCCCCTATTTGAAAAATTCCTTCACCATTTGATAGGATATTTAGGGATATATCATTCGAAATAAATATATTTGATTTGATTTGATTTGATAGGTACATTATTCCAAATGGAAATAAGATGACCCACTGACCGAAAAAGGCTAAATATTAAGGGGTTTATTTATAAACGTTGCATAGTTATGTGACGAAGCCTAGTACTTTTCATTAGGTTACTGCTTAGAACTTGTGTACAATGTGTTGTGAACAGAATACCATCATATGTAAATTGCACATGCCAGAGAGGGTCACTAGTTTGGAATAAGTTTTTAGTATTTTTTTTTTATACTGCATTCTCCAACCAGCCTGCCAAGCGTGGCGATTATGGCAAACCCCCCCCAATTGGGGGAGGCTTATGTCCAGCAGTGGATGTTATCAGCTGAAATAATGATGATGATGATGATATTTTTTTTAACACATTGACAGACAGAATGCCTCTCGACGTTGTCTCTGCAAAAAATAATACGACAGTACACCTGTCGAAGACAAAGTTTTGATTTGTATAAAATCAGTACGCCTTGTGGCGTTTTATTTTCTATAATAATACAAGGAATGGTATTTTGTAGTGTCACCACAGGAACCATTTTGACCATTTACTGTCATATTGTGGCATAAAAAAAAAACATTCTACAAAAGTGTGTCCTATGTTGCGCCTCTGGGCAATATATGAAATTTTGTAGTGACTCTGAATCGTCGCCTTTTCGTAGCCTCCGTAATTAAGTCGGTTTATAAGAGAATTGCTGACACTTTCTTGTTTTTTGAATAACTTTTATTCCATTCAGGATTTATACCTGAAACTTTCAGGGATGTTTTATAACAAAATGAACAAATTTGTTCTCTATAGTCCATCGTTTTGTATTCAGAGGGAGCTGTGTATTCGATTGCTAAAGAAACAATTTATTTGAAATCTCTTTATATCTTCATATTGCGTAAAGTTTTTTAATCCAGATTTGTACACCTTAAAAGGGTATAGGATAGGTAAATTTCACTGCTTTTTATTTGTTTATTAATGTACGAGTTTACGAGTAAATCGATTTTTTCTGATTCTTAAAAACAATTAATTACATCGACATTTGTTGATGAATCGAAATACTTATGTTTGAACAAATTAAGGCCTATAACTGGTATTTTTTTCAAACTTCTGCAACGAACAATTTTCGAGATTTTGAAAATCCCAAAACGTTAAACCAGCAAAATCTTGAATATCTCAAAAACTATAAGATGAACAAATTTTGCTATTGGTATACATTTACAACTCATCAAAAGCTATCTTTTCATGTACTTGGTTCCAGGCTAAATGCCTTTTTTGAAAAACATTTTGGTGGGGTAATGTTACTCCAGCAAAATCAGTTTTTCTCGATTAACTTCGAAAATACTACTTGAACAAATTTTGCTATACTTGAACAAATTGCAGCTAACTATGAACTAATTATCTGTAATACTCAATTTTCTCTTAGGCGCAATATTTTGCTGGGGTTACGCATACCCAAACATTGTTTCTATGCTAAAACCTACTTTCAACTTTAAGATAAAGGTCTCACAAGTTTGTTTAAGAGTCTATACTACCTCAAATGGCTTAGCATGATCGACCATTATGTCGAAAATACTGCAGCATTAATCATTATTTTCACCGTAAAAAGAAATTACCTAAACTATCGGCGCCTTTGAAGCCTTCTCCCTGCTGCCCTGTCTCGCTTGCTCGCGTGACCGGGACCAATAGTGTGCGAGCGAGATAGTGAGGTGGCGCTGAGGTATTATGGACTCTTAAGACTAACAAAAACTATTTAAATTGGTCGTAAGACAACATGACATAGTTTGCAAGAGAAAATTAATTCTGAGTAAATGGACTTAAGGTTCCTAATTCCACAGCTAGTTAATTCAAAATTTTACGTTATCCAATATAGTACCTGTTTTTGTTTCTGTAATATTACCATACTATTTGCTGCTTATGACATAAACGTTTACTTTTTTAAAGTCCAGTTGAGTAAATTAGAGCTAATATGATTTATTTTTCGAATTCAATGTTGGCTACAAATTTCAGAATATTTAAATTTTGTTTGAACAGCTTTTTTTGTAATTCATATTTACGCATAATTGTAATGCCATGGTTGCCCAATATGTACTTATGTTAGAATCGTTAGATAATTAAAACATTTCATGTTCCTTTATTTTACTCTATAGCTTCGTCCACATGTCTTAACATAAAACATATCCTATGGCTTGGCACTCGGCAATAGCGTAGTCTGCTATTTGTGAAAGAATTAACGAAATCAGATTAGTAGTTTCGAAGATTACCCCTTCATACAAACTCACAAATTTTACCTCTTTACAATAGTAGAATAGATGAAGGTGTCTTAATAATAACAGCCGCACGTGTCGATCGAAGGTTAAGCTACGCTTGCTGCGGTCGGTTCGTGGATGGGTGACCATCCATTACATATTACACGTTAGCCGTTGGTCCCGACTGTCATTCGTAGATCTTTACCAGTCGAGTAGTCATTAGTCCAAATGTCTGACAACCAATCTTACCAAAGGGTGTTACCCAGAATCTGGGTTGTTGTGGAGGTCAGGTATGCAGTCGCTCCATATAAAATACTGGTATGCAGTTGCATCCTGTCGGTACTCCATAGATAGTATTATCATCATATTTTCAGCCGAAAGACGTCCACTGCACATAGGCCTGGGACCAAGCACCGCCACTTCGACCGGTTCTGTGCTTCCCGCATCCTGCGGCCTTCACAAGGTCATCGGTCGACCTTGTGGGAGGCCTTCCAACGCTACGTCTTCCGGTACGCGGTCGCCACTCCAGAACCTTTCGGCCCCATCGGCCATTTATTCTGCGAGCAATGTACGCTGCCCACTGCCACTTAAGTTTGGCAATTCTTCGGGCTATGTCGGTTACTTTGGTTCTCCTGAGGATCTCTTCATTTCTGATTCGATCACGTAGGGAAACTCCAAGCATAGCCCTCTACATTGCCCTTTTTCCCCTTTCATAGATAATAAAGATTATTATTAATATAAGTCTATGTTTTGTCCCATTGCAGGGCAAAGGGACGAACTTCCCCTTCCTTCCCTCTTTCCACTTTTAAGGGCTGATTAAGTTGAAATTTGGTGCACATACATTATGAAATTCTGTTACCCAAACACGGAAGTTAACGTAAATAAATGAATTTTGAATATGGAAGTCACTTTAAAGGGGGGGGGGGGGTTTGTTAAAGTCCCAAAAAACGGTTAGGCTTTTTGTTTTACATTTTTTTTTTTCTCTTTTCAGCCAAGCCTACCACCGCAGCAGACCTTCGAATCCCGAGCTAGTTACCAAAACCAACCCAGGAATGATTACTCGAACGCACCCAGGAATGACTACATGAGTCAACCCTCAAATGACTATAACAACCAAGCGTCTCGTGGACCTGAGGCGCCTCATAGCCATGGTGGAATTCACGGGTCCGGTGGAGTTCACGGGTCCAGTGGAATACATGGATCTGTCGGTTCCATCTCCAGACCATCTCAAGGAGGGCCCCACGGCCACGGTGTGCCATCTGTGACGGGTGGGCCCCAAGGCTCAATGGACTCTATGAATAGGCCTTCACCATGGGTTTCTGGCGGCGGAAACGGAAACCAATGGAATTCGCCAATGGCAGCTCAAGTGCCACATAATACTTTTGGCTTTACTACTCCTCAAGCTAATGTTAACCCGTCTTATGGACAACAGGTAACTATAAAACGATTTTTTTTAAATTAAAATTACTAATACAGTGATTTATGTAAAGAAAAAAATCATTCAGTATCGGCAAAATTTTATTTATCAGTTATTACCGGCAATCATTGCTCGTGTTCGCAGCTTTAAATATAAAACTTAAGTTCTAAACAAAATGTAATAATGGATACCTCATGCTTTCAAATGTACCTATAAACTTAAGCACGGTCAATCGAAGGACATTTGGTTCACGAAAACCGCCCTAATTTCTACGGAATAACACACGCAAAACATTGCAAAAATCCTCATACATTACTTTCTTACATTATGTATGAACTATCTCTTACACTGCAGGCGGGCCGCGCTGCGCTTTTTTATCTTCGCTTACTGTATTATGCAAATTGATAAATACAATCTGTTATTAACAGCAACCGCAACATCAAGGTCATCCGCGACCTGGCTTCAACCAGGGCAGAGCCACCGACCAGGGCTATGGGTACACACCTAAGAGCAATGTACCAGAAGTGGTGCCGGTAAGTACTCACATGTCATTAATTGCATAACATTTTATTAAAAAAATAGAAATAACATAAAATTTGGAGGATTCGGTACCGAAAAGTTTTACTATGGCTTAAGTAGAAGAAAAAAAAAAACACCTATTCTACACATTTTAAGTTTTGTAGGTAACAGCAAATTTTTTTTTGTCGGTTCATATCAGCGCTAATATCGTATACCGAATCCATTGTAAACGTTTTCAGTATGGTCCTCCACCGTAAATTCAAGACGTTGTCACAGAATAGATTGGAACAGAAAGTCGGCGAGCGAAAACGCACGCACAAACATGGGTGCATTATCGCTCGTTGTATGGACGCCACGGCTCATGTACAGCGAGTGCAAGCGCACTTGCGACCGGCATTATTTTGATAGTACGGCGATCTGAAATCGCCGTACGTACGCGTCTGTGCGCAAGCAATTGAAATCTTTTAACATGCAATATTATTGTAGACATGCCAATCCATTTGAGGGGTCAAGCCATGCTTGTTGCGTTCAAGGCTTGGATGGGCGTGTCAACTTCTTTCAAAAATCCCTCCGTGTCCCAAGGGGCACGTTATGCCGTAATGCCGGCTGTCATACTATTATTACCTGTGACATTTAACAACGGGAAGTCAGAAACCCGAAATCCTGACAACCGTAATACTTCAAGGTTTACGGTTTTTTTCCCAGTAATTGGGCCGTGGAGATGAAACGGTTTCCTCCGTTGCTCCGCGTAAATTAATTTCTGATTTACAGCGGTATTTGGGTAGACTTTTCCACCTACTCGATACAGTTTAATTAGGTATGCGTGTTCCTAACTGTCGTGTATAAAACTCGTGGTTGTCGTATGTAAATTCGCGCTTAAAACTGAAGGGCAAGCATGAATTTGTTGTTGTATGCGTTACCTTAAAAATATTAACCGATAAAGGTGATGCATTTCGTTAGTTCTCCACACAAAATAATATTCCCTAACTTTCGAAAACCTAAAAAAATATTTGAAACGCATCGCCTTTAAAAAATCGTGACAATTTCATAACATTGTTTTGTCCGTTGTTGGTAGGCAAATTCCCGATACCGCTGGGTCAGAAACGCAGAACCTGAGCCGAAAGACCCTAAATCACCTCATACCGACGACGACTGTCCTAGTCCCTCTTCGGGTGATGATGATACCCTTGACGAAACGTCTCAGGATGTCCCAAATGACCCAGGGAAACAGAGCCCCGGTGAGCCTAGCAATCAATTAGGTTCCTCCGAAACCACGCTCAGTAATAAAGCAAGAAAAAGAGAACAAGCGAAATTGAGAAATATCAAAAATCTTACGGGCGCTAAAAGAAGGCGGCTCTTTTTTTGGTTAAAGCAAGGAAAAACCTTCATGGAGGCTAGAGAACTATGTGAAACCCGTGTAAATAAGATTCCAGAGTATCCTGCTGCTAAGGCAGAAAAGAAAAGGAAGGCAAGAGAGTTTGCTCTACGACGAATGAGCCCTGAGAGGCAAGCAAGAGAGATAAAGTTGGATAGGCTGAAAGGGCATGGTATCTCGGGAGCCCCAGCCCCAATGAGGTCTCTTGTTCCCCCCATTCGTGTTCGCATTGTTGATGAGCTCGGATTTATGACTCAAGAGAAAATCGAACAGCTTCAGGACAAAATTCTGGAACTTGTCGACGCAGAAACGGATGGAAATGGCCCAAGCTTTGTAGGTTGCGGATCACGACCTGGTTACTTTTTACTCAGTTGTGCGAATGACCAGACGTTAGAATGGCTAGAAAATCACTTGCCGAATTTGCAACTATGGGAGGGGGCGCAAGTAAAAATCATCAACCAGAGTGAATTACCTAAACCTGTGATGGGAGTTGCGTACATACCGGATCCTAATCTGGATGAGGACGCCATTCTTAGGATGCTTAAATCTCAAAATCAAGGAATTGAGTTCTCTGACTGGTGGATAGCTGGCAAGAAACCTGATTTTCCAGCTGGACAGACTATAACCTTTGCGATCGATAAATTCTCACTTGAAAAGCTTGCCGAAAGAAACCACTTTGTCTATTTTGGATTAAAAAAAATAAAAATCAGAATCAGAACAAAAAATATAAAGGCGCCCCCTGGGCAGGGTATGCTGCCTATGAGGCAAATGGGCAAGGGGAAAATGGATATGCCACCCAAAGGGCAAATGGGTAAGGGACCTAAGGAAAAAATAGGTATGCCGCCTAAGGGGCAAAGGGATCGAATGGCGCCCATGGGACCAATGGGCAGGGCGCCTATGGGACCAATGGGTATGGGGCCTGTGGGACCGATGGGTATGGAGCCCGTTGGTCCAATGGGTATGGGGCCCGTTGGTCCAATGGGTATAGGGCCTATGGGACCAATGGGTATGGGGCCTATGGGACCAATGGGTATGGGGCCCATGGAACCAATGAGTATGGGGCCCATGGAACCAATGAGTATGGGGCCCATGGAACCAATGGGTATGGGGCCCATGGGATCAATGGCTCCGGGGCCAATGGGTATGGGTCCGATGGGACAAATGGGATTTATGCCAGCTGCATCGACTTCGACAGCAATGCATGGTTCCCCAAAGGGTTCCTCCTACGCCCCTGGTTTTTCTCAACCCAAACATTTCGGTGGTGGCAACCAGCCGAATCATTTCGGAGGTGGTAAGAACGCCAAAAAGAATAAAAGACGGGGTGGATCTGCTAGAAATGGCGGAAATACTAACCAAGGGCAAAAAGCCTGGAAGAAACGTAAAGGCGGACCTCCTTTTTAACTGACTCAACATAACCATAATGGCATTAAATTAAGTTAGTATTAATTATTTTCCATATGACATCATTTATAAAATATAAATGCTTTAAGTATGAAAATATGTAAATTGTTATGACATCCATCACTTACAATCCATACAAATATGTTAAAAACAGTCATGTTGAGTATCGATAGAAGTCTGTGAAATAATGTTGCACAACACGTCACCCTTATAGCTACAGATATACTGCTGATACAGCATGTCGGTGACGTGAACCCATAAGATTTTCCCCTACCAAAAATCGCTCAACGCGCCTAAAGAAGTTTAGCAAACATAGGTAACGCCAAACTTCTGAATCAGATCCTATCTCATGCATTTCCTCTAATACGCTACTGTCAAGTGAAGAAGATTTCTCTATATCATCCATCATAAGAAGAACCATTAGAATTCATTCTTAAGGTGCGTTGGTTTTAATAACTAATATTTTCTATTATGTTTTTATTATTTGTGGACTGTCTCGTTGGTCTAGAAGTCACAAGCGCTATTGCTGAATGAGGTCCTGGGTTCAATTCCTGGCTCGGGCAGTGTTTTTGGGTTTTTCCATTTAGACTTCCCGACTTTTTTTCTTTCCACATTTATAACCCGTCTGCCTTCAAAGCAAGAGTGAACAGGCATCTTCTGGACACGCTCGTTCCATCACAGACCTCATCCATCGCTTTCCGAGCAAGCCCAATCAGTTACTTAAAAAAAAAAACCCTTTACAATGCGAATTCAGCTTATACTGGAAATGTAAAGCTTGATATTTAGCCATGTATGTGTACATGGAGTGACTGTCAAATCGCAAAAAGCTTAAGACCCCTCGCTCACGGCGACTTTTTGTAGCGATGCTGTCGCGCGTTCGCATCGATACAGCCGCGATGCGGCCGCTAGCTGTTTGCTCTCGCCCACACCACGATTCAAACCAGCCAAATCAGTCGCGATGCAAACGCGATACTGTAGCGCTTCTGTCGCGATGCAAACGCGATTCAGTAACGGAAAAAAAATGCCACAGTTACACTGATGCTCGGTTCTCCACTCACGCGCCACCCTCCCTGCGTTCTCTCCCCGATGTCGTCCGACACGGTCGCGCGTTTGCATCGATACAGTCGCGATACTGTAGCGCGGTAGTAGCGCGTTGGCATCGCTTCTGTAGTGCGTTGCAAACGCCTAACGCGCGTTAGTAGCGATGCTGTTGCGCGTTTCGTAAACGCGCGACAGCATCGCTACAAAAAGTCGCCGTGGGCGAAGGGCCTTAGACCGCTTTCACATTTGGGCGACTTTAGCAGCGCGACTGTCGCGCTGTCAGTATTTCATAGTTTAAACAGAAGCGCGGCGGTCGCGCGCTGCCGTCGCGGCTGCCGCGTGCGCTCAATCGGCGATGAGCCAGTGTTGCAAACGCACGTGATTGTAGACTGCACAATGAGCGAGTTTGATACCGAACGATTTATTATTGAAATTCAAATGCGTCCAGGACCCTAAAAAAGAATAACTGGCAAGAATTATGTGCATTGTTTATTCCTGATTTCGAAAAATATGAATTTATATTCGAATTTTGGAAATGAAGTGCGCCACACTGATCTAAACTGCGGCGCGGCAGCCGCGCTGTTAACGCGCGGCTGTTCTTATAATGTGAAGGAATGTGCTTCTGCCGCGCTACTAACGTCCTAATGTGAAAGTGGCCATATTACTATTTGTAATAATTCTCAGTAGCAGCCCGGAGTCTGGATTTGTGCCCGGTTGATGGCAATAGGCTCGCCCCCCTATTACACTTAAGGGCGATGCGCTGTGGTAGCCCGCGAAATTAATTTTTCTTGCATTTTATGCAATTTGCAGGTCCGTGTCAGGTTGTATCTTGATCAAAATATGATACGCGACAATAAAACATATCGACGCTTGAAAGGCAATATTGAGCAAACGACATGTTGCCAACTTTACACTAGAGCATCATTGAAGTACTTAAAAAAAAAAAAAAAAAACATTCAAATGGAGTATTTTATCTTTTTTTGTGTATACTACTACTTCTAGAGTATACACAAATAAAGCATTTGAAAGTTTTTTTTTTTTTTTTTTTAATCTTTAAAATTTTCTTGTGTAAAGTTGCCAACATGTCATTTGGTCAATATTGCCTTTCAAACGTTGATAGGATTTACATAATTTGAACCTTATAAATCATCAATACATCTTTTTAAATTAGATTTCGTGCAGATTCTTTAGATTTCGTTCGTTCGACGAATCTGCACCAAATCTAACTTAGAGAGATGTATTAATGATTTTTATGGTTAAAATTATGTAAATATATATGTTTTATTGTCGCGTATCATATTTTATTTATTTATTTATTCAGGGACAATAAATAGCTACAATATGTGTTGGAACAAAGAAAATATAATACAAAATATTAACAATATTGCAGCCCACTACATTATCCGCATATTAACAAAAGAAAATATGGGTAATACGTAATAAATAATTAGTTTCATCACATTAATAATAATGAATCATATTTTGATCAAGATACAACCTGACACGGACCCAACAAAAATTGAATTTCGCGGGCTACCACAGCGCATCCACCTTAATCATAAATGGTGAAATGTGGTACAGTCGCCAGCACATCAAGTTACCACAAACTGTCAAATTTTCTCATTCCATTTTGAACTTAACCATAAACATTTTAAGTTTTAAAATCGTTTGGAGAAAGACAGTTTCATATAACCTGATGTTCTGGCGACCGTACTATAAGTACACCTCTGCCTAACCCTTGGGGTAATACAGGCGTGATGTTTATGTATGTATTTGTATAATTTAGTGCTCGCTCGTGGTACAGCAACATCTTCTGGATTGGTTGTTTGGTTGATTTGATAATAAATTAGAATGTGTTCGATCAGAAGTTGAATATAATCTATACAAATAAAAATATTGGAGTGTTTATTCATACGGTACTTATTACAAAAAATCAACAACAAAAAAATCCTCTCAGTCCTTCTCTCCTGTCTGTTTGTTTCGGTTAATCTCCGAAACGGCTGGACCGATTTTCACTGGCAGATTAAGCTGATGTTTTATCCTTTCAATAACTAAGGCTACATTTATTTAAGACAAAGCCACGCTGGCAAAGCTGCAGGCAGCAGCTAGTATGAAATAATATGGTTTTAAAAGTTATCCTAACTATCCATACTAATATTATAAATGTGAAAATAACTCTGTCTGTCTGTCTGTATGTTACGTTTCCACGCCTAAACCGCTGAACCGATCGTCATGAAATTTGGCAGAGATATAGCCTAAAATATAGAGAAGGACATAGGCTACTTTTTTACGCGATAACCAAATCCACGCGGGCGGAGCCTCGGGCAAAAGCTAGTATAATATAATATAATAATATTATAAATGCGAAAGTATGTTTTTTTTGTTTGTTACCTTTTCACGCCTAAACCACTGAACCGATCATCCTGAAATTTTGCATATACGTTGCAAGGTGTACAGAAACGGACATAGAGTAACTTTCATCCCGAAAAAAGCACTGTTCCCGAGGAAATCAACAATAACGTACTTATGATAATAGATGGCGCCACGTGTCTTTCGAATCATAATTGAATTATATTATAGAAACTTTAGTAGTGTGTTAAGAGTTACAAGCAGAGTACAACCCGAGTTGATTGTCAAATTCTAAATTAATGCGAGCGAAGCCACGGGCATAAGCTAGTATTTAATACTAAAATTATAAATAATAAGATGATTTGGTTTGAGTTACGCGATTGGTAGTGAACAGTTGAACACGTACTAACTGGTATTAACGGTGAACCACGGCTGATCCGGACTTTGCGCAGAAGACTGCACAAAATTTTTTTTTAGGAACCAAATGGTGACATGACGCGAGTGTGAGTGAGAAGCACAGCATAGCATAATCAGCCTCCTACTGCTGGGACACAGGCTTCTAGGGTTCTAGGACATGCCAGTTTCCTCAGCGTCAGTGAGAGAACATGCGCGAAAGTTCGGAGAACCTATGTTCAGACCGGCCATGGTTCATCGACCATATTCTACATGCATTTTGAAAATGCACGCTGGCAAAAGTTCTGAGCTGTTCGGTTGCAAATATTGTACCGAAAATTATTAGTGAATGGGCCTGCTCTTGCCGTGCCGTGTGGTACCGGACGTAAAGAATAGCATCACCCTATTTCTTCCCGTGGGTGTTCGTAAAAGGCGACTAAGGGACTTACTAGAAATTGGGCAGCAGCGTTCTCTATGCATTTTAACACAACGATTATGGCAAACCCCCAATTGGGGGAGGCTTATGTCCAGCAGTGGACGTCTTTCGGCTGAAATGATGATGATGGGCCTGCTCTTGAACTCTATCTCGCTTGATGGAAAGCAATGGATGAGGTCTACAATCCATACTAATATTTATAAATAGGAAAAACTCTGTCTGTCTGTCTGTTACGTTTTTACGCCTAAACCATTATACCGATCGTCATGAAATTTGGCAGAAATATAGCCTGGGATATGGAGAAGGACCTAGGCTACTTTTTTACGCAATAACCGACATCCATGCAGGTGGAGCCGCGGACAAAGGATAGTGGAACATAATTATGATCCTACTACCTCGTTGGTCTAGTATTTAGCGTTTACAATTGTAGATCATGAAGTCCCGGGTTCAAATCCCGGGTCGGGCCATTGGGGTCTATTGGGCTTTTCTGACAAGAATTCTCAGTAGCAACTTGAAGTTAGAAAGTTAACGGTGTGACACTGCCGTATCTCAAAAAGCACGTAAAGCTGTTGGTCCTTCGCCTGACCTCTCCCGGTCGTTACGGATTGGCGTTCAACAGACTATGAGAGTGAAGGAAAAGAGAGTTCATTTGTGTTTGCGCACACACTTGTGGACTATAATATCTCCTGCGCAGTTGGCTAGTCTCTGTTGAGACATGCTGCTATGACCAAAGGAGGAGTAAACGGGTTTGTCCCGAAACCTTACTGTTTTGCTATAACCATTCATGGCGGTTTAGGCTGCATGACTGGTTTTTATGGCACACCTGAGCGTGCAACTAGACTGCGATCGTATTAAACAACAACAACACATTATTATTTTTATATGGCATCACAAAATCATTATTTTATGGCACGATGTCGATTGACCGCAATCTATTTGAACCTTGACGCTATGTTTACGGGATACTTTTCGACCACTCTCATATTTTTGGAGAGTAACAAAAAAGAGAAATTAACTGAAAAGAATGTCACTAAGCAAAAAACCTAAATTTAAAGGTGGAAATACTGTCCAAAATTATTTATTACCTCGATTCAGTTCTGGATTCTCTAAGCACCCCTCGTTACAGAAAGTAACCCTGCCGTGTTGGAACCCAGGTATGCGTAAGAGTGTTGAGCTCACTTCCGCTATCCAGTATAAGCTGATCTCGTATTGTTTAGGATTTCCGTACAAATGAGGTCTGCTTATACTGGATATGTATAGCTTGATTTGTAGCCGTGTGTACACAGCGTTCACCACAAAACAACATCTTAATTAACAAAAAAATAATAATGAAGATATAAAATACAATTAGAATTAGAAAACAAAATTTAAATAAGGGGATATTTGAATTATACTAAATAAAACTATTTAAATGAAGTCACGAAAGGTGGAAGATGAAAAGGGGGGTGTGTTATGATATCTAAGATTAAATATGGACATGAAAATAGTAATATAGTAGATACTAAGAGGTTTTTAGTGTTTTACCAATGACCTTGTATAATACAGCGAGTGACAGAAATGGCTGATCATTTCGGATTTTTCGAATCGAATACAGTATCGTAGAACTTTCGGCAAGTTTCCATTCATGAAACTCTTCTGAAACTTTGGGCTGACATCAACCAACTTATGTCGCTGACTGTACTATTTATAACACCAATATGAAACAAAAAACACTGCGTCTACTACTTTTGTGTAACTAAGATGAAACTTCACAGCCCACACGTCAAGTGGAAACTCGTCACTCGTCTCTGAGGAGCATCGAGACTGTCGATACGAGCGTGACACATCCACCAATACACAGCCGCTACCCAGCGAGCCAGCCTTACCAAGACAAACCGACAAGTGTAAATATTACCACTCACTTATTTGTGTTTCTAAAAGCATGGTTTGAAACATAGCTATACCTAACGTCAAATAAATCTGAATTAAAGGTCATTGACCCGCATACATTTATTCCGTCTCCGTTTCGTTTCGAAACGAACTTTATCGTGATCCTTGACTTTTTCTAGTATTAATAAACGATTAATAATGTATTGTCGGGGGACCTACGCAGATAAATTTAGGAAAGAGCAATGAACTTTATTTCAGATTTAAGTGGCGGCCACCATAGTATCAATGTTTCTTTTAATAATTGATATTAGTTATCTTATGCTATGGACGGACGCCACTGACTATTTGACCCTCGACCTAGTGGTCAGAAATTGCCCACTAAACATATAAAAAAACTTCTACCCTAATAAACATGGAGTATAGATATACTATGTAGTTATAAACGTCAAAAAATGTATGTTTATACCGAAGTTATTCCTAGGATAACTTTATTCCGTGTTTATTTGTAAGGCCACTATTATCTAAACTTGAGCACTTGCTAAAATCTGAATAAAATATAAGTACCTTTTTTTTCAACCAATATTCACACTTAAACAGGTTGTCATTGAAAACCTGAAAAGGGGTCATTATAAACAACTTTCACAATGGAACCAAACAAGTAATCGCGAAAAATAACCACTACTCCTCAGGTTTTCAGTTATTTCAATATTACACCTTGTATAAGCATGAGTCACTGTCTTGAACTAATAAAATTACTGTTTCAGCAGACCATAATGAAGGACAACTTCCAAGGTCCTACGCCGTACAATATCACTAACCCTGGGGGCCACGTGGGGCCGGGCGGACATCAGTCGCAGTATTCTTCGACCGCACCATCGCCGTGGCATTCACAGGTAAAGTTGAAAAGCAGTGCGCTTATTACCCCGGGCGTCGCCAATTAAAAAATACCCACTGACGAGGTGCTGTAATAAACATCAAGTTTTTATTTCACTTGTGTTCTGGTCTTACAAGTCTAAAAATAAGAAATGTTAAATGCACAATATTTCCTACTAAAATACTGGGATTTAGCTGGATTCCAGTATTTTTAACCCCCACCGGAAAAAGAGGGGTGTTACAAGTTTAACGTGTGTATCTGTATATCTGTCTGCGCCATCGTAGGTCCCAAACGGCTGAACCGATTATGTTTTGTTTGAAAGGTGACTTGATCCAAAGTGTTCTTAGCAATGGTTCAAGAAAACCAGTTCAGCCTTTTGAAGGTTATCGGCTCTTTTCTAGTTGATGAATGGATGTGAGTATCTTCCAAAGCCGGGTCTGATCGAATCGAAATTTGGTATATATTAGAACACGGTAACCCTGAGCTGATGCTGCAGCATCATCTGGAATTTGCAGGATACCCAATTCCTTTACCAACTTGCAGAGGTATCGAGTTTAGGCTCATTAGAATGGTCTCAATAAATAGGTTATAGATCCATCCCCCGAAGCGATGACGCTTGGACCAATATATTAAACCTACAACTTATATTAAACTTAAAGGGCCAATTTTTATTTAATGAGGGTTTTACTAGTAGCAACTGTCTATCTGTAATGTTAAATGCACATTTGCAAAAAAAGGTCTGAATCTCTGCAATAGCTAGAAAGCCGGTTTTAATACTTAGCTGTTTTGTAGAAATACAATGTTTCAATGAACTAATACACTTTAAAAAGCCATTATAAACTTATCGATCCAACATTCAGGTCCTCTAACCCAGCCTTCTCTTTCAGTCACAACCAACAAAGGCCCCGTTTTCAAAACCAAGTCCAACGCCCTATGACAAACAGTACGACGATAGGAAATACCTTCAAACGGAAGGTAGAGATCCTAAGGCTCAGGCAATAAGAACAGAAACCCAAGATAGAACTTACAAAGACTATGAGAAGAGGCGTGGTTTCTCGCCCAGACGATCTCCTAACGGGAGGAGGGTATCTCCAGAACCTGGAAGACGGGCTTCTCCGTTAGGAAGGCGGGTTTCTCCATCGGGAAGAAGGATTTCTCCTAGTGGGAGAAGGGTTTCTCCTAGTGTGAGAAGGGTTTCTCCTCCTGGGAGGAGAGTTTCCCCATCTGCGAGAAGGATTACCCCATCTGCGAGAAGGATTTCCCCATCTGCGAGAAGGATTTCTCCGCTTGCGAGGAAGTTTTCTCCGCCTGGGAAAAGAGTTTCTCCGGGTAAGTTTTTGATAATTTTATGCAGATTTGGTCAGTTATGAAGTAGACAGAAGAGCTAAGGTATACATCTGACCACCGTGATAAAATAAACTTTTCACCAGACCGTCGTATACCAGCCCATCACCCCGCTCTGCACCACCCTGGTCGCCGTGACGTGTCGCCGCACAAGAGAACCTCGCCAGGAAGGCGCCTGGTCTCACCGCCACGCAGACCCTCGCCCGGAAGAAGGGATGACACGCAGAGGATGGCCAGGTACGTTTAGTTATTTGATTATATAGATTGTTTATTGTTGTTGGTTGTTGTTGTTTGTTTGGGTTATGTAGATTGTCATTGCGCGTTTGTATGAAGTTTTCTCCCTCTCAGGTTACCTACCCTGGTCTCAGATCGTCATTAGTCAAATAAATGTTGTTTTTTTTTTGGAATTGCATAGAGTTGTTAATCTATAATTTTGTGAAGCTTATTCCACTAATCCCCCCTGAGAGAATCCCCTTAGGGGGGAACACTGAACCCCAATGTAATTTAACATTTTGGATTATTCCACTTTTCCCCCTATTTTTTATTTTAATTTCTACGCTCTTAACGGAAGTAACTAAGCCAGGGCACCCCGACCAAATGTGTTAGGTTACAACTGTGACCAACCTCGCGCGAACGGTGCCGTGGTGGCAGCGGCCGGTGAGCGCTACTTCCAAGTTAAATTTAGAAAGAAAAGAAAGAAAGAAAAATTGGTTTATTTGTCACAGAAACACGTGCATACAAAAAGATAATTAACTAGAGTAGGTGGTATACAGAAAAAAAAAAAAAATAGCTCTACATTCCAATCACGAGCACAAAACAAAATAGTTGGCAGCTGCACGTCATGACTGTGACAAGAAGGCTTCCACTCAGCATGACCGATACATAAATAACACACTAAGCATGAATTTCTTACCGACTTATTCCGATTTGTTAACTGCCCACACGTAACTGCCCGTTCAGTCATTTTACTGCCCAATTATATATTTAATTACCCATTGAAATATTTGTTGACTTGCCCGTTCAGTCATTTTACTGCCCAATTATATATTTAATTACCCATTGAAATATTTGTTGACTTATTTTTATTTAGTTTACTGCTCAGTTTTTGCCGACGAACTTGTTAGTAAACATACATTTTGTCATTTTTAATTAACCAAAATTACAATAAATAACTGCCGCTTTAAATCACTGCCATAAACAAACAACAACAACATGTCCGTCTATGTAAATTCAAATAACATAAAACATAAATTTAAATCAGTGGGGATTTCTGGTCATTCATTTTTTTCTTATTGCTAGACTTTTTTTTTAGTTTCCACTTTCCCCGAAGGTAGACTTTCGGGCGGATTTGTAGAATATGTCATTTTGTAAACGTGGTAATTGGTATCACAAAATAGGCAAGTACTTCTCATGTTAGTAACAGCTCTATATTAGGTTCGTATCGTATCGTATAAATAGATAGACGATGATTCCCGAGCGCATACTTTTCTTTGGAAAGCTGTAAATAGTCGAGAGATTTGTAAGATAGTATAAAAAGTTATGAAGTTTATTGACCTTTTGCAGATAAAAGAAAACTAAATTCTGAGCCAAGTTTGTCATAGGCCATGTTATTTATATTTTTTTTTCGAGTTGGTCAGAATACGTAACGCAAGTGACGAAATTAAAATGAGTAAAATTCTATATTTACCTACTGTTTTGGTTTCTGGGTTCTTCAGGGTAAAATAATGCGATCTTCCTGGTGTACAATATTATATTGCTTTAAAAAGTGCTTTTAATTACAATGTAAGTTTAATGTTGGAAAAAACCGTTATTAATTTAAAAATAGCTAGTTAACGACGATACGATTGACCAGTCGCTGTTCAGTCTCGCTGCTGAAGTCTTGACATGGCCTTTTATATTGGCGGAGTAGCGCCATCTCGTCCGTTGGTCCGGAACTAGCCGTAATTGATACTAGCTGCCTGGTGTGCTACATATGCATGCTTGCCATTGCGACGCGCACTCACCAGGTGGCGGTAACTGTCGTAAACACCTAAGTCTTTTAAAAGACTTAAAAAGTTCGTTGCTTTTAAATCCATGTTTCATGTTAGTGAATGGACGCTGTCTGTAGGGACTGGTCATCTCTTAGCTGCCACGGCTTATTTTAATTAAATTTTTGACTTGTATTTTATTTTTTATTTTTAATACGGATGCTTTAAACGTTCTGCATCGTTCTCACATGTATAATTTCAACATGAGTAATGTAACCAATATTTTGTAACCATATTTTGATTTAAAAGAGTGTCCGTGGAGTTTCTTGCCCGTTCTTCTCCATAGATACCTACTACGCTTAGGAATGGGCAACTAGCTTCATATTTCTGACCGACCGACCCCTTGACAGTTCAAAAGTCCCTGTTATTGGCTTATTTGAAATAAATGGTTTGAGTTCCACGAAACGTAGCTCCAATAGCTCAGCCATTGAGGCAAAATGTAAACCAATTTAATAAGTACTGTGACTAACTTGCTGATCTAGCAGTCGCAAGCCCGGCTACTGGGCATGGGGTCTTGGTTCGATTCCTAGGTCGTGTCCAGTCCCATCTTGAAAGACAGGCGTGATGTTAGTTGCGGATTTTGTTTAACATGCGTTTTTTTTTACTTGTTCTCTGAGTGAGTTCACAAAAACCGCGATGTACATAATATGTTACCGTAAATAATAAAAATGTTATTATGGCCACACTATTGAATTAGGAAATTTATAAATAAATAAACAATCTTCAAGTAGGTACTCACCGGACCGCCTTCACTCCGACAAACTGGACAAGTACGGACAAGACAAACTGAAGCAAATCCGGCCCGCGTACGAACCGACCTCCCATGTAAGTACTGCCTTATACCTCCTGCACATGATAGCACATTACATTATTAAACATTATTAAGGTTTTGCTATTTGAGGCCGAGATGAAAAAATTTAACTTATGCTAGAAACACATTTGTGGGTTTTGTTCTGACGCGTCATGTGACTTCAAATGTCCTATAATGTGCAGGAGATCTTCCGTTACAATTATAACACTTACATATGTTTGCAGTATAAAATGTTAAGTGTTTTATCATATTGTTGTGCAAGTGATACAATTTAATTGATAACAAAAGGTTAGTTTCAAAGGGGAAATTCTACTTGTTAATACGCGTATCAATTATGTCTTGCTTTTTTCGATGTGGTTTATTTATTTTATTTAGGTGCGCTGAAAGGATTCATGTAAAAGAGACCTAAAAATAAAAAGTGATCTTTAAAAAGGATGGATTTATACAACTTAATACTATAAACAATCTTATGCAGTCGGAAGCAATAGGTCTTCATTCATAAATTTAAGAAGATGACTCCGAATGCATAAGATTGTTCCTCCATTTTTGGCTTCGTCGCAGTCGTGTAGTAATGAAATAAGAAAACAGTATTAGAATGTTACAATCCGCATATGCAAGCCACATGACTCATTTATAACGAAATGTCTTCACAAAATGTTGAATGCTGAATGTTACGTAGCATGACATGAGACTGGAAATGTAGAAGAAATTCAAAAACTTAGACCTTGTCCACAAGGGGACATAAATACGTCAGGTAACTGAGGACTACCATCATTCAGCTACACTGCTACTACGACACGACATGTGCTTCCGGCATCAATCGAATTCCCGCAGAGCTAGGAGCTACGGGAGCTGGGTCGTCCATGAGGAAGACAGATTACAAATGCTACATCGAAAATTAAGGCATGACGCTAAGCAGTTAACATGAAACCGTAGAGTTCGTTTCTTTGCAACAAAGAAGTTTGTCAATACGTTATGGTCAATCTGATGGAAAAGGTTTACGTGATGGAGATAAAGAAATAAGACCTCGTAAAGTGTCAGCATAAAAGAAGTATATTTTATAAAATAGGGAGTAGGTAAGTTTATGGTCTCAAAATCACTTTAATTATTTTGGGAGTAGCACAGTACTATCCTGGCGGATGGTCTCGCCAGACCCGTAGTACATCTCGACGTGGCCACGCGGTTAAAATATGTACATATTTGCTTGATTTGTGGCCCGGAACCCAGCGTTCGGATGCCTCCGATAATTTCAGATTGAACTTCGGTGATGATAAGCCAGAATTTTGAAACGAGACTGTATAAAATCTGCGTAAAAATTGAAATCAATGCAAGGACACCTTAGATATTATAAAAGTACTGTCAAATGTTATTCAAAGAAACAGGACTTTAAACAAAGGAAAAGCAGATGCGAAGAAAAATGATATTATTGTTATTATTTACCCATCAAAACGATGAGTAATAAAGATGGTTGGAACAAATTACTATATTGAAATCAAAATATTAAAAAAAATTAGAAGATAGCATCCGCGGTATTTTGCACAAACTTTATGGGAATATCAAATAATCTTGGCAACAGATGAGACTTACGGAAGATTTCAACATTATGAAGATAAGCAGAAAGATCAGTAAACCACTTGGACTTCTTCTACCTTATGGCTTTATTAATCCAATGACTGAGCCGACGCTAAATAAGTTAGGATAAAGGATGATGATTCTGCTTGGATAGTTACAAATTAGTAAAATAAATGTGTTAACTGAAAAACGTTAAAAATGGTTATCAACAAATGATGTGGAAAAAGATGGTGTTTTTTTTTTAATTATGTGGAAAATCCCTCTTTAACGCAAAAAAATTTTAAGTTGGAGAGGCGCGTTTTGGATGCTGTATTGGAGAAAATTTTAAACTGAAGTAAAAATGATTGAGAAATAAGAACATGACATAACTTCGCGCCTGTATTCCATGAAGGGTTTGGCAGTGGTGTACTTCCTATAGTATGCCAGTTATGTTTAAGAAATTAAATACTATTTAATGATAAAGATATCAGATGATATAAATTTATGATTTCTGACGTTAAACTGTACGAGTGTATTGCAAAATATTCAAAATCTAGAAAGAAGGATCGCCGCCTAGGTTTGCCGCATCATCTCGTCGTTAATGCAGCAAGTCCTAAATACGAAAACCATCAACTAATCACCTACAATTGATCACTAGCAAGGCTTGTCCAGTAATTAATTGCGAGTTATTCGCAGAGCGTCTTTAAATTAGGAAATTAAGTAAGGGCAAGTTGGCAGAAGCAGGAAACTGTAATGGCTAAATGTGACCTATAAGAAGGCTGCATGATTTGTAGAACAATTCATTTATACATGACTGAAATCATTTTTGTAACATCCCCGTTTGAGGAGAAAGTCTACAGAACACCGCTGGAGAAAAAAACCTAAAGCAGCATAAATATTACAAGTTTGAGTGAAGCTTCAATTTCTAAAGAAGTTCTGGAATAAATTTTATGTAAAAGGCCTGACATGAGATGAGATTTTACAACCGAAATTATTTATTGCATTCATGTAGAAATTGTTACAAAAAAATACTGTTGCTAACTGATACGCTACTAGGGTTTTTAAAATGAGTTAGAACTCAGACGAAGCAAGAAGATAATAAAGCATGAAGATCAAATGGTTCTGATCTGAACGAACGTGAGCTCGAACGTGGTTGAACTGAACGTGAAGTGCAGTAGTGAATAAATAAATAATTATCCAATGCTCTCTATATGAGTGCAAAACATCAATAAAGTCTTTTCAAATAAATTAAGTCAAAGAGACCAAATTATTTGAGATAATTAAAGGAGACCGATGATGAAGTTTTCAAAGACGCAGTAACAATTTATAAACTTTTCGTCAATTTCAGCCCTAAAATTAGAATGCTAGAAAAATTTGAACACTGACCAAAAACCCAATGTTGCTACGACAAAACGTATTTCTTATTTTCCACGAAATACAAAGCAAATCCATATTGATAAACCTAGGTGTTATTATCGACAACTTGGTGACCATAAATGGACAGATCAGGTGGAAATATTTAATGGTTTAGTGGTATATCTGAATGATTTATAAAAATTGCAATTTCGTGGTTTTCACTCGGGACAAATAAGTGAGGAAGAATTTTATCACTTCGAGGTCCCGTTTTGATATTTGTTTCTATCTATTTTTAATTAGTATTTATATTTCAACTACGTGTTTGCAAACTAACTTTCAATTTCCAGGCATCAAACCAAGCTATGTACTCAGGTGGTTACCGGCCCGATAACCGCGAGAATGTTCAGTATCCCATGCAGGGGATGAGGCAAGCCGAACCAAGGATGTCGCCCTGGCAGAGAGAGAGGGACGAAGCCGCCGGTCCTATGAAGAAACAGGACGACGATAGACGCGATATGGCAAGAATGCAGATGAGAGATCGCTTGCCCGACGCTGCAGGCGAAGCAAAACACACCCTGACGCCGCAAAGGAAGTCTCGTTCGCCGATCCGACGCGACAGATCTCCTCTAAGAGACCGCTACAAGAGGCACTCTCCCTCCCCCCGCTCGTCTCACTCCCCGCGCCGTTCCTGGGCGCTAGAGAAACGTCGCAGCCCCGAGATACGCGACGCCCCGCCCCCACCTTCCTGGCCCGGACAAAACGTACGAGATACCGATTATCCCCGAACCAACCGCCCGAACTTCCCCGAAAGAGATCAAGCCGACAAAACCAAACATGTGCCTGTATGGGAGCCTCGAGATTCCTTCGAGAAAATTGAAGACCCGCGCGGCAGACGTCCTGACAACCCTGAACGGAGACCGTTCATCGAGGATAAAATCCGACCTGTTAAAGAGATACCAGTGAGGGAACCAGTACCTCACCCCCTTCATGGCGAGAGATTCGTTCAAAGGGAAGTTCCCAAGTTCTCTCCCCGCGAAGATTATGAAGCTGAACGCCGAGATAACTACCGTCGGCGAGAAACTTCAGTTGAACGTAAGCCGCATCCGCAAAGAGAAGAATACGAATCTGCTCGCAGACCACGAGAGCATGAAGAACGCCCTCGTCCAGACGAATACCACCGCAGAAGGGAACCGTCCCCCCGCCACGATAGCAGAAAAGAAGAACCAGCTAACTCTAACGTCGATAAAGATTTCGAAGAAATCTACAAGAGAGCTTTACAGTTCAAAAAGAAGGCTGAAGAATTGCGCCGATTGGGGTCAAAGAGGAGTGATTATTTGGAGGAGGAAGGCAGTAGGAGTCATCACAGCGAGAGGGAACGCGAAGAAAGACCGCAGCGTTACGACGAGCGACACAGATTCCGTGAGGAAGAACTACGAGCCAGGGAACGTGACGATAGACCCCGGGATGACAGACAGCGGGACGACAGACCGCGGGACGATAGACCGCGGGACGATAGACCGCGGGATGATGGACCGCACCACGGCGACTTCCGCAGTGACGACTACGCAAAGGAACGCGACCGCATCGACGACAGACCCAAACGTTTCACCGTCAGTCCTTCCATCAGAATCAAACGCGACAAAGCCGTTGAAGAAATTTGCAACAAAATTCTCGATAGACATGAAAACTGCAGACAACTCAAAGGGGAGCAGAGAAATCGAGTTCTAGAAGAATTGAAACTTGCAGTTGCAAGAATTGTGTTCGACATGTTTGGTGATAATGACGTATCGTTCATAGAGATAATTATCAAGTACCAGGCGAAGTATAACCTTAAAGAAGAGGAGAAGATATTGCAGGCAGTCATGTCTTCGCTCCCCAGTCAGTACCGAACTATGAAGCGGCAGGCACCAGGTATGTTTTACAACTTTCGAGATTCTTCTCTCGTCATACATTTTCTAGGGATTTTTTTATTATTATGAAGTACCTACGTGAGGATTTTCCCGATTTCAGAAAATTATATTCAGGCTTTTGTCAAATCACATGACAGGTGGTTTGATTTGTCGTTCCTAATTGAGATTAAAATGCTCAGCAAGTTAAGTTGACATTAATTATTTGCATTCCGCTATGTAAGATGTAAAAGCAGCGTGGTTGGCGCAGTAGTTAAGCGATTGGCTGCTGCGCTGCGTGTCGCGGGTTCGATTCCCGCACGGAACAAATATTTGTAAGACCTACAAGTAGTTGTTTCGGGTCTGGCTGTTTATGTATGTGAGTTAAAATGTTCGTAAACGCATTCACAATACAGGAGAAATCTAGTGTGGGGCAACATTTTTATTAAAAAAAAGATTGTTCTTACATTATACACACTAATATAATAATGATACTGAACAAAAAAGAAAAAAATAAATAAAAGTATCATGCAAGTCCTAATGCCCTATATCTATTAGGTATCTACACAAATAAACAAAATTGCAGTGTCTGTTTGTAATGTATGTAAAGTAATAGCTCTTTATTAAATGCTTACGAGAGTATAATACGGTACTAATAAATAACAAACAAAAAATGTCTCTGTTGGTCTATCTGTTTGTTCCGGTTAATCTCTGAAACGGGTGGACGGATTTTGACGGGACTTTCACTGACAGGTAGCTGATGTTATAATGAGTAATTTAGGCTACTTACTTTTATTTTCGAAAAAGGAACGCGGTCAAAGCCACGGGCTGCAGATAGTAATGTAATAAAGCTGAGGAGTTTGTTTGAACGCCAGATTTGAAAAATTGTTCTTGCATTTGATAACCCAATTCTGGAGGAATGCTATAGGCTATATCACGCTAGGGCCCTAAGGAGCCGAGAAAAGAAAAAAAGTAAGAAAGAACGCTATGCGAAAACGAAGTAATCGCGCGGGCAGGAGTTGCGACTAGGTGGGTCGGGGGAACAAGTAATTTCACGCGGACGAATCTGTGGGCAGAAGCTAGTTGTATTATAAATGTCGAAAACACAAAATTAAATTTTTCGTGAAGGTAATATTTTAACATGGCTAATATTTCCACAGAACTGTCGGAGGTTCCTGCCAAGACTCTTCGTTCTCAGAGCCCCCACATGAAGCCAGGTAGGAATCTAATCATATCATCATCTAATTATAATCTGATCATAAAATTATAACTTCACATAACTCTTCCATCTTTTCAGAATACGCTCCGCGCCCCAAATTAAGTGAATCTAGTAAGTTTGTGTACTCAATGTTGTATCTGTGGTTTACTTTCTATATTCGATGTTTCGAATTTTATTGAAGTGGTGAAATCGCGGCCTCCAAAGTTATCAATGTTTAAAATTACAGGATGGAGCATGAATATAGTTCCACCAGAAGTGGTCACATTGCCGATCCTCGGCGTCCAGCCAGCTCTCCCGCAGCCTTTGAACCACGACATGGTCCCTATGATGGTGCCGGCACCATTCATTCACCCATACGAAACTCTACCGCAGAATCCAATGTTCATGCCCGAGCCCTACCAACAACCAGTCGCTCAGCAGCAACCACAGGACGAGGGCTACAAACTATACTTGTGCAAAGACGATTTCGAACAGATTACAGCTAGGCAGGCAGACTCTTTGAAAGACTTTCTCATCTCTCAAATGTTACGAGAGACCGAAATCGGTCAGGGCTGGGCGCCCGACTTCACCCTCAAAGGTTTGCAGAACTCACATCGGTACGAGCTGATCACCACAGACGACAGCACCAGGGACTGGCTTGTCAACTTAGACTTTAGCGGGTTCACAGAGTTCCACGTCATCGTGTATTCGAAGGAGGAGCTTTGGTACGAGCGCGCGGCCGTGTGGCTGCCCGGCCACTCGCGCTCCCGCAACATCGAGCCGCTAGATAAACTCAAACTGCAAAACAAGCGCCTCGAAGGCATTAACATCGCCAACTGGAAGTTCGTCAAAAAGATCGTCATGCCGAAAGGAACCAGACTCTATGTCGACATGCCACCGTCGTCCGCGCGCGCTCTCGAAAAACATAAGATGATGCTGAGCTACGAACTGCAGAAAGTCAACGTGTTTCTGAAAGCGGTCGCCGTCGATAAGGACGCGTTCGACGCAGGGCTCAAGGAGCCCGCCACCATAGACTTCGCCGTCATCTCTGAAGCCATACAGAACTCACCCATGGCGTCGCTCACTTATGATCCCTCACTCGTTAAAATAACTCTCAAAGGTTGCAAAAGTCTCACCCTTGTACAGGCGCGTAAAATTAAAGAAGTACTCATATATCATATTTTCCGATATCATCAACAGGACGGAGCGTCCAAAACGGATTTTGTGAAATACGGGTTTTTTCCTCCGAACTGTTTTGGGGTAATCCCACAAAATTCGGAGACAAAAAAGTGGTTGTTGGGGCAACATTTTGGTAAAGTAAGCCGTCAGGCTATCGTTATCTTGGGCGCCGAAGACGAGAACACTCGGTTCTTTAGAATGACAGTTGTCGTGCCTAACGAATATCAGCTAAATCCTGCGATCGTGGCAGAGAGGTTAAAACAAAGTAATCAAGGTGTAAAGGGGATCAATTTCAATATCTGGAAACCTCTCCACATTACACCTGAGAGGAAAAACAAGGTTAAGTTTGAATTAGAAGTAGATTTAGACTCATTAGAGACTTTGTCGAAGATGAAGTATCAGTTAGATTACGTCGATCTTACGAATAAGTCCCACACGGCGTACTTTAAGTCTGAGTATTCTTACACCAAGTTAGAGGAACTAATTGAAAAGTATAAGGCAGAAATGACGGATAGTTACGACATCGCTAACATGGATCTAGAATCCGATAGTGACGATGACATCATTTGTTTAGATTAAGCTTATTCTGCTTGCTTGATGTAAGCTATTTCTTCGGAAGGTAATATTTTGTTTTGTTTGCACTTACACATAATGCTGTAATTTTGTTCGAATTTATTAGAACCCTACACTTTGGATTTGTGTCACTGTAAAGTATCTTTGAAGACATTGCTGTTTCAATAAATAATATCATCACGATCATCTTCTTGCCCTTGTCCTATGTTACTTGGGGTCGGCGCAACACGTTTTCTCTTCCCATTATCCCTTGTCAACCGTACATATATGATATAATAATATTGCAATAAATATTATACAACTTAGAAATTCATTGTTTTTTTTATATCGAGCGTTTGAATGCGGCATATATTATGTTCTAGTAAGTGTAAAGGGGGTTTAACTGCACACAATGGCGAAGTAACTTCGTTACGAAATAAAACATTGAAAAAAAAAAAAAAACGCTTTTCGCTCACGATCTCTGATATTCCTACCAGTATTCGCAACTGCATTTGTAACTAACGGGTATTAAAGATTGCTGGTCTTAGAATGCATCAAGTGTAAAAATATAACACTCTTTGGGCTTCTTTGCAGTCGGGTAAAAAGGTAAGTGTCCTATTTTGATATAATTATCAACATCTGAATTTCTGGCATGGTCGAGAATCTCTCAGATCAACATCCAGTTTTTGCTATTTGTTGTTGATTAACCAATATTTTATTATATTTTGTTGATTTTTTTTTTATAGATTTTTGGCATCAACAACGCATTCAATTTTGTATTGAATCGTCATGAAAAATCAACCAAAAACTTGCAGAGGGTCCGAAATTTCAGAATGCTACAGAGTTCCGAAGATTGTGCACGGAAATATTACGGTAAGGCCATATCATTATGCATTTCCATTTTCAGCACTTTCGAACGATTGGCCTACAGAAATACCGTCACACTGGCTGTACTCCGAAGCCACCAACAAATTATGCAGAAGTACAATATCATATTTTGATTTTCTGACTGTATGTTGTTGCTTTCTTAATAACTAACATTACATTCATGTTATATGAGGATGTGCACGTCTGCTAAGAATACATGCATGTATTCACCTCACTCCTAGCTTGTGAATCAGTAAAACCTGATGTACGGAGATCCCGCCCAGTGAAATCTGATACAAATCTGGTGAGTTTAGCTCATTTTTTTTTTTGCGATAATTGGTCATCCTGCTTCGCAAAGATCTTGGGGCTGGCTTTTAGCCATAACTGTCTCCAGATTTAAAAGCAACAGCATTACAAAATCAGTCTGTAATTTTTTTACCGCTGGGACTCAGACCTCTCTGTGGGCTGTAATCTTTCACACTGGCCGGGTGGGTTGTAGGACCAAGAACAAATAAATACAGAGGTTAGACAATTTATTACTAATTTTTCAGACTTGTTTGCCTGTGACGACTAATTCTCCTAGGACTTAACGAGGCCTAGGAACACCTAGTTATGTGGAGAAAGCAGTACGTATATCCCAAATTATAACCTTGTTCTCATATATTGTCTCGTTTATGCCTATAGCTTTTTACCTTGGTCAAAACATTAACAAGTCGGCAAGATGTTAGGGTGCGCCCTTTTTATGCAATTTTTAATTCTGTTCGACTAGTCTTGGGAGTTCCCCAGAAATTATTCAGGATTGTTTTTGTTTTTGCTGAAACATTGCTGTTGTGTAAATTTTGGCTGTTTCCATTTATAAGTAGACGTTTAGGGGAACCGACATGTTCAAGAAGATTTGTGCCCTTAGGGTACGAACTGAGTGCACGCTCGATTCGAGCATCCGGCGGGGCGGCGCGTGCGGCGTTCATGTTAAACACATACAATCCCTCGCGAGTGTCCTGAGTGGCGGCGAGCGGTGCGCCGAACAATCTTTCGCCGATTGCACGCGACGCAAAATGTCCCGCCGCACGCCTTTTCACTCAGGCCGTACACTAATGATTTCGAGGGTGCAGAGGTGCTGCTCATGGAATTCGCTTTGGACGTTCATAAATCCAAGGTAGACGATATCGTCATAATAATTGTAAAGTCTTATTTTTCTTTGTCGCTGTTTCTTTCGCATTTTTGGGCCAGTTCACAGAAGTTTAAATTTCAAATTGTTGCGGACATAGACATCTTGAATGAGGAGAAGTATTTACCAACTTTTAATCATATTCGCAGATACCACAACACGTAACGAGTAGCAGCAGTTTCCTTCCAGACTATTATTTGCAAAGCAACCTATTAATTGGCTTTTCTGTCTACATTCAGCACCCTAATTGCGTAACACACTATCAATCACAATCTTATTGATTTTGAAGGATATTGCTAATCCATTGCTTCATATGTTCGAAAAAAAAATCTGTTTAACAACGTAAATAACGCAATAAATGTTGTTGAACCGTCAAAATGAAACCTATTGTGTGTTACGCAACTACCTTGCTGGTTTCGAAATGTTTTTTTTTTTTTGTAAACAGCATTAAACATTGAGTTTGCGTGTGTAATATGTTGCTTCTTCATCTCGAGTATCGGACTAAAAATTCCTTAAAATTATTAGGTTTTAGTCAACAAGGTGTTGCAGGATTGTCCAAAGTGCATAAGATGTACATTTAAGCATCGCCAAAGACCAAGTGCTTTGTCTGTGGATGTTTCTAGAAAGATCTTATTCTGCTCATGGTACTTTTTTTTTCCCCCATTTAATAGCGAATTCTTTATTCTCTCAAAACAACAAGTCTTCTAAAGCGCTTTATGTGTTTAGCAATGTTAAGGCAGATGTTACAATTCCTCTAAAAACATTATTTATTATTTATTTTTTTTACTTTTTCCTGAATCCCATTTCGTCTTGTTACAGAGAAAAAGCATGCTCTGTGTCCAAAAAAGCAGAGAATTCAACAATCATTAAAGAGAAGGGCAGATCCCCCCATGTTAGAATCGAAAGTCAGCACAAATGAGGCAAAAATTGCTAAAGGTACGTTACATACAATCGACTGACTGACTGGCCAGTTTCCAACGAAGCGGATGAGGACATGTTTTGAATACCAAATAAGTTTATTTTTACGCATCGCGGCTTCGGTGGAAAGGGGCAAAAGAAATGAATTATTTTAGAGCATCTGCTTATTTTACATTGATTTTCTTTTTTCTGAAGGACCAATCAAATGTTCTGGAGTACACGAAAGTTCATCGGGGCCTTATCGAAAACGTATGTATAATTATTAAAGCTTGTTCACATTATCTACATTCCAATATTACTTGTTAAAAATAGACATATCGTGACATAATTAGAGGTGGAATATTTTTATGGGACGATAAACGTGTTATCATCTTCAAAATACAAATATTAATGTTCTAAATAACCTTAAACAGCGGAAATAAAGAAACAGGAAGAAGAAAAGAAGTATGTTCCGCCGCCAGCACCTGTGGAGCCGCCCCTACAAGGTGGACATTATGAACTGAACGCACGCATGACCAGGATGGTCGAAACTGAGCTACGGGATATTATGATCAAAGTAAGTTTAAAACGATCATCTGTATAGTAACCGGCATGAGTCGTGAGCACAAACTGACACCTGCGCAGTAGTAAATTTTTAGGTCTCTTTGGCGGAATGAAGAAGCCGGGGGGCGACGAGCTGCATGCGATTGGATCGTCAGTCGATACTAGTCGTCTATTGGCTCTCGCGTATCATTTTTATTTAACCGAAAGTGAACATGCGCGAGCTTGCCCCCACTACTGCCCATCTGTGCTCACGACTGGTGCCGGTTATTATATTTAATTAATATTATAAAGAGATAAAACCTGATTACGAAAACGCCGAGTGTCAGGATAAATTTTATGGTAAAACAAGAAACTTCACGCGGACGAAGTTGCGGGCAGATAGTTATGGATATCATCATTAAACCCAAAGACTTCACTGCTGGACGAACGACTGTTCCTGTGCTCGTATTTAGCTGATTCTGGCGACCCATAATTTTTATGGATATAGCAAAGTTAAATAGGTTGGCATAATAAGACAATTTATCAAAAACTTCCTAGCACTTCGGCAGGAAAGAAAGTTCTCAAATAACACGTTTAGATTCTGCTAGTTATTTTAGCCTGGTATTGCCAACCCCGAAAAGTCATTATTTTATTAGAGACGCGGATAAATAATCTTGATTGAATGAGGCCATGAGAGCCAGAGTGGCCTAACTGTAATTTTTCAATTCTGTTTTTCTTCTTCAAAAACTGCTTCCGAGATAACTTTAGAATAGTTTTTAGGCCACTCTAGCTCTCATGGCTTCAGAGAGCCACAGTGACCTAACTGTATTTTTTTCAATGCTGATTTTATTTTTAAAAACTGTTTCCGAAGTAAATTTACAGCAGTTTTATAGGCCACTCTGGTTCTCATGGCCTCAAATGGAATCGGACTTAGGAAACCAGGAATGTCTGTATGAGAAAAGCTATAAGATAATTAACAAGATAATATTTTAATGTTCTAGGTGTGGCAGGAACTTCCGGACAATCCATCAGACGTTGCTGAAGCTCTAGTAGTTGAAAAGCTGAGGAATCAAGCTGGCGATGACTTTAGAAATGTAAGTATTTCACATTATCGTCGTAAGAAAAGACATCGTTAGGTGTTGATGATCTTCAACTATCAGTGATTATTCCCTTATCGCAAGTATTTCACTGTTGAATCCTCTAGTGGAGGTTGTTGCAGTAAAATGCAGGAAAATGGCAACATTAATTATGTCTCTCAGATCTTTAGCTTCAAATACTTTGCCAAATGAATAAACTTGTGTCTGTTTGTAATGCCAAATTAACAGCTTTTGACTTAATGCGTATGAAATTATATACGGTACTTATAACAAAAAAATAATCGGGTTAGTCTTTGGGGACTGTCGATAGAAGTGAAAACTAAGTAACTTGTGAATTATATCGGCGAACTATTAGATTATTCATTTCGAGCGTTCGGTGACGATGACGCGAGTTCCATGATTTTTGTTCACCCAAAAAGTGCTCAACACGCCTAAAGAAGTTTTCACTTCAAAAAACAATTTTTAAGTTTTTTGTCTGTCTGTTACTGGCAGATAGCTGATGTTATATGGAGTTACTTGGGCTACTTTTATTTTAGAAAATGCCACGTGGGCGAATCCGCGAGCCATAGCAAGTCCTTAATGAACTTTTTCTTATCATTCTCTACATCATAAATCCCTTCGAAACCGTTGCTTTAGCTTAGAACAAAGATTTACAGCAGTCTGTTACGTACGCGTATTTGTTAAGTATATAGCTATACTCCATTTACTATAGCATTAGAAAAAAGAGGCTCGTAGAAGCAGGAGTGCGAAACATTTTATTCAAAGTTAAAAGTTTAAACAATTAAACTAAAAATGTTTTAACATAACTTTGATAAATAGGTCGTAATAACATCTTCATCACACATTACTTACAACAAAACGAGTGAATGAAACAAACGATTACGTCGTGATGATTTAAATTTAATTAAGATTAAAGGAAATAAAAGTCTTTTTTTTACAATATTTTACTTAAAACAACAACTTTCAACACACAATAGTTGGTGTAACTTCTTCGTCTTCATCATATAATTTAGTCACTATCATCAGAGAATAAAGATGAAGAAGTTTCACCGACGTTACTTAATAATAAATCTTTCCCCACATCATCCATTATGCTTTAACTTTTCCTCTTCTTTAATTGCATGAGCAACGCAAGACTGCCATCGTTCTAGCGTAATACTATCCAGATCTTGTGGGAGTAATTGTTTCTCCTTGTCTAATTTGAACGTTTTGTTATGTTGAGCCACATACCCCATCATTTGAGCCCATATTAATTCTATAGGGTTTAACTCGCAGTGGTAGGGTGGGAGGCGCAATACTGAAATACCCTTCAAACAAACTTTTGGTATAAATGTCATTGTATTTTTGCTTTTTCTAATAAAGTTGCCCTAAGATCTTTTTCCTCAAAAGGAATATTTTTGCTTTTAAACCATTCCTGTATATCTGCCTTTCGTGTAGCTATGGTTGGCAGCTTCTCCAATGTCCTTGAGTGGTATCGCGCATCGTCCATAACAATTACAGCGCCACTCTCAATTTTTGACAAAATTAACTTGAACCATTTTCACTTTTGTCTATCGCGCTTCTATAACATATTCCCTGTAAATTGAGAGGTCTGGCTCTTATGAAACAGGAAATCCTAGTACAAGAGTCAGGGCTACACAGATGATTGTGTCTTGAAGTGTAAATAAATACATTATTATTATTATTAAAGTTGAAGGCCTCCATTTCGGAGTGGTCATCTTCATCACCTTTCTTTGCATCAAATATTAATGCAGCATCCATTAAAAACCCTTCACAAACCCTGTGAAATAAAATTAATACAAGTCAATTATTCCGTACCCCCTATATAATTTCACTGCCGGAAATAGGTCATAGACAAATACTATAACAAAATTTATAACTTTAAAAGTTCGCTTTGCATGCGTTAATTCATAATACAATATAATATGTATTACTTAATTCATAGTCAATAACAATGGGATGTTCATTTTTTTATGGCGAGGACAGTCCATAAAATAAATACCAGTATGACCGATTATAAGTTGGATTTTTTAAACTAGCAGATAGACCTTCCCAATGTGCTTCTTTTGAAGACTTATTATTAGTGTCATGCCATATTAGGCTTTTCGTGTGACCTGTTTGTATGATAAAAGGTTATTAATATAAATACCATTCATTTCACGAACCAATTTTATGAAATTATGTTTAACTGTATAATTAATTATAATGTTATTGAATGCAAGAGGTCATACACTGCTTAGTGCATAAATAGCTGTTAAGAAATTTAGAAGCACAGTACCTGCATTTAGCCAAGTGTCATCTAAATAATAATATATTTTCTTTCCTTTATTCCTTAGCCTTTTTATTTCATGAAGATATTTTAGTCTCCAAAGGACGATCTCCTGCTTGTCTATGACTTCTATGAGTGCACTTTTTCTGCTCCGTTTGATTTATGTGAACTTTAATGTTTATTTAATTATTTTATACAGACTGCTTTTTTTTAAATCTGGCAGAGACTCGTCACTGTTAACTGCTTCCAGCATCTTGTCCAAGGTGGGCAACTCATTAATAAAGAAGAAGGAATGAATTTTCCTGCATATTCCACTAAATGTGATGTCATCAAAATCATCACGTTTCATGTGCTTCTGTTGGGGAGGGGGAGATTGCAGGCGACTTTTTATGTTGTACTCTTTGAGAATATTGGACAGAGTAGCCCGAGATACGCCTGTAAATAATAAAATCATGTGCGGAGTTTCTAAAATATAATACATTTTATCACAATGCATGTTAGTTTCAAATATTTTTATAGTAATAATTTTATGAATCATCCTTACCGGCAACTTCTGCGATTTTGTTTATCATCTCAGTCTTATAATGAGGAGTATCTGCAGGCCAGGACTCCAATTGCTTAAAAATATTTATCACAGGTTGTTTATCTACAGCACGCAGCGTTCTCTTTTTTTTGGGAGACATTATTATTTCGTCGGAGTCAACTTTTGGACCACGTTTTTTTCGCCATTGGCTTTGGTCAGACTCAGCACTTATATGTTGTAAGCCACTCGGTCCCGCACCGGGATCACTCATAGCTCAAAAAAAAAAGTAACGTTTTGTACAAACAACCCAATGACAACACTGATAACAATACAATAACAAAGAAATAACTAAATATTATTTATTATTTTAATAAATAACAACAAAATCACGAAAATTAAACAATAACAAACAAAGTATTCACAAGTAAATGACATACATGACAATCTTAGAACATTGTCAAGTCAATTTCACAGACGACATAAACCAGTAAAATTAGAAATCCCCGGCTGTCACAGCTTATGAAGGGATTAAGTAACATTTTAGATTTGGTAGGATTATAGTGAAACAAAAAGCGTTGCAGTATTGTTGACTCCTGCTTCTTTTAGGTTTTTAGCATAGGCACTGTAATTTTAAATTGGAATGAAATAATATATCTAAATGAAAGCCACTTAATTTCATATGGTTGTTTTTTTAAATGATTACAATTAAGTGTGATAGCTGATATATAAATTCATTTTAATCGATTTGGCGTCAATCGTAACTATAACAAGTTTATTGTACTTTTGTTATAAAGTGTGCATCAAAAATAACCTTTTTTAACTTCTGTCTAATGCTATTATAAATAAAGTATAGGTATATTGTAATGTAACTTGCTAATTGCCTTTATTGTACACTTATATCTATCCTCAATGTCAAATCACTACTATCTATTACACTATTATATAACTTCATGAAATATTCATATCCATACTATCCATACTATACTAATATTATAAATGTGAAAGTAACTCTGTCTGTCTGTCTGTATGTACCGTTTTCACGCCTAAACCGCTAAACCGATCGTCATGAAATTTGGCAGAGATGTAGCTTGGGATATGGAGAAGGACATAGGCTACTTTTTTACGCGATAACCGACATCTACGCTGGCGGGGCCGCGGGCAAAAGCTAGTCAACAATAAATTAAAATATGAATGTCTACTTTTCATCTAAAATAGTAACGTAGAATTGTTGTCCGTTTGTCTGGATGTATGTTCCGGATTGGATGAAATTTGGCACACAGTTTATGACTTGGATTAACATATAGGGTACTTTTTAATTATGGTAGTACGTTCCCATGGGTTATTTTCCGACATCCACACGGGCAAAAGCTAGTTTATTAATAAAAAATGTGATTAATAAATTAACTATAATATAATATCGTTTGTTTCAGGTATTGGGCTTGAACATCACGAAGAGATTGTTGAACGTCCACAACCCGCTTTACGTAAAGGTATAAAATTTTTACTATTGCGATGTTGAGCTATATTACTGACAAATGCTTGCAACTGACTGGACAGGTCCACTCAAATTGGTGTGGAAGAACCACACCAATTCCTCAAAAGAATGGTCCTCACATAATCGACCAAGATTATGGCTGGACTTTAAAAGAGACTTTGACCCCTGAGTTTGTTTCGCATTTGTTCTCGGGGGTAGTCAGATAGAAAATGTCTACTAAATCCAGGAGTTACTAAACAAAAACAAAAAAATGTGACGTGTTAAAAGTGATTCCGATATCCTATTTACAGAAAAAAACATTGCATTTCAATGTGTGTATTTAAAAAAGAGAGGCCTATTTCCAGCATTGGGTGAATAATTCACTGATTCGCCATTTTGTCTCTGATCTTGCCTTGTCTTGACTGATATCTGACTAAGCTGTTTTTCTTAGGGTTCCGTACCTCTAAAGGAAAAAATCCATATCCAATCTATAATAGGATCACTCGTGTGTCTGACAGACACATGACAGCTGTCTGTCATAGCCCATTTGCTCCGAATCTACTGGGCCAATTAAATTGAAATTTGGTACACACATGACTTTTGTGACCCAAGCACGGATGTGAAACGTAAATAAATGAATTTTGAATATGTCACTATAGGTACACAATAGGTCACTTTTGGGAGGCAATATAGAAAAAAAAATGTTTTAAGTTAAATTTTGCTCAAATTAAACAAATCGATTGTATTTCTAGGTCCAATTCTCTGGTAAACCGGAAAAGGTGCATCTGGGCGAATTTCTGAAGAAATATAATTTCACCGCTTTCAAGCGTATCGAGAAAACTGTCAACATGTTTGCAGCGCAAGTCAAGACTATCAACGATTTCGACAGGATATGCAGCGCCAAAGATATTCGATGTGGTACGTAAAATTAATTATATTTTTGATTTTATAAACCACTGTTGTCTGATTCTGCAATCTTTTAGTTATGTTCCGACTCGATTATAAGCTAAGGCAAGCTTTGCACCTAGCATAGGCGTTCGTCGAACGTATAATACTGCGAAAACGCCGCGTTAACACGACGCTAGTTCCAATTAAATCACGTCTAATCAACGCTAGAGCAGCGTTTATTTGACGTCAACCAACGCCAGATGCAAAGGCCAAAAAATTAAGACGATAATTAAAATGTAATGTATATATCGTTTGACCGCGATGCGGTGTATTCGCGCCTTAGGAATGCTTAGCTCACGGGGGGCGGGAAGCCGTAAGAGTTAACGAAAGAGCGGCCTGCACTGCCCTCCCGTGAGCTGCGCACGTACCTAATATATAATGCCTATAAAGTAATGATGAATGCCGCATATAGTAATGATGGTGCTGTTTTAATTTCAGGTGATATAAAAGTGACTGTAACCCCAATCTACAAGTTTACTAAATGCCCGCCAAACCTTGTCACAAGTTTCTATGATAAAGAAGCCGATGCCAGCGATGAAACAGCAGAAACAACTGAAAAGGAAGAAAAAACTAAAATTATATCACCCGAGAAAGTTGTAGATAAAACTGAGAATGTTCCTATCAAATCTAAGGTAGAGGACAGTAAAGCTGAAAAGGTTAACAAAGATGAAAAAGTCGAAAATAAGACTGTTGTTATTAAGCCAGTAACTGAAAATAAACCTGCAATTGAAAAGCCTGTAAGTAAGCCAGCTGAAAACAATGCTGCACCTAAGCCAATTGTTCAAAATAAGGGTGCTGTGAATAAACCAGCAGTTGAAAATAAGACTGCAAATAAGTCTAACATTGAAAACAAGACCGCTGCAAATAAGCCTGCAGTTGAAAATAAAACCGTCAATAAGACTCCGCTTAAATCTGCCGGTGTAAAGACTGCGGTAAACAAACAAACCCCTGAAAATACCGCCAGTAAGCCAGCAGTTCAAAATAAGACTGCCATTAAACCTGCCGTTGACAATATTGTTACTAATAAGATGACTGAAAATAAGACTGTAGTGAATAAAACTGCAGTTGTAAATAAACCTGCAGTAGCAAATAAACCTGCAGCTGAGAATAAGACCATTGCCAAGCCAGCTATAGAAGATAAAGAAGTTAAAAAACCTCAAGTTACACCCAAAACGAATGACACTGGAAAAAAACCAGCACCTTCACCAGTTAAAACTCCTATTAACACTAAAACTGATGAAAAAGCTGATAAAACCAATACGGTTGACGATTATGATGAATTGGATGATCACGACATCCTTGCTCTTATGTCTGAAGGTATTGTTTTAGATGAATGTAGTGGATCTGATGATGAATAGGTGTTTAAGAATTTTAGTAGAAAATAAGGATATTGGTACCTCAAAAATACGATTGTCCTAGTCTCAGATATACGTTAAAATTACAATATGTTATATCACAAAGCTCGGAAAAAGAATATACTTTTTCTTATCCTATCGTCACAATTTTGTGTAAATTATTATCTAAAACTTAAATAAAACATGTTAAATTAATAAATTATGGTTTTATTTAGCTCTCTTGAGTATTTTGTGAGTATTCTGAATTGCCAGTAAATATAAACTGAGATTTATTTTAGCGGTTCTTGATTATCCACGACTTCGTCTTCCACCTGAAAAAGATAATATTATGTATTAATTGGTTCCCCATTTACATTTTCACAAAAACATTGATGCTTCATGATTACGAAGATAACATGAAATCAGTCAGTGGTTTGATGATTTCAAATATTTAATAAACTGGCCCATTCATTATTAAATTCTTTATGTAAGTTTGGCGTATTTGATAACACTTTTTACATGATTAGCAGCACAGCCAGGCATTTTCACCACGGACGCCTTAAAACGATTTACGAAGTGCGTTATAATCGATTTGAAAGTAATTTTTATGAACGTATTAGACCCAAAGTCTCAAATTCATTCAAATTTATGTAATCAAAAAAATATCTTCGTAATGGTAATTCACATAAAATAGCGAAAAAAAAGGTTCCATTTTCTTTTAAGTACTGATTTAGGAAATAATAATCAAAAAATAATCATACCGTAATTATTTTTATAAAATTTCGGTTTTAAACAAAGTTATTAAAAAAAGGAGATTTTCTGGTATAAAATATTGTATGATACTGGCAACAATGCAGGAGATCCAAACATTTTCAAATTTTTTACATCTTCGACAACTCAAATATTACAACTCTCATTCATAGATTCATATTGTAAGTAGCATATGTATCTAGCCACATGTTGGATGAAAACCGATGTAAACTCTTTCGAGTGGAAATCGATTTTGGGAGGCCTACGTCTAGCAGTGGACTGAAAAGGGCTGATTACTCCGATCATATGCCGTGTCTCCGACACACTACACATAACACTGCTTGGCAACGGAATTTTGTTTGCATATTTCTTATAATTAATTCACTTTAATTTTATAGACACAAAAAATTTTATAATAAAATGTTTTGCACCACTGTCCTGTCATTTTGACAGTGACATTTCTTGACATTACTTTGTTTACATAAATTATCTGAATTTGAGACTTTGGGTATAGAACATTTTGTTCTTGTACTTTTACAGAGGGGAAAGTGGTCATAGAGCTTCTCCAATGTTAGATACTCTGAAGGACGTCACATGTCTTCTCACACGCCTTTCTCCTCTTAGACTGGGAATACACGTCAGATTTTTTATCAGATAGTCTGATCCGGCTCCATAGCTTGAACATTCATTACTCGTCCGATCCGATAGTCGGATCGGACGTGTGTTGAACGTCAAGCAAAATAATGGCTCCCAACGCCTTCCGAGAGTCGGATCAGACTATCTGATGAAAAACTCTCGACGTGTATTCCCGGCATTAACGTGTGACAAAATTTAAGGTTGGCCCTTTCATTTCCAACGCCAACTATCGGATAAGATAGTAACCATAATTTTGCACAAAAATCATCACAAACAGGAAGTAATAAAGCAAAGTACTAGCTTAAATTTAGTTTTTAGACAATCCAGTGCCGCATGCTTCTCCAGCTTCCCACAACATTATATAGTTGTCATAGCATTAGCGCTAGTGGCAGCCGCTACACGTAACAATGACGAAGCGCGTCTCCTTTTTGGTCGAGCAGCCAAAACTTTTTTCCTTTCTGCTTCAACTACATCTGCTAAGACGTAAACATCTTTCTGCGCCACCTGATGGAGGGGAATATTTAGGATAGGATAGGTATTTATGGAAGGAATCAGGACATTTAACTTAACCCTACAAAGCTTGTAGCTAAGCTGTGAGCTAGCTAAGCCTACCACGCTGTCTGCAACAGGGGCTAGTCCAACTCGCACTTGACCGGTGTTTTTGTTCAGAGTTTGTAAAAACGAACGATAGAACGAAAAATTATTTCCTAATACTTTAGAGAAGTTTAAAAAAATAACTATTAAATGATATTTTTTTTGTATTTTGTTCGATTGCAAGATTGTATACAGTTATTACGTTATTACGATTGTACGCTTATTTACGAATCGACTAAAAATTTGTCAGTACCGATTAGTTTCTATCACTCCATCACTAGCTTAATCGATTAAACAAAGTTACCAGAATCGAAGTATTCGTTTAAAATTGGGAGGTTTGTAAAATGTTGTATAAGTGACGAAATTGTCTAGAGACTCAGGGCCTGTAGAATAATTACGTCCGAAATACTAAATAATTAAATACCAAATAAACATTAAAGTCTAAAAATAAAATTACGAATGTTTAACATTTATCGCATGTTTTGACGTAAGTAAGTAAGTTTGTTTTGTTAATTTGGCAACACTAACTTTACAGTTTTTAATGGTGGATGCGGCGAGTCGGCGACTTACAGCTTGTCAACCTAAATAATTTCAACATAATCAACCGAATTTTCAAACGGAATTCCCCCTGTGCTACATATAATAGATTAACAAAATGCGACGCACCATGGGCCGTCGTGGTAATAACAATTCTGGAGGAGGTGGCGGTGGGCCGCTGATGACCGGGCATTTACAGGTACTCTCACTTTTACCACCTTGTATTTTTGAATTGCATTTACTTACATTGAGAAAACGCGCTTTGATAAAGTGTTTATTACGGATAAAATGTTAATTTAACGCCGTAATGTCAAATTTGAACGCAATACAAAAACAACCTTTTGACAATGAAGTCGCCATCCATTGTCTGTTTCATATAGTAAAAGTACTCTGTGGTCTGTTTGAACGTGTTATTGCCAGCGGTTTATATCGTGTTGCAAGTGAAAAGCATGACACAATTTCGCCCTTTTTTTTTCATTTGAATCTCCAAAATAATGTTCTACAAATAAAATAAAAGGCCGAATTCAGCTACTACCTAGCTGAACTCGGCCTTTTATTCGGCATTATAGGTCTTAGAATAAGTTTATACAAATGCCCCCGCAAATTATTAAATTCCTAAAATCAAAAAAAATCAAAAATACATAGATGCTGGATTTTAGGAATTTAATAATTTGCGGGGGCATTTTTATAAACTTATTCTAAGACCTTTAATGCAATAAAATGAAAATCGCAAAAATTTAGATCCGACAATGTTAATTGCTATGGTTGATATTTTACATTTTTTAGTGTATACTCTAGTAGAGAATACACAAAAAAATAGCATTTCAAAGTTTTTTTTTTAATCTTTAAAATGCTCTAGTGTAAAGTTGTCAACATGTCGTTTGGTCAATATTGCCTTTCAAGCATCGATATCGTCACAACTGTATTCCCCTGAAGGGTTAGGCAGAGCTGTACATATAGTACACCCACATTTTGCCAGTAATGGTTAAGTCCCATGTAATAGGAGGTGAGCCTATTGCCATCAACCGGGCACAAATCCAGACTCTGGGCTGCTATTGAGAAATTCTATATGGAAAACACCCATGCTGCTCATGCTAAGCAGTAGCGCTTGCTAGTAGACCAATGAGGCAGTATGTCAAGTTAAAAACTTTTGATGATATACTTTTCAATCAAATTTTCCCAGGATATTGATTTGGAGTTAGAACTATTGAAGCGCAAGCGGGAGATGATCGAGCAACAGCAGCAGTTGCTTGTCATGGAGCAGCAATTCAAGAATTCATCGGTATGATACAGCATAACTTAATAAACATGACCATTACTTGCTTTTTTAGGTTGTTTTAGATATTCTTAACAAGAAAGTAGGCATACAAAATGCTTTTATTTGGAAAACTTAGGCAGAAAAAAACATCTGAAACTGGGAGTCCCTTCTTCAGTGATCGCATAGCCAATCAGAAGTTTGTATGGGACACACATTGAACCTAAGTGGCATGTTACAGCTTGGATCCCTCGAAGATTACGTGCATTACTGTTTCCACTAGCACCTACTATAAATTTGTTGAAAAATACATTAGTTTGATACTACAATTAGTATTGAACTTCAATATTTTAACCAACAAAATTATTTTATTCCCTGTTAAAGTGTAATTTGTCAATTCTCCATTGTCTTCTCTTGATCAGATGTTATTTACACCCATAGTGATGAACAAATATTATGTGTATGATGTCATGTATTTTCTGATCCATAGGAGAATAGGACATTCTCAAAGTAAACCATTTACTTGTTTATGTAATGAAAAAATAATTACAACTATTTTTTTGCTAGCATGGCAGATTCCAAATCTAAATATATTTACTGAGGAAAGAATTATCAACAGCTAGGGTGTTTTTTAAATTCATCCATGACACAATATTAATAGCTCTGTTGAGAAAGCTTAGAGAATGATATGGTGGTGACTGGTACCACAACATTTTGCTTAGAAGGCTTTCCCAACATGTCAATATGTGTGTTATGTAAGTATATGAAATTTAAGAAGCAAAAACTTGCTATGGTCAACACTTTGCTTTGTGACTGTTTTTAGAAATTGGAATTTAGCACATGTTCTCTATGTACAATAGTTACTTGAAGTGAACATAAATCTAATGTTTTTTTTTTTTTTTTTTTCATTAGACCAGTTCACCTCCTAATATGCTGAAGTGTCATAAACCATTCATCTGATTAATTGATTAATTAACTTTAAAGTCGATTAGTCCCTAACACAAAGCATCAGATAATCAGATTTAATGGGCCACAAATGACAGCATTTTCAGCATATTGTTAAAATGTAAATCATCATCTTTTTGTAATTGAATTTCAGAGACATTCGTACGATCAAATGCGATATGATGAACCAGTACAGCATGGTTCCAATCGCGATTTTACCCACTTGTACGAAACCGGACCCAAACATCGCAATCAGTTTGGCAGAAAACGCCAAGCTGAAAACCAATGGCAATACGATAGTGCCCCTAAAAGAAACCCGCCAAAAAAGAAAAATTCGTCTCAATTTAACCAATATGGCTCGGGTACTCCTGGGTCTGGGAATTTTCGGACCCGTCAAGGACCTACCCAAGGTTCAAAGTCCTCCCCTAGGCCTCTTATGGATGTAAAGGTTCCAAAGCAATCTATAGGCCAAAGGATCGCAAACCAGAAAGCTCCATCAAAGGCGCCTAACAAAGACTTCACACCGTCTAAAGTATCAAAGCCGAAAGCGCCAGCTGCTGCTCCTAATAAAATGGCGTCTCACAGTGTCACTCAACGTAAAAGTTTGGTGGCTGCTGCGACCGAGTCGTCGTCTGACGGGGACGTGTCGCGCATGCTACTGCCCGACCGCGTGCCTTCGCAGCAGGTCAGCGGCCGCTTGGAACTGGCTTTGGGTGCGATCATGAAAAACATAAGGGCACTGATTGATGGCCAACCACAACACGCTACCGTGTTACGCTTAATTCAGCTACAGCGTGTTATGAAACAGGCTGTGCGTGAGCGTATCCGAACTGTAATGTTAGGAAAAGTAGTCGGCAGCCTGGTTGATATCCTCGCTATTTATCGAGAGGAGTTCCCTGAAGAGACTGATGCCGATATACTGAACATAGCTCTAGAAGCCGGCGGCGTCTCAGCACAAGATCAAAATCAGAAAACTAAATTTATTGAGTCAGGTAGTTATTGATTCATTATTTCTTACTTTCAAAACCAAGCCCTTTCTATAAGCCTTGTAAACTGACATCAAGATATCGAAAGTTTATTTTAGTTTAGCTACAAGCTAAACTTTTCATCATGTATAAATAAAAAATGAGTCCTGCATATTATTTTATAGTCTATTTACGAAACATAAAAAAAGCTATAAGGATTGATCTTATGACTGTTTCTAATCCTCTCTAAATACATAAATGTACATATGTACGGTGGCCAGCACATCAAGTTACCACACTCAAATTTTCTCGTTCGATTTTAAACTTAATCATCAACATTTTACAAGTTTATAATCGTTTGGAGATATTTGACAGTTTCGTGTAGCTTGATGTGCTGGCCACTGTACTTCGATTATGTATAATGGAATCTTAAGACCTTTTTTCACCATATTTCAGTCCCTCATACATTAAGTACTACAGTAGCTACACCTTATTAAAAAATACGTTTTTAGCATGATAGTGAATTTGAATTTCGAAATAATATTTTGCTTACAGTAGATCCAGGTGAATTCTTCAAAGCCAATATGAGTAGCCTTCTTGAGCGAACACTAAATGAAATGTTTTTGAAAGTGAGTATTATCTTTATAACTATTATTTTAACATGATTTATATCATGATACCTACTAATAAAAATCATTTTTTAGCTCGAAGACATATATGGCAATGCTCCAGCAAGTGATGCTGCAACAGCTGAAGAACAGATTGACCTTCAAAAGAAAAGTGATGATAAAGACAAAGATGAATCTATTAAAGAGGACAAAGAATTTATGAACACTTCCCTGAAAGTGTATGATGTAAAGCGGATGTTACCTCGACTTATGAAAAGATATATACCAGTAAGTTAATTAGTATCGTTTAACGGCAATTACGGAATTACCTATTGAATGGCTTTGATTTTCGCGCACTATGCTAGCTAGGTGTTTTATGATGGCTACTTCTTTTCCAGTATGTTGTTAAGCTTTTAAATCTCGACGGGATGTATCAAACTACGAAAGCAGCAATAACAATGAAGGCTAATGACAAGGCCGCTAACATCTGCGGTACTAAAGTCTCTGAAAAACGCAAGGGTGATGGTAATACCACTGCCTCTGCTGCGCAGACTCCGAATGATAGGGCCCAGATGTACAATTTGCCTTATTATGTCAAGGTAAGCAACAGGCAAGATTATTTTTTGTAGTAGGAGCTCTTCAGGGGAAGTACTGCAATCATACCTAATTCTGTTACAAGCAGCATCGGTATATTCTGGTTTGAATGTTATTGTGGCGGCATCTATATCATCATAATTATGCGAACTACGCATCATACTGACACGACGTCATGCAAAATCCTGCATCGCGCAAGCAAAGTGGGACACTCGACTAGAATAACACAAAATGTCCCTACATCAATCATGGGGCAGCAGCCCACAGACAACACCCGTCTGGTCGGAAGATCCTCCCTATTCTATTGAGGATGAGAAACTTAACACCATTTTCCTCAAACCTCTATAGTATTAGCTTTGAGAGACATTTGCACTATGTACCTGGGACGGCAATGCATCTTGTTTCTGGTATTGTTGATGTCCATAGGCGACGTTGACTACTAACCTCCAGGGGGTCACCGGATTGTTTGCTATCCAATAAGCAGCTAAGTGATTTAATTTATATGAATAGAAATGTCGCGATCATTTGCTGACCTAATAAACTTAAATTTCAGATCATGGGTCGTCCTTCACTGCCAAAGAGGAAGGTGATGCAAGGATTCCTGACCCAGTTCAACCCAAAATCTATAAAGAAACACAGGAGTATCCATAACTTGCTGTTTGTTGGATTTACTGAGAAAACTGATTATGATGCCATGGTGGCAGCTGACGGAAGTGTTATTGGTAAGATTACTTTTGTTCTTGAAGTCATAAGGTAGTTCAATAGCAAAACTGAACTTGACTATATAACATGTCTTAATGCTAAGCTTAGGCTCAATCTGTTGCATACATTTATTTTTCTTCTTATATTCGTATCGATGATACATCAATGTTGCTTATGTACTGTTGGGGCCCAGTAAGTGGTCACATTAATTGCGGCGTCAGAGGTGTTGTTCGGATCGTCAAGGGTGCAGGTAACTTTTTTTTTTAGGGTTCCGTACCCAAAGGGTAAAACGGACCCTATTACTAATAAAAAATAAAAAACCGCTGTTCGTCTGTCTGTCTGTCCATCTGTTACCAGGCTGTTACTCATGAACCGTGATAGTTAGAAAGTTGAAATTATCACAGATGATGTATTTCTGTTTCCGCTATAACAACAAATACAAAAAAAAAACAGAAAAATTAAATATTTAAGGGGTACATCAAATACAACAAACGTGATTTTTTTTGTTCGTTTTTATAAATAATGGTACGGAACCCTTCGTGCGTGAGTCCGTCTTGCACTTAAACCTAACATAGCCTAAAATTAAACTAGGAAAAAACCAGCCATGTTAGGTTTAATGTTAGGCTTGTCCTAAAGTTTTGTTTTCATGGTGAATTTTATCTCTATTTTGTTACTTTACAGGACGAAATACGCTCAGCGTCCGAATCTGCACAAAAGGGGGAAATCAGGAATCTAATGGTGAAAACGGTGAAAATAATGCCACTTCTAATGACGTAAGCCAAGAAGGCATCAAAAAAGAGAATTTGAATGACAGCGATATTATTCCCTCCGACTTAGACGGCCAGATAACGGACCTACTATCGTCTATAAGGAAGTCAGAGGAAGAAGATAGTGCTAAGACAGAAAATGGGGAAAAAGCTGATGAGGAAAACGAAAATAATGATGGCGAAGTAAAGCCAAAAGCTGAAGAAAACAAAATGGAGGAAGGAGAGGGAGACGTTAAAAATGACGAGGACATTACTGAAAATGCTCCAAATGAAGAAAATAAGGATGAGAATGTAGCTGAAGAAAACCTTGGAGACGAAGAAAACCTTGGAGACGAAGAAAACTTTGGTGACGAAGAAAACCTTGGAGACGATGAAATTGCTCCAAATGAAGAAAATATGGATGAGAATGTAGATGAAGAAAAAGAGGTCACTGATGAGGTTTTAACTCAAAATTCTGAAGCAGCTAATGAGTCAGAGGAACAAAATACGGAAGTTACTGACGAAGTAAATATTGAAAACCCAGAGGCATCCAATGACACAGCAACGCCGGAAGTAACCAAAACTTCAGACGACTCTAAAAAGGAGGAAAATTCACAAGGCTCTGAAGAACAGGCCAATGATAAAGTAGGAGAGTTAAAGGGCAATGATACTGGTAGATCTACGCCTTCGCGGATATCAGCACGGCTTGCTAATGTCACACCAAGTACTATCCGCACTCGACGCGCAAGCAGGCTAGCTTCGCAGAACTAGGTTACACTATATTTTAAGCAAGACCAGATAAGATAGAAAGATGTTTTTAAGAGAAGAGATCTTAATAAATAGGTTAGTTTAGCGAAGGTGTAGGGGAGATACAAATATTTTGCTAACATATTCAATACTTTCACACTGAGCATTTAATTTCTTAGTTGACAATATTTTATCCAGTTTGTGATATTTTATTTTTAACTTTTATCAAAGTATTATGGTTTTATTTTATGGGCTCTTGAGTTCCAAGCTATGAGATTTTTTCCAGGTTTTTTTAAAATAGGAATATGTTAATTATAATTTAAACCTGTTACCGATTCCGAATAATAAATATGTATGAACGTACTTGTTTATTTTATTTAGTCACATGTTATCCATACATACCTATTTCAAATGATATTATTTATACTGGCATGTTAGCCTTGAATTCTATATAACACATGGACGCACTTCCAGAAACATCACAGACATAGTCACCCAAACATAAATTAATAAACACGGGGAGTTAATTGGAGAAGGACTCTAGGATAGTGTATACATTACATACATACGTTACATTACATTACTCTAGGATAGTGTATATTATTACATACATACATTACATTACTCTAGGATAGTGTATACTATACATTACATGGTCGGAAGGATTTTATGGTCAGGTTATTTTTAGGTATTTATACCCAGTTATCACGACAAAACTGATTCAGGAATGGTGAAATTAAATCACCCTCTTATTCTTAAAAACGTATAAATACGTTACTTTAGTCCCTATATCCATCCATTGTCATAAGTGTAACTAAGAAATGAGAAGACAATAATAAAATTAACTTGAGCTATAAAGAACCATTTACACGGCGCTGGAACGTTCAAGAGCAATAATCGCATACCATAAAGCATGTTCAATTATTGCTATTCAAGAACTGCCGGTGTATTCTGTAAAAGTCTCACTGTGGAAACTTGGGGGAAGTGAGCTGTCTGGAGCTGTCACTCTACCTAATGCTAGGGATTGGCAATATTGACAGCTCACCAGCTATACTAGTTTTGAACGACAACTAACTTGCCTGTATCGTGCATTATTGTACGTGTTGTTTAGACGATGCCAGTCAATTGTTGCTTAAATTTTATGGAATGCAACAGGCAATAAAATTCCACCGTGTGAATGGAGCTTAACGCCATTTTTGTTCTTCAAAAGTTTGTGAATGGGGGTAGTTTCAAATGTTTCATAGTTAAACAAAGAATGATACGCACCATAAGCTGGTTGATGTAGTATTCGTAGGTGATGGTGTCAGTGACGGGATCCAAGGCTGTTTGCATCATCTCGTCGAACTCCTCCTGTTGGCCATAGTAGCAGCAAAATTTGAATGAAACCAGTTGAAAGTAAGGATAGCTCGACTTTTGCCAAAGAAACAATCTAAACTCGACTTTTGCCAAGCTGAGATGATCAACGGTACGCTTGTATATCTATTGGATGCTTCTCATCTGTCAATGTGATTAGCATTTGTTCAAATGAGCAGTGTAAAATTATCTCAGTAGCTTCGATCAATAACAGATTGATCGAAGCTCAGTAGGCAACGAATTATTTTTCCGAATGCCTATTTTAGCAGCAGATACGCGAAACTAAGAAAATTATAGGCTTTTTAGGGTTCCGTAGTTGACTACGGAACCCTAAAAAGCCTACAACAAGCCTGTAACAAGGAACCCTTATAGTTTCGCCATGTCCGTCTGTCTGTCTGTCCGCGGTTTAGCTCAAAAACTATTGGTACTAGAAAGTTGTAATTTGGCATGAGTATACACGTTAATGACGCCAAAAAAGTGGTAAAATAAAATTTTGAAAAAAAAAAACAATTATTTAGGGTACCTCCCCTACATGTTAAGTGGGGATGATAACTTTTATTTTCGTCCTTTCCATAGTGTGGGATATCGTTGGATAAGTCTTTCAAAAATATTAGGGGTTTGGTAAGACCGTTTTTTTATTGTTTTTCGTGACTTATCAAGCTTTAAAGTACCAATTTTCTTTAGAGTCAAGTGTGTCCCCCCTTTACTAACTAAAAGGTTGTAGTTAGAAATTCAAATGTCACGGCAGTAGTACCTATATATAACGAAGTAAAAAGGAAAACTATCACAGTTTACGAGTAATAGTCGACCAACTTAAATTTGCTGTTGAAAAAAATGTTCCCCATATAATCTGTATAGGAAAGCATGTTTCTCAATTACAATGTTAAGTTTGTTCTTGGGATAAATTCATCCCAACTACGGAACCCTTCATTGTGCGTGGTCCGACACGCACTTGGCCGGTTTTTTTTGTGTTGCATTAGGAATTGGGACAGTTCAACTCCCACTTGTTCCATGGTATGCGTAACCCCAGCAAAATATTGCGCCTTAGAGAAAATTTAATATTACAGATAATTCGTTCTTAATTAGTTGCAATTTGTTCAAGAATAGCAAAATTTGTTCAAGTTGTATTTTCGAAGTTATTCGAGAAAAACTGATTTTGCTGGAGTAACGTTACCCCAGCAAAATGTTTTTCAAAAAAGGCATTTAGCCTGGAACCAAGTACATTAAAAGATAGCTTTTAATGAGTTGTAAATGTATACTGGTCACCGGTTAAAGAGTCTCAACCCCTCGTGGTTAACTCTGAGACGCCCTAGAAAAAAAAAAAAAAAAAACCGCTCCTAACACATGCAGCCAGCATTCTTGAACCACCAAGGTGTATCTTAGTAATAGAAAACTAATTTCTTTGACCTGAATGTAACAGGCAATACCAGTATTTTGGGATTATTAAGTGTGTCCCATTACCGTGATTTACCCGCAATTTAGGCTTAGGACAAACAATACTTAGTTGATACGAAAATCCTGCTTTGCCCATTAGATAAGAATCTACTGCTGACCTGTGTAAAAGGTTCCCCTTCTTCGAGCATGAGCTTAGTAAACCGTTCCTTAGTGATAAAGCCGCGTCCTTCCTCGTCGAAATAACGGAACGCTGCCAACAACATCTCCGCACTCGCCGGGTAAAATCTACACAAAAATAAAGAACCTCAACCTCTTAATTTTTCAACTGCCCGTTGGTCTAGTGATCGCAAGCACTGCTGAGCATGAGGCAGTTTTATTGGGTTTTTCCATCTGAAGGGTAATTGCGTAACACTATCAGTAGCAAAGCAATTTAAGCTTCCAGATATAGCTTCTAGTCTATGTTAAACTGAAAGCCGACGCTTACAGCACCCTAATTGCCTAACACACTATCAATCATAATCTGAATGATTTTGAAGAATATTGCTAATCCATTGCTGCACATGTTCGAAAAATTGGTCTGCTCAACAACGTATCAAAATTAAAGCCATTGGTACTGTTAGTGTGTTAGGCAATTAAGCCGTTAAAAAGCAGTGTTTAATTATTAAGAATAATAAAAAATAAATTAAACAACTGGTTTTTTTTTATATTCGCAGACAGTCCCGGTGTCGTGCATTTTAGAAATTAATTCTATTTTTTTTTTATCGTTTGATTGTTCGAGTACCTATTGCCTATGCTTGACAAGTCCAAGTCACCTTGGTAAAATACAAACAGTCACCAAGTAGTGCGAAAAAGAGTTAATATTAAACCTGTGTTCCACCATAGCTTTGCACAAGTAAGGTAGAAAGTTGGCAAGCGGCACATTTCCTGTCGCTTCTTTATTTTCAGTCGCTAAAATCACCTCCTGTATCTCCGCCTCAGTTGGACAACATCCTGTAATGTAATGTAACCAATTTAATTAGTTATTGATTTTTCATTCTTCTGTTGAGGACGCTCTGACATCCCTAGTAGCATTTTTTGTTGGCATTTAGTTGGGCGGTTGGGCCACTTACCTCTGGTTAGTAACTAACCAGAGGTAAGTGGCCCAACCGCCCAAATGCATACAATTGGCGGGCAGTTTGCGGGTTGGGCCAACAACTGATGGCCTACGTGGATTTGCCTACGAAGGCCCAACCTGCGATGGGGCCAACGTACATTGCCCTACGAAGGCCCGACGAAAATGTGTTATGGGTAGGCCCAACGACACATAAAACATTTAGTCAAGCGGTTGTATGTTGGTTGGTTCTATGGCTGGTTTCAGAGGGACGCGTCTCGCCAGCGCCTGCCGTACGCGCGTCGCTATACATTAACCTTATCGGCTTCAAAATAAGGTTGGTTTTAGCGATTTGTTTTGAAAAACCAACCTTATTTTGAAACCGATAAGGTTCATGTGCAGCGACAATTTTTACACGTTTTGTAACACACGTGCAATGAGTCTTCCGTGGCGTCATCCGTTCTTCATGTACCACACCGAGTTCCCCACCGTAACCATCATCGTCGTAAAACTCCACAACTTTATACATTTAACACTTTCACAAACACTAAGGGTTAACTAACTAAACTAAAACACAGCCTACCAGCCTGATATCAGGCTAATATCTTTGTTGATGCGAACAAAACAAACACTCCGCAGCCGCAGGTGCACAAATGAATAACAAAATGGCGGGCGGGCCGGGAGACGCCTGCCGCCGCCCGCGCCCAGCGCACCGCGCTACCACCCCGTTGGAGTAGCAGTAATTGGCCCTACAAAAATCTCCCAGCAGTAGGCCCGCGTTAGTTGGCCCAATGTTGTCATTATACCTTAAATCCCTACAAAAATCACCCAGCAGTAGGAATAGTAACAGCAGGCCCGTCGTTGGCTATCCGTTGGGCAAATAGTGCATGTTTATGACAATGGGCTTATTTTAAGTTTAGGTTGGCGGAATAACTAACCGTCTGCTAAAACATTCCCAACTGTTGGCGTATGGAAGCCAACGGCAAATGCTACTAGGGATTGGACACACAGGAAGAGGCACCTTGGTGCATGCTGTTTGTAGACGACATTATTCTAGTCGGTAATTTGCACCAGAAGCTGGAGAACATTCTCGAGCTTCTGTTCCCATTTCTCTTATCAGCAGAAGCAAAACTGAATTTATAATGTTCTGCGGTGTCTCCAGTTCTAGAACCATAGCGCTAGATGGCGCGCTTCTCCTGGTCTGCTCCGACTTTCGGTATCTCGGTCCTCGATGAATGGACTGTGTGAGATATGATATGGCTAGAAAGGGGGCGACTACCGAGATGACAACTAATAGAGAAGTATGGAAGATTAAGACATGTTGCACCGACTCCAAATAAATTGAGATAAGGGTAGGAGAATGATGATGGCTCAGCGCCGAAAGTCGAAAAATCAAAAGCGCGCTAGGTGGTCAGTGGGACGTCTGGCGGAGTTCAATTTAGATAACAGAGGAAGTGTAAAAATAAAATATGACGATGAAAATTAGGTGTCTTTGGGCCGAGGTGGACTTATAAGGTACGGTGGCCAGCACATCAAGTTACCACAAACTGTCAAATTATCTCGTTCGATTTTGAACTTAATCCTCAACATTCTAAAGTTAAAATCGGTAGGAGTTTGACAGTTTCGTGTAGCTTGATGTGCGGACCACTGTACGTAAAGCAAACGTAAAGTGTAAGTAAATACATAGGTACCTAAAGAACGCAGGATAGTCCCAATTTCTCTGACATCGACAACTTGTTTCGCAGAGTGGTCAAATACTTCAAAAGCTTCCATAATCCTTTTTTCCAAGTCGTTATTAGGGACAACTGGAAAGTTTAGAAAGTTATTGAAATTGAGTAGGTCAAACTTTAATTATTTTATTGTACACAAGAATAACGACATTACTTTTGGTAAAATCTTTGGGTGTAGTCATTTTTTACTTAAATTTAATGAGATTCACAAAAATATCTAAAATATGAGTCAATTCACTAAATTTACATTATCAATTTATAAGTATCCAGGCAACAAACCGAACCGCCATTAAAAATTCCCGCGGTTCAATTCATTTTTGTTTAAAAAAAAACATTTGGCTCTATGCTTCACATATGGCATTAGTATATACAGTGGCCAGCACATCAAGCTACACGAAACTGACAAACTTCAAACGATTTTAAACTTCAAAATCGAAGAAAATTTGAGTTTGTGGTAACTTGATGTGCTGGCCATCGTACTATGTGAGCCTCACCATAAAATATTATTAATAAAATATACAATCAAAATAAACTATATAAAAAACGATTTTAAAAGGAATGTATGCTTTTCTTTTTACTAGCTTGTGGCTCCTTTTCGGGTCCAGGCCTCCTCCGAGTTTCCCTGGTTTTGGCTTTAATCATCGAGTTTCTGCCTATGTTTTTGTTAATTTCATCTACCCACCGTCGTCGTGGTGGGTATCATCTGCGTCTTCTTGTTGGTCCCGACTATCTCGTGATTCTATGAGTCCATCTTGTGACTAGGAAGCGTGCTACCTGGCTTGCCCATTTCCAGCTCAGACATTGGGTATGTTTGAAGGCGTCTAGACCATTGGTTCTCTTACGTTACGTATGACTTAATTTCTGTATCTTTATTTGTCGGATGCTCATTTTCTATCCTTTCCATTGCTCGCTTGTATTTTGTCTTTCGTCACTTTGTTAAATATCCAAGTTTGACAACCGTACGAAGTTTATATAATCTGATTGGATGACTATTTTTGAAATAGTCATTCAATCAAATTATACGAAGTTAAAGAGTACTACTGATTCTAATGACTATAATTCTGTAAATATATGTTTGATACGGCCGCGAATCATATTTAGATCAACATATAACCTGATACTGACCTACAAATTGCAAAACATGTAAGAAAATTTGAATTTCGCGGGCTACCCTGACGCTTCCCCCTTAAGGGTGGGATCGGTACCGGTAGTTGTTGACATCCGCTGCCTATCCGCTGGATCGCCTTGTAGAGAACTCAAAAGTATAATTCTAGATGCTGCTCAGCATTTTGGTGACCTTTGCTCTTTCAGTATTCGGTTCAATAATCGGATTAGGGGGTTGCAGAGAACTAACCTTCCCACTTTTAGACCCTCGTTTGGTATGTTATTAGGCCCAGGACTTTCCAGTTTCAGTTTTTCTATTTGTTTCAATATTTCTAGATTTTCAAAGGGTTCAACTGGTTACTATAAAAAGCTATTGATTGTTATTTTAGTCGATTATACGGTTATATTTATAGACAATAGAGTTTTGTTTTTCATTCTTTAACTTTCCGCAGTCCGCTTCCGGATCCGTTACGTGTTGTTGCGCGGCCATCTTGGTTTGGCTTGGCGCTTTTCTACTGTAAATTTTCACGAGTAATGTTTGATTACACTTAATTTGCGTAATTACTGTGTGTGAATTGGAATAAAGTGTTTTGTGAACAGCGCTAAATATTAAAACTGAATGATGGAACCCTCAAAGATGAAAGTTGTGGATCTAAGATCTGAGCTTGGCGCCCTCGGTTTGGACACCAAAGGGAACAAGCCGGCTTTAGTTGAAAGATTGAAGAAAGCTCTAGAAGCTAAGTCAGGAAAAGGTAAAACACGCTTGTTGTATAATTATCACACCTGTAGGAACAATTTTGTATTCATTTTCATGTTTCTATCTTTATTATAATCAATAATATTCGCACAGGCACGTGTACGTTTTTGGCGATTAAAAATGTTTGATTAGTTTACAACGCTTGGTTTCACAATTTTCACTCGACGTCATGCCATCATAACTCTAGAAAAAATATTGTAATGATAACAATATTGGCTACCTATTTGGTTTGGGGGGAAAATGTTGGCGTACACCTTCATTTTTTTATGTTGTCTGCTCATTAATAACCATGATGTCACATTTTGGTGGTACGGTAATGAAAGTATGGTCATGGTATGTTAGAATTTGGCAATTATTTTATTACAATTTAGGCCCACAAAAGAACTCAAAACACTAGTGTTATCAGTAGGATCTCAACAAAAACATTGATTTTGTTCACTCAATTTTCAAGGTTATTAGTAATTAATGTTCACCTCAGTAATGTTATTTTGTGATGTAACTAGTGATAGGATAGTCGGATGCATAGTTACCTCAATTTATGGGTAAGACATTATGGAAGTACACAATATTTTTTTAAATATAACTCCCGGGGCTTCCCGAAAATTCGGGAATGCGCAACTAATTGAATACATGGTATGAAAACGACTTTAAATATGTGGTATTATTTATTTACAACCCACTTTACAACATTAGCTAACATTCGATTCTTTATTAAAAAAGTACAAAAAGTATCAATTCCGGAATCGCGAGATTTCGTTACACGACAATATTCCTTATTAGTCAACACCTGAACATAAGTAAATTATATTCATTTCCATAATTAGAACTAAATTTGTGGATCCCGGACTCCTGGGTTTTTTTCTTACAAAAGTGCATTCCATTATAGCTCACATTTGAACTTTAGGTAAATATGCATGTGAATATCCTATCTCTGGGTATAAACACATCTGTTACTATCTAATAAGTTTTCCCACAAAAATATATTAAGAATAACAAAGTATTTGAAGCTGTCTGACCAAATCTTCTTTAAACTCTGCTTATAAGAACTTACGAGTTCCAACTTAGAAAATGCCTTTTCTACTTTAAACTTCCCCATTGTAATAGATTATTATGATGTATAGATACTTATCTATCAGAGCTGTTAGTTATTTGCTATGCCCTGTTAAACAGCATTATTTTCATCTATACATACAAATAAATAAAATGGAAGTGTCTGTTTGTAATGTCAAAATAACAGCATTTAACTAAATGCTTAAGAAAGTCTAGACAAAACTAAACTACAAAAAAAAACATTTTTTTGTTTTTTTGTCTGTTCTGGCTATTTCGTAAAGGCTAGACCAATTTTGACAGGACTTTCATTGGCAGATAGCTGTTGATCTAAGGAGTAACATAAGCTATATACTTTTATTTTAGAATAGCTTCCGCCCGCGACTTTCTCCACGTACAATTTCGGCCCCATCCCACCCCGTGGCATCGCCCGCCCGCGTAATTAGGTACTTCATGTTCTTTCCAACTTTTTGTCGATTTGCTCGGCTCCTAAGGGTCGTATCGTGATGTTCAATAGCCTATAACCTTCCCAAAGAATTGGGCTATCCAACACTAAATTATTTTTTTAATTCGAACCAGTAGTTCTTGAGATTAGCGCGTTCAACCAAACAAACAAACTCTTCGTCAGCTTTATAATCCATACTAATACTAATATTATAAATGTGAAAGTAACTGTCTGTTTATCTGTCTGTCTGTCTGTATGTTACGTTTTCACGCCTAAACCGCTGAACCGATCGTGATGAAATTTGGCAGAGATATAGCCTGTGATATGGAGAAGGACATAGGCTACTTTTTTACGCGATAACCGACATCACGCGGGTGGAGCCGCGGGCAAAAGCTAGTATTATTATAGTATAGAAAAGCCACACGGGCGATGTCGCGGGCAACAGCTAGTTAGGTCATAGAAAGGTTCTATAAATTATGGTAGAAAGAAACATTCAGGATGTCATCATACAGCCATCTGATGGCCACTTTAATCAAGGCTTTTCAATAAGGTAAAATAGTCTAATCACTATTTTACTAATTGGCAGATAAATAGGTGTTTGTATGTTTGACTTTCTTAAAATAATAATTCTAGAAGGCTAGTAGTAATTAATTAGCACTGAACATTATTGGCTAGGTTGTACCGGTATCAACAACGCCACATGCAAACTACGCTTCAAAGACCTGACGTCACAAATCCTGCATCGCGCTATCAGAGTTTACCGCGTGACTAGCATATATAAAACATCCCGACATCAACCGTTGGGCAGTTGCCCACCAGACACAATACCCGTCTGGTTGGAGGATCCTCCCTTTACTATAGAGTATGAGTGAACTTTACACCCTGTTCCTCATACCTCAAGAAAAAAACCAAACCCAAAAAAAAAAAAGAACCAATCAAGTTCCTCGATGACAACATCATGCCTGGTTTCCCTAAAGGTTGGGTTCAAAAACCCAATAACACTGCCTGATCTGGGAATGGAATCCAGAGCCTCATGCTCAGCAGTAGCTTGTGACCGCTTGACCAATGAGGCAGTCTGTGTTCTTTATATGTTCCTAGATTGCTAACAATAATAATGTAATGTTGTTAGTTTTTGGTTTTATCACCAGCAAGCTACATAAATGTCTACAAAAGTAAATAGTTGGCCTTGCTGATTAAGTTGCAAATTCAGAGGAATATAAAATTCATATTTACCTTTTGTGCACTTTTATTTACATGCTGTTGTGAAATATGTTCAATATTTTCTACAAAGGTAGTTCAGAAGGAACAAGAAAATATATATATGTAAATAAGTGTGAAGGACAATTACTATCTGTAATGTTCAGTGTCAGTCAGCAGCATAAATATAATGTAATCTTTAAGTTATGATGATGTTCTATTTATGCTCACATAAAACTGTTACAATTTCCGTTGCCAATAGCAACACAGTAATTTGGAATGTGGATATTGACTTAAATTCTATACCATTTTCTTTACAAAATTTGACTAATCCATACTACTATTGGTTATTTTTGTTTTTATTTTTTTTTGTATTGTTTTCAAATAAAATTGTTAAGAATTATCTCTTCAACATACCTCTAGGGCAGTGTTTCTTAAACTCGCGGACCCCCAGGAGTCTTCGAGAATATGTATGGGGTCTGCAGGCACATCCGCCCAGTGAGGTCTTCGTTTGGTGATTCTTTTCCAGTACCCAGATATAAATAAAACTTGGATGTCAGACCCTTTCAACACAGATGTTACTGATATTACAATCTTGACAACGGCACAGGAAAACCAATTAATCTAAATAGAATCCTTTTTATTACGTTTTTGGGTGAATGTTAAGAAAGATTATGAAATATCAGAAGAAGCACTGAAACATTTTCTGGTTTTCTCAACAACATACCTGTGTGAAAAGGCATTCTCTACTCTATATATATCTTTATATAATAAAAAAAAAATACATAAAAAATACAACTTTGTAGTAACATCAACCCAAATATCAATAATTTAGTTGCAAAACAGCAACACCAACCTTCTCATTAAGACTAACAATGACAACAAAATACGTATTTTATTTTTTATTAATTTTTTATTTGGTGTGCTAATGGGTCCTTTATATTTGCGATTGATTTCCTAGGGGCTTGTGGCTGAAAAATTAAGAATCGCTGCTCTAGGATATACAAATAGGGAAAAAAAAATAACACAAAACCAAACTAGGTATAAGAATTATTCTAAGAAATACAGGAATAGATAGAAATAAATATAAGGAATAGGTAGGTACCTATCTCTGCTTTTGCAACCCATCCCTAAACCACTGAACCAATCGTTATAAAATTGACTTGAGCCTGGGACCTGGAGATGCACATCTTTTCATCCTAGATATTTGTGTAAAAAAACAATTAATTATCAAGTACATGCAAACTAAGTCGCAGGCAACAGCTAGTTTAAATTAAGACATTGGTTGCTACCACCCGCCCAGTGCACTTGAGACCTTGTGCTAGGGGATGCAGGTCCCCTTTCGTTAGATAGTTATTTCCTGCAGCCTTTGAAAATTGACCTTGAATTGGTCTATATGTCTTGAAGGATGACCACATGAGTATAAATTGCAACCATTGAGTTTCTTATCATGTTAATTAACTGTATCATGCCAAGTCATTGTTTGAATTTCAAACACAATAATTAACAATGGATGCACTCAAATTAATACTTGTTCTTTCCAAATTAAAGTATTATTATTTAAAAAACAAAACTTGAATTTTAACTGAAACTACTCTTACTATACTTGGGCCATATTATAAAGTCTTAAATAAAGTCATAATTTTTGCGCTGCCCAAAAAGGGCTGCATGACGTCTTAACTATAAGCTCAAACCTTTTTGACACTAGAACAATTATTAATCTAATAGGTCAAAATGTTTTGTAACTTCAGTTCATAATTATTTACACTGCTAGGCATAGGTTCTATCTCTCTGCTTTTATCCATCTCCATGCTCCTATGCCAGTCTCATTCAGGTGCCCTAGAACAAACGCGCGACATAAACGTAACGTAAATACGAACAATTTTTGTATCGAAAATACAATTACTATCTTTTAGCAATATCAAATCAATTAAGTTAGACTTTTTGAACATCAAAATTACATAGGACGATAGTCTTATGTAATTTTGACGTTCAAAAAGTCGAAAAGTGACGTTCAGAAAGCACTAGAAAGTGGTTCACTACTTTCTAGTGCTTTTGCTTTTGGTCGCTGGGAAGAAGTGGCGCATCGAACTCCCCAGCAGTACAGCTGCCTGTTAAGTTAGAAGAACTTGATTCTATTAATTGTGCTTAAGCACTAGGGTCCCCGAAAAGATCAATTGCAATTGTAAATTTTTACGTGATTGATACACATTGATGCGCAAATTGATGGTCTACCAAATGCAATTGAAGCAATTGAAAATATTACTATATTGATGGCAATTGATCGTTTCGGGGAACCCTTACCCATAGATATGAATAAAGTCATAATTATAACTAAGCAAATATGATGTGCTAAACAGTTATTTTTAATTTTAAAATCGTTCGAATTTACTTTACGTTTCGCTCGTACACACTCCGTGCGTTCGCGTTAGCCCCACAGGTTCTAGCGAAATTCTTTAATTTTGTCGTCATTATTAACCCGTCTTGATGTTTGTTCTCAGCCATACCCGACACGTCTATACTGGACACTTCAACTGAGGACGCTGACGAGCCGGCGACTCCGAGGCGTTCTACTCCTGCCGCTCGGACGACGCGGCGGTCCTCATCATCAAGACTTGCTGCTACGCCAGCTAAAATACCTGTAAGAAGTCAAAATTACTAGCACGACCGTGCTAGGATCTTTTGGCGCGGAAAAAAATCTGAACTAACGCCGTCAGCTTGTTTTTAGGGTTCCGTAGTCACCAAAGGACCCTTATAGTTTCGCCATGTCCTTCTGTCTGTCTGTCCGCGGCCTAGCTCAGAGACTCTTAGTACACGTAAAGTGGGGACGATATTTTTTTTCTCGTCTATCCCTGTGGGGGCTATCCTTGGACAGGCCGTTCAAAATAATTGCCAACAAGGCCAAAAGATAAGATCGTTGTAGTACTTTATATTAATTAGATCAAGTTGACAAGTTGGACACTGTTCTAAAGTTAGTGCAGTAATAAATAACTAAAAAGGAAAAGAATTCTCAGCAAACTTTCAATAGAAACTGACTCCACACGGCGATATCATCGCGGCAGTAATTTGATGGCACGGCGTGACTATCGCTACGATTCTCTCGCCCGTCAAGATGGCGCCTAATATTCAAAGTACTGAGAGTAAGCAACAATGCAAGTAAACACATAAAATGAATTTAAAATTCTCAAATTCTTTGCAGCCCATACGTGAAGAACCGCCAGAACCCATAGAAGAGGAACCAAAGGCAGGCGGAGGAGCATATTCTCCAAGCCAGGAGGATTCTGACAATGATTCACCACCACCACCTAAGAAGGCAGCACCAGTACCGGTTGCCCCTTCTAAGCCGGTTGCACCACCAGAGCCAGAACCAGTTGCTGCCCCAGAACCTGCACCAGTTGCCTCCCCAGAGAAAGTGGCACCAACAACGCCGGTTGCAGCCCCTGAACCAGTTGCTGCCCCTAAACCAGTTGCTGCCCCTAAACCGGTTGCTGCCCCTAAACCGGTTGCTGCCCCTAAACCAGTTGCTGCCCCTAAACCAGTTGCTGCGCCTAAACCGGTAGCTACCCCTGAAAAAGTAGCGGCCCCTGAACCAGTTGCTGCCCCGAAACCAGTCGCGAAGCCTGAACAGGTGGCGCCTCCTGCACCCGTACCTGCGCCGGTAGAGGTGCCTGTTGTTGAAGAATCTGAGCCTGCTGATGACTCTAAGTGAGTAGAAATAGTTAATATTAGCTCCAAAGTAAGGAACTGGGACCTATTTAGTAGTACTGACAATGCAACGGCAAACCCCCCAATTGGATTATATGAACTTATGATAAATGATTTTATTTCTGTAAGTAGGTTTTTACAAACACTTTTACACGTCAATCATATTTTAAAACTAGATGAGGTCGGCGTTTCGTATCTGACTACTCTGAGAAGAAAGGCCGAAACAAACTCAGAGGTCACAGTCTCTTTTAAAGTCCAAACATAATCTTGATCAAGTCATGTGAAGACCATGTAGATTGGTGTCTGAAATGGTCTTTTGACGAAAGAACCACACAGATTGAGTGGAGCTATCCATTTAGTGCATGCATTTGTCAGTAATCGTGCAGCTCAACTCAGAATATAAGGAGCTCAACGATTCGACGAACAATACCAAAGAAAGGACATTTGGGCAGGCCACATAAATTACTCAAACTGCTATACCATGATTAGGGGGGAAAAAAAACCGAGAAGAAAAAAATTAATAAAAAATAAACAATGACCCACGTCCCTTAGAGAGTTGTATTGATGATTTTTATGATTATAATTCTATAAATAAATATTTGATACGGCCGCGAATAATATTTAGATCAACATACAAACTGATACTGCAAAAAAACCTGCAAATTGCAAAAAACTTAAGAAAGCTACTCTGACACTGTCACCATAACTGGGCCTCAAGTCTGCTATTACAATAGTGTCAGAATGGTCTCGCCATTGTGAGTATTTGACAGTGTTTGTATGGCAAATCTGTCAAAAACTCACAATGAAGAGATCATTCTGACACTATTGTAATAGCAGACTTGAGGCCCTGGTTTATAAATTCTGAAATTCTGAATTCTAAGAGTAGTTGAACAGTAAATAAGTAAGTTACTTTTCTGATTATGATAACCTATATTCCGAACACAGTCATATTTAATGGCATTTTGATGGGCGTCATGAAAATAGCATAAAATTATTTGTGATCATAAACAGAAATTACATTAAGCACCAATGTGGCGCAGCGATGTGACGCGTTCGATAAAATATATATGTATTTTATACAATTACTTCTAACAATACATCCACTCAGTAATGGCTGACCTTTCATTTCAATTGCATTTTTCCTGTATTAGATATGTTTTTGTCAGGTAAAAAGTAAATATTTATTTTATAACTAGCTGTTGCTCGCGGCTTCTCCAGAGTGGCTTTTTCTAAAATAAAAATAGCCTAAGTTACTTCTTCATCAGCTATCTGCCAGTGAAAGTCCCGTCAAGATCGGTACGGCCGTTCCAGAGATTAGCCGGTATAGACAGAAAAAAAATGGTCTTAATTTAAGTACCATAAATATACTTTCATATTATAATGCATTTAGTAAAAAGTTGTTATTTTGACATTACAAACAGACACTAAAATTTTATTTATTTGTATAGATGATAATGTCAATATAATTCAGTTACAAGGTATGCTTAGAAGCATAACCGAATTTGTCATTTAAATAGTTTTTTTTTTTTTGTAATGGATGAAGCCTTTGCTCAACAGTGACTGTTTCACTGTTGAGTGAAACAGTAAAAAACAAAAAAAAAACGTACTAAAACTTTACTTGAATTTCAGAAAACAAACTCCAGTAAAAGGTGATATTGGTAAGCATATTTTATTATTATCATATTAAGATAAATAAGATGGGGAGTAGTGGTAGCCCAGTTAACGGCCCCGACTTACGAATGGGGGTTATCGTTTTTGTGCCCACCAGTTGGCGCCACTGTTGAGTAAGGTCCTGTCAGTACTTTTATTTTATATGTTTTGGATGTGTCTTAAGTACTCATTACTTCATAAAATATTTATTTTATTACATTTTAAAATAGAATTCGCACCCGTGGTGCAACACTGTCACTTATGCAAAAAGTAACTTTTTCAGGAAAAGTATTTTAAACTTTAGTATCCTATCCTATACATATAATAGTTGATGACACTTCCTGATTTAGGGAAGATGTATAGGTTATATCCAGACGTCGTTCACTGAATACAAAAGGGCCACAAATCAAAAAATTCTGAATATAATTTTATTGCAAAAATGAGGTCCAAAAATTATATTCAGAATTTTTTGATTTGTGGCCCTTTTGTATTCAGTGAACGACGTGTTCTTTTAACTTTATATTAAAAACAAATTAAATGAAACCAAATAATTAAAATTAATACACTTCTCCTGAAAGAGTAACTTTTTGCCTAAGTGACAGTGTTGCACCAGGGGTGCAATATGAATATTTACATTAAAATGTTCCTAAAATTGGCAAGCAATAAGTAGACAAATATTATTCTTCCTCCAAGTGCTAAGAAAGTAGATTCTAAGTTGTTACTTAAAATCTTAAGCCATAATGAATCGGGAACGGCAAAATCTTTACAACTATGAATAATTAGTAACAATTTTCGATTGAAAATCCCGCATACAGTGAATGTTCAGTTTCACATTTGACATTTCTAGAGACCTCACTCTACACTATCGCCTCTAGGGGCGAATTTAGGCGTGAAAGTCCTCATAAAACAATCACCAAACAACTCATTTACATATACAGGATGGCCAATTTGGAAGTATACAACTTTAAATTTTGATTATTTTTATTACAAACGAAAATTACAGAATATTTTTCTATAATTATTTCACTCAGGCTTGGCAATTTTATACGAAAATTAAGATCAGCGTAATCTCCTCCTTTTTATACTGAAAAATGCGATCGCTTTTCATTGTGGTTTTCATTAAATTTTCGCATACTTTGTTAGTTATCCCACTAACAAAGTCACAAATATTCTACTTTTTGTAATCAAGATTGACCACGACACGTCCCTTTGGATAACCCCATACAAAAAAAGTCAGGACATGTCGCGAAATTCTCAATGATCAAAATGGTATTCGTTACTTTTAATGATTTGTTAGAACAATTGGTTCGTTTTTAAATTCGTTTAAGAACTTCAGGATAAAATTACTGATAGTATTGCGGTGGTCATGTTCATAAAGACTGTGTATAACGAATATGCCGCATTTTAACTAAATAATAAACACCAAACAACTGCATAATTCGACTTTAAATCAGAATGGGGACTTAAAAAAGTTGTATACATCTTAATTGGCCACCGTGTGGCGCCGGACGTAAAGAATAGCACCACCCCATTTCCTCCCGTGGGTGTCGTAAAAGGCGACTAAGGGACTTACTAGAGAATGAGCAGCAGCTTTTTCTATGCATTTTTTTAACAACATACTGCGATCGCCAACCCGCCTGCCAATCGTGGTGATTACGGCAAACCAATTGGGGGAGGTCTATGTTCAGCAGTGGACGTCTTTCGGCTGAAATGAGTGAATGATGAGTGAGTCTTCATTGGGTTGTCGATTTTAACACAGGAAGGTGCTTTACCACTGCTCTCCAAAGCTTGAAGGAAAATTACGACGTACATACATACAATATTAATTTCAAGCATGCTACTCTTCTTATTGTATCTACTAATTGTTGTGCCCGACAGGGTCCATGTGAACCATGTAATATTATTAAGATCTTGTACACACATGTGATAAGCAATAAAGATTTGAATTTGAAAACATTGTGAGGAAACCGGCATGTACTAGAACCAAAAAATTCAAAGACATGTGACATCTACCAACCCGCACTGGGCTCGCGTGCTACATTACAGCCCACTAGGGGTAGTGGGATTGCTGGTATTGCTGATAGTGATTGCTGGGACTCAGGTCTCCTCTCTTTGAGGGGTCAAAGAGAGGAGACCTGAGTCCCAGCAATGGGAAAATAGCTTATTATGCTATGTTCATACTTCCCATGACCATTATTATTTTTGGGTAACAAAATGAAATTCCATTCCAGAACCAATGGAAGTGCAAGAAAATCCGAATACAGAAGAGGATGCAAAACCAGAGAAGAAGTATGATGTGGATGATAGGATGGACCACGATAGGGATGAAAAGGATGAAGATAGGGATGTTAGGAAGAATGAGGTGAGTTCTAATTAGATAGCACAAGCTTCTGCCCGAGACGTCGCCTGCGTTGATGTCTGAATTTATCCCGAACGTACTATCAGGATAAAACGTATCCTATGTCCTAGCCCTGGTCATGGTCTACTTGCCAGCCAATTTCATCGAAATTGCTCAGCCGTTAAGGGGGATGTGCTAAAGTAGCCTGCGAAATTCAAATTTTCTTAAGTTTTTTGCAATGTGCTGGTTAATGGTGCCGATTCCCTTGTTCACAAACTCAACTAAACTTAGTTCAGTGCATCTTTTTCTTTCTATTTCATTAAGAAAAAGACAGAAGAAAAATTTTAGTTTAGTCCTGTCAAATTAATTAGCGCCTGTCACTACTCCATACAAGTTTAGACGTGATTAAAAACTTGCCTACTAAAATTACATCAATTTACGTCAAGCGCTGATTAATTTGACAGGACTTAACTAAAAATTTTCATGTCCTTTTCTTAAGAGGCTACCTGAGGCTACTAGAGGCTAAATTGTTGTTTTATTGTAATCATTAAAACGGAGTTTAGTGGCCACTATTTTCCGTTTTAATGATTACAATAAAACATAACAATTTAAAACTACTATTTGTAATAATAATAAGGTATAGTCTTGTGCAGCACAACTTGACGAGCTTATTTTCTGCATTTTCATTCTAAAATAAAAGAAATCACCGAAATAACGACGAGGGCGCCACTGTGCGCTCGGCGTAGTCTTAATGAAATAGAAAGAAAAAGATGCACTGAACTTAAATTTAGTGTAGTTTGTGAACAAGGGAATCGGCACCATTGTCAGGTTGTATGTTGATTAAAATATGATTCGAGACCGTAACAGATATACATATAGTATAAAAAATTACAGAATTATGTCATTACAATCAGCAATACGTTTCTAGCCAATAATGTTTACGTGATATTAGAGCGGTTCCCTATCTTCCTTTTTTTATACATCAATGCGTAAAACACACGGCCGTGCCCACAACACAGCCACACCCCGATTTTTTTTGTCCACTATTCAGTTGCACTGTTTTTTTTTTGAGAATGCGTTTGACCTCTATCTCCTGATGGTAAGCATCATCCCCATAGTAATCAGTCAAGAACAAGTCCATGTAACGACATTAGATAGTTTCTTAAACCTACTTCGGTGACGAATGACGATGTATGAAAGATAATTTAGTATGTAATGGTTTTGCTCAGAAAAAATATTTATTCAACTAACTTTCCATTCAGCGTGACCGTGACGTTACTGAAGAAGAAGAATGGGACCAATTGAATGAGCGCCTCCGCATTCGTGAGCAAGAACGCCTCGAGAGAGAACGAAAGCAGGCCGAGGATGACGTGAAACGCATGGAGGCCGTTAGTAATGTATGTAGAACTTATTACTTAGTATGGCTGGTTATGGGAAGCAAGAATGCGAAACGGATCTAAGGGACTAATTTATAAAACCACTTTAACAGCTTTTAACTTTCTTTACGTTCTGTTTCGACCCCCAAACGCAACTCAAATAAGTCATTGTTAAGTCTTATCCTGTCCTGCATTGAGGTGCTTTTTCCTTTGTTTTCCTTATTTTGTCCTTTAATTTTTACCTACCCAAAGGTTTAGAAAACACTATTTTGCAGTCTTGCATGCACATAATTTTTTTTTACTAACCTTCGTTGATATTTTTCTTCACATACGCTAGGGACTAGGGATACACGTTATAATGACATTTTAAGCGCATATTTTCGGATTCCCTTTAAGCCTGTATTCTACCAAATTACATAGTGATAAAAGAAACACACATAATTATTTTGTGTCGCGGATTCAAAATTTAAATAAATTAATAAAAGATAATAGACGTATTCCATATTCTAAGATTTTCTATAACAAAAGTACTGAAATATTTTGTTGCATATTTATCTAGATCCAAAATTATTTTAGTCTAATCATAGGTCAGGTATTTAGTTTTGCTTCGATTTTGTTTCGTATTCTTCACTAGCTTCCCTGAGGCTTTGCTACATAGTCATAAAAAACCAGTTTCTTAATTTTGACAGATTAACACAAGCTAATGTGGTCAGCCTTCTTAGAATTTCTCCAGTTTGCTTTTCTCCATTTTGTTTTTGATAACATCATTTTTTCGGGTAATAACTATGATTATTAAATTTTTCTTGAGACATGTTGTCATAACTATTAATATATACGACTTTACTAACGTATTTATTTCGGGTTTTACCAACCTGTTTCGACCTCAAACGGACATCTAATTCATGAGCTCATAAAATATATTTGATCTCCGGTCGAATTTGAAGCTGGTCGGGAAAGCCGGAAATAAATGCGCGAGTAAACCGATAAACATAAAAATCGGTAAATAATTGAACCATTTATCTAATTGAAACAGGACCCGGTCAAGCTGAACCGTTTGAAGCGCAAGCGCGAAAAGAAGGCTCGCTGGAGTAACTTCTACAGGGCTGTCGAAGTCACTAACGAAGTGCTTTCACTGCCTGAGGTATGTCGCACTTATAGTACGTCGAAATATGAACCCTAATAATAGTGTCTCCAAGTTAAATAATCCCATGTCAATAATTCCATATGTTACAAAACCTCTTAGGTCCACCGCGAGCATTCGAAAGCGAGCGATTATATGTTGTGTAAATTCTATTGCGAGCCAATCATGCATTTGAAAACTAAATTGTAGTAATTCTAATGGCCGATTGACGTTAAAACCTCCTTCACTCGTACCACAGAAACTTCCCATTTCCACATAACCAGTACTCAAATGCTCGTAAATGATAAATCATTAGAAGTTGATCATCTTTATAATGCATGTTACTAACAAGTAACCCTAATGAATCTATGTAAATACCTGTAAAAAGAAAATTATGGTGCTTGCTTTTTGTAAAATAAATATGCGTCGGGTTTTCGGTATTTTCCTGTACAGAAGAATTTTTTATGAATTCTGAATACTTACCTCCTTACTAATAAACATTGTATAGCGTCTGTATAGTTACACCACGATTTCTCTCTTTCACTCGTCAGTAATTTGACTTTCGAAAGAAGAAGACAAAGCGTTGTGTAACTATACAGACGCTATACAACGTTTATTAGTAAGGAGGTTAGGATCCAAAGTTTAAAGGCAAGTTTTTATTATAATAACCAACTGTTAATGTGGCACATCGAACTTTAGAAAGAGACTCATGCGGGTATGAGTTACAGAGACAATCATGCTTTAAAAAGCTGAACTCTTTATAAAATTGGATGTACCATATTTACTACGTGATTCTAGTAATTTGCGTCATTATTAAGTGCTATTTTATCCACAGGAGGCCCATGCAAATAAGGAGAAGAAAGAGTCCGCTGAAGTCAAAGTAGCAGAGCCCGAGATTGACGACAGCAAAATTACTCTTTCTTGGTGTGAGTATGCTACTGCATCATTTGCCTAGCCATATCCCAACCGCGTTGGCTATCAGTCAAGCTGAATACCAGTTTATTTATCTACATTAAAATCGAAATATATAAAAATCAATTGCCGTACGACCGATTAGATTTTTTTTTTCGTGTTTTGTTTGCCTCTTTACTGGGGTGGTTTAGGAAAAATCCAAAAAATCACGTGGTACGAAGTTCACCGGATCATCTAATCAATTATAATAATCATGCACTTATTTAAAAGAGATAAACATAAAGTTGAGGTTAGAACATCAAAAAGTTAGCAAAACTTTCATAAATCCCTATCACAGTACTTCTGACAAGCCACTAATATCTTCGTCCATTCATGTGCAGACAGATCATTTGTTGAAAATTCATTGGGGGATGATTGTTTGTGTGGTAATTCGTCATTTTTGAAGTTGTTGGAACTTTGTCTTCTTCAACTTCGTCTAATAATTACTAACTTTTACATATTATGTAAAAGTTAGTTGTATCATAGTTTTTTTGGAAACTTATCCCCTAAGGCTCCTGAGATGTTGATGATGGGAAATCACATTAGGCTCACGGTTTTGTAAAACACATAAATATATTCCAGAATGTGGCATTCTGGAATTTATTTATGTGTTTTACAAAACTAACGAGTCTTATGTTGTCATATTTCACGACATGTAGAACCCTGATGCGTACTATTACGAATATATTAAAACAATTTTTTTTTTGTCAAATCGTTCCATCCTTTCTTAAGTGTAGCGCGTGACAACAAACAGCATTTAGTTTTTATTATGTAGATAATATAAGAGTTTACACTTATTTTTTTGTATGCAAGTGATTCTGTGACAAATGAAAACGTATTTTTCTTTCTTTTCTTTATATTGCCAATTTTGTCCAACAGATGACAGCGACCTGAATCAATACTTGGAAGTGCCGGAGTTGAACAGCGTGGTGCCGCTCAGTGACGGTGCCTTTGCCCACGCGTGGGCGGGCGCGAGGGCCAGCCATGGTGTGGAATCCGGCAGAGTGTGTTATGAGGTAACTAACACGAGACTTTTTATTTGTTTTCATAGGGTTCCGTACTCAAAAGGTGTCAAAATATGTTACTAAGCCTACGCTGTCTGTATGTCACATGGCTACATGTAACAATTGCATAATAGTAACACATTATATCATTGGCGATTTTGTAATTACGTCATAATTTCTTTGGTGCATTTTGGGTGTACGTTAAATAGGAATAAAATGTTGCCACTTCATAAAGCGCATAGATAAAATATTTTAAAGATAAAGCGTAAAACGTTTTGTTGAGCATGTATAATTAATTTTTCTTTTTTTATATTCTTGTTTATATTCTATCACATTTTAAATTAAATTATATTAATTTTCTTTAAGTATGCTGTACGGCATCTTAATAAATTGTTTGCTTCACCGGACGACGTCATTACGTCAACGCCGGCTGTCGCTGAAAACCAGCGCTGGGGCTCAGTCTTGCATAGGGTCGCAGCATAATGCTGAGCGATAGCCGTTTTGCGTGGATGTGACGCATTTTTCCCCCATAATTTTCTGTTTTATTTTTTTTGTGTTTATGTTCTTTGTTACATTATTTTTACCGCAAATATTTTCTTTATTTCTTTCTTCTGTATCATAGGTAGCCAGTTGTTAATTTTACAGAATTTCGTGTTATTATGGCCTCATCAAAAATCAACCTGTCTAACCTTTTCTCAAGTATTTTTTGGGGTCGGCTTCCAGACTAACTGGATGCAGTTGAATACCAGTACATTACATGGAGCCACTGCCTATCTGACCTCCACAACAGCTCAGTTACTGGGTAATATAATACCATAAGCCTGGTTGTCAGACTGTGGCATTATATTATTTAAGGAACATGGTAGATTCCTCATGGCAGCTGCACAGTATTGTACACTTTATGTGCCTGACAACTACCTGCGTCATAGGCCTACTCGACGACACCGACTGTTCGCCACATCCCATTGCAGCACCGTGTCGCGCGCGCAATCCCCGTTGTGTCGCATGCATGGTGCTATAATGGAGACAGACCCAGAATGTGACATCTTTAATGACACACTCAGGGTGATCATGTCAAATTGTCTCATGTTCTGTGAAAGATGTTTGTTAGGTAAATAAGTTGTATGTTGTTATCACTTTATTCGATTTTATTTTATTTTCTTAAAGTTATTGATAGGTATGTTTGATCTCTGACTTTTCATTTGTTTTTTTTATTTTGGTAATTATGTAATATGTTTAGTTTTACATGTTGTAATTAATTATAAATAAATAAATAAATAAAATAATGGAAAATATGGCGGCATGTCCGGTGCGCGAGTCCGACTTGCACTTGTCTTTTTTTTTATTAACAAAGCTCTCCCCCTGCTTTACAAAGATCTCTCATAGATTTAGACATCTCCCTTTCTTGCTTTTTATGGTCAATCTGTAATAAACTGACGTAGTTGTTAGGCCAAAATAATATTTAGGTTTAATATAACTTTTTAGGTTTTGTACCCCAAAGGTTGAAAACGGGACCAAATTCCCTACGTATTTTGAAAATCTTCTAAATCTAAATGATGATATTATAACCTTGTGTGTTGTGTTGTATTGTAGGTGCGAGTCGGCACTACTTTAACAACCACTGAGAGCTTGGACAAGGAACCTGTGGGCTCCGGACTGAGAATAGGATGGTCCACTGAAGACTCCCCATTGCATCTGGGTAAGTTTGCATGCCGAATTCTAATTGGAAGTGTGGTGAACTAAAAAAAAAAACTGGCTGGGCAGTCTTTGGGTAAAGCCGATAGAAGTGAAAATTAAGCTTTTTGCTCACCCAAAAAGTACACATAATTATATACATAGTATACATTCATGGAATGTTATACAAATAAAAAAATGATTATGATTATGGAAAGCGTTCGGTGACGATGACGCGAGTTCCATGATTTTTGTTCACCCAAAACATGCTCAACGCGCCTAAAGAAGTTTTCACTTCAAAAATTGTACTTTTATAGTTCACAATGACCCATGTTTCAGATCACAGAAGGGCTGTTTTTAACTTTCGAAGAAAAAAATCTTCTGGTGATCTGAAATCACCAGTATATTTTGTTCTACGAAAGTTAAAAACCGCCCTTCTGTGCATCACCTTTTCAAATCTACAAAAAAAAAAAAAAAAATGCCATTCTGTTTAATAGCTCTGATAAAACTTATCAATGCGAAAAAAGTTTTTGGACGAAGATAATCTGGTTTCTTTATAATGGCTAAGATAAAGCGGTATGTATTTCAGCTGAGTTTTATTTTATTTTTCTATGATTATTTCAGGCGAGGGTGAACTCAGCTGGGGCTTCGAGAGTTCTGGTCGCGCTGTCAACAATAGTGAGTTCAAGGAGTACGGCAAACAACTCAACGAGAAGGACGTCGTTGGGGCTTATTTGGTAATGAATTGTGTATAAACAGCCGATTGTTTTCCAATGCTACTCCTCAAATGAAAGGTATCGCTTGTACTGTTGGTGGGCAAGCAAAATTGACAAACCAACTCACAAAAAAAAAAAAAAAAAAAACATCGTCTACAGATTGTCTGTAGTAACACAAGTTCCATTGTAGTCTCTTGAGTGTCAAAGGGCATTCCATGCAGAAACGTTTAGGGTGATGGGTATGGTAAAACACGTTATTTTACTTTATATTCATACTAGCGACCCGCCCCGGCTTCGCACGGGTGCAATGCTGATACTAAATACACTACAGAAAAACTGTGAACGTTGTATATAAAAACATAGCGGCCCGCTCCGGCTTCGCACGGGTATAAAATATATAGCCTATGTGATTAAAATCGATTCAGTAGTTTTGATTTATTCATTACTGCCCGTGGCCCGCACGCGTTAAATTTGGAGTAAAACAATCCCCCTTTCCCTATACCATGAAGATTTCCTGCTATCTTTGGAATATTTATTTGTCGTAAAAAGTAAATGACAAAAAAAAGTTATTGTGGGTTATCCATAAGAGATAGACATATACCATCACGGACTTTTCTGTAGACCTTTTCAATGTGTACAATACTTAGTACATTATTTTGATAAAACTCGTAGGGTTCAGCCTGCGTTTGCAATGTAAGCGGAAAAAATGTAATTATTTACGACATCACATTAGAAACCTCAAAAATAACAGTACTTCTCCACTATTTAATGGATGTTATTATACATATAAACCTTCCTCTTGAATCACTCTATCTATTAAAAAAAACCGCATCAAAATCCGTTGCGTAGTTTCAAAGATTTAAGCATACAAAGGGACATAGGGACAGAGAAAGCGACTTTGTTTTATACTATGTAGTGATGCTGACCACAACTGCATTCCACTAGTAATTGGATAACAATATGATTTGTCATTTTGGCTTAACGACAGTGATAGAGAGACTAAAATTAGCTCCCATTTCTCTTGGACCAGGCTCCCTATTCCTTGATCACATGTACCGAATGGGCGAGACAATACTCTCGGCCCTGGTGCACGGTACGTGTTAACACGTTGAGCGCCATGTGTATCTTTCTGGAAACACAAAGTACCACCTTTAGAGCCCGCGTGTTTCCTTTGAGAAACACGAGCAGTGCTTTATTGAATTCGTAGACCAATGTGTCCGCCAGGAAACACATTTCAATACATTTTACTATGAATTCTAATACCTCTGGCCTCCATGAATATAAAAAAACACGGTTTTTAAGCTTGGCGCTCAACGTGTATGGCGAGACAGTCACTCTGAGCCTGTTCTATTTATTAAATCGAGAACCCACCGCCGCGCTTCCCCGCACTGCCTCGCTTGCCCACTCGGTAGGTATAAACTTGTCGGTGCGTACTCGGCATTCAGTACCCTCACGTCGCTCGCAGCAAGATGCCGTTTCCCGCGATTTTTGTAAAATGACTGACTGACTCCTACTCGTCCACCCAATTCTCTCGGCCTAGTATAATTTTGCTGTATTGCTAATGTACTAGGTACGTTTGATCAAGGCATGCTTGCTTTGCAGGCTTGCTTTCTACGGAATTTCCTCAACAATATCATTAGTCAAGTTAATTTACCTTCTTACCTTATTCTATCTTTACCAGGATCTGGAGTCAAACCCGTGCAAGATCTCATACACGGTGAACGGTGCTGAACTGGGCACGGCTTACGAATTCGACAAGGCAGCGCTCAACGGCAAGCCGATATTCCCGCATCTGCTTACCAAGAACATTTGTTACAAAGTTAACTTCGGATATGACAAGTAAATACATTATAAGTGAATTAAACTATTAGCTATACGTTTTGTATCGACTCGTCGCCATTATAACACAATTTTACGGACTCAAGTTGTGCAAACTGCGTCGCTTTGTGCTACTATTTGATGGGGCTTCACATTCTTCTAGCAATATGGCTGGCCGTTGTTTTGCGATTTATTACAGCGATTTCATTTTCAGGTAAAAGGTATTGTTGCATCGAAATTGGTTGCCGTCTAAGTGGAATGCACATTAATTTCTAAGACGTTTATTGAACCCATCAAACAAAGCCCAATTTTTTACACTAGGACCCATCAGGTACCCATCTAAATATTATAGCATCCTGTACAAGATTCACAAAATTCACGTTGATATTGTAACGCAGACGCCACTTTCCCTACCATAGTTCGTTTGCCTTCCATAAACCTAAAGGTGGATTGATATCACAGATTAAATTATGATAATTAATGCCTGCATCCTGGTCTAGTGGACGCAACCGCTACCTCTGAGCATCAGGTCCTGGGTTCGATTCCCAGGTTGGGCAGTGACATTGGGTTCTTCCATCTGGAATTTGTCAGTAGCAGTCGGTAGTCTGGAGTTGTGCTCGGTTGATGGCGATAGCGAGCCCCCTATTATATGGGACTCAAACATAACTGGTGAAAAGTGGGTATACTATAGGTACTCCTCTGCCCAACCCTTCGGGAAAACAAGGCGTGATGTTATGATATGATGATTAAATTATGCTACGTACAAATCTACAAACGCGCACGCGATTTAAACGCACATGTGCGTTTTGTTTACGTACACACTCCGACATCACTTGTCCTACGACTTAGCTAATTTTAGAACTCACGAGCTAGACTCGATCTATTCCTGTCTAGATGTCATAAGATGGCGAATTTCGACACTATTTTGAATTCCCTGTTGACGTAGGGGCGACGCGCCCGCATTCTACGCACAGGACGGCTGGTTCGATCCCCGCATTCAAGGATACTATTTGCATATTGTGTGTTTGTTTAATAGTCCTGTCTGGATCAACCCACAGTGCTATGTGTGCTGTGAGGTTTCTATTATAGCAGGTACATTCGATTCCGTTATTATTCTTGTGTGTTCTGTAATGTATTAAGATCTTAAGCGGAAATACATTTTTCGTGTTGTGTAAAAATCTTCTATTATGATTGTAGGAATAGAGAATTGTTATAATTCGTATTGGATATAAATTGAAGTATTATGTTCTCTATGGAAACTTTGAATTAATTTCAATTGAACTACTTTCAAGTTGCTTTTCTACTAAGATTATTCACAAAACATGAGAGCGGCGGTATGTAGGAATCTGTTATACTGCTACACTGAATCAAAATTAAAAGTCATTTATTCAAATTAGGCTGGGAATCAGCACTTTTCGATCGTCAAAATTACCCAAGACAGTCCCTCAAAACGACCGCCCTGCACCACTTCCTAGTGCTGCAGATGGGAACAAGAAATGGCGCAACAACCTGTCCAGCAGCACAGCTCTCTGTTCAGTTAGATAAACTTGATTCTATACAATAGTAGGAATGCAAAGTAATTTACATTAGGAGACACAGAACAATAAATTAAATTATCAGCTATATGCCAGCTAGCACACGTCAATATACCAGCCTTGGCGATAAAAGTATTTTACGTGGAATGTAGCAAATAGTACTGTGAATGATTTCTTTTTGAAAAAGGGTTTATGTAAACTTAACAATTTTACCGTCAAATATTTCTCTTTGGGTTTCAATTTCGCGATTATCGCCTCACTAATTCCGTTTACATTGCCTCATAATCCATTCTTTCAACAGATACAACATGTTAACAAAAACGAAGACAGTTCGCAAACGCGTCGAGATTCCGGTCGAACAAGTGCTTGAAGAGAAGCGTGCGATCGAGGCCGAGTTACAACGCAAGAAGGAAGAAGCTGCCAACAAGGAACGCGAGCGACGGGAGAAGGAGAAGAGTGAGAGAGAAGAACGACAGAAGAAGAAGAAAGAGGTAAGAAAATATAGCCACTTGTTGATTGATTATTTATAAGGGTAGCTAGCTAGGTACCAATAGCTTCTGTATATTGATAATAAATCTTAAGGGGGAAGCGCTAAGGTAGCACGCGAAATTAAAATTTTCTTATTTTTTTGCAATTTGCATGTCGGTATTAGGTTGTATGTTGACCAAAATATGATTCGCGACCGTAACAAGTATTTATTTCCAGAATTATAACCATTAGAATTATAATTATCAGCAATACAACTCCTTAAGTTAGAATTGCCCTTGATGAAATAGTCATTCAATAGGGTAATAATAACCGGCACGAGTCGTGAGCACAGATGGGCAGTAGTGGGGGCAAGCACGCGCATGTACACTTTCGGCTAAATAAAAATGACACGCAAGAGTCCAATAGACGACGAGTATCGGCTGTCGAACCAATCGCATGCAGCTCTGCGCCCCCCGGCTTCTTCATTCCGCCAAAGAGACCTAAAAATTTACTACTGCACTGCTAGGTGTCAGTTTGTGCTCACGACTCATGCCGGTTATTATTCTTTGTCTTAGACAGTTGTAGTGATGATTTTAATTATGATTCTTTAAATACATACTTGTTATGGTCGCGAATCATATTTTGATCAACATACAACCTAAAACTGACCTGCAAATTGCAACAAACGTAAGAGAACTTGAATTTGGCGGGCTACCCTGACGCTTTCGCTTTACGTAACACTACCATCGAACTAACACAGTCGCCAATTTGATGATATCATAGTCCGGAGCACTTGGGGCAGATAGCAATGCTACACGTTGACTGAGGTTTTACCAATTGGGAATTGCTGCCACAGATGCCTGCATTTTTGGGTTCAGGGATCCCGATACATTAATTTTCTTTCTTTCAATTTTGTCAATGTTACATTTTGGGAGCTTGGAAGACCGTCACGCAGTGACAGATACGAAGCTCTACAGAGCCGAACATTTTCTAAAACGCGATGTGTTTTTTTTCTGGCCATCTCATTGAATACTTATTCAATTCATCAGGAGCGTGAAAAGCAGGACCGTGAACGGAAGGAGAGAGAGGATGCTGCGAGAAAAGAGAGAGGTGAAGAGGTACCCGAAGCAGAAGGAGAGAAGGATAAAGAACCGGAAGATAAAGAGAAAGAAAAGGAATCTGAAGCAGTTGAGGAAAACGCAGAAAAGACTGATGAGCCCAAGGTGAGAGTTCAAGGGAATTTGTCCTTGTAAAAAACCAATAAGCATTTGATATCAAATAAGCTATTTTTAATCATAAGAGCTTGTTAGAGCATAGCAGTATTCACAGTAAACTAAAGTAGCGCAATATCGTTGCAGCAACATAATTTTGTGTTGGTGCCATTGGTGGCAACATGTTACTAGCAACACTACGTGCAACTTTTGTGTTTGCGAAACACTTGAACGTCGCATGTTGCATGTGTGTTCTTTGGTTTATGAATTGAGGCTTGGTGATTATTCAAATTATCACAAGGCTGTATGCTTTTATCCTGTAAAGTATTTGAATTCTCGTTTCACCTCTTGTGTCGTGGTTATTTGAGCAGGTATGTAAATAATCTGTATTTATTCTCGTAAGTTACATAAAATAAGTGATCGCAAGCGGAATTACGTATTGAAAATAAAAACATCAATTTTAATTCCTGGCATAACAAGACATGGTTTTATTTCTAGACTATCCAGGATCAAATTAAATTACGTGTTAAAACTACGATTATAGGAGTTTCGATAACTCGAACGAAAAACAAAAACTTCGCTAACACGAACGATAAAACAAAAACAGTTTTGTTCAACTCATACTTCAAGTAACTAGACTACAACAGATAGTTAGCAAAAAAAAAAATACATTAAATCATTATTTGTTTTATCTAGTTTATTTATCGATGCCCATCATGTCTGCGGAGTTTTGCCTACTAATTTAATTTGAACCTGAATAACTGGCGTAATTTGGAATACTGTCCACCCTTGGCTATCCCTTCAGTGATCTATGTATATTAAAACTACGTATCTTGCAGGAGAACGGTGATAAAGCTGCAGCAGAAGTAGAGCAAGCCGCTGAAGTGAAGGTTGAACCTATGGACGCCGAGCCTAGCGAGAAGCCGGTCGCAGACGCCGAGGTGAAGGAAGAACCTGTACCAGGTTAGTACACCTCTAACATCGAAACTCGAAAGCATTTAAATATAGATAGAGAGAGAGAGTAAAATAGAGATAGAGAGAGAAATATCGATACTATAGATAGAGGAATATAGATAGAGAGATAGATAGATAGATAGAGAGATATATAGAGAGATATATAGATAGATAGATAGATAGATAGAGAGAGAGAGAGAGAGATATATAGATAGAAAGAGAGAGACATATAGATAGATATAAAGAGAGATAGATGGATGGATAGGTAGGTAGAGAGAGAGAGAGAGAGAGCGATAGATAGACAGAGAAAGATATATATATATATATATATATATATATATAGAGAGAGAGAGATCTATAGATAGATATAGAGAGAGATAGATGATAGAGAGAGATAGAGATAGATTATAGAGAGAGACAGATAGATAGATTTTTCTGGATTCGCCTAAAAAGTAAATCCTATTTTTCGAGTATGTAAGAAAACAACTCACTTTATGAAAGGGAAAAATTGAATATGGAGCATCGTCGATTAAAAGTCAGTTTTCACATGATTTCGTTAGGTATTCATAGTTTGTTTTTTCATTAAAATTTAATAAAGCATTTTATGTCGTTTTACACAGAAGGCGAACTCGCAGAGGTGACTGAAGAACAAGTCCTGCAGGGACATGTACTGGACAAGAGAATCAAATTCGTCATCCGGTAAGTTATCATTACGCAGTTTAGTACCTAGGAAATTATGCCAAGTAGAAAAAACTGTTTATTTTGGTATATTGTAGCGCGCCACAATTAATGATGACTGGTTCATCTAACGGCGTTAAGTACCACTAGCGCCATCTAGTATCGAGTAGCAGAACTAGTAGACCACTAGCGCTTAGCGCCATCTAGTATCAAGTAGCAGAATTAGATGATTCTAGAAAGTGCTAGAACTTTCTAGCACTATCGACATCTGGTCAGTCGGGGCCGGTATGTACTCGAACATTCTAGATGTTTCTACAGTGGAAGATTCTGGAACTATCTGAGGACTATATAAGGCCGGTATGGACCCCGACCCGGGACAGTCGAAAAACAAGCGATCAAGCGGCAAGTAAACTTCAAACGATACAAGCAATGTTCAAGTGCGACTTTATCAGTGTTGTTTAATTAAAGTGTCATTTTTGGTTATTAAATCGGCGGTTTTTATTGTCACGAACCTCAACTTTTGGCATAGGAATAATAATTATGTATTCTGCATCTCTTTGTCGCTCTGAAGCAATGATTTCTTTAACGCCCTCATTTTACGGTTTCGGCTCACTTAAACGTAGGTTTTGTCAAATAGGCGCGAAAACTACCATCGTAGTCGCGCATTCGTATTTGGCTTGTGTTTGTCCGCTTTCTACTATGAAATACACAAAACAAATATTATCCTGTGAAGAATTTGACTACTCATCTCAGTCCGTGTGGTTATGAGTCATCTGAGCAGGTATATCAGAATTCCCTATTTACTCTCGTATGCATATATGAGATCACAAGCCGAATTACATTGTAACAAGATGGGATAGAGAGAAAGCTTTGTGATAATATTGCTACGGCCTTTCGATAAAAAAATTGTTCATGTGGTCAAAGTCAAAAGTTAATTTGCCAAAAACACGTTACTATCGTGGTCACGAAAATCTAACTACCTTGAAAACAAAATCCCATGCACACGTTGACATCTGTTTACCGCCCCTTTTTACGACGACCAATAAAAAATAAGCTTTTGTTTAAATTCTCAGGCTCTGTCACAATGACGTCTGATTTTTTCTCGGCTGGATTTTATGGTCTTTTTATATTTATTTACAAAAACAAGGGGCTCAGTAAAAATCTGATGCTGCTTATGATGATATTTATGAATTGTTCACAGGTATACTGTAGAGGAAGAGTTAGATGGCACCGAGGCGGACATGTTACCTGGTTTCGTGTTCATTAGTAGCGTCGACATTGTGGAGGGGCCCTCCCGACCAGCCAGCATCGCCGACTGTGAGGTGAGGGATAAATAACTACACTATTAAGTAGTAGCTGCTGGCTTAGCCGGCGTGGCACTATACAAATAAATAAAATTGAAGTGTCTGTAATCTCAAAAGAGCAAGAAACTCCATACTTACTCTTTTAAAATGTTAACAATATTTTGTATGCATTCATTAAGACAATACAAAGGTCATGTCAAATTCCCATGTAATCTAAATAAATATCGGAGTCGCTACACTCGAAATTGTGGACGAGTATGTTTACCTAGAACAAACTGTCCAGTTAGGTAGGTCCAACTACGAGAAAGAGGTCAATCGTCGAATCCGACTCGGCTAGGCAGCGTTCGGGAAGCTACGCAATATCTTCTCGTCCCACATACCGCAGTGTCTCAATCTTTATAACGGTGCGTGTTGCTAGTGATGACATATGGCACTGAAACGTGATCGCTCACAATGGGCCTTATTAGAAGGCTAAAAGTCACCCAAAATGCAATGGAGAGGGCTATGCTTGGAGTTTTCCTACGTGATCGAATCAGAAATGAAGAGATCCGCAGAAGAACCAAGGTAACCGACATAGCTCGAAGAATTGCCAAACTTAAGTGGCAATGGGCATTGCGTGCAGAACAGATGGCCGTTGGGGCCGAAAGGTTCTGGAGTGGCGACCGCGTACCAGAAGACGTAGCGTTGGAAGGCCTCCCACAAGGTGGACCGATGACCTTATGAAAGCCGCAGGAATTCGCTGGATGCGGGAAGTACAGAACCGGTCGAGGTGGCGGTGCTTGGGGGAGGCCTATGTCCAGCAGTGGACGTCTTTCGGCTGAAATGATGATGATGATGATGATGATTCATTATTAATTATATGTGAAGACGATGCACTTACCTAGAATAAAATTACTATACCACAGTAGGTAAAAAGAATGAAAAGTGAAACAATGACGGACGAAATACACAGAAAACTAAAATCGCAGTCATAAGGACTGCTGACAGAAGTGAAAACACAAAACTTTGAAAAACTGTTCTTTTATACATAGGTATAGCTCATGGAAAGCGTTCGGTGACGATGATTCGAGTTCCATGATTTTTGTTCACCCAAAAAGTACACATATACACCGTGGCATTTTAGTCTGCAAAGACACTTCATGTATCCAATGACTACTAATCAACCATGTAAAAAAAAAAAAGTCCGAGCCTTGTGATACAAGGGTGCCGCAGAATGGATTTAGATTAAGTTTAAGTTGCAATAGTAAGAAACACATTTTTGCGTTAGGGTGAATGAACACTGATAAAGGTGTCGCCGCTCCATTCCGCGGCGCCCTTGTAACACAAGGCTCGGACTGCACTCGTAACAGGATGTTTTAAACTATGTCATGCGTCATAATAAAATTAATTAAAAAAAAAATACAAAAGTTAAAAAAAAAAAAAAAACTAATGATTAGTGGTCATTGGATACATGAAGTGGGCTGTCTTTGTTAGACGACTAAAATGCCACGGTGTATACACAGTATACATATAGCTCATGGAAAGCGTTCGGTGATGATCGCGAACCCATAAGTTTTTCCCCTACCAAAAATCGCTGAACGCGCCTAAAGAAGTTTTCATTTCAAAAATACCTACCAATACAAGCATTAGTGTAATAAATTATTTTTGTATCAGGTGATCCTCATGGTGGGCATGCCCGGCTCAGGCAAGACGTACTGGGCCAAGCAGCACGTCGCGGCCAACCCCGACAAGCGGTACAACATACTGTCCACGGGCGCGCTCTTCGACCGCATGAAGGTATGCCCACTGCCGCACTCAACCTCCACACTGCACAAAGTACACATACAAACAGATACTATAGTCTGGGTTTGTTTCAATCTCTGAGTTAATAAATGAACTCTGTTGAAGCCTGCTTGCACCACAAAGTGCGACTCAAAATGTTAATGAGACTGTTCTAAACTTCTATTTACAATTGATTAAAAGTATTGGACACTTTTAGTTGTCAATGTTGACAATATCGCAGCAAGCTGATTTTCGGTGAGTTTTTGGAAATTATCTTAAGAGTTCATCCCGCGCGGGCTGGTTATGTCGCATTTCGAAAGGTATTTCGTGATTATTTTATTAAATTTAAATCAAAGTACCTTTTTTTTTGTCAGCCAATCTCTCGATCGTTTTATTTTATAGTTAGTAGATTTTTTAGTTTTTTTTAACATTTACATTAAAGTAAATACAAATATTTAATCGTAATACTGCAAATAGAAAATAATTTCAAATTTAATTTTTTTATGAATAAATACCAAAATAACTGTAAAAAAAGGCATAAATAAGATTCTAGAAAGAAGCTGAAAAAAATAGTACTTTGATTTAAAAATAATAAAATAATCACGAAAAACTTCTTGAAATGCGACGTTGCCAGCCCGCGCGGGATGAACACTCTTAAGTCTTCATGCCGTGATTGCCTTAGACTAAAGTTACCAAATACTATATTTATTTATTGTAAATAGAATTAAAAACAGTCATATCTTACAATTTATTTGTACAGTCCATTTTAAGTTATAGCAAAATAGAAATAGATCCAACTATACTGGCACACACAGCATCCATTTTCACCATTTTACAATAAACACAAAACAAGATTTTATTTATGTTTTTTGTTGATTGCTATATTTTTGAAGACGCCTTTGAGTTGTTGCGATGTTTTCTCTCAGCCCTCAGAAATGTTCATTTTTACCACTTTTTTTTTTCTGCTTTGTCCATAAAGTTCTGTTAGGTTAAGTGCGCATGATATGCGGACAAGGATATATTGTATGAAAATACTCTTAGGATGGTAACAAAATTATGCAATTTGGATAACCTTCATTGTATCACAGCAAGGTAAGTCTTCACTAGAAAAAGAGTAGTAAACAAACTATTTTCTTTAGAAAAAATTATATTCTTAACCCAAAATACAATCATGCGCGCGTAGCCTTTAGCAAATACATATTTATATTTCATGCCGAATGACATCGCCCAAAGAATGCAAGTTTGAATGAAAAGATTTGAAACAAGAAGTATGATTGTGTCGAATCAATTTAATTTAACATCGCAGTACTTCAAAGTTTAAATAATTAATAAATTGGATAAAAAAAACATAAATAAAAGACATTTTATATCAAACACAACACTGTCCACAGACTAATAATTTTTCCCTTCCAGCGCTAGAGGTATGAGCACAATAAACCGCCATCAGCTCCAACTATAAACATTGATAAACTAATGTTCGTCTGTATTTTCAACAGGGTGCAATATGAGCAACATTTATAATCCAAAACATTATAAAAAAATAAAAAACATTGTTTATTGACCTCTAGCGGTCAACAACTAGCAGTGTAGTTAATATGATACCAGTGGATCGCCGACTGAAGAGGACGTACGTATACAGAGTCCCGAGTCACCAAGGAGAGTCCCTGGTATCACAATAACATATATTCCTTAGCGTAAGCTAGCCTAAGTCGTGTGTCTGCGCCTAGGTTTAGTATTGTATGAGTGTGTACGTCGACACAGGTGGACTGTAAGCCCTTCCGCGCCAGCTACGACGCTCGGTGGGACGCTATGGTGTCCAAGTGCGCTAAATGCGTGCTTAAGTTGTTGGAAATCGCGAAGGGCCGCAAAAGGAATTTTATCCTCGATCAGGTGAGCAACACTCCAATTGTTATAACATTAAAACTTTGGCAGCCACACTTAAATCAGGAACAATCGAGATCGAACGACTGTCACCCCCGCGACTGTTTCGCCCTTTCATTTCTTTGTCGATACCAATCACTATCTTCACGGAACGTTTATGTATATGTATGCCATGTTATATAGCGTCTATCTAGCTTCGTATGCCATCTATATATCTACGCATCTTCATAAGGTACGTCCTATATATAAGTGTAGTTAAGGCTATGTATCACGACACCGCTTCCGCGATAAGAGCGAGCTATAATCTAATTGTTTGTAGTAGCGCCGAGGTAAGTAGTAGACGCGGGAGCGGTGGGCGGTAACTCTGCCTAAAGGCCCACTGAAATAACCGCGATGGGATCTCTATTGAGCTTGTTCTAGGTGTCGATCTGCCACAAAACATTAACACAAAGTACAAAGTCACCGCTGGATATCGTCAATATCTATAATGAGAATGTTTTGCTCCACATCATAATCAACGCGGGACTCGACGACGGCGATCGACGTAATTCGCGACCGCGGTTTCGATATCGCATTGGGTAAAAACAGACGAACGTATACCCGTCGGCCCAGAGGCGGAAGTTGAGGGAATTCGACGGGTACCGGCGGGTCGCGGTCGTGATCGTGACCGACGACGAGACGTACCGCGACCGGCAGAAACGACGCGAGGAGGCCGACGGCAAGGAGGTGCCCGACGGGGCTATCGTGGACATGAAAGGTTGGTTACCCTGCCTAGCCCTAGGACCGCCCCCGCCCGCCCCGCCTCTGCCGCGTCTCACACGCCCGTCTGTTGTAGCCAACTTCTCGCTGCCCGACAAGTGCTCGTGGCTAGACGAGGTGCTGTTCCCCGAGCTGGGCGCCGACGAGGCGAAGGCAGTGGTCGAGGCCTACCACCGCGAGGCCAAGGCGGCCGGCGTGGTGCGCGACAAGGACAAGCGCGAGCGCTCGGCCACGCGCGACGCGCCGCCCGCCAAGCGCCACCGCTCCAACGACAAGCGCCACGCGCGCGACGACCGCAGGAACCGGGACTTCAGCAGGGGAGACCGAGGTTCGTCGCACATGCGTACTAGGAAAATTGCTTTGTCTTTGTTTTTATTATTAATGATGGCACGTAGGACAAGGAGGTCTGAATGGTGATTACGTCCGCAATCCATACTAATATTATAAATGTGAAAGTAACTCTGTCTGTCTGTATGTTACGTTTTCACGCCTAAACCGCTGAACCAATCGTCATGAAATTTGGCAGAGATATAGCCTGTGATATGGATCCGGCTCGAAAGACCAAAAAGATGTATGATCCTTTGCTAGATCATACATTACTTTTAGATGAGGGATGAATGTAATGAAAGAAGGTAAGTATTAAACCACTACTATATTGTTCTGAAGGTTTTCAATGTAAAATGAGCTGATAGACTGATGGTGTGGAAATGAAGTGAGTGACGCGGCCCTTGTTGGCGGTAATGAGAACGCCTGGCTGACTTGATAGCCCAACGCGAACTGAATTAATTAATGTGTTGAAATGAATGTGTGGCGTAAACTGCTGAATTGCAGAATGTGCGGTTGTACCGTACAACGGGTATAGGCTACTTTTTTACGCGATAACCGACATCCACGCGGGCGGAGCCGCGGGCAAAGCTAGTATTTATATATTTTTTTCAAATTTTCTTGCAAAATTTTGTTGATTTTGATTTGGACAAAGATGGCAACCCCATGTTCAGATATTCCCTAAAATAATTAATATTGCTTACTCGCTTTCACGCGGTATATATTTTTTTTTTTAGAGAACCGATTTTGGGAAATTATTTAAATGGGCATTGAATTACTTTATCCATACTAACATAATATTATGAATTTGAAAGTAACTCTGTATGTTACGTTTTCACGTCTAAACCGCTGAATCTATCGTCATGAAGTTTGGCAGAGATATAGCCTGGGATATGGAGTAGGACATAGGCTACTTTTTTACGCGATAACCGACATCCATGTCGGCGGAGTGGCGGGCAAAAGCTAGTACTAATATATCTACTGTGACGCGGACCCAGTGCGTCTTAGTGGATGTCGTTTGTGGTGATGAAGGAGTATGAAGATAATGAACTGACGCTTGTGCACGTCCAGAGGACCGCTGGGGAGGCAGCAGCGGCTCGGGCGGCGGCGGGCGCTGGGGCGGCGGGGGCCTGGGCGGGCGCGGCGGCTCGCGCTGGGGCCCGCGCGACTCGCGGCCCGGCGCGCCGCCCGGCGCCGGCCGCTTCGAGCGGCCCTGGCAGGGGGGCCCGCCGCAGCCCGGCGCGCCCGGCCCGGGCAACGGCGGCGGCCGATACGAGTGAGTCTCACAACTCTCATACATCAATGATTTTTACACCCTGTGTAGCTTCTTGATACTATTGTTCATTTTAATGTGTTCCTAGACAGTTGAAATACTCCGTGGGACTTATTTAGCTTCATTGTTTCAACGTTTTTCTGATGGCATTATTATTATTGTTATTTTCAGTTGCAATGGTTACGAATAGAGTTTGTAAAAAAATAATAATACATGAGTAGCGATATTTATACAGCTACATAAAAACTGGCAGCACTAGACATACCACAATCCAAGTTTACCAAGATATTGCATTCAAACCAATGCCCAATAACAACTGCTATGTTTGATTTGACCCACCAGAAAATATCATTTGTCTGGTCAGAAGCATTCTCTATTTCCAATAAAGCAATATTACAACTAGTACATTCCTCTATGAATTTCTAAAAATAATAAATATTTACGATAATTATGTTAATTTATCCAAAGTAAAACATAGACAAAGATACAGTGGTGGTTAACTGATACATAGTTGTTTGTACTAAAGTTAAAAGGCTACTAAAATCTATACATAATATCTTGGAATTAATGTACACCACCAAATATCCCAATTAAAATATTATATTATAATCATAATGCATATACTGAATTTTTACTATTACGTTTAAAACATTATTTATTTATTAAATTAGTTATTCTGATTGTGGGAGAAAAATTGTGGTCACATTACAAATCTACGCACGCACACAGAGAGTAGATACTTCGTCCATTTTGGTTTCTTCTGAAATAGAGTGGAAGAGTGACTGTTATTTATTAAGCTTTTATTATATTTGGGATTAAAAAAAAAACTATTCTGAACAAACTTCTTTTATAATGTGTTCATATTCAGTTACACATTGTATGCACAAAAATATAAACCCGGTCAATTCGTCGGCCGGCAATTCCGGTCGGCAATTTTTCTTGTCTGTGGCCTCCTAGTTTAAGAAAACTAGGAGGCCACCGACAAGAGAAATTGTCATAGTTGATTTGTAAACTGGTGCTTGTTGTTGCAGCAATGATTTCCGCGCCGGCGGCGGGCGCGGCGGGCGCGGGGGCGGAGGCCGCGGAGACCGCGGCGGCCGCGGAGGCGCGCCGCCCATCAACGACCGCTTCGGCCGCGAGCGACACAACCGGCCCAACAACGACCGGCCCGACAAGAGGCACCATCAGCCCGGTACGACCACACCTCGCTCTCATTCGCATTACCTATTGTGGTATACTCATTTTATTCTAGGTACAGTCGCCAGCACATCAAGTTACCACAGTCAGATTTTCTCATTCGATTTTGTACTTAACCGTCAACATTTTAAGGTTTAAAATCGTTTGGAGTAATTTATCAGTCTCGTGTAGCATGATGTGCTGGCGACTTGTTTCTAATGTCAAAATAATAGCTTCTTGCTAAATGCATAATATGAAAGTATAAACGGAAATTATAAAAAAAAAATTGTGTGTTTATTCCGACTAATCTCCGAAACGGCTGGACCTATATTGCCGGGACTTTCACGTTATAAGGAGTAACTTAGGTTACTACTTTTTTTTTCTTAAAGCGGGCGAAGTCACGGGCAGCAACTAGTTTGAAATAAATGTTTTGCCATACACGATATGATTGCGCCTGTTACCATAACAACAATGTTAACAGCATTTGTTGTGTTTCGGCAGTAAGAAAGTCAGTTCCTCTGTAGTTGAAGATTCCGGGTGAAGCTCGCTTCCAACTTCAGAAAAATAAAAATTGTACAACGAAATGCCCGTAGTGGTGCACGTCTCTGAGCTGACTGAAGTGAAGGGCGCACAGTGGCCGTCGTATACCGAAATCGGTATCCCAATCCCACGCGCATAATTATGTGATTCACCGAAACGTTTATGTAATGAGACCTATCATGTATGGATTCGTCAAATACCACTGTTGGATGGACTACGCAGGTTTATTTCAAAGTTCTGAATACTTTGCAATACCTGAGATTAACTATGACAAATATGAGGTAGGGGTCAATTAATGTTAGTGCTTTTAGACTTTCATCTTTCAAAAACTTAATGTATTTCTATTTTCCGAACAAAACGGGACTGCACAACACTGCGGCATGCTCGATACTTTTAGAGTATGGTTTTGTATACATACACATACATAAATTCATGTCTTTTTCCCGTGGGGGTAGGCAGAAACTAGAGCGCCACCTACTACGCTCTTTTTTTTCCCCTTTTGTTTCGTTTACATTCATACATCTGGTCATACATATATGTCGGTTGCGAGTGCTACGCACTTGACTTTTCTGAAGAACATTACCAATTAGGTCATTATAATGTTCTCCTAGGGCGTCCCCTCCCGGCGTTTCCACTTACATCTGCCTTGTAAATACCTTTTGTAGTCGCATTTCTTTTTGTCATTTTTCTTTCTTTTGTATGGTTTTAAGGTATTATAATATGATTTAAATGTAAATTTTGTTTTCACCCCTGTAGTAACAAACTTTGGCAGCCACACTCCAGGACCTTATTCGACAGTGGGGCCAACTGGTGAGCACAAAAAAGGTAGCCTTTATTGCACTGGTATCTACACCCTTCAAACTAGAACATAACAATGCTGATTGGCGGCAGAAGAGCTTTATTGGCTCGCCAATAAGACCGTGATTCGCTTGTGATTCGACCGTTTTACATGGACTTGAGAATCAAATCAAATTTATTCGTAAATGTAGGTTTCAATACAATAAGGTGGTAGAATAAGATGGTTAGTTCAAAGTTCAAAGTTACTTACATACTAACACACAATTAATCGAGAATGGTTGGATGTTTCGTCCGGTGCAGGCGGCGGAGGAGGAGCGGGCTCGTGGCAACGCGGCGGCCAGGCGGGCGGCAACCGGGGAGCCATGCAGCCGACAAGGCCCATGCACCCGCACCGCCCACAGCCGCCCAACCAGAAGGTAATCTATATACTAATAATGCTGAAGAATTTCTTTGTTTGTTTGAACGCGCTAATCTCAGAAACTACTGGTTAGAATTGAACAATTATTTTTGTGTTGGATAGTCTATTTATCTATACCCAAAGTCTCAAATTCAGATAATTTATGTAAACAAAGGGGATAACATATCAAAAAAATATCTTCGTGATGGTAATTCCCATAAAATGGCGAAAAAAAGGTACCATTTTCTTTTAAGTACTGAATTTAAGAAATAATAATTAAAAAATAATCATACCGTAATTATTTTTATAAATTTTCGGTTTAAAACAAAGTTATTAAAAAAAGGAGATTTTCTGGTATAAAATATTTTATGAGACTGGTAACAATGCAGGAGATCCAAACATTTTCACATTTTTTACATCTTCAACAACACTTATAATACAACTCTAATTCATAAATTCATATTGTAAGTAGCATATCTAGCCACATTTTGGATGAAAACGGCTGTAAACTGTTTCGAGTGAAAATCGATTTTGGGAGGCCTACGTCTAGCAGTGGACTTAAAAGGGCTGATTATGACGATCATAGGCCGGGTCCCCGACACACTACATAAAACGTTGTTTGGCAACGGTATTTTGTTTGCATAGTTCTTATAATTAATTCACTTTAATTTCATAGATGATTATTTAGAAAAACAAAAATGATAAAATGTTTTGCACCACTGTCCTGTCATTTTGACAGTGACATTTCTTGACATTACTTTGTTTACATAAATTATCTGAATTAGAGACTTTGGGTATAGGACACTATTTATCGCTATATAACATCACGCTACGACCAATAAATAGGAGCGGAGTATAAATGAAAAAAGTTACAAAAACGGGGGAAAAAAAATCCTTTTTGAGAGCTTCCGTTGCGTGCGCTGCGTAAACGGTTTAAGTTACGCAAATTTCATGTATGATGGAATTATTCCTCTTTAAAAGTTCAAAAAAAAAAGTCCGCGACAGCATATGTCTATCTTTTAAGATTGACTCACTATAACCTTTTTTTATGGTAATCAAATTTGTTCGAAATTAATGCATTATTTGCGAAGGAGTTTTATCAACATAATATTAATCCTTATCCAAATAAATATGTTATTAATCACAAGTGTTTAAATGTTAACAAAATTGTTCTTGACATCACTTGATTTCAATCAACATCTTAGGAGATAATAATTTTAAAATAACTTCGCAACAAAATAAGTATATAGGCTATTTAACATCACGCTACGCCCCTAAGGAGCCGAGCAAAACGACAAAAAGTCGGAAAAAACGCTAAGCGAAAACAAAGTGATTGTGCGGAGTAGCGATGCGATGCGACGGGGTGGGTTGTGGGCCGAAATTTTACGCGGACGAGGTCGCGGGCAGAAGCTAGTAATAATAATAGAACGTTTATTTCGACCAATACAAAATTACAAGATGGACACAAAGATTACAAAATCAAAAAAATTAATACAATTTAAAATACCACATAAACATATCATATACTTCGATTGCTCCGTATGTGAACCATACAGCAATGATTCAGGTACTGACAATCGAACCTCTGCGCGAATGCCCTCAGGAAGCTGTTGGAGCTAGCCCGAACCCTTCGCACCAGGGATGTGCATCGTTTCCGCATAGTAGAATAGAAACAGTCTAATTGTGACTCGGCGAACATCCCTGATGCGCTGCAGAATCGGGGCAGCCCCATCAGCACCCTGAATGCATTATTATATTACACACGCAAGGCACTGTACTGTCTGCGCGTGTAGAAAGATACAATATGCTCTGAACAATGTAGTTTTCACTTCAGTGGTACAACGAGCAAACCTGCGGGCCATCATATTCGCCCTTACAGACGACGCCCTGCAATGCCCTGTAATGTGACATGCTCACTTTTAGAACGGAAAACTTCTTTAGCAGCGTTGAGCGATTTTTGGTAGGGGGAAAACTTATGGGTTCGTATCACCGAAATGCGCGACATACTCGTCTTGCATCAGATTGTCAGTTATTCCAAAGTTTTGAGTTTTAACTTATGTCGGCAGTCCTTATGACTGCCAATTTTTTTTTGTCGGGGTGGATATCCTTATGTTTGTCCTCCGCCCTGCGGTGGGCGGAGGGGTCTGTCAGACTCTTACGGACTAAAACCACCCCGGTGTTCACACACTTGCGTCAGGGGGCTGCAGGTGTGGTCTGCAGACGCAGACCGGTGACGCCCCGCGCGCTGCGGGCTCCGACTCATGAGTAGTAAAGTGTTGAATTCCTCCCGTTACGTCTTGGAGAGGCGCGCGTGGAAAACTACGCGCCGCCATCTCGGCTCCTGTGTAGGGGGGGTGATGGGATGTATGTCATACTAACCTAACCTACTCGTAAAGTAATCAATAATGTGATTTGAATTTGGAACCTCTACTAAAGATTCGCATGAAAACTTTGAACATGAATCGCTTTTTATTACCCAACAGGTGTGAAAAGTAGAGTATTCTTCTCGGGGATAAAAGCGTCTTCGTCTTAAGAGAGCGTGAATCCCTCGCTGCACTCAGGATTGTAGTCTCTAGATTTTAACTTTGAACTCCGAAACTAGCGCCCAGGACATTAGACTCTGCTTTATCTCCTTAGTGAATTATCTACTATTATTGTCGCAGAAACACATAAAATCCAAAATCATATTTATTATAATCACTTTTGATCAACCGTTTAATTGACTGAGGCTGAGTATCAGCACTTTTCGAACGTCAAAATGACATAAGAAAGTCCCCCAAAACGCCTGCCCACCACTTCCTAGTGCTTTAGCTGGGAAGAAATGGTGCAACAAACTCCAGCACAATGAGGTTTAACTTTAAAGTTACTTTTGAAAAGGTACACTGAACGCAATGGAGTATAAACATGGGTACTGAAATAGGTTGTGTTTTTATCCAACTACAGCAAAGCCAAGGAGGGTTATGATTTTAACAGGTTGTGTATGTATATTTATCTCTTCCATCGTAACTTCTAGTTTACTTGTCGTATTTTCACAAATAAGGCATCGTTCGGAGCGTCACCTTGTTCCGCGGGCTATTCGAACGTTGTTGGCTTATAAAAACCGGTATTTAATTAAAATTGTATTGCATACAGGATGGACAGAATCAGAACCAAAATCAAAACCAACAGAACCAACAGGGATGGAACCAATGGGCCGGCGGATGGGGCGGCTGGGGCAACTGGAATCAAAACCAAGGTAATAATAATAAATCGTTTATCCATACTAATATTATAAATAAAGTAACTCTGTTTGTCCGTCTGTCTGTATGTTACGTTTTCAGGCTTAAACCGCTGAACCGATCATCATGAAATTTGGCAGAGATATAGCCTAGGATATGGAGAAGGACATAGGCTACTTATTTACGCGATAACCGGCAAATAGAGATTTAAAAAAAAAAATTAAGAAAAAAAAAAGGAGATCTTTGCTTTTGGACGATCAAATGAGCTTTAACTTTCTTGACTAACTGACTGATTCCAAATAAATAATGCTTTGAGTTTGAGATAACACTTCACCAATGACAGAGTTTTAGAGATATAAGTATGATGGTTGGTATTACTTATTATTCTATGTTAGTACAAGGTACTAAGGACATGTTAGTATTCATGTAGGGGCACCTAATGCGGTGTGAGCCTCTCTAATAGTTTACATAACTCTCTGGAGAGTTTTAGTCTCTGACGGTCTTGATCTTTCCAGCAGGTTGGGGCAACTGGGGTAACTGGGGCAATTGGGGCAACCCGCAGCAAGGGGCGGGTGGGGCCGGCGGGGCGGGCGGCGCGGCAGGGGCCGCGGGGCCCGCGGGGGCGGCCCCGGCGGGGGCCAAGGGCGCGGCGGGGCAGCAGTGGCCCGCCAACTACACTGCGCAGCAGTGGTACCAGTGGCAGCAGTGGCAGCAGCAGCAGCAGCAGGCGGGCTGGCCCGGGGTACGTACCCAACGATCGATCGAGCTAGCCAACTATGTTGGACTCCACTTCCAGTCTAACAGGATAACCAGATGAGCCGAATACCACTATTTTACATGGAGCGACTGCCTATCTGACCTCCACACCCCAATTACTGGGTAATACGACACACCTTGATAAGACTGGTTGTCAGACTTTCGGACTTCTGACAACCCGTAACGACTGTCAAAGATCCACGAATGTCTACCGGCATCAACGGCTTAACGTGCTTTCCGAGGGACTGAAAGGTCTTGGTATGTAAAGATGGTCACCACGGACCAACCGCAACAAGCGTAGCTTAACCTAATCAATCGACCCGTACGGCTATATTATTACTTAGCCACGAGCCCCTCGATTACGACTAAATTATAAAGATTTTGTCGGTGTGTTTTTTCTCAGTCGTAAATGTTGAAGTAAGTCCAACTTCCGACCGAGAAAAACACCTAAGATTTCAATCTCTAATAACTATGAGACTTTTAATACTAGAAAAGTATCAAAAGACAGGTCATATTTGTACCAATTTTTGAGGTAGGGATTCATTTGAGTATAACGTCACATTGCTAGTGCAGGCGCATGTGCGCAACCCTCTATTTTTCACTATACGTCTAAATTACAATTTGCATTGTACAAAAACGTTTTAGCTATGGACTACGCTACTGAGCAGTACGTAGAACGTGGCATAGACAACGCCGCGCCTGCGGACACGGCGCCGCATCCCGCTAAGCCAAAAACTGTAACGGCTTGGTCACGACCAGGCCGTTACAGTTTCATAAAGAAATGCACGAAATTTTTGCATTGCGACGTCGCATCGCATTTATGTGTTTCGGCAATTACCGTGACAACAAGTTGGTTTGATAGAATTGTAAAGACGTCAAAAACTTGCAAATTGTGATGTTTTTTCTTAGTTTATTATTTAAAAAAAAAATATAGTGTTGTTGAGGAGACAGCAGCGTCTGATGTGTTTCTTTGTTACAGTATCAACAAGGTAACCAGACTGGCAATGCTGCCGACGCACAGGCGTGGGCGCAATACTATCAGGTTAGTACCGAATTCGTTATTCAATTATCAAAGTTTTTTTTGTTAAAACTCTAGTTTTAACATTTGGTTGTGATTTTTCAATGTTCCATGTTTCGCATACATTTTGGTCTCATTACCAGTTTTTAAGACATAGTTTTTTATATTATTTCAGCTATTCGTACGTATTTTCCCTTTGCTATATTTTTTTATAGATAGCTAGATAATTTATATTTCTAGCCATACCTATCATCTTTCTCATCGTTTTATCTATTTAGCACGTAATGTCCAATTGCTGGGCTAAGGCCTCGCTTTCCTTTTTCCACACACTCTGTCCACTGGCATGGAGGGTCAGTCCTTACGGAAGGAGTCAAGTTCATCCCTCCATCTTCATCAAAGTCAAATCATTTATTTCAAATAGGCACATAATGGCACTTTTGCGGAAGGAGTCAAGTTCGTCCCTCCATCTACATGAAAGTCAAATTGTTCGAGTTTTAATCGAACACTCAGCGAAAATGCATAATTGCATCGAACGCAAGCATGCACATTCGCTCGTTCACCAAAATGTGGGTCAGTTCGCGTTCAGATCTCATAAGAGACACAACATACTCAAAACCATTACCATTACCATTTTACCATACATTTTACCATTAGGTTAGTTATTTAGTTTACCATTTTTACCATTTCTTGTAACTAAGTGTTAAAGTGATCAATATAGTTATTTCCCTTATAATTTGAGACTTTAACTTTTACCACATATATACCATATCTTATCAATACGAGAAAGGAGTGTTAGGTCACCATAGCGCCGAACACTACTTTCTACACAAATCATTTATTTCAAATAGGCACATAAAGGCACTTTTGAATGTCAAAGATATATTTTTGTATAATATAATTATTTGATTCTAGTTGCCCCTCCAAAAGGTAGTTACGTATGGAGAAGAATGGGCAAGAAACTGCATACTTACTCTTTTAAAATTGTAATAATATTTTCTATACATTAATTAATTAATTAATAATTATATGTGAAGACGATGCACTTACCTAGAATAAAATTTCATAATGGGTAAAGAGAGTGAAAAGAATGAATATGATAGACAAATTAATCATGCGATAGACACAGGCTGCTCACATATTTACAAACATTGTAAAAGTTCGATGATTTCTCTAAAATTTTAACATTTAATAACATAAGTCAGTGTGTGAGTTACAGTATATTTTATATCGAGGGACTAAACGAAGCCATAATATACCAGAGGTGGTTTGACTCCCGAGCGTGCGAGGGAGTCAATGAAACCGAGGGTATATTAAGTTGGCGTTTAGTCTCGAGGTGCAAACTGTACTTTTTACTTTGAGTACGAGAAAAATAGTAAATTTAGTACAAAAACATTTAATAAATATTATTCCTCCAGTATAAAACTTTCGTAAGTTTTTAGGTAAATCTTCGGCGATTTTGGCGGCAAAAGATTATCTATTATGTCCTTTGTTCTTTGCTCGACATCAAACTCTTCACTGTCACTGGACATTCTTAATAAATTTATTTAAAACTGAACTAATTTACACTCGAAAAAAAACTGAAATTATCGCGGTCAGTTTTTTCTTCTAGACCAGTCCCATTTTCGCAATGAAGATGGTCCACACTGCACAGATAATAGTATATTTACTGGCTGTTTGAGTTTGTCTATGTATATGAAGGAAATTAAAAAACTAATTACTTTTCACTCCCTAGACTAAAGTGGTCACTTTAGTCCCGCTTCTATATTGGCGTGCTTTTAGAGCATGAGAAGTGAAAAAGTATATTAATCACAGAAAATAAAATTAATATCATAAAAATTCTACAATTAATTAATTAATTATACATCTTACTCTTTCTTTTCAATATCATATTATTATTATTGTTTCAACAAAAACTCTTTATTACAGAACTACGGCAACCAAAACGCGAGTAACCCTGGCAACGCGGTTGCGGGCAGCGAGAAAAAGTGATCTTCGCTCCGGCCAGACCCACCGCGCTCGCGTGACGTCACGGCTGATAACACCACTATCAACGACTCCTTCATAACCAACCTCCTCTACAGACAGCTTAATAAACAACGATCCACTACCTACTCTATGTACTCTAAAGACGATTCATCCGACGACTCTTAACGCGTATACATTAGGTTGATAATCCAATGTGTCGGGTAATCAAATATTTACCACGAAATTCGGTTTGTGACCGAGTTCAGCTAACCCAAACTCCATTACGTTAAGGTTTGTAATTCTTTAACTGGATGTTGTTACGCTACACGGTCGAATCTACTTCGTGTTAAATTGTCTGTATATTGTATGTTAGTGTATGAATTATTGAAATAAATATGGTAACTCGATTACGTCGGATAATATGTCGCGCCTCTGAATAAGAGCTTTAAATTGACACTTTTGAGTACTATAGAGTTAGGTTACGGCGTTCTTATAGAACGAGTAAGAAACTGGTATACATACTTAAACTCCTAAAGAACTTGCTACGATTTTTCTATACTTATTTTGCTTCGTCAAACATCTAGTTTTTAGTTAGTTTCAATATTTAATTAAATTCAAACGTAACATAGATTAAACAAAGCAATAAATATGAAATTTGTACGAAAATTAGTCGCTTTATGATGAAACTAAACACTAAGCACTTTTTATTTGATGAATTGTGGTTTTGTAAGTTTTGTATCGTGCAATTTGAGCTCAAAATTAGAAAAAAAAGAACTAGGCTAAGTTTGTTATGGAGTTCTAAGTACTTATAATGTTAAAAAACTTCATATACCTTCCTTACTTTTCTTTTTATTCCCAGCGCGCACTAGTCTTAGCACTCGGCTGATAGTTTTATAGGTCTGGTAAATAGTATAACGCCTTTTGTCGGCCGTTGGAGGTCATTCAAATGCATGGGCTCCCGACGTGTCAGTTGTCTTTATCGGTTGCAGTGGATAAACAGCCTTAAAACTTTATTGTACTGCGAAAAACTGATTTAAAATCGGGCTAAAATACTCTTAGAAAATAAACACTACCAATCAAACTATCAACCGACTAAGGGTCTTTTTAATAAACTAACAACGCGGTCATAAAACGTGCAAGTAGGACGGTGAATATTTAAGTACGGGATTTCTAAAAACTTGATACTGAGCCTCGTTCTCGCTCTCCCGTTTTATGACCGCGCCTGGCAATATCGATGGTGTCTAGCATAGTCTGCAGTTCCGCATTCCGCACTGGCAAAAACCGTTCATGTTGTTGTAGGGTCTTGCAAAAGGTAGAGGAAAGTCGTCGAGTCGCGAACTTATTGACATTGCAAAGGTTGAATAGCTTTCGAATAATCTACTATAAGTCGCGACCGGATACGTTGGAGTTTTTGATATTATGCAGACGAAACGTATAGTGATACATATTTTCCTACAGTATTTAGGTTTTACCAAAATAAGTAAATAGGAAGATATTGCACCAATTTTAAATAGAAATAGCTTAATTTGCCCGACATTTTTTTTTAATTTGTTTTCCTGAATCTTTACAGTATCATTTTAGATACTTTTGATGTGAAATATCTATTGGCGCGCCTTGGCAGTAAAACCAACTCGTATGCCGTGACGGCAAACGGCATGACGCTGTTATGCCGTGATGCCCCCTCTACGCCACCACCTTCGACTCCCTTGTGTGTGCGTGGCGTAACAATAAATTATTTCAATATGTTTCACATCTGCCAGGCGTCCCGGGACGGACGGCCACATTTTTTTTTTTCATTCCGCCCCCATTTCTGATATTATTGGTGCAATATTTTTTTGATCAATGAATGTGCACAGCAGATTACATGTTTCTAGCACTAGGCATTTCTCCTTGCATAGTCGTGAAACAGTTAGGATAGCGAATGAAAGTCCTATTCATCAATTTTGTTACGATATATATAGTTGTTTTAGTACTGTGTTTTTTTTTTGTGCAATCTACTTGACAAAACAGTTTTGAAATGAATTGACTCATTGAAATATGTAGCTAATAAGATTTATTATCACGGTTATACAAATTTTAATATATTTTCTGAATGTTTAGTCGAAAACTAAGTTCAGTAATGTCTAAATTAGAAATACTAACATCTTTTTTATATGATAGTTAAAAGTCTATCACATTGAGTGCTGTATCTTCAAAAGCTGTGTTTATAAGTACGAAACATCTCATAGTTTTAGAATTCCGAATTGTAAGTAGTACAACGATAGGTTATCAAGTAACTCTTGCAAATGAATCATGTTCTTACAAGCACTTAGTAAAAACACACAGGCACGACGAGATGAAGTGGAAGAATTTTGAAAGAAAATCTTTTCCATGGCTGAAAATATTGCGTTATAATTATAATTACTATATTATTTGCGTTGAAAGGTTTTTATTTTAGTAAAGTTTAAAGATATGCGTCGAGCTTTTGTCAATATTCACCACTTTATCTCCAGAAAAAACAGTATCAATGTCGTTACATAAAAGTAATGTTCTCTAATTTACTCAAAAATATTAATAAAATATACCCAATGTTCGGGATCACTGTATAAACAACTACCATTTAGGTATGGAGTTATTTAGCTATTTAGTTTAGTTATGTAATAAATAAAATCGGGGGTTAGTAAGTAATTGTAAGTTTTTTAATGACTAAGTTACACTAAGTAACTGACTTGGTGAGTGATTGAGTGAGTGAATGATGAGCTTATAGCTTTGTGTACAAATGTTTCAGTTAGGAGTGTGGTTCCAATGTCACTACTGATAATGATTTAGTAATAAAATGTATTCAATAAGAACTCTTTTGTTTTAATTTGTATCATAAATCGACCCTCAACTTAGAAATTACTGATATGGCCTGAGCCGTTACGGTAATTTTAAAGTTGGGGGGGTCGATTCCGAAATCCATCATTCCCAAAGAGGTCCTAACCGAACCCAGGGTTCCTGGTGAACCGCTTTGGCCAAACAGACCGGACTGACTCTTGTGCCTGACTTTGAAAATCCAATTTCAGGGAAGCACATGTGCCCAGAAAAACCGAATCGTGAATTTCGACGAGGGATTTTAAAAAAATCCATACTAATATAAATGTGAAAGTAACTCTCGTCTGTCTGTCTGTCTGTATGTTACGTTTTCTCGCCTGAACCGCTGAACCGATCGTCATGAAATTTGGCAGAGATATAGCCTGGGATATGGAGAAGGACATAGCTACTTTTTTACGCGATAACCGACATCCACGCGGGCAAAAGCTAGTCATTATATAAAAATACAACAACAATAAGATTTTTTTTGCAATTTAAGCATGCTAAAACAGCAAAAAGCATTTTATTTTATAAAGTGTACGAAAGAGGCAGCCCTTATTATCAAATAACTTCTCCCGCTGTGGGGCGGAGCGGAAGGGCGTGTCAGACTTTTACTGACTAAAACCCACCCGTGTTCCTTCAGTTGCCTGTGTGCCAGGGCCGCGGTACCCCTTTCGGACAAACCCGCACAACCCTGGCAGACACCAGTCCTGGCGGACCCCGTCAGTGCGTGCTGACATCTCTTTCACCTTTCTTTTTCATCTTTGTCATCTCTTTTTGTTTGTTTTTAACAATTAAACATGCTAAAACATTAAAAAGCATTTTATTTCATAAAGTGTACTACAAACAAATACCTACTGACTTCTTTATCGAAAGAGGTAGCCCTGGAAATACAATAACCACGTAGCGGCGCGCAGCTGCAAAACAAAACTCACTTTAAGCTTGTAAGGTTAGGTACGGTGGTAAGCACGTCAAGTTACCTCAAACTGTCAAATTTTCCCCTTCGATTTTGAACTTAATCGACAACATAGAAATTGACTGTTTCGTGTAGCTTGATGTGCTGGCCACTACATTTTCGTTCGCAGCGTCTAGCGACTCGAAGGTGTAGGCTATTATAGCAGTAGGCATTGAACATTTTGTATGGAGTGATTTATCTGGTAATCTGTGACACTGGTCCCGTCATTATGATGCGTCATAATGACGAGACCATGCCTGTACTCCAAAACTACAACGAATTATATCATTCTTATCAACCTGACCTACCCGACCTTACCTGATTTAGTACCTCAGAAAATCAACAGTGGGTGACGGAGATCTAGTTTCTTTACAAAATGTATTTTTCATTTTTGTCGTTTTCTACGCCTGAATAATCTAACGATCAAAAATACTTAAAAGTAAAAAGTTGCAGCTACATTTAGTGCAGGCGTTTTATTATTTCATAGATTTGCCGCAATTATTTCTGTTTTCAAATAATTCTTGGACAGATGAAGCAGGAAAATTATTGTTATGCGTTCTATATCAATTACAATTACTTGTTTAAGTTGGAAAGACGCTGCATTGTGGCTGAAAGCAAACAATTTGAACATTTGTTAAAAGTTGAATAAACTTTTGATTTAAATTTTATAGGTATGAGGAAGGAACATACTCTATAGTAAAGGGAGGATCCTCCGACCAGACGGGTGTTATGTCTGGTGGGCAACTGCCCGACGGTTGATGTCGGGATGTTGTATAAATACTAGTCGCGCGGTAAACTGATTGCGCGATGCAGGATTTGTGACGTCAGGTCTTTGATGTGTAGTTCGCATGTGGCGTTTGCAGATACCGCCACAAAATAATTGAATTTGAATTTTTAATACCTAATTATTTCAAACTAAACTAAGACAATGAGTGGTACATTTGGCCTGGTAGTGGTTATTTTATTAAATACTATCCATCACACTCAAAGTTGATTCTTGGGACACCTGTATATAAAATTCATCAATGTCAATGTGTTTATAAAAATCCGGAAATAATCGTGGTCAGATCATTTGAGGACCATATAGATTGGTGTCTGAAATTGACTTTTGAGGAAAGAATCATACAGAGTGCACGCAATCGTGTAGCTATAAGGAGGTCAACGACTCGAACAATACCAAAGAAAATATTTTTTTGGGTAGGCCGCATAAAGTACTTAAACTGCCAGATTATCATTAAAACTAACAGAGCTGTAAGCTTTACTTCGAGGGTTGAAATAAAACATAAGATTGCAAACTTTTTACACAGTTTATTCATTCAAAAATTATAATATTGTCAAATTTTAATCTGACAATATCGTGAAAAACCGTTAAATATCGCCATTCAATGAGCGAAAAATATCCACACGTTTCCGACTCACCGAATAGAATATACATTAATTTACTTGTATGTAACAGTGTTATATTATTTAACATCTAAATTAGTTCGTTACATTCTCATTTAGTTACCACATCATAATAAAAATAGAGACTTCTTTATCCCACACGCAAGACTAACATCAAATTGAAATTCAACTCACAACTACATTTATTATTTTCATAACTAGAAATAAATTGTACAAACATTTCAAAAGTATACCTTTTCGAGGTTCATAAGGGATAAACGCGTTACATAAAATATATTTGCTAAAAATATGGCCTTAATTTACAAATAAGATACGCGCATGCACACACGAAATGTTTAGTTAAAATAAATGCGAACACTAAGTAAATAGAACTAGAATAAACTTTGGTAAATAACTAACAAGCTCGCGTGAATTATGAATTAGTTTCTTTCTATCTGTGACCGAAATTATCAATAAAGTTAAAATAATCATACATCATAGTATATTTACCAAGTTTATATAATCTATAGAAACGATTGTTTTGAATTAGAGACGGGAAGTTACAAAAAGGAATGTTGAAGCTGCTAAAACTGAGAAGTTGTTAAAACATTTGGTAAAATATCAAACTAATTATTTATGCAACTGTTGTATAATAAGGGGTATTAAAACACGAATGTGGGTTTATCACATGAAGCGAAGCCGAGTGTGATAATAGTATCACATGAGTGTTTTAATACCTAATTATTACAGTTGCATACAAGACTTTATCTACACCCATGGCATGAATCCTCTATAAAAAGTTCTGAAACAGTTTTTGCAATACTAATATCGAACAAAAATGGCGGGATACGACGCTATGGTATAGTATAGTTAAACGCGTGCGTGACAATGTTCTTTTTTTTAAATTCATAAAGATACCACGAATTGAGTAGTGAGAATGGAAGGGAGGATGATGATCCCTTCCTTACTCATCAAACAGATGAGTAATCCTCGTAAAAGCAAAGGAGTTGCATTATGAAATTCAGTACAACATTATAACTCCCGTTTGGATGCTATTATGGTTACTATGACACTGGGTGTTTTAATGTTGGCAATAAGCTAACTGTTTCAGACACTTTTATAGAGAATTTATAGCATGGGCGTAGATAAAAAATATTAAATATCAAGAATAAAATGAAATAGGATATATTATTAGCTATCCGAGTTTTAATTGATGCAGTAATATTTTGATTAAAAATTGTCACAATTTTGTTTTTTCATTTAAAAAAGATGAAATAATCGGTGTGGCGGAATCTTTGGTTTAATCATCATCCAATGAAATGGCAGTAATTTATTAGTTTTTTGTTTTAAGAGTTACACCTCTTATATTTTAACATATTTATTTATACATCATGTTACACTGCTTCAGGGCGACTAAAGAAATTAGGTACTATTTTATTTATTGCTTTGACATAAAATTTACATGTGCTTCAAGAATTTTGTCGCATTTCCTTTTGTGTAACTGAAAATGTGTTTACTATTTTTTATTTATTTTACATGCAAGTACAGTTGCCCTTACATTTCGAAATTAAAGTTTTAAAATATACCTACCTTAAATAGTAATATTTTATAGTGTTATTCAACAGTTTTAACTCTTTTTATTTGCATATTATATGTATAGTTCCAAAATCTACAGTATTTTGTGCCGCAGTTACGGGCTGTTCCACACACGGCTTAAAATATTGACTTAAGAAGTTGTCATGAGTCTTAGGAACTCCAAGTAAACTTAAATAAAAGATTGTTTTGTAAAACTAATAACTAATAATTAGAGAAATATTTGTGAAGAAATTTTTACAAAATAATAGAGAAAACTTCGCAAATAAGTCATATTTTGCGACACAGGATTTATGTAAATGATTTAAACTCAGCTCAGATCAAAGAGGAGTGCAAAGCGGTATGATATCGAATAATGATCGTTATGATAAGTGTTTTAAAGAGTCAAACAAGTCCATTCGAGACGTACTTTGATGTGTACGTCGATCACACAACTTTGCACTTTATGAAAATGACTATAAAGTGTATTATGCATTACACTTCTCTTGGGTCTGCGCTGAGCCTTTGGTATATGTCTAGACATATGTACTTAGAGAAATATAAAATATTAAGGGCCAGTTTCTCGAAGGAAAATTATCGCAAAATGAATGTGACAAATTGCTGTGATTGGTTGAATTATTTTATCAACAGCCAATCGCTGCAGTTTACGCGCGCTTGACAATATGTCACATTAATTTTATGATAATTTTCGTTCGAGAATCTGACCCTAAGCTCGCTTCTAGCAAGCTTATTAAGTAATATTTCTACCTACTCGTACAAACACTATATAAGCGCGTCCGTGCGTCGTCAGCCCTTGACTGCGTCATCAACCCATCACATATTAATAACCTAACTAGTCGTAACTTGTAAAAATGTCATAATTTGAAACACTGAGGTGAGACGTGGCACATTATAGTACGTTACTTACATACGAGACACACGTATTTCAAATAAAACACGATGCACGATTTACACTCAAAACTCACGGCATTTTATGATGGAGGCAGATATCATAGAACGCCATATACTATGATTGCTATATTAGGGCCATTACAAACGCAAAGTTAGAGTCATGTCATTATGTCAATAACACAGTTATGCACAACACTAGCACTGCTTAAGGGTTGTTGTGCGACCGAGTGGTTCGATAAAAATAATTGATGACTCAACTTTGCGAGTATAACTGTTTTGTATAATGCAATATTAACTAAATAAATAATGTTATACCATAGGAATAGCTCAGACCAAATAAACAGAGCGCTGCGAACAATACAGTGAAGCAAGTCAAAACTACACCTCCGCGCTGTGCGTACACGCTCACACACACACATTTACAATCAAATCACTAAGTGCACACATGTTTATGAAACCGGCCTCACGTCACTTAACAGCGCTCCGTCTTGGTTTTTTATTTGGTCTGGGAGGAATAGTAATAAAGCTTTGTATTCAACGTGGAGTCGACAACACGAGGATAAATGAAATAAATAAAATGCAATATTAATGCATATGATTATTTTGAAACTAAATTCTAACATCGAAATCAGTGTTCTTTTTTTTTCTTCAAACTTATAGTAGTTATGGACTGATGGATCTACTATGGGTTTTGCAAATCAGTGGACTAGCTATTATAGTGACCTTCGATCAACAATAGCACTAGATTAAGGATTAGGAACAAACACACATAAAAGTGGCCGCGATTGCATATAACTTGATTATATACCTTAACACTTAAGCATAAAGTTTATTACCGTTTGAAATATATTATATTTACTACCGATTGAAAAGTAAACGTATTTTTAAAATAAAAACAATAATATTTATGGAAAAATAAATCATAATTTATAAGCAATAAGGTTAACAAACTATGTTGCAAAATAAGACCATAATATTATTTGTGATCTTATTTTTCCGGCCGTTTTTGGTGTGCTCATCGAAAATCTAGTACCATTTTTGGTCGAGGATAGTGGATTGAATTTTCGTCGACTGGGAACGTCATTAGATATACAATTTAATTGATTGTCGTCTCCACCTTGTATATAGGTAACTTGAGCGTATGACACGCCCCCAAGCGGCAGTTTCATTTCTATTCGAAGTATTCCTTTCTCTATGGTTATTTTTATTAAGGTTTTTACAAAACGAAAAAGATCCTTATGTCATGTTTTACAAAATAAATAAATTCATATTTTTTTATATATTTTTTTTTTATACATTTTAAAACTAAGATTTGCATAAACTGTGCCGTGTTAGATGGCATGGTCCTATTTAGTATATATAATAACATCGTGCTTATTATGTTCCAATTTGAAATACTTTATTCGTTGGCGCATTGTCAAGTTCAAGGCTGAGAAAATGGTTATATTACAATAATCATGTTTCGCTCATATTATTTTAAGCCAATTATCCTAAGAAACCTTGTTTAATTTCTAAAGATTCTCACAAAATCAATATGGCCGCGAAAAAAATATAAAATTTAGTCAATAAATTAATTTTACCTAATTTCCATTATGATATCAATGGCACTTTTGTGAAATATCAGGACAGTAGCTATGCTTAAATATAACTATGAATTAATTCCGCCGCTTTGGGTGGAATGATCAATATAACTTTAGAACTAAGCACAGTACTCGACTCAATAATTAAGAGTTTTTAGATGGGGCAGTAAGGGGTACGTACATTAAACGTTTTAACGACAGGAAAACGGTCTTAGGAGACTGACCTTATTTTTTTGAGAAATTTTGATCCACATTCACAGATTTTGAATTTTCTATGGGTAATTTGCGATTTTCGACTTTTCTAGTACTCAAAACCTCAGTTGGTCGCATATAATGTTTTGATCCTTAAAAGAAACAGGATTAATTGGCATCAAAAAAAAATTCTGTGAAAATGGCCCATTTTCTTGCTACACGCTTTTTTCAAAATCTGTGAATGGGGACCAACATTTCTCAAAAAATTATGGACAGTCGCCTGTAACCGTTTTTCTATAACTATAACGGATAATGTACCTACCCCTACTGCCCCGTCTAAAAAATCCATTCTGTATAAGGTCAAATTAAATTAGCAAGTGAAACTAATCAGACCTGGGCCTCAAGTCTGCTATTACAATAGTGTCAGAATGGTCTCGCCATTGTGAGTATTTGACAGTGTTTGTATGGCAAATCTGTCAAAAACTCACAATGAAGAGACCATTCTGACACTATTGTAATAGCAGACTTGAGGCCCTGATGGGCATCCATATTAGCGCTGCCAGTCGTCCCTACCCTAGTAGCATTTTTGTTGGCGTTTGGTTGGGCCACATACCTCTGAAGGTGGCCCAACTAAATGCCAACGGAAAATGCTACTAGGGTATTTTGTCATCATCGTAAACTTAATTTGAACCACAATAAACGGATAAATACCTAATATATATATAATTTTTTTTTTAATATGTCTCGCTTTAGACAAAAGAATCCCGCTTCTTTTACTCAAAAGGCTTCTAAATCCCGCTTTGCCCGAAAATAAATCTGGCAACGCTAATCCATATGAACACAAAACAAGAAATAGATTTTCGTTTCAGCAATCCGAAAATCCAGCTACGCTTACTGTGTTGAACGGAATGTTGTTTACTTGTGTGTTTGATGTTTGAGCCCGTGTATCAAGCAAACACAAAATAATTACTGTACAAATGTCTAGTTTTTGTACAACATCCAACAATATAGACTTATGTTTTAGTTTTAATATTCTCTTGTATTCTTATGAGAGAGTAAAGGTATCTGAAACCTCAAAATACCAGTTTTTTTCTTATTGACGTATTTAAATTCTGTGAAGACTGCACAAAAAAATAGGATATTTTAAATTAATATTTCAAGTAGTCCCCCAGCGGTCGATGATAGAAAAAAAAAATATTTTAAGTAGTCCCCCAGCGGTCGATGGCAAAAAAAAAAACAGTCACAGAAGTGAAAACACAAAACTATGGAATAACTGTTCTTATAAACATATAGCTCATGGAAAGCGTTCGGTGATGATGACGCGAGTACCGTGCTCAAAGCGCCTAAAGAATTTTTTGATTTATGATGTTAACGTATATCAATACCCACCACACCTGTGGAGTTTCGCTAGATAATTTAATTTGACCTTATTGATAAGCTCACACAAACAAAAATAGCTAAATAACGGTTCTTTATAAGCTAATTTGCTACCACCCTTGAAAAATTATGAAACAGAAATCAGAATGCAATAAATATACCTATGTACGACGATTAGTTACTCTTATCTATGGTTAATTGGGATCACGATTATAATTCACCATCATCATAATCGACGTATAATATTCCCACGACTGGGACACAGGCCTCTCTGTGAGAGGGAGTGGGCCATAATCCACCACGTGGGCTCAGTGCAGGTTGGTAGATGTCACATGTCTTCGAGTTTTTAGTTCTAGGACATGCCGGTTCCCTCACGCTGTTTTCTTTCCCCGTTTTGAGAGCAGTAGTAATGAAATAATTTACCCAAAGTAAAGAGCCTAGTCTTGTTTCGAACCTACGACCTACAAATCGTAAATCGCGGCCGATACCACTGCTCTCTCGATTATAATATTACAACAACCTAATAAGTCATCAACGTAGTGCTTTCTAAATATTAAATAACTAAACGCTTCAACTATTTGTCTTGTCATTCTATTTATTTCTATCTCTTTTATTGCTATGACGTTTTAGTGGAGCTCTCGCGCTCTCGAATGACAAGCTTTTATCTAAGGGTGATGCCGCATGAGCTAAATTTACGCCACTGAAAGTGAGTCGCTGAAATTATTACGCTACATTCAAAATCGCGCTATACTTATCACTCGGGGCCAATTCAATAGCAAACATTTCTCGGCTCATTTTGAGAGGCGTAATATTTGCTGCGATCCTGAGAGACACGGTACTCTTACAAGTAACACATACCAATAAGTCTAAGTAATCCAGTAAATGCACAATGTCTAAGGGCACTTTAGTTTTATCCTGACAACGTCACACGGTTATGCGTTTTAACTGTTTTAGAGATGATTTCATACAAATACACTGTGGTTTTAAATTACTTAGCAAACTTTTAGAGGTGATTATCCTGACCAGTCCCTTATGATAATAAGAAAGCATTTTATTTACGATGTTTGGAGAACGATACACTTTGAATGAAACGTAAATTTTTGGAACAAAGTTCATTAACGAGGCTCGCGGAGTTCAGAAGTCACTGGCAGAAATCCTCACGTAAAGAAAAAGCGTTCTGCCCCCTCCATGCGACTTTTTCTCTCCCTCCCTCTCTCTCTTTCCCTCCCTCTCTCTCTCTCCCTTTCTCTTTTCCACCCCCTCTCTCTCCCTTTCTCTTCCCCTCCCTCTCTCTCTATCTCTTTCCATTATATACCAGTGCGCGTGTGCGTGCGTGCAAGTATCGCATAAGGAACTTGGTTCCTGACGGAGATTCTCCGAACGCACACATTTTTTTCTCTTATTTATACATCCAAATATTTACTTATTATGGCGAAAGACATCACCTCTTTTTATCTAGCTAGTAAATGTACACCACAGTGTATCATTAAATACGGCAACATAATTTTATCGAATGTACTTACATAAACGGGGTTATTGGTAAAACACTAAAAACCTTGCAGGACTATATTACTAACATCATAAACAACAACTTTTTTTTACAAAACATAATTAATTTACTAAAAACAAACCTTCAAGATTTCGTTGTTCTATCTAAAACCTTTAACGCCTACGTCTCCCGTGCACTGTCACTCGTAAGACACGGCAGTTTGTTTTGTTACGCGTAGAGTTCGTAACATTTAGAGCGTTGAATTTAAATATTTTTATTTTTGTATGAAACTGATAAATTAAAATCTGATAAATTATTAAAAGTTGTTGTTTAAGATGTTGGTAATATAGTTTTACCTATGATCCTGTCTACAATTCACCCAAAAACGATACAATAGTCTTCTGCGCTTGTATTGATACAAATGTGTAGTATAAACGTAGAGTTGAAATGCCCATTGCCTAACATGATGCCAAAATATATTTCTCTGTATGACGAGATTTGGAGCAACTCTCTCTCAGCTTGTATCATAAGGGTGTTATATTTAAAGGTGTGGTACAGACCATAAAACTGTAAAACTCTCTCAATGGGACTAACATCATAATCGAGAAAAAAAAAATGGAAAAAAAATGGAGTTGGATTGAAGTTTTGTATGGAACAGTTGATTTTTTTTTCGCGATTGAGAAGTTGGTTCCATGGAGAAAGTTCTTCTGTTAGATGATTTGTACTATACAGGTTACATGCTTAACGATATTATATGTTTTTGCTTGGTATTTGTTTTGTATTTTGTAATGAAATTTAGAATTACTTATGTAAAATGCAATTAAATGTAATTTTCTATACCTACAAAATTTGTACGCCGTTATTGGCAAAACATGGACGCACACAACATTTTTTGATTCAGTACCTTGCATGTCTGATTAGTCAGTTTATGTAAACGCATGTTTGACAAATAAATTATCTTTATATTTAAGGCAACCTTATGACGTACAGGCTCCTGCCAGGGTTGCGTGTTTGTCCGAAAGGGATACCGTGTCCTTGGCACACAGGCAACTGAAGTAACACGGGTGGGTTTTAGTCAGTAAAAGCCTGACACGCAGAAGTAATTATATGATAATTTCACAACAAAAAAAAAACCTACAGTTCGTTATGAAAATAACTATGGTTTCATTCGAACATTCAAGCAAATTTTGATTTTTTTTTGTATTAAAAAAAAAAAGAATAAGTATGTTTTTGAAAAAAAAAAAAAAGGATAGTTTAAAGATAGATGCGTAAGCCTATGCACGTTCCTCTGGGTTAATTTGATAAACATAAATATATTTTATTCAAGTTTAACTTAATATTCTATTCCCCACACTATACAGTACCAAACCCTTAAATATAACAGCTTTCTGATACACACTGTATACCTATGCATTTGATTTATTTTGAATTAATTATATTACAATATACGCGTTCCAAACGATTTATTTAAAACATTAACAAGAAATATTTTTTATTCCCCCAACTTTTTCCGTCTCACAAAAGGCAGTTTTTTTTTTTAATGGAATGTTCCCATAGTTTTCTTTGGCCTTTCGATGCAGCAACGAATAAACATGAAAAATAATCATTCCATATCGACGAAACCCTTTATTTATTCGGCTTATAATCGATGTGAATTGTGTATCAAATTGGATTAACCGTAGCATAAGTTGACAAGCATGAACCGATATAAATCGTCGATCGTACTGGTGATATTATTTATTTTCTGATTACCTCCCACAAATCCCGTTTTCTCAAAGCTAATCAATTTTATTTGCTGCCAGCACAAGTAATCTGAGATTTAACGACAGGCTTAATAATCAAACGCTTGATTCGATTATCAAAATCGGTTGTCATAAGCCCATATTCTAGAAGGATTTTCAAATCGATCTCGATCTTAATACTTGTCTATACTCAAACCTAGTTTTTGTTTGGTCGGCTAGTACAGTCGCCTGCACATCAAGTTATACGAAACTGTCCAATTTCTCCAAACGATTTTAAACTTTAATATGTTGATGGTTAAGTTCTAAATCGAAATGAGAAAATTTGACAGTGTGTGGTAACTTGATATGCTGCCGACTGTACAATACGGCCGATGTATCATTTTATATTGTCGGTACGGTCTGAACATAGGCTCTAAGAACTTTCGCGCACGTTCTCTCACTCACACTCGCGTCATGTCACCATTTGGTTCCAAATATATGATATTGCGCAGCCTCCTGCGCATAATTCGGACCGGCCATGATCCATCGGCCGTATTTTAGTTGTAAATGCTATCAAACTGCCATTTGTAAGACACTTAGTAATAACGAAGTATAGAAAACGCACTTATTATTTAAGATCACGCCTGTTTCAACATCTGACGGACGGACTACAATGATCTACGTATATTTATGTCAACACACATACACGCTCCGCCATCTTTACTCATTCAACGACAAAATGGAGTTTTTTTGGTTGTATTTTTAATAGGAATCCGATATTCTTATACTTAGGAAATGCCTAAAAATGATAATGTATTTAAATGAATATAATTTATGTAATGATGTTAGAAAATTAATGAAAAATTCACTTTACATCTTAACAAACACATTATGTATTTGAATATATTTTGTCTTTTCTCACTCAATAAAAAAAAAAAAAGAAATAGAATCAATTTAGAGATACATTTCAACGAAAAAATTATCTTTCATTCACATAGTTATTTAAACAAAATTATGTGAACGATCAATTCCCTCACATAGTTAAGTTTTACGCTTTAAATATTCGGTAAATATAAGTTCCTTACTAAAATAGTAACCCTTAAAATGGGGACAACACTACTGCAAATACTCGTAAGCCCCAATAATAAAAACTGAGCGAAATAGTGTTGTCTCTTTCACTCGTACTGTAAAGAAAGAGACAGAACTCAGTTTTTATTAGCGCGAGAGTAGAATTATCATTAGATTAATATAATATAAAGGCCGGAGTCGCGTCAAAGCCGTTTTCAAGTCACTATTTCGTATGTTTGTACGTTTAGTCGATTTTTAAACATACCATAGACAAAATCGACTATTTGTTATTTATTTTTGAAAGGCATTCCGCGGCTCCGCCTCTCTAGTAACGATCGACAATGCGCCAAACCAAGTACTAGCTAACGTTATCTCTAGTATGTATTAGTTCGCACAACACTTCTGACTGCTTATCTGCAACAGTGCAGTAAATATTCTGTTGACAAAAAGAGAAAAATGTTAGAAAAATATATTTATATTTACACACTTTTTGTGGGTCCAATTAATGTAAGAACTAAACTCTTCACTCGATCAAAAATATCATATTTTTCAGGGAATCAAATATTTTGTAGGTTGTTTGAGCTGATGTGCATGTATTTTTTTTCCCCTTAATCAATATAGCACAGAAATATAAACCCAAGAAAAGTATTAAAGGTAAAATGTTAGTACCGTTTGTTGCTCAAAAAAATGTTTTAAACTCCCAACAATTTTCTACTGAAACGGTTACACAGTTCAAACGTCCGTTATTGTCGCGGCCATAATGTGACGTCATCTACCACGATACTGCTTTGTTTACTAGTGTAGCGCCGTCGGAGTCAGCCACTCTCTATAGCTGGGGGGGATAGGACAGCATAGCAGTGGGGGGAATTGTATCGTTAGTATAATAACCGGCATGAGTCGTGAGCACAGATAGGCAGTAGTGGGGGCAAGCTAGCGCATGTACACTTTCAGCTAAATAAAAATGATACGCGAGAGTCCAATAGACGACGAGTATGACTGACGAACCAATCGCATGCAGCTAGGTGCCCCCCGGCTTCTTCATTCCGCCAAACACCAAAAAATTTACTACTGCGCAGGTGTTAGTTTGTGCTCACGACTCATGCCGGTTACTATAAACTGTGTACTCACGATGCTATTGCGGCGTCTGCGGAGAGGAGGAGCGCGAGTGCGCCGCCAGCGACTGCTGCAGCGCCGCCGGAGTCAGCCACTCTCTATAGCATAGCAGTGGGGGGAATTGTATCGTTAGTAAACTTGCTCACGAGAAAAAACCGACCAAAGTGCGTGGCGGACCACGCATGGTGACGGATTTAGTAGTCGTGATGAATATTTAAGCATGCACAGTATTATTTTTATCGACAGAAAAAATATGCTTGTATTTCTCGAAAAAACTTTTTTTTTTTATGGTTATCGCACAACAAATTCGGGATTTTCAGACTTTCCCTTTTTTGCTGTGAGACCTTGCTTCTTGGCAAATTTCATTATTCTAGATCAACAGGATATACCCTATAGGTTTTGATTTATATAAGAGTGTCAATAAATGGCCGTATTTTTTTATTGCGTCGACTTAGAGGCTTGATTTTTTACGCTTGCTAGGGACTGTACATTTAACCATAAAAATGTATACCTCCACGTATTAAATATTTTTATTTAAAAGGCTCTCTCGCTTCCTGTTTTGCTAGAAGCACGGCACGACGAGAAACAAAACACTCTTTTTGGTAGATTTAGTAGTAATTGGTAAATATTTCAAGACAATTTCTCAGATGTTAAGACAATTTCTCAGAAAAGCTGAAGGCTTGACTGTTTTGGGCGACAAATATGCATTAATTGACTGCAGCTAAAGCCAATGCATTTTGTATAACCTACCTAATTTCTATCAAAGCCGCGAGGAGAGAAGATTGCTCGTACAGAACCAAGGTAAGTGGCGTATAATGACAATAATGCAAGAGCGTCTCCTTTCCAATTTGGTGCAAATCGGGCCTAATGAATACAAGAAAAGCTAAAGAAAAGTGATGAACATAAAGAAGAGATATCCATATCGACACGAAAAAGCGGAAACGTAGTAACCCACAAAATGAAAAATGTTCACCAGAGCCGAAAAACGTTTGAGATTTCAGAAAAAAAATCTGAAAACACCCACACTGCTCAAAATTTCAACAGCGTTGTAACTACCGGAATCAAAAATTTTCAAAATGATTAATTGGTGTAAATGCAAAATGATAAAAAATGCAATTTTTTACGCTATTTACAGCAAAATTCAGGTGGTCCCTTAAAAAAATAGGGTTGTTTTAAAACGCTGTACAAAATTTTCTATTAGTCGTAGAGTTACGGGAGTCGAACCATTCGACGCAGAATTTTGTTATGATTCCGAATCTGCAATAAAAAAAAATTGACTTGGGTGCGGGCCTACTACGTTTCCGCTTTTTTGCGTCGTATGGTAACATGACTGGTAAAAATAAATACATGCCATAAAACGGATTTAAAAAGACGCATAACGAAGCCATGAGTCGCTTGTACTCCCCCGTCATTCTGTTGTTTTTTTTTTTTTGTACTGGACCGTACTTGGGAACCTTCTGGTTACAGAGATATTGAAGGTCGAAGTACCAACAATTTTTTTGCGAAAACAAGTTTTAAATGTTGTAATAACTTAAAATAACCCCACAACTTCTGTACCGTCGCATGCATTCACAATGTTTTGCAAGTGTTACATTGGGCGCTGCTGTAGTAAATAGCGATTTTTCACACCAGAAATAAAAGTTATTTCCCAGCAGTAATATTTGCTCAATTTTACTTAGTTTGACTTAAGAATGCGTAGATAACGGCTATGTGATGAGTCTAGTTACACCCATTATAAAAGAAGAAAAGAAAAGAAAAGTAAACGACACAATATACATTGACACTCACTTGGGCAGACACCGCTGCAGGAAGGGCACGCACGAACTCACGTACGCCAGTCGGTTCACCCACGCCGGAATGTCGTGGTCGCAAAGTGCCTGGAAAGACATACATCTAACATTTTAAAAGGGGCTACTATTTAATTGCCCCATTTCCTCCCGTGGCTGTCGTAAAAGGCAACTAAGGGACTTAATAGAGAATGGGCAGCAGCGTTCTCTATGCATTTTTAACACCATACTGCGATCGCCAACCCGCCTGCCAAGCGTGGCGATTATGGCAAATCCCCCCCTTCCTGGGGAGGCCTATGTCCAGCAGTGGACGTCTTTCGGCTGAAATGATGATGATGATGATGACTATTTAAAACAGACTTATTCCACTAATCCCCCCTGAGAGAATCCCCGTCAGTAGGGAACACTGAAGCCTAATGTAAAAAAATCACTTTCCTTGACTGTAACCACGTGTTTCCATAATTAGGGCTACCAAATAAGTCTTTTTTTAAAGGCTTATTCCACAAATCCCCCCTGAAAATCCCCCTTAGGAGGAAAAGTGGAATCTATAAAAAACAGTCTAGAATTCACCCCTGATAATCCCGCTTAGGGGGGAAAACTAGAATTGAAAAAAAAAATATCTTATTCCAAGACCCTCCTGAAAGTGTTTTTTTTTACATTAGGGTTCAGTTTTCTCCACTGAGGGGGATTCTCTGGGGGATTAGTGAAATAAGCAGGGGTGAATTCTAGACTGGTTTTTATATATTCCACTTTTCCTCCTAAGGGGGATTTTTCAGGGGGGATTTGTGGAATAAGCCATTATTTATAATTGCAAAGATTGTGCCATTCCTGATTAATTTTGTCTTAAGATTTTAAGTAACAACTTAGGATCTAATTTCGTAGCACTTGGAGGAAGAATAATATTTGTCGGCTTAATGCTTGCCAATTTTGGGAACATTATAATGTAAATATTCATTTAATATTTTAAAGTGTAAAAAAATAAACATTTAATGAAGTAATGAGTACTTAAACATATAAAAGTACTGACAGGACTTAATTAACAGTGGCTCCATTGACTACCAACTTAAATTGTCCGTATCGTATACACAAATCACAACTGTCATTATAGTTGTATGCAATGGTTATAAACACGGAAAATTGCAGAAGTCCTCTACATCAATTTGCTGCAAACAATTAATCTTCCTGAATGTACATATAGGGTATTTCAATGAGAACAAGGTATCTTTGACAGCTGATAGCGGACATGTTAGATTGTGTATTGGCGAGAATTTTTGTTAAATGAGTCATGTAATGTTCGGCATTTATCAAGAAGAGTCACTATCTACTGTTGAAGTGGAACAGCGCGTTGAAATGATTAAAGTGTATTATCAAAACAGCAGTTCAATTTGTCAAACGTTTCGCGTTGTCAATTTATTGAAAGAGAAAAAGAGAAATATAACAGGTTCCTGATCTCAAGATTCGGGAACAAGACATGGCTTCCAAGATCATGTGATTTTTAACGCCTCTTGATTATTTTTTGTGGGGTTATGTGAAATCACTGGTTTATGCAAACAAGCCAAGAACTGTCGACGACCTAAAGGATAACATCACACGCGTCATCAATGAAATAGAGTATTAAGTCAAAAAGTGGTGGAAAATTGGACCTCTCGTATTCACGAAGCCGAGGTGGTCATTTATATGATATGGTATTCTATACATAATGCCAAAAAGTAAGCCTTCAAAAAAATACAATTTATTCAAATTGTAAACAATCAATGTGTTTTTATTTCAATTAAAATATACCCGGTCCCTATTGAAAAACCCTGTACATAGCACCACTACATTATCGCCGATGAGATTTGGCAAAGGTGTAAGTTTTAAGAACACCCATGATTCGTCTCCTCCAGTAAGACCTAATGTTAAACTCCCCCTTAAACTCGAATTAAATTACCAATATCGACATAGATATTTCATTCCGCATTATTTATTATCTCCGTTTGTTGCTTTCTAATCTCTATTCCCTTCCTGTAACCGTCAGTAGAAAGTCAAGCGACAAGTGTTGAGATAAGTTCGTTTCCGACATCCCGCTACCCCGTGTAGTTTTGTTATCATGAAATACAGGCTGTATTTTAAACTTGAGCGACTATCGACAGAATAATTGGGTTTAATATTTTAAACTTCCAGTATACGGATAAATAAAGATTTATAAGTTTACATGGTATGGACACAAAATTTTAGAACGTTATCTAGACAACGAGGTGCAAACTTCTCAGCGTTAGGATAACATAGGCTGTTAATAAGAAATGTGTTCAAGGCATAATTTACGCCGATTATCTTGCCCCATGTACACAAAAAAGCTGCCGTGCCGGGCTGATTTGGCGGGTCACTTCAACCGCTCGGCTAGCGACCGCTGACCAAATGTCTGCTGTACACAACCCTGCCCCGTGCCCTGTCGTCGTCGAATTCCGACCTAAAAAAACTGCTCTTTCTGCTACAAAATAAATAATGTAAAGCGAGCCTTGCGTGTTCACCTACACGTGGTTGCGCGGGCGCCGACTAACGATCAACACAGAGCTGATAATACCGCGTTATCGCTAATTGTGCTATTGTGTTCCACATAATTGACTTCTAATCATTGTTGTTCCTCAGTTCCGTAATAGCAGATAACTTGTTTGTTTTAAACTTGTCTCTTTAGAGATTGAATGTTGATTGATTCGAGTTTTGACGGAAATTGTGAGTGATTGCTATTTTAACAGGAGAACAATTATGTTATTTAATCAAATCTTAGTTAGTCAGAGTTTGTAACTAATATTCTTGAATCTTCGCGTAGGTTATTATGGTATCGGGTATGGTTGAGTAGTATAGTGTGGCGATTAGGTTATAACTACAGATCGGATAATCGGATGCATATTTATCTAAAGTTGAGGTGTTGGCTATGGAATGCACTTTTGTATCGAAAAAATCCCGTGATTCCTGGATCCACTAATTTAGAATTCTGATTATAGAATAGAATGTATATTTACTTATGTTCAGGTGTTGGCTAATTTGGTATGCACTTTTGTATCGATCGTGAAAATGTCGCTATTCAGGAATTAATTTTACTACCTACTGAAGACTATAGAATCGAATGCTAACTTATAGTGTCATCATCATCATCATCTCAGCCGAAAGCCGTCTGCCCCAAGCACTGCCACCTCGACCGGTTCCGTGCTTCCCGCATCCAGCGGATTCCTGCGGCTTTCACAATGTCATCAGTCCACCTTGTGGGATGCCTTCCTACGCTACGTCTTCCGGTACGCGGTCGCCACTACAGAACCTTTCGGCCCCAACGGCCATCCGTTCTGCGAGCAATGTGCCCTGCCCATTGCCACTTAAGTTTGGCAATTCTTCAAGCTATGTCTGTGGCCTTGGTTCTCCTGCGAATCTCTTCATTTCTGATTCGATCACGTAGGAAACTCCAAGCATAGCCCTCTCCATTGCCCTTTGGGTGACTTTTAGCCTTCTAATAAGGCCCATTGTGAGCGACCACGTTTCAGTGCCATAGATCATCACTGGCAACACGCACTGGTCAAAGACTTTCGTCTTGAGACACTGCGGTATGTGGGACGAGAAGATATTGCGTAGCTTCCCGAACGCTGCCCAGCCGAGTCGGATTCGATGATTGAACTCTTTCTCTTATGGTGTAAAGTTAAATAATACCACATATTTAAGAAGTCGTTTCCATACCATGTACCCGACTAGTTATGCATTCCCGGATTTTCTGGAATCCCGGGATTTATTTATATTAACAAAAAAATATTGAAGATGCCGCTTCTATAATTTCATAGCCAAAAATTACTTTAGGTAAACATGCATCCAAATATCCGATCTGTAGTTACCAAATTAATTGAAGCCTCGTATTGTAGAATACGTATTTTAAACATACACAATTAAAATAATTATACTCCATTTATTATAACATTAGACAAATAACTGTTCTCACCCTTTCGTTATTTCGATGTAAACGTTTAATAAACTCCGTTATTTCACGATAAATACAAAGCACTGTAATCTATTTACCATTTACATAAAATAAATAACTCTAAAGTGCAGTAATTTCAACAATATTACACAATAACTGTCGTTATTTAGCCGTTATTTGTAATAACAATTAACATTCTATCCGTGGGATCATTTTTCGTTTTAGTATTTAACAACATTAACTTAATTTGTGATTATTTGGTAACAATACCGTAAAGTTTGTGTTGAATTGTTGATACCATCGCCCCGCGCGTGTCTAGTGCCTTATTATCAAGGGAGGCTTATTTCGTGACAATTTTTACGCTATTTATTTTGATTGAAAAATTTAGTTTTCTATTTTTTAAATTAATTATATTATTATCTTAACAGACTAATAACAACTTCTAATAACCGCTGTACTATTTAATGTGATAACCTAATCGCCACTCTGTATACTTCAATCCATACTAATATTATAAATTCGAAAGTAACTCTGTCTGTCTGTATGTTACGTTTTTACGCCTAAACCACTGAATCCATCGTCATTAAATTTGGCAGAGATATAGCCTGGAGGACTAAGGACAGGCTACTTTTTTACGCGATAACCGACATTCACGCGGGCGGAGACGCGGGCAAAAGCTAGTAAATAATAGTTTAAAAAACATGCTTTTATAGAAAATCTAACTTTTTTAATCTATTATTAATTTTTCATTTTTAGTTGGATTTTCTATAAAAGCGTGCTTTAAGGTATTTTTATTTTTTTATATTGAATTATCATCGGTCCTTGATAAGTTTGCCAAATTTCGAGTTAATCCGACGTTTTGAAGGGGGTCAAAATCTTGTGGAAAGTTTCCGTTACATAGGCACATACGTATGTATCTAATAAAAGCGTGTTAAAAACAAGCTTTCAGAATGAAAACACCCTCAATAAGTAGTGAGGGTGTTTTCATTCTATAAGCTAGTTTTTTATTGTGTGGTTGTTTCTGTAAAATATCTTAAGAAAGAGCCGTTAGTTTAACCAACAGACAAATTTATCAATCAATTGGTCAATTTTGTACAAAATTTGTCCAAAATGTTTATTTAAGGTAACTTATTTATTTAAACTTCATGTACAATAGTGGTATATAGGCGTACTTAATGCCACAAGACATTCTCTACCAGTCAACCTTTGGGTTAAATATAAAAAACATAGTGATAGGGTACAAAAATAATGTCTAAAATACTGTAGTGACCTACACAGTCATACGAGTTTTTTTTTTTTTTTTTAGAACGGGCATCTCAGAGTGAACCACGAGGGGTTCGGACTCTTTAACCGTGCTATCCTGTGGTGCCTTAAGCTCCTAATAGAAATTTAAGGCCTCCCGCCAGGGCATACTTATAAACTATCCTACTGCACGCTAAGGGCACCCCCTGTGGGGTACGAACCTCGGCACAGTCGGGGGGGGGAGGAGTATGGCAAGGGACCGTCGGTGGCTGGATAAAATCAGTGTTTTGATTATTATCAGGGGGATTTTTTTTTATTTAAGACTGACCTCTAAAATACTAACTTCTTGATTACTAGAATTTATATACAGTCAAAACCGTTTATAACGACTTCAAAGGGACCGTCGGATTACAGTTGTTATAGCCGATTGTCGTTATAACCAAACACTATGTTAAGTAAACAAAAATGCTGGGACCTCAAAATTTCTTCGTTATAACCGGTACGTCGTTTTAAGCGAAGTCGTTATAAACGGTTTTAACGGTACTTTAATTGATACTAATACACATATACAAATAAAATAAACTAATAGATATTTTAACAAATACCACCTAATAATAATTACTATGACTAGACTACTAATTGAGAGATCACCACCATTGATTTAATTTACATTAAAAACACGATAAAAGTAATAACTTAAACTTGAACATTAGAATAGCGTCCTAACCTATGATAACCTTCCGGACAGTTAGACAATAAATCAAAAAGCCAAAGTATGTTAAATACCAAAGCCTGCATGCTAAACAGCAGCTATTTATTATAACTTAACATTAAACTTGTCGACTTTGTCACTTGTAATAAATTAGATTTGGTTTGTTTGCAATTTGTATAAAACGGCTGTCACCTTGACCGATTTTGATGGAGGTAAGTTCTATCGGCTTATTCCACAAATCCCCCCTGAAAATCCCCCTTAGGAGGAAAAGTGGAATCTATAAAAAACAGTCTAGAATTCACCCCTGATAATCCCGCTTAGGGGGGAAAACTAGAATTGAAAAAAAACTTATTCCAAGGCCCCCCCTGAAAGTGTTTTTTTTTACATTAGGGTTCAGTTTTCCCCACTGAGGGGGATTCTCTGGGGGATTAGTGAAATAAGCAGGGGTGAATTCTAGACTGTTTTTTATAGATTCCACTTTTCCTCCTAAGGGGGATTTTCAGGGGGGATTTGTGGAATAAGTCAGTTCTATCATGGGCGTACCCAGCATTTATTTGGGGTGAAGATAGTAAGTAGATAAAAGAAAAGATAGAAAATCAATCAATTAAATTTTAATTATTAATCTTAAGATAGTAAATTGCAGGCAACTCTAAACATCTACTCTGTTTAATTAATTATATTTCAGATCGCCGTGAAGTAAAATTGGGAATCAAACGAGCATACCTGTTAAGCGAAGTCTTGATTCTAATTTTATGAACGGCGATCTGAAATATAATTACCCACCCACCACTAGCTAACAGCCCCAAAGCTGCAATAATTAGTATACCTAATTCAATTCCCTTTTCAGGTAAACCTATTGAATGCAAGTATGAGTAACTACTCTTTATAGAAAACAGAAAGAAAACTTATTTTATTTCTAAAAATCGCGATTCAAATCGCGTGACACTTATAACATCGCGATTTTATGAAATAAAAAAAGTAAATATTTTTTTAATAGGTATACTGTTTCACGTATCTTCTGTGTGTTGGCAACCCAGTGTGTCAGTTGTTTTAGAGATCATAGGCTAGAAAAACAGCTCTGTTTTCTATAAAGAGTAGTTTCTCATACTTACATTCAATAGGTTTTCCTGAAAAGGTAATTGAATTAGGTATACTAATTATTGCAGCTTTGGGGCTGTGTGACCGCGTTGTTCTTATAAACTCGGCAACGGTATTTTTTTATTTTTATTTATTCCATCCTTTAGAGAATTTATTCCGGAAGGGTTAGTGTACAATTGATTAATATTAAACATACATTAAATAAATAAATCTCCATGTTTTCCATGTTTTGTCTAGTCATAGAAACCGTGCGAAGCGGGCCGGAACGCTAGTAAATAAATTTAATTTGATTAGTAAATGACTCACCAAACAAAATGCTGAAGTGAAGTGATTACAATTGTTGTTCATAAGGTGGTACCTGGAACAGATAGTAAATATGCGTTAATAGATTATATTGTATAACAATAATATAGTTACAGTGTACCCACCATGCACTCAAAAAAATAGATTATTATTTGCATGTGGATACTTTCTGAACTCTTAGAAAAGATATTCGGATTTTTAAATAAAGAAGCCAAGACAGTAAGGAGCAATCACACTATCATTTTTGCGAATAAAGTACTCGTAACATTGCTAATAGTGAACTGTGACTTGATGTCACATCACACTATGCCACTTACGCCAACACTATGAAATAAAGAAGACCGTAAAAGAAATCATATTTTCATTTATAAAATAGTCGTAACATTGCTGTAGTGAAGTGTGACTTGATGTCACACTATGCCACCTACGCCAACGTGACGTAACTTGAGTCCAGATAGTGTTCAAACTATAAAATAGACCAGATAAGGGCATAATAAACACTAATATTTTCAGTTTTGTTAATAAAATACTCATAGTAAGTGGCGTAGTGTAACTTGATGTCACATTATACCATTTACGCCAATATGATGCACCTTGAGTCCAATAGAGTTTTTACTATGAAATATATAGTATAGGACCAATAAAGGTAACTCATATTTTCAGTTTTCCTAATTAAATACGCGTCATAGATTAGGGTGCATAACTCGAGACGGATGTACTTTAGAGCTGAGCTGCCATAGTAACTATTGTTTGAATGGAAGTACTCTACACATGTAATAAGGTGGAGTTAGTGTCTTTTGGGCACCATTTTTTTTCCCTTTGGCAGAGATATAGCCTGGGATATGGAGGACATAGGCTACTTTTTTACGCGATAACCGACATCCACGCGGGCTGAGCCGCGGGCAAAGGCTAGTATAAACATAATCTAAAATATTCATATAATAAGTTACTAAGAAAACGCTCTAATTTAACATTATATTTTTCCTAATCATTAATAACTTAGATGTGATCATAAAATCATTAAAAGTCGGTTATCGTCGCCTTCAGACGCAGCTGCTGAGGATTGCATAATGGAAATACCTTTATTATACCACTGCCCGAACCAGGGATCGAACCTACACACGGCTCCACAGTCCCACAATCAACAGACGGCTGCTAGACCAAAAATCAAGCTATTTTAGAATTATTAGCTACTAGCTTTTGCCCGCGGCTCCGCCCGCGTGGATGTCGGTTATCGCGTAAAAAAGTAGCCTATGTCCTTCTCCATATCCCAGGCTATATCTCTACCAAATTTCATGACGATCGGTTCAGCGGTTTAGGCGTGAAAACGTAACATAAAGACAGACAGACAGACAGATAGACAGACAGTTACTTTTACATTTATAATATTAGTATGGATAGTATGGATTATGGTTTCTAGCATATTTTATAAACAACATACTTATAGATTAATAGACGTAAAAGATGAATCATTATTCGTTATTTAGATTTACTAAACAATTGAACATCATCCGCGTGTGAAATAACGTCATCGAAATCCTTTTTATTCCTACAACAAACAACAACAATTGTCGTTAGTACACATGGCCACAAATCAAGCTATATATTTCCAGTTTAAGCTGATCTCGCATTGTATAGGATTTCGGTACAATGAGAGGTCTGCTTATACTGGAATTTGTAGCTTGATTTGTAGGCGTGCGTACATACTATTGTATATCATACACATTTAGAACAATAAAACTGTCCGTCTGTCTGATCGCGATAACCTCTGGTACCCACCCGAAGCGACGCGCGCTTTACTTGTGGTTACCAGGTGTACAAACACGCTGTGAATGTGTGAAAGAGTGTGTGAGGATGAGAATGTGTGTGTGTGTGTTATGTTCTGACGCTACTCGTCTTGACGCATACATTCACATCGTGTAAACCGGGTTACCGCAAGTAAAGCGCGCGTCGCTTCGAGGGATAAAAATCTATACAATAAATAAAATTAAAGTGTCTGTTTGTAATGTCAAAATAATAGCTTTTTACTAAATGCATATGAAAGTATACAGGATCAAATTTAATTCGTTTAAATCCTCATAAGGGATCTTTGTACTCATCATTATGAACAACTTTTACTATGGGACCAAACCTGAAATCGCGAAGAAAAAAATCTGCTGTTCCCTACATTTATGTTCGTATAAGACAGTCAAAATGTAGGGAACAGAAGTTTTTTTTTTTTTCGCAATTTCAGGTTTAGTCCCATAGTAAAAGTTATTCATAATGATGAGTACAATGATCCCAGAGGATTTAAACGAATTAAATTTGACTGTGTATACGGAACATACTTAAAAAAAAACTGTCTCTTCCGGCTAATCTCGAAACGGCTGGACCAATTTTGACGGGACTTTCACTTTTACTTTCGACTAGTTTCTGCAAGAGGGTGCGTAAGCTTGCATTAAAAAAAATACATTACGAACAGACACACAGCTATACTAAAACTTGATGTGTCATGTTATCACAAGTACACTACACACGGGGTCCACAAAGACGAACTTTTTCAACAAATTGAAGTGCCATATAAACTGATAATCGTCTCTTTGTATGTGTGTGTAACCTGGACAGTAAAACCTAATGGTTTTGTAATAATTTTAGTAATAGGTGTAATCTCTGAGGCATTTAGTTAATTACTTTCTGTATGAGTATTGTAGGTGTTCGAAAATGTTTCATGTTATATTTTTTGTTCTCAATATTTTGGTTTGGTTGTTGACAACCTAATTGCTTTCAAAATCAAAATATTTTAATTCACATAAACCATGGGCACTTATGAAACGTCAGAAACTAGATGCACGGTTCCAATTGGTTGCTTCCTATGGAGAAAAGCCGGCAAGAAACTCCACGGTTACTCTTTTAAAAATAATTGGCTTTTACTATTTTTCCAAATAACAGTGTTAATAGGTATGGGAGGAAGGTATAACCTTTCAACAAGTACCAGTTACTTAATAAAATAGAAAGTGGTCAACAAATCTTCAGACTACGAGGCCGACAACGTTCTCACATTCACAATATCGAAAATAATCTATACAGTGTGAGTCTTTATAATGTGCACATATCGAAATGAGGGAATCTATGCTTAATTTTATCTACGGAAAAAATAATAAAATTATTTTTTATGGAGTTTTTATTTTCTAATTTTTATTTCAAAATTTCTCAATAAGACGCCCTCTTATTGAGAAATTTTACAATTATTGTAAAAAATGATGAAAAACAAAACAGATTTTTGCTTAAAAAACCATGCTTCTTTTCAATTGAGGGTAGTTTTTTCCCCAATTTTTATTTTATGAGGACGCCTAATTACTTCCAATCATTATGGAGTTTGTTTTATCGTGATAAATCATTTAGTTTAAAAGTTACACCGTTTTGTTTACACTGGGAACAATTTTTTTTTTTATTCCTTAAAAAGTTAAATAAAATATTTCGATTTTTTTTTATATTTTTGCCGTAGATAAAATTATGCATAGATTCCCTCATTTCGATATGTGCACATTATAAAGACTCACACTGTATAAAACATTTTAAAATAATATATAAAAATAAAAAACTATTTAAACCAAATGACATGATTGCCATTAAAATTACAATATCAAAACTGCATCAATATCACAAACATTATACCCAAAAAAGCGTCTAAATTTGAATTTCATGGGCTACTCTGGTGCTTACGCCTTGAAATCTTTTTTACAGATACTAAAAGGGGTAGCTAATATCCATACTAATATTATAAATTTGAAAGTAACTCTGTCTGTCTGTCTGTCTCGTCTGTATGTTACGTTGTCACGCCTAAACCGCTGAACTGATCGTCATGAAATTTGGCAGAGATATAGCCTGGGATATGGAGGCTAGTTTTTTATGCGATAACCGACATCCACGCGGGCGGAGCCGCGGGCAAAAGCTAGTGAGTTATAAATAATACATACCTGTCACCGCGGAACTGCTTGCCTAGCTCTGTTACGAGTCGTCTCACTTCTTCTTCGCTGAAGTCCGTATAACCTATGTGTACACTTTGTCTGCAACACAAACAAACATAATTATTATTATTACCATCAAGTTTTACAATTGTACGAGTCATGTATCGTACATGGCACGCGCGCATTGCATAGATCAGCACTTTTCAGTCGCCTTGCACAAATTATAGTGTAAAGGTACGCGTCCATTGGGCCGCGCCTGACGCACCGCACGCACGGCCCGCAACGGATTGAACGGATTTGCCGATGTCATGCGTCCACTGTACCCGGATTTTTTCTTTAGTTACGAGTGTTTTCTTGTCGTAAGTTGACGTATTCGGTCATGCAGATTGACGGAGATATTATTATTATTAGTTGCTTGTTGGAAGATGAAGAAAAACGAACTAAACGTAGAATGTGGGTTCATAATATCAATTTGAAGCGACCAATTTTTGGAGAGTATCATTCATTATTTGTTCCCGATTTACATCATGATGAAGAAAGATTTAAAAAATAAATTAAAAAATGTTATCTCATAATATTTTTTTTTTTTCTCAAATATTGTTTCTTCTTTGCACATTAAAATAATGTGGATGTTTTAAATTGTATAATTCTTCATACCTTTCTACCAATATTATCAATAATGCGTCATCCATTTTATTTTTTTGTCGTAAGCTCAGGTAAAACAAAACAACACGTGCGGCAGTGGACGATGTCAGCGGCTAACTGATTTGTGTGACGTCACCGGCATGCAACGCATTTTTTGTACATAATTGCCGGCTTTCGATGCGGGCGGCGCGGATAATGGACGCAGCGCTATGTAAAATCATACAAAGCAAACTAAAATCCGTTACGTGCCGTGCGTGCGGTGCGTCCGGCGCGGGCCAATGGACGCGTACCTTAAGCCGGTCATACACGGGCAACTCGAGCAGTTAGTCAGTGATCAATATACACGGACCGCTCGAGCTGTCACCTCCCCTCTCGCGCACGTCAAACACAAAGCCCTACTTTTTTGGCTGAGCCGCAGTCACGTAAAATCTCGAAGTCATTTATGTGACATCCACTGGTCCCACTCGGAAGAAGGAAACATTTATGACGGACTGATTTTATAATCAAATTTAGTGTTAGAATTGGTTGCCTGCTGTAGAACTGTTTAGTTTATATCTTCTTCGTCGTTACCTCAATGCTGAGACACATAGGACGCGTCTCCAAGTCATGGGGTCTTCTGCAGTTTATTCTACCTGAATCGAAACTGTTCTCCTAACTCCCGCTCGTCTCTTGGCGTGATCTCGAACACGCCGGTGAAGGCGTACGGATGTCCGCCGTACGCCCACTCCGAGCCGTGCACCTGCACCCCGCTGTGGAACACCCCGACACCTGCGCCCGCCGTGTACCTGAATATAAAGATGTGATTTTAATATGTTGCCATATGCTTCATTAAAATATTTCGAACACTTTATTAAACAAAATGCAATGGCGTTTCCCTACGTGATCGAAACAGAAATGAAGAGATCCGCAGGAGAGCCAAGGTAACCGATATAGCTCGAAGAATTGCCAAACTTAAGTGGCAATGGGCAGGGCATATTGCTCGCAGAACAGATGGCCGTTGGGGCCGAAAGTTTCAGGATAGGCCACCTTTTTAAGTACTTGTCAATAGGACCGCAGATCCGGGCTACTGTGTTACAGCTCGAGACACCGCTTCGCCATTTCATCCAAACTAGCATTAGCATTGTTTGGTTCTTGTTTTAGTATAAGTGAACTAGGGACAAATCTGAGACTTAAACGTAGTACCTACCGTAGAATTTTTATTAGAGCGCGTATTTACACACACTTAGCAATGTGTTTTTATTCTAGCGTATGGCACTCGTGTGTTGCAGCTGAAAATCAGCGTCAGGTGGTACATCTTGTGGTATCATTTGACATTATTACTGAATTGAGGCCCTTTTAGCATTATAATCATTCTTTTCTGTTTTTTATAGTTTGAATGTGTATTTTTTGCTGTAATGCCAATACAAACGCATTTTTCATTCTTTATTTTTATTGTGACAAAGTCAAGTACGCGCCTCTTTTCCGCCAGTTCGCTTTTGAAACATCGAAATTTAACATGCTACTATGGAGCGAAGTCAACCGGATTTTCCCGGACCGAGTTTTTCCTATGTAGTCTTAGGTATTTAGAAACCCTGCAAATTTTGAAACATCGAAATTTATCATACTACTATGGAGCGAAGTCCACAGGATTTTCCCGTACCGAGTTGTTCCTATGTAGTCTTAGTTATTTAGAAACCCTCCAAATGTGTTACTTACCAGTTGGTCCAGTACATATCGTACACGTTGAGCACGACGGCCGCCTGGCCGGGGCGCGCCGCGCGCTGCTCGCCCCGCCGCGACAACAGCGACATGCACGACGGGAACATCGCGCAAATGCCGCACGACTGTGTGTTTACAAAGAGACATGTTAGAGTAGGTCATGATGGTTTTATGAAGACCATGTTGGCTTGAAAGAAAACCCGAAATGAACCTTAACACGTTGACTGCCATGACGGACACCATGTGTCCGACGGCATACTTTCCCCGGAGCCGCACCAATAAATCGAGAATTGTCTAAAAATTGCGTTAGTAAAAACAGTCCAAACGCTGTCCGTCGGCCGCCTAGAGGCTTCTGAAGTGATCGAGGGCATGCGGACACATGGTGTCCGACGCGGCTCCCTGGACCCGATATACTGGCGGTCACGAGGGGTCCGCCACGGCCCATTGGGCTAAAGATGGTTTTTAGTCTGGCAGTCAATGTGTTAAGATACTTTGCGTAAGGTCGAAGTCACACAGCTACAGTACTCTCAGTTATTTTACCTTTGATTTTGCATCACTATCAAAATCACTGCGATTTTATTTGTTGTGGCAAAAAAGTTGCTCTTGGATTGTTGCCATTGACAAGTCTATCAAAATGACAGTGATCTTTATTATGTTTTTGATATGGTTGCTATTTGGTTGTTGCTGTCAGAGGTAAGATAAGTTGGAAAGGACTGTAGGTGCTTCGCTTAGTGCTAAATGCTACGCTGCGTCATGGGGTCTCAACTCGAACAAATTATACTCTTGAAGAAAATTCATAGATGGCAGCATAGGTAACAATTATGAAATTAACAATCACCAAAAATCGGCAGATTTTGGCTGAAGTAAGATTAGTAAAAATCAAAACATCCTTGTTTAATGTTGATTTATCTATTTACAATCATAAACCACGTATTTTCAACCAAAAAGATAAATTAAGCCTTTTTTTACTTTAATTCGAACCCATAGAATGACAAAGTCAATCGTTTTGTTTAGAGCTCTTTTCACTTTTTTCTCGCTCAACAAACATACCCCTTATTGACCCATCTCAAAACATAATACAATACTGCTCACCCCCATAGCAACTAGCGTGATAATTTATACCTAGTAATTTAACCAGACCTATAGGGAATATCTACGTAAAATGTTAACTAAATCTGTCCATTTTTTGCGTGATGCTGGAACCTGGAACATCCATTCAGACAAATCGACAAATTAACTATATTTTCGGCATCAAAATCGTTCCCAGACCTCGTGGCAATAACTTTTTTTTTTTTTTCAAAAATATTCTATGTACAGTTTTGACTTCGCTACGATTTTATTATATATATAGAAGATTTTGGTTAGGTACTTCTGGGTCATGGTTATTTTTACTCAGTATTTTACTAAGACTTTTCCGTGGTTACTTAGTAAACCTAATTGAAATTCAAATAACCACAACACTAATTTATATACACATAAATTAATCAAAAATTCTAACAGTATTTCCTGGAAATCATGCTTTCCATCAAAATGACTCATAAGTAGTTACCTACTTTACGATCGGTAGACAAAATTATCTTTGTATACATGAGTTGAACTTTATGACTAAACTGATAATAGAACGATGTCGGTAGTCCAATACAAACGTATCTACAAATTCAAAGAGAGTTCATTTCAGCCAATCTAAGTTTGGAGACCGTTAATTTCAGCCAATCTAAGTTTGGAGACCGTTAATTTCAGCCAATCAAATCGAGCCGAGAATTATCTCAAAAGTTAGTCACCTTAATAATCTCATGAATTTGCTCATTAGGAATTATCTTTTGCTAAGATATTATATAGATATAGAATTTCATTAGCCTTACAAAATATAAACCTATAAAATCTGATGTATGTCGAAAGTCGTTGACCATGCCTTTAAAAACAACATTCATGACTGAAAAGTGAGACCGCGGCAGCACGTGTCGTTCATATCTACAAAATCTCTCTGTCTAAATATTAATTCTGACAGCTACTAATCAATTGCTTAGCAACCTCTTAGCGTTAAATAGCGTTTATGAATAAGAATTTTGCTAATCAGTTGCTTAGCAAATGATTAAAATTTAAGAGGCGTTTATGAATAATTCCTCAAAAGACCATTTCAGACACGGATCTACATGGTCCTCACATGATCTGACCAAGATTATGTCTGGACTTTAAAAGAGACTGACCCCTGAGTTTGTTTCGCCATTTCTTCTCAGGGATAGTCAGATAGGAAATGTCTACTTCCTCAAGCTTGTTTTTATATTTTTTATATGACGTGTAAAAGTGATTCCGATATCCTATTTACAGAATAAACGATTTCATTTCATTTCAATAAGACTGAAGAAGTGTATAATAGATTTAATTTAAGTATCTCTTAATGTTATATTCACTTTTTCTGTCCTTTAAATTTTTATTAATTTTGCAATAATTACCTATTATTAATAAGTTAATTTTGTTAGCTTAGTTGTTAACTATATTGTGCATGCTGTGGTCTCCTATAAGTGAAGTAGTACACCTGCTTAGTACCTGATGTTGCCCTTTATTTATGTGCCATGTATTGTGTACATCTTTTGTTGGAGATCCTAAATAAATAAACTACGAATTCTACGACAGTGCAAAAGCGAATATTATATTATGTAATTTTATCTCTTACTTCTTTACTGTTCTATTCTCTTTTTTAGTGTTCCTACGTCCGAATGAAAAAACGGAACTCCTATACGGGCAAATTAGAAAATTTTATATAAAAGTTTTGCGTACTGTACCGTGCGACACATCCAATGAAAGGGCTTATTGTATGTTTTTTTTTTTATAAGTTTAAAGTTATTTAAGTAAATAAATGAAAATTGACCCCCCCCGCCCTTATCTCCGAAACTACTGAGCCTGAAATTTTGAAAAAAAAAAAAAAAAATTGTTCTTTACTTAGGTATAGGAAAACTTTTAGTCTCATACAGCCTTATTTATAAAAATCTCGCTAATCACTGATTAGCCACTGTTTAGCTAACTAATTAGTTAGCTCTTAATCAATGATTAACTTTTCTTTATTTATAAACGCTAGTTAGCAGATGATTAGTTGCGAAACGAAATAGAGGTGAAATTATGCGTTCGGCACAGATTATAATCAAAATAGTCGACTAAAAAACATAACTTTAAGAATAAAGCCGTCAAAACCACGATTTTTGTATCTGTCGTGACTTTGACAAACAAAAGTCAAATAAATTATCGGAAAATTTGAAATTGAATAAAATAATTTATTATGTTTATTTCATTGTGTTTGCGGTGGTAGCAATGTAAATAATAAGCTCCAATAATTGGAGTAACCAGGAAAAGGTATTAATTTATCTCTGAATTTATATCTATTTACTAATGTAAACTGACCAAATGAATGTTGAAAGCAGTAGCCGATAATAGCTATGTATTTTCATGTCCTACACGCTTGTTAACACGAATATACTCTTTAAGAAGTGTATGTAGGTACTTGTGTCTATTTTATATTACTTCCTATTGCTTTTGCACCGGGGTTTCAGTGTCCTTTAATAACAATTATTATTCTTGTTTACAGATACAAGTTTGACTGCTGCTATAAAAGCCACTAGCACCAATACAATTCAACCTCGCAAAGACGGCGAGGGAGCTATAGACCATGCTACGTAAAAAATATGAGGAATGAGAGTGGCATGACAAAAGAATGGCACACATGTCTTTGGAGGAAGAATATTGGAAACGAATTTATAACAAAAGTGTGGCTTTATTATGTATCAAAATAATTTTTTTTCTATAAAATGTCTCTTTTTATTTGTGTGTGACTGCCATAACGTGGCTTTTCTTTAGTTCTGGGCCTTAGAACTGGCGCCATAAGATGAGGGGCACATGGGATAACACACTGGATAATCACTATCCCCGATGAGCTTCCTCATGAACTCATTCTCTTCAAACCTCCTGAGCACCTACTGAGCCTCCTCTTGATTGAGTTTTCCCAATAAATCCTTTCGTCATTTGTACTTCGAATGAAGAATATGTAACAGGTAATCAGTCTCGTAGCGTATTTAAACGAGCTTTGTAGGTCTTCTTCTGCCTACTACCCGCCGGCAGCGTTTCGAAATTATTCAATTCTTCTACGTCGTTTTGGAAATCCCGTAAAATATTGTTGAAATCCATATTTAATATAGCACAACTCGATATTAGGAACAAAATAACTTCGAAATACACAAAAATCTATTGAATCGAACAGCTGATTCAAGTAAAATCCGCCATCTTGCCTCTTAGCATCCTCTTAACAGGGCACCAGTGGTGTTTAATTCTGACAGCTACTAATCAATTGCTTAATAACCTCTTAGCGCGTTTATGAATAAGAATTTTGCTAATCAGTTGCTTAGCAAATGATTAAAATTTAAGAGGCGTTTATGAATAAGACTGTAAGTGTGTTCTTGGGATAAATTCATAAGCACAAGCACTTGGTCGGTTTTTTGTTAAGACACGTTTAAGCCAGGATCTACAATTGGTGCCAATGCCAACGAACAGGAACGTTAAGACAATCAGAGTTTCTCAAGCCTTAGATCAGCACACCATTTGCAAAGACACTTTCAATCACAATCAGAAGAATTTTGAAGGAAAAAGCTAATTCACTGCTTCACAAGTATGAAAAATTCGCTTGCTCCATAACGTAAATTATATTAACGAAAAGCATTGCCATTGTGTGTTACGTAATTGCTAATTTCTTACACCATACTTTACAGTTTTATTTTTAATACGGTTCTGCTGTATATTATATTGTTTCATATGTGTCTTTTAGTCTGTACATATTTTTTTTATTTCTTCTATTATCCCGCAGGATCTACATTTGGTGCCAATGCCAATTGCCAAGGTGCCAACGCGCAAAGGGAGAGCTAAGAAAGTCAATAAGTTCCTCAAGGCTTAGATCTGATTTAACTGATCTTAGAAACCACTACAGAATAACGTTGATTAAAAAAAGGTAAAGAAGAGAGAACATTTGTCTCTAACCTGAATCAAAGGAGCTAAATACCTCGGGGATTAATCAATAGTTGTCTCTTCCTTCATGAAGTTATGGCTTAGGTGTCACTAAGAACAGCGCTCTACAAGGATTTAGACGGTCTTTGACGAGTCACGAGATTTTGTAATCCGATTACTAGGTTAAGCAAAGTGTAAATAAATGATGTATCTTCTGCGCGGATTATAACTGTGTTCGTTCATCGGGGACAATTCACAATTCAACTGCAGATAAGTTGGGGCCCAAGACTGCTATTTTTATAAATTCGTCACTCCAACACGATCCCATTGTCATTTTGCTAAAAGTTCGTAATCTGCTAAATTCATAATGGTCGATCATTGGTCGGTCAATGGTCTCGTAATAGAATTGTATTACAATGGCATTTTGAACATTTATTCATGCCAGATTTCATTTATATATATTTTTACTTATGATTTATTAGTGTTATAAGCAATCTGAAGTAGTAGAAAGTTGGAAGTTTAGTAGGAAGTTTCATTTGTCATTATGTACGAGATTACCAATTCTTTCAATGGAGTGTCAGTGGCTGACTATTGGAAAGTCATAATGACGCCATTATATTAGTAGATTACCTAACTTGTCAAAATCAACAATTATGAAATCAATGATAGACCATTCTGACACTATTGTAATAGCAGACTTGAGGCCCTGGAAGCAGATGCACAATTTTTGTTTACTTGGTTTACTGTCAGTTTTTTTTTTTTTTTTTACCCCCTTTATTGCTCCCTTACACAGTGTAAGCCAGAATCTACAGAAAGAAGCCATGATGGTTACGTATTATGTATATCTGGGCCCGTAACATCATTATTTGAAGGACAGTGAAGATGCAGAGTGGGACAAGTTGACAGTAATAGATGTAGTTGCACCGGCACCATACATGGTTAAAAAATCTCTTGGCAAATATTGAACTGCATTTTATCTTTTGAACGCATGGATACCCTCCTGTAGTGCCGAGTTCCTGACCTAAAACAGCGCGAGTTTAAATATGCATCCCGACAAAATTTTACGGTCTCCCAGTCGTTAACCTAAATCTCACAAATATTGAGATGCGTGGGAGTAAACGATTGATGTTTGTTCAAAGCAGTTTCTTAAAACTTCATCTGTAATTTTAAACCTTTTCCTGATTCCTATACGAGTAGTTAGATAAAAAGCGTGGTCCGGAAGTCAATAATGGTGTTTGGCAAGTCCCTGATTACTACCATTATGAAAACTAATACCGTCCATCTTTTGCAAGTTAATTCAGATCTTTGTCAATCATGGACAATGTAACTTGTAGGGTCCACCTGGAAAGTTTTGCGCCGATAGACTTTATATGAACATTTTGGAGAACATAAACATATGTTATTTATTAAAATTCCGTTCGCTGAATAAACAGCAAAACCATTCCATATTATTTATCAGCAATAAGTCATAGCTACGGAATATGCATAATGTAACGCAGAACTACGTCAAACCCATTACAATGTTAATAGAATTTAAACACTGTAGATTAGGCTTGGTAGACAGACAGCGGATTGCCAAAGATAAGATATAGATAGATAGATAGATAGAATACTCTAAACGCTCTAGATATTCGCGTAAACTGTCCCTATCAGATAGTAGATTTATTCCCGAAAGTACATAATTGATATATTATGACTTAAATCTGGTAATTGGCAAATTTGACAGTAGGTAGTTGTAATAAATTATCTTCACTTCTCATGCTCTAAAAGTTCGTCTTTATGTCGAGCGTAGGCGACATAAAGTCGCTTTTTATGCTCTAGAGCATAAAGTAAATCTTCGTCGATGACCAAAGCAATAGGTCCAACAGCCACACGAACAACTTCAACTGCATAGAATAACCTCTTTATTTTAATTCGTTTCGTTAGTATTCTAAGAACAAGGCAAGGATACCAACAGCCAAAGTACACAATAAAACTTCACGAAATAAACTTTTATTTCGTCCATTTATTATTTTACATGTTGCCGTTTCATTTCCTCGCAATCGAAGTGAAAAAATAGAGTGTACAACTCGTCCATAAAACCCATTTTAGACTCTATATACGATAAACGTCTCGAGTAAAATGGTGCGTTTTATGCACTTGATGTACAATCTACTATTTTATAACATGACCTGTTACTTTGCAAGTGCATAATCAGCCTTTAAACTATTCGAGTGGGAGTGGGCTGTAATCTACCACTCAGGCCCAGTGCGGGTTGATAGATGTCAAATGTCTTCGAATTTTTGGTTCTAGGACATACCGGTTTCCTCACGATGTTTTCCTTCACCGTTTTGAGAGCAGTGGTGATGAAATTATTTACACAAAGTAAAGCGCCCACCTGAGTTCGAAGTTTCGAACCCATGGCCTACAACTCGTACGTCGAGGCCGTTACAACCGGGCCACCACTGCTCTTAGTAACATTGCAAGTAAACTCAATATTTTAACCAAAATATCACTGAAAGAAAGCACCTAATAACTTTTTCAGTCTATCCACTTGATAGCAAGTGGTCACCTTCGATTATGATGATCTGTAGTACCGAAGGCATCGCCAATGCGTTGCCATCCCGGAGACGACGCTGAAATGTCTCAAGTCCTTGTAATCCTTTCGATACCAGCACCCAGCATATGGTTCGTAAAATTATCGTAGCTATAGATGACTTCTCTTCATTCCCAGGACCCGATTAGCTGTACTAAATCTATATCCCTCTTTTCGAAGTTATTTGAGACAAACTAGAAGAATTGTAGATTTTTATTATTTTATTTTACGATGGGTTTGCTCTTGACTCTAGTTTAGGTCTGAGGTGACAGAGATAAAGTCGACTATGGAGTGAGCTTACCCAGAAGAAGTCTGTTCACTCTAACTTTGAATAGAATAGGGTTGTTTGCGTTCGGAAACACAGACGCAGGCAGAGAGTTCCACTCCTTTGCTGTGCGCATTATAAAAGACGTTTGAAAACGCTTAGTGCGAGCTGGTGGAATATCAACTAGGTAGGGTGGTAACTTGCAGTGCGTCTAGATATCCGATGGTAGGAGCGGGCCGGTGGAATGAGGTCATAGAGTTCACGGGCACACTCGCCGAAGTACAATCTGTAGAAGACCGACAAGCAGGCAACCTTGCGGCAATGAGCCAACCTGTGAAGCTTGGCATCCACTAGTTTTACGTCGCCAATGAGCCTATTAGCTCTGCGTTGCACCGAGTCAAGCGCAGCAAGTTAGTACTATAAAAAAAAAACTATATGGTAAATGGTGCAGGAATAGGATGAACAGCGTCCATTTAGTGACTCTGCCAGCGTCTTTGTTTCCTTCCACATAAATCCCGTGTGCCTTCTAAGCAAGAGTGACCAGGCATCTTCTGGGCGCGCTCGTTCTATCATAGATCTCATCCATCGCTTTCCATCAGGCAAGATCGAGGGTCCAATCAGTTCTTTTTTTTACAGATGTAAAGTTTAAAGTAAAGAAGCTTCAATATTTCTTCAGGAAAAACTACTACTTGTATTACTCAGGCTGTTAAAATTACCTGAAAAGAAGACCTCAAAGTAAATACAAAAACAGACCTCAAGTATTAGACGCTGAATTAATTAATGTGACTTAGAGGAAGCGCTTTTCGAGTTCGGCGTAACAGCAAGTCAAAGACGGCTCGTCAAAGGCAATGTCGAGGCCGCCACTTGCCACAAAGGCTGAACGCCTCGCTAACTACTGTCGTGCAAAACTGGCGCTTAGCAAGTGTTCACGCGATTTAACTAATGTTATACCTTTTTAGGTTTTTTCTTTTTGAGCATATGCCGTTATTTATGTTCATATGGGAAGCTCAAAATCTTATCGCCCATAATCGTCTGTTGCACAGTGTGGGTAGTTGTGATTCGGAGTTTCGGACCCCATATTATCTCGAATTTGTCAAAAACCTGATACTGTAAAACTGCCTATTATTCTTGCTGAATTGATCTATTTATATCATAAGTACACAAATTATGACTTGCAATTCGAATCCGCATATTGAAGATTTGGAAGCGCTACTGAATATTTATCACCTTTCTGATCAACTGTATTAATTGATACCCTACATCCAAATAACAAATCGTTTGTTTATTTAATGGTATTTAATTTTGTGCTTATATTCCTATAAAGAAATTAAAAACAACAGCTTATTAATTGGATGTGAAAGCCCCTATTTATACGCTAGTGTTATAATTGCAGGTGTAACACCAGTAGCAAGCATTTATTCACGCGATCCAACAAACATTACCAACAGCAACATTTTTCTACATTGATGAAGTTAAATAAAATTGATCAGTTCACCTTAGAGCTTACTGTTTAAACACGAACTCAAAAAAATTACAAAAATACTGCAACATCAAGTCTGTCTTTCCATTTCCCATTCATACAGAGTGCATAATACAATGCAAAAATTTTGTGCTTGAAATATCTTCCCAAAATTGGTCACATTACCTGTACAGGTTTTTTATTTTTTCTTAACATGCGTGTTAGTGTTTTAACCGCGTTTTAATTAACCAGTGCTAGCTATATTTAAATAAGTTAATGTATAAATCTTATCTACATGGCAGTTTTATTTGCCTCCTATTTTATAGCCCGGCTGATCGGTTACTTTCTTTTGTTTTCACTCTTGTAAACAGTAAATAAAGTGTAAATTACATATTTTCATTATCGTCGAACTTTTCTATGTTTATTTATTATATTAGCAAACGATATTAAACTCCAAAAATAGGGCTCTTACAACTGCAACTAGATGGTGACTGGCAGGCAAGGCGCAGCATAGAAACACTGACGACAGAAACATTGAAAGTTGTTCTTCTCAGTTAGGTGAAGTAGAAGTGAACAAAGACAGAAAAGAAAATGCGCGTCTATTGGGAATAAAGTTCGAAAACAAAACGAAGTCGCGATCAGCAACTACGTTCAGAATTAAAACAAAACCCAACGATACATACATACCCACATGACTTCTGAGACATCATTGCCAACAACGTAGGAAACAAACACATTTATTTATACTAAGACTAAAAACTCCTTGTTTATCGTTTAATTTCCAGCGGTCATGCGCGCCGAATTTAACGATAAAATCAAAATTAGAACAAGAAACATCATTGACGCGGCGGATCGAGAGTTAACTACAGATGCACATGTGTCCCTGTTCTGAGCCCGTCTGTTCATTAATTGGAGATCACGACCTTTGGGGCCGAGCTCAGCCTATGACAAGCTATGGGGAATATTGCGGAGTATGCAGGCATACATATTACGGTGATTTCTAAAGTTTCAGCAACATATTCATTTAAGAAAAGTTTTTTTTTTTTTTCACGTTGTTCGACCAACCAATCTTTGGTATCAAAATTACACACCGCGTACCTATGAAATACAAGATTGGGTTGATGGATGCCAATTTCAATAGGAAATGGGACTGGGTAGACCATGTATGTGAAATGCAAGAATTGCTGAACTGAAAATGAATACAGGAAAGGTTGTCAAAGAAGAAAAATTACTCCGTGGAAAGCCCAAGCAAAAATGGCTGAATAAACTAGACTGCTTAGGTATGGTAACAGCAAACAAGACAGTCTGTCTTGCAAACACATTATATAAGTAGCTAATGAAATTATCATGGAAAACATAATTAAATATTTCAAATTTATTTGGTAACTAATTAGAAAAGTTTCGTTCAGGTTTTACGAAGTCTCTTGGTCAAGACTAAGGAAGAGGTTTAGTTTAGAATTATCGCTCATATTTAGGTGAAACAGCCCGACTGTAATAACGAAATAATCTTTCTCCAACTAGCAAGTCGTTGTATTAGTGTGCCACGAGGTTAGTATTTAGTTAAAGTTTACATTAGCTTTTGATTGCGACTTCGTTTACCTAGATTTCTTGTTTTGTACTTTCTAGCTCCGTGACCTAGAACCTAACCTTTAAAACGGATTTAAGAACTTTAAATAATAATTCACTTCAAAACTGGTCATGGATCTTCATTCCGAAAATCTTGATTATAAATGGTTAAGGTTAGATGGACATAAAAATTATGTTGCATTAGATTGTCTGCCAATTGGCTTCTCAGAGCATCTTTGCCTACTCCGACAAATTCTGTTAAAAATATAAAATAATGATAAATGATTTTATTTCTGTAAATAGGTTTATACAAACCCTTTGACATGTCAATCGTATTTTAAAAACTAGAGAGGTCGGCGTTTCCTATCTGAATACTCTGAGAAGAAAGGTCGAAACCAGCTCAGAGGTCACAGTCTCTTTTAAAGTCCAGACATAATTATGATTAAGAGCATGTAGATTAGTGTCTAAAATGGTTTTTTTTAAGGAAAGAACCACACAGATTTCAGTGGACCTGTCCAGACTTTTGCCAATAATCGTGTAACTAACTCAGAATTTAAAGAGCTCACCGTAAGCCTATATGCAGGCAGCCTAAAACTATCCCCAAGAGAAAGTTGGTCTGTTAATATATACTCAATACTGCTTGTAAAGATCACTGTATTAATTTACTAATAACTTTAATAACCCATTATTAGCTTTGAGCACGAAAATCCATTACATCCATAGGCAAGAAATGTATCCAAATTAGTTGAAATTACAAACTAACTTCTACAAACTTTGTCTGGAAAATTTAATCTGTAGACGTAATTATTAACATTTTGGGTGTTGTTTAAATTCAAAAGGAACTCTCTCTAATTATAAAATGAAACTTTATTTAGTTTTACAGCTAAACGCAGATCTCTCGAAAAAGGAGGTAACACTAATGATCATGCTTGGTCACCTTCCAGTACTGAACCAACAGGTTGGTTTAACTTTTCGCGCGTTTGTGACATTTTAAATAATAATAGTCGAGTCATTGTTTCCTACACGTACACAACAGTGGTAACACTTGCACTACAAAAACCGCCCTAACTGCTACAAAATAAAGAGGCTGTCAATGTCAAATTGTTACCACTGTTGACTGTACATTGCTAATCGTCAGGGCAAATAATGAAATAGGAAACCGCATTCGACTGCATCGACAATGATGCTTTCGTCGCTTAGACAGTAACGTCATGACCTACCAATAACCACAGCGTAACTTACGATACTCTCTTAAAGGCTTAAACCGTCACTATCGATAACATTCCGATAACATACTCTCGGCAGAGAAACAATTGGAGCGTTTGCTATCGATAGGCACACAATTAAAGTTGTGATAAAGTTGAAACGGTGCGAGCAAGCGCCGATAACGCTATACGTATCACAATAGTAACGGCTGTGATTGCAGTTTAGCGTTAACCATTTCCCGATATCGAATAACCTAAACACGATTTTAGGTCACGAAGGTCGCCTCCGAATGTGAAGATAGCTTATACGTCCCACTAACTTTGGGGAGTCGATGCAGCAGCTACAAAGATGGCATTGCAAAATCAGCAATTTCTAATGGATCACCAAACTTTCAGATCCAGGAAAGCTTTTGCTTTTATCTGGCTGATTTGCAAATCAAACTCAGTGTCAAGTTCAATCTCTGCACCTTTTGTATTTAGATAGCAGGTATTGACAACTGTCAGGTTTTTGTCTACAGTTGAAGAACCACGATAAATTATGAACAGCAGAATCTACCAACTTCTATATAAATTTGGCGTTGCAACCAGTGCGAACAATATTTTGCCATTTTTACGACACTTTTTGATATGCCAAAGGGGACTTAATTTTAATTTCCAGAATAACCATATCCTCACTTTTCTACCACAACCACTATAGTACGCCGTAACACGAATCTGGTATTAATTTGGCCCGAATTCTGTGAGCGAAGATAACTGCAGTGCTTACATATACCTATGCCGTGCTTGCTTGCCATACCTTATGAAGCACGTAAAGTGTACCGTATCCTACAGTTGTCTCCTAACTTGCACTCGAGAGATAAGAAGCTCGCCTAAGCTGAATTTGAGTCAAGTTATTGCAAGGCGTATTGCTGTCAGGATCTTGGATTTATTGAATTTACTCGCAAACACTCCCAATTAGTGCAAATCTCTAGTGATTGTTTTGTTAAAATTCTAAAAACTAAGCAATAAGGAGAAGTCTTCCTCGTAGATTAAATGGAATACTCAGCAGGCTATCAAAATTGGAAAGCTGTTGCGGAGATACTTTTAATTAAAATAAGACATCTCTTTGGGTACTTTCATTTGCCAAAGGAACAAGAAGAAAATAATCACAATAACCTACAGAAACACCTATTCAATAAGGACCCTTTTGAAGTTCAAACTCTTTAGAAGTTGTAACTCTAAACAAGATTATAAGTCTTCATGACCTTGTACCGAAACTTCACAAGTCTTTCAAGTTCCTTTGTCTTCTCATCGATCAGAGACTACATAAATAATTAATGTGAGAAACAACATATGTAGGACCTAGAAAGCGAGTGGTAACTAATGATTCGTTATTGACCTTTGAACGAACTACGAACGGCCGAAGTTACCAGTGGTAGAGCGCGGTAACGCGATATTTACAAGTTTCCTATTGTTTTGGCAAACAAAAGTAACTAAAGACTTAGTTAAAGGGCCTATTAACATACTGGTTTGGCAGATTTATGTCGTAAAGTCTGTTTATACAATAACCAAGTTTTTCAAGATTTCTTTTATTGTTTCTTATAATGGTTTTTGTAATTGGTTTCGTATATACGAGACAAATAATTTTGAATACTAATGACACATCAATCATCATTCAACAGTTCATTGTCGAGTAATTGACATTTACCAGGGCATGACTTTAGATGACGCATTTCAATTAGGTATAAGGAAAAAGGATTTTAAGCGGAGAAAACAGAAAGGTATATCGTCCAGAATAATGATTTATCAAATGCAAGACTATGGATGTCGGGTTCCACTATTGTATTGGAAAAGTATAGCTTAAAAAGGCAACTGAGACACTGCATGTGGAAGGAGAACCAGGTGTTGTCTCAAATTGTCAGGCCTATGTCCAGCAATATCCTGCAATATGTCCTGTAATTTTTCCCAAATTTTTGTCGATAATTTTAAATCTTGGCCCTAAACTTTGCCGCTTACTACAGCGTCGTCACAGAGGCAGTGCAGAGGCCACATAGGTTGCAGGTTTTGGGGCAAAAATTTAATGTGGTGAGACATGATCATTTTGACCAATGATATGCGTGTTATAAAGGAGGTAGACCCTTCCATTACTTTTATGGTTGTTTGAAATGGACAGGTCACTGAAGCCCGATGATATAAATACAACAAGTGGTGGAGATTTCCTATAAACCCTTGATGATTCAGTTCATTACAAGAATTATGTTTATAGGTAATCTGACGGGGAGTCACCATTACAAGGAAACACCTTACTGTTTACTCTGACATGCTATAAGAAGAGTCATGTTTGGTCGTAAAACTTTACGGGATAATTATAATAAACCGAAATGCCGGTAATTTGTGAGCTGTTAAGTACGGGAAGGAATGTTATATGACACAACTGCAAGATTATTTGATAGGCTCGCTTTTGACCACTATCTCAGCTGATGGTAAGTAAAGACGCGATCGACGACTATGCACGCTTGCCCAGAAGTAAACTATTAACTTAAGAACTGAAATAAGTCTTGCGAAATCTATCTTCATCATCATGTTGTTAATGAATTCGGAGAGCTTAACTCATTACTAGAGACGAAAATGATTTGATTAGTAGTATGGTCGGTTTGAAAGCTGGAACTGGCAAGCACAAAACCGCAAAAGGTAAAAATGCAGTGTAAAAGGCAAGTAAGATCGTTAGGAAAGCAGGCACAGCAAGTTTGAAAGCAGAGAGAGAGTTTAGCTGCTACTTGAAAGGCTAGTTACCTAAACGTGTTTTCTGTCTATGTTTAACGGAATACAATACAGTTATTTCTTTCTAAAAGATATTGTATACATACTGTAACGTTTACCGTCTGTATCCAATGCTCATAGTGGTTTCATAAATCTCTGAGTTTCTGTATATGTGACAGTAGTGACGACAAATGGCGCCTTAGGGATATCCAAACCAGATGGACAGCATCTAATGTAATGTCTTGTTAAAACATAGTAAGATTACCAAAAAAAATCTAAACTAGTTTTTTCATGTTGTGTCAAACAAGTACAAAGTCCACTTGATGGTTAATTGGACATCATCGCGCCTATGCGCGTCTGCAATAGATATTAAGATACAAAAAGCATCTTAAAGGAGGTGTGTATTCAAAAAATTTATGGAGCTGACTAAATTGTGGCTCTGCGGAACAAAATTATTTCTTCTTTATCTCTGAAGGCAGCCATTTCCATAACTAGCAAATTATTACGTTTACATTACCTAAAACCACTCATTCAAAGGCCTTCTTCGTCTGTTAGTTTCAAGTCCTACTATGCGACACAATAAGGAACTCAGTCAACAATAACGTGAACCAATATGACAGAAGCGAGGTTTTGTTTGAAAACAAGAAACCTTAATGTCGCTTGAATGCACGCTAGAATAAATTAAAAGCCGCAAGGACTGATGTTAACCACGATACATAATTTCGTTTACTTTTGCGGTAGAAACTGGTGTCGCTCTTGAATGTTAATTTTTCTTTATAAAGGCGGTTTCTGGGGACACCCTGGTATATTGAATTTCTTTTTCAAAGTTAGAACTCAATTTGTTCATCAACTTTAATGCCTTGAGGAAATTTGGTTGGAGAGATCGCTTTTAGATAAAAGGGGACCATATCAAATAGCTGAAATCGTTTTAAATGAGGAATTTTAAATTTCGAGAGCGATGGGGAAATGGTGGCACATGTAAAGTATCGGGACGGGAAGCTGTGCTTGCGACGCGCGACGGCTCGTTTGAATAAAAAGTTGTGTGGTTATTTCTATTCCATTTTTTCGCGCAGAATCAGTGCTATGTAGAACCAGCCTATGGACAATAGGCGAGCGAAAATATTCATAAGCATGCTTAAGTGGCCTTATTAGTCGAGTTTTCGCATGACCGCTTGCGACTAAATAATTAAGTAAACTCATGCCGTTTTTACGCTAAATATTAAGTGTTTCACCTCTTTGTTTCAATGAACGGTCGATATTATTAATTATCGCGTATTTTCTAAGCGTGCAATTATTATGAGTTTATTTTAAGTTAGGTACCTACCTTTTTCGGTGTAATGGTGATGTTAATTTTCTTCTTCATTCTTTCACCAATGTCTTCCTAAGTTTTATCACTGTAATCTCATATTTTATAGCACTTTATGACGCACAAAACATACATAAACACTACCGCATCCTTTCAAGGCATCACAGAGACTGCCTGTGCTTCGTCTTCACTTTAAAAAGAACTGTGTGCTGTGCTCTCAATAGGCGGGAAATCCTGACCAGCATAATCAGAACCCCGCCTTATTAGACACATTGACTTTTTTATTATTTACCATAGACAAAAATACGATGGTCGCATCAATATTATCAGTTGTTTTTTAATCCGCAATAAAATTTTAATCTTAGAGGGGCGTGCAGTGCTATCAGTAGCTGTTAATGACCAAGTGATTTTTCTTTGTTTACTTTCCACGATACTGAGCTTAGTCGTAAGAAAGGTCAAATAATATGACTGTATTTTCATGCCTATATGATATCGCAATTTCGTGAGATGTTACTAGTAGCGTTGAAAATGCCGGAAAAAAAAAAACATTTTATTTTTATTTTCACTAAAAAAACTTTTTATGTAGTTTTTTCCTTTGTTTCGCATGTTACATAGAAAACTTAACAAAAAGAATCCTTTGGAAAGAAAGGTGATTCTTTCGAATTTTTCGCATGATGTTTTGAAATGAAAAAAAGAAAAAAAATTGTTATATTGTAATATTTTCTTCTACAGAAGCAGGAGTCGATGGCAAATCGTGGGTTTTAAAAGAGTTACAGCATAGATATCCTAAGTGCGTATTTGAAAAAAAAAAAAAAAAACAAAATGTTTCCCGCTCTTTTATATTCTTCGGTTATATATTTAAAAATTTAAAAAGAAAACATATAATATATACTGGAAATTTTTCTTGAAATTTACGAATGAAACATTGCAAAAAACAACGGAATTGGAAAGAAACGGGAAATTTTCCTGCTTTTTTCAACGCTAGGTACTAGTTCATCAAAATCGCTATTATAACAATTTGAGTTTATTTACGAAAAGGTTTGTTTCACGTTAAGATCGGGCTGGGAGCCGGGATCCCAAGAATTTCCAGGTTAAAACTCCAACTCCAACTTACCGTATTTTATCATTTCGATAAGGTCATCAAAGTCATAAGATTCGGGAACCCCGAAATAACTCGAATTGACCCGACGGGTTTCACACCGGTCACACCCTATTTGTTTTTTTTTTTTTACGTTTTCGAAAATGGGTACATCCCTATAATTAGGTATGTATATTTGTTTAACCGGAACCTTTTTTTTAATGGTGCTACTGCGTGATTTCTATTTGATACCCTGATTTAATTTGGATAATCCTTTGTCTAAAAATAAATCCGTACTAGCAATAAATTACTGGTTTATCAGATAAACAGTGAAAACACATTAGCGCGGTATTTTACTACAAACAACAATATGGTTTGCTTACATTGAGTAGTTCTTTACTCGATTGATATGATGATAACCGTTAGGTTGTTGCCTACACTGGGAACCAAGTTCGGAAAGTTGGAAGAATCAAAAAAAAAAAAAGGCGGTTGTGGTTTAGGTGTGATGGCCTAGTGGTTAAGGCCTCGCCTCTCATGCAAGAAGTTGTGGGTTCAAATCTAGACAAGTACCAATGTGACTTTTCCAATTCATTTCTGATTTTATCTTGACTTCGGTGAAGGAAAAACATCGTGAGGAAACCTGGATTTATAGTTAACACAAATAAATAATTGAAGTGTCTGTTTGTATTGTAAAAATACCAGCTTTTTACTAAATACATGTGAAAGTATATACGGTATTTGTAATAAAAACATTTTTTTTTTTTGTCTGACTGTCTTTCTGTTTGTTTGTTCCGACTACTCTCCGAAACGGCTGGACCGATTTTGACGGGACTTTCACTGGCAGATAGCTGATGTTATAAGGTGTAACTGCGGCTACTTTTATTTTAGAAAAAGCCACGCGGGCGATGCCGCGGGCAACAACTAGTAGCTGTTAATATAAGTCCGAAATCGCAAACCCATATTGAGCAAGTGTGGTGATCAATGCTACTGCCTTCTCTGTATGAGAAGAAGCCTACGACGTACCGTTTCCGAGTTAGGAGCTTTCAAATGTATTTATTTTACGAAAAATTAAAAAAAAAATGGTTTTCTTCGCTGCTCATAGTGCCCCTAAGCGTATACTCCTAAAACTCCGCCCCTAAGATGACCCTGGATTTATTTAGGCGCGTCGCAGTGTGTGATGCGCCTTATCTCACAAGGCTTTGTTCTCGTGACCATGGTGCTAGTTAGAACCTTTTAGGTATACGGTGAAAGTTTTGATGGATCATAGCCCATAGGCCTAACTTTGCAATACTCTTATTCCTTGCAACCCATGTTAAAGGCGAGGTTCTTCAAGCGTGCATTCTTGTTCTTGAGGTGGCATCGGGGCGCGAGTAAATTGTGCCGTGAACTTCGTTAATTTTGAGTTGAAAATTATGTTTTACGATATTAACCACTTTGTCTTATTATTTACCTGACGGCCATTACATCATCATAGACGTTTATTTTGATGTAATTTTCAATACATAAATTATTATATAAAGTATAATATTGAAATAAAATGAGTTTTAATCTACAAAATAAAGGTACGTATGGATTTTTTTTCTATCGAGCAAACTTTGTCCAATTATGTAACGAGTACCCGATGTACCTACAGAAAGGTCTCAAAAGCAACATATAATTTTTTCACGTGTTTAATCATTACCGTTTCTAAATAAACTGCCATCAAAATTACATTTCCTATACCCAAAGTCTGAAATTCAGATAATTTATGTAAACAAAGGGGATAACATATCAAAAAAAACATCTTCGTAATGGTAATTCACATAAAATGGCTTTCATTTTCTTTTAAGTACTAATTTTAAGAAATAATAATTAAAAAATAATCATACCGTAATAATTTTTATAAATTTTCGGTTTTAAACAAAGTTATTAAAAAAAGGAGATTTTCTGGTATAAAATATTTTATGATACTGGTAACAATGCAGGAGATCGAAACATTTTCAAATTTTTACATCTTCAACTACACTAATATTACAACTCTCATTCATAGATTCATATTGTAAGTAGCATATCTAGCCACATTTTGGATGAAAACTGTTTTGAGTGAAAATCGATTTTGGGAGGCCTACGGCTAGCAGTGGACTTAAAAGGGCTGATTATGACGATCATAGGCCGTGTCTCCGACACACTACACAAAACATTGTTTGGCAACGGTATTTTGTTTGCATAGTTCTTATAATTTTATTATATCAATGATTATTTACAAAAACATTTAATGATAAAATGTTTTGCACCACTGTCCTGTCATTTTGACAGTGGCATTTCTTGACATTATTTTGTTTACATAAATTATCTGAATTAGAGACTTTGGGCATAGAGGAAAACTTGAAGAACCTCGCCTTAATAGCGCATTCTAGCGTGCGACCAGTAAAAATCAGCGCTGTGCTGTGGGTCCCTCATAGCACAGCATCATGCTGAGTGGACGCTTTCTTGTCGCAGTCATGACGTGCAGCTGCCGACTATTTTCGGTTTTGTGCTCGTGATTATAATGTAGATCTATTCTACCTACTCGAGTTAATTATCTCTTTGTATGCACGTGTTTCTGTGACAAATAAACCAATTTTTTCTTTCTTTTTCTACCCGAAACGATGCAATTTAGATTGCTATCAACACGATAGTGATTATAATTACCCACGATTTTTGGTATTGTACTTTAAAAGAAACACTATACTCCATTTACTAGCATTAGACAAATAACGGCTAAATAATGAGTTATTGTGTAATATTGTTGAAATTATTGCACTTTAGAGTTATTTTTTTTTATGTAAATGATAAATAGATAACAGTGCTTTGTGTTTATCGTGAAATAACGGAGTTTATTAAACATTTACATCGAAATAACGAAAGTGTGAGAACAGTTATTCGTCGAATGTTATAATAAATTGAGTATAGGACGCCTTAATTAGAAAGCCTTGTTGTTGTTTTGGTACCAAAACACATCAATTTTGTAATACATATATCAGTTCAGCACATTCTGCTCCTTAGTCATAAAATATCCAGTGTTATATGTACCTACAATCTAATGACCACTTTGTGGAATTCCCATAACTGTGATGGAAAATTAGAACACATTTAAATTAAAATCTTAAAAAATTATGGAATTTCGTTCTTAAGAGGGAGTACAACGGGCCACTAGCACCACCACTCCTTTAAAAAAATATTATCTCGTGACTGAGAAGGTATTATGAAAAACCGCTCAATAAGTAACCTCGGTAAGTGTGTCTAGAATTTTCTAATACCATTTATAATGTTGTGAACCAACAAACCTTATTATAATATTAGTATTGGCAGTATGTATTTTTTATTTTAAAGATAAAATATTATCATTAAAGCCTTTATTTTATTTGGTAATCTAGTATCTGGTGGCTTCCATCCAACGTACATATAACGTATTTCATAATGAGACAAGAAGCAACAAAATGCGATCTAGAGGAATGTGGCCGGTTTTCTTTTGATCGAATTTTGTCGCTTCGTGTCTCATTATGAAACTTTATAAAAGGTACTAGAAAATACTAGAACACACTTACCGAGTTTCCTTATTGAGCCATTTTTCATAATTCCTTCTCCGTCATGAAATCATATTTTTTTAACTCTTGAAATGTCAAGTGCACCTATGCGGTGCATAAGAGCAAACGCTCGAAATGTCTAATCGCATAACTTTCAATCAAGGTCACCTTCGCTATTGGTCGATGTATTTGACATTTATTTTGATTGCAAGTTATGCACCTGTGCGGTGCATTAGACATTTCGAGCGTTTGCTCTTATGCACCGCATAGGTGCACTTGACATTTCAAGAGTAAGGTTTGGTGCTAGTGGACCGTTGTAAGCCCTCTAAAGTTCATTACCAATGATTACAACAGACCGCAGATTGCCAAAGAAAAAAATAATCTTTCCATTATCAATATAGATTATTATACCCAAAGTCTCTAATTCAGATAATTTATGTAAACAAAATAATGTCAAGAAATGTCACTGTCAAAATGACAGGACAGTGGTGCAAAACATTTTATCATTAAATGTTTTTGTAAATAATCATCGATATAATAAAATTATAAGAACTATGCAAACAAAATACCGTTGCCAAACAATGTTTTGTGTAGTGTGTCGGAGACACGGCCTATGATCGTCATAATCAGCCCTTTTAAGTCCACTGCTAGACGTAGGCCTCCCAAAATCGATTTCCACTCGAAACAGTTTTCATCCAAAATGTGGCTAGATATGCTACTTACAATATGAATCTATGAATGAGAGTTGTAATATTAGTGTAGTTGAAGATGTAAAAATTTGAAAATGTTTCGATCTCCTGCATTGTTACCAGTATCATAAAATATTTTATACCAGAAAATCTCCTTTTTTTAATAACTTTGTTTAAAACCGAAAATTTATAAAAATTATTACGGTATGATTATTATTTCTTAAAATCAGTATTTTAAAGAAAATGGAACCTCTTTTTTCGCAATTTTATGTGAATTACCATTACGAAGATATTTTTTTGTTATGTTATCCCCTTTGTATACATAAATTATCTGAATTTGAGACTTTAGGTATAGAAGAAAACACAATAGTATTTAAAAGTAAACCCAAGATTGTTATTGTTCTTTTATCACATATATGTGCTTTATAGTACCAATAAATTATAATTATCAATATACATTCTACGGTCAAAACATAATTAACATGATGCTGATACAAAGACAGAATAAACAAAAGACAAATCACATACAATATTGCATATAACCAACTAGTGCACAAAATACGAATGGTGCACATAAAGAAATATCAGTGCTAACTACGAAAATGGTATTAATCTTACTAAATTTTGGTTATCGTAAGCGTCGTCCTGAGAAACAGTTGTTGTGTCTATGAGCGGGTCTCTGTCCCCCGCGTGCTCCGCTCTCTCCTCCGTCCTCCGTTCTGAACGGACACGGCACGCGTCACATCTCTTCATCTCTACACATACTTCTCAACTGTGGACTGTCAATAAAGTCCTTCAGTATTATTAATAATAACCTGTCATAGTTTAAGGTTCTGAATGAATTGGGTAAGACCAACCATAACATTTTATAGGACCTACGAAACTGTATCATTGCCTACTTAATTATGCCAATTTTTTCACATTTCACATTCTATTTTTAAAAACAAAATAAACAGCAAAAGAAATTACTACAAAATGAATAAGTTACATTATAGTGGTAAGAGTGAGCTAAGAAAAGATAGAGAGACAAAATTAATACCTCATTATCGCTATCAATAAGATAAGTCTCTTCCATGACATCAAAACATTAAAAACTATTCTACACAACTTTTGTATGGAGAAATACTAAAACTGCACAATTCATAACAGTGTCCAGCCATCTGTAGTGACGGCATGATCACGTACTGACAACTCTGAACATTATTGGACGAAAAGATTATCTATAAACCAGGCTTAAAGAAAATATCATTGTATGCAAATCAAACGTTTGACCATTAGCGAAAAATAATGACGGTAACACTCATTTACAACGAACGCATATTGAAGAGCATATCACCTGAACCACTACATCTAAATACCAATACAAAATAATTAAAATCTTGCCACTTACTACTGTTATTTGGCTTCTGTGGTATGCAAGTGTTTTCCATAGAAATTAGACACCGAATCAAATAAAAACCTCCATCATTCTAATGGCGTAATTGAACACTTCAACTAATTATCTTAATTACGTGAAAAGATACGAGTTAAACGTTAAAATTGGGTAAAAAACGAACAATAACCCCAATGTGCTTTGCTTACTTTTGACAAATTTGACATTTAATTTAGGACAATAGACCAGAAGAAAGTTTTTTTTCTTAAATCCGTCAACATTTTGAAAAATCACCTTATCGGTCTTTGGGCCAATAATCTGTTTAGTTACGTTCGGATACGGGTATTATAATCCGAAATTCCAAATAACAGGGCAACATTATTTAAAAAAAAGTTCTACACGTCACCTCTGTGTGTGTTGGCTGTCAAGTTTGCAATTTGTGATTAATTTATGTTATTTGAGAAATTAAAAGCTAAATCAAAATGGTAATACTTTAAACAGTGCTTATTAAAACAAATCCACATCTTCCAACGCTTTATTATGCATACTAAAGTGGTTATTCCCTAAAAATTACCGATAGACATCCGGCTTATGTTTATAGTTTTCTGAGGTGTTTTTGTGTAATTACAGGTGCTCATAGCGGCAACAGTATGCACAAAGTCAGGAAAAGGTACTTAACTTTATCTTTACTCTATAATTCATAAGTTAAAAGTTAGAATTATGGAAGAAATTGTACATAAACAAAACGTAATTTTCAGCATTGGTTTCACGTCAATTCGTGGAGATGACGAAAGCACGTATTGAGGGGCTGCTTGCTGCCTTCCCCAAGCTCATGACTGGCGGGCGACAACATACATTCGTCGAAACCGAATCTGTCAGGTGATGAAACTCATGTCCAAGTGTATTTATTTAATTACCGATTTAACTGTGTGGCAGTCTGATAAGATTTCTGCCTATTATTCTAAATATGTTACTAATAGGAACCATGAAAATAAAATATCAGTGTTTCCTGCTGATGAAATATAGTGGAAACTTTATTGAATACAAAAAATAAGACTTTGTCACTACAGTAGTGTATTGATTATCCAAACGTTGGTCAACCGATCAACCACCTAACCGAACTGTTACACCCAATTACTGCAATTAGCTGACCTTGCATAAATGGTTGAGATTTTTTAGAATATGAATCAATAGAATTTTATTTAAGTACCTATAAGAAATCTACCCAAAACTAGAAAATTATGAAATACATATGATTTGTATTTTACTAAATAACCTCAACCATTTGAGCAAATTGCAATTGTCAGCTAATTGCAGTAACCGACTGTACTGCTGAAACAAGATCGATTGGAATCAAAAAAACGTTTTTGTAAAAATGGTCCATTGCTGGATGTACATTTTTTTCAAAATATGTTAATGTGTATCAAAATTCCTCAAAAAAATAAGGACAGTCTCCTGAAGCCATATTTCTGTAACTGCAACGGATAAGGTACTTACCCTTTTTGTTTTGGGTGGGAAATTATCAAATAACTTCTCCCGCTGTGGGCAGAGCGGGAGGCCGTGTCAGACTTTTACTGACTAAAACCCACCCGTGCTCCTTCAGTTGCCTGTGTGCCAGGGCCGCCGTATCCCTTTCGGACAAACCCGCAACTCTGGCAGGAAGGTACCTACCCTTACTGCGCCATCAACAAAATCCATACTGTATAAATATTTTTATTAAGAGTACTAACTTGGTATTTGCTAGTAATAAATGTAAACCTATCATGACTTGAATTTTTAATTTTTATCGCTTTCTGGTACATGAAACCTCAAGGTTACCTGAAAGAGATCGCATAAAGCTATATGGCCGCTGACTATATATTTTGTAGTGTTTGATTTATTTTTGTGATGTACAATAAAGTTTATAAATAAATAAACCAAATCAAAAGTGATACATACAAGAAAAGTTCTTTAAACCATATCCAACCTAAACAGGTGTGCAAATATCTATTATACTTAATTTAAAACACTTATTACATTATTCATAAATTTAACTATTACAAATATAATTATTAGATTATTTATGAAATTGGTTAATTATATAATTTTATCATCATTACTTAACCTCAAAATTTAATTATATTTATCATCCAAATAATCATTAACCTTATAATAAGCTACCACAGTTACCATGTCATGTCATAACAATAAAAATTCTTTGTGGTCTAGTTCAGTGTTCCAGAAAGTGTTAAACAGTTTTATATGCCATGCATTGATTGATTATGAAAACCAACACACTCTTAATATCTATATTATTACAGATATGTGTACCAGCCATTGGACAAGCTGTACATGCTGCTTATCACCACTAAAGCCAGCAACATCCTGGAGGATCTGGAGACTTTGCGCTTATTTAGCAGAGTGGTGAGTATAAAACTAAAATTATTCAAGAAAAATGTATACTGCATTTCGATTATTATTTACAATCATTTACCAAATAGTATTCAAGACTTACCGCTGACAATGTTTAAAAAATACTTAAAAAAACCAGGGTTCGAAAAAATCCGATTATTATAATAAATATCAATAATCCGATTTTTTTATATATATCGGATATATATCCCATATACATATATCCAGGCCAAGAAAAAGAAGCGAATTTCATTCTGTAAGGGGATTAAACACTTAAAAATGTGAAAGGAATTTGTAAAATAATATAAGTGTCAAATTTACACATATTTTATTTAAAAAAGTAACAAAAGAATAAGTGTTTATTTGAGAAATATTTTTTTAATGAACACTTAAAAAAACAACCTATTATAATAATCTTCATTTGTTTGTGAGATAAATCAACTAATTTTAATAATAATTTGAAATCATAAAAAAGTAAATTATTCTGAATATAAAAATATAATAGTTTTTCGCTACGTGTTGCCAGGGTAAACATTAATCTCCAAAATGTTTTGTTCAGAATACAGGAAAAAACCAATTGATATATATCAAGATAAAAATCTATTGATATATATCATGATATATATATTGGCGAACCCTGTTTCAAACTATTATTATTTAAAAGATATTATACCATTATGGACTATTTAGAAGACAAATCAATAGAATCTTTAATTGACATTGCTGATTGGCAATACATTTGCATGCCATGTTATGGCACGATATGCTGAAACAAATTTACTGTAACACCTTATGTACCATATGCTAGCAAATACATATTTTATACAAATCATAGGGCAAAAGGTCGAAGTGTTTTGGTCTATGATAGTTTATGATAATAATCAACAGCAGTGGTAGCCTAGTGGTGTGACCGTCGGACTGCCAAGTCATAAGTCTCGAGTTCGAACCCAAGGCACGTACCTCTGACTTTTCGGATCCATGTGCGTATTGTTTAATTATCACTTGCTTGAAAAACGGTAAAAGAAAACATTATAAGCAAAACATGTTGTGGCATGTTTGAGAGATATTTCTCGACGGCATGTGAAACCAAGTCAGAGGCCCATGGGTGGCATAAAAACGTGGCACCAGGGCCTCAAGTCTGCTATTACAATAGTGTCAGAATGGTCTCGCCATTGTGAGTATTTGACAGTGTTTGTATGGCAAATCTGTCAAAAACTCACAATGAAGAGACCATTCTGACACTATTGTAATAGCAGACTTGATGCCCTGGTTAGTCACTAATCACATGAAAAATAAGATGAAAATTATCATTCTTTATCTTGTTTCTGTCCTCAATAGGGATGATGCCTGGGTAAAAAATATTAGACACGTATTTTTTGCTTTATCATATTAATAAAAAAATACTTAGATAAAACACATTAAACTTGGGGAGTGGGGGCTCGTTACGTCACAGCTCAGTATAAAATCTAGTGAGTAGTGACGTCATGCCACATTTAAACTCAATGTATCGCCGTAATGTTTTGATTACGTAAAAAAAGAAAAAATACGTGTCCAATATTTCTTAATAATCTACATGACGAACAAAAAAAAAAATTTTTTTTTCGTCATCCCTATTGTTTATAATTCCTTTTTAACAAACAAATAAGAGAGAATAGAAAAAAAAATTATAGAAGGCGGAACAACAGAGCTGGAGACTCAGTAGGAGAAAACAAATAAGTGAGAGCTAGAAGAGCATTAATTTCAGAAATACTTTATTTTTATTTATTTATTTGTCTTCTTACATCTACCATTACAGGATTACCCAATGCGATAAATGCATTACATTGATGTATAACATATTTCAAACATAGCATTCCTTGTGAATTCATTCAAAGAACAAAATAATAAGTCCTTCTCCGCTATGACGTTGAGCGTGCGGAGTGCACGCGTCAGCGGCGCCTCCCTTAAAAGGTTGGTCCGAGCGCGCGGTTCCACTAGCAGTGGCGGCAGCCTTTTTCGCCACACGTACCTGTCCGGAACACACAGACTCACCTGCCTTAAGATAACTGCATTATGCACCTTTTCTCTCAATAATTTAAATATATATAATGTGAGTGCAAGATCCCTTCTAACCCTTAGCTCATTATATCCTACCATACCTAAAATAAATAAGGTTGGATACATTAACGGTTAATACCTTTCATGTATCTCTTAACATACACATGAACATTCCATGTTCCCAGGTGCCAGAATACTGCACTCAGTTAACAGAGGCAGAGGTACTGAACCAAGCGTTCAACCTGCTGTTTGCATTTGATGAGATTGTGGCTCTCGGCTACAGGGAGAGTGTCAACTTGGCACAGGTCAGTGTTACATCATAATTTGTGTGAATAAGGAAAAAGTATGTAAATTTTTATTCACATCTATTAAAAAAAAACTAATAATAACCAAGAAAAGTTTAATAAGTCAAATTGCTATTTCTATTAGGCCTGCATTCCTTCTGGGCCTCAAGTCTGCTATTACAATAGTGTCAGAATGGTCTCGCCATTGTGAGTATTTGACAGTGTTTGTATGGCAAATCTGTCAAAAACTCACAATGAAGAGACCATTCTGACACTATTGTAATAGCAGACTTGAGGCCCTGCGCTGATGTCGGTCGCGTACGTCATTGTGTTCTATAAAGCACCACACTGCGACGCTGACGTCAGCAGCGCGTACCAACGTACGCGCCGCGTTTCGCGCGCGTCGGTTTCGCTCGTCAGCGCCGCGTTCGTCGGCCGACTGACGAGCATGGAATTGTGCGAGCGCCATCAGTCTGTTACCGACGATCAGCTGAATGACACGCGTGCGTGACAGTAAAATCCACTTGGCAGACGACTGTACCGTAGAGCGGTCGGTATCGCAGTACGCAATTTTACTATTTATTTCTCGTTGACGTACGCGAACGATATCAGCGCAGGGGATTCCCCCTTGGGCGCTTTGCTGTTGAAAAGTTGTGAATTACTTGCTTTTCTTTTTTCTTTCAGTTTTATTTTCATACAGCATGCATTGTATGTCTGCAACTGATTTATAAATAATTATTACTGTCTCACTCTTTTCTTGAATTAGGTTCGCTCATTCGTCGAGATGGACTCCCATGAGGAGAAGATCTACCAAGCTGTGAGACAGGTATGTAAAAGTTAAGTTATAATAATCCATGAGAAGCTTGTAAAGCCAACCCAACAGTCTGACAGATTGATCAATATATAAGTAGAATATGGACAACCTCGTTATTGCTTAAGTCATACATATGTATGTCATATCTTATTCATTTGTTTAACATAGGTACAGTCACCAGCACATCACATTAGGAAAATCATATACAATTTTTGTAAATATGTGAGCATTGCAATATTTTGCAGTGCTCACATATTTGCATATTAATTATTAATTATATGTGAAGACGATGCACTTACCTAGAATAAAATTACTATACCTCAAATAGGTAAAAAGAATGAAAAGTGAAGCAATGACAGACAAATTAATTATGCGATTTGACGTTTCATAAGTGCCCACGTAGGTAGGTTTATGTGAAATAAAATATTTTGTTTTGGATGTTTTGGTGACGCTGAGGGGAGGCCTATTTCCACCGGTGGACGTCTCCCGGCTGAAGCTACTTTAATAAATTCGGAGCTCTTTTGAATTAGTTTTCTTTTCTTTTAGACACAAGAGCGCGAAGCTGCTAATCGCATGCGTGAACGCGCGAAGGAACTTCAGAGAGAAAGATTGGAAGCTGCCAAGCGTGGCGTACCGACGCGCAGTCAGATGTCATTCGGTAAGACACGAGTATATTTTTATGCACGTATTAGCTGATGCCCGCGGTTTCGCCCGCGTGGCTTTTTATAAAATCAAAGTTTGCTTTGTTACTCTTTATAACATCAGCTATATGCCAGTGAAAGTCCCGTCAAAATCGGTCCAGACGTTTAGGAGATTAGCCGGAACAAACAGACGGACGGACAGACAAAAAAAAAATTGTATATAAGTACCGTAATTACTTTAATATGCATTTAGTAAAAAGCAGTTATTTTGACATTACAAATAGACACTTCAATTTTATCTATTTGTAACAACATGACAACAATATTGAAGTTTTTAACTACTTTTCTTGCTGACTGTACCTTTTACAAACTTATACTACACTAGTTGCGTCCCGCGGTTTCCCGCATGAGTCTCGATCCCGTGGGAATATCGGGATATCCTGTGTTCTATCTAACCCAGGCCATGGTCTACCCATGTGCCAAATTTCATCCAAATCCGTTCAGCCGTTTTAGCATGAAAGCGTAACAAACGCATACAAAATCTTTTCTCTTTATATTATACTTAATAATACTAGCTTTTGCCCGCGGCTCCGCCCACGTGGATGTCGTCGGCGTGGAAGTAGCCAATGTCCTTTTCCATATCCCAGGCTATATCTCTGTCAAATTTCATGACAATCGGTTCAGCGGTTTAGGTGTGAAAATGTAACAGACAGAGTTACTTTCACATTTATAATCATAGTAAGTATGGATTAGCTTAAATAATCTTAGAAAATATTCTTATAGTCATGTAATGCTTGCAGGGAGCAGTTTCGGCAGTTCGTCGATGTCGTCTTCAGCACAATCCGAGCCGATCGCTGAGAAGATACCTACCACGCCCGCGCGCGAGACGTAAGTACACAAGTCCATGTTCAATAAATCGTCGTAAATCATTATTATTTACTGTTAATTCTAACTGTAAAAGTCTTGTGAAAATCTCTTTATGTAAGATTGATTTAAAATTCCACGATCGCCAATCTTCTATATATATATATAAAATACAAAGTCCTGACTGACTGACTGATATATCAACGCAAAGCCCAAACCGCTGGGTCTAGAGATTCCAAATTTGGCACGTAGGTTCCTTATGAGGTCTAGGGGTGCATTAAGAAAGGATCTTTGTAAATTCCACCTCTAAGGGGATAAAATAGGGGATGAAAGTTTGTACGAAAAATCTTATTCATTAGATTGATTCACTTGAAACTTGGCACAAATACTAAGTAAGTAATAACATTTTTCATTATTAGTTTTTTTAAACTACACCTCAAAGGGGGATTGCGGGGTGTCAAAGTTTGTATGTAGGAATTTTAAAACTCATGAAATTCTGGACAAAATCCTATTCAACTAAGGAAGTATTGACATCCACGCGGGCGAAGGCACCACTGGCAACTTTAACGTGGATGTCGGCTTGCACCAGGGGTCGGCACTCAGCCTTTACCTCTTCGTGGTGGTTATAGACGCTCTTACGTCGGATGTCCAAGAAGAGGCTCCCTGGTGCATGCTATTCGCCGATGACATTGTGCTGGTTGCCGAGAGCGGCTTAGAGGTCCAGAGCAGATTGGAGGTGTGGTGGGAAAGACTGGAGGCCGTTGGCCTGAGACTGAGTCGGACCAAAACAAAGTACGTGTTTTGTGATTTTGGCGGTCTGTCCAGTTCTGTGCCCATATCTCTCGCCGGAACGCCCTACCGATCTGCTCCGACTTTCGGTACCTCGGGTCGCAGGAAGATAATGATGATCGCCAATACGTATAAAAAGACAAAAGTTTAGTCTTTTGTGAAATTAATATATCCTTGCCTTCGTCGTATACAGAAACTTCACAGACCTGAACAACAACAAAAAAATCTTATCTAAATAATGATAAACAATAAAAAAGTCGTCATGTCAAGTTCCTACATCTGATCGCGGGGATGAGCTCCTATTGTATTGATACATGACATAGCCCATGTATATACTATGTAGGTTTACTGTAAGCGTTACGCGCACTTACTGTACCGGGATCATCAGTCATTACTAAAAGGCGTATTTTGTAATAATTTCATCATTATTCTTAGAACTGATGCTACTTATTTAACTTCTCGACGAGGGCTGTCAGCTCTGCGAGCTGTCTCTACTCATTTGACTACGAAGTGGGCTGTCAGCTTTCCGAGCTGTTTCTCTACTCATTTGACTACTCGATGCGGGCTAACAGCTCTACGAGTTGACTCCCTACTCATTTGACTACGACGTGGGCTGGCAGCTCTTTGAGCTGTCTCTAATATTTTTTTTTTTCTAATCTTCTAAATATGAAATAGTTGAAGTGAGTACGTACGGGAGCACAATAGAGATACACAAGCACAAGTAGAAGACAGATAGGCAGAGTACATATATTGCTTAGCGTTGGTAACAAGCGCGCGAGATGCGAAAGATAGCGGAAGCTAAGTAGCGTGTTGTCAGCCCAGTGGCATCGAACGTACTGGCGAGCCGGTGAAGCGCGAGGAAGCGGGAGGGGTCCCGCTCGCTCGCTGCGCGGCCGCCGCTGCCAGCGGTCAGTGACTCACGCGCTTGTTATTCACATCCTATCTACTAATAATAAAGTCTGTACGTCTGCGACGTTGTAAACATTTTAATATACCTAATATTAAGTGAGAAATTCACAGCGTTCACTTATGCCTGTTCTTATATGACAGTGACGCTACATAGTGTTTATCTCATTATATCTCTGTGATTCAATACTTTAACTCACACACTGAAATAGGTTATGAAACGTTAAAATTTTAGGGAAATTATCTACTTTTACAATGTTTGTAAATATGTGAGCATCTATCGCATAATTGTCTGACATTTTACTCTTCGTTCTTTTTACCATAATTAATGTATACAAAATATCGTCAACATTTTAAAAGAGTATGGAGTTTCTTGCCCATTCTTCTCCATACGTTTTTTACCTTTTGGAAGGGGACAACTAGAACCAATTAATTATTTTTGTAAATTTTGACGTTCAAAAGTGCCTTAAAAGTGCCTATAAAATAAATGATTTGACTTTAACTTTATACATGCCATCAACTTATGAAATACTCAACCTCTTCTGGGGTAAACAGGCATGATGTTATGTTATCTGTTATTTGTTTTCCTCTCTAGGGCTCGGCCAGCCGGCCGCTCCGCCATGAAGCTAGGCTCGCGCGGCACGGACGCGGAGTCGTTCGTGTCGCGCCTGCGCAGCGAGGGCGACTCGGTGCCCGCGCTGAGCGCCGCGCCGGTCGCCGCAGACGTCGGCGTGGCCAGGCCTCCGCCACACGACCAGAAGGAGTAAGTATAGTGAACAAATGGATCAGGAAACGTAGCCGTGGATGCCAATTTGCAGTATAGAGGTATGAGGAACAGGGTGTAAAGTTCACTCATCCTCTATAGAAAAGGGAGGATCCTCCGACCAGACGGATGTTGTGTCTGGTGGGCTACTGCCCGACGATTGAAGTCGGGATGTTGTATGTAAGGTGTATCTATTCAATCACGAAATATTTTAAAAGAAACATCTACAGGTGGTAAAGAAGCCATAGCAGCGAAATTTTTCTTTTATCTAAGTGTTTTATATTTTTACATAATTATTATAATTTTAAAATTGCTTGAGACATTTTCCAAAAAAACCTTTACTTATTCTATGAATGACATCCCGGACGCGGCTTCGGTGGCGGCACAAGCGCGGTGAATTTTGATAATTAATGAGTATTAATCATCATATCAAGTAATTTTAAATTATTTAACTTTTGAAATAATATACTCAGATTGAAAAAAAATCGTTTCCATGGCTTCTTTACCACCATACCATCTCTTAAAAAATTTCGTAGTTGAATAGATACACCCTATTATGCTAGTCGCGCGGTAAACTCTGATTGCGCGATGCAGGATTTGTGACGTCAAGTCTTTAATACGAAGTTCGCTTCTGGCGTTGTAGATGCCGCCACAGTAGTACTATTTAAAAATGGAATGCTTTGATTTGATTATTTGAATACTTAAACCCTAAAATTATAATTTTAAATCACCTTATAAATGACTGTCATTTGACAATTGAGGTTAATTCTTTTACCTGCTTTTTCATCTTTGATTTTAATTACTATTTAATAATGTTATTCAAACAGTAATTTTTGGAAAAAGTTGTGTAATATACGGGGTGGAAGGAAGATCGACGCGAAACCGGTTACCATGGATTATGGATTCAGTACATTCTGGAACCCTCTGCATTGAAATTTTACGTCTTCGGTTATTAAAAAAAATTACAGCAATTTCCTAAAAAAGTTTAATACCTACGCGTTCAAAATTTATGGGACAGCAATTTATTTTAAATTACCTACGAAAAATTTCAACACGAAATACAGCTTAGTGTATTACAAATTCTCTTTAGTGAGTAATTGCGTAATAATTTAACCTGGTTTTTTATACTTTATTTATGGTCAAGTATACCTATGAGGCATTATTAGAAATCGGATATTCGGATGCATATTTACCTAAAATAATTTTTGAAAGCGACTTCTAAAAAAAACGGTATAAGAATACCGTTTTTTTTAGAAGTCGCTTTCATACTACACACTCGAATAGTTATGCATTCGCGTTGTTCCTGGATTCGCGAGATTTTTTTTTGTACAAAATATATTTTAAGAAGTCGCTTCCATATTTTCATAGCAAAAATGCAACTTCTTCCATATTTACATAACTACTTCCATATTTTCATAGCAAATTTTAAATAAAAATATTATTATTTAAAATTATTATATGCATATTTATTTAAAATTGGGATTTTTACAATCAATACAAAAGTGCATCCCATAATTAATATAAATACGATTCTATAATCGGAAACCTACATTTGTAGTCCCAGAACGCGGTTGCGGGGTTTTTTCGATACAAAAGCGCATTCCATATTTAGCCAACAAATCAACTTGAGGTGAATATGCATCCGAATATCCGATCTCTAGCCATTATAGCCTGAAATATGTTTTTTTTACTTTTACTTTTCAGGCCCCTAAGTAACAGTTATTTTGTTCCCAGTGTACACTTGCGTTTCGAGGAGCGACTCACTTTGGTAGCCGGCAGAGATGGCGATGTACAGAACTTTGAACTTAGCGGTAAGTGTTGTAGCTCCTACAGGATACTCGACATTTTTCTGGGAGATGTGGAAGAAGAAAATATTCAAATTCAAATTCAAATAATTTATTGTGGATCATAGGTTCATAAGATGTTGTGTTAGTTACAGGTAAGTCTGCTATGTCCCGCCATTGAGGCATACAAAATTCATAACATAAATTCGGTACATTCATCAAATACAATACATCAAATTATCATGCAATACATTAAGATTAAATTAGTAGATATAAAATACTTATGTCAAATTACAGATTAGTCATTTTTACAAAATAGTGTGTTTCAATGTATTGTCATTTAGAAATTCTCTTATAGAGTAATAACATTTATTTATCAATAATTCTCGTAGTTTTTTTCTAAATGTATTTACTTCGCTCACTGAGAAAAGGTGGAAGATTATTATAGATACGTGGGCCCATACAAAAGATGCTTTGGTGCATAAGCTTTGTTTTACTGGCTACGGTGCGCAGCTTGTCTTTCTGTCTGGCCCTAGTGCAAAATTCAAACAAGTTTGGATTTGCTTTTATGAACATTACAGTTTCATATATGTATACACAAGGGAGAGTTAATATTTTTAAATTTGTAAAATGTGGTCTGCATGAATCCACTTGGTGTATATTGCACATCGATCTAATACAACGTTTTTGAGATATAAAAGCACGCTCTTTTACTAAAAAGACATAAAAAATAATTGTCATTTCAGCATTTTAAAAAGCAAATTATAAAGTTTCACATTGAGACACGAAGCAACAAAATTCGATCTAAAGAAAAACGGCGACATTCCTCTCGATCGTATTTTGTTGCTTCGTGTCTCACTATGAAACTTTATAAAAGGTATTAGAAAATTCTAGACACACCGAGGCAGCTGATTGAGCCGTTATTTTATAATCTTAGTCACGAGATAATATTTTTTTATTGGAGTGACACTAGTGGACCCGAGACAGCGCTCTTAAGACACAGTGTCACGGGCAACAACATTACACAATTACATTTAACTGTTTTACATAACGGAGCGGTTATGCAAAACAGCTAGCTAAGCAGTCCATCTGCGACATATCTATTTCCTTATCAGGTCTGCTGACCCTGCGCATCAGTAACGAGCAATACGCGCGCATTCACGTGCACGTCGACAATAAGGACACCAGGCCACTGCAACTGCAGGTAATGTATATACCAAGAAACCGTTTCATACAAAGTCTTATGTGAAGATAAAGATAATTTATTTGTCTTAGCACGTAAATAAATGAAACAACACGCCAAACGCACGCATACAAATTAGGCATGCAGCAAGATTAAATTAATAGTTTTGGTCTATACTCCATTCATTATACTATGTATAAAGGTGCGCTTACAAGGGCAACTAACATTGCTCAATCCTGGTCAATTCTCGTCAACTATGGCGTCACGACTACATCCGGCAATTTGGGGCGTGTAGCAACCTGTTGCCAGATATACGGCCAAACAACACCATGCAATATGGAGCAACTTAAAAAACTAGGCAATACAAGTCAATACACCGACGACACACTTGTACTGCACTGCGCGTAGAAAGAAGGAAAATGGCGGCGGGGGCAGCGCCGGCGCACTCCCCCGCTGCCCGCGCAGCCGGCCGGCTCCTCTTGCAAAAACGAGACGTATGTAGTTATACCACAGGTTACACGTACAAAAGAGATAGAAAGAAAATTGACAAAAAAATTCCAAACCGATTGGATGTTCAGCAACTCATATCAAGGGGACATTGAGAAATGTGAAATATATGGAGCAATTTGAAACAGTATTCCCGAAGCAATTGCCGCATTTTATAGTTGTTGCTCCAGATTGCTCCGTTGCCGAGCAATAATTGCTCCTAAAATTGCCCGTGTAAGAACACCTTTAGACAAATAACGGCTAAATAACGACAATTATTGTGTAATATTGTTGAAATTACTGCACTTTAGAGTTATTTTTTAATGTAAATGGTAAATAGATTACAGTGGTTTGTATTTATCATGAAATAACGCAGTTTATTAAACGTTTACATCGAAATAACGAAAGTGTGAGAACAGTTATTCGTCTAATGTTATAATAAATGGAGTATAAGTGATTGATAAGTTAGTTTAAAGAACAATTTTTTAAACCACGTAATATTAATGAATTAATTATTATTCAAAAAATAATTATAAATAACTAGCTTTTGCCCGCGGCTCCGCCCGCGTGGATGTCGGTTATCGCGTAAAAAAATAGCCTATGTCCTTCTCCATATCCCAGGCTATATCTCTGCCAAATTTCATGACGATCGGTTCAGCGGTCTAGGCGTGAAAACGTAACTCAAACTCAAAAAACGTAACATACATACAGACAGACAGATAGACAGACAGACAGAGTTACTTTCACATTTATAATATTAATATGGATACTATCAATAATGTAACAATGACAAATAGTATCATTCAAGAACTTATATTGAAACATTGAAAAGTGAAACTTATGTCATCAATAGTAAAATTCAGTTCCCAATAACTGGAAGAAGCACCCACAAAATCGCCTCGCCGATACTTGCAAGTTATGTTTCTCGCTCTATTAAAGAATGTTTTTGAGCTACAAAAAGGGTCTAATTTTGGGGAAAATACGAATCCGGATAGGTCTGGCTTAGCCCTAAGATTTTTATAAAAAAAGTATGAAATGATTTAAAAAAATTGCTAACGGTTAGATATCTCAACAGTCGAATGATATCTCACAGAATATACACAGTTTAACCAAACAATAGTGACTAACTATCGTTCGGTTTTGTTGTGTGTATTTCCATCATTTTTTTGAAGTAAAAACTTCTTTAGGCGCATTGAGCACTTTTTGGGTGAACAAAAATCACGGAACTCGCGTCATCGTCTCCGAACACTTTCCATGAGCTATATGTATACTGTGTATATATTATGTACTTAGTTTTCACTTCTATCAGCAGTCCCCAAGGAATGCCCTTTTTTTTTAATGTAAAATAAACCTATTCAATGAACAATATTTCTTCCAGACCCACCCCAACGTTGACAAAGAAGCATTCAGAGCGAACGGCGTAATAGGCCTTAAGCAGAGCCAACGCGCCTTCCCTCTCAACAGCGACGTGGGAGTGCTGAAGTGGCGCCTCAACGCCAACGACGACAAGCTGGCGCCGCTGTCCGGTGAGCACTGACTCCAATACAGTGTTTTTGAAGTGATAACTTCTCTAGGCGCGTTGAGCACTTTTTGGGTGACCAAAAATCATGGAACTCGCGTCATCGTCACCGAACGCTTTCCATGAGCTATATGTATACTGTGTATATATACAGGGTGTAAGGGACAGCACTCTGCAGACTGATGGGATGAATTCAGTATATCATACTAAGATGTCCGGTACATGAAATTATTTCAGGAACGTTATGGGAATCCAATAAACCTGATTTGTTTTATTACCTCATACGCTTCGATCAATAATAGCACTAGATACAGGATCAGGAACAAAAATAAGTCATTGAAGTGGCCAAGTTTACACACACATACACATTTCTTACATATAGAAAAAAGTTTTTTAATATTAACAACTTCAGTTCAATATAAACCTTAACACTCAACTATAAAGTTTTATTACGATTGCAAAATATTTATATTTAAGTCCTTCTATCATCGGAGAAAGGTAAATAAATAAATTTAAAATGTCGCTTGAAAATAAAAAGTTATTTTTATAATAAATACAAAAATATTTATTCTAAAATGAAACTTAAAACCTAAGCAATAAGGTTAAAAACATTTTGTTGACAATTTCGTGCTTACTCTATTTTGGAACTAGACGTAGTTCTTGGTATTACATTTCAATGCTCAGAACACAGTAATCATTGAAAGACGTAGAGTTACAGGATAAAAATAATATTTTTTTTAAGCGAAGGTTCTTTTTTTAAGGTAGCAAATATTTTTGATCAATTTAAAAAAGTAGGTAGTAGGACTAAATTAGTACAATAGATATTTTAATGGGGGATGCGCTGTGGTAGCCCGCGAAATTCAAATTTTCTTGCGTTTTATGCAATTTGCAGGTCCGTGTCAGGTTGTAATCTTGATCAGTTCAGTTATGTCCAATTTATCAAAATGAATTGAACAAATTGTTGAATTAAAAATTCAACAATTAGTTACTTAGAACTTTTTCAAGGTTTAAATATTTCTTCTCCTTTCTTTCGCGACAATAGATACTCATTCTGCATTGCGAAATGGGTCGCTATGAAATCTACAAACAAAAATAACATGTAAAATAACAATACTACTCTATGCATTTCCCTGTTCCAGAACAGTCGATGTTTGTTACAATAGTTGGCGCGTTGTCGTAAACATTAGCCAAACATTCATAATATTTGCTAAATGATGTATAATTTACTATTTAATTGTTATTATTTTATGAAAAACACATACATAATGATATAAACTAACCGAAAAAAAGATATTCCTTCCAAAATCTTGGTGTTACGGTGGTTATTTACACAATTTTTGAACGCGCACTGCGGCATTTTGACGTCTTAATGTTGGCTATGTTTGGATGATACTAATTTGAAATAAGACCACAAAAGTATTTGTGCTCTTATTTTTCGGGCCGTTTTTGAAGCGCTTATCGGGAATCTAGTACTATTATTGATCGAAGCTCATACGCAATGTATCGTTACCGTGGCAAAACGCAGGTAGCGTACGACAGCGCAGCGAGTGAGTTCGATGAACTCTGTAGCTAGGCAGAAAGTTAACAGCTGATTTCGCGCGTCGTTCGTTATAGTATTTCAACATTAATTGCTAGTTTTTTTTATTTCAGCTATTTTATTTACATAAATGGAGTGCTGCACACAGAGAATGTTATTTTACATTGAAATAAAGGAATAGTAACTGAAAATAAGATTTAAAAAATTAAAATTTTCCTGAGCAAATTTCCGGTGGAATATGATTCAAAATCAGGAGCTGAATGCACCCTGTTAGTTTGCGGAGGGCTGTCCCTTACACCCTGTATGTGTACTTTTTGGGTGAATAAAAATACAAATTCCTATTCAACAGTAGACAGACTATTTCGATGAATGTATGAAAAGCTTTTAGAAGTGAAAATTTTTTAGCCGCGTTGAGCGATTTTAGCTAGGGGAAAAACATATGGATTCGCGTCACCGATATGCGCGACATGCTCGTGACATGTAGCGCCAGACTGTCAGTTTTTCCAAAGTTTTGAGTTTTCACTTCTGTCGGCCGTTCTTATGACTGCCTATTTTTTTTAAACTAGGACATCATCTTCATCATCATTTCAGCCGAAATACGTCCACTGCTGGACATAGGCCTCCTCCAATTGGAGGGGTTTGCCATAATCGCCACGCTTGGCAGGTGGGTTGGCGATCGCAGTATGGTGTTTAATAAATCTTGTTATTACGTAAAATCATTTATTAAATTGTGACAGACAGAATACATGACATTTTATTATCTGACCTCTAGCGAGTTAGCATAGAGACATCTGTCCAAAGAGTTTCCAATATACCACAGTGTTAAAATGCATAGAGAACACTGCTGCCCATTCTCTAGTAAGTCCCTTAGTCGCCTTTTACGACACCCATGGGAGGAAATGGGGTGGTGCTATTCTTTACGTCCCGCATCACACGGAACTAGGACAGTAGGAAACTATCTTAGGTAGTACACGATAATTTTCATTAAAACAATTTTGGAATACTTATTTTTTGGTCGAGTGCGAGTTGACCACAACAATGAGTAAAACTGACGTGATAACGTCCTGTAAATCGATGAACGCCGGCTGCACGCACGAAAAAGCATGACTCATTGTCACGTTCCGCCTGAGCCGAGTGTGCAAGCGAGAGCGCGGAACAAGCGACAGAGAGGCACGATCGGACTTAGCGTTTGGCTTGTGACGCAGTTTTCTAAAAACGTTATCACGTAAAATTATCGTCAGTAAACCGACTTTACAGACAACCAATACAAATACAAAAATTTAAGTTTTAGCTGAGTATAATTTCATTGTATCAGAAGAACAACATTCACTACACATCTTTGTCTAAGGCCAATTGAGTTGTTAATGTTTACTTAAGATATTGAATTTAAGATTAGCTCGAATACCTCTTAACCTGTATATTATTTGCAGTAAACTGCTGGCCGTCAGAGGGCACCGGCGGCGGCTGTGACGTCAACATCGAGTACGAGCTCGAACATGAACATCTCACGCTTAATGACGTCAACATTCATATACCTTTACCGTGAGTACCTATTAACTGCTCTCATTTATTCATCATCAGTTAACCCTTCCCGTTACGCGGTCGCCATTCCTGAACCTGAAATTACCACTTTCACAAATTATCATTAAAAAAACCGGCTTATTCCACAAATCCCCCCTGAAAAATCCCTCTTAGAAGGAAAAGTGGAATATATAAAAACCAGTCTAGAATTCACCCCTGCTTATTTCACTAATCCCTCAGAGAATCCCCCTCAGTGGGGAAAACTGAACCCTAATGTAAAAAAAATCACTTTCAAGGGGGTCTTGGAATAATATTTTTTTTTTCAATTCTAGTTTTCCCCCCGAATCGGGAATATCAGGGGTGAATTCTAGACCGTTTTTTATAGATTCCCCTTTTCCTCCTAAGGGGGATTTTCAGGGGGGATTTGTGGAATAAGCCAAAAAACCGACCGAGTGCGAGTCGGACTCGCGCACGAAGGGTTCCGTACCATCCATACTGTGAAGTTGTGATCTACTAGCGCGTATTTTTACTAGTTTAATTAGATTATCGTCGTTGCTGCCTCTTCGTGACTTACCCAAAAAGTTTTCATTATGTTCCTAATTCCTAGTCCTACCTAAATAACGAACCAATACCAAATTGTTATATAAGAGAGCCCTGTATAAAACGTATTTATTTTATTATTTTCAATAAATAAGAACAGTAAAGACTGATTTGAAAATAAAAAACACGTATTTTAATGGTTTTATTAATGTCCTAATTGTACTTGCGTTCAACGCCGGATTACCGGTATTGATACCGGGATCACGGTATTGAATTGTCCAATACCGGTATTGATACCGGTATTTGAAAGCCCTAGTCTCAAGCAATTTTAAAATTATAATAATTATGTAAAAATATAAAACACTTAGATAAAAGTTTTTTTCGCTGCTTGACTTTTTTACCGCCTATAGATGGTCCTCTTAAAATATTTCATGTATGAATAGATACACCTTATACCGGATGACATTTTTTACCGTCTCGTAAAAATTTGGGTATACTAGGTGAACGGAGTAGAAGCCTATGGCATAGTTTTTATTATTTTTTCTTTAACCTAGAAAGAAACTGATCTATGGATAAATACCACACATTTGAAGTAAACTTATCATACTATAACAATAATATATGTATTTATATTTTTGTAGCTTTATTTAAGTATATGTTATATTTAATATTTTAGTTTAAGACTTCGCATATTCATATCATTCTCTTCATGTTCTCACACACTATTGTCTACATTTCTTTTTCATTTCTCCTTTCGCAGGTCTGCTGGAAGAAATTTCTTAAGAAATAAGCAGTACCTTTGTACTGAAATTATAATTATGTCGTATCTCTATGTATTTAACTGTGTGTACATAAATAATAAAATAAATAAATAAACACAGAAATTTAACAAAAAACATAATTCAATAAATAAATAATATTTAAATTTAAATCATACGCACCCAAACTTCAATATTTTTATCTTTTATTTTAGTTTTATTTCTGAAAAAAAAAAAAAAATTGCTATGCCATAGGCTTCTACTCCGTTCACCTAGTATACCCAATTTTTTTCGAGACGGTAAAAAAAGTCATCCGGTATATATTTTACCCGACTGCGTCAGTAGGACGGTTATGTTTTTCGCGGGTATATATCAATTTTTATATTCTACTTTATCAAATTCCCCTTAGTTCTGGCAACACGTCAGTGGTGGTCCACCAATGGGAAGGCAGCTATGCGCAGAAGGGACGCACGCTCATCTGGAGCATACCCATCATTAACAAACAGCAGAAATCTGGCAGTCTGGAGTTCACGTGAGTAGCTTTAGTTTACTTTAAAAATATACAAGGTCATATTAAATTAGCTTGCGAAATTCCACACATGTAATGGATATCGTTATCAAGTTATAAAAAAAATATTGTTCTGTAAAGTTTCGCTAGATAATTTTAACTGGCAAATTAATGTCAATACATTAAAAATGTCATTATAATACAAAAATTTCCACAAACAGAAAAAAAAAGTCTAATGTTAAAAAGGTGACGGTAATAAAAAAAATCTAAAGGGATAAATAATAGCATGTCTATCAGTCAGTGATTCATCAATAAGGAAGCCGTCAATTATGTAATAACTTTTTCAACACACTTACTCGTAAATTGGCTCTTAATGAACCGCTTTTAGGTCCATAATGCAGTGTATTAAAAACGTGTGCTTTTTACTTTACGTTACCGCGCTAGTGCTGTAACGCCACACATAACTATTTACTAGTCGGATAATTGCGCTTTTTTTAATCTCATCAAAGGGACTTCCATAATGCTGGAGCCATAATGCCATATTTCACTTTTTTTATAGTCTGAATTGTCCTTGTTCCCAAAATGAACTAAAAATTTACCTTATATTGTCTGTGGTCTTTCCCGGAACCGAACGAAAAAGACCATGACTTGCGTTCTAATATTGCGGATTCTCACTGAACAAATGTATATTTATCTATGCCAATAGTACTTTCTAATTCCATACTAACTAAACTTCAATTTGACATACGACAACACTATGATCAGTCTAAACATTATTTTGTGTTTTTATTTTATTTTATATAGGCTCGTTAGCGGTTTTGCCAGTGGCTTTATTCACACATGCGCGTGCATCGCTAGCGCGGCGCGTGGAAAAACAAAACCAGCGCCATTTTTATAAAGTTAATAATAATAAAGTCTTTTTTTTCCCTCGCAAGTGTGTTGAAAAACGTCGTATGAAACGCGTGTGCATTAATCATTACACTCTCGGCTTCCTTATCCATACCGCCTCGAGCGCAAACAATTTATCACAATGTATTATTTTCAATTAATATTTCGTTTAGTGTTTATTAAAATTCGATACTTTATTATAAATGCTTGCATTAATGCAGTTTTAAATTTGACTTGACAACAAATGATTAACATATTTAGATTATATACGTTAAGAGTTAAATGCATTAGTGATTTGTGGTGCAAGTGGGCCTAAATGTCACAAAAAGATTTCTAACAAATCGCAAAAACGTTAACCCCCCTTTTCCCCCCTTTAGCGTAACCCCAGCGGTTCCCAACGACTTCTTCCCCCTGACAGTGATGTGGACATCAGACACCTCGCTGGCTCTCCTGAAGGCCATCAAAGTAACGCATGCAGAGGATGAGACCGCGCCCGTAGATTATTCGCAGGAAATCAGCTTCCATCCTGACAAGTATGAGATCGTTTAGGGGTGCAATAATGGTTAAGAGTGCTACAAGGATTTTTTTGCGTTTGAATAACATTGACAGGGGCCCGTTGTCGATAATTTAAAAAAAATTGCTTTGTTTAATTAAAAACAAGATGGCGTCATTCGTTCATTCGTAAGATCCTTGTACAGTTATATTTTGTATGGTGACTTTGTATGGAGTAAAATGTGAAATTGCTTGAAAATTTTTGGATTTCTATATCGACAGTCTTTCTCACAATACTCTTCTCACATTGTGGTTCAATTAGTGATTCATTCATTAACCTTACACTCAATTTCAGTTAGTTTACCTTCTTGAAATTTTACATCTCTCGACACTGCGATTCTTCTACTCTCAGGTATCCATATTTTATAACTAGAGATCGGATATTCGGATGCATATTTACCTAAAGTTAATTTTGAGCTATGAAAGTATGGAATCGGCTTCCTAAAATATTTAATTGTAAAAAAAAAACCCGTGTCGCCAGGAACAACGGGAATGCATAACTAGTCGAGTGTGTAGTATGTGACTTCTAAAAAAATATTTATTTAAAAAAAAAACCTGGGATTCTTGGATTGCATACCTAATCTGATGCATATTTATTTAATACTAGCTTTTGCCCGCGGCTCCGCCCGCGTAGATGTCGGTTATCGCGTAAAAAAGTTGCCTATGTCTTTCTCCATATCCCAGGGTATATTTCCGCCAAATTTCATGACGATCGGTTCAGCGGTTTAGGCGTGAAAACGTAACATACAGACAGACAGAAAGACAGACAGACAGAGTTACTTTCACATTTATAATATTAGTATGGATTGGGATTTTTACCAATATTTGAAAGTAAGTAAATATACCAGAAACATATATCTTTATCCATATCCATAGATTTTTTCGATACAAAAGCGCATTCCATATTACCCAACATCTCAACTTTAGGTGAATATGCATCCGAATATCCGATCTCTATTTATAACCCACAAAAATGCCAAGTGAACTTCGTACTGCAAACTTATCTTTACCTGGTTCCTTGTCGAAGACGTGTACTTTCGTGCCAAACGTTTTTAAATATTTGACATCCACTCAAACCATTTTTCGTATGGAATTTCACCATCAAGATTGCTAGTTGGGCACTTATTACGCAAATAAAATGCAGTAGCTACATTTTCTGCCCGACGCGATTGTACCAAACTATTATGATTTAGGCGGGAATATAAAGCGATTTCTTCTGGTTGATAGGCACATTTTATTCGCCAAACTATACTGAACAACAATTATATGTACTGAGTCACCATATTTTTGGCTAAAATCCCTGTATGTAAGTAATGTTATACATCTGAGTCAGTTGTATCGCTACGGACGAGTATGCAATGTAGTTTTTTTTATTTCTTTTTGTCCTAACAATTCTTCATGTCATCAAACAATTTTATGTCTTTTGTGGTAAACACAAAGCTCAGTTTACATTGCATACGTCGCTGTAACGTTGAATTGGCTTAAAATAAGTTTATATTATTTAGTCTTAAATTAAAAATATTATTGATAAACGTAAATTAATAATATTGTTAGAATTTGTGTTAAATTCATTTAAGTTTCATTTTATATTTCAAATTATCATGTTTTATCTAACATTCCTGATTTATAGGTGCCAGTTAACTAAGCGAAGTATTTATGATTCATAAATGATAAATATTCATTATTAAGTTTGTAATTGTAATCTGTACTAGAACCTAAATTGAAACTTTAAGGGTCTACACAGACGACAGACTTTTTAGTCGACGCAGATGTAATCGCGCAAAAAATCTATCGTCTGTGTTGGCCCTAAACTGTTTAACTTATGGTTTGCTTTATTGTAAAAACAATGTATGAATATAAAAACTATAATAAAAAAGAAAACATAAAAATACCATTTGATTTCGTTAATAATTTACGATGCTCAAGTTAGTTTTACAATTTTTGCTCGTTAAGTTGGCGTTCACATCGGAATCGTTTGATATTTTGGAAACTTTGAATTTATTATCTCCGCCTGTTTTGAGTACCCCTAGCCCTAGAAAACTCGATTTGAATGAAAGCTGTTAGTGTTATTTTTGTTGTAATTTCTGTGAAGTTTGTACCGCAGTGAATTTCGCGTCGACGGGTGCATTTGCACTGGGGCCCAAGTCTGCTAATTTTATAAATTCGTCATTCCAACACGATCCCATTGTCATTTTGCTAAAAGTTCGTAATCTGCTAAATTCATAACGGTCGATCATTGGTCGGTCAATGGTCTCGTAATAGAATTGTATTACAATGGTATTTTGAACATTTATTCATGCCAGATTTCATTTATACATACATATTACTCGTATTTATTAGTGTTATAAGCAATCTGAAGTAGTAGGAAGTTGGAAGTTTAGTAAGAAGTTTCATTTGTTTATGTAAGTACGAGATTACCAATTCTTTCAATGGAGTGTCAGTGGCTGACCATTGGAAAGTCATAATGACGCCATTATATTAGTAGATTACCAAATATGTCAAAATCAACAATTATGAAATCAATTATAGACAATTCTGACACTATTGTAATAGCAGACTTGAGGCCCTGCTTATGTGCATGATCTGTGGTGGCCCAGTGGTAACAGCCGCGACTTACAAGTTGTAGGTCGTAGGTTGGAACCCAGACAGTCGCTTTAGTTTGTGTAAATTATTTCATAACCACTGCTCTCAAAACGGTGACGGAAAAAATCGTGAGGAAACCGGCATATCCTAGAACCAAAAATTCGAACACATGTGACATCTACCAACCCGTACTGGGCCCGCGTGGTGAATTATGGCCCACTCCCTCTCACCGTGAGGAGACCTGTGTCCCAGTAGTGGGAATATTATAGGCTGATTATGTGTGCATTTTGCTGACGTCATTTCAGAGATATGAGATTTTAATTTGTCTCTGGAATTGCAACGCATCGACAATGCCTCTGGTATTAGGCATATGAGACATTTCAATTTGTCTCTGGAATTGCTACGTATCACAGTGGAACGAATGTATGGGAGCGGTTGGACGTAGACATGTCCGAAAAAAAAGAGTAAAATTATGCCAAACTAATGATGCCATCTTATTCGATTACTTAATGCCTTCATAACTTGTGGTGATGAATTTCTTCATAACTCCCATATTTCGGGAGTAATTTGAGAAAATGTGAAATTTTACTATGAAAATGAGTGTATCGAGCTCTCTCCCTCCTGATTCCGGGCTTGTTTCAAGTAGCGGTCTCTAATATCATAATGCTAATACTAAGAGCTATATTTAATACTAAGACACATAGTGCGCCAAATGTGCACTTTCTGGGATAAAGAGTGATGTTTATTTTATAACACAATTTTTTTATTTTTTGTTTATTTTGTTGATTAAAACCGTTTTTCTAAAGGTTTACCTTATTACAATAACATTTCTGAGCAGCCAATTAGAGAAGATATAAGCTAATTAGGATATATAATTAGGGACTTAAGGTTTACATATAAAACTGATGCACTAATGATTACTGATAAGAACATTGCTATTATTTAATTACTAAATGGCTCTTAATACACTAATTTAGCATGCATCATTTACTAATTATCACAATAACTAATTACCTTGCAATATTTAACAAAGGATACCTGGGATACCTGGATTTTATATAAATAGGTCACTATTAGTAACTTTAAAATCAGTGTTGATTTACACCTCGTTGTATCCAAGCTAATCTCGCAATGTATTTTCCAAATTTTAATACAAATCTTGATATTCACGTTGCTTTATGCGCACGCGCACATAAAGATTTACGCGACTTTAACTATTTGTTCAGTGTTTTAAAAGATAACAGTTGTGTTCAGTTATGTGAAAGTGCTGAAACAAGTTTAAAAGACTGGTGTCGTCGATTTTGCTACCGCATTTATGCAAAATGGACACAGTCTGGAAGAAGCACAGATAAGTTTCGGAAGAAACATGAGATTTGGCTACAGGCTGCAATTCAATGGCCGGAATTACAGAATGAAAATATGGAACCTTCTACAGAAAATATAAGTGACGTCATCGAGCCCATAATTTCTCCTGCTAAATCTGATGCTTCAACTTGTACACATCCTAGTCCTCGTAAATCTTTTGAGGACCTTAGTAACCGGCAAAAAAGAAGACGCACTGAAGATAGTCTTTCATGCAGCAGTAGCAGCACTGAAATTATGTTTTCGGCCGAAAGGGCGCTTCAAAAGGCAGGACAAAGCGATACAGCTTATGTTATGAAATACTTGACGGAGAATCCAGAAGAGGCCTCAAAAATCAAAGCCTTCATTGAAGGTAAATCAATTCAGGTACGGGAAATATCCCCTTTGAAGGCATTGGCTCTTTATGTATCGATGAACTTATCGAAATGGCGCTATAACACTCTTCGGGATTTCAACACTCAAGAAGGAGCTCTTCAATACCCGAGTTACTACATGTTGGTTAAAGAAAAAATTAAGTGCTATCCGGCCAAAGAAGATCTCACAGTTACAGAGAGCTCTGCAAAAATCAAATTACAAGCCTTGATGGATTTAACCTCAAGAAGACTTATTAGGTCGTTAGAAACCCCTGTTGATCCCAATCAACAGCTCGTATTGACCAGCAAATGGGGTTTTGACGGATCATCTAGCCAAAGCATTTATCATCAAAGGACGAGTGAAGATGAGCAAATCGATCTTGCTAGTAATTTTATGATTAGTCTTGTACCACTGCGGCTCGTCTCAAAAGGTGTAACAATTTGGGAAAACGAGCGACCATCTTCCACTTCATTTTGCCGGCCAATATTGTTTAAGTTTATAAAGGAAACCAAAGAAAATGTGCAGAGAGAGATGGCTGAAATCGAAGCAGAGATTGAAGCCTTAACTCCATCCACCATCACTGATGGAATTAGTGTCAAACACCAACTGCTGTTGACAATGATTGATGGTAAAATTCATTCCATTATATCCAATACAGCAGCTTCAGTGTGTGACATATGCAAGGCTTGTCCTAAAGAAATGAATAATTTAGAGTTAATCAAAGATAAACACGCAAACGAGGACATGTATAAATATAGCTTAAGCACCCTTCACGCTTGGATTCGCTCAATGGAATGCTTATTACACATTTCCTACAAATTAGACATAAAATCATGGCAAGTAAGGGGTGATATAGCAAAAAGGCAAGTTGATGACAGGAAGAAAAGAGTTCAAGAGGCTGTAAGAAGAGAAACGGGCTTACTTCTCGATGTTGTGAAACAAGGCAGTGGATCCACCAACAATGGCAACTCGGCAAGGAGATTTTTTGAAAACTACACTAAATCTGCTGAACTGACCGGAATAGATGCTATGCTTTTAAGAAAAATCTGTGTGATCTTGCAGTGTATTTCATCAGGAGAGAAGATCAACGTAACTAAATTCCGAGAGTTCTGCTTTGATACTGCTAAGCTTTACGTGGAGTTATACCCATGGTATTATATGCCTTCTTCACTTCATAAAATTTTAATGCATGGGCCAGACATAGTTCAGAACATGTCAATTGTGCCCATTGGTTTTCTATCCGAAGAGGCATCTGAGGCTAGAAATAAAGATTTTAGAAAATATAGAGAGGGGCATTCTCGAAAGCATAGCAGTATCTCATGCAATGAAGATATTATGCACAATCTTTTACTGTCTTCTGATCCACTTGTTACAAGTATCCGTCCAAAAGGAAATAAGTTTGTAAAAAAATCTTCTTTTAAGGAATTTTATGAGCTTACGGATTCTGAGAAAAGTGATATCGAATTTGTTAACATAAATGATTTAGCGGACATCGATTCTGAATTTGAATTAATTGATGATGATGATGATGACGAAGATAATTAAATGATGTTATTGTTTTAAAATGTGTAACTTAGTAAATTAGAGCTTACATCTTAATTATTTATTGTACTTTTAATGAAACTAGGTAATTTATTATCAACTTACTTAAAAGTCATACTCTCATCAGTTCTTGTGAATATTTTTGTTAATATATATTTCTGTATATATATAATATATTTATAGACCTCTTAATAAGTCTGTCTGCGGTTTAAAGTAAATACAAATGGGGAAAAAAGGTTTTTTTTTTTAAATTTTCATTTCCTTTTATCCCAGAAAGTGCACATTTGGCGCACTATGTGTCTTAGTATTAAATATAGCTCTTAGTAATAGCATTACGATATTAGAGACCGCTACTTGAAACAAGCCCGGAATCAGGAGGGAGAGAGCTCGATACACTCATTTTCATAGTAAAATTTCACATTTTCTCAAATTACTCCCGAAATATGGGAGTTATGAAGAAATTCATCACCACAATTTATGAAGGCATTAAGTAATCGAATAAGATGGCATCATTAGTTTGTCATAATTTTACTCTTATTTTTCGGACATGTCTACGTCCAACCGCTCCCATACATTCGTTCCACTGTGCGTATCGGCAATACCAATGCAGAACACTTATGGGGAAAGCGCTAAGGTAGCCTATGAAAATCAAATATTATTAAGTACGTTTTTTCAATTTTCAAGGTCAGTAGCAAGTTGTATGTTGATCACAATATTATGATTCGCGACCGTAACAAGTATATAGGTATCTACAGAATTAATTATAATCATTAGAATCAGCAATACAACTCCTTAAGGCCCAGTTATATGCCAGTGACCTTGAGTGGTTAGCTTGCGTGTTCTGTACTGAGCTCACGCAATGCGTCGTACGCCCAGCCAGCAATACTGCCGCACTAACGATAAATGCAATAACTCTATTTTGCCGCTTTCGAGAATTGTATTTTTTATTATTGAATTTGTTATGAAGTTTTAGTTATTGCATTCTTGCTTACTGAAAAACTGAGTTCCTGAAGGATCAATAAAAGTTGCTTAGAGAGAGTTAATAGATTTCGATTCGCTGACTCCAAATATATAACTCAACGAATATATAACTCAAAATCGTCCAAAATCGAGTTATTGCATTCTTCTTAGCGCGGCAGAATAGGACTCGCTCATGCAGGAGCGCCATCGAGCAAATAAGACGCATTATTCATTTATTATACATAAAACAAAAGTTATTTTAATAAAACACGTGTACTAAAAGATCAATAGTTAAATTATCTTTAAAAAGGTGAAGGTTTCAGAAAAATTAGCTTGATAGTTTTTGCATGATTCTCAGTTTTTTATCCGCGTTAGACATAACTTTACAAATTAATTTCACTATGTAATATCAACATAATATAAAATATTCATGTATTAAGTTATTAAGAAAATGTTCTAATTTAACATATATTTAACACTACTCGTTTAGACGTGATCTTCAGTATACAATCATTAAAATTCGGTTATCGGTGCCTTAAGTTAGAATTGCACTCAAATGTAATGATTTCATGAAATAGTCATGCAATAGGGTTACTTGATCTTAGACAGTTGTATTGATGATTTTAATGATTATAATTCTATAAATACATACTTAATACGGTCGGAAATCATATTTTGATCATCATACAACCTGCACAAAACGTAAAAAATAATAATTTCGCGGACTGCGCTGGAGACTGTATATAATCTAAGGCTGACGCTTTCGCCTTAACATCATGTAGGCCATCGGGTTGTTGGCCATTCAATAACATAAATAATGGTGCCGATACCCTTGTTCACAAACTAAACTAAATTTAGGTTCAGTGCATCTTTTTCTTTCTATTTCATTAAGAAAAGGACAGAAGATACATTTTAATTTATTCCTGTCAAATTTAATCAGCGCTTGTCGTATGTTGACGTAATTTTAGTCGGCAAGTTTTTAATCACGTCTAAATTTGTAGAGAGTAGTGACAGGCGCTGATTAATTTGACAGGACTAAACTAAAATTTATCATCTGTCCTTTTCTTAATAAAATAGAAAGAAAAAGATACACTGAACTTAAATTTTGTTTAGTTTGTGAACAAGGGAATCGGCACCACTGACTTGCTAATTGCAAAAAACTTAAGAAATTTTGAATTTCGCGGACTACGCTGGCGCTTTTGCCTTAACATCATGTGGGCCATCGGTTTGTTGGCCATCCAATAACATAAATAATGGCCGCTATTACAGATTTCGCATCGTTAGACAACTACCAGGTGAACGCTAAACCTGCAGCGGAGTCCAAGTACCGTTGGATAGCGCGGGTCATACACTCGCGCTCCGCTGATGTACCGCACATGTGCACCGCTGTCTGTATTGATGTGGCCATCTTTATTACAGCCGCGCGGTGTATCTACACGTAGGTACTTTTTAGATAATATTCCCTCGTATTAAGGTCGTAGCACACATATCAACTCGGAAAGGGATTGTCACGATGATGAGTAGGAGTCTCTATTACAAAACAGGCAAAAAATAGGTGTGCAACCCATTTTTTGCCTGTTATGTAATAGACTGCCGAATACTCAAACGCAACTCAATTTTAAGTCGCCGTTAAGTCTAATGCTGTCTCTGTCACTTTAAACTGTTTTGTAGCGACAGAAACACTTATAAGAACGTCTTAAAGTTAAGTAACGTTTGAGTATTTGGGCAAGAGACTCCTACTCAAAAATGTGCCTAATTTAAAAACCAAATAACAGTGCCCGAACTGTAGAATTGAACCCAGGACCCCATGCTCAGTAGTGGCCTTTGCTACCACTAGACCAACGAGGCCTATCAAGTTACTAACCCCGGTAAATAAGCAAGCTGAAGTGGCAAATGGCCGGCCATATTAGCCATACAACCGATGACCGTTGGGGTAGACGTGTTCTTGAGTGGAGACCGCGAATCTGCAAACGTAAGGTAGGACGTCCTCGGGCTAGGTGGAGCGACGATCTTCGCAGGGTGGCTGGCAATGGCGAAGCTATAATTCTTATTAGAAGGAAGCCGAATAAAAACTTGTTCAGTTCTCACAAACTCTAGATAACATCAAAATTAATCAACTATTATTTTTTTTTCATTCCTTGATTTTTCGTCGGAATTCTTTTTTTATTTTTTTTATTGGCATTTTTATAATGTTTTTAATCTTATGATGTTTTAAACTGATATTAAATATTTTTAATGTGATGTGATACACACACAGGTGAAGAAGAGTGGTTGTTCCGAAGGGAAGCCTAAAAGAATCGGGTTGTATGGAGGCTACGCCACTGGTGGCTGGTAGCAGGAGTTGCCGAGAATCGAGTTGAATGGCGAGGCCTATGTCCAGCAGTGAGTATGTGAACAGTCAGTGGACTGCTGTGCCATGATGATGAGATATCACGGTATCAACTAGAGGCACGCACCTATGAATATTACGTAAAACTTATACTTCCTAATATTATTTCCAGTTTAAAAGTAAGATACACATCAATATTGTACATGTCAAAACGATTCGAGGCACGAGTATTTGTGGTGCCTTCGAAACCTACGAAGCAGATGTTCGATGACATAGGCATCATAGTCGTTGATACTACGAAGGTTAAAGCTATGAATTGGACAGTCATAGATCTGTTTAATGCAATGAACAGGACAGATGAAGTGTTCCAATGGTTTGAAGAACTAAATAAAAACGGAAAGATTAAGTACAAAGTTATCGGATATACAATGAAAAAGGTAAGTATGCGAAATTTCCTTAAATTTTTAGGTTTCCGTATTAAAGAACCCTTATAGTTTCGTCCGTCCGTCCGTCTCTCTGTCTGTCCTCGACTTAGCTTAGTGACTTTTAGTATTAGAAAGTTATAAATTGGCATGGGTATTTATGTTAATCACGCCACCAAGTGGTAAAATAAAATCTGGAAATATATTTTTTTTACACGTATTTGGAGATGATATTTATTTCTCCCGTCTATCCCATGGTGTAGGGTATCGTTGGATAGGCCGTTCAAAAATATTGCGGGTATGTGAAAACCATGTCCCCGCCCCAGGATGTTTGGTTACCTATTTGAAATTCTAGGCTGGACACTTAAATAACTTCACACAAAAACAAGTTCAATCAAATAAATAATATTCAAACGAGAAATAAACTAGTAGTAGGAAATTGTAGATATTATACTGTATCTGGTACGCCAAGGATTTCCTTTCAAAAGGCCACCGTGAAAATGCTGAATCAAAAAATAGACCTCTATTTTTTTATTCAACATTTTCACAGTTCATTGTTCAAACGTAACGTCATACGTTACAGAGACAAGGTACAGGTAGGTACAGGAGTGTAAAGCTGGTTAAGAATTATGGTGCTAATCGTGCTCTCTGACTGTACATTGGACGTCGACTGGGCTTCATCGGCCATCGCATCTCAGGGGCCAGGCCCCCCTGGGATAGGTATGCCAATGCAATTTGTGCTAATATTATACGTGCGCGTTATTATATGCCTTCTAAAAATCCAGACGTAGTGATGACGTGTAGTTTATGGGTTGGAGCGCTCATCGCTTGAGAGTGGTCGCCCAGAACTTAGAACAATCTAACGATATACATACTTAAAATCATTCTTCGACTCAACAGGGTATCCACAAAGTAAAAACAGCAGACAAAAAATACGACCTAACAGAATTGAACGTCGTCGCCGGACACGACATATGTTTCAAGATCCTAGAGGAATTCAGGAAGGCTAACGGCTTCGGAGTACCTTGCTATCACTCCTGCAGTTATGAACAGTTTGAACAAAATAATGCGAAGTGTAAACAGTACCACGGTGTCGAAGGTGGAGCGTTGTTCGATACGACAAGTAATAAGTTGATAGGGATAGCGACTTGGGGCGTTAACTACCGCAAATTCGAGTTGCCTGTAGGTTTCTCCACCGTGAATTCCGAGAATTTCTTCAAAGACTTGACGTGTGCGAGGCGGATACGAGAAGACAACGGGATGCGTCTCACGAAGGGTTATTATCAAAATTTGTGCGACGTGAATTAATAAATAGTAATGATGTTAGTTTGAACAAGTTTTTGTGTTTTTATTGCTCACGTTATTTTTATAAAATCGAAGAGAAACCGCCCAATATTCGTAATATTAATTATAAATCATAGATGATTTTTATTTCCGACAATGAATAAGAGTGTTAGTAACATAATATTAAAACAACTTTATTATCTAGTGTAGTACAGTGGCCAGCACATCAAGCTACACGAAACTGTCAAATTTCTCCAAACGATTTTAAACTTTAAAATGTTGTTGATTAAGTTCAAAATTGAACGAAAAAATTTGACAGTTTCGTGTAGCTTGATGTGCTGGCCACCGTACCTATAACACTCCGTACAAACTGCTTGAGAATAATTGGAGTGCTGAAACTCCCCTATAATTTATAAATCGTATTATATACATTCTGAAGGTTATATTGGTATAGAAGGTAGGCAGAACTCAATAGCAGACAGTTTTGGTGTAATTTGAGAGATGCCTATTTTCGACTGAGAGGCTTCAACAGACCGCTTATGGCCGCTGTACACTCTCGCTCGAGAGCACTCGCTATGTCTCGGCCGAGACGTGTGCGAGGGCAGTACAGGGCGAGGGGAGCGAGCGCTACCATGTTCTATGTTAGAGGGTTTGGTTTCCGCACTTAGTCCTTAAGATGGACCATTGTGCGTGCAGAGTGAGCGCTACCATTTACACTCTCGCGCTCACTCTGCCTCGGTGTCTCGGCGAGAGTTTACAGCCGTCTTTAGAGGCGCAAAACATCGGCCACAGCAGTTTACTATCTACATTTCAATGCATCACATTCTGGAAAGGTAAAAGGTTTGTACAATAAAACACATAAATCATAGTAAAGCACTTATATTATTAATCCAGTTACATTTTGTACAGAATTCATATAAAATATTTTAAGTACAACCTAGGAATTATCTACATTAAAATTAAACTTAAAATCTGACTTTGTAAATGAAAATTTGAAATTCTTTGCACTATCTTCACTGTCTTTTTCTGTGTTAGCAACTTCAGGGTCAACTTTAGTGTTGCTAGTATCTGTTTGAACTGATTCACTAGTGTTGCCATCTTTAACAACAGTATTGCCACTATCTACTTGTTCTGGTGCTAAACTGAAGTTGAATCGAAAAGATTCATCGCCTGTGGTTAAAAATGCAGATTTTCTCAAGAATGTAGCTTTTGGTTTGTCAGGAACATCTGATATCTTGATTTTACTGGCCACTGCAAACAAATAACCTCATTTTATAAGAGGTTACGAGTAAAGGCTTTCATGTTATCTTAGAATAATGAGACTGGTCCCGGACTCAGAAAAAGGTAGATCCTTCTACTGGAGTTTCCATGGGTACCTTAAGAATTATGTCTATGTATAGTCACTTCTTGCCTTCTTAACAACCTTTCAAGAGTGTTGATTATAATATCAAGGGCTCAGTACTTATATTATGGACACATTATTAACAGTTCCTTAACATTTCTTATTTTAATATTTTATAACGAAGAGCCATCCATAAGTTAATCAGTTGATTTCAACTGTCAATTATGCATTTCTCGCATCAAAATATTATCTAGGAGACTAGTTTAACCTTACTTTTTGCTAATTTCTTCTCTTCGGCAGCCATTTTAGCTCTATAGTCACCAAAATGTGTGCGCATTAGCTGTCTCTTGCGGATGACAGGTTGATTGTTGTTCTTTAGTACTGTTAGCACCTTCCATGCTTCTTGCACTGAAAAATAACAAAAACATGTTAGAAAAACATCTATATGGTTAAAATAAATGAATTTGTTGTATAATATCCTACAATTTATGAGTAATTTTATAAGACTACACAAATTGCTGTTTATGTGTGAAGTTTTTGTTAACAAAGGAGTAGGGCGAATGAATAAAGCACTAGTTGTGTCTATAATAACCAACAATGGCATTAAACCCAATGCTAGTGTGCTACTTAGCATCTATGATGAAACCTAGCCACCAATATGGAATTTGAAAATGAAGATGAATCAGATAGTATCCGCTACGTGTAAAGAGACTTACTCTGCTTTTCATTGCCTTTCTTTTCGTTCAAAGACCGTTCTAACTGTTGAATACACCAGCACAGTTCAAGTTGAAATTGTCGAACTGAGTCTTCGGGGTCCGCTCCATCCGATGAGTCTTTCTCTACTTTAAACGGTTTCTGTAGAGAGTTAGACTTGCCTTTAGAATGTAATTTAGTTGGTTTAGGCATGTTTAATATTTAAAATCACTTTTTAATTCAATAAAACCACGTTTTGTTTTGTTTTGAACATTTGACGTGAATCGTGAATCTTGATCCGAAAGCGACTTAGCGATAGCGACGTGACGTTTCTTTTTTTTTCGCTATTTTTTGGTTGGGTGCGGCGTTGGTTCCGTTCAGAAATGAATAACATTTTGTTCACTGTTCTACAATCCAACAATCAATCCACTATTATTTTAATAAGGTGTATCATCATTATCGAGATTCTTGGACCCTTTTTGGACGAAAAAGAAGCTGGAATTACCCATGTGTATCAAACAAATGAATTTTTGCTTGAACTTTCTGGAAGTTAGACAAGCCGCCTTGACACTTGCCGCAAACTAGTATAAACCTACCAACGCGTAAACTTGTGGATGCATTGCAAGCGCTAGACAAGCTTCCTTTGATTTATAACAACAAAAGAATATCGGACACTCAATGAACTCAATTGGATCAGCAGCCAGCAAAACTTGCAACATCCTATTCAAAGTTTCAAAGTCGCAAGTGGCAAGCATGTGGAACCAGCATTAGACTAAAATACTACACTTTATAGTGTAAAAGCACCTTAATCTTTTGTGTTGCCATGTTTAAACGCTTTAGTAGTGACTTCTTCCTATGACGTAACGTGAGCAATTGCGACACTAAAATTGTAACCTCAAATAATTTTACTGAAAGTTTCACGAGATTATATTATGCCGCTTGGAAAGTTCGGGAAAATTACAATTTCGTGGTAATTACTTCAATATATACAAATACATTGCCTGTTAAAATTATACAGTCCATTTGTGGTGAGCCCTGTACATTTAAATTTTTATTTTCTTGACTATTTATCTTCATCCTCATCAGCATGAATCCCTGTAAATTACGTTAACATGACATAATCTTTTCTTTTATTGTGACTGAGCATACTTTTGACCTATTAGAAATTCTGACCTAACCTTTTTGTATTGTTGTAATTCAACTGTTTAATGAAAAATCATTTGAGGTGTTTTCATTTCAATCCTTATTTATTGATTTGATCGTAATAGTGAAACGCCTTGCAGGTTAGCAGTAACAGTGACTAGTTTATCGTTGTTTGTGGTGGCGAAGAACTCCATAAATGCCCGTCGTCTGGAGAACATGAGATCGCGGGAACGTATGCGCAAGTCCAATCACGGAGAGTATCCAGACGTGTACAGGCAGCTTTGAGTGTGAGTATTGAACCTCGTAACATCATTGCCTGTTCCCCTCAAAGGGAACGAAGAGTTGTAAGTAAATTAAGTACCTCATCATCTGCCTAGTCTTTTCTTAACAATGTTGGGGTTGGCTTCCAGACCAACCAGATGCAGCTGGAGCAGTTTTTATTGTTGTGTGTTACCTTTACCCTCATTTTATCTGGACTTCATGCCCATTGTGCCTATTCACACAAATACAACTGCTAGACTCCAAACTACTACTCTGAAATTCCTAACGGAATTAAAAAAAAAATTGTATTCTATTATTATTATTTTAAATTTTCCTTGTAGCACTAGTATACATAGTATACTTACTTCATTCTGCAATGCAAAATTTCAATCAGAAATAAATTACATATTAAATTGACTACAACAAAAAGCTGTGACTTTTTGTTGTAATCAATTTACAAAAAGTAACAGTATCCATAACAATTTTTCTTAAATATTGCAGGTTTTCAATCTGAGTAAGTGAAAGAGAGAAAGAAAGGAATTGAGATGGCGTCGCCTATGCTAGATGCTGCGAAGCTGCAGCTCGTCCAAGAGTTAGAGATCGAGATGATGTCTGATATGTACAACCGACTAGTCACCGCATGCCACCGCAAGTGTATACCGGTCAAATATCACGAGACTGAACTATGTAAGTATATGGAGTATTTTTTCGTTAATGTATCATATATTTATTTTTTCTGTTTATGAAGCTGTAACCAACTTAAAAATAAGGAGGAGGTTCTCAGTTCGTCAGAATCTTTGTTTACTGCTGAAGTATGTTTCTAAATCAACAGTACCTTTGGCTCAAGTTCACTCAACTGCAAAATATTCAATATCCAAAAATATTTTAGTTTTTTATTAATTTACGAATGTTGGATGTTTGAGACAGGGCAGTATGGCAGATACCATAACCATTGTAGCTACAGTAAATGGTCTTAGGACACTGTCCTTAACTTTTTGAGATATTTTGATCTGCATTCAGTTTTGCTTTAAATTGTACAGTCAGCAACTACATGATTAAGGTGTCTGCCCTTACTGCTCCATCTCAATAATCTGTACAGGATGGATTATTGAGATGGGGCAGATTGTGACCAAGGTCTAAACCAGCCACAAAAAGTTTTTAACAAGAAGGAATATGAAGCAAATCTCGGTTTTTTTGTAGTACTTTGCTAGGCTAAATTGTGCCAATTTCTAATTTCCAGGCAAAGGCGAGTCAGTCTGCCTAGATCGCTGCGTGGCCAAATACCTCGACGTTCATGAGCGTATAGGCAAGAAGCTCTCCAACATGTCCCAAGGAGAAACGGAAGACCTCACCAAGGTCAACTTGTCTGAGGGCAAGAAATAGAACTAGATAGATACGGATGACACTTATCATGAATCATGCTCAAATGTACCAGTACCTGACATTTAATGAAGTATTGCCAGTTGAAAAATACAAAGGTAGGATGTAGTTAGCTTACTGCGGGAACAATACTACGAACTCAAAGGGATAATACGTAAAAAAAAATGTTTGATAGTTTTAGACATAAATTGGTTTAGTTCTGGTTTAGAATATGCGCGCTTTCATGATTTGGTAACTTTGTAACTATTGAAATTATATAGCCTGAAAACTATCGCTCGATATAACGTAATGTGCAATCACAGTGATTGCACATTACGTTATATCTATAATTTTAATGTTTTTCGTATAGCTAACTCGTTCTTGTCTATGAAACATGGCCCCTTGGACGCTAGCGCCACTGGTTATAATCCCAGCGGAATTTATTGGAAACACATCACCTGAACAAAGACTGTTATGATTATTATTCCTATTATCAATACTAAAGAAACATCTAGATTTATAATAGAAACATGATTCATTTTAAGTTGTCATCCATTAGATAATATTATAAAAATGAGACGCAAATTGAATGTTATGGGGTTCATGAAAAATTTAATAGATATTAAAAATACATTTCCGGACACCTGAATCGAGTTGTCTGCATTTTTTTTGTATATAGGTCTGTAGCTTTTTAGATGTTCGTGAATTCAAATTTGGAAATTTGATTTGGACACCAAAATGATGGACCAGTATGTCGACTTCAAAACTGCATATAAACTTTTTTTTTTTTTTTTATGTTTTTAGACCTTTGTACCTATGTGTACAAATATGCACAGTGGCTCGATTTAGGAGTCCAGGAGTGAATTATCTCAGGTTGTTTCATGGAGAAATGTACAAGTTGATGCAATTTCTGTTTCTAGAATGGGTCATTATTAATTATTTAGTAATTTTATTCTTTAGTTTTTGAATGTTAGTTCACTTGTTAGAAAATAAAACTAATTAAATTAAACTTTCATCAGTTTATTTTTACACCATGTGCGAATTTATGACACAAATTTCTAAAAGACTATCTACAATTACAAATAACAATTTATTAAACTAAAATCAGTAACAGCTACTGAGTTTTCAAATGACTGACTTGGCCTACACCGAAGCCGTATCCAATCGTATAACTCCTTAGAAGTTGTACTAATACAAAAATATTGGAGCAAAAGAAAACTACTCCTTTCAGCCATATAAGGAAGAAAACCTCTCTACCCTTGAACTCTAATAGGTATGCGTAAAACAACCATGCGCCTTGTGCGGAGACCCAGATGATTACTAATACTAAGGCTTTTTGTCTAGTAATCTTGAATGAATGTGCCACAAGCGGTAACAGAGACAAAAACCAAACAAAATACTGTGACGTCATGACACTGTTGAACGCAACTACTACAACTGTCTGACAAAACATAGCAAAAGGCAACGTTCTGGGATCAGCCCCGTACTTAATACTCAACAGAAACAGAATAACGGCTTTGAATAAGCTCGTAATATTCTTTACTATATCGAAGGTCAGCTGATTCGTGCTCAAATACGAATAGTAGAAGAGAACGGAGAAGTTGTGCCGTGTATCAATTCTCGAAGCGTGGTACAAGTATGTTTCGTAAAGAAAATCGTAACCATATAGTACCCACATTCCGTACGTCAGACTAAATAGTGTTACTGTGCAGCTCAGCGCCAATATTAGTTGGTCTAAATTCGGCCATAAGATCAACATTCCCTCTCTCATAGTAATTTTACGAGGGATTTTTGTCACCCCCAAACTAAGGTACATTGGAAAACTAAACACTAACGGGTACAATCGTAGATGGATTGATATTCCGAGTAAAAATCCGGACAAAGCATATTTCTTTAGACCCTTTACTACATCGGTTTGCAATAAAAGTAAGGATAGTATGATGGTGAAACATGACACAGAATCTGCGTTACCTCTAGTCGAAATACCGATACTCAGTGGATTGTAGAGCCAAAGGAAAGAGCAGTACATCGGGATATTAGTAGCAACGCTCTTAGGACCCAACTGGTGTTCCACTAAAGTTTTAACTGCAATCGTTATAAATATATCGAAAGTAGAAAACAGAATTTTCCCGAAATCTTTGCCCAAAATCATGTTAGGGATAAGGAGGTAAGATAGTAAAGGGCTGTATCTATAGGTCTGGCGTTTGTAAGGTGAGTCTCCGTGTAAGACATGCCTAGCAGCGTCCGTGAACACGGAATAGTCAACATCAGTGAAAGGGACATCGTAAGTTTTGTCGTGGTAATCAGCGTATAGAATCAAAAACAGCCTTATAAAGAAACCAGCGGCAAGATGGTACCGAAGCGGCAAGTTTATAAACTGCACCAACTGATGCATTTTAGATCCTCGTCTTTAAGTTTTTCGCGGCGGAATATAAGCAACCTTTAAACTCTTCGAACTCTTTAGCACAATCGTCTTTATTCACAGACCCTTCTTTGAGCAGCACACAGCGGGCGTACAAAACACTCTGTTTAGAACACTTGGCAAATATCACAGGATACTTTGCTAGCCTTTCTCTAGCTTTCGAGATTGATTCCATAATTAATTTTAGGCCCTGCGTGGAAACGTGGTCTCTGGCTCACTAAAGTCGTACGGTTCGCTCGGTCTGAAGAAGATGTCGTAGATGGGCTTCGAAAAGAATATTCCGATACCCAAAGTAGTGAACGTGATTTGGAAGGTCTTCGGGTATCTGTAGATCCAACTTCTTTTTCCTAGAGGTTGACTCCGACGACGACCGTCCATGCTAACTGAAAAAGATAAAAATGTATGGTGAATTTTAACGTAGGAATAGACAATTTTGTATAGCCCGTAATATCTCACTACTGGGCAAAGACCTCGCTTTCCCTTTTCCAACCACATCTGTCCTCTGCCATTGCGGGCCACTGCTTCCGGTACGTGTCAAATTCGTCCCTACATCTTTGTCTGTCTGTCGCGAATTCGCGATGTCGGCCAACATTGAATTGGACCAAATCACTGGTTCTTTTCGCTTTATATATCATTACTAGCTTTTGCCCGCGGCTCCGCCCGCGTGGAGGTCGGTTATCGCGTAAAAAAGTAGCCTATATCCTCCATAACCCATGCTATATCTCTGCCAAATTTCATGACGATCGGTTCAGCGGTTTAGGCGTGAAAACGTAACATACAGACAGACAGAGTTACTTTCACATTTATAATATTAGTATGGATGTACATATGTATGTATTACTGACATCGGTGAAAATCATCGTGAGGAAACCTGGTATTTTAAAGAAAAAAAGAACATATATTTATTTAGCACAGACTTAAAGGCACAGTCACAATATAATACACAGAAGATAAAAAATAAAAAAGTTGATGTAAGAAATTAGCAGGAAAGTGTGCCTCACGGCTACGCCCAGTTCAGAAAAATGCCAGACAATTAGTTCTAGTTAGTTAGTTTAAATAATAATAAGTCTGAAATCACCAGCTGGTCTTGAGCAAACGTGGTGATCAATGCTCGTGCCTTCTCTGTATGAGAAGAGGCGTTTGCCCTGCAGCGGGACAGCAAAAGGCTGGTATTCTATCTATGTTAGAAGGTTTGGTTTTCGCACTTAGTCCTTCAAGTGGACCATTGTGCGTGCGCCATAGCGACCAGCGGTGGTTATTCCAACCAGCCCACCACCTTCCAGAAATTGATTATGCCTCCTGGCCTGTCTAGAACATCTGTGAAAGATCTGGGTGCTGCCCCCGAGGTTTACTGTTCTGATCTGGGTGACGCCTGTGCATTTGAAGAGCACATGCGCAACAGTTTCCTCAGCCTCCATGCACAAAAGATTGTCCGTTATGCCTATTGTGTGGAAGTGCTTGTTTAGCGAGCAGTATCCCGTGATGGTCCCCGTCACCAAACGCAGCCCTTTCCTGTCCAGGCGTAGAAGACGCCTGGTTAGCCTACCATCTAAGGATGGCATAGCCTCCCTGGACTCCAAAGGCTGGTATTATTAAATGATGGTTTAGGGCTTAAAGTTACCTTAATTAGCCGGTCTGTCAGTAACCGGCGCGTAGTTCCGCGGCTCCAGATCGTATCCTGAACAAACCAGAGAGTTATTCAGTGGCTTGAACTTCTTGCAGCACTGGCGCATGGCCTCGAACACTTTGTGGCAACGGACCTCTTGGAAGTCGTTTTCTGTGGAAGTTGAGGAATAGAAGTTATGCGAATTGAATTTATGGCAGTACAAAAAATAATAATGGTTTTAGGATGCTGCTGGTACTGCCTCGTTTCAGAATTGCAATCGGAATATTTGCAGAGGTCAGAACAGATTTTGTGCAAGCGTAAAATAACCACTGATGCGTCGCGTGCAGGATAAAACAGCATTACCTTAAACTCCTAATTAGGGTTGCTTTCATTGTCTACTAGTGCTCTACTGGATTTTTTTAATTTAAGATAACCGTTTAATGGTGCCGATTCCCTTGTTCACAAACTAAATTAAATTTAAGTTCAGTGCATCTTTTTCTTTCTATTTCATTAAGAAAAGGACAGAAGATAAATTTTTGTTAAGTCCTGTCAAATTAATTAGCGCTTGATGTAAATTGACGTTATTTTAGTAGACAAGTTTTAATCACGTCTAAACTTGTATGGAGTAGTGACAGACGCTGATTAATTTGACAGGACTAAACTAAAATTTATCTTCTGTCCTTTTCTTAATGAAATAGAAAGAAAAAGATGCACTGAACTTAAATTTAGTTTGGTTTGTGAACAAGGGAATCGGCACCAATAACGTAGTATTTAAGTCCTTGCTAATAAAGTATGGATAATTTTGGAATAAATGATTATTATAATAAATGCAGACGTCACAACGCAAGCCTATGATAATTTCAGTCGAAAGACGTCCAAATAATTGATGGACCTGCCTCCTCTCAACATCGCCACAACTACCGTTCCTGCGCTTCCCGCATCCGGTGTATTCCCGCGACCTTCAATAGGTCGTCGGTCATGGTGGGGACTACCTATGCCTTTATTTTCCTCAACAGGATAATGCAGACTGTGCTAATTTTCTTGGCCAGCAGGTCAAGCTACCCGAAACTGTCAAATTTTCGCAATCAACCTTGAACCTTATACTGTAGTGATTAAGTTGAAAATTTATTAAAGAATTTTGACAGATTGTAGTAGCTTGATGTGCTGGCGTCTGTACTTAAGCCTGTATTAGAGAAACTAACTGACTCAAGCATTACTTTAAAACTAGTTCCAACCAATCAAATAACTTTAAACTAGTTTTAAGCAATGCATAAACCTTGAGTGAGAGGTTCTGTAATACGGGCCTTAGCGTCGGATGTTTGGTAAGAAACTGGGATAGGTCCCTTCCCTGTAAAAGATACTCAAACATCTTTGAACTCAAAAGATGCAGTTAAGGAGTAATCTTGCTTGACTCTCCCGTCTAGACACCCAGCTCCAACAATGTACATCGGCACATGCCACAATACATTTAAAAATACGGATCATAAAGTAAAACAGATGGCAGTCTACAACGGGCATTAAAATTCACGGCTGATTACTGATTAGTACAACATGTCTGGGTTATTGAAGTTCGTTTAATTCCAGACATCTGGGGGACATGGGACCCTGCTAGCATAAACAGGTATCCAGGGTCAGGGCAGGTGATTCTAACTAACCAAGTCGAAGTTTGCCCAACTATTGAGTGCCCTTATCGTTAATTATTTTTTTTTTGAAAAACGTTGCCCCACACTAGGAATTTCTCCTGTATCGTGGAAGCGTTTACAAACATTTAAACTCACATACACAAACAGCCAGACCCGGAACAACTACTAGTAGATCATACAAATATTTGTTCCGTGCGGGAATCGAACCCGCGACACGCAGCGCAGCAGTCAATCGCTTAACCACTGCGCCAACCGTGCGTGCGTGGATTTTAATCTTAGCATGAAAAGAACTTCCAATAAAAAACGAAAACAAAAAAAAAAACGATTTAAACAAGAAGGTCCTTAAAACCAAACACGGAATAGTTATGCTAGGAATAACTTCGGTATACTTAACCATAAATTTTTAGGGTGGATTTTAATGGCAAAAAACGGAACCTTCATGGATTCGTCATGTCTGTTTGTCTGTCCGTCCGTCCTTATGTCACAGCCACTTTTTTCCGAAACTATAAGAACTATACTGTTGAAACTTGGTAAGTAGATGTATTCTGTAAACCAGATTAAGATTTTCACACAAAAGTAGAAAAATAAAACAATAATTTTGGGCGTTCCCCATACTTAGAACTGGAACTCAAAAAAAAAAATATCATCAAACCCATACGTGTGGGGTATCTATGGATAGGTCTTCAAAAATTATATTGAGGTTTCTAATATAATTTTTTTTTAAACTGAATAGTTTGCGCGAGAGACACTTCCAAAGTAGTAACTCCCTGTAGGACTGCACTTATGCGCAAAAGTGTTTTTCATTTATGGCTCCAATTATGTACAATAAGTTGCCTAAGAATTGGAAGGAGCTTAATAATGTACCCTTGAAAAGAAAACTGAAGACATATTTAGTAAATAAAGCATACTATAATATTAACGAGTTCCTAGAGGAAAGATGTGTATTGACATAGTAACTATTTGATTTGATTATTAATTTTTTGAATTTGTTAATTTGCTTTTTTGGATCTTTATATATATATATATTTTTTTATTGTCGACATGATTATTGTTTATCAGTCGTAATAACTTATTTTTGTTTTAATGTTCTGACTGATGTTTGTTATTTTAAATGTATTACAATATTATTTTTGCACTTTAATTACCAAATTTATTGTTATTCTAAGAGAATGTTTTAATTGATTCTAATATTCTTAACATTTGCACGTCACATCATGTGGCAAACATGCCTGTACCTAATAATGTTGTTACCATCTTGCATGCCTGTATTTTCCTGTATGTATGACACATGTTTAAGCAAATAAATATTATCTTATCTTATTATCTTATCTTAAAATGTTTGTCCCCCCTGTAACTTCAAAAATAAGAGAATGATAAAACTAAAAAATATATATGATGTACATTACTATGTAAACTTCCACCGAAAATTGGTTTGAACGAGATCTAGTACGTAGTTTTTTTTAATACGTCATAAATCGTAAACCGCGCTTGCTGTTACGGAACCCTTCATAGGCGAGTCCGACTCGCACTTGGCCGCTTTTTTGACGTTTATGCTTGTCATAACCTTATTCTGTGTTTATTTGTAAGGCCTAGGCCAAGGTTTGTATGTAAGGTAAGTAATCTCTGAAACTTCTGAACGGATTCTGAATTATTTTTTTGTATTTGATAGCACAATTCCTGGAAAAGGTTATACGCTATTTAACATCACGCTGCGACCCTAAGGAGCCGGGCAAAAATAAAAAAAGTCAGAAAGAACGCTATGTGAAACGAAGTGATAGCGCGGGTGGGCAACGGGATGTGAAGCGGAGGGTCGGGGGGCTAAATTTTACGCGGACGAAGTCGCGGGACAGAAGCTAGTGAGATATATTCCGGATGCGAGAATAGCATGCCGCAATAACTTATCATTCACATTTGTATTCACCAATAACTTACAGACGAAAGGTTTCATGTTTGCAAATCACTGAAAATAAGTTTCGGAATATCAAACGAAGACTTGAATGATTTATGGGAATATCGGAAACATATTTAACTGAGTCATGGAAGAATTTTAATAAAACAAAAACTTTGCTGTCTAGTTCTTTTGCGAAGCGTAATGAATGACTCGCCAAGGCTTTTTTTCTCATGGACCATGGTCAGATTTCTGGTAGGGATTTCAAAATGGTTTCTGACTTTTGGCTTAGGTCGGCCGAAGTGTTATTGGGTTTTTCTATCAGGAATTTCCTAATAGCAACCCTGAATCTGGATTTTTGCCCGGTTGATGGCAATAGGCTCGCCTAATATTACATGGGGCTTAAACATAACTTGAGAAATGTAAGTGTACCTACCTACTATAAAGGTGCACCTCTGGTACCCGATTGAGCTGCACGATTACTGACAAATGCGTGCACTGACTGGACAGGTCCACTCAATCTGTGTGTTCTTTCTTCAAAAGACCATTTCAGACATCAATCTACATGGTCTTCACATGATTTGACCAAGATTATGTCTGGACTTAAAAGAGACTTTGACCTCTGAGTTTGTTTCGGCCTTTCTTCTCAGAGTAGTCAGATACGAAACGCCGACCTCATCTAGTTTTAAAATATGATTGACGTGTAGAAGTGTTTGTACAAATCTACTTACAGAAATTAAATCATTTACCATTTTTATCCTTCCGGGATTAAGGCGTGATGTTATGTAATTGCAAATTCTAGCAGATTCTTCAGAGCTGCAACTTTCCTGGCTTTAAACCAGTTCTAATGGTTACGAATGAGATTTCTTCTTCATGCTGCTGAAGCATGATACATTTTCCTAACTATTACCTACCTAGCCAAAATGTATACCCATCACCTAATCACCTAATGAATTTGGCAAGAATATGCCTCAAAATCGAAATGTAATTGTTAGGAAAACTTTTCAACGTCCTAAATAAACACAATTAAAATAACAGATAAACTATCAAGAGCGAACCGGCCAATTTGTATTAAATACCCAATATAAAAACCTAGTACGTAATCACGCCCACCATTCTAGAAAAAACTACACCTACATAATGTACAACATACCTAGTCATATTTAGTTCGGAAGTAAACACTCCGCCCCTTCTTCGCACGCTCATTGACTGCGCATCACGTGTTTCGGATGTGTAACAAAATGTAGGTAGTTATATATATGACGCGATAGTCAGCTGTTTACATGTTTTATTAACTAGGGAAATAATGTAGAGCATCATTCATTACTAATGCATACTTTATTCAAACTAGCTTTTGCCTGCGACTTCGTCCGCGTGTAATTTCTTGTTTACCCGTTCCCCAATCCGTTCTCGAGATATCATCAAAAGCCGTTTCATACAATAAGAATGAGAAAATGATTTTTCTTCATATTTTTGAAGTGAAAACTTCTTTAGGCGCGTTGAGCACTTTTTGGGTGAACAAAAATCATGGAAATCGCGTCATCGTCACCGAACGCTTTCAAGTTACTTAATTTTCAATTCTAACGGCAGTCTCTAAAGACTATCCTCAACCTATTAGCTCAACCAGGTTTCAGACTGGCTAAAGTAGACTCATCTTTCATGGGGTACTGTTTAAAATGTTAAAATAAAATTCCTCCCCACATACTTCAACTGAATGAGACTAAATTTAAATCTTGTATAAAACGCACACTATGCAGGCAGGCATATTATAAGTTGGGGGATTACATCGCTGATAAAAATGCTTGGCTGAATGCTGGTCCTGCTCCACAACCTCAGCTAGTTGATTAACATTTGACAATCATGTTGGAGCTGCTGAAGAGTGTAAGACTATCTTTGCATTGTATAAACTCAATCTCCTTTGTATTATATAAATGCATAGCACAGGTGTGAGTCCTATGTACTATAGAGCTACCATTGACCGGGTAATATGTCTTTCATTAACTTGAATGTGCCCTGGCGGTTGAGAGTATGTCATGCTCACTTAAATGTCTCGCTGATGGTGGCGTGTGTGTTGGATCATTTAGCTCCCTTCAAAATGGTTGAGCTGAATGGTGCTAATCCATGCGTCATGTTCGTGAACGGGCGCCGTCAGTTGGGATTGGTCATCTCTTAGCTGCCACGGGTTATTTTATTTTATTTTGTTTCTATTTGTTGTACCTACGCTTGACGCTTTTAACGTGTAAGTTTTTATTATTTTTATTACATCGTTCTCACTTTTAGTTATAAATACAACATTATAGATGTAACGATTTTTGTAACAATTTAATTTAAAAGAGTGTCCATGGAGTTTCCTGCCCGTTCTTCTCCATAGATACCTACGCTTTGGAATGGGAATGTAGCTTCATTTTTCTTACTGACCGACTCCTTGACAATTCAAAAGTGCCTGTAAATGGTTTAATTGAAATAAATGATTTGAGTTTGAGTTTGAGTTTGACTGCCCCGTTTTTTTTTCCTGGATTTTGTCGTATGTTTTAATAGTGATTCTGCTATTCGGGGCGGAGAAAAATCCAACAAATCCAAGATCATAAAAATCGGTCCAGCCGTGCTTGAGTTAAAAATGGTGTAACTAACCCGACTTTGTTTTGTATATTTAGAAGATATTAATATGAAAGTAACTCTGTCTATCTGTCTGTTACCTTTTCACACCTAAACCACTGACCCGATAGTTATACAAATTGGCAGACAGGTAGCCTGCGACCTGGAGAATGACATAGGCACAACTTTACATCCTGGATTGCAGACGAAGTCGCGGGCGAGAGCTAGTATTATTTTATATAGTTTTATGATCTGAGCAGTGAATGAAGCTACGGCTTCTGTGGTAATTGTCTTAGAAATGCAATATCTCTTTTAAGATGACCGCAAACATAGACCAATGACTTCAGTGGTCGCATCCGTATATATGAACCACTAGTTGTTTTGGCATCGTCAGCTTAGGTTCAATTACCAGTTTGAGTTTATCGAAAAATATCTATTTATATTGCTTTTTCTTCTACGAGTCACCTACATATCTCAATTATGTATTTAGGTAGGTATCGGTAGACCTTGGTAATTAACAATTCTGCCTGATGCCCAGTGTATTTGGGTAATTAAATGCCCATTCTATCACAAGAGATGAAATTTACAAAAACCAACTTGGGCCTATCACGGATTTGAACGCACATGTCTTTTGGTAACCACTTAATGGAGCTGTGTACAAACCTATATACTCACAGAAATAAAATCATTTATCATACCAAGAGTTCATCCGATGAATTTGCCACGGGCCTCGAATTTTATAGTTACGCCACTAACTCGTGCCCCGGAAAGCACGATAATCCGTTGGTCCTGACTGTCATTCGTGATGTCGTGAATCTTTGACAGTCGTTACGGGTCGTCACAAGCCCCAAAGTCTCACAACCAGTCTTACCAAGGGGTATCGTATTACCCAGTAACTGGGTTTTTGGAGGTCAAATAGGCAGTCGCTCCATGTAAAATACTAGTATTCAACTGCCTCCGATTATAAGACTAAAAGCCGACCCCAACGTGGTAGAGAAAAGTCTAGATAGATGATGATATCTATATGGACGACAGTTGTTCAATACCACACAATCGATTCTGAAAACATTCAAGGACTGGTTACCAGCCAGTGTTTTTAGTAAAAACTTGTATACATCAATCAAGACTGCTGTTGTCGTTGCCAAGTCGAGTAAAAAAAACTATTTTACGTCAATGCAAACATTGTACCGTAGTCCATACGTCATAAGCGGGGGATTGGCTCAGCGGTCACCAATCCGCTTGCTATACTGATGAGCTTAGTCATACGAGCAACAAGCTAACAGGTACCTCTTTGTATGGTAGAGGCATATCTTTAACAACGAACTGCGTTGCAGTAGGTAAGTACTAACCAGAGACAGGATATTCGAATGAATGGAACCGGCATCTTAATATAAATCCCGGGTTTCCAGAAAAGCCAAGAATGCACAACTAATCGGATTCATGGTATGGAAATGAATTCTTAAATATGTGGTATTATTTATTTAAAAAATACCGTGATTCATTCGATTCTATAGTCAATCAAATCGCGAGATTTTTTCGGTACAAAAGTGCATTCCATTCCATTGCCAACACCTCAACTTTAGGTAAATATCCATCCGAATATCCTACCATTGGTAATCATAACCTACAAAGAAACTGGTCGAATTGTCAGAAGATAAAAGGGCTAAAACGAGGGCTTTCATTTGGGAATTGAACCAGTCTTTCCATGGCCCATGGTGTGATATTTTTAGGTTCCAAAGTTGTGGTTAAAAATAAAGTTAGTTCTGAAGTTGCAGCTAGTGTGGCGTCATAGTAGCAAAAACAAGCAATAAACTGCAACATTAATGACTGGAAAAGGAACTGAACCGATTGTCATGAAATTTGGCAGAGATATAACCCGGGATATGGAGAAGGACATAGGCTACTTTTTTACGCGATAACCGACATCCACGCGGGCGGAGCCGCAGGCAAAAGCGTGTGTACCTATATAAAAATCCGGACATAATCTTGGTCAGATCATGTGAAGAGCATGTAGATTGTTGTCTGAAATGGTCTTTTGTGCAAAGAACCACACAGATTTGAGTGGACCTGTCCAGTCAGTGCACGCATTTGTCAGTTATCGTGCAGCTCAACGCAGTACTTAAAGAGCTCAACGATTCGACGAACAATATCAAAGAATATCAAAGACAGGACATTTAGGTAGGCCGCATAAAGTACTCCTACCAAACCACTATTAAACTAACTGAGAGAAAAAGAAAAGGGGTCTGTAATAAAGCAGTTGACCCTTTTCTCTTGTCATCATCTGCCTAGCCTTTTCCCAATTATTTTTGAGGTCAGCTTCCAGTCTTACCGGCTGCAGCTGAATACCAGTATTATACATGGAGCGACTGCCTATCTGACCTCCACAACCCAGTTACTGCTAACACGATACCCCTCTGATACTATAATTATATAGGAGAGACCACCCTACACCATCGCACACCACCTTTCACATCCTCTAACCAAATGTGTTGACTGCCCAAAATAATGCTGAGCTGGTACACAAATAATATAAAATTAATCTAAATGCTACAAACTAATGAAAATTGGTTAACCGTCTTCCACAAAGGAATGTGACTGTTATTCGCCCCCTGTACAAAAATACCATCTTATAAACGTTTTCCATCAATGCAACCTACACGCCCGCCATTATGGCCTCCTTTCTCAGGACTATCATTATGCTGCCTTACCAGCAATCCGGAGGTTAATACATATTACTGGGAGGTTAATACATAGACTGGTTGTCAAACTTTCGGGCTTTTGACGACCCCGAAGATCCACGAATGACAGTCGGGACCAACGACCTAACGTGCTTTCCGAAGCTCGGAGGGGTCTCGGTATGTAAAGATGGTCACCTATCCATGGACCGACCGCGGCAAGCGTAGCCTTGATCGATCGACCCGTATGGCTGTGATTATTTAGCCACGAGCCCCTCCTTACTTTTCTCTCGTATGAGCACGAAAGAATAGGATATGACGTCCATTCAGCAAGGTGTTGGACTGGCCGAAGCACGCTGAATTCTGCATTTCATCTATCAGTAGTCAATTAATTGTAACTACGTTATCTACAATGATAACTGACTTATTGATAAACTTTTGCTTTCATTTCTGTATCAATCAACAGATAAACTGTGTATAGCTCTCCAATCATACTCGTATAAATGTCCCTGACTGACAGAATACGGGTCAAGGTCGCACTAGAAATGTCTGCTTAGGTATTGCATTAACGGGCCACTTTGCGCGTTTATTGCAAACATTTGCCTCAAAAATTGGGCTGAAGGGATGGGGTTAGATGGCTATCGTGACTACGAATCGTGTCAATAGATCGATCTACTATAACAAGTAACGTTCCCGCTGTTAAGTCGAGGGGATATCGCCAATAATTATTCTATTACCTACCCCTAGCACGAACACGTAGATACTATTCTATTATGTAGGTAACATACGAATACGATCCATAAATCATTATCGTTGTTACGGGGCCCAACAACTACTATATTCGTTTACCGGCCAGGGCCTCAAGTCTGCTATTACAATAGTGTCAGAATGGTCTCGCGATTGTGAGTATTTGACAGTGTTTGTATGGCAAATCTGTCAAAAACTCACAATGAAGAGACCATTGCAACGTTTGTAAATTAGTAGACTTAAGGCCCTGGTGATGCGTAGGACAGGTCAAGGTAACAGGTAATGTTTGTAGTTTGGCACTTTTAATTCCCACAACAAGAACTGGTCCTCAGCAAGTTTAAATAGAGAAGTGGAAAGAGAGTAAGGATGCCTTCGCCCTTCAGTGGGGCATTTTTAATTAACTGACTTCACAAAAACGAAGAGGTTCACAATTCGGTTGTATATAGGGTGTATCTATTCAAACACGAAATATTTTAAGATATACACCTATAGGTGATAAAGAAGCCATGGAACCTCAGAAATCCGTCGTTTATGACCCGATTTAAAAAAATCTTCTTTTAATGCAGAGGATATACTTCCAGATTGGTCTCATTTTTATCAAAATCCAGTTCTGATGATGGGCTCCATGAGGAATTGAGAGAACACCTCAAATTTTATAGGCATACATATAGCGATTTTTGTATTTTCATCATCAAGTCAAGCATTTGCATCTATTGGTACTATCATTTAGTGAAGTGGAACTGATGAAGAAGACCACAGATGACCACCGGAACTCCTGAATGATAAGTATTTCACGGATGGATTAAGATAGTTAAGCGACTGTGACGAAGCAAATTTAAATCAATGGTTCTGATCAAAATGGTACCATCAAACTGGGGGCCAAGTCTACTAATGTACAAACATTGCAATGGTCTCTTCATTGTGAGTTTTTGACAGATTTGCCATACAAACACTGTCAAATACTCACAATGGCGAGACCATTCTGACACTATTGTAATAGCAGACTTGAGGCCCTGATTTGATGATGAAGCCAAAAGGTAGGCACCAGAACTCCGTAATAAAACAATGTATCCTAGCCGTATTTGGGCTAATTGGGATTTTCATGAGATGCACTCGGGCTATAAATGATTTTTAACCGACTTCAAAAAAGGAGGAGGTTCTCAATTCGTCTATATACAGGTATATATTACACATTTTCAGACTTGTTTGTTTATGAACCGATTTTTACCATTCTTTCATTTGGTAGCTTGCGCGGTGGTCCTATATAAATTTTAATAACTTTGCTAGGGTAGTTTTCGAGTTAGCTTCAATAATAAGTATTTAATATTTTAATCCACACGGTGTACCTATGTTGATGACCTGTCAATGTTGTTTACTTAGCAAGAAATGGTATACGAATTGGTATGGGGTAGGTACCACAACTAAAAAAAAAAAAAAAACAACCACCTTCCAAAAAAGGCGGTTTGTGGAATCGTTTGTTTTATTTTTGGAAAAAACTTTCTTAATAATAAAAGTGTTTGGTAAACCCATGTTTCAATTTGAAATTGCAACCCATTGATGCCTGGATCTGCTGCATGACAGGATGACGCGAAAATTATTTCAATTAGAACCTCAACCTCCGTCATTGACATCAGATGTGTCATCGTGATGCAACAACGACCTACTCACACCTATTCGCAGTAGTCGCGATATTTGTATGACTCAATGATGTTAAAGAATACTTGATCATAATATTACGCCTCGTTCCCCGAATATTTGGGCAGTAATACACCAACATTTTGCCAGATAAATGTAATAGGGGGTGAGTCTATTGCTATCGACCGGACACAAATCCAGACTGCGAGCTGCTATTGAGAACAGGCGCGACACTTAGGAGCCCTAACACTGCCCGACCTGGGCCCAAGTCTGTTATTTTTATTAATTCATCACTCCAACACGATCCCATTGTCATTTTGCTAAAAGTTCGTAATCTGCTAAATTCATAATGGTCGATCATTGGTCAGTCAGAAGTTGGAAGTTTAGTAGGAAGTTTCATTTGTCATTATGTACGAGATTACCAATTCTTTCAATGGAGTGTCAGTGGCTGACCATTGGAAAGTCATAATGACGCCATTATATTAGTAGATTACCAAACTTGTCAAAATCAACAATTATTATGAAATCAATGATAGACCATTCTGACACTATACAGCAGACTTGAGGCCCTGGGAAGTTGAATAACTGATATTTCGACGTGTGTCTGCGTTGCCGTCCTGCAAAACTGTATCATTATTATCATACGTCAGGATTGAATAGTCGATAAAACTTGATCTTTCATGTGTTCAGGGCCTCAAGTGTGCTATTACAATAGTGTCAGAATGGTCTCGCCATTGTGAGTATTTGACAGTGTTTGTATGGCAAATCTGTCAAAAACTCACAATGAAGAGACCATTCTGACACTATTGTAATAGCAGACTTGAGGCCCTGATATTTCGGCGTGTGGTCTGCGTTGCCGCCCTGCAAAACTGTATCATTATTATCATACGTTAGGATTGAATAGTCGACAAAACTTCATCGTTCATGTGTTCATCCAATATGACAATAATTTGGATGGACATGACGGCTATCCTACGACACGAATATAAAGGGCCCTATTTGTTGAATTGACTTATCATCAATATGTCAATCGATCGTCGAATTGTAACAAATGGCTGTGTTTTTAGGGGCCATAGGGACCCAGATTATTTTTATATTCTCACTACTTTCTACTTGAGAGTAGAATATAGATATGGATATCTTGGGAGACGATCTTTTAGATAGATTCCTGGGTGACGAGCGACCATTTTAGCGACTCAAGCCTCCACGATCAAAAAAGTAGGTACTAACTGGATAACAAACAGCTATCGTATTTTGCTGATATCTGTCGGAAATTCAGTTTACTAAAACTAGAATGGTGTAATATTACGCGTTATCAAAACGGGGGCGGCCACGGTGTACCTAACTCGCTAAAAGTTTTCAAGCCTGCTGAATCAAGTGATTAGAAAAATTGGATGCGGATAAAGTAGATACCTACCTACTTTATAAAATTAGCCCACGTCCGCACGGACGTAAAAAATCGCGGCGGGATAAAATCGCGTACCGTGTTTGGAATGGAAAAATAGAAAGCGGTACATCTGTTTGTACGCGGTTTTTATCGCGCGGTATTTGATTTTCATTTGCGTTGAGCGTTGAATGAATACGAAATACGAAGTTCTATACTTATGTTCCCACAGACGTGAAAAAATCGCGCGTGTTTGTCAGGACGGCGCACAGTGGGTCGAAACTATGATTTTAGTGACTTAGGGACCAACTTTGTTTTTTTACTTTTTTCTTTATGTGAATGGATAGAGCTCATTAACCTCAATAATAAATTGCCCGGATGTTTTTTTTTTTTCAAACTTTATACTTTGAGTAGAAAAATGTTTAATTTTTTTGGATGGAGCGGATCAAATTAAATGAAATTCCGAAAGTAGCGTGTGATCCTGCTTTGAAACTTTGAGTCTACTATCATTTGATGCTATGAACATGTGTATAAAGTTGCAACCCTGCCAAATAACTGGATCGAAAAAAGAAAAGAAAAATACATAGAATAAAAAGTTTCATTTTTATTTTCGTAAATACTTTTTAGTTAAATTTGATATGGAATAGTATGTAAAAGCACGTAATAATACACATAATTACTTAACAACAATACAATGTTACAAATTTTTCAGGGTATTCCCCGTTAAATTGTACGGCGTCAAAAATTGGCCTTAAAAATATAGTTCATAATTCAAAGGATGCATCCAACATTTTCTTTGCTTCTTTTGTGGTCCTCCTAGCCTCACAAATGCCTACCGCTTATCATTTTTCGGAACACATTGTACGTACGTACTGAACGAAGAATCAGTTTCTAATTATATACATAGGTAAGTGTCTTTTTTAGCGCTCGTTCGAAAATCGCGCTAGGTGAGTTAAATCAGCTTATAGGTGGTGGACAACTCCCCGAAGTAAGCCAACGTTCCCACGGACGTAATAAAATCGCGGCAGGGTTTTGTCGCGCACTGGATTTTCAACTCTCGGTGTTGTGTCGAGGGTTGAGAATCCAACAGAGTGCAACCCGACCAACGCGTCGAAAAAACACACGGTTGGATTTTCAACTTTTGGCGCTAAGCTGAGCGTTGAAACTCCAGTGTGCGAAGAAACATCGCCGCTTGAAAAATCGCCCGTTCGTACCGGCTAATTATGATAATGTGATATCTATATGTACGGTGATGTCTGACGATAAGCGAACTAGAAAGACGTTTAATATCAACGAATTTCTAATGTAATTAGCCATTAGGAGGATCAACGCCTCGTTAGGTAATCTGATCGTGGTATGTTTTGTACCTACATAATTAAATAGCTAGTTTATAAATAACTGGCCGCTCCGATAGCACCGCTAATACACACATTTAATACATCAGAATTAATTTATTTGCAGACTAGCTTCTGTCTGTGACTTCGTCCGCGTTAAATTTCTTGTTCCCCCGACCCATAGCCCGCCCGCAATATTATTTTGTTTTAACTTAGTTTTTTGACTTTTTACCCGGCTCCTAAGGGTCACAGCGTGAAGTTATATAGCCTTTAATCTTCCTCAAGAATTCGGCTACCAAATCCAAAAAGATTTATTTCAAATCCCGCTGGTAGTTCCAGAGATTACCCCACACAAACTTTTTACCTCTTTATAATATTAGTATAGATTTATCTTTATTAATTAACAAATTCAGTAACAGTTAAAACTGATTATTTCATTCTTTACCGGTTTTAGAAGTCTACTGAAAACTTTTATGTTTTCCTCCGATTGTTACAAACGGGAAAGTCCCCTAACATCAACACAGGTTATTATCATTATCTATTTATTTCGGACAGAATCCATAAAAGAGTTAGTAACAATTTTCTTACGATCTATGTTAGTAGGTACATAATTTAATAAAATATTTTTCTAATACAATCTTCCCGTAACTATTCCCACCCAGTGCGCCTGTATGGGACAGTCATGGCGGGATGCAATCATTTGCAAAATGCTGTTGGTGCTACCGCGCAGTCTTTGGAATAATGACGCCACTTTCTTACGCATTATAGCGTGGAAACCGTCAACGCGAGCATTTGCAAACATTTGTGACGCACTACAATGGCGCGGCAACCCCAACAGCATTCGTTGACGTTGCGTATACCGAACCCACAGGCCGCTCGAGTAAAAAGATTGGCAATATGCCCTAAAAAGTGATACCTTAACTTCCTTATCAACACGAACGGGATATTTACCATGTTTATTATTTGTAATGAGTTCCCGATATTTCGGCGCTGGCGCTGTTGCAAGCATCATGATCACGGATAAACTAAAGTCATTGCGGGTGGGTGTTTACGAGCAGACCAAACGGTCTACCCTTTTTCTTGTTCGTTTTTTAAACTCAGTAGGTACCGCTACCACTGTCACTCACAACTCGATTCTGTTCCCGACACACGAAACTCAGTCCGCTCGCGAACTTTTTTCGGCACTTCTTCGGTTTTTACACCGCGGTAGCGGTACTGAGTGCAAAAAACGAACAAGAAAGAGGGTAGACCGTTTTGTGTGCTCATAAACACCCACCCGCAATGACTTTAGTTTATCCGTGATCATGGTGCTTGCAACAGCGCCGAAATATCGGGAACTCATTACAAATAATAAACATGGTAAATATCCCGTTCGTGTTAATAATAATATTAGTGACCATGACAGTTTAAAAACTTACATAGGTTATTTTTTATTACACATTGGTTTGTTTCAACACGCCTGTTTTCGTCGAAGGGTGAGGCAGACGTGCACCTATAGTGGTCAGTTACTGCAATTAGCTGACCCCCCTTTGCTCAAATGGTTCAGGTTTTTTTTACTAATAAATCGTATTATTTTCATATTTTCCTAGTTTTGGGTAGATTTCGTGTAGGTAAAAAATCTCAACCATTTATGCAAGGGGGGTCAGGTAATTAACTGTAACCACTGTGTGTGTTAGTAACTGACTGTACACCCACATTTAACCAATTCTGTTATATTTAAGTCTCATGTAACAGGGGGCGAGGCTATTGCCATCAACCGGACACAAATTCAGACTCCGGGCTGCTACTGAGGAATGCCAGATGGAAACTAACACTTGACGCGACCTCATGCTCAGCAGTACAGTTTGCGACTACTAGACCAACGTGTCAGTCTGTCAGTGATTTTTTACATTGGGTTTAAATACCTACCCACATATAAAAACATTTTTATTCGGAGTATACAGTGTGTGTCTTTATGTTAGGATAATATTTTTGTGTTCACCAAAAATCTTAAGGTACATCTATGTATGCATTTCTAAAATTTTATTCTTCCCCGAAAAATACTGATCGTGCACCAAATATTAAAGGTTAGGTTAGGTTATATTTTGGTGCACATTCAGTATATTTGGTGGAACACAGGCAAAATTAGGTAAATGAAATGGGAGTACTTTTAAATAAAATTGAAGTACTTTTAAATACCATCCTTTATGTTATGCGTACATGTGACTTTGTTCTAGGTTTGTTACCGTAAGTAAAATTAGAGCTATTGCACTAACAGCTGTAATTAGCCGCACAGACTTACGTAACACAATAAAAAACGTTTTCAGCAATTTATACATATATATTTTATTAACAATAATGTTACAATCGACATGCCGCCTTAATCTCAATAGAAACAAGATATCTTTATTATACAGTGTGATACTAAAACCAAACAATTATAATAACACAATATTTTCAGTAACTTGTAACTTTACTTAATTTACATAAAAATAATGGATAGAATCTACATAAAATTATCCGTGGACAGCACAAAAGAGCCTTTAACAAATGGGTTGGATCTGTTTCTTGCATGCATTTGCTTTAAGGCATTTTGACCTACTTGACCATCGGCTGAAAAACTTAAATTAATTATATACGCAATACATATTTTAGTACACTTTTTACAGACCGTTGTCTTATTAGATTAATTCATTGTTACTATCGAAGCTATATCAAAATTATTACTTTTGTTCATTGCAATATTTTTCTTCGCGCCAGAATCAATGGATGTCACACAGTAATAGTTTCCTAATATGGTGACATAGTTACAATTGGTACTAACTGCTCTCTTGACAGATTCAATTGAAATAAATTGGTGTAGATACAATCTATGGTCGTGCATTGTTTAACAATGCAATGATATGTACAAATAACAAAGCCCAAACACTTTTAAATTGCTTTAACAAATCACTTTTATAATAATACAATAACACTTCTAAAGAGCGAGAGCTCTTGTGTGTGAGCTTACAAATTAAGAATTATTACTGGGCAGCTTCCAACAAACATGCATACTGTTCGAGCCCCTCTCTCCATTCAAAAGTAGCTTTAAGATCACATGCATTTAAACCAGAATCGGTTAGTTTATAATTATAACGATTAATCAAATAATAGGCAACTACAACGCGCGGTAACTGATTAAAAAAAAACTTTTATCAATATTTAGCTCGATTCAATATTTTTAACGACCAGAAGTTCGATTTTCCTCAACAAAAAGATTGGAGAAATCACGCCCTAATTTTCCTATAATGAGTTTTTATACAAGCCAATAAATAATGAGCTCTCCGCGCGGAATTTAATAAAGTTTATTGACATTTTTGCAATATTCAAAGGTACGGAGGACTCTACGTGATTCGTTTCGGCTTTTTCCTTCTATGCACATTTTAAGGTAGTTAGTACTGTACTTCATATATTTCTACGACCGGATGAATATGATAAGTAATATTATTCTACAAAGCAGATGAATTATATAACTGTTATAAAACTAATTTGGTAGAATCGGCTAGTAATACATATTTAAAATCAGACTCTTGAATTATTGTAAAATTAATTCATTATGTTCGTAAAATGATAAGAATGGCAGATCCAGACATGCAAAAAAATTTAAAATCTTCAAAATATACCACAAAACTTAACTAGAATATATTATGAAGCAATTTTTTTATAATAAAATTTATGTTTTCGCGTATTATATTTTCCCACACCTACATTTTTGACTTCCCAAATATCTTAGAAATAAAAATTTTAATATACACACTATGTATAATCACACTTTTGATAATTTTATATGAAAACAATCTTCTATCTGGCGAAATTAAAGATAATGTGTGTGATATAATAAAAAGCTGCTCACCATATATTTAGATCAGTATCGAATTAAATCATTTTTATGTGTAATTTGACTAATGCACTCAATTTACATAAAAGAATGTGGGCTGCATACTTAGCAAGAAAAGTCTAGAGCCTCAGCACTGAGTAAGCATGCAGTTTTTAAATGCTAATCAAGTTCATTGGCCCTATAATACATTTTTACACTTTTTACCCTCTCTGTGCTGTCTTCATAAAATAAAAATATCTAAATTATTTTCTTACAAAAACTGTATCTTTTGTTAATTAATATTACCTACTGATTAAATGGACCATCACTATTTAGCTTCAGACATTGAACATATTCAACAATTACAGATAAATAAATTACACACAATTCAATGTGAGGTTTAGATAAGTTTGCTTGCAACAGTGAACAAACAGTTGATAAGTGCCGTGACATTAAATACCTAGACATTGTACTGTTTCAATGATGGTACATTTATAAACACATGTTACAATTAAAAGGATAAACATTTGCACAAATTCAAATAAAAAATGTTGAGTTTATCATGTCTGACCTTAGTTCGAAATTCTATTTCATTATCTAAAATGTCACTTGAACTAAAATAATTCCATTGTAATTAAAACACCCAAACCAGCACATGCTATTTGAGTTAAAATAATAAGCCCTTACATGCAAAAACAAAGGCCTTTGAGACTCCAAATAATTGATATTGTGCTAAAATGTTCTTTACACTGCTGCATTAAGGTTCTATTTTGGAAACTAACTTACATATAATATAACAGATATCTGAAGATATTTCAGCAGCTATTTTTGCAATGATAGCAATGTACACTTACAATTAGAGCCCATAATCCATTTAATGCTGACAGTACTCACTATGTCAATAATTTCGATTTATACAGCTCCAACATTTTAATAATAGAAATCCTGAATTCTACAACAATTTCTGTATAGGACACAGTTGTACCAACTTTTCTTTGTAGACCGCAAACTATGTCTGCTGATACCACATAAAAAGTTAATAGAACTACATTCTTTTATATGATAGTTTTCAAATATGAAAACATACAGTTCATATCTTCGGCGCCTGTCAAGTTGACCGCGCATGTGCATATCGGCTATTGACTCGGACTAGCTTCACTTTCAGGCCGGTTTAGAACAGGTTTCTCAGCGATCACTGGCTTCTCTGCAACTTGAGGTTTTTCTGCCACAAGTGGTTTTTCAGGTATCATTTGTTTTTCCACTACAGAAGGAGCAGGTTCATCATCAATTTCGTCTTCATCTAGCTGATTATTTTCAATGTGCGCGTTGGACAGTTTGTTCGTTATCACATCAGGTTGATCTTGCTCCATTTCAGAAGGTCCGTTATGTTTCTCTCCATCGTCTATAGATGGAGAGATTGATCTCTGCATAAGATTAGGATTGGATGGAGATACTGCCCTGTTGGAGTTGTCTTCACTAGAAGCACTCATTTGTCTTGGAATTGGATGACTTGGATGGGACAATGTTTGAGGGATGTGTGCATTATGTAATGGAAGTCTAGATTTGTCACTCTTTCTCCATAGTGTGACTTCTTGTTGTTTGAAGTAGCGGCGGTCTTCGGTGTCCATTAGCACAAGGTTTAGGTAGTAACGCACAGAGAACTTATTGTTTATATCTCTCATTGTTGGTGTGAGGTCATAACCAGCTAAGAAGACTCTTATAGGAATGCTTTCCCCTCTAACAGGGGCCCCATCCATTATTTCATACTTCGCAACCGTCTCATTCTCTGTGAATGTGTTAGGCCCAGAACCTGTTGTTTCTCTTTTAATTATTGATATTTCCATATGTTTGATTTTAATGCGGACAAGTAGAAAATAAATTTTACCAACAATTACATCTTTCAAATGATATTTGGATTTATTGTACTCAAATTCTATGTGTAGGCAGTCTTCAATGCCTACTTCCATTTTTATAGAGTTTAGTACATCTGGGTAGCTGCACAGCGTGTGGACAGCGATGTCCACCTCCTTCACCACGTCTGTGAGGCGGCGGACGATCGTAGCTCTCAAGAAATACCTGAGTCTGACATTAGCGCCCGTGTAAACTTCGTAAGGTTTTTCTACATTGGCGAACTCGAACGGATACGAGGTATGCTGTAACAAATCACCAGGACGGGCCAACTCCTTCACTAATGATATAAATTCATGATGATTGCCTCTGTCGTAGAATAATTCAATCTGACCTATAAGTTCGACCTTGATACCTTGGTGTTCAAGTTTCGATCCGGGTTTCCTCAGGGTGACGTTCACTCTACCCGAAACGGTTTCACCATCGTAATACAGCAATAACTTCTCCTTTTTGCCTTCATCCGTTTTCACTTCGGCAACCTTCCGTTTGTCAGCATCATCAAATACGATTTCAATATCCGCAGTCTGTCCGAACCCGAAAAAGCTCATTTTCGCACTTGTCACTTAAACAATCTATCGGAAACTTTTTACGTGGCTTTACAACAAAACTGTAACGATTTATTTGAGCAAAACATTGAAAAACGGCGATGAAACGCCCGCAAATCTGTGGAGGCGATTGAAAGGTTGAAGCAAAGATGGCGACTGATTTTATGTCGGCTGTCGGCGAAGAGGTTCATAAATAAAATTATAGTGAAAAAACTCACCAACAAGGCATCTCTGGATGGCACATGCAGATTTCTTGCAAGGGTCCTTCGGCATAAATATATATTTTAACTATTAGAATAGGGAAAGTATTTATAAATACTGAATTTCAGTCATGTGTACATATGACAAATTTTGATGAGGCAACTCAAAAATTATAAAGATCCTTGTTCACTAGTTTGTTATGTAACTATTATTTTCTATAAAATTTGTTTTTATTATGCCTTTGAATCAATTTAACAATGGCTAATATTGGGATTGTTTTCAAATTGATATTTACGTATACATTTTAATTGATTTATTGCACAGTAATCAATAATCGATTACGTAATAGTATAAATTTCTTATCTGTGAACGCAAAATGTAAGAAAACAGTGCTGCCAGTGAAATAATCCTTTTTTCATAAATGGCGGATCTCAAAATTCTTTAACAAAAGCGAGTTGATATTTTATGTGAATAAAACAACGCAAGTGAATTTAAAAGCATGGAGATTACGCGCGCTACCTTAGGAATCGCAGTTGGAATAGCTGGAACGTTGTTCCTTGGATATTGTGTGTACTTTGACCAACAACGACGCAAGGATCCTCTTTTCAAAAAGAAGTTGAGAGAACGTAAGTTCTTATATTTAAAGGATGAAAACAGCATGCACAGGCGAATAAACGTTATCGTTATTGCGTCTTACCACCGTTAATTGAACTGTCCAAACATTTTTTTTTTTGTTAACCTAAAAATTTCACAAGGAATATCGTTACAACATCATGCATCAATCAGTTTTCGCTTCAATAACTAGTTCATTTCAACAGTGCATCACAGAAAACGATAACTAAAACGTATGTGTGCGTTAATTGTGTAAATATTTAATAATAACTTTCTACATGAAATTTGTTACACTACTTCGGTAGACTAGATTGTGCCAAACATGCTTTTGCAATAGATAGGCTAAAACTATAACAAATATGACATGCGCACAGCACACATTTATGTAGATATCTATTTTATTGTTACTTTCACTCATGAGACAACTTTTTACCAAAATGGTATGAGCGAGCCCATGTATTTCAAACCTTAGCGTTGTTAGTCTAAGCACAAACTTCGTTATCAATAAGTTAACAGTTGAAAATAATTACTAGATTGCTACAACCATAATCTAGTAGTTCAATTTCTATGAGTTCTATAAGTCCTTATCTCAAACTTTGCACCAAACAAATTAGTCATGCGTCAGTTCTTTCAATCATTCTACAGATGGATAAAAAAGAATGTATAAAAAGACCCAATACAGTAGGTTTCTCACAAATCATGTAAAAATATAATATGAACAGCCCATTTCTTTTATGCAATTTGTCACCAGTCTTGTGAACATCTGTTTAAACATTCTGTTGATATTATTTTTGTCTTGTCATTCACATTATTTATAATGTGCAATTCATAGTTCTATTTCACCTGAACAGAATTTTCGCTTTATGGACAGTTTGCAGCATGAAAATAAGAGGCTTCTTATTTTAGATTTCCAATCCAGGATGTTTTTTTTAAATGGTTTATAATGTAAATACTTTCTATTTCTTGCTATATCCAATCAATCTGCCTACCCTTTACCAACTACATTGGAGTCGACTTCCAGACGAATACAGCTGAATACCAGTATTCATGGACATATAGCATCCATGGAACAATTCAACTGATCAAGATAAGATATAAAACTATGAATGAGATGATGCAATATTACATTATTTTGCAGTCTACATCACTATGTATGAGGAAGTTATTTTGATGTGTTATTGGACTCATGGTAAACAATAACTTTCCATGGCAACACAGTTTAAACAAACAACAATCAATGGAGATAGCTGGAACTAGATACAAACTGACAAAAAGAGATTTTAAACCAAAATCTTGCAATAAGCAAGCATGTTGATTTAATACCAGCTTGTTTCCCATTTGTGATTATTCAAAATCAAAAATCAAAATATTTTATTTCACATAAACCTACATGGTACAAAAGAAACGTCAGAGGCTTGGTGCACACTTCAAATTGGTTGTTTCCTATGGAGAAGGCCCAGCAAGATACTCCACAGTTACTCTTCATTACGCTTTTACAATGTTTTCAAATGGCAGTGTTAACACTTTCGCTGTCTCATGAATCACATATGATTCACGTTAATTGTTTAACTATTGTGTCTGCTTTGTGGACAGTGAGTTAGGGTAGGGCGTGGTTAGGCCACCGCCCAAGGGCACCAGGCATGAAGGGGTGCTCCTTCATGTCTGGTTTCCCGTCTCGTTCTTCCATTGAGAATATTGGTCACTATATCTACCTGTAACGGTAGCAAGTGGGGAAAGGCATTTTTCTGACAAGACTAAACTAAAATTTATCTTCTGTCCTTTTCTTAATTAAATAGAAAGAAAACGATGCACTGAACTTAAATTTAGTTTAGTTTGTGAACAAGGGAATCGGCACCAATATCTCAAGCGAGATTGACAAATGGCAACTTTGTCAATCGAAAATGAAATTGCAGAAACATAGACTTTAATGCCTTTTTAAGAGTTTGACGATAGAAACACTAAAAAAGTTTTTTTTTTTAAGTTTTATATTAAGTACCTGTAAGTGTGGCCAGGACACACTGCGTGCGTCGATGGCCACACTTACAACTTTTAAAATTTTGAATTGATTTTTAATTTTGTTTTGTTTGTATCATTTGCAGGCAGACAGAATGCCCAACAGAATGCATCTCGATCGCGCACAATGGGTGGTCCCCTCCCCGACATGAGTGACCACGAGGCTATGCAGAGGTTCTTCCTTCAACAGGTATGATCCATCATTATCCAAGTAACCTGTAAGACCTTACGGAGACGTATCGACTGCCCTTAGCTCCTTTGCCTTTTCTGCCGATTATTTGTGCCTGACAAATACATCGGACACCGTCAAAGCCAGCACAATCTGTTTGGGCAACTGCCATCCAAAACTGTAGCCAGAGCCGAATCCCTAGTCTATCGTACTCTAAAGATGCTAAATGCCCTTCTGATTGCCAACCCTGAATGTGATGTGTTTGCAGATGAATGGAGAAAAAGTATGCATATATGTCTGGTGTTGATATTACAAGTGCTGCAAGATCAGAAAATAAAGCTGTTTATTCTGTTTCTTCCAGATTCAGCTCGGTGAGGAGCTGTTAGCCGCTGGCGACATGGAGGCCGGCGTCGAGCATCTCGGACAGGCCGTCGCCGTCTGCGGACAGACGCAGCAGCTTCTTAGTGTAAGTATTTGTGTTTTTTTCGGCCCTCAACAGCATTTGGATTAGCCGAAAGTTTAGATCTTAGACTTACCCCGCGTCCTAACCAAAAAGATCGTTCGCGCTAATGCACGATCGGCGCGTTCAAATGAAGAAATCGGAAGACGCCTATGTCCTAAACAAGCACTTCCACACAATAGGCATAACGGACAGTCCTCAGTGCAGGCCTTGCATGGAGGCTGAGGAAACTGTTGCGCATGAGCTCTTCGAATGCACAGGCGTCACCCAGATCAGAACAGAAACCCTCGGGGCACCCAAATCTTTCACAGATAGTCTAGACAGGCCAGGAGACATAATCAACTTCTAGAGGGAGGTGGGCTGGTTGGAATAACCACCGCTGGCCGCTATGGCGCACGCACAACGGTCCACTTGAAGGACTAAGTGCGGAAACCAAACCATCTAACATAGAACTAGGAGTGGGCGTCGACGACCAACCGTTTTCGAAGACCGTTTTGTGTTCTGCGACGATGAAACCGATTTACGTCCTGGGTTCGAACAGTCTTCGTTGCACAAACCAGTCTTCGAATTATTTAGTGCGATTTTTTATTTTACGTCTATGAAAATACGGTCGAGAACGCAATGAGTCAACTATCTTGTCCGTCGCGTCGTCGTTCCGCGTTCGTTTACAAAACAGTCCTTACAATAGAAAGTGAACTTTATGTCAATGAAATACAGTCTATAATTACCTTACCTACCAGTTGTAAATGCTGTCGTTCGTGATGCGAAGATCAAACCCGTTGATAGTTGTAAGAAACTGCAACTATTTCACTCGACGAAAACGCAATTCTATTTCATGTTGGATAAGTCTCGTCGTCCGTCTTCAAACCAGTTGCAACGACGACCGTTTTTGCAACCGTTTTCGTCGTTGGGAAAACGGTTGCGTTTCGTCCATCAAAAATTCCACAACGGCCCACCGCTACATAGACGCCCTCTGTCGACGCGACCACGCGTTCGGGTTCGCCGATCAAAATGAACGTGACGAACGCATACAGCGCTCCGGCACTTTTTTTTTAAATGTCGCCGCATCATGCTGAGATAGGAGCCTTTTGGCCTCGTACAGGACTCTGTTTTTATTTTTTATAATTGTGTGTTTAGTTTGTGAGCTTCCTGTACGAGTCACAAGAAATACTTTTTTCTTCTTTCTTTCTTTCTTTCTTTCTTTCTATACTCGAGCGACGATCACGTTGGTCGCATGCATAATTAGCCTATAATGTTCCCACTGCTGGGTCTCAGGCGTCCTCTCTTCGAGAGGGAGAGGGCTGTAGTCGATCACGCGGACCAGTGCGGGTTGGTAGATGAAGATGTCACATGTCTTCAAATTTTTGGTTCTAGGACATGCCGGTGTCCTCACGATGTTTCCCTTCACTGTTTTAAGGAGCTATAATGATGTAATTATTTACACAAAGTAAAGCCTGGCTAGGTTTGAACCCGCGACCTACAAATACAACTCGTATGTCGGGGCCAATACCACTGGGCCACCTCTGCTCTCTCGCGTTGGTTGAGACGCGGCGAAAGTGATGAAAAAATTGAAACCTACAATCTTCAGTGTAGTTGTTGCAACTGAGGATGTATTAGGTTTTCAAGCTCAATGTGAAAATAACCATGTTATATTCGTTTATTCAAGGATTTTGGTTTCTTGCAAAGCAAACAATAGGTATCCATTGTAACTTGTGCTGTCTTTCACAGAAGATGAAGGCTTTGGCTAATTTGCATTTCTTTATTCATTAGAAACAGCTTCTGGCTGCGACTTCGTTCGCGTGAATTTTCTTGTTTCCTTCCTAATCCGTTCTCGAGATAACTATCATCAAAAAAGCAGTTACATACAAAATGTACATGAAATTGAATTTTTTTAATAAAAAAAATTACCGTGCATTTTTCGCATGTGTTAATATTTATTCTGCTATTCGGGGCGGAAACAAATCCAACAAATTAAAGATCATAAAAATCGGTCCAGCCGTTCTTGAGTTATAAATGGTGTTACTAACCCGACTTTGTTGTTTTATACTAACATCTGCCCGAGACTTCGTCCGCATGAAATTTCTTGTTACCCCGTCGCATCACATCGCCCGCCCGCGCTTGTTACATAATTGCAATTTTAATTTTTAAGAAAATAAACCAAACGAATAAATCTTTCCTCGTTATAATATTAGTATAGAATTAAATGAAAGTAAAGGACTAGCTTTTTTACACTTTCTGTTTGACCTAGAGCATTTTTACTCAAAATCCCTATTCCCAATCTCCAGGTACTCCAACAAACGATGCCTGCCCCCATCTTCCACCTGCTCCTCAAGAAGCTGCCCGAGGTGTCAGAGAGGCTCCGAGCATCCATGAAAGCCAGCGGCAAGATGCTGCAAGAAGAAGATGTCGAATAAACAAAGTCCACCACAGTTGGAGAGGAGAATATTTTCATAGTATATTTTCAATATCTCGCTAATCATGGAAGCTTCCATCTTTGGTCGATAGATAGCGCTACGTTGACGCCACTGACGTGACTTCCATTTACTGATTTAATTTAATATTTATTTAATATAGGCATTCATCCTTATCGATTATTTTTTCGCAATTAATGCATAATATAAGAAATTTAAAGTAATAAGTTGGATTAATTAATTTTAATTACACTAAACAAGCGCCTTGCGTCAATGTAGCAGTAGTTTATGAAACAATGCAACTTTCAATTTTAATGTAACTTTTCTCTGACTGTAGACCGTTCGTCAGACAAGTAACCAGTCTTGCCGACGATCCGTAGTGCCGATGTCGCGAACTTTTAATGTTACACATTGTGCTCGCCACATCTTGTTAGAATCACACATCAAGCATCTGCTTACTAGAAATATAAGTTAATTATAAAAAAAACCCATCAAAGAAACTATTATTCTAATTATTTCATCCTAGATTAAATTGACTTTCGACTTGCAAGGTCTTAAATTTTCCAAGTACGTGCATTGGGCTGTGATACAAAATGTGCTTGAAAATCGATCCGCCATTACAACGTCTGTTAACTTTGCAAGGAAGGCTGGAGTAATGCAAGTTCAATAATAATGTAGGTATTTCTTAGTGTTATTTAGGTTTTGTTTTGTGTTCACAACTGGTTAAGGATGCTTGTGAGTTTTGATTGAGATTTTATTGTGAAATAAAAATATTGTACAAATATAAATGTTTTATTTCAATTTACGCTCATATATTAGGTCTTTACCTATGAAATTGCCGTTTTTCATTAAATAAGTTAATGTCCTTGTTTCTCTATATTTTTAATTTTTATGAAATGGTAATTACCCATGCAATCAATGCATTTTTGCCAACTTAGTGGTAGCTTATTGATGCCCTTTTTGAAAAAGTCTGCTGGACGGGAGGCAACAAATTCTTCAAAGGCATTTTGAACTGCCTCTCGGTTATTGAATTTTCTCCCCGCGAAGAAGTTATCTAAATTCTGGAAAAAGTAGAAGTCTGTAGGGGCAAGGTCTGGTGAGTACGGTGGATGACGGAGAACTTTCGACCCCAGCACTTGTAACTTGGAGACCGTCTGCTCTGCAGTATGAGGTCGCGCGTTGTCGTGCAGGAGTGCGGAGCCGAACACCAAAGCTGGTTGGAGATGTGCGAGCTTCACCATCATTATGTTCAGTTCTTCACAGTACACATCTGCAGTAATGCTCATCCCGTTTGGTAAGAAGCTGTGATGAATGACACCGGCGCTAGACCACCAAAGAGTGACCATCACTTTTAGGGGTCAGTTTCGTTTGGGGCATTGTTTAGGTGCTGAACCATCATCTAACCAACTTGCTGAGCGCTTGCGATTGTCGAACAGAAAACATTTTTCGTCGCAAGTAACAATGCGATTCAATATGCCTTCGTTTGGGTGCCTGTTGAGTAGTGCAAGGCTCAACTCGACGCACGCTTCGCGCTGGCGAACATTCAATTCGACGCAAATGGACCAATATTGATTTGATGCTAACATCGAAAGCTGCTGCTAATTCAGCTGTAGATTGAGAATCATCAGCTTCCACAATCGCCTTTAATTCGTCATTGTCAACTAAAGTTTTCGGTCGACCACGGGCACGGCGTTTATTTCTTAGGTCGAAATTTCCAGAACGGAAGCGGACAAACCAATAACGGGTGGTGCGATCGTTAGTAGTGTTCGCTCCGTATACGTCGTTGATGTTGCGTGCCGCTTCTATCGCTTTGCTGCCAGGACGGTACTCATACTCCATAATCACTCGAATTTTTTGCGTATCCATGATGACGAAAAACGTATAAATGCTATGAAAACAGAATGCTAACCATTAAACAATTGACAAATTTTCAAAAAAGAATTCGATATTTTAAAAATAAAAATCTTTGGAACTTCGAAACTTAGCAAAAAAAAAAAAATGGACTTGAAATAGCCAGTAGGTACGGCAGAACGGCAATTTCATAGGTAAAGACCTATTTTAAAACAAAGTCCTCCGCCGCGTCTGTCTGTCTGTTCGCGATAAACTCAAAAACTACTGCACCGATTTTCATGCTGTTCTCTCCAATGGATAGCGTGGTTCTCGAGAAAGGTTTAAGTATATAATTTGTTAAGTTTTTGTATACATTAACGATATTTGTTGGAGGTGTCGGAAAAAAATAAGCTGTCTAAACCCTTTGAGATAATAACAAAATAATGTATGGTGGAATTGTGTATCTTATATATGTAGGTCTACAGAAATCTTCGCGATGGCTTTAACATACTATATCCATTTTATTTTTTTACTACTTTCAGTTGTTCAGCAAGTTGTTAAATTCAAACAGGCCTCAAGTCTGCTATTACAATAGTGTCAGAATGGTCTCGCTATTGTGAGTATTTGATAGTGTTTGTATGGCAAATCTGTCAAAAACTCACAATGAAGAGACCATTCTGACACTATTGTAATAGCAGACTTGAGGCCCAGACCATACGTCATAATGTTAATTTTGTATGCGCCAGGGAAGGTTTTAGGTAGGTAGGCTAGTGTAGGGTAGGTAGGTAGGTTAGGTAAGGTAAGGTTAGATTACGTTAGTGCTACCCGTGCGAAGCCGGGCCGGGTAAAGCTAATTAAAAAAAAAATCCCAAGTCATTCACCAGTTTATTCAAATATAAAATTAACATAAACAACAATTTAATAGTCACCATAAACAATAGGTACAACCCCCATTGATTTTTTACACATCACCTGATACAGGATGAACAGTTTAACTTCGTAGGACGTGCATTTGGAAAATGCCCTCAGTCCATTATTATAAACAAGTTTAAAAAATAATAATCATAGACAGTCATTTTTTTTTGGAATAACTGACCGTCTGGCACAACACGTCAAGAGCATGTCGCACATTTCGGTGACGCGTCTAAAGAAGTTTTCACTTCAAAAATACTGATTGATTTTTGAAGTGAAAATTTCTTACAGCGATTTTCGGTACGAGATTATCTTCACGTCACCGATGCTAATGTTAACAGTTGAAATAACTATGAGTATGACTTGTTGCGCTTAGCCAGCAGTGAAGTATTTGAATAAACAATTTTAATATACAAATTAGATTTAGAAATTAGATACACAGTAGTATGAATGTTGTATATGTATGTTTTCTCTTCTGCCGGCCGTTTTTTTTTTTAATGGTTATGTTTTACCAAATAGGAAACTGCTGTGTGGAGTTTAATACATAAGTATTGCATTTAGTGTAGCGTCGCGTCGAGTAGAACTACGAAGATATACTGTACACCCTGTATTATTAATTATATAAATAAAATTTGTCTACCCTCCATTTAATATAGCATTAAAAAAATAACGACAGTTATGGTGTATTGTTGAAATTACTGCACTTTAGAGTTATTTTTTTTAAATGTTTATTTTAAATAGATTACATTGCTTTATATTTATCGTCAATAACGGAGTTTATTATACGTTTATATCGAAATAACGAGGGTGACAACCGTTATTTTTCTAATATTATAATAAATGGAGTATAATAATGTCCTAATTATAACTTATAAGGTACTACCAAATAATTTTCTGAACAATTCTCAATTTAGTGGAGATCCAAAAAAGGAATCAAATTCAGGAATCAAATCAAATCCATCAAATTTTGGTAAGTAAGAATAAAGTAATTTTTCTGTAATAGGAAGGTAACGGCTTGGCGCTTACGGCAGGAAAAACACTCAGTTGTGACCAAAGACATAGATAATGGACTGAGCGTTCAGACCGCAAGGTACGAGACACGAAGCGAATGTGCGGCCAGTAGTTCTATATAGAACGTAACACTATAATGAGACAGGTATTGGCCGCACAGTCGTTTTGTCTCTTTCTAGAGAGTGGTCACTTTGTGAGGCTAACGCTCAATCCATTCTCTATGTGTGTGGTTGTGACCAAAGTCACGGGATCTAAATGGAGACTAGAATTGTTACATAATGTATTAAACAATTCTTTATTTATTTTAATAAAGAGCTGCACAGATGTTTGTGTCATAAAGAGTAAATGAAGAATTTGTTCGAAGCTATAATAATTAATTGAGCTAATTTAGGCGCCAGAATACGTCTGATTTTCAAGACACTAATAGATAGCCTTAGACTTATTCGTAAGAACCAAAAATAATTTTAATATAACAAAATATAATTTTAAACCAAATATAATTTTAATAACGAAAATAAATGCTAGACAAGGTCCTTGGGCAGTATGATAATAACATGATAAATAAGTACCCACTAATTAAACGGAAATAGGCGATATACAACAGTGTATAACATGCTAACAACACAATTACTAAATCACATTCATATTTTAACAGTCCGTATAAATTTACTACACCGGTTTTCACGGGTTAATGCAAAACAAACGGCCGTGTCCACGACACAGCCACACCCCAATTTTTATTTTTATTATATCCTGCATCCTACTTGTGTAACACACTTTCAATCACAATAAAAAAGATTTTAAAGGAAATAGCTCTAACCCATTGCTTCTTATGTTTGAAAAAATCGGCTGCTCGACAACGTAAATACCTAACGCAATTAATGTTTTTGAACTGTTAAATTGAAAGGTATTTCCATTGTGTGGTACTCAGTTACCCCGTTGGTATTATTTATAAGTTAATCGGAACTAATAAATAATACCAACGGGGTAATTTTCTGTAGGTACATTGGCACTCTATTTATTAGTTACTCCGTGGCTTAACTCTAAGTCAACAAAAATGTTTTCTATAGGAATATTAAAATCAAACAGGTATGTCGTTGCATAAGTCAGTCATGTTCCAAAATTATTATTAAAAAAAAAAACATAATTTCCTTAAACCTTTTGCTATACATCGTGATAAACTGTTATTTACAATTTATAATACAAAAACTGCACCGATTTCTCGTTATAAAAATCAACTGCCAACGGTATAGCAAATCACTCTTCGCCGAAATCACTCTAAGTCGACGGTTGATTCCACGAATAAATCCATCGCCGATAGAACTATTCGCCGAAAACACCGTTCATCGATGGTTGCTTCAGCTACAACACCTTTTTATCGATGGAACGGGTAGCCGAAATACTTCAAACAAATATTTTCGTCGTAATAATAATAACCGATTATAGATTATGCCGACGCCTGCTACCTAGATGCTACTGAGGAGCTATTAAACAAGCTTGAGCGCTTGCAAAACTTGTGTATTCGCTTTGTTTTCGGTCTTCGAAAGTATGACCATGTTTCTCAATTTCGCAAGGAACTCAAGTGGCTCCCAATCCGCCTTCGCAGGAACACTCGGATTTTATGTCTCCTATTCAACATATTACACAACCCGTCTTATCCTTCCTACCTACGTGAGCGTTTTTCATACGCTCGTCCTAGCGACGCACCGTGTAGATCACACCTTAGATCCCTCCTTAAATCTCATCCTCATAAAACTAGCTACTATTCTTATTCCTTCTCTGTCCATGCTGTAATATTATGGAACTCGCTTCCGCCTAGCATTCGCGATTTAAAAACTGTATCTCTATTCAAATATCGAGTAAAAGAGCATTACCTTTCCTCTCAACTGTGAGCATTTTATGTATATATATATATATTTATATGTATTTATATTTTTTAGCTTCATTTAAGTATAATAATATTTAATATTTCAGTTTAAGTCTTTGCATATTCAAATTTCCCTCTTCTAGTTCTCACACACTATTGTCTAGATTTCTTTTTCATATCTCCTTTCGCAGGTCTGCTGGAAGAAATTTCTTAAGAAATAAGCAGTACCTTTGTACTGAAATTATAATGATATTGTATCTCTATGTATTTAACTGTGTGTACATAAATAATAAAATAAATAAATAAATAAACCGTCGACTAATAACAATAACAGTCGAGTGATTTCGGCGAACCGTACCATCGGCGAAGAGTGATTCGCTATACAGTTCTGAGCTCCATAAAAATATTTTTACAATTTATATACAAACATACAGTATTTATTATACATTTATGAGGAAGTACAAATATTTTAATAGCCGACGCTGAGCCGAGCGATGAAAATCGAACACCGCGCTTTTATTAAGGTATTCGTTTTAGGTGTCGCCTATTGTTAGTGAAAACAAGGTTCCGAGGCCACAGAATACCTAGAAATTCATAAATAATTTCCCCATAATTTTAGCCGAATATACAATGCAAGTTTTGCATATATAAATTAAAAATATATTTCGTAAGGCAACGTCCCTAAGAACCCCGTAAAATACAGCTTCACATAAAAAAAAAGTATCAATCATGATTTCTTTTCGACAACAGAACTCCTGATTAAGTCTTGAGTAACTTTCATGACTTCTAAAGCGCCTTTGTCTATGAGAGCATTCGCTAAATCCCTTCCCAAGTTATCACATTTAATAATAACATCTACAGGTATACTAGAATTGACACTCAGACCACAAAATATACGTGTATCACTTTCAACTTCTTTGCCATCACAATTGCTTGTTTTATCAATAACTTTGTCTTTAAGTACTTCTGCTGGGGATAAAATTTCGTTTTCTGACTCACCATTGTCGATTTTCACCTTTTTGGATTCGTTTTCTTCTGTGGGACTGAGTTTGTGTTTTTGTGTGCGTTTGATTTGAATAAAAGTTTGTTGTAATGTGTGGTCCAGCTTTGTTTTGCCGTCCATACTCCATACTGCACCGGTGATTGAGAGTTTGAACTGAGAGTCTATTGGTTTTAGACTTGTTGATACGCCGACAGGGGCGCTGCACCCACCACCTGTAAACGGGGTTTAGTTTTAATGTTTGTACAATATTTTACGGTCTCATTGACTAGGTATAAACGCTTTTACTTTTTGTGTTTAGGTATGCAATAGTACATTACTTACCAAGGGCTGTAAAAGAAAGAATGCCCGAAATCGCAGGTATTTGTGACCCGAGCCGCAGCGAGGGTTGTAAATATGCGATAGAGAGCTTTCTTTTTTACTGCCCGTGGTGAGTACACAATTTTACGTCTTCACCTGGCCACAATGCGAGTTTTACAGTACGCGTAGCGTGCGGTAAAACTCACATTATGGCCAGGTGTGACGTAATAGTACATTATGATACGAGTGTGCAGTGTTGGTCATCACCCTCGAGGCGGTATTACTTGCGCGAGTCGCAGACGAGCGCGATAAGGGAGCCAGGTGGCCAGGTGTGACGTAAATATCATAACACCGTAATTTCATGAATAATAATCTCTTTTCACTCTTTGACGGCAGGGTTGCCGCAGTAGTTAAGGCGATTGACTGCTGCGCTGCGTGTCGCGGGTTCGATTCCCGAACGGAAAAAATATTTGTATAATCTACAAGTAGTTGTTCCGGGTCTGGCTGTTTGTGTATGTGAGTTTAAATGTTTGTAATCGCACCCACAATACCGGCGAAATTCCTAGTGTGGAGAAACGTTTTTAAAAAATAAATTTCATAAGGAATTTCACAACCTTAAATACTTAATAATATTTTTTTTGCCACAAACTCAAACAAGGAAGGAGTGGAGGGAGGCATTTGCCCAAGAGTGGGACAGCATGAACGTGAGAAAAATATATATACAGGGTCGTTGTTAAAACTAACTAAGAACCTCTCAGGACTATGAATACTAACATCATAAATAACTACTGTTAATAATTCATCAGATTTTAATTTATCAGTTTCATACAAAAATAAAAATATTTAAATTCAGCGCTCTAAATGTTACGAACTCTACGCGTAGCAAATCAAACTGCCGTTTCTTACGAGTGACAGTGCACGGGAGGCGTAGGTAGGTACTTACAACAAAATACAGAATTGAAATGTATTAGATAGAACAACGAAATCTTGATGGTTTGTTTTTTGGTAAATGTATTATGTTTTGTAAAAAGTCATAGAACAAAAGTTGTTGTTTATGATGTTAATAATACATTCCTGCAAGGTTTTTAGTGTTTAACCAATAACCCTGTATAGCAGTGGTTCCCAACCAGTGGTCCGCAGAAGGCAAACTATGGTCCGTGAATGATTTTTAAACTTAGAGAAATCGCCTTGACCTATTTTATGATTCAACAACTTATTTATGTGAACAAGGATTTTCTGCTTTGTTGGTAATTAAAAACAAGGCGAGGAATCGTTTGAAAGTAAGTGATGATTTGCGTGTAGCTTTGAGTAACAACATTAGTGCTAGAATAGCCGAACTCGTGAAGAAGATGCAAGCTCAAAAATCACATTAATACGAAATTACAGAAGTTTATCCTAAAAATATTATTATTTCTTGTTATGTAATTTCCTATTGAGTTTTTAATTAAAGTTTCAGTTTCATTATTACAGTTTATTTTTATTATAACTACATAGAGGTCCCTGCTAACAAGAATAATATAAAAGTGGTCCCTGACCAAGAAAATGTTGGGAACCCCTGCTGTTTAGGGTCAAATAAGAAACTTCAGAGACGTGATGGGTATCGATAGCTAAACTGGACAAAACAAAAAAAATAATCTAAACTCATACTTCAAGTAACTACAACTGATAACGGAGTCAACGGCCGCGAGTAGTGTAGCTACTTGAAATTATGACGTCAGAAAATCAGTTTTTTTTTTTTTTATCGTGTCTATCGCTCCCCATACCGATCACGTTTCGCTAGCTAATTTAATCCTGCATTTAGGACCTTTTAATCAAAGATGAATAGAAAATCAACCTAAACTATACTCAATTTGAAATAAGATTAATTAGACATATAATTAAATAAATTCCGTTCAATCGATTTTGACTTCTATTCCGTAGGCATTAGGATGGCATCAAAAGCAAAAAAGTGGTTACAATACCAACTGTTTACTGCAACTGCCATTTATCATGTCACAATAGAGTTTTAATACCACCACAACGCAATAGAGGTCAAAATCAGTTGAACGGACACTATTTTTTTTTAATTTAAATGTCTAACCTTATTTTAAATGGAGTATACATAACGTTAAAATACACAATTGAGTAAGTGAATTCAATTATAAAGTTCAGCTTCAAAATTGCGATACATACCCAAAGTCTTGAGGAAGCTCCTTTCCGCCAGGATCCTGCAGTAAGTCTCAGCATGGTTGAAGGGCGCGAGCATGTTCAGTATATTCGTGTTATCTGATCGACACTCGACGGCAAGCGCTCCCTGGCCCACTGCGTACTTCATGTCTGCACATGGTAAGATCTGTGATGTTAAAATGTAGATTTTAGAATGGCTGCAGTAACGACTATAGTAATTTAGAGTGCAATTCAGTTACTTGATGTGCATTTTAGACTAATTACTCACTAGAGCAAAACAAAACATTGTGGTATGAAAAGTTTATTTTAGAAATAAAAGAAAGAAAGAAAATTAATTTGACCCAGGTACACACAATCATCATCATCATTTCAGCCGAAAGACGTCCACTGCTGGATATAGGCCTCCCCCAAGCACCGCCACCTCGACCGGTTCCGAGCTTCCTGCGTCCAGCGGATTCCTGCAGCTTTCACAAGGTCATCAGTACACCTTGTGGGAGGCTTTCCTACGCTACGTCTTCCGGTACGCGGTCGCCACTCCAGAACCTTTCGTCCCCAACGGCCATCTGTTCTGCGTGCAATGTGCTCTGCCCATTGCCACTTAAGTTTGGCAATTCTTCGAGCTATGTTGGTTACCTTGGTTTTGCTGCAGATCTATTCATTTCTGATTCCATCACGTAGGGAAACTCCAAGCATAGCCCTCTCCATTGCCCTTTGGGTGACTTTTAGAATTCTAATAAGGCCCATTGTGAGCGACCACGTTTCAGTGCCATAGGTCATCACTGGCAACACACAATATTCACACAAAAACAGAAAACAGATGAAAGAACCACATGGATTGAGTGGGCCTGTGCAGTCAGTGCACGCATTTGTCAGTAATCGTGCAGCTCAACTCAGTACTTAAGGAGCTCAAGGATTTGACCAAAGAAAGGAAATTTGGGTAGTCCGCATAAATTACGCAAACTGCCAGACCATGATAAAAACGGAGAAAAAAAAAAACCCAATGGCCCACATAGAAGATCTCACCTTAGATGAGCCGCTCGCCTTATCAGCCAGTTTTGAACGAGTTCTTATAGTTATAAACTTAGTATTCTAACAACTACCAGATGCTCCATCCTACCTTAGATATCCTATCCTTCCATCCCATCCGCTGCAACCCAGCGCTAGCTAGCAACAACGCAGTGTACTGTCCGGTGGTGTCCAGTTTGCGTAATCGCGTATTGAGGTTGCCGCGTACGTCCACTACGCTGAGCTGGGGATATGAGCCGCGTAGTTGTGCTGTGCGGCGGAGGGAAGATGTTCCTGGGAGATAAGATATAATAAAAAATCTTTTGTTATTATGTACTTTGCATGCTGTAAAGTATGTGGTAATCTACAACGCCACATCCGAACTACGCATCAAAGACCTGACGTCACACAAATCCTGCATCGCGCAATCAAAGTTTACTGCGCGACTAGCATAATTATAATAGAACATTCCGACTTCAACCGGCGGGCAGTTTCCTACCAGACACGACAACCGCTGGTCGGAGGAACCTCCCTTTTCTATGGAGGATGAGTGAATAAGTAAAATATGGTGATACCAAAACTTAGATACACAAATTATTACATGAATGTAAATCATCTACATATTGTTTACCCATATATATTTGCAAAAGATGAAAAAGATGGAAAGATTGATGAAGATATGAAAAGGAGAGTAAATTCAGGGAATAAAGTGAATGGTGTTATACATGCGATTGTGACCAATCAGTCGATGTCCAAAACTGGCTGTTGATTCGACTGGCTGTTCACAATGGTGTGCTGGTGCCTACGCTTATGTATGGAAGTGAATGTTGGGTGTGGCAAAAGCAGCACGAAAGTAGAATAAATGCTGTGGAAATGCGTTCCTTGCGAAGCATGTGTGGCGTGACTATGAATGATAGGCTGAAAAATGATGTGATAAGGCAACGGTATGGTTTAAAAGATGTAGGGACAAAAATTGAAAAGAGTATGCTCAGATGGTTTGGTCATGTAGAGAGGATGAATGAAAGGCGATTAATAAAAGGTATTTACAAGGCAGATGTGAGTGGAAACGCCGGGAGGGGACGCCCTAGGAGGACATATAGTGACCTAATTGGTGATGTTCTTCAGAAAAGTCAGGTGCGTAGCACTCGCAACCGGCGTGCGTGTATGACCAGATGTATGAATGTAAACGAAGCAAAATGAGTAAGAAAGGTGCGTAGCAGGTGTTCTATAGTTTCTGCCTACCTCACGGGAAGAAGGCGTGAGTTTATTTATGTATAATTGTATATTTTGGAAAAGTTTGGAACAAGGACGCTAGCATCCTGAATTTTAGTAGTGTTGTTTTTAACAAAATGTGTTATCACCTAACGCTAGATAGTACCGTAGCTATATAAACCCGAGTACATAAAATATAGAACGCTCTACAAAATTATACTCGAGTTGCAATTTACAAATAGTTCCGACATTTTGTTTTATAAATCACCATATCTATCATTACCATTAGGTAGGTCTAACAATACATTGTTTTCTATACCTACTGCTTATCATGAAAACTTCTAGTATGCAATTGAGTGAGTACATAGCATATATTAGTTAGGTATATCCTAACTAATGTTATAAGTGCGAAAGTAAATTTGTTTGTTTGGTATCTTTTCACGCCTAAACCACTGAACGGATCATCCTGTAATTTTGCATATACGTTGTCAGGTGTACAGAAACGGACATAGGGTACCTTGCATCCCGAAAAAAAGTACTGTTCCCGTGGAAAACAACAATAACGTTCTTATGATAATAGGTGGCGCCTCGTGTCTTTCGAATCATGATTGAATTATATTAGAGGGACTTAAGTTACATTTCATCCTGGATTGCAGGCGAAGTCGCGGGCTACAGCTAGTCATGTATAAAAGGGAGGGTAACTTTTATCAGCTGCTATCTGTCACCAATATGGCTGCTAAAGAAGGTGAATGGCTTAAATCTATTATTATTATGACGTTTATCAGGGCCGGGTTTACTTATGGTGCAGGATGTGCGGCGAACACGGGCGCAGGGTCTCAGGGGGCGCCGCCATAGGTAATGAAATATTTTTGAATTAACTACAAAGTTGTGCTTTTTCTCTTGTAAGCCCTCCCTTCCTAAAAAATACTTTTTACCCTCGATTCTACCTGTCTACCCCGCGAGTCCACGGGGGCATACCGCAAACGAAGTAAAACGGGCTATTGCTTCCCAGCACATTTATAATTGCACCATTTGCACCCAAATTTTCGATCACTGGAGAAAATATAATTGTAAGTAATCCATTTAGATCGCGCGCCAATCAGAGGGCGCGCCAGGGTATTGATTGCACCCGGGCGCTACATCGGTTAGATCCGGCACTGACGTTTATTTAATGTTTTATCCATATAAAATACATATTTAAATATTTCTTAAAAAAGATATAGTGGTCCGCCGGTGCCGGGAGCAGGGTCCAAGCTACCGGTGGTTAGGGCTGCAGAGACAGGAACCTCTTCACAATGCGAGCCGTATCAAGGAGAACTGCCTTCTGAATCAGGCCCTTGATCCAACTGCCTAACGAAAGCCTCGAGAGATGTTGATGGAGGCTTTCGGCCATCAGGCCATTGGCCGTCACGACAATCGGCACAATGATAGCTGAGTTCACATTCTACATATCAACAACCTCGTGTGCTAAAGCGAGATACTTTCTTTGTTTCTCTTTCTCAGCTTTAACGCGGTTCTCGTCATGTGGAATGGTAACATCGACTATCATTACGCGGCGCGCTAATCGATCTATCACCACTATATCAGTGTGTGTGTGTGTGTGTGTATAATGTGTTGGATCATTTAGCTCCCTTCAAAATGGTTGAGCTAAATGGTGCTAATCCATGCGTTATGTTCGTGAACGGGCGCCGTCAGTTGGGACTGGTCATCTCTTAGCTGCCACGGATTATTTTAATTATTTTATTTTGTTTCTATTTGTTGTACCTACTCTGGACGCTTTTAACATTTAGTTATAAATTCAACATTGTAGATATAACTAATATTTTTATAAAAATTTAATTTAAAAGAATGTCCATTGAGTTTCTTGCCCGTTCTTCTCCATAGGTACCTACTACCTGTACGACATGTATTAAAATTGTTTATGTTGCTTCTTTTTGTGTACCTACTGCAAATATTTAGACACAAATGTATTTTTGTTATGAAATAAATAACTTGAAACTACGCTTTGGAATGGGCATGTAGCTTCATTTTTCTTACTGACCGACTCCTTGACAAATTAAAAGTGCAATGTAAATGGTTTAATTGAAATAAATGATTTGAGTTTGAGTTCAGGCTTATTGGCGAAAATAGTCATTCAAATTTTTTTTACCTATAACTGAGCCTTCTGGTAGTGTAGCTAACGTGTGGTCTTTGAAGTCTTCGCGGAGTACCAGCGCGTCTCTAGGGTCTTCTCTGAAAGAAATATAATTTAATTTGAATTATTATGTTAGCCACTTGTCGCTCTATGGTGTATTCACGCTGTCCCCACCGCCCGTGTCCCCATTAGTGGTAATTCACATAAAATGGCGAAACGACACGTTCCATTTTCTTTTAAGTACTGATTTTAGAAATAATAATTAAACAAATCAGTACCTATTTAAAAGAAAATGGAACCTTTTTTTACACATTTTATGTGAAACTAGCTTCTTGATATTACTTCGTTTTCGCTTAGCGTTCTTTCTGACTTTATATCTTTTTGCTCGGCTCCTAAGGGTCGTAGCGTGATGTTATATAGCCTATAGCCTACCTCGATAAATAGGCTATCCAATGCACAAAATATTTTTTCTATTCGAACCAGTTGTTCCTGAGATTAGCGCGTTCAACCAAACAAACAAACAAAGTCTTCAGCTTTATAATATTATAAATATATATTATAGTATAGTTATAAATTGACACTCGACAGCTCTTGAACGCAGTTGAGAAGTGCTGAATCGCGCCTTTTTCTGTATAGGTAAACAAAAGAATTTCACTTACGCTCAAACATATCAAAACTCACTCACACAAGAAAGTGAAGTCTCATTAGTGAAATTCGCCCATAATCTCGATATAACTTTATTATACTCTGTCTTTTATTTATCTGGTTTTTCTATTTTTATTTTTTTATTACTGATTGGGCCTGCTCTTGACCTCGATCTCGCCTGATGGAAAGCGATGGATGAAGTCTATGATGGAACGAGCGTACCCTGAAGATGCCTGTTCACTCTTGGTTTGAAGGCAGACGGGTTATAAGTGGAAGGGAATACAGACGCTGGCAGAGAGTTGGACACACTGGCTGTCCGCATAATAAATGTGGAGGAGAAGCGCCGATTACGACTGGACGGGATATCAACCAAGCGCGGATGGTACCTTGCAGTACCTCTAGTAGTCTGGTAATAAAAGGGCGATGGTGGGATCAGGTCGTGGAGCTTCTGCGCACACTCTATGTTTTATGTTAGAGGGTTTGGTTTCCGTACTTAGTCCTTAAGATGGACCATTGTGCGCGGGCCATGGCGGCCGTTGGTGGTTATTCCAACCAGCCCACCTCCTTCCAGAAGCTAATCACGACTTCTGGTCTGTTCAGAACATCGGCATAGGATCTGGGTTCCCCGAGGGTTTCTGATCTGATCAGGGTGACGCCTGTGCATTCAAAGAGCACATGCGCAAAGGTTTCATCCGCCTCCATGCAGGCCCTGCACAGAGGGCTGTCCGTTATCCCTATTGTGTGGAAATGTTCTGCGCACACTCTTTGAAGTACAGTCTGTAGAAGACCGACAGGCAAGCAACATTACGCCGATGAGCCAGGCTAACAGACTACATCTTTCTTAGTTCTTACCTTTCAAAAACAGCGCCAATAGCCAATCCGTCAGGTAGCGTCGTGGGTAAGTCCTTTAGTGAATGTACTACAAAGTCCACAGTATCGTTCCTCAGTGCATCCTCTAAATCCTTTGTGAACAGCGATTTTTCTCCTATTTTGGGCAGTGATACGTCTAAAATGCGGTCTCCTAGCGTTGTCATGGTAACTGGAATAAACAATGAGACCTGTTATTAAGAGGAAAGCGCTGAGGTAGCCCGCGAAATTCAAATTTTCTTTAGATTTTTGCAATTTGCAGGTTATTGTCTGGATGTATGCATAATTATATATTATTACTAGCTGACCCGACAGACTTCGTTCTGTCAAAAGCTATTTGACTGTGGCAGTTTGTCTACGCGCAAAGGAAACTACCTACCTACCCTACCCTACCTTACCCTATCCTACCCTACCCTACCTACCTATCTACCCTACCCTACCCTACCTACCTACCCTACCCTATTCTACCCTACCCTACCCTACCCTACCCACCTACCTACCCTACCCTACCTAACTAAAACCTTCAATTTTTTTTTTTTTTTTTTTTGATAAAATCTATTCTCAGACCTACCAAATGATGACTGACACGTTATGTCAAACGCCATAAAGTTACATTAGAAGATAGAGTTACCTACTTATTATTACAATAAAAATGTAAATATGGTCGTTTTCTTACAATTTTTTTTTTTTTAACTTTCTTAAATTTTTCTTACATAAGAACCTTCTCCTGACAATAACAAACACAACAAAAAAATAATTAGCGAAATCGGTCCAGCCGTTCACGCGTGATGCCGTGACCAAGGGAAATAGGGATTCATTTTTATATATATAGATTATATTATTTTGGTATTTACATAATTATAATCATTAGAATCAGCAATAAAGTCAGTGTTTTTCAAAGTTCAAAGATCAATGAACTGGGGCTCAAGTCTGCTATTACAATAGTGTCAGAATGGTCTCGCCATTGTGAGTTTTTGACAGATTTGCCATACAAACACTGTCGGCCCTGACGACATAGAGTCATAGCGTCGCCTTAGAGTGTAAACCTCAGGAATGCAATGTTGGTCATTTTTATTTTATTACATTTTTGTAAAGAAAACCTCGCAACGCACGTCGTAGTTTCACAATAAATTGAATATTGCACACTAAAAGGCACATATTTAAGGCTCCGTGCACGAAAAAAACTCTCTTTTGTCATTTTCTTATCTAATTGTGAGAAAACTTGATATAATCGAAACTTTAAGTCTGTGTAACTATAAAAGTACAGTTTTCATGGTGCTAAACCATTCGTGTCAGTCACAGCAACTGTAGTAATAGTTTCATCATTTTTATGCTCTCCAAAAAATAGTTTATTTCGCCGTTGATTTACTTATGAAGATATTGTATAATCATTAAAAATATATATATATATATTTCAAGGACATCTGAAGACTAATTTGTGATTTTTAGATTTCTTGATATGATTTGCTAAATAATAGGAAAAAATATATTACTGTCGGGATTTAAAACAAAAAAAAGGTTTTTTCAATATTATTTTTCTGCTATATTTTGTATCGAAGTTGAAAAAAGTGGTTCAGCCACATGCAAGTAGACCATATGATGTTGATGATATTTTTTAATCTTTAAAATCAAAAGTAGTTTCTTGTAGAATGATGATCAAATGTCAGTCTCGCGTCATTTTTCGGAAAACTTATTGCGAATATTAGTGATTTACCGTGAATACTTAATTTATTTGAAAAATCCCTTTCAGCCACATGCAAAACAAAGAGCACGACTTTTCAAATCACAAATAATTTTGGTTAAATTATATTTCCCTTTCTCACAAACAATGAACAAAATTGATCAAAATCAGTCGATTTCGTGCACGGCCCCTTAAAGCTGTAGTAATACAATTTTACAGGGCGCAGTCTTTTCTTCCTCCTGTAAAGTTGCCTTTTTCGCATACACGAGGTTTGCACTCTCAGGCGACGATTGACAGTTATCGGTAGGCTGCCCTTCGGTAACTTATTATATTATATTACTTACCTACAGTGAACTCCTTTTCAGGATTTATTTTCTTTAAACAGTCAATGACATAGTTGGTTTGTATGAGAGCCAGCTGAAACAAACATTCTCATATTATTAACAGCATTTATTTCTACATTTGCATTACAACATGATGCTCAGCATTTTAAGTAGATAATAATTTAAGATTTTTTATATCTCACAAAAATACATGACATCACGCTGTAATCCTCGAAGGGTTAGGCAGAGCTGTACCTATAGGGTGTAAGGGACACCCCTCCGCAGACTGATGGGGTGAATTCAGTATATTATACTAAGATGTTCGGTACATGAAAATATATCAGGAATGTTATGGGACAATAAACTTGATTAGTTTTATTACCTCACAGGCAATGTATCGTTACCGTGGCAAAACGCACGTAGCGAACGGCAGCACTCTCCGCCACGGGGCGCGGTGAGTTCGACGAACTCTGTAGCTAGGCAGAAAGTGAACAGCTGATTTCGAGCATAGGAGCATGGTTGCTTTCGTATTTCGTATTAGGAGCTGAATGCACCCTGTTAGTTTGCGGAGAGCTATCCTTTACACCCTGTATAGCGCACCCACATTTCGCCAGTTATATTTGAGTCCCATGTAATACGGGGAGAGCCTATTGCCATCAACCAAGAAAAAATCCAGACTTCGGACTGCTACTGAGAAATCCCTGAATTGAATTTTTTTATATCTGTAGCTAGTAATTGAAATACCTACCTGAACTTAAAATTCAAGTTAGTTAAAAAATATTTTTTCCTTGCAATGCTGAATACATACAGGTGTAACTCATTGGGTAACTACACTTTAATCTTCGTACACTTTTAAAACATTTCCTTTCTCTTTAAACAAATCATCATTACATAAAGGTCCTTGCTCTTGTTTCATGTTTATTATATAGATAAGTAGGTACCTATATGCTTTATGTATACATGTATTTATGTACACCACCGACTACCAGCAGTATTGTTTCTCCTCCTACCCTTAATCCATCCAAAGGTTGTCTGTAATAGATTGTTTTAAGCGATAAGACCGCCCATTGTGTCACCCTATGTAAAATTCTACATTTATATCTGTAATTTTTACGGTGAACATAATAAAGAATGAATGAATGATTTATTCATTTAAATTTCTTAAAACTAGATACATTGCCCCACAAAACTGCTTACGCAGTTTAACTGTTCTTGTACTGATCTTCTATTTATCTATCTATATATCTACACTTATAGATTATCAGTATCTATATTTAAGGGTATGGAAGCAGATGAACAGAAAAGTTAACACAATTTATGTAACTCTTGTAATTACGCAAGGACACTTCATGATCAGAAGTAAAGTGTGTAAAATTGAATAATGTTTTATAAACATCTGTGTAACCATATTTTAGTTTGCAAGTCATCAAGTTTCTATATTGAACATTCAATACTTCTGCATGATACAGGAAATTGATACTTATTAGTACTTGTGAAACTTTGCGAACAACTGATCGGTTTTTTAATCAGATTTAACTCTTATTTCAAGAAAGGTCAAGTGGCTATTGGCTTGAATATCTACAATTATTTATTAATTGAGCGTAGGAAAATGGGTTATAGTATTTTAAGATGTCAAAGGTCATCAGAACAATTTCTTAAGCGTATTGTGTTACTTTCATTTAAAAAGTTATTATGAATTTATGATGTTAGAATTCCGTCTGTCAAGATTTGACTTCTCTTGTCAAGAAAAGCTAAAATATTGACCCTTAAACCAAAGTTTAATCGAAACAAATTGTCTGTCTGCCGAATACTCAAACGCAATTCAATTTTAAGTCGCCGTTAAGTCTAATGCTGTCTCTGTCACTTTAAACTGTTTTATAGCGACAGAAACACTTATAAGAACGTCTTAAAGTTAAGTAACGTTTGAGTATTTGGGCATGTGTCCGTTTGTAATGTCAAAATAATAGCTTTTTACTAAATGTATATTAAAGTATAATAGTATACTAGCAGCACCCGGCATGCGTTGCAATACCACGCAAAGTAAAAGTGTTTGGTTGAGCTTTAAAAAGGGTCAGAAACCTTCGCTCGAGGACGCCCCCTCAGAACACCCTACCAAATTTTCATCACAATCTGATCAATGGTTTAGGAACACAGAGGATAAACATACAAGGACTGATTTTGACAGGACTTTCACTAGCAGATATTTGATATTATAAGGAGTAACTTAGGCTACATTTATTTTAGAAAAAGCCATGCGGACGAAGCCGCGAGCATCAGCTAGTTAAAAATAATACCAAAGTTTATTGGGTCAATTAGATAAACATTGAATAAAATGTAAACACAAGTAACTTGAGACCTTGAAAACAAAGAATAGTTACGTAAAAAAACCTAGGTACGATATGATAATACAAATATTTTGAAAACTGCTTGGAAACAGCGCAGTCACATAGAGCTATGTAGAGATTCACGTAATGTATGACAACTGTTTACAACAATAAAATAATAAGATATAATGAATAAGTACATACCTCACTCTTTCTCGAACCAACTCGAATCACATTTTTTGCTTCACTTTCCATTGTTAATTCAAATAAACACGAATTTACATAAGAATTTTAATGATAGGAACTTTTAGGTTATGTCATGTACGTGAGGAATTTGAACGGAAACAAATTTACAATTTGGCAGCCTAATGACTTGTCACTATCACTGTAGTGGACGAGTCGGCAATTTATGCAATTGATTAATTAGAATAAAATAAATCCATCGTTCTGTACAACAGCCAAATCATTGAAGTGTCAATGTCAAATTGTGAACTTCTCAAAAGTCTTATCGGCTGCATTCCGAATTGCACTGTAATCGATTTGGACGTCCTTATACGACGCGTAGGTACCGAATTATGGCGTGAGCGCGATAACGATGTCCCGTGAATCGTCATAGATGACGTCATGCGCCATTTTGCGATAATGTCGACCATACCATATAATAATATCACCGTGAGCGCTGTCATAATCGTGTTATTCTAAATCAGAACACAAATTATTGATGAGTGCTATGAGTGATTACAGCTTAAATTGGAATGTAGCCAACAGCAGGTCAATCCATTCGAATCCATCAATGTCATTTTACAAAATGCATGTGTGTTGCTATAAAAATACTGATAACTCTATTCTCATTTCAGCCAATGATAATAGAGTGGTAATGCCGGTAAGGTCTAGAACTTAGGTAGGCAGAACTTTGTTGTAAAGCACAACGTCAACCATGTAGGCCTTACGCGACTTTACGTTGTTTTACCTGAAACATGGATCTATTGTATAGTGGAGACTGCCACAAAAGTCACTAGTCGTAAGTTGACCTACGCTGGCGGACGCAATGCTTCATACATATTTATTAGAGCTGAAAGCTTCCAGTTTAACTGCGCCATGGCTGATGGCTTACTGAAAAACATGGTTATCTAAACTTACAAAGGGTTTCTTTCCAAAGAAAACGATAAACTTAAACAATATGATTTTTATTAAGGAATTACACAAAGGAACGTCAAGCCGACAGTGATGAAAAAGGCCAAAGTATCACACAAATACTTGGGAAAACCAATTATTTTATAAATGCAAAAATATTCGAATAAAGCCCACTTTTCTGGAGATTTCAATTAAACGGGCTCTTATAAACAAATATGTTACGTACGTCTAATTCACACAAATTATTATAATCACAGTTTTGTTCAACCATTCATACATCTCAATAATTTTAATATGCAAATTAAAAAAAATGGTGGGTCAAAATTACACCGTCAATCTTATATAAAATTTAAGAACAAACCGATATCATTGAATAATAATATCCATAAAAGATTTGATTATAAAAAAAATTGTCAAGGCGGTACCTACATACAATAAAACTTAACCTATAGATTTGAAAAGCGACACTCATACACTCTCAATCTAGACATTTAGAAGTGGATCATTTAAATTTGAATTTGTTACTTCTTGCGTTTACTACTTCTTAACCACCTCCTGTTGGTGACAACTGTAAAGCTTTTTTTTCTTGGTGATGCTTCTGGAAGGAGAAAATAGAAAATTATGTAGAGCATAATTTGAAGACAGGTTGTCAAGGCAGCTTATCTTTTGGCTTAGGAGGGCCTTACACAATCAGTGAGTTTATTTTTTGTCACAGAATATCATTAAAAATTTTAATCAGAATATAATCTGATGCCCTGAGACAGAGGCAGGGTCGCGGCAGGGACGAGCTGGATAGGTTCCATCAAAACTGTAAGGAGAAAGCAGGGGCTCGCGAAATATGGAAGGAGTGGAAGGTCTTTGCCGTGTAAGGGGACAGCATAGACTAGTAAAAAAAAGTCTTATTTCTAGCTTAACTTACTTTTAGTTTCTTTAAGTTCAGAAACAATCGTAACTTCTTGTTCCTCTTTCTTACTAAATTCCTTTTCTTCTTTCTTACTTGCAACTTTCTTATTATTCTTAGATTTTGTTCTACCAGTACACTTAGGACCTACTTTTGATTCAACTTCTACTGACTTAATGCTGTCAATACTACCTTTCTGTCTCGTCACTCTGGAACTGGGTTCAGTTAGTTTTCTAGACCTCATAGACCTTGAACGTTGGACCTGAACAGTTTCTTTCTTAGCTGGTGATTGCTGTTTCAAGGCATCTAACTTCTCTTTCGCCTCTCTCTTTTCTTTCATTCTGTACACTTTGATCATTGCTGGGGTGTACCCTTCTAGACCTTCGATTGGCTCTTCGGTTTCCTTCGGTTTACCAGAAACCTTCCTCTTAAATGACGCGATAACTTCTTTCATAGCGTAAGTAGGGTTCATGTTTTGTAAGTAGTCCTTTTGCATTAATGGTGACTGAAGATGTGAGTCGCTGTTTTCTGATGCATTTGATAGTTTTCTGATCCTATATTTGCATGTCTCGTCGTCCACATACTCTGTGTTCGCTGCCGCAGTGTTGCGCTCTCTGTTGCGAATTATATCTTCAGGGTTGCCAGCCAAAATTTCTGCCCAAGTAAACTGACGCGCTGAACCCATTAAATTACCGAACTTCCCGATACTATTTCTGTGAGTACGGACACCCCTACGTTTTTTATTAACAATCTTCTTTTTCGATCGTAAGTTTTTAGGTGATAGTTTTTTACCAAATATGTCGTGTGGCATAAGTGTTTTTTTCAGACGGGCCACTAAATCAGCGTCTGAAATGAAGAAGTTGCGCGACGCGCAAGGCTTGCGAATGCCGTCACTTGAAGTGTTCAATGTTTGCTTCAAAAGTTCCAGTTTTAAGTCATTTTCGAGAGAACAAACATTTTCTCTCTCATAGGTTTTCTTGATGCCGTTTCTTGCGAGGAAGCTTGGTGTTGTGTTCTTCTTTCCGAATCTCTTTGAGTAATACAGTTTTCGACTCATAGGAGACATGGGTGGTTCAATAAAGTTTAGTGACATTTCTTTATCACTAGCACAGCCATTTTTCAACAGTTCACTCTTAAATAAACTTCTACAATAATCATAATCAGGTTTCTCAGTAAAGTCAAGACTTGTGACATATTCTAGGAATTTTTCCATGTATTGAGGGTAGAATTCAGTCTTAAAACAAGTTTTTAGTAGTAGTTTGATATCACTCATGAAGTTTTTCTTTAAAACATGGACCAGGTCAGGTTCAGCCAGTACTTCTGTGGTCTTCCAAGGCAGGGTTCCAGTTAACCAGTCCAGTAAGTTATAGCCAAGAGTTTCCAGATCTGATCTTCTGGAATGAGCTCCAATATGAGAATCTCTGGAACTGTATTCCAGTGTACCATCATGAGCCTTCCTGGCATCCATACCAAATTCCTTATGTTTGCCATCAGAGTCCAAAAACTTGGAAGCTAAACCATAATCTAACAAATATATTTGTCCATTGCTTTGTGACAACACAGCTTCTCGATATATTTCATCAACATTTTCAGGCTCACTCTCTCTCTTCTCCCTTGCGTTACGTTTTCTAGTATCTTCTTCAAACTCTTTAGTGGTGCGAATAAGGTTTTTGTCGCCAAAATCATCTAGAAGTTTCTGATAGGATTGGTCAGAGCAAACAGAACTATTCATATCTTCATAGTTGACATAGTTCGAGATCTGTCTGAGATTGAATGCATGATGTCTATGCAAAGTCCTGCTATCTCTATCTGAGAGTATCTTTCTCAACTTCTTTTTAACATTAGCAAGTCTTTTGTCATTATCATTTGTTTCCTCTGGGCTCTTAGATTCTTTTATGACGAAATCTTCATCATCATAATAGTTGGAGGTTCTAGATTTTGTAGGCTTAGCCCTTCTATGTTTTCCTGACAACACAGCAACCTCCTTTGTATCTTTTTGGAATGATGGAGTTAGTTTTACAAAGGGCACTTTACCAATTCTAGAGCCGTCGAAACCAAGCATTAGGTTGGAACTTTTTATATCAGAATGTGTGTAGCCTTGACTATGTAGGTACTCCAACACGTCTAATATTTGTAATGCTAGTACTAGAACATTTTTGGGATCTAAAGCTCTAGTTCTAGCGACGATTTTTTGTAAGTCAATGTCATAGCGTGGTAAGACAAGGAATCGGTATTTCGTGCCAGTGTTCTCATCTGTGAATGACCCGCTGGCGATGTAAACAGGCATACCGATACGCTTTTGCTTATTTTCCAGCCGCCATGCTTTTACTGTTGACAAAAGAAACTAGGTATTAGTTCACAAAGATTTCAAGAACTCGAATTCTGCGTTTAAAACAATTTATTTGTAAATTTATAACTTATTTACTCTGTTCACATTATCTTTGACTTTTAATTTGCATATTAGATCAGTAATAGAAGAAAGATTTAAAGAAATCATAAAGTTTTTTTATTTTTGTGGTGTTTGACAGATTATCATCAGATTATACCAGGGGGCAGCCTTCATACAACCTGATTCCTATCGGCTTCTCTTTGGAACAACCACTCTTCTTAGTATCTACTATTGCCAAATAATATGATACACCTGTGTATGTAACTGTGTATCACATGATGACGCATCTGCATGGATCTGTGAATAGCATTTTGCCAGTCCTTCAGTTCAGAAATTAGGTTATCGAAGTGCCATTGTCGATACGGTAGCAGCTCATACCTTTGTGAATAGCTATGCTGATAATTTTTTTCGTTGGCTTCTCTTTATAGATAATTGTAGCTGCGATACTATACCCCACAGTATAGTTGGAAGCAACCAACAACTACTTGACGAATTCACTATGGATGAAGTAAGTACACAATATTTTCTCACCTTGTGTAGACTGTGCAGTTCTAATGAGGCAATGAATCTCCACAAACAAGGGTCCATTACTGTGAGGTTCTATCTTCACTACATATCTAGCATTCAATTTAGTGACATCTTTGTCAACATCATCTGACGCAAGATAGATTCTACCAAAACTGCCTCTGCCTGAAATGAAACAAATATTTTATTTAAATTATGAACTATGAATGTAGAATAGTGTTATTTTTTAGAGAATCCTGTCTCATAAAGTAACAGGAGTAAATGGCCACTTACAATACTCAATACTTTTATTGCATTCCACATGTAGGTATTCTTGGGTGGTAAACTTATAATTAGATCAATATGAAGAGAGGAAGTGTTTTTTAATTTAATTTATAACATTACTTAGCAGTACTACCTACTATAATATAATAATGATAAGTATAGGTATTTTCTGAGATAAGCTTTACTGTAAAATATAAAAAGTATCTATTGATAGATGTAATAATACTTCATCAATCAATTAAAACTTAAAGTATTATGTACTTAAGTTATGATTTTATATATTTATCACTTATTAGATATTCGTTTACCGAGTAGTAGCTTTTATTTAGCAACCTTGATAATGTTTATGATTTATTTATTAATCAATAGCTGCCCGCGGCTGCGCCCGCGTGGATTTTGCTATATATACAATTATAAATAAAATTAAAATTGCAGACATTTCAATTTGTAATGTAATGTAAAAAAAAAAAACCACGCGAGCGATCCCGCGGGCTGCACCTAGTCGAAAATAAAAGTAGCTTAGGTTACTCTTTATAAAATCAGCTAAGTGAAAGTCCCGTCAAAATCGATCCAGCCGTTTCGGAGATTCAACGAAACAAACCGACAGATACACAGACAGACACAAAATAAAACGAGTTTTTGTTATAAGTACCGTATATACTTTCATATGCATTTAGTAAAAAGTGGTTATTTCGACATAGATTACACATAGACACTTTAATTTTATTTATTTGTATAGATTTATTATTTCGACATTTTTGATGCCCTATTCCTTCCCCTCCTTTTTTTATAAAAATGTACAGACACCAGCACATCAAGCTACTAAAATCTGTCAAATTTCTTTAATAGATTTTCAACTTTATCACTACAGTATAAGGTTCAAGGTTGATTGCGAAAATTTGACAGTTTCGGGTAGCTTGACCTGCTGGCGTCTGTACATATTATTACTTTAAGACTGTTAACTTACATAATTATGTAAATGTAACTAATATCTTGTTTGAAAATAAATTACTATTGAATTTATCCATACTAATATTATAAACGTGTAAGTAACTCTGTCTGTCTGTCTGTCTGCATGTTACGTTATCACGCCTAAACGGCTGAACCGATCGTCATGAAATTTGGCAGAGATATAGCCTGGAATATGGAGAAGGACATAGGCTACTTTTTTACGCGATAACCGACATCCATGCGAGCGAAGCCGCGGGCAAAAGCTAGTTTCAAAATAATTTTGTTTTTTTATTGATCCAAGTAAACTAATTATACCAATTGTTTGAAAAATACATATAAGCAGTAAAGATGAGGAAACATTTTAATATTAATTTATACTAAAAACATTGTAGTAGACTAGTCAGTAGGCATAGTAGGTTTATCAGAGAGATTATAGAGTAGGTACCTAACCTACGTTAATGAACAAGTCACAAGTTAAAAGTGGTTGATCTGGTTTGGAACAAGTTTTCTCTCAGATGTGAGCTGTTCATACATTCTTAGTACTTAGTTTGCTTTCTTGTGTTAGCCTATGTACTTCTTAGCATTTGTTTAGATAAATATTATTAAATCGCTGGCGCCCGCGGCTTCGCCCGCGTGGCATTTTCTAAAAGTACCTAGTTAGTAGTAGTTGTATTAAGTTAGTCTGACATTTCAGCTATCTGCCAGTGAAAGTTACGTCGAAAACGATCCAGACTTTTCGGATTTAAAAAAATTTTTTTTTTTTTTTTTTGTATATACTTTCATATACATTTCGTAAAAAGCTGCTATGTTGACATTATAGACAGACACTTTTATGCAGTTATTATGAAATTTGTTTAAAGGAATGAGTATCAGAAATCAAAACGCTGTTTATACATTTATACTGATGAATATTAAGATAAATACTCATTTTATTTAGTTATGACTACTGTCGACCTATTATAAATACCACTACGTTTTTTTTTTCTTATCTCCATTTCACAGTCAGGGACTGTGAGCAGATTCGTTGTAATATTTGGTAGTGCAGAGTGGTTTCTCCAGCAAGATCACATTTCATTTTAAAAGCAGTGGGAATATGCCTTCTTTTGTGATTGTTTCATGAAAGTGGTTTACATTTACAGATATTTTAGAACTGCCAAGAAGTCAAATCTAATCAATCTTTTTATTGTGGGCATAGTTTATACAGACAGATGTTAGGTAAATTATAGACCCATTATGTCCTGCCTAGCCATAATGTCTTCCCTTTTCTATCTTTATCATACCCAAGTCTTGTAAACAAACCATAATCAGCTTTCATTTCATTACCAAGTATAGTTACCAAGTACTAGGTGTGAATACTAATCACCTATTTGGAAGATGATCTCATTTTTGAGAATGGTGTCTTTAGTTATTGCGACTTTGATACACATCGGAAAATCATGGTATGCTATACTCTACAAGAACGTGAAATAATTGTCTCATTGTTTTTAAACAATAATCGGTCAGTGGTTTCAACCCAACGTGAATTTCGTCGTCAATTCCCGTCTTGGTCGTGTAACAGCAACTGCGCAAACATTGCAGCGTTTGGCTCCTCGTTTTATGGAGGCTGACTCAACATGAGATAGTCTAAGGCATGGCCACCCCTGGAGCAGTCGTTCTGCCGAGAATATCACTTCTGTGGATGCAAGTGTCAAAGTTGTCCCAAAAACTTCAACCAGACGACGTGCTACACAATTGGGCATCGGTATACGGTCTTTACAACATATATTGGTGAATGGTTTGAAGATGTTCCATGAAAAAATTATGAGTCTGAATGAACAATATCCAGAAAGATTTTTTTTTTATTTACAAAATAGTTATAGCTGTAGGAAATCAGGTGATTATTATGTGCCACCTAGTACTTAATATAGGAATGTCATCATCAGACAAGTAAATGATGAACCACTTAAGATTATGATGGATGTGTGAACTGTGTGACTCAACTACAGCAAATTATTTAAATATTGCAAGTAAACTCTTTACTTAGCACCTGCTATTTTCGTATATTGCATCAAATGGGAAAGGAAAATAGGACTTAGATACTTTAAGACATCAATAGTGAATAGTAAAATGTGTGAGAAGCAAATTATTATTAAAAAACATAACTGTATCATGTGAAAGACAATAGAAACAGATACAAATATATATTACACAAGGAAATAATATATATTTGTATCTGTACAAGGAAATTAACTTTTTCAGCGATATTTACTTACCAATGGGCTTCCCGATTCGCCACTTCTTTTGTAAGACATCAGTGAACACTATACCCGGAGGCAAGGCCTCATCATCACAGAAACTAACATCCAAGCTCGGGGGCTCCTCGACAGTCTTTGTTTTCTTTTTAGGAGGCAACGGCAGCTGCACTAGATCAGTTCCTCGTCTCGGCATTGCGAATTCATCTAGGAATTTGTATTATGGATAGTTCAACGTTCTCTTTTGCTATTAATTTTTTTTTACGACCGTAGACGCCAGCGAACAGCTATAAATAAAAGCGTAGTTATGTAAAGTTGTTGTCTAATCTAATAAAGTCTAACGTGCTCAACAATGTGAGGACAAAATTAAGTTAGCCGTTAATTTTTACTTCTTCAAGTGCTCACCTTTTCATATCTTCGTAACCAAATACACGTAAATTTGCGAATCACTTTGGGTAAATTTTCATTTACAAGAAACTACTGCACTGAAAACAGTTCACAAGAACTATTTTATGATTAAAAAATGCAGTTACAAAACTAAATTAGCAGGAAACATAACAACTGATCAAAATTCCGCCATGTTGTTTGTATCAATAGAGAGGAGCAAATACGGTTTATTCTAGAAAAACAAAGATAGTCGATTTATGATAAAACGCGATTAAAACATCTAATTCTTTCCATTTCAATAATCATTTTCGTGGGGCCTACTTTTAATTCAGGTTTAGTTCGAATTTATTGCTATGTGTGTTGTGTATGGATGAGAGGTGAAACTTATTTATTGGAAAGGTTTTTGGAATAGATTTTTGGCTGGACGCGTAAAGACCTATTCCGGACACACTACATAAACGCGTCTCGAGTATTTAGGCGTATAGCGTTTGACATATACTACCATAAAGGCTCCTACAAACAGGAGCGATACGCGACGCGACACAAAGACACCGCGTGCCGCGCGACGAGCGGTCTCTTTGTGTCGCGTAACGTGCCGCGCCAGTTTGTAGGAGCCTTGACTCGCGTCTTGTTACGTACGATCCACAAGCTCGGTCAGTTCCGATGATATTCAGAGACGTTCGGTTCGGCACTCGATGTTTGCGAGTTGATTTATTTGTTTTGCGGTTCAAAACCTAATATTCATACTAATATAATCACTATTACTTTGGTGAGCAGCGTTTTTTTTTTTTTTTTTTTTTTTTTTTTTTTATCTAGGGCATCTCAGAGTGTAACCACTAAGGTTCCGACTCTTTAACCGGGCTATCCTGTGGTTGCCTTAAGCTCCTATCGAAACTTAATGCCTCCAGCCAGGGCGTAAAAAACTACAAACTAAATGACTGCTGCTCGCTAAGGGCACCCCCTGTGGGGTACGAACCTCGGCTTAGGGCAGCTGAGTCGGAGGGAGGGTGGCAAGGGACCGACGGTGGCTGGATAAAATCAGTGTTTTGATTATTATCCTGGGGAGTTTGGATTACTTGCTGCTCAGCTAAAACGCGTGCTGGCGCTTCAACTACAGTCAAGGGTCGGGGAGGACTATTCGTTAGTCGGGGATTTCGCGCGGGGCCTCGGCGGCGAGGTCGGAATGACGATCGTGTATTGTGTGCTCTTATCTTGCGAACTGTACTCGTTTCCCTACGACTCTCCTGGAGGAGAGTAGTGGGGTCGTCTGGGTCGGTCAGTGAAAGAGCAGCGTGCATTATTATTTGTTTAAGTACTAATCAAAAATAATATTTTGTGAAAATGTTTAGCAATGTTTGTTTTTTAAATCAGTAGTCAGTACGGCCACAATACGTCTCACGAATGGTACAGTGACCAGCACAACAAGCTACTTGAAACTGACAAATTTCTCCAAACGAATTTAAACTTTAAAATGTTGACAGTTAAGTTCAAAATCATACGAGAAAATTTGACAGTTTGTTGTAACTTGATGTGCTGGACTGCTGGCCACCTTACTTATTCGAGGCAAAATAACCCTACTTTTTATTTGTATCAATCAGAATGATGGTCAAGCCAACCGATTGTGAAACTGATACCAGATATATCGTCTAAAGTCCCCCTTAGGGTACGTCTCTGACAGGCGTCTATGTACGGTAGCCAGCGCATCAAGTTACCACAAACTGTCAGATTTTCTCATTCGATTATGAACTTAACCGTCAACATATTAAAGTTTAAAATCGTTTGGAGAAATTTGACAGTTTCGTGTAGCTTGATGTGCTGGCCACTTTACCCACGGAATAGAAAAAACAGTGGAAGTGAATTTGATTGTTGCATAGAAAAATGATCTTCATTGTTTTTGACATGTAAAATAAACCAACATTCATGAGTTGTAATAAGACTTAATTTTGAACAACAATAAATAAACTTTTCGCCAAAGTTACATTTATATTTTGTAGCCAATTATATCATCGTTTTCTGTGTATTTCAGTGTACATTTTAATTTGAAAATGTGTGAGTTTGGCAACACCTGGTTCCCGTATTAAGGCTCCCACACACTCGCGCGATATCGCGGGCGTGACAAGGGTCGCACTGCCTATCTCATCCGCGATATCGCACCAGTCTGCGCGAGCTTTTTAGGAAGTGTACTTCCACTGTTTTTTCTATTTGGTGGACGTACTCTAAGGGGGACCTTATCTAAATCCATTCAAGCAGTAATCGACTAAGTTATCAATGTCTCATCTCTATTTTTAAAGATCAAATCAATGCTCGGGTCTTTCAAGTTCCAGTGCCAGATAATTTATTTTTTATCTATAACCACAGGAAAAGGCGGAAATCAAACATTCAAAAAACAAATGATATTTTTTTTTAGTTTCCTTTTAAATTCTAGTCTGCTATGCCATTGCTTTTAAATCCTTTTAAGTTCAGAAAGACATAACAAATTAACAGTATTAAATCATGAAGTTTTTCTTAGGCCCAGTCCTAGGGAGAACTTAACTACCCACTTTGAAATACAATAATCTTTAGCATAATTAGATTTACCAACAGATCTGCAATTTCTTATAGACAGATTAAACGGTGACGCCCTACGCAATTATTTGACTGCAGACAGGTATTTACATTACCTACTTACTTATCTAGATCATTACGTTTGATAAGAGACTATCCTACTTTGTAACGCCTACTTGGTGCAGTTTCATAATTATATGCAGGAAACTTCCACAGAGATTATGCATAATAGTAAAGCAAGCAAAGATAAACAGAAGTGAAGCTTGTACAGTGAGCGTACGACCGACGGGATGGATTATGTGCGAGGGCGAGGCGAGGGCCGCAATGCAACCGCAACTAACTTTTTCATCGTTTGTTTCATTCACGAGTCGATCGTTGAGCGTGAGGTCGTACGTTTCGTTGCCTCGCCGCCGTGGCGAGAGTATTGAACGCGATGTCTTTTTGTTTGTCAACAAACAAAAAATTTTACCAGTTGTGTTTGGTGACATAGAACTAAAACGATTTTGTGTTTTTATTACAAGCACGTTGTTCTTATTGAAAAATGTTGAGTTAGCATAGCTTGAAAATAGTGTTTGAAGATGGACGGTGCGAACGGTGATTCTGATCACTCTATGACTTGGGAGGACTTTTTCGGTAAGTAAAGTTAGAATGAATCAATTTTGTCAAACATTAGTAATACCGCTTATCTTATAAAAGCGTTCCAAATAAGTTGAACAAAGAAACAATCAGTGCTCTACATACAACTTGTTACTCGTAAAAGAATAAAAAATAAACATTGAAAAAGTTTTTGCAATGCTTGAAACTCCATGGTCATGCATTTCCCGAGGCGGGAAGAGACTGGTTTCGCTCAGCATTTCCACATAAGGCTGTGTGGATTGCGTTGCCTGTGCCTGCTGCATCAAGCTCAAGCTATGCAGTATTAAACTACCTAATAAGTGATCAATCATTCTGTATGTATACCTATGAAAACACCCGTAGTACATAAACTGGTGATATTGGTCATTCATTAGTTACTGAATATTATACTAAAATAGTAATAACACTGTGAACTAGTGAAGGTACAGTGGGCCTCAAAAAAAGATGATCATTGAACAACGTTTTGAAATAAGTTTATGAATGAAAACTAGTTAGTAACAATTTTTGCTTTTCAAATTGTGATAAAGTAAAAGCTTATTTAAAAAGCCCCATCATAAATAAAATATACTTACAAGTAATAAGCCTTCAAAACGTTCAGCTATTGATGATGCTGACTGTACATTCGTGTTTTGATCTGAATTGAAAATTAATGTTGATTTTTTCGTCTAATAACACTAATTTGTGCCTTTGGGATCGCGTGTTTCGTTTCAAATTGGGCTATTAATATCAAACGTGATAATAATAGGTTTCTGTAACAATATTATAGGCAGGTGTTATAACAAACGAGCTGTTAAGGCTCCAACAAACAGGCGCGGCACGCGACGCGACACAAAGACACCGTGTGCCGCGCGACGAGCGGTCTCGTTTTGTCGCGCCTGCTTGTAGGAGCCTTTATCGTGTAGAAAACATATTTATTGCCGGCTTTAGGTAATCTACCGATCGCAAATTATTACACTAATTTATAACTACAACCAAGTAATCACTGGACTTTGTTACGCCCTCATAAAAGCTAAGAACCGAACGATGTGAAAGAACATCATTCATCCTAAACTAGATCCAAGTACTTGGTACTTTTCATAAATAATAAAGGCTCAGACCAATAAAAAAGGCTTCTAGAAACAGGCGCGGCACGTGACGCGACACAAAAGCACCGCGTGTAGCGCGATGAGCGGTGCCTTTGTGTCGCGTCACGTGTCGGGCCTGTTTATAGGAGTCTTAATAAAATGACACTCATTTCATTTCAGTTAGGTAAGTTTGCACTTAGATACTTACTTATTTTAGAGTTTTAGATTTTAAAAGTGAATACTTCGCCAAAACTTCTTTAGCCGCGTTGAGAGATTTTTGGTAGAGGAAAAACTTATGGTTCGCGAGCGATACTGCAATGCACGACATGCCCGTGACGTGTTGCGCCAGAACGGCGCGTGGCGACGGAAACGCGTAGCTATTAAGAGCCATTTCACAAAATTTTAACGCTCGAGTTTAGGTAAAAGACGGCAGCGCTGTGTATGTGAGCGTAACTATCCACACATACACAATTTAAGCAGTGTAACGCGAGTGTCGAGACGGACTAAATAATCTTGAGCCATTATAATAATAATGCGGTATTTAGAGATTGATTAAAAAAGTTATTTTATTTATTCAGTCTACTAAAGCTTTCTAGACTAATAAAAAAATACAAATATATGTTTTGAAAGTATATAATAAAAATGAACAGGAAAACAATCACATCGTACAAAATCTAAGTGTTGGTCATTATTATTTGACAATAATGTCAAGTAATAATGACTATCACTTACGTTAAATAAATATTTGTCGTAAAGGCATTGATCTTGCTTTTCTAGGGTCTATAATTTCCGGCAATACGCAATCTTCGTAAAAACGAGTCAATTTGGGAAGCATCAAAATGTTGTGGTCGTAGTATAATATCACGGTTACGATATGAGCACTCGACAATTGAGATGCGGGAAAAAGTAGCACAGGTCCTTCCTCGATGGGCGCTCGCGCTGTACTAAACGGTGCCCACTTGTGCATCGCAATTTATTCTTTTTTAGAGTGTTTAAAAAAAGGATATTGTGGCTAATTAAATGAAGGGATTTTAATCAAACTTGAGAATTCGATTTGTTAAAGAACATAGTTCATTTTGAGATGATTTTTAAAATGTAATTACGCTTTATTCAAACAAAAAAATCGCAATATAATTGCGAATAAATCGTAAAAATTGTCCTAAGTCTTTATTTTTTTTACCTATTAATGTTATTAATAATCGAAATTCTAGTACTTCATTTGTCGACAAAACTATATGTCTGATGCTTTGTGTATTTTTTTCAGTCAAATTTATAAATATTAATTATAGAAATAGGAGTCTGAAATTGCCTCTGCGCTGATTTTTCAGTAAACTAGTTCTGGGAGATTAATAACTACAAAGTACACAAATAAGTTTTTGTAAATGTGTTACATGAAGTGTCAATACGAAAGAATCATCTATTATTTACATATATTCACCAATATCAGAGAATTAACTAAGATGGTAAATTAGGCGACTAAAATCTTAGATATTCGCGCGAAAACGTAAAATGGCTCTTAAACAATTAAAAAAAGAACGGTTATTCCAAAGTTTTAAATTTTCACTTCTGTCGGCAGTCCTTATGACTGCCAATTTTTTTAAAATCATAGATTAGCAAAGTAGTGCTGCGTGAATCGTGAGCATGTCTGAGATTAGAACTCACGACGTCTTGGTCGTCCATATAACCGTTGAGCTATACGTTATGTATTGTTACGTATCTTATAAAGTACAGGTAAGGATGCATTGTGCCTTTTAACCTAGCATAATCAGCCTTAGATAATTATTTTCCCACTGTTCGGACACAGAACTCCTCTCGGTGACAGAGTGGGCCTTAATCCACCACGTGGGCCCAGTGCGGGTTGTGGTTGTGTCTTAGAATTTTTGGTTCTAGGACATGCCGGTTTCCTCACGTTTTCCATCACCGTTTTGAAATCAGTGATAATGAAATTATTTACACTAAAAGTTTAAGTTTTAAGTCTGGGCCGTTAGAACTGGGTCCAGTGGCGGATTTACTCATTTGCCGCCAGTAGGCTATTCAAAATTTGCCGCCCCAACTGACCTCTACTATTCGATATCTTAGTTCACAATCATATTTATTACATTTTTTTTTGTCAATGAAATTGCAACTTTATGATTTCTGCACTATCGTCCTCATTACATCAGCTTTTTCCCGTTATTAGTATGATTGTGTTGTGAACTAGGTGATGGATGTGTCAGTTCCTAGATTATTTTTACAAGCCACGATTTAGTGAAGATTATACAACGCAATAATAAGTTATGACATCAAACCCCCTTTTTTTTTGAGGATGGGAAATCATTTAATGACCCCTCCCGCTCTGGGTGGAGCGGAGGAGAGTGTCAGACTCTTACTGACTAAAACCCACCCATATTCCTTCCTTGGCCCTTTATGTTCCGGGGCAGCGTTACCCCTTTCGGACAATCCCGCTGTCCCAGCAGGCTTGGGCCCTAATGGGCCCGCTCGTCGTTGCTGAAATCTCTTTGAGGCGCGCGTGGAACATGTACGCGCCGTCCGGCACGGGCCTGGTCCTTACAATTTAATTTAACATGTAGTAGGTAGGTGAATATAACTGTCACTTATTAATGCCAGCCAGCAATAACGAAGCATAACTTCAGCAGAAAGAACGAAGGTCGTGGGGAATTGGAGATGAAACTGTTCCGAGTAAAAGTTTAAATTAAATATTATAAATTTAATTAACTTTAATAAACATAAAGGCACCGCGAACCGCGTAACGAGCGGTGCCTTTGTGTCGCGTAGCGTATCGCGCCTGTTTGTAGGTGCCTTTATAATATTAATTAGGATTACCTGATTTTCTAGGAAACCGCTCGAAGTTGCCTAGCATTGATATATTAAAAAACCCTTTTTTATATACCAATGGGTTTTTTATATATCAATGTTGCCTAGTAAACTATTAAGTCGTGCACAACATGAATGAAATTCTCCAATCCCACTACTAAATCTAAAATAAACCACTACGCGCAAACTGCACGCAAACTTAGTAGATATTAGATAGTATATTATCGAAGAAGGCCACATTGAATCGATGACTCACTAGTCACGCTAGATGCACGGTTCAGCGACGATACTTCAAAGTAACCATTATACTCAGAAAAATATCTACAATAACGTTCTATAGCTCACAAATGACATAATACATGTAAGCAAACATGATGGGCGTTTATCTCCACAAGAATGTAAGCGCAACAGATAAAAACCGGCCAAGTGCGTGTCGGACCACGCGCAATGAAGGGTTCCGTAGTTGGATCGAATTTATCCCAAGAACAAACTTGACTTTTGTAGTTGAACTTGAAATACATGTTCTACCATACATTCCGACTGAAAATGTAAGTTTTTACGCACAATATTGAGAGATTTATCATGTTATAGTAAGACCATAGACTTCTTATAGGTCTTCCTGTAATCTATGTATAGGTATAGAACAATTTTCTTCAAAAGTTTAGGTTCAGTAGTCTCGGAGATAAGGGTGTAATGGTCAATTTTCATCTGTTTTATTAGATAACTTTAAAAGAATTTATTTTTTAAATATATATCTGAGATCCTATCAATAAGTCCATTCATTTGATATGCAACATGGCACAGTTTGCAAAACTTTATTTATTATATTTTACTCCCCAATTCTAAATTAATTTATTTTCGTTACACGTCCGTGTTTGGGTAGAAAAAGTTAATGTGTACCAAATTTCAACTTAATCGGTCCAATAGATTCTGAGAAAATTGGCTGTGACAAACGGACACGAGTGATCCTATTAGGGTTCCGGTTGTTTCCTTTTGACGTACGGAACCCTACAAACTGTCTGAACGGTCTTTAAGAACACTACCTGTTGACTACAAAGCTTGGAATTAGTATCTACTATCTTGCTATAAATATACAATATGACACCTTTCACACAAAACGGATTAATCAACTTCATTGTGTCACATTTATTCTCAAGATGCAGGGAATCAGTACGCCATTGTACGATTGAGTTAATGGTGTGCGCTTCCTCAGAACGCAGCCGTTACACCGGATGTTCGATTAATTTGAAATTCGACGGTGGGCGCCTTTTCAAGTACTGTCAAGTAGGTACGATGAAGGTTTGATATCAAAAGGGCCGAAAATCAAATTTTGTTTCGAGTCTCACTTATTTAAACGGCTGTTTAAAAGTCAAAATCAAAATATTTTATTTCACATAAACCTACATGGGCACTTATGAAACGTCAGAAGCTAGGTGCACGGTTCCAATTAGTCGTTTCCTATGGAGAAGAGCCGGCAAGAAACTCCACGGTTACTCTTTTAAAAATAATTGGCTTTACAATATTATTAAATAACAGTGATAATAGGTATGGGAGGACAGTGTAGGCCTTTCAACAATTACCAGGTACTTAACAAAATAGAAAAGTGCCAACAAATCTACACTCTACTAGGCCTACAACGTTCTCACATTCACAAAATATAAAATAATCTAAGTATATAAAATATTAATGACATGATTGCAATTACAACTACAGTAACATATCTGAATAAATATCATGTCCACAAAAGCCACTAATAAAGAATTGGAATTCGATTTGTAGGTAAATAATGTCAAATAATGAAAAGATTATGTCAAGGATTATGTAAAAAATAATTAAAAATTCTAAAAGTATGTTTATTTATTGAAGGTGCCATGTATTTGTGCTCAAATACTTATGATTGCATTGAAATCTTATGTCAGCATCGCGTCATTTTTTGCCTTTTGTCTAGTTGGTTTGTACTGTCATTTTGCAAACATAATTGTTTCTCAATCGAAACAATTGCTTGTATATAAATAACACGAGATCGCATCCGAAATTTCAGTCGATCAATTAAAAGGTGACACAAAGATTGCAGATACAGAAATGTTGACTCAACATTTCTTTTTAAATGGCTCTATCCAACGATACCCCACAATTGGTGCCGATTCCCTTGAAGTTCAGTGCGTATTTTTCTTTCTATTTCATTAAGAAAAGGACAGAAGATACATTTTAGTTTAGTCCTGTCAAATTAATCAGCGCCTTTCACTACTCCATACAAGTTTAGACGTGATCAAAAACATGCCTACTAAAATGACGTCAATTTACGTCAAGCGCTGATTAATTTGACAGAATAAACTAACATTTATCTTCTGCCCTTTTCTATGCACTGAACTTAAATATACTTTAGTTTGTGAACAAGGAAATCGGCACCATTATGGGATAGACGAGAAAAAAAAAACATCTTTACGTTTAGGGGAGGAACCCCACAAAAATATATATTTGAAGATTTTATTTTGCCACTTTGTCGGTGATCACTTACAGGAGTATTATATGATCCACGTATTCCCATAAAAATTAAGGGCAAAGTCTATAAGAACGCAGTACGTCCCGCGTTATTGTATGGCACCGAATGTTGGACAACAAAGAAGACGCATAGCAAAAGGTCCATACCAACGAAATGAAGATGCTAAGATGGGCGGGAGGTGTGACCCGGCTTGACAAAATCCGTATTGAACATATATGTACGTGGCAGCTTCAAAGTCGCACCTATCACAGACAAAATGACAGAAAACCGCCTAAGATGGTATGGACACATTAAAAGACGCAGTGAGGATCATGTGGTTCAAATAGCTCTAAATTTACCGGAAACAAAAAGAGGTAGAGGCCGCCTGCCAATGACTTGGTGGTCCAATATCGCGAGAGACCTCAAGAAAGCCCAATTGCCCGATACGACAACCCAAGGCCGTTCGTCTTGGCGCAGGAAAGTGAGGAGAACCGACCCCAAATAACGGGACCAGGGATGGAAGAAGGAGACTTTGTCGGCGTTTTTAATATAAATACCCATGCCAAATTACAGCTTTCTCATCATTCCGACCTCGACGCCGAGGCCCCGCGCGAAATCCCCGACTAACGAATAGTCCTCCCCGACCCTTGACTGTAAGTGAAGCGCCAGCACGCGTTTTAGCTGAGCAGCATGTAATCCAAACTCCCCACGATAATAATCAAAACACTGATTTTATCCAGCCACCGTCGGTCCCTTGCCACCCTCCCTCCGACTCAGCTGCCCTAAGCCGAGGTTCGTACCCCACAGGAGGTGCCCTTAGCGAGCAGCAGTCGTTTAGTTTATAGTTTTTAAGCCCTGGCTGGAGGCATTAAGTTTCGTTAGGAGCTTAAGGCAGCCACAGGAAAGTCCGGTTAAAGAGTCGGAACTTTAGTGGTTACACTCTGAAATGCCCTAGATAAAAATAAAAAAAAAATCAACTGCTTTCTAGTACTAAGTCTCTGAGGTAAGCCGCGGACAGACAGACGGACATGGCGAAACTATAAGGGTTCCTTGTTGACTACGGAACTCTAAAAAAGCAGCCTGTTGAAAATATTGCTACTGATTTGTGCGGAGTAGCACAAGTTCTAAATCCTTGAAGTATGGAAGTAATTCTAAACTAATCTAACCAGGTGTTTCGAATTTCATCAATGAGGCAATCATAATTTGAAACACGTGTCTATCATTTAATCACTGGCTGTCACTTCAAACATACAAAAAACGTGACGAAACTACACGTCTTTAATAAAACTGTAATCACGTTTCTATAAAAGTTATAAACGAATGAAATGTAAATATTATTTATTTATTTAGTACATGGAGGACGTACAGCTAATAAAAACAACCAAAAATGGAAACCATAGTCACCAGAGCCAATTACAAATCCTCACTTATAGACATCGAATAATAATTTATGGTGTGAGCACAAAAACAAAAAACAATTCGCCTAAATTAAAATAAGATTAAATATAAATATTTGGTTTGCAATTTATGTGACTGAATTAACAGAGAAAATAATAAAAACAAAAATAAATAATATAATGGACCGCTACTTGAAAAATTTGAGGCTTAAACACCTTCTGGCTGAGTTCACACTGATTGTGAATGGATCAAAATCGTATTCCTTGTATATATCATTGAAATTCCTGCTTGCGCGCACAATATAACTGTTCTGCCTATAATTCGAAGATGTATGAGGTACACACAGGTTATTATTTAGGAGAACCCTATAGTATCGAGCAATGTTCGATATTTATTTGTTAAGCTTCTGCAGATAGCAAGGAAACATAATCCAGACTCTGCAGACCAATTCACGATTCCAAACAGAACTCAAAATATCGATGCCTTAGTTCACAATTGCACTAAATACAAAAAAGACAATTGTCAAACGTGAACAGTACGAAAACAAACAGTACCGTAGAACAGGGCTATTTGGATTTTTGGGGGTTATTTGGAATAAAGTAATTGTAAGATTTGAGTTGACATAAATTCTACCAAAACACCATAGACAGCTTTTATTTTATTTCTGGTCATGTTTGCTTTTACAATTTTTCGTACAAAGATCACAATTCGAATTTACGTCAACTCAAATCTTACAATTGCTTTGTTCCAATTAACCCCCGAAAATCCAAATAGCCCCGTTCTACGGTACTTTATTAGTGTACTATGTGTTGGTAGTACAAAAAAAAATAAAGAAATTTTTACGTACAAAACGGTCATCGCTCAGCATTATGCTGTGACTGTGACCCTATGCGAGACAGAGCCCCAGTGCTGGTTTTCAGCCGAAGTTTAAAAGAATAATGCTGATGACGACGTTACTTTTCTATAACATGTCTTTCATAGTTCTTTCACCTCATGCATCGTTGTCATTTTGCGAGAAGGATTGTTAACAGGTCTTGCTTTTTGTCTTCTGGGTCTTATTTCAATAGAATAGCAACAATGTAAACCGCACAATGATCAATTAAAATACCAGCAACATTCCTATAAGAATGTCAAGTAGATTCTAAGGAGTGTCACGCGATTCGTGCTGATGAATCAATACTCCTGCTGATATTGAGCTAGTATCCAACGCATTGTCTGCGATCATTAGTCACTTAGTTGTGCAATCTATTGTGCTCGTACCTTTGCTTTTGGTGCCTGAATATTGCGACTATAACTTTATAACAATTGCGAAAGTGTTAAAGATCGAAAACAGTAATTTTGCAAAAATGCCGCCAAAATCACGTTTTAGTCGATTTTATTTGGAACTTTCGTTGAAAGTGTCAGGGTACCCCGCGAAATTCAAATTTTCTAGCGCTTCGTCCTTAACCAAAATTCTACAGCCTCGCTGTAGAAAAAGCAAGAGAAAAACAAAAGCATAGACAATAAAGCTACCAAAGAGGACTCTTCAATCTGCATACTCATTACCATAAACAAAAGTTAATGATAAGTTTCCATCTTGGAACACTAAGCGGAAATCGACGCGCGTTGTTGAGTGCACTTTAGTGCATGATTATGAAGGGCCCAGTCTTTGAAGTCTAGACGAAGTGGAGAGGCGTCTGTATTCCGTATCTGTGCTCTCTATCAAACCTATACAATTTGTTTAATCAACTGTCTGGAGGTAACACAAAGCGTAAAATCGAACGCTACAAGATGGAAGTTTAACTTGGTTCTGTTTATAAACATTGTATGAGTAACTGGTTGTAAGCTTTGTTTATTAAAATATTATGATTATATTTTGTAAGTGGTGGAGGATTGCCTAAGGAGCTAAAATGGTTCTGAACAAGTCGTTGATGTGTGTAGCTAAACGGCATTCAAAAGGACAGGATTACCATGGCTTCAATACTATTCAGGGTGGAATATATTATTTGGAAATTAGAATTATAACGTATTGAGAATTAATAGCCATTTTTAGTGACAAAAACCAGATTTTGGGTAAACACGCCTAAAGAAAACTGAATAGTCGAAAGGGCTTTGGGCAGCAGTGTACAAAAATACGACCATTTTACAAGGACATCAACGTAACTTAAACCAGTAGAATAAGCGATAAATCATTTTATATTGAGAGAAATACGTTGAAATTAACCAAACACCTGAGGGCACATAATAAAGGAGCCTAATAAATATGAAGATGAAACGCATCTTTCATATCGTTGGCTAAGACCGCCGGCGCCAGCGGTTTCCTGCAGCCGACCGAGTTTCAGATTGCAATACCAGAGTAGGTTTGGTTGCAAACCTTGGTCCCAATGTTGGTATCTTATTATAACCTTTAAAAAAAGGAACGTGACCGATTGACTGTTGTGTCTTCATTTTCTGTGATTATATAAGTTGTCGCTGCTGCTGTTAATGCTATTGTAGCTGTAAGTTTTCTATAAAGCATTAAGAAGGATACGTTTTACCTTTCATTAGTTCAGTCTTAAAAATAGAACAGAACCTGTCGCTACTCCTGCAGTATGAGTAGTGATTTAGAGATCGACTTGTTCCATCAGAAAAAGCTTTTTGTCCCGACCTTATTTGTTCAAAGTTCTTACAGAATGCACAATCTACATTTGTTCCAATCTATACAACCGAGGCGGTCCCAAACATTGGCCCCAACATTTGATGGAGTAAATCGAGTGTTGTATGCCATGTGTCGCAACCAGCGTGCAGCGTATCAAGTTTAATCGTCAGCGGCAGAGGTGCGTTTGCGCAGCCTTCTGAGTAGGTATGACTGATGACGCGGATACATGGCTCTGACATGACATAGTTAATGTAGTAGGAGTTTAATATTACTGATCGCTTTACTAATTGTCGTGGATTTAACTTAACTTACATAGTTACGTTTGCGTGTAATTTATACTATTTCTATGAAATTGTGTTATGATTACGTTTAGTTAGTAACGTAATCCCAGAACTGGTTTGCTCTAGACGTAACTTTTTTTTTACAGATCTACAACGTCTTTCGGACTCTGCCACAAAAAAAAAACCTATAAAAGTTCATTCCAGTTTTAGTTCCAAAAAAAAAATGATGATTCAGAAAGAGCTCTTAAAATCATTAAAAATGGATTCAAATTCCACAATATTAGATTAGAAGACTCGAACCGAAATCTTATTGGATTAGCTAAAAATAAACACGTTTGGTATTGAGCTCTTTGTAATTGACGTAATAGACTTTATACGGAATCATTACAAGCCTTTAACTCAATACCATGGCATAATGTCAAGTTACATGAACGAAACAAAACGCAGAATCCAACAACCTCTCCACATGTCTCAGCCCAACATTAGCATAATGATAGGTCACACAGTCGGCTGCCATTCGACCTGCGTTTGGTAATCACAGGTATTTATTGCAGAATAGAACTGCTATTGTTGTACTGTTATGTCTATTATGTAGTAAGCTGTGTTTCGTCAGCGTGGTGACAAAATCAACGTACCTAATGAGCTATATTGGCGATTTGTGATTGGAATTGTTACGACAATGTGAGGGAAGTGAGAGAGTTACGACTTTAAGACAAGAGGCAAATGGGTCTCCCAGAACGTGATAAAGTTAATAGGAGTATTTTATTTATGGCAGTCACCTCCTGGATGTAGTTCTCGTACAAGTATCGAGTTGGAAGTTGGTTACAAGAGCGATCGATACAAAATCTGCAGATCTATTCTGTAAAAAAATAACCGTGAGAACTTAGGTGTATATTCCATCCACTGATAGAATGCTTTTCTGACACCTGTCAGTTTCATACAAACGAGTGTTATACGAATTTAAACTATAGTAGTTCCAATCTTGTACAACTGACAGGTGTCAAAAAAGCATTCTCTCGGTGGACGGAATATAGTGAGCTTGAAGTTAGCTGTTAAGTGTCCATCCCTGGCATCTGCTAGTCTATTCTGACTTTATTATATATACTAACATTAAGTTTTATCTAAACAAGAATAATTGTGCCGCGATGGAAGAAAAACTGACAATTTAGGTATGTCCAACTTTAACCTTGAATAACTTTTGAAAAAATAAACTATCGAAATAATATAAGAGACCTTTTTATAGAACGTTCGATTTGCTATAAACACATGTATTACGCTAGGTGGTAAAGTGCTTGTCAGACCAGATATAAAATTCCAAAGTTTAAAACAAATTGTCGGGGCAATTTCATCTCTGGCTTTTTGAACTAGACAGAGCCCAACAGGGCCTATAGTAATCTACTGTACTATTGAAAACCAACAAAACTGAAACCTATAGATGGCAAATAAACGTGGCTTGATTTTTTTTACCACTTTATACTTGAGAACCCATAGCAGATCAAGGAGCCCCTCGATAAAATTTGCTACGGGCCCCGCGCTTGGTTAAGGTCGTTGATGCAGATTGGGTACCAGTTAAGAACCATCCGGTCTTACGTATTCTGTAAAAATCTCACCGTGAAATCTAAGGCGCCATCTCCACGGGCGAGAAAATCGCGGCGATAGTCTCGCCGTGCCATCAAATTCAATAGAAACTCTATGAATCAATCTCCACACGGCGTTATCATCGCGGCGATTATTTGAAGGTTTCTATTGAATTTGATGGCACGGCGAGACTATCGCCGCGATTTTCTCGCCCGTGGAGTTGGCGCCTTAGATTTCACGGTGAGATTTTTACAGAATACGTAAGACCGGATGGTTCTTAACTGGTACCCAATCTGCATCAACGACCTTAACCAGTGCAAAAAACTGACAAAAAATCGCACACGTCATAGAATACTATTATTATTTATTGGCAGATAGCTGATGATAAGGAGTAAATTAGGTTACTTTTATTTTAGAAACAGCCACGCGGACGAAGCCGCGGGCAGTAGCTAGTAAGCAATATATCTCGAGGAAATAATTTTTATTTATTGCTTCTGGTACTCACTTTCGTTGACTGTAACACGTGTTTAAATAAATTGCTGCGATTTCGAACAAGTGCGGTGTAAGTGTTTCGTAATAATTGCAAGATTACTGTGCCCGCGCCAGTTGTACAGTGGCCAGCACATCAAGATACTCGAAACTGTCAAAATTCTCCAAACGATTTTAAACTTTAAAGTGTTGATGATTAAGTTCAAAATCGAACGAGAAAATTTGACAGTTTGTGGTAACTTGATGTGCTGGCCACCGTTTAAAGTTACAAGTTTTCCCGCCAGGATGTACACAGAGCAATCATTTTGTTAATTAAACATTTAATGGTCACGGTATTAAGACGATTGAGTAGTTAAGAAAGTGTAGTGTAAATGTTTTGGCGTGTTTTGTAATTTATCTTTATGTAACTATTAACTCCACCAGTTTTAATTAAAAGTTTGAGCTGAAAAAAGAAACTAAAGTAATTTTTATTTACAATTTTTTTTTAAGGTAGGCTCCATCGGTAACGTTCGATGATTTTGCCAGTGTCAAGGTATGGGAAAAAAAATCAATGAAATGATCGCAAACTGGAACGCAACTATTGATCAGTGTTTGTAGCAGGTTTGTAGCGGTGGTATAATTTTTATTTTGAAAATTCATGGGAATAGCCCAGCTGTCAAACTTCAAAATATTTTTGAGCAACTTTCGAACTGCGGGGTAGTTGCGTAAGTTGGTAACACAATATTAGCAATGAGTTTCATTTTGACAGTTCTACAACATTCATTGCGTTATAAAGACAATTTTTTCGAACATATATGAAGCAAAGGATGTACCGTGTGGTGCCGGACGTAAAGAATAGCAGCACCCTATTCCTTCCCGTGTATCGTAAAAGGCGACTAAGGGTCTTTGCGATCGCCAACCCATGAAGCAATGGATTAACAATGTGCCTCAAAATCATTCATGTGTTATGCTGTCTTCAGTCTTCCAATATTCTAACATAGGTATATGATAGTTACATTTACTTTGCAAATAAAACAAAAGAGAATCCGACATAATATCGCAACCACAACTTATTTGTTTTTGTTTTTAACGCTACTTTCTAGCTGTGGCGGCTTACCTAAGCTTTATTTTGAACGAACATTCAGCCACAGTTGCGGGCTATCTAAGCTTTATTTTATACGTTCAACTGACTGTGTAATCGCACTGGTGCGCGGCACCGATCATCCGCAGAACTGGACAACGCTCCTACTGTAATGGCCAGCCATTTGATTTTAAACTTTATCACGTTAATTTTAAGTTGAATTTATGTTGATGATGATGTTACTGGTGCATTGTACCGTGGTGGCTAGTGTAGGGGTATTAAGTAAGCGGATTGCGAGGCGTGAGTTGTTGTTAGTGATTTTAAATGTTGGTGTCAGTGTTGGTTATGTGGCTTTATATGTATTTGACTAGCTTTTGCTCGCGGCTCCGCCCGCGTGGATGTCGGTTATCGCGTAAAAAAAGTAGCCTATGTCCTTCTCCATATCCCAGGCTATATCTGCCTTTCATGACGATCGATTCAGTGGTTTAGGCGTGAAAACGTAACATACAGACAGACAGACAGACAGTTACTTTCACATTTATAATATTAGTATGGATTAGATCATTTATGGAGTTACTAGCTTTTACTCGCGGCTATGCCCGCGTGGATGTCGGTTATTGCGTATAAAAGTAGCCTATGTCCCCCATATCCCAGGCTATATCACTGCCAAATTTCATGACGATCGGTTCAGCGGTTTAGGCGTGAAAACGTAATATACCTACAGACAGACAGAGTTACTTTCACATTTATAATATTAGTATGGAATAGATCATTTATGGAGTTATTATAAAATGTTTTAGAGTCTTGTCCAAGGCAGGCAGATGTGGATTTTGAGATTTTTTCAGTAACAATTATTATTTCAGTGTGGCCACTGGTGAACGGTATGTCTATCCGCTATGCTTTTCTCATTATTTTTATGGCTGGATTTTTATATCTAAGTTTTAGAAGAGAAAAAGGTATTATAAATGAAAATCCATTATGCTAGTTAATGAAGCGATAAAAAATGTAGCGATAATTAATGATAAATGGTATTTATTTCTGTAAATTGGTTCATCTCTTGTACACATTAAAAATATCTTATGTATTCAAACTAGATGAGTTCAGTGTTTCCTAACTTACTACTCGGAGAAGAAAGACCGAAACAAACTCAGAGGTCACAATTTATACATCTTTTTCATCTCATGGCCCAACATGTCTGTTGTTGTTGTTTTTTAATTGATGACAGGCATAATTTTTCGTTCGCACGCTATGACGTCAAATTGGTACTAAAGTAATCAAATAAAAAACGATCGCCACGTTTAGCATAATTGCACTTATTAAAACGTTTTCGCGCGAAGGCGACTTGGTTCCTATGTAATGTAAGTGACAGTTACATTAATAACAGCATGTGGCATTGGCATTACCTACTAACTTTGTTTTTTTTTTTTAAGTCACTATAATAATTTAACAAGGCATTAGAGTAGGAAAAAAGTTTCAAAAAGTTTCTTTCAGGGCCTCAAGTCTGCTATTACAATAGTGTCAGAATAGTCTCGCCATTGTGAGTATTTAACAGTGTTTGTATGGCAAATCTGGCAAAAACTCACAATGAAGAGACCATTCTGACACTATTGTAATAGCAGACTTGAGGCCCAGAATTTAAAAAGGAAACTGTCAAGCGACGATCGGCGGGCGATTCTCCAAAAATTGTTTGTCTTTTCTCTAGATTTTTTCAAAGTTAATCTATGTGAGGATTAATAAAAATTTGATCGTGTTGTAAAAAGTTATTAGGACGATTGAGGGCAATCAATATTGCTTTTACATACTTATTATAAGCGCCATATTGGATCCCCAAATAACTGGGCAGCGCCGACGTCAGTCGTTTAGCTCGGAACGGTTTAATCTCAAAACCATTAACTTTAACATCACATTCGCTTTGTTGGGTTCACAAAATGATTGCCCCATCAATAATTTTGAACACTAAGACCAATTTAAACTCGGTATTTATTAGCCATTTGTTTAAATTTAATCAGCCATTTAGCGGTAGGCGGTAAAAAGTGCATGAATACCAAAGTCATAATAATTTGATTGAAGAGTGAATATAAATAGGTTATTATCAATTCTAAACATATTATTCTCATTGAAACGTGCTGACTTTGATCTTTATTGTTCAATTTACTATGCATCAAATTTCATTATAATGTAAACAAAATGGTTTATTGCAGTGCGCATGCGCGGCAACGCAGACGTACGTCTAGACGGGGAGGCGATTCTCATGCGTTTTATATTTTAACGGACTAGCATAAAATGGCCTCCCCGTAGTTGCATCCCGGCCCAGGTCTATGCATAGACAACAGGAGGGCAGTGCAAGGGTCAATTTAAAATTGCTAGAGTAGACGTCGAAAGTAAAGATTTTGCTAACCTTGGCGAAAGGCCAAGGTTTAGATTAATTTAATATAGTTTATTTTATTTGTTTGGAATCTGTTATCTCTAGTTTTCACGTTATACACACATAAAACATTTTTTAAAGCTGATAGATATTATTTAAACTGTTTTAGTTTTGTATCAACCCTATCTACCCATAATTTTACATTAATAAAGGATGCCCGACTAAAACAATAAGCGGATCTTATAAACACATCCACAGACGAGTATAAAATAAAAACAAAACCCATTTATCGTTTTTACGACACATGTAATTTAGTCGTTAAAAGTTTTTTTTTTACTGGACCCAGTCTTTATCTCACTAAAATTGTAAGTCCAATACCTGGGAATAATAAGGGCCTGCTCCTACTAGGGCGGTACGGCAAGGCAAGGGATTTTTATGCGACGAATAGGAATATAATTTTAGTGTCTATAAATAAAAATAAATACAATTACATACCTAAAGTTTTACTAAATGTATGTGAAAGTATATTATACGGTACTTATATCAAAAATCAATTCTTAACATTTTTGTCTGTCTTTCTGTTTGTCTGTGTGTGTCTACTTGTTCCGGCTAATCTCCGAAACGGCTGGACCGATTTTGACGGGACTTTCACTGGCTGATAGCTGATGTTATACGGAGTAACTTAGGCTAGATTTATTTATGAAAAAACACGCGGGCGAAGCCGCGGACAGCAGCTAGTATATGACCATAAAATTGAAATTTTAATGAGACGGCATGCCTGATTGCCTAAGCATACCGCAGCTTTGTTTTTGTATTTACTTATCATTGAAATTTAAATTTATTGTCATACAAAAAAAAAGATTAAAATTTTTTCAGTGTAATCTCCAAAAGGCTGGTTGACACTTCCCGTGACCCAAGGGCTAGCTTTTACCTTGGCCAGAGGCTAAGAATTGCCGTACAACTTGGCAATGCCGCCAGTCTCTTGGCTACATTACCAGTTGACAGCGATGCTGAGGAATTTTTCGACGCCATATTTTAGTTTATTTTATTATTAGTTTTATTTAGTTTAGGTTATTATATTTTTATTAACTCGAGTTAGTTACCACCAGAGAGAAATGTATGATCCTAATTTTAGATAGTAAAATTGAAAGTTCTTGTCATACTAATAAGTTATACATATTCCTATTCGACATTTTAAAAGAGTAAGTATGGAGTTTCTTGCCCATTCTTCTCCATACGTAACTACCTTTTGGAAGGGGCAACTAGAATCAATTAATTATAGTTGTAAATTTTGACGTTCAAAAGTGCCTTTTAAGTGCCTATTTGAAATAAATTATTTGACTTTGACGCATAAAAATCCCTTGCCGTGCCGTGCTGCCAGTGGGCGCAGGCCCTAAAGGTCTTCGCAATGCGGGTTTGTTGATAACACGGAAACAGAACGGGACAGGGAAACGGGACTGCAGTGAAATAAGGGCGCCATTTTATTATCTGGGGTGTGGAGAGATAAGAAGCAGGGCTGCCACATGCTTGGCGAAATTAGTTTACGTTTACTCTTGCGATTGCGGTGAGATTGTGAAATGTTTGGCTTCGTTTGTGTAACACCGATACTGTGTGTATGTAAAATCATACGAAATTAATAACATAGCTGAACAATTCAATTTGCAATCCATAATGTACAGTGGCTAACATATCAAGCTACATGAAATTGTCAAATGTCTCCTAACGTTTTTAAAATTTAAAATGTTGATGATTAAGTTCAAAATCGGACGAGAAAATTTGACAGTTGATGTACTGGCCACCGTACAGGCATACAGGCATTATAAATCAATGCATACAGGTGACAATTATGAACCCTAACAGGCACAACAAAATTTTAAATAAGTAAGAGAGAGGAAGATATTTACTTTAATATTTAAATTATTTACCATCTGTTTTTTTTTTTCGTTATTATTATATATTATCATTATCACTCATTTATTTATTCTCTGAAGATCATATTATGTGCAGGTTAATCTATTAATTTCTTTTTTGTATTAGAATAGACATTATTCGATTCTGTCTATTCTGTCCAGTTGTTAATAGTTTCAAACCATAGTTTAAGGATTTTTTTTTTTTAATGGCACTTCACCTAAGTTTTGGCAGTGCCATTTTTACAGAATAGCCCAGCTGGTAAAATTTAAGTTAAAACCTTCCAGACAGGAGAAGTTTCTTATTTAACTATAGATAACAAGATTAGTAATTAAATAATAATTAATGATCTTTCGTCCGAATGAATCAGCTTGTTTCAATTATTGAGAAACATTATATGTATAGTTGAATAACAGTAAAGTTAGTTAGCATCATATTTAAAATTTTATTGCGGGTCGCAAGCGTAAATGTCTGTAACAAAATTGAAAAATAAATTTACTCCGAAACATGGCGAGCGTGCTGTCAAAGCGTAGTCATGATTTTATTACTAATAATTTGGTGTAAATAAATATTATGGGCGTAGCTCACGGCTACATAATTTGCAGGTTTTTTTTTTTTTTTTTTTTAATTGTACAAGTATTTGAAAACTTGAATTCACATTCTGGCACACCAAGAGCATTCGAAGACTTCTGTGCAAAAGATGTCGTCGTTTTCAGGGTTCCATACCCAAAGGGTACCAACGGGACCTTATAACCCCTAAACCCACCCCAAACCCCCTACCCCCTTATCTATTTTTTACTTAAATATTTATACACATTATATATTACACACATTATAAAACTGATTTACATCCGTAAGACGTCCTCGCAACACAAGGTCCAGTTGAAAACCAGCGTCAGGCACTAGTTGGCTGGCATTTATGCTGAACTGGGCCTATTTGGCGTAGCTGTGAGGCACACATTGCTATTTTAAGTTTATTCTGTCTTTTTGTGTTCTGTGTCAGTATTGTGTGCCTTAAACTGCGTCAAATAAATTTATTTTCTTTCTTTCTTTTCTTTATAACTAAGGCTCTGCGTAAACTGTGGCTGCGCGATCCACCGTAGTATCTTTTGAACCGAAGTGTCTACCTATGAGTCTATACAACCTCAGCGCTACCTCACTCTGTATCTCGCTCGCACACTATTGCTACCGGTCACGCGAGCAAGCGAGACAGGGCGGCAGGGAAAAGGCTCCAAGGCACTGATAGTTTAGGTAATTTCGTTTTATGGTGAAAATAATGGTCATTTAAAAAAAAGTAAATAACATAAGACCTGCTTTATAGTTAGTTCGAGGTTTGGAGGTAACTTTGGAATTTTTTTCTATCGAGAAAATTTTATGGAATCGTGTTTTCGGCTTATATAGTACTTAAAATTAATCCTCAACTTTACCATATATTTATTTCAAAATTAATGCTGCAGTATTTTCGACATAACAGAGGATCATGCTAAGCCATTTGAAGTAGCATAGACCCACTTGTCATTTTCACAGACTGTGTGTGAATTTTATTTAATTATGACCGCTATAACAACAAATAATAATAAAATAATAAAGTAAATAAATTAAAGAGACAAAAGAAGAGATGTGTTTAAAAAAAACATAAGTGTTAAATATTGTACGGTAGTACGGAACCCTTCGTGTGCGAGTCCGACTCGCACTTGGCCGCATTTTATTTAATTTGAGTTATTATCTTGCCGCCTCAGATAAATTTGAATTATGCGGCGACAACGTCTGCGTTTCTGATTAAAACTGCATTGTGATATCCATTTAGCAAATACTTCGCGTGCCTTTTTATTTTGTTTCAAAGTTCAACGTGCAGGGCCTCAAGTCTGCTATTACAATAGTGTCAGAATGGTCTCGCCATTGTGAGTATTTGACAGTGTTTGTATGGCAATCTGTCAAAAACTCACAATGAAGAGACCATTTTGACACTATTGTAATAGCAGACTTGAGGCCCAGACGTTATGGTTTGGTAAAACTGACTTTATTGTTAACTTGTTCGCGCCTTATTGAGATGCTAGTCCATCTTTGAAATTTGCCCGCGGCTACGTTCTTTTTCTAAAATAAAAGTAGCCTAACTTGGCTACTTATAATATCAGCTATCTGCCAGTGAAAGTTACATCGAAATCGGTGCAGCCGTTTCGGAGATAAACCGGAACAGAAAGACAGAAATTAAAAAAAAATATGTTTTTGTTTTTGTTTTAATTAAGTACCGTATATATTTTCATATGCATTCAGTAAAAAACCGGCCAAGTGCGAGTAGGACTCGCGCTCGAAGGGTTCCGTACCATCCATATCCATACTAATATCCATACTTCCATACTAATATTATAAATGTGAAAGTAACTCTGTCTGTCTGTCTGTATGTTACGTTTTCACGCCTAAACAGCTGAACCGATCGTCATGAAATTTGGCAGAGATATAGCCTGGGATATGGAGAAGGACATAGGCTACTTTTTTACGCGATAACCGACTTCAACGCGGGCGGAACCGCGGACAAAAGCTAGTTATCTATAAAAACGGCAAAAAAAAATAATGTTTGTTGTATGGGATTGGAGCCCCCTTAAATATTTATTTTATTCTGTTTTTTAGTATTTGTTGTTATAGCGGCAAAAGAAATACATCATCTGTGAAAATTTCAACTGTCTAACTATTCACGGTTCACTGGTGACAGACGGCCAGGGGCCCAAGTCTGCTATTTTTATAAATTTGTCACTCCAACACGATCCCATTGCCATTTTGCTAAAAGTTCGTAATCTGCTAAATTCATAATGGTCGATCATTGGTCGGTCAATGGTCTCGTAATAGAACTGTATTACAATAGCATTTTGAACATTTATTCATGCCAAATTTCATTTATATATATTTTTACATATTATTTATTAGTGTTATAAGCAATCTGAAGTAGTAGGAAGTTGGAAGTTTAGTAGGAAGTTTCATTTGTCATTATGTACGAGATTACCAATTCTTTCAATGGAGTGTCAGTGGCTGACCATTGGAAAGTCATAATGACGCCATTATACTAGTAGATTACCAAACTTGTCAAAATCAACAATTATGATATCAATGATAGACCATTCTGACACTATTATAATAGCAGACTTGAGGCCCTGTCAGGCAGACGGACAGCGGAGTCTTAGTAACAGGATCCCGTTTTACCCTTTGGGTACGGAACCCTAAAAAGCTGTTATTCTGACATTACAAACAGACATCAATTTTATTTATTTGTATGTTTAGATTAGTTCTTCTAACTGAACAGACAGCTGTGCTGCTGGGGAGTTTGTTGCGCCACTTCTTCTTCCCAGATAAAGCACTAGGAAGTGGTGAAGGGCGGGGTTTTGGGGGACTGTCTTATGTAATTTTGACGTGCAAAAAGTGCTTATTCTCAGTCTAGTTTAAATATATGACTTTTGATTTGATTTTATTTGAAAACGTATTGTTTTCTAGGACGGAACTATTTATTATCATAATTCATATTAGGCATTAATATGAACAAAGAACTGCTTAATATTCTGTTTACGCAACCTGGTTTCCTGTTTCACGTGTTTCACACTTTATCAATACCTACGGAAACACGATTTGAATTAAATCTTTTCTTTAAGTGTATGTAAATAAAATTGATGTGTCTGTTTGTAATGTCAAAATAACACGTTTTTACTGAATGGATATGAAATGAAAGTATGTACGGTACTTATTACAAATAACCATTTTTTTATTTTTCTGTCTGTCTGTTGGTTTGTTTCGGCTAATCTCCGAAATGGCTGGACCGATTCTTACGGGATTTTCACTGACAGATAGCTAATGTTATAAGGAGTTACTTAAGCTACTTTAATTTTAGAAAAATATATTTCAAATGTGAAGAAAAACGAGGTTATTGAGGAGATATCCGTTATGTCGGTGTAAAAGTCTTTAATGTATTGATTAACTGTAAGACTTCCTATCAATTTTATGAAAACACAATGTTTAAAATAAACAGAACAAGTAGTTACCATAACATTTCTAGTAGCCGAAAGCCGCCCGCGCCGTTGGCCGAATAAGACTACGTAAGAAAAAGTCACTTCAAAACTTTTTTCACGAACAATTTCCATTTTCATCTCCACACGTGACTTCCTATTTTTGTTTCGCGTTTTCTTTGTCTGTCAACCTTGGCCAAGCGTGTCTGTAGATTGGGATAGGTCGGGTCGATAGCCGCGCCACCCTCGGCAGTTTGTAAGCATAATGTTACGAAGTTACGGCCCATAATATCAACAGTCACACGTTCCAGTCGTTCCAAAGATTGTATGGAAGTTGTGGAACTCATGTGTTATTTGTTGACATTGCTTGCTAACTTTGTGTAGGGAATGAGGAAAGGAGAGACGATAAAACTACGATATGGACGATAAGAAGTAATTGCTGCCAATTATGATAACGGTCAACTTTCTTGTGTAGCAGACATGATGGCGTATTGCCAGACTTAGTTGTTAAAAGAAGAAAACAAGTATTATTTTGAATTGCTTAGTTAGAGCAAGGTTTGACCCTCGTTTTACTCCGTCGTAGCTGCCAGCGTCGGCCTACCCTTATTCGACTCATATAACACCTTCGTGCAGGAAGGGATAGGGGCGGAGTAATCTTTCCCGTAAACTTGAGTAAGCTTAAATAGTTGTATTTTTACTTGTACATCTGAGGCCCTAGTGTGAGTTTTTTTTTACGATGGGTTTGCTCTTGACTCTTGGTCAGAGATGACAGAGACAAAGTCGACGATGGAGTGAGCTTACCCAGAAGAAGCCTGTTCACTCTCACTTTGAATAGATTAGGGTTGTTTGCGTTCGGAAACAAAGAAAAAATGAGTAAAAAAAAAAATATAGATTCTTTTAAACCATCTCGATGTTACGCATTGAGCGCGTTTGGCGCTCCGATTGGCCCCCGATTGGCACTTCACCAATCGTAGTGCTGAACGCGGTCGATGCGTAAAATCGAGATGGTTAAAATAAACTCACACTAGGGCCTTTGAATCGTTTCTCTACTCTCTATTACCTTATTCTTAATCGGTTTATCATGGCAAACAGATGTACCTTATAAAAAGTAGGACTATTCCGTTTTAGTCAAGTCTAGTCTTCTCTTGATGGGAAATTATAATGTTTACCTGTAAGTAGCTCAATGTATATACACTGGGGACAAACAGTGCGTAAGTCAAGGGTGGTTTATTATTCTATTCAAATGCCAGAATTTATAATGAATGTGTTTTATTTCTCGAAACAAAAGGTTATTATGACCATTCCCACCCTCTCAAAACCTAATGAAAACACGTCGGACAAAATGAAACGTACGCCAAATACATTAGTTTGGTGCGGTAGGATTGATTTATTGCTAAACACCCTCTGTTATAGGCGCACAGAATAGCGCATTACTCAGGGGAAACCGAACGTAATTTGTTCCAAACAAAAATACCGCTGCGTTTGACGTTTCATATTTTTGCAGAATAAACCTCTATTCCGCGCGGTTTAAAGTCCACAGACTAAAAAAACGTGTACAGATTATGCAGAACTGAGTAAAGTTTTGAAAAGGCCTTATTATTAGTGGCCAGTCTAATAAGATTCTGTGTTCAATTGTAATATTGAAGTTCAAGGGGTCTACGGGTATGGTACTCTCAAAATAGGTTTCGTTGTAAGCGTTCATTGTTTCGGATTTACGCTAGCATGTGCGTGCGCAAATTTTAAGACTTATGACGTGGTAATAAGATTGATTATAGCGTGCCATGTGGTAATCCTATGCCGCATGCATTCGTGGGAAACAGGGATCGATTTTTGTTTTATTGCGAGACGTATGTTTGCTTAAAACCATTTAATTTTTTACGACTGGCACGTTAAATATGAGTTTTAATATTTGATGAATTTATGAATTCTTTAGCTTGTGTTTACTATTTTTAGCAGAAATCTTGGGAAAAATAAAGAATCCTGTTAGACCGTAATATTTGTCACCATCACAATGGGGCGCTATTCGAATATTTCAGACCCAGACATTAAAAATTATGCTGTAATTTAAGAAAACGCTATAACTTTGTGGGCCTTTTCTTTTGAAAAATCGGGTTCCTATGGACAGTCGTAATGGGTCATTGGTTTCTCACTCTGAAAAAGCATTCCTACCAAATAATTTAAGAGGTACCTAACTTAACAGTTTAGTATTAAAATACCCCTAAAATAATCCCTAACTTAGATAGATAGATAAATCGTTTGTTTAGTGCACAAAAAAGAAATAGCACGACACACAAAAGTACAAATAAGTAAATGAGAACAAATTACATGAATATTAAGAAAATATTTTGTGTTTCCAACTCCTGATACGCAAAGCAACAGTTAAAACATCTCTGTCTAAACTAAACGGTAGATCTCGACGTACGGTGCCAGTGTCCAAACAAGGTAGAATAATACCCCGTGTCTATTTATTCCCGGTCTTTGCCCCCAGTTCCTGAAGACTGAAGTAGGTACAGTACAGTCGAACAAGCTATTTGGTGTACAGGCGGTTAACTTGCAACTGTGCTTAGTAGTCAGGGGCCAAAGTCTTCTATTTTTATAAATTCGTCACTCCAACACGATCCCATTGTCATTTTGCTAAAAGTTCGTAATCTGCTAAATCCATAATGGTCGATCATTGGTCGGTCAATGGTCTCGTAATAGAATTGTATTACAATGGCATTTTGAACATTTATTCATGCCAGATTTCATTTATATATATTTTTACATATTATTTATTAGTGTTATAAGCAATCTGAAGTAGTAGGAAGTTGGAAGTTTAGTAGGAAGTTTCATTTGTCATTATGTACGAGATTACCAATTCTTTCAGTGGCTGACCATTGGAAAGTCATAATGACGCCATTATATTAGTAGATTACCAAACTTGTCAAAATCAACAATTATGAAATCAATGCTATCATTGATTTCTTAATTGTTGGTTTTGACAAGTCTGCTATTACAATAGTGTCAGAATGGTCTCTTCATTGTGAGTTTTTGGCAGATTTGCCATACAAACACTGTCAAATACTCACAATGGCGAGACCATTCTGACACTATTGTAATAGCAGACTTGAGGCCCAGTTCTTTTGCAGCTCTTAAGGCGGTATGATCAGACAGAGACCGCGCTAACTAGTTTTTTGAATCCATGGGAAACATAAAAAATAGAGTTATAAAATTCTGAAAAAACAAAAATATCTACTTATATATAAAATATATCTGGCGGACATGAACTCGCTTTTAATAACACGATTAGATTAAAGCTAGATAGAAAAAAATTACAAAGTTACCCCTTTTCGTAATGTTTAATCACTTTCATAGCTACAAAACAAACGTTTTTTTGCAAAAAAAATTATAACAATGGAAAGGAAGAAAGATTGGTTAGCACAAAAAAAAAAGTATTTTTTATGCCTGCTTGGATTCTTTAGAACCAGGGGCGTAGCTATCGCCGTATCAGCCGTATCAATTATACGGCCCCCGTATTATTTTATTAAAATCACAATGACAGCTTAACCTAGTATCCCAGTCAGGATACTCCAACTTTCGAGCTCGCTCCGCTCGTTCTTGCATTTTCTTAGTAGAATCGCAACGACAGCACAACCTAGTATTCGAGTCAGAGTGCTAAGATTTTCTGGCTCACTTCGCTCGCTCTTGCATTCTCTTAGTAAAATTACAATGGAAACTTAACTTGTTATTTTCGTGTTTATGTTCTTTCTCTGCGTCATGTTTGCCGCAAATAAACGTATTTTCCTTCTTTCTTTCTTTCCCATGTCAGTACCTACGCTATTTTGTAAACAAAAATCCCTTCCTTTGGAGTTGCAGTTGGATAAAAAGGGCCCCCAACAAGGAAACCCTGTTAACTTTTCGATACAGGGCCCCCTCATGACTAGCTACGCCACTGGGCCTCAAGTCTGCTATTACAATAGTGTCAGAATGGTCTCTTCATTATGAGTTTTTGACAGATTTGCCATACAAACACTGTCAAATACTCACAATGGCGAGACCATTCTGACACTATTGTAATAGCAGACTTGAGGCCCTGTTTCGAACCCATATCTTACAACTCGTGAACTGTCGGGGCCGTTGCCACTGGATCACCACTGCTCTAAACAAGTACATAATTATGCCTATACCAAATAGCTAATTCGACTGTACACGGTGATATAAGGGGCTATTCGTGGTCGAAACTTGTAAACAGGGCGATTCGCGCGCCCGAACCTAGCTGTTAATAAAATTAATGATGAAACAAATTAGTCGTGAATTAGAGGGTCAATGTTCTGTTTAAATTGTAATCAAATTATTACGATTTATTTTTGAGCGGGTGAAATGGTCTTCAAATCAAATCTTTTTATTGTGGGCACAGGTTAAAAAAAAAGGTTTTTTTTTTTAGGTACTGATATTTCAAGTGACTATAATAACTGCCGTGACGGCACGGTTGGCGTACGCCCTGGCTGGAAGCATTAAGTTTCGTTTGGAGCTTAAGGCAGCCACAGGAAAGTCCGGTTAAAGAGTCAGAACCTTAAGAGGTTACAATCTGAGCAACCCAAGTAAAAAAAAAAAAAAAATTACGGTTGGCGTAGTGATTTAACGATTGACTGCTGCGCTGCGTGCCGCAGGTTCGATTCGCACACGGAACAAATATTTGTATGACCTACAAGTAGTTGTTCCGAGTCTGGCTGTTTGTGTATGTGAGTTTAAATGTTTGTAAACGCACCCACAATACTGGAGAAATTCCTGGTATGGGGTAAAAAAAAAAATTGCGTTCGTTGACCCAACAAAAAAGTCATCAAATTAATTTCTTTTTTGTTTTATCATGTTCAGATATCGATAGGCATCGCGTCCGTGGAGTTTAGCTAGCTAATGTAAAATAACCCTGTATAGATAAATGGTGAGTGCTAAAATTTACTACACACTTCAATAAAAGTTTCTCGATTTTGATAATGATGGCGGTTCTGTCATTTGTTTGTAAATTCACAAGTCCCATATCGCTTAACGCGAGCGTAGCCAAACTACTTGGCAGCTGAAATAAGTACTAGAAAGAAAAAACACGGAAAGAACAAGCTGGGGGTAAATATGCGTCACATCTCTTCAGCATTATGCTGAGACCCTATAATATGCGAGACAAAGCCCCAGCGCTGGTTTTCAGCAACAGCCGGTGTTGACGTGATGTCGGCAATCGGTGCAGCATTAATAAGATCAAAATAACACCTATACAGTGTGAGTCTTTATAATTTGCACATATCGAAACAAGGGAATCTATGCTTAGTTTTATGTACGGCAAAAAAAAAAAAAAAAATTTAATTATATTTTTCAAGGAATTTAAAAAAAAATTGTTCCCAGTGTAAACAAAACGGTGTAACTTTTAAACTAAATGATCTATCACGATGAAACAAACTTCATAATGATTGGAAGTAATTAGGAGTCCAAAAATTGGGGAAAAACTACCCTCAATTGAAAAGAAACATGTTTTTTTTAGCAAAAATCTGTTTTTTTGTGTCATCATTTTTTTACAATAATTGTAAAATTTCTCAGGGGCGTCTTATTGAGAAATTTTGAAATAAAAATGTCAAAATAAAATTCCATAAAAAAAATTAATATTTATAATAAAATTAAGCATAGATTCCCTCATTTCGATATGTGTACATTATAAAGACTCCGCTGTATAACATAAATACAAGTCATCATTTTTGTTTGGTGGTAGGGCTTGTTCTAAGTCCGCCTGGCTACCACCATCTTATCTAAGTCTGTCGCCAAAACAACAATGTTAACAGCATTTGTTGTGTTTCGGCAGTTAGAGGTAAGATAGCCAGTTCCTCTGTGGTTGAGGATTCCGGGTGAAGCTCGGTTCCATCTTCGGCATTATCATCACTTACCATCAGGGCCTCAAGTCTGCTATTACAATAGTAGTGTCAGAATGGTCTCTTCATTGTGAGTTTTTGACAGATTTGCCATACAAACACTGTCAAATACTCACAATGGCGAGACCATTCTGACACTATTGTAATAGCAGACTTGAGGCCCAGGTGAGATGAAGGCCAAGAGCTTCCCCGTTGTATGTAAAAAAAAAAATATGTTTTAATTTTTCATATAATTTTATGCGACAAAGTCACGATTATTAATGAAAAACTCCCTTACGTGAAATATGGTAATGTCGCATTTTCTTAGCTTTAAATATTAATGATTGGTTTGAATGAAAATGATTTACTCGTATTTGTGGCGGTATCAACAACGCCACATGCGAACTACGCATCAAAGACCTGACGTCACAAATCCTGCATCGCGCTATCAGAGTTTACCGTGCGACTAGCATATATACAACATCCCGACATCAACCGTTGGGCAGTTGCCCACCAGACACAATACCCGTCTGGTCGGAGGATCCTCCCTTTACTATAGAGTATGAGTGAACTTTACACCCTGTTCCTCATAAACTTAGATACCTACACACATCGAGGGTCAAAGTTTCATCAGTTTGGCAACGTCTCAAAAGTAACAATCCGTCATACGGGTGACAATTTTTGACCTAAATTAATATGATTGATGATAATTATCTTCGAAACTATGCATTTTTGGACCACATAATCTTGGACTTTTTGTATTATTTTTACTTATAGAATATAACCCTAGAGTTAAGGGATATGAAAAAAAAAAAAAAACACGTATAATAACATATGTATATAAGTAAATAAACAGCTTTTTACTAAATGCATATCGATACTTAATATTATAAATGTGAAAGTAACTCTGTCTGTCTGTCTGTATGTTACGTTATCACGCCTAAACCACTGAACCGATCGTCATGAAATTTGGCAGATATAGCCTGGGATATGGAGAAGGACATAGGCTACTTTTTTACGCGATAACCGACATCCACGCGGGCGGAGCCGCGGGCATAAGCCAGTGAAAGTATATACGGTACTTATAACAATTTTTTTTATTTTAAACTCTTTGTCTGTCTGTCTGTTTGTTCCGGCTAATCTCCGAAACGGCTGGGCCGATTTTGACGGGTCTTTCACTGGTAAATAGCTGATGTTATAAGGAGTAACTAGTAGTAGAGAAGATACTTTTATTTGAGAAAAAGCCACGCAGGCCATGCCGCGAGCAGCAGCTAGTAACAAATAAAATAAATACTTACAATACTTAGTTCTATGTTAATCCATACTAATACTAATATTATAAATGCGAAAGTAACTCGCTTTCACGCCTAAACCGCTGAGCCGATCGTCATGAAATTTGGCAGACTTATAGCCTGGGATATGCAGGACATAGGCTACTTTTTTACGCGATAACCGACATCCACGCGGGCGGTGCCGCGGGCAAAAGCTAGTATATTGCTTCTTACATTACATTAGCTACTTATTAGTAGTAAATCTCCTTGTGAAAGAACACCTGTTCCATTTCCCGCCAAGGCCAAACATAGTTTAACAACAATTAAAATAATATTATGCATTCGCTACACATAATATTACCTGTTATGATGACTAACTTTCTCTTAAACAATCTTTCTAAAACATGAAAGCTCATTACAAAATTACAATAACACATTAGTACATTTAAATAGCATCGAGTGGCGAGACCTAGGTAGTCTATACTCCATTTACCATAGCATGATATTTTATTTCATGATATTTATTCAGATATGTTACTGTAGTTGTAATTGCAATCATGTCATTAATATTTTATATACTTAGATTATTTTATATTTTGTGAATGTGAGAACGTTGTAGGCCTAGTAGAGTGTAGATTTGATGGCGGTTTTCTATTTTGTTAAGTACCTGGTAATTGTTGAAAGGCCTACACTGTCCTCCCATACCTATTATCACTGTTATTTAATAATATTGTAAAGCCAATTATTTTTAAAAGAGTAACCGTGGAGTTTCTTGCCGGCTCTTTTCCATAGGAAACGACTAACTCGAACCGTGCACCTAGCTTCTGACGTTTCATAAGTGCCCGTGTAGGTTTATGTGAAATAAAATATTTTGATGATTTTGATTTTGATAGCATTAGACAAATAACGGCTAAATAACGACAGTTATTGTGTAATATTGTTGAAATTACTGCACTTTAGAGTTATTTTTTTAATGTAAATGGTATATAGATAACAGTGCTTTGTATATAACGTTAAATAACGGAGTTTATTAAACGTTTACATCGAAATAACGAAAGGGTGAGAACAGTTATTTGTCTAATGTTAAGTTGAGATATACATAAATAGACATCGGATTATATGCACTATCAAAATGCCAAAATACGAGTATACATGCGAATATGCACTAAAAAAGGGGGGAAATATGCAGAATCAAAATAATATTAATTATGAGGATTTAAGTACGTTTATTTTCACAATACATTTATGTATATATCTATACATATACATATGCAATTCTTGTGACACTAAACAATTCAATATTTTTATAGATTTTCTAGAGCAAACTGTCACATAATATTAAGTTGTACGCTAAAAAAGACCTCTCTACGTCAACTGACGTAATACTGGACAGAACTTGAAATCTGGCGCCATTTCTGAAGAAACCTCTTTAGGCCATTGATTACAAGATTAGTAATTACCGCGCTAAGGCATTGCCACTTGACATAATTATGGCCACAGCCATATGCGTAGCTAACGTCAGTGCAGTGCTCTGTGTGACGCCAACCGAAGTGAACCTAAATATATATTAATAATAATAACTTTTCTAACGATTTCAAAGCTACATCGCGGTCGTCCCGTTTAAATAGTGGTTACACTTTTTTGACACATTTTAATGAGGTATGCTTCTCTAGTTATTTAACTCATTGATTAGCTGTAAGTCCTCCATCATCATCACCATTTCAGCCGTAAGACGTCCACTGCTGGACATAGGCCTCCCCCAAAAGGGGGAGATTTGCCATAATCGCCACGCTTGGCAGGCGGGTTGGCGATCGCAGTATGGTGTTAAAAATGCATAGAGAACGCTGCTGCCCATTCTCTAGTAAGTCCCTTAGTTGCCTTTTACGATACCCACGAGAGGAAATCTGCCGTACTAACGAAAAATGCAATAACTAGATTTTGCCGCTTCCGAGAATTGTATTCTTAATTATTAAATTTGTTATGAAGTTTTAGTTATTGCATTCTTGCTTACTGAAAAACCGAGTTCCTGAAGGATCAATAAAAAGTTGCTTAGAGAGAGTTAATAGATTTCGATTTGCTGACTCCAAATATATAAACTTAACGAATATATAACTCAAAATCGTCCAAAATCGAGCTATTGCATTCTTCGTTAGCGCGGCAGAAATGGGGTGGTGCTATTCTGTACGTCCGACACCACAAGGCACTAGTCCTCCATGAAAAATAAGTCGGGTTTTCCTTCCTGACGCTATAACTCCAGAACGCACGAACCGATTTCAACGGTTTTGCATTCGTTGGAAAGGTCTCGGGCTCCGTGAGGTTTACAGCAACTTTTTTTTTTTTTTTTATGGTTTTTACGAAAAATTTGGGTAGGGTAGAGTAGGGTAGGGTAGGTAGGTAGGTAGATAGGGTAGGGTAGGGTAGGGTAGAGTAGGGTAGGTAGGTAGGTAGGGTAGGGTAGGTAGGGTAGGGTAGGGTAGGGTAGGGTAGGTAGGTAGGGTAGGTAGGGTAGAGTAGGGTAGGGTAGGTAGGTAGGGTAAGTAGGGTAGGGTAGGGTGGGGTTGAGTAGTGGAGTTTATACTATAGCTTTTGACAGAACGAAGTCTGTCGGGTCAGCTAGTAAGTAATATATATAATAAGTAGTATATATAATAAGTAATAGCGTTTAGTTGAATTCGTTACAAGTTACATAATAAAGCGGAAACGAAAATTACATTACAGAAAGTAAAACTGCAATGTCTCGGTCGTTCATATCGATCGTAGAGAGGCGCCACGCGGAACCCATTGTGCCGGGTTCTCGACAGACAGCCACCCTAATTGTACGAGTTCAAGTTCACTGACATATCGACTGCCGCGCCCTCTAGGGTCGGATAACTCGATTGTGTCGGCTTGTCATCTTCACGTGATTATGGTGGCTTTAATATCATCATTCTCGGCTGATTTGCTGGTTGTATGGATCTGAGGGTTATAATTTTCGGCCGGAACAGTATTGTTAACATCACAGGGCGAGAGGGCTATAATTTGTACCATACTATCATTATTTGTACGGAGATTCATGGTGTCGGGTTTTGTAGTCTATGTCTCGCGATGAAGGTTTTTCTCTTAGTTATCCAAAGCTTTGAAGGTATGCTGACAAGAATAAAAGAACCAGATTATATTATGGAAACACGAATGGGTGGTTTATGATCAGTGTCTAACTTTCAATTCGTTTACGAAGCAAAATGCCTAAAATTAATCACTACACAGAAAATTGCCTAAGCTGTAAATCGCCTAGAGATCAAAATGCAATAATTTCTAAGTAGTCAAGATGGTTAAAATAAACTCACACTAGGGCCTCTCAATTGTAGGTTAGGTTAGAACTGTGACCAAACAACGGTAGAAACCCCCCGTATTTCCTTTCTTCTCCTAAAATAATAGACATATAGCAAGGTAGGCATTTTGGTTCATAGTCAGAATAAGGTTTAGTTCAAATACTGTATAGACATATTGCAAGGTAGGCATTGTGCTTCCTAGTATCCTAATCAATATAAGGTTTAGGCAATACTTGGCATAGACGTTTTGATTTCTAGTCAGCATGATCATAACGGGAATGAGTGGCTATTGGCACGTAGTTTTGTTGTTTAGGGCGTTAGCAAATTTTTGGACATAAATTGACACAAATGACCTTAGTCCAGTTATAAAGGCCAAACGGTCAATTGTACGAAGGTTTAAATCGGATATCCTGTCCACTATGGATTCTGGAAAATGGTGAGGAAATTTTTGAGTGTGAATGTGGATGGATAAAAGATGATAATTGTGGTTAGAAAGAGGTTGACTACCTAGATGTGACGACTAGTAGAGAATACGAGTAGACTACTGGAAGAAAAATACATGTCGCGCTAAGACTGTCTATGCGTTTGAAGAGTGTAGTATTGCCCGTAGATTTGCCGGCAGATCTCTCTAAAGTTTACTCAACGTTCCAGACGATTAAATCATCAACAATAGTTGTCCCACAAACATTTCCCAGAACTCCAGTAGTCCAGTAACCGTGAAAGACAGAGGAGCATTGTCTATAGATTTTCCGGCCGAACTCTTAAAACTATACCCAACGTTCCAGACGATTATGTCATCAACAATAGGTACGTAGTTGTCGCACAAACATTTCTCAGGACTCCAGATAGTCCAGTAACCGTGAGAGCACTTACTACGTTACTCTAGCCACACACTACGCTCTCATTATTACATTATTCAATACCTACCTTCCATTGCTTGATATTCCACGATTCTCGTTTCCCGGTACACTGTGGGACACGAAATTGTACACCTTATTGGAATTTTATAACGCCCGCGACTTCGATCGCGTGGAAGTCGTAAGATACACAATATACTAAAATAACAGTCACATTTTTGGCCATGTTGAGAGGATGAATGAAAGGGGATTAACAAAAGATATTTTACAAGGCAGATGTGAGTGGAAACGCCGGGAGGGGACGCCCTAGGAGAACTTATAGTGACCTAATTGGTGATGTTCAAACCCAAACAAAGCATTTATTTCAATTAAACCATTATGATACTAATACTTAATACTATAATACTTTCTGAGTTTATCTTGGACATAACTGACATTGGTGAAGGAAAAACATCGTAAGAAAACCTGGACTTTATAGTTAATATATAAGTCTGAAATCGCCAACCCGTCTTGAGCAAGCGTGGTGATTAATGCTCGTGCCTTCTATGTATGAGAAGAGGCCTTTGCCCAGCAGTGGAACGGTTATAGACTGGTATTATAAACCATTTATAGGCACACTTGAATTGTCAAAGAGACGGTCAGTTAGTCACAAAGTTGAAGCTAGATGCTCATTCCAATACGTAGATCACTATGGAGAACAACGGGCAAGAAACTTCAAGGACACTCTTTTAAATCAAGATGTTACAAAATCCTGGGTACATTATTCTTGTTGCTTCTATATGTGAGACAATGTAAAAACTAATAAAACAATTCAAAATATATAATTAAAAATAAGTCCTGGCAGACTCTTATGAAAGGTCAGGTATGTACAGTACTTTCAACCGGCGTGTGTGTATGAGCAGATTTGTATGAATGTAAACGTAGCAAAAGGATACGTATGGAGCATAGCAGGTGGCGTTCTATAGTTTCTGCCTGTTCCCTTGGGAAGGTGTGAGTTTATGTACTTATGTATATTTATAAAATTCTCTCGGCCCCAAACTCACCGCGTCGCATAAAATCGCGCGCCCGTGCTTTTACTTCGTTTTCGCTTAGCGTTTTTATGACTTTTTGCTCGGCTCCTAAGGATCACAGCGTGATGTTAGCGTGATATAAATAGCCTTATAACCTTCCTCAAGAATTTTTCATATCCGATTGGCAGTTCCAGAGTTCCCCCTTCATACAAACTTACAAACATATGTTACCTCTTTATATTTCATCATCATTCATTCATCATTTCAGCCGAAAGACGTCCACTGCTGGACATAGGCCTCCCCAATTGGGGGGGCTTGCCATAATCGCCACGCTTGGCAGGCGGGTTGGCGATCGCAGTATGGTGTTAAAAATGCATAGAGAACGCTGCTGCCCATTCTCTAGTAAATCCCTTAGTCGCCTTATACGACACCCACGGGAGGAAATGGGGTGGTGCTATTCTTTACGTCCGGCACCACACGGAACAACGGTCTTACGGTCTTTATATTTATTAGTATAGAATTATAGATTTTCAAACAATCAATGATGGAGTCCGTTTTCAGCTTTCAAGGTAGATCAAGGCTGGCCATGGCTGTAGAATTAATCAAAATGAAACACGTGTCCACATAGTGTAGTACTCACATAGCACTAAACATTCCTATCAAATCCACCTGTCTAATTAGGTACTAGCGTGGGCGTTGTCCACCAGTGACAAGTGACCGCCGATCGATATTATTAATTTGTGTAATGTAGCGCTGTCTATTAATCGTAATTATTAGAATACTAGCCTTTGCCCACGGCTTTGGTCGCGTTAATTTCGATTTCAAAAAACTCTTAACACACTACTAAAGTTTCTATAATACCTAATAATAATATGTATAATTCAGTCATGATTCGAAAGACACGTGGCGCCATCTATTATCATAAGAACGTTATTGTTGTTTTGCTCGGGAAAAGTACTTTCTTTCAGGATGAAAGGTACCCTATGTCCGTTTCTGTACACCTGACAACGTATTTCAGGATGATCGCTTCAGTGGTTTAGGCGTGAAAAGGTAACAAACAAACTTACTTTCGCATTTATAATATTAGTTAGGATGTCTAACGTCGTCGTTAATTACTGAACTTGTTCTACTAATATAAACAAATAAATTAAATTGAAGTGTCTGTTTGTATGTCAAAATTACAGCGTTTTACTCAATGCGTATGGAAGTATACACGGTAAGTACATATAAAAAAAGACAAAAAAAAATGCAAATAAACGTTTGATTAAAAAAAAAAACTATATTTAAAATTTTGCCTCCGTCGATCTGTCTGTTTGTTCCGGCTAATTTCCGAAACGGCCGGACCGATTTTGACGGGACTTTGACTGGCAGATAGCTGATATTATAAGCAGCTAGTTTTCAATATAAAGCTGTAGATCAGCTAAAAGAAGTATTTCATGCCATGTTACAGAATGCTAATCTCTTATCAATCCAATCTGATACAGTGCAGTTACTGTTACATTTATGTTAGTTATAATAGCGTGTCCTTTAATGTCTTCCGAGCCCATATGTGTCAAAGCCTCAATAGTACATTACTTACCCAGGCGATTTCGGGCTTTCTTTTTTACTGGCCATGGTGAGTACACAATTTTACGTCTTCACCTGGCCATAATGCGAGTTTTACCGTATGCATAGCGTGCGGTAAAACTCACATTATGGCCAGGTGTGACGTAAAAATATTTGTTTTTTATAATTCTTTCATCCAATCAGAAAACTCTAGGCATGTCAACAAAAATCAAAAGTCAAATCATTTATTTCAAATAGGCACGTAAAAGGCACTTTTGAACGTCAAAAATTACAAAAATAGTTAATTGATTCTAGTTGCCCCTTCCAAAATGGAGAAGAATGGGCAAGAAACTCCATACTTTAAGTACTCTTTTAAAATGTTAACAATAGTTTGTATACATTAATTAATAATTATTTATGTGAAGACGATGTACCTAGAATAAAAATTACTATAGGTGCCATAATAGGTAAAAATAACGAAAAGTGAAGTAATGACAGACAAATTAAATGCGATAGATACTTGGTGCTCACATATTTACAAACATTGTAAGTATATGATTTTCCTAAAAATTTAACATATAATAAGTCAGTGTGTGAATCACAGAAAATAAAATTAACATGAACTACATTATAATACTATAATCTTTTCGCACATCGGCAAGAAGAGTGTCACAACACAATAAATGTAGTTTTTGGGAAACCTCTTTTTAATTTATTTTTATTACCTAAATGTCCATTAAAAATTTTATGAGAGAACATATCGGAGATGTTAAGATAATAATATATTTAAGAAGACTATTTAATGCTCTATTATATTTTTATGGAAATTAAAATCTAAAGATATTTTTGATCCGTAAACGTCGTATTTTTATGTGTTGTGACACTCTTCTTGCCGATGTGCGTTTTTAAGCTTCAAACAGAGCTAGGCACATTTCGTGTGCCTCAAGTGTACATAATGATTATTTTATAAGCCCGTGTTATGAATCAGAATGGCGACTATTCCTCTACTAACGGACTTTTCACGACTTCCTTAACATTCGCGAGGTGTGTATTTACGTGATTATAGAATATTCTATTAAAGTTTATGGTAGGCGGTATTTTTACAGGGTACTAGCTGCTGCCTGCGGCTTCGCCCGCGTGGCATTTTCTATACGAATAAATAATTTGTTTGTAATGTAACAAAAAAATTGTATCCATCCGTCGAAATTCGCGGGTAGTAGCTAGTCGAAAATGAAAGTAGCCTAAGTCATAATAACCGGCTTGAGTCGTGAGCACAGATGGGCAGAAGTGGGGGCAAGCTCGCGCATGTACACTTTCGGCTAAATAAAAATGACACGCGAGTCCAACAGTCGACGAGTATCGACTGACGAACCAATCGCATGCAGCTCGTCGCCCCCCGGCTTCTTCATTCCGCCAAAGAGACCTAAAAATTGACTACTGCGCAGGTGTCAGTTTGTGCTCACGACTCATGCGGGTTACTATATCCCTTATAACATCAGCTATCTGCCAGTGAAAGTCCCTTCAAAATCGTTCGGGTTTCGCAGTTTAGCCGGAACAAACAGACTGTCAGACCGTCTGACAGAAAAACACAGGTCTGTCTGTGTTTTTCTGTCTGACGGTCTGACAGTCTGTTTGTTAAAAAATAAGTACAATAATTTCATAATGCATTATTTTAGTAAAAAGTTGTTAATATGACATTACAAACAGACACTTCAATTTTATTTATTTACTAGCCTTTGCCCGCGGCTTCGCCCGCGTAAATGTCGGAAATCCTCCCACGGAAATATACTACCGGGATAAAAAGGATAAGTATGTTCCGACTACCTAAAGACAACAAATACCTACAAAAAGTCAATAAAATGGATATAGTATGTTATCCTGAGATAGACATATGCCATCGCGGACTTCTATGGACCTATATAAGATACACAATTCCACCATACATTATTTTGTTATATCTCAAAGGGTTTAGACAGCGTTTTCGTTGAAAGCTTCCAGACGGCTTATTTTTTCCGACACCTCCAATAAAAATCGATAATGTATACAAAAATGTATACAATAACTTAACAAATTATATACTAAAACCTTCCTCGAGAACCACGCTATCCATTGGTAAAAACAGCATGAAAATCGGTGCAGTATTTTTTGAGTTTATCGCGAACAGACAGACAGACAGACGCGGCGGAGGACTTTGTTTTATAATATGTAGTGATATAGATTATTTATTTAATACTTTGTTACAAAAAAAAAATTACAGAGGCGGGCGTTCAATTTACGGTAGGCGATATTTTTAGAGTATGATGATCTTGCTTATTGTGCGTAAGGAAATAACTGGTTAAACTGTTCAACTCATTTCCTTTGCCTTTGTAGAATTCAGCTCGGTCGTATTTTTAAACGACATTCCAAAAAGGAGGAGTTCTCAATTCGATTGTATTATTATGTTTTTTTTTTTTTTTAATTGTTATATGATAAATGATTTCATTTCTGTAAGTAGGTTTTTAGAAACACTTTTACACGTCAATTGTATTTTAAAACTAGATGAGGTGTTTCGTATCTGACTACTCTGAGAAGAAAGGCCGAAACAAACTCAAGAGGTCACAGTCTCTTTTAAAAGTCCAGACATAATCTTTGTCAAATCATGTGAAGACCATGTAGATTGGTGACTGAAATGATCTTTTGAAGAAAGAACCACACAGATTGAGTGGACCTGTCCATTCAGTGCACGCATTTGTCAGTAATCGTGCAGCTCAACTCAGAACATAAGGAGCTCAACGATTTGACCAACAATACCAAAGAAAGGACTTTTGGGCAGGCCGCATAAATTACTCAAACTGCCATACCAAAATAAGAAAAAAAAAAAAAAAAAACAGAAGAAAAAATTAAAAAGCACAATGACCCACATCGTTTTCACATTCACAATAATTAAAATAATAACATTAAACTTCACAAGTAAATATTCATGTCAATGTGTATAAAACAATCACAAAAAAAAAGTTTCAATATGTAAAATTTGGAGCAGCTCAATCCCAAACCTCTTTGTCCTCAATATAATAATCTTTAATGGTATAAAAGGCTTTCTGGCACAACTTACGTTACCTAACCTCAGAACTCCGTCTTTTATTTTTGTTTGTAAGGATATACTTCCAGATTAGTCCCATTTTTATCAGAATCAAGTTTTGATCCTGGAATCCAAGAGGAATTGGGGGAACTCCTCAAATATGAAAAAAACTCAAGCATTTGCATTCAGAAAGTATCATTTGATGAAGTGGAACTGATGAAGAAGACCACATTTGGCTATCGGAACTCCTCAATGATAAGTATTTCACGGGTGGCGAATTGGCGATAAGATATCTCAATTAAGATAGTAAATCGACTATGAAGCAAATTTAAATAAATAATTCGGATGAAAATGGTACCATCGAACTGATCTGAAAATGACGCCGGAAGGTATGTACCGGAACTCCGTAATAAAACAATGTGTCCTAGCCGTATTTGGGCTTATTGGAATTGTCATGAGATTCACTCGGGCTATAAATGGTTTTTAACCGATTTTGTTAATGATAAATAACTAAAAAGTGAAAAATAAAATACATGGATGTCGGTTATCGCGTAAAAAAGTAGCCTACGTCGTTCTCCATATCCCAGACTATATTTCTGCCAAATTACATGACGGTCGGTTCAGCGGTTTAGGCGCGAAAACGTGACAGACAGTTACATTTATAATATTAGTATGAATTATGCTTAGCATAATTTGGTATATGGGTAAAGGCTCCCGCAGACAGGAGGCAGGCGTGACAGTGCGAAGCGATCCGGTAGAACAATTTGCATGAAGTTATCAGAGAAATTGCTCGAGAAGAATTCTTGCATTGTCAACATTAATAATTATTTTTTAGTAAATTAACGAGAAAATTAATGTTATTGTAAAAAAGCGTGGGGTGCTTTGTAGCATATTTTCATAATAACTCTACTTTTAGAAAACTTTCCAATGAAATATTTATAACAACTGATATCGAGCACCCCACGCTTTACAATAACATTAATTTTCTCGATTATTTTATTCATACACTAAAAATATTTTTTACTTTTTAGTTTACGAATAAAGAGTGTTTTTTTTTTGTATTTAAACTAAAATTGATTTATCGTTTATAATTATTGTATTGGCACCGGTCCTTGAGCAAAGTTTCAGTTCAATCTGAAATTTTGAAGTGGGTTATAATCGCGTTCAAACATTCCGTTACAAACATACAGGTGGAATTAATAAAAATAAATAATCTAATCTCAACATTACGAGATTCCCTTCTTCCTTTAAGCTTCTAAAAAAAGTATTTCCAAAAGTTTTAAAAATATTTGAAAACAGAATTCCTCGCCATGAATTAGTTCACTGTTCGTTCATTGGTCGTTTGCAACTCGAAGTTATTGTGTCGCCTAAAATTAGTTCACAAGACAAATATTCTGTCTATTGTCTATGGCGGTTGAGATTTATGTGAGCTCTTTCAGATGCACTGGAACTGAAGATTTGTTAGCAGCCATTTATTTTGACTAATTACAGTAAGAATACCTATCTGAACTCATATAATTATATATATCACAAGGCTTCCAGATATCATTCATTTAAGATTTTGAAAGGCCGAAAATATGAGTACCTATATTATACTGAAGCCGCTGTGATGCCGGACGTAAAGAATAGCATCACTCCTCCCCATCATTCCTCCCATCATCATTCCTCCCGTGGGTGTCGTAAAAGGCGACTAAGGGACTTATTAGAGAATGGGCAGCCGCGTTCTCTATGCATTTTTAACACCATACTGCGATCGCCAACCCGCCTGCCAAGCGTGGCGATTATGGCAAACCCCCCGTAATTGGGTGAGGCCTATGTCCAGCAGTGGACATCTTTCGGCTGAAATGATGATGATGAAACTGAAGCCAAAGACTTAGATGTCAAAATCTCTTTAAGAAGCGTTTTTTGAAAAACGGGTTTCTGAGAGCTGAACTCATCGACAAAGGGCTTACTAAGTTCGATTAAGAAGCCAATCAGAGCATTTAGATAAGAACCATGTGTCATACAGTAATTCGCATTTAGTAGGTATTGGCAAAACCAAAAATCATTTATTCAACTTAGGCAGAGATCAGGACCAGGCCCGTGCCGGACGGCGCGTACGTGTTCCACGCGCGCCTCAAAGAGATGTCAGCAACGACGAGGGGGCCCATTAGGGCCCAAGCCTGCCGGTTCAGCGGGATTGTACGAAAGGGGTACCGCTGCCCCGGAACATAAAGGGTCAAGGAAGGAACACGGGTGGGTTGTAAGAGTCTGACACTCCCTTCCTCTCCACCCAGAGCGGGAGGGGTGATTTGATGATTTCCTATCCTCAAAAAAAAAAAAAAAAAAAGGCAGAGAATCAGCACTTCCTTAACCTCAAAATTACATAAGACAGTCCCCTAAACGCCCGACCTTCACCACTTCCTAGTGTTTTAGCTTGGAAGAAGAAATGGCACAACAAAACTCCTCATCTTCCAACTAAGAAGATACATACATAAACTGACTTTCTGTCTTTATAATAGACTAGCTTCTGCCTGCGACTTCGTCCGCGTTAAATTTCTTGTTCGTCCGACCCACCCCGTCGCAACTCATTGCCTGCCCGTGTTTTTACTTCGTTTTCGCATAAACTTTCATTTAAAAAAAAATTGTGTCCTAGTTAATAGGAATGTAATTCTTCCTCAAGAATTGGGCTGTAAAATGCAAAAAGATTTTTTCAAATCCAACTCGCAGTTCCAGAGATTAGCGCGTTCAAAAAACAAAAAACCGGCCAAGTGCGAGTCGGACTCGCGCACGAAGGGTTCCGTACCATCCATACAAATCCTTATCCTTACTAATATTATAAATGTGAAAGTAACTCTGTCTGTCTGTCTATTTGTCTGTCTGTCTGTCTGTATGATATGCGGGCAAAAGCTATCCATCCATACCAATATTATAAATGTGAAAGTAGCTCTGTCTGTCTGTCTGTATGTTACGTTTTCACGCCTAAACCGCTGAACCGATCGACATGAAATTTGGCAGGAATATAGCCTGGGATTTAGAGAAGGACATAGGCTACTTTTTTACGCGATAACCGACATCCACGCGGGCAGAGCAAAAAAAACGGCAAAAAAATCATGTCCGTTGTATGCCCACCTTAAATATTTTTTTTGTCTATTTTTTAGTATTTGTTGTTATAGCGGCAACAGAAATTTATTTATTTATTTATTTATTTTTCCCATTTTACCCTTTGGGTACGGAACCCTAAAAACTAACTCTTCAGCTTTAGAATAGACTACCTCGCAGAGTTGATCATTATTTTGCTGCGGAGTTATTATAAAACAGTTATATCTCTTAAGATATTCATTGAAATTAAATGATGTAAGGGCAACTTTGTTCAAAATTAAATACTTGTGATGAATAACGTATTTATTTGGATAAGGATTAATACCATGTTTATGAAAACTCCTTCGCAAATAATGCATTAATTTCGAACAAATTTGATTACTATAAAAAAAGATAGACATATGCTGTCGCGGACTTTTTTTTAGAACATTTAAAGAGGAATAATTCCATCATACATGATATTTGCGTAACTTAAACCGTTTACGCAGCGCACGCAACGGAAGCTCTCAAAAAGGAATATACAGGGTGAAATTGAATTCATGGGCATTATCTTAAGGAGTCATTATACTCATCATTATGAACAACTTTCACTATGGGACCAAACCTGAAATCTCGAAAAAAATATCAGCTGGTCCCTGCATTTTGACAAGCTATGTGAACATAAATGTAGGAAACAGCTGATTCTTTTTTTCGCGATTTCAGGTTTGGTCCCATAGTGAAAGTTGTTCATAATGATGAGTATAATGACCCCTTAAGATAATGCCCATGAATTCAATTTCACCCTGTATTTTCCCGTTTTTGCAACATTTTTCATTTATGCTCCGCTAAATGTTGCTGTTTCCTTTTGGTTGTAGCGTGATGTTATATAGTCTATAAGTTTCCTCAATAAATGGACTATCCAATACAAAAAGAATTTTTTAATTCCACCCAGTAGTTCCTGAGATTAGCGCGTTCAAACAAACAAACTCTTCAGCTTTATATATAAGTATAGATAGATAATAGTCACGCGCGTGTTGAATCTACAATAAAACAACACGTGGCAACAGATAGGCATAACAGTTGCTAGACCAAAACACACCGCCATGTTAGCAAACCTTTAGGCACGAGATGACAATGTCCAGATGAAAGGGACACAATGCAACAGCATAATTATTAACCCTTTAACGTCCTCACTGCTGGAAAACAGGTAGGGTTGCCAACCTTAATATGGCTGCATTCCGTATTAACACTGTAATCGATTTGAGCGTGTATAAACGCGTACCGAATTGGCGTGAGCGCGATAACGATGTCCCGTGAATCGTCATAGATGACGTCATGACATGCGCCATCTTGCGATAACGCCGACCATACCCTATATTAATATCACCGTGAGCGCTGTCAAACAGCTCACTGCTGTCATGTTCGTGATATTCTAAATCGGAACGTAAATTATTAATGCGAGTTTTATAGGTGATTACGGCTTCACTCGGAATGTAGCCTATATAATATAGTACTCGTATCCTGCTATATTAGAGGCCTAAATACTATATTTCTAAAGAAAAATGTAGGCGAAACTACTATATTTTTATTTCAATACACAATGACTAGATGATCGCAATGGGGCCAGTCATAGATTTAAGAAAGAAGTTTTTTATATTACTATGGGACCAGTATTATAGGCTCCTACAAACTGGCGCGACACAAAGAGACTGCGCGTCGCGCGGCACGCAGTGCCTTTGCGTCGCGTTGTGTATCGCGCCTGTTTGTAGAGCCTTTAATCTCATAAAAGCTGAAGTTATGGTATTTTGTAACCTTAATTTAGAGTGTGAAAATAGTAACGAGACATGTATAATCCTATTGAATGACTATTTCATGAAATCGTGACATTTAAGGACAATTCTAACTTAAGGCCCAGATATATGCCAGTGACCTTAACTGGTTAGCTTGCGTGTTCTGTACTGAGCTCACGCAACGCGTCCATACGTCCAGTCAGTAATAGGACTCGACCATCCAGGAGCGCTGTCCCAAATAAGACGCATTATTAATTTATTATACATAAAACAAAAGGTATTTTAATAAAACACGTATTTTAAACGATCAATAATAATTGAATTATCTTTAAAAAGGTGAAGGTTTCAGAAAAAAACGCTTGGTAGATTTTGCGTGATTCTCAGTTTTTTATCCGCGTTAGACATGACTTTACAAATTAATTTCACTAATAAACATAATCTAAAATATTCATATATTAAGTTATTAAGAAAATCAAATTTAACATAGGTATTTTACTACTCGGTGAGACGTGATCTTTAAATAGATCGTGATCAGTATAAAATCATGAAAAGTTGGTTATCGTCGCCCTAATACGAGTCTCTTACGAGGTCCTAGTTTTGAAACAGGTGGTCTTCCCACTAGATCACAGAGGCAGCTAAAATTGTGTATTGTTTATTTATCTACACTGTCCCTAAACAATAAAACAAGGCATTGTTTGGCAGTAAACATGACGTCATTGAATGAGTAGTCGATCAAACATTGGTGTTAGCAGTAGCACTGTGAATGACTGTCACGCTAGATTAGAAGGCAACCATCTGATAAGGTTTGTGATTGATTAAGCGTTATTTATTGCAAGTATTTTGAAATAAACTTTGTCACACTCAGTTCTAAATGATCACGAACTAGTAAGCCAAACGTGATGTGGCTACGCCAATAAACCTGAAATTATCAAATAACTTCTCCCGCTCTGGGCGGAGCGGGAGTGTCAGACTTTTACTGACTAAAACCCACCCGTGTTCCTTCAATTGCCTGTGTGCCAGGGCCACGGTATCCCTTTCGGACAAACCCGCAACCCTAGCAAGCATCGGTCCTGGCGGACCCCGTCAGTAAGTGCTGACATCTGTTAGAAGCGTGCGTGGCGCTGGGCCTGGTCCTTACTGGATGGCAAGCTGCCCATAGCTCGCCGTCCGCAAGCCCGCGCCTACGGTGGCCGGAAATCGGCTATAGATTCCTGCCGCCCAGGGCTTCTCCTGCGGCGATTAGGGGCGTGAGGGCGCACAGACTGCCTCTCCCTCACGCGTTCCGCCTCCTCCTTCGCGAGCTTTACTGCTTCGCAGGAGGTGACTGTCTCTCATGCACTTTCGCTCCGGACCATGGCCTGGACCAGGGCCGGACCCGAGAGATCGCAGCCGCCGATCACCTTCGTGAGGACACGGCGCTGCTCTGTCCAAGCCGGGCAGAGCTCCACCGTATGCTCCACCGTGTCCTCCGGGCGATCCACACAGTGGTAACACCCGGGCGCTTCCTCCCGCCTTATCCGAAACAGGAACCTCCCGAAACACCCGTGTCCGGTGAGGACCTGTTTCAGGTGGACGCCGTGGCGCCTCTCTAGCTACTCCTCAAAGAGGGGACTTATCGCCACAATTGTGACGTGCCCACATACTCGGTCTCCAATTCTGAACCTTTCGGGCCATCTGTTCTGCGAGCAATGTGCCCTGCCCATTGCCACTTAAGTTTCGCAATTCTTCGGGCTATGTCGGTTACCTCGGTTCTCTTGCGGATCTCTTCATTTCTGATTCGATCATGTAGGGAAACTCCAAGCATAGCCCTCTCCATTGCCCTTTGCTTGACTTAAGCATTACATAAGAAGAAAGCTCGCGAAATTCAAAATTTCCTTGCAAAAGATGTAAGTTTCGGTAAATCTACATTGGGGGCTACATTGAAGTGGGTCTGGGCTGGCCACGTCTGCCGTTTACTCTATGAACAGTGGGCCAAAATTACCACTATGTGGAGCCCTGACACAGCAAGAAGGCGCCGCGGCAGACCCCGTAGAAGACGGCGGGACGAGCTTAAGAAAACAAAAGACCAGTGGTCCACATTAGCTCTGGATCGAAAGAGCTGGAAGTCATGGGGAGAGGCCTTTGCCCAGCAGTGGGATGATGTACGCTAACAGTAACGAAAACATTGGAGGAATTACCTAGAGTAATGCTAGAGTTTGTCAATTTCTCAACTTCTTATTCTCAATTCAGACATCCGTTAAGTTTTTCAACTGTTTTTGAATAACCTACTTTAGTAAAAGATGACTGTATCGAAAACAAACGCACTAACTCTTGTTTTTCTTGTTCGCAGGTAATTACCAGATAGCTGATAACGATGATAACAGATAGCGGTCAGACAAGGATGAGTAACGATAACTGAGTAAATAAGAATGTAGCAACAATTTGAAATCATAAAATATGAGCGAGTCCAGTAGAGACGAAGATATAAAAACATCTGCAGAGTAAAGGCTTTTACTAACAGGCGCGACACGCGACGCGACACAAAGAGACCACTCGTCGAGCCGTCGTGCGGCACGCGGTGTCTTTGTGTCGCGCCTGTCTGTAGGAGCCTTTAGTGCAAGCCGTATTTTTTTTTTCTTGCACCTACCATTTTCCTCGCTGTAGTGAGGTGAAAAGTTGTGTTTCGCTCGGCACCAAAGTTATTCTGCGTCTCGTACCCTTGAAACTCTCGCTACGCTCGGGTTTAAATACAAGTACTCACGCCAAAAAACAACTTAGCCTTGCATAACAAATAACTTTTGTAAGCTTTGGCGTTCAAAAGTGCTTTTTATGTTCCTATTTGAAATTAATGATTTGACTTTGACTTTGACTGACCAGCTGCAGCAGTGGAAACATTAAAGATTCCTATGTTACGTATACAACCACGTAAAAAAATACTCCGAATATGATCATGTACTGGTTGTATCAATGCCGTTTATCGATAAACAAGTTTTGCTAACTTTTTATATACTTTTACCTTCGCTTAAATGTCGCCGGTGAAATTTTGAGGCCGGTCAGACTGGCTTAAAGATGCGTGAGTGATGTCTCATTAAGACTACGCCGAGCGCACAGTGGCACCCTCATCGTTTGATCGGTGATTTCTTTTATGTTAGAATGAAAATGCAGAAATTAACCACGTTAAGTTGTGCTCCACAACACTATACATTATTATTACTACAAACAGTAGTTTTAAATTGTTATGTTTTATTGTAATCATTAAAACGGAGCTTAGTGGCCACTATTTTCCGTGTTAATGATTACAATAAAACATAAACATTTAAAACTACTGTTTGTAGCAATAATAACGTATAGTCTTGTGAAGCACAACTTAACGTGCTTATTTTCTGCATTTTCATTCTAAAATAAAAGAAATCACCGAAAAATCGATGAGGGCGCCACTGTGCGCTCGGCGCAGTCTTAAACAACAGCTGAGCTTGTCGCAGACAATCTTTGCTGATCAGAATGTATTGGTTGTTATTCGATTAAAAATTACAGAAAATGTTTTCTCTGTTCATCTGTTGGCATTGGTTGATGAAGTTATTTTGACTGTTGATCCGTTGGCGTTGTTTGATGAAGTTATTTTGATTAAAACCGGCCAAGTGCGAGTCGGACCACGCACAATGAAGGGTTCCGTAGTTGGGATGAATTTATCGTAGTTGGTCGACTATTACTCGGTAACTTGTAAAACCTACTTAGCTTGTGATAGTTTTCCTTTTAACTTCGTTATACATATAGGTATTATACTACTGCTGTGATTTTTTATCACATATCTAAAGGTCTCTCTCTGCACACAGCGGGCGCGGCGCGACGCGACGCTCTGTGTGGCGTCGTCCATAATATCTAGTACATTACAACTGCTCAGCGTCGCGTCGGCGTCCCGTCCCGCCGCGCCGCGCCCGCTGTGTGCAGAGACCTTTAATATAACCATTTAGCTGGTGGGGGGGGAGACACTTGACTCTAACAAAAATTAGCACTTTAAAGCTTAATATTACGCAAACGGATCCCTAAATCGAAACATGGTTTTCACCGTTTGTTTCCCGGTTTGGAACTCGTAATATTTTTTTGAACGGCTAACCAACGATACGACCCCACACCATGGGATAGACGAGAAAAAAAATAACATCCGCACTTTATGTGTAGGGGAGGTACCCTAAAAAAATATATATTTCAAGATTTTATTTTACCACTTGGTCGCCGTGATTAATATTTGTATACCCATACCAAATTACAACTTTCTAGTACCATCGTTATACACAATTAGCTGACCCCCCTTGCATTAATGGTTGAGATTTTTTTGAGTACGTATCGATAGAATTTTATAATTCTTAATTTAATTTAAATACCTATACGAAATCTACCCAAAACTAGAAAAAAAAAAAAAAAAAAATCGTACGATTTGTTAGTAAAAAAATCCCAACCATTTATGCAAGGGGGGGTCAGCTAATTGTGTATACTGACTGTACTAAGAGTCTCTGAGCTAAGTCGTGGACAGACGGACAGACAGACAGACTGGCATGGCGAAACTATAAGGGTTCCTTGTTTACGAGTACTACGGTACCCTAAAAATGAGCGAAAATTCGTGTACCTATTGGTGGAATTTGGAAGACCAAAGAACGATGGATGGATTGTTTGTTTGAGGGATGATAAGAAAGTAATGGTTGACAGGAGACAGAAGAGGAGTAATAAGGGAAGACATAAAAAAAAAAAACGCCTGCAATTAGATTGTTTTTTTTTTTTTTTTGTTAAATTTTTAATTCTCTTTTTGCCAAGGCAGGCATGTTTTTATTTTTTAATAAATTATTTATTTTTTATTTCATACCTTTTAGTGACGATGATAGTATAAGTAGTAATTTTTTAGAGAAAAAAAAAAATACGTTTTTTTTTTTCGTGAACCATGTTTCCCCCATTTTATTTTTTTTTATTTTCACCAGTCTTTGTTACCCAGGATAAGGCAACGCTTACATTGATATTGGCCGACACGACTGTACAATCGCAGTAGGTAAGTGAACTTACATCTTGTCAATGTCAGGGTCCAATTGGAACGTAGAGCTTAGTAGGACTCATTGATGATCTATCTGTTCCAGCAGACAATAGTGTAGATGGTACTTATGTAAATAAAAAATCTCAACGAAACCGATAGTACAGACTAGGAAACGGTTCAGAAACGAAAGTTTGTCGTTCAAATATTGGTAATAATTGAAAATTATTGATATCCAAACTAAACCAAGATAATACAGTGTGAGTCTTTATAATGTACACATATCGAAATGAGGGAATCTATGCTTAATTTTATCTACGGCAAAAATATATTTAAAAAAACTAAATATTTTATTTTACTTTTATGAAATTTAAAAAAAAAAATTGTTCCCTGTGTAAACAAAACAGTGTAACTTTTAAACTAAATGATCTATCACGATGAAACAAACTCCATAATGATTAGAAGTAATTAGGCGTCCAAAAATTGGGGAAAAAACTACCCTCAATTGAAAAGAAACATGTTTTTTTTTTGCAAAATTCTGTTCCATAAAAAAAAAAAAAATATTTTTTTGTATTTTTTCCGTAGATAAAATTAAGCATAGATTCCCTCATTTCGATATGTGCACATTATAAAGACTCACACTGTATATTATAAGTAATTAAAGAAAAGCACAACAAACAAACTAAGAGAAACTGTATTACCTTATCCATACAAAATACAAGCCTTGTTCAACAAGCTTCCGGAGCATTGTATGCTCATCTTAACATGCTCGCGACCATTACGATACAAATGCTCATCGTTATAAAAGCAGAATACATGGTCCTTATTAACACTATCTGTTCAATGACCTAATTGATCAGAGCTAACGGCGACGGCGACAAGATTCTGATTAAACTGTACCAATATGTCTTGAACGGGTTTCTGGATCAGCCCACGCACGATGGTCTTGTGAATGCTGCTTATGTAATAAGAACGGATGTCCACTGCAGCACTGCTGGACAGAAACTTTATACTTATTTTATTTATTTATTTATTAAAACTTTATGCACAAGTAAAAACTGTACAAAGGCGGACTTAATGCCTTGGGCATTTTCTACCAGTCTACCTTAGGGTGATGCAGAGATAATACATAGTAGGTGCAATAACAGAAAACAAATTTAGAAGAATTTATAACTAAGATACAAGAATAAATACATATATACATACATATAAAAAAATAAAATGTTATGAGAGTTAAACAATAAAACCTACAACAACTTAATTCTGAGACGAATCTGCCAACTTCTTGTGTATGTGTTCTCGAGCTTTCACTTTAAATGTGAACTGATTGGTCCGTCCTGATATTCTGAGGGAGCGCATTCCAAAGGAAAACCGCCTGGACAAAGAAAGAAGACTTTATAAACCTTTATCAATAGTACATTATTGCAAAGGCCGTGAAATAGGCAAACGCAGGTCGAGTATGAGTTTGAAGGCCAAGCCATAGGCGAGGACTTCACTAATACGAGACAGGCAATTGCCATTTCTGCCGAGGCATAATTTAATAATAATTTATTAAATATCTTGTATTGTAATTGTAATCGAAATTGTATACCAAACAATCTGTATGAGTCTTGTTACTTGATTATGAATAAATAATAATAATAATATATATAGTGCGTTTCTCAAAAGAATGCACGGAAATAAAACATACTTTTACATTTATTAAGTATGTAAATAACAAATCAAGACGAATTTTCAGCTTTGTCGCCAATTTTCTATTTATCATCGGATGGTATTTAAAAGTACTTCAATTTATTCCCATTTCATTTACCTAATTTTGCCTGTGTTCCACCAAATATACTGAATGTGCACCAAAATACGTAACCTAACCTAACCTAACCTTTAATATTTGGTGCACGATCAGTATTTTTCGGGGAAGAATAAGATTTTTGGTGAACACAAAAATATTATCCTTTATCATCTGTGCTGAAAGGCAAACGCATTTATGACTATACAGCCACGTGAACGCAATTTGTGCTAAGTAAAGAGACTTACTTTGGTATGCCAAGAATGATAAAAGAGATCCAATCAAAGCAACATTGCTGGAGCGTTGCAATGTTCCAAATTCAAAAACGCTTCTGCATTGGATTTGATTTTCTTTGTCCGTAAATTCGATACTTCGCGTGTTCTTTTTCGAAAATAATGACAATATTTCCATGCATGTTTGAGAAAAGTATTTTGGTAGTTATAGACGGGGAATTTTCGACTTGATGTAGTCCTAGTCACCATCATCAGCCCAGTCTACTGCTGCTCGGCATGGGAATGTGGCGGCGCCACATGCGAACTACGCATCAAGGACCTGATGTCACATAAATTCTGCATCGCGCAGGCAGAGTTTACAGAGCGACTGGCATATATACAACATCCTGACATCGACCATTCGGTAGTAGCCCACCAGACAACACCTGTCTGGTCGGAGGATTCGCCCTTTTCAATAGAAGATGAGTAAACTTTACACCCTGTTCCTCATACCTAGGACCCTCAAATGGAATTTCATTTCAGTACTCCATTGTCAGCTACTTTCAACTAGGTTCTACCAACCACCTTTCAAAGATCGTCGCTCTACCTTGCCTGGGGTCTGTCTAACCATAAAGGAGCATGATACTATCAAATATCTGAGATAGTCCTGCTTTTGAAGGACTGGGCGTCAAAGCAGCTTGATGTTACTTTACATTCAATATCAATGATATCAACTTTACATGTCGTTCCATTTTCAATTATGTTTTGAAGTACACTAACTAAAGTTATGAGCTTTTGAATGCTACTACCAATAAACCTGATAGATTCAATCATAAACGTGGTTCAAACAACCACACTTTAACTGCTAAACAAAAGTAGCCATTACTCGATCACAACCACAGTTTATAGCAGATTATTCAATAAAACACAAACCTCTTTACACAGCACCTCGTTCGTCGTTTGCTATACAACCTCTTTTTCCAACCTTTTTCTATAAATAATGGCGCCAAGTCGGTGCGTAAGTAAACGTGCTGGCAACATTAATCCGTGTTGATTCCGCTCGCGATTTATAGTGAACTGGTACCGATTTATATTGAGAACAACACAATCGAGCCGTAGAAATGCTTTGACACAAGTAGGTATAACGGAGCTGTAGGTGTCGATGAAAAATGTATCATAGACGACATACGACAGGCGGAGAACAGAAGTCTCATTGATATTAATGATGTACAGCATAAATAAGTTTATGTAACAAACTTTCCAGTATCTCTGCTTAGCTGTCAAGGCCCAGATATAAGCCAGTGACCTTGAGTGGTTAGCTTGCGTGTTCTGTACTGAGATCACGCAACGCGTCGTACGTCCAGCCAGTAATAGGACTCGCCCATCCAGGTACGCTGTCCCAACCCAAGTAAGACGCATTATTAATTTATTAAACATAAAACAAAAGGTATTTTAATAAAAAACGTATACTAAAAGATCAATAATTAAATTATCTTTAAAAAGGTGAAGGTTTTAGAAAAATAAGCTTGATAGATTTTGCGTGATTCTCAGTTTTTTATCCGCGTTTAGACATAACTTTACAAATTAATCCCACTATGTAATATAAAAATAATCTAAAATATTCACATATTAAGTTCATTAAGAAAATGCTCTAATTTAACATATATTTATTCCAAATCATAAACGTTTAGACGTGATTTTCAGTATAAAATCATTAAAAGTCGGGTATCGTCGCCTTAACAGGTAATTATTGAGTCCTTGCAGGATACGCAGTGCTCTACTTAATCTAAATTTAAACGGGTTTCACTTGTCAAGTAAAAAGAACGCAGCTCTTTTGCAGATTGATAAATTACCTGTTAACTTGCTAAACTCTATAAAAGCCTTTCTCTTACGTGGATGCATTTACGTGCTTGGGGTGCAAAATCAACTAGTACGTCGTAATATCTAGTGCATTACAACTGCTCAGCGTCGCGTCGGCGTCCCGTCCCGCCGCGCCGCGCCCGCTGTGTGCAGAGACCTTTAGGCTGGTTTTAGAGTCACGCTGAACGCACGCTGACCATCAGCGCTGACAGCCGAAACGTCTGTTCTTCTAGGAAGCGTTTTAGAATAACGCGTAGCTATCAGCGCGTGCCTTTGTCAGCGTTGATGGGTCAGCGGAAAGAGAGAGAGACAAGACAGAGGCGCGCGTGCGGCGATCAGCGCGGACGGCTACGCAGCGCCGACGCGCGATCCGTACGGCCGCTGTACCGCTCAGCGCTGACAAACACACGCGCTGATAGCTACGCGTTATTCTAAAACGCTTCCTAGAAGTTCATATGTTTCGGCTGTCAGCGCCGACGGTCAGCGCACGGTCAGCGTGACTCTAAAACCAGCCTTAAAATTACATCAGACATATCTTCGTGTTTCCAAACATGTGTATCTCGTTTGTCGCAATAAACCCGACGACGTATAAAATCGTAAAACAACTTACCTTACTGCGTTGCCTCTTGCTTTCCGTCGCCCTGTAGGACAGGCTACACCAGTCCGCCCACGGCCTGGTACTCGAATGACTCTACTTACTACCGCGAAATGTTCACGCATTCGTGTAGGTCAGTGGTTCCCAATCAGTGGTCCGTGGACCCAGTGCCGGTTTTAGCATTACCGGCGCCATGGTCGAGGTTTCTATGGCGCCCCCTTTCTACTCTCCAATTCACACATGAGAAAAAACCAGGTGTATTTTTTTTGTACACAACCGTTATTGAAATAAAACTTAAAATAAAAAAAAACTTTTTGGCTTTCTATCGTCAAACTCTCATGTAAAGGCATCAAAGTCTATGTTTTCTGCAATTTCATTCACGATTGACAAAGTTGCCAAGTTATTCAATCCCGATTGAGATAATGTCGATCGCAGATAGGTTTTTATCAGCTTAAGCTTAGAAAAATTAAATGATAAATGATTTTATTTCTGTAAGTAGGTTTTTACAAACACTTTTACACGTCAATCATATTTTAAAACTAGATGAGGTCGCCGTTTCGTATCCGACTACTCAGAGAAGAAAGACCGAAACAAACTCAGAGATCACAGTCTCTTTTAAAGTCCAGACATAATCTTGGTCAAATCATGTGAAGACCATGTAGATTGGTGTCTGAAATGGTCTTTTGAAGAAAGAACCACACAGATTGAGTGGACCTATCCATTCAGTGCACGCATTTGTCAGTAATCGTGCAGCTCAACTCAGAACATAAGGAGCTCAACGATTCGACGAACAATACCAAAGAAAGGACATTTTGGCAGGCCGCATAAATTACTCAAACAAGTTCTTTCCCCACTCGCTACCGTTACAGGTATAGTGACCAATATTCTCAATGGAAGGACAAGATGGGAAACCAGACATGAAGGAGCGCCCCTTCATGCCTGGCGCCCTTGGGCGGTCGCCCAACCGCGCCCTACCCTAACGCCGCTACTGCGTGGACCACCAGTGGTCCGCAGAAGCCAAAATATGGTCCACTAATGATTTTTAAACTTCGAGAAATCGCCTTGCACTATTTTATGATTTTCTTAACAACTTATTTATGTGAACAAGGATTTTCTGCTTTGTTGGTAATTAAAAACAAGGCGAGGAATCGTTTGAAAGTAAATGATGATTTGCGTGTAGCTTTGAGTAACAATATTAGTCCTAGGATAGCCGAACTCGTGAAGAAGATGCAAGCTCAGAAATCACATTAACGAGCTCGAGAGAGAGCTCGCTGGGCGCGAGGACTTATATTGCACTCACGGACACACAACACTCCAAAGACACACAGCACATTTCCTTTGTATTGATTAATTCTATTCCTCTCAGTACTTGGAGTTTTCAATGTTGTAGTACGTAAGTGCAATTAATATTGTATTTTAAGGGTGTGAGCCTGGAGATCTGTCATACAGGTCCCGAACCCAGTATAGACTCCAGCTGTCACAAAGGATATACCGGAAAATGTAACTTATGCTATGAATCAAAATTGTACCTGTTTGACAGAAATAAATTACTTTATTATTACTTTATTATTAATACAAAATGACAGAAGTTTATCCTAAAAATATTATTATTTCTTGTTATGTACTTTCCTATCGAGTTGTTAATTAAAGTTTCAGTTTGATTATCACAGTTTATTTTTATTATAACTACATAGTGGCCCTGCTAACAAGAATAATATAAAAGTGGTCCCGGACCAAGAAAAGGTTGGGAACCTCTGGTGAAGGAAGACTGTGGCTATTTGGTCTTTGATAAGCGATACCACTGCTACAGTTATTTTAACAAATAACGAATGTAGACGATGGTGGCGCTAATTCTGCCGCACTAACGAAAAATGCAATAACTCGATTTTGCCGCTTTCGAGACTTGTATTTTTGATTATTGTACTTGTTATTAAGTTTTATTTATTGCATTCTTGCTTACTGAAAAACCGAGTTCCTGAAGGATCAATAAAAAGTTGCTTAGAGAGAGTTAATTCGATTGTTGTTAATTGAATTGCGATTCGATTCGCTGACTTCAAATATATAACTCAACGAATATATAACTGAAAATCGTCCAAAATCGAGTTATTGCATTCTTCGTTAGCGCGGCAGAATTGTAAAGGGAAGATGTAAAAAAATCAGTATTTATATATTTTATTTTAAAGAAAGCTTACAGACTAATAACAAACTTCTTGTATATTATTATTTATGTTATAGTTCTCAATGTTGCCCTGTTTATCCTTGTCGTACTGTAACGTGTACTTTTTTACATATCTTAGCATTCCACTACTGAGATTTTACGAAAATTAATATGTATTTTTTTATTTTTTTCATGAAATAACGTCTGTTTTTATCTTACAACGAGTAAGACTGCTTACCTAAACTGTGTGATCGATGTAAAAACTCGTGATTTTCGTACCGTGTTTATTTACAAAATAAGACAGGTCAAAAATACACAGCATTGAATGTTTGACACTCGGAACTTTCTACTGTGTGGCGGTTTGTCAACGTCAATTTTGTCTAGACGTTCGATGCACGTGTAGTTTTTTAGGCACATGTGCAAGTAGTAACCTAAAGTTTATCCACAAATTGTGTAACACAATCGTCAAATCTTAATCTTCAAAGGCATTGAAAGGAAGTGTTGATTTCACGACTAATCGGACACGATCGCCATCTTGGGATATAAATAGACCTTGGTTTTCAACCTAGTCTTGTGGTTTTGCTTTTAAATGTTGTGCGATACACGGTTTTCTTGTTATTTATAATTATTTCGATGATCTGCTTAGGTTTGGGCACTTAAAAATACTAGAATATAGAATAGAATACGAATTCTCTTTCTCTTATTATCTTTTTTTTTCTCGCTCAGCCAGTATTATTCTCAGCCTTAGTTCTCAGCTGAATCTCACATCAACACTTCGAAGAAGATCAATAAACATGATACAAGTAGGATACACTCGTACTCTTCATTCGACTGATTTGCTGCAATAATGTCGAAACAAGTTAGCATTGATTAACAGCGCTGTGTCCAGTCGATAAATAAATCGCCAACGGTATCACATAATAAGCAAAAAAAAAGCACCAAATCACCTCCAAATCGTTGAGATTGATTTTACTCCTTCATTTTTTATCTAAATAGTATTTTTTTTAAACCGCTTTCCAATAAAAATGAAAATTTTGTTTGGTTTTGTTACTTTTTTGAAATATTTTATTTTTATTTTTATTATAATTAATTAATAATGCGTCTAATTTGGGACAGCACTCCTGGATGGGCGAGTCCTATTACTGGCTGAACGTACGACGCGTTGCGTTAGCTCCGTACAGAACACGCAAGCTAACCGTTCAAGGTTACCGGCATATATCTGGCCGTTAACGCAATGAACGTGGCTAAGAGCTATCAAAATGAAAGACATTGCGATCAATTGTCATTTTATGTGTTATTTTATTACACTGCAGCCCTGATGTTTTCAATCAATCAGCCTTAAATTTTCTGTGATTAAAAAGTAATTCAATTGGTACTTGGGAGACGAACCCCATTGCGCAGTAGGGCCTCGTTTTTGGGAATCTAGTTAGTGGGGAAATTGATCATATAAAGAAATCGATTGTTCCACCGTCGATTTTAAAATGGCACGAACTAACGGATAAAAGAAACCATGAGGGAAATGAAAATGCAACTTTTTCTGCTCAGCGTTTGATCTAGGTAATCACTTCGCCAAATTTTTTAAATCCTAGAACTTACCCAGACTGGGACATTAGGGCCGAGTCACACCGGAATGGCAGCGGCCGGCAGCGACGCGGCGAGCACTTTCAGTGTGAAATAATTTTAAACTTTATCTATATCCATCCAGTATCGCTTGAAAAGCTTGAAAAGGTCGCGAGGCCGCCCGCGGAGACGCGAGCGGCCGCCAGCGGCGACGGACACCGTGGGCCGCTGGCATCGCCGCCGGCCGCTGCCATTCCGGTATGACTCGGCCCTAATTGTTTAGCAAATTGACATCCTACATCTATTTTCCTTGTTGTAACCATTTCATTCAACTGTCACAGAATTGTGTTTTGAATATACGAAGACTTTAAGTTGGTAGTCAATTTTACTTTACAATAAACCCCGAATTAGGACAAACCCAAAAGAAAGACTACTTCTGTAAAGAAGTAGTCTTAATAGGTATAATTTCTTTGGGGCCTTGATCTGCAAGATTGTATTATCTTGAAAGGGTCGAAATAAATTATGTCTTAATTAACTCTCTGTAGGTACCGCATCATCTGTTCTGAAAACCCCATTAAAACCTGGAGAAGGAGGGGTCATGTTGTTTACTAGCGCCCGTCCTCGGCTCCTCTCGCTCAAGGTTGCGAGGAAACTATTCAGTACCTGTTTCCGCGTGAGAGGCATCTCGTCTAACAGGTCTTGGAGTCGCGAGAACGCGATACTGATGTCCAACGACTGATGGGTTGATTCATAGTAGTTTGAGAGCAGTATTTAAATTGGAAAATGGAGTAAGATGAAAAGACTGTATCAAGGAATACTCGTAATGTAACGGATGTTTTTTTTAAAGGCGGAGAACTTTAAATTGAAATAAAACACAGAAAAATGTTTTTAATATCCATAAAATTAGCTTTATTTGACAGATGATTTTATGACATTAATGTTTGAATATGATTTTGGGTATGTGGCCGCCGCGGTTGACGCTAAAGGCTTATTTACTGAAAACTTAACTTTTATATTGGCTAATTCACTACAGGAAACATTTGACGAACGCCTAATTTCACGAAATCTGACAAACGGGTTCATGCGATTTAACGTCATTACATTATTTTGTCTGGGGATATGTAAAGTTGTATGTCTACGCCGATAAACTGGTAACAATTGATCACTTTGATGCCAACATTCCACGCATAATTACCGAAATACAGCCTGATTTACTGCGAAGAGTGTGTGAAAATTTGACCTCCAGATTACGCCATGTACGCGCCAGCCCTACGGCTATATGTCCGAAATTATATTCAAATATTAATGCCATAAAATTATCTATCAATAAACCCAATTTTATGGATATTAAAATCATTTTTCTGTGTTTTATTTCAGTTTAAAGTTCTTCGCCTCTAAAATAAACATCCTTTATAATCAAACTAAGATAATACCGATTGATATTTTCTATGAGAAGCATAACTTTCAGGGATATTTTTTGCTATGGAAGCACTTCATAAGAAACAAGATCTAGCGCAATCGTCGGCGATCTTGGGTAGTCCCCGCATAACTAGTCAGTAAAGTTGGTAAGTTGGTAACTGGCTCATCATGACGTGCCATCGGCTAGGACTTATCTACTCAAGTTTAACCTTATGTCACGAGCCGCACGTATTGTTAACATTATTACAATATCGGAGGATATATTTGGGCAAAACCTGCCGAGATTCATTCAAATGGCACAAGTGCACAACTAATAATTAAAACAGGTCTGACATTATAAACGTTGTCATGTTTATATTCAAATTGTTATAATTATTAGTATTTAATACTTTATAATTTTGCTTACACGTCATTTTATTTTTGGTAAATCTGTGTAGACATTATGACATAACATCGCCATGGATGAGTCTGAGAATAAATAAATCATCATCATTTCAGCCGAAAAACGGCCACTGCTAGACATAGGCCTCCCCCAATTTGGGGGTATGTACTGTACAGATGGTTTCCATGCTGTCGTCAGGAGAAAGGTGGCATCGCTTGTGAGTAGGATTCGGGGGGGTAGCAATAGCAATAAAATACTGGTATTCAGTTGCATCTGGTTAGACTGGGAGCTGACCCCAACATAGTTGGGACAAGGCTAGGCAGATTGTTCACAAATGTTCTAAGTAGTTCCCAAGTTACTCGTGTAAAGAAAGTCGTATCGATACTTCACATTTATTTAATCACATACGTCTGATCACTCACAGTCACGCACGGCCATTATTGCTGACAAAAGCCTAATCGCCTCTTGTCGCTACAATGAGCCCATATAAGACGCATCAATTCCACTTAATTTCGTTTTGTACTTCTCACTTTCTCTGTTATGTAACGCGCGCCATTTTCAGACGCTCCATATTTGAAAATTCGATTCTCGATTTTGAAATCGAGTGACTAGGGATTTCCAGTTTTTTACTTATGACTGTCTACTTATATTTTTTTTTGGACTTTTAATACTGTAATGTGCCTGTGAGAAAAATGAAAATAATTATATAGGCAGGTATATGTTGCTCGTGCAGCAAGTAATTATGAAAACACTGATTGCCTACTGGTAACTTAATTTCGATTTATTAAAATAACCACTCACGTCACAAATGGAAATAATTGATCACCGAATTTAAATTTTTTAATGCCCATTCGTTATCTCCGACTGCTCTTGGTCGTGTTCGGAATGTCATCCGAAATGACATGACGACATTTTAATTTTGAACGCATTCCAAATTCAAGTTCAATGACAGATGTGACGTAACGTTATTCCATATTGGTAAACCATTCAATTTTCTTTATGGTCATGGGCATGGCAATCGGGAAACGTCTCATCCATTTCAGTAAAGCACTTTCATTTGAAAAAGCGTAATGAGAAGACCATAATAATATATGGTAGTCGTAAAAAAATATAACTTTCACTCAAGTTCAATGACAAAACATATTGTGATGCAAGTAACTGATGAACAGCCCGATTACGTGTGTTTATAGCATTGTCTCGTAATTGCTATGGCTTTGTCTTAATTGCTATCGCTTCGTCTATCGGAGAGTAGACAGATACTAATTGTGGATGAGAGACTCAATAACGATGTAGTTTTATCGGTTGTTTTATAGCAGGCAGTCAGCGTTTTTAAAGTCGTAGAAATAATTCTAGAGTAGAAATAAATATGTGCCTACTATCCGACGATCGGGGACGATCGTTTGCTTTGCTATCTTTAATTACATATCTCAGGTATGCAATTAAAACTGAAAACATATTTTCTAACATCTCGTACAGTGTTACTGTAGTAACGAAAATATATACAACTGTAGTATTCCTTTAGATTTGGACCTTCGTACATAGATCAGCTTATTGACACCTATGTTTATAATCCGGCCACCTCTGCGGGCTGGACATAAGCATGCCCCAATTGTAGGGGGGGGTTTGTATAATCGCCACGCTTGGCAGGCGGGTTGGCGATCGCAGTATGGTCTTAAGAATGCATAGAGAACGCTGCTGCCCATTCTCTAGTAAGTCCCTTAGTTGCTTTTTACGACACCCACGGGAAGAAATGGGGTGGTGCTATTCTTTACGTCCGGCACCACACGGTACCAGGTATCAGGTCGGTATTATAAGGTGTTTCTTTTTAATTAACCTGAGAAACTAAATTAAATCTAGGGACAACTGTTTTTATAAATCAGCTGCTTTTTAGATTAATTAAGCACACTTTACAAGAAGTCCATGCAAAACTAAAGTTGTCTTTATTCAAATCAACTTCTCAACTGTCAATCGCTTCCGTCAGTTGATACCAATTCCATCCCCTTACAATTTTCTCTAAATAAATGTCCGACGTATTATCATCCTAACTACTATTTAGAATGCAATACGTAATTACGCCGCGCTGACGGACGGTGTCATGCTAGAGTGGTAGCGTTCGATCAAAGGCGACTTAATCAACGGTTGTTATGCCTTTCACTTGCTATATGTTATCTATGCTAAACAAGAGTGCGTTATTTATGGACCGTTTTTCACTAGTTTTAGCATTTAAGGGGGAAGCGCTAAGGTATACCGCGAAATTGAAATTTTCTTACGATTTTGGCTTTTTCAGGTCTGGGTGTATGTTGATCTAATTATGATTCGCGGCCGTATCAAATATATATTTATAGAATTATAATCATAAAAATTACCTGGCTAGGCTTCGCTTTCGCCTTAAAACAACAGCACGGAATCGACGCGCCGCCGGCAGCGTAAGGCCAAAAGTGCATTGAGCGCTTATCTTCTATCACGGAACTCCGGTGACACGCTTGATTTTTAAGTGTGGACAATGCCTATCAAATAATCTATGCCCCATTGCGTAACAGTATGTGTGTGATTCTACTTCGTCTCTCATTTCGGACGAACTTGTAACGTTAAATTTTTCCGGGTGGGGAATAATGTAAGGTCAGAGATAGAACTACCACCTACCAGTCATCAGAACTGGAAGAGTCCCGGCTCAAGAAGAAAATAAACAAGTTAAGAGTAAACAATTTTAATAATTAGTAAAAAACAATTAGATATCTATCATATTAGACCTCTCAAAGTCAAGGAAACATGCGTACACGTCTTACGATCAGTATAGTATTGAACAGTATGGCTGAGGCTCAATATAGCAGTTTCAGTTGATAGTCCAGGCTGAAACCCGAACTGTGCTTGATGGAGATTTAAAATATTTTTCAAACATGAGTCAAGCTAACTGGCCGGCTGTTAGGCCCTCAGGGTGCGCTGGATGGATATACTTTCATAATTTGCCACTCGCGGTTTTGATTCCCGCACGGAACAAATATTTGTATGATCTACAAGTAGTTATTCGTTAGTTTTCTGTTTGTGTATGTGAGTTTAAATGTTTGTAAATGCACCCACAATACAGGAGAAATTCATAGTGTGGGACAACGTTTTTAAAAAAGAAAAACATATGTCAATTTTAACCTCTCGTACAGTAATTACAGACACAATTAAAACACCATTGTTTCTCGCGTGGATCCAAGTTCACATATGAAAGGTTAATGCATCCCTCTTAGTAACAGTTGACGTTAAAATGTACATAAGAATATAATTAGAATGTAATTGACACAGCCGATTGCGTGTTACTGTGGTTGACGTTTGGTTGGAGACACAACTTCCTCCATATTAATTTTATCAATCCAATCTTGGTCTCAACGCTCTCTTGCTCCGAATTTGCAGAAATTACAACAGTTTTTGCAAATCATCTGAAATCGACTTACACGGTGTATCACTTAACAAGTTTAGAAGATCTATCTCTGATACACGGGAGTGCATATAATAACCAATTTTTTTTTTTTTTTGTTGTAATTTCTTGGTTCATATTTAATCTTAGATATCATTACACACACCCTTTTTCACCTTCCATCTTTCGTGATTTCATTTATAGTACATTATTGTAAAGGCCGGGAAATAGGAAATTGGAGGTCGAGTATTAGTATGAAGGCCGAGCCGTAGGCGAGGACTTCACTAATACGAGACAGGCAATTGCCATTTCCGCCGAGGCAAATATAGTGCTTTTCTCAAAAGAATGCTGGGAAATAAAACATACCTTTTATATTAAGTATACATTTAATTTAATGAATATTAAAAGTTACATTAGTCATATTGGGGCAATTACTAAAAGAAAACGTTATTGATTTCCCCGGTACATTTATGTTTGTTTGTTGAACTTCTGATGAGGTTTGCAGGTCAAATCAAGACGAATTTTCAATTTGACGCCAATTTTCCATATATCATCCGTGCCAAAAGGCAAACGCATTTATGGCTATACAGCCACGTGAACGCAATTTGTGCTAAGTAAAGAGACTTACTTTGGTATGCCAAAAATGATAAAAGAGATCCAATCAAAGCAGCACGCCATTTCATACAACATTGCTGGGCCTCAAGTCTGCTATTACAATAGTGTCAGAATGGTCTCTTCATTGTGAGTTTTTGACAGATTTGCCATACAAACACTGTCAAATACTCACAATGGCGAGACCATTCTGACACTATTGTAATAGCAGACTTGATGCCCAGGGCCTCAAGTCTGCTATTACAATAGTGTCAGATCTGTCAAAAATCAAATCTGTCAAAAACTCACAATGAACAGATCATTCTGACACTATTGTAATAGCAGACTTGAGGCCCTGGAGCGTTGTAATGTTCCAAATTCAAAAAACGCTCCTGCAATGGATTTGATTTTCTTTGTCCGCAAATTCGATACTTCGCGTGTTCTTTTTTCGAAATTAATGACAACATTTCCATGCATGTTTGAGAAAAATAATTAATTAATATTGTTAATTAAGATGCTGTTTTGTGATGAATGCTGTGTACACCTTATTAGGCATACATACCAGTACTTTTATTATTTTATTGTTCTGTTTTAATTTGTTCTGTGTTGGTGTACCAAATAAATAAATAAATATTGCTTCTCAAATACGGTTCCTAATGCTTTCGTTTAATATCAAGATTACCAATACCAATGATTAAGTACTGTTGACTATATTGGCAGCATGTCATTACACCAGTTCCTTTCACCAGTAATATGTGATCTGTCTGTCGATCACAGAAATCGTCAGCATGTTGTGAGTTTAAGGAAGTGTGGAGAAACTGCGCAATGAGTTGATTAATGATTATGCCGGTATTTTGTCCGCTTTAATAACTATTAGTTATTGGAAAGATTGATAGGATTTTCTGTAGGACCTGAAAGACAATTAGACAGCGGTGTAATTGTTAAGCACACTTTCAATCATTATCAGAAAGATTTTGGAGGAAATTGCTAATCTGTTGCTTTATGTTTGAAAAAATTTCAGTCTGTTCAAACCAGGGTTCGAAAAAATCCAATTTTTATAATAAATATCAAAAATCAGATTTTTTGATATATATCGGATATATATCTAGGCCAAGAAAAAGAAGCGAATTTCATTCTGTAAGGGGATTAAACACTTAAAAATGTGAAAGGAATTTGTAAAATAATATAAGTGTCAAATAACGACATTTTTTATTTTAAAAAGGTGACACAATAATTATTTTTATTTATTTATTTATGTAGGTACACACAAAATACTTGACGGGACAATATATTAACATAGAAGAGCACAACGGTTTTTAATTTGTGTTTATATGAGAAATATTTTTTTAATGAATAAATCTTCATTTGTTTGTGAGATAAATCAACAAATTTTAATAAAAATTTGTAATCATAAAAAAAAGTAAAAAGTAAATTATTCCGAATTGTCGTTTTTCGCTACGTGTTGCCAGGGTAAACATTAATCTCCAAAAATTTTAGTTCAGAAGTCAGGAAAAAATCAATTGCATCAATTGATATATATCGTGATATATATCATGATATATATCCGCTGATATATATCGGCGAACCCTGGTTTGAACAACGTAAATAGCGCTTTGTTTACTGTTGTATTGTCAAAATGTAAGTATGTAACGCAATTAGGCTGCAGTTCTATCATCTATATAGGTATAGTAAGTAAACAACCTCAGCCTCCCTGCAAAAGAAAATGATTGACAGTTTATTCATGTAAGGAGCGTTTAAATCAACTATCAGCACAAAATCGCTCACACGATTCTCACAATCTAACCACAGATAATTTGCCAAGAAATTACAGAAGTTTTTTTTGAATTGTTTCTATTACGGACGCTTCTAACGTGCACGTCTTTCTACATTGTTCTCACATGTATAACTTCAACATGAATGATGTAACCCATATTTTGTAACAATATTTTGTTTTAAAAGAGTGTCCATGGAGTTTCTTGTCCGTTCTTCTCCATAGGAACCTACTACGCTTTGGAATGGGCAACTAGCTTCATCTTTCTGACTGACCGACCCCTTGACAATTCAAAAGTGCCTGTAATTGGTTTATTTGAAATAAATGCTTTGAGTTTGAGTTTGAGTTTGACAGTTAAGGTTACACCTCTAACGCTAAGAGTCCTGTTCGAAAGGATAATTACACCTTAGTTATCTTAAAATTATAAACATAGAAGCCCAAAAGGGCCGTGTTAAAATTGGTGGTAATAAAACTGGGGTCGCATGGCGCTCGCGAATAAATTGCGGTTCATTACAATATTGGTACAGTGTTGAGTGTTGCTAATGGCCACTAAGTGAATGTCACTGGGCCAAGCTAATAACTTTAAGGAGCAAGTCATACGTTTTTTCAAGTTTTACTACAGTATTTTCATTGTAGCTTGGTGCGGGTGACATTAGACGAATCGTTCCTTTTCTCTTCAACGTCACTGCGATTTACAATCGTATCTGAATATTTTAGCTGCACCCTAAATATCATAGTCGTAAAATACGGAATCAGTAATCATCACACATCATCATTTCAGCCGAAAAACGTCCACTGCTGGACATTGGCCTCCCCCAAGCACCGCCACCTCGACCGGTTCCGTGCTTCCCGCATCCAGCGGATTTCTGTGGCTTCCACAAGGTCATCAGTCCACAATGTGAGAGGCCTTCCTACGCTACGTCTTCCGGTACGCGGTCGCCACTCCAGAACCTTTCGGGCCCAACGGCCATCTGTTCTGCGGGCAATGTGCCCTGCCCATTGCCACTTAAGTTTGGCAATTCTTCGAGCTATGTCGGTTACCTTGGTTCTCCTGCGGATCTCTTAATTTCTGATTCGATCACGTAGGGAAACTCCTTTGGGTGAAATTTACCCTGCCAAAATGTTATTGTCTAAAAATAAAATAAAATTGAAAGAAAAATGAAGCAAAGTGCTATGCGTTTATTGTTAGTTCGTAACGCCATAGGCATGTTTAGTGATGGTATGTATTGCTATGATGTATTGACGATATTTTTTATAGAAAAAAGAAGTTTACTGTATATATTTTTACATTTTTGTTGTTCATATAACTCAACTCCATAAACTTACATATAATAAAGAATTCTAGATGTTTTGCAAGTCGTAGAAACCGTGCGAAGCAGGGGCGGGTAGCTAGTTTCTTTATAAGTCTGACTCGATCGGTAGGCTTAGCTTGCTATGCCATGAAATTCTACATAGTTCAAATAGTACATTATGATACATATGTGCTAAGTATCACATTGCGCCCGGGGCGGTATTAAACAAAACCAGCGCCGTTTTCCATAAGGTTAATAACAATACAAGTCTGTTTTTTCCTCGCAAGTGTGTTGAAAAACGTCGTATGAAACGCGTGTGCATTGATCATTACACTCTTGGCTTCCTTATCGCGCTCGCCTACGGCTCGCGCGATGATCCTCGAGCGCAAAGATCAACATTGCACACATGTATCATCATAATGTACTATTATTTTACATAAACCTGGGCACTTATGAAACGTCAGTTAAGAAACCCTTTGTTTAAAGTAATACAAAGAAAAGGTTTATTAGGGTTCGGTACCTCAAAAGGAAAAAAACGGAACCCTTATAGAATCACTCATGTGTCTGTTTGTCCGTCTGTCTGTCTGTCCGTCTGTCACAGCAGATTTACTCCGAATCTACTGGACCGATTAAGTTGCAATTTGGTACGCACGGCTACATATCAAGCTATAATTTTCCAGTATAAGCTGACCTCTCATTGTACGGAAATCCAATGAAATTCAATCCAAATTCAATGCGAGATCAGCTTATACTGGAAATGCATAGCTTGATATGTAGCCGTGTGTACACATCATTCTAAATTCATGTAACCCAAACACGGACGTGTAACATAAATAAATGAATTTTAAATATAGGGGTCACTTATGGGGGACGAATTGGAAGAAAAAAAAAGAATAGTTTTGCATACTGTACCGTGTGACATATCAAATGAAAGGGCTTGTTGTAAGGATTTCAAATATATTTTTTTTATAATGTTAAATAAATACTTTTAATGTTATTTGTAAATAGATGAAATTGACCACTCTTATCTCCGAAACTACTTCTACGGCATACAATTTTGAAAAAAAAAAAAAAATATATATATACAAGGTGGGCCAAAAGAAGTCATCCGATGTTGTTTGGCTCTCTTTTTTTTTCTAAATGAAGAACTTCGATTCCGTTTTTTGATTATGTTTATTTGAACCTTTAGAATTTGATTGGTCAAGTCGAGAAGATTATATCGGCCAAATGGGCGCCGTCACAATTGATTGCCATACGGGCTCGTTTTATGGCATTTTTCATCACTTCGGCGAGAACTTTTGGCGACAGATTCTCGCACTCATGTCGAATGTTGTCCTTGAGGTCTTCCAGAGTCTCGGGCTTATTCACGTAAACACGGGACATCAAAAAACCGCTGGTTCACGTACCCGCTGAGGTGGAAATGAGCCTCATCGCTCATTATGATTTTGGTCGAAAAATCGTCCACTTCTTCTTCGAGATTGAGGATTGCTTGGGCGTAGGTAACGCGCGTTTGGCGGTCGGCAGGCAGCAGCTGATGCACGGACTGGACTTTGTACGGGAACATGCGCTGGTCTTTGACCAAAATTCGCCTTAGGGACGTCCGGCTGATGGCTAATTGCGTGGCACGGCGTCTGGTCGATGTTTCCGGCGACAGCTCGACATCCTCGGCAACAGCGGCGATATTCTCGGCAGAACGGGCGCTCCGGGGCCGGCCACTCTTGGCAACGTCTCGTGTGGTCCCATAATCTTCAAGTTTGGTGGCCAAACGGCGTAGAGTTTGCGCAGCCGGTGTCGGACGGCCGGGGAATCGGCCACAGACGAATTGTTACGCAAAAAATACACACGATTATTTCGCGTTCGTGGGGAGTGTATCGCTCCATGGCTTGTTCACTTGTATTCTGCATCTGTCTAGTCCATAAATGTCAAAACAGATTTGACATTGGCGGCCATTTGCAAAAATGAGAGCATCTTCCAATAGGGTGATTTCTTTTGGCCCACCTTGTATATAGTTATAGTTATAGATTACAGGAAAACCTATAACATGTCTATGGTCTTGAAGTAACATGGTAAATCAGTTGGAATGTATGGGCGAACTTGTTTTTCAACTACAATGTTAAGTTTTTTCTTAGGAAAAATTCATCCCAACTACGGGACCTTTCATTGTGCGTGGTCCGACACGCACTTGGCCGGTTTCTTACTACATGAAGTCAACACAAATCGGTTAATGCCCTAGCCGTGTGTGCAGGCTGCAGGCTTTATGTGCATTACTTAGTCCTCAATAATTCTTTATCGTTATCGCGTCGGCGCCGGCGGGAGATTTACGCCCACAGATAATACCAAAAAAAATGTCGTTGGATATGCCACTATTTAATTTTCGTAATGTTTTGTTAATTAACATTAGCAATAGCACATAAATTATCCAATTTAATGGTAAAGTTTTTTAAATACTAAGCACTGTGTTTTTCTCAAGTTCGTTTCGGTTCAATTCGGGCGAAGTCTTAAATCCAATCTGCGGAGTAATTCCGTACCTAACATACATAAAATACCAATCGGTAATAACGCCTTTCATTCTGATAATACTTCAGGTTTCAAAAATACGTCTGCACAAAAACGAAAATAACGCAATGCACGTGATTTAACTGTCAAAATTAAAGTCATCGCAATCGATTGTCATTTTATGAGTGACGCAATTACCCCACTGGCAATGGTGCATCGCATTCTGCTTATTCTGCTTTTTGCACAGAGATTGTCTATGCACTTTCTCCTTTAAATACAAATTCAGGGTATAACTTTATTGAAGAAGAAATTGTAAGAAAGAAATACTAGTTACTAATTAAGTAGCTAAAGCGTACATCAATATGGAAAACTAAAAAAACATAAGTCACTCTTGTTGGAAATTATTTATAGCTATCAGCCGTCTGACCGAGTTTTTATCTACACTCTACGGCTACGTCACACCGTCACACGGACCGATAGCCGCGATATAATCTGAGTCGGCTGTGCGAGCCGACCATCCGATATTTTGTCCTTGTCCAACATAAGTTTATCAACTGTTCGCGCCGACTCGATCCGATGCACAACATGCCCCGCGCGCCTACTCGCTTCACCCCCGTTCCCGCGTGTTGGCCGACATGTTTGTAGTCGGTCTCGGATCCCCGATTTACGCGGATGTGCGAATGTCGCTTATTAAAAGCAATAAAAACACGATGTCTCGCGACTTCTGGTATGAATTCATTCAGCTATACAAAAGTTTTCCGTGCCTGTGGGACGTCAAAGATCCCTCGTATGTTCGGAGGGACCAGAAGAAGAACGCTTACGATGTCTTGCTCGCTAAAGTACACGAAATCGATACCACAGCTAATTTAGATACGATGAAACGAAAAATTGATAGTTTTCGAACAGCATTCAGAAGAGAGGAGAAGAAAGTTATAATGAGCATGCATTCTGGGGCTACTGATGATGAGATATATACTCCTACGCTGTGGTACTACAGAGAATTGGAAGAGTTTCTTGGAAACAACACTGAAGAACAAAGGAATCTGGTTATTTCCAGAGCAACGTTTAACAATGAAGATGAATCTGAAGCTATGATAGCTGTGGTAAGTTCTTTAAAAAAACAATAAACTTGGTAATTTCACATTTGGCTACTCATAAGTTCATATTACCTTAAATGCAGCAACAGTACGTCACTGACACTATTTAGTTAAAATTAGAATATTAATTGAAATATTGTTATTATTATACTTACGTCAAACTAAGACATTGAAAAACAATGTCTTTTAACGTCAAACTTACGAGCGTACAAGGCAAAGTAGAATGCTACAAGCACGCCAAAATGTACTCTGTCAAGCACGCTACAGGGATCTTCTGGCGCCTGAATGACACTGAAAGGAAGCGTTGTTGGTAGACATTTATAACACATACTAATTCCATGCGTTTGTGAAACAGTTAGTTTTTTTTTTAAATATGGTATTGACAAAATAAGATGGCGGCGTTAGTTCTGACTGGCCACGCAGTTTTGCCGCCAATAACCATATTGTTAGTAACAGCATGACAACTTACTATCCTAGAGTAAAATCACCTTGTGAAACCCGACAATCGTACACACGGCTACTATCAAGCTATAATTTTCCAGTTTATGCTGATCTCACATTGTATAAGATTTCCGTACAATGAGAGGTCAGCTTATACTAGAAGTATATATAGCTTGATTTGTAGCCGTGTGTTTACAGTCTCACTGACTTATGTGTGAAATGGCCTGTTTCGTTGCGTCTAATACTCCTGGGCCTGAGTTCGACTCCCAGTTTGGGCAAACTGTTTTTTCTTTAGGAATTTCTCAGTTGCAGCATCGCTTTCTGGATTTGTACCAGATTTTTATTGCAATAAAGACTCGCTCGCGGCTCGCTCATAAATGGGATGGGACTGACTACAGAAAGTACTATGAACCTTTGCTTTCGGGGAATACAGACGTCATGTTATATCGTTTTGAAAGATCATAATAATACGTCCTCTTCTAACATTCTCAGGAACATTTGGAGGAAGAATTTTCGGAAGAAAGTGGTGAAGAGAAATACATTCCACCACCAAAGAAACGTACGAGATTAACAGACAGAAGAACAGCTGACCCTCAACCTTCCAGAATCTTCGCACAATCCATCCCCGTCCCTCAAACCACAGTTTTACAAAACTGTGCTACTGAGGTAGAAGATGACTGTGTCACATTCGCAGCGAACCTAAAAGTACAGATGAGAGAAATTGACAAAGAGCAAAAGTATATAGCACAGAAACTAATCTCTGACGTCATGTTTTTGGCTCGGACGAACCGCTTGACTTATGATTCTAGTGTTGATAGTAATGTGACTTATAAACAAAATGGTACTGTACCGAAAAGCAACATAGCTGTAATGTCACCTGATGTTTTACCAAATAAAAGTGATTGCTCTAATTAAATAAAGTCGCCTGACAAGTGAAATGTTATTTTATTATAGCCAGAGATCAGAGTTAATTTACCTAAACTTAGAAGAAGGTACTCGTAACTTGATACGCCTTTTTGACGATACGATACCGATACCGATGCTCTTATAAAAATATCGGCGATACCGATACGCTTATTGAATTCAAAAATGAAGGTGAAATAAATAAAACACAAGTCAGTTTATTTTTTAATTAATATAAAAATAACAAATAACAGGACGAACTAAATAACACCGTATAAAACTATAGACAGGTTGAGATTAGTTAATAGTTTTAGTAATTAAAATTAACATTGATGAGAAAAGTATCGTTGAATCGGCCATAAAAATATCGCCGATGCCGATATATCGGTAAACTTCGAGTATCGCCGATATATCGGCATCGGTTTCGTTATCGGATGCATCCCTTATAAAGAGTAGATAATACCTCCTCTAAAATCCCGGAATAATTATAATGACGTTTAAATCCCAGGATTTAAGAACCACGAATAAAAAAAAAACGAAGCAAAATTATTGGATTTTATTTATAATTTATACAAATTATTGATTTGAAGATATAACATTTTTTACGGTTACGTACTAAAATTGCTAAAAAGCTCGATTTATTCCATTCTAATACCAAAAACTAATACCACTGATATTAATATAATTTTTTTTGGAAAACATACGTAGTGGTATTAGTTTTTGGTATTAGAACGGAATAAATCAAAAGCTCTGGTTTTTAAATCCCGGGATTTAAACGTCATTATAAATTATTCCGGGATTATCCACTCTGTTACTTCCTTCCCCGAAGTTTAGGTAAATTAAATCTAGCTACTGCGATCTCTGATTATAACCTTTGACTTTTCTCTTATAAGTTTTTGGTGTTTTGGCTTGTATTAATAAATACACTGAAACGAAGAAATCAGCTGCCTCGGTGTGTCTAGAATTTTCTAATACCTTTTATAAAGTTTCATATTGAGACATAAAGCAACAAAATTCGATCTAAAGAAAAACGGCCACATTCCTCTAGATCGTATTTTGTTGCTTCGTGTCTCAATATGAAACTTTATAAAAGGTATTAGAAAATTCTAGACACACCTACCGAAGCAGCTGATTGAGCCGTTTTTCATATTTTCTTCTCAGTCACGAGATATATATTTTTTTAAAGAGTGGCGCTAGTGGACCCGAGACAGCGCTCTTAGGAAACTTGAAACGAAGAAATCAGTTGTTGTAGTTCTTGTAAATCACAAGCGCGTCTCTTGCGAATTTTTAATCATAGACTTCTTTGTCCCAGACAATTACTGCCGCGGCAGAAAACCCAGTGTTTGTGTTGCCTCCATGTTGCACCGTTGCGCGTGCTAAGTCCCCAGGCGTACCTCTTGGATTCTGATCCAACAAACGATCTGTTTGCGGACGAATAATAATATAAATACACGTAGTAAACATGAAATTGTGATACCCAAATTCAGATTAACTAAAACTAGCAAGTCATTTCTCATAAACAGTATCCGCTTTTATAACAAGTTGCCAAAGTCTGTTACAGAACTTAGCGACGGAAAGTTCAAAACCCACATCAAACGTGTCCTTATCAAAAAAGCATATTATGAGATAAAAGACTACGTTGAAGACAAGGAAGTTTGGCAATAATTCCTTCTGCACATGTGGCTTCCCTGGTACCTCATAAACAACATAACTATGTCAATGTCTATTAACTGCTCCCAAATAACGATGTTTATTTAGAATTTTTTATTATTTTTTTACATACTTGACATAATCTTTTCATTATTTGACATTATTTACCTACAAATCGAATTCCAATTCTTTATTAGTGGCTTTTGTGGACATGATATTTATTCAGATATGTTACTGTAGTTGTAATTGCAATCATGTCATTAATATTTTATATACTCAGATTATTTTATATTTTGTGAATGTGAGAACGTTGTAGGCCTAGTAGAGTGTAGATTTGTTGGCGGTTTTCTATTTTGTTAAGTACCTGGTAATTGTTGAAAGGCCTACACTGTCCTCCCATACCTATTATCACTGTTATTTAATAATATTATAAAGCCAATTATTTTTAAAAGAGTAGCCGTGGAGTTTCTTGCCGGCTCTTCTCCATAGGAAACGACTAATTGGAACCGTGCACCTAGCTTCTGACGTTTCATAAGTGCCCATGTAGGTTTATGTGAAATAAAATATATATATATTTTTTTTTTTTTGAATGGACGAAGATTTTATTGGCATGTCAAAAGTACTGTGAGAGAGATTTTTGAAAATGTTGTTGACTTTTTACATGAACTTAATGATTTTATATTTTATCTTTTACTAGCTTCTGCCCGCAACTTCGTCCGCGTGAAATTTCTTGCTCCCCCGACCCACCGCGTCGCATCGCATTGCCTGCCTGCGCTATTACTTCGTTTTAACTTAGCCTTTCAGTTTTTCAGACATTGATAGACTTATGCTGTCGCGAATTTTGTTTTGAACTTTTAATGAGGAACAATTCCATCATACTTCATACATAACCGTTTAGGCAGCGCACGCAACGGAATCTCTCAAAAAGGAATAATTTTTCCAGTTTTTGGAACATTTTTCTTTTATGCTCCGCTCCTATTGGTCGTACCGTGATGTTATATAACCTTCCTCGACAAATGGACTATCTAACACAAAAACAATTTTTCTATTCCAACCAGCAGTTCCTGAGATTAGCGCGTTCAAACAAACACTCTTCAGCTTTATAATATTATATATATAGTAAATATAGTATAGATGTGAATGTGTTACATACCAAACTGTGTCTTTAATTGTTGTAATTGGTTTTAAACCGTCTTAATTAAAGAAATAAATAAAAAAGGTTTATATTTCAATTATTGACGAGCGTTCATAAAATGCAACAACTATACTAGACACAATGCAGTTTATCAGTTCAACAGGGCACACAATAAAAACCTTAAATAACACGACAAATGTCATATGAACCAGCGATTGTTCAATAAGAAAAATACATTCGAAACGACAGTATATATAGTCGTGAAAACCGTTGAGCGCTTACATAAACTGCTTCTGGTTGGCGATCGTTTGCCGGGTTTAAATTAATTAATTAATAAATCATTCATGTATGAGCTATAGTGCGTCTGCAGAGCATAGGGTCTGTTCCAAGGGCTGACAGGGTGTCATTGAAGTTTCCATTTAGGAACTCCTCATTAGCGGCCCGAGTCACGATTCGCTCCCAATTATCTTCGTGAGTGCCTTCAGTAAGCTTGGCAAATCTCATACTTGTCATACCTACTACAGTTCACAATAGTATCAAATAACTGTAGAGAGTGTTTGCAGAAGATTTGCTATTTGTACATGAATGTCATGTATACGTTAATATCTGTGCCACACACTGACAGTTGCAGATGTTTGCTTTGTACCGTTTGTTTTGACTACAGCTTCATTTACATCTCGTCTCGTCTATTTGACTGTGCCATTTTTTTTTTTTTTTATTATCTCACAAAATTTACTTGACTTTTTTTTCCTTTGTTGGTCTAGTGCGCACAAGCGTGACTAGGTACTGAGTGAAAAGTCCTGACAGACAGGCAAAACTTTATAAAAACCTGTTAATTTGAAATTACATACAGATACTTCTATTTTGTTTATTTGTATAAATGTATAGATTAAAATCTAGTCAAGAAGATGATTCAGTGTTTGACCATGACCATGACTAATACCATAGAAGCAACCTGTATTTCTTAGTGTTAATAGTCACTTGTTTATTACATAAGGAAACAGGCATTTTACGCACTTTAGTACATTTCCTTTATTTACACTTACCAAGGCAATTGAATTGTGTAGCGATAAAAAGTGAAGTTAGTTAGGAGGGCTGTCACCGGTCCACTAGCACCACTACTTTAAAAAGATATTATCTCGTGACTGAGAAGGAATTTTGAAAAACCGCTCAATCAGCGACCTCTGTAAGTGTGTCTAGAATTTTCTAATACTTTTTATAAAGTTTCATATTGAGACACGAAGCAACAAAATTCGATCTAAAGAAAAACGGCCACATTCCTCTAGAATCTAGAGGAATGTGGCCGTTTTTCTGTGCTACTCAAAGCGAAACGCATGTAGACACTAGCATCCAAACTATTTCGGTGCTTGTTTTTAATTATCAGAAGCGCCGAGAGCCCCATAGATTTGACGATAAAAATAAAGTTAGGTAACTTATAGCAATTTCGCGAATCTTTGTCAATAAAAAAATAGAAATTTCAGGTAACATTTGTCGAGTCCCGGCTGGCCACACTGACTTGACTGGCTCTCACTCACTCGTAGCGCACTCTCGCCGCGTGTCATTGTGTCTGTGACTTGTTGTCACTTATTTAATACTTTTCGGATGGCTTCGCGGACCACTTCGGGAGCTTCCAGGAACCACCAGTGGTCCGCGGACCACCGGTTAAGAACCACTGCTCTAGATCGTATTTTGTTGCTTCGTGTCTCAACATGAAACTTTATAAAAGGTATTAGAAAATTCTAGACACACGGTTGATTTGCTGACTGCCTTGGTTCTAAGTCCTGAAATTAAATATAGTCACGGGAAATTACAGGCTTTTTCTTGTTGTTGATTATTATCTAAGTCCTTGAATGACGATGTTTATAAATAAACACAAATTATCTGCTACAATCTCAATGCTTGGCTAGACAAAAGGTTGCAAAACAAATAACAATGTGCCCACGCACCAAAGACAACTACGCGCAGGTAAATTAAAATACTAATGTGTCCGTGATTATCATAAATTAATCATCATAATAATGTGTACAGTCTATCTTTGGAGTTCTGCATTTGCATACAGAGATTTAAATTTAAGTTTTGTAAATGTTAAGTAATGTTGTGTTTACAAACAGCTTAGCGACAAGTTAAATAATTTATTTCAATTAGGCACATAAAAGGCACTTTTGAACTTCAAATTTTTTCAAGAAAATGGAATATTGACCCTAGTTGCCCTTTCCAAAAGGTAGTTTTGTATGGAATAGAATGGGCAAGAAACTCCATAGTTAATCGTATTTTGTATACATTAATTATTTATTAGTACGTCCATAGTACCTTTGACAAACAGCGCTTTCATTACGTAGCATTTTAAATTAATGTTAACGTCGAAGAATATTACAACACGCTGCTCTGCAGAATCGACTTCCTATACCTACATATATAAAATTTCCGAATTATAGACAGAGGGCAGCTCTACCGAAGAGTAGAAATATCACGCAGAATCCTCCTCATATCAGCCGGGAGACATCCACTGCTGTTCAAAAGCCTCCTCCGTATATTACCGAAACACCCTGTCCTAGACCTATCGCAGATCCTTCTCAATAGACCTATGGGTTTTTAGAAACATAGGTTACCAACGGTGCAGTTCAAAGATGTACTGAAAAAAATTGAAAATAGTATGCTTAGATAGCTTGGTCATGTTGAGAGAATGAATGAAAGGCGACTAACAAAAGGTATTAACATGGCAGATAATGTAGTAACGGAACGTTACCAGACGTTTGACAGCTGTCATTGTGACAATGTCTTGACAGCTGTCATTGACACGTCAAATTAGATGTATGAAGTTAATAATATTATTTCAATATCAAATACAAAACAATACAGATAAATGTCGAAACGCCGCGGGAGGGGACGCGCTAGAAGGGTGATGTTCTTCAGAAAGGTCGGATGCGTAGTACTCGCAACCGACGTGCAATTATGACCAGGGCCTCAAGTCTGCTATTACAATAGTGTCAGAATGGTCTCGCCATTGTGAGTATTTGACAGTGTTTGTATGGCAAATCTGTCAAAAACTCACAATGAAGAGACCATTGCAACGTTTGTACATTAGTAGACTTGGCCCCCAGATGTATGAACGTAAACGAAATAAAAGGCGTATAAGAATCGTAGCTGCTGGCGTTCTGTAGTTTCTGCCTCCCCCCATGGGAAACCGGCGTTAGTTTATTCAATGCACCTTTACCAGTCGGTTTGCCAAGCATGATGCTGATAATCATAGACACCAACAATTCCTCACAACGACCGTTTCTTTGTTCACAGTCTTATCGGAATCGCACAACAAGTAGCTACAGTTACTTACTCGAATTTGCTTTAAAACGTTTTGCCCTAGTTTTATATGGATTGGCCCAACTAGGTCAGTTGCAGACCATAAAGACGAGCTGAAATAGGCAAAGGTATTATCTTTTACGGGTTAAACAGATCCGTAGCGAACTGCAGTTTAGCAGCATTTTTTTCAATATTATAAATGTGAATACCATGGAGCCGTTTATTATGTTACTAGCTTTTGCCCGCGGCTTCGCCCGCGTGGATGTCGGTTATCGCATAAAAAAGTACCCTATGTACTACCCTCTCCATATCCCAGGCTATATCTCAAAATTCTAACTTAATATTAATTTTAATGTGACTCACTATGTGTTTATTACCGAGCTGGTAATGAGTTGAACTATCGAACTAATGTGCACACTAATAGGGTTGAAAATAAAACCACAATTGTGTACTGATCTAAGCTGGTATATTTAATTAAAATTGCGAGACCCCAACCAAATCGCGGTAACGAAACCATAGCGAGATCTATTTCGACGTCAACGCCATCTATCGAGCTTGACATCAAACTTTTAACATTTCACAATAATAACTATGGTTTTATGGTTTCTTCATGAACACTATGTGAATAGAAACCGAAACAAATGATTTAATATAGTAAAAGTACTTATGTTCTGAACGTGAATGAGTCTTTACCTAAAGATAACAAACACAAAATCAAAATACGAAATTTCACTCAAATTCTTAAAGCAATCAATTGTACCAAATACAACACGAAATAAAATTGCGACACAAATAATAATTTTAGAATAATTTACGTAAGTACTAACTTTTCTCAGGGTCACGTTCGCAATTGGACGAAATGTTAGACATTTATTTTGTACTTGCAACACGATCTGGATGTAGAATTCGATTAATCGACTAATAATTGACCGGTTGACATTTTAGCGGGAACACCACTAAACGAACGAAAAAAGAAAACAAAATACGTCTATACTCTGTGGTCGTGTGGCGGTGTGACGCGATGCTTAATGTAAACATTCATCAAGGTTATACGTGCGTAAAGTAATGGATTCAATGAGAAAACGGTTTAATCTTAGAAGAATCTTATACAGAATTACTGAGAAATAAGTGTAGATTTCGTATTGAGTGTTAGTTTATCGAAAAGTGATAAATATGTCAGTGAAAAAGTAACGAAAGTTTTGGAATGCACAAATTTTGATCATAAGGCCGCCGTGTTTAGTAATGTTTTTATGATAAATATTCTTGTATACTGTTTGAAATACACGTAAGTAGCTAGCTTATTTATCTACGAACATAATTTGGCTAATAGCTACTGATATTATAGCGTATTGTTATCGTAATCGTATTTCCAAGAGTAAAATTCGGCAAACAAATACCTACAAAAAGTCAATAAAATGGATATAGTATGTTATCCTTAAGAGATAGACATATGCCATCGCGGACTTTTTTGAAGACCTTTTTATGATACACAATTCCACCATACATTATTTTGTTATATCTCAAAGGGTTTAGACAGCGTTTTCGTTGAAAGCTCCCAGACGGCTTATTTTTTTCCGACACCTCCAACAAATATCGTTAATTCATACAAAAATGCATACAAAAACATAACAAATTATATACTAAAACCTTCCTAGAGAACCAAGCTATCCATTGGTGAAAACAGCATGAGAATCGGTGCAGTAGTATTTGAGTTTATCGCGAACAGACAGACAGACAGACAGACAGACAGACAGACAGACGCGGCGGAGGACTTTGTTTTATAATATGTAGTGATAGTGATAGTGATAGTGATAGTGATAGTGATTATGAATTATGTTGACTTGAAAGAGCATGGCAGTTGAGAGTATGTCATGCTCACTTAAATGTCTCACTGATGGTGGCGTACAAAATGGTTGAGCTGGATGGTGCTGATCCATGCGTCATGTTCGTGAACGGGCGCCGTCAGTTGGAAACTGGTCATCTCTTGAATGCCAGGGCTTATTTTTAATATTTAATTTTATATTTTGAATTGTTTTATTAGTTTTTACATTGTCTCACATATGTATAGAGGCAACAAGAATAATGTACCCAGCATTTTGTAATATCTTGATTTAAAAGAGTGTCCTTGGAGTTTCTTGCCCGTTCTTCTCCGTAGTGATCTACGTATTGGAATGGGCATCTAGCTTCAACTTTCTTTCTGACTAACTGACCGTCTCTTTGAAAATTCAAAAGTGCCTGTAAATGGTTTAATTGAAATAAATGTTTTGAGTTTGACTGCGTTACAAGTGTGACGATAAGGGCCAGTTCCCCGGACGAAAATTAATGTGACAAATTGTCAGGCGGGCGTAATCTGCTGTGGTTGGCTGTTAAATATGTCATTCAACCACCCAAGTAGGCACTTTGTGTAAACTATTTCATTGACACTCTCGAAACGGTGAAGGAAAACATCGGGAGGAAACCGGTATGTCCTAGAACCAAAAATTCGAAGACATGTGATATCTACTAACTCTCACTGGGCCCGTGTGTTGGATTGTGGCCCATTCCCTCTCACAAAGAGAAGGCCGGTGTCCCAGCAGTAGAAATAGTACCGTAGAACTAACGTTTCTATTTGGATTTTCGGGGGTTAATAGGAATAAAGTAAATATAAGATTTGAGTTGACATAAATTTTGACAAGAATTCTACCAAAACACCATAGACAGCTTTTATTTTATTTCTGGTCTTGTTTACTTTTACAATTTTTCGTACGAAGATCACAATTCGAATTTATGTCAATTCTTTCATCATTGCTTTGTTCCAAATAACCCCCGACAATCCAAATAGCCCTGTTCTACGGTACCTATACGCTGATTATGTTATACCGTATAAAGGAATCTAATTTATTAGGTGTCTAGACTTTGTTAACTTCGCTCGATTATTTTTTTGGCCGTCGTGGTAATCATGTACCTAACTATTGGTACAATATAGGAACCGGGCGAATGAAACACAAAGCGGACTAGTTCCCATCATATAAATATTCAAGACAAGCAAATGTCACATCACTCTCAAAAGCGATACCATCTTTGAGTCAAATAAATAAAAAGAGCCCTTCCATAATTCACGGACCGCCCAGACGGCAATAACAATCACTGCTGTTGGCAACACCGCGGACCTTCATTTTTACGAGTGGCAACACTGCTTTGATGTGCCGCGCAATTTGCATTTAACGCCATTTTATGTTGATCTGACAGCGAGTCGAGTGTCAGATTTTAAAATGGTTCGTGTAATTTTATTGTTGTTTGAAACTAGCTTATTTTTTCTGCGAGGAATTATCTTATCTTGATTGAATGTATGATAAGTTTCATGAGTGTTCTTGCAAAACTGGTTGAAACCTGGCAAACTATGTAATAATACCTAAACGTGTCCGCAGTCCACAGAATTTTATGTTAAGGTTTTGATATTTTTACCCGACTACCCCAGAAGGAATGTTTTTCGAGAGTAAGTATGTATGTCTATTAGACATGTGCGTTTTCGTAATTAGTTGCTAACGGATATGTAACCGATATTCAGTTTTCATATCGATATCGAAAACCGTTTTCAGATATCGATATCAGTAGTACGATTTGCACAAGTAACTGAAACGAACGAAACGCAAACTCACACTTTTACCGTTAATACATTGATATAAGTGCTTTCGTTTTTTAAAGTTCAAAAATAATAAATTTATCAGTTTAGCTTCTTGTAAGTACGACGATTTCCCTTCATGCTTTAATTTAGGCTTAGGACTAGCAGAAAAAGTTTTTGAAAACATACTATAATTATGTCAATTATTAAAAGCTAACTTTTCTGGCGCATTTAAAAATCGTCTTATTTACAATGATTGAATATTATTATTTTTTTTCTACGTTATTGATTGATTCATTCTGGATGAATTAAGAATTTGCATTTAGAAATGCGATAGGTATTAATTTAAATGTTTTATACACACACTAAAAGTTTTATATTACTTTTTATTTACAATAAGTAACTAAATACAAACTATAAAACTAAAAAAAGGCAAAGAATTATAGTTAAGTAGGGCACGTGTCACCAAGGTCAAGTGCAACTCAAAACAAAACTGTCTAAAAAATACAAATCAAAATTCATTCGATGCAATTTCTTATTCCAACAACATAAATTCAACCTTAAATCTATTGAACGTAGGGCTAGTTTAAAGAATGAATTTCTCCCTGATATCGAGTAGCCGCCGGAAAGTTGCTAACTTATGGAATATTTGTTGTAACTAAATAAATAGAAACTAGACCTTATTGCTAGCGCGTTAGGATATAGATATTACGCACGCACTATTATTAACCAAATAACCAATCACTAGCCGAAGTTACGTAATATTCGCTTCATCACTTTTACGCCAGTAAAACATTGAATGGTAAGACAGAGACAAAGCGAATAAAAACCGTCGATGTCATATCGCTCGTGATGTGAAGTTTGCGTTTTGTTCGTTATTACTTATTCGACATTATTCGTAGTTCGTTCTCGTTGTTGCGCTTTGGATAAGCCATAGCTCGATGAAGTTTTTGTGAAAACGGTTATGTATATTTAGATATCGATATGGTATGATAATAAACACATATCCGATATAAGTTACGTTTTGATATATCGAACCCATGCCTAATGTCTATTTCTTTGGCACGCTTTATAGCTTAAACGGCTTGATGGATTTTAACATATGAGGTGTCGTTAGATTCGTCTTAATTGTGGGAGTGACATAGGCTGTATAATATCTATATGTATGTTGCATCTGCAAATACAAAAAAGGGAGGCGAAGTATTTTTTTAAATAAATTACAACAATGTTGGTACCTATCAAATAAAAGCTAGTAATGAGACAATTCAAAATAATAACAATAATTATATATATAATAATCAAAATAAAAGTTAGAAAAAAAAAACCCAAATCATTTAAAAAAAACAAAAAACCCGACTAAAACCGTAACTGAAAAGAGAAAAACAGGCATTATAATCTATAGGTAATGGTGCCGATACCCTTGTTCACAAACTAAACTAAATATAAGTTCAGTGCATCTTTTTCTTTTTATTTCATTAAGAAAAGGACAGATGATAATTTTTTTTTTGCCTGTCAAATTAATCAGCACCTGTCACTACTCCATACAATAGTTTTTCTCTTTTCAGTTATGTTTTTGTAGTTGGGTTTTTTGTTTTATACTACTACACTGCTACTACTGCTACTGTATCATCCCACCGCTGGGCAAAGGCCTCTCCCTATAAATTCCAGTATTTGCGATCCAGAGCTAAATGTGGACCACTGGTCGTTTGTTTAGTTCAGCTCGTCCCGCAATCTTCTACGGGGTGTGCCGCGACGCCTTATAGTTTTAGGGTTCCAAATAGTGACTATTTTGGCACACAGCTCATTGGGCATGCGGCAGCCTAGTCCCACTTCAACTTTGTGGCTTTTTAAGCAACGTCAGCAATCTGTGTTTTGGAGCGCAGTGTGTAAATTGTTCGCCAGACGGCGCTAGTAATTTTTACGAAGTTTTGTAGAGGTGGGGTGCGGCACAGAGGGGACGGATGCTCAAGGTTATTTTAGAATACTGCGCTCCATCGCACGTTAGCAAACACTTTTTTTTTTCATGGAGAAATATGCACGCATACTACACTACCACGGGGAGGCAGTGCAGTTATTTGGGACTCCAACCCACTAAAACTCCACAGTGCCCTCTGCCGCTTATGGCGGGAACACGGAAACTTGAAATCGTCCGCGAACCCGTCGCGGCCTCCTCTGGGGAGTAACCCCCATCACCGGCGCACCAGAGCACACTGCGCGCCGTGACCTCCCCAGGGACCAAACCAGCACAGGGGCGCCAGACGACCCCGTGTCTAGGCGTCCTTGGTCCCCCTGCGACGGGTCAGATCAGTGGCCCCGCCGCCTACACTTTTCGGCCACAGAGGATAGGGAGAGCAACTTGAGTTTGGGCTTTTGAATTTTTGAAGACCAAGTTGGGATCCATATGTCAAAATGGGAAGAATGCATAAGTCCATAATAAATTATTCGCTTTAGTGACAGAGTGAGGTTTTCTTTCATGTTTTAGATAACTATACTTCATTTATTACGAGTATAACATTAGACAAATAACTGTTCTCACCCTTTCGTTATTTCGATGTAAACGTTTAATAAACTCCGTTATTTCACGATAAATACAAAGCAATGTAATCTATTTACCATTTACATTTAAAAAATAACTCTAAAGTGCAGTAATTTCTAGTACATTATGATATAAGTGCGGTAAGTTGAAAATTACAGCCGAGGCGATATTGCTAGCCCGAGCCGTAAGTGAGGGCTACAAGAAAGCAGAGGCTGTAATTATCAAAGCGCACGTATGTCATACGACGTTTTATAACATATTTGCGAGGAAATAAATAAAACTCGGACTTTCTCAAACGAATAAATCTTTAATCACTTGTTAAAGCAGTTAGAAAAATTTTTTAGTTTGTGAATAAGGGAATCGGCACCAATGTCATAGTAGTTTCGCTGTGCCATTTTCCTAACTCTACTGGATCAAGAAGAAATAATGAAAATAATAACTGTACTGAATAATATAATATCTGTGAACACCATATTTAATGAAGACTCGGAAACCTTACCGTTACATTATTAAATGTGAAAATTATTTATTAAATAAATTGCAGCAAAATAACTATAATCATGTTACGAAACGGATAGGGTTGCTAACTCTGTGATAGTTCTGATTCAAGTTTTTCGAGTACCTATAACATCATGCCTGGTGCCCAAGTCTGCTAATTTTATAAATTCGTCACTCCAACACGATCCCATTGTCATTTTGCTAAAAGTTCGTAATCTGCAAAATTCATAATGGTCGATCATTGGTCGGTCAATGGTCTCGTAATAGAATTGTATTACAATGGCATTTTTAACATTTATTCATGCCAGATTTCATTTATATATATTTTTACTTATTATTTATTAGTGTTATAAGCAATCTGAAGTAGTAGGAAGTTGGAAGTTTAGTAGGAAGTTTCATTTGTCATTATGTACGAGATTACCAATTCTTTCAATGGAGTGTCAGTGGCTGACCATTGGAAAGTCATAATGACGCCATTATATTAGTAGATTACCAAACTTGTCAAAATCAACAATAATGAAATCAATGATAGACCATTCTGACACTATTGTAATAGCAGGCTTGAGGCCCTGGATAGTTAATCGCTATTGTTTCTAAAATGTGTTATCTGTATTATAATATGTTATTATATTACACACACACACACACCCTTACACACGTTGTCAACATCTCTATATCTACTTTCCTATCGCAGGTATGCTGGAAGAGATTTCATTAGAAATAAGCATCACCTTTGTACGTATTTTTCTGTTCCTTTCTTCTTGTCTGTTTATATGTGTGTACATAAATTGTTAAATAAATAAATAAATGTCAAAATAACAGCTTTTTTCTAAATGACTCATCATCATCATTTCAGCCGAAAGACGTCCACTGCTGGACATAAGCCTCCCCCAATTGGGAGGGGTTTGCCATAATCGCCACGCTTGGCAGGCGGGTTGGCGATCGCAGTATGGTGTTAATAATGCATAGAGAACGCTGCTGCCCATTCTCTAGTAAATCCCTTAGTCGCCTTTTACGACACCCACGGGAGGAAATGGGGTGGTGCTATTCTTTACGTCCGGCACCACACGGTACCTTTACGTCCGGCACCACACGGTAGGTACCAAAATGATTATGAAAGTTTATACGGTACGTAAAACAAAGAAAAAAACGGGCTCAATCTGCCAAACGGCTGGACCAATTTTGACGAGACTTTCACTGGCAGATAGCTGATGTTATAAGTAGTAACTTAGGCTACTTTTATTTTTAGAAAAAGCAACGCGAGCGAGGCAGCGCGCTGCAGCTAGTATTTATATTTTAGAGAACCGTGAAAACTATACTATCTAAAATCCAAAGACGAAAAAAGAATAGACGGCTTTTGTTTCATCTGTATAATCTTTGTTCAAAGTACTGTGATTGTGGACAGTGCCCAACAAAGCTACTGTTCTCCGAATTTTCTATTTCATACTAAAACTACTGTTCCCTGAATTGATCACTTTATTGGAATCCCAATGTTTTATTATTCACGATTTTGGATTCAGTGTACTCGTATGTACAGTGGCGAGCACATCAAGCTACACCATACTGCCAAATTTCTCCAAACGATTTTAAGCTTTCAAAAGCGAACATTTTACAGTTTGTGGTAACTTGATTTTACTTGATGGGCTAGCCACCGTACGTGTTGTCAAAATCTCTAGTCTATTATTATTTGGTACTAGCTGCTGCTCGCGGCTTCGCCTGTGTGGCTTTTTTTTTAAGTACCTAGCCTACGTTACTCCTTATAATTATAACATCAGCATCTGTCAATCCTCACTAATCGGTCCAGCCGTTTCGGAGAGAAGCCGGACCAAACAGACAGATAGACAAAAATAAAAATTATAAATCCATCATCATCATTTCAGCCGAAAGACGTCCACTGCTGGACTTAGGCCTCCCCCGAAAGGGGGGGAATTTGCCATAATCGCCACGCTTGGCAGGCGGGTTGGCGATCGCAGTACAGTGTTAAAAATGCATAGAGAACGCTGCTGCCCATTCTCTAGTAAATCCCTTAGTCGCCTTTTACGACACCCACGGGAGGAAATGGGGTGGTGCTATTCTTTACGTCCGGCGCCACACGGTACCAAATCCATACTTCCGTATTAATATTATAAATGTGAAAGTAACTCTATCTGTCTGCCTGTTACGTTTTCACGCCTATACCGCTGAACCGATTGTCATAAAATTTGGCAGAGATTGTATATGGCCTGGGATATAGAGAATATGGGGCATAGGCTACTTTTTTCGCGATAACCGACATCCATGCGGGTGGAGCCGCGGGCAAAAGCTAGTACTGTATATACTTTCAAATGCATTTGTTAAAAACCTGTTATTTTGATTTACAAACAGACACTTCTATTTTATTTATTTGTATAGATACGTACTTCTTTGTTATCACCACATGGTTATTTATTTACTTTTGATACAGCATTGGTCTTTCCAAGTAGAAATGTGCAGCTGATGCTGATATTTCCATCCTTTTTCGGTCAGATTTTGTCTCCTCTTATTTCTATGTCAAGCACGCTTCGTGACATGAATTTATTTGTTTCCTCAAGGCTTAACACCAGTTGAATATGTGCAAAAGAAAGAAAACATCCTGTTTAAATCTTTTCTTAGAGTTTTGTACTGGGCCATGTTTTTTTATTTTATACGCTGCTATATCTTGACTCAGTTAAGAGCCATTTTACGTTTTCGCGCGAATATCTAAGATTTTAGTCGCCTAATTTACCATCTTAGTTAATTCTCTGGTATTGGTGAATATATGTAAATAATAGATGATTCTTTCGTATTGACACTTCATGTAACACATTTACAAAAACTTATTTGTGTACTTTGTAGTTATTAATCTCCCAGAACTAGTTTACTGAAAAATCAGCGCAGAGGCAATTTCAGACTCCTATTTCTATAATTAATATTTATAAATTTGACTGAAAAAAATACACAAAGCATCAGACATATAGTTTTGTCGACAAATGAAGTACTAGAATTTCGATTATTAATAACATTAATAGGTAAAAAAAATAAAGACTTAGGACAATTTTTACGATTTATTCGCAATTATATTGCGATTTTTTTGTTTGAATAAAGCGTAATTACATTTTAAAAATCATCTCAAAATGAACTATGTTCTTTAACAAATCGAATTCTCAAGTTTGATTAAAATCCCTTCATTTAATTAGCCACAATATCCTTTTTTTAAACACTCTAAAAAAGAATAAATTGCGATGCACAAGTGGGCACCGTTTAGTACAGCGCGAGCGCCCATCGAGGAAGGACCTGTGCTACTTTTTCCCGCATCTCAATTGTCGAGTGCTCATATCGTAACCGTGATATTATACTACGAGCACAACATTTTGATGCTTCCCAAATTGACTCGTTTTTACGAAGATTGCGTATTGCCGGAAATTATAGACCCTAGAAAAGCAAGATCAATGCCTTTACGACAAATATTTATTTAACGTAAGTGATAGTCATTATTACTTGACATTATTGTCAAATAATAATGACCAACACTTATATTTTGTACGATGTGATTGTTTTCCTGTTCATTTTTATTATATACTTTCAAAACATATATTTGTATTTTTTTATTAGTCTAGAAAGCTTTAGTAGACTGAATAAATAAAATAACTTTTTTAATCAATCTCTAAATACCGCATTATTATTATAATGGCTCAAGATTATTTAGTCCGTCTCGACACTCGCGTTACACTGCTTAAATTGTGTATGTGTGGATAGTTACGCTCACATACACAGCGCTGCCGTCTTTTACCTAAACTCGAGCGTTAAAATTTTGTGAAATGGCTCTTAAGTATAGTTCGCGTCATGTAAAAAGACCGCTGGCCAGCGTACAACTGTAACCGTTGTATATATAGATCGTGTCACGTAATAAGAGCGCTGCCGCTGGCCAACCGCACAACCATACCATACCATTTTTACGTGACACGATCTATACAACTTTACAGTGCGACATAAAATAGTATAAAATTAGAAATTCAATGAGGTCGCCACTTTATACGTACAGTGGGTGCCACGAAAGATGAGACTTGACCGCGCCTCTCGCGCCCTTTCCATCGCCTCGATGACGACCGATCCCGTCCCGCGCACAGAACTCATACCGCTAGAGACCTAAAATCGTGGTGACACGTGGTGTGTCAAGTCTCATCTTTCGTGGCGCGCATTGTAACTGTCACATTTTTTGACGTAAAATGCTTAAACATGGCAACAATTTAGTAGTTTTTAGTTCCATTTGATTAAATTTCTACTATTTTATGTCGCACTATACACTTGTGCGGTTGACGAGCGGTCTTTTTACTTGACGCGAATTATACTGATTGTTACTTGATTATTTGCAACTGGCAACCCTGTTCCTAATCAGAAGTGGAACATTTCGCGTCGCGGCGTGGCGTGTTCCCTGCCCATTCACGACCAGTTTGGGCCATTTGTCACTGTCTGCTACCATGACTCGCTCGTGGTGAATTTACTTACGATTTTACTGTTAGCAGTCGCAGAAGTTTTGCTAACAAACATTGTTTGGCGGGGAGAAAGAAAAATGTTCAGGAGGTTGTTTTAAGGCACGAAATAAGGACTTTTGCTTTCTTGCCTTTGCGTGTAACGAAGTAATTTGTTTTGTAAATAGAATACAGTGAAAAAAAAAATTAATGAAGTATTCAAACGTTCTCATAGATATTCTTTTGTTTTTTTAATTGGCAGAATTAAACGAAGGTCGGTTGTAAGATGAAAGAATAAATCCTAACGGAAAACTACTAGTTGATTGTATAATAACAGCCTTACGAAGTAATTCATCACACCACTTGTTTATCGCTCTTTATAGATCAGGCGGAGCATATAAATCGACAAATTATGCTTATAACTACACTTTGTTAATTGAGATGTGCCTGTTAAATAAATAATGCGGACAATATAATGGTTTATTGAATAAGCTTGCCGACCTACTTATCTGAACGTGTGGCGAAATGTATAACTAAAATGACATTCTGGTTTTGACAGATGTTTCACATCTTCAAGCAAGCATGTGCGCTTGCGCGACTATAAAATAAAGTATCCAATAGCGTTTTTAGCCCCACATATTATTATTAGATGAGCAATTCATTAATTACCACCTTGATTAATTTACATAGAATTACCTAAAGTTATCTTACATTAAGTTGTAATAATTGTAACCGTAATTAAGGGTTTGTTTTACAACACAATTAAACTTCGCCGTTCGTTATCACGCTATGTTTGACTATGGTAACTATTATTTACCCAGTCCCACAATTTTGTTTTACAACGTTTTATTTTATTACAAAAACAAAGAAAACAAAGTTTGCTTCAGTAAAATCTGTTCCTCTGAATTCAAACATTTTAAAAAATAGGTTGTTAATCGATTACCATAGACAACTGTCAATCGATATAAAAATAATTCAATCGAACACACTTTATTTAAAATTTAAAAGTAAACAATGTTTATTAATTACATAGCCAGTACCACATCAATATGATCAGTATTCATAATCCATTGCCTGCGACTGCACTTCGCTGGCTGAATACTGATGTCTTTGCCTGGGCCACTGGGACTTGGGAATATCCACTGAGCTGGAAACTGGGGAACTGATTTCACTCTTGTTCGGAGTTTGAAAGTGAGTTTATGTCAGCTGTTACGCTTAACTGTGGGTAGATGGCTACTGACCAGGGGAACTCAACCTTTTGCATGTGAAATGGTTTTATTTGTTACACACGTTGGTTGGCGTCCAAGCCTCAGTATGTACGCTGTGGCTTGTTTGATAGGTATTTATATTTATCTGCTAGCCTTATAAATTATAACTATTTAAGTGTACATATATGTATTTTGAAATATAAACATAGAAACGTTGAACGTTCACGTCAGATCTATTCGATAATCACAAACGACTTATTCTGTTCTTCTATGGCTGGAAAGACCGCACGTTTCGAAGATCAAAAACCTGATGATGGTCTTGTGTAACTTTAGTTTAAGGTTGAGTATCTCTGGCATTCGAGAACTGTTATATTCTGTCAAAAACAACCAATATCCTAGATTGTTGTTCCGTGCAAGACGTCAAATCCAATCGGTTGTAACATGAATTTGAGATACCTTACCACAATGCTTACACCGAAACCTAGTCTACAAGTGCTTGTAGACTAGGTTCGAATGTCTATGGTGTGCACCATAGACAACGGAACAGAGTTTCTAGTTATGTTCTGCACTGTTTATTACTTGTTAATGGTTTGGCAATTGGTGGTAATTTATGGGTAGACTGTATGAGTAGGCTGGATTATTGCTTGCGTGAGAATTTACGATACTAAAACAGCTGTTGGAGTTGGTATTTAAATGATAAACTCATCTTTGAATAGAACGGAAATAATTAAATTAAGCCTCTAGCTGAGACTACAGACGTGTATTTTCAGTCATTTGTGTATGTACCTAAAGGAAATGAAGTATCTCCTAATAGTAACCTCTTAGTCTGTAATTTGTTTTACTGCAGGGCGAAGGCCTCTTCTGACACAAAGATAAGAGTTACCGCATTGAACAGTGTGCTTGAACCTGATGGTTTTGTCTAGGAATGACTAATTCGCGAAATTACTACATAGTCTATAATTGACCAAATCTTGGAATGTACAATTCTATAATGGACTGATTCTAAAATGACCGTTTTTTAAAAATTAATTAATTTTATTAGATATATTAAATAATAAAAATATAAATAAAATAAAATAATTATAAAAAATACATAAATTATAATTATAATAAATAAAAATTATAAATTATAATTATATTATATTTATTTCATAATTTTCTAATACCTTTTATAAAGTTTCATATTGAGACACGAAGCAACAAAATACGATCTAGAGGAATGTGGCTGTTTTTCTTTAGATCGAATTTTGTTGCTTCGTGTCTTAATATGAAACTTTAAAAAAGGTATTAGAAAATTCTAGACACACTTACCGATATAGTTGATTGAGCCGTTTTTCATAATTCCTTCTCAGTCACGAGATAATAATTATGTTTTTAAAGGGGTGGCACTAGTAGACCGGTGACAACCCTCTTCATTTTCCCTATCATCGATTATGGTGATGTGTTTCATTTCTTGACTCTACCACTCTAGTTATCTAGCCCCCCACTTCAGTACGTACATTTGTGTCAACCACAATAAAAATCTACGATCATTATAGTTATTTATGCAACTGTTGTATAATACCTATACTCCATTTACTTTAGCATTAAACAAATAACGGCTAAATAACGACAGTTATTGTGTAATATTGTTGAAATTACTGCACTTTAGAGTTATTTTTTTAATGTTAATGGTAAATAGGTTACAGTGCTTTGTATTTATCGTGAAATAACGGAGTTTATTAAACGTTTACATCGAAATAACAAAAGGGTGAGAACAGTTATTTGTCTAATGTTATAATAAATGAAGTATAATTATTACAGTTGCATACAAGACTTTATCTACACCCATGACATGAATCCTCTATAAAAGGTTCTGAAACAGTTTTGCAATACTAATATCGAACAAAAATGGCGGGATACGACGCTATGGTATAGTATAGTGAATCGCGCGTGCGTGACAATGTTCTTTTTTTGAAATTCATAAAGATACCACGAATTGAGTAGTGAGAATGGAAGGGAGGATGATGATCCCTTCCTTACTCATCAAACAGATGAGTAAGGAAGGGATCATCATCCTCGTAAAAGCAAAGGAGTTGCATTATGAAATTCAGTACAACATTCTATCTCCCGTTTGGATGCTATTATGGTTACTATGCACTATGACACCGGGTGTTTTAATGTTGGCAATAAGCTAACTGTTTCAGAAACTTTTATAGAGGATTTATAGCATGGGCGTAGATAAAATAAATAATCGCCTTCTTCAATATCATACGTTTGTTAGCACATTGTTAGAGCCAACAAGAAGGTATAAAACCTCTTTTTATATTTCTTTATTATTATTCTTAATTTAAAATATTTTATATTCTTATCTTCTTTTGTTTTTTACTTCTATATGTGACATCTCATGTATGCAAAAAGCTAAATAAATCTTTTATAATATTTCATTATTTTTTTGCTTATGTCTAATCATGATTAAGTATAATCAACATAAAATAGCGATGAAGTCATGTCGCTAAAAGTTAAGCGTGGGAAGAGCATTACTTGATATAAACTTAACAGCACTCGTCTTATGCATGGTAACACATTACATAATGATCCTGTGTTCTTTCTGCATTCAAAGTAGGTACCTGTTTAATCTATACAAATAAATAAAATTGAAGTGTCAGTTTCTAATGTCAAAATAACAGCATTTTACTAAATGCGTATGAAAGTAAATAAGGTACTTGTTACAATTTTTTTTTTACATTTTTGTCTTTCTGTTTGTGCCGGCTTATCTCCGAAACGGCTGGACCGATGTTGACGGGACTTTCACTGGCAGATAGCTGATGTTATAAGGAGTTACTTTGGAGTAACTACTTTTATTTTATTTTTAAAGCCACTTGGGCGAAGCTGCGGGTAGCTGCTAGTAGGTAGAATAAAAGTGGTAAAACGTTGAATTAAGTGTTAAAAGATATTGCATTAATAATGTAAGTATTTTCCTCACGATATTCTGTTTTAGTTTTCTCAAAAAAAAAAAAAAAAACAACCTCTCCGTAAACAATGAACTTTAAAAAAGATGGAAACAAGATTTATGTAACTTAATACTACCAACAATCTCATGCAGTCTAAAGCAAAAGTCTTTATTGTTAAATTTAAGAAGATACCTCTAACTGCATGAGATTGTTGACGACATTTTGATTTTATTAAATTATAATATACCATTACCCAGTGACACTCGCAATAAAGACGAATTTAACGACATATCATTCATCAAAATTGATTCAGCCGTTTAGTATTGACGAGGGAACATAGGAACGGACATACGTATATATACAGGTCAAATACACAATTTTGGCTTCGCCGCATTTGGCTAACATAGAGCCCTGATTTGTAACAGTGGTTAGATAAAATAATTATAATTATAATTAATTTATAATTTGCATAACATAACATCACGCCTGTACTCCCCAAAGGCTAAGGCAGAGATGTACCAATAGTACACCTACATTCCGCCTTTTTAACCGACTTCAAAAAAGGAGGAGGAGGATCTCAGTTCAACGGAATCTTTATTTTTAATTTCGATACCTCCCACGCAAAAAGTCGTAACATGTTTTTTTAGTAAAATGAGATTTTAGTATTATAATGTAATCCATACTAATATTATAAATGTGAAAGTAACTCTGTCTGTCTGTCTGTCTATCTGTCTGTCTGTCTGTATGTTACGTTTTCACGCCTAAACCGCTGAACCGATCGTCATGAAATTTGGCAGAGATTTATAGCCTGGGATATGGAGAAGGACATAGGGTACTTTTTTACGCGATAACCGACATCCACACCACACCGATATCCAAAAGCTAGTATTATATAAATACTACACATTCTTAAACGATATTTTCATATTTTCACTATAAACCAAGTTTCTAACCTGCTAATAGTCTTATCATATTATTTTTTGCGGCTGATCAACACAAAGATGACGTTAAAATCTCTCTGCTGAAAAATCACAAATTTAAACATAGGACCTTATGCGCGGGAGGTGTCGATTTGTGTTCTATAAAGGTAAACAAACAGGCGCGATACGCGACGCGACAGAAAGAGAGCGGTCTCTTTCTGTCGCGTCGCGTGTCGCGCCTGTTTGTAGGACCCTTAATTTGCTAGGTGAAGGATTAACTTCCTGACACTGGTGCAGATTCCCTTGTTCACAAACTAAACTAAATTTAAGTTCAGTGTGTCTTTTTCTTTCTATTTCATTAAGAAAAGGACAGAAGATAAGTTTTAGTTTAGTCCTGTCAAATTAATCAGCACCTGTCACTACTCCATACAAGTTTAGACGTGATTAAAAACTTGCCTACTAAAATTACGTCAAGCGCTGATTAATTTGACAGGACTAAACAAAAATTTATCTTCTGTCCTTTTCTTAATGAAATAGAAAGAAAAAGATGCACTGAACTTAAATTTAGTTTAGTTTGTGGACAAGGGAATCGGCACCATTGTCTATTTCCAAACCTTACAACCTACCTAAAAAAAACTAGATTCAGAAGCAACTTAGCTTCCTTCAAGAAAAAGTAATCTTATCGTATCCAATATTTGGTTTTGGATATCTTTTGGGAATTTAAATAAAGATGGAACGGATCAAGACATGATTGTGATTTAAGACTTAGAAAGAAAGATCACCTCATTGTGTCCCCTGGGTGTCGTATTTTAATGTAATGGTAAGTCTGATGGATGAGTAGACTGCAGTCAAGTGGAACCCTTGTTTACCTTTGCATGTTACGGATACACCTTCGATCACTGTGAGTGTTAAAACAAAAAATAAAATATTAAAATACAGTTTGCTGCCGGAAAAGCAATTTTCTTTACAGTCGATTATATTCAGCAAAAAAATAAAAAAAAATAACTATCAAGTACCTAAGTAATGTCAAGTATTTTGTGTGTACATAAATAAATACTAAAACAAATCTACCTGAAAAATAACATAAATGTAGGTATCGCTGATGCGTTAACAGCAGACACAAATCGCATTTCCAAAAAAGGTTTAATGCCTTATTCTCGTTTTTTTTTTTCCATATCGACCCCGTGGAGCGAAGAGTCACTAAGTCGAAAAATGCCCAAAATGTCACTAAAATCAACATTTTCTTGTCTAAACATCTGTCTCATCGTCATTTTTGTAGCTGCCCACGCTTTTGTTTTACGAAATGTGAAAAGTAAGTTAGTCAACCTTTTGTACCCCACACCGTAATGGGAGAAATAACTAATTTAGTCAAATTATTATACATTTATCGAAAATTTACATCACCCGAAATTAAAACGACTTGGCTACTTTTTCTCTTTGATTATCAATGCAAACATACGCCTTTAGGTAGTCTCAAAACCACTAAGATGATATGCTGAGTTTTTAAAGTCAGTTGTTTGCTAAAACACACAAATGCGAACATTAACTCACTCTTTATTTTTGAATTATTTGTACAATACTACAAAAGAGAACAATTAATTAGTTTGATGTTTTTAAATTTTCTCAATTATTAGAGATTTTCACGTGTTTTAACTCTTATAATATAAATTGTATTTTATTTCCTTCAAATTAAAGCTAAAAACATAAAGATATGTAACGGCAAGCCAAAGTTATAACGATTTTTATTTTCAAAAACTTTAACTCACATTATCTCAAAACACGATTTTTCGACTTAATGACTTTTCGCTCTACGAGGACGATATACGCCTTAAATGGCGGCTAACACTTTGTATGCTACAAACAAAGAAAACGGAAGATCTTAGCGAGCACAAAGGAATAAAAAACAACATTCTACAACATACCTAGTAAGAACATAACTTGCTAATTACTGTTTTGTAACAAAGACAAAATTGATCTACGTTAGGATGTGCATATAAATCTCCTCTTTGGTTTCAACTGGGTTTATTTGCATAAAATATTCGTGCTTGACCGTACAATAAAGAAAATCTGCTGTTGCAGATTCAATTATGTAGTACATACTAATTCCATGCTTAGGATCTATCAGAGGAATTGGGCATAGATACTCAATTCTCTTCATTTTTTTTTTTAGTGCTTCGTAATTTTTAACAGCCGCATGGGTCAATCTTCAAGGTTAAGCAAGGCCTGTTGAGGTCTGTCCGTAGATGGGTGACCATCCATTACATACCGAGATCCCTTCGTACCTCGGAAAACACATTAAAGAGTTGGTCCCGGCTGACGTTCGTGGATCTTTGACAGTCGTTACGGGTCGTCAGAAGCCCGAAAATCTGACAACCAGTCTTGCCAAGGGGTATCGTGTAACCCTGTAACGGTTGTGGAGGTCAGGTATGTAGTCGCTTCATGTAAAATACTGGTATTCAGTTTCATCCGGTTAGACTGGAAGCTGACCCCAATTGGGAAAACGCTAGGCAAATGATACTTTTCTTTTTTCGAAGATGTCTAAAACTTCTACTTTTTCAGAATATTTTTCAGATGCGGTCAGAGTTTTATACTGCGTAACTAACTCTTGTTTTTTTTTTGTTTGCAGGTAATAATGAAAGCGGATCGATGAAAATTAAAATAACTACCTACACAGCTTGACCGATAAGTAAAATAATTTATGAATAGTTTTAACTTTCCTAGGTTCTTTTTAAGAAGTTATTCGATACTAAAGAAAATATTTACCTTCAGACTGGCTCAGTAAACAATAAGTTTGATATTGGTGCCGATTCCCTTGTCCACAAACTAAACTAAATTTAAGTTCAGTGCATCTTTCTCTTTCTATTTCATTAAGAAAAGGACAGAAGATAAATTTTAGTTCAGTCCTGTCAAATTAATCAGCGCCTGTCACTACTCCCTACAAGTTTAGAAGTGATTAAAAACTTGCCGACTAAAATTGCGTCAATTTACGGCAAGCGCTGATTAATTTGACAGGACTAAACTAAAATTTATCTTCTGTCTTTTTCTTAATGTAATAGAAAGAAAAAGATGCATTGAACTTAAATTTAGTTTAGTTTGTGAACAAGGGAATCGGCACCAGTACCTACCTATGTTAAGTACACAAGTAAAACTTGTTAGGTACTCATTAGAACCTTAAGAAAACTACGCGGTCTTAACATTTAGCCAGCTAGCAAGGAATGTCCTTATGAATTAAACATGGAAACCCATTACGAACTACATTAGTGATTTTAAAAAAAAAGCTTTTCTCATCATGACCGATGACGTAACACAACGGGTGCGTTCATAGTTTAGCAGTGCGTTCTTATTAGAGCTGTATTTAACACATTTCAACGTTAATTGGTGCGTTCAGTTTTGGCGCCATTCGACAGACGTTCAGGGCATCAAGTCTGCTATTACAATAGTGTCAGAATGGTCTCGCCATTGTGACTATTTGACAGTTTTTGTATGGCGAATCTGTCAAAAACTCACAATGAAGAGACCATTCTGACACTATTGTAATAATAATAAATAATAATAAAATTTATTCAAAAATAAAAATTGGAAATATACAGTATAAATCTTAGAAATAATGTAGGTATTACAAAGTATGATGCCTGTACTAGGTTAAACCTGTATCACAGGCGACATTAGTTCTTACAATTACTATTAGGACAACAGATTTCTTAACAAATATTTGACATAAGTTTTATGAATAGTGCAATAGTTAGTTAATTATGTTAATATATACTTAAATACTAATAATTAAGTTCTTAAACATGTAATTAATTTCTATATTATTTATGGAAAAAGTTGTTAGCACTTAGTTACACGATTATGATTGCGTCTGCAGTATTAATAATTATAATAGGTTGAAACAAATATTGCATAAATCACTTTAAAGGCATTTTTTGAAGCGATCAGCTAATTTGATTAGCCAGCAACAAATCGATGGTAAGTAGGACATCGCAGTGGTCAGGTATATTGTTGAGTCAGCAACAAGCAAAACGGAAATCTGGCCTCGAGTATGACGCACTAGGTGCCCTCATAATCGATGGAGTTAATATACCTGTACTCTGCTATTTTCCTTGCAGGGCATTCAGCGTCTCCCGTTTTGTGATCACTGGGCTTTTTAAAGCGTGAGCAACTTGCACATTTTGGGATATCGGCTTTCTTCGCACATTCGGACACCGAATGGCCTGCGTCACCACAGTGACCACACGTAGAAATGACCTCTCGGCAAGTTTTTGCTGCATGGCCATATTGCTGGCATTTATAACACCTTGTTACTAATGTAAAGTCCCTGACAGGACAGGACGTCCAATTAACAAAAAGCCTTGATTGAGGGATAAGGGCTTTACGTATATTGGCTGAAACTTCAACAACGTAGTTACAGGTCGTAGCATCTCTCTTCCCCGATTTGTGGCTAAGTTTTATCAAGGTCAAGAAGGATTCCAAGGACATCGCTGGTAACTTGTCGGCTACGTTTTGTTTGAAAATGCACCTGAACACCTCGTTTTCAGACAAGGCAGTCGGCACTCCTACAACCACGATCCGAGGTCTGCGCTTGCTGGGTTCGTCAGCGGTAAGTCCAGATGTGGAGAGCTGGACTGCGTGCTTCAGTTTATCAGCGTCATGTTTTGTCTCGGTACTGATAATTACACCTCCATTTTTGGTTTTCCGGACACCACGAACGTGCAGCTTCATTTGCTCGGGCCGTATGATCTTTTGGACGAGTTCTTTCGTTTCGTCACTTGATTTAAATTTATCATTAGGATAAATGGCAACAGAGCTTAGGTTATTGGGTCGTACAAAATCATTTGATCCCTTTTTCACCATATCGGCAAAAGAAGCATTTCTCGCAGAACCAGAGTCCTTTATCGTCTGCTTGAGGTCTGAAATATGTTCCGTCAGGTCGCGTTTTTCTTGGAGTTCATCAACCATGTTATATGCATGAATAGCTTTCTGCTTGAGCGACTGATATAGGACTGCCATTTGTGAGGTGCCAGAACCTACTTTACGGCATAGGGTAGAAATTTTCAATTTCTGCTCCGAGTTCAGTTTTCCTTCCGCGGCAATAGAGCAAACTTCGTGTAGGTGCTGCTCGATGGCCGACATCCATTTTTGAATCTCGGGCGTCGAAATAACATCAGCCGTGGCCGGCTTGAGGGCTGGGTTTGGCGTCGTCGTCTTCGATGGTGAGGCGGAGGGTTGCACTGGGCCCCTTGGATTAAAGGGGCTATTATCCATTTTGTTTTATAACAAGTTCACTATTTTATGTCCATTATTAACAAAACTACACACTAAGCAAAATTTAACATATGCATTACGACAGTAATGCACTAAAGGAGGTCACTATTATTAAATAAATGATTGATTAAATATTGCTAACGAACACGTCTGTGCGCTGCAAGTGCAAGTGCAGACTTGTAATAGCAGACTTGAGGCCCTGGGCCTCAATTCTGCTATTACAATAGTGTCAGAATGGTCTATCATTGATTTCATAATTGTTGATTTTTACAAGTTTGGTAATCTACTAATATAATGGCGTCATTATGACTTGCCAATGGTCAGCCACTGACACTCCATTGAAAGAATTGGTAATCTCGTACATAATGACAAATTAAACTTCCTACTAAACTTCCAACTTCCTACTACTTCAGATTGCTTATAACAATAATAAATAATATGTAAAAATGTATATATAAATGAAATCTGGCATGAATAAATGTTCAAAATGCCATTGTAATACAATTCTATTACGAGACCATTGACCGATCAATGATCGACCATTATGAATTTAGCAGATTACGAACTTTTAGCAAAATGACAATGGGATCGTGTTGGAGTGACGAATTTATAAAAATAGCAGACTTGGGCCCCTGGTTAATCGGATTATGATGTATCCCAGAATAAATCAGCTTTGTTAATACAGAGAGATTTCTATACCATAAAAAACAAAATCTTACGTTGGCAAAAATCCATCATATTTTTGAAGTGAAAACTTCATTAGACGCACTTTGCGCTCTTTCTGAACAATGAAAGAAACTGAGCCGTCAAACTCAAACTATGTTGCGGTGGGCTTCCAGTCTAACCGGATACAGCTGAATACAAATATTTTACATAGAGCGACCGCCTATCTGACCTCCACAACCCAGTTACTGGGTAACACGATACCCCTTTATAAGTCTGGTGGTTAGACTTTCGGGCTTCTGACATCTCGTAACAACTGTCAAAGATAACAACTGACAACCGGCATCAACGGTTTAACGTGTCTTCCGAGGCATGGAAACGGACGGCACGAATGTGGTCATGAGCACACACCGATATTTTTTATCACTTAGCTATGTAGAGACTTCATTACGAGAACTGGAAAAGAAAAATTAGATGGTCTAGAAATGTGGTGCTGGAGAAGAATGCTTGGGATTTCGTGGACAGAATTCCGCACAAACGTGTCCATACTCCAAGAACTCGGCATCAAACAGCGTCTAGCACTACCACTACTAGCGTACAGTCTCGAATACTGAAGTTCTTTGGGCATGTCTCGAGAAGGAATAATGACTCCATAGAGCGTCTAGTGGTGCAGGGCAGAGTAGAAGGTAATACGCCACGCGGGAGGTCACCGATTAGGTGGACCGATCAAATTAAATCCGCAGTTTTAAGCCCTGTTAGTGTATGCGCCAGACTGTCATCTAACAGAACCAGATGGAGGGAGATCGTGAGGCGAGTTACCACAACACCTGCGATTGGACAAAGCTCATTGTGACCACGACCGCTCTGTCAAGAGCGAAACGAAGAATAAGAAGATGTAGAGACTTATCATCTAGCTGGTTATGGCGACACAGTAGTTTTTTTTTAGCTCAAGCTCAAAGTTTTTTTTTTTTTTCAATGTAAAAGCTATAGTTTAATATTTGAAAAGGGCGCTGTCATGATGCCCAATCTTAACACGGAAAGTTATTTACCTAGTAAAGAATATATCTGATACTAAATCATACTGTTTGTACAAGTACGAGCAAATGCTTTAACTGTTGTTAAAGCAAAAGGTTTAAAACGTTCAACCATAAACGGGCCCTTGGAAGACTTTCTAAAGTTTGCAAAAGTAATTCACAAGTCGCCCTGAGGTACGGAAAAACGTGAGATAGGAATCAGTAAACATAATTTGATGTGACGATGTTATATGCTAAGGTTAGGACGCTATGCCTATTTAGAAAGATACGTCAGCAGAAAAAAGTATTTAAGTTTCGTTCCAGATACGTGCAATTTTTTTACTTTGGGACAGTTTAGTCGTTTATCTTTAGACTGACTGGCATAAACCTCACTTTAACAGGGCCTTCTATGCATTGTTCATCCTAATTATCGTTAGTCAATTAAAACACAGCGTAACTTTATTATTGGTTACGATCCAAATCTTGCAACAAACGTCAATTCGTTCGTCAAATTAAATCTACGGCCATTGGAATGTTGTCTAATTTAATTAAAAAATGACGCTAGTTTATGGTCTAACGTAATTTATTATTTCAACCTAAAATTAATTTGTACGACGCAATAAAATCTTCGGAAATGGATAAACAGTTTAACGGAGCAGTCGAAAAATAATAATTAATGGTAATTACCAAAAATACACCGTGTCGCGACCAACGGATCCTGTGTAATTTGGGACGCGCGCGGTGGCAGCCATCTTCTAACTTTATCCTTCATCGGAATTCCTATTTTGAAATTGGAATCGAACGCGGACAGATTAACAGTAGCGTTGGTATGAATGGTTTTATGATGTGGCGTAGGCGTATGTCCATTCGAGATTTCCTGACTTCTGTACAAACAGAAGTCAGTTTTAACGTTTTTGAACATTCTTTGAGCAATTGCTATCTAGTCAGATGAAGTCCCATGGAAATGTCATGGAAAGTGCAGAACCGAAAGGGAAAATCACGAACGAAAGATGTCAATGTCAATTTCGACTAGGAGAGACCAAGTCTGAACGTGGCTTTCCTTAACAAAGGCCTACTTATTTTCTGTTTCAATTGATGTTTTAAAATCTCAAATAACTAAACATTTCCGTCAAATTGGACTTTGTCGACTTGTAGGTTTAGTTTGTAGATTTCTTCGTCCCTTTTTGAAACAACAACACAACAGCTGTTGTCATCTAGGTAGGTACTTATATTTGTTAGTACCTAAAGCGGCATTTCTCCATTTTTAGGTTCTTAGCAACTATACAAATGGGCTTGAAATAAGAATGTGTCTACTCAGCCAGTCTGTCGCAACTCTTTATTACGTTTGTATGACTAGTGTCAGCGTAGACAAGTCGCGGTCCACACACAAAACATATGCCTTTTAAAGAAAGTTAATACTATGTTTTGTTTAGTTTAACGCTACGCATTTGGACTCCATGTTTACGAACTTTTTGAATTATGAATAGTGATGGGTCATGCATGTCACACATTTTTGTCGATATTTTGTTTGTTAAAAATTAAATAAGTGTTACTTAAGAGGGTACCGAGCGCGCAGTGGCACCATCGTCGTTTTTCGGTACTATTTATTTTATTTTAGAATGAAAATGCAGAAAATAACCACGTCAAGTGTATCTCCACAAGAATATACGTTATTATTATTACAAACAGTCGTTTTAAACTGTTAAGTTTTATTGTAATCCTTAAAATGGAAAATAGTGGCTACTATAAGCTCCGTTTTAAGGATAACAATATAAAATAACAATTTAACCACCCTCTTAAACTATTTAGTCAAATACATTATTTTATAATTAATGCCAAACAACAATAATTCGTCCGATTATTAAAATTTAATGGCTCTAAGCTTGCATTATTCATTGTACCAGGAATTAAATTATCGATCTAGGTCAAGCTGCACATTATAGACTTAGTATAATTTATGTGAAACTAGTTGACCTAAAAAGAAGACGATGATACGACCTTCATATTTTGGTAGTTGTCAACTGTAAAGATGATTGATGTGATTAAAAACACTTATACAGAAGCTAATCGTGGCTCAAATAGTAGGCATTCCTTTACGGTTACTGTGACCATTGAGCCTAGCTCTTTATCTTGATGACCGACTTGTTTAAGGCATGTTTCTGGTATTATTCTCGCCCGTCAGTGTTGGAAAGGGCGGGCCCTTGTAATAAAGTGGGTCAAAAGATGTATAACTGCGACTGTATTTTGTGGTTTTCATGGCGAATTGTCTGAGGTGTTTTGTTTACGACGCTTTTGTTTAAGTAAACTTGTTCGTTTTTAATATTTGTGGCCAGAAAATTACGAAATTGCTCAGAACCAAAAGCATATAATATTAAAAACCATTTTTAATTCTTGCCAGACAATATTTTCAGTACTTCCATTGAGATATTATCGCTCTTCAGGCATTAAAGTCAGACCTAAAGTACCGGGCCTGTAATGTTAAATAGTATCAATACAAAGCTACTAAGATAACATTGCTCTTTAAATATATAAGTCAAGTGTTCAAAAGAATATTATTTGATCCTGAAAGTGTTCTAAATGCAGATGAAGCGGCATTGTAGTGAGAGGCAGTGAGATTATCGTGAACACGTGTGTGAGCAAACGGCGCGGGCGCAGGATATTATGACTCGCTTTTATTTTATGTACTCCTTGGAGTTTAGTGATGCAGGGTGTCGATATTGGAGAAATGTACTTAATAATTATTTAAGTTTTAGAATTTTTTTTTTTTTTTTTGTTACTTTTCAACTGGTTTGCATTCAGTCAAGTTAAGTATGAATAATGTTGACGATGAGTGGTAGTAGTTTACAAAGATCATACTGTTGTGTTAAAATAATCTTTACGTCTATTTGATTCATCAAATAGACGTCGGCAAATATTTGTTTAATTTTGTTCAATTGGCTAGGTTGCAACTTAGCCAATTCATTGCTATACATCATAAATAACTCTACAAATATCCCAGTAATGAAGACTATAATAAATATTTGAAAAGCTGAAACTGCACGTTCTGAAACACGTTTTCTAATTAAAATGGCACGCTAGCATCTCAAGTAATTACAATAACAAAAGTGTCTATTGTCATACAATTTATGGTCCACGATTGTCTTCGAGAATAATTACATTTCAAACATTACAACCGCACTTGACATTATTTGTACATCATTACAGCAAAACCTTTAGGTCAGTCATAAACGTGTTGTACAGAATAAAAGTCAAGCAAAGGAATTACAGTTATCGGCCTACAAAACACGAGTATCGATAAATCTGTGCGATTTATCGACTGGTTCACAGCCGGCTGCTGTGCGATATGACAAGAGGTCAACGCACTCAGCCGCTGCGTTTAGTAAGTGCGTTGTGTGCATTCGATTTTTATTTTCATAAAAAATAGGGCTGTTAGGAGATCAAATTTCGTTAATCTTTGTGTATTAATTAAGGAAAAAAATAAAATGTTTTTTTTTTTTTTGTTATAAAATAACATAAATGATGGTATAGAAGTCTGTCAGTATTATTAAATACGAATGATAAAAACTAAGGAAGTCTCAAATTAATCATAAAGTATGTTTTTAATTTATGTTACAAAAAAAAGCAATGCTTTATTTCATAATTAAATCTTTTATAATTAAGCAGCATTTTAGTTATTTAAATTGTATGAGACGTTATTAATTTATGTTTTTATCAAATAATGTCTGCGGAATCCTTGACTTAGGGGTTTGATTGAAACACTTTGAATTAATTTAGAAATAATTATGTTTATGTTAAGCATACTTATATTATCAATCCCGATTACATTCTGCTTAGCCAAAGTAGGACAAAAGTATAAAGCAATAAAAAAAGAGAAGAAAATTATGAAATAAAAAATATATTCATTCAAATAGCAAGGTAAAAACTTTGAAGCCAGTAGGCTGATGGAGGTAACGAGATGCATCTATTAATTTTAAAATTAATGAGCACCTCTATTGACTGAATCAATCAACGAAAGGTGATCAGGTGTGGGAGTGATGACTTGTCTTCCAACGACCTTCAGGGCGACTTCTCAAGCACTCCCAATTGACTATTAGCAATATATTATTAAAATTGTGAAGGCTATGTCTTGAAATATGTGATTAAATCAATGTTAGGTAGGTATTTTGTTGTGCAAAGAATCTAGAATTAATTTGTCTTTAAATCGCATTTAGATAGTGTTTTAAACTTGATTAAATTTTGTAATCTAACTAACTAACAGGCAAGGTTGAAATAAGCACAGTTTTATTTAAATAAAATAATTGCTAGTGGTACTGGCTTCAAATACTATCATCTTAGCTAAAGCTTAGTTAGCCATAAAAAGAAAAAAAAAAGTCATTGTACGTACACACGGCTACATATCATTTCCAGAATAAACTGAACTCTTATTTATACTGAAATCATATATAATGCGAGATTAGCTTATACTGGAAATTCATAGCTTAATGTGTAGCAGTGTGTACTATCATTTAATCTTGAGAATGATCGAAGACGGTCCCTCCAAAAGAAGGAGAGACGAAAGAAACGATAGATGGACAGTGTGGAAGGCGATATAGCTAGAATGCCAACTACTGAGATGAAGAAACAGAGCAGAATGGAAGAAGAAACTATGCTGCATAAATTGGGATAAGGCCAGGTGAATGATGATGGTCCGTCCATAAAACGTTAATGGTTTTCTAAACATACCATAAACAGCATACAACGTTCCCTTTGCTGGGACACAGGCCTTCTCTCTGTGAGAGGAAGTGGGCTGTAATCCATCACGTGGGCTCAGTGTGGGTCGTTGGATGTCACATTTCTTCGAATTAAGGATGATTTCCACCAAACAGCTCGCATCGCATCGGATCGGAAAGGATACGAACGGATGCGGCGACAGCCGGTCGCGTCCGGCAGGATTTCGACGCATACGGTCGGCTCCGTACCGTCGCTTGCAAACGTATCCGTTTCTCCGCCTAGTCAAATAGTTTCATTCCTACCGTGTTGACGTGTGACAACAGTCGAAAGGATCCGATCGGATACGACGACAGGCGAACGGAGCCGATCGTGCGTCGCAGCATACTTTCGGCTACGACCGCGTGTCGCGGAAGACGACCGCGGTTAAGCTACTGTGCGCGGCTTGGTAATATAGTCTTTAAATACTGTGTACACGATTTAATATCGTTAAAAGATTGTAAAATCCGTTCAGATCCGATGCGATGCGAGCCGTTTAGTGGAAATCATATTTTATTCTAAACGTAGGAAAGCAAATGAGTCGGCCGGCGCACTAGTTACGTGGAAAACACCAACTTTTTATAAGCCACCATAAAATTCCTGAATCGGTAACTAGCATTCTTGTAGTCGCTTGTAATTCGTCCTCCGTTGTCAGCACCTACAGTTACATCACATTGACTTACAAAGTGACAACGTCGTTAGTGTTTCTAACAGGAAGCTTTAATTAGCTATTATAATTACAAGCCTTTTTGATGTAAGGTCCTGAATGACTAAAAACAGGCTGTCTGGTGTTGAGTCGTTACTAAGGGGAGACAGATGTACAACAGTGGACGTCTTTTGGCTGGGAGAGTGTTGATCTATCTTATGTTTAGAGTCGATGGTACTTTTGAGATTAGTTGGGCTCAGAATGCGTTAGTTAAATCCTCAAAGGTGCATGAGGATAGACACGTGGAACTTTCCAGCATGCGACTCATGTTTTGGACAGCCCCGCACTCACATTGGGTGTCAGAATGGTCTGTAATCTCCCATTTTCCGAGTTCTATTTGCATCGGCCTACTTGGGTACGCAACCGATTGAGTACTTTCTACATAGGCCACTACAATTCGCCTCCAGTTGGCAGATGTTCCTGGAGTTTCACGAAGTCGGGTGAAAGTGTTTTTCTGTAAAAACTTGATAATCATGTCTTGCCATGCCACATGTGTCGGTCAATGGACAACTTTCTGTTTTAAACGTCCTCCAGCTTATGGGCTGATAATCTGCCTGTGTCGTGTCTGTGGAACATCCCTTGGTGTTAGATCTTCTACCATGTTCTTGGTAAAACCATTTCTCTTGAAGGAGAGAAGGGAGTTGGCAGTATTCTCGACAATGATTAGTTTAGATTGTGTCTCTCCTTGGGTAAATATAAATGAGGATAGCATAAAGAATCCTTTGATATCATATTGCTTCACAATCTTGACTTATTTTGACCTAAATATCGTTGCATCTACAAGGTTGACCTACATGTGATATTGCGGTATTAATAACTGCATCTGTGGTCATTGTGCCTATAAGCAGAACAGCCTTTTGGCAAATATCCGTTCAGTTTGTAACTCAATACTTTCATTACTCTCAGACCATATGATAACTGTTATTTGATATTCCGTGATACGTTTTTTGGCGAATTTCAGTACTGAACGTAAATATTTTACAAGCATTACTGTTTTTTTGGATAATTTTAATCTTAAAATGTTTGTTTCAGTCTTATTTTCTTCAGCTAAACTTGCAATAAGATGCATATTAATACCCGTATACGCTTGCAGTATATTAAAACAGTGTTTCCATTTCATCCTAAACCGGTGTATTAATGTGTTGATTTAAAGTTTAATGTCGTACAGCATACCGTTATAAATCTCGCAACTATGCCAAGATTCCCTCCATCTAGGTTTATATCCAGCCTTATTTAGCGTAACGCCGAGCATTAAAGTTCATAGTCCATTGCTAACTTTTCGTCCATAACTCATGGAAAATGACTGAACCTCCTCGGCAATATTTCATTCATAAAACTTGTTAGCACGTCACACAAAAACACGTCACGATTTTAAGAAGTCGTACTCAATGTACCGTTAAATTCGTCATCTTATTTCTACGCAATAGAGTCTAAATTCGCATGCAATTTAAATAATATTACGTAAATAATAGAAGTGGTGGTGTTTAATTGGTATTATTTTGCCTTGTTCGTGATTCACCGAGTCAGTCGCTCGTGTAACTTAAAGAGGACGAGTAACGCACGTAGCCATTTTTGTTTTTATTTTTTTTAAACTCCGCGTGTGTTGACATGTGCGTATATTCGTTCAGTCTAATTCTGAAATAGTGCTTGCATGGTGAACATTTGGTGTTTTCAGTCAGACATTTTTATTGTGAGTGATTGGTATTGAATTAAAGGATTTTCTGCGGCTCGGTGTAATTTTTTAGGTATGTATTATTTGTTTCCAATATTTTTAAATTAAATATATAAAATTTTCTCCTATTATCACTTCAATTTATTGTTTTGTTAGGAAAGTGTTTCTCTGAAAGCAAGTTATTTTTATATTTGATTATAAGTTTCAAAAAATCTAAGTCTTAGCAATGTACACACGGCTACATATCAAGCTATATATTTCCAGTATAAGCTGATCTCTCATTATACGGAAATCCTATACAATGCGAGACCAGCGTAAACTAGATTTGTATAGCTTGATATGTAGCCGTGTGTACCGACATATCACTATGAAAATACTATTTTTTTACACCATTTAGGTATAACCAAAAATTTCATTGAATATGTTAAAATTATCGATATTAAATCGACCACATTGTTTCCCATCTCTAATTATTTAAGGCATTCTTGCATGTTTAAACTGCTTACAGCTAAATAACGCGATGAAGTTAAGCATGCAGATAGTTTAGCCCGGGAATGCGATGAGTTTCGTATCAGCTCTATGGTCTATCGGCTTCTCGGTACCAATCTAGTACCGTTACGTGTCAACAACATGGAAGCTTGACAAGTACTTACGTGGAGATGACAAGTACTGTATTTATCATACTTGTATGGGAGAAAAGGGTTAGGGCACAATTTGTAAATAATGAAAATGTATCTTAAACAACAACTTGTTCTATGACTTTTTACAAAACGTAATACCAAAAACAAACTTTCAAGATTTCGTTGCTCTAGACATTTAGAGCGTTGAATTTTAATAAAAAAAATTGTATGAAAGTCTGATGAATTATTAGAAGTCATAGGACGAAAGTTGTTGTTTATCATGTTAGTAATACAGTCTAAAATAACGATTTTGTATAGAGATGCGTACGCATCGATGAGACGCGGAAAGCTGAACGGATGCGTACGCATCTCCATACAAAATCGTTATTATCTATGGACAAAAGCTGTACAGAGCTGGATAAGTGTGTTTAGTTCCTTAGCGTCATGTTTACCTACCGCAAATATACGTATTTTCTTTATTTCTTTTTAACAAACGATCTGTCATAGACCTTTTTTACTAGTCCACGTTCGCACAGACATAAAAATGTTGCGGCGGTATTTTATAACGACTGCCAAAGATCCACGAATGACAGCCGGGCCGGGACCAACGGCATATGTAGACAAATATTATTCTTCCTCCAAGTGCTAAGAAATTAGATCTTCAGTTGTTACTTAAAATATTAAGCCATAATTAATCAGGAATGGCACAATATTTACAATTGTGAATAATTAGTAATAATTTGCGATAGAAAATCCCGCAAACAGTGAGCGTTCAGTTTCACATTTGACATTTCTAGAGACCTCACTCTACACTAGCGCCTCTAGCGGCGAATTCAAGCGCGATAGTCCTCATTGCATTAAAGTTTATCTACTTTAGACGTATGAGGAACAGGGTGTAAAGTTCACTCATACTCTATAGTAAAGGGAGGATCCTCCGACCAGACGGGTGTTGTGTCTGGTGGGCAACTGCCCGACAGTGTTGATGTCAGGATGTTGTATAATGCTAGTCGCGCGGTAAACTCTGCTATCGCGATGCAGGATTTGTGACGTCAGGTCTTGGATGCGTAGTTCGCATGTGGCGTTGTTGATACCGCCACACTACCAACTATTATTTATTTAAATGTAGTGTCTTCAAACTTTTTTGACTTCTATTAAGCTTTCTAATCTTGTCCACTTTTAAAATACTGGTTAAAAATCACTTCCTCTCTCCTTAAACATGACACAAGAGGAACTTAAGTAATGACTTAAGTTCCTCTTGTATCATGTTTGTTATTGTACGTTTATATATATATATATATATATGTATATATCATTATTTTTATAAGTATCTATATGCTTTATGTATGTATGTATTGATTGTATATGTAAATGGTACACCACTGACTACCTGCAGTACTGTCACTCCTACTTTTTGATCCAGCCAAAGGTTGTCTGTAAAAGATCGCTTTTAGCGATAAGACCGCCCATTGTGACACCCTATGTAACAGTTATACATTTATATCTGTAATTTTTATGGTGTACATAATAAAGAGTATTCTATCTATCTATCTAATACGCCAGTATACCTCATTTTGCAGGTTTCTGCAAAAAACATTTAAAATGAATTGATGACTCAAAAGCGGTTAGGTGGTTAGTAACTAAGCTTTATTTCAATTTATCACCTGCATGAATTCCTTACCACAAACAAATTTTCCGTTTTAATATTAGGCACTTTAACTGCATTTTCCTTAGTAATTAATGCAAAATAATTTTTAATTACGTACTGACTTAAATAGGCACTTTACAAAACCAAAACGACTGCAAATACTTAAACTGAACCATAATAAAATTGTATTTACGTAAAATACCGTTTAAAGTCATAAACTGCCAAGTGACGACATTGCCATGGAAGGTAAATAACGATTAATACTGGTTTCCCACATGAGGTCATCACTTCACTACATACTTGAGCTAACAGAATTTATAAGATTACCAACTTAACTTGACACTCCATAACAGCGCTGCTTGTCAAGACATTAAGCAACGAAATGTCAAATTCAATACATTTTTTTTTAGTTCCATTTTTCGCCACCTGCACAATTAAGTTGGGTGTTTATTACTTGTAGTAGTGACTCCAAATTACGATGTTTGTTTACTAAATCTTGTTGTTTATGGTCTGTTGGTCATAGAGTAACCAATGTTGTCGTACATTGATAGATTTCTTGGTAGTGTGATGAACGTTTTGTTAGAAAACAGAGTAATGGAATTTGTAGTTGTATCAGGCCTTGATCCTGTTTGGCTTGTGACTCATAGCGTGTATAGTAGTAGACTTAAGTACTACCTACTACTTGAAAGACAGTGAATCACTATAAAGGCTCCAACAAACAGGCGCTACTACGTCGCGCGACACGCGGTGCCTTTGTGTCGCGCCTGTTTGTGCCTGTTGTTGCCTTTATGCAATAAAAAGACTAGGTACCTGATATTTTCACACTCCTTAATCAAATTAATCGCAACAAAAACAAACATAAGCGTCATAATTATATGATGTTAAAGTTAACCGGAGTTTACATAAGACACGACTAGGAAAGCTTAGCTTCCTTATTGAGGTGTACTATTGTCTGACGGCTGATGCAACCGGCCCCTCAGGGAACCAGATATTAACTGCCTGGGTGGGCCTGGATAAACCTAGCCACGTTACTAAGCGGATTTTTTAATGTACCGGTGGTAATCCTAGAGATTTTTGAATTTATGGTCGTTGGTGAAAAAAGGTGGCATGGTTGGAGTCTTTGACCTCTTTAGATCAGAAAAAAAAAACGATGGATTCAACTGTCAAATATTTATGGAAGGAAAAAAATGCTAGGGATGGGGCGCGGTAAGTCAAATCATTTGTCGATTGTCGATTTTAATTTTGTTGTAGGTATACTTAAAATCTTTTTTGTTAAGTAGGTAGAAAAAAACGTTTTTATTTCTAATCTTTTTTTTTACTCTACCGCGAACTCGTGTATTGACATAAAAAACTTTGTAGGTTGTGTCAGTCTTGAAATTCGAAACGAGTAGTGAATAGACAAACAATGGACAATACATCGTTTGCCGTATAAAGGCTCCTACACACAGTCTTTGTGTCGCGTCGCGTGTCGCGCCTGTTTGTAGGAGCCTTAATACCGGTGATTTAATTACGCGAATAAGTAATACTATCGATGAATCAGTCGCCATGAAGTATTTAGCTAGTTTAGTTCCCAGAACTGACAAAAATGATGTTTATTTTGCCATTTTATCAAACGCATCACATCAATCAAAGTGATAGTAGGCAGCGCACGTTGTAATAAAACATAGTATGTCAGTAGTATCATAAAACGAGCAATTATTATTATCGTACGATGACATTAAAACCTCGGAATTATGTATCGTGTACGCGTTGACATCCTGCTAAATTGATACGGGAATGTAGACTTTATTGCTTGTACGATACGGTGTAGAAGATTTGTTGATAAATCTGCAATGAGTCACATTTGTTTCCAAACAATCGTTTAGTTCTAGACATGCAGGCACTAACACGATATAATCATGTATGTAGCGACTTTAATAATGTCTTTGAGTTTAGAATCTGATGTAATGCAGATTAGGCAATCAAGTTTTTATATTGATGAAGTCAGCGTCATGCGATTATACCTGTTAACCTGTCAGAATGATGACCTTTTTGATGAAAAAATAAATTAACCAGCAAGGAACCTTGATAATGAACATTCTATTTTTATACTTGTTCCTTTTTAGCTACTCGCAAGCGCTACTGCTGAGCCCGTTATTCTGAGTTCGATTCCCAGGTCGGGCAAAGGGTTATTGGGTTTTTCCACCAGGAATTTCTCAGTAGGAGCCCGGATTCTGGGTTTGTGCCCGGTTGATCGCAATAACTCGCCGCCTATTACATAGGACTTGAACATAACTGGCGAAATGTAGGTGTCCAGTTAGGTACACACCTCTGCAAAACCCTTCGGGGATTATAGGCGTGATGTTATGTTATGTGTTCTTTTTTAGTCTAGTCGAATACGGAACAGTGAGAATATTTTTTGGTTTAGATTGACATGTTTAGACAGAATGAAACAAAATAACAAAGGCATGTTTTGTTGATCTATCATTCGAATTACATTTACAGCTGTAACCTTTAAAATACACGTTTTCGATATTAAAATATGCCGCGTAAATAAATAACGATTGCGTCATAAAAGAACGCGTAATCGGTTACAGCGATAAGCTGAGATGCTTAGGCGATAGTGGCACATCTCTAGTTATCAGATGTTTGTTTGGCGGGTAAACGTGAACTAGTTTTGCAATAAGTCTTGGTTGAGTAGGATTTCCTTTGGGCTCTGTTTATTACGTAGTACTAAAGGAAATTGATTATGAAATCTAAGAAAACCGGGCTATAAAAAGGTTGGAGTTTTAACTATCCATACCGCGGTACTTTCATCAGTTTTAAAATGAATCAATTGTATAACAGAAATAAAACAGGTTTTTTATCGACTTCACACATTTGCCTTAACCATAATTATAAAAATATCCAATAATTATTTTCGATAAAAAATGTTTTAACGGCGTAACACTAATGTCAGAGATAAATAAATCGTTTTTTTTATATCAAAAACGTTCGGAAATGGTGTCAAACTTTTACATTATTCAAATTATCCGTACAAAATGTCTTTTTTGGACGAAACGGCACTTGGCTTGCACTTAGCTTAAAATAATTACCATAAAATTAAGCTTATATCTTCATAAATCACGGTTATATTTATTTGAATGTAGTATTTTTGTTCATTTCAATCGTTTTATCATCGATTTAGAATACCCAAATCGATGCGTTTTATTGATAAAAACAGTGATATCTTATTCAATATTATTGGATCTCGTGTACCTATATTAGTTTAGATTGAAAAAGCTATTATAATCAAGTAAGTAATGGTTTTTGATGACAACAAGACTGGGCCTCAAGTCTGCTATTACAATAGTGTCAGAATGGTCTCTTCATTGTGAGTTTTTGACAGATTTGCCATACAAACACTGTCAAATACTCACAATGGCGAGACCATTCTGACACTATTGTATTAGCAGACTTGAGGCCCTGTACTCTTACCCACTTACTAATAAACGTTGTATAGCGTCTGTATAGTTACACAACGCTTTGTCTTCTTCTATCGAAAGTCAAATTACTGACGAGTGAAAGAGAAAAATCGGTGTGTAACTATACAGACGCTATACAACGTTTATTAGTAAGGAGGTTAGTAAATTAATGGTCGTATTGATCAGCCATCTTACTTTACATACAAAAACGGTGTTTTTAATTTGAGAGTAACAGATATCTGTTCATACATTAGATACATAGTGGGCGGTTTATGTTGCCAACTAATAAGCATCGCGAATTCGCGACGTGAAATCTACATGAATTAACGAATTATCGCTAAAACGAAAGATTACTTTAGACCCAGACTGTTGATTGGAAATTAAAACAAAAAACGGTGGACAATACCATCGACAAAAGTTTATTTTTTGAAGTAAATTGGGTCATGATAACAATGAAATTTTGAGTAGATTTGATTGATTTTCTAATTCAGGTTTCTGGAAAATAGACCTGTCTATAATGTTTCTTGGAAAAGTATTTTACCATAAATAATAATCGCTACGCACTTTCATTTAATGTTTTAGCATTCAGTTCGTCAAATACACAAACTAATTGGTTTCATAGCTCCTTGGAATCTACACTATTAATATTGATCAGATGAACATTTTGTTGCTAGAAAAGTATTTATGTTATTTTCACAGTTCACTAGATAATCTAGGTTAAAAAAAACCTGTTCGTTCATTTATCGTTCGGATTAAAAAGTTAAATTCAAACCTATAAAAGTGGAATTTCCGGAATGTTTAGATTTCGAACGTCTTGACATTTGTGTCACCGAAGTATTTTGGCGGGAACGGCTCACGCATGGCGCCAAACCGAATTGATACTCATAAACGTAGCTGGGTCACGTTTAGACTACTTAAATCTATTGGAAATTGGGTTTATTTAAATTTTTAGTACCTACCTAATGTTTTATGATGATTTATCTGAACCGTTAGAAATTATTTTGGATTATTTTTATTCCGATCTAGCTAATTAATTAGCTATTTCTAGTATAGGGTTGCCAACCCTACTGTATAATACAGCATCCTGCTATAATAGAGGCGTTAATATTATATTTCCAAAGAAAAAATATAGTAGGCGAAACTACTATAGTAATTTTATTTCAATACAAAATGTTCAAAAGTTCATAGAAGCAAAAACATACATTTTAAAGATTAAAAATGTTTTTGAAACATATCTACTATATTTGATATTAAAAAACTTGGCAACCCTATTCTAATAACTATATTGTATCTGGGGGTACGTTAGTGCCCCGCCGAGACGAGTTATATGTATATTTCAACAAATAAGACTCATCGTCATCTTACATTTTGGTTAACTATGAAGGTTTTTGCTTGTTTGTGATGTGTGAATACCTATTTAGAAACAATAATAAAGACCATTGTGAACCCAAAGTACTAAATTAAAACTTCCTCACAAATTACCGTGCTTTTATAAATTAGGCAACACTAATTTAAAACATTGCATTAAACAATCGTTATTCTGTCACCATCGCCAACTTGTCTCCTTCACCTAACAGTAAATCCGACTAGAGCTTGAATATTCATTATTTTTATTGCACTGGTAACACTGACCGATAGCACTGGCATGCGCACTTGGCATCAACTTGCATACGATTTGACGTTGAGTGCAGTTTTCACCGTTCTTACAATGTAACAAGTTGAAGTATTAACAGGTTACTGGAACGAGACAGCGCTTTTGATGGTTAATTAGTATAGGTAATTACTTGCTTAGCTATTTCAATGCTGTTTGCTAGGATGTACCAAGTTTTTCCCTAGTTACTGAGCTTAATTTGAAGAGCGAAATAACATGTATACTATCCAGGGTTCGAAAAAATCCGATTTTTATAATAAATATCAAATTTCAGATTTTTTTAAATTCCTTTCACATTAAAAAAAAAAAAAAATTATCCGTTTTAAACATATCCGATACATATCGGATATGTATCCAGGCCAAGAAAAAGAATCGAATTTCATTCTGTAAGGAGATTAAACACTTAAAAATGTGAAAGGAATTTGTAAAATAATATAAGTGTCAAATTACCACATTTTTTATTTTTTAAAAGTAACAAAAGAATTAGTGTTTATTTGAGTTTTTTTTTAATGAACACTTTAAAAAACAAGTACCTATCTATTATTATAATAATTTTCATTTGTTTATGAGATAGATCAACTAATTTTAATAATAAGTTGTAATAATAAAAAAGTAGAAAGTAAATTATTCTGAATTGTAGTATTTCGCTACGTGTTGCCAGGGTAAACATTAATCTCTAAAAAATTTAGTTCAGAAGACAGGAAAAAATTAATTGATATATTATATCAAGATAAAAATCAATTGATATATGTCCTGATATATTATCATGATATATATCCGCTGATATATATCGGCGAACCCTGATACTATCTGTTGAAAAACGGTAGTTATTAATTATTTCATCAGACGAATGCTAAAATGTCGGCTATATATACCTAAAACATAAATTCTTTCATCATTACAAATGAAAAGACGATACTAATAATTATCTTAGATACTCCATTTGAAATAACATTAAATTAGACATTTAAAAAAACCTTTCTTAACTGTAAGGAAGGTTTTTTAAAATGTCTAATTGTTCAACCGATTTTGACATCTATTCCATAGGCATATGGATGGCATTAAAAGCAAAAAAGTGGTTATAATACAAACTGTTTACTGCAGCTGTCATTTGTCATGTCACCAACGCAATAGAAGTCAAAATCGGTTGAACGGACTGTACAAAAGGTACCTACTTAAATGTCTCTTATTTCAAATGTAGTATAGAGAAAAAAAAGAAAAAAAAAATGCCTGAAATGAAAACCGTATTTCTGACACATATTTTATACTAAAGAAACTTATTCTTAATACCAATTAAGCGTACTTTTTAAAGAATCCATCGCCCAGATTGCCAGATTTAAATAATACACCATAATAAACGTCGCGTGCGCCATTGCACTAAAGAACACTAAACGGTACTCCCCATTAACGACTTTCATTACTTTTATGACGATAATAATTGACAAAGAGTGCAATATAAAGTTCTTGTAACTTGATAAAATGTTAATTTATGAGTGTTTACATCCAAAGAAAGTTATTTTGCATAGGTAGTATAGTAATGAAAATATTTATTTATTTATTTAAAATAAAAATTATAGGAATAAGTTCTGATGTAAAGACCAATTACAAGTCATTCACATATGAGGCCATGAGAGCCAGAGTGGCCTAAAAAGTGCTCTAAACTTACCTCGGAAGCAGTTTTTCAAAATAAAATCAGTAAAGAAATAATGACTGTTAGGACACTCTGGCTCTCAGAAGCCATGAGAGTCAGAGTGGCCTAAAAACTTCTGTAAACTTACCTCGGAAGCAGTTTTTCAAAATAAAATCAGTAATGAAATAATGACTGTTAGGCCACTCTGGCTCTCAGAAGCCATGAGAGTCAGAGTGGCCTAAAAACTTCTCTAAACTTACCTCGGAAGCAGTTTCTCAAAATAAAGTCAGTAATGAAATAACGACTGTTAGGCCACTCTGGCTCTCAGAAGCCATGAGAGTCAGAGTGGCCTAAAAACTTCTCTAAACTTACCTCGGAAGCAGTTTTTCAAAATAAAATCAGTATTGAACAAATGACAGTTAGGCCACTTTGGCGCTCATGGCCTCATATGTACTTAATTAAAGCATCATTGTTGGCGACCAGCGACTAACCTTTTTTATATTTCTTTTTATTTCTTCCCCACATTGTATGTTTTGTTTCTTAATGTCACTTCTTGTAAAAAATGTCTTAGAAATACACCAAAAGAAATGAAAATGCGTTTCTATTAAACATCTAGTCATCCTCATCTTCAACAATCATCTTTTAAAATTAATAAATAAATAAAATATAATTATTATAAAATGTTCTTAAAAAAAAAAAATTCAACCATTTTCTATCTCATTACAAGATGTTTACTTATTATATAAAATTAATGTACTTACAGTTTAATAAGTATCGTCTTTTCTGTATAAATAAATCAAACCTTCATAACCTTATCTTCTTGTAATCAAATACCGAAGGAAATGGCAGCCATTTTATAATAGAACATATCGCTTATTAGAACTTTTTAACTTTAATCAAATAGTATCGACTATCGAGTACGCGGAAGAAAATACTTGAAATAAAGTGTCTTGCACTATAAATAGTACTTGTAGGAGAACTCAATTTGGCGCGGTTTCTTGATATTTTTTAGAGTTCCGTATCCTAACGGTGCGAACGGTGCCCTGTTACTAAGGCTCCGCTGTCTGTCCGTCCGTCTGTCACAGGGCTGTATCTGTGTAACCTTAATAGGTTTACGCTTGAAATTTTCAAAGAGTGTGTACTACTGTGGCCGCTATAACAACAAAAATAAAATAAGGTATAAAATTAAAGGGGGTCCCATACAAGAAACGTGGATTTTTATACTTAATCTATACTAATATTATAAATGTGAAAGTAACTCTGTCTGTCTGTCCGTCTATCTATCTGTCTGTCTGTCTGTCTGTATGTTACGTTTTCCCGCCTAAACCGCTGAACCGTTCGTCATGAAATTTGGCAGAGATATAGCCTGGAATACGGAGAAGGACATAGGCTACTTTTTTACGCGATAACCGACATCCACGCGGGCGGAGCCGCGGGCAAAAACTAGTACTTAATATATTGCTTCCACATGTGAGAACTTAGGCGGTAGGTTTTACAAAAACATGGTCATTATGGATCGTGTCGGGCACAGCAAAAGTAGGAGAGTGGAAGAGTGCTTATTATTTTATTTATTTGTTTATTATACTTTATACTAGCTTTTGACCGCGGTTTCGCCCGTGTGGATGTCGGTTATCACGTAAAAAAGTAGCCTATGTCCTTGTCCATATGCCAGGCTATATCTCTGCCAAATTTAATGACGATCGGTTCAGCGGTTTAGGCGTGAAAACTTAAAAGACAGACAGACAGAGTTACTTTCACATTTGTAAAATTAGTATGGATTGTAATTATTTTATAAAACATGTAATTTAAATATTCATTGATGTTGTAATAGCATTTAGATAAAAGTATTAAAAAAAAAAGAAAAAAATACGGTGGTACGGAACTCTTCGTGTAGGTGTCCGACTCGCACTTGCCTGCTTTTTTTTCTGTCGGGCTACATCGAGCCAGAGATTAAATAGGGACTGCAGTCTTCCACGTAGGTTTTGCGAAAGCAGGCTGTATGTTTATTTTGCTGGGAATCGATTAGCTAACTTCTTGAGCTAAGTTATGTTAGATGGGGATAAACAAGTAGTACAAGATAAACGGATAGAGTTCTGTGTTAAGGCGAGGTTCTTCAAGTTAACCTCTAGGAAATGTAATTTTAATGCCATTTTATTTAGAAACGGTAGTCACTAAACACGTGAAAAAATTATATGTTGCTTTTGAGACCTTTCTGTACGTCGGGTACTCGTTACATAACTCAAAACTCAAACTCAAATAATTTATTTCAATTAAACCATTTACAGGCACTTTTGAATTGTCAAGGAGTCGGTCTGTAAGAAAAATGAAGCTACATGCCCATTCCAAAGCGTAGTAGGTACCTATGGAGAAGAACGGGCAAGAAACTCCATGGACACTCTTTTAAATTAAATTGTGACAGAAATATTAGTTACATCTATAATGTTGAATTTATAACGAAATGTGAGAACGATGTAAAAATAAAAATAAAAACTTAATAAACATAGTTGGACAAAGTTGGCTCTATTGAAAAAAAAAAAAATCCAAACATACCCTGATTTTGTAGATTAAGAAAATCACATCAAAATAAACGTCTATGATGATGTAATGTCCGTCTTTAAAATTCGCTGCCAGTTTTCATGGACAGCTTGCGTTGGTCAGACTCTACAAATATATCGCAAAGAAATACTGACTAAAACTGGCTAAAAAGACTTGGGTTACCGCTTGAGTTTGACATGCGCACAGAAAGCACATAAAATGAGGTGTTAGTTATGGAAGAATTCGTTAGGTAATTGTCACGCATCATGTCCTCTCTGTGTTTCTATATTCAGGACTTAAGATCTTCCTAATCTGGTTGTAGATACAAATAATCCTTACTCTGTTTACAACAGGAGTACAGAACCCTTATTCGTTCACCAGGAAAGTTTTTCTGTCGGTAATCGCAAAAAACGTATTTAAAAAGTAAAGGAAAACTTTCTTCGGAAGAATTTGCTCTGCTCAATCCTAAAAACAATGCTAATATTTCAAGTGTTCTCATCATACTTGCAAAAAAAGGGCTCGCATCGTAAAGAGTTCATCAATGAGTACAATAGGTCTTGTCCCAGTAAACCTCTCTATGTATGCACTATGGTAACCTCGTATGGAGCCGCGTGGCGCCGGCTTCGCGCAGGCGCCGTCGCGACGCGGGAAAACGAACAGCTCCCGCGTCAACCATCTTGGTTTTTTACGGCCAGCTAGAAAAGTGAGATTACTTTGCTTTTCAATCGCTTCATAATATAGTAGATCTTTTCCCATGATTTAAAAAGAAAGTCTGATATTTACGTGAGAATAGATTATAATTTCCCCTGAACAGTAAAATTAACAGAAAAACTTTCATGGATGTTATTTATTTTAATTACCAGCCATTAACAGTTTTTCATTATATTGTGTTCTTCAATACTCAAATGCCTTTGTTATCAACTCCAAGGAACACTTAATTCCAGACTTTCCCTCTATTTTTCCTGCCATAGACAGCTTACGATCTGTTATTACACCATAAACTAAATGCCATAGAGCACACCCATCTCATTGTCTGTGCTTCGCAAGTTGTCCCTGCAAACCTATGCTTTCTCTTTTATGATATGCTATTATGACATGTAGTTACTTTTAATCGAGGCATATTGTACCTAAGTGCCTTGTTGGGTACGGCGAGGTCGCGGGTTCAGTACCCGGGTCGAGTAAACATGCTTGAGTATTGCTCGGTACTGTGATTTATGACATGGCAGCGATTACATGGAAATTACCTACTGATGGTAAGGAAGCGGTGGGATTACGGTTTAGATAATTCTAATGTTTAATAAAGTCAGCGTATTTCCACAAAGACGGTTTGACATTTGCACCTTTGTTCAATATAATTGTGCCGTTTGATAACTGCGCTTTTGCCTTATACTCGTAAGCGGTTGCTTGTACGAATTTCTAATGGATAGCTTCAATATGGCTTCAATGTTGGTACTATTTATTTATTTAAGTACAGCACAATCTCGGTAATCCGGCACTTCAATACAGGGGCATTTCCAGTAATCCGGCACAGTATTTTTTTGTATTGGTAGGATAGATTCCTTGTGGCGACAACGCAGGTGCGCGCCAAAGCCAAAACACGAGATTGGTTCATATTGATCTTCGCTGATAATTCAGTTTCATACACTTGGTCAGAAGAAAATTTAATTTCTACACAAAAACTGATGGTTCTCAGAAATCTATCTGAGAAAGTTTTGAAACAAGGGCTAGGGCTAGTGGGCAAAAAACAAAAGGTTATAACGCATTATTTCAAGAAACATAAAGTTCATTGTTTTTAAATAAGAAATATACACACATGTCCCAATAGTTGGCATTATTTTCCCATATTCCACTAATCCGAATTTTTCACTAATCCGGCACCCTTGTGTCTGAATTAGTGCCGGATTACCGAGATTATACTGTACTAGCTTTTTCCCGCGGCTTTGCTCACGGTGAGGTCAGAAAATTATCCCACGGGAACGTACCTACCGGACCGGGATAAAAAGTATCCTAAACCCACCATCAGCCTTATCATCACTTACCATAAGGTGAGATGAAGGGAAAGAACTACACCGTTGTAGATTAAAAAATAAGTCATTGTTTTACCATACCTACCTGTTTGCCTAATTTCATCCAAATCCGTTCAGCCGTTTATGCGTGATAGAGCAACGTCCAAGAGAGGAGAGCAGTAATAACAGCCGCACGGGTCGATTCATCAGGTTAAGCTACTCTTGCCGCGGTTGGTCCGTGGATGGGTGGCCATCTTTACATACCAAGACCCCTCCGTGCCTCGGAAAGCATGTTAAGCCGTTGGTACCGGCTGTCATTCGTGGATCTTTGACAGTAGTTTTGTGTCGTCAGAAGCCCGAAAGTCTGACAACCAGTTTTAACAAAGGGGTATTGTATTTCCCAGTTACTGGGTTGTGGAGGTCAGATAGGCGGTCGCTCCATGTCATCATTCACATCATTTCAGCCGAAAGAGGTCCACTGCTGGACATAAGCCTCCCCTAATTTGGGGGGTTTGCCATAATTGCCACGCTTGGCAGGCGGATTGGCGATCGCAGTATGGTGTTAAAAATGCATAGAGAACGCTGCTGCTCATACTCTAGTAAGTCCCTTAGTCGCCTTTTACGAACACCCACGGGAAGAAATAGCGTGATGCTATTCTTTACGTCCGGCACCACACGGCACCATGTAAAATACTGGTATTCAGCTGCATCCGGTAAGACTGGAAGCTGATCGCAACCGCACCGAAAAGTTCACGAAAAAAAAAATGTAGAACACACTTTCTCATACATTTTGTTCAGAACGGCTTTTTTGATGATATCTCGAGAACGGATTGGGGAACGGGGAACAAGAAATTTCACGCGAACGAAGTCGCGGGTAGAAACTAGTTTATAATATTTATTAGTAGGATTCTATTATTAAAATACTGTATTCGTTTTTAGACAAACCCGGAGAGTCTTCCGTTCTGTTTTAGGCCACTTGAACCCATTAAGATTACGGCAAACTAAAATGGGTATTCAATTGAAATAGTTTTGTTTATCTCAAGATAAACAAATAGAATATAATTTTGTTCATGCTTGTTTAAATAGAAGACTAAAAGAGTAGGGTAAGATACAATATTTTAAATAAGTATTATTATTACATTTGTGCAGTATTTTGTTGTGGCAACACTGGCAACACGTAGTGGACAAGCGTGGTGGTCAATAGTCAAAATGCTCGTTCATTATCTGTGGAGAAGAGGTCTTTGCTTTGCATTTTAATAACTATCATGATTAGTTTGCGTAAAGCCAGGCTTGCAAAACTATCATAACCTACACTACATTGTAGCCATTCATTTTATGAGAGTAGTCGTTTGCTAATTAAGCTCTTACATTGTTGAAGTTAAGTGCAGATGTATATAATAGTAGCTGTTTATTGGGGATTCGAGATCGCCGGAAGTCCAGCGTAACTAGAATCGTGATGGCCCGCTTCTACTAACCAACACACGGCACTACCACCACCAAAACGTGGGAACTAATACTGCTACATTGTTTAGCACGATTACACACCTTCTTATCTCCCCAACCACATTTCAAAACAACACTAGCTGGACATCCGCATGAAACCCCATTTTTACACCTAATCCAACATAACCTGATTCTAGTGATCTTGAATTCCCAATAAACAGCTACTTATAATATTAATTACTGTATTATACTCATTATAAATATTCCGGGACTTTATAGGAGGTATTGTCCACTCTGTGTTTATCCTTCCTCGAAGTTAAGGTAAATTAGTTGTACCTATTCCGATCTCTATTTATTTATAAGTATAAAAATTATGTATTAGGTATGTTGAAACTGTTTGTACTCCCCATCACTAGCCCTAAGGCTGAGGCTACATTAGGCCGCGACGCGACCTGCGACACGTGAGCGATTAAAACAAATAAATGAATGTTCACGTATGTATATGGCTACACCGTACATCAAATATTATAGCGATTTTTGATTTCTTTATGCGATGGGAACAACATTACTGTAATCACGGCATCGGCTACATCAATATATCAGCGAAATTGATGCGACATTTTAGGAAATTTCTCACTTGCACGACTAGTTCAATGAATCGCTAATTGCTAATTCGTTGTGTAGCATGACTAGCATGTGTACTGTAGCCATGTCATCGCCGAATATACGCCGGATTTTCGCTTACAATGTAGCCATACCATGTTTATCTCGTTTCGCTCTTCCAGTCGCATCGCAAATCGCTGCCTACTGTAGCCTCAGCCTAAAGGTTCATTAGAAAACCAGCGTCAGACAGCATTTGTCTGGCATTAATGCTGAAATGAACTGTTTTTGCGCAGCCGTAAGGCACACACACGGAGGTTTTTATTTTGTTGTTTGTATTTTGTGTTTCACGAACTGTGTCCAAATAAAAATTTGTGGTGGCATCTACAACGCCACATGCGAACTACGCATCAAAGACCTGACTTCACAAATCCTGCATCGTGCAATCAGAGTTTACCGCGTGACTTGCATTTATACAACATCCCGACATCAACCGTTGGGCAGTTGCCTACCAGACATAACACCCGTCTGGTCGAAAGTTCCTTCCTTTACTATAGAGTATGAGTGAACTTTATGACCTGTTCCTCATACCTCTATACGTTATTCTTTCTTTCTTTCACCTTCCATCTTCATTATCATTCAGCCTACCAAGAAATTACCATGTCCAGCATGTCCATACTTTAGTCATTTGAATAAAAAAAAATTGGTTGTCTGTAAAGTTGGTTTACGGACGATAGTTTAACGTGACAACGTCATAACAAAACATTGATGCGGCGCAAGCGTACAATGAGCGTAACGGGACAATGAGCACAACGGGACAATGAGCGTAACGGGACGAGTCATCCTTTTTCGTGCATGCAGCCGGCGTTCATCGATTTATTAGACGTAGTCACGTCAAAAATACGGATACTTAAAAAGGTCTATTTCCTGGGTAAATTAAAAGCATTATAATATGAAGCAGGAAGTGCGGTGTTTCTATTCCCATAGAGGTGTGCTTTGATCTGCGCTCAGCCTGAGCAGCCCGTGGGTTGAGCTAGGGTTACCATTTGTAAATATTTTGATAGGATTTCTGATGAGTGGGGTAAATTTTTAAAATCGAACTTTTAAAAATACTATTGATATTACGTATTTTCAAACAAAATATTTGTCATTGTAAACATATTTTAGGGCAATATTCTTACCTTCCTTATATCTGTGTCTTTAGTAAAGTCACTTCACTATACAATTTAACCCTGATACAAATAAACACGGAATAAAGTTATGCTAGATATTATCGTCAAAAAATGAGGAGCTCATGATAAATGATAAATGATTTTATTTCTGTAAGTAGGTTTTTACAAACACTTTTACACGTCAATCATATTTTAAAACTAGATGAGGTCGGCATTTCGTATCTGACTACTCTGAGAAGAAAGACCGAAACAAACTCAGAGGTCACTCATGGCTAAGTAATAACAGCCGCACGGGTCGATCCGTCAGGTTAAGCTACGCTTGCCGGGGTTGGTCCGTGGATGGGTGACCATCTTTATATAAGCGACTCCTTCGTGCCTTGGAAAGCACGTAAAGCCGTTGGTCCCGGATGTTATTCGTGGATCTTTGACAGTCGTTACGGGTCGTCAGCCCGAAATTTTGACAGCCAGTCTTACCAAGGGGTATTGTGTTACCCAGTTACTGGGTTGTGGAGGTCAGATAGGCAGTCGCTCCATGTAAAATACTGGTATTCAGCTGCATCCGGTTAGACTGGAAGCCGACCCCAACATAGTTGGGAAAAGGCTTGGCAGATTGATATATCGTCAAAAAATTAATGGTTATACCGAAGCTATTCCTAGGATAACTGTATTCCGTGTTTATTTGTAAGGCCCTTAGAATATAAAGACTCTTTACCTTGCTACCCTGTTCTGTAATGTCAGTGAAAAATAACCTAAAAGCTTTCTTCAACAAAAACTTATTTAACTTACCTAGATTCATTGGCGTATGGCAATTTTGGCCGATAGAAAGTTATTTCTTTTCTCCCAACTGGCCAACTTCAGAAAACTCTGTAAACACAATTCACACTTTGTAGTGGAACTTTTCCCACTTGTTCTGAATTCAAGTTTAGTTCGGTAGGTAAGAAGATACATATTCAATATTTACCGTAAACTTAAATCGAAACCATATAGTTTTGTAACAATTTCTTTAAGTTTTCTGATTTTTGAGAAATTGAGACTCGATTCGAAGATGTTTGGTTGATGAAAATATGTAAACGATCATGGTCGATTGGCTTTTTTTTTAACTGAAAGATGGTCACAGATAAAATATCTATACTTATATATTATAAGCATAGATATTTATAAGCTTAGGTGGTTGTTGCTGTTAACATACTGCCAAGTAATTTCTTTTTATTTCACATTCTGGTCGCAGTTCCACTGTTAAAGTAGGTTATATTGAGTAGTACAAAACAAAAATTAATGGGTTTCAGTTAAATTTGTGTCCGTGCGAGATTTTTGTCAATTTTTACCACATTATTATAACATTGGAATGTCTCCTAAGACAGGATGCGTATCCGGTACGGCTCTAATAATCCTTCCATATCCAAAGGGTACGTCTTCCCTACCATTACCGCGCCCCCCGGTCTACTCCTTGATATGCAATAGTCTCTGTAGCACCATGAAACATGAGGCTCCAGGGTTAGTGTGAATTTTTTGGTCCTTTTGAGTAATCGAGTTTGGTCAAGCCACGCTGGGGTCGGTGCATTTCATTCATTCACTCACATTCGAATGTCTCCTTAGAGAATCTTTAGAATAAATCGAATAACTCTCGATACAGTTAGCAAAATAAGATTACAATCTAAGCAGTCTCATACTCAACTAATGGAGTTCTTCGCATAGCTATTGCAAACAAAACACCACGATGGCCAGCTATGGTATTTTTATGGCAATACTTCAAACGCTAATCGGGAATGAGAGAAAAACGAAGGAATTTGCTGTTAAGCATACCAATAAAAACTTGTTTCAGAGAAACAGTATTACATAGGTATATTGTGGTTAATGACTAGGACATTTAAGGACATACTCTTTATTTCATACAAAAAATTAAGCTCTATTTTTACATTGGTAGTATTTGCTCCAACATTGTCCAGGACTTAAACTGTTAAAAGTCAGCACTGCAGAAGCATTAACAGGGAAACAAACTCAATACTCAATACTTTATTGCATTCCATAATGTGTACATATAACAGTTGGTATGTTAAAACATCGAATCAATTATGGACCCTGTCGGGCACAGCAAAGTTGATTTTTAATAGGAGAGAGGATGAAGGCGCTTTTTAGAAAGAAAAAAAATATATATAATGTTAAATTAAATTGGAATAGTATCATTAAAACAGTATCGTTTGCTTTTATGGTATTACTATTTTATATACTTAAGTATTTATATATTTGGTTTTAAGTTATATTTAAATATTTTTATATTATATATACGATTTACATTATTAATATTATAAATTACAATAAAATAAATATTTAGAATTTTATTTAGTCTTGTAGAATGTTATTAACTCCTGGTTGCTATTAAAAAAAAACAATGGGTTAGAAGCATTATGACTACCTCTATGTTTGGACACCGAGACCAGCACAATATGTTAAGTAAAATCTAATAATTCAATGGGTAGGTACCTATGTATACAGGATAAGTTTTTAACCAGAGCACAATTTTTTTTTTGGTGGATCAGTTTCAGTAATATATGAATACATTTCCATTATTTCGTCTATACTTTTTTTTTGTAAAAAATAAAATGCGATTATAACCTGCTTTAATACCTACATCGGCGAATTGCGCGGGCACACAGCTGGTAGGTACCTACTGTTTATTTATTTGTCCTGTCGGGAGGCGGCTGCTAGGGCTTTCAATTAAAACCATTAGGTAGACGGATTGGACTCCATAATTTATTAAAAAGTAAAGACGTGGTAAACACAGACAGATAAGAGCAAGGCAGGCAACACTGCCTTGCTCTTATCTGTCTGTGTTTACCACGACAATCTAAAGCATAGACAAAAACCATAGACTTCGACATGCCCCTTTTTGTGACGTTGACAATAAAGAAAAAAGTTGAAGTTACTTTGACAGTCATGACAATGACATTATGATTCAAAAAAAAAAAAAAAACAGCTGTATGTTTTTTTTTTGCAACGGATTTCTGATCTGACAGAAATAAGTCTACAAGACCTCTTTCCGATGACTTTTCCCTCTTCCCTTTCATATGTAACTATATCATACGTAGCTCAGAAATATTCCCAAAAATTATTTCTTGTGTTTAACATGTAAAAATAATCTAGGAACTGACAATTGTAGGGGCAAAAGCGTCAAAAATGTAACCCTATATGTGGGAAATATGTAAATCGGCCTCTGATTCAGTAATTATGGTTACAATTCTATTCAACTTTATCAATGAGCTGTTTACCTTCCGTCAAATGAATATTAACCGCTATGAATATTAAACTTGATTTTGTATGGTATTATTTATATTTATTTATTTGGAACATTCATGAGTCAGGGACCGTTCGAGTGCCTTCCACCATTTCAAGTGGAGATCAAAGCTTTTGAACCTGCACTTTTGAAGTTTCTAATTTATTGACGTGATAAATATACAGTACGGCTTTCTAAATTGTTGTTTATAAGTTTGGACTTATCGCTTGTCTCATAGAATTTTCTTTAGTGTGAAGTATTGATTAATTGGTTAATAATTAGTGGTAATATTTCATTTATTGTATTGGAATCATTACATTTAAGGCGAAGCGCTAAGATCCCTAGTAGCATTTCTTGTTGGCATTTAGTTGGGCCATTTACCTCTGTAAGTGGCCCAACTAAATGGCAACAAAAAATGCTACTAGGGATCTTAGCGCATTTCATTTCTTGTTGGCATTTAGTTAGGCCACTTACCTCTGTAAGTGGCCCAACTAAATGCCAACAAAAAATGCTACTAGGGATAGCCCGCGAAATTCAAATATCCTTAAGTTTTTTTGCAATTTGCAGGTCACAAAAAAAATATAATTTAAAACTATTTGTTTCTTCAAAATTTTCACGATTTTTTACACAAAAATGCGCTATAAGCTTAAAATTAGAGTTGCTCACTTATGTTTATTTGGCTGCGAACCTACACGCTGACATCCTCCATTCCATACCCACAGTAAATTGGGATTTTAAAATATTTTTTATTTGTTGAGGTTTTTTGTCTTCTATGATTTTGTCAATTTTCTTGGGTAGTTTTATTTAGAATATCAGGAAGGGCGTACGTCCAGGCTCTCTTACCATATTCATTATTAATCTTTGGCAGTTTATATGTAGGCAAGTACGTATGTTAAGTGGCAGGTTGTATTTTGATCAAACTATGATCCGCGACCGTAACAAGTATGTATTTACGGAATTATTATCATCAGAATCAGAATTGCCTTCAAATGTAATGATTTCATGAAATTTAATTATTCAATAGGGTTACATGGTCTTAGACAGTTACTGATGATTTTAATGATTATAATTGCTGGCAAATTGGCGTGCGCTAGCTGACATATAGCAAATAATTTAATTTACTGTTCTGTGTCTCGTAATGTTAATTACTTTGCATATGTACTATTGTATAGAATCAAGTTTATCTAATTGAACAGAGAGATGTGCTGCTGCGGGAGTTTGTTGTGCTACTACTTCTTCCCAGCTAAAGCTTAAAGAAGTGGTGAAGGGCGTTCGAAAAGTGCTGATTCTCAGCCTAATTAAAAAAAATGTGTACAGTGCAAGCACGTACAAATTTGACACCGTTGTGTCAGCACTTTACTTGCTACGCGTGGTCTATAATTTAGTACACAAATATCATTCAAATCGCGTGCACTCATTATCATTCATTTAATAAATCAATAAAAGTTATTACTACGTATTCTTGCGTATCATTCAAAATATCATCATTAAAGGGTGTAAAGATCCTACATCTTTTTGGTCCTTCGAGCCGGATAATAATAAGATCCTACAAAATGACTTTCGATTTTGATTTTGTCTTGGCGCTTACACCTTAAGTCTGTCATGTAGTGTGGTCATCACCATGACTTTTACGTAGGTGTTGAAAGATGAATAGATTGTTAAACGTTGGGGCACCAGCACCCACATACCGATTAGATCGTACTGAGAAAATCTGATTTCCCTTGACCAATTCCGACCATTTCGGACATTAATAGCTTCTTGTTAAATCAGAAAGTAAACTGGAAGATCTATCATTATGCTTGAAATGGCTTTAAATATGACGGATTGTCTCGAATAGAATAGGCGTCATTTATTTATTTATAACGGATGATATTTTTTACCGTCTCGAAAAAAATTGGGTATACTAGGTGAACGGAGTAAAAGTCTATGGCATAGTTAAAAAAAAAAAAAAAAATATATCTCTTCAGGTAAACTTTAGATGCACTTCTGTATAATCCCTTCGGGGGAAACAGGAGTGATGTTATGTTATATAATTATAATGACTTCCAAATCGTGCTTGTACCAACATATTCATCTTAAGTCCTGTTGTCAAACAGTTCTATTTCTCCAATAGGCTGAATTCTATCTTCGAGTGGGCCGTACTCCTTCCGCGTTCGGCACATAGCTTCGGTTAATTCCGTCTCCGTGTCGGTATCGTCTCGGCTCGTTAGGACGTCGTCACCAAATATATGAGACGTGACGAAAACTATGCTGACAATTGGACCACACAGGTTTTAGTGGTTTACCTATTGGTTTTTATGTTTTGGAGGGTCAATGATCGAAAGCACCTATGTCGTGTGATTATGTCTAGAATCCATAGATTTAGGAAGATATCGATGGTCCCACCGAATAAACGTATAAGAGAAAAATGACAACTTTTCAGCATAAAATAAAAACGTTTAAACTTCAAAAACGCTCATTTCATTGTAAATAGGTATAAATAATGTATAATCGAATTATTGGTAAAAAAATAAGCTATAGACTTGTATATTTACTTTCTTGGCGACTCAAAAAGCATGTAATTTTATCTTAAACTATTATTCCTATAATTTTTAAATTAATTATTTCCCTAGAATAAAGAAATTCACTATTATAATAGGCGTGTTTTGAGTCTAAAATTCATAAAAAAAATTTAGTGGGTGCAGGATAGGCAAAAGAAACGACAAAAGTTAAAAAAAAAAAAATCGTGTAAGAAGCATTGCACGTTTATTCGGTGGGGCCATCGATATTATGGAAAGCTGCCAAGGGCGTCGCCAGCCAATGGCCCAGAGGGGGGCAAGTTGATATATGGAGGATGGGAAAAGTATGAATTGAAGGTGCAGTCAAGAGCACATGAAGCTGCACTGCGAGTCTTACCTCTACGACGATTGTAATAAGAACGGTCCAAAGTCCAATGTGTAAAGCTCCACGAGCTCTTTAACTGTACAATAAATAAAACTTGTATTTGTAAACCAAGTTATTATATTTATTTGAAAAATGGAATAAAGTTACATTATTATAATAATGTGGTAGAGCCGTAGAACAAGACCCTTTTTTTGAGTTAATTAAAACATAATCTTCCATGGTTTTTTTGTAAACTACTCCACGACTTGATTATGAAAATTTTGTAAGATTTCATTAATAAGTTTTCTGTGTACACTAATCATGGCCAGGACCATAGAGGCGATTTTCCCCCATAATGCTTCTTAGTTAGGATTTTGGATGCTTTGCATTTGGCTAAATTTTTTTTATTCTCTAGGAGGGGGCAGCCGCCCCTCCCTGAGTCCCTGCCCCCCCTTGGCGACGCCCTTGAAAGCTACAATTGGATGAACTGCATCATTAAAATGTATAGCGGAAAATTTGTTCTCTTGGATCCCTCGTCGCTTTTGAAGAAGAGATATGCATAGTATGAAGAAACTGCAACTGAATTAGGCACTTAAACCAAACTGGCTCACGGAAAATGATGGACTTTTTTTAGGATTCCGTAGTCAACAAGGAACTTTTTAGTTTCTCCATGTCTTTCTGTCTGTCTGTCGGATCGCGGCTGAGCTCAGAGACTCTTAGTACTAGAAAACTGTAATTTCTCGTCTATCCCATGGTGTTGGGTATCGTTGGATAGGCCTTTAAAAACTATTACGGGTTTGTGAAAGCCATTTTTCGATTCAGGGTTCCGTTTGCGAAATATTAAGCTTTAAAGTGTTAATTTTTGTTAGAGTCAAGTTTCCCCCCCCCCCCCCCTCCCTGCCAGCTAAATGGTTGATTTTGGATATGTGCAAAAATTCACGGCTGTAGTATATATAACGAAGTTAAAAGGAAAACTATCACAGAAAAGTAGGCTGTACAAGATAACGAGTAATAGTCAACCAACTTAGATTTGCATTTGGAGAATTGACCGTCACGTATATCGATGTATGGGAGAACGTGTATTTCAACTACAATGTTAAGTTTGTTGATGGGATAAATTCGTTCCCACTACGAAACTCTTCATTGTGCGTGGTCCGACACGAACTTGGCTGGTTTTTTTTTTCTAGATAGTTCCATAAGGTGACTTGCTCCTTGTGTAAAGGCTCCTACAAAGTGGTGCGACACGGCACGCGACACAAAGAGACCGCTCGTCGCGCGGCACGCAGTGTCTTTGTGTCGCGTCGCGTGTCGCGCCTGTTTGCAGGAGCCTTATGACTTCTGTTCAATCAAAAACCGACCAACTGCGTATCGCACTTGGCCGGTTTTTTATTGTCATTTGTGCTAAGTATACACGAGTCCTAGAACCATCGGCATCGTTCTGAATTCATTTAAAACGCCTCGTTCAGGGGCGCTTCGCTTTTGTTCAAAACACAAGGTGAAATTCCGTACAAAATCCAAGATTGACAGCAATAGAACCTGTCATCTGTACAGAATGCCAACTTAACAGGCGTGAAACGTTTGTATTATCTGTGGACAATGGGACTTTTGAAACTGTCAGCTATTCACAGATTAGTTTTGGAGCAATGGCGCTAGTGGTAATAATGTGGGTCAATAAAGGTTACTAGTTCAAGGCAGGGTGATGGCGATTCGATATGTTGTGTTCCTGTCGCTTAGATACTGACAAAGAATTATATTAATTTGATCGATATCAAGTGCCTTTTGAATTGTAGAATGGAACTGTATTATGTCATGGGTAATTGTTTTCAAGTTGCAAGGTACAGACTGATTTACAGTCACGAGTAGAATAGAATAGAATACTCTTTATTGCACACCATAAAAATTACAGATTTATGTGTAGAAAATTTGACAAGGGGTGACACAATGGGCGATCTTATCGTTAAAAGCGATCTTTTAAGACAACCTTTAGATGGATTAAAACCAGACAGCCACACAGATGTGCTGCTGGGAAGTTTCTTGCGCCATTTCTTCTTCCCAGCTAAGGCACCAGGAAGTGGTGAAGGGCGGGCGTTTTGGGGACTGTCTTAATATGTAATTTTGATGCTGATTCTCAGCCTAACTTGAATAAATGACTTGATTTTGATTATGGTCCACTCCCTATCAAAGTGAGAAGATCTACTTATTTCCCAGCTGTGGGAATATTATAGGCTGGTTATAGATTCAAGATTATTTATTTGTGAAAACATGAGTACACACACAGAGCATGCAAGTTATTAAAAAATATTATATACCCAAAGTCTCTAATTCAGATAATTTATGTAAACAAAGTAATGTCAAGAAATGTCATTGTCAAAATGACAGGACATTGGTACAAAACATTTTATTATAAAAAAATTGTAGATAATAATCTATAAAATTAAAATGAATTAATTATAAGAACTATGCAAACAAAATACCGTTGCCGAACAATGTTTTGTGTAGTATGTCGGAGACACGGCCTATGATTGTCATAATCAGCCCTTTTAAGTCCACTGCTAGACGTAGGCCTCCCAAAATCGATTTCCGCTCAAAACAGTTTTCATCCAAAATGTGGCTAGATATGCTACTTACAATATGAATCTATGAATGAGAGTTGTAATATTAGTGTTGTAGAAGATGTAAAAAATTTGAAAATGTTTGGATCTCCTGCATTGTTACCAGTATCATAAAATATTTTATACCAGAAAATCTCCTTTTTTAATAACTTTGTTTAAAACAGAAAATTTATAAAAATAATTACGGTATGATTATTTTTTATTTATTGTTTCTTAAAATCAGTACTTAAAAGAAAATGGAACCTTTTTTCGACATTTTCTGTGAATTACCATTACGAAGATATTTTTTTGTTATGTTATCCCCTCTGTTTACATACATTTTCTGAATTTGAGACTTTGGGTATAGTTTAAGATCAGTCATGTTTGGCCTTAGTGGCGTACAAATATTTATTATTTATTTTTAGTAATAAAAGTTATTGGATAAAGTAATAGATTACATAACAACAAGATAGCAAATGTCAATTTAGAAAACAAATAAATTAAATATATGGTCATAGTTACGTAACAATTATTAAATGTCAATTAAAATTGTCATCATAGCAATGATATGTTGCTTTATGTAGATTATGTCAAAGATGTATTGATAATATTGGTTACTACACGGTATTAGATGTTGTCATTAAGAAATATTCTAGAATACTGTAGTATGCTTTCCCATCTAGCATTTTCTTTAATTTATTTTTCAATTGACGGAAATTGAACATTATTACTGTATTGTCATTGTCACCGTCACTTTCCAGTGCCACGGCCACGTATTATACAAACTCACGTATTTTAATACAGAAACAAAGAATCTGTTAGTTTTTGCCATTTTTTTTTTCATTGTCAGGACTTTGGCATGTCCTGGCTGAACTTAAAATGAGTCAGACTTGGAATGTTCAATAGAATTTTAATTCTGCACCTTCGTGGGTGTCGGTGAGTCAGCTTGTTCAAGTTTTAGCTAAAAAGATACATAATACTGTGGCGAGGATGTATGATTGTTTGAGAAAATATTTACTTTCTGAATTAGTATGGTCGTTATAGGAGATGTTGCTTCGAGGATACGAGCTGTGTGGTCCGGTCTAAGAATATAATTATTTAGTTTATTTCATCTTTTCTTTGGTTGATATTTCGTGACTATGGAATAATATCGACCAGGGCCTTAAGTCTCAAAAAAAAAAATAAAAAAAATATTTCACATAAACCTACATGGGCACTTATGAAACGTCAGAAGCTAGGTGCACGGTTCGAGTTAGTCGTTTCCTATGGAGAAGAGTTCCTAAGTCTGCTATTACAATAGTGTCAGAATGGTCTCTTCATTGTGAGTTTTTGACAGATTTGCCATAAAAACACTGTCAAATACTCACAATGGCGAGACCATTCTGACACTATTGTAATAGTAGACTTGAGGCCCAGTTGGAAGCTATCGCTGGCTTTAGAAATTCAATTACATTTCGGGAAATATCCTTCTGGACAATAGGCCACTTTGAAATTAATTAGATAATCAGTTTTAGTGTAAGAAAGCTTGTCGCTAGTTTACTTTAAAGGTTAAAATTCTTCTAATTGTTTATTTAATTTTTGTCATTCAAAATGGTATAAAAACAACAAAAAGTGTATGTTTGACATACACTTTTTGTGATTTTTATACCATTTTACTCACCAAATTTTCTAGTTTGATGGCGAGAAGCGCTTGTTAATATACAAATAATTTTGTATACATTACAAAAACTACCAACTATGTACTAATCATGATAAGGTGGATTTACTGCCGGTTTCTGAATTGAGAATTTGAAGTTGAAAACTGTTCTAACACTACTTTAGCGTTATTTAAGGTGATTTTTAGAGTCAAAAATTCAAGTTAAATTTTTTGAAAAAAATTCAGAAAATAGTTCTTTCCTTATACATTACAGGAAAACCTATAAGAAGTCCATGGTCTTAAAATAACACGGTAAATCTCCCAATATTGTGCGTACACACTTATATTTGCAGTTGGTATATATGAGAGAACATGTCTTTCAACTGCAATGTTAAGTTTGTTATTGGGATAAATTCATCCCAACTACGGAACCTTTCATTGTGCGTGGTACGACACGCACTTGGCCGGTTTTGCAATAAAAATTGAATTTCGTGGGCTACCATGGCGTTACGCCTTACGGGGCCGTACACGAAATCGACTGATTTTGATCAATTTTGTTCATTGTTTGTGGGAAAGGGAAAAATAATTTAAACAAAATTATTTATGATTTGAAAAGTTGTGTTCTTTGTTTTGCATGTGGCTGAAAGGGATTTTTCAAATAAATTAAGTATTCACGGTAAATTACTAATATTCGCAACAAGTTTACCGAAAAATGACGCGAGACTGACATTTAATCATCATTCTACCAGAAACTACTTTTGATTTTGAACATTAAAAAATATTATCAACATCATTATATGGTCTACTTGCATGTGGCTGAACAACTTTTTTCAATTTCCATACTAAATATAGCAGAAAAATAATATTGAAAAAAACCTTTTTTTGTTTTAAAACCCGTCAGTAATGTATTTTTTCCTATTATTTAGCAAGTCATATCAAGAAATTTAAAAATCACAAATTAGTCTTCAGCTATCCTTAAAATATAATCAAAATTTTATTTAATGATTATACAATATCTTCATTAAGTTAATCAACGGCGAAATAAACCATATTTTGGAGAGCACAAAAATGATGAAACTATTAACAGCTGCTGTGACTGACACGAATGGTTTAGCACCATGAAAACTGTACTTTTATAGTTACACAGACTTAATGTTTCGATTATTTCAAGTTTTCTCACAATCAGATAAGAAATTGACAAAAGAGAGTGTTTTTCGTGCACGGAGCCCTAATAAAGAAGAATTTAGCACATCCGTTTTCAAACCTACATAACGCATGACAATAGCCTATAACATAATCTATAACGGAGTCAGAACACAAGGTGCAAATTAGTAGCACATGTAAGACAATGTACGTAATGAACGATGGCTATTACCGGTGACGAAAACACTCTGACTCATCTCTGTGAGCCTATCACACTACAGATGTTTGTGGAGATGATAATACCATTTCTTAGAAATTATTAACGAACTATACTCGCATTTATTATAACATTAAACAAATAACTGTTCTCACCCTTTCGTTATTTCGATGTAAACGTTTAATAAACTCCGTTATTTCACGATAAATACAAAGCACTGTAATCTATTTACCATTTACATTAAGAAAATAACTCTAAAGTGCAGTAATTTCAACAATATTACACAATAAGGGCGGGTTGTTTCACGTACACTTGACGCACGCGTATCCGTCATAAATGGCGCTAACTATCGTCAAACCGTTGTTTCACAAAATTATGCCCTTGACGTTCGTTAAAAAATAACGATTACAGTGACCCACTGGTTAACGTCATTTTATTCTTCGACATTTGAAGTTTGACGATCGGTTTTTTATTCAGTGAAACAACGATTATACGTCTAGGAAAACGCCTGTTAATGCGTGTTTCCTAGACCTTTCCAAAGCGTTTGATCTGGTGTCGTACGAATTGCTATGGCAGAAGCTGTTGAATGATACTTCAGTGGATAGAGAAGTTATATCAATTCTGCGGTTTTGGTATAGCAATCAAATAAATTGTGTAAGGTGGGCAGGCTCATTATCGGATGTGTATAGGCTGGAGTGCGGGGTGAGGCAGGGCGGCCTGACTTCCCCTCGCCTCTTTAGCCTGTACATAAACCGGTTGATCGTCGAGCTCAGCAACACCTATCAGGGCTGTTATGTGGACGGAGTATGTGTCAACAATATTAGTTATGCTGGTGATATGGTGTTGCTGAGCCCTTCGATTAACGCATTGATGAGCCTGCTTACGACATGTGAGAGGTATGCGGAGGCTCATGGGCTCAGATACAATGTTAAGAAGAGTGAGGTACTAGTCTTTAAGGCAGGCACAAAAACGTACCCGATTCAACCACAGTTGAAACTTTGCGGAAGTTCCTTAAAGCAAGTCTCTGATTTCAAGTATCTGGGCCACTGGGTTTCCGAAGACCTCAAAGACAGTCTGGACATTGAGCGTGAGCGCAGGGCGTTGGCTGTCCGCTGCAATATGTTGGCTCGCAGATTTGCAAAATGCACGACAGAAGTTAAGGCTACACTATTTACAGCGTACTGTCAGTCGTTTTATACATGTAGTCTGTGGGTCAACTACACGCAGAGGGCATATAGTGCCCTGCGCGTACAATACAATAATGCTTTCAGGGTGTTGATGGGGCTGCCGCGCTACTGCAGTGCTTCCGGCATGTTCGCAGAAGCGAGAATAGATGGCTTTCACGCCATCATGCGCAAGCGTTGCGCTTCCATTATGCGCAGAGTACGCGCCAGCCCCAACAACATCCTGAAAACCATCGCTGATAGGTGGGACAGCCCCATACTGGGACATTGGATACGCCTACATGCCACTGTGGTGTAGTAATTAGTAGTTTGTTGTTTTTCTGGTAGATGTAAGTACTAACACTAGTTTCTAAGTTGTGTGTATACTAACCAAGTGGACTATATTTATGGGTCCGAAATAAAAGATTTTTTTTTTTTTTTTTTTTTTTTTTTTTTGTATTTGACGTACGTTAAACATCATGATGTAATCGTTAATATTTGACGTACGTATGTCACGTTAACGAACTGTTTGAAACAACCGGCCCTAACTGTCGTTATTTAACCGTTATTTGTCTAATGCTATAGTAAATGGAGTATAGCTGACCTGACAGACGTTGCCCGTTCCAAATGTTAAAAGTTCATACAAAAACCCTATAGAAAATAAAAGTTCAGTTTTTCAAATTTTCTTTCTATAAAAAAAAAAAAAAAATACGGTCCTGCCGTTCTTAAGAGCCATTTCACAAAATTTTAACGCTCGAGTTTAGGTAAAAGACGGCAGCGCTGTGTATGTGAGCGTAACTATCCACACATACACAATTTAAGCAGTGTAACGCGAGTGTCGAGACGGACTAAATAATCTTGAGCCATTATAATAATAATGCGGTATTTAGAGATTTATTAAAAAAGTTATTTTATTTATTCAGTCTACTAAAGCTTTCTAGACTAATAAAAAAATACAAATATATGTTTTGAAAGTATATAATAAAAATGAACAGGAAAACAATCACATCGTACAAAATATAAGTGTTGGTCATTATTATTTGACAATAATGTCAAGTAATAATGAATATCACTTACGTTAAATAAATATTTGTCGTAAAGGCATTGATCTTGCTTTTCTAGGGTCTATAATTTCCGGCAATACGCAATCTTCGTAAAAACGAGTAAATTTGGGAAGCATCAAAATGTTGTGGTCGTAGTATAATATCACGGTTACGATATGAGCACTCGACAATTGAGATGCGGGAAAAAGTAGCACAGGTCCTTCCTCGATAGGCGCTCGCGCTGTACTAAACGGTGCCCACTTGTGCATCGCAATTTATTCTTTTTTAGAGTGTTTAAAAAAAGGATATTGTGGCTAATTAAATGAAGGGATTTTAATCAAACTTGAGAATTCGATTTGTTAAAGAACATAGTTCATTTTGAGATGATTTTTAAAATGTAATTACGCTTTATTCAAACAAAAAAATCGCAATATAATTGCGAATAAATCGTAAAAATTGTCCTAAGTCTTTATTTTTTTTACCTATTAATGTTATTAATAATCGAAATTCTAGTACGTCATTTGTCGACAAAACTATATGTCTGATGCTTTGTGTATTTTTTTCAGTCAAATTTATAAATATTAATTATAGAAATAGGAGTCTGAAATTGCCTCTGCGCTGATTTTTCAGTAAACTAGTTCTGGGAGATTAATAACTACAAAGTACACAAATAAGTTTTTGTAAATGTGTTACATGAAGTGTCAATACGAAAGAATCATCTATTATTTACATATATTCACCAATACCAGAGAATTAACTAAGATGGTAAATTAGGCGACTAAAATCTTAGATATTCGCGCGAAAACGTAAAATGGCTCTTAAGTGTTGCGCTTAACAACGAACCGCATATTATTTTTGCTTTAGACTAGCTTCTGCCCGCGTGGCTTTTTCTAAAATAAAAGCCAAAGCCCTCCTTATAACATCAGCTATCTGCCAGTGAGGGTCCCGTCAAAATCGGTCCAGCCGTTTCGGAGATTAGCCGGAACAAACAAGGTTTTTTTTTTTTTTGTTAAAGTACCGTATATACATTATTATAAGCATTTAGTAAAAAGCTGTTGTTTTAACATTACAAATAGGCACTCCAATTTTATTTATTTGTATAGATGGAAAATAGATGCAGCTTGGTTATTGACAAGACTTGAAGAGCTTGATTATTTGCTTGTTGGTTAGTCATTTTTGTGTATCTTTCTTATTGTTATTCCTTCCTTATTGTAAATATGTCTGTTTTTATGTAAATTTAACTGTGCAATAACTTGGACCTGAGTCTGTAAATGTTGTACATGTTTTTCACCAAATAAAATAAATAAATAAGACAAGGTATCTTCAGCAAAAATTCAATACTGTAACGGGACAACCAAACATTTTGAACAATATCATATACATTATTATAGGCTTGTAGAAAAAATATAGATATATCGATATTTTTAGCTCGATATATCGATATTTTTTAGCGAAGTCGATCGAAAATATAAAATACGATATGTTTCCGAAAGCAACACCGCCACTGACTAAAACCGCTGGAGTTCAAAGCTGTAAAAAAGTTTTTTTTTTAATTCTCTGTGTCTTCTGCTCGGAAAATAAATTTAATGCATTGCAAGTGAGCCTCAAGTACTCAAGACTTTATGTAACATTATGAGCAGACAAAATAACGCTTCTGTCAATTCCTATGACCGTACCGTCGATAAACCTAAGAGCGGTATCAACATCTCTATGCACAGCTGTGCCAGTGAACTTCGCCCTCAGTCTGAATGGGGCATTTCCGTTGAGTATTGCTCCGATCAAGTCAAGATTCCCTTCCTTGAGATCATACAGAGCATCCTGTATCGGTGTTAGGAAACTAATAAAGATGATTGACTGACAGTGTCTATGAAGAAGTGGTACATATAAGTTGATCAAGTGGCATGTATTGAGTAATCAATGATCTAAACATAATGTAGTTTAGAATAATGAAGAATGACATAATGAAATTCAACATTTCGTACGTTTTTTGTAAATTGTTTCGTTCTGTTTCGTTGTATGACGTTGTATGTTGATCATAATTTAATTCGCGGCAATTATAATAACCGCTTCTGTGGTCTAGTAATACCACATACCACCAGTCTCAGACCCAGAGGTCCCAAAAAGGCAAAATTTTCTCCTCGGTTTGGTTGGTGGTAGCTGGTAGGGCTTGTTCTGAGTTCGCCTGGCTAGGTACTACCATCTTATCTGTCGCCATCACAACAATGTTAACAGCAGCATTTGTTATGTTTCGGCAGTTAGAGGTAAGATAGCCAGTTCCTCTGTGTTTGACGATTCCGGGTGAAGCTCACTTCCATTTTCGGCCTTATCATCACTTACCACCAGGTGAGATGAAGACCAAGAGGGAAGCTCTTGGCCTTTATCTAGTCTTCTCGTTGTGGATTTAAAAAAACAACAAATATCTAGTCAACCAGATAAGAATCTCTGACAAAGGGGAAACTATTTACTTACACAAGTTTAGATGTAATATCAATCAAAGGTGTTGGTAATTGACCAGCACTTTTATCTACGTGGAAACTGGGTCATTAGGTTCCTATCACTGTTTTAGGCCTGAGGAGCTCGTGGCTAAGTAATAACAGCTGCACGGGTCGATCCGTCAGGTTAAGCTGCGCTTGCCGGTGGTCCGTGGATGGGTGACCATCTTTACATACCGAGACTCCTCCGTGCCTCGGAAAGCACGTTAAGCCGTTGGTCCCGGCTGTCATTCGTGGATCTTTGACAGTCGCTACAGGTCGTCAGAGGCCCAAAAGCCTGACAGCCAGTTTTACCAAGGGGTATCGTGTTACCCAGTTACTGGGTTGTGGAGGTAGGCACTCGCTCCATGTAATATACTGGTATTCAGCTGCATCCGGTTAGACTGGAAGCCGACCCCAACATAGATAGGAAAAGGCTAGGCAGATTGACTGTTTTAGGCCTAGAACTATACCTGGATTACACCAAGTTAGTCTATAAGTCTTCAGACTATGGCATGGGCTATGAAGAAAGCTAAACATTAATATTTTTATCAGCAATGAAAAAAGAACGTCTGGTAAAGATATAAATATTCTAAAAGCACTTTGTCACAATCTCAAGGCACGCAAAGCAAGCCTAAATAAAAAAGAAGTCTTACAAACCCATAAAAAGTAATTCAACACTATCCTTTCTTATCAGACCAATAAAGAGCTTCAAACGAAGTTAATAGATATTTTATTACGGTAAACCATCGGGGCTGTGATCGGTGCGATAGTATCACCACAGACTAGGCAAGGTCCGAAGGTCGGCTCCATACAACGAGCGATAAAAGGGGCACGCACACATAGACGGACGCGCGTACGTACGGTGATCTCAAACCAATGCCAGTCATATTTTTGCATTGTATAAACTCAATGTCCTTGAATTATATAATTGCATAGCACAGGTGTGAGTACTATGTACTATAGAGCTACCATTTACCGGGTAATATGTCTTTTATTGACTTGAATGTGCCCTGGCGGCTGAGAGTATGTCATGCTCACTCAAATGTCTCGCTGGTGGTGGCGTGTGTGTTGGATCATTAAGTTCCCTTCAAAATGGTTGAGCTAAATGGTGCTGATCCATGCGTCATGTTCGTGAACGGGCGCCGTCAGTTGGGACTGGTCATCTCTTAGCTGCCACGGCTTATTTATTTTTTTATTTTAATTTTTGAATTGTTTCTATTACGGACGCTTCTAACGTGCACGTCTTTCTACATTGTTCTCACATGTATAACTTCAACATGAATGATGTAACCCATATTTTGTAACAATATTTTGTTTTAAAAGAGTGTCCATGGAGTTTCTTGTCCGTTCTTCTCCATAGGAACCTACTACGCTTTGGAATGGGCAACTAGCTTCATCTTTCTGACTGACCGACCCCTTGACAACTCAAAAGTGCCTGTAATTGGTTTATTTGAAATAAATGCTTTGAGTTTGAGTCGCGAGCGCGACGACCGCTTGCACTCACTGTACGTGAAGCGTGTATACAGGTTGAAAATGAATTCATGGGCATCCTCTTAAGGGTTCATTATACTCATCATTAGGAACAACTTTCAACCTTTCGACCAAACCTGAAATCGCGAAAAAATAATCAGCTGATCCCTACATTTATTTTCGCATACACTAAAAAAAATGTTTACTTATACATAGATAACCAAACTTTCGTCAACATGTAACACAAAAAAGTGACCACATAACTATATGCAACATGTAACCAAAACCAAAAGGCTGTTTTGTATTTTATAGAAAAATCACTTTTATTAAATCAAACCGCAAGGTTGCCTGCTTGTCGGTCTTCTACAGATTGTACTTCGGAGAGTGTGCCCATGAACTCCACGACCTCATTCCACCGGCCCCCTTCTACCATCGGACATCTAGACGCACTGCAAGTTACCACCCCTACCTAGTTGATATTCCACCAACTCGCACTAAGCGTTTTCAAACGTCTTTTATAATGCGCGCAGCAAAGGAGTGGAACTCTCTGCCTGCGTCTGTGTTTCCGAACGCATACAACCCTAATCTATTCAAAGTGAGAGTGAACAGGCTTCTTCTGGGTAAGCTCACTCCATCGTAGACTTTGTCTCTGTCATCCAGACCTAGACTAAAGTCAAGAGCAAACTCATAGTAGAATAAAAAAAAAAAAAACAAGTTAACTTTTATAAAGTCTTGTCAAACTTTGATTATTCCTGAAATAGCCGAATAGTTAGGCTAAATATTTTTTTCAGTGTAGCTCATCAAAATGTTGGGAACAGCAGATTTTATTTTCGAGATTTCAGGGTTGGTCCCATAGTGAAAGTTGTTCATAATGATGAGTAGAATGACCCGTTGAGGATGCCCATGAATTCAATTTCACCCTGTATAATATACGATACAATGTTTAACTGAATCAATGCACATTATGAGAGTAGTTTGTTCAGAATCGTTTACTGAATTGATTTCTGTAATTTTTTAATATAGTTAATTTTTTATCCCAAACATAATTAAAATTACGTAAATTACAGTTACACTTCCGCTGTACAGTCAAAACAAACCGCAATAGACAAAGTAGAAGGTTAAGATCAAGTTTAGAAGTCTGTCTCTGATAAACGGGAGTACATAATTATACTAACCAAAACTTTTTTTTTTTTGTAAATTCGTGTTCATATCATATTTATTATTACACACACCCTTTTCCACCTCCCACCTTTCGTGATTTCATTTAAATATTTTTATTTAATATAATTCAAATATCCACTTATTTTAATTTTGTTTTCTTATTCTAGTTGTATTTTTTAATTATCTTCATTATTATTATTTTTAGTTAATTAAGATGTTGTTTTTTGATGAATGCTGTGTACACCTATAATAGGCATACATACTAGTACTTTTTTTTTTTTTTTTTAATCTTTTGTACTCGTATGTACTGCTGTTGGTGTACCAAATAAATAAATAAATAAGTACCCGTACTACGCTAGACCCTTTTCTGTGTGCAACTTGCACGTGCGTAGATTTGTAATGTGACCACAATTTTCTCCCACAATCAGTATAACTAATTTAATTAATAAACAATGTTTTATACATAATAGTGAAAATGTAGTGTATGTATTTTGATAAGGATAATATTTTTATGTTCACAAAAAATCTTAAGGTACATCTATGTATGCATTTCTAAAATTTTATTTTTCCCCGAAAAATACTGATCGTGCACCAAATATTAAAGGTTAGGTTAGGTTAGGTTATATTTTGGTGCACATTCAGTATATTTGGTGGAACACAGGCAAAATTAGGTAAATGAAATGGGAGTACTTTTAAATAAAATTGAAGTACTTTTAAATACCATCCTTTTGATAATAACATAATATTTTAATTGGCCTAGGTACCTTCTGTACTTATCTATTTTGTGGTAGAAGCACAAAATAACTTGTATTTCTATCTATTATCATGTAAATCAGGTTTTATAGTGCTCTGCGGGAAGTCATTGATGCTCCTTTGTTACCACTCCATTTTCTTGGTGGTACTTTAGATGTATCTACGAAATTGCTTTTTAGTCTCTCGAGATGTATGGGTGGCTTGATAAAATGGATAATTTGTTCCGTAATTTGATCAATGGGGATTGTTGTTGGTTAGTAGGATTTCTAGGTTATTTTGTCCTTAAATTATTTTACTGATTTCTGGCGTGTCGGCCAGTATGTGACATTTTAAGTTGTTGACTTTCTACGTCTTCTCTTCGGAAGTCCGAATATTTATTTTGTACTTTTCTTACGTTATCTCAATTGTCTTAATACTAGCGACTCGCCCCGGCTTCGCATGGTTGCATTTTTTTTTTAATGCATATGTTAATATGCAGCCTAAGTCCATCTGGAATAATGTACCTTTCAACTGGTGAGAGTTTTTTTATTAGGATCTGTGGTTCCAGAGATTACCCTCAACTTTAACACATACTCACAAAATTCGCTATCTTTATAATACTACTAGCTTTTACCCGCGGCTTCGTACGCGTGGATTTCGGTTATCGCGTAAAAAGTCTATCTTCTTCTCGATATCTCTGCCAAATTTCATGACGATCGCTTCAGCGGTTTAGGCGTACAGAGACATACAAAGTTACTTTCACATTTATAGTATTGTATAGTATGGATTATAGATTACTTAAAACCCCTTTTACTTCTTCATGTCGCTGGCACGACAGTATTTATAATCTTATTGGTCCAAAACTTCACCACATCCTCGGTGAAGTCAGTGGTAGCGCAGAGGTCACTTTGGCTGCATGTTTACGAACACAGAGGGCAGGAGGAGGTGGAGCATAGTTTGCGACATAGCTCCACATCCACACCCTTTTGCCGTTTCGTCTTGTATAGCCATACTTATGACCCCAGAAAATGGGCCATGTAAATTATGCTTACACAGATCTGAACAGAAACCCTCAGATCACCAAGATCTTTCACACATGTTCTAGACATAATAAAATTCTGGAGGGAGGTGGGCTGGTTGAAATAACCACCGATGGCCGCTATGGTCCACGCCCAATGGTATCCTTCACTTGAAGGACTAAATGCGGAAACCAAACCTTTGAAAATAGATTATGCCTTTACGTAAATAAACCAATGTAGAAAAATACTCTGTGTATATGGCGTTGACCTCTACAGCCAATTACATCGACCACCTCCGAAAACCTATATTTAACTGACCATAAATAAAAAGAAAACCTCATAAAATCAAAGTCATCGCGTGTCTTTGAAATCGACCCAAACAAAGTCCTAGAGTAGTTCCGTGTAATAACTTTAAAAGCTTTTCGTTAGGCAACGCTTTCGACTAATGACATTATCCGGTGACGTCTGCTGATTACAATCTGGATTGACAGATTTTTTGGGTGGAAGAATTCAACAACACAAACAACTACCCTTTAATGCAATTTTTTGTAAGAAAAATTGGGTTTTGGGTGTCCTCTCTGATTGTGGAAATTGTGACTACATTGTTTTATTAGGTTCCCTCCTGTAAAAACGAATGTAAGTTGGAATAGTGAATAAATAAGTAATAAGTCTCCAATTGGACTCAGGCCTCTATCATTTGGCGCCACAAATGCTCCGCACCTGCCTTAGCTACCGTCTTGAACTAGGTTGATTACCTAATGAATGTGATAAGCTCTATTGCTTATTTGTCACGTCTTTAAAGACAAGTAGCAGTAATGAAATACAATCAAATATCTCCCAAGCCGTCAATTAACGCTTCAAGAAATCTTAAACCGTCTCGCAACGAGTAAAAACAGACTTAAAAGATTAACACATTTCGATAGACATTCATTTTTTATGACATCACAAAATATTGTATGATTTGCGAAAGGCCCTTACAAAACGCTTATTCATTAATATTAATGCTAATAAATTTTATTGCATCATAAAATAAATTGCATTGGTGGATAATTTTATTAAAGAGTTATTGAAACACTTAAATTTTATGATCGATGGATTGGTATTCATGTATGCCGCGTTAAGTTTGTATTATTATCAAGATTTCCATTCCATTTAATTCTGTTAGCGTTCATAATAATATGATTATAATATATGATTGTCCATGCCATAAAGAACTTTCTACCTTGTAATCAAATACGTAAGGTCCAAGGTTTACTACAATCTTGCCCTCATTTTGAAAACCAGTAGCGTTTTACTAAAGATACCATATCTTTTGTTACAGGTAGCACAACGGACCTAACGCCTACGCTGATCGGTATATACGACTCTTTACTAGAACCAGGAAAGAGTTTGAGGCCAGAAGCAAGTCGATTGGAAACCGCAAAAGACGCTAGAAATGACCCTCCTGTAGACACGATATACGAAGTAATAGAAGAGACTCAACCAGACATATCTAAGACTGGAGACGACATAATGATCACAGGAGGTGTCAAACTCCCAATTGCAACATTTAACAAAAGCTCATTATATTCAATACGAACTAAAAGTGATAACAACGGTGCTAGCGACGATACAGATAAGTGTAAAGTGCTTAGTGATTCTACCTTAAGTAAAGTTCAAAAAACATTTAAAGAAATGAAGCAAGAGACGACGTTCGATAATCTCTCGCCAAATGTGAAGCGGATGATTTCAAGTGCAACAAGTGAAACGACCACGTTAAAATTTCAAAAGAAAACCGTGAATATTGGCAGATCTTCAATGAGAAAATCTAACATTCCCTTAGTCGGAGCTACGTCTAAGATCTCTCAGTCTGGTGTCGAAATACTTACTTCAGTCGATATTTACGACCAGCCCTGTGCTATCAAAAGCTTTGCTAAATCCAAAAGTGAGGACATTGAATCTCCTGTCATATCGGTGCCTCAGAAACCTGAATTTAAAATTGATGATGCTCAAACCTACGATGTCCCAACGAACAACAGGCCAGCTATTTACGATGTACCGGTTGTGAACAACAAAACTGCCTTTGAATCCTTGTCCCTTCCTTATATCGATCAATCGATCGAGCTCTCTATAACTTCTAACGATAGAGAATTCGATATCAAGCTGTCATCGAAAGACAACTCTCCGATGAAGCCAACGCCAAAAAGTCCTGTCCAGTCGCCGGCGAAGATCCCAAAACTGAACGAAGGCACAAACAGTTTGCATCGAAAAGACTTCGTGAATAAGAACGAGAGTCCATCGAAACTTTTGTCGAAAACTGTTCCCTACCCTGAGGCTGTCGGTTCTACTGGGAATCTGAAGACCTGTGAGAAGGAGGTGATAAGACTGAATCCACCTGTTGAAGTGTCTCGGCCTCTTTCGATGAGTTCCATAGCGTCTTCAAGTTCAACATCAAGTAGTGGTGTGCAAAATAAAGGAGGTGTGAACTCTGCGTATTTGGCTTCAATCGAGAGCTTGGATGATCACAGTGATGCGGACATGACTTCAGCTAACGGTAGCAATAATTTCGTGAATAACGCTGGGATTATGACTACCAGTGTGTCGGAGGAAAGGAATTCGGAAGATACGCCACGTAAGTTAAACTTTTTTTTACTTTTAAAGGCACATATTTCAAAATCCAAAATATCTGATGGAAAACACATTTCCAACGATGTCCTATTGTAACCTACCTACTTTTGTGATAAGCCTTTGGCTAAAGCCCACAGGTTTGATGTTTATAGTTAGAAATTATGAACATAGCGAACTGCCCACCTACTTAAGGGGCGATGCGCTAAGGTAGCCCGCGAAATTAAAATTTTCTTATGTGTTTTGCAGTTTGTAGGCCAGTGTCAAGTTTTATGTTGATTAAAATATGATTCAATTTCGATGTAGCGCGGTTGGTCACAGTTAACCATTTGGTCAGGGTACTAGCTTAGTTATTGCGACCAACTGTGAGAAAAGACCAGAAATGTAAAAAGTGGCTCATTTATTAAAAAAAAAAATACTGCATCATTAGAAGCCCAAATAGTTAAGAGGTTCATTAATTTAAAAAAGAGGTCAATAAGTTTTAGTGGATCAGTAAAATATTTCTCTTAATAATAAATTTATCTTTATTTCAGACATAAGTCCATATTATAAATACATACGTTTTGACAAAGACAGCGTTAGTAGGGTTGTTGGTAGTACACACAAAATTAAAAAGGTGTTAGTAATTTGTTAGGAACCAAAACAGACTTTAGACAATGAGTCTAAAGTCTTATTTCCTATTTCTGTGCAGGTGTACACTTGTCCAGGGCCTCAAGTCTGCTATTACAATAGTGTCAGAATGGTCTCTTCATTGTGAGTTTTTGACAGATTTGCCATACAAACACTGTCAAATACTCACTATGGCGAGACCATTCTGACACTATTGTAATAGCAGACTTGAGGCCCAGTACACAGTAAAAGTATTGTTTATTTTGCACGGTAATCTATAACATTTTGAGGACAGTGTTGGTCCTACCACGGATCGTGCTCAACATCGATGCAGTTTTTTTCCTAATGATGGAGAAGAAATCATCGATGGTAGCATCCGAAAACATTGCAGAAGAACTGCAGTACCTGGGTTTTCTCAACACTGCCCTCAGAGCGTCATTGTACTGAACACGCAGGGTGTTGTAAGCCCGCCGCGTAATGTTAATCCACAGACTGCACGTGTAAAAAAATACTGACAGAAGGCTCTAAATAGTAACAGTTTTACTTCTGTGGTACATAAAGTGACCATTTATTTTTTTACTCTTTTTTAAATATTTATTTTATTTTACTATGGGTTTGTTCTTGACTCTACGTCTAGGTCTGGGTGACAGAGACAAAGTCTACGATGGAGTGAGCTTACCCAGAAGAATCCTGTTCACTCTCACTTTGAATATATTAGGGTTGTATGCGTTCGGAAACACAGACGTAGGCAAGAGAGTACTCAAAACGGGACATCGGTTTTTCTGTCTCAATTAGTAGGGCCGATTCATAAAGGAAACTCAATTTTCAGAAAACCAGCCTAGGTTCTCAATGGAAAAGAGAAACATTTATTTATATTTTTATACTTGCTTTTGCCAGCGGCTCCGCCCGCGTAGATGTCGGTTGTCGCTTAAAAAAATAGCCTATGTCCTTCTTCGTATCCCAGGCTATATCTCTGCCAAATTTCATGAAGATCGGTTCAGCGGTTTAGGCGTGAAAACGTAACATACAGACAGAGTTACTTTCACATTTATAATATTAGTATGGATGGATTCATCAAAATATATATTAAGTACAAAAAGCAAGATTAATTTTTAGTAATTTTTATAGTTGTCAACAGAACAAATTTGTTTTAATACAATCTTGGCACATTTTTTTTATATATTTTATATCCGGCTCGCCAATTATCGCGCGGTTTCTGAAAACAGGACAATTTTGCGTCCCCAGGTTTTTTCGGGAACACCGGGACGAAGAACCAAAAAAGGGACCCCATTCAAAACGATTTACCACTAAAGTGACCATACGTCCCGTATGGTCACTTTAGTGGTAAATCGTGCGAATCTGGGGAAATCATCTGTGCAAATCTTAAGAAAGCAATAACATAATATCGTTGTTTTCAGGTGCTCAGTTGGTAGACGAGTTGCCTGGCTTATCTCAGTTGGAGCGAGTGTGTGCAGAGATAGTGCAGACTGAGAACGTGTACGTGGAAGACTTGAGGCAGGTTGTGGAGGTGAGTTCATTGTGATTTCCTATTGTAATAATGGGGCTAAAGTATAGCCTAGTGTGGAGTATCAGGATCCTGTGATCAGGGTCGCTTGAGTTTTGATTTGGAGTCGGGAAACATAGGTATTTGATTCTGCAGCATGATGGTGTGGTGATGCCGCATTATTATATTTTGAAGTATCTGATTGAATGTTAATAAATAAGGTTATTTAAGCCGATTTGAGCTTTAATAAGCACACTTTCTTTACCTGACTTTGACGCAGGGACTGAATACCGATATAATTTGGATACATGATACCAAAATATCGCTATAAATACCGGTATTTGGGTATAGATATAATGCCGTTATTATTATTAAATTTTCTTGCGTTTTTTGCAATTGGCAGGTCAGCGTCAGGTTGTATCTTGATTTTAATTAAGAATCATCAATAAAGATTCTGTGACGTCACATTGTAGCCAGATATCAGTACTGAGTATCGATAAAATTATCGATATTTTATACCAATACTCAAATTACTGATATAAAATACCAGTATTTATGCCAGATGTCGATACTGTTATTGGTATTTTCTTAAAAATATCGGTATTCTTCGAGTATCGATATCGGTCGCTGCTTTGAGGTGCTTTGTAAGTAAAACTAATGAAATATTTCCTCAGTTTTGAGGTTTACGAGCTCATTACCCGAGAAATCTTTCGCTCTGGTATCTTATAACGCGGTTTCTGTTAGATAAATAAGCAATAAGGGATTTTGCTTAATTATCGAACAGAAACCGCGTCGGTAGTTTTTTATTGCGTCAATACGATTGACACATTTTTTATAAAAATCTTTAATTAATGAACAGTTCCTCCTAAAAACAATATATTTTTCACTCCTCTTGCTCAAAAAGACCGTCATTGTGGCGTACCAGAGCGAAGCAAAAATAGCATTTCTTCCTCTAGGGGAAAAAGTTTTTTTTTTTTGTATGTCATTTGTCAATAAGCCTACAAAAACGAAAAAGTCTTTAGTCATAAGTAGAATAAAGACTCGACTGTTTCATAAAAAAGAACAACATTTAATTTTTGAAAATGGAACTAAAATCGGCGATCTCTTTGGTAGAATGCATGCAATGCGTTGCGGCTGCAGAAGAAATAAAAAAAGACATTGGCGCGAATTCTTTAGAATTTTTCTCTAATTTGCAAATTGAATTTTTTGCAAAAAAAAAGAAAAGTAGAGTGTAACACACGGCGCTAAAAACCCATTATAACTCGTTTTCTATTTACTCCCGAGCTTTAGCGAGGGAGTAAATAGAAAACTACCTCGTGTAAATGGGTCATTTTAGCCCCTTGTATAACAATCTACTATTGCTAAAGATACAAGCCTTCCGAGCCATTCATTTTCGACTTCACCGCTGTTTATTTTGCCGCCACTTCCTATCCGTTTGAAACATCAGACGCGTTCCAATTTTGAACTTTGCTTTAGTTAAATTAGTTAGACTCTGGTTTGGACAGCGTTACGTAAAGCTTTGTAATCTAACACCCGTTTGGTCAAAGATTTTGTTTGTGGTTAAAGTAACGGATGGTCAAAGCTAAGCCAGTAAACAGTGCAGACATTAGCAACGACATAGTTTTCTCTATCATTGGATACAGCTTTGTAGTGTGTCAAAAGAGGAGTTTCAGTAGGTACCAATTTTTACAACTTTTGACGTGACAACGTCTAATAAATCGATGAACGCCGGTTGCATGCACGAAAAAGGATGACTCGTTGTCCCGTTACGCTCATTGTCCCGTTACGCCCATTGTCCCGTTACGCTCATTGTCCCGTTACGCTCATTGTCCCGTTACGCTCATTATACGCTTGCGCCGCATCAATGTTTTGTTATGACGTTGTCACGTTAAACTATCGTCCGTAAACCAACTTTACAGACAACCAATTTTTTTCTTTATGACTGAGAAGGAATTATGAAAAACGGCTCAATCAGGAACCTCGGTAAGTTTGTCTAGAATTTTCTAATACCTTTTATGACGTTACATATTGAGAAACGAAGCAAAAAAAATACGATTTAAAGGAATGTGGCCGCTTTTCTTTAGATCGAATTTTGTTGCTTCGTGTCTCATCTTTTCGTTGAGCCGTTTTTCATAATTCCTTCTCAGCCACGAAATAATATTTTTTTTTTAAATTGGCACTACTGGACTGTTGAAGCCCTCTTAAGGGTCCCCGAGACGATCAATTACTAATTTTTACGTGATTGATGCACAAATTGATCTTCTACCAAATGCAATTGAAGCGATTGACAATATTATTACAATTGAAATTGATGACAATTGATCGTTTCGGGGACCCTTGTAGAGAGATTGTCTTGACTCAGTCTGCATATAGCCTTAGATTACACGTGTGAATTGTGTATCTATTAAATTATTTTTAGTTGATTCTCTTTACGAAGGTTGCTTGATTATTCTAAGATTGAGTTCCTTTTCCTCGTCATTGTTATGTTATCCCATTCATCGTTCAAGGCGTCTTCCTCCTTCATAGTTCATTAAAATTATAAATATTTTGACTGCTACCGTAATATCCACTTGTTATAAACACACAAAACTTCCAACGACGCTACTAAATTTTATGAGGTGGACTATTCATAGATTCATAGACAACGACCACGAGAAATTAGGTCAAGTAGTGAATTAATGGCTAATTAAACATTCGCTAACGCCCTCTTCATCGTAGCTCATAATGTAAACAAAATAATTACCTATTATAATTTCTAGCCTGGATAGTTCCACTTCAGTCCTGTTTCATGAACTTCAGTGAGTAAGAAATGCTATTCTGTAAAGTTCACATCGAACCTCATTCAAGTGACCGCTCAAAATTCGATAGCGAACTCTTTTCTTTAAAAATAGTAAATCATCGCAGATCACGCCTCAACACCATTAGAATTTCGAAGAGATGTATCGCGGATTCAAAACGAGACACTGTTCGAATTTCGAAGAGATGTATCGCGGATTCAAAACGAGACTGTTCGAATTTCGAAGAGATGTATCGCGGATTCACAACGATACACCGTTCGAATTTCGAAGACATAATGGAACATAAGATCACGCCTTGTTTCCTCGAAGAGTTAGGCAGTGGTGTGAGATACGGAACTATGTGATGTACACGATGCTAATGCAGCCAGCATTCTAAACGGTGTACTTAGTTAAATTATTTTCTTCGCTAACTTGTTAGTAGTTTGTTCTTTGCGTCTGTTATCTAGGATCACAATCGGGTCAGGTGTTAACTAAGCTCAGTGACTTGCGCTGTGTGACCCACTTCGGTACTAGCTCTTACTGGATTACGTTCAGGTAGTGTTTCTTATTAGGGTTTTTGTGTTTCATTTAGTTATGTTACTAAGTGGTTTCTTCTAAGCGTTTGAAAAAGATATCCGGAGAGCTTAAAATATAATAATGCTGAAGAGTTTGTTTGAACGCGCTAATCTCGGGAACTGCCATTCGGAATTGAAAATTTCTTTTTACATTTTTCACCTACCTACGCCTCCCGTGAACTGTCGCCCTTGCCTTTTGCACTAGACACGGCAGTTAGTTTTGCTACGCATTGAGTTCGTAACACTTAGAGCATTGAATTCAAATATTTTTACGTCACACCTGGCCATAATGTAAGTTTTACCACACGCTACGCGTACAGGAAAACTCGCATTATGGTCAGGTGAAGACGTAGAATTGTGTACTCACCACGGGCTGTAAAAAAGAAAGCCCTCTATCGCATATTTACAACCCTCGCCTGCGGCTTGGGTCACAAATACCTGCGTTTTCGGGATTTCTTTCTTTTACTGCCCTTGGTAAGTAATGTACTATTATTTGTATGAAAATATGATAAATAAAAATCTGATAAATTATTAAAAGTAATAGAATAAAATTTGTCGTTTATGATGTTAGAAATATAAAGAGATATATGTCCTAAGAGATTTTTGTTTTTTTTCCAATGACCCTGTATGTTATAAATTTAGAAAAGCTATTTTATTACATACTGGACATAAGCCTCGCTAAGTTGTCTTTTTTTTGACTTTGGCTTTGTCTGTGCTATACTTAAAGCATGGACAAAGTCAAAGTCAAAGCATTTATTTCAAATAGACACATAAATGTCACTTTTGAACGTCAAAATTTACACAGATATAAAATTGATTCTAGTTGCCATTGCACATTGACATTGTTCCAACCGTTCCAACATACCATGGCTTATGTAACTCAGTTATTTCAATAAACAATTTCATAATCATACCAGCTGGTTCCCAGGCGATTAAGAACATAATAACGTTTACATAAATGGAATTTTAACGAAATTTTATGATTCTTGAATCGTAAATAAATAATTTATCTGGAAAAGATAATCGCATTGCAAGTGATTATTATAAATGATTCATTAAAGAATCTACGACAATTTGCGACTATCCCACGGAAAATGCACATAATCGCATCTGATTTTACGTTATTTAGTTAATCCAAAAATAACATAGGAGATTTAAGAATTTGTGAAGTGGGCAAGCCTCTGCAATGCGCATTGCTACAGGCATGACCAATTCGTTTAGCTTAGCTTAGTTTTATAATTGGAAAGAGGGAAACAATCAACCGCCATGTTCTAATCTGCTTTTCCTTGTTCTTTTCCTTTATCTATTATTAATTTAGTATTCATCCATTTTCCGTTAAGTAACCCGTTTGGTTTGCTATCCTCAAGTAAAAAGGCGTTTGCTTCTAAATTATGGTTTATTGTGAATAATAACTAGTTAATTTATTATTACGACTGGTAACACTACTTAACAATGAAATTACTTTATAAAAAATGTAAAGCGGTCATGTTCTGGGAGTCCATTAATTGTATCGCGTGCGCTTGACTCGAGGTGGCGCGGTCACGACAATTTGTTAAGTCTTTATTAATAGTTACTTAATTATCTTCTTTTATATTATTACTAGAAATAATAATAGGTTTGAAAACGTAGCTTTAGTAGGTCCTTAGAGTTACTCTACGCACCTACTATAGCTACGTTTCTCTTGCATTCAAATACTCATAAAGAACTTTCATATAAAAAGATATTACTCAACAAATTACATAAATTATGTCCGGTTCCTTATCAAACTTTTTAAACGTCTTTTAATAACCAATTAGTGTCTTTCAATCTTTTGGCTACCGATTTCGCACTCAGTCTACGTTATCTACAATCATTACCGAATTAATAAATAACATTAATTGGCTGTGTAGCCCAATTTCTCTGCACGATGCGTACCGAAACCAATATGGCGGCAGGAAGCTGTCAAACGTGACAGGTGTCAAATTGTCGCTGTCACAGTGCCACTGCTAATTAGCTGACAGGTTGCCAACAGTGGACGGGTTAAAAATGGCGCTAAAAGTGAAATTTAAGTATTTTTGGAATGCGTGTTGCGTTCTCGCTTTTACTGACCCACGTCAAAGGGAAAAGAAAAGGGATACATATTCTATTTAAATAACTGTTTTGTTTAATGTCTAGAATACTAGATAGATAGATTACAGTCTTGTCGATCGGCGATACAGCAGTTGTACGCAAGCTTAGGAATAATGAATAGCGACAGTTTGATCCTCAATTTATTGCACTTAGTGGTACAAGTCCGGGCTCACCTAAGGCCACGTCCTGCACATAATTCAGTCAATAAAGTCTGTTTAATGTACTGCTTCCTACGTTACTGTTTATGCACTACTTGTACATACATATATTAAGCCCATTCATGTCGGCTTCCAAGTTATTCGACAGTTAGTTGTGCACCTCTGATTTTGTCCCTATTTGTATTAAGAGGCCTATCACAAAATTGCGTTCGCCAGCCTTATGTAGCAATTTGGCAGTTGGCTTAAGTTTTATAGACTTTTTAGGGTTTCCTATTATGCAAGGAACCCTTATAGTTTCGCCATGTCCGTCTGTCTGTCTGTCTTTCTTTCCACGGCTTAGCTCAGAGACACTTAGTACTAGAAACCTGTAATTTGGTATGGGTATTAATCACGCCGACAAAGTAGTAAAATAAAATCTTGGAAAGTTAATTTATTTAATGTACCTCCCGTACACGTAAAGTGGGGATGTTTTTTTTTTTTTATTTATTTATTCAAAATCTGTATTAACAATAACAAACATAAAGTCTGCCAAACTGCATAACAGTTATTTTTCTCGTCTCTGCCATGGTGTGGGGTATCGTTGGATAGGCCAATTAAAAATATTGCGGGTTTGTGAAAAGCATTTTTCGATTCAGGGATCCGTTTGCGTAATATTCAGTTTTAAAGTGCTAATTTTTGTAAGAGTCAAGTGCCTCCTCCCTCAACTACAATGTTAAGTTTGTTCTTGGGATAATTCATCCCAACTACGGAACCCTGCATTGTGCGTGGTCCGACACGCACTTGGCCGGTTTTTTTAATATTTTTTATATGAAATTTAATTTCTCATGAACTAACGGTTATTCTGGTATACATTTTACGTAATACTCGTAATATTGATATAGTAAGGAGAAATTTACAGTTAATTCAGAGCGTTTTTAGTAGTTTTGAACAGGATTTTTAGTAGTTATCCATACATACTTATTTAAGAATTCTGAGGGCACTATGAACTAAACCACTATTTAAGAGATATTATTAAATATTTCATTTCGTTTGCTTATGTACATACAATAGTTTAATCTACGAGTTCGAAAAAGTGCCGACGCGCATTTTATGAAAATCTTGCCTCGGAATTTTGTTTTTATATAAATATATAAGAAAATAAATTAGGAAGCGAAGACCGCTTTAAACTATACTAATAACTATTCTCCACCACTTAATAAGTAAAAGTTGTCGAAGTATTTCTGTTTCTCAGAATAAGAACGCTAAAATTGGTCATTTAACGCAAAAATTACGGTCGAAATGGAATGAATAGGCCTCTTAACTGTGTTACTGTATGCTTTGGTTATTTGGACGTAGAAATTTACGCGGTAATCCTACGATTGAATTGCCTAACTGTTCATTGTAAGCTTAGGTAAGTATATTTTATTTGAGAATGATTTGCACGTTGAACTCTTTACTTAGGTTACTGCGTGAAGCGGACGCCAGCGCGGTTGCATACAAAAGTGCTTCGTCGCGGGGCTCCACGCATCCGTTGCGGGGCCCCACGCGGGCATCCGTTGCGGGGGCACGCGCGGTGCCCAGTAGCGCCAGCTTACTGGATTTCGTTTTTTTTGGCTAGTCGTCGTTTAGCTAAGTTCTCCATCGACACGACTGCACATGCACACCGTTAAAATTAGACTACAGGTAATTAATTGTCCACGGAGCCCACCCGCGTGACCACGCGCGTACACTCGCAACGGGTGCCCGGCGCGGGCGCCCGCTTAACGCAGTTTCAAGTCTTAGGCCCGGACTCCATCAAAGCGGAGACGAGAGGAGAGGAGATGTGTTTTATACAACTAATAGAATTTCGTTATTCACACATCTCGTCTCCACTCAGCTTCAGTGGATACCACTGAGCGGAGATGTATCATATTTGTATGGCGTGATTGAAGCGCAGATGTGAGTTGTGCCTCACCGAGATTGAGCTGGGTGGCGGCACAAAGCGGAGATGAGAGCTGTGTCCTGTAAGCTGGCGACTGCATGCAGACGAGAAGAGATGTGAGCGGGGCGATTAGATCGCGCTAAACTGTGCATTCATCTCAATATCCAACGCTCGCCGCACGCAGCTCAGTTCTGCTCTAACCAGCACACATCTCCGCTCTAGCCAGCACACATCTGCGCTCCAGTCTAGCCAGTATGCATCTCCGCACAGCTTTGGTGGATACACCCTTGCTGAAAAACATCTCTTCTCGTCTCCGCTTCGGACATCTCCGCACATCTCCGCTTTGGTTGAGTCCGGGCCTTAGGGTTTAAGTTGGGTTTTCTATTTATAGTGGTGGTTCTGATTATGTCGTCCGCCCCTGCTCTATAGCCATTCATGAAACAAAAGGAGATGCACCTAGCGTAAGGCACTCCTCTTCATAATCTGAACATATAACATTTTAAACTCCCCAAAATGCTCATCCAAAATATTCTTCGACTCCAAAATCGCTGTCATTTCGAAACAAAACATTATTCAGATAAGTGTTGTCTCACATTTTGTTTACCTACTAATCAACTGACTTAACTGCTTTATCAATAAGATATCTGGTATCTATCGAAGCGTGGTTATCGGCCGTTGTGCTGTTATCTGAACATTATACTAATTTATTGGTTAAACGTTTTCCTTATTAAGGCGTGTATATTTGTAGCTTTGTGTTCAATAATGAAGTTTTCATGCATCTTCTTCCTTGGTATTACATTTTATTGGCATGTTCCGCTTGCTTGATCATGGTTTTAATTCGTGATTTTCAACTGTTTGTTACTTTTTGACTTTGTATGTCTTCTGTTTTTTTGAGTTAGGTAAATGTATCTGTAACATTTTATTATTCAGTTTCTTTTCTTTATCATCACCATCATTTCAGCCCGGAATAAAAATCAAAATAATGATTGAGTATCTGCACTTTTCGAACGTCAAAATTACATGAGGCAGTCCCTCAAAACGCCCGATTAGAATCTGTTGTATCTCAAGTTAAGCATGTTCTAAGGTTCTGATTAGCTCTACGCCGGCGTTGTGCACGACTCCTTACAAACGATGCTCTAATTCTAATCTATTTACACTTTCAGATAAATAACCATTTAACTTTCTCAAACACACAGGCTAGCCAATTATTGTATCGGATTTAACTGTGGTTTATTCATAGTTAAGTTCACCATCTGTTTAATTAGCCTTATATTGAATGGACGGAGTCGGTATAGTAAAACTAATGAATTATGTGCAATTATTAATTTCATTATAGTTTGATGGGTATAGAGAATTACAATAATTTATTTATGTTTTCAGCTTGTTTGGCGAAGGCAGGGCCAATAAAAGCCTTCGTTATTATTTCTGCAAATAGTAAGACTAGTTTTTTTGGGGAGGTTAAACTGTCAAAATGACCGTGACAGACGTCAAACTGACATTGACATGGCTAGTTGTCAAAAGTGACATAATTTATGTGGAATTATTACAAACCGCTAGAGTAAAGCCTAACAGATTTTTTGCGTAACAATTAATTGAAATGCTAAACAGCTTTGCCAGACCGAAAAAATATATACCGTAAAAAGACCTTCAAGTTTCCTAGTTGAACCGGCGACAGACAGATTGACAGAGCAATTGATCTTAGTCAGTGTGACCCACCAAATTGACTAGACCCTTTATATTAATCCTAACTCCATTTTAAGCATCCGTTTTGTGAAGTTTTAGCGGGACTAGGTAGTTCAAATTACACTGGTGAGATAGTTCTTAGGGAAGGATACTAATGCACAGTGATTTAGACTTTATCATATTTAGATAAGGTTTAAAAATGCGTGGCAAGAATGTGGCAAGCCCGAGGCGGGTTGTGTCGTGGTACTGCTAACGGGACACCCTAATATGGGGGTAGATTATAGGGTGCCCATTAATCGTGGCCGATTTATATTTTTGCTCTCGTTTTTGCCATGAAGTTGTTAGAAAATGGATGGAAGACGAAGACTTATATGGTCCAATGGTTATGGGTACACGTATGCGGGTAAATTATGGATTTTTCATTCCAACGTTTTCCTGGTCTATTTACACGTTAAGAAGATCCTCTTCAAAGAACTAACCTAACGAGTGTCTTAAGGTGACGATAACCGACTTTTAATTATTTTATACTGAAGATCACGTCTAAACGAGTAATGTTAATGATTTGGAAAAAAATATATGTTAAATGAGAGCATTTTCTTAATAATATATGAATATTTTAGATTATGTTTATATTACATAGTGAAATTAATTTGTAAAGTTATGTCTAACGCGGATAAAAAAAATTGAGAATCACGCCAAATCTATCAAGCGTATTTTTCTGAAACCTTCACCTTTTTAAAGATAATTTAACTATTGATCTTTTAGTATACTTGTTTTTATTAAAATACCTTTTGTTTTATGTATAATAAATTAATAATGCGTCTTATTTGGGCCAGCGCTCCTGGATGGGCGAGTACTATTACTGGCTGGACGTACGACGTGTTGCGTGAGCTCAGTACAGAACACGCAAGCCAACCACTCAAGGTCACTGGCATATATCTGCGTCTTAAATCCCGACTCTGGGATGATACTGGATATGATACTTGGAAAAACTCAATGAGACTTTGCCCGACATGAGAATTGAATCCAGGACCTCATGCTCGCTAGCGACCTTTAGTAGACCAACGATGCAGCCAAAATAGTAGACGTTATTTTTACAAGTTCAAAAATGTAAACTATGAATTAAGAACCATAAGTATTGAGTGAAGCTACAGTTGTTGGTTACCCTATTTTTTCCCCGTTTTCGTGGCTCGTATAAATAGCAACCCATACAATACAAATTCCGAATTTCTCTGACGTTTCTTAATGCTCACGCAAAATTAAATGTGACTGATAATACGAAAAAAAAATTTAAAAAGTGCGTGTCGGACTACATACAATGAAGGGTTCCGTAGTTGGGATGAATTTATCGCAAGAACATTGTTAAATACCGAACACCGGGAATGGTACTCAGTTTTTTTTTTTTTAATCTAGGGCGTCTCAGAGTGTAACCACTAAGGTTCCGACTCTTTAACCGGACTTTCCTCTGGCTGCCTTAAGCTCCTAACGAAACTTAATGCCTCCAGCCAGGGCGTAAAAACTATAAACTAAATGACTGCTGCTCGCTAAGGGCACCCCCTGTGGGGTACGAACCTCGGCTTAGGGCAGCTGAGTCGGAGGGAGGGTGGCAAGGGACCGACGGTGGCTGGATAAAATCAGTGTTTTGATTATTATCGTGGGGAGTTTGGATTACATGCTGCTCAGCTAAAACGCGTGCTGGCGCTTCACTTACAGTCAAGAGTCGGGGAGGACCTAAAAATTTACTACTGATAGGTGTCAGTTTGTGTTCACGACTCATGCCGGTTACTATACGACAGTCAAAGATATACGAATGACAGCCGGGACCAACGGCTTTACGTGCTTTGCGAGGCACGAAGGGGTCGATACGTGGATGGTCACCCATCAACGTAATGACCGCGGCAAGCATAGCTTAACCTTCGATCGACCTGTGAGGACCCGGAGGAAATTACAAACTGCCAATCAAATAACTTCAGATTCTGATTAAAATTAAAAAGGCTTTGAAAAAACCCTACACAATGAAACTTAAATTTCTTTCTTTTTTTTAAATCAAAATCAAAAGTCATTTATTCAAATGAGGCTGAAAATCAGCACTTTTCGAACGTCAAAATTATATAAGACAGGACAGTCCCCCAAAACGCCCTCCCTTCACCACTTCCCAGTGCTTTAGCAGGGAAGAAGAAGTGGCGCAACAAACTCCCCAGCAGCAAAGCTCTGTTCAATTGAAGCATTGGGAGCAACAAGGGCGTTCGGCACCATATTATTGCATCAAATTAAGTATTGCACCATTTAGTTTCATATGACAAAAAACTAATTTTGATTCATAGATTCTAGATGGCGTGATAGGTATTTTTTTTTTTTTAGGATTTCGCTACTCCGTTGACGCATAGATTATTGATAAGCGTTTGAATTTCAAACACGTTACGCTGCAGCTTACGAAAGTTTATTTTAATGTTAAAACATGTCTGAAGTCAGTGAAATCAGTGATTTTAGTACAGATGATGATCAGACTGATTATGTTCTCCCAAAAAATGAGTCGTTGGTTCGGTTGGGTCTAGCGAATTCGGGGAATACTAAAACATACACACAAATACGTTTGAACTTTAAATAATGAAACCAAATGATTGCTGTGATTTACTTTTAAATTAAAATGATTCTTTTAGGCACCCAAAGCTATTATTTGTGCCTTAAAAACCTTTTAAAATATGAACGCCCATATTAAATTATTTGCCATTTATGTCAGCTAGCACACGCCAATTTACCAGCAAATATAGTTAGTACTGTATATAGTTACTGTAAGAAAACAACTAAAACAAGCCCCATTATAATATTATTGATAATAATAAAGCAAGCAGCATGAATGAAAGCTTACAAGCTGGTTGTATTCTATTTTTAAACGACCAAGCTTGCCCACAGTGCATATTTATAAAACGCGCCGTGCGTGGGTCGCCAGTTATAAAAATACATGCACGACAATGTAATATGTTAGGCAACGTTCATGGTGGTCAGTCTTGACGTTAAAAAAGATTGATAACTATATTAAATACACTAATTGAAAAATAATACACCAATTGTGTCTGGTTAAACTGCCCGACGGTTGATGTCGGGATGTTGTAATATTAACCGTCGCACGGTAAACTTTGCTTGTGCGATGCAGGATTTGTGTGACGTCAGGGGCCAAAGTCTGCTATTTTTATAAATTCGTCACTCCAACACGATCCCATTGTCATTTTGCTAAATGTTCGTAATCTGCTAAATTCATAATGGTTGATCATTGGTCGGTCAATGGTGTCGTAATAGAATTGTATTACAAGGCATTTTGAACATTTATTCATGCCAGATTTCATTTATATATATTTTTACATATTATTTATTAGTGTTATAAGCAAGCTGAAGTAGTAGGAAGTTTCATTTGTCATTATGTACGAGATTACCAATTCATTCAATGGAGTGTCAGTGGCTTACCATTGGAAAGTCATAATGACGCCATTATATTAGTAGATTACCAAACTTGTCAAAATCAACAATTATGAAATCAATGACAGACCATTCTGACACTATTGTAATAGCAGACTTGAGGCCCAGGTTTTTTGATGCGTAGTTCGCATGTGGCATTGTAGATACCACAATATAATGAAAATGAATTTATATTTCGATTTTAAAATAATTGAACGTTCTCAAATTAGACTTCAGAATCTTCAGACTTCAGGAGAACAAGACGCCCTTTAGGAAAAGAGGGCCCGGTTCTTCAAATCTAGTCTTTATTTTTGTTCGTCTGTCCAAGCCCTTAGCTAGTTATATGATATCCATACAATATGTCATAAAGCCAGTGACAGATTGTTACAGAGATTAATGTACGATGGTCATTATGTTATTAAGTGTGGCTATTCCTTGTAAGTACCAGTGGGTAATATGATGGCAGTTTATTATGATAGAGAAAATGTTTTGCGTGTTAGGTACATGATGTTAAATTACTTCGGAAGTCAAAGGCATAATACAATTTACTGTTTGAAGTGAACTTTTAGAGGGTTGTCACCGGTCCACTAACGCCACTACTTTAGAAACATATCTCGTGACTGAGAAGGAATGATGAAAAACGGCTCAATCAACTATATCGGTAAGTGTGTCTAGAATTTTCTAATACCTTTTATAAAGTTTCATATTGAGACACGAAGCAACAAAATATGATCTAGAGGAATGTGGCCGTTTTTATTTAAGTAGATCGAATTTCACCCTTCAAGTAAAGTGGGGATGATATATTTTTTTCCCTTCTATCCCATGGTGCGGGGTATCGTTGGATAGGCCGTTCAAAAATATTTGGGCCTGTGAAAACCATTTTTCGAGTCCGGGCTCCGTTTGCTTAATATTAAGCTTTAAAGTGCAAATTTTTGTTAGAGTCAAATGTCCCCGCCCCCAGCCAGGAGAACTATCACTGCTGAACAGACTTTATAAGTTAACGAGTAATAGTCGACCAATTTATATTTGCGGTTGAAATGTATGTGAGAACTTGTTTTTCAACTACAATGTTAAGTTTGTTCTTGGGATAAATTCATCCCAAATACGGAACCCCTGCAAATGTCTAGATCAATATCCATGTATTTACGTTCCTACACACGGCTACAAATCATGCTATACTTTTCCAGTTTAAGCTGATCTCGCATTGTATAGGATTTCCGTATAATGAGTAGCTTTTTGCTGGAAAATTATAGCTTGATTTGTGGCCGTGTGTACACACGGCTACATATCAAGCTAGACAAAGCTAGTTTACGCTGATCTCGCATTGTATAGGATTTCCGTATAATGTGAGAACAGCTTATACTGGAAATGTATAGCTTGATATGTAGCCGTGTGTACCTATGTATATCTTTTTTAGGGTTCCATAGTCAAATGGCAAAGAGAGAAAAAAAATCCTATAACTTTTTAGCTCTAAGTTTAACCTTTTATTGGTCAAAATATCCCCTCCCACATACACATGTACACAGTTATATCGACCAGCACCGAACAAGCGTAGGTTTTATGAACGACCAATGGGTATAATTAGTGATTTATATACACGTGCATTCGAATCTGTGATCGTAAAGATTACACGATTCATTGATAAGCGTGCAGCTTTCTATGTGAATTATGTGATCGCTTAAGGTAGGAGCTGAAGCGATTTTAACAGTACACTGCTAAAAAGAGGGTACCTATGTTGAGCTCGTATTTTATCAAAGTCAAATCATTTATTTCAAATAAACACGTAAAAGGCACTTTTGAACGTCAAAAATTACAAAAAATAATTAATTGATTCTAGTTGCCCCATCCAAAATGTAGTTACGTATGGAGAAGAATGGGCAAGAAACACCATACTTACTCTTTTAAAATCTTAACGATATTTTGTATACATTAATTATTAATTATTATGTGAAGACTCACCTAGAATAAAATTACTGTAGCACAATAGGTACAAATAATGAAAAACGAAGTATCACGCTGGACTAATGAGCTAGGTTAATTATTAATCTAAGGTCGTGCAAGCCGTATACATCATTCATTCATCATTTCAGCCGCAAGACGTCCATTGCTGGACATAGGCCTCCCCCAAAAGGGGGGGATTTGCCATAATCTACACGCTTGGCAGGCGGGTTGGCGATCGACGATCGCAGTATGGTGTTAAAAAATACATAGAGAACGCTGCTGCCCATTCTCTAGGAAGTCCCTTAGTCGCCTTTTACGACACCCACGGGAGGAAATGGGGTGGTGATATTCTTTACGTCCGGCACCACACGGCAGCACCTAGTATAAATTAGTTTGGCATGGTATGGGCATGTGATGAGGAGGGAGGAAATGCATGTGACGAGGAGAGTGATGAATATAAATGTGGATGGATGTAGAGGGAGAGGAAGGCCAAAACAAAGATGGATGGATTGTGTGAAGAATGATATGAAAGAGAAGGGAGTGAATGATAGAGTGACGGTTGACAGGGGGGAATGGAAAAAGAAAACGTGTTGCGCCGAACCCAAGTAACATGGGACAAGGGCAGGAAGATGTTGATGATCTTACACTGACAACTGATAGCTTCATCTTCGTGTGCGGGGAAAAATATAGCAGCATAATCTAAATAAGACTTTTCATTATAGAGACTAACCCGCTGTGTCTCATATCGTATCTCAGTGGGTAGTTTATCGAGTTATTTAAACAAGGCGTGCACTGGGCGGCACGTGGGTTTGATGCACTGCTGTGGCTTACGGTTGTAAGCAAAGATGCGCAAGAGCATAGCATTTAAATGATGTACTAGAAGGTTCACCTATTTTACCCATTGTGGTATAGTAATATTATTCTATACTCCATTTGAGATAACATTAGACATTAAATAAGTAAGCCTTTTTTACAATTCGTTCAACCGATTTTGACTTCTATTCAAACTCAAACTTAAATCATTTATTTCAATTAAACCATTTACAGACACTTTTGAATTGTCAAGGAGTCGATCAGTAAGAAAAATGAAGCTACATACCCATTCCAAAGCGTAGTAGGTACCTATGGAGAAGAACGGGCAAGAAACTCCATGGACACTCTTTTTTAAATTAAATTGTTACAAAAATATTAGTTACATCTATAATGTTGAATTTATAACTAAATGTGAGAACGATGTAAAAATAAAAAATAAAAACAACTGAAAAACGTTAAAAGCGTCCAGAGTAGGTACAGACGCCAGCACATCAAGCTACTACAATCTGTCAAAATTCTTTATTAGATTTTCAACTTAATCACAACAGTATAAGGTTCAAGATTGATTGCGAAAATTTGACAGTTTCGGGTAGCTTGACCTGCTGGCTGTACAACAAATAGAAACAAAATAAAATAATTAAAATAAGCCGTGGCAGCTAAGAGATGACCAGTCCCAACTGACGGCGCCCGTTCACGAACATGACGCATGGATTAGCACCGTTCAGCTCAACCATTTTGAAGGGAGCTAAATGATCCAACACACACGCCACCATCAGCGAGACATCTAAGTGAGTACTGCGTTGGTAGTATGACAAATGGCAGCTTTAGTAAACAGTTGGTATTGTAACCACTTTTTTTCTTTTAATGCCGTCCTTATGCCTACGGAATAGAAGTCAAAATTGGTTGAACGGGCTGTAAAAAAGGATTTTTTTAATGTCTAGTCTTATTTCAAATGGAGTTTAGGTAAATCGTCTTCTCATATCACCATCATCATCATTTCAGTCGAAAGACGTCCACTGCTGGACATAGGCCTCCCCCAATTGGAGGGGTTTACCATAATCGCCACGCTTGGCAGGCGGGTTGGCGATATTGTTGACTTCTCGTATAGTTATTAATTAATGTATACAAAATATTGTTCACATTTTAAAAGAGTAAATATGGAGTTTCTTGCCCATTCTTCTCATACGTAACTAAATTTCGGAAGGGGCAACTAGAATCAATTAATTATTTTTATAATTGTGGACGTTCAAAACTGCCTTTTATGTGTCTATTTGAAATAAATGATTTGACTTTCATTTCTGGGTCATGATGATTCCATGAAATAACATGGACCTGTAAAGCCGGGTCAGCTCCGCCATTTTTTCATGTTTTACTAACACTTATCATTGTTAGCTAACCGATTTGAGGGCGTGGCCTAACATTTACTAACTTTTACTAACTAACTTTGGGGGAAAAATTTGAAAAAAAAAATAAAAAGATTTGCGAACTGTACCGTGTGATAGGTATATCAAATGAAAGGACTTGTTATGAGGATTTGATTTAAAAAATATATAAATTTAATATAATTTGTTTTAAAGTCATTAAAGAAAATTGATGAAAATTGACCAGCCTCCCCTTATCTCCGAAACTGCTGAGCCTAAAATAAAATAAAAAATACCGAGAATAGGTTTATACTTAGATTACAGGAAAACCTATAAGAGGTCTATGGTCTTAAAAAACCATGGTAAATCACTCAATATTGTGCGTACAAACTTACATTTGCAGTTGGAATGTATGGGGGAACATGTTTGTCAACTGCAATGTTAAGTTTGTTTTGGAATAAATTCATACCAACTACGGAATCCTTCATTGTGCGCGGTCCGACGACCGACACGCACTTGGCCGTTTTTTTTTTTCTAGATAGTTCTTTATGGTTACTTGCTCCTTGTGTAAGACTTCTGAGCTGTCTGATATTGTGGCAATAGCTTGGGTCTGTGCAACAGGCAGGCACGTGCATATATAAGTAGGTACAAACATAGGTACCGGAAGTATGGAGTTTATCGATGTATAGTGAAGGGATATCTTATATCGATCTTGCATATTTTAATTTGATTATTTAAATATGCAGCTGGATCTATAATTTCCGATTTTAAGGTGAATAATTTAGCTAGATTTTGTTCGGTTTTAATTTTAGTATGTATCACAAAATTTAAAATTTTCAATTTTCGGCTGTTAGGTACTTTGGGTGTTTCCTATTTTTTTTTTTCCTAAACCACCCCAGTATTGAGGTGACTATTTTTTTTTTTGTTCATGGACAGGTTCCACAGAACAGCACAAAGTGCAGCTAGTGCAAACTGAAGTGCTACTAACATAGTCTTAAGCCTTTTTATTAACACAAGCTTTATATTAAAATATGTATGTTTAGGTTAAGGTATTTTTCTATGGGCCTGTGATGCCTGAAATAAATGGTGTTATTATTATTTATTATTATATCACCAGTCTATAGCAGATCACTGCTAAACGTACGCCTCTTGAATTCAGCTGGTAGTCCGTTTTCATCCCGGGAATCTCGGTATCGAAAATTTCGAGAGCCTGACTGATTTTCGGTCTCGGGAATAACGAGCCTTTTGAGAGCTGTCTAATGGTTTAGAGAAATACCTAAACCATTGTTAAAATTACTTAATATCTATCCCCCACTCACTAGCGTAGAAGTAGAGTCCTTTTTCTAACGCGGAAAATGAAATGAGATATTCATAAATAATTTTTGATTTTATAATTTGAGTTTGTAACTATGTTTAATAAAGTATTTGTTTTTTTTTTTTTTTTTTCATGTCTTTATTAACAAAAAAACAAAAGTACTTGATTGAATATGTTGTTTTGTCTGCCTAAAAGCCTAGCCTATAAGTAAGAAACCTACTTTTTAAATAGTCTCGAAAGTCTCGTTTTTCCCGGGAATTTCGAGACCGCATCGAGTCTCGATTTTTTTCCCGGGACTGAGAAATGAAAGCCATACACGCTGCTGGAATATTCTGTCAGAGCTTTTAAGCGACTTCGACTCGAAACACCTAAACTACTTTATCTATTGATAGTAGATGATAGTCTTGTATCCCAACGTGGGCAGAGCAATCAAAATATTTTTATTTCCGCCTTGCCATCATAAAAACGCAATGCCCTATTAATAGTCTAAGGTGGGCGAGTACTATTATGCGATTGCATTTAAGATGTGTGCACACGGACGGTACGAGAGATTCGTGGCTCATTTGCGTAGTTTTGTGGCTCGTTTGCGTATTAGTGTCAAGTGTTGACGTTATTTTTTGGGTAATAGTATGGAGTTTGAATTAATTTTATTTACTCGTGTTACTTCCCAATGAAGCTCTTTTATTATTAGAATGGTTTATTTGCTTTAAGTATATTTGAGGACTGATTAGCTAGTCGGACAAGCTTTTAAAACGGTAATTTTGAGGTGTCCGCTGTCTCCATCGCCCGTGTCCCCATTAATGGTAATTCACGTAAAATGACGAAACTAAAGGTTCAATTTTCTTTTACGTACTGATTTTAGGAATACCTACTAATGAAAAAATCAGTACTTAAAAGAAAATGGAACCATTTTTTTACGCCATTTTAGGCGTTTAGTCGAGTCACTCGTCACGTAATTTTGAAGAAATAACTAAAAAAATTACGCTTCTTGACGCGTCCTGACATCTGCGCCTGCAACTGTCTTCATTAAGTTCATAGCGATTTATTTGTTTTACAATACAGGGCCCATGTTCACATACCTACCTAGGTATATCGCATGGAATGTTTGGGTCGGGTGGGACTCATCTTCGAACGAGACAGCAACGAGTATTACAGTTGAACTTCACTTACAGGTAAGTTCGTTTGACCAATTAATTATACTCGTTGCCGTCTCGTTCTCGTATGATGAGAGAATACAATGGTAGATGTTCAAAGCTTAGTTGTTAAAACCATAAATTTTAATAAAAGTAACAAAAAATAACGAGGATTTGTTATTTTTGACTTAGGGTATATGCATACCTTTAATGGGGACACGGGCGATGGGGACAACGGGAATACACGACTTTTGAGGATATCGTTTTTTTTAAGTAAAGTTAAATTCCCACCGGACACCCAAATAGCTAAATGAGTCGTGTACCAAAAATATGAACGTGACATATTCTTAGATCAAAGACCACACACGGTGAAACTGAAAGAAAGAGATTAACTATACTGGCGTTAAAAGATGATTTTATTATTGGTATTGGTGTTAAAGAGAAGACTTTATTATACACTGCCAAGGATCATACTAAGTGTGTTTTTTTGCTAACAAAACTGACGTCACAAAATGCAGTTAGTTTAAAAACATTGGTTTTGGCAGAAACTTTAGGTGTTACATTAGAAACAAATAATAATATTAGTTTATTTATTGAACTGTAGACAACTCGATCCAAATTACAAAAATACTTACAATTCTAGATGTTAGTAACAATTTAACTTATTGACTATAGAATATATTTTTATTTCAGACAATTAAGTCCATATGGTTAGTAACAATTTTACTTAACATCTAGTGTTAGTACAGACACACAAACAAACAAAAAAAAAAAAAAAATCAGCGTGGAGCTGCGTCCATCTCCGCCACATCGGGGAATCCCAGCGATGTTATATTGTGTTAGTACTTAAATTCTACTACCGAGAGGGTGGTGGTATAAGATGCCTCATTATGGGGTTTTCGCTTAGATTATATCTAAAGGACGACGCCACACAGAGCCGTCCGGCTCGACGCGACGGCGACGTGCCGCGACGCTCTGTGTGGCGTCGTCCGTAATATCTAGTACATTACAACTGCTCAGCGTCGCGCCGACGTCCCGCCCCGCCCGCTGTGTGCAGAGACCTTAAGGGTTTTCGTAAGGCCTATCAGCAATAGCTTTCAGGAGGCTGTTGCTACTGTCCCGCAATCTTGTGAGAAGAGATGCATTCTTTTTCCGCCCTACAGCTGAGAAGCTATTTTGGCTCAAGCATACGCTAGCAAAAGAAAAGCTAAAAGCGTTGTTGTATTGAGTACGCAACGCATTGGCGGCACGTTTAGTACAGCTGATCCATAGAGCGCTGGAGTACAGGGACGGAGGTGTTACTTAGCAAGTTTTGTTTATTTATTTGTTAACTAGCTTTTGCCCGCGTGGATGTCGGTTATCGCGTAAAAAAGTAGCCTATGTCCTTCTCCATATCCCAGGCTATATCTCTGCCAAATTTCATGACGATCGGGTCAGCGGTTTAGGCGTGAAAACGTAACATACAGACAGACAGACAGAGTTACTTTCACATTTTTATAATATTAGTATGGATGTACGTGTGCAATTTATGATTTCCATTTGTATTTAGTGGGTGGTTTATTAGTATTTAGAAAGTTTCAGCGTTACAAACGAGTCGTTAACATATTCTCATTATCGTTATAATATAATGAACGTGCTCAAATTCGCAACTTTCAGACTTGATGCTTTGTGCAGCTTATGGTTATAAATAGGTTTCTTATATAGGATTATTATAGTAGATTCTAATTGGATTATCTTGAAAAACTAATGACATTCAATGACAATTAACTTTGGTTAGTTTAGGTTTAAGGTTTTAAACAATGCTAATTTCTTATTCAATGTGAGAGTTTAATTAAAATGGTTCTGAAATTATTAAAAACAAAAAAACAAAAAACTACTTGAATTCACAATACTTAAATCACACTTGAAATTAAATTGGTAAAAATTATATTAACATAATAAAATTAATCTTCAATACGCACACACCGTCTCATGCAGTCCCGCCCTAACAACTTTACATACATACAAATAAACATTTTGGTCAGCCAACATTTAATTTCAGCGATAATCCGCTCCGACATCCACTAGATTAATAACTTATTAATACCAGCTTCATTTTAATTACAAAATGTCATATCTCTCTTGGGTGCAGCAGAACATATTGTAAAACGTTTGGTTAAGTAGTTACGTCATTTTAAAAGGTTGAAATGTAGTTAATAAAATATTTTGGTACTTTTAATTATTTTACCAGATTATTCTAGTAAGATAGTTATATTACTAGATCGTGCTCGTATCATAGTTATATTCCTAGTAAGTCAAAGTCAAATCGTTTTTATTTTACCAGATTATCCTAGTAAGATAGTTATATTACTAGATCGTGCTCGTATCATAGTTATATTCCTAGTAAGTCAAAGTCAAATCGTTTTTATTTTACCAGATTATTCTAGTAAGATAGTTATATTACTAGATCGTGCTCGTATCATAATTATGTTCCTAGTAAGTCAAAGTCAAATCGTTTTTATTTTACCAGATTATCCTAGTAAGATAGTTATATTACTAGATCGTGCTCGTATCATAGTTATATTCCTAGTAAGTCAAAGTCAAATCGTTTTTATTTTACCAGATTATTCTAGTAAGATAGTTATATTACTAGATCGTGCTCGTATCATAGTTATATTCCTAGTAAGTCAAAGTCAAATCGTTTTTATTTTACCAGATTATTCTAGTAAGATAGTTATATTACTAGATCGTGCTCGTATCATAATTATATTCCTAGTAAGTCAAAGTCAAATCGTTTTTATTTTACCAGATTATTCTAGTAAGATAGTTATATTACTAGATCGTGCTCGTATCATAGTTATATTCCTAGTAAGTCAAAGTCAAATCGTTTTTATTTTACCAGATTATTCTAGTAAGATAGTTATATTACTAGATCGTGCTCGTATCATAGTTATATTCCTAGTAAGTCAAAGTCAAATCGTTTATTTCAAATAGGCACATAAAAGGCACTTTTGAATGTCAAAATTTACAAAATAATTAATTGATTCTAGTTGCCCCTTCCAAAAGGTAGTTACGTATGGAGAAGAATGGGCAAGAAACTCCATACTTACTCTTTTAAAATGTTAACAATATTTTGTATACATTAATTATTAATTATGTGTGAAGAAGATGCACTTACCTAGAATAAAATCACTATACCACAATAGAAAAAGAATTAAAAGTTAAGCAATGACAGAAAAATTAGTTATGAGATAGATAAATGGTGCTCACATATTTACAAACATTGTAAAAGTAGATGAGTTCCCTAAAGTTTTAACATTTAATAACCTATGTCAGTGTGAGAGTTAAAGTATATTAATAACAGAAAATAAAATTAATATCATAAAAATTGTAAATTATATAAATATAATATATAAATAAATTGTCCTATGGAGCAGGACCAGCATGTTTCCAAGCATTCTTATCTTGAATATAATCCTCTAATTTGTAATATGCTATACCCAAAGTCTCTAAACATTTTCAAAGCCCAAAAACGATGTGTTAGGTCAATTTTTAACTTACATGTTACGGACAGCTGTGTTCCTATTTTCAAATTACATAAATTACTAACCTTCCCATGTCTGTACATTCTAGAAATAGCCATTTTTGTAAAAAGCAACCCGCATCTGTTTCCATCGTTATGTGAGATACGAAAGAGGACAAATTGTATGAGATCTCAGTATCAAAATTTATTGCACACAGGTAGCTATAACACCACACTGTTAAAAAAAAGCGTTATGTGTATGGCGCCAAAGATATACAATAAGTTACCTGAAGTTATAAAAGAACAACCATTTAGAATATTCAAAAAGCGACTAACTGACTTATTGTTACAAAAATGTTACTATTCTATATCCGATTTTTTGAATGATGATTTGTGATAGTATATAGGAACATATTTTCGTTTTTTTTTTTTTTCCTACGCTGATAACGCTGATAACCTGCTATGTCATATGTATGTACCGGTGTCTACCCATAAATGTTTGTATGCCGAAAGGCAGGATGTACAAGGACTCTTGAACTTTTGTTAACATCTTATTGTAATACCTACATTCTATACAAATAAAAACTTCTTATTCTTATTCTAATTCAGATAATTTATGTAAACAAAGTAATGTCAAAAAATGTCACTTTCAAAATGACAGGACAGTGGTGCAAAACATCAATTTTTTTTTGTAAATAATCATCTATGTAATTAATGTGAATTAATTATAACATCTATATATCAAACAAAATACCGTTGCCAAACAATGTTTTATGGAGTGTGTCGCAGACACGGCCTATGATCGTCATAATCAGCCCTTTAAAGTCCACTGCTAGACGGAGGCCTCACAAATTCGAATTCCACTCGAAACAGTTTACAACCGTTTTCATCCAAAATGTGGCTAGATATGCTACATACTCGTACAATATGAATCTATGAATGAGAGTTGTAATATTAATGTTGTTGAAGATGTAAAAAATGTGAAAATGTTTGGATCTCCTGCATTGTTACCAGTATCATAAAATATTTTATACTAGAAAATCTCCTCTTTTTAATAACTTTGTTTAAAACTGAAAATTCATAAAAATAATTACGGTATGTTTATTTTTTAATTATTATTTCTTAAATTCAGTACTTGAAAGAAAATGGAACCTTTTTTTCGGCATTTTGTGTGAATTACCATTACGAAGATATTTTTTTGATATGTTATCCCCTTATTTGTTTACATAAATTATCTGAATTTGAGACTTTGGGTATAGTTTACAAAGTGTGCTTTTAATATGAGTTTTAAATTTTCTTTCATTTAATTGTAATATATCAGAAAGTATTTTATTGTAACATTTAACACAGTACCCCATAAAAGATGTATTTACTTTAGATAACCTGAAAAATGGTTGATCTATTTTATCTTTATTTCTAGTATTAAAATTATGTCTACCATTGATTTTATTAAAAAGATGTAGATTTTTTCTTACATACATAATATTTTCATAAATGAATTGGCAAGGGACCGTCATAATATTAATCCTTTTAAACAGTTCCCTAAGACATTCGCGGCGACGTAGATTATAAATGGCTCATGGTAAGTTATGAACCGCCTTCATATAACTATATTACGGATTATAGCTATATCCCTAGAGATATAACTATATCACGGCTTCAACCATCTTACTGCGAAATATATACACCGAGAAATTTTAGTGGTTGTTTTCCCGCAGCAGAACAACTTGCCATAAGGAGTACTTTCGGAATATAGAGTGAAAGTAAAAAAATTAAGATGTTTTTGTTTTAAAAATAATTTAAAAAATATGCATCAACTCGAAAACGTGAGAATCAATAGTAACACTAGAGGTAACTTGTAGGTACGAGTACTACTCGAATCGCACGCGCCGCCAACAAAGGGAATAGCGATTCATAAATGTTCAAAGCAAAATAAACTCTCGCACGTGGTGATTTTTCACAATGGTTAATCTGCCATTTTTTGTTTCTAACATTTAATTTGTTTATAAAACGATTGTATTACCAACACAAAACCATTTCGCTGCGGGAAAACAACCATTTAAATTTCACGGTGTATATGGTGGAGGTGGTCTGTGCTGATTCTATAGACCATCAGCATCGTCTTCACATATAATGATATAATTGATGTACACTTACAAAGTATTGAAAAACAGTTTAAAAGAGTAACGGTGGAGTTTCTTGCCCATTCTTCTCCATGCGAAACTATATTTTGGAAGGGGCATGTAGTTCAAATCAATTTTATTTCCGTGTAAATTTTGACGTTCAAAAGTGCCATTTATGATTTATGTGCCTATTTGAAATAAATACTTTGACTTTGAATTGTCAACGGTCTTTCTCCATCTGTTTCGATCGGTGCATGGCCTGGTGGAGTGCGGCGCTGATAGGTACCTCCAGTTGCTCAGCTGTTTGATCCGACTACCGTTTTGGGCTTCAGCCTCTAGGTCTTTTGCCCTCTATCATCCCTGTTACTATCAGACGTTCCATGTTGTTGGTATCTCTGCGGGCAATGTGGCCGAAGTATCTCCAGACACGTTGCAGGCAGGTTAAAGATAGTTTTTGTGCTTTCTCTAGGATGAGTTGTCCAAGGATCGAGACATTTGAGCGGTGTGCTGTCCATGGTATCCCTAATAGGCGGTGCCAGCACCTCATTTCGAAGGCGTCAATTCTAGTCTCAGCGAATAATCATAATAATATTCTAGTCTCGCCGCAAGATTGCCTGCTTGTCGGTCTTCTACAGATTGTACTTTGGCGAGTGTGCCCATGAACTCCACGACCTCATTCCACCGGCCCCCTTCTACCATCGGACATCTAGACGTACTGCAAGTTACCACTCCTACCTAGTTGATATTCCACCAACTCGCACTAAGCGTTTTCAAACGTCTTTTATAATGCGCACAGCAAAGGAGTGGAACTCTGCCTGCGTTTGTGTTTCCGAACAGATACAACCCTAATCTATTCAAATTGAGAGTGAACAGGCTTCTTCTGGGTAAGCTCACTCCATCGTAGACTTTGTCTCTGTCACCCAGACCTAGACTAGAGTCAAGAGCAAACCCATAGGTAGTTAAAAAAACAAAGGTACCTTTATATGTCATAATAAAAACATTGACACACTCCAACGCATGGTCATCGTGTGAAAATCTGCGCAGCTTAATAAAAGTATGACATGTCTCATGCATATTTTAACAGAGCCATTAACATACCCAGTGCGTGCTGTATCATAATCAGCTACTATTAATACGTCGACGCCATAGAAAGGTTCGTTTTCCCATAGGAGTACGCACTGGGCGTGTTGACAGCGCGTTTTGTCAGTTTCTAACTCGCTTCGCTATTTTCAAATTAGTTCAACTTTGCATGCTATTTATTTTATTTTACGATGGGTTTGCTCTTGATTCTAGTCTAGGTCAGAGGTGACCGAGACAAAGTCGTCGATGGAGTGAGCTTACCCAGAAGAAGCCTGTTCACTCTCACTTTGAATAGATTAGGGTTGTATGCGTTCGGAAACACAGACGCAGGCAGAGAGTTCCACTCCTTTGCTTTGCGCATTATAAAAGACGTTTGAAAACGCTTAGTGCGAGTTGGTGGAATATCAACTAGGCAGGGATGGTAACTTGCAGTGCGTCTAGATGTCCGGTGGTAGAAGGGGCCGGTGGAGTGAGGTCGTGGAGTTCATGGGCACACTCGCTTGTTCAAATACATATTTCTGTCTCAATATAAATAGAGAGATCTCAAAATTAATACAATGAATGACAAAGATCATATAGTTAAAAACAGAAATTCAAAGTCCCGACGAATGCAATAATTTTTTTTTCGGTCACTCTATACAAAAAGTTTTGTAATTTTGTTCACAGTATTTTGAGCTGAAAAAGAGAGCTCATTTAATTGCAAATGCCAAGAAACCTAGGCTAGAGCTATTTTTGTTAGGTAAATAAAAAAATATGGTTTATAATACAAATAGGCCTTAAGGTAAGAAAAGTTGCATGTTAGAGTTGCAGCCAATACCTAAGCTAAGTAGCTTAATACCTTGTAATTATAGGTATCAGCACCCACCATCGTTATCATTATAGCCGATGTTATTGTGCCTAGCCAGTAGAATAATTTAAAACGGATGATAAAAACATCTTGCATCATCAACATAAGTGATTGGTACCGTATCAAGTAAGCATTTAATTATAGGTGCACTGCTTTTAATGTCTTTACGAGACATATAACACTATCAAACATAGTCGTACCAAAACGCGAGTCCAACCGCGTTCTTATACCACCTAGTGAGTACCCAGCCTTACGCATATGAATGACAATGGCATTGATAATGTGGTATAAACTGGTGCTGCGAGTTGTAAGCATAGTACAGTGGACACGCGGCCTTATCCAGACCACTATTGTTTATATTGTGCCCCGTTTGGACTGGAGCCAGTAGATGGATCGAGAGATTTAACAAAATATTTATTTAAGGAAGTAGATTTCATTTTTGTGGCCGTGTTTATGTTCATTTTTGTTTGATTTTAATAGTAGTTGTGTCTAAGGTCAATAACCTTATTTCACTTTTCTATTATCATGCTTTTTGGGTTGAGCGAAGCGTTTTTCTTCTTCATCGTATGACAGAATCAAGAAAGTTGCCTATTTTATGGCTATGATATTAAGTTAGATCAGTGGCGTGGCGCATATTTCTGCCACCCGGGGCCAACCGTATATTTTTAGCCCCTCCCCCCCTATATTCGCAAATAAAAAAATTGAATAAAAAAATTAAACTTCAATAAACCCAATGGGCCGGAATCAATAAACTCTCTTTTGCAATCTGTTCTAAGTATACACGGCTACATATCAAGCGATACATTTCCAGTATACGCTGATCTCGTATTGTATAAGATTTCCGTAGAATAAGAGGTCAGCTTATACTGGAAATGTATAGCTTGAAATGTTAGTAGCCGTGTGTACCTACGAAAACGCGCGCGCTCAACCAAACGCATACAACCCTAAACTCTTCTCTGTCAATATCTTGAGGAACTTGGTCGAGGTAACATTCGTCGTCATTGACGCCCAATAATTATTATTGCAAGCCTTTGGAAGGCATATTTTTCTGCCCAACTCTAAAGCTGCTGGAATTTTTCTCGAATTTCAGCAATTACTCTTATCTGACGAAGAAAACTGTGGCGGGAACAACAACGCCACATGCGAACTACGCATCAAAGACCTGACGTCACAAATCCTGCATCGCGCTATCAGAGTTTACCGCGCGACTAGCATATATACAACATTTCGACATCAACCGTTGGGTAGTTGCCCACCAGACACAATACCCGTCTGGGCCTCAAGTCTGCTATTACAATAGTGTCAGAATGGTCTCGCCATTGTGAGTATTTGACAGTGTTTGTATGGCAAATCTGTCAAAAACTCACAATGAAGAGACCATTCTGACACTATTGTAATAGCAGACTTGAGGCCCTGGTCGGAGGATCCTCTCTTTACTATAGAGTATGATTGAACTTTACACCCTGTTCCTCATACCCCTAAAAAACTATTTTTCGTTTAAATTGTCTTTGTACTATAAGCCAACATCCCTACTTTCGTCGCCAAAAATGTGACTTCCTTATTTGTCTTGGAGGTTGGATTTCAGTTTCCGTTCGTAAAATGAACTTTAGTTTCATATTTTGAATTTACTACTTTACAAGCTTATTAACTTCACATAATATAATTATTATTGTAGGTACCTATTTTTTGACGTCAAATCTTGAAATTATATTTTTATCAACTCCCTATTGTCTTGAATTTTTCGTAATACTTATGTAGTCCTGATGACAATACAGTTATCTGATCTGATGAGCACCTGACACCGCCGCCGCCCTATAACTGCGCCGCCCGGGGCCATGGCCCCCTCTGCCTCCCCATGCTACGCCACTGAGTTAGCTTAGTGCTCATATATTACGAGCGATACTGGAAGCAACTGCAGCCGCCGCCGCCCGGGCGCCCGCGCCGACGCGTCCAACTGCAGCCGTCGACAACTTACCGCTCGTGTGTATGAGCAGTATGAGCACTAAGCAAAAGCAGTAGTGAAGTCTGATAGCTGAAATATTTACTAAACAACGGATATTTTATATCTATCGAAAGCCTTTTATTTTATTTTTGGGTGGGAAATTATCAAATAACTTCTCCCGCTCTGGGCGGAGCGGGAGGGCTAGTCAGACTTTTCCTGACTAAAACCCACCCGTGTTCCTTCAGTTGCCTGTGTGCCAGGGCCACGGTATCCCTTTCGGACAAACCCGCAACCCTGGCAGGCACCGGTCCCGGTGACCCCATTAGTGCGTGCTGATATCTCTTTGAGGTGCGCGTGGAACACAACGCGCCGTCGACCCGGGCCGGACCGGACGTGTCGGACTACTAACGGACGGGCTCGTTACTTCGTTGACGGACTTAGGGAGTAGACCCCCTGGTCCTTAACGGACGGCGAGGTGCCCATAGGTCGCCGTCCGCAAGCCCGCGCCTACGGTGGCCGGGAATCGGCTACCGATTCCCGCCGCCCAGGGCGTCTCCTGCGGCGTCTAGGGGCGTGAGGGCGCACAGACTGCCGCTCCCTCACGCGTTCCGCCTCCTCCTTCGCGAACTGCTTCGCAGAAGGAAGTGACTGCCTCCCATGTACTTTCGCTCTGGACCATGGCCTGGACCAGGGCCGGACGCGAGAGATCGCCGCCGCTGATCGCCTCTGTGAGGATACGGCGGCGGTGCTCTGCCCAAGCCGGGCACACCTCCCCCCGATTCGATCTCAACCCGATCGAAAGCCTGGCAGATCAACAGTAGAAAATAAGAACTAAGTATTTTTCATACATACATCGTCAAGAAAGTTTTTCATCGAATTCTCCACACATTATACAAATCCCAGCATATGATTAAATATCACAACAACAGTATCGACCCACGATCTACGTCGTCCATGACAATGACAATGAGGGCGAGTTACTGACGCGAGTAGCACGTGGAGTGGACAGTCGAGTGCGCCCACGTAACGCTGTTTATTTACTAACAGACTAGTCACATGTTTTAGAAACGAGATGTTTTTTATTACATCGAAAGAAACGTGAATTTTACTGAAGAATGTTTATGATGACATTTGAAAGATGAACTTTCTGTATTTACTAAACTAAGTGGACTATAGCGCTTTGTCGATCGGTAAACTGATTTATCACGAGGAAAAATCTTAGAAAATATCTAAAGATTGGCTAGATGAACTTCAAAATTTGGATATTTTGGTAAGTCTGCGATATGCATATTATGCTGAGATGTGATGATTTCAGTAATGTCTCCGCCATTACAATAGAAACGAACCTAGTCGTACTTTGTAGTATTGGAGAATGGAGTCACTAGTAAACCAACTTATTATTACTGTCATCTCATTTCCGGCACTACGGTTAAGCTCTTACACACACTACTATAATCTACTCAACTGACACTGTAGTATTGACTTGTCAATCCCGCTAGTCCATTCAAACAAGGCATAAGAATCAACATAGAGATGTCATTCAACATGTAAAGTTACGGCGGACGATTATAATATTATAACTTCACTAGCGACCCGCACTGGCGTGCGAAGCCAGTGCGGGTCGCTACGCGGGTTTTTACGACTTGTCAAACGTGGAGATTTCTTTATTATAATTATGTAAGTTTAATATTAATGTATTATACACATAAACCTTCCGGAATAAATTCTCTAAATGATAGTGAAAACCACACGAAAATCCGACACGAAAAGCGACTTTAATTTATATGTGGAGATTACAATATCATGTCCTGTCACTTTGGGCAGTTACGGCTTGTTGGTCTAGCTTGTGGATGTAAGTGCGATTTGATGACCGTTGGAGATAGCTTTGCCATATGTCCCGATTTTGGCTGGACGTCCCGATTTTTTTGTCAGATGTCCCGATATTGGTGGGACGTCCCGATTTTTTGCCCAAAATTAAAAGTCCCGCGCGGACCGCCGCTGAACCGATCATCATGAAATTTGGCAGAGATATAGCCTGTTATATGGAGAAGGAAATAGGCTAATTATTTACACGATAACTGACATCCACGCGGGCGGAGCCGCGGGCAAAAGCTAGTTATTTATATTATACTAGCTTTTGCCCGCGGCTCCGCCCGCCTGGATGTCGGTTATCGCGTAAAAAAGTAGCCTAAGTCCTTCTCCATATCCCAGACTATATCTTTGCCAAATTTCATGACGATCGGTGCAGCGGTTTAGGCGTGAAAACGTAACATACAGACAGACAGATAGACAGACAGACAGATAGAGTTACTTTCACATTTATAATATTAGTATGGATTCCTCTGAAGACCCCACTGCCTCACAGTACACTATTTCAGTATTTTAATGATAGTATTTAATATTAGGTTTAAATAATTTCTTAATTAACAAGATTGTTTTAATTGTTATTAATTAATTTGATTTTCAATGACCTTATGAAGTAATAGAGATTTTTTCAAGAAAGACATTTTTAGAGATTTTTTTCGGCAGTTACAATCTACATTTTATAAAATTATTTCATTTAAGTGTTGTTGAATAGCGGTTCTGTTTACAGTGATCCGATTGTTGGCTCGTATTTATACAGATTGGGCACGCAATTTAAATATTTAGGCTAAATGGATTGCTCAGGCGAGATCTGACTACTGTTATATTTGTTTACATTACAAGGCGTAGGATGATGATTATGATAGAGATTCATTTCTTGTTTTATTGTTATGATTAGCATTTATATTAAAATCGTGCTGACGCCGCTGAGGGCCTCAGAACATTCGGAGACCAGCTCTTACGTTTTCTCAATTTCAAAGTCGAAATCATTCAAATCAATGTTATAGTTATTAACTACATTAAGGCCCAGATACATGCTAGCGACCTTGAGTGGGTAGCTTGCGTGTTCTGTACTGAGCTCACGAAACGCGTCGTACGTCCAGCCAGTAATAGGCCAGTAATAACTCGCCCATCCAGGAGCGCTGGCCCAAATAAAACGCATTATTAATTTATTACACATAAAACGAAAGATATTTTAATAAAACACGTATACTAAAAGATCAATAATTAAATTATCTTTAAAAAGGTGAAGGTTTTAGAAAAATACGCTTGATAGATTTTGTGTGATTCTCAGTTTTTTATCCGCGTTAGACATAACTTTAAAAATGCTCTAATTTAACATATATTTTTTCAAATCATTACTACTCGTTTAGACGTGATCTTCAGTATAAAATCATTAAATGTCGGTTATCGTCGCCTTAAAGTATAGTTAGCAGTTTAGGTAAGCCATTAAAATGTTTAACTTTGTATAAACGTGCTATGATTCGACGATCATAGCGCCTTAATACAAAGTTGAATAATAGTAAAAGTAATTATTTTCATAATTTTATCACGACAAACTCAGCGAATTTTGCTAAACAATCTTACTACCATTCCATTTATAAAAAAAAAAAAAAAAAAATAAGAAAAACATCTATTTTGTAGCTATGAGATTGATTATACATTACGAAAAGGGGTAACTTTGGTATTTTTTTATGCAGAAAAGTTATTCTATTCGTGTTATTAAAAGCGATTACATGTCTGTCAGATCCTTAAATAAGATATACCTTTTTTTAGAATTTTATGACACTGTTTTTTATGTTTCCCATGGATTAAAAAACTAGTTAGCGCGGTCTCTGTCGGGTCATACCGCCTTAAGAACAAGTCTTATGTTTCCGTATTACATAAATTCTTCAATATAATCCCGGAAAGAGTAGGAGGAAGTCTACTTTCGTACACCCACTGTCTGAGGTGCTAACGACAATAACGTCCAACATGAACCAAATGACTTAATTTATCATTTCTATAATTTTTTTTGGGTTCAGAGCGTACGAATGAAAAAAATAAAATAAAAAAACCGGCCAAGTGCGTGTCGGACCATGCACAATGAAGGGTTCCGTAGTTGGGATGAATTTATCCCAAGAACATACTTAACATTCTAGTTAAGAAGAAATACATGTTCTCCCATACATTTCAACTGCAAATATAAGTTGGTCGACTATTACTCGTAAACTTGAAAAGCCTACTTAGCTGTGATAGTTTTCCTTTTAACTTCGATATATATACTACTATCGTGAATTTTTTCACCTATGCAAAACTAACCGCTTAGCTGGCAGGGGGGGGACACTTGACTCTAACAATAATTTGCATTTTAAAGCCTAATATTTCAGAAACGGATCCCTTAATCGAAAAATTGTTTTCACAAACCCGTAATATTTTTGGAAGACCCATCCAACAATACCCCACACCATAAGGTAGGCGAAAAAAAAAAACATCCCTACTTTACATGTACCGGAGGTAACCTAAATAACTGGGTTTTTTTTAATGATTTTTTTTTCCGCTTAGTCGGCGTGATTAATATGTATATCCATGCCGAATTATAGCTTTCTAGTACTAAGAGTCTCTGACCTAAGCTGGGGACGGACAGACGGACGGACATGGCGAAACTATAAAGGTTCGTTGTTGACTACGGAACCCTAAAAACCAAGTAATTACTGTCAGAATAATCTTTTGAAAGGCAAAAGTGATCAGATAAGGCCGTTATGTAGGTATGTACGTAATGTTGTTGCCATATACAAAACTGCTGTGCCCAATAAGGCGAGAGCTTCGTGATACCTTTATCACGTTATCAGAGCTTTCTAGCGCCGTGCGCGGGAGCACGCGCCGCGATAGCTGTGGGTAAGGGCTGGGGTAGACTGACGCGGCGCCTAATCGGCCTTATAATGTTCCCATTGTTGGAACACAGGCTTCCTCTCTTCAAGAGGGAGTGGGCTATAAACCACCACGCGGATCCAGTGCGGGTTAAAAAAATTACTTATTTTCAAGTAAGCAACGACAGAAAATGGGATATATCTTTTCATTTATCATATTTGGATGTTATCTAATCAGAGGGATGAAAACAGTACTTTTCGTCCCTGAGAAAAAAATTACCCTGCTTTCGAAAAATTTAATAACTATTCATGCCATTACCTCACTTTTTATACAGCCACTCTGTTAAATCGCGGCGAATAATTGTAATAAAAAAAGAATATAAACAATTTGGAACACTTATAACTTACTTGTCACTAAATTATTATTTAATTTACATAGATTTGAGCTTAATATTTACCATCATCAATGATAAAAAATAACCTGGCTGGTAGAATGCCACAGAAAAAGAAACATAAAAAAAGGCGGGAAGCGGCAATTCAATCTTGTTGTTTTGTCGAGTGCTAAATATTTACATATACAGATATTTGAATAAAATAAGTTCATCAGATTCAGATATGTATTTAACGCCTGATTTCATTAGAGAAGAGGTTAAAACAGTAGTGGAAAAACTTTTGTTTAGCTAATCAGGTTTTTATTTACTTTCCTCATATTTGAAATAAAAAGCAGAGTGTTAACCTCGGGTGAAAGATATACATATTTGGGCACTCGAACTAATGGCGCCCTCGCTACGCTCGGTTCGTGCACCAGACCAACTTGTACCTAAATAGGTCCTTTTCATACCTTGTATAACAATCTACTATTTAAAAAAAAAAAACCTAAATTACAATAAAATACCTGGACATTTTAATCCAAGGAACTCCCACTATTCAAATATAAATTGCGTAATTTTTTTATTGACAAAGCTTACTACACGATCTAAGCTTTTCTTAATACAATCTGTCACCATACAGCTAATTCTTATTTTGTAAGATTTGCTTTAGATGTGATGACCGATGAATTTTTTTTTATGTTGCATGTTGACATAATTTATTATTGTATGCTCACTAGGCAGGACATAATGGATCTGTAATTTCCCTCACATCTGTCTGTATAACCTATGCCCACAATAAAAAGATTTGATTTGATTTGATTTACCGTCTGGACAATAGAGGTTTATAAAAACGTTTTTGTTCTTACTATTTAGCGCATAACCGTGTGCGCCAACCTTATATCTCAGATTCCACCAATTTGCTTTAGAAATTCGTTCTAATTTTACTTTCCGAAAGTGGAGCGGAAGACATACGATCGTCCTGCGGCCCTGCTCACAACCCACAGACGATCGTGTTACTATCAAATAGGACGTAGGAATCCTTTATATGTGTGGATGTGTGGTGTTTTATTACTTTTTCTGTAGGTACCGGTTTTTAGGTTTCCGTAAGTACTTGAATGACCCCTTACTGAGTAATACGATACCCCTCCACCCCTACTTCCCTTCCACCATCCATCCACCATCCATCCATCTTCTATTCCACCTAAGTGTAATTCCCTCTAAGTGTACATGGACAATCATTAACTCCCGTTGTCTTCTGTTCCAGGGTTACCTACACGTGTGGCGACGGGAGGTGACGTTCTCGGATGAGCAGCTGAACGAGTTGTTCAACAATATCGAGGACATCTATAACTTCAACAGGTAAAGCATTCATTTTTATAGGGAATGGAAGTTGGTGGATATAAGGATCACTTAAAATAGCCCTGGGCGACTGGCTAGTGTTACTAACTAGTGCCACTGCCGTCTTGCTGCATAATAAAGCCTATAATGTTCCCAATTCTGGGACACAGTTGTTCCCACAGCTGTTCTCTCGGTGCCCTCCCACTGAGAGAACAGCTGTGGGAACAACAGTGTCCAGTTGGAGTGGGCTGTATTCCACCACGCGGGCCCAGTACGGGTTGGTTAATGTCACATGTCTTCGAATTTTTGGTTCAAGGACATTTATTATTATTTATTTATCTCTTTCTTAAAACTATCATTACATTATTACCTAATGCGATAGTGCGGTCTCTTATAATTATACTGTCTTTATACAGGGTGCAAGGGACAGCCCTCCGCAGACTTATAGGGTGAATTCAGTATATGATACTAAGATGACCGGTATATGAAATTATTTCAGGAACATTATGGGAATCCAATAAACCTGATTTGTTTTATTACGTCACACGCAATGTATCGTTACCGTGGCAAAACGCATGTAGCGAACGGCAGCGCAGCGAGTGAGTTCGATGAACTCTGTAGCTAGGCAGAAAGTGAACAGCTCATTTCGCGCGTCGTTCATTAGAGTATTTCAACATCCATTGCTGGTTTTTTGATTTTAGCTGTTTTATTTACATAAATGGAGTGCTTCGTACAGAAAATGGAATTTTACATTTAAATAAAGGAATCGTAACTAAAAAACGATAAAGAAGATGAAAAAATTCCTGAGCAAATTTCCAGTGGAATATGAATCAAAATAAGGAGCTGAATGCATCCTGTTAGTTTGTGGAGGGCTGCCTGAACATTACTAGACTACTACTATTATTAAAAATAATACAATGTGGACTATCGCACTTGAATTCGCCGCTAGAGGCGCTAGTGTAGAGTGAGGTCTTTAGAAATGTCCAAAAGGGAAACTGAACGTTTACTGTTTGCGAGATTTTCTATCGCAAATTGTTCCTAATTATTCATAGCTAGCTTTTGACCGCTTGAAACGCAACTTGAAAATTTCAAAGAGTGCGTACTACTATGGCCGCTATAACAACAATAAAATAAAGATTAAAATTAAAGGGGCTCCCATACAAGAAACGTGGATTTTAATACTTAATACTCAATATAATTATAGCTTTCACATGTGAGAACTTAGAGGTGGTAGGTTTTACACAAACATGATCATTGTGGACCTTGTCGGGCACAGCAAAAGTAGGAGAGAGGAAGAGGGGCTTTTATTATTGAATACTTCGTTATTATTTTATTTATTTATTTATTATACTATATACTAGCTTTTGCCCGCAGCTCCGCCCGCGTGGATGTCGGTTAGCGCGTAAAAAAGTAACCTATGTCCTACTCGTCATGATGGCCCGTTGGTTAAGGCCTCGCCTCTCATGCATGAGATTGTGGGTTCAAATCCGGGGAAGTACCAATGTGACTTACCAATTCATATGTACTTTCTGAGTTTATCTTGGACATTACTGACATCGGTGAAGGAAAAACATCGTGAGGGAACCTGGACTTGGAGTTAATATAAGTCTGAAATCGCCAACCCGTCTTGAGCAAGCGTGGTGATCAATGCTCGTGCCTTCTCTGTATGAGAAGAGGCCTTTGCCCAGCAGTGGGACAGTTATAGGCTGGTATTATATATTATTATTATGTCCTCCATATCCTAGGCTGTATCTCTGCCAATTGTCATGACGATCGGTTCAGACAGACAGAGTTACACATTTATTATAAAGATTGTGCCATTCCTGATTAATTATTATGACTTGAGATTTTAGAGCAACAACTTAGGATCTAATTTCGTAGCACTTTAAGGAAGAATAATATTTGTCTGCTTAATGCTTGCCAATATTAGGAACATTATAATGTAAATATTCAGTTGATATTTTAAAATGTAATAAAAAAAAATAAAAAAAATACTTAAACATATCCAAAACATAAAATAAAAGTATTGACAGTACCTTACTCGCCAGTGGCACCTTCTGGTGAGCACAAAAACTATAGCCCCCATTACTACTACTTAAAACTATGTTGTATCCTCTATCTCCCACAGTAACATACTACAATAACCTACACTCGGGATAACATAAAATAAATAACAATATCTTGCGAATTCACTCAAATTACATGTGAATAAATCAATGACATGCTGGTTTAGATAGATAGATAGATAGATAGAATACTCTTTATTATGTACACCATAAAAATTACAGATATAAATGTAGAACTGTTACATAGGGTGTCACAATGGGCGGTCTTCTCTTTGTGTGTGTGTTTTTTAGGGTTGCGTACCCGAAGGGTAAAATGGGACCCTATTACTAAGACTCCGCTGTCCGTCTGTCACCAGGCTGTATCTCATGAACCGTGATAGTTAGACAGTTGAAATTTTCACTGACGATGTATTTCTGTTGCCGCTATAACAACAAATACTAAAAAGCAGATTAAACTAAATATTTAAGGGGGCTCGCATACAACAAACGTGATTTTTTTGCTCGTTTTTGCTCGATATTGATAACGGCAACAGGACACTTGAAATATTCACAGAATATTTAGTTATATATTCACTTTAAAAATAAATAATTAAATTAAAATAAAACAAATATTTAAGGGGGCTCCCATACAACAAACGTGATTTTTTTTGCTGTTTATAGATAATGGTACGGAACTCTTCGTGCGCGAGTCCGACTCGCACTTGGCCGGTTTTTTTCACCGTTTTGAGAGCAGTGGTGATGAATAATTTACACAAAGTGCCTGCCTGGGCTCGAACCTATGACTCGTAAGTCGCGGTCGTATACACTGAGCCACCACTGCTCCCACTGTCCGTCTTGCTGACTGGACGATATTTTTGTCCAGTAAAGACAGCGACTCGGCTGCCAAATCAGTAGAAAATAAAGTGTTTAGTTATTAGGCCTAGCATTGAAGGAAACTAGGCTCGGATTTCCATAGTGTTATAATGTAAAAATTTAAGTAAGTAAATTTTGACAATTATAAGTTTATAACACTATGGAGCTAGGTAAAAGTTTTAGCTAAATGTACAGTGGATGGCATCATTTCGGTACCCCATTTGTATTAAAACATTTGATGTTTTGGTGTTTATTTGTTGTTTTCAAGGGCCCACATCGTGACGCTGACTGTACGTATTTTACGCGTTAAGGCTCCTTACAAATAGGTGCGACATGCGACGCCACATAAAGGCGTCGCGCGACGAGCGGTGCTGTTGTGTCGCGTCGCGTGTCGCGCCTGTTTGTAGGAGCCTTTACGCCCTTTTAACTTTACTCGAAAACCAAGCGCCCCTTGGGTTTCCATCTCAAATATCATACATGTCGCGAATTTGACAAATACCAAGCAACAATATCGCATATCCATGACATATGGCATAACGATCTCCCCTTCATTCATCTCTATAGTGGCTTTCTGCTAAAACGTAATAATATGGGGTTTCGTCACGCCCTTTAGTCTAAGAGGGTAGGCAGACCGACAGGCGGAACAAAACCGTACATAAAACACGGTTTTGGTTTTTTAAACTTGCCGAGATTGATAAACTTTGATGACAGACGACGTATAGCATTCTAAAAGGGGATGTTTTTGTAAAGGACCCCAAGTAAGATGAAAGGGATCAATAAAATACCCAGGTATGAGAGTTATTATTGGAGTAGACTAAAAGTATTTTTTTTTAAATGTTTTTGACATATCTCGACCCTGGGGTCTTGGACCTTTGGAAGGTGTACTAGGGACCGAAGCCAACTCGCAGAGGCCCGAGGCGACGATATCCGACTTTTAATGATTTTATACTGAAGATCACGTCTAAACGAGTAGTGTTAGTGATTTGGAAAAAAAATATGTTAAATAAGAGCATTTCTTAATAACTTAATATGTGAATATTTTAGATTATGTTTATATTACATAGTGAAATTAATTTCTAAAGTTATGTCTAACGCGGATAAAAAACTGAGAATCAAGCAAAATCTGTCAAGCGTATTTTTCTGAAACCTTCACCTTTTTAAAGTTATTTTAATTATTGATCTTTTAATAATACGTGTTTTATTAAAATACCTTTTGTTTTATGTATAATAGTTAATAATGCGTCTTATTTGGGACAGCGCTCCTGGATGGGCGAGTCCTATTACTGGCCGGACGTACGACGCGTTGCGTGAGCTCAGTACAGAACACGAAAGCTAACCAATCAAGGTCACTGGCATATATCTGGACCTTAAATGAGGCACCAACCGACGATTATCCCTGTACACACTATGCAAGTGCACCCAAGGACAACCCCCGGGTGGTGTAGGATATGGAAATAAAGATATTGGGTTATGGGTTTGGGTGGCTAAAGTATAGTGTATTTATTTTTGCCGGAGACCCGGAGTACCAGCGCCTGCGTCTCTTTACTTGTCAAAGCGATGCCATTGAGTGGCACAGACACTAAATGCATAGATAAGTATCTTTTGTTACGTCGGGTACTGACATGCGGATTACAATGATTTTTATTAAATAAATATTTTATTTTATGTAAAATACACATAATCTATTTTTTATGAATTTTTTTATTTCTGTATCTGTCCTTGAGACATCATAGCGGGCCATTACAGAATACCAGCGCTGCGACACTTATTTTTAAATGTCGCAGCATCATGCTTAGATAGGAGCCTTTTGGCCCCGTATAGGACTTTCTGTTTTCACTTTAGTTTTGTTTTTTTACACGACTGCCCAAAAAAAGAAGTGAATTTCTTTATTCCACTATAACTTCTAAATATCTAAACCGATTTTAATTGTATATGGTATCGTTAGAAGCGGTGAGTTATTCCGGGTAACATAGGCTAGTGAACATAAAAAAATAAATAAAGGTGGAGCCACGGTTCATGAAAAAAAAACGTTTTTTTTTTTTTTCATGGAAATATTTGTGTATTATCATCGTCTAGAGCTTGCTTAGTATATAACAAAAATATATAACAGTAGTATTCAATATACATTCGTTCATTATACATTCGTTCATTAATAACATAAAAAAGAAATTAAATCATTTTAACGGTCCTAATATTCAATCACCCATAGAAAAAAATTGTCTCATCCGTTTCCACGCTTGCTTCTTGCAGACAAATAAATAAAAATTCAAATTCATAAGTCATTTATTCAAACTAGGCCGAGAATCAGCACTTTTCGAACGACAAAAATTACATTTAAGTGCTGAAGTGTCTGAAGTGAAGACGACAAATGTCTGCTTGCCTCATGTTCTGCGGCAGTTCGCAGTAGCTAAATAACGCCCATAAGTCCACTTAAGCACTTAATAGTACATTACTTACCAAGGGCTGAAAAAGAAAGCCCGAAATCGCAGGTATTGTAAATATGCGATAGAGGGCTTTCTTTTTTACTGCCCGTGGTGAGTACACAATTTTTCGTCTTCACCTGGCCATAATATGAGTTTTACTGTACTCGTAGCGTGCGGTAAAACTCACATTATGGCCAGGTGTGACGTAAATGTAATTTTTGACGTAAGGGTCAAAACATTGTGTGAATTAGCCAGCTCAGAGTTACTCTGAGCTCCATAAATAATTATTCTAATCTCGTAGCACAATTCAAGGAAACCCGTAACATTATCAATTTTATAATAATCGTTTGTTGATGGAAAAATAAACTACCGGAAAATGTGAGCAGTTTTTTCTAAATTGCCTTCGTAAATAATTCCGTTGTAAGGAATTATAATTGTCAACCATAAGGAAGTAATATCACGGATGTTGCTGACAGTTAACATATCAATACCTGAGGTTTAATATGTTAAAAAGTCTTGCCAAACTCACATTTAACTGAAGCAATATGAAAGCGATAAAAAGAGAAAAACATACAGGATAAGTTGTTAACCAGTGCGTAATTTTTTTTTTTAGTTTACTTAAATTTCTCATCTTATTTCAAATGGAATAATACTTTCTTAAATCCGTCCCGTTTAATATATTCCGTCCACTGAGAGAATGCTTTTTGACACCTGTCAGTTTCATACAATAGTACATTACTTACCAAGGGCTGTAAAAGAAAGAAAGCCCGAAGTCGCAGGCGAGGGTTGTAAATATGCGATAGAGGGCTTTCTTTTTTACTGCCCGTGGTAAGTACATAATTTTACCTGGCCGTTTCGAGTTTTACCGTGCGCGTAGCGTGCGGTAAAAGTCACATTATGGACAGGTGTGACGTAAACGAATATGTGTTTTTACGAATTTTAACTTTATTATTTCCAAATCTTGTACAACTGACAGGTATTAAAAATTCATTCTCATCTCTCAGTGGCTGGAATATAAATATTTAATATTTCACAGACCAGACGAGATGTACGACTTGTCTCTTCAAGTAGACTCGTCACAATTTTATTGTTACTCTTTTCTATGACATTGACGATCCCCTAAAACTTCCTCCCATATGGAGGGTGTTAAAATAATAGCAAGGGTACTTTTGGGAGGGTTACTTTTACAAAAGAGGGCATGTGTGTGTAGACTGCAATGAACGTATATTGTGTATGTGTGAATATAAATTCTACAGGGTGTAATTATTAATCCGAAAAGTGTCGAAGTTGTGGTTTTAAAGTCCAATCCTGCACAAAAGTAAAATCTGCAGGTAGTAAGTCTAGGGACTATTAGCGAAGGGTTACTAAGAGATAACCCTCATTGGTTGGTGATTATAATAAGATATATTGTAATAATACTCAATATATTTATTACTTTAAAAAGAAGAGAAACTTAACTTATATTCTAAAAAACTTCGACAATTTTTGCTAAATAAAAGCTACTACTCGGTAAACGAATATCTAAGTGATAGACTTCTAGAGTCATAACTTAAGTACTCGAGACTTGAATTATTATTACATCTCTCAATAGATACGTTTTTATATTTTATAGTAAAGCTTATCTCAGAAAATACCTATATCGTTATTAAAGTAGTACTGCTAAGTCATCATTTCAGCTGAAAGACGTCCACTGCTAGACATAAGCCTCTCCCAATGGGGGGGTTTGCCATAATCGCCACCCTTGGCTGGCGGGTTGGCGATCGCAGTATGGTGTTAAAAATGCATAGAGAACGCTGCTGCCCATTCTCTAGTAAGTCCCTTAGTCGCCTTTTACGATACCCACGGGAGGAAATGGGGTGGTGCTATTCTTTACGTACTGCTAAGTAATGTTATATAAATTAAATTTACAAACGCTTCCTCTCTCCTAACTCACTTATTTTGCTGTGCCCGACAGGGACATAATGTTCTAATTATAAGTTTACCACCTAAGAATAACTACATGTGGAATGCAATAAAAGTATTGAGTATTGAGTATTGCTTACACATAATTATGATATTAGGTGGTAGGTTTTTCAAAAATATGATCATTGTGGACCATGTCGGGCACAGCAAAAGTAGGAGAGAGAAAGAGGGCTTTTATTTGACTACTTAAATGATATACTAAATATTGTAATTATTTTATAAAACACTAGCTTCCGCCAGCGACTTCGCCCGCGTGATATATTTATAAATTATAGCCTATGTTACTCAGTGATAATATAGCATTCTACTGGTGAAAGAATTTTTACAATCGGACCAGTAGTTTTTGAGTTTATTCATAACATACAAAAATACAAATCTTTTCTCTTTATAATATGTGTCGATGTAATTTAAAATTAGTCATTTATATATTCATTGCTATTGTAATAGCATTTAGATAATAGAAATTGTTTTAATTTAATTATGATTGTATACAATTTTTGTTCTATTTAAAAAAAAATCTGGTAATCCCTATCCGTACTTAATATTATAAATGTGAAAGTAACTCTGTTTGTCTTTCTGTCTGTTACGTTTTCACGCCTAAACCGCTAAACCGATTGTCATGAAATTTGGCAGAGATATAGGGCGGAGCCGCGGGCAAAAGCTATTTTATTATATATTTTAATTGACATGACTAAATCAAAACCAATCAACTAATCTAATCCCACATGCAAAGTTACATTTCACTGCACCCAGTTCCATTTCTCCCTAAGTCTAGTTCATAAATCGTTATGAATTCTCGCAATCAAGAAGTTAGTATTTTTAGACATTATTTTTCTACCCTATCACTGTTTTTCTATTTAACCCAAAGGTAGAGAATGTCTTGTGGCATTAAGTCCGCTTATGTACCACTATTGTACATGAAGTTTAAATAAATATAATCAGCCTCGCTCCTCTCCTCTCCTCTCCTCTGTTCCTCACTGCCGGGACACAGGCCTCCTCTCGGAGAATCTCTTTCAGCTAACTTTTTAAATCAATTTTGTTCCATCCTGTATGTGTCATGTATGTGTGTGTTAGTCCTAATAGCTAAATTTGTGTGTGGTCCCCTTTTAGTAGAAGAGTGTAGTTTCTGTACAGTATTGTATTACTATTATACTCTAAATTGAGTGCGGCTTGCTGTTTTACGATGATATGGGTCTTTTTTATTTTGTTTTAATTTTATTATACACTAGCCTTTGCCCGCGGCTTCGCCCGCGTGAATGTCGGGAATTCTCCCACGGAAATATACTACCGGGATAAAAAGGATATGTATGTTCCGACTACCTAAAGCCAACAAATACCTACAAAAAGACAATAAAATGGATATAGTATGTTATCCTTAAGAGATAGACATATGCCATCGCGGTCTTTTCTGTAGACCTATATAAGATACACAATTCCACCATACATTATTTAGTTATATCTCAAAGGGTTTAGACAGTGTTTTCGTTGATAGCTCCCAGACGGCAGTTTTTTTCTGACACCTCCAACAAATATCGTTAATGTATACAAAAATGTGTACAAAAACTTAACAAATTATATACTAATACCTTCCTCGAGAACCACGCTATCCATTGGTGAAAACAGCATGAAAATCGGTGCAGTAGTTTTTGAGTTTATCGCGAACAGACAGACAGACGCGGCGGAGGACTTAGTTTTATATTATGTAGTGATGAAGGTAGTGATGACCAGTGGTAGCTCAGCGGTAACGACCGCAACTAACTAGTTCGTAGGTTCGAACCCTGAAACTGATCGAATTATATCGATTATAGTCTTGATCGTTATTTTTTTAAAGTTTAAAGCAAAAAGTTTAAATAAATAAATAAATTTGCTATAGTTATTAGCTAATATTATTAATTGTTATTAGCTATTCTTTCTTTATCTTTATTTCTATTTTTGTAATGGGATTTGTTTTTAAATTAAGGCAAAGGAATTCTACAAAGGCAAAAGAACTCTACAAACTACTACCTACTGGTAACAAGAATCTAAAAACAAACGATGATTCAGTCAATATATTCGTTAGTCAAACAGAAGCTACCAAAAAGGTTATTGGTAGCCAATTTCACAGACGATTGGTCAGAAACAAACTTATTGTTTTACACAGCATTGTCATGTAAATTGTGAGAATGACGCTTCTGCAATTTGAAGAAAATGCGAGAGTTAGATAATTGTTTTTAAAGGTAACTGACTCATCTACGAAGCGAGCTACCTTTCATCAGTTCAGCCGAAAGACGTCCACTGTTGGATATAGGCCTCCCCCAATTTGGGGGGTTTGCCATGATCGCCACGCTTGGCAGGCGGGTTGGCGATCGCAGTATGGTGTTAAAAAAAATGCATAGAGAACGCTGCTGCCCATTCTCTAGTAAGTCCCTTAGTTGCCTTTTACGATACCCATGGGAGGAAATGGGCTACCTTTACCGGGTAGCTTTACAAAACAGATTTTTTAGAAATGACAGCTTGGAGGGTTATTCTGGTGTGTTTCAAGTTTGCATGCTATTGAAGTCCCTTGGTACAGCTGATAATTAAATATTGAGAAAGCTTTTATGCTGAACCCAGTAAAAGACGATTAAAGGCGTCAGTTGTCGATTAACAGTTTAATGGATGAGAGGAATCTGAATCGCCTCATAATCTGTGGTCATCCGTTTATGTCACTAATATCGTTGATTCGTTCCTACATTAAGGGTATTTTCTACTGGCCCAGTTTGATAATTAAAGCAGACAGCTGATCATTATAAGGATACTAGCTGCACCATGCGTTGCAATGCCACGTAAATTAAAAAAAAAGTCTTTGGTCAAACTTCTTTTTTGGGCTAGAAACCCTCCCTGATATCCTTAGCTCAATCATTTTTAGGAACATTGATTTTTATTTATATAGATAGAAGATAGATAGATAAAGGGGTTTTCATAACAAATGAAATAAAACGAAAGCTAATACCGATTAGGTTCAGGTTCATAAATAAAATGATGGACACTACATTGAGTCTTGAAAACTAATACTCAAGCGTGTCTCAAAAATCTACTTCACTCGAATCCTACATGTAAATTCATTTTTAGAGGTATGAGGAACAGGGTGTAAGGTTCACTCATACTCTATAGTAAAGGGATCCTCCCACCAGACGGGTATTGTGTCTGGTGGGCAACTGCCCAACGTTTGATGTCGGGATGTTGTATATATGCTAGTCGCGCGGTAAACTCTGATAGCGCGATGCAGGACTTGTGACGTCAGGTCTTTGATGCGTAGTTCGCATGTGGCGTTGTTGATACCGCCACAACCTTATTCCATTAATTAGCTTGACTCCTATGTACTTTTCAACTAATCCCATCAACATTAAACAGCCATATAAATACTACGCTTCACCATTATATTTTTTTTAAAAATTCGCAGTGATTAAAACCCAATTAGCAACATGACAGGCTAAAGACACCATACAATTATCTGAAAACATACTTAATCATTATCTTGTAATTAACATAACTTTACGACTGTATTCCCCGAAAAGGTAGGCAGATAGAACAGCACACACACATTGGTTAGTCATGTTTAGATCCCATGCTTGGGGCTAAGTAAAAAACAGCTGCACTGGTCGATCGATGAGGTTAAGTTACTCTTGCCGGGGTTGGTCCGTGGATGGGTGACCACCTTTACATAACGAGACTCCTCCGTGCCTCGGAAAGCACGTTAAGCCGTTGGTCCCGGCTGTCATTCGTGGATCTTTGACAGTCGTTACGGGTCGTCAGAAGCCCGAAAGTTCGACAACCAGTCTTACCAAGCGGTATCGCAGATTATGATTATGTTTAGATCCAATGTATTAGGGCTCCAGACTATTGCCACCAGGCACCAACCCAGTGACCCCATTTCCTGTCGTAAAAGGCGACTAAGGCACTTACTAGAGAATGGGCAGCTGCGCTCTCTATGTATTTTTAACACACCATACTGCGATCACCAACCTGCATGCCAAGTGTGGTGATTATGCCAAATCCCCCACCCTATTAAGGCCTATGTCCAGCAGACAATGGACGTCTTTCGGCTGAAAAGATGAAGATGACCAACCCAGTCTCCGGGCTGCTTCTGAGTAATCCTGATGATATGATGATTTTTTCACTTCTCATGCTCTATAAGTCGTCTTTATGTCGTGCTTAGGCGACATAAAATCTTCGTCGAAGATCAATGCAATCGGTCCAACAGCCACACGAACAACTTCAACTTCATAGAATAACCTCTTTATTTTGATAAGTTTCGTTAGTATGCTATTGGTATTCTAAGAACAAGGCCAGGATACCAACAGCCAAAGTACACAATAAAACTTCATGAAATAGACTTATATTTTTTATTTCGTCCATTTATTAATTTTTAAATTAGTTTTTTATATTAGTTAATCAATATATTTAAACTATAACTAAGTTATGATAGATATAAAAACTGTTTTTATAACTGAGCAGTATGTAACGACCTAAGTCAGGTGTTATGTCACGTTCAAACTGAAAAAAAAAAAAGTAAATTGGCGGGAACCATAATAGTTTTTCAATTTTAATTAAATTTACAATATTTACATGTTGCTGATTTACCTACCGTTTTATACCTAATGTAATTTCAACTCTGTATTAGTTGCTTTTGTGGAACTTATTATTTAGTCAGTACTGATTCGGATTTTTTACTGTAGTTGTGGCAACCATGTCATTTGGTTTAAATAGATTTTAATTAGGTATATTTTTTTTTCTTTTAATGGAATATTTCCTATTTTGTGAATGTGAGAACGTTGAAGGCCTAGTGGACTGATCCATGCGTCATGTTCATGAACGGGCGCCGTCTGTTGGGACTGGTCATCTCTTAGCTGCCACGGCTTATTTTAATTTTTGAATTGTTTTAATTACGGACGCTTCTAACGTGCACGTCTTTCTACATTGTTCTCACATGTATAACTTCAACATGAATGATGTAACCCATATTTTGTAACAATATTTTGTTTTAAAAGAGTGTCCATGGAGTTTCTTGTCCGTTCTTCTCCATAGGAACCTACTACGCTTTGGAATGGGCAACTAGCTTCATCTTTCTGACTGACCGACCCCTTGACAATTCAAAAGTACCTGTATTTGGTTTATTTGAAATAAATGCTTTGAGTTTGTAGATTTGTTAACCATTTTCTATTTCGTTAATTACTTAACTGGTAATTTTTGAAACGCCTACCACCTTCCTCCCATACATATTAACAATGTTATTTGAAAATATTGTAAAACCCAATTATTTTTAAAAGAGTAACAGTGGAGTTTCTTGCCGCTTCTCCATAGGAAACGACCAATTGGAACCGTGCACCTAGCTTCTGATGTTTCATAAGTGCCCATGTAGGTTTATGTGAAATAAAATATTTTGATTTGGATAAATTTAAAGTTTTTTAATTTCCCGATCTGGGTATTGAAACTCGATACCAAAGCTCAAAAGACGTGCTTCCGACCACAAGACGAACGAGGCAGTCTTTCTTGTAATTAAAAGGTATAAAATAGAAGTAACTACTAATGAATATAAGTGCCAGAAACGTTCGTTATGGCACATTATGACTATGAAGCTCGCGGTGAAACTCTAATAACGTATAAAATGAGGTGAAAACATTCGAGTAGCGACGGTTGAGGCGGGCCCGTGCGTTGGTGACCTATTTACATACTAATGCTCCAGCTGTACACAACACATGCTATACACTTCCCGTGACCCAAGGGCTGGCTTTTTACCTTGGACAGAGGCCTAAGCATTGCCATCCAACGTGGCAATGCCGCCAGTCTCTTGGGTACATTACCAGTCGACAGCGATGCGGAGGAGTTTTTGACGCCATATTTTAGTTTATTTTGTTATTAGTTTTATTTAGTTTAGGTTATTATATATTGTTGTTAGATGTTTATCCTATTTAGTCTTATAATAATTTAAGATTGAATATATTTCTGGCTAAATATTAAAAAAAAAAAAAAACATTCTTAGATGATGTTATGAGTTTATGACAATAGCAATAATGTTTGTTCCAGCTTTTAACTGAAGCCGTCAAGAATCAGAAGACTACTTGTTTAAAAAAAATCTATTCCATGGAATTTATCTATTCCATAATTATTTTAGAGAAACTACTTAGACTACGGATTTAGTAGTGTAAGTTGGTTTACTAAAATAAACTACGAAATTGTTGAAAGTCGGCCATCTTGTCTGAAATGAACCTTTTTGGTGCAGCCATGAGGCACACACTATTCTTGTTAAAAATTATTTTCACTTTTTTTATTTGTATTTCACGAACTGTTTCCAAATAAACGGTAATCTATATTTCTTAGTCTGTCTTAATGTGTGCAGATGCATTATTCAAAGAAAACATAAAATATTAAAACAATATTTGCCTAAAAACCAGGGCTTGTTAACGTTACCAAATAACAAAATAATAACCGTTACGTAACGTTAAATTTCAATGTTATACCTACTAACGTTACAAAAATTTAACGTTACTTGATAACATTACCTACTAGTAATATAACGTTAATTAACATTAACAAAAATACGATAGCTAACGTTAATTTGGCTACGTTGCCGTTCTGTGGGTAAGAATCAGGCAGATTCAGGCAACGTTTTGATCGGCACGGCATCAGAGAAGCGCGAGGGCGGGCTCCTGCCGCGCCTCAGGCCCCACTACTTACATTTCACCCGTTTAGAATACCGATAAAATTAATAATTGCATAAATAACGTTAAACCGATTACCGTTATTTTAATAATAACGTTAACTTTGTCAATATAAGGTAACGTTATAAAAATTTACCGGTATTTAAAGCCCTGCTAAAAACATGAACCAAAACCTCAAACACACCGTTGAACATCGTTCAAACAAGGCAATTAATTAGGTAACAAACAATACTGATCTCCCACCGCGTCGCGCTCGTTCACACCACCTGCCCCGTATGTTTCCAGAAGGTGTCGAACACCAATTAGCTGTGAATGCATACCCGACCCGGATTCCTCTCCGTATGATGTAACTGCACCTTTAGATGACTTTAGCCGTCACTGTTTTATGGTTGTTGGCCATATTATATTACTTTCAAGATAATTGTCAGTGTTATGGTTAGTTTTAAAGGATCTTTATACTCCATTTATTATAACATTAGACAAATAACTGTTCTCACCCTTTCGTTATTTCAATGTAAACGTTTAATAAACCCCGTTATTTCACAATAACGACAAGATACAGGACTACTTAACTTAGAGACAGGGTTACATAATCTGTGTAGATTTATGTAGATATATCATGTTTTTTTTGTTTGTACATCTGCTCTTGTGTATCATGAATCTTGTATGTTTTTTAATAAAGATAAAGATTATTATTATTTTAAAATGTTTACATATCTCGGGACCCTGGGGTCCCGGAACTTTGGAAGGCGTACGAGGGGCCGAAGCCAACTCGCAGAGGCCCGTTAGACGCTTTTTAATTAAATGAGGCACCAACCGACGATTATCCCTGTACGCACTATGCAAGTGCACCCAAGGACAACCCCCGGTTGGTGTAGGACTATTGCAAGATATGGAAACAAAGATATTGGAATATGGGTTTGGGTGGTTAAAATGGACTGTTTACCTAAAACTATGGAAGGACTATGGCCCCTGCCTGATCAATGTTTTTTTACACACGGATAAAATGGCAGGGGGTGACTTGCACACTCAATAATGGGCCCCCGAAAACGGTCGCTAGCACATAGTGACGTAGCGACAAGGAGGCAACATGTCCTGAGGTGCTCGAGGAGTGGAGAGGTATTCCACGGCTCGGAAGATGGTCAAGATCCCTACAAGCACTTACTGGAATACTTCCTTCCTCCGAGCACGTTTGCTCTTGCGAATCTCCACTCAAGCCGGCCAATAAAGGCAAGAATGAGGTGGAAGCTCAGTGCTTCGTCAGTCTTCACTCCAGCCGGCCAATAAAGGCAAGCTAGAGATGAGGAACATGACTTCTCCCGGGAGATAGGGTCCGTGGGGTCGCAACTGCCCAACAGCTCGCCACATGCTGCCCTGCGGGTTTCTGTATCTCTCTTGGTCTGGCTCCTCACCCTAGACATGTTCCGGTAAAGTAAACTTTACCGGCACAGACCCAGAGTTCGGAGCGCGCAAGCCCCACCACGACGTCAACGTAGAGATACGGCGGTGGGGTTATTATTATTATTATTAATGCACTGCAATCTATTTACCATTTACTTTAAAAAAATAACTCTAAAGTGCAGTAATTTCGACAATATTACACAATAACTGTCGTTATTTAGCCGTTATATGTCTAATGCTAAATGTAAATGGAGTAAAGGGGGTTAATTTATAAACGCTGCTTAAAGTTAAGTAATGATTAGCGACTGTTTAACCATACATTTTTGACGTTTGAACGTCACTTACCCCTAAGTGTTTTAGATAGTACGGATACCCGGAAGATATCATTTGAACTTTTAAACAGCTAAAGCTGAAAAAATACTGAAATTCTGTTCAGTGTTATAACTAAGTACATGGTATAGGTATTAGGTACAAGTCTGTTTACATGATGTCTATGTTTTTTTTTACTTTTTAGGGTTCCGTCCCAAAGGGTAAAACGGGACCCTATTACTAAGACTCCGCTGTCTGTCCGTCTGTCCGTCTGTCACCAGGCTGTATCTCATGAACCGTGATAGTTAGACAGTTGACATTTTCACAGATGATGTATTTCTGTTGCCGCTATAACAACAAATACTAAAAAACAGAATTAAATCTATATTTAAGGGGGCTCCCATACAACGGATGTGTTTTTTTACTCGTTTTTGCTCGACATTGATAACGGCAACAGGTAGACGCTTGAAATATTCACTGAATATTAAGTTATATAACTTTAAAAATAAATAATCAAATTAAAATAAAACAAATATTTAAGGGGGGCTCCCATACAACAAACATGATTTTTTTGCCGTTTTTATAAATAGCTTTTGCCCGCGGCTCCGCCCGCGTGGATGTCGGTTGTATCGCGTAAAAAAGTAGCTTATGTCCTTCTCCATAGCCCAGTCTATATCTCTGCCAAATTTCAAGATGATCGGTTCAGCGGTTTAAGCGTGAAAACGTAACATACAGACAGACAGACAGACAGAGTTACTTTCACATTTATAATATTAGTATGGAAGGTACGGAACCCTTCGTACGCAAGTCCGACTCGCACTTGGCTGGTTTTTATGATAGGTATTTGTTAAACTTTTGTTTTTTTAACATACGGAACTTGTCGTTCTAATAACTATCGTATTATATTTCGGAAGTGTCCCAATTATTGTGTATGATATCATTTTCCATCTGCCACTTAACATACTTTGATTGACGGATAGCAAAGATACTTTTGAATTTATAATTATGTCATGCAAGCAGGGCTTGAAACCGGTACCAAAAGTACAGGTTCTGTACCGGTACTTAGCGGTTCTTGCCATTTCGGTACCAGGTACCGGTTTCAGACGGGTATTGGTTCCGAAGGGTACCGGTTCCAGACGGGTATCGGTACTCCTAACAAGTACCAGTACCAAATTCAGGTACCCACCGCGTACCACAAATCTCGTATTTCGTCGGTTGACTGCAAGAGCTCATTAATGGCAAAAAATCATAAAGTTTATAATGCCTTGAACTCGCATTGGCGAGTTTTTTATAGGTAATGCAAAAACTCATTGTGTTTAATTTTTCTTTATCTTATGCATAATGAAGATGATATAGGGCAATCAATACAACTAAAATTAATTTATTGCTTATTTCAAAGTTTTGACTATATCACTTAAAGGCTTGTACAGACTCGCGCGATATCGCGGGCGCGACAGGCACCGACAAAGAAATTGTGCTACTAGTGTCGCGTCGCGCCACCGATATTGCACTAGTCTGTACGAGCCTTAATCGCGATATTGCACTAGTCTGTACGAGCCTTAATCGCGATATTGCACTAGTCTGTACGAGCCTTAATGAGTTCTTGCAGTAAACCGACGATTTGTACGAGGAACCTTTAATGCCTATTTGCTATCCTTTTTACTTACTCTACCTGTTTTTTCACTCTAACTTATGAAAATATTTGTTTGGTACCGGTTATGGTACCGGTACAGGTACCGATAGTGATTAGAAATACCAATAGTACAGGTACTACGTCTCTTACCAGTAACAATGGTACAGGTACTACTCTGGTACCGGTAGCACACTAAGGTCAATGGTACTGGTTCCCAAAAATACCGGTATTTCAAGCCCTGCATGCGTGTTGGAATTGACTAGAAAATAAAACTATATGTACCTTCCAATAGGTACGAACAATTTTACTTGATTTGACTGACAGTCTTGAAATAAAAAAATAGTTTTTTAGCATTATAAAAATTGTGTTGAAGTGATAAACTTGACTCTAGCTGGTTCCAAAGTTTATGATAGTACCTTCTGTACACCTACATTTGGATCTAAGCCCAAGTTACCGGTCAACTAACCAGTGTCAATGAATGATATACCGATTCGTTCAAATATTAGAAAGTATAACGTCCGTGGGCGTTGAAAACATAAATTAACATTCAAAGTAATATCTTTTTCCGTAAACTTCAACACCTACACAAGAACAACTATCTAGTTTGTATCACTGCTGACCTACATAGTACTTAAGCACCTATATAATCCCCGTCTGCGTAGATGACCCCTGCCGAACAAAACAATACAAAGGCAATGTCAAAAAACAAAATGGCGATCTCATTTTTAGCAATCAATATATCATCCACATATAACAAATTAGCATTTACTTACGATTATTTAGCGAAAAGCGGTCTTTTTTGTAATCATTAACCTAGTCTTACCCAAGTATATTCTAGTCGGCTTCCATTATAAATACAACTGGCAGTGTTTCTATGGCTAGACAATTTTATGACCGTTTGTCGTCTGTGATCGAAATTTGGTTGAAAGTTCGGCTTAAGTCTAGTCTTGTGTTGACGACAGTCGAAATAGTGAAATGAAATTGATGGCGATGTGCCTATAACAAAAGTGTGCTACTGTTCTTAATCAATCAAATTGCTTTAGAATGTCATTGAAATTACCCACACTAGAAAGCGATACAGAGTGGGCGCTTTTAGGTGGAGTCTCGAAACTAAATCGATGTTCAAAACTATTAGGGTATTATTATAAAGTTTCATTTGAGTAAATTATGTTTTCTTTGCTTCCACTAATGCAAGACTTATAGCATTGACCTACAGGACACAGGTTTTCTAAAACTACATCAAGCACCAGCTCTCACAATGTGAATTTATATAGTTTTAAACTGTTAAGTGCTACAAAACCATTGTGACAGAAAATAAATAAACCCATAATTATTATTGATAGATCTAAATTTTAGTCGACAAGATACCGAACAGCAATAACAATTAATTGATATCTTCGTGTACAATAATAATTGTATGAATGTCTGTAGATAATAGATATCGTTAGCTTCAGACGTCGACCGCAGATGTAAGATACTGTTTCACGGTTTGTTTCATGCGATATCTGTGTTACTACTGTGATTGAAATAAAGTAGCTTGCATTAATTCGTTATTATAATGTAGAAGATTGTTCTTTTTATGTAGGAATGTTGTTTTTAGTTAGTCTTTAGAGTTGTTTGGGGAAAGAAAACTTTCTGTTTCAATACGTCAGTAATTAATCTGTGTTATTTTTGTGGCATTGTCTTCACTATTTTCGTTTAATTTTTTTTTGCCATAGATCAGTTTTATCTGTAGTTACTGACTCAAAAAAAGATATCTTTATTTTTTTTTTCTTATTAAATAACAAAGCCTTTTCTTTTGTGGTCCGGCTAACTTTAGGTAGGTACTAAATCACTCATTTTGTAGACACTCTGGTCTAGGTTCTAGGTGAACGAATATTTTAATCATACTTGTGCTCTCAGCTCCATAAAGCACTTTGCAAACTAAAACATTCCACATAAAATATTCAACAAAAAGCCTTTTACTACACAGAAGTTAATAAAAGCAGCAAAAGTACAAACTAAGGTACCTATTGTTATAGCACGTTTGTGCCGGTCGGGCTGCGAATGTAAAAACAATGCCGAGCCCTGATAGGGTCGCTCAGGTTACATGACCTCGCAAGATTCCTGATTACTGGTGCCTTTACCTTAGGACTATGGTGTTACTGACTGTCGGATTAGTTTATTTTTTGCTGTGTTTCTGCTTAGAGATTTTTTTGCGTGTAGGTGGATGGTTGAATACTGATTATGTTTATGGAATGTGATGATTTATAGTCGGTTGTGAGTGAGTCATTTGCAGAAGATTTAAACTACCTTTTTTCCAACAGTCGGAACGCAATTTTTTTCACGAGTCTGTGTTATTATAATAATATAATAATAATACCAGCCTATAACTGTCCCACTGCTGGGCAAAGGCCTCTTCTCATACAGAGAAGGCACGAGCATTGATCACCATGCTTGCTCAAGACGGGTTGGCGATTTCAGACTTATATTAACTATAAGTCCAGGTTTCCTCACGATGTTTTTCCTTCACCGATGTCAGTAATGTCCAAGATAAACTCAGAAAGTACATATAAATTGAAAAAGTCACATTGGTACTTGCCCAGATTTGAACCCACAACCTCATGCATGAGAGGCGAGGCCTTAACCAACGGGCCGTCATGACACTGTGTTATTATATTAATTGGCATTAACAGCATATATGAACTGTATCCTAATGTGTGTGTGTGTGTGTATCCTAATAGTAGCTTTTAAGAGATGATATTAAGGGGGAAGTGCTAAGGTAGCCCGCGAAATTCAAATTTTCTTATGTTTTTTTGCAATTTGCAGATCATTGTCTGGCTGTATGTTAATTAAAGTATAATTAGCGACCGTAAAAAATACGTATTTACTAAAAAAAAAAAACATCGTCATGTAGATTATTAAAAAATATTGGACACGTATTTTTTCTTTTTTTACGTAATCAAAACATTACGGCGATACATTGAGTTCAAATGTGACATGACGTCACTTCTCAGTAGATTTTATACTGAGCTGTGACGTAACGAGCCCCCACTCCCCAAGTTTAATGTCATTTTTATTAATATGATAAAGCAAAAAATACGTGTCTAATATTTTTTTATTATCTGATTGACGGACTAAACACTTTTTCTTTTTTTTTACCCAGGAATCATCCCTATTGTAATTATTAGAATCTGTAATACAACTCCTTAAGCTAATATAATCCTAAAAGTTATGATTTCATAAAATAGTCATTCAATAGGATTCTACGAACGTAGAGAGTTGTATTGATGATTATTATGATTATAATTCTATAAAAATAAAAAATAAATGATACGGCCGCGAGGCCGCGACTCATATTTAGTTCAAGAAAATTTTAATTTCGCCGGCTACCGTGACGGTTTCGCCTTAAGTATATAGAATCTACAGAGAGCGGTATGGAACTTGGTTTAATAAGTATTTTACTTTTCAATGTTTTCAACTCCTACTATCTTTCCAGGTCCCTCTGCGCCGAACTAAACACCTGCCGACTAGACGCGACATGCATCGCCCGCTGTTTCGTCAACAACACTACAGGTTTCTCCGTCTACACATCCTACTGCACTGGTTACCCGAGGACCATGGAGCGGCTCGCGGCTCTAGCCTCGGAGCCTCTCAGTGCTCGGGAGTTTAGAGAGAGACAGATAGCTTTGGGCCATCTGTTGCCGGTCGCTTCTTATTTACTGAAGCCGGTGCAGCGGATTCTGAAGTATCATCTGTTGTTGCAGGTTGGTTTGGAATTTCAATATCTTTATTGCTTTTTCATAATGTGTACTTAGGTGGTAATAATATAATTTAGATCATTATGAAATCTTTCTTTTTTTTTTTTGAGGATGGGAAAATCAAATGACTCCTCCCGCTCTTACTAAAACCCACCCGTGTTCCTTCCTTGACCCTTTATGTTCCGGGGCAGCGGTACCCCTTTCGGACAATCCCGCTAAATGGACCCTGACTTGGCTTTCATGCTACCCGAATGAAGGACCATCATAATCTCCCAAGATGTATCTGTGTTGGCTTTTCTCGCCAAGCTCCAAGTTGCAATACCTAAACCGATTAAAGATATCACACAAATGTTTTCTAGGCCTTCCTCGATGGCTAATAAGCCTTAGATTGTCACTTTTATTGAAAAGCGTACCTATCTCTAACATCTTATGCCCGGTTTACATTATTTCAGTCCAGCGATCGAATCCAGCGCTGGATTGCTTACTGGAAAAATGTAAACCAGCACTGGAATGCACTGAATCCAGTTAGCATTCCAGTCCAGTAACTGATTGGCGTTCTACTTTTGAATCCAGTGCAACCAATCCAGTGAAACTGCCACAAACAAAATGCCCTATCATGGTGGATTAGTCGATAAAATTGATCATATTGCTTCGCCTTAACGAGTCGGACACCGGTGACCAGACACAATACCAGTACCAGTGGTATTAGGCATAATACCTACTGAAATCCGATAACATCTTCAAGTTACCTAAATACACTCATATTAGGAATACGTTTGCCATAAACGGATTTGGAAACACACATCTATACCCAATTTGGTGTCGCGACCTTTTGTTTGCAGTTAATAAATTAACATAAGGACTTATTTGTCGATTTAAGACGTAAGTATTAAGTATTAGGATTTTAGTTTATTGTCATTTACTTGTATAACCTTAATTGTAAATTACCTTTTTGGTCTATTGTAGTAACAGCAACGTCCTTGAATGTTCGTGTACGATATAAAGTAGGTAGTTAGCTTAATCCAACCGAATTATGCCAAATTTTCAAGGTCTTTCGATATGGTGTGCGTCAGAGGCCTATACTCAGTCCTTTTCTAATTTTAAGTACTTATCTTAGAAATCAAATGGTGATCTTTTAAAAACAACATATATTTATTTATATTGCAATGTGTTATTTACAGAACGTAGTAAAACAATGCGCGTCTCGGGAGACAGAGTACGCGCTACTGAAGATGACCGGCATTGCACAGCATATAGATGATATGAAGCGACGACATGAACATGCCGTTAGGGTTCAGGTGAGATAACAAATCTCTTCTTACTTATATTTTCCTGTTGCAGTTCAATAGGCATAGGCAATTCGACGCCCGTTTTATCAGCCATTTGAATTGACTTTAATTTACTTCTGCTAACTACCTTCCTCATGTACTTTATGCGGCCTACCCAAATGTCCTTTCTTTGGTATTGTTTGTCGAATCGTTGAGCTCCTTAAATCCTGAGTTGAGCTACACGATTACTGACAAATGCTTGCACTGACTGGACAGGTCCACTCAAAATTGTGTGGTTCTTTCCTCAAAAGAACATTTCAGATACGGATCTACATGGTCCTCACATGATCTGACCAAGATTATGTCTGGACTTTGAAAAAGACTTTGGCCCCTGAGTTTGTTTCGCTATTTCTTCTCAGGAGTAGTCAGATAGGAAATGTCGACTTCATCATTTTATTAAATTAAATGTGACGTGTAAGAGTGATTTCGATATCCTATTTACAGAATAAACGATTTCATTTCGTGTTTTTTATTGAAAAACAGTTCTGTAGATCATCATCTTAATGCTAATAATTATTCCTGAAACCCAGTTTAGTAACGTAACAGTAATTGTTTATCTATTTAGTAGTTTCTATCCGATTAAAAAATATTTATTTATATTGCAGGAGATTCAATCGCTGTTATACGGATGGAATGGGCCTGACTTGACCACGTACGGAGAGTTGTGTGCCGAAGGGACATTTAGGTAAGTTTAGGTATTTGTAATTTATTGTATGGTGATCAAAATAATATCGAAAAGCTAGCTCCAAAATAAGCACATGGCACGTGTCGACTATTTTTTGTACTCATTAGTTATTAAATAATTTTCTTCTATGGGTTGTTTAGTCGTACCTCACATAACAATAATTAAAACATTTATTTATCTCTTGAATTGCAGAGTATTCGGCGCGAAGGCAATGCGTCACGCCTTCCTCTTCGACAAGATGCTGCTCGTCACCAAGAACAGGGAAGATGGCATACTGGCATACAAGTCGCATATCATGGTTAGTTTTCCTTTATTTCTATTCCAATTTCGCCATTGGAGTTTCCCTACATGATCGAATCAGAAATGAAGAGATCCGCAGGAGAACCAAGGTAACCGACGTAGCTCGAAGAATTGCCAAACTTAAGTGGCAATGGGCAGGGCACATTGCTCGCAGAACAGATGGCTGGTGGGGCTGAAAGGTTCTGGAGTAGCGACCACGTACTGGATTACGTAGAAAGGCCTCTCACAAGATGGAATGATGATCTTGTGAAAGCCGCAGAAATACGCTGGATGCGAGAAGCACAGAACCGGTCGAAGTGGCGGTGCTTGGGGAAGGCCTAAGTCCAGCAGTGGACGTCTGTCGGCTGAATTGATTATGGTGATTTTCCCATTCATATTACAAGTTTCATGTATAAGACGAACCTATTTCCAAACGAACGAAAACCTAGACTACGGCTCCTGAGAATCTTCTAATAAAAAATAAAACAATTTTGCCTGACGTGGAGATCGAGCTCCATGTTCAGGAATGCCGTTTTGCAACTATTTGACCAAAGAGGCACTAAAGTCAAAGCATTTAAAAAAAAAAATCGGAGCTTTTATTACTACTCAATTTTTAAATACCTTTATTTCTCTTTTGAATTGAACTACATTTTCTTTATATCTTCATTTCAGTGCAACAACATGATGCTAGTGGAGTCGATCGCGGGTGCTCCGCTGTCGTTCCACGTGATCCCGTGGGACGCGCCGCGTGCGCAGCTCACGCTGCAGGCGAGGTCGCCGCGACACAAGCGAGAGTGGACCTTACTGTTGAAGAGGGTATGTAATACATGACTTAAATCAGCTACAAATTATCTTGGATCTTTGCTTGAGACCACTTAGGAAGTTAGAACTAAGAAAACAGGTCTGAAGGCTTTGTAAAATATATTATAATGTTTACGGTTGTGTGCACAAATACGCGCCTGTAAGTACCCCTACATTTATCATCAACAATAATACAGGGTGGCGATATAGTCTCCTGCATCCGTCAAGGGGGTGATTCTATCCATCATACTAAACAACTTATATGATATAAAAAAAAAAGAACAAATTCATAAACAAAAGTAACCAGACTATTTCGATGCATCTATGATTTTTTTATGTATGACAGGACTAAATTGCTACCCTGTAAGTATTGGCACGTAGAGGTCCGTACAACTGAAGCCAAATAATATTCGATGTATAACATTTTTTTTTTTTAATTCCAGGTTATCTTAGAGAACTACAACGCTGTAATCCCATCACATGCGAGGCAGCTGGTCATGGAACTAGGTCAAAACAAAACCGATGGTGAGCATCTCATACGTACAATAATTTAAATAACTATAATTTAGTGGACGTCTATTTGTATAATTAACATAATTCTTTTCGGTTTTACAGATGACATGCTAGCGGAGAAATCCCACAACCTCATAACACAAGCGTCAATGAGAAAGCAACTGTCAGCCCCAGAGTACCTCGAAAAACGAAAACTAGAAAGAGAAAGGAGAAAATCTTTCGAAAACGGCTCCCGAGGAAGACTCAAGAAAGGCAACAGGAAATATACTATCCCTAGTTCTAGAGCAGAGAGTCAAGAGTGTGACTGTACTCAGGTATCAGCTGAAAAAGGTACAGATTATACTTGTGAGATCTGTTACGTTGACTTGTGTTCTGACTGCGAAATAGAACTCGCTAAATCTAAAAGAGAAGACAAGTGTAGCTGTAGACTTGATGATACTGAACTAGGAGAAAAGTGTCCAGAGTGTGATAGATCCCTGCATTATATAGATTCTGGTAGCGCCGAACACTTAGAAAGAAAGCTATCAGCATGCAAATGTTTGGACTTCAAATCATCGCAAGAGAGTTTTAGTAAAGAGTTCAGTAGTTCTTTGACTAAAACGAGAGGATATCACTCTTCTGATAACATTATAGGATACACTGACACTAAAAGCAAAGAAGATCTAAGTGACACCAATAATTCTTTGACTAACGTAAGGCAAATCCCAAAAACTTGTCTAAAGTGCGCGAAAATTAAAGAAAACATTGTCACAGATTCTACAAGTACGATACATTCTAGAAGATCTAGATGTAATGATACTGAGAAACCTAAAACTGATACTCTGATACGGTCTAAATCTAAAGATGACCCACAGAGATCAAAACTATCCAAAATAGGAACTTGGAGACGAAAGTCTGAACCAGGTCTACAACAAAACATGATCGGAATAATTAATAAAAAATCTCAGGATAGCGACAACGAAAAAGAAGTAAGAGGCAATGAAAAGATAGAATTCGAATGCAAAAACTGTGGTTCAAATAAAATAACTAAGAAAGTTAGAGCAAGTGATGGAACCATCATATCCGACCCAGAGCTTGAGAGTAGAAAACGAGTTGGTCCAGTAAAACCGGCTGTAGAAATTAGAATGTACAACACTAAAAACATACCAAAGAAGATTTCTAAATTAAAGAAGAATAGAGCTAAAGGATTACGTCTGGGATCTGACACAACTGCAAAGTTCTACGCTGATTTTTCCACCGATGTGTCTACAGAAAACATTTTGCATATATCCGAGTCGAATGACAGTCTTAATGTTGATAAACTTAAAGACACACCAACCCCCGTACCTGAAACTATAAGCAAAGACGAAGACATCGACGAAGAAACGTATAAAAAACTAATAGAGAAAACAGATTCTTTCAAAAAGAATGAATTAGAGAAAGTAAAGTACTTAAATAAGCAAAAAGTGATAAATGAAGGCTCAGAAGCTGAAGATAAAGCAGGTGAAATAGAAAAAAAGGAAGAGGTGTTAGAAAGCTGTGAAGAAGTAGAACAACCTTTAGAACAAATAATTTCACAGTTACTAATGCAAAACAGAGAGTTTCAGAAGTTAATTAAAAAGCAACAGCTAAGAAATACTGCTCAAAGACGACATCAGAGACTAATGAAGTCTCATTCAAATCCCGAACAAGTTTTAATCGCAAAAAACCTAGAATCTCTTAAATTAAAACCTAAGTTCGGACGACAGACTTCAGAAAACTTAGGTGCAGATAAAAATGACGATGAAGAAGAGGACGCTACCACAACGAGTTCTAGAACAGAATTGACTGAAGAAATAGATGAAGATCACATTTATGAAACTTTACGAGTAGTAGATAATAGAGTTGACGAAAGTTTACATTCTTTAAATACAAAAAGTAAAGTGATACAACATAATCCACATGTCGGTAGACCTAAAAGGGTGCCCACACCACCCAAAACCGACGAAATCACTGAAGTTTCTCATCACATTGGTCCCGATTCGGACTACGTATACTTATCGTTTGATAAACTAAATAAGTTGCAGAACCCTGAAGGCATATACGATGTCCCACTAAGATCATCCGATAAAGTCGACAGTAATTCAGAATTTTATGTCACTATGGAAAGTAAGGGTCCTATTATCACTGAAAATGTATACGACTCTTTAATAGAAGTTTGTAGGCGAAAGAAAGAAGTACCTAGTGATTTACCCGGAGATTACTTACCAATGAGTCCAGATCAGCAGAGTCCTAACACTCCTGAGATATGGCTGAGTAGGCAGAAAGAGCATTTTAATGTTTCTAGAGATAGAAAATCTGGTTCTTTACCTAGAAGTTTTCAAGTAGTAACGAGTAATCAAGAAGAGAATAATCTAGTAACATTTAAATGTAAGCCTAACAGTAACAGTAAAACTTATTTGAACAGAGACGGTAAAGTTATGAGTACTGATAGACCATTCACAATAGCTTCAGATCAAAGTGAGATAAGCTACGATGACATGAGCGAAGGAGACATGCTAAAATTCAATAACTCGAAAACTAGTGAAACTGATTTCGTACAAAATATCAGTCAATCAACCTTAGAACTAGAGGAAGAAATCGATAGATGTTACAAAAGTAAGTTCCAGGATATAAATCTGGATAAGAACAAAAATGAAAATCTTTTAACGGTTTCCCAACCTAACTTGAACGTATCTACCACATCGTCCTGCGAAGTGTTGCCATTAGAGCAAAATGATGATACTAAGTCCAATGATGTAGAAGTTATTCACCCAGAACATAAAATCTACAAACCAACCTCAAACATGCTGTCGCTCAAAAACGTACTCAGTCGTTTTAAGAATAAAACTCCGAATAAAAATAATGAAGACACAGAAGTCAATGCCAATGATCAAAGTAGTCCAGATAGCGCAAAATCAGATCCAAAAAGTCCAACAAGTGAAAAAAGACCTAACTTAAACCCTAGAAGTTATTCCAAGAATCTCTTACAAAGATTTAGGAGTATAATCGGTGATGAACATACTGATGACAATCAAAATAAACCAGAAACCGTAAGTAAAGTGTTACATACAGAAGATATTCAAAATAATTTGGTAAAGAGTGACATAAAAGTGGTAGTTACGTCTACTGATGCAAGCCCCACTACTTCAACTATAATTTACGCGCTAAATAACGAGTTGCTTAGTAAGAGCGTATGTGAACACAGCACGATGTCGGAAAGTCAGAATGAGAAAAGCAATCTGGATGTTTTGTCACTAAGTTGCGATAATATCACCCAAAAACCAGAAACACATCGCCCAAGTTACGAGAAAAGCATCAGCATGGTGACTAGCGTAACCAGTTCAAACGGTTCACCATCCAAATCCAACAATAGTTCCTACCAAAGCTTGAACAAGCTGCCTATTTACATGCAGGGTAGTAAACACTTAGGGGCTAGAATTGCTCAGTCCGATTACGTAGACCCTACGACTCTAGGTAGCGATAAGTCTCCACTAAAGAAGGTCAATGTACTTATTAATAAAAATGCCGTGAGACCTGATAGTTTATTTTCTAATTCATCATTCGTTACGTCGTCGAGCGAGGGAGCATACCAAGAAACGCAAAATAAAGTAAATGCTAATCAAAACATTGTAGAAACTAAAGAAGAAACACTCGATTCTACACAGATGAATTCTGATGAAAGTTACTATGAAAAATCGTTCGAAAAGATTGAGCAAGTGACGGATGAAGATGTGTTTAGAGATTCAGCTGTGTATTCTGATCAGGAAGATGTAGAAGAAACGAAAATAGAAGCTGTAGGTAAAGATAAGGTATTAAACAAGACTGTTACAAAAGTAGAGAGTATTAAACGTAATAATTCGTTCAAGTCCCAAAAGACAACAATCTCTACAACTGTTAACGAAAAATGTAACACACATACTCGCGTTGTAGTGACTACTAACAAAACAGCGAACATTGAGCATGTCAACAGAAAATTTGAAAAGGTTGTGAAGCCAAAAGTAGCCCCACCTGTTCCCTTGAAACCGAAAATGACGCCCACACCATTTACATCTAACATTCATAACAAAAATGTCCCAAAAATTTTGTCCAGGAGTTCAGAACAATCATCGTCTTCAGAATCCGTCAATATGAAAACTATTAAAAGAAATGTCAACTACAAACCAGCAATCATTAGATCGGAATCTACTCCTCCAAGTAACAAACCCAAAGTAAGTGAAGATAAAATGACCAAAAGTGATGTTCCAAAAAAAGTTGAGGAAAAGACGATAAAAGATGAAGTAGACAATTCTGACGCCAAGCCGAAACCTCAAGGAAACATACAAATAAAAAGACTTAGCTTCGAAAGAGCCAGCCTCGATTCTGCGACCAGAAAGATCAAAGTGACACACGACGTGAAAAAAACTCTACTAGAACAGCCGAAAACATCGAAATCAGTCTTAGAAAGACGAATGGAGATCGAACAACTGTCGAAAACTCAAGTAAAACTGAGTCAAAGCACAAAGAAACCTTTACAGGCAACCAAACCAAAGTCCATTACTACAAAAGTAGCGAATTTTGAGAGAAGCGTCAGTGAAATAAGTGTGAAGGACACAGCTGTACCCACCCCCAATACTGATAAAAACATTCCTACTAGAAATAATACTGAAATTAAACCCGAGGTTGTAGAAGATGCTAAAGGCAGTTGGGTAAAACAGGTTGTCAATAAATTCCAATGAGCTTACTTACAAGAGTGATATTTTTGCATTTATACTTCGCATAAAACAGCCAATCAGTGGCCACGTAGACGTTAGCTAGTGTCTGATTGGCTGGTTCAACTTTATTGTCTTTGAAATGTGACATCTCAAAATTGAAGTAATTTTAACACGATTCGTTTATGAATAACAATAATATTGTAATGAATTTAAGATTTAAATGTTATTTTCTGAATTGTATCTCATTTTTAATAATAAAATAATTTTAAAAGGTCCTATCTGGCTAGATGTAACAAGGTGTCACAAAACTGACGTGCAAGACTTGAACGACGATTCCGTCTGTTTTTTAACCGACTTCAAAAAACGGAGGAGGTTCCCAATTCGACTGTATTTTGTACTCCCAAGTTTTGAAATCCGTCAACTTAAATCTAGCATTATGTTAGGAACTTATTGAATATAATACAGCGCTGATTTTGGATACGTGGGTTATACAAAAATGTACTAGAAATTGAGCAATAATCCATATTGTTTTTTTAAGTTTTTAGTCCCAAAAATCAACGTTGTATTATTTAAAATTTTAGAATTAGAATTAATAAGATAATTGTTAATCATTATTGTAAATAATCTCCTATCAAACCTCCTTGAGCTTTGATATCTCGTGCCATAGACAATGAATTATAATATTTTGGCAAAAACATCACTACGCGCAATCTTCACTTGTATATAATCTGTGGAAATGCTTATTTTGCTATTGTATTTATTCAAAAAGTGCCATTGCGATATTAGACGAGTATTTAATTAAAAAAGGAAATTATTTTTTTCTTGCAATCGAACGATCTACTTAAAAGTATTTATTTTTTGTTTAGTAGGCATTAAGTTTTGTTGTGTAGCTACTAACACCAAAAAGTAGAGAAGATTGTTTTAGTATTATTTTTTTACTAATAAAACTATTCAATAATATTTTCTGTTTCTTTTTTTATTCACTTATTCAACCAGTCTGGATTTGTGCCCGGTTGATGTCAATAGGCTCGCCCCTTATCAAGATAGATAAATAGATAGACAGATAGAATACGCTTTATTGAAAGAAAGAAAAAGTATTTATTGTGACTCGCACAGGAAGATCACAAACTTAACACACAATTATAAAAGTATAAATAGTTATTTATGCAACTATTCTATAATAAGGGGTATTAAAACACGAATGTGGGTTTAACACACGAGGCGAAGCCGAGTGTGATAATAGTATCACATGAGTGTTTTAATACCTAATTATTACAGTTGCATACAAGACTATCTACACCCATGACATGAATCCTCTATAAAAGGTTCTGAAACAGTTTTTGCAATACTAATATCGAACAAAAATGGCGGGATACGACGCTATGGTAGTATATATTATTGAATATGTATGGTAGTATACCGGATGACTTTTTTTACCGTCTCGAAAAAAAATGGGTATACTAGGTGAACGGAGTAGAAGCCTATGGCATAGCATTTTTTTTTTTCAGAAATAAAACTAAAATAAAAGATAAAAATATTGAAATTTGGGTGCGTATGATTTAAATTTAAATATTATTTATCGTATTTATTTATTGAATTATGTTTTTTGTAAAATTTCTGTGTTTATTGTTATAGTATGATAAGTTTACTTCAAATGTGTGGTATTTATCCATAGATCAATTTCTTTCTAGGTTAAAGAAAAAATAATAAAAACTATGCCATAGGCTTCTACTCCGTTCACCTAGTATACCCAAATTTTTACGAGACGGTAAAAAATGTCATCCGGTATATATAGTATGTATGGTAGTATAGTGAAACGCGCGTGCGTGACAATGTTCTTTTTTTTAAATTCATAAAGATACCACGAATTGAGTAGTGATAATGGAAGGGAGGATGATGATCCCTTCCTTACTCATCAAACAGATGAGTAAGGAAGGGATCATCATCCTCGTAAAAGCAAAGGAGTTGCATTTGGAAATTCAGTACAACATTATAACTCCCGTTTGGATGCTATTATGGTTAGTTGGTTACTATGACACTGGGTGTTTTAATGTTGGCAATAAGCTAACCGTTTCAGAAACTTTTATAGAGGATTTATAGCATGGGCGTAGATAAAAATAAAAACAGAGTCCTGAACGAGGCCAAAAGGCTCCTATCTCAGCATGATGTTGCGACCTACACCATAAAAATAACAGATATAAATGTAGAAATGTTACATAATGGTGTCACAATGGGCGGTCTTATCGGGCGCGGCGCCCACTATCGGTGGGCATCGGTGCGGCTCGGTACAGCTCGGGCGCTTTACGGCGTACATTAATATATTAATATACTAGCTTTTGACTGCGGCTCCGCCCGCGTGGATGTCGGTTATTGCGTTAAAAAGTAGCCTATGTCCTCCATATCCCAGGCTATAAATCTCTGCCAAATTTCATGACTATCGGTTTAGGTGTGAAAACGTAACTGACAGACAGACTAAAAAAAACAGTCAAAAGTCAGTCAAATTTATAATATTAGTATGGATATAAATATATGTATATAATAATAAACATGAAACAGGAGCAAAGTAATGATGATGTTTAAGGAGAGAGGAAGAGTTTTTTTACCAGAATTTTAAAAGTGGTCAAAGATTGAGCACGCCTTACATGGGTCTCTGCACACAGTGGGCGTGGCGCAGCGGGACGGGATGGCGACGCGACGCTGAGCAGTTGTAAAGTACTAGATATTACGGACGACGCCACACAGAGCCGTCCCGCTCGACGCGACGGTAACCGTCGCGCCACACCGGCGCCGCGCCGAGCGGGAATACAAGCCAGAAGCGGCGGGGCGGTATTTCATGCACGCATTTCCGTTTACGTTGTTTTTTCTTACCTAGCGCAAATAAGAGCAAGAGCGTTTCCTCGTCTGAATCGCTAAACATCTTTTTTGTGAATGAATCGCATCGCGACACGGTCGGCATGAATGGGCGCGGCGGACGTGGTCGCGCCCGCAGTGTGAACGATGCCGCCGCGCTAGCGCAGCGTCGCCGCCCCGCCACGCCGAGCGCCGCCACGCCACGCCGGCTGTGTGCAGAGACCCACAGTTATGTATATATGACAAACCAAAATGTGCCCAGCACGTCACGGTCACGACTACATGACAGACTTTTATACGTAAATTTGTAAATAAAGCTTATAAAACAACATGTTTTTTTTTTTCTTTTGCTAATTATGTTCCTTGCCTCATCCTTAGTTCTTTATATCATCATCTATCATCTATATTAACATAAGATGACAAAACTTGAAAGGATGAATTCGTATCTTGGCGCTGAGGGCACGTTTTTGTTTTTTTGACGTGGCGGTCAAAAGTACTTTCTACTTTTCTGAACAAAAATACAAACAAATTCAAATCACTCGTGTCCTTCGCAACGCAAACGCATTGAATTTGACACTTGATTGACGTTCAAATTTTACAATGACAATAGTGACATCCAACAGAACAGTGTTGCCAAAATCAATAATCACTGTAGATTGCTATATTATTTTTAAATTACGACTATTTAAAACATAATAAATAAGGAAGGGTCCTTTAAAAAAAAAATATATATATATATAGAAAGTCTCCTTAATTTATGTACTTCCATACAAATATAATCTCTTCTCTGTCCACAACAGCTTCGAATAAAAGCCCAGCCACCATACAAAAACCTAACATGTCCTTTATAATATTAGTATGGGTGTATCTATTCAAACAGACAATCATTTTAAGAGATACACCTAAAGGTGGTAAAGAAGCCATGGAAACAATATTTTTTTTAAATCTGTGTATATTATTTAAAAAATTAAATAATTTAAAATTACTTGATATGATGATTAATTATCAAAATTCACCGCGCTCGTGCCACCACCGTCGCCGCGTCCGGGCGGGTCATTCATATAATAAGTAAAATTTTGGAAAATGGAACTCCTTTGCAAAATATCTCAAGAAATTTTAAAATTATAATAATTATGTAAAAACATAAAACACAACAAAAATTCGTTGCTATTGCTATTTTACCACCCTATAGGTGGTAAAAAAGCAATAGCAGCGAATTTTTGTTCCTCTTAAAATATTTCGTGTATGAATAGATACACCTTATATCCATACTAATATAATAAATGTGAAAGTAACTCTGTCTGTCTGTATGTATGTTACGTTTTCACGCCTTAACCGCTGAACCGATCGTCATGAAGGCAGAGATATAGCCTGGGATATGGAGAAGGACATAGGCTACTTTTTTACGCGATAACCGACATACACGCGGGCGGAGCCGCGGGAAAAAGCTAGTATAATAATAAACATGAAGCAAGAGCAAGGAACTTTAAAGGTAATGATGATGTTTAAGGAGAGAGGAAGTGTTTTATTACCAGAATTTTAAAAGTGGACAAAGATTGAGCACGCCTTACATGGGACTTAAACATAACTGGCGGAATTTGGGTGTACACATGGCTACATATCAAGCTATACAATTCCAGAATAAGCTGACGTCTCACTAGACGGAAATCTTATACAATATGAGATCAGCTTATACTGGAAATGTATAGCTTGATGTGTACACTGTAGCCGTGTGTACTATAAGTACACCTCTTCTACCCTTCGGGGAATACAGGCGTGATGTTATGATATTCAACCCTAAGAATTTTATAATAGGTACGCAGAAAGAAGTAAAGTATATGTACCTATATTGCAACTTAAAAACCGGTCAAGTGCGTGTCGGACCACGTACAATGAACGGTTCCGTCATCATTTCAGCCGAAAGACGTCCATTGTTGGACATAGGCCCCCCCCTAAGCACCGCCATCTCGATCGGTTCCGAGCTTCCCGCATCCAGCGGATTCCTGTGGCTTTCACAAGGTCATCAGTCCACCTTGTGGGAGGCCTTCCTACGCTACGTCTTCCGGTACGCGGTCGCCACTCCAGAACCTTTCGGCCCCAACGGCCATCTGTTCTGCACGCAATGCCCATTGCCACTTAAGTTTGGCAATTCTTCGAGCTATGTCGGTTACCTTGGTTCCGTAGTTGGTATGAATTTATCCCAAGAACAAACTTAACATTGTAGTTGAAAAACGTGTTCTCCCATATATTCCAAATGCAAATGTAAGTTTGTAGCAGAATATTGGGAGATTTACCATGTTATTTTAAGACTGACTTCAGGTTATCCTGTAATCTATAAGTATAGTTTGTGTATATTTATTTTGGCTTGTGGTTTTTGGCTGTGATAGACGGACAGACAGACAGACAGATACACGAATGATCCTTTATGGGTTCCGTTTTTACCTTTTGAGGTACGGAACCGTTAAAAAAACCTACTCATGCCAAAGTCAAGTTCTGATTTCTTCGGTAGGTAGGTAGGTAAGTACCGTTAGTTTAGATAACTTTTATCAATCTTAATTGTCGTGACGCTGTATACCTTCACATAGGTAATCAATTAATAATGATTATTCGGTTTGGAATGTACAAGAATATCGTGCATTTATGAAATTACCCATGTATTTAAATTACTGCAGCAAATGGGTAGTATATTTTTATGCAGTATTTTCTCTCCTTTTACTTTTGATCCATCCAAAGGTTGTCTTTAAAAGACCGCTTTTAGTGATAAGACCGCCCATTGCGTGTCACCCTATGTAACATTTCTACATTTATATTTGTAATTTTTATTGTGTACATAATAAAGAGTATTCTATCTATATAAACATTATACAGCGAAAGGAACTTCGTTCCAACTGGTACCCTCATTGCATAACACACTATCAATCACAATCTGAATGATTTCGAAGCATAGGTATTGCTAATCCATCGCTGAATATGTTCGAAAATATTGTCTACCCAACAACGTAAACAACGCAATGAATGTTGTTGAACTGTCAAAATTAAACTCATTGCTACTGGGCCTCAAGTCTGCTATTACAATATTGTCAGAATGGTCTCTACATTGTGAGTTTTTGACAGATTTGCCATACAAAAACTATCAAATACTCACAATGGCGAGACCATTCTGACACTATTGCAATAGCAGACTTGAGGCCCTGGGCCTCAAGTCTGCTACCTATTACAATAGTGTCAGAATGGTCTATCATTAATTTCATATTTGTTGATTTTGACAAGTTTGGTAATCTAATAATATAATGACATCATTATGACTTTCCAATGGTCAGCCACTGACAATCCATTGAAATAATTGGTAATCTCGTACATAATGACAAATTAAACTTCCTACTAAACTTCCAACTTCCTACTGCTTCAGATTGCTTATAACACTAATATATAATATGTAAGAATATATACTTATAAATGAAATCTGGCATGAATAAAGGCTCGTACAGACTCGTGCGATATCGCGGCCGCGACAGGCACCGACAAAGAAATTGTGCTACTAGTGTCGCGTCGCGCCCGCGATATAGCGCGAGTCTGTACGAGCCTTACAAGGTTCAAATTTAGTAATCGTTTTTCGAAAATAATTTCTACTAACGGGTTTTATAATAATGTCAATACGACAATGCCATTGTAATATAATTCTATTACGAGACCATTGACCGACCAATGATCGACCATTATGAATTTAGCAGATTACAAACTTTTAGCAAAATGACAATGGGATTGTGTTGGAGTGACGAATTTATAAAAATAGCAGACTTGGGCCCCTGGTGTCTCACAATAGGTACCTCCCAACTTTTTTTAATTTAAATAGTGTTTACTAAAGCTTGCAATGAAGACACCAGCGCCTCTAGCGGCGAATTCAAGCGCGATATGCTTGAATTCGCCGCTAGTAGAGAGTGACGTCTCTAGAAATGTCAAATGTGAAACTGAACGGGTATTTACTGATCTTATTTATTTATTTATTTGGTACATCAACAGCAGTACATATAAAAAAGAACAATAAAATAATAAATGTACTATAATTCATTTATTATAACATTAGACAAATAACTGTTCTCAACCTTTCGTTATTTCGATGTAAACGTTTAATAAACTCCCGTTATTTCACGATAAATACAAAGCACTGTAATCTATTTACCATTTACATTAAAAAAATAACTCTAAAGTGCAGTAATTTCAACAATATTACACAATAGCTGTCGTTATTTAGCCGTTATTTGTCTAATGTTATAATAAATGGAGTATAGTATATATGCCTATTATAGGTTGTAAAGTTACATTTTTCCGGGAGGGGAAAAATGTAAGGTCAGAGATAAAACTACCACCTACCTATTATCAGAACTGGAGGAGTCCTAGCTTAAGATGAAAATAAACAAGTTAAAGAGTAAACAATTTAATAAAATAATAAAAAAACAATTAAGATGGGTTAATAGGCCCTAACGAATGGGTATTGGAGGGTCCTAACTGAAGGATAATAAGAGGCCAGGGAAACCGGGGAGAAGTTACGTTGGAGATCCGTCCTTAAGAGTGAGAGGTCCAGGAGTTTCTTGGAGGGAAACCTCGAGTCAGGCTTCCAAGTCGCCGACCTCTTTTGTTACTAATTATTTATAATTGTAAAGATTGTGCCATTCCTGATTAATTATGGCTTAAGATTTTAAGTAACAACTGAGGATCTAATTTCGTAGCACTTAGAGGAAGAATAATATTTGCCTAATTAGATTATCAATTTTAGGAAAATTATAATGTACTTAAATATTCATTTGATATTTTAAAATTGTAACAATTAAAACTTTTTATGAAGTAATGAGTACCTACTTAAACATATCCAAAACAAATAAAATAAAAGTACCGGTAGAACGGGGCTATTTGGATTTTAAAGTATTGTGTGCCTTTAAAAGAAGTGTAAAAGATCACTATCTTTCTACTTCGTCATAATTGCATATTATAATGTATTTATTATTTTCCACTACATTGTAGTTCTAAGTATATATTTGAGTGATATTTATTTTAGAAGTATGTATGTAAGTATATTCTCTTATTGTATGTTTATAAGTATTTATATTAGTGTATAGCTATTTTGATTTTATGTATATTTTTTTATTTAATTTTTTCTCTTCTACACTTACGCACGTTGTCTACATCTCTATATCTACTTTCCTATCGCAGGTATGCTGGAAGAGATTTCATTAGAAATAAGCATCACCTTTGTACGTATTTTTCTGTTCCTTTCTTCTTGTCTGTTTATATGTGTGTACATAAATTGTTAAATAAATAATGACACTTAGGCCAATCCTTAAAAAAAAATCTGTCATAATATAGTCAGTCATATATTGATGACTTGGTAGCTTTTATAGTAGTAACAGATGACTTTTCGGAGTTCATAGGAAGTGATCGAAAGCTAGCCGTGATAATTCAGAACCATCATCATCATTCTCCTGCCCTTATCCCAATTTATTTGGGGTCGGCACAACATCTCTTTTTCTTCCATACTTCTCTATTAGTCGGTCATCACGGTAGGCGCTACCTTTCTAGCCATTATCATCTTTCACCAAGTCCATCCAACGTTTCTTTAGTCTCCCCCTACTCGTATAGCCATCCACATTCATATTCAAAACTTTCCTGGCGACATTTCCCTCATTCCTCCGCATCACATGCCCATACCATGACAACTTATTTCCAAACACCTTTTCAGTCAATTATAATTCGGAACTATCAATTCTATCTATGGAAGAAATCTATGTTTTATTACAAAATACTGATAATACTCACCAGTCTCTGCAAAACTGGTTGCTGCAAAATATTTATAAATAATTAATCATTAATGACTCAGTGTGTACATAAATTGTTAAATAAATAAATAAATAATATGATTTGAGTTGACATAAATTCTACCAAAACACTATAGACAGCTTTTATTTTATTTTTGGTCTTGTTTACTTTTAAAAAAATTCGTACGAAGATCACAATTCGAATTTATGTCAACTCAAATCTTACAATTGCTTTGTTCCAAATAACCCCCGAAACAAATAGCCCCGTTCTACACTGATAGGACCTTACTCAACAGTGGCGCCACCTGGTGAGCACAAAACAATAGCTTTTTCATATGCTGTTTCAAAAAGACATGCACAACTTAAAACTTCGACATAAAAAAATCTCAGAACTGGCTGTAGTAAGAAAATCTTGGAAATAAAAGACAAACGACATCAGTCACGCGAGCTTTGTTTCGGAGTGCGGCACTGGCTTACACCGGCAGATACCATCAGCCGATATATTTTGTAGAAACCTCAAAGTGAAAACTTAGGCGAAGCAAGTTGTTTACAATAAAATACCTTCTGATATATTACAATTATATGAAAGAAAATTTAAAACTCATATTTAAAGCACACTTTGTAAACAAGCATAAAGATAAAGGTATTTTTTTTTGTAAAAAAATGCGTATAAGCATGCAGTATGTCACGAATCAATATTAATATTAAAAACAATAAGGCGTACAAAATAAAATTTACAAAAAATACAAAACTAAATTACAAAATTACAAAATAGTAAATAAATTACTAAAGAAAATAATAGTCAGTAATAATCATTGATAAGTCAATAAAATAAATTAATCATAAAAAGTCACAAAAATTAAGGATTAATAAAATAAAAAATGTCATTCAGAAAGTCATTTATATTATAACTAGCTTCTGCCCGCGGGTTCGCCCGCGTGGATGTCAGTTATATCGCGTAAAAAGTAGCATATGTCCTTCTCCGTATCCCAGGCTATATCTCTGCCAAATTTCATGACGATCGGTTCAGCAGTTTAGGCGTGAAAACGTAACATACTGACAGACAGACAGACAGAGTTACTTTCATATTTATAATATTAGTATGGATAACACTATTGTCTGTTAATAAATCTCGAATCTTTTTTTTAAACAAATACTTTTAAGCATATTACAAATTAGAGGATTATAAATACAAGATAAGAATGCTTAGAAACATGCTAGTCCAGCTCCATAGGACAATTTAGAGTCTAGACAAAATCAAACTGGTTATAATTTAATCGTAAAATTTATAATTTTTATGATAACATTAATTTCATTTTCTGTGATTAATATACCTACTTTAGCTCACACACGTGACTTATATACTTATTTTTTTTTTTTTTAAGTATCTACTTTTAATAATGTTAATAAATAAGTGAGCACCATGTATCACATAATTTATTTGTCTGTTATTACTTTACTTATCATTCTTTATACCTATTGTGCTATAGTGATTTTATTCTAGGTACAATCGACCAAAGTCCCGCATGCTCACCTAAAAGTCGTACACCCACATTCACTTGTCTCATTAAAGTCCCATGGTCCTATATAGAGTATAAGGTTTATTAGCAAAACGAAAAACATAAAAGCAGTAAGTAGATAAAATGGCAGCGCGCTCGCGACTAAAAAAAAGGCTATAAGCCAAGGCATCGTTAAATTCAGCGTTTGAATTCTTATCACCTGAAATTAAAAACATATTGAAATACAATAATTTCCATATCTTCCGTAAACATTGTAGGAAACTACGTGGATCTAATTATGCGGATGAGTCAGTGAACGTAAAACGGTATGATTTGTGGTCCCAGCCGCCATTTTGTCGCGTGATCACGAATGTATTTTCCCTCCAAAAAGTTATTAGCTCGTCTTCGATGCACGCTAGACACTGCCTGTCGCGTAGTACAAGAGATAGAGGGTGGGTTTTATTTTTCATTGGAGAAAACGGTTTAGTGAGTTATCTGATTTCGGTAGGTAGGTACACTTTAGCATAATTATTCCTAATGGTAAGGTATAATTTAGGTAGATAGTCTAAACATTTATGTGATTTTTATGATTGAATCCCAGTTATACTCCATTTATTATAACATTAGACAAATAACTGTTCTTACCCTTTCGTTATTTCGATGTAAACGTTTAATAAACTCCGTTATTTCTCGATAAATACAAAGCACTGTAATCTTTTTACCATTTAGTAATTTCAACAATATTACACAATAACTGTCGTTATTTAGCCGTTATTTGTCTAATGCTATAGTAAATGGAGTATAGGTCTTCCCAACAACAGTTCTTTAAAGTGTTTGGGTACTTGTTTGTAACCCGTCGTGTTTGGTTTGGACAACAGCGCAAAAGTTTTATCGTAGTAGGTACTTAATGCAATTTTGAATGTAGCATGATTTATTTATGCATTTATTATTTAGTTTCCAAATAATGTTTCAATTTACTAAGCATTCCACAAGTAAAAATGATAAAGCTACAATTTTCCACGCCAGCTCCGTGCCTATGCATCCTGAAGAAAAACTTTTCCATCGATACGAAACAGACACAGCCATTATTCCCGCGCGTTCGAACGGGACAAAACACAGGAAGGAGCAAAAAGTTCTTATTCCAAAACGCATTCATTTTTCGACAACCTTGTCTATTGGCGGCAACGCGCGCCCGCGATGCCTTCCACATTTGAAAATTTGAATTTATAGGTTTCTTTATCGTGGCGGTTTACCAGTATTGCAAAATATCAGTTTTAATACCTTTCCCGTTGGCATAAATTTCGCATTGTTTTGCATATAAATTGCGATAGGTTTCGATAGTTGGCGTGTTAGTGACAGTATGGGTTCGACAAATTACGTCACGAAGCCCAAGTCGACGGGCTACAGAGTGAAGAGCGGCTCCAGTGCTGGCTCTGATAAGGAGATGAACGGGAAGCTGAAGCGCACTAAAATTCGGCAAGTACTAACGACCTTATAAATAACTTTTTGAGTGAAATTAGTAATCTGTGGTATTGTTTCAAGAAGTTTTACCTAACTATAAAATGGAGGAAAGGATAAAAGTTTTCAAACCTAAAGTTTAAATTCCGGTACGCAGTTTGTATATTATTTTTAAAATAAACTTAGTTTAATAATAAAATCAAAGAAATGATTTTGAAAAGTGTAAAGGGATTCTGTTGCAATGTTTTATAAAACTGTACCAAGTTCTACAATTTTTAAACGAACTTTTCCATATTTTTCCGGAAAATTAGGGCCAACATAGTTAAGTATTCCCATTTGCTTTTACATAATTTTGGCCTACTTTTAGCACAGTTTTATCTGCTTCTCAATTAAAGCTGCCTACCTAACTTTTCCTTACTTCATACGACAAAATACGATCAATGAAGCAACAAAATACGGTTGAGAGGTATGTGGCCGTTTTTCTTTAGAATGAGTTTTGTTGCTTCGTATCTCAATATGAAACTTTATAAAAGGTATTAGAAAATTCTAGACACACTTACCGAGGTATTTGTTGAGCCGTTTTTCATAATGCCTTCTCAGTCAGTGACGCTAGTGGACCCATATGCACCCTCTTAAGGTATCGTTATATTCGTCTTAAAAACCCAAGTGTCCTTAGATAGGTCTTTGAAAAAGCCTAAGTTAAATACCCGCATTAAGTTTAGTAGCAGGCGGGATCCCAAATTATAAACTGAAAGAAAATTAATTGGTTCCGCTTGCAACTAAACTGCTAGCGACTGTACTATGGCGACTTCGGACCGACATAATTATGTCGGATTCGGATTGGTTGCAGTGCAGAAACGCTCTTAGGCTTGCTTGCACCACAAATCACTACATTTACCGCTAAACTGCACATATATATATTATTTAAAACATCATTCCGTCTCTGTCATCTAGGGTTGCCAATCATACTTAAAAAGAGTTTTTTTTTTTTTTTTTTTTAAACGTTGCCTCACACTAGGAATTTCTCCTGTATCGTGGGTGCATTTACAAACTTTTAAACTCACATACACAAACAGCCAGACCCGGAACAACTACTTGTAGATCATACAAATATTTGTTCCGTGCGGGAATCGAACCCGCGACACGCAGCGCAGCAGTCAATCGCTTAACCACTGCGCCAACCGTGCCGTATATTATATTCATTTATTTATAAAAACTATAAGCACAAGTAAAAACTGTACAAAGGCGGACTTAATGCCTTGGGCATTTTCTACCAGCCTACCTTAGGGTGATGCAGAGATAATACACAGTAGGTGCAATAACAGAAAACATGTAGAAGAATTTATAACTAAAATACAAGAATAAATACATATATACATACAAAAAAAAAAAAAATGTTATGAGAGTTAAACAATAAAACCTCCAACAACTTAATTCTGAGACGAATCTGCCAACTTCTTGTGTATGTGTTCTCGAGCTTTCACTTTAAATGTGAACTGATTGGTTACCGTCCTGATATTCTGAGGGAGCGCATTCCAAAGGAAAACCGCCTGGACAAAGAAAGAAGACTTTATAAAACCAGAGCGATGAGAAGGACAACGAAGAAGACGATTATTCTCGGACCGAAGATTCTTGCTGTGTGCAGCGCATAAATATTGACGGTCATGTCAAGTCAAGTCGGTCAAGTTTATTGAGGAGATCTGCATTCAGGTCATAGTAGCACACATCACCATAGTCAATTATGTGTCATATTATATTATACTGTTTTTCACTCTAAAATACTGTTTACTGTTCAATAAAATTTAAGTATGTATGTACTTTTTCGCTGATATCCAGAGCTAAACCTCATCTACTACGGGTGGTCGCGCGGTGGTACAGCTAGCCTTAATTTCAGAATGAAACTGTTAACCTTAATTTCAGAATTAAAATAATTCTGTAAATAAATATTTGATACGGTCGTGAATCATATTTATGTAGATCAACCTGATATTGATATGCAAATTGCAAAAACGTAAGAAAATTTGAATTTCGAAGGCTACGTTGGCGCATCCCCATTAATGTATCGCATTTTTGGTACATAGTTAATAGATTAATAAATTAATCTATATATAAAAAAAATATATTGTAGATTGTACCTTTTATATTCTTAGATAAAATACATTTCTTTTTTTAAACCAAAGAGCGGTTTCTTTAATCGCCTCTGGTAAAAACTTGGGTTTTTTGAATTATCCCCTTTTACCTTGACACCACAGAATTGTTATCAGAATACCTTTTAGGTACTAGTATTATAGTTAGTTCTGCCACCTGAGTATTCACAGAATGAGTATTCTCAGTGATGCATGCTAAGCGGTGGGACGACAGAAATAGAGCTTCAATACATTTAATAAAAAAAATTGTTTCTCGTCTTTTCGGTGAGGCATACGAAACCTTCAATTAATGCTAAATTGATGAGTTTCGCGAGTAGCACTAATTAAGATGTACCTATCTTTTTAAAACATTAAAAAAATATTAAAAATATTTTTTATTTCCAAGCGTCATGTTCGTGAACGGGCGCCGTCAGTAGGGACTGGTCATCTCTTAGCTGCCACGGCTTATTTTAATTAAATTAATTGTTTTAATTGTTTTTTTAATATCTATTTATTACTGACGCTTTTGACGTTTTGCATCGTTCTCACATGTATAATTTCAACATGAATGATGTAACTAAAACTTTGTAAACATAATATATTGATTTAAAAGAGTGTCCGTGGAGTTTCTTGCTCATTCTTATCCGTACCTATATACTACGCTTTGGAATGGGCAACTAGCTTCATTTTTCTGACTGACCGACCCCTTGACAATTCGAAAATGCCTGTAATTGGTTTATTTGAAATAAATGATTTGAGTTTGAGTATTTTTTTCTGAGATACTGTTTTTTTTTTTTCGAAATACTGTATACTTTCCCACTTTAACTGTAACATACTTTGTTTCGTCTACTAAAAGTTGGCAACCCTACTGTCATCTTTTCGATTGGCAGAAACAGAACGATGCTTTAATAACAATGTTTTGCACGCAATTAGTGATTTGTTGCGTAAGCAAGTCTTACAGCTGTTTCAACTGGAAATCGAATTCAGGGCACTCAACATCGCGTGCTTTCAGTAAACTAATGACATGTCAATGATCCATAGTAATAAGCAGAATCCAATTTAACCTATCTATAATAATCTACTCGATACAGATGATAAATCGATTGCATGTCCCCTGCATTCGTCGCGAGGCTTTTGTTTACCACAACAACCGTTACCACAGCAACGGCTTCGTGTAATCGATACCTGTTCAAATATCCTCGCACTCGGCAACCCGGCGCAATGCGCAACACTAGTTCCAAATTCAATATTTGATTTTTGTTTTCTTTTTTTATTTCGAAGTTTAAAAATGTTTTGTTTCGTTGATCGTTGAGTTGTTTAGTTTTAATTATGTATTACACCAATTATTTGAACAGGCGGCCAAGTAAGATGAATGAGTATGGGTTGAAGAGGATTCCGGATTACACCGAGTTGGCTTACAAAGAGGCGGTGTCGAAGCTGAGGTACTTCTTGTCGGGGAATTACGCGCCAAGTGTGAGTTGTTTATTTTTATTTTAGTGTTTTAAAATATAATATAACCTTCTTTCTTTTTATTTTAATCAATTCAATCGTTTTTATCTAAGTATTCTTGCGATTATACAACAAACTTTGGTTTTTAAATTAAAAGAATAGAAAAAAGTTGATTTTAAAATACATTTTAATTATAATAGTTAATCTATTTCTTTATTGTATTATTTTCTAGTTTATTTGTTGCTAGCTCTTTGACTAGCAACAAATAAATTTTATTTAAATTAATTTAAATAATTTTACCGTCTTTTGGGTGTTTGTTTTAATTTGCGTTAGATCCCTGAAAGATGAATTAATTCAATCATTTTAATGCAAACACGAAGATTATTTAAAAAAAAAAAAAAAAAAAACGCTTAGATTCATGATTATTAAAATACCTAATCAACAAAATTAAAACTTAGGTACCTATACTTAATCATCATCTTCCTGCCCTTGTCCCATGATAAGGCTCCCGAACACTGGCGCGAAATCGCGGGCGCGACTAGGGTCGCGCTGCCTATCACGCCCACGATACCGCGTCAGTCTGCCCGAGCCTTTACTTGGGGTCGGCGCAACACGTTTTCTAATAAGTAATAATAATATTATTTATATATATATATGTATATATATATATATTTTAGGTTCCTATACTTAACGATACTACTTTAAGATATTTAATTCTCAATAAAAACCGTAGGTACGCAGCTACGGTGGCTCAGCATCAGTGAAGAACTTGGACGAATCAGATGGCGACGTGGACAAAAAGTACACCAGCTCCTACACCCTGGCTGAATACAAGCCACGCCCGCGGCTTACTGCTAAATATACAACACTATACGCAGACAGCTTAAACAATTACACCCCACAACACACTACACCCACGGGTAAGTGTTATAAGCAATGGTTATATGAGTTTAATTGTAGTTGAATACAAGCAACGGCCGCGGCTTACTGCTAAATATACAACACTATACGCAGACGGCTTAAAAAACTACACCCCACAACACACTCCACCCACGGGTAAGTGTTATAAGCAATGGTTATATGAGTTTAATTGTAGTTGAATACAAGCAACGGCCGCGGCTTACTGCTAAATATACAACACTATACGAGTACGCAGACAGCTTAAACAACTACACCCCACAACACACTACACCCACGGGTAAGTGTTATAAGCAATGGTTATATGAGTTTAATTGTAGTTGAATACAAGCGACAGCCGCGGCTTACTGCTAAATATACAACACTATACGCAGACGGCTTAAAAAACTACACCCCACAACACACTCCACCCACGGGTAAGTGTTATAAGCAATGGTTATATGAGTTTAATTGTAGTTGAATACAAGCAACAGCCGCGGCTTACTGCTAAATATACAACACTATACGTAGACAGCTTAAACAACTACACCCCACAACACACTCTACCCACGGGTAAGTGTTATAAGCAATGGTTATATGAGTTTAATTGTAGTTGAATACAAGCAACGGCCGCGGCTTACTGCTAAATATACAACACTATACGCAGACAGCTTAAACAAGTACACCCCACAATACACTACACCCACTGGTAAGATATTATATAATCTACTTAAATACATTGGTCGAGTATGAGTACAAGCTAAGGCCGTGACATACTGCACAACATATCGACGGCTCCTAAGTATACTGAGTCAACTGTACTTCTAATAATATGAACGTTTTTAACACAGGTGGATAGTAAATGATTTAATTGTTTGTAATATCCTAAAAAGTACAATTGCCGAAATTTGTTAGTTGACTCAGTATACTTAGGAGCCGTCGATATGCTCAGCTTGTACGCAGACAGCTTGAAAAACTACACCCTACTACATACAACTATATCCACTGATAACTTATAGCTATAGTGAATTAAAAAAGAAAAGAAAGAAAGAAAGAAAATACGTTTAAGAGCATTACCTCTCTTCTATAGAGTAATATTCTACATATAATATATATGTATGTGTATTATAGGTAATATTTATATGTGTATGTATTTGTATGTATGTTTATTTTATATAGTTATAGTTTTGTTTTAAGTGTTTTAATTTAAATTCTTATTGTTTAACTTTTCTACACACTGTGTCTACATTTCTTTTCCTCCTACTTTCCTCTCGCAGGTCTGCTGGAAGAAATTTCTTTTGAAATAAGCAGTACCTTTTTTTATCAGTTTCGGGCTTCTGACGACCCGTAACGACTGTCAAAGATCCACGAATGACAGCCGGGACCAACAGCTTAGCGTTAAAATTATGCACAAGAGTTCCTTTTTTAACGAAGGACAAAGGAAGGATTTTTCATAATGCATCCCCTTAAGATGTTAAATAGGGGACAAAAGTATGCATGAAAGTTCGTGTTTTTTAGGGTTCCGTAGTCAACAAGGAACACTTATAGTTTCGCTATGTCATTCTGGCCGGCGCTTACCGCAGAAACTTTAAGTACTAGAAAATTTTAATTTGGCATGGGTATACTCGTACATAATTAATCACGTCGACAAAGTGGTAAAATAACATCTAGGTAAAAATAGTTTTTTTTTTCAGCTTATTATTTTCCGAGTGACTAATAACTTAAAAGTCGACTAAATGTTTGCAACAAATAAAATAACTTGCCAGCGATTAAATATTTTCGCGACTATTATATTATGTAAGGTTCAAAATTAAAGGTGTTATAAAAACTAAAAACTAGCAGCTGCGTTTAGGTAGCAAATAAACTATACCAGTCAAATAAAATATTAGGCGAGGAGCTATAAATAATGACTTGGCGATTAATAATGTTAGTAGGGTGGCAAAGATAATATATTACCAACTATTACTATTACTATTTTCTTTAATAGAGCGGTAACGGAACCACTAACAAGGTTAGGTTAGGTTAGGTTAAAACTGTGACCAACCACGCGCGAGCCGAGCGAGCGTAGCGAGCGGTGCCGCGGCAGCGGCCGGCGAGCGCTACTTTCAAGTTGCTAGCAGAAATGTTTTTACCATTGTCTAATTATCAAAGTAGAAAATAGGCTTTCATAAATTATACAATGAGGTATAAACAACCTCATTGTATAATTTATGAAAGCCTATTTTCTACTTTTTAACCGCCGTCAAGTTGTCGCCTAACAATAAATTCAGTTGCTACACCAAAAAATCACTGCCAATTTAAATTTAACCCTTATGGCTCCTGAGAAGTTTCCGATGGAAAATCCCATAGTGTACAGAGCTTGTTATCAAAATAAATCATCAACAGCCGCCCCCCATCCAACTTCTGCGGCGGCCACTGCGGGTGACCTGACGGGAGGCACGAACCCTGACGTCATCAACTTCATACAGAAGCAAGAGGAGTACATTGAACAGCTGGAGCGGGAGAGCCAGTACTGCCGGGTTAGTGAATCGTAATGATAAGAGGCACCTACAAACAGGAGCTTTACTCCCGAAAACGATTCGAGTTTGAGTTTGAATTGGGTCCGAATTAAATTCCGATCCATACTCTTGAATCCGACACTAGCGCACGATCGTGCGATAGTTCAAAGCGAAACTAACTTCGGTCAGTTTTAAGTTTTAAATCGAGTTCGGATCAGAAACGAAATCGAATCGGAATAAAAATCAAACTACATTACAATAATGTCAGAATGGTCTATCATTGATTTCATAATTATTATTAACATAAGCGGGATATTTACCATGTTTATTCATTGTTCTGAGTTCCCGATATTTCGGCGCTGTTGCAAGCACCATGATCACGGATAAACTGAAGTCACTGCGGGTGGGTGTTAAATATCCCGCTTATGTTAATAATAATATTAGTGACCATGACAGTTTAAAAACTGATTTCATAATTGTTGATTTTGACAAGTTTAGTAATCTAATAATATATAATGGCGTCATTATGACTTTCCAATGGTCAGCCGCTGACTCTCCATTGAAAGAATTTGTAATCTCGTACATAATTACAAATTAAACTTTCTACTAAACTTCTGACCGACCAATGATCGACCATTATGAATTTAGCAGATTACGAACTTTTAGCAAAATGACAATGGGATCGTGTTGGAGTGACGAATTTATAAAAATAGCAGACCAGGCGCGACAAGCGACGCGACACAAAGGCACCGCTCGTCGCGTCACACGCGGTGCCTTTGTGTACGTCGCGTGTCGCGCTTGTTTGTAGGAGCCTTTAGGAATATAACGTCTTAGTTTTGTCCAGACTAGTGCGCTCTCATCTTCTTGCTACCGTTGTTGAACGGCTAGCTAAAGGCATAATGCGCTGGTAGAGGCATGAATTGCTACTGTTCTAAGTACTAGGTTTTGACTACTATAGCATTAAGAAGTTAATAATAAAACCACACAAACTGACCTAGTGTGCTGTCTTCATCTATACTCAATTTGAAATAAAATTAGACATTAATTAAACTTTTTTAACTTCCGTCCGTTCAACCGATTTTGACTTCTATCGAGTTGGTGGCATGACAATGGCAGCTACAGTAAACAGTTGGTATTGTAACCACTTTTTTGAATGTCATCCTTATGCCTACGGAATAGAAGTCAAAATCGATTGAACGGAGTGTAAATGTCTAATCTTATTTCAAATGGAGTATAGCTTAGGCTAAAAGTCACCCAAAGGGCAATGAAGAGGGCTATGCTTGGAGTTTCCCTACGTGATCGAATCAGAAATGAATAGATCCGCAGTAGAACCAAGGTAACCGACATAGCTCGAAGAATCGCCAAACTTAAGTGGCAATGGGCAGGGCACATTACTCGCAGAACAGATGGCCGTTGGGATCGAAAGGTTCTGGAGTGGCGACCGCGTATCGGAAGACGTAGCGTAGGAAGGCCTACAAGGTGGACTGATGACCTTGTGAAAGCCGCAGGAATCCGCTGGATGCGGGAAGCACGGAACCGGTCGAGGTGGCGGTGCTTGGGGGAGGCCTATGTCCAGCAGTGGACGTCTTTCGGCTGAAATGATAATGATGATGATAGCTTAGGCTAAAGGAGGAGTCGCTTGCTGGAATAGCGTAATTTTGTAGAAAAAAAAAAAATTGCTTAACAACGTAATTATCGCAATGAGTGTTGTTGGACTGTCAGAATGAACGCCATTGCTACTGTGTGTTCCACAATTACCATTACCCCGCAGGATATTGATCGAATTCCTATAGAGTTGATAATAAATGGGGTGATGCAGTGGGTGGTTTTATCGTTATCAGTAACTATCGCAAACAACAACCTTACGTAGGTACTCGTACACCACTCATATGTCGAGCTTCAACTGTTTTTAGGGGAACTAGGTTTACGTTGTATGTTTTTACTGTATCTTTTGTTTGTTTTACAGTTGAGCTCTGTGGATATAATAACAATAATAAGCTTTATTTCATAAAAACAGTACTTAGATTACATTACAGGTATGTGCTATGATAAAACAAAATTACACATCACGGCATCTGGAGCCGAACTAGGAGGAACCTGTATTTCGGCTAACACCGCCAATCCCCTCGGGTTACATTAAATTAGAGTTCTTAAATGCTAGCATTTTAACAAAACAAAGGAATAAAAATAGTCTAAGGTTGTATTTATGGTCTGCATCTCTTTTTGTGTTATGTGATAATGGTGAGTGAGTGTGTGTAAGAGGGTGTGTCTATTTGTGAGTGTGCTTGTGATTAATATAAGTGAACACATGAATTAGTGAGATACGCGGATATATTGAATATGTAAATAATAAATATGTATACAGGGTGTAAGGGACAGCCCTCCGCAAACTAACAGGGTGCATTCAACTCCTTAACTTGAATCATATTCCACCGGAACAAATTTCCGGAAATTTTATTTATTTTAATAATTTTTTCAGTTAATATGCCTTTATTTTAATGTAAAATTACATTCTCTGTACGCAGCACTCCAGTTTTGTGAATAAAACAGCTAAAATAAAAACAGAAATGGATGTAGAAATACTCTAACGAACGACGCGCGAAATCAGCTGTTCCCTTTCTGCCTAGCTGCAGAGTTGACCGAACTTACTCGCTGCGCTGCCGTTCGCTATGTGCGTTTTGCCATGGTATCGATACATTGCGTGTGAGGTAAAAAAACAAATCAGGTTTATTGGATTCCCATAACGTTCCTGAAATAATTTCATGTACCGGTCATCTTAGTATGATATACTGGATTCACCCCATCAGTCTGCGGAGGGCTGTCCCTTACACCCTGTATATATTTGTCTATAGATAATGATTTTTTGCTAACATTAAATATTATTACTGTCTATCTTGGAACAGTTAATTTAGTATTACTATATGAAATACAGTTTTATTTGTATCAATTTACAAGTGTAAGGAACATTTGTAAACTGTGTTGTGTCCTGCTGTCGCGCGAATACGCGGTTACGCGATCTTCTATATCAATTATGACGTACAAACGCGAGGTCATGTCTGTATAAATTTTTAGGCATATTTAGAGCAAGCTTGGCTTGATAGTAGCTGGCATAGTGCTAGCACCGACTAAGGATAGTTTAAGGAACTCGTCTATCTAGGTTAGGTTTGGTTACATTTCAGTGATTAAACATCATCATCATCATTTCAACCGAAAGACGTACACTGCTAGGCCTCCCCCAAGCACCGCCACTTCGACCGGTTCTGTGCTTCCCGCATCCAGCGGATTCCTGTGGCTTTCACAAGGTCATCGGTCCACCCTGTGGGAGGCCTTCCCACGCTACGTCTTCCGGTACGCGGTCGCCACTCCAGAACCTTTCGGCCCCAACGGCCATCTGTTCTGCAAGCAATGTGCCCTGCCCATTGCCACTTAAGTTTGGCAATTTTTCGAGCTATGTCGGTTACCTTGGTTCTTCTGCGGATCTCTTCATTTCTGATTCGATCACGTAGGGAAACTTCAAGCATAGCCCTCTCCATTGCCCTTTGGGTGACTTTTAGCCTTCGTCCATTGTGACCGACCACGTTTCAGTGCCATAGGTCATCACTGGCAACATGCACTGGGAATTTCGTCTTGAGACACTGCGGTATGTGGGACGAGAAAATATTGCGTAGTGATCAAACGTTTTCACGAAAACTTACGACGCAGACTCGAACTGCGACTACTTAATTTTTTCTTACTTTTCTAAGCAACAACTATTCTCCAGGATGAACTAAACAACCTCCTCGGGAAAGTAAAAGAAGTAATATCTGAGAACGAGCACCTCCACGAGGCGCAGAAGAACAAGCTGATCTCACGCATGTTTCACTCTTACAATGGATCTGAGAGTGATGAGCTGGACGAGTTGGGCGATAGTACCGGACTAGATAGTGATAACAAGGTATGTCGGCGCGCAACATATGCGCGTGATTGACCGCGGGGAAGGCGCGCGGGGTCGGGGTAACGAACCCATTACACGACGCCCGCTGCGCGCCCTCCACACTACTCAGCTCTTAGACGCGCTCCAGTACAGACATTTCGACATACTGTTCTAACCGTTGTTCATGTTATTTGTGGTATTACACCTATTTAAATACAGTCCACATCTTTTATTATAAAGTCCTGATTGAGCCTATTCAATGATCCGGCTCGAAGGACCATTGAATAAGCGCACATGCGCATATATTGTGCGCCGACAAGGTAAGAAATAACATATTTGTGTTTTTAAAACATTGATGTTTAAAAAAGGAAGATAAGGCAACGCTCTAATATCACGTAAACGTTATTAGACTAGAAACAATTACATGTAAAAACACCCACACAACTACATTTCCCGATGTCATGCATCAACAATCGAAATACAGAGATACGACGCGGGCTGTAGCGGGAACGAGATAGCAATAATTGTCACTGTTACGTACCCATAACAACTCGGAAACAAATGGCGACCTAGAGAGCAATATTATTCAGGAGAATTTTAAAGAAAGAAAGTTTTGATGTTAAGTACATCAAAACTTTCTTTTTTGTGTGGAAAGTAATCCCGTGGAACTTGATTTTTGGTTTGTGAATTATTTGTGCACATTTTGAAAACACAGGAAGATTTGTTGCTGCTTATTTAGACGATTACGGTAATTTTACTTAACGTGCTACACATGTGCTACACAAACGCCAGTTTGACTGTGACTAAGGTCAGTTGTGCCGGTCGGCATAGTTTATGCGGTCCACGTTGAGGAGCGATCTAATCTAATCTAATCTTCCTTTTTTATACATCAATGTTTTAAAAGCAATTTTTGTAGAAAATGTAGGAAGACAAGTTGAGTTTTAATATGAGTTCTATAGAAATAATATGGATCCGTTGATTTTTTTTACGCTCGCAAAAGCTGAAATTCAAGTCTCATGGCTCATTTAGGCTAAACATACTGCAAGATGTTATGTTATGTAGATGATCGTTACAATCGATTTCAAGTATCAATCGAAACCTATTTAGTGCTATTTCTATAGACATCGGTACGAAAACCAATGCGATCGTGACTACTGATACTCAGTTTCAAGACTGTGATAATGAAGACTGCGACAAATGGCAACCCTTATTCGTTTTATGTACCTATACAGGGTTATTAGTTTTAGGTTCTAGGGGTCATAACTAGACCCCTTATGGTGAAATTTTCGGAAAACTCGACTTTAGGTGCAAGACCAATAGACCGTAGATTTTTTCTGACGAAATCTACTTAAAAACTAATAAACAACAACTATTGTTCTGACTTTTAATAATTCATCAGAATTTCATACAAAAAAAGGAGGGGAAATAATCAAAGGGCAGAACACCTCAAAGGCGCAAATATAACAACCTTATTGGGAGCTATATGTTTGAGCAGTTTGGGGTTGAAACTCTAGGACCGTGGGGTCCGAGTGCCCACTTAGTTTTTCGAGACATCGCCAAGCGGTTGCTCGACTCTTCAGTCTCTTCACGTGAACAGAGGGCTGGCCTATTTCTTGGCCAAAGAATCAGTATTTCCATACAACGTGGCAATGCTGCCAGCTTTTTGGGCACTTTTCCTGTTGACAGTGATGCGGATGAATTTATTGATGCCCTTTGATTCTTTGCCATCCTTTTTTTATATACTTGTACATATTGTTATTACTTAAAAATTAATTAATTATATTGTTGTATATTTCATACAAAAATAAAAATATTTAAATTCAACGCTCTAAATCAACGAAACCAGCAACGAAATCTTGAAGGTCTGTTTTTGGTAATAAGTTTCGTAAAAAGTCATAGAACAAAAGTTGTTGTTTATGATAGTACGAGTAATATACAGTCCTACAAGGTATAGGGTTGTTTGACCTCAGGCATACAACGACGGATCGATTTGGACGGAATTTTCTTTTAATAGTATAGAGACGCATCATCGCTGTCTGGGATATACGTTACTATAGTCAGTGTATGGACAAAAATCGTTTCAGTATTAAAAGTTTTCCTTTGTTTGGTGAACAGACAACTCCGCTAAAAACCCGCAAGTCTGCCAAGTATCGCTCCACCAGACTGGAAGGTCCGAATATTGTGTTCGAGTCCCGAATCGCCGAGTTGGAAGCTCAGCTCACACAGGCTAACATCGACCTTAAGAAAATTCAGGTAAGGTGTTATTTGGGTTTAATAAAGAACCGGTATTTAAATATCCATTAAAACAATTCATAAATAAAATTAAAATAAGAGTCCACAGACCATAGTCCACTTGCTAGAGTATCCAGTGTCCTTACACCTGCAGTTTTGAGTAGTGCTTCCAAAATTACGGATTTGCTAATTACGTAACTAGTTACGCATTTTGATGCTTCAATTACGTAACTACGTAATTACGTACTTAACTGTTTTGATTTTTTAAAGCACGATAAATTCTGGGCTTATTACGTATTTTAGAAGTAAAAAATCAAACAACTTCAAATGAAAAAAATTATAATATTAAGGAATTAAAAGTAAATTACAGATTAAAATGATAATTTAATCTGTAATTAAACAAACTATTAACTCAATCAACAATTCAAACAAAACATGTACCACGCATAGGGCTTCCATTACGTAATTACGTAATTACGCAATTACGTAATTACGGACAGATTTTAGAAATCTCACAAATACGTAACTGAAGAGCTGCAGTCCGTAATAACGTAACTATAGGATAATATTAATTAATTTAGGTACCCATTTATTTAGTTCTATAGTTTCTGCCTACTCCATGGGAAAAAGGCATGGGTTTATCTGTGTATTTACAATTTACCTTAATTTAGTTAACCTACGACTTACATTATGACAACACCAAAACCCTTTCTGTGGGTATCCCCCGAATTCCCGGGGTTTATTTTATAACTTCCAATTTGAGTCCGCAAGATTTAATTTCTTAGTCGTACAGAATAGAGTTCATTGTTGACCAATCGGGAAACGAAGGGAATCCCCGTTGGTTGTGGATAGTTCGGTACGTAACACAATCAAAGTTTATAAGTGTTTCGCAAGTATTTGATCTACCTCGTAGATAATAAAGTTTAATATTGTGGATTGAGCAAGCTAAGGGAACTCCCTACATTTTTCTTTACTTTCGTGAATTTAGAAACAATCTCAATACTCGGTACTCAGTCGTCTTACGTACACCTGCGAGATACTGTCCTGCCTGGTCTAAGCTTATTTTATTGACTTTTGTGATTTTGTGTATGTGCCGCAAAGTTTGACGCTTGGTTTTCAGAAGCTTTTCATTACAAGTTTCTAAGTAGATATCACCATACACGAGTAGAGATACTTCAACGAAAATGTAAGTACCTATTTTAACATTACTTTACTTGTCTACTTACTTTGTTTCTAGGGTATTGTGTGAGAGTTTATACATATAATTTAGTAGTTGATTTTATATTGTTGACGGCACGGTTGGCGCAGTAGTTGAGTGATTGGCTGCTGCGCTGCGGGTCACGGGTTCGATTCCCGTACGGAACAAATATTTGTATGACCTACAGATAGGTGTTCCGGGTCTGGGTGTCTTGTGTATGTTAGTTTACATGATTGTGAGTGCACCCACGATACAGCAGTAATTCCTAGTGTGGTGCGACGTTTAAAAAAAAAAAAAAAAAATGTGCGATTTTATTTTATTGTTGCTTGTTAGATGTCTGTGCAAACAGACATTGATTATGAGTTCACGGTACGTATGTAAATGTATCCCGTTTTAAGTGTAGTGCCTAACTATAGATGCTATTTATATGTATTACCTAACTATTAAATTATGAAATATTTATATATTGTTTTAGGTCTGCAGTAAAGAAGACTATTTATAAGGAGTTTTTGAACAAACGCACACAATCAGCTATATGGGAACACTTTTTGAGGGCTGAAAATGGGCAAAGTGTCCAATGTAAACATTGTCAAAAATTTTTGAAGACTCCTGGTGGTGCTACTGGAGCACTACATACACATATGCGTGCTAAACATATTGGCGAGATGTCACAAGAGCAAGATGCGCAAAGGGCAAGTACTTCATCGTGCTTTCAAGCAAGAAAAAGTTTAGAACCTCCATCGAAGAAAACTAAACTAACGGATTACTTTTCCACTGAGTATTCCTTGGACGTTATAGTGACTAGAATGGCAGCATTGGATGGCATCCCATTAAGCAAATTTTGTACTTCTGAAGATCTAAGGTATGTTTTCAAAAAATCTGGCTATGATCTACCGAAATCTCCTTCAACTATTACCAAAATTGTCCTGGAACAGAGTTGTGCCATAAAAAAACAATTAATAAATCAGTTTAAAGATATGAAGTCCCAAAAAAAACGGTTTACTATAACGTTTGATGAATGGACCTCTACCCGGAACCGGAGGTATATGAATATAAATATTCATAATAAAGACCTAGAACCAGCTAAATATAAAAATTTAGGACTAGTAAGGATAAAGGGTTCAATGCCAGCTCACGTTGGAACTGTACTGTTAGAAAATCATCTAAATGACTTTTATTTGAAACTTGAAGATATAATTGCATTCACAACGGACGGAGCCAGTGTTATGGTTAAAATGGGCAAAAATTTTGATGGTCACCATCAGTTGTGTTTTGCTCACGGAATACAACTTGCAGTGCTGGACGTATTATATAAGACACGGAAAAGTACAACTACTGAACCAGAACTAGAAGATGAAGCTTCAGATACTGACACTGAAGAAATTGAAGAAAACGATGGCGGACTTTTCATAGAAGTACCTAGAGTTCTAGAACCAGAGTTTCTGTACAAAGATATTATAGTAAAAGTAAGAAAACTTGTTAAATCATTCAAAAAATCACCACTGAAGACCGATTTGTTGCAAAAATATTCTTTACAAGAGCATGGTAAAAGCCTCGATCTTATACTAGACTGCAAAACGCGATGGAACAGCTTATCAGATATGGTTGGACGATTTCTGAAATTGAAATCAAGTTTATTTAAGGCTTTATTAGACTTAAAATCAAATATAAGTTTCACAGACACAGAAATACAAGATCTACATAACATTCATCATAGTTTAGATATAATAAAAACTACAGTGATGGCATTGTGTCGCCGTGACTCGAATTTGTTAGCAGCAGATGCTGCGCTTCAGTTTATGTTAAATAAGCTTGATGCTCAGTCCAATGGGCTCAGTGACAAGCTTGCTGTATCCCTTAGAAAAAGAATAAAAGAAAGGCGAACAAATGTGTCTGGTGTCTTGCAGTATTTGCATAATAATGAAGAATATTATAAAACCGAAGAAACAGAAACTTTTACAAAACCGACGTCGGATTATATTAGAACATATGTTGCAAACTTATTAGAAAGGCTCAAATTTACACCGCCTACAAGTACACAAATGAGTTTAGATTCCGAAGCAGATGACAATGATGCTAATGATGGTTGTGGCGACGAGTTGACTGTTGCACAACAACTAGAAAAAGAAATACAGAAAACTATGTCTACAGTAAACAAATCTGGAGTAAACACAGATCTTGAATCCATCATCAGAGTTGAAATGTGTATCTACGATAGCAGTGGCGGCGGTCGTGAAGTTTTCCTAACAGCAGCTTATAATTATTTACTATGTATAATGCCTACTAGTGTTGAAGCAGAACGGGCATTTTCTTCTGCCGGCTATCTTTGTTCTAAACTAAGAAGTTCCCTTGGTGACAGAACATTGCATTCGTTATCATTTATGAGATCATATTATCAAGAACAAAGATTGGAAAAATAACCATATTTTATATTGTTTCTTACTTTTAAACCATTTGTGCGTGGTACATGTTTTGTTTGAATTGTTGATTGAGTTTAGTCAAAATCAAAATCGTCAATCAAATCAAAATATTACATTTTGATTTGATTGACGATTTTGATTTTGAGTTTAATTTTAAAATTATCATTTTAATCTGTAATTTACTTTTAATTCCTTAATATTATAATTTTTTTCATTTGAAGTTGTTTGATTTTTTACTTCTAAAATACGTAATAAGCCCAGAATTTATCGTGCTTTAAAAAATCAAAACAGTTAAGTACGTAATTACGTAGTTACGTAATTGAAGCATCAAAATGCGTAACTAGTTACGTAATTAGCAAATCCGTAATTTTGGAAGCACTAACCACGCACAAATGGTTTAAAAGTAAGAAACAATATAAAATATGGTTATTTTTCCAATCTTTGTTCTTGATAATATGATCTCATAAATGATAACGAATGCAATGTTCTGTCACCAAGGAAACTTCTTAGTTTAGAACAAAGATAGCCGGCAGAAGAAAATGCCCGTTCTGCTTCAACACTAGTAGGCATTATACATAGTAAATAATTATAAGCTGCTGTTAGGAAAACTTCACGACCGCCGCCAGTGCTATCGTAGATACACATTTCAACTCTGATGATGGATTCAAGATCTGTGTTTACTCCAGATTTGTTTACTGTAGACATAGTTTTCTGTATTTCTTTTTCTAGTTGCTGTGCAACAGTCAACTCGTCGCCACAACCATCATTAGCATCATTGTCATCTGCTTCGGAATCTAAACTCATTTGTGTACTTGTAGGCGGTGTAAATTTGAGCCTTTCTAATAAGTTTGCAACATATGTTCTAATATAATCCGACGTCGGTTTTGTAAAAGTTTCTGTTTCTTCGGTTTTATAATATTCTTCATTATTATGCAAATACTGCAAGACACCAGACACATTTGTTCGCCTTTCTTTTATTCTTTTTCTAAGGGATACAGCAAGCTTGTCACTGAGCCCATTGGACTGAGCATCAAGCTTATTTAACATAAACTGAAGCGCAGCATCTGCTGCTAACAAATTCGAGTCACGGCGACACAATGCCATCACTGTAGTTTTTATTATATCTAAACTATGATGAATGTTATGTAGATCTTGTATTTCTGTGTCTGTGAAACTTATATTTGATTTTAAGTCTAATAAAGCCTTAAATAAACTTGATTTCAATTTCAGAAATCGTCCAACCATATCTGATAAGCTGTTCCATCGCGTTTTGCAGTCTAGTATAAGATCGAGGCTTTTACCATGCTCTTGTAAAGAATATTTTTGCAACAAATCGGTCTTCAGTGGTGATTTTTTGAATGATTTAACAAGTTTTCTTACTTTTACTATAATATCTTTGTACAGAAACTCTGGTTCTAGAACTCTAGGTACTTCTATGAAAAGTCCGCCATCGTTTTCTTCAATTTCTTCAGTGTCAGTATCTGAAGCTTCATCTTCTAGTTCTGGTTCAGTAGTTGTACTTTTCCGTGTCTTATATAATACGTCCAGCACTGCAAGTTGTATTCCGTGAGCAAAACACAACTGATGGTGACCATCAAAATTTTTGCCCATTTTAACCATAACACTGGCTCCGACCGTTGTGAATGCAATTATATCTTCAAGTTTCAAATAAAAGTCATTTAGATGATTTTCTAACAGTACAGTTCCAACGTGAGCTGGCATTGAACCCTTTATCCTTACTAGTCCTAAATTTTTATATTTAGCTGGTTCTAGGTCTTTATTATGAATATTTATATTCATATACCTCCGGTTCCGGGTAGAGGTCCATTCATCAAACGTTATAGTAAACCGTTTTTTTTGGGACTTCATATCTTTAAACTGATTTATTAATTGTTTTTTTATGGCACAACTCTGTTCCAGGACAATTTTGGTAATATTTGAAGGAGATTTCGGTAGATCATAGCCAGATTTTTTGAAAACATACCTTAGATCTTCAGAAGTACAAAATTTGCTTAATGGGATGCCATCCAATGCTGCCATTCTAGTCACTATAACGTCCAAGGAATACTCAGTGGAAAAGTAATCCGTTAGTTTAGTTTTCTTCGATGGAGGTTCTAAACTTTTTCTTGCTTGAAAGCACGATGAAGTACTTGCCCTTTGCGCATCTTGCTCTTGTGACATCTCGCCAATATGTTTAGCACGCATATGTGTATGTAGTGCTCCAGTAGCACCACCAGGAGTCTTCAAAAATTTTTGACAATGTTTACATTGGACACTTTGCCCATTTTCAGCCCTCAAAAAGTGTTCCCATATAGCTGATTGTGTGCGTTTGTTCAAAAACTCCTTATAAATAGTCTTCTTTACTGCAGACCTAAAACAATATATAAATATTTCATAATTTAATAGTTAGGTAATACATATAAATAGCATCTATAGTTAGGCACTACACTTAAAACGGGATACATTTACATACGTACCGTGAACTCATAATCAATGTCTATTTGCACAGACATCTAACAAGCAACAATAAAATAAAATCGCACATATTTTTTTTTTTATTTAAACGTCGCACCACACTAGGAATTACTGCTGTATCGTGGGTGCACTCACAATCATGTAAACTAACATACACAAGACACCCAGACCCGGAACACCTATCTGTAGGTCATACAAATATTTGTTCCGTACGGGAATCGAACCCGTGACCCGCAGCGCAGCAGCCAATCACTCAACTACTGCGCCAACCGTGCCGTCAACAATATAAAATCAACTACTAAATTATATGTATAAACTCTCACACAATACCCTAGAAACAAAGTAAGTAGACAAGTAAAGTAATGTTAAAATAGGTACTTACATTTTCGTTGAAGTATCTCTACTCGTGTATGGTGATATCTACTTAGAAACTTGTAATGAAAAGCTTCTGAAAACCAAGCGTCAAACTTTGCGGCACATACACAAAATCACAAAAGTCAATAAAATAAGCTTAGACCAGGCAGGACAGTATCTCGCAGGTGTACGTAAGACGACTGAGTACCGAGTATTGAGATTGTTTCTAAATTCACGAAAGTAAAGAAAAATGTAGGGAGTTCCCTTAGCTTGCTCAATCCACAATATTAAACTTTATTATCTACGAGGTAGATCAAATACTTGCGAAACACTTATAAACTTTGATTGTGTTACGTACCGAACTATCCACAACCAACGGGGATTCCCTTCGTTTCCCGATTGGTCAACAATGAACTCTATTCTGTACGACTAAGAAATTAAATCTTGCGGACTCAAATTGGAAGTTATAAAATAAACCCCGGGAATTCGGGGGATACCCACAGAAAGGGTTTTGGTGTTGTCATAATGTAAGTCGTAGGTTAACTAAATTAAGGTAAATTGTAAATACACAGATAAACCCATGCCTTTTTCCCATGGAGTAGGCAGAAACTATAGAACTAAATAAATGGGTACCTAAATTAATTAATATTATCCTATAGTTACGTTATTACGGACTGCAGCTCTTCAGTTACGTATTTGTGAGATTTCTAAAATCTGTCCGTAATTACGTAATTACGTAATTACGTAATGGAAGCCCTAGTTTTGAGGAACAAAAGAACGTCATTGATGCCGCGATTTCACGTGATAACGTTTTTTTTTTAACTATGCCATCTCGCAGGGTAACCTAAGAGGTTGTCGTCTGATTAACCGGACCTTCCTGTGGGGGCCTCAATAAAATAAGGCCTCCAGCCAGGGCAAAAAACTTATAAACCATATCCCAAAGTCTCTAATTCAGATAATTTGTGTAAACAAAGTAATGTCAAGAAATGTCACTGTAAAAATGACAGGACCGTGGTGCAAGACAATTTTTAATATTTTTTCTTGTAAATAATCATCTATAAAATAAAAGTGAATTAATCATAAGAACTATGCAAACAAAATACCGTTGCCAAACAATGTTTTGTGTAGTGTGTCGGAGACACGGCATATAATCGTCATAATCAGCTATTTTAAGTCCACTGCTAGATTTAGGCCTCCCAAAATTGATTTCCACTGGATACAGTTTGCAGCCGTTTTCATCCAATATGTGGCTAAATATGCTACTAATAATATGAATCTACGAATGAGTATATTTGTGTTGTTGCAGATGAAAAGTTTTTTTTAATGTTGGGTTCTCCTGCATTATTACCATTATCATAAAATATTTTATACCAAAAAATCTCCTTTATTTGTTTAAAACCGAAAATTTATAAAAGTAATTACGGTATGATTATTTTTTAATTATTATTTCTTAAATCAGTACTTAAAAGAAAATTGAACCTTTTTTTCGCCATTTGATGTAAATTACCATTACGAAGATATTTTTTTGATAATTATGTTATCCCCTTTGTATACATAAATTATCTAAATTTGAGACTCGGGGCCTATCACACTATAATATATGATCCAGTATTGATGAAATATTGATGGTATTGCTGTCAAATTATGATTACTACATTGATAATTTTACTGATGATAATAACACGATATCCAGGATCGTGATAATATTGATAGTGTATTAGGGGCTTTTGGGTGTAAGTGACTACACGCTAAGGGCACCCTCTGTGGGGTACGGACCTCGGCTTAGGGCGTCACTGGGGAGGACTGCAACTACAGCAAGGGACGGGCTGGATCGGATTATAACACGAACTGGCCTTTACATACATTATTATACGTGTAAGAAGATAAATAAAAAAATAAATAAATAAAATATTTCTCTTGTTCTTCAACCTCTTCTTTATATTTTCCTGTCTAGGAGGAGAACAATGAGAACAAGCGCAAGCTAGCCTCGGGGCTCGTTGACTCAACTTGCCTCGATGGCTTCAAGCGCCAGATCGACAATCTGCAGAGGTACCATCAGCATCTTATCAGAACACATTTATTTTTCTTAACGACCACAATTTGCTTTAAAAGTACTTCTCCTGGCTTAAAATTGAACTGTCCATGCTATGTCCAGATGACACTCATAACGATAACTTCTGTCAGAAGTTATCGTTAATGAGGACTATCGCGCTTGAATTCGCCGCTAGAGGCGCTAGTGTAGAGTGAGGTCTCTAGAAATGTCAAATGTAAACTAAAAAAATGATTTTTTTTTTTTTTTTAATAAAGATTTTAGAAACCTCAATATCATTTTTGAAGAGCTATCCAAAGATACCCCACACGTATGGATTTGATGGAAAAAAAAAAATTGTTGAGTTTCAGTTCTAAGTATGGGGAACCCCCAAAATTTATTATGTTTTTTCTACTTTTGTGTGAAACTCTTAATGCGGTTCACAGAATACATCTACTTACCAAGTTTCAACAGTATAGTTCTTATAGTTTCGGAAAAAAGTGGCTGTGACATACGGACGGACAGACAGACAGACAGACAGACATGACGAATCCATAAGGGTTCCGTTTTTAGCCATTTGGCTACGGAACTCTAAAAATGAACCCACCTACTTTACATGTTAAATTAAATTGTAAGGGTTTCGTGTCTTAACTTATTATTGCGGTAGACTCCTAAAGGCTACCTACCGTGTGATGTTGTATGGAGGAGATATATTTTTATAAATATATGTTATTTCAAACAGTTTGTTTTCTTGTATTTCGATACATAATCACCTTGCATCTGGGCTTTTGTTCCTTTACAAATAGAGGGACAAAATCGTTCCTTGTATTTCAATACATAACCACCTTGCATCTGGGCTTTTGTTCCTTTACAAATAGAGGGACAAAATCTTTCCTTGTATTTCGATACATAACCACCTTGCATCTGGGCTTTTGTTTCTTTACAAATAGAGGGACAAAATCTCATATGTATGTAACAGTGGCCGTAGGTTAATTTAATGACCAAATTGACATTTTCTACACCATCAGGGACAAGTCTTCATTGGAGGCTCAGATATCCAAGCTGAAACTAAGCTTGGAACAGCGTGATGATGATGGACGGTATAAGCGAGGATCTGATGCGGTGGAACACCAGCTCAGGGAGGAACGGAACAACTTGGAGGCTGAAATACGTCAGATGAAGGTAGGGCTCAATATCGATATTGATCAAATAGAGATGTCTGCCACTGTATGGGTATCCATACAGTTGATGTCGGGATACAGTTATTGTTTATGATGTTAGTAATACAGCCCCGCAAGGTTGTTAGTGTTTTACCAATAACCCTGTATATATCAGTCGCGCGGTAAACTCTGCTTGCGCGATGCAGGATTTGTGTGACGTCAGGTCTTTGATGCGAACGTAGTTCGCATGTGGCGTTGGAGATGGCAAGGACCTTCTTTTTATTCAGTCTTTGTTTCGATCGTATTGACTCAATATACAGGAAAAGTTTTTAACCATTGCGCAAATTTTGACAAATTATACTTGAAACGAGTTTTATTAACCACCTATTTCTTATTTTGATACGTCTTAAAACAAAAAAATGAAGTTATTGTTAACGAAAGATGTTTGTTTTGAAACTGGTATAAAACCGAAAGTTTATAAAACTAATTACGGTAGCATATCTTATACATGACTATAAAACTAACATAAAATAAAAATATATCTGTAATAATAACATACCTACCAACTAAATAACAATATATAATAAACTAAACTAAATAAAACTAATAACAAAATAAACTAAAACATGGCGTCGAAAAATTCCTCAGCATCGCTGTCGACTGGTAATGTATCCAAGAGACTGGCAGCGTTGCCACGTTGTATGGCAACGCTTAGCCTTTGGCCAAGGGCAAAAGTCAGCCCTTGGCTCACGGGAAGTGTCAACCAGCCTTTTGGAGATTTCACTAACTGGTAGAATGGATACTCGTCGCGCAATGCGCTGGCGGCGCGGTCAGTGAAGCGGAACGCCGTAGTAGGTACCTATCAGCTGTGCGCTCGCCCATTGATATTATTACGAATAGATTGTATCCATATTTTTCTAATTTCAAGTGGACCAAAAAAAAAAGCATTGATCAAATAATAGAAATATGTTCCATTACTGATTCTGAAACACTAAAAAAAATTTGCGCACTGTTTAAAAAGATATCCTGTATTTTCCAGGATGACTTAGCCAAGGAACGCAACAAAGTTCGCGAACTAGCCGGAGAGGGAGCTCGCCGTGCGATACAAGAGCGCAGCGCGGCAGAACAACGATACAACGCACACTTCGACGAGCTACAGCATGACCTCGCCGCGCAGTATGACAATGTGGCTAAGTTACAGGTAGGTATAGTCTACTGGCAAAATAAAACTATGTAATATAAGAAACCAAACTAGAATAACTGACGTGGGAAGGGCAGGACACAATTATGATTAGGAGCAGAAAAGACAAATGATTGAGGGACGTAACAGCGTGGTCCCTAAGACAACAGAAAAGAAAGAAAGGGAGACAGAGTCGTAGATGGGAGGACGACGTTAGAAGGCTATGAAATAATAATATTGAAATTAAAATTGAATAATAAATTGAGGCTTAAGCTGGAAGGAAGACAATCTGCACGTACCGGTGTCAGATAATTAAACTTGTAATTAATGTTAATTTCATGTAAGATTGTTATGACACCATAATATTGAGTTAAGACGTGATTTATGATAAAATAACTTCTTACGCGCATCATTTATTTATTAAACATCTATAACTCAGAAGTGTAGTTCTGTGGAGTAGCTCCATTCCTTGTGGGAATGGAGCTACTCCACAGAACGCAACGAAGTAACTGAAAAAACAAATACACACACCTTAAATCTTTGCGGGATTTAAGCTGTGCACGTACATTGGAAACGAGTCCTATAACAAACGCGAAGTATATTGATGGAGTACTTACGTAGCGTAATCTTCTATCAGTTGGACCTGGAGCGCCAACGTCGCGAAGAGAACGAGCTGAAGCGGGAGCTGTCCATGAAGAACGCGGCCATCGATGAGCTGAAGATGGAACTCAAGAACAAAACATGTATGTACATACTTCTTTTCCATACTAACACTGAAATGAATATAATTGACCACACACATTTCCATAGGTTTCTACTCTCTAATAAATCTGATGGTGAAAAATCATTATGATCTAACCCATATTTGACGAACGTCAAGAACTATAAAATTAAAGCAACTGTCGAAAAAATGTATCAAATCTAGTTGTTGACAATAAGTATTTACCTAGCTATGAATCTAGAATTCTAGAATAAGTAAGAACATAAGAACATGCATGGATTCATAATCCATTGAGATTTGGACAGAGAATCCAACTCCGTCAACATAGTTTTTGGACTTCAATAGAACTATAGAGGTATGAAGAACAGGGTGTAAAGTTCATAGATAGATAGATAGAATACTCTTTATTATGTACACCATAAAAATTACATATATAAATGTAGAACTGTTACATAGCGTGTCACAATGGGCGGTCTTATCGCTCAAAATCTATAGAAAAGGGAGGATCCTCCGACCAGACGGGTATCGTGTCTGGTGGGCAACTGCCCGACGGTCGATGTCGGGATGTTGTATATATGTTAGTCGCGCGGTAAACTCTGATTCCGCGATGCAGGATTTGTGACGTCAGGTCTTTGATGCATAGTTCGCATGTGGCGTTGTAGATGCCGCCACAGAACAAAGAAGATTTTTCACCACTACCTACCCTTAAATTCTGATTTTTTATCTCTCTAATCTAAGTTTATCTTACAGCATCTCTCCAAGCGGACTTGGCTCAAGCGCACGCAGAGAAGGCATCTTTGGAAGAGGAGCTGGCGAGCGCTCGCCTGGCCATCGAGAGGCACCAGCGCCAAGCCAAGCATGAGACTAACCGACTCAATTCTGAGGTAAGAATTATCTCAACCTCATAGCAATTGAGGTGGATTTATTTTGTTGTTATCTGAGAATTTACGAGAAATGCATTGTTCGTAATTTGTTATACATAGACTGATGTTAGTATTGATTAAGTTAGGATAGGTGCATTTATCGCATTGGGTTTTCCTGTAATGGTAGATGTAAGAAGATAAATAAATAAATAAATCTAACATTCAATAAATAGTCTCGAATATAAAAATTTACCTATAGAAGCAAACCTTCAGGTTCAGTCAAGTAATAATTATATAGATGAAGTAGAGTGTCGTATTATCTAAAGAAACTAATATATTTGTGTTATGATCATCACAAAGGCCATCGTCATGTTGGGTTCATACCTTCATTTAAGTTCACCTGCGTCCATCAGTGGACTGTGATTATAGGCTGATTAATTGATTGAAGTTCACTATATGTCGCAAGTCGCAACGAACTATTTACACTAGGTATTAAATTAAAAGACTGCAAACTAAATATAATATATAAAAACAAAAAAAAAAACAAAAAGGACACTTAATAGGCGTCGAAGTACTCGTCCGTATCGCTGTCATCCAGAAACGTGCCCAGAAGACTGGCAGCGTTGCCACGTTGAATGGCAATGCTAATTCTTTGGCCAAAGAAAGAGCCAGCCCTCTGGTCACGTGAAGTGTCGACCAGTCGGCGAAAAATTTCCTTAAAAAGGAGACGTGCACTCGGGCCCCATGACCCGAGTGTTTCGACTCCAAACGGCTCAAAACTGTAGTTACCCATAAGGTTACAGTATTAGTTCACTTATAGCTTACAAATATAAATTAAAAAAAAGTGTGTGTCTGTCAGCTCCGATGCACGACTGGATTTTACTCCTTAAGTATATATTATACATACATACTTACATGCGTCAGCTGTCGCGCAGCATACCCTGTACACGTCGGCTGTAATAAGTCTACAAATACATGATTTCAAAGTGAAAGCTGCGCAAGCTACGTTGCGCAGAACGCTTTTGAGTTAACGCTTGTATTAATTTCACTCCTCATATAGTGTCCATACCGGAGCCCATATTATGAAATTCGATTCTTAAGGACTAGGCTCCAAAAATTAACATTTTATCTTTCCCTTAATCATTCTCGAAACTTGTTGATTATTGGTAAATAGTTAAAGTATATATTTGCAATATTAAAACTGACTTTGTTCTTTATCCTACTTTTAGATCCAGTCTCTTCGTCAACGCTTGGATCGAGCTGATGCTGACCTGGTACATTCACGTCGAGAGAATCTACGTCTGTCAGAACAAATCTCAAACCTGGAGAAAGAGGTATATACTTATATTAAACGTTGTTCACTAGTCACAATCTTCCTAGCACTTTTAGAGCTTACATTTTGAAAAGTTGATGTGCCAAAGACCATTTCAAGAAAAATAGACGAAAAAGAAGCAATAAATTGTTCTGTTCGCAGCAAACGATGAAGAACCTAACACCAATATCGCCTGAGAAGATAAAGAAAGAAAAAGAGCTGTCAACCATGCTCGAGTCCATGGAGAACAAGCACGGTACGTACAAGTTACACTCTCCGTAGTTCACTCTCAAAGTTGGGTCTAAACAGTATTTAAATAATTTGGGAGATAGGCTCATTCAATGGGTAAACTATTGATGTTTTGAAAGATTCTTCACACTTAAAACGATTTGGAACAATACCTTCAAAACATTCATACTTTACCCTTTCATCTTTTGCGCTTGCATGTACTTCTATAGTGCTATGAAAGGGCTTGTATTCTTTCTTAACTCTCAATAGTTTATTCATCAGATTGTTTACAATGACCTCCCCATAGTAGTGAATACGTATTAGAGTTAAAGCTAGAACATTTGGTTCCGCAGCTAAAACGGTGGCTGGGTTGGAGTCCATGATACATTCACAAAACAGTCTGATGGAGAAACTCACCGGCGAATGTCGTTTGCTCACAGACAAGCTCGACGACGCAAATCGTAGGCACAAGTACGAACAATTTACAATCTAATAGCATGATTATTATCACTTTCCTTTATAACTTCACCTAACATTGCTGGCTCAAATATCGTTACCCATTTAAAAGTATTGTCTTAACGTCGTGCTGTGTTTTTATTGGTGGCAGGCAGTGCGCAGAGTCGCGGCCGTTCAGACGAACCAATCAGAACACAGCGCGACCGTTCGAGATCGCGAGACCGAGAGACTCGCCGTTCCAAGCGCCGCTCCGCAAAAGAGTCCGATTCGTCGAATAACTTCGTGCCAATTGTTGTTGGCCCGTTGACGACCAATCAGGATCTCACGAACATCAAAGGAGAGAAGATATACAACCTGCCGCTTATGATACAACAGCCCTTTTTACGGGAGAAAAAGGAGCCTATTAAAGTTGATATAAGTGTCAAGTTAGTACCAAAGCCTAGAAAGAAAGAGAAGAAGAAGCGAGGAGCGCACCTTGAAGAAATAGTAGTGCAAGCTGATGATAATAGAGGCGTAAAGAATAGTTTTAGTATGGAAGTCTCTGACGGCGATATACAAGTCCTGAAAGAGACTGTAGAGTTTATTGAAGATAAAACTAGTGCTGCAGAGGAAGTAGATGCTAAAGACAGTCAAAGCGTAGAAGAAAATGCCCAAGTACAAGATCAGCAAGATCTGAATTCAGAACAACCAATGTCGACAGATCTAAATAATGTTGAACTTTCTGAAGTTCTACAGGAAACTAAGAATGATACACCACTGGAAGGTACTGAGAATCAAGGAGAAGCAGTATCAGATACTATTAATACAGAAACTGAAGAAGCAAAAGAGGTAGAGACTCTACAAGAACGAGATGAACAACAGAAAGATGAGGAAGCTACTTAAAATGCTTTTAATGGGCATTTTCAAATTGACTGAGTAAAGGAATTGATACGAGCAAAGCTAATGATGTATACAAGTAGAGTTTGAGTAGTAGTTTAGGTTAAGGTAGTTAAAGGAATAGCACTGGTAGTCGTTAAAATAAAGCAGTTCGTTAAAGATTATTCTACAGTCGTAAAATTTCTGAACAGTGGTGAAATTTCCTATAGTATTTGAGGTCATCTCTAAAAGTATGCTAAAACGAAATTGATAAAAATATGATCTAAATAATTATTGTTCTCTGTTGTTGACTACCAGTGTTCAATATTAAATTCTTGTTGTTGTAAACGCTCGTGCAATGTAGTGTGATATTTGTTGGCTTGTTATATTACTTTATTAGCGTTTTATTCAGAGTTATCAATGTTTGTCTCTCGGTGTTGTGAGTCAGTACAAAATTTCAATAACTTTTAATGGGTAACGATTATATAAGTATGTGCAATAAATAGTTGTTAAAAATCTATTTTATATTAATTTAATTCAGTTTTAGTTCATTAGACTTGAAATCATTCTATTATTCAGCTTTAGAAATTATTTTATCTTTAATTAGTAATGATTTCCAGTCTTAGTATTGCAAATCCACAATACCAATATAGAATCATTCGTAAATTCATAGTCTCATCTAGTCTCACCATATTCACTCACAAATTTCCATTTCAGAGCAGAAAGAACACAATTGCTTTGCAGGAACGTTGAATTAATGGGAAAGCTTAGAAACTTATGGGGTTCCCATAAGAAATATTGCACCACAATCACTCCTTTGAGAAGTTATACACCTTTGAGTGGGTATCCGCATAGTCGGACCTCTTACGACTTAGACCGCACGTATTATACATCGACCCCTAATTATTATAGACATAGATTTAGAAGAGATAGTCTTCTGAGTGACTCCTCAAGGGACGATGTTGGTGGCTTGACGAGGAATCTTAGTGATCTTTCCATTGATCGGATTGATGATTCTGATGATGATCCAGTGAAGGTAAGTGATGATGAAAGTAGATATAGTGATGATTATTTTATAGTACTCATGTAGGTATAAGCATGCATGCATGGGTAATTGTAGTTTTAGTTTAGAAGACTAATATAAAAGCTCTAAAGTAATTTCATGTTATTCAATTCGATCCAACAGAAATCTAAGTAATCAATAAACAGATAAATATTTTTGCTCAAGTATCCATATATTATGTTCATATTTAAAAGTTAAATATATTTTTCCTTGAAAATCTGTAAGTCCATTATTGAAAGTAAAAAAAAAACTATTAAAAAGAAATTGTAATATATATATAACCTGCATGGTGTTTGCTATATGCCTCACTTTGTTTGTTTGTGTGTGCTCACGAATGGCGTGCTCAGGCAAGAAATGGCCACTCTCCAGCGTCAAGTAAACGGCCTGTCGCGCTCCATGCAGACCCCACTCAACACGCCTAGCACTTTTGAAGGTAAGTCAAAACATATAAACACTACCGCGGCAGGTAAATATTACGAGAATACAAATGGACCCGTATATTATGACGTGTTAGAGCCAAATTTGTTTTTATTTTTTGAGTTATATCTTTATAACTTCGTCCTTTTTCTTAAAACGACCGTTTTAAACATACATTATTGATTGTGGTTTTCCCTATCATGGCACTATATAGTAGAATTTCACCTCATTTACAGCGGCAGAGATAAAACTCTTAATTACGAATCTACATTGATGTTTTACTAATCTAACCTTCGTTTCAGCACATCCCCCGCACCCGACCACTACCGACAGAAATGTACCACATCCCCCGTCCGACAGCGGACGAGACTATACCGGAGCTAAGTCCCCCGGACACACCGCACACGGACCGGACGCACCAATCACAGCAGTCCAACGAGATGACACCTACCAAACTGCAGGAATAACTGACCAACCAGAACACGACATAGACGACCAAGAAATCGAGGAAGATGAAAATATTACTGAAGATGTTATACCTATCGAAACAGATTATCAAGGAACTGAACATTTTGATGAACAAGAAGAACCAGTTAAGCTAGAAATGGAACAGGTACTTAAAGAGGAAGCAGAAAAACCCATGGAAGTCGAACATCCAGAAGAATTTGACCCCCAATATCAATATGATCAGAATTACGAACAGCCAGCAGTGACTACTGATGATCAATACCAAAATTATGAACAACAACCATATACTGAGCAGCAATATGAGAATTATGAGCAGTATCCTCAACAGGCAGCTGATCCAGCCGCGCAATATGATCAACAGTACGAAAATTACGCAACAGATGCTAATTACCCAGCTGATCAGAATTACGATGCGACTCAATACGCTCAGGAATTACCAAGTGAAACTGCGCTAAGTGATAGTAAAAACCCACAAGAACAGAGTTACGATACTGCTCAGTACGCCCAAGAATATCAAGGTGATCTAAATGCGCAGATCCCAAATGAAAAAGTTCCCGCAAGTCAAAAACAACAAGATAAACTACCTAGTCAAAGTTAACAATTTTATTAGATTTAAGTTGTATTTGTTCGTGCAATATTTTGTTATTGAAATAGCTTTTTTGTTTTATGTATTTGTGCTAGTTTTAATTGTAGATAAAGAAGCTTTTGATGTTAGAGATGTTATAGTTAAATATAAAATCGATTAAAGCTGGGTTAAGGAACTTAAATTGGCTATTGCAGAACTTGTTAAAAGGGTAATGACAGTTGAGGTTGATTAATTCTGGTGAATGGAGGATAGTTTTGAAGCAACTAACAAACAAATACAATTTGATTAGTTATATTAATAAACAGACATTGTTAAAGAAAATCTGGTAAGGAAGATTGGGGAATTAGAGATTATTAAAATCGAAATCTTTATAAAATAGTCAAATTATGAAACGGACACTGGTGATGATTTACTATTTTCTTTCTCTCCTCCTTTTTTATTCTTTTAAACTCAAGTCATCTTTGAGAATATACGTATACTTAGTCTAGAAATCAACACACACAATCAACCATATACATATGTATACACTATCATAAGTTTAAAAAATAATTACCAAATCCTATAACACTAACTCTAGTTGGATCTTTCAATCCATGTTGAATGCCCTTAAAAAGCTAGTTAGTTAGTTGCTAGAAAATTCTCTAAAATATTCCCATTAAACATTGAATGTCCACCGAGTAAAACACCATTAAATTAAATTACTTTTGCTCAATATAATGTTTATAGATCATTTCCTTGTTTTATTTTAACACCGTCCATGTTTTACGTAAGTGTTGTGTACTTCATGCTAATTTGAATTTAGTTACTGCGCGGAAACATTGAGAGCCAGAAGCGAAAGATGGGCCTACGTCGCTATTGTAGACAAGGAAATAATATTATATTTGAGCAATACGCAATTAAAAGACAAACATATAAAATATACAGTACAAATAACTGACAATTTTCTTCCAACATTTGCGGATATTTAAGAAGGAAAAGCAAGAAAAGAGCTAGAAGTAAGTATTTAATTTATCAATTCAAGCTACGACCAACCGTTTTCGAAACTAACATACTAAACTACTAATATTTTCTACAATATATTATAAAATAACTAATAGCTACTTCCTCAATCATGATAACAAAAATATATATTTAAATAGCCAACAATACAATTTAATAGCGACACCTTTCAGCAAATATCAATTTTGGATTTTATCGGAAAACACTAATTAGTGTTTAGTTAGGATTTGGCACAGCTACAAGGCTGTGTTCAATCGGCAGCAGTGTGCACAATGAGTAATAACTTCTTTTATATTTTAATAATTTGTGCTTTTACTGAGATTTTAACGGTAAGTCACTTTGCTTCTAACCAAAGAACATTGTAATAAATACAATTCTGAAATGATTATGATGATCATAGAAGATTCTCTGAAAGTCATAGACAAAAAGTCCACGGATAGTGAAGGTCATAAAGGTTTTCAAGATATGACATTCTCTACGGCACAGCATGCAATCATGCTCTCATAACTGATCGATGGCATCGAAGCTATTAGAGGAGACCAAGAAAACGATGAATGAAGATATGTGAAAGGTGACTTATGATCTTTCATACAATCTATTTATCGTTTTCTTAAAAGTTACCTATAACTAGAAAGGGGGAGTTTACTGAGATGACGGCTGATAGAAATGTATCGAAGAAGAAGACATGTTACGTCGACACAAATAAATATGGATATGGTCTGGAGCTGATGTAATGTAATGTAATGGAAACTCGATTTAGCTGTCCGCGTTTTCAAGGCTTATTTATAGTAGAGGTCTATGCTTTGGGCTCGTTATACACATCACCATTCCATAGACGATTTATTTTCTTTATACATAAAAAAAATCTGTGACGTAAGATGGTGCTGAATCAAAGTAAAAGTAAAGATAGTCACAAGTACTTACAAAAATACAGTAAACTAATTAGGAATCAAGATTATATGAAACAATTTATTTTTTTACAATCAGTTACCAATTACATGTTCACAGAAAAATGAGGAAAAGAAACCAGCTGGGAAAACAGCCGTCAAGCACACAAGAGAATTTTATGAAGAGGAAGCAAAGAAAGATATACAAAACATACTATCGAGTCTTAAGAACCACAATTTTAGTGAAGAAGATGAGGATAATACTGAGCCGCTAAAAGTAAATGCACCACAAAACCACAAAATAATGGAAAAAATTGATGAAATTTTGAAAAACAAAACATCTAAAAAGGTTAAACCGAAAAATTTAAGATCCACTGCTCAGATTACGGCTGAGAATTTCAGACATGGTACCATTGGTACCCACACGCAAAATTCACCCTTAAATATCAGGAACCCTGTTAAAAGCAGCTCAAATCTGCATAATTCTGATGCTTATAATAATCAATTTTTACAACTAATGAATATATTAACGCCTCTGAACAGCGGTTCAGTAAAAAGTAGAATTAGTGGAGGTCATAACGTAAACAATATATTACGAACTAGAGTGAACTATGTGAACATAAAACCTGAGGCTTATCCTGTATTATTAGCTAAAGACAAATACGGTAGTAGAGAAATGTCCTCTGAAGGGGATATACAAATTAGTGATCAATATTATGCGAACGATGAAGATGAATTGACTAATCTGGCGAATAAAGTAGACACAGAGCACAAATATCAATCCGCTATAAGGACTACTATACCGTTGACAGAAAACTTTGGTTTGGAAGAACTTTTGAACCAATTACAAATTGAGCGTGGTGAAGTTATATCAACAAGAAAAGAACCTGACAGTAATGTCAGATTACATGATTTTTTGAATAATTTTGACTCACAATCAGGTAATCACCTGAGACCTGGAAATAGAGTAGAACATGCTCATAATCATTTGGATGAACTTGACGATAACATAGATTCAAAGGATAGAGCCAACAGCAAAACCATATTTCTAAGAAGTGACGTTATCGACAACGTAAATCCGAATGCTAATGAACGATTAGATGAATTTATGAAATATTTGGACATTGGCAAAAACTTGAGACCAGTAAGTACTAGCATAAATAAACCTTCTTACTTTTTGATAAATATAATAGAAACAGAGCATTTATCAGATTTTAGAATCTTGGTTATTACCATGGTTTATAAAGCACTTTTAATATAATTAACCGATTTAAATTAATCAACAATAACTGATCAAACTCAGTGCAAAGTAGTCGAGTTTAAGTAAGTACTTTTAAAATATTACTTAATAACAAAAACTGAGTTTAATGATTAATCCATACTAATATTATAAATGTGAAAGTAACTCTGTCTGTCTGTCTGTCTGTCTGTCTGTATGTTACCTTTTCACGCCTAAACCGCTGATCCGATCGTCATGAAATTTGGCAGAGATATAGCCTGGGATATGGAGAAGGACATGGGCTACTTTTTTACGCGATAACCAACATCCACACGGGCGGAGCCGCGGGCAAAAGCTAGTACTATAAATGTGAAAGTAACTGTCTGTCTGTATGTTACGTTTTCACGCCTAAGCCGCTAAACCGATCGTCATGTTTGGCAGAGATATAGCCTGGGATATGGAGAAGGACATAGGCTACTTTTTTTTACGCGATAACCGACATCCAGGCGGGCGAAGCCGCGAGCAAAAGCTAGTTATTTATAAATATTTTACAGCAACCAGTTTTCCACAGACTGATGAGTGTCATCAGTATTTTGTAATAAAACATAGATTTCTTCCATAGATGGAATGGATAGTTCCGAATTATCATTGACTGAAAAGGTGTGTGGAAATAAGTTGGCATGGTATGGGCATGTGATGCGGAGGAATGAGGGAAATGTCGCCAGAAAAGTTTTGAATATGAATGTGGATGGCTATACGAGTAGGGGGAGACTAAAGAAACGTTGGATGGACTTTGTGAAAGATGATAATGGCTAGAAAGGGAGTGACTACCGTGATGACCGACTAATAGAGAAGTATGGAAGAAAAAGAGATGTTGTGCCGACCGCAAATAAATTGGGATAAGGGCAGGAGAATGATGATAATGGTTCTGAATTATAACGGCTAGCTTTCGATCACTTCCTATGAACTCCGAAAAGTCATCTGTGACTACTATAAAAGCTACCAAGTCTTCAATGTATGACTGACTATATTATGACAGTTTTTTTTTTAAGGATTGGCCTAAATGTCACTATTTATTTAACAATTTATGTACACATCTAAACAGACAAGAAGAAAGGAACAGAAAAATATGTGCAAAGGTGATGCTTATTTCAAATGAAATCTCTTCTAGCATACCTGCGATATGAAAGTAGATATAGAGATGTAGACAACGTCTGTAAGAGTAGAACCGAAAAAAATATACATAAAATCAAAATAGCTATACACTTATATAAATACTTATAAGAGAATATACTTACATACATACTTCTAAAATAAATATCACTCAAATATATACCTAGAACTGCAATTTAATGGAAATTAATAAATGCATAATAATATGCAACTATGACGATGTGGAAAGATAGTGATCTTTTAATCTTCTTTTAAAGGCTGCAACAGTAATGAGGGAATCATGTGTCACAAGTTTTGTATTGTATTTATTCCTTCTCAGGTTAGCCAAGGTGACCGCAGAGGTCGACAAAGAAGATCCACAAGCACACAAGCAGGTTACACCCAAGACCCTGACACTTGTAAAATTTACAATGATAACCTCGTAAAACTCTGGTCTATCCTGTCAACACGAATTAACGTCACAGAACAGCCCAACGATAGGGCCCTACATAACATAGCCATGATTATACAAGCATACTTAGAACATCAAAACGCAAAACAACCACCCCAAACATACAAAGCGAAACACGAAGGACCTAGTGACAAAATAAGTGAAGTTATGCTCAAAATTAGGACACTGTTAGAAGCTGAAGGTAGTGCAGAAAAAATAACTAAAATTATCATAGAGAACCTCAAACCAGATTATACGGACGCCGAAACTGAAGACTGTCAAGAGGTTAATGAGGAATATCTTGGTTTATCAGTTGATTTGCTGTATACAAACTATTTGGAGAACAATAACTGTTTAGTTGAAGACGACAGTATGGCAAGAAAAAATAATCTAAGTCTGAGGGAAAAAAAGATTAAAACTGGGAAAGCCCTATCTAGTAACGAGCACATGAAACTCCCACTGACAACCAGTGATCTAAAACCAGAATTTCAAACGTTGCTCATTGAAAACGAGTTGTATAATGACTTCCATAAAGGAAAAATGCCAAAACAAAAACCAACTAACAAGTACAGAAGAGTTTTCAAGCCAAGTAGGAATAAAAGATCTCGTCCTGCATACAGATCAGGAAATCAGAATGAAAGGGAGAATCTGCAAACACTGTCAAAAGCAGCACCAAAATCATCCAGTAAGAAATTAAAGAAAAGTTCCCTTAAATCTAATTTGGTGAGAGGCAAATGTGAAAAGTACCTTACTCGCAAACTTATAATTTCATTGCGACCAGTCATGGAAAGATTTATAGGACTTCTTGAATGTCAACTCGATCATACCATGCGATCTCTCAGTCTTGGTAAACACCCAAAGAATCCTTACTATGTGTATGCTTCAAAATTCTATTCTAATGAAGACAGTCTCAGGAAGATATCGCCTAGGTTACTGGCTAAAAACACAGGACGAATAAGCAATCAATCGCATAAAAAGCTACGCACAAAATGTCATGATTGTTCAGTTGAACGTGATCGAGATGTTCATGAGCGGGGTGATAAAACTGACTCCGCGTGGGTTAGGAAATATAGTATTGATGAAATCAAAAGTATTAACTCTGGGACGCCTGCAGTTTCCCGTGATACAGATGTCCGAGAATCTGATATTAAAAACAATAAACAGTATGACAACAACGACTATCTTACGACCTACAATGAATATTTCCAGTCAACGCCACTATATGATGACTATGATGGAATTGACAAAACACACCAAGTAACTAATTTGAATGGATTTCCAAGTTTAATAAACCCATTGATTTCTCTTAATGATAAAAAAAATACAAGAATTAAGTCAACAAACCAAAAGTTGTCTTCATCTGATAAAGAACAAGATAAGGAAGAAGACAAAAACGATAAATATGCATTTTTAGAAGAGAGTTTTTCGGAAGAATCTAACCATGCGTTCAACTTTGATCAACAACTAGGATCAGATATTATAGAGGAGCCATTGTTAGATTTTATAAAATTAAGAAACGACGATCAGTTAATCGAAGATAAAAGCAAAGTACACGTAAAAGGTTTTGAGAGCATTACAGAGTTCCTTAAAAAAGCCCGTGATGCATCACTGCAGACACCAAAGTTTGCAGTACCTTTTGCTGTAGACACTAACAAAGGGTATGTAGAACTCACACATCTTATAAAATATCCCAAAATGCTCGTGTATCGTCCACAGTTCCTAGTTAAAAACACTATGCCATACGATGACTTTCTAAAAACCATCAATAAAATTAATATGACCAATGACCACGTACGACTAATGAAAATTGTAAGATACTTGCCCGACAGTTCTGTTCAAGTTCTATTCGAAACTGAAGACTTTGAGGCGCCATTAGAGGTTCGAAATCTTAATGATAATAAGAATATCTTAAAAAGGGGTGGTTCGCCAGACCCTATAGTAAATCACCAACTCGAAAGCAGAATGGAAACGGATAGCGAAGATACAAATGCTGACTTGACGGACGAAGATAGTGAAGATTTAATTCCTATTTCAAGCAATGAAACTAGCAGAAAAGTTGTAGACACGTTCGTTAAACCAGACAGTTTTAGCAGTGAAGAGGATTCATCCTCAGATTTTAATCCAGATTCGGAAACATTAAAAGCCAAAGAGGAACAGTCCCCAAACATGTATTTCGATAACGATTCAGACACAAACTTAACTTTAAATTCCAAACCAAACTCCTCAGAATCAAGTTCAAGTTTAGATTCCGGTCAAGATGTAGGTTCAGCCGTAGGGTCGGCTGTAGGCTCACAAATAGGATCAGGCATGCAACTGGGATCAGACACAGCTTTGAATTCGGGTTTTGAATTGAATTCAAACTCGTCGCAGTTAAGCTCATTATCTAGCAAGTTGTTACCTTCCCATTCAAATACGCAGTCCACTTCAAACCCAAGTTTGAACTCACAAACACACATTAATTCTCACTCTGACTCAACACTGCCATACACTGACAGTAGCAATGGGGAAGATGGAAGCAACTTCTCTTCTTCAAATAAGTTTATTGTCCTGCAATGGTGGAAAAAGTGGATGAACATATTCAAGGGGAAAATTAAGGTAAAATAATTTATATCAACAGAAATCAACTTGTTAGGAAAGGAACCTTAAGGTCATGAATCATGATAAAAGTGGAAAGCGAAGGGTCCCTGTTATGTACGTAAACTATATACGTATACTATACTCTGCTCCTACAGATCTTGGTCGCGAAAGGCGTAGATGAATGGGATGTGTCTGGAATGCGTGAAACTAATTATTTTTGTTTATTTCTAGCAAATTTTCGGGGAGATGGCTTCTCTTAGGGACGAGGTTGACCACATAGTCAAACTATAAACTACTCATCGGTCAGAACTTCACATTATCTACGTCATTTACGGGATACAGGATAATATTTTAGTAAAGATCGAATATAATTTCGAGATCATACATTGTTTTTGTACCTACTGGGCATATTGTTGTGTTAACCTACCTATACCAACATAAACCATTTTCCTTGAAATTATACTCTTTGCCTACACTAATAGTATCAGAAAACCGCATCACTCATTTGTAGTAGGTACCTCCGCGGTCTCGGACATCGAACCAGCGTAAGGTCTTTTTTTTTATGCAGCGCTCGGCTGCTATAGTAACGCTTACCTACGCTCACCAACCAATAGCATCGCAGCATCAGATTTTTTGCTGAGCCCCTTGTTTTTGTAAATTAAATAAAAACCAGCCGAGGTGGTCAGACATCTGTGATCATTGTAACGGAGCCTGAGAAGAGAGAAATGTATTTAAACAAAGTTTTTTTTTTATTGCGCGTCGCAAAAAGGGGCGGTAAACAGATGTATGTAGTCATCTGTGGATATTGTTTTCAAGGTGGTTAGATTTTCGTGTCCGTGCTAGTTCCATTTTGCTGTTAGGTATAGGTTAGTGCTCGCAAGTGAGAATGCCAACTGTGAAGTTCTTGTGCTCGAAATGGGGTTAGGTTAAGCCGTGAGAATTTCAGTGGCAGTCCCGGGGTACAACCTACAGACAGCAACCGAGTTTGAGAGTCGATTAATCATAATAAATTTACTTATTTTTATTTTATTTATTTATTTATGTTTTAATTCATGGTTAGGCTACAATTGTTTACACATTAAATTTCATTGTAAAGTACACGATTTACACTAACAAGAGCAACAATTAGTTACAGGTGAACACCACGTGCACTATATGTTAAGAATTATACATTTTTATGACTGCAATTTATTAATTGAGAATAATATATGAATGTATTGTAAATTACATTATGTATGAAATAGATAGGAGTAATGTTTGATTATTTGTGTGTTTTTGGTTTTTAAGGTTATGACCTAATAAATATTAGATGCCCATACAGTTTATTTTTTGTTTCAGTTTAGTTTGTTTTTATTTAAGCATGTTTTTATTGATGAATACTCCAATAGATAATAATTATTTTCTTTTTTGGTAGTAAATTTTTATTAATCTCTCAAATACATTGCAAACTATAGTTCTGTATAATTTAGCAGCATTTTTTCAATTTTGTAAATGTGAATACCATGGAGTCGTTCACTATGTTATTATGATTTATGTTGACTTGAAAGAGCATGGCAGTAGAGAGTATGTCATGCTCACTTAAATGTTTCACTGATGGTGGCGCGTGTGTTGGATCATTCGGTTCCCTACAAAATGGTTGAGCTGGATGGTGCTGATCCATGCGTCATGTTCGTGAACGGGTGCCGTCAGTTGGGACTGGTCATCTCTTGACTGCCAGGGCTTATTTTTAATTTGTAATTTTATATTTTGAATTGTTTTATTAGTTTTTACATTGTCTCACATATAGAAGCAACAAGAATAATGTACCCAGGATTATGTAATATCTTGATTTAAAAGAGTGTCCTTGGAGTTTCTTGTCCATTCTTCTCCATAGTGATCTACGTATTGGAATGGGCATCTAGCTTCAACTTGCCGACTCTGACTAACTGACCGTCTCTTTGACAATTCAAAAGTGCCTGTAAATGGTTTAATTGAAATAAATGCTTTGAGTTTGAGTTTGAGTTTGATTTATTTATTTTGGTATCCCAACAGTTATAGCAGTAGGTACATAGAAAGAATTAAAACAGCAGAATAACATGATAAAAGTACTGGTTTGTATGTATTATAGGCATATCCCGAGCATTCACTACTTAGGTAAGTATATAAAACAACAACGTAATTATCAAAAAAAAAAAAAAAAATATACTTAAAAATATAAAATAGAATTAGAAAACAAAATTCAACATGTGGGTATTTGAACATGAATTTACAAAAAATATTTATTGGTTAGTATACCTATCCACTCCTGATTTTAGATGATCAGTCTCCGAGATATCAGAGACTCATCATCTAAAATCGGTTTCTGATGATTTACAAAAACTGTTGTTATGTCTACACATTCGGATTATGACATGATTTGCGGAAAGGGATAATAATATGAAACAAGTTGAAACAACTTAGTGATGTCTGGGACAGTTCTGTAAACGAGTGCAAGAAATTTACCTTTTTATCGCACGTAGGTAGAGGACGAGTGTCTGATATAAAAGCAATCTGCGATCTCTATTTATAATAAAAAAGACGTGTGGCACTCGGGGACTGCCGCGGTAAAGCTATTGCATAGCATTTTTATCAACTTATGCAATTATAATTATTTGTTTATTTTATTTATGCAGTATTTCTTTTTCTTTGATTTTTTTTTTTTTTTCGTTACGGAATTTCTGGATTCGGTCCCCGCGCTCAAGGCCCGCGATAGAAGCTATGCAATAGCTTAAAAACAAAATAAATAAGTGCTGAACGTCGTAAAAGTGTATAACTACGTAAACAAAGTCAAATACTATTCAAATATAAGCATAATAACAACTTTAAAATAGACGAAAGTGTTGAACCTAAAGTAATTTTAAATAAAAAAAGAGTGACAAACTGTTTTGACAGCGAAAAAATTCCATGTACATGAGTCATTTCCAACCGTCTAGTCAAGTTTAAAAATTGTTCAACTGGAATGGTATCAACTATTTGGCAAGCTTTAATTAAGTCATTGTAGCCTTGCGGTGCAACAGGGAAACTGAATGTACTCGTAATCGACTGGTCGAGAGTTCAAACCCCACTATCAACAATCACTTTTTGTGAAGATCATAATTTTATAAACTAATATTTATAAGAATAAAATACGCAGTACACAGAAAAAAGAACTGCCAGAAATTATTAGATCACTAGAGGGTACTGGTGTAGTAAAACCGTCGGAGTGGGGAGCGTGAGGTTTTTTCGTTACGGAATTTCTGGATTCGGTCCCCGCGCTCAAGGCCCGCGATAGAAGCTATGCAATAGCTTAAAAATCTAATAAATTATATAATTAATAATAAATTATTAATAAATTTTATATATAATAGGCGACGGCCTAGGGCGCTACAGTATTTTTTTTATATTACACTAATATTATAAAGGCGAAAGTTTGTGTGTGTAGGTATGTTTGTCTCTTCTTCACGCTCAAACGGCTGCACCAATTTTAATAACATTTGGTATGGACGTAGCTGACACCCTGGATTTACACATAGGCTACTTTTTATCCCGAAAGAATGTAGTGTTCGCGGGTAACACCGCGGGGCGCAGCTAGTACGTAATAAATAAGAGCTCAATTTTTTTTATAAACAATTACATGTTGTATCTGTTTAACTGCTTACATTATTGTTTAATTTGTCACGAATTTTCTTAAAAGGGCGCCCTTCCAGTCTTTCGCCTAGGGCGCGAGGAATTCTTGGGGTTGAACTACACTATAATACATCATAATTATTTTTTTTGGTGATTAATTATTAACAAATCTTATTTTTTTTCTATAAGTAGGTAACAAAAATTCTTTAAATTTAAACTAAAAATATACCTATATACATTGATGTATTAAAAGCATAGATACGGGACTAATGCCCAAATACTCAAACGTTACTTAACTTTAAGACGTTCTTATAAGTGTTTCTGTCGCTACAAAACAGTTTAAAGTGACAGAGACAGCATGAGACTTAACGGCGACTTAAAATTGAATTGCGTTTGAGTATTCAGCAGTAAGTAACAGCGCCTGGTCCTATCAAAGTGAGAGATTGCCCCTAGTTGGCACTCAGTCGCGCACGGGATATCGTTGATCAAACAGCTCCATAATTACAGTTTTTTTTTGTGATAAAATGACTTCTTGTGCAGCTAAACAGTGTTGTAATAATACAAGAAAGAAAAATAAGACACACGGGATTACTTACCACTCGTAAGTACAGCCAAAAATGCTAATTTGTTGAAAGTTATAATAATATTCGTTTGCTTCGCCATGTTTGTTCTGCCACATGCAATGTCATTCATAATCGTAAACATTCGGCCAACATTCGGCAGCTAACGCGATTTCGCTCGCACGACAGCGACGTCTCATAACTCTGTTCTTGTCTATCGGTAACTGTAGGTTTGCGACTGTGATCACACTTATCACAGATGTGTGAGTTTTGGTGCATGTAATCGTGCGCCGAGTCCAAGTTTACTGATTGCGATGTTAGCGCGTAACATATCTTCCTCCTTTTAATATATCAATGCCTATAAAAGGTTTTTTTATGTTGCAGAATTTCTTGTAAACTACTAAAGCAATTTTCTATCAGTCATCTACGCAGTTTAGTTTTATATGGAAGCTCACCTATCATCTTTGGTAATTTATTAAAAATGGTACCTACCTATATACCTAATGCACATATGATAAACATTCTTTTTAATTAGAGTTATATTACAAAAAGGAACTAAAAAAAAATTGTTGCATCGCTTGGTCTCTGTTTGGTGTAATTGTCACCTTTGTATCTAAAGAATTCAATAAGTTTCCTCACAAAAACCGATACCTCAAACAAAAATACATGCCAAATTTTTAATTAAGTTAATGGTGCCGATTCCCTTGTTCACAAACTAAACTAAATTTAAGTTCAGTGCATCTTTTCTTTCTATTTTATTAAGACTGCGCCAAGCGCACAGTGGCGCCCTCATCGTTTGTTCGGTGATTTCTTTTATTTTAGAATGAAAATGCAGAAATTAACCACGTTAAGTTGTGCTCCACAACACTACGTTATTATTACTACAAGCAGTAGTTTTAAATTGTTATGTTTTATTGTAATCATTAAAACGGAGCTTAGTGGCCACTATTTTCCGTTTTAATGATTACACTAAAACATAACAATTTAAAACTACTGTTTTTAGTAATAATAACGTATAGTCTTGTGAAGCACAACTTAACGTGCTTATTTTCTGCATTTTCATTCTAAAATAAAAGAAATCACCGAAAAAACTATGAGGGCGCCACTGTGCGCTCGGTGCAGTCTTAAGAAAAGGACAGAAGATAAATTTTAGTTTAGTCCTGTCAAATTAATCAGCGCTTGACGTAAATGGACGTAATTTTAGTCGACAAGTTTTTAATCACGGCTAAACTTTTAAACGCTGATTAATTTGACAGGACTAAATTAAAATTGATCTTTTCTTAATGAAATAGAAAGAAAAAGATGCACTGAACTTAAATTTAGTTTAGTTTGTGAACAAGGGAATCGGCACCAACATTGATGTAATATAGACTAAAACATAATATTCGGTTGAAAACTTGACAAGTTGACAATGACATTTGGTGGTTTCCGTCTCCTTTAGGAGTATATGTATTCTGTGGTTTCCGTTCCGTGGTTTGTTTGTCAGCAAAGTTTCCAAAAAATACAATTTTTCTAAGCAAAAAACAGACTGCATTTAACAATTAAGCAAAGAAGCTAATTTAAAACTACACCACACACATTTAGCGTGTTGTGTGTATTTGTCATTGGAAACTTTTAAGGTTATAATTATTGTATTGCAAAAACAAACATAACAAAATGGTTTGTGAGAAATGTGAAAAGAAATTAGGCCGTGTCATCACACCAGACCCTTGGAAAACAGGAGCTAGGAATACCGTGGAGTCTGGCGGGAGGAAAGTTGGTGAAAATAAAGCACTTACCGCGAAAAAAGGACGATTCAACCCGTATACGAGCAAGTTTCAGGAATGCAGGCAAGTTGTGTAAACATAGTTTAAAATTATTATCAACCAACTAAAATGACAAGATCTTTGATTATTATGTCGCCAAAGTCACTGTCCTAGAGCCAGTAAGTTAGGGTGGGTCAAACTGTTCCCATTACCCATTGGTAATATTGAGGATGCACGATTTTTTCAAATCAGTCTCATTATACCCATTGACTTAAGAAACGATGAATGGAAATAGTGAGATTCATGTCCTCCTACAAATTGTCTCTGTATTCCCATTTAGAGTGATTTTAAAACGCCTGGTGATAAATTAAAATCAACGATATCCTACAGAAAATGGCTAACAAGACAATGAAACTTTATCTAAAAACAAATAACTGTCAAAGCAGGGTGTAACAAATAGAAGTCGAGAATTATTGAAATATAGTTGTGTATAGTCGCAGTATAAAAACGCAATAGGAATAGTGATACAAGTAGTATCAGTATTACTGTCAATGGGAAAGCTCAACGGGAACAGTGAGACCCACCCGTAAGTTAATATGTTGACTGTCCAAGCAAAATTTACTATGATGTACCATGAGACGTCCGTTTTTTTTTTCAGGTGTTATAATTTCCTTGTATCCTTGTCTATGGGTCGTTCTCAGGACACTCTGGATTATTTGGTAATGAGATATGTAGTATGGTAGAGTTAATTTAAAACATTAGTAGTACTCTAGATTTGATATTTCATGTTAGTTATGCCTAAATGTAAAAAAAAAAGTTGCCACCGAAGTCAACCAAATAATGAGTGTCCTGAGAATGACCCCTATATGTCCGCCAAAATTTTTTATTTTTACTTTGCCTACCAAAATTGATAAATGCTCACCAAATTGTTTCCCTGTGTTAACCCTTGTTAACCTGTGTTTCGCCTTGCATAATGTGTGTAAATGCATTTACACACATGCAAACGACAAATGACAACCCAGCATCCTATAGAAGTTTCTAGAAGTCTGCGCAAACGAGGCATGCCCTCTTTAGTTTTTCACTTCATCTTATTTTCTTGACAAGAAGAATGTCACTTTATTATTTTTACGAATTCCTATAATATTAGCTTAATTAAATTATGTTCTTTTTTGTTGGGGAACCATAAGTACCTTTATTTTCATCAATGGTGCTCGTTGTGGGGTTACCCACAACGAGCACCATTGCCTTTACACCCTGAAATAGTAACATTAATACTTACCCAAAATAAGTTAGTGACAGAAACGAATTGCTGCAAAACCGACTCCACATAGTCTTGTCTGCCCTACCCCTAGAGCGTAATTTAAACTATTAACTACTGAGAGAGTTTATTAACTCTCTCAGTTGTTACCCCCCTTACTTAGCCACACTAACTATCTACAATTCATACGAAATCCTATTACCTTTTCCAGAATATGCAGAACAAAAGTGCATCAAGTTGGATCCCACTATTGTCAAGCGTGTGCCTACAAGAAAGGAATCTGTGCGATGTGCGGAAAGAAGATATTAGACACTAAGAACTATAGACAGAGCTCCACATAATATAGTTTTTAATTATATGTAACTTTTTTTAAATGATACATTAAGGGAATATTCACAAAAGGTTTTCTATAAATTTTCTTGTACTTAAATTCCATGTCTGAAGAATCGTATAACCTGAATTTTCGTTGTAGATATTTCAATAAAATTATAATTTAACAATTATTGTTTGATTAACACTTAATCAAACAATAATTCTTTAGTGGTGACATATAAAGTTAAACCTTCTAAATACAGATTAATGAATTACTAGTTCCCTTAAGTAAGTGATTGCGTAAGAATTTAACCTGAACGGTATGTCATCAGAACTCATCAGATTCTTTTGAAACAGACTTTAGTATTGTGGCTGTTGTACATATTGAAGACCAATTGCCCTATATTATTTACTATTATTGCCTAATTGGCCTATTGTTGTAGATATTGTTTGTATTGATTCAATCCCGGGCCCATGAGTCAAGGGCCCGGAAATACTTGTACAGTGGCCAGCACATCAAGCTACACGAAACCACAGATCAATACAGATGGGACACTTCGCAGTTTAGCTATGAAGCTACAAGTACGCGGCGGGCCCATCCCACTGGGCCAATTCAGAAGGACTGCCGCGCGACGGTATAAGTTACACGATAGAGAGGCAACTTGTAGGTGAATATAACTGTAGGTAATAAGCGTTGTGCGATCTGAATTACACTTTATTGTGTCGTATCAAGAGTCACTATTTATTTAAATGATTTTGCGGAGTGCGGAGAGAGCGGAGAGACGAAACTGTAAAATTTCTCCAAATGATTTAAAACTTAAAAATTTTGATGATTGAGTTCAAAATCGAACGAGAAAATTTGACAGTTTGTGGTAATTTAATGTGCTGGCCACCGTAAATTCGCCGCACCACTTCATTCTTATGCCAAGATCGGATAGTTATGACCTACATTTTAAAATTGTAATTAATTTTATGTTGTCTATAATGTAGGTGCCGTTTATTTCTATGCTGGACTGACAATGTCAAAGTAAGTAATTTTTATAAATCTGGAGTCTGTACCATTACCATTTTATTCATCATGATCTGCCTAGCATTTTCCCAAATATTTTGGAGTCGGATTCCAGTCTGTACATATTGTATTTAAAATAAAGTTAAGGAAGTATTTTTAATAAAAATATAATAAGTTACAAACCATTTTTATTTAGCTATACAAATACAAATGTTTCTATACTTTTATAGAAAAGAAATGCAGAAATTAAACGACATTGTTTTATAAACAGGAGATAGCGAATGTGTAGGACCAAACACAGTTCCCTGGGGAACATATTTAATGTAATGAAACTAAGTGATGTATACTCTGTTTTATAATAGGACAAATGTTCATGAGGATGTAGGAACTAATTACAATAATCATTCTAACATAAGTTATAATTGCGTTATTAAATAATTCGTTGTCATACGATTTACTCTATCAAACGCTTGGGAGCAGTGCCATCGACTATGTGGGTGGCTTAGATAAATTCGTTATCTAGGTATCTGTACCTGTTAGGCAAGGCAGTATTAGCGGTTTTCATTGAGCAAAAAGCAAATCATTGAAGTAAGTAACGCGAGTAATAATAGTCCTCCAGGCTGAATTTCGGCCATCGCGGCCAATTTCAGCGAAGACCACCCATCGTGCATCGACGTAATAGATATTATAGTGCACAAGACAAGTGTGTGCGCAGATACAGGCGCACTCTCTCTTCCGTCACTTTCATAGTCCGATGGGTCAGCTATCCAACACGACCGGAGAAAAATCAGGCGTAGGACCAACGGCTTAACGTGCTTTTCGAGGCACGGGGTATTACACCGCAAACTACCAAACTCCGGGCTGTTATTAAGAAATTCCTAATAGAAAAACCCAATAACACTCCGATCTGGGAATCGAACTCAGGACCCCATACTCAGCAGTCGCGCTTGCGACCACAAGACCAACGCGAACGCGAATAATAGCTGGTATATTGTAATACGTAGGTATATAATTATCTATTTATATAAAACTGGCGAGTACCTACTATTATTTATTATCACATATTTTACTCAAATATGATTTACACATATAAATTAAGCAAAATTGGAAACGCAATGATGTGATGGTTTCATTCTTTATATACCTATAAATTAACTACATATTCTCACATTACTAATAAGTACTACCTACTGTAAATAAGTACAACACTAGATACGTTTCTTTAAGTGCCATTTTTCAAACATGCAATACGCAAAGCATAGAAATACAATTTCTAATATTTATAGATGTCATTAAATAAATTATTTGAATCGTTTCAATCTGCCAAACTCACAGAGTTCTCGCCAGTCTTGTAGCTAGATTCCTTTTAACGCTGTTACAATCTCATCCATTATTATTTCATTAACTTCATCTGCACCTGAGCTTGGGTCTTCAAAACTGGCTTCTGCCCATCAGTTACCCACTCCTTGCACACTATCTTGACAGAATTAAAATTGGGAAACCTGCAGGGTATAACAGAGTGTCTGCTGAAATGCTGAAGGGCGGTGACGGGGTGGTAGCAAGACTGTTGTGCCGGATCTCTAAAATTATGGCTTGAGAAGAAAGTTCGAAAAATCGAAGGTAATTCAGTAGTGTGACTGTTCTAAGGCGTTGTAGACATAGCCACCTTAATCCTATCAAATCCGAACACACGACGAAAACAGAAATGCTTGTTTTACCTAAACTCAATCAAGATTCATGATTTCGCGGTTGTCCGAATGCGAACTTGACAACAGTGGTTTTCTAACGGGCACCAAGTCTTAACAGTTCAAATAATGGTGTAATTTTTGGAAATGTTTTTTTATAATGTTGTTGTTTATTGTATTTTGATCCTTTTTGCAAAGGTATGATATTGTCAGCATTATCTTTCTAAACATCTGTGTTCGCCAGTCTAGGTACTATCGAGCAAAACTATAACTAAGCAATTTGAAAACAAAATCCAGTGAACACGATGACCACATCTGTTAACGCCCTGTTTTGCGTCGACCAATGAAACAGTAATATTTTAGTCGTTTTAGTTTTTTTGATGTCCGTGTATTTTGTAGGCTCTGTTACAATGATTAGTTGATCACAGATGTCTGACCTTTTTTCGACCACTAGGTATTCCTAGTGGTCGAAAAAAGGTGTTCTATTGAACAAAAGAAACAAGATGAGAAAGTTTTTAAGCTATTGCATAGCTTCTATCGCGGGCCTTGAGCGCGGGGACCTAATCCAGAAATTCCGTAACGAAAAAACCTCACGCTTTCGCTGTCTCGCTTTAACATCTATTCGACTCTATCGCACTACGCTACTCAGCCGCCATAGCTAGCGGCCGCCATATTCTTGTCTTGTTTGTTGTCAAGAACTTTGTCCACAAAGCGCTGTTTTTCCTACACCAGTACCCTCTAGTGATCTAATAATTTCTGGCAGTTCCTTTTTTCTGTGTACTGCGTATTTTATTCTTATAAATATTAGTTTACTAGCTGACCCGACAGACTTCGTTCTGTCAAAAGCTATTTGACTGTGGCAGTTTGTCTACGCGCAAAGGAAACTACCTACCTACCCTACCCTACCTTACCCTATCCTACCCTACCCTACCTACCTATCTACCCTACCCTACCCTACCTACCTACCCTACCCTATTCCACCCTACCCTACCCTACCCTACCCACCTACCTACCCTACCCTACCCTACCCTACCCTACCCTACCAACCCTACCTACCCTACCCTACCTAACTAAAACCTTCAATATTTTTTTTTTTTTTTTTTGATAAAATCTATTCACAGACCTACCAAATGATGACTGACACGTTATGTCAAACGCCATAAAGTTACATTAGAAGATAGAGTTACCTACTTATTATTACAATAAAAATGTAAATATGGTCGTTTTCTTACAATTTTTTTTTTTTTAACTTTCTTAAATTTTTCTTACATAAGAACCTTCTCCTGGCAATAACAAACACAACAAAAAAATAATTAGCGAAATCGGTCCAGCCGTTCACGCGTGATGCCGTGACCAAGGGAAATAGGGATTCATTTTTATACAGGGTGTTTGGCAGAACGTTGAACATACGAAAATGGTGGATAGGTGGGGTCATCTGCTACTTACTCAGCCCTAATTTATTTGGCCCTGGGCCCCTGGAAATTAAAAAAAAAAAATTGTGCTTTCTTCTAGTTTCACCACTTTCTTAACTTTAAAGTGTAATTTGTATTAAAAATGGGTAAAACAGGCAATATTTTTATTTACTACATCTTTCTGTAAGTTTGAGGAGTCATAACTTTTTTTCTAGCTAACATCTGAATAAAGCAATAATTTTATAAGAATCTGCCAATATTAAAGATAAAAAAATAAACTAAAATATTGCCTGTTTTACCCATTTTTAATAAAAAAATACACTTTAAAGTTAAGAAAGTGGTGAAACTAAAAGAAAGCAAACAAATTTTTTTTTTATATTCAGGGGGCCAGGGCCAAATAAATTAGGGCTGAGTAAGTAGCAGATGACCCCACCTATCCACCATTTTCGTATGTTCAACGTTCTGCCAAACACCCTGTATATATAGATTAAATTATGATCTTCACAAAAAGTGATTGTTGATAGTGGGGTTTGAACTCACGAGCAGTCGATTACGAGTACATTCAGTTCCCCTGTTGCACCGCAAGGCTACAATGACTTAATTAAAGCTTGCCAAATAGTTGATACCATTCCAGTTGAACAATTTTTAAACTGGACTAGACGGTTGGAAATGACTCATGTACATGGAATTTTTTCGCTGTCAAAACAGTTTGTCACTCTTTTTTTATTTAAAATTACTTTAGGTTCAACACTTTCGTCTATTTTAAAGTTGTTATTATGCTTATATTTGAATAGTATTTGACTTTGTTTACGTAGTTATACACTTTTACGACGTTCAGCACTTATTTATTTTGTTTTTAAGCTATTGCATAGCTTCTATCGCGGGCCTTGAGCGCGGGGACCGAATCCAGAAATTCCGTAACGAAAAAAAAAAAAAAAAAAATAATATCAAAGAAAAAGAAATACTGCATAAATAAAATAAATAAATAATTATAATTGCATAAGTTGATACAAAATGCTATGCAATAGCTTTACCGCGGCAGTCCCCGAGTGCCACACGTCTTTTTTTAATTTTAATGTTTTTATACTTTACATTTTGTTTTAACTAATTTCTCGGGTTCAGTCAGTTGCAAATTACTTGTTGGTAATTAGGTGCATTCCTTGAAAAGGGGTTATGACTAGAGCTAATTTAAAACAAACCAATATGACCTGTGCTTATCGAGTTTTGCGCTTTTAAAGTTTTATGGAAATATTCCGCCTCTCACCCAAATATTGCTAATTGTGAGAAATCTACTGAACTGAGATGCTAATTTTATACTTTTCGGATAGCATAGAAAACCCATTCATAAAAAAAAAACCTTTTCCCAAGCGTGCTCGAACTACGACCGAAGGAAGGTTCCCATTGATAATATAGCAATGAAGAAAAACGCACCTTTTTTTTTCATTTACAAAAATTTCTATAGCGGCCGAGCGCTGCAAGCAAATATAGTCTTTACGGTGCTTAGATATGGTGGTGCTTTTCCTCGATAGTACGTAAGGCTGGCAGACACACAGTCTGGATTATAGCCGCTGGAGTAAATATAGCCGGCGGCTAGACCTTCCAAGAGCTTTCACGCGTAGGTTATAGGTAGGCACATACCTACTGTAGATTTAACCCAGATTGAGACCCACCTTTAGATTTGCTACCAGGTAACTGACAGCTACAGTCGAAACGTGCGAAAAAAATTAGCTATTTTTCGTCACATATTGGTGCCGATTTCCTTGTTCACAAACTAAACTAAATTAAAGTTCATTGCATCTTTTTCTTTCTATGGCATTAAGAAAAGGACAGAAGATAAATTTTAGTTTAGTCCTGCAAAATTAATCAGCGCTTGACGTAAATTGACGTAATTTTAGTCGGCAAGTTTTTAATCACGTCTAAACTTGTATGGAGTAGTGACAGGCGCTGATTAATTTGACAGGACTAAACTAAAATTTATCTTCTGTCCTTTACTTAATGAAATAGAACGAAAAAGATGCACTGAACTTAAATTTAGTTTAGTTTGTGAACAAGGGAATCTGCACCATTATAAGCTTACTAATTCGTGGTCTCCATTCTCCCTCCGACTCAGCTGCCCTAAGCCGAGGCTCGTACCCCGCAGGGGGTGCCCTTAGCGAGCAGCAGTCGTTTAGTTTATAGTTTTTACGCCCTGGCTGGAGGCCTTAAAATCCGTTAGGAGCTTAAGGCACCACAGGATAGACCGGTTAAAGAGTCCGAGCCCCTCGTGGTTACAATCTGAGTTGCCATTTCAAAAAAACAACAGCCATGGGTCCTTCGACTAACTAGTGGCTTTTGTGGACATGATACCTATTTAATACGATTTGTTACTGTAGTTGTAATATGGCAATAATGTCGTTTGGTTTAAATAGGTTTTCATTATAATATATATATCTTTTTTATAGATTATTTTCTATTTTTTTAATGTGAAAACGTTGTAGGCCTAGTAGAGTGTAGATTTGTTGGCACTTTTCTATTTTGTTAAGTACCTGGTAATTGGTGAAAGGCCTACACTGTCCTCCCATAACTATTAACACTGTTATTTGAAAATATTGTAAAAGAGTACCTAACCGTAGAGTTTCTTGTCGGCTCTTCTCCATAGGAAACGACTAATTGGAACCGTGCACCTAGCTTTTGACGTTTCGTACGTGCCCATGAATGTTTATGTGAAATAAACTATTTTGATTTTGAACAATTTTACAAAATTCTTAGCAAAAACACTCTTACTCAGGTAGTTATTTCCAACAAAGGAAAAAATAAATCTTTAAAAGACAATGATGAGGACGTCAAACACACGTTCGTTAAACTCCTCAAGACAATCGTCAAGGTGAACGAAGAGAGAATGCAGGCGATGGAGAAAGTTACTCGACTGCAGGACTACATGCTCACTAAGAATAATTTGAAGACTGATGTTGATGTGTATGACTCCATGGAAGAGGAGGAGAATCGGATTTTATTAGCTTTTGCGGTACGTTGGTTTTAAGTTATAACCTACATTGGCTCAACTGATTGTGATGAAACTTTGGTAAATTGTTGTGTGCGCCGGAGAAGGATACTAACAAAAAAAAAAAAAAAAAAAAATAACGGTCAAGAGCAAAACCACCTTTTTATTTGTTTCATATTTGCAACATTGTTGGGCAAACGTCATCTAAAACCATTCTAAATTTCAAGTTGATAGCATTAGTAGTTCTTGAGATAGCCAGCTGTGACAGACGGACAGACAGACTGAGTCACACCATAACGATTCCTTTTTACCATTTTGGTACGGAACCCTAAAAACAAAAGGTATTTCATCGCATTAGCTAGTATTACGAGTATATTGAGAAGAAATAAAAATAGAAGGGCACTTATGTCCTACAGACGTTCAAAACCTCATAGAACACAGCATGACTGCAAAAACAAATTTTGAAGCAACTCGAATTTTTATTAGCGATAAATCATTTTCCGTATGAGCTGAAAATAATAACCTTACCAACATTTCTAGCTACCCCATCCAGTAACGGCGTCTCGTTTAGTGTAACAATTGAGGCATGTTCTTAGTGAAGCCTTGATTATTTACTACAGAGGAAATTGAAACGTGAGAAATTTCACACTTGTGGTGTGTAGCGGATTATTTTCAAAGATTAGCTGCTGTACCTACGAACATTATTGCGGATAATCGGTAACCTGGTCTGAACTGAAGGAACGTAGTAAGACTGTAGCAAGTCCCTACCTATCTCGTTGCTTAGGACACCCCTCATAAGATTTTCAGTCATTTTTCGCCCTCCACAAATAATCTACTTCACGATAGTTAATTACGTATAGTAACCGGCATGAGTCGTGAGCACAAACTGACACCTGATGTATAGTAGTAAATTTTTAGGTCTCTTTGGCGGAATGAAGAAGCCGGGGGGCGCCCAGCTGCATGCGATTGGTTCGTCAGTCGATACTGGTCGTCTATTGAACTCTCGCGTGTCATTTTTATTTAGCCGAAAGTGTACATGCGCGAGCTTGCCCCCACTACTGCCCATCTGTGCTCACGACTCGTGCCGGTTATTATACCTCACGATGTATTTAAATAGCTATATGCTTTCTGCGGCATATGGAAGCGTATCGAATGATGCGAATAGGTAGCTATAATATTTACAATCATTCGATACGCTTCCCACTAGAGAATGGGCAGCAGCGTTCTCTATGCATTTTTGACACCATACTGCGATCACCAACCCGCCTGCCAAGCGTGGCGATTACGGCAAATCCCCCCCCTTTTGGAAGAGGCCTATGTCCAGCAGTGGACATCTTTCGGCTGAAATGATGATGATGAATGATGATACGCTTCCGTGTTGTTTCAAATATCAGTGAATGTTACCGAAGGAATCCTCTAAAACTTAGTCACTTCACAAATCCGAAGCCTAAAGGTAGACACGGACCTAGCTACCTACCTTCTGAAAGCCTACTTCAAAATCAAAATCAAAAATCAAAAGTCATTTATTCAAGTTAGGCTGAGAATCAATACTTTTCGAACGTCAAAATTACATAAGACAGTCCCCCAAAACGCCCTCCCTTCACCACTTCCTAGTGCTTTAGCTGGGAAGAAGAAGTGGCGCAACAAACTCCCCAGCAGCACAGCTATCTGTTCAATTACACAAACCCGACTCTATACAATAGTAGGTATGCAAAGTAATTAACATTACGAGACAAAGGATAGTAAATTAAATTATTTGCCATAATATGTCGGCTAGCACACGCCAATATACCAGCAAATACAGTGAAAATATATACCTACTGAAGCAAAAAACAAAAAATGCAAAAAAAAAAAAGAATTGCTTAATTAAAAGTCTCCTGGCATAAAGGGCGTGCCCGCTTACATATGCAATGCTGGATTATGTAACACAAAATGATAAACTAGGACCATCGAAGTAAAATAAATAAACAGTTAATCTACTATATAAAAATAAGTCGGGTTTTCCTTCCTGACGCTATAACTCCAGAACGCACGAACCGATTTCCACGGTTTTGCATTCGTTAGAAAGGTCTCGGGCTCCGTGAGGTTTATAGCAACTTTTTTTTATTTATTTTTTATGGTTTTTACGAAAAATTAGGGTAGGGTAGAGTAGGGTAGGGTAGGTAGGTAGGTAGATAGGGTAGGGTAGGGTAGGGTAGAGTAGTGGAGTTTATACTATAGCTTTTGACAGAACGAAGTCTGTCGGGTCAGCTAGTTATTAATAACAATAACAAAACCTTGGTCAGTAAGACGACCAGGCACCACAAGCAGTACCCGTTCACGACCATAACTAACGCAAAGATCAGCCATTACCCCCCTCGCCATATTTGAGGGAAGGAGGCAACCCGACCCCCGACGCTACCGCAAGCAGTAACATCTAAGGGAGAATGACGAACTTGCTGCCAGTTGCTCAGAAGAATAATACGATCAACTGTCGAGGTCGTTAGCTACATATTTCAATACAACTCATTAAAAAAACATTCTAATGAGTAGATCATGTCAATAGTAAACGAAAATAATTAAAACAAATAAAATAAAATAAATTATGAACTCATGTACTAACAGACTTCATCTCGTTTTCAGGACATGTCACAACTGCGAAGAACAGAAGATGAAATGATAACCAGAGCGATGTGCAACAGATTTAATTTAGAAAGGAATAACGTTCATCTATGGACGAGCCAGTTTTTAAAGCTGGCCTGCCACAGCCAATCAATAAGATTATGTGAGAGCGCTTGCAAGAAATCAGTAGGAAAACCTTGCGAGAAGTTTTATTGTAATCACAATACAAGGAGAGATTTTAATACTGAATGTCATGAAAACTGCAGTAAATTTTTTGAACATGACGAAAAATAATGTTAGCAACCTTATTTACGACCTACTCGTACTCTTTTATTATTATTGTTTTAAATAAAAATTATATGATTGTGTTGTGCCGTCATTCCAAGTCCTTGTTATCATGATATCGTCTCGTTTCTTGAAAATGCGAACAATAGTTATCATAAAAAGTTATCTTCTCTGCATAAGTGTCTTACTTTACTTACATATTTTACTTAAATAACGTTTGTGGTAGTACCAAAATTTTGGATTCTATAAAGACTATGGGCCTTAAAAATAAACACGGAATAAAGATAAGCTAGGAACTTCGATATAACCATACATTTTTTGACGATTATTTTTGTAAGGCGAATGGTAAATTACGATTATCTTTGTTAGTGTTTCTGGACGAGAAAGCCTTCGATTCAATATTGTCCTAGGCTGTTCTGCAGTCTCTTCAACGGTGCCAGATTGACTATCGATACATCGAGGTGCTGAGGTAGTGAAGTGCCGGTATGAAAACGCCATTAGGTATATCAGTCCGAGTACAGGACCTGACCTCGAAATCTATCCTTCTGCAGCGAGATGTCAGACAGGAAGCGGTTTTCTCTTCGAAACTGCTCACGGCTGCACTGGAGGATGTCTTCAAGGTATTGAACTGGATCGGGCTAGGCATCAACATCAATGGCGAGTTCATCACTCAACCTCAGTTTGTCGACGACATACCTAGCAGTCAAGGCTTATGGAGGACTTAAGCACAATGCTCGATGACCTCAGTAGAGCTACCGAAAGAGTGGGTCTTAAAATGAACATGGGGCAGATATATATGCGCATGCAACATTTACTTCAGTGAAGATCGGAGACTCTACACTCGAATTTGTTAACGATAACCTAGCTAGGACAAGTTGTCCAGTTACGTAGGTCCAATTTCGAGAAAGAGGTCAATCGTCGAATCCAATATCTTTTCTCCAAATACCACAATGTTCCATCGTTCCAAGACAAAAGTCTATTGCGTGTTGCCAGAGATACTTAAGGCCCAGATATATGCCAGTAACCTTGAGTGGTTAGCTTGCGTATTCTGTACTGAGCTCACGCAACGCGTCGTACGTCCAGCCAGTAATTAGGACTCGTCCATCCAGGAGCGCTGTCCCAAATAAGACGCATTATTAATTTATTGTAATAAAAGTAATACATAGGTATACTTAAAAAGTAACAAAACCAAATAATTTTCCATTTTATTGGAAAGCAGTAGATTAATAAAAAAGTAGTATTTTGATCAAAAATTAAGGAGTAAAATGGTTTCATCTCAACGTTTTGGAGGTGATTTGGTGGAATACCTATAGAAAAATTATGGCTTTAAACCAAATTACGTATCATATCATGTAGATTACTAAAAAAATGCAGATGTAATTTCTCTGTAAATGCCGACGAAAAGTTGCTTCATCTGCATACTTTTTTCAATCTTTTTTCTAGAGAGCAGCATTGAAACATAGTTGCTCATAATATGGGCCTGATAAGAAGGCTCAAATTCCAAAGGGCTATGGAGAGGGCTATGCTGATGTTCGGAGTTTTCCTGCGTTGCATGCATTAAAACCAAGGTAGCCGACATAGCCCGAAGAATTGCCAGAGTTACCTTGACGATGATGATTATCATTTTTAAATGTCTTTTTGACGAATTTTTACCAACCTTGCAGTACTAAATTTCGTAAAACATTTCACTTCTCTATCTCTATCTAGAGTTTCGTCGACTTGATAAAATTATGAAATAACTCTTAAAGGTTTTTTTTTATAAATGCAATTATACCATTAGAAAGGTCACACACTTGGGATGTTTTGCTAGAATTGGAACTCTTCAATCATTTTTTTTTCAAGTTAAGATTTAAGTATTTTTTACGTCTTTCTGTAAATTTGAGGACTTATAACTTTTTTTCTAGCTAACATTTGAATAAAGCAATAATTTTATAAGAGCCAACTTTAAAGATTAAAAAACAAAACAAAAATATTGCCTGTTTTACCTATTTTTAATAAAAATTACACTTTAAAGTTAAGAAAGTGGTGAAACTAGAAGAAAGCAAAAAAAAAAAAATATCTAGGGGCCCAGGGCCAAATAAATTAGGGCTGAGTAAATAGCAGATGACCCCACCTATCCACCATTTTCGTATGTTCAACGTTCTACCAAACACCCTGTATACGAGTACCTGCATACTTACGCGACAATAATCACAAATTAGCAGATTGTTGTGGCTTCGACATTGATGCTGATTCCCTTGTTCACAAACTAAACTAAATTTAAGTTCAGTGCATCTTTTTCTTTCTATTTCATTAAGAAAAGGACAGAAGATACATTTTAGTTTAGTCCTGTCAAATTAATCAGCGCCTGTCACTACTCCATACAAGTTTAGACGTGATTAAAAACTTGCCTACTAAAATTATGTCTATTTACGTCAAGCGCTGATAAATTTGACAGGACTAAACTAAAATTTATCTTCTGTTCTTTTCATAATGGAATAGAAAGAAAAAGATGCACTGAACTTAAATTTAGTTTAGTTTGTGAACAAGGGAATCGGCACCAATGCCACATGCAAACTACGCAATAAAGATCTGACGTCACAAATCCTGTATCGCTCAATTAGAGTTTACCTTTAATATGTATTTTATCATTTATTTTTTTATTAAGTGCGTTTTGTTTGTGCAGAATAAACAATTTTTCTTTCTTTCTTTTCTTTCTTTTACCGCGCGACTAGCATAACACAACACCCCGACATCAGCCGTCGCGCCCACCACACGACACCCGTCTGGTCGGAGGATCCTCCCTTTTCAAAAGAGAATGACTGAACTTTACACCCTGTTCCTCATATCTCTATTAAATCATCATCATTTTTCATCTCGAATGCAAATAAATACGCTTTAATTATACTTACAAAAACAATAATTAATAACGTACCTAACTAGTATTATGTAAATACAATTAGATGCCCAAATAGCGCGATGAAAAATGAAATAAGTACCTACGTTGGCGAAAACTACACAGCAAAAGAAATACAAATTAACTAAAAACATCAACAAAGCCAATAATTGATTATTTTGTTCATTAAAATTACCAGTTTGTGTGTCTGTACAATCCAATCAATTTCGAAACGGTTCGAAAGCCGTTTATAATGACGCTCTTGTCGGTAAATAGGTAACGTCTATTGTTTCGTGAATTATGTTTGTAGTTATTGTAATAAAATGACACGAAGGATCACTTGCTATGTAGTTTTTATCACACTTATATGGGGAGTAAGTATGTATCATTTTAATATGTTTTAGTAATATTTTACAACTGACTGGGTCCTGCGTTCGGTCGTGCAAAATGCTATTAAGTTTTGCCATGAATTTCTCAGTAGCAACCCGGAGGTACGAGTAGTTAGCGGTGTGACACCGCCGACCCGTCCCTCGGAACAGGAAGCACGGAAAGCCGTCGGTCCTCCGCGCCTGATCTCCTCCTTGACATGTCGGCTCGAATTGTAGTTCCGTCGGACTATGATAAGAAGCTGGGTATCCTAAATAGGGTGAGGCGATAATTCACATCTGGAGAGCTTTTAAGTATGTACAAAGCACAGATCCGTTCCTGTATGGAGTATTGCAGTCACTTATGGGATGGCTCAGCAAAATATCAACTTGCTGCATTTGACTTGGTGGAACGCTCGTTCCATCATAGACCTCATCCATCGCTTTTCATCAAACGAGATCGAGGTCAAGAGCAGGCCCAATCAGAAAAAAACAACAGACTTTCAAAAAAAAAAAAAACTTTAAAAAGTGAAAAATAACTTTAATTTCGGAAATCGGTGGCAAAAAACGAAAATACAGAACCAAGGACACCGACTCATCAGAATTATTTATTTAAACTTGCTTCATAGTCGCACAATACGCTAATATATATATATATATATAGATATATGTAGAATATACTTCCAGATTGGTCCTATTTCCATTCCAAAATCCATTTCTGATGATGGGATCCATGAGGAATTGAGGGAACTCCTCAAATTTTATAGGCAAACATACACGATTTTTGTCATCAACAACTCAAGTATTTGCATTTAGAAAGTATCATTTGATGAAGTGGAACTGATCAAGAAGACCACAAACGGCCACCGGAACTCCTCAACAATAAGTATTTCACGGGTGGCGATAAGATATCTCGATTAAGATTGTTATATATATATATATTTCAAATAAAAAAAGAATTTTTCAAATTGGTCCATAAACTCCATAGTTTATGGACCAATTTGAAAAATTCTTTTTTTATTTCCGACTTTCCAAAAAGGAGGAGGTTCTCAATTCGGTTGTAAGTTTTTTTTTTTTTTTTTAATGTTTTTTACCTCATTTCTCCATAGAAATGAGGTAAAAAACATTAAAAAAAAAAAAAAAAACTTACAACCGAATTGAGAACCTCCTCCTTTTTGGAAAGTCGGTAAAAAATAAGAAAATATATATGAGAGTTACGAGAGAAAGAGTGCACACACATTTGTGCACTATAATATCTCCTGCACACACATTTGTGCACTATAATATGTCCGGCATTGCGTTAATGGCTCGTGTAATGTAAGGTTAATAATATTAGGTTAGGTATATACAGAATAAGTTTAAAAGGAGGCAGTATATTTTTGTTGGTAATCAGGTGCATAAAACTGAACAACTTTCCCCAAGGAACACAGGTCGAAATCTAAAAAATAAAATTCAACTTCTCATACAAACATAATTCACATTTTGTATGAAAAGTCGATTTAAATTTTAAGATTTCGACTTATGTTCCTTGGGGAAAGCGGCCCAGTTTTATGCACCTAATTACCTCCTAAAATATACGCACTCCTTTTTAACTTATCCTGTACATATTATATATATTTTTTTGTTATATTTTTTATAATATTAGGTTGCAACCACATGAACCGCGCTGCAATAAATGGAATTGATCAAAGTATTGATAGTTATTATTAGTTTGTTTGTGTCAGTTCTGAATGGAATGTCTTTCACGTTTATTTCTAAGTATATCTTCGTCCACAAGCGAAGCGTTACTTTAAAAAACTCTTTAAAATGCATTATTCGTGATGATGTGAGGCCCTGAGAAACTCCGAGTACATATAACTACGAAATTGCCGAATGATTCAGATATTTCTAATTCCACAATTCCAGCAAGCATACACAGAGGATGAAGAAAAAGTGCGTGATATGTTCAAATCCAACATGACAAAGAATGACTTTTCAAATCTCCTTCAATCCTTGATCAAGCTGAATGAGCAAAGAGTCAGCGTACTTCAGAAGCTGTACCGACTTGAAGACTACGGGGTTCTTAGCGAGGTGATGAGATCAGGAGATAAGAAGACAGGGAATGGGGACCCTAACAACTTGTTTTTGATTGTCATGTCTAAAGTAAGTTGATTAAAGTTTCATGATCACGGTAGAGTTAAAAAAACCGGCCAAGGGCGTGTCGGACCACACATAATGAAGGGTTCCGTAGTTGGGATGAATTTATCCCAAGAACAAGTTCTCTCATAAATTCCAACTGAAAATGTAAATTTGTACGTACAATATTGAGAGATTTACCATGTTATATTAAGATCATAGACTTCATATAGGTATTCCTGTAATCTATAAGTAAAGAACTATTTCCTGTATTATTATATTTTTTTCAAAATTTTAGGATCTTTAGTTTCGGAGATAAGGAAAATTAGGAGATAAGGAGAATGGTAAATTTTCATAAATTTTCTAAAATAACTTAAAAAGTATTTTAGTATTTGTTTTATAATTATACAAAAAATATCTGAAATCCTTACAATAAGCCCTATCAATTGTTAAGTCACACGATACAGTTTGCAAAACTTTATTTAAATTTTCTATTTTGCCCCCCAAAAGTGACCCCTTATTCAAAATTCATTTATTTACGTTACACGTCCGTGTTTAGGTCACAGAAGTTAATTTGTGTACCAAATAACTTAATCGGCCCAGTAGATTCCGAGCAAATCGGCTGTGACAAAGGGATGGACAGACAGACATACAGACACACGACTCACGAGTGATCCTATAAGGGTTCCGTTTTTTCCTTTTGAGGCACGGAACCCCAAAAAGTAAGTTATTCTCATCAATTCATCCATCTTCTTTTTTTGTTTTGACATGAAAAGCTGATGCCGTAGTTAGCTACTATTAGCAGTCGGCAAGATGGTAGCGCCAGACATACACATTTTCGAATTGCCACTTGGGAAGAAATTCTTCCAATTCTTTCATACGAGATTTTTTTTTTCTTGTCTTTATGACTCATAATGCAGTTGGCTCTACCATAAAACTTATGATACCGTTTCATTTCAATCGAAATGGTAGTAGTACAGAATTTCGATTGGGCAGTGCGATGTAAAAATCAGGAAAAACTTAACAAACAAGTTTTGTTTTACATAAAACAGTTAACAAAATAAATTCATTTTACTCTTACAAATTGATATACACAGGCTCTAAAAGTGACACCCATTTGAACATTTTAAAGGAAGTTATATTTTCCAGGATCAAAATGATACGTTGCGGAGAAAAGTTGGCTTTCAAGTCGTGGATTCAGTTACGTCACTCAATGATGGAAATAACAACATTCATCCCAAACTAGACTTTGTATTAGATCCAGCTGGTTATATTTCTCAAAACATTCGCAAGAAAAATAGATTAGAATCAATCTTCGGAAATGTTCACAGAGTTTATAGACCACCAAAAATACATCGAGCCGACGATAGAAGTAAAAAAATCACTACAGCAGAAACGCTTAAATATAACAAACAAGGCTTAAGAACAGAAGTGAAACCTGATAATAATGTATTAAGAACAGCAAAAACTAGTCTTAAAGCAAATGAAGACAGCAAACATCATAAAGAAAGTAGTAGATTTGAAATAGTAAGCAACAAGGGAAGACGTCCCAATGAAAAACTGGATAACAAAGGCAAGAGTAACCAATATCGTCAAACAGTTGGATACAATAGTCAGAGTAATGAATATCCTGAAATAGATTTTACAATCGAAAATTATAAACTGACGACTAAACCGATTAAAATAAAACAAATATTATATAATAATCATAAAAATTCTGAGTATCCTTTAGAAGGTAAAGATGAAGATGATTACGTTTCTCCATTCGGTAATAACGAAAATGACCAAAATAGTCAATATACTAAAATGTACAGTGATATTCCTATCAAAAAGCTTCTTAATAATAATCATCATAAACCTAAAACAAATAAATATACCCCAAAGGTAAAAGTTCAGAGTAAACAACTGACGACGAAACCCATTATAATAGAAGAAATATCATCCATTAATCATCAAAATTCTCAGTATTCTTTAGAAAGTAAAGATGGACAAGATGAAGATTATTACGCTTCCCCATTCAGTAATATCGAAAATGACCATTATAGTCAATATACTAAAATACACAGTGATATTTCTATCGAAAAGCTTCATGGTAATAATCATCCTAAATCAATTAATAATACCGCAAAGATAAAAGTTCAGAGTAATCAATCTCCTAAATTAAATGAATATAAGTCTAACCTAAATAATCAGAGATATAGATACTCTAAGATAAAGACAGCCATAGAAAAAACTACCCGTAAAAATGACTATAGAATAAAATATGGTAACGTGAATAATGATAGGAAAACAACTAAAGATACGCAATATGGGAGTTATCCTGGTTTTGAGGATCACAAAGATATTAGAGATAACTCTAACAAAGATAAGCCAAAAATAGCTGAAGATACGCCACTTGGGAAATATCCTGGCTTTGAGCATCACAAAGAAGTTAGAGATAATTCCTACACAGATAAACTAAAAACGACTATAGGTACGCTATTTGGGAATTATCATGGTTATGAGCATCACAAAAATGTTATGGATATCTTAAACAAAGATAAGTCGATCACAGTTAAAGAATTGCATTATGGGGATAACCTCAACGCAGAATCAAAAAAAGATACAGATTATGACGGCGTAAAAATGTCTGACAACGGTAAAAGGATTGGGGAAGAATATTCCGTTTTTATTACCAATGTGGGAAACGGAACAGCAGAGGAGGTCAAGCAACGGAATGATCCTAAATTGATTTTAAATGCATTTGATCAACCTGAAAAACCAATTGCCAGACAGCCTTTCGTAAAGTGTCTGAATAAAAAAGCGTTAAAATTATGTTGTAAATCGTGCATCAGCGCTTACAAAAATGTTTGTCAAAAGCTTAAATGTTCATCAAATTCGAAAAAAGCGCTGAAAAAAGAGTGTAAACGAAGTTGTAAGAAAACTTTTGCATCATCGTCTAGTAAATATAGTGATGAGTATAGTGATGAATCGTATAGTGATGAATCGTATAGTGATGATGATTATAGTTAAGGAATTAGTTAGTTAAAATCTCGAGAATTAATTTTCTTTTGTGTTTACCGAAGTATTAATAAATAAAGAGGCAAAATGGTTAAGTTTTTAGCTTTACACACGAAGAGACCCTAAAAGTTTATGATAGTGATGGAGTGATATTACACGAATTATATTTTCATAAAATATGTACCTAAGTTTTTTTTTTTTTTCAAATCATTAACGTTCATCGATTCCCTAAAAGGTTAAGGGGGAAGCTTCCGCGAAATTCAAATTTTCTTAAGATTTTTGTCATTTGCAGCTCATTGTCTTGCTCCTTTATGGGGGTGACAAGGAAGAATTTTGTTTGTATGAAAAATCTTATTCCTTTGAAACTTGGCATACTTATCTAAGTAAATTATTGGTCATTATTTGTTTTTCTAAACTAACTAAGGCTGCGAGTGTCGACCTCAGAACAAGCTACTTCACACGCGGCCAACTGTACGTCGCTTGCTCCCGCGTCACCAGTCCTGACTCTCTAAAGCAAGCAAAGCAAGCAAAGCAAGCAAAGCAAGCAAAGCAAGCAAAGCAAGCAAAGCAAGCAAAGCAAGCAAAGCAAGCAAAGCAAGCAAAGCAAGCAAAGCAAGCAAAGCAAGCAAAGCAAGCAAAGCAAGCAAAGCAAGCAAAGCAAGCAAAGCAAGCAAAGCAAGCAAAGCAAGCAAAGCAAGCAAAGCAAGCAAAGCAAGCAAAGCAAGCAAAGCAAGCAAAGCAAGCAAAGCAAGCAAAGCAAGCAAAGCAAGCAAAGCAAGCAAAGCAAGCAAAGCAAGCAAAGCAAGCAAAGCAAGCAAAGCAAGCAAAGCAAGCAAAGCAAGCAAAGCAAGCAAAGCAAGCAAAGCAAGCAAAGCAAGCAAAGCAAGCAAAGCAAGCAAAGCAAGCAAAGCAAGCAAAGCAAGCAAAGCAAGCAAAGCAAGCAAAGCAAGCAAAGCAAGCAAAGCAAGCAAAGCAAGCAAAGCAAGCAAAGCAAGCAAAGCAAGCAAAGCAAGCAAAGCAAGCAAAGCAAGCAAAGCAAGCAAAGCAAGCAAAGCAAGCAAAGCAAGCAAAGCAAGCAAAGCAAGCAAAGCAAGCAAAGCAAGCAAAGCAAGCAAAGCAAGCAAAGCAAGCAAAGCCAGCAAAGCCAGCAAAGCAAGCAAAGCCAGCAAAGCAAGCAAAGCCAGCAAAGCAAGCAAAGCCAGCAAAGCAAGCAAAGCCAGCAAAGCAAGCAAAGCAAGCAAAGCAAGCAAAGCAAGCAAAGCAAGAAAAGCAAGCAAAGCAAGCAAAGCAAGCAAAGCAAGCAAAGCAAGCAAAGCAAGCAAAGCAAGCAAAGCAAGCAAAGCAAGCAAAGCAAGCAAAGCAAGCAAAGCAAGCAAAGCAAGCAAAGCAAGCAAAGCAAGCAAAGCAAGCAAAGCAAGCAAAGCAAGCAAAGCTAGCAAAGCAAGCAAAGCAAGCAAAGCAAGCAAAGCAAGCAAAGCAAGCAAAGCAAGCAAAGCAAGCAAAGCAAGCAAAGCAAGCAAAGCAAGCAAAGCAAGCAAAGCAAGCAAAGCAAGCAAAGCAAGCAAAGCAAGAAAAGCAAGCAAAGCAAGCAAAGCAAGCAAAGCAAGCAAAGCAAGCAAAGCAAGCAAAGCAAGCAAAGCAAGTTCGAGCAGGACGAGCAGAGCGGGTCTCGCTACCAGCGAGACCAATCCATTATCTAAGAGTGAACTATTGTCCGCAATGATCTGAGTCTATTAAATTAATCATTTATTTGTGGGTTGGTATAACATTTGTATAAATGTTATCTAGGCATGTGGCATTAGTGGGAGGTATTCTAGTGGGCTCCAAGAATCGGTTGGTAAGATTGTATGACTCAAAGAAACTTATAACTTTAGTAGGTACTTGACCCAGAATTTTCTAACAAATTAACATTAAAATCATTACAAATAGACAGTAGATAAACGAGTATCAATGAGAATAAAAAAAGTACAGGTAAATTTTCTAAAGCTTGCAACAGAGCCCACACAGGTATTTGGCCCGAAGACTCTTAAAACAGAGTGCGGCATCAATTATAGAAAAGTGTTTAATTCTAAAGTTTGTGATACTTAACATATCCAAAATAACTGTGGTGGAAAACAGTTTCATTGTATTCCTTGAAGTCTAGATTGAGTAAATAAAGATTTATCTTTGGCATTTTATTTGATATCACCTATTACGTCCTTTTAATCGTAAGCACAGTGTGAAGTAGTTTATAGTTATTTCTGCTCATGAGTTGATCCGGTGAAGCTAATACATCGTTTTCGCTAAGCGTTCTTTCTGACTTTTTATCTTTTTACTCTGCTCCTGAGGGTCGTAGCGTGATGTAATATAGCCTATAGCCTTCCTCGATAAATGGGCTATCCAACACTAAAATATTTTTTCAATTCGAACCAGTAGTTCTTGAGATTAGTGCGTTCAATCAAACAAACAAACAATTATAGCACAGATTAAATGCTGGCAGTCCCAATCTCCTTTTCATATACTTTGTGATGATCTGCGGCCGGCGCTCGGCTAAGGAGAGAGAGTACTCTTGCTTTGCACAGAGTACATTTATATATCGAGTATAGTGTTCTGTGGGCTGTCTGTCATGGATTTATTAGATTAAGGAAAATAAAATAAAATCAAATCATAAAAAAATACGTGAAATAAAGTTATAAATATTTATTTCTTCATGTTACGACGACCTACGTGGAACATGAATTTGGTGGCAGCGATTGTAATGCTGCATATTTTTGTAAGTAGGCTCTCATATTATATTTTTTTAATATACGAGTTATTTGACATATACGTGCAATTTTACCCAGGCCAACCTTCAAGGTTGTTGGCTGCTTATCTGGATTTTCCAGTAGGTTAGGTACCTGATTACCTCCTACCGGGCTTCTTCTTTGTTTATACATATGCAAAGGCGCTTCCCCCTACTTTATGTTTCTTATATACCCAAGCTTAATGTTATGTTTAATTTTAAATAGCCTATCATATTATTATTTGGTTTACAGGCCGTGATAAAAGCAAAACAAAAGTATGTCAGTTCTGATATAGCTAGTGGAGACAGTCACCGCGTAATTTCTACAGACGAAGCCACTTCAAGAGACGTCACAGACTACTTTGAAGACGTTCCTCCTGGCGACTCTTTAGAACATTTCCATGGTTACCATAACAAAGTAGCAAGAAAACAATTCGAAACTAGACGATGGCATAAAAGTTGTGTCCGCAAAGCGAGTAGAATGTGCATGAATGCATGTCAAAAGGCTTACAAATCTGTTTGTAGGAAACGTAAATGTTCTAGAAGAGCCAAGAATGCACTCAAAAGAGAATGCCTAAAGAGTTGCACGAGAAATTTTGAACATGATAGGGACGGAGCTGCTTATGAAGAATAGATATAGCTTATACCTGATTAAGTTAGCAATAAGCCTTGAATTAATTTTAAGAATAAAAAAGTTACGTAAATTAATTAAAATGATGTAACAGGACTGTGGCAAATCTTTCTGTGCACATCCTACGAGTACATGTGAGAGCAGTGGCTGGCTAAAATTATGATTGACTACGATTAAAGCTCGTACAGACTAGTGCGATATCGCGGGCGCGACGCGCGACGCGACGGCACTAGAGTCACGCGAGTCTGTACGAGCCTTAATACTGTATTCTGGCACATTACGTGCGGCTTATTGGGCACCGGAATTCTTTCGTTGAGACGAAATATGTAAACTGCGTCCGCGATTTAGGATAGACTATGAGTATGTACGCGTATTTTTTTTTAAAACTTATTTATGTATTTAGTCATAGGAAACTCAAGTAGTCGTATTTCCGAAGGGATGCTGGTAGGAATGGGGTTGTATGAAGCCGTCGGCATCGCCCCTGAGGTGTAGGTACTTTACCAGTAGTCACCCCAGAGATGTGCCTTAACAGGTGTTCCTTAAAGAGGGTTCTGGATCGATCTTTTGAGACCCCCAAAGCCCGGGCGCTTTGTGAAGTTTTCCCCACGAAAAACAAAATAAAAAAAGTTACTCTACAATTTTGATCAATTTTGGGAACCCAGAATAGATATAAGTGGTTGTGGCTATTCAACGAAACCCAAAAGGCCAATGGAGATAACGAATGATGACTAAAAAAAAATTTTTGTCCGTCATGTAGAATATTAAAAAATAATGGACACGTATTTTTTATTTTTTAACGTAATCAAAACATCACGGCGATACACTGAGTCCAAATGTGGCATGACGTCACTTCTCACTAGATTTTATACTGAGCTGTGACGTAACGAGCCCCCACTCCCCAAGTTTAATGTGTTTTATCTAAGTAATTTTTTACTAATATGTTAAAGCAAAAAATACGTGTCTAATATTTTTTTATTATCTGACTGATGGACTAAACAGTTTTTCTTTTTTTTACCCAGAAATCATCCCTATTTTAGGATTATGTATTTATGTAAGCAAGTAACAATAAAATAAAACAATAATTCTACAAAAGCAATTTAAAAGTTAATTAAAACGTGATGGCGCGTGGCGTATGACGTCTGCATAGATTGGAAGATTTTCGTTATTTCAGTCACTGCAATGGATTTATATAATAAAGTTGCTGTTATGTTATTTTTTTGTGGTGTAAGTAAATATTATTCATAGAATAAAAAAAAAATAAGTGACTTTTTATCAAAACAGGCATTTTCTCAAGCTTCTTTAGATGTTTTAAAAGGTGAAAAAACTTCTATAATACTATGATGGGTATTAGCGATGTATGTAAAACCTGCAATCTGTGAATGAAAATTCCACGCAAGCTTGCTGATACTCTGTAGGAGTTTAAGGTGCTCCGCAGACGGCGGTCATTTTGTCCGCGAATGACCGCGAGAGACATCATCCGGCAAGCATCAGCGGCGAGGTTGTTTTGTCCACCGTGTGCGTTATTGCATAGATTTGTGCGTTATTGCATAGATTTCTATCGCCGCGCACAAATTGTCCGCGGAAAAATTGTCCATCGTCTGCTCAGCGCCTTAAGGGGAGCCATGTCCAGGACAGAACATACACATAACTTTCCAATTAAAGACCAGTATCGTCAAAATGTGTCATTTTTCATTCAACAACCTGTCGAATGTTTGTGAACACAAGCTCAAGCTCACAACTATTCAAACAATATGTAAATTTTTAATTTTTGATGTGAAACTTCTATTGGCGCGCCTTGGCAGTAAAACCGACTCGTAAGCCGTGACGGCAAACGGCATGACGCTCAAATATGCCGAGGGGCCCCGTTAAATGTCTACATTAAAAATATTTATTTGTCTTGTGTTTATATTCTGTTATAAACATTCTAGTAAAAATATTAAAACAAAAACCCTCCTTGAAAAATATATGTTTTTGTAAACTAACATGTCCTATCTAAGAGAGCTGGGTGATCTTAAATAGAGAAAAGTGTCTGAGGTGGAGGGTCCTGACTCGTACACTTTTCTTTATTTAAGGTTGTGCATTTATTAAACAGTGATTATTACAAGAATATGATGTTTATTTATTTATTTATTTATTATGGCACTCCAACGACTAGTTAACAAAAAACATTAACAGAGAGCATATCATATAACTTACATACTTTAGCTAACTTGTCACTTAAAGGTGTGCACAGCACTTACATAGTTTGGTATTCTTGATTAAAGTCAAAAAAAAAAAAAATATGTTAATAATACTAATATCAAATAAATTAACAACAATAAAATCAAATAAATCAATAAAAATATTTGATTTATGTTGAGATAAATAAAGATTTATGATAATGATTATTATTCGACAGGTTGGTGAATCGAAAACGAGACATTTTCAATTACTCATCTGTCTTGGTTCCGTGTGGTGCCGGACGTAAAGAATAGCATCACCCTATTTCCTCCCATGGGTGTCGTAAAAGGCGACTAAGGGACTAGAGAATGGGCAGCAGCGTATCTATGCATTTTTAATACCATACTGCGATCGCCAACCCGCCTACCAAGCGTGGCGATTATGGCAAACCCCCCCAATTGGGGGAGGCCTATGTTCAGCAGTGGTCTTTCAGCTGAAATGATTTGTCTTGACCCGACAGCAATAGCTGTCAACGGCGGTTGTCTATTTGATTGAACCTGACAAAATTTCGGGTTTTGGATTTGGGAACAACCTAATAAAGGACTTTTTTTGATATCATTGATTGACGTTCGATTCGGCACGGAAGCGTATCGAACGGTTGTGTTGTGAATAGCTAAGCTGAATGCGTTCAGCGCAGATCAGAGAGAGTTGGCAAAAGGAGAAGTAGGCCTTCAATGGGTTAATATGTACTGTTGATGATGAGGAAGAGCTCGTGGCTAAGTAATAACAGCCACACGGGTTGATCCATCAGGTTAATCTATGCTTGCCGGGGTTGGTCTGTGGATGGGTGACCATCTTTACATGCCGAGACTCCTCCGTGCCTCGGAAAGCACGTTAAGCCGTTGGTCCTGGCTCTCATTCTTGGACCTTTGACAGTCGTTACGGGTCGTCAGAAGCTCAAAAGTCTGACAACCAGTCTTACCAAGGGGTATCATATTACCTAGTAACTGGGTTGTGGAAGTCAGATAGGCAGTCGATTTATGTAAAATACTGGTTAGACTGGAAGCCGACCCCAACATATTGATGACGTCGCAAACGAAGGGAAGGTAGGAACTCATGAAGTGTGATTATAGAAACCCATGTGACTGTGTGTCGGCCGTCGCCGCTGTGAGGCTTCGATATAAATAATGGACATAGGTACTGGTGTATGAATCTATTCAATTCAAATAATGTTAAATATACAGTTTGAAGTATTACAAATTTTAATCTGATCTGATTGTCTGAGAGAAATGTCGTCCGCAATGCGATGGCGGGAAAACGACTGGCGATGACGACCACGCGGCGCGAAGTGGAAGCGCGGGCGCGGCCGGGCTCGCGTAATGGCTCCGCAGGCACGGCGGTAGAAAGTACTGCCGTTCGCCATCTGGCGGCGGCGCACGGCGGGGCTGTAACAGACTGCTAGAGGCGATGGTAATGATGACGACGATAATTATTCAAATTTCAGGCGGCACAAGGAGTTAAAGAGGCCTTACGAGGTGGAGGTGATATTGTCACTATCCCCGAGAATAATTCTGAAGAGAATCCGTCAAAAGTACTGACCCTGGTTATCGTTGAAGTAAGGCCTTATTTACTTTTCTACATTAAGTGCCTTGTGCCTTCAGCACCTTTAAATAGCGTTCAAGAGCTCCAGTTTAAAATTGTTGTGGAATAAGTATTGACACTGACAGTTCTTGAATGCGTTTAGATGTGCTGATCGCGTTCAGATTCTTTGTGAAATTCGCCCTTACACAGTACACACGGCTACATATCAAACTATATTATATATTCACAAGAAAGGTGACACCAATGATATGAACAACTATCGTCCCATAACGCTCATACCGATAATTTCAAAAGTTTTTGAGAAGGTTATGCATGAAAAACTCTACAGCTTCATATCAAAGTATGACATCTTAAATGAAGAACAATTCGGTTTTAGGAAAAATAAATCTACTACATTGGCTTGTTTTGCTTTATTAAAGTTGATAACTAAGTCTTAATGATAAAATACCAATTACCTCTGTTTTCTTAGATATGTCCAAGGCTTTTGATTTCGTCAACCATAAATTACTTCTTCTCAAATTGGATCGATACGGCATTGGAAGAAACGCATTGAAATGGCTCGAAAGCTACCTCACCCATCGACAACAATGTGTTGAGATCTCGAGACAAACAGGGCACCAAAAAATCGTCTGTAGATCTCCCTATCGGGAAAATAATTGTGGTGTTCCCCAAGGAACAATACTGGCACCACTTCTGTTTTTGCTGTATGCCTATGACTTAGCTAGCGTAACCTCCCACAACTGCATACTATATGCTGACGATACGACCCTCAGCATTCAAAACGACAATTATGACGTAGGTGAATACCAGACCGAAATAAACGAGACACTAAATAAAATTATCACATGGCTCAAATAAAACAATCTCCGCATTAATATTAGCAAAACCAAAATGATACAGTTCCAAACATATAACAGTAAGCGCCCACTGTTAAAAATACAGCATGGTAATGACGCAATTGAAGAGGTTGAGAGTACAATATTCCTAGGGATAACAATAGACAAACACTGTAACTGGAAAGCACGAACTCTGCACAAAGATCGATAGATTCGTCTTCGTTCTATACAGTATAATACGTGTGGCTAGTGTTGATGCGGCACTATGTGCATACCATGGCTATGTGTCATCAATTTTGCGTTATGGTATTATAATATGGGGTAATTCTGTAGAACTTAACAGAGTGTTTCGAGCTCAAAAGAAATGCATCCGCTCAATATGTGGAGTGCACCCACTGGACAGCTGTGTTCCATTATTTAAAAAATTAAATATATTACCACTCCCAGCTCTATATATTTTTGATATTTGTATACCAAAATAAGAATGAATTTCAATTGCATAGTGATCTTGTATCCAGACCGAGCCGCAAAGTTCATATGCTTCGTGTACCTAGACGAAATAATCAAATATTTGCTAACAATGTATTCTGTATGGCGACCAAAGTTTATAATAAACTACCAGATTGTTTTAAAACTCTTGACTTTAGGACATTTAAATGTAAATTATTCAATTATCTCTTAACTAAATGCTACTACTCGACTGATGATTTTATGAATGAAAAGTTAACTTAAATACTTATTATCTCTGATTTAATTTAATATTGTTGACATTTCCATACCTAATATTTGACTAATTTGCAATTTGAATTTTATCCTATTTTATTTTATTGAATGTTATATCTAATAATCTAACCAAAATCCTCAAAATGTATTTGTACGCCGGAAACGGCAGAATATTATGAACTTTTAAAAATGTATTTAACAACTCTGTAACAATATTCTGACAAATAAATGGACTATTATTATTACTATAATTTCCATTTCCAGCTGACCTTTTATTGTTTGGAAATCCTATAAAATGCGAGATCAGCATATACTGGAAATGTATAGCTACTACTTATACCTATAGATTAAGTACCTACGGTTACATATCAAGCTTGATATGTAGCCGTACTTAATCTATATAAGTTCCAAATCTGGCTACATCTATATAAGTTCCAAATCCAATTATTGGAATCGTCATCATTTCAGCCAAAAGTCAGAAAAAAATCTGATAAACATGAATGTATGGAATAAATAAACAAAATCAATTTACAGTAAGTATTTAATACCAGCTTTTGCCATATAATATGATTATGATCTACAGGACTTTGAGGAATCAGAAGAAACAAATCCATCTATGAAATACGGAACCACAATGTTGCCATGGATAGACGTCGAGAAACCCAAGGATGATGACGAAGACTCATCGGGTGAATCTAATTCTGACGAATATACCGATTCCGATATGGAATCAGACACAGAGAGCGAATCTAATTACTATCACGAGGATGATTATTTCAAAAACAAATTTAAGAAAGAGTTTGAATTGGTCGATTTCCAAAAAACTAATTTAGAACCTTTAAGAAAACGCCGTTGGAGGTCGTGTCAGAAGACAGCATCGAAATACTGTCGCAAAGCATGCAGGGTGTCATACAAAAACGCGTGTAAACAGGCAGAATGTAAAAAAAAATTAAGGAATTTATTAGAGAAGCAATGTAAGCAAAATTGCATTGAATTCTTTAATAGAAAATAATAATAATTTTATTTGCATTAAAACATGGACACGGCTACATATCATGCTATACATGTAGGAATGGAACGTTATCACAGGACAGAACCAAACATGAAGATGGATGACAGATGTGAAGCTTACAAGAGTGACAGAGATTTTCAGATGATGAACGAAATAGTCGAGGAGTGAAAGAGATAGTGAATGAATGTTTAAAATGTAGAATAAGGAGAAAGGAGACGGTATTGGGAAGGAAAAAGTGTAAAGGCTCGTACAAACTCGCGCGATATCGCGGGCGCGACAGGCACCGACAAAGAAATTCTACTACTAGTGTCGCGTTGCGCCCGCGATATCGCACTAGTCTGTACGAGCCTTAAGACGTTCCATGTAAAGACGGAAAATAAAAATACATTAATTAAGAAGCAATCAGCAGTTTTATTGAATAAAATTTGAGCTAATCCCACATACATTTCCAGTATACTGGATCGGTCTTTTGAGAGGTAACGGTGCATTCCATGTGCAGATGATGACCACCGGGGTGGTTTTTAGTGAGGTAAAAATTCTACACTCAACCGGTCGTATCCCCAAATCCCGAGCGCTTTTTGAAGGCTTCTCCCCGAAAACAAAACGAAGCACCCAGAATAGATACATAAGTGGTGAGTCCTTTTCGATGAAGACACAGTATAATAAAGTAGCAGTATTACGTCTTCATAGAAAATGACCGAAACGACGCGCTGCGAAATCTCAGTGTATACCAGTACGCAATAGCCTCGAGGGCGCGGCTTTTTCGCACGGACGGTTTATCCACCGAGCGGCCGTAGGTAATTATTGCAAGGTCACTGCCGAGACGTAATTATCATCCGCCTAGCCTTTTCCCAACTATGTTGGGGCTTTTAGTCTAACCAGATGCAGCTGAAAACCAGTATTTTACGTGGAGCTACTGCCAATCTGACCTCCACAACGATAATTTCGATACCCCTAGGTAAGACTCGTTGTCAGACTTTCGAGCTTCTGACGACTCGTAACGACTGTCAAAGATAGAAACCCGGGACCAACGGCTTTACGTGCTTTTCGAGGCACGGAGGGGTCTTGGTGTGTAAAGATGGCCGAGGCGTAATACTGTTACTTATTTATACTGTGACGAAGGCGAAAAAGCCAATGGACATAATTTTAGGATTATGTAAGCAAACTACCTACAATAAAATAAAACAATAATTCTACAAAAGCAATTTAAAAATTAATTGAAATCGTGATGGCGCGTGGCGTCTGACGTCTGCATAGATTGGATGATTTTCGTTCTCTCAGTCACTGCAATGAATTTATATAATACAATTGCTGTTATGTTATTGCTTTATGGTGTAAGTACATATTATTATTATTATTTCCTTTATTCAAATAAATACATATAGATTATATTTTTAAATATTAGAATATAAAAAATATAAAAAAATTGTATTATTATTAGTGACTTTTAATAAAAAAACTAACATTTTCTCAAGCTTCTATAATCTGTAAATCCCACACAAACTCGCTGATACTGCCTCCGTGACTGGTAACTGTAGTACTTAGTTTTAAAGAGAGCCAGGTCAGAAGCCCGAAAATCTGACAACCAATCTTACCAAGAGGTATCGTATTACCCAGTTACTGGGTTGTGGAGGTCAGATAGGCAGACGCTCCATGTAATATATGAAGGAATCGTGGACTGTAGGTTTTTCTTCGGTGCTGGAGATAGTTGGCGGAGACTGGTAGCAGAATTTAAACTAGTTTTCTACACGTTTAGAAGTTTACTAGCTGACCCGACAGACTTCGTTCTGTCGAAAGCTATAGTATAAACTCCACTACCCTACCCTACCTACCCTACCTACCTACCTACCTACCTACCTACCTACCTACCTACCTACCTACCTACCTACCTAACTATCTACCCTACCCTACCCTACCCTACCCTACCTACCTACCTACCCTACCCTACGATACCCTACCCTACCCTACCTACCTACCTACCCTACCCTACCCTGCCTACCTACCCTACCCTACCCTACCTTAACTACCTACCTACCTACCCTACCCTACCCTACCCTACCCTACCCTACCTACCTACCTACTCTACCCTACCCTACCCTACCCTACCCTACCCTACCCTATCTACCTACCTACCTACCCTACCCTACTCTACCCTACCCTAATTTTTCGTAAAAACCATAAAAAAAAAAAAAAACGTTGTTATAAACCTCACGGAGCCCGAGACCTTTCCAACGAATGCAAAACCGTGGAAATCGGTTCGTGCGTTCTGGAGTTATAGCGTCAGGAAGGAAAACACGACTTATTTTTATATAGTAGATTGTACCAAGACACAAGAAACACACGTCTGTATCACAAGCAACCAAATACGAGAGAGTGAGAGAGACAATTTGAGCGAACAGAACGAATGAACTTATTCTAATTAAAAAATAATAATGGCAAAATGTTACCAAGCTTAAAATTAAGATATCTACTGCTTTACTTGCATGTTATGCTTTGTTGGTGTTGCCAACAATATACTGGTATTCAGTTGCATCCGGTTAGACTGGAAGCCGATCCCAACATAGGACCGCAGGGGCGTGAGATTGTGGAGACCCATGTGACTGCTAGAGGCGATGATCATGATGACGACGATAATTATTTAAATTCCAGGTGGCAAATGGAGCGAAAGAGGCCTTACGAGGTAGAGGTGATATTTTCACTGTCCCCGAGAATAATTCCGAAGAGAATCCGTCAAAAGTACTGGCTCTGTTTATCGTTGACGTAAGGCCTAATTTACTTTTCTTTATTTACACACTGTGTCTACATATCTTTATGTTCTAAGTCCTATGATTGGAACCGGACTCCAAGAAATGCAGCTGTTACTGAAACATGGTATGGTGGTTTTGGTATGTCAGGATACATACTAAAGCCGTTGGGCGCCTGCGGGTTAGCGGGCAAGTCAGACATCTTTCGCTTAAAATTTGTCGCTTTGGTGTGTAGACACACTTAAGAGAGCGTACAAGGGTCCACTAGTGCCACTCCTTAAAAAAAATATTATCTCGTGACTGAGAAGGAATTATGAAAAACGGCTCAACAGCGACCTCGGTGTGTCTAGAATTTATTTATTTATTTATTTAAAAACACATACAACTATCATCACAGGCTTACATATACTACTATACAATAGTGTCCCTAGTAGCATTTTCCGTTGGCATTTAGTTGGGCCACCTTCAGAGGTATGTGGCCCAACCAAACGCCAACAAAAATGCTACTAGGGGTAGTTATATAGCTAACAAATATTAGACTTACAATTAGGTACATATATTATTATGAACAACCAAGAGTTATTTTACAAACTGCGGCCCGTGTGAATTCACTCAAAGAACAATTGAAGCAGTCAATCTGTTGTGACACCATATTGAGCGCATGCAGGGCGCGCGTTAGCGGCGCGTACTGCAGCAGGTTGGTGCGAGCGGGCGGCACCCACAGCAGCGGCGGCCGCCTCCGTCGCCCCACGTGCCCATCAGGTACACACAACCCAACCGTGATTGAAAGAAAGAAAGAAAATACGTTTATTTGCGGTAAACATGACGCAATAAAAAAAAAAGAACATAAACACAAAAGAAATAAGAATATTATTGGGGAAAATGCGTCACATCCACGCAAAACGGCTATCGCTCAGCATTATGCTGCAACCTTATGCAAGACAGGACAGAGCCCCAGCGCTGGTTTTCAGCGACAGCCGGCGTTGACGTAATGACGTCGTCCGGTGCAGCAAACAATTATTAAGACGCTGTACCAGTACAGCGTACTTTAAGAAAATTAATATAATTTAATTTAAAATGTGGGTGTTCTACCCACAGTTTAAATTAAATAATATTAATTTTCTCTAAGTTGTGTATTTTACCACGCATAATCTTAAATAAGTAAGTGGCGAGTGCTACTTCCCTTCTTACTTCCAGTTTAGTATAGCCTATCATGCCCAGCCCAAATAGAGTAGGATACAACAGTGGATACCCTGGATACACACCATACTGCTTTAAGTACAGCAATCTCACAATTTTTTTCTGAATACGTTCTAGCATTAGTTTGTACTTGGCTTCATGTGGCGACCAGAATGTTTTAATACCTTTTATAAAGTTTCATATTGAGACACGAAGCTACAAAATACGATCTAGAGGAATGAGGCTGTTTTTCTTTAGAATGAATTTTGTTGCTTTGTATTTTTCAAGAGGTGGCGCTAGTGGACCGATATAAATGCGCTCTTAAATACGATGTCGATTTTATACACAAAATGTGTTAATAGGTAATATACAACTTCATGGACTAAATAAACGAAATCATGATCATTAATATTGTACAGGGCATTGAGGAATCAGAAGAGACAAATCCATCTATGAAAAACGAAGCCCCAATGTTACCATGGATAGTCAGTGAGAAACCCAAAGATGATGACGAAGACTCATCAGGTGAATCTAATTCTGACGAAAATCTCGATACCAATATGGAATTAGACGCAGACAGCGAATCCAATTACTATCACGAGGATGATTATCTAAAAGACAAATTAAAGAAAGAGATCAAATTGTTGGACTATGAAAAAACAAATTTAGATCCTTTAAGAAAACGCCGTTGGAGGACGTGTCAGAAGACAGCATCGCAATACTGCCACAAAGCATGCAGGGCGTCGTACGAAAACGCGTGTAAAGAGCATGAATGTAAAAGAGATTTAAGGAGATCATTAACGAAGCAATGTAAGCTAAATTGCATTGACTTCTTTGAATAGAATAGGTACACATTTTTATTTGCATTAAAACATGGACACGGCTACATATCAAGCTATACTTCTCCAGTATGAGCTGCCTCTCATTGTACGGAAATCCTATAAGATGCGAGATCAGCTTATACTGGATTTTATATATATTTTTTATATTATAGTAGGCTATGTCCTTTTCCATATCCCAGGCTATATATCTGCCAAATTTCATGAAGATCGGTTCAGCGGTTTAGGCGTGAAAACGTAACAGACAGACAGACATACAGATGTACTTTCACATTTATAATATTGGTATGGATTTAGTATATTATTAGTATGGATTGGAAACTGATGGGGTTGCCATGGCGTTGCTGTGCATCAGGGATGTTTGCGGAGGCGTGTGTGGATTGTTTTTACACTATAATGCGCAAGCGCAACAAACATCTAGATGTTTGTTGCGCTTGCGCATTATAGTGTATGCAAACATACATGAAATTGTGAAGCCTCTGTTAAAAACAGTAAATAAATAAATAAAGATGTGACAAACAAGATTTTTGATTAAAACAATGCCCAACATTTTATTCGTATTTATTTTATAATACATCGATAAAATACAATATTTATAACTGTGATATAATAACATGTTAAACTGTATTGTTCCAAGACGTAGACCGTTACTTACTTTATCATCGACTTTTATCAACTTTAACAAACATAATGTTAATAAATATAATGGTTTTTTTGCATAATGGCCGACACTCAACTCTCGACACTAATGAATTACAAATCAGCAATTGTTTTGGTAGGTACATTTTTAAATCCATGCAGTTCGATTTTCAAAATGAATTTAAATATTGCCCTATAGTTCGTTCGCGTTAAGAATGCAGTGAGTCATCAGTGCAACTGCAAGATAAAGGTGTATTCACAATGTGTTAAATTAAAACAAATTATATTTTAAAAGACCTTCAACTGTCATTGTGAACTTGACTTTGTAATTTGAAAAGATTGGATTGGTTAGGGGGCGGGGCTAGGCCGACGGCATTCGGCATTCTTAACGCGAACGAACTATAGTAAAAAATACGGGTGGGATTAAGCTGCCCGGTGTATTATTTTCATCAATTTTTTAATCATGAACGTACCGAAGTTGTTTAAATAAAACATTATGTAAAAAAGCCATGAGAACTAAACTATACTTAATAAAGAAAATGGCCCAGAAACCTCGGTTTCTGCTATAACCGCTGCGAACCTAAATAAGTTCTTATGCACTATATAAACTTAATATTTAATATTGGTAATACTTTCGGACGGAATGTCAAATGGTAATACATAAGCATATTTAAATTTTACAATAATTATACAATCTCATGATTATTTAATTTGTTTTCATTAAATATTATATTGTGACATAAAATAAAATTCTATTAAATTATTTAGATTTATTTTCACAACCTAAAATCTGTCAAAAAGCGAGTAAATAAGATATTTTTAAATATATTTTTTTATAAAATCGTTATAATAAAAGGCACATTTGGAATAGAAATTTAGAAAGAAAAAAGTACTATTGCCCAAATACTCAAACGTTACTTAACTTTAAGACGTTCTTATAATTGTTTCTGTCGCTACAAAACAGTTTAAAGTGACAGAGACAGCATTAGACTTAACGGCGACTTAAAATTGAATTGCGTTTGAGTATTCAGCAGTATGTATGTTAAAAAATACATTTTAATTTTTGTGGCACTTTATAAGACACTTGAAGATTAAGCCTAAACTAAATTAATGCATATCTTTTAATATAATTATTTTTATTAAAACTTATGTATATCAGGATTTTATACAATTTGTATTCAATAACTTTCGTTTAGCTTAAAATATACATTCACATTTTGATAATGTGACCCCTATGTGTATAGTTTTAAAGATCATTACATCTTCGGCAAAGTTGATATTTTAGCCATTTAAAGTCATGCATATGATTCTGAACTTGTATATCCACAAATTGTACCATAGCTTGACTTCGGCGGTGCCCGTCTGTTAATTGTTTAATGAAAAGACGCCATTTTGAGTTATGTGTCATCTGGGATCGAAATGTATGTTGTCTGGAATTGACCATATACTATGTTACTCGAACATGTGCAATAGTCTATCTGCATCTTTCTTTAGTTACGCTGTCTGACCGATTGGAAAAGGTGAGTAGCATTGTCTTCTGGTCTGACCTTTGTGGTGTAATGATGATCTTTAAAACCATCTTGTTGATATTCATCGATAAAATTATTTATATTTTCCCTCCACTAGGACTCTTAGAGCTGCTCTTAATTATCGATGTCACAGAAATGTTACCAGAACTACTGAATTGCGGTGGTGGCGATCGAGGCAGCGAAAACTTTGTATCACTCAAATTCTCCTGACTCAACGACTTTTGTGTCGTAAACACCGGTATTTTCGACGAAACTCCTGGCGCTAGAGGTTTCGATTTTTCCGCTTTGACGACGGGTATGTTACTCGGTTTCACGGAAATCTGCGGTTTTTGTTGCTCTTGCGACCGTAACTGTAGTTGATCTAGTTGTGACAGTCTCCGGTTTTCTAGATCTGTGCTCGTGACTATTGTGCCTTTAGGAGATTCGTAGGTAGCTGTCCGGAATTTGATAGTGGTGTTTCTTGGTAGGTCGAAGTCAGAATGACGTTGTTTCTTTGGTTCGTTCGATTGGTTCGATTTCGATCGTTTTTGCGCGTCAACTAGTTGTTTAGCTGAAAAGTGCCTTTCATTGAGAATGAAATCATTTAACAGTTCAATGTCTAACTCGTAGGATAGAGGGGGTTCTTCATAAGGCGGTGCTCTTTGTCTGCTTAAGATTTTGTCTTTACTTTCTTTCTGTTTTTGCATTTGTTCCGTGTGTGGTGTGACCACTTGTATTTCTGTGATGTGTGGGTCTTTGTCTGTTGCTTTGTAATCTCTTTGTATTTCAGTTATCGTTGGATTGATGGAGTATCTTGTTTTGGTGAGTTCAACTGCATCTTCACTTGAGGTTTGCACGTCTTCGAGATCTTGAATGATTCTGATTCCCATACGCGATAGTTCCTCAGGAGTTTTCTGTGACATGAAACTTGGATCATTTTTGAGCTTCTCCATCAACGCTTGTGCTTGTTCCTCATCCATTTCTGTAGTGTTTAGTATTATTGTTTCTGTTCTTGTGTAAGCGGGTTCGTCTGTAGTGAAGTGCATGTTAGGATTCTGCCTTTTGATTTCGTCTAGCACTCTCTTATCAATATCTTTTACATCTCCTTCTTCTAACTGTATTTCATCAATCTCTCCTCCTCTCATTATACCGAAGCTAATCTGTTCTACTTGTAAAGGCGCTTCAGTTTTCGTAGTGATGTACTTAGTTGATATTTTCTCAACATTTTGTGTTATTACTTTGTTCCCAAATTCGTCTTCATTAACATTGACTGTTACAGTTTTCTGAACGGGTTCCTGTGTCATCGTTAGGGAAACGTTGGCCGGTTCCATGTATAAGGTCCTTTCTCTTTCATCATGTCTTCGTCTTATACCTTCAAGGACATCGGGGGGCATCATACGTATAGTAGGCTCGCCTATCTCGATAGACTTTGTATGATCATGAAACGTTTTTTTTTCTCGTTTTTCTTCAACTGGCTGAGATTTTTCTGTTGTTATGGTTACGACATTGGTATTGGTGTTTAAATCTTTGGGTTCTGTCCATTCTGAGGAAAACGATTCGAGCTTTTTCTTGTAATTGAGACTGTTATTGTTGGATCCTATTCTGATGTTACTGACGAAGTCATCATAGTCTCGAACTTTTTCTGCTTGTGATGTTTTTAAGTCAAAGTTAACAATATCTGGTTGATGCATTGCGGATTTAAAGGCATCTGTCTGTGGTGTCTCCTTACTGGTACTTGCTTCATGTTTTACTTTTTCAGGGCTTTGGTCAATATGTACGTTCAATATAGGATTTTTGGCGAGCAGTTTCTTCATCATATCGGACTTAGGTCTCTCTAAACTGTTTACGTATGTATTACGGGACATCTTCAAGTCATCTGGTACGTTAGTATCATATGTCATTGTTAGCTTTTCTTCGTATTTAGGAGGTGCTGGTTTGGTTTCGGATATAACTGGTACGATTTCTTGCGTACTGTCCAAAGAGCTCATGTTACTTCCATCTGACGTAGATTTTGCGAATTCTGATACAAGTTTCAAATGAACTTTCATGTTTTCATCCATTATTCGTCTAGCGAGGTGATCAGATGTTTCGTGTTCAGGTTCTTTGTACAGCTCAAAATCTCTGGGCTTAGAAAAGCTTTGTTCTTCGTTTCTTTCAGAATCAACTGAACTAGAAGATCCCTTCACTATAGCATCTTCTAAATTACCAAATTCTGAACCCTTCTTCAATCGATTTCTCTGGAAAGTGTTGAGCCCTTCCATAACTGATGTTTTAGCAATATTCAAGCTTAATCTCGGTTCTTTGTGTTTGATGACTATGCCTTTTTCCGAATCAATCATATCTGGCAGAACATCTTCATGTCCTGAATCAAAGAAGGTGGTTTCTACTACTGACATAGCCTTCCTTTTCTTAGGCGATATCGTACTTTCCTGATGGTTCTCAGCATCTTCTGCAGAAATATCTAGACTTTGAGCCCTTTCTAGTGTTCCAGTTGCAGGTTTGCTAGCTTTGGCCCTCATTTCAAATCTGGATAAATCGCCGAGAGAAGCAGCTTTACGTTCATTTTCATCCAAAATAGATGTATCATCAGAGACGGAATGCACTGTATCGTTGTTCGGCGAACTGTGGATTGTTATATCACTGTTATTGAGTTCTATTGTTGTGGAACCTTTATCACTCTTATCACTTTGGTTCAATGACTTCACTGAATGACCATCTTGGTTGGAAGACATGATAGATTTTGAATCTTCAAAGAAATTGTTCAGGGAATCGCTTTCTCGTTTGAAAGGCTTTGTGACAATATCGTATATATCATCTTGACTGAAGTTTATTGATTCTTCAAGACGAGTAGAACTCTTCATTTTGCTGACCTTTGGCGTTGAGGTATTTATTTGTGATGCATTGGAAGACCTATTTGAAGTAATAGAGTCATGTAACAGACTCGAATGTTGTTTCTCATTGTTTAAGAAATCATTAACGCGTTTTAATTGTTCGAGAATACTGTCATCAGTTTTGTTTTTCTCTGTATCTGGTGGTGAGGGAGCTTTTCCTTTTGATTTCTTCGGTTTAGGAGCTTCTTCTTTCTTATTATCAACTTTTTCTTTCTCATAAATCACGTCTGTGGAGCTCTTTCTGTTTGTTCTAGCTGCGTTGGCCGCGTCTAGCATATGTTGTGGTAACTCCTGAGGTATTCCATTCTCATCTCTTTTGATTCCGCTAGAGTTGAGGTCGCATCTTGCGAATGTCGTCATCACTGAGGTCTCGGATGTTCTTGACGATTCTAGACTAATAGTTGTGTCAGATTCATTCGCTTTGTTTCTAGCGTTTGGAATAGGCGGAGCCATCTTTTCTCTACGTTTAGCAACAACAGGTTTCTTTTGTTCTGTCTCATTCTCGTGTTTAATTTGAGTTGTAGGTGCGGGACGTTGTGGTTCAGGCTTGTCTATTTCGTCAACGGATTTCTTCTCTACAGAAACGACTCCGTTTTCGACGCTCTTTTGTTTTAAGACACCATCGTCAGGTACATTTGGTGGTAGGACTCTGATACCGAATTTCATGGCTCTTTTCGGATCATATTCTCTTTTCTGAATTTCGGACTGTTCAATATGAGTCATGGCAGCGATACCATTTTCCGGTTGAATGATTTGTATGTCACTGTCAGTTGATTGTCTCTTATTCCTCTCTGGTTTGTTGACAGCTGCTGGGATGTCAGAAAGTCTAGATTTGTTTGCAAGTTTGTTATTCTTTTCGTTCTCTCTTTCTAGTGTTGTGTGGCCATCTTTCTTCTCTTTCTTATTTCTCTCTAGAGTTGTAGATGTGATGATCTTGTCTGATATCATCTTCTTGATGCCGCTCTTACTCTGTTTGGTTTCTAGCGTGGAGTTATTAGAATGCGACGTGTTTGGTGACCTCGGCGGGTGCAGGAGCTTTCCTTCTTTTTCAAGCTGAAACAAAAGAAGACCTTATTATATTTTTTTTGTTAATGTTATTCGATTTTTATGATGAGAACAGACACGTCAAATGTTATAGAATAGATGAAGGAGGCTACAAAATTGAAACCATGTAAAACTACCGTGTGGTGCCGGACGTAAAGAATAGCACCACCCCATTTCCTCCCATGGGTGTCGTAAAAGGCGACTAAGGGACATACTAGAGAATGGGCAGCAGCGTTCTCTATGCATTTTAACACCATACTGCGATCGCCAACCCGCTTGCCAAGCATGGCAATTATGGCAAACCCTATCGATTGGCGGAGGCTTATGTCCAGCAGTGGACGTCTTTCGGATATAATGATGAAAACTTTTTCAATTGTGTGTGATTTTTAAACCCAACATAACTGGTTGCACGCTATTTTATTGATACTCATTTATTTTAATTGAGAGTTTGATCTGTTTATCCTTGGTATCATAGAAACGATTAAAAGTAACGGAATTATCAACAAGGTTTCACATAGTCAATCATGTTTGTCAACGTACCAAAGCCGGCTTGTTGTGTGATTGAATAAGAAGGGGACATACATTCTTTAAAACTAGTTTAAATATCCATTTCCGTAGTAAAGGTATTTCCTCTATGCAAAGCAGCTAAGCATTCTCATTCCAGATTATATGATTGCGTAATATCATGATTTGCTGCCTCATTGGTTATAGAGTTGTGAATGCCGAGCACCTGAGCTTGTTCTAAGATTACGGTACCAATGTATAGATTTAATGTGTAGTGTTGCAATATCGATTTAAATCGATAGTGTTTAATGTGTTTTTCTGCTTCCTTTTGCTTTCATTTCATAAGGAATAATTCATCATGGAATGATGAATGATTCCTTATCTTAATTTATTCATATGACTATTTTCATCGCCATATCTGTCAGTCCATATATTTCTACTCCACATGGACCTCCCAGGAGTTTGCACCAATCAAAGGGCAAAAGAAACTTGCTATAATTAACACGATGTAGATGTAGATAGAAATTCGCCTCATATTACATTATGAGGCGAATTGCTATATATATCTGAGACTATGACCATCATCATCAGTTGAAAAGTGAGTTGATTATAGCAAGTTTCTTTGGGGGTCCATGTGGAGTAGACATATGGACTGACAGCTATGGCGATGAAAATAGTCACTTTGAATAAATTAAGATATCGATTCATCTTAATCTATAAGCGTACATATTCGTCAAAATACTTGCACAAAACGAACCATTGTTTAGCTAGCACTAAGACAATAGTCAGAGACATTCCATCGACAACGTGGATTGTATTCTAAACATACATTGTTAGTTTCGATAACGTAGTGATACAACGACACTGGCATTTGATAAACTTCCTTAAGATGTAATGTTTAGCGTTCAATGTAGCAGTTTTTTTTTAGATTTAAGTACTATAGAGGTATTTGGAACAGGGTATAGAGTTCACTTATCCTCCATAGAAAAGGAAGGATCCTTCGACCAGACGGGTGTTGTGCCTGTTAGACAACTGACCGACAGTTGATGTCAGGATGTTGTAAATATGCTAGTCGCGCGGTAAACTTTGATTGCGCGATGCAGGATTTATGTCTTTGATGCGTAGCTCGTATGTGGCGTTGTAGAGGCCGCCACAGTACAAAGTGTATTTTTCTTAAATTTTCTTATTTGATAAACAAAATGGCTATCTAAGATTTTTCGATTCGATTCTGTATGTGTTTTTGCTAACTTGCTAAGTGATTGCCAAAACTCGAGATTGAAGTCAAATCAAATCAAATCATTTTTATAAGTACCATGTTTGTTTACCAAGTCTCTGAAGAAAACACTATTTAAAAATTTGCAACTTAAACGCGCGAACTTTAACTTGACCTCTGATAATATGACATTTCTTGAGATTCGAAATTCAATTATGTATCTACATTGTTTTTTTTTTGCACGAATTGCTATGTTAAAAAATTTGTATGCCTGCATAATGACAAATTATTCATTTGCATGCATGTTTTATTCATGAATTGTAGAAAGAAATAGCTTCAGTGGACATTATCGTGTTTTTATTACCGAGCATTTGTGTTGCATCGTCTATTAGGTTTATTATTAGTTCATTGTTTTTCTCGCGAAATGACTCAAGTTATGCAATGCAACCTCTTTAGTATTCAGTGTTGCCAGTTTGTGACAATGACAGGAAATATTTTTTGTTTTATTAATTAGGGATTCAGAACGCACCTTTAAGGAATAAAATTGTTCAACTATTTCGTCGACCGCATTTATTTATCATCATTCATCATTTCAGCCGAAAGATGTCCACTGCTGGATATAGGCCTCCCCCAAGCACCGCCACCTCGAGCGGTTTCGTGCTTCCCGCATCCTGCGGATTCCTGCGGCTTTCGCAAGGTCATCAGTCCACCTTGTCGGAGGCCTTCCTACGCTACGTCTCCCGGTACGCGATCGCCACTCCAGAACCTTTCAGCTCCAACGGCCATCTGTTCTGCGAGCAATGTGCCCTGCCCATTGCCACTTAAGTTTGGCAATTCTTCGAGCTATGTCGGTTACCTTGGTTCTCCTGCGGATCTCTTCCTTTCTGATTCGATCACGTAAGGAAACTCCAAGCATAGCCTTCTCCATTGCCCTTTGGGTGACGTTTAGCTTTCTAATAAGGCCTATTGTGAACGACCACGTTTCAGTGCCATCGTTCATCACTGGCAACACGCACTGGTCAAAGACTTTCGTCTTGAGACACTGCGGTATGTGGGACGAAAAGATATTGCGTGGCTTCCCGAACGCTGCCCAGCCGAGTCGGATTCGACGATTGACCTCTTTCTCGAAGTTGGACCTACCTAACTGGACAGTTTATCCTAGGCTGTTGGTAGTTTGTATACTCGTCCACAACAATAAAGTCTCCGATATTCATGAGAGTGGGTGTTACATGGGCATTTGACATGACCTTTGTCTTGTCCTTTGTTTCCATTTATCTATATCTGCTTGTTTTTAGAATCATGTAGCGTATCCATGGTAACCGATTTCGCGTCGCTTCCACCCCGTATACCTATGCCGTGAATTTTTTCACTTAACAAAAAAAAAAACAATTCACAATTAGCTGGCAGGACGTCTCCTGCCAGCTAATTGTGAATTGTTTGGGACACACACACACACACACACGACTCTAACAAAATGAGTACTTTAAAGCAAACGGTTCCCTGAATGGAAAAATGATTTTCACAGACCCGTAATATTTTTTGACGGCCTATCCAATGATACCCCACACCATTGGATAGACGAGAAAAAAATACAGACGGATATGGTGAAACTATAAGGTTTCCTTGATGACTACGGAACTCCAAAAAGAGCTCAATAATTTTGTTTATCAACCACACCCTGGCACCCATTTCCCTTAAAATACGTAATCAATTCGCTCCATGAATAATTATCCAAGAATCATGCATGAAAGAAAATCAATCAGAAACGTCAAAGAAAGCGTTGGTAAAGAAAATCTATGCGAAGCGTGGGAAAGTAACGACTCCAAGAAAGTTCTTAGAGCTCTGTCGGTAGTGTTCGCACTTTCCAATACACCTGCTAAGTGAAGCAGTACCTACAAGTTACTGTTTACAATGGCACTTTAGGTACAATTTTTTAGTCATCATCCCTATTGGGGGAGGCCTATTTCCAGCAGTAGACGTCTTTCGGCTGAAATAATAAAGATGACGACGATGATGATAGTAAAATTCTTGCTTAAGGCGATCCCTAGCGTGAGCGTTCGGTCCTTCTCTATCCCGTCACAGCGGGGACGGTCTGTCCCGCTCCCTGCGAACGCCGAATTCACACAATTTTTGGAATTATTTTAATAAAAAAAGAAGAGTGATCTTTTTAAATTAAATAAAACGTGAATTATTAAGATTTTTAAATTATCTATCCATTAGTGTAACTCTGAAATTAATGGAACGTCAACTTTAGCAAAAGATGCATACAATCAATAATTTTAGTACTTTTTTTAACACGGAAATTTCAAATGTAATTTCAACACATAAAAATAAATAAGAACGTGCAATGTGAGTGTGTGATGATAGGATATCGTACATTAATAATATGTTTTTAGATGTAGTTTATTTCTCTTAATTAATGAGTTAATAGCCTCTGAAAATCGCGTTTTGCTCGGGGTAGCGCCTTAACCCCTACTCACCGTGCTAACATCGCCCGTGGAGCCAGCGCGCTTCAGCAGCGGATGGTGCACCCCCCGCCCCGCACCGCTCGCCCGGCCTCCTTCCACCACCTCCAGTTCCACAGGGTAGGGGGACGCCAGTGACAGAATGGCGACGGCGTCCTCTAGCGGCGTACCGGTGAACTCGATTTTGATGCTTTTTATCTTGTCACCTGGAATTTGGAAAGAAAAATAGATAAAAATATTATCCTGCAAAGTTAATATAATCGCATATCCGCAAGATCCTAAATAAAGTTATTTTTTTTTTTTCAGAATTTTATTACATTTTTTTTATGTGTCCCATGGATTCAAAAAACTAGGAAGCGCGGTCTCTGTCGGTTCATACCGCTTTAAGTAGATTTTAAGGAACGCAATAAATAGTTATTATATTAGACAAAATGCAATGATTTTGTACAGAAAGGTGTGAAAAGTGAGGTGTCATTATTATTTTTCGTTTCTATTAAAAACTAGCTACTTCCCGCGGCATCGCCCACGTGGCTTTTTCTAAATGTAGCTAAAGTTACTCCTTTTAACATCAGCTATCTGCCAGTAAAAGTCCCGTCAAAATCGATCCAGCCGTTTCGGAGATTAGCCGGAACAAACTGTTAGACAGACTACAGATAGAAAAAAAATATAAAAGAACTGTTTATTGTTATACGAGTAAGTACCGTATATACTGTCATACGAACAGACACTTCAATTTTATTTATTTGTTTTGATGAGGTTGCTCCAGACTACTTAAGTACAGTCAGAAAATTAATTGTTAATCAAATTGGCACCCTACGTTTTGCCATGTTTTAGCCAACTCATATAACTGTCTATAAAAATTGGGATGATGACTAAAAAATTTTTTTTTGTCCGTCATGTAGTTTATAAAAAAATATTGGACACGTATTTTTTCCTTTTTTACGTAATCAAAACATTACTGCGATACATTGAGTTCAAATGTGGCATGACGTCACTGCTCGCTAGATTTTATACGTAGCTGTGACGTAAGCGTAACGAGCCCCCAATCCACAAGTTTAATGTGTTTTATCTAAGTAATTTTTTATCTGATTGACGGACTAAACAGTTTTTCTTCTTTTTTTTACCCAGGACATATCCCTATTGTGATTTGAATATACAGACAATTTAAGAGTGCTGTCACCGGTCCACTAGATCTCGTGACTGAGAAGGAATTATGAAAAACGGCTCAATGAACTATATCGGTAAGTGTGTCTAGAATTTTCTAATATATTTTATAAAGTTTCATATTGAGACACGAAGCAACAAAATACGATTACTATGCAAAAAAAGTTTTGCATAGTGTCGGTTATAGTTTCATAGTTATTCAAAACTATGAAACTATAACCGACACCATGCAAAACTTTTTTTTAAATTTCTTCACCCTTGACAAATAATTAGGGATGGGCTGAAATTCGGTTCACATTCGGTTCAACCGAATTTCGGCAGCTTTAACCGAACTTCGGCATTCGGTCGAAATTCGGTTCAGATGCCGAACATTCGGCACAAGAAAAATAATACCTACTTGCACTATTTTGACTGAAATTTAATAGAATTAGAATAGCATTACTGTAAAATAAAAAATAATTATGTCTTTGACTCACTCATGGTCATTTATTTTAGTTAGGAACATTGTAAATGTAAACTGTTAAACTCAAACTCAAACTCAAAGCATTTATTTCAAATAAACCAATTACAGGCACTTTTGAATTGTCAAGGGGTCGGTCAGTCAGAAAGATGAAGCTAGTTGCCCATTCCAAAGCGTAGTAGGTTCCTATGGAGAAGAACGGACAAGAAACTCCATGGACAGTCTTTTAAAACAAAATATTGTTACAAAATATGGGTTACATCATTCATGTTGAAGTTATACATGTGAGAACAATGTAGAAAGACGTGCACGTTAGAAGCGTCCGTAATAGAAACAATTCAAAAATTAAAATAAGCCGTGGCAGCTAAGAGATGACCAGTCCCAACTGACGGCGCCCGTTCACGAACATGACGCATGGACGCAAAATGTTACTGTTGTAATGTTTTAACTGGATAAAGCCATTTACATACACATACTGAGTCACTCCTACTACACACTACAGCATACACACACACACCCTCACATCACACACAGCCACACCACTCATAAATGTCACTCACTTTCAAATCACACCACATCACTCACATCACATCACATCACATCACACCACTTTCACACTTACACCCCCAAACTCCACTTCACAAGCCAACACACATACTATATCTTTTATAAATCACCTTTTATCCTACCTAAGAAAGAGCGGCGTCTTCTAGCACAGGCATTATCTGCTTAAAAGGAGGCGCCATTCACCAACAAAATGTCTTCTAACAAACATCTGGATTATAATATTCGTAAATTGAATTTAAAAAATCACGTTTTTTGTTCACAAACTAAACATGAATTAAAATCAAGATTTTTTTATTACAATAAAGGGTATTTTTTTCAACAATCAAGTTAAACTTTTCTTACTTATCTACTCACTCATATTTAACATTTACTAGAGGCAGCTTATGGTGCAAAAACACCAAAGACTGCCTTATCTGGCAGAAGTTTGTTACGATTTTTTTTCGTATACGTTTCCTGCCTCTGAAAAAAAGTCGCTTAGAATATACAGAGCTTCCAGGAGCAGCCGGGAGTGCGGTGTGCGGGCGGGGTACATCTAGCAATAAGTAATTGAAGTAAATGCGTAAACAATGCGTTCGGATTCGGTTCAAACCACATTCAGCCCATCTCTACAAATAATCAATAATTTTATTGTATGCCACTGAATACTGAAGCAGCGTTAGTTAAATTATTATTTTAAGCCGATCACAAAGCTTTATCTAAGCAATACTTAAAAAAACTTAAAACGGCCATATTGTAAAATTAACATTCGTATAGTGCCATTTATGTTCTCAGGGTGCGATATTATTACTTGGAATTTGACAAAATCTATGCCACAACATGTTTACATACATGTGTTTCTGAAAATTCGTGGACCAATTAATTGGGAAGCCGATCATATATATATAGACGTTTCTACATACCTTTTTTGTCCATAACTATAAAGTTTTATGTTTTAGGATGTAAATTAAACTGTACACTGTTGAGAACCCTGACCGTGCACTTCATAGTATGATGTGTAAACTACTAAATAAATGCCCTGTTTCTCCGAACTACATAGACCCTGGCAAGAAGCCAGAAACATTCTTGTATGACAAGGAGTATTTACGTGGGATCTAGACTGAGAATAAGATAGACAGATAGATAGATAGATTATGTTGGTTTATTCGTTGCTAATCTGTCATTACGCACGAATCTGATGGGATTCCGTCAACGGCCAATATTAAATGTACCTTTCGCAATTACTAATTATAGGCGGAATGTTTTCTCAATAAGAAGTGCACTTAGTTTCAATAGGCTTCCTATGGACCTTAATGGTGACTTGGTCTGCACCAGTGTGGCGACCTTAAGACGGCTTTGGGCACAGCTATTTTTCATGGATAATTAACTTATCTAATATTGGTGCCGATTCCCTTGTTCACAAACTAAACTAAATTTAAGTTCAGTGCATATTTTTCTTTCTATTCCATTAAGAAAAGGACAGAAGATAAATTTTAGTTTAGTCCTGTCAAATTAATCAGCGCCTGTCACTACTCCATACAAGTTTAGACGTGATTAAAAACTTGCCGACTAAAATTACGTCAATTTACGTCAAGCGCTGCTTAATTTGACAGGACTAAACAAAAATTTATCTTCTGTCCTTTCTTAATGAAATAGAGAGGAAAAGATGCACTGAACTTAAATTTAGTTTACTTTTTTTATCGAAATTTTCTCTACTATTATGTGGAGGCTTGTTAGCAGCAATTTTTTCTTATTACTTCCTTTATATCATTGGTTTGTTAGTCTGTAAGCATTGTTAAAAAAAAAAAAAAAAATGTACACCATAAAAATTACAGATATAGGTGCCGATTCCCTTGTTCACAAACTACACTAAATTTAAGTTCAGTGCATCTTTTTCTTTCTATTTCATTAAGAAAAGGACAGAAGATAAATTTTAGTTTAGTCCTGTCAAATTAATCAGCGCTTGACGTAAATTGGCGTAATTTTAGTCGGCAAGTTTTTAATCACGTCTAAACTTGTATGGAGTAGTGACAGGCGCTGATTAATTTGACAGGACTAAACTAAAATTTATGTTCTGTCCTTTTCTTAATGAAATAGAAAGAAAAAGATGCACTGAACTTAAATTTAGTTTAGTTTGTGAACAAGGGAATCGGCACCATAAATGTAGAAATGTTACATAGGGTGACACAATGGCCGGTCTTATCACTAAAATCGATCTTTTACAGACAATCTTTGGATGGATTAAAAGTAGAAGGAGAGACAATACTGCAGGTAGTCAGTGGTGTATGTACCATTTACATCCATACTAATATTATAAATGTAAAAGTAACTTTGTTTGTCCGAAACCGCTGAACCGATCGTCATGAAATTTGGCAGAGATATGGCCTGGGATATGGAGAAGGACATAGGCTACTTTTTTACGCTATAACCGACATCCACGCGGGCGGAGCCGCGGACAAAAGCTAGTATACAATAAATACATACATACATAAATATATACTTATATACATAAATATATACATTATATACAATAATAAACATGAAACAAGAGCAAGGAACTTTAGGTAATGATGATGTTTAAGGAGAGAGGAAGTGTTTTTTATCAGAACTTTAAAAGTGGACTTTTAATCCTACAAACAGGCGCGATACGCGACGCGACATAAAGACACCGCTCGTCGCGCGCCTAGCGATGCCTTTGAGTCGCGTCGCGTGTCGCGCCTGTTTGTAGGAGCCTTTATCAACACGGGCAAGGCATTCCATAACCGTACTGCATGAACTGAAAAAGACCTGCAGTGCTATTCTGTAACTATCTCACCGTGAAAACAAAGGTGAAGTGAGCGTGGAGTGAGCTGTCAACAGTTCAATCCCAAGCATCAGCAGTGCTATTTTGTAACCATCTCACCGTAAAATCTAACTTACCTCACTTCACCAAGTTTCACGGTGAGATTTTGACAGAATAGCACTACTGTCATAAAAGCTACTACTATGACATCTCGCTCATGTCGTAAACTCTTAAAATTAAGAAGTATGGCATTATTATTAAAATATGCTATCTGCCAAATGTAGTGACAGTATTATTGTTGACTCAAACTCAAAGCATTTCTATCATTAAACCATTTACGGGCACTTTTGAACTGTCAAAGAGCCGGTCAGTTAATCAGAAAGTTGAATTTAGTTGCCCATTCCAAAACGTAGATCTCTATCGAGAAGAAAGGGTAAGAAACTCACTAAGGGCACTGTTTGAAATCAAGATGTAACAAAATCCTGGGAACAGTGACCTACAAGTACCATCTGTTGATGATTAAGTTCAAAATCGAACGAGAAAATTTAATAGTTTTTTTTTTACTGATGTGCTGGCTACTGTACATTGTTATTGTTGCTTCTTTAGTTAAGAACAATAAAAAAAAAAACAATTCAAAATATAAGATTCAAAATAAGCCCTGCCAGTTAAGAGGGGTACCGAATGAGCCACCATCAGTGAGACATAAGACTAAGAGGGAGACTAAGAAGATACTATTATCTACAGCTCATTAGGTATAATTAATATAATTTTTCAACTGCCCAGTATAGCGCTTGCGACCTACTACGTACCATGCACAACTATGTTACCATGCAGCAAGAATAATTAATAGAATATTAATTGGTCAATAGACATAACCCGGTGGCATTATGAAAGTAAGAACAGTGTCATGACTAGACAGGGGACAACTTTCCCCCGTCGTCTGTCGCCCTCACAAATGTCAAACTTAACGTTGTCTCTGACCTTAGAGAGGTTCCACCTCGTTACCTTACGTGTTAAATGTCCAAAATAAACTTAAGTGCCCAAAAAAAGTAATTGTGCAATTTATTAGATGACTACTTTGTGACAATGGTGCCGATTCCCTGGTTCACAAACTAAACTAAATTTAAGTTCAATGCATCTTTTTCTTTCTATTTCATTAAGAAAAGGACAGAATATAAATTTTAGTTAAGTCCTGTCAAATTAATCAGCGCTTGACGTAAATTGACGTAATTTTAGTAGGCATGTTTTTAATCACGTCTAAACTTGTATGGAGTAGTGACAGGCGCTGATTCATTTGACAGGACTAAACTAAAATTTGTCTTCTGTAATTTTCTTAATGAAATAGAAAGAAAAATATGCACTGAACTTAAATTTAGTTTTGTTTGTGAACAAGAGAACCGGCACCATTATTAACAGAGAAAACCGAAAAAAAAATTGGCAGTCATAAGGACTCCCGACAGAAGCGAAAACACAAAACTTTGGAACAACTGTTCTTTTATACATATAGCTCGTGGAAAGCGATCGGTGACGATGACGCGAGTTCCGTGATTTTTGTTCAGCCAAAAAGTACACATATTTACACAGTATACATATTATAGCTTATGGAAAGCGTTCGGTGACGATGACGCGAGTTCCATGATATTCGTTCACCCAAAAAGTACACATATATACACAGTATACATATAGCTCATGGAAAGCGTTCGGTGACGATGATGCGAGTTCCATGATTTTTGTTCACCCAAAAAGTACACATATACATATATACAGTATACATATAGCTCATGGAAAGCGTTCGGTGACGATGACGCGAGTTCCATGATTTTTGTTCACCCAAAAAGTGCTCAACGCGCCTAAAGAAGTTTTCACTTTAAAAAAATCGGAATGGACCAATATTCAGCGTATCATTGTCCTTGGCTAAACGTAAAAGTATCCAAGTTGCACCATAACATATAGTTATCTGACTCTCAACCAGCCGTCTATAGCCAAAATTTAATTGTCCGTACCCAGACAACGTAACTAGCGGCCTTAAGCTAGGTGAAACGACGATCTTCGCAGGGTGTCTGGTAGAAGATGTATGAGAATCGAGTTTAATGGAATAGGATTGGAGAGGCCTTATTCCAGTAGCGCACTGCCATAGACTAATGACGACGATGATGAAACACTGAGAATGCAGCACGGCGTTAAGGCTCCCACACACTTGCGCGATATAGCGGGCGCGACAAGGGTTGCGCTGCCTGTCGCGCCCGCGATATCGCGACAGTGTGTGGGAGCCTTTAGCCGGACGCAGTGGCGTATCTAGTCATAAAGGGGCCCTGTATCTTATTATATTTTACCCGGCCACGGCGAAATTCCAAAGGAAGGGATTTTTGTTTACAAAATAGCGTACTAACATGGCAGGTTAATTTTCCATTGTAACTTTACTAAAATAAGCAAGAGCAAGCGAGGGAAGTTAGAAAATTGAGCACTCTGACTCGGATACTAAGGTTAAGCGGTCGTTGTGATTCTACTAAGAAAAGGGAAGAGCGAGCGAAGCGAACTCGACAGTTGGAGCATCCTGACTGGGCTGCTAGGTTAAACTGTCATTGTGATTTTAATAAAAGAATACAAGAGTGAGCGAAGCGAGCTCGAAAATTTATAGGGCACCCTGACTTGAGTAGTTTAGATTTTGTGTGATTTTACTAAATGAATGCAAGCTTTTGGAAGCCATAAATAAATTACGTTAACTTTCATATTTTCAGCTCTTATCAATAGGAATACGTTTTTTTTTTTTTTTTTTTTGATAATATAATATAACGAATTTCTGTTAACAAGCTTGGGGTCCCGTATCGTAAATACGGCTGATACGGCGGTAGCTACGCCCCTGGCCGGACGGTCAACCCATAATATACAATCTGTACTTTCTTCCTTCTTTTTTCAGTAGATTGAAATAACCTAAGGTAAGTTGTAGTACATTACCTGGCTGTAACTTGGCTGCGGCAGCAGGTCCGCTCCGCAACACGGAGTGGATATGCACGCCGTCTCTTGCGCCGCCTCCACATCGTAGACCTAAGCCAGTAAAGTCACGCGCCCAGAGCTTCACGCGGCGGATGCGAGCTAGCTGTGGACAAGAAACGTTGAATATTAGACCTTAAAATTTTGTGGTAAGGAGTAATGTAGAAAGATGGATCTGCAACTTATGATACGGCCACACAACATTAAAAAAAAAAAACACGGTTTCTCATTGATGTATGAAAAAGGAAGATAAGGTACCGCTCTAATGTCACGTAAACATTATTAGACTAGAACTATTACATGTAAATTGTAAACACACCCACACAACTACATTTCCCGATATCGTTCGTCATACATCAACAAACGAAATAGAGATATATGACGCGGGCTGTAGCGTGAACGAGATAGCAATAATTGTCACTGTCACCCATAATAACTCAGAAACAAATGGCGACCTAGAAAGCAATATTATTCAGGAGAATTTTAAAGAAAATAAGTTTTGATGTAGTTACGAGTGGAAAATAATTGCGTGGAACTTGTTTTTGGTTTGTGAACTATTTGTTCACATTTTGAAAACACAGGAAGGCATTGTTGGTGCTTATTTAGACGATTACGGTAATTTACTTAACGTGCTACACATGTGCTACACAAATCTTCCTTTTTTATACATTAATGGGGCCAAAATCGGTACCAAAAAGAGTACAAAAGCTGGGGTTTTTCACGAATTCACGTTTTCATAAACCATCATTTTGTGCAAGCTGCTGATTATTGATCAGCAGCTTGCACAAAATTGACCGAGATCAGTCTGATCATAATATGCTATTCTTGAACCGGAAAATGGCTCATGAACTCTAAACTATTCATAATTGATTGCGCGTAAGATTAAACATCAAGCAACGATGAAATTCCTGTCTGAAAAGTGCAGAGGATTTTTACCATATTTATTTATTTATTTTATTTTTAGGAAAACTTACAGCTAAACAGATACAGTAAGAAATAGTTTATGCAAAAAAAGGCCAATTACAAGTTCCACATGTAGTTTATAAAAAATATGAAACAGAAAATTGAAAATAGACTATAAATAACACATAAAAGAAAAATACTATTTCACTTCTCATGCTCAAAAGTATACCAATATAGCCCTACGAAGCGGGACTAAAGTGACCACTTTAGTCTTTATTGAGTGAAAAGTAATTAGTTTTTTTAATTTCCTTCATGTGACATAGACAAACTCAAACAGCCAGTAAATACACTATTATCTGTGGAGTGTGGACCATCTTCATTGTGAATATGTTGAGAGTTTTAGTTTCATGGCATTTCCGCAAAGATGGCGCCATGTGTTTTAAATTGTTAATCTGTGACTGGTTAGAAGAAAAAACTGACCGCGAAAATTTCAGAATATTTGTCGAGTGTAAATTTGTTCGGTTTTAAATAAATTTATTAAGAATTTCCAGTGACAGTGAAGAGTTTGACGTCAAGCAAAGAGCAAAAGACATAATAGATAATCTTTTGCCGCCCAAATCGCGGAAGATTTACCTAAAAACTTACGAAAGTTTTATGGACTGGAGGAATAATATTTATTTAATGATTTTCACTATTTTTCTCGCACTCAAAGTGAAAAGTACAGTTTGCACCTCGAGACTAAATGCCAACTTAATATACCCTCGGTTTCATTGACTCCCTCGCACGCTCGGAAGTCAAACCACCTCTGGTATATTATGGCTTCGTTTAGTCCCTCGATATAAAATATACTATTTACGCTCGAAGAAGCCATTAGACAAAATTTTTTTTCAATTTAGCAACACTAGTATTGAAAATGTCGATAGCAGCTTCCCGGCAGGTTGCGTTGTACATACGACTCGCTCTTACCATGTACAAGTTCCGTCTGTACGTAGTGGCTACCACTGGGGTGTGCAATAACTGAGGTCTACGCAAGAACGCCCGATTTTGTTCAACAACTCGGAAACACCAGTTGTTCTATTGGCAATCTTAACCTCCAAAACTTTCGGATTGCAATATTAATAAATAATTTTAAACTCCTGTTACGTACTGGCGCCTGTTACACGTAAAGTATTTACTGCGATTCGTCAGTTCAGTATTTATTGATAGACATCTGTATTTATTGATCGATTAATACACCAGTCACACGTTCAATATTTATTACGGCAGTATTTAGTCCGGTTTCTTGCTGAATACACGTTAAAATGGACATACAGCTAAAAATTAAAGCTTGTGTGGCTATTATTTTTGCAATTGGTTTAAAAAAAAAAGTTAAAAGTACACGGTGGTCAAAAAACTGGTACCTACAAAGAGAAAGGTACACCCATTTGAATTTAATGGCCGAAATGAAACTACATGGCGAAATGGATGATTACAAGAATTATTTTCGAATGCCCAATATTTGCTTTGAAGAACTTCTAACAATGGTAACACCATTTTTAACAAAGCAAGATACAGTGATGAGAAAAGCTATTACCCCAAGAGAAAAATTAGCATTAACTATGCAGTACTTATCAACAGGAAGGGACTTCTTCGTATTTGTAAGGACGTGATAAATACTGACGCGAGATTAGACGTTCAATATTTATCACATTCCGAAGGATCGTCAATACGGAATCAAGAAATCTAGAAATCCATTATTAAATATTGACATTCATCAGTACGCTAGTTACACGTTCAATAAATACCACGACACGTTAGTATTTATTGGCGGAACACAGTAAATACTTTACGTGTAACAGGCGCCTTAAGTTCTGAGTTGAGCACGATTACTGACAAATGCGTGCACTGACAGGTCTACTCAATCTGTATGGTTCTTTCCTCAAAAGACCATTTCAGACACCAATCTACATGGTCTGCACATGATCTGACCAAGATTATGTCTAGACTTTAAAAGAGACTGTGACCTCTGAGTTTGTTTCGGCCTTTCTTCTCAGAGTAGTCAGATAGGAAACGGCGACCTCATCTAGTTTTGACAAAAATACTTATATGATTGACGTGTAAAAGTGTTTGTATAAACCTACTTGCAGAAATAAAATCATTTATCATTTAAAACATTCCGCTTTTAATAACACTTACTCTACGGTACAGAAATAATTATCACCATTCCTTCAACGGCAGATCAATGGGCAATTCAATGCAAATGTAATGAGCAAGTCTTGCCAACGCGTGCTTGCATACCTCACTATAAAAATATACGTCTCTACTCGAGAACCTCTTCCTTTTTTTGTCGGCTAAAAACTTGAAAGAGATACGCTTGATGGTTTAAATCTGACACGATAATTTTTCTTTGAAAATTAATGAGACAGCAATATAAATTATGAAACGTATTGGTTTCACGATACAGGAGAAATTCCTAGTGTGGGGCAAAGTTAAAAAAAAAAAAAAAAAAGTCTATGATGAAGGCCGTGTTAGCAAAGGGCATGACTGTTTGGGCTGAATTAAGAGAAAACTGTATTTATTTGTATAGTTAGTTAGTTAGAAAGTTAAATAGTTATCAGTGAAGGATTTACCAGTAGGCTTGAGCCTAGGGCGGCAGATTTGAGGGGCGGCAAATTTGGCGACGATGCCTGACGCTGCTACAATGACTGTCCAGATCCAGGACAAGCAAACCAGCCCCATCCAACTGTTCAGAGGGGTGAGACAGGGGGATGTGATATTCGCGAAACTTTTCACCAATGCGTTGGAGGACGTCTTTAAGACGCTGGACTGGACTGGACAGGGAATCAACATAAACGGCGAGTACATCTCAAACCTTCGCTTTGCCGATGACATCGTCATAATGGCAGAGACACTGGAACAGTTAGACCAGATGCTGCACAGCCTAAATGGAGCCTCTCGGCGGGTTGGCCTCGGCATGAATTTGGACAAGACGAAAGTCATGTACAATTCCCACGTCCTGCCGAGTCCAATCCACATCGAAGGGTCACTTCTCGAAGTTGTGAAGGAATATGTCTACCTAGGGCAAGTCATCCAGCTCGGTAGACACAATTTTGAGAAAGAAGTCGACAGGAGGATCCGGTTGGGCTAGGCAGCGTTTGGACCCAGCCCCGGAGGAGCGGGAGGCCGTGCGGCAAGAGGCGAGGGACGCGATCGTCCATCATTGGACGGAGGACCTCGCCTCTGCCACTTTTGGCCGCCGAACCCTGGACGCGCTCGGGCCAGTCCTGAAGGATTGGCTCGAGCGGTCACATGGTTTCCTCTCTTTCCGTCTGGTGCAGGTGTTATCCGGGCATGGATGCTTCGGATCGCACCTGCATCGGATCCAAAGGGAGGAGACCCCGTCGTGCCACGACTGTGGCGCGGCGGTGGACACGGCACAGCACACCTTGGAGGTGTGCCCTGCCTGGTCCGAGCTGCGCCATAGTCTGGTCGCAGCGGTCGGGCAGGACCTCTCGCTTCCCGGCGTCGTCAGCGCCATGCTGGGGAGCGAGGGGGCCTGGGCAGCGGTCGCCTCCTTCTGCGAGGAAGTGATGTCGCAGAAGGAGGAGGCGGAGCGCGTGCGGGAGGACGACCCTCTCGCGGCGCCGCTCCGAAGGCGGAGGAGGGGTCGAAGAAGACGTCAGTATGACAGTCATCTCCGACTCCTCCCAGGTGGAGGTCAGCAGGCAACGGGTGCGGGGGCACCCTTGCCTGTATTGCACAGGCCTCCACTAGTGTCGGATAGGAATGGCCAGGTGTTCCCGGCCATTCCCGTAGCCCCCCAGCTTGGGGAGCATGCGGGGCCCGCCACCTAGGCGGGCACGCGCCGGGAGGGTCGTGGACGTAAAGGCTGTGCCAGTTTCCCATGGCCCTCCCATAACGGCATTGAGGGAACACCGCTGGGTTTTTTAGTGGGTATACCGGCACTCTGCCGGGGAGTCCCACATACCCCTCCCGTCCCCCGACGGGAGGGTATGCGTAATGCATTTTTCCCAGCGGAACAAAAAAAATAAAAAAAAAAAAAAAAATAAAAAAAAAAAAAAAAGGCAGCGTTTGGAAAACTCCGTCAAGTCTTTTTGTTGCCTATACCGCAATGTTTGAAGATTAAGGTCTTCAACCAGTGCGTCCTGCCCGTTATGACATACGGTGCCGAAACGTGGACACTGACAGTCAGCTTGGTCCATCGCCAAGCGGTGGTCCATCGCCAAGCGGTTGGTCGATTTTTCACGTGCCCAGAGGGCTGGCCTATTTCTTGGCCAAAGAATCTGCATTGCCATACAACGTATGGCACATAAAGTCAACAAAATATCGTTATCCTCCTTCGCGTAGTTACCTACCATGAAGGATTAGTTCATTCATTTTAATTGACTCACATTAATTACACATAATTACACGTGATTAAAACAGGTGGTATTATCTATAAGTACTTATTTACATATAAGATGCCCAGACGAGTATGGGTAATTATTAATCTCGTACCTACTTACCATGCGCAGTCGCTTTGTAACTAGGTTAGTTTGCCGGTTAGACTGCTGTTTGCAATAGCAGCTGGATACCAGTATTTTAGATGGTGCGACTGCCTATCTGACTTCCACAGCCCAGTAACTGGGTAATACGATACCCCTTGGTAAGACTGGATGTCAGACTTTCGGGCTTCTGACGACCCGTAACGACTGTCAAAGATTACGAATGACTGGCCGGGACCAACCGCATAACGTGCTTTCTGAGGCACGGAGGAGTCTTGATATGTAAAGATGGTCACCCATCCACGGACCAACCTAACAACGTATAATCGTTGAAAATAGATAGGAGTGGAACTCTCTACCTGCGTCTGTGTTTCCGAACGCATACAACCCTAATCTATTCAAAGTTAGAGTGAACAGGCTTCTTCTGGGTAAGCTCACTCCATCGTAGACTTTGTCTCTGTCACCTCTGACTTAGACTAGAGTCAAGAGCAAACCCATCGTAAAATAAAAAATAATATTGCTGAAAACTGAAAAGAAGAGTTCCGACTCTTCTCTGAGTATGAGTTTGGTCTGCCCATTGATATTTAAATGGTCAGCCTAAAAAAAGATGCATACTTTGTGAGCATCATGTTAATGACTGACCAAAAAGTAAACATCGAGATTAATTCATTTAAATTTTGGCTGTCCGAGAAAAATATTGTATTTATTAGGAACAGTCATCGGCACAGTGGATATTATTTTCCATTACAAACAACACCAAAATAACTTAAATTTTAAAACAAAAACATTAAAAAAAAAATATTTCTTAATTCCATACAGGACAGGCAAAGGTCTTACTCCAAACAGCCAAAGTTTTAGTCGATTTATTTTTAGCTTGAACAAAAAATGCTTATTTCTAATCGATCATTTTATCTAGGGTTGCCAGATGGTCGGGATTCGTCTGGATTGTCCCGACTTTTCATATGGTATCCCGACTCCCGACAGAATACGAAATGACCCGAAAAACAGTTTAATGTAAAAAAAAAAAAAAAAACTAAACAGGCATTTCAAATTGCCGTGCGTTAACAACCTCTCCCTGTTTCCCGACATGCTTAATATTTCAAATGATATTGAACAGGATGCTTTATTTTAATGTACCGATTACCTAGAGCCTTAGCCTAGCCTTAGAGAAACATTTGAACACCTTCCAAAAGCAAGTGGAAAAAATTAGGTGTGTACTTTATAATTTTTATTTTAATAATAAAAAATTACATTTAGATTTGTAATATGTACATAATTGTCCCGACAATAATTCCAAAATGTTTGAAACTTTGCCCAGATATTTTTGTCTTCCCATCTGGCAACCCTAGGCGTACTGTACCTATAGATGACTTGACGGTCAAGACAAGTTGAGGTCATTGAAAATGATATCATCAAGCAAGTACAAGTTGGTCGTGCTGTGCATCCGTTTAGTGTTGCCATTATTATAATACGCATGTAGATACTTGTTTACCTCAATAATATTCTAGGACCATAATATATGCAAATTAGTTGTAGGTTGTGGGTATCTCATTTAACATTTTGAATGTATCATATTTAAAAATACGCTTATTCACCCAATCAATGCACTGACAATGACATCAATGACCTTAAAGCACAGACAAGTAATGTCGGATACTGCGCCGTATCCCAGTAGGTCCATTCTCTTGTTCCATTATGGGACTACTGGGATTTTTTTCTCCCAGTAGTTCCATGGAACTGGCATACAGGTTGTGGCGTAAATAGTGGTCCAACGTTTAGGGGTCGATACACCATAAATATTCCACTATCACATACCACAATTTAAACAACTCATTTACTAACTGTAATTTCTAGAAATGACATAATTTTTTTGTTCATAATAAGTACTTAATGTCATGTATAGAAATTACAGTAAATTTGAATAGCTGAATATACGGTGTATCGAGCTCATAACGGCAGACCACTTTTTTTTTAGGTTCGTACCCTGTGGGGTACGAACCTCGGCTTAGGGCAGCTGAGTCGGAGGGAGGGTGGCAAGAGACCGACGGTGGCTGGATAAAATCAGTGTTTTGATTATTATCGTGGAGAGTTTGGATTACATGCTGCTCAGCTAAAACGCGTGCTGGCGCTTCACTTACAGTCAAGGGTCGGGGAGTACTATTCGTTAGTCGGGGATTTCGCGCGGGGCCTCGGCGGCGAGGTCGGAATGACGATCGTGTATTGTGTGCTCTAATTTGCGAACTGTACTAGTTTCCCTACGACTCTCCTGGAGGAGAGTAGTGGGGTCGTCTGGGTCGGTCAGTGCATGCCTTGGACGGCCGGCGGGTCGAACTGCGGACCACTATTAACGCCACACCCTATATGCCAGTTCCATAGAACTACTGGGAGAAAAAAAACCCAGTAGTCCCATAATGGAACTAGAGAATGGAACTACTGGGATACGACGGGATACTGACAGGCGGATTGCATGAATATTTTATTTTTAATTGTTAACATTTTACATAATTATATTATTTTATTGATAATTATTTGTATATTTCTGTATCTTCCCGTGACATCATAGCGGGCCCTATCAGAATACTAGCGCTGCGACACTTATAATATTTAAATGTCGCAGCATGGTGCTGAGATAGGAGCCAGGATAGGCTTCGTACAGGCCCTTCTGTTTTTTTAATTACTATTTTCTTTTTATATACATATATATATTTTTAATACTTCTATCATTGTGTGTTTAGTTTAGTTTGTGATCTTCCTGTGCCAGTCACAATAAATACTTTTTCTTTCTTTTTTTCAATGCATTAACTGCGTCGTTGGTCAAGTGGTCGCATGCGCTACTGTTGCTACTGAGCAGGAGGTCATGGGTTTGATTCCGAGGTCGGGCTAAGGGTTATTGGGATATTCAATCAGGAATTTCTCAGTAGCAACTCGGAATCTGGAGTTGTGCTTGGTTGAAGTCAATACGCTCGCCCCCCCAACATGGGTCTTAAATAGGCTTGCCAACCTTAATGCATGAATTTATCGGGACTTTGGCAATCAAAGTGCGGGACATGGCAAAAAACAAGCGGGACTCAGCCGTCAAAGTATATGGAGGCGAAAAATATATTTAGAAATCTTTTTAAATGGTTTTATTGAATGTTTTACTTTGGCATACAAGTACAAGATAACAAAACTTGAAACAATAAGGAAATCTAATAAAACATAATAGTAATCACTATTACTTCTGCGATACAACGGTACGATAAAACGGGACAATGATTGGCACACGTCTTTCGCGGGACACATCCTCTAAACTTCTAAAGCTCTAGAAATGGGACGTCTCGGCTCTCGCGAGACGGTTAGCAAGCCTAGTCTTAAACATAATTGGCGCGAAATTTGGTGTTTCTACTGGGTACCTACACCTCTGCACACACCTTTGTACACCCTTCGGGTCGTGACGTTATGTTTTTGTTAGCAATGCAGTATTCGTAAATAATCTTAATTTCCTTGATGCCAAGCCTCCAACATGAAAAGGAATGTTTGAATAATCGAGTGGGAATTAAGGGCTTTTTAATGTTCATTTACTTTCATTGTTACCGCTACAATCGCGTTATCATCGATACTAGAAAATAACTATAGGTACCTACTTTTAATAATCATTGACTGCTTTGTAGGCACCCACAAAGTACAAGAAGTAGGTTAAAATACGATATCAAATTATTATCTCTGGCTTAGCGTCCTATTTATGTATAGTTTGTATATATTTCTGTTGATTATGAATTCATAATCGAATGTATCTATATGAAAATCAATATCAATATTTACCCGTATTGGAACACAAATATAAAAAGAACGCGTCCGGTAATTGACCTCACACTTACTCGATAAAAACTACACTGACCTACAAAATTACCCCCAAATATAGTAACATCCGACCATATGGCAACATATTCTCAAGCTTAGAGTTAGAGAGACGACCTTGCATACAACCTTCGGGCTGCCACCATTAAATGAAACTACTCCATTAAAATTTGAGCATAGAAAAATACTGTATTGTCATCTCTGACAGTTTTGAAAAATGAGCATTTGCGTAGAAAATAAGTCTTTGAAATGTTAGTGGAGTTATATAAATGAGCAACATTCCATGTTTCTTATGGAAGCTACATTGTATGTCACTCATAATACGGAACTAATAAAAATTGCACTATTCACATTGCGATAACTTGGGTCCTAAGTTATAGAACCGTTGGTTCTACCGAAATGAGTGACTGAATAATCATGTCATAATCTTTTTATTAGTTTTTTCGCTATGGCAGAACAAACAGGTTAACTACAAAAAAAGTAATAGTATTTAATTATTTTGCATGTGATCAAAAATTATCTTATAAATTTTGGATGATAAAAATGATGAGCAAATTGGCTGTGATAGACGGACAGACCGACAGACTTACAGACAGACAGACACACGAGTGATCCTATAAGGGTTTCGTTTTTTCCTTTTGAGTTACGGAACCCTAAAAAACAAATTAAAAGTGTAAAATGCGATGTAAGAAATTAGCAGGAAAGTGTGAACGACTGCGCTAAGCACTAAATATGGTGGTCGGATCAAATATCCGAGCAACTGGAGAGTCCGATGACCGATTCAAACTTTATGGCTGCTCGGAACATTAGGTGAGTCGCCGTGCAGTAACACATTCACGTATCAGCAGTCAGGTGAGGGGTACGGTACTGCGCAGCGAGTAGCGCACTTCAGAGCCACCATAAAGTTTGACGGGTACTATACTTACTACCAGCTACTACCAGCGTCCTGCCCGTTATGACATACGGTGCCGAAACGTGGAGACTGAAAGTCGGGCTGCTCCACAAATTTAAGGTCGCTCAGCGCGCTATGAAGCAGGCTATGCGCGGAATTCCTTTGAAGGATAAGATCAGGAATGAAATATTTATTTTATTTTATTCTACTATGAGTTTGCTCTTGACTTTAGTCTAGGTCTGGATGACAGAGACAAAGTCTACGATGGAGTGAGCTTACTCAGAAGAAGCCTGTTCACTCTCACTTTGAATAGATTAGGGTTGTATGCGTTCGGAAACACAGACGCAGGCAGAGAGCCGGAGTTACCGACATAGCTTGCAGAGTAAACAAACTGAAGTGGCAGTGGGCTGGCCATATTTGTCGTAGGACCGACGGCCGGTGGAGCAGACGTGTCCTGGAGTGGAAACCGCGTATCGGCAAGCGTAGTGTGGGACGCCCCCCAGCTAGATGTACCGACGACCTCAAAAAGGTGGCAGGGACAGACTGGATGCGGAAGGAGAAGGGACAGAGTGTTGTGGCGCAGCCTGGAAGAGGTCTATCTCCAGCAGTAGACTTCGATAGGCTGAATTGATTGATACCTACCAGCGCCTAACTCCGCCAGGCCATTGATCGTAACAGATGGAGAAAAAAACGTTGACAAATTGAAAGGAGGTCACGATTCTAAGCAGTAAGAGAGATATTACGAAGAAGAACAGCGCATTATACTTGTATACTATGGAACACTCTTCACATTAAAACCAGTACCCTAATTGCGTAGCACACTATCTATCGCAATCTGGTGCAGTATAACAACGTTTTAATGCCATCATGATTCCAGTGCAAGAGAGAGATGGAGCTATATATGACCGCTAGCACCATCCCGTTTTCGGTCAGGAATCATAATGGCATTTAAATTTCATAATGACTGCCCCTGAATGATTTTAAAGCATATTGCTAATCTATTGCATCTTCGTTCGAAAAATTTCGCAAATAACGCAATGGAAGTTGTGGAACTGTCAAAATTAAACCCATTTCTTCTGATAGTGTGTTGAAGATAAGGCATTGCTCTAATGTTACGTAAACATTAATTGTACTAGGAACAATTACATGTAAACACATTATCACAACTACAATTCCCGATGTCGTGCATCATGCATCAACAACCGAAATAGAAAGATATGACGCAGGCTGTAGCGGAAACGAGATAGCAATAGTTGTCACTGTTACGTACCCATAACAACTCGGAAACAAATGGCGACCTAAAAGCAATATTATTCAAGTGAATTTTAAAGAAAAGAAGTATTGATGTACTTACGAGTGAAAAGTAATCCAGACGAACTTGTTTTTGGTTTTTGAATTATTTGTGTATATTTTGAAAACACAGGAAGGCATTGTTGCTGAATATTTAGACGATTATGGTAATTTTACTTAACGTGCTACACATGTGCTACACAAACGCCAGTTTGATTGTGACTAAGGCCAATTGTGCCGGCCGGCATAATTTATGTAGCCCAAGTCGAGGAGCACTCGCTCCTCGACTCGAATCTACCTTTTTTATTAAAAAAAAATCTGATCCAAACACCATTGCTCTCGTTATTTCTCTGTTTACTTTCAAATCAGTCTCAAGTGAGAGCTTGTATATTGTTATTTCTAAAAATAAACAGATATCATATCTCAAAATCTGATCCGATGTTGCTCTTGACTTTGAGAGTTTGAAGACCGTCTCGTTTTTTTATCTTATTTTTTGCAAACAATCTTATTTTATCTTTTCAATGCAGACGGTGATGCAGATAATTTCTTATTTGTGTAGAAAACAATTTTGATGACGTTATTATTAGCATTTTGAAGTGAAAACTTCTTTGGTTTGAGCTCTTTGAGCTCTTTTTGAACAGTGAACGAAATTGAACCGTCACGCTTGGGTCGGTGACGCTGAATCGGATATACATACTCGGCTCTAGTCAGTCGGTGACACTGAATCGCGTATACCTGGCGCTGAATCGCCTATAGGTCCTCGGCTCCAGCTGCAAGTTTTCACTTCTATCTTGTGGTTATAAGCACACACCTTCTTTTTTATTAATTAATTATTATTAATTAACACGCTTTTATACATGTATACATATATTATTATTTGTTGGTATACCTTTTTCAAGCTACGCTTGCCGGGGTTGGTCCGTAGATGGGTGACCATCTTTACATAACGAGACTCCTCCGTGCATCGGAAAGCACGTTAAGCCGTTGGTCCCGGATGTCATTCGTGGATCTTTGACAGTCGTTACGGGTCGTCAGAAGCCCAAAAGTCTGACAGCCAGAACGGCCGGGACCAGCCGGGGTATCGAATCGGAACAGAACTACTGGCTTTATCTCCAACTCCCCACGACCTTAGTTCTTTCTGCTGAAGTTTGAGCTGGCTGGCATTAATAAGTGCCAGTTATAGTCACCTACCTATAATTGTAAAGGTTAACTTAAAATAAGTGTTTGAACATATAAATGTTTGATTTAATAAATTATTATTGCGGTAGTCCCCTAAAGGCTACCGTTTGTTGTTTTAAGAAGGAGTATTTTTTATAAATACGAGTATGTTATTTCAAACAGTTTATTGTTTCCTTGTATTTCGATACATAAATCACCTTGCATCTGAGATTTTGTTCCAATACAACTAGGGGGACAAAATCTTTTTTGTAACAGTGGCTTATTCCCAGTTACTGGGTTGTGGAGGTCAGATAGGCAGTCGCTTCATGTAAAATACTGGTATTCAGCCGGTTAGACTGGAAGCCGACCCCAACATAGTTGAGAAAAGGCTAGGCAGATTTTTTTGTTGGTATACATTTTTGTATCTCGGCACTGATCTGCCGGTTTTATAGGGTAACACGGGCCAAAGCCAAGTGCTACCCCAATAATAAAAATGCAAAAGTAATTGTCTGTCTGTTACCTTTTTACGTCTTAACAGCTGAACGGATTTCGATGAAATTTAGCACAAAAGTAGATCATGACCTGGATTAGGACATAGGATTTATTGACTTTCTAATCCGTTAGTATATTCCCGTGGGATAATTTTAGACTTCCATATGAGCCGCGATTTTGCTCGATTTTGCCGCGGGCAAAAGCTAGTCATATTATAAATCTCCATGACTCCATTATAGCGAAGTAACTACAAATGATCAGAAACACCAATCAACATTATAGAAATCTAAGAACGTTACAAAAACATTCCTCCGCACTCCGATTAATCTAAACGCGACATACCACAAGTTCCACCATTATAATCACCTCAGTATAATTATATTTTAATAGTCAAAGGAATTTTCCACTAGATTACTATAATATGACTTAACTTTATCACTGTTTAAACGCACTTAATCTCATGATTTAGGTTAGCTCGCGTCATCGTAGCGTTTCGTAATTAAAAACTATTAAAATATTGGTTTTAGTTAATTAGATTTGTCATTAGTGTTTTGATATTTTTGTAATTATTGTGCTTCGGGTATGTTGATGTGGTCAGGGTTTAATTATCGGTTACCTAATATGCAAGTGATGACTTATGGCACTGAAACGTGGTCGCTCACAATGGGCCTTATTAGAAGGGTAGAAGTCACCCAAAGGACAATGGAGAGGGCTATGCTGGGAGTTTCCCTACGTGATCGCATCAGAAATGAAGAGATCCACAGGAGAACCAAGGTAACCGACATAGCTCGAAGAATTGCCTAACTTAAGTGGCAATAGGCAGCGCTCACTGCGCTTCCCTACTAGATGAACCGAAGACCTTAAAAAGGTGGCTGGGTCAGACTGGATGTGAAAGGCGGAGAACCGGGTATTGTGGCGCAATTTAGGAGATAGGTTTAGATGATTAAAACGAGAGAAGCAGGACATCGAAGCTGCCACCTACCATGACTATACAATATGCTCGTAGTTGCTGAAATTGGGGTGCATGAAAGGAGCCTCCCCGAGCGGCGTTAATATAAATCGTACTGCGAATCCAAACGCCCGTCGCACCCTGGACAGCTAGCACTCGGGAACGCTTCTAGCTGTCTAATGCTTTCACCACGATGCTATATTGAAATGGCTCTTCTCAGAGTCACGACCAATGGCCTTTTTTAGGGCCAAATCACAAAAAAAAAAAACACTGTGTGGGCACCCATCACCGGCTCTCCAAGCTAGCTCTCATCATCACATCAATCAATCAAAAAGTTGCTGAAATTGGTTAGATGGCATCATCATAATAATCAATAAGAAGCAAAAAAGAAACATTTTAATTGGGACACGCATAGGAAATACAAAAACTAAAAAAAATAAGCATTTAAAACTAAGAAAATTGTCATATTTGCTCGAATTCGAATAAACAAAACAAAAAATAAATAAAGAACTGTGCGACGCCAAAAATCTGCACCAATAGCTCAGTATTGTGATGAGATAGGACCCCTATCTCATCACAATACTGAGCTATTGGTGCAGATTCCCTTGTTCACAAACTAAACTGAATTTAAGTTCAGTGCATCTTTTTCTTTCTATTTCATTATGAAAAGGATAGAAGATAAATTTTAGTTTAGTAATGTCAAATTAATCAGCGCTTGACGTAAATTGACGTAATTTTAGTCGGCAAGTTTTTAAACACGTCTAAACTTGTATGGAGTAGTGACAGGCGCTGATTAATTTGACAGGACTAAACAAAATTTTATTTTCTATCCTTTTCTTAATGAAATAGAAAGAAAAAAGATGCACTGAACTTAAATTTAGTTTAGTTTGTGAACAAGGGAATCGGCACCAATACCGCGAAAATACAGCAGCGCTGGTAGATACTGGGAGTATACTGTAATTATAATGTTCCTAGTCAACTTTGAGCCTAGGAGAGTATAGCATAATTAACCTAAGCATAATGTTCCCACTACTGGGACCATAGAACTGGGACACTCACCGTGAGAGGATGGTAAGGCCTTTAAAACAGGCCACAGCCATAAGCTACTCAATAATAATTGCGAATGTCACAATGTGAAGTAACTGTAGCAGTCTTATTTGTAGGCCGTAGTTAACAAATCTTAGTATAGTATCATAGCACCAAGCGTTGAGACTGCAAGTTGCAAGTTCATTCACATCGCAAAGCAAATCCAGCTTAGATCGATTTGTAACGAGTCGCACAGGAATGCAGATCAAAATTATACTGCAATAGGGCTGACACTTCTAAGCTACTTATAAGCTACGCTAAGACCAGTATTCATAATACAACGCTACAAGGTTATTATGGCGCTTGGTCAAAATTCGTTTTTTTTTTTAAATACTATTTCTGTAACATAATTCCTGTCAAAGTCATTCAGGCGCCAAAACATCCTTGTAGTACTAATAATTGCCTTGAAAACTTGCAAGACACTCAAAGAACGCCTTGAATCGGGAATGATTTTGACACCAATATAATTAATAGGGTTGATTATATTAAAACAATAAGAGTGGTTTTCGAAAAAGAATAAACCTGGGTATATTTACCTTACTTTCTTACAACATAAACTTGTAAAATAAAATCAAATCAAATCATTTTTATTTCAGGCATTGTATAGGACCCGAGCTCCAGTACTAAGGCATCTCATGCGGAATCATTTTCCGCATGAAATGCCTCGCAAGTACATGAGTCACTAACTTTCTGCTAGTATAAAATTTTTTACTACGAGTAATCCTTGTGTATAAGTTGTAGTATCTAAAATGTGTAATAACAAAATTGGTTCCTATGTTTTCCCGAATAAAACTATTTTATTGGTATTATTATATTATAAGTAAGTACACACAAATATTATACAAATACATTTCACCCATAGTGACTATCAGACCAGATTTCCTTAGACAGAGACTGGAGTAGGTATATGAGATTTTACTGACTAAAATCCAAGAACGCAGTATAGGGGTATGAGGAACATGAGAGGAAGGTATGAGGAACTGTCATGCGGAGGATCCTCTCTTTTCAATAGAGTCTATAGAAAAGGGAGGCTTCCTCCGACCAGACGGGTGTTGTGTCTGGTGGGCTTCTGCCCGACGGTAGTTTTTTATTTTTATTTTTATAAATGGCATATCGCAGTTCAACCTAGGAGGTTGTCGTCTGCTTATCCGGACTTTCCTATGCTTCAATACATTAAGGCCTCCAGCCAGGGCAAAAAACTTAAAGCTAAGCGACTTCACGATAAGGGCACTCCCAGTTGTGGTTCGGACCTCGGCTTAGGGCGTCGGTCGCTGGGGGAGGACAGCAAGGTACGGGCTGGATCGGATTGTGATTATTTAGGGACTAATTTAAAGCTACAGGATTAGCGGCACGGGCTGGCTCGAGCAAGGGTCGGAGCGGGGATGGACGGAAACGTCGTGGCGGGCCTCGTTGGCAAGGACGGTAGGACGGCTGTCAGTTGGTGTGCTTCCTTACTGTGCTAGTAGAGTGGCTACTCTCCAGGAGTGGTAGTGTCATGGTAAGAGTATGTCTCGGTCGGCAAATCCTACTAATGCGGGAGGGAGGGAGTGTATCGGGCGGCAGCCGCAATCAGGGGATTGCAGTGCCCAGAAGATTTAGAAGCATCAGGATTCTCCGTTGAACTCCGACTATGTCCTAGCTAGGTCATCGAGCCTCGTGCCGTATCTCATAAAAAAGCAGCAGACTATCAGAAATATTTTCCACCAAACTGTCAAGCCACACAGAACCACATTCTTGAGATCACAATACGAAATATGAATAATTCGGTCATTATGCACAACTGCCTGTATAATGTGCACATTACCTGGTTAATACGAGAATTATTCATTCCGTATTAACTGTAACATAGTGGAGAATTAGTAACGTTTTCGACTCAGAGATAAATAACAAAATTCGGTGATATTTGTTCTCTTTACAAATGGTGGAATGATACTTCGGTCATTCTGATGTTTAGGCGCATTGACAAAAAATACAGGAATCAACTTCTCCTTTTCGTGTGGTTAGTGACGAAGTAATCAACATAACATCACGCTTGTATTCCCAAAAGGATTAGGTAGAGGTCTACTTATAGTGTAGAGGTATGAGGAACAGGGTGTAAAGTTCACTCATTCTCCATAGATGGATCCTCCGATCAGATGGGTGTTGTATCTTGTGGGCAACTAGGTATATGGGCAAATATATGTTAAATTAGAGCATGTTTATATTACATAGTGAAATTAATTTGTGAAAATATGTCTAAAGCTTATAAAAAAAAAATTGAAAATCACACAAAATCTATCAAACGTATTTTTCTGAAACCTTCACCTTTTTAAATATAATTTAATTATTGAACTTTTGGTATACGTGTTTTATTTAAATACGTATCATTCATTCATCATTTCAGCCGAAAGACGTCCACTGTTGGATATAGGCCTCCCCCAATTGGGGAAGGGGTTTGCCATAATCGCCACGCTTGGCAGGCGGGTTGGCGATCGCAGTATGGTGTTAAAAAATGCATAGAGAACGCTGCTGCCCATTCTCTAGTACTAGTCTTCCCTTAGTCGCCTTTTACGACATCCACGGGAGAAAATGGGGTGGTGCTATTCTTTACGTGCGGCACCACACGGCACGTTATTGTTTTACGTATAAAAAAAACTAAATGCATAAGATTTGCTTTACCGAATGTTAAAAGTAGTGATTGTGACATAGTATTGAATAGGGAGAAACTAGAATTCGTCGATAAAACTGTTTTCCTAGGGATCACGCTCGACTCAAGGCTGCAATGGGGTCCTCATTTAACATCTCTTGCAGGGCGGCTAAGTTCAGCAGCATATGCTGTGAGAAAAATCCGTCAATTTACTGATGTAGATACCGCTAGGCTAGTCTATTTTAGTTACTTTCATAGTATCATGTCTTACGGTATTTTACTATGGGGACGGGCTGCAGATATCGAATCTATTTTTATTCTACAGAAAAGAGCCATCAGAGCAATATATGGCCTCCGCAGGCGCGATTCTCTAAGCGAACTGTTTAAAGATATTAACGTCATGACGGTACCTTGTCAATACATCTATGAAAACATCATGTACGTAAGGAAAAATGTAAATATTTTCAGTAAAAGAGGTGAAAGACACAATTATAGTACCAGAAATAGGGACCAATTAGTTCAACCAGGTTTCAGACTGGCTAAAGTGGACTCATCCTTCATGGGGTACTGTTTAAAATGTTACAATAAAATACCTCCCCACATACTCCAATTGAACGAAACAAAATTTAAAACTTGTATAAAACGCACACTATGCAGCCAAGCATATTATAAATTGGGGGATTACATCGCTGACAAAAATGCTTGGCTCAATGCTGGTCCTGCTCCATAAGGGCGCATAAACTAATTGATTAGCATTTGAAAATATTATTGGAGCTGCTGAAGATTGTAAACTATTTTTGCATTGTATAAACTCAATGTCCTTGAATTATATAATTGCATAGCACAGGTGTGAGTTCTATGTACTATAGAGCTACCATTTACCGGGTAATATGTCTTTTATTGACTTGAATGTGCCCTGGCGGCTGAGAGTATGTCATGCTCACTCAAATGTCTCGCTGGTGGTGGCGTGTGTGTTGGATCATTAAGTTCCCTTCAAAATGGTTGAGCTAAATGGTGCTGATCCATGCGTCATGTTCGTGAACGGGCGCCGTCAGTTGGGACTGGTCATCTCTTAGCTGCCACGGCTTATTTTAATTTTTGTGAATTGTTTCTATTACGGACGCTTCTAACGTGCACGTCTTTCTACATTGTTCTCACATGTATAACTTCAACATGAATGATGTAACCCATATTTTGTAACAATATTTTAAAAGAGTGTCTATGGAGTTTCTTGTCCGTTCTTCTCCATAGGAACCTACTACGCTTTGGAATGGGCAACTAGCTTCATCTTTCTGACTGACCGACCCCTTGCTTGACAATTCAAAAGTACCTGTAATTGGTTTATTTGAAATAAATGCTTTGAGTTTGAGTTTGAGTTTGAGTTTATAATAAATTAATAATGCGTCTTATTTGGGACAGCGCTGCTGGATGGGCGATTCCTATTACTGGCGGGGCGTACGACGCGTTGCATGAGCTCAGTACAGAACACGCAAGCTAACTCAAGGTCACTGGCATATATCTGGGCCTTAAGGAGTTCAACAACTTGACGAAAAATACCAAAGAAAGGACATTTGGGTAGGCCGCATAAAGTAGTCAAAATTCCAGACCACCATTAAAACTAAGTGAGAAAGAAAAAATAAAAAATACTAAAAGGTATTCAGTTGCATCCGTCCTGGGGGCCAAGTCTACTAATGTACAAATGTTGCAATGGTCTCTTGATTGTGAGTTTTTGACAGATTTGCCATACAAACACTGTCAAATACTCACAATGGCGAGACCAACAAGTTTGTAAATTAGTAGACTTAGGCCCCTGGAAGCTGACCCCAACATAGTGGAGAAAAAACTCAAAAAAAAAATAAAACTCAAAAACTCAAAGACACTCTTTTAAAACAAAATATGGGTTACATCATTCATGTTGAAGTTATACATGTGAGAACAATGTAGAAAGACGTGCACGTTAGAAGCGTCCGTAATAGAAACAATTCAAAAATTAAAATAAGCCGTGGCAGCTAAGAGATGACCAGTCCCAACTGACGGCGCCCGTTCACGAACATGACGCTCATGCGTCATGTTCGTGAACGGGCGCCGTCAGCACCATTTAGCTCAACCATTTTGAAGGGAACTTAATGATCCAACACACACGCCACCACCAGCGAGACATATCAAAAGCCTACACAGATTTATTGAGGTCCTGAAAGAAGTTTTAACATGTGGAAAGCGTAGAGCTAGAACAAGCATAGCAGGTAGGTTTACCTAAGTCCGAAGATTTGTCATCAACCAACTTTCTATATTGACAAGCGCATTTTTTATTTACTTTCCTTGTTACTTGGCAGTGTAAACCCTGCCTATTGCCGATGTACGTGCTACGATAACAGGGGAATGACAGGGGACGGAATGTGTGCATAATTTGAAAGTTTACTCGAAAGCTGCGCGCGCGCAGAAAATAATAGCATGCGTTATCTTTACTACTATTTTATATTTTACGCTCGATGGTAATCTGCGAATGAACGTGTCTTGTTTATTAAATATAATTTATTAGTAGGTGTAGTAAAGACATTGGCATTGTGCGACATTTAACGGCGATACATTAAGGGCACCTTTATAAAATTGTAGTATTAATTACTGAATCGGATCTGGGGCCCAAGATTGCTATTTTTATAAATTCGTCACTCCAACTCGATCCCATTGTCATTTTGCTAAAAGTTCGTAATCTGCTAAATTCATAATGGTCGATCATTGGTCGATCAATGGTCTCGTAATAGAATTGTATTACAATGGCATTTTGAACATTTATTCATGCTAGATTTCATTTATATATATTTTTACATATTATTTATTAGTGTTATATATAAGCAATCTGAAGTAGTAGGAAGTTGGAAGTTTAGTAGGAAGTTTCATTTGTCATTATGTACGAGATTACCAATTCTTTCAATGGAGTGTCAGTGGCTGACCATTGGAAAGTCATAATGACGCCATTATATTAGTAGATTACCAAACTTGTCAAAATCAACAATTATGAAATAAATGATAGACCATTCTGACACTATTGTAATAGCAGACTTGAGGCCCAGATCTCAGTCACACACATTTTGACGGATATTGCTAATTGCTTTATACATATGTTCGAAAAATTTGTCTTCTTAACAACGTGAATAACGCTATGAATGTTATTTAACTGTCAAAATGAAACCCATGGCTACTGTGTGTTACGTAACCCCGCAGCTAAGTGTCAATAGTGCTTTCGTTGTTCTGTCAAAGCCACTTTCTCCATAATGTGGAAGCCATAAGAGGCGACTCTTTGATGACCAGGAGCATCTTTTTGCGATCTTCTTTGTTTCGTGTGTTTTTATGCCGCTCATGGGTCTCTGACTTGACTTAGCTACACATGTCGTCGAGATACATACTCGTATATCTCTCAGGCAGACGTTTCTTCACGGTGTTTTCCTTCACCGTTTTCAAGTAGGTAATACTACTTTTGCGATAATACCAATATACTATTGACGATCTTTAGAAATCATTAAGCACCTTGATTATTAATTGCCTCACTCATTTAACACTTTGAGCGGAGCAACGTCATAATAATACGTAAAATTTGATAAGATGCTAATTGACACAACGGTTAATCACGTCAGCAAAAAATATGTCTTTCTTTAAAGAACGTGTATAAACGGCTCCGGCGTATACCAATTCCTTCAAGCTACGTTATAGCAACGTATCACTTTAAATTTTTGGACTGCTAGCACCATTCCATTTATTTTTTTTTGTACACTCTATAGGGCTAATAGTCACGCCTCCAGAATATCTGGAAAAATCGTGGTATAAGTTATAAAACCAGAGCCCGATTGGTCAGAGTACTAGTTTTCCAGATTTTCTTGTATGGAGCTGAGACGTGGACAATCCGAGCAAGAGAAATACAGAGGATAGACGCATTCGAAATGTGGTGCTGGAGGCGATTGCTCCCAATACCATGGACAGCCAAACGCACAAATGTCAGTCCTTTCACAACTCGACATAAAGACCCGATTGTTTACAGTTTGCTTACAGCGTATTTTGACCTATTTCGGCCACATAATGCGAAAGGGAGATAGAAACTTTGAAAAGCTGGTCATTGTTGGCAATACCGAGGGAAAGAGCACGAGGCCGGTCGCCAACACGATGGTCCGACCAAGTAAAAGAAGCTACGTCCTCAAGCAAACTTCAGCAGGTGGTGATGGCAACGTTGGACCGGAGTCGATGGAAGCAGATTGTCCGCTTAAAGGGGTCCAGGGACCACGATCCTCAGTAATGAGGGACCGATTGAAGAAGTGCGCCGCGCAACAAACATTTGAATACCCAGATGCTCAGCTGAAAGTGTTAACGTCTAAAATTCCAGAATATGACGATGGAGCTGCTATGCCTACGAAATAGAAAGGAGAGGAAAAATTTATCTCAGATGACCTACTTCGAAAGATTTAGAATCCCCATTAAACTACCATACCGAAACAACAACCTCTTTACAGCTATTTTATTACAGATATTACTTTTATAACTCGAATTCTATTGCCCAAAACTGCTTGTATAACATGCGTGACAGTATGTAACCGAGTATTACATGGTTATGCAGCTATTTTGCCATTACAGCTTGAGGAAGTGATGAAGTTATATAAGTATAGTGTCTGTTGATTCAATAGTTTGTCAAAGAGTGAGGCGTCTTTCTTAGTAATACTTTCGCTTTGAAGATCTTGCATTGGGTTGTGAATTTGCGATTTCATGTATGGCTTTGTTTAATGGTTATTTAATTTGTCTGTAGATGGTTATTTATGTCATTGTCAGCCCCTGAATGTCTTGTATTGAAAGAAAATTTCACATTGCCCGGGCATTGAATAATCATAGGAGAAATTGCTATTGGCCAATGAATATTAGTGATCAAAATTTGTTGTTTTTTTATTATTTTTTATCTACAACAGGGAAGTTCGTGGTCTTCATCTTACCTGATGGTATGTGTTGATAAGGCCGAAGGTGGAAGCGAGCTTCACCCGGAATCCTCAACCACGGAGGAACTGGCTATCTTACCTCTAACTGCCGAAACACAACAATGATGTTAACATTGTTTTTATGGCGACAGACTTAGATAAGATGGTGGTAGCTAGCCAGGCGGACTTAGAAGAACCCTACCACTAACCAAACCGAGCAGAAAATTTTGCCCTCGCTGGGAATCGAATCCGGGACCTCCGTGTCTGAGACAAGTGGTCTTTTCACCACACCACAGACACGGTTAAACAGAGGTTGTTAATACAGATCGCGATTTATTATGGCCCTCTCATGTTGACTAATTTTTGCGTACACACAAACCATGACCATATCAATCCTGTACTTAGTTCATCAAAATACATGCTACTTATCGAACGATCAGTCATCGTGACACAGGGTATACTTGTAGTCAATACTTCAATGTTGTTACGTATTATGACTTTCGATATAATCGTTTCTCAAACATATACTTACGAGAACGTGCCTCTCACGTGAATAACTCCTCTAACAAACAACGGAGCCGAGCTACTGAACCGATATTGATGATTTTTGGAGGGATAGCTTCGTGAAGTGGTGGCACGTGTGTTAGATCGTTCGGTCCCCTACAGTATGGTTGAGCTGGATGGTGCTGATCCACACTTGTTGCTTGTTTTAGATCTTATATTTTGAATTATTTTTCTTTTTGTACGTTGTTCTCACATATAGGAGAATAATGTACCCAGGGCTATGTAATATCTTGATTTAAAAGAGTGTCCTTGGAGTTTCTTGCCCGTTGTTCTCCATAGAGATCTACGTTTTCAAATAGGCATCATAAGCAACTAGTTTCAAATTTCTGACTAAATAACAGACTTTTTTATAACAAAAAAGTGCCTGTAAATGGTTTAATTAAAATAAATGTTTTGAGTTTGAATAGAATATTAGAGAATAACAAATGACTTGCCTCGTCTTTCCAAGTTTTCAGACGAGCCAAGTCATTTGTAGTTTCAATTTCATTGTTTAGAGGTGTAAAGAACTTTCATCCCAGAAAAGGGAAGATCTCCGACCAGGCGGGATGTTGTATATATGAAAGTCGCGCGGTAAACTCTAATTGCGCGATGCAGGATTTGTGACGTCAGGTCTTTGATGCGTAATTCATATGTGGCGTTATAGATGCCGCCACAATTGAGACAGGAGAGAAACTTTGCTTGTAAATGGGGCTTAACATAGACTGATTTTAGCTTTATACACCGAAAAGTAAAACAAGTGAAGCCGTGGTAACAATGACTAATTCCATAATTTTCCATGTAACTGAACCTAAAACCATAAAGATTCCACTTTACTTCAAGCATACTTCAACAGACAGCTAGACGTATAAACATCTTAGATAATCCCATCCAATTCGTTGAGACAGAAATAGCCAGCCAATAGAGCTGAATTGGCGATACCAGCTCGTTCAATAGAGATACTGTAATGGACGATAAACGTCTAGTTATCTTGATGATGTTTATTTGTTACCCTGCAATATACTTGTGGGATTCTAAGCCCAGGTACTTTCGCGGCGTTATTAGGGTTCTGTAGTCAACAAGGAACCCTTAAAGTTTCACCATGTCCGTCTGTCTGTCCGCGGCTTAGCATGGTTATACATATTAATATAATTATGTAAGTTGGCTGTTTGAATATGTGAGTTTAAATGTTCGTAAACGCACCCACAATACAGGAGAAATTCCTAGTGTGTAGTATTCCTAAGTGGTAAAATACATCTTCACGTAAAGCGGCAATGATTTTTTTTCTCGGCCTACCCTTTGTGTGGTGTATCGTTGGATTCACCCCTGATATTCCAGTTTATTCCACTAATCTCCCCTGAGAGAATCCCCCTCAGTGGGGAAAATTGAACCCTAATGTAAAAAAATCACTTCAGGGGGTCTTGGAATAAGTTTTTTTTTTCAATTCTAGTTTTCCCCACTAAGCGGGATTATCAGGGGTGAATTCTCGACTGTTTTTTATAGATTCCACTTTTCCTCTTAAGGGGGATTTTCAGGGGGGATTTGTGGAATAAGCCACATTTTTCGATTCAGAAATTTGTTTGTGTAATATTAAGCTTTAAAGTGCTAATTTTTGTTAGAGTCAAGCGCACCTCCCTCTGCCAGCTAAATTGTTGTTTTGAGTTATGTGGAAAACTACCACAGAAACGTAGGTTTTACAAGATAACGAGTAATAGTCAACCAACCATTTGCAGTTGGAATGTAATGGAAGAATATGTATTTCAACTACAATATTAATTTTGTTCTTGGGATAAATTTATCCCAACTCCGGAACCCTTCATTGTGCGTAGTCCGACACGTACTAGGCCCGTTTTTTACCGCCCTGCTTAGCGCTGAGAGTTGAAAGTCAAACAGTGTGTTTTTTTGACGCGGTAAGATTCGCTCTGTTGGATTCTAAATGCTCGTCTCATTACCGAGAGATCCAGTGCGTCATAAAATTGTCGCGTTCCTGGGCTAAAAGTCTTGGAATCTGCGGAGAGAGTAGTTCGGAGCTCCACGACCTGATCCCACCATCGCCCTTTTATTACCGGACTACCAGACGTACTGCAGGGTACCATCCACACTTGTTTGATATGGAGAAGTATATCAACCAAGTGTGCATGGTACCCCCGCATTTATTATGCGCACAGCCAAAGTGTGGAACTCTCTGCCAGCGTCTGTGTTCCCTTCCACTTATAAACCCGTCTGCCTTCAAAGCAAGAGTGAACAGGCATCTTCTGCGCGAGTTTTTACGCACAATATTGAGAGATTTACCATGTCATTTTAAAACCATGGACTTCTTATAGGTTTTCCTGTAATTTAAGTAAAGAACTATTTTGTATTTTTTTCCGTGCAACACGTGTCTCATAGTCTCATATTGACCATATTATCTATAAGTACAAGACGTACAAGTACGACTTAAGAGTTTCCTAAAATTCCTTCCACCAACATTCTCCTATCATGAATAATATTTTTAATTGTAAAGGGAAGCGCGGACAAGCGTGACGCGACGGTGCGAAGCGATTCTGGTGGAACAATTTCTATAAATTTTTCATGTAAATTATTCTACTACTGTCGCGTCGCTCCTGTCTGCAGGAGCCTTTATTTCCTTCTACTCTGCCCTGCACCACTAGACGCTCTATGGAGTCATTATTCCGTCTCGAGACATGCCCAAAGAACTTCAGTATTCGAGACTGTACTAGTGCTGATAGACGCTGTTTGATGCCGAGTTCTTGGAGTATGGATACGCCCCGTATTACATGGGACTTAAACATAACTGGCGAAATGTGGGTGTACCTTCTATGGGTACATCTCTGCTTAAACCTTCGGGGATTACGGGCGTGATGTTATGTTGTAGTTGAATAAACATAAAACATTTCAAATACAAATATTTTTTGACGTGACAACGTCTAATAAATCGATGAACGCTGGCCGCATGCACGAAAAAGAATGACTCATTGTCCCGTTACGCTCACTGTCCCGTTACGTTCCTTGTCCCGTTACGCTCATTGTACGCTTGCGCCGCATCAATGTTTTGTGATGACGTTGTCACGTTAAACTATCGTCCGTAAACCAACTTTACAGACAACAATTTTTTTTGTTTAACATAAGTAGGCAGGTAGGCAGGTAGGTAGGCTTATGATACTGGGCCGGGTAGGGGGAAAACGCGCTCAAAGCAGAGCACCGGTAAGATGGGCAGACGCGATCAAGAGGGTTGTCGGAGGCAGCATTTACAGAGCGGTCCACACTGCAGAAGACAGCATAACTTGGAGACGCGTCGTATGTGGTCGCGATCCTCAGCATTGAGGGAACGACGAAGAAGAAGAACAGGGCCTCAAGTCTGCTATTACAATAGTGTCAGAATGGTCTGTCATTGATTTCATAGTTGTTGATTTTGACAAGTTTGGTAATCTACTAATATAATGGCGTCATTATGACTTTCCAATGGTCAGCCATACACTCCATTGAAAGAATTGGTAATCTCGTACATAATGACAAATGCAACTTCCTACTAAACTTCCAACTTCCTACTACTTCAGATTGCTTATAACACTAATAAATAATATTTAAAAATATGTTTAAATGAAATCTGGCATGAATAAATGTTCAAAATGCCATTGTAATACAATTCTATTACGAGACCATTGACCGACCAATGATCGACCATTATGAATTTAGCAGATTACGAACTTTTAGCAAAATGACAATGGGATCGTGTTGGAGTGACGAATTTATAAAAATAGCAGACTTGGGACCCTGGTAGGTTAGGTAGAGATGTTGTAATTATTAAAGAATGCTATGTCTAGCCGTCAGCGGCGTACAAAAATTTAGTTCATCTTGGTGTCTGCCAGCAACTCTAACTATGCTTCAGTTATTGCAGGTGTCTATAGGCGGTGGGGATCACTTACCATTGTGGAATGCAATCTTGAGTCCAGCGGGGTAATTACGCAGTTCAACAACATTCATTGTGTTATTTACTTTGTTCAGCAGATTTTATTATGAACGCATGAAGCAATGGATTAGCAATATCCTTCAAAATAATTCAGATTCTATTTGATAGTGAATTACGCAATTACGGTGCTGTTTGGCAACTCGAAATCTCGCGTGCTAAGTCTGGTGTCGAGATTGGCTAACCGAGATCAAATTTTCGCGATTTAGAGATATTCCAGATCGATATTCACCTACTTTTTTAAATACTTAGGAAATTAAAATGAAAACCTACCTTAGGGCAATCGTATTACCATTAAATGTTATTTTTTTTATTTTGTTAGAAATAAAAAAAAAACATTGATCGAATCTCGAAACAAAAAAAAAAAAACGATGTTTATTTCTGTAATAATCATCTGCACTACGCATGCATAACGCAACAAATCAACAAACACACACGCATCACGCAATCTATAGATCCATATTAGTTATATAGAAAATGGCTTTCAGAGAAGCAGTGTGCAAAGACGCACGTGCTTAACCCGAAATCTTTTAAAGATTTCAAGAACGAGATTGTCTTCCCAGCTTCCCACAAGATCGAATCACGATAAAAGACTCGAGATCTCGCGAGATTCGAGTCCGCCGTCTGCCTATATTATGCCACCCAGTAACAAAAAATAAAATTATCAATATTTATACCTGTAAATGTGAATCATCCTTGCTATGCTCGGGCTTGGTGAACTCCACATGCAGACCCTGATGCTTGCCACTAAGAGGCAGGGTTGGCGCCTCATGCTGCCATGCTGTGCGCTCGTCTTGACGGAAACCAGGGTTGTCGAACGCGAACTCGTCTTTCACGGATTCAGGATCCGTTGTAAAGACTAGGTGTTTGCCTGTGGACAACAATGGAGAAGTTAGTTTTGTAATTTGTTTTGTTGATTATGAGTTGTGTACTGCTTAGGCTACTTCTGAGCTGACACTACAGTTAATCAGTATTCTTACAAAAAGGAATATGATATAATATTGATACACTTTCTTTCAGAATCCAAAGGATTTTGTATGCTAAGCCATTTATCCATTTTTCCTAAGCCATTTATTTAATTTATTTAACAAATTTTTGTACACACATTTACGAAGGTGATGCTTATTTCTAATGAAACCTCTTCCAGCATACCACGATAGGAAAGTAGATATAGAAATATAGACAACGTGAGTAAGAGTAGAAGAAAAAAAAAATACATCCAATCAAAATAGCTAAACACTAATATAAATACTTATAAACACAATAAGAGAATATACATACTTACATATTATATATACTTCTAAAATAAATATGTAGTGGCCAATAATAAATACATAATAATATGCAACTATGATGAAGTGGAAAGATAGTGATCTTTTACCTACTCTTCTTCTAAAGGCTGCAACAGTTTGGCAGTCCCTAATGTCACGCCATTTTCATAATGAAAGAAGAATGTTTGAAAAATTCGTCTGCCAATGAATTGCAATTTGACAATGATACGCAATTACCCTGCCGCGCGCCGGGTCTTTTTTTGCCAGAAGAATTCGACATAGTTTTAGATTGTTGTATTTTTACCAAAGTTTGAAATCCCAAACCAAAGACTCAAACTGAGATTTTCCAGAAAGATGCCCATATATCGATGCCCATATATATATTATATTTCCCACGGACCCACATTGGTTTTACGAGTCCATTGTGATCTTCAATCTCAACAGATTCGTTTTAGTCACATGAATGATAAGGCAGTCAAAATAATATTAAATTTTTAAGTCACAATATTTTTTAATCGATCCATCTCAAATTTGACATGTACGAGTAGGTAGACGTGCCAATGACCGTTCGTTCTTGTATTTAAAAATAATTATCAACAAACCGATCGTCCGATGGTTTAAAGTTCTTATAATTTGCTTTATACACAAATTGGCATTAATGAATATTATACACAAAATGACATATATTTGCTTTGTAAAGTATACATCATCATCATTTCAGCCGAAAGACGTCCACTGCTGGACATAGGCCTCCCCAAGCACCGCCACTTCGACCGCTTATGTGCTTCCTGCATCCAGCGGATTCCTGCGGCCTTCATAAGGTCAGCGGTCCACCATGAGGGATGTCTTCCAACGCTACGTCTTCCAGTACGCGGTCACCACTCCAGAACATTTCGGCCACATTGGCCTATCAAATTAGCCAAGTTAGGTTCAAAAAAACTCTTATAGACGTCAAAATTAAATAACTGACTATTCTGAGAAGAAAGACCGAAACAAACACAGAGGACTCGGTCTCTTTTAAAGTCCAGATATAATCATGTTCAGGCTATAAGAGGACCATGCATGAAGGTTAATGTCTGAGATGGTCTTTTGAGGAAAGAACCATGCAGATTTTTGTGGACAAGTTCAGTCAGTGCACGCATTTGTTAGTAAGCGTGTAGCTCATCTCAGATCTAAAAAAAAAAAAACATTCTTTGAACTGGACATAGGTACAATCAGTCTCATACTGACCACATGTAACTACAAGTGTATAATACTTGATTACTGATGAGATATAACTAAGTAACAAGCCTGTGGTTGCGGTCAAGTAAATTATACGTGCTGTTAAAACTGTTAGCTCCAATGCGTTGGTGTAACCGGTTACAGATCTTACGAAACGTCTTAACCAAACAGTCGGATTTTTACAAAATTATTGCCATTAATAATGCCGTTTATCTGTATCTATATATCGTCATAATCGTAGAACAGTGACGGATCTGAAATTTATGTTGAACTCTGCCGCGCGTGCAATAACAGAACTAAGTATAATTTTTGTCCAAATAGAGTCAAACATAGATTCGGAATCAGCGCAATGAGCTGATTCCGAATCAATGCTCAACTAAATTTGGACAAAAATTATACTTACTTATACTTACTGCTGTTATTGCATGCGCGGCAGAGTTCAACATAAATTTCAGATCCGTCACTGTTCTACGATTATGACGATATATGTGCCTGCCACTTCAACAATTTTGGAATGTTCTTGTATTGCACTCGTTATCACGTTCTACCGTTTTGAATTTTGAATGTCAATTTTACTATTTATTCCGATTTATTCATATATATTTTTTTTAAATCTTAATGTGTTAATTATAATTTTTATTCTAATGATAATTTGGATATTAGGATTGATTTTTTTTTTTTACTTAATGTCTTGTTTGATGTTTTGTTCATTATTTCTAAATAATTTTTCTATCCTCATTACGAGTAAACACTCTTTTAAAAACATATAATATTTAAGAAGCTATTTTTTATGTATTTGCTGTGTACGCCTGTAAGTGACTAATTCATCATAACTTATGCATATGTTATTTTTATGTTAATGTTTCTAGTGAAAAGGTCGTTACTGTACCTTTCAAATAAAATAAAAATAAATAAATAAAATGGTAAACTGCCTGACAGATTGGGTGATATATCAACACACAGCCCAAACCGCTGGTCCTAGAGACATGAAACTTGGAGGGTGTGTTCTTTGTGAAGAGTAAGTATCCACTAAGAAAGGATTTTTGGGAATTCCACCCCTAAAGAGGTAAAATAGGGGATGGAAGTTTATATTAAAGTCCGTCAGTTTTGAAGTTAGGATCTTGAAATTTTGTGTTTAGGCTGACGATCGAAAATTAATTTATACGTGTCTCAGCATTTTTGATATTTCCACCCCCGAAGGGTTAAAAAGGGGGATGAAGTTGAAAAGTCCCTAATTTTCGAAGAAAAGTCACTCAATTTACTATCTAGGCTTATTATCTAGGTATCTTATCTAGGTTGGAAGCTAACGCAACGGTGTTATTAGAATTTCAACCATTAAAAGGAGGTGAAAAGGGAGATGAACTTTTGTTTTTAATTAAAGTTCTTTATTTTTAAGTTAAAATCACTAATATTTCGGCTTATGGTTAGAAACTAACACAACGTAAATCGTTGTTTTTTTTTTATTTCAACCCACAGTGGTCTGAAAACGGGGATGAAGTTTTGTATTGAAGTAAAAATAATATATTTTTTCGACATTCACGCGGGCGAAGCTGCGGGCAAGAGCTAGTAGTCATTATAAACGCCATTGGTCTGTTCCATCTAGACGTAAAACTATTGTAGCTTGGTCATAATAAATTAATTCCCGTTAAATATATCTCTCATCATATGTTATTTGTGTATCAATTTGGGTTGTCAGATTTCGATGAGCAAGTGCAAACCTAGAACTCTGTTACGTTAGTTGTGAGAAGCTTCACAAAAAATCGTCGCATCGTAAGTACATACGTAAAGGCTCATTTTGACCTAAGTTGTGTTCAGAGGCCCTAGTGTGAGTTTATTTTAACCATCTCAACTTTACGCATCTACCGCGTTCAGCGCTCCAATTGGCCTCCGATTGGCCCTTCACCAATCGGAGTGCTGAACGCGCTCGATGCGTAAATTCGAGATGATTAAAATAAACTCACACTAAGGCCTCAGCACATTGTTCACTAACATTTTGTGTAGAACTCCAACAGTGCACGTAGTGAGCTGCAGATCCGTTTCCATCGGCAAAGCTGTATGTAATTTTTGTAAGCGTACAGTGCAGCATATTTGTAATTGTTGATGTAGGTAATTCCACTAATTCCACCATAAGAAACATTAGTGCCGATGCCGCACTAAAAGAACATTCAGTGTCATATCCTATCATAATTTTTAAGACCTAGTGTAGGTAGCTAGGTACCGCACTTCTCCATTATGAAAGTTTTTCATAAATGGAGCCAGAAGAAATTCCAGCATTGGGGCGCGGAATCCTGTTCCATTCTTAAAATGCGCCTCAAGTAATTTCCTGACCTGTCACTTTTCATAAATCGAATCTGACAAATGACGTAATAACTGGCCAGCACGATATCAATTTTAGTGCTGACAACCCTATCATTAATCTACGTATAGCGCGCACTAATTGACATTCTAGTGAACAAAGCGTATACCAGTGTTAAGAATTTCTCTTTATTTTACTTTTTTTGTTTATCGTTCTTGTTTTTAAACTCGAGTATGTCTTAGATTGTTGTACTGTGGCAGCTTTGAATACAGTCATTAGTGCTTCATCTAAAATGAATTGGTCTTAACAATTTAATTGGTTGCTTTTACAGTTATATTGTGTGTTTTTGTAAGAATACTGGCAATTTGTGACGCGCTACTGGTTTTCCCAAAGCCACTAATTAAATTAGGGCGTTCCAGTTGATACGTGTGTGGCGGCAATTACAACGCCACATGTGAATTACGCATCAAAGACCTGACGTCACACAAATCCTGCATCGCGCAAACAGAGTTTACCGCGCGACTGGTATAAGTATATAACAACATCGGGTAGTTGCTCACCAGACAACACCCGTATGGTCGGAGGATCCTCCCTTTTCTAAGGAGGATGAGTGAACTTTAACCCTGTTCCTCATACCTCAATACGTATTAAGTATCGATTCCTATTAAAATGTTTTATCAGTCATAATTAGTTACTTCAACTCGTTCACTCTTCTATTTTATACAATATAGACATCTTCATTGCTGCTGAGCGATGAAGGTGTCTGCATGTGTCCCATATTGATGGGAAACTGGCTTGTACCGATCTATTAAGGGAGGTCCAAGATTAGCAAAAGACCTTAGAAGCTTGTAAGTTGTATTTGCCCCACGACAGAGGAAAGTCTCATAGAGGAAAGCATCGTGCAGTGACTATCATAGATCAATAAAAATATATTAGATGCTTGCCCAGCCGCCCGCCTCGCCTGGTATGCCCGCTCCCGCTTTTGCGATCTTCTTCAGAATAGTCGACGTTCGTCTTTCGAATATGAGTGTAGTTACGTTGCGATTATGATGTATAGCGCCGAAAGTTCAGATGATGATTTAACTCAAAATGTAAAGAAATAGATCATCTCTCCCGCTCGCTCGCCCGTCCGTCCGTAGTTTTCGGTCAGTGTGAACCCACATAGTTTAGCTCGCCATTTTTTTTATTTTAACTATGGCATCTCGGAGTTGACCTTGAGAGGTCGTGACTCCTTAACCGGACTTTCCCGTGGCTGCCTTAAGCGAAACTTAAAGCCTCCAACCAGGGCATAAAACTTATAAACTAAATGTCTACACGCTAAGGGCACTCCCTGTGGGGTACGAACTTTGGCTTAGGGCAGCGTCGGGAGGAAGACAGCAAGGGACAGGCTGGATCAAATCAGGGTTATTATTATTATACGGGGAATTTAAAGCTACAGGTTCATCTGCGGTGCGTGCTGACGCTTCGTCGAGCAAGGGTCGGGGGGGACTGTTAAGTCGGGATTGTCGCGAGGGACCTCGGCGGCGAGGTCGGAATGACTGTCACTGTTTTGTGTTTTTTCACTGTACTGTTGGCCCTACTGTTCTCTTGGAGGAGGGTTATAGAGTTATCTGGGTCTTAGCTCGCCAAAGCTTCGCTTAGTGTATATATAGTTTTCCTCGCCTCGCTTCGCCCGCCAGTTCGCTGGCTCACTAGCTAGGTGGCGGTGTGGCCTGCGCTTAATGCATTAAAGAAACTGTAATATTTTTTTTCAGTGTAACCAGTATTGTACATAACCGGCGCCACTAACCCACTTCGGTTGCATTGTCATGGTAACATGCACAAGATTACCACCAGCTTAACGTTTTTCTAACAACTGCAGTTAACAGCAATTATCTGTTGAAACAGTAGCTATGAGTGCTTAGTCTCGTTGTGGCTAGTTACAAGTTACTATTAACAATGCTTTTGAGATGTAGTAAAGTCAGAAGGGCTAGGCCAACCCATAACGAGCTAATGGTTTTTAAGGCAGGGACTAAATGCTATGAAAACGTACCTGAAGTTTTCTTGGGTGGGACCTCTTTAAAAAGATTTACAAAGTTTAAGTACTTGGGTCACTGGGTCACCGATGACTTTAAGGACAGTACTGACATTGAGAGAGAGCGTAGGTCATTGTCGGTACGATAATATGTTAGCTCGCAGGTTTGCACGGTGTACAAAGTAAAATTAACGTTGTTCAGAGCATACTGTCAGTCCTTTTACACGTGCAGCCTGTGGGTTGATCATTTGCAGAGTGCGTACCTGAGAGTGCAGTATAACAATGCATTCAGGATGTTGATGGGGCTGCCGCGGTACTGCAGTGCCTATGGCTTGTTTGCCGACGCCCACGTAGACAGCTTCGCTACGGTCACGCGCAAGCGTTATACCTCCGTGCTAACACGCATGCGTGCAAGTACCAACAGCATCCTGTGCGTATTGTTGGACCGGTAAGATTACCCGATGCTCGAGCGCTGGATACGACTGCACGCAGTCAAGTAAACATGCGCTCGAGTATCGGAGTATCCGATTATCCGATAATGTTATTTTTAAGTGTAAGTCATGTCATTACTAACATTCGTTTCTCATAAGCGTTTCTGTGTTACTAATGTGGCGGTATCAACAACGCCACATGCGAATTACGCATCAAAGACTTGACGTTACAAATCCTGCATCGCGCTATCAGAGTTTACCGCGCGACTAGCATATATACAACATCCCGACATCAACCGTTGGCCAGTTGCCCACCAGACACAATACCCGTCTGGTCGGCGGATCCTCCCTTTACTAGAGTATGAGTGAACTTTACACCCTTTTCCTCATACCTCTAAATTAACAATTTTATGGATGTACCTATTTGGAAATCTGAAATAAATGAATATAATAATAATAAGCGTACATCTGTTCCAATATTTTTTTAAACGATTGATCATCCTAAGAAAAAACACACGTCTCTTTGAAGTAGAAAAGAAAGCAATTTATTATTCGCAGGAGTTGAAACCGTCGACACATAAATAGAGCAAAAGCGCTAGTGTCGTGAAAGTGTCGACCCAGTTCGTATATCCGATGTCTATCGAAAGCAAGAGTTGATAATTACGTGTGAATTAACCGCTAGTGCTGCGCAAACCGTCATTTGCAGACGATATTTGCTATTTGATATTGTATGTGGTTTAAAATTTTTTGGAGTCTGCCCCGATTCTTTAGCCCATCAGGTGTGTTCGGGTCGCAAGTAAACTGTTTCTATTCTACTATGCGAAAATGATGCATATCTCTATTCAATTCAATTCAAAACATTTATTTCAGACATAGTCCATATACTGTTAGTAACACAAAAAACCTTACAAACCTGTTGTTAGTCATACAATAAAAAGAAAGCCACAGGAAGAAAAAAAAGATAAAAATAAAAATCACAAAGTGGCACCGCAAAGGACTGCCGGTTTAAGCCAAGCCCTGGACGCGTCCACCCACCGTGTGTAGTCGCATCCAGTGCCGCCACATCGGAGAGTCCCAGCGGCCCACGAACACACTCATAAGGCTGTTCGAGCTGGCCCGCATTCGCTTCATAATAGCCGCACAACGCTTCCGCATGATGGCATGAAACCCATCCACGCTTTTCACCGCAAACATTGCCGAAGCGCTGCAGTGGCGCGGCAGCCCGAACAGTACCCTGAACGCGTTATTGTACTGCACTCGTAGAGCGCTGCATGTACGCTGCGTGTACTTAGTCCACAGGCTGCAGGTGTAAAAAGATTGACAGAAGGCCTTAAATAATGTCACTTTGACCTGCTCAGTACACCGTGCAAACCTGCGGGCCAGCATGTTACAGTGCACAGACAGCGCCCTGCGCTCTCTCTCCAAATCCATGTTATCACACAGATCCTCCGAGACCCAGTGACCCAGATATTACAACAAGACACTCTGTTTAGGCTGGTACCGCAAAGATACAAGGGAAGCACATTAGCGAGGGATTTATTACCTGCCTTAAACATGCGCAGGGTTCGGGCACAATATAAATATGGAGTTCGGGCTAGCTTCAGCGGCATCCTGAGGGCATTCGCGCAGTGGTTCGATTGTCAGTACCCGAACCATCATCATCATCTACCTGTCCTTGTCCCATGTTACTTGGGGTCGGCGCAACACGTTTTCTTTTTCCATTCTCCCCTGTCAACCGTCACTCTATCATTCACTCCCTTCTCTTTCATATCATCCTGCACACAATCCATTCATCATTGGCGTTCCTCTTCCTCTCCATCCATCCACATTTATATTCGTCACTACCTGAACCATTGCTGCATTATTCATATACGTTTGTAATATGTTTATGTGAAGTTTTTTTAATTGTATTTTGTTAATTGTGTCTACTATGATTCCTTGTTGATCGAAATTTAAAAGGTTTTTTATTTCGCACCCCCAATGCGACAAAGGCGTATGAAGAATATACTAACTTTACAGGAGAGCAAACTGAGCAACTGTTTGGTCTGGTATATCTATTTAGCATTTGATCTTATGATCTTTCGTTGTATACCATTAAACAGTAAAAAAATCAAGCTTTGTTTCAACAATATTTCAGATACCTCAAATTGTCGTGTATAAAGAATAATTAATATTTTAAGTTTTATGAACGTTTATGGACCTTTTTATCTGAAAAAATGTAAAACTTATGTGACGCGACAAATGTCTTTTTTGGTATAATGGCTCAATTTTTCGTCAGATCTTAACGGACAAATTGAGCATTGTGTATCTTTATCTGCGCTATGCGAAACTGCAATAAAAAAGTGACGTATTCTTACTTACGCTTTTATCGCACTGGGGGTGCGATTTATTTATACTTTATTGTACACCACACAACCTACTTAGGTACAACCTATTTGTTATGACAAAACTTGTTCAAATTCTGGAGGCTGCTTCTAATGTAAGTACAATAAGCTCACACTGTTTTCTGAATGATTCCACGAAAGCGTGTTTAAATAAAGTCCATATTGCCAGTGTTCTGATAAAAATTATACTATAGTGGTCAACGGTTTCTTGTAAATGTGTGGGTACCTCACATCTTGATGCACATTTAACTATACAAATAACAGCTATGTTCACACTGTGCACACTAAGTATAAAACCGCCAATAAATAACAATACATAAAACATAAAAAGAACTCAATTATTTTTAATTACAACATCCGACTCGACCTTAATCTGCAGTTGCGTGCGATCGACTAATTACAGATTATAAACGCCTGCGTTTATCTGCTCGTGCGTACCCGGCCCAATGATTTCACTCAGTGAAAACTGGGCTGTGTCACAAAAGAAGATAGTAGAAGGTTCAGTCTTGATAATGCATGTGGAATGGGGATTGTCTATCATCAAATAGTGATACGGTTCAAATACTTCACAGAATCGCTGTCTTCCTGCTATTCCACATTATATTATGAGTCAGAACTTAGTTTTAACGTACAAATACTGCATAGAATTTTGGATTTGAGTGGATATTTGCACAATGCTAAATATTATTGTCATATCTTGTGTGCCGAATAACTAAGCTTGTGCGGGACAAGTGATTAGTATTCATGTTATGTTTTACATTATGTTTTTATTGATGTTATAATTTTCTTATATTATTATAGTCCTTGATACATAGATACTAAATATATATAGATTTACATATGTAAAATTAGTAAAAGTTAGCGAAAAACGTAAATATTGTCACGCGGCTCTCATTACGGTAAAGTTTCGCCGTACTAAAGCAAAATGCACAGTGTCCTGCGTCACTCTGATTGGCTAATGCATTAAATGTACCTTTTTGTGATTGGTCGACTAGTTCTAAGTCTCGATGCCAAAACTGTATAAAAATAGGAACATTTTGCCTTTTAGCTATCTTAAAGAACACTACAAAATAAAGAAGAAAGAAGCCTCCAGTGGTTTTATTCCCACCAGTCCAGCAAGTAAATGGGGCTGTATGCCACAAAGCTTATATCTTATTTAAGAGAGTCATGTCAAATAATTTACTACTCAGTACACTCACATCATTGTTTAAAAGTACCAAGCAGCTTGTTCGACTGTACTTGACAAGTAGCAGTATTCACAAGGCAGTTTACTGCCTGATTTCGAATGTCATATGCCCGATGGCTAATTCCCGAAGTCACCAGATCGAACGTCCGAATTGCCGAAATTTCATAGCATCGATGTACCACAATTTCGAATAGCCATTAGATAGAGCGTCCGTTTCACCGAAAAGCCATTGCAACGATAGTCCTATCCATCGAATGTCTATTGGCTCGACGTGCCAGTAAGTCGAAAGCTATATTCTCGATCAGCGGCCTCGACGATCCTGGTCCCGCATATACGAGATATGGACAATTCAATCCATCCCTTTTCTCAAACAGAATAGGCAAAATCGAATACATAAACAAAGCAGAGGGGTAAACAGCTCCACAAGAGAACGCCCCCCCGTTAGTATAGGCTTTGACTCGTAACTTCATTCCTAGCAAATAAGTAATTTCAGGCCTAGACCTGATGGGATCCTAAATCCAAAACTTCGCACAGTTGTTTTATATAACTCAATCATGTGTGAAAAGAATTAAAAAATAGGTTGCAAAAGACTAGACCAGTTGCCCGGACAAACTGCGCTAAAATAAAATACACCTAATGCTCTTGTAAAATTATATTTTTTAAGTGATACTCGTATGTAACATAACGTAACCAATGAAATAAACATTTATATTCTATACTGTTCTATTCGAAAGCTATTCTACATTAAATATTCAAGAAGGAATGTAAAATGGGATAAAAAACAAACCAGCAGGGTTAAATCAACATATATATTTATAATAATTGGATAAACACACCAGTGATCAACATTACTAATATTTTACATGACAATTATGTCAGAAATAAGTAAACCCTGCTGGTTTGCAATTTTTTTACAATAAATTAATACACTTTGCTCTTGCAATATTTCTATTCGTCTACTCAGTGCGTTGGTATGTTTGTCCTTACGCACTATGGCAATAAGGTATTAGGCTCAAATGTCCTATTTTTATACAACTACCCTCATTAACGTTTGCTATTATTTATTTATTTAATACTTTAGCACAAAAAAAAAATATTACAGAGGCGGACTTAATGCCATAGGCATTTTTTACCAGTCAACCTTTGGGAGGACAAATTAGATACCTAATACCATCTATTAGAGTCTCTAATTAGGTACCTACCTATATTACAGACAATAGAATTTTATTGTGAATAGGGCCCATTTGGCCCTGCTAGAGCTTAACTGGATAGCCTGTAGGTCCTTGAACACCTCAATTTTACAGAAGTATGTTAGCCGGCCGCTTTTAAGTTTTTCTGACCACACACTTGGGCAGCGGAACAAATCATTATGCTTTGTCATTTGAGTGAGACCCTCAAATCTTTTAATATTTCTTCCAAGAATTCAAGGGCGTTTCAAAATTCGAACATGCCAAACTGTTGACGTAACTTGGTCACGTCATTTGTCGCATCGCAGTAAGAAGTATAGGTACCATAGACCATTCTAATTTCATAATGCAACTTGCATTCAAATTAGTCGGTAAATGTAACTAATTTGCACACAAGGTGCCGTCACTATGTTATGTCTTTACAATGAAACGTTCGTGAATATATTAGTAGGCTCCAAGTTACAAGAACTTAGTGTGTGATTCATAATTAGGTGCTTATTTCAAATTAATATTTTTTTAATCGTAGCAATAGAGTTGATATCTCTGTCACATCATGATTTCGAATGATGGCGCGGAATACCCCAAATCATTTTAATTACGCAGAGGTGTATACACTACATTAAGTAGCCAAAAGTCATTTAAAATACGAAAATTTTAATAGTGAAGTTCGTGATCAATTAAAAACTGCTCACAAAACGTGCAACAAAGCTATGTTCCCACACCTATCCCCGCTAAAGTTTCGCCATTACATTTGACAGTTGACAGCAAGAAGTGTCATCAACCTCTTTGCGTGGGTGCTACAATAAGGTATGTCTACACTACAAAGGTTAAGCAACAGTCATATTGACATTCAACCGCTCTTAGCAAGTCTAGCAACTTATGCTAATGGGAAAGACTCGTCGAAAAGACGTGTTGGTAAAGATGGAGAAATTGCCTATTTTGTAATGTCAGCTAGTTAAGGACATGGTGAGAACCTTGATTAAACATGCGAGACTTACCGTTGGAGGTCGTCATTTTGGACACTTAGAAAACAAACTATTTAGCAACTAAAAGTTATGTTGTATCTAGATAAATAAGAGAAGAATAACATACAATATAAATAAGAGGTGTAAATGTTGGAAAGAGAGATACAAAACTGCGACTATATTATGAAGCTATGTAGATATCATAACTATAGTATCTTATCTTAGTAGATATCATGATATAAAGCTTATCTTTAACATGTCTATAAAGTATGCAAACACCTATCAATAGTCATTTTCAATAATTTCATAATAAAAAAATTTGAATACAGCAACATTGAAATGTCAAAGCTGTCATTACGAAAACGTGACGTTTTGATTTTTTTATGGCGCGAAGGCAGAGGCGTTAAATTATACAGGCTTCTGACGTTTGTAGAAATTCTGCAGACAATAAAATGTTATGCGTAATTGTATGTAATATTGCAGTATTCGGGTCACGACGAATGCACTGACTGGATGGTCGTCACGATGCCAAAATTATGGTCGCAACGGGTGGTCTGCTAAAAACAATTGGCATGCATGAAAAGTTTACTCTTAGGACGTACCTAATTTCAATGTGTGAACTTTTATTTGTATTACTTTCGAGAACAATTAGATGGATAGAATGTTTTCTATTGTTGGCAATGCTTTGTGTTTTTGTAATCTGACCTTTTGTTGTTGATATTTGGACAGCCGACTTCGCCGTTAGCGTTAAAAGTCAATGACCAGCAGACATAACAAACATACAATTATAATGATCATGTAAGAATATATTTGCATTCAATGAAATATGATATGGCTGGAATCTAGACTTTTTTAAATAATTCTTTAAAACTATCTTTCAACAACCATAATTATGTGTACATAACTTCTGTCACTTCCATTCATCTCCAACAGTCATAATAGGTATATATTTTTTAAACGAATTCAAAAAAGGAACTTGTTCGTATTTTTTTATAGAAGATTTTTTTTTAAGTATTTTCTTCAATTGTGTAATAGGCTATTCTTAAAATAAGATTTAACTTATTGCTTTTTACTTTTTTTTTTTGTCAATAACTTTACTTGGGTAGTTTTTGAGTTAGCTTCGATAAGTATTTAATCTATTTTGTGTATCTTGATGATGTTAAAATACTTCCTGTCACTGTTGTTTACACAGCAAGGAGTGTTAACTATACGAATTGGTGTGAGGTATCATAACTAAAAAGTGAAAAACAAAAAACATTTTTACAAAACAAAACCGACTTCCAAAAAAAAAACTATAAAGTGAAAAATAACTGTAATTTCGGAAGTCGGTGGCAAAAAACTAAAATACAACCTAAACCAAAGACATTATTGAAACTAAAATTATATTTCAATTTATAGTGTTTTTTTTTTGGAAGTCGATTGTTTTTTTATTTTTTATTTACACACAGACTCTAAACTTAGCATTATTTTACCTTGCGGTGTTCAAAGATGACTTCACACCATTGTCATGTCAACTTTGTACATCCTCGTGTGAATCAGTACCTACGGTGATTGATGTTGAGTGATTCTAATCTTCAAATGAGGCATTTTAATTTAAATAAAAATGTTATGACATTGATAACAACGTAGTTTTTGTATTGTAGTATCCGCATTTAGCGTTGCCCGTCCGGATGAAACCGGACACAGTCAGGCTTTTTGGTTGCTTATGCGGCCAAATTCGACGATGTCCGGCCGGTGCGGCTTTTGTGAGGCTTTTTAAATATGACCGTTTTTTTTTTAAAGTTTTTTGTTATGATGTACCTTGACAAAAGTAAAAAAAAAATATATATATATATATATTAAGTATTTTAATAAATATTGAATGATTAATAATATAGAAGACTGATTCAATCAATTTTATTGTTGTTTCATTAGAATTTAAGAAGATTTTAAGGTACAGTTTCATTTTATTTTAGTCAAAACATACGGGTTGGTTGTCGTGGAGTATCCCAAGCCTCCAACTTGTAAGTGACCCCCGAGAGGTTTTCAGAACACTTGCAAGTTGGAGGCTTGGGATACTCCACGACAACATGAAGGATATAAGAGGCCAGGGAAACCGGGGAGAAGTAACGTAGGAGGTCCGTCCTTAAGAGTGAGAGGTCCAGGGGTTTCTTGGAGGGAAACCTCGAGGTCAGGCTTCCAAGTCACCAACCTCGGAGGAGCAGGTCGTATCAAGAGGTCCGAGAGCCACCAGCCGTCGGAGTGTCATTGCTTCGCGCGTTATTCCAAAGTTTTGAGTTTTCACTTCAGCCGGCAATCCATACGACTGCCTTTTTTTTCTGTTTCTGTCCGTGACATCACAGCGGGCCATAATACCAGCGCTGCGACACTTATTTTTAAATGTCGCAGCATCATGCTGAGATTTGCCTTCTGGCCCAATACAAGACTTTCCGTTTTCATTTAACTTTTTTTTTAAATATTAATTTGACTGTGTTTATATAGTTTAATTTTGATCTTCCGGTGCGAGTCCCAATAAATACTATTTCTTTTTTTCATTATTTCAGTAAAGTGCAGCACTGCAGTGACAATGACCCGATGACCCGCATCATCGGGTCACACTTTCACCGTATTGTTAGTGCTAACACTAAACGAAAGGCTTTCTCAACTGAAGAACAGTTTCTAGCTTTGCCATTAAACATACTGGAAGTTTATAGTTATAACGGACTCCCACTAACAGCCTATACTGGCTGTGGATTCGTCGTTCGTTCTATGGCAATCTTTATTGGGATAGACAAAGAAGAGATATTTTTTTACTTTTATTCCAAATACATTAAAATGATTAGGTATATTATATTATACGATAGTACCGTGTGGTGCCGGACGTAATGAATAGCACTACTCCAGTTCCTCCCGTGGGTGTCGTAAAAGGCGACTAAGGGACTTACTAGAGAATGGACAGCAGCGTTCTCTATGCACTTTTAACACCATACTGCGATCGCCAACCCGCCTGCCAAGCGTGGCGATTATGGCAAACCAATTGGGGGAGGCTTATGTCCAGCAGTGGACGTCTTTCGGCTGAAATGATGATGATGATTATACGATAAATTTGACGCAACTATTTACACGTCTTTGTACTAAAACTAACTTAATATAATTCAAAAATATTAAAATATATTAAAATTATTGTATTAAATTATGTTATACGATAAATATGACGCAACTATTTACACTTTGTACTAAATTAAAACTAAATATACAAATAACTACAAAAAACAAAAGGATACTTAGGCGTCGAAGTACAGTTACTGCAATTACCTGACCCCCCCTTGCATAAATGGTTGAGATTTTTAGAATATGAATCGATAGAATATTATAATTCTTTATTTGTTTTTATTTTATTTTAAATACCTACATTATATTACATTATTTAAGAAAATAGATAATAATATGTACAAGTATATAAAAAAGGGAGGTAAAGAATCAAAGGGCATCAAAAAATTCTTCCGCATCGCTGTCAACAGGAAAAGTGCCCAAAAGGCTGGCAGGATTCTTTGGCCAAGAAATAGGCCAGCCCTCTGGGCCTCAAGTCTGCTATTACAATAGTGTCAGAATGGTCTCTTCATTGTGAGTTTTTGACAGATTTGCCATACAAATACTGTCAAATACTCACAATGGCGAGACCATTCTGACACTATTGTAATAGCAGACTTGGGGCCCTGGTCACGTGAAGAGTCGACCAACCGCTTGGAGATGTCTCGAAATACTTATAATTCTTAATTTCATGTTTCACCTATACGAAATCTAACTATAAAATTCATACACTTTTAAATTCGTTTGTACTCGTCCGTATCACTGTCATCCGGAAACCTGCCCAGGGCCTCAAGTCTGCTATTACAATAGTGTGAGAATGGTCTATCATTGATTTCATAATTTTTGATTTTGACAGTTTTGGTAATCTACTAATATAATGGCGCCATTATGACTTTCCAATGGTCAGCCACTGCCACTCCATTGAGAGAATTGGTAATCTCGTAAATAATGACAAATGAAACTTCCTACTAAACTTCCAACACTAAGAATAGACACTAAGTTCCTTTCGGTCTACACTGAAGAAGACTGGATAGCATGGGAGATGCGTCGTATGTGGTTGCGATCCTCAGAAAAAAGAAAGAAAGAATAATGTATAACTGGCTAAAATAAATGTTGGTTTAAGTGTGTCACCCTAGAGTGCGGAGTTGTGAAGGACTTACATCACTTATTGGTTACTGTGTTCGATATGAGTCTGATAAAAATGATGTGTTTGGGGTCTTGAGGTCGAACCAACTTTATTTAGGCACATTTCATAGAATTGTTGCATCTACAATGCCACATGCTAACTACGGATCAAAAACCTGACGTCACGCGAATCCTACATCGCGCAATCAGAGTTTACCGCGCTACTAGCATATAGACAACTTCCCGACATCAACCGTCATGCAGTTACCCTACAGACACAACACACGTCGGGTCAGAAGATCCTCCTATTCCAATAGAGGAGGAGTGAACTTCACACCCTCATACCTCTATAGAATTGTGTCAACCAAATGGTGATGATACGAAGAGTCTGTTTAGGTTCATGGCCCAAATGTAATCCATAGCAGCGTGTATTCACTTCTCAGCCTAAGTAGAAATAACCTTAGAATAATAATAGGTACAATTACGGGTCATAATCTCCTTAACAAACATCTTTTTAACATAGGCACCACAGACAGCCCCCTTTGCAGGGGCTGCCTTGACGCCGAGGAATCAGCCGCCCACGTCATCCTGGAATGCGAGGCCCTGGCTCCATAACGTGAAGAAATCCTCGGAACAGTGAGGTCGCTCTGTGAAGCCTGTAAAGCTCCCAGGAAGCTTCTGTGCTTTTGGGCGGAGCTAGGCTGGCTCTGTTAGCCAGAATCCCCACGCACAACGGACCAAATGAGAGTCTAAGTGCGGAAAAGGGAGCCCCATCATCATCATCAGCAGCGTGTATTTTATTATTATTTAGGATAGGACTGTCATACGTTGTGCTGTTATAAAAATCCATAATTAAAAAAATAATATCTGTTAGTAGTGAGCGAACTACGAAGAAGAACAATATTGGTCTCTTAACAAATTAAGAGGATTTAAAGGATGCCGTCGGAATTACAACGGCTGCGAGCGGATTTTCCTTCCTAGCATGTTGCGATATAACAAACATGACAGCCAATTAAGAAAAAAAAATTGAAGTACGATACGACGAATGGTACAATAGTAATAACTGTGATTAGTGACATGCGAAGTTGTGAATGCATCCGAGAAAATTCCTCCACAACTTTAATGACAATTAATAAAGCGACCGACGCGGACGTCTGAAAATATTGTTACTGGTTGTAAAAGTTAAATTCTCCTAAATCAAGAAGAAAAGAGCAGTGGTGGTCCGTAGAAATGGTCGCGATCGCGATCTCAAAACGGTGAAGGAAAACGTCTGCATCCGTCCGAATGTCCTAGATAAAAAAATTCGAGGGCGTGTGATATTCACCAACTCGCACTGAATAACGATTCACGCCGCTTCACACAGAAGAGACCTGTGTCCCATCAGTGGGAACATTAAATGCTAATTATGCTGTAAGAAGAAAAATCTTAAACAACTCGATTTATTACGCAATGTCTTCGGGAAAACCCCCAAGATATTCATAGAATTCTAGCAAACAAGCTAAGCTCAATCAAGGTGTTAATTATAAAACACAAATGAAGACGTAATTAAGAAGATAATGACTAAAACGAGAGGAATGCGCTGTGCTGACATGACTTACGGATAAGCATCTCATGTCGGCTTAACTGCATGATATACGTAATTATAGGTTGGGAAAAAATGCTATGAGAAATCCTACTGAGAGACGTGGAGGTACGAAACGTGAAGGAGTGGATATTGCACCAGCAATTTCTATGATGATGTCAGCTACCCCGTGAACAGTCCACAATTTTGCTTTAAGTATCTTCTAAGTTGGTTTGACGCCGGAAAAGAGAGGCCTATGCCCAGTAGTGGGTGAAATCGGGCTGTGAAAGATGATGATGATGGTGATGATGATGTGATGATGTTGATGATGACGATGATGATGATGATGGTGATAACGATGATGGTGATGATCTTTAAAGTTGAGAAGAGATTTGGCAAAAAATCTATGACGCGAATAGAGTCGAGCGAGTTGAATTATTATTTTAATGAATTGTTTAAAATAAGCAGAAATAAAATCCAATTTATTTTACCATGCCTACATAATTATTATAAAAAAGCATGCGGTTAGGCCACGGAGATTAATTCCCGGGTTATCTAATCTAGGATTCGGATCCTCCATTGCTAGATAAAATCGATAAATACATGTGAAAGAATCCTGAGTCTATTAGAAACTGTGTTTCGACTACTTATAACTATGTATTTTTTACTTCATACAAGCTTCGATAAAGTACGCAAGTCGCCGTCGTAGACAAATCGCACACTTATCTTGTCAAAGTAATTTCAAGAATGTTTTCAAATAATAAAACAAAAGATTTATGTCATACTTAACGCTAATGTCAAACCAACTTAAAATTCATTGACAACTCTACAATTATTAGGTTCCAAACAATCATTATTTTAACTCCGCGTTCTTATACTTAACTTTCCGGAAAAATGCACTCTATTTTTAGAAACGATAAGGTTTAATTTATTTGGATAAATACTGAGGAAGAACGAAGACGCTAATTGCATCATTGCAACTGAAACTGCAAAAACTGTTCCAAACAGAAACAACAAAGCTAATTGATTAATTGTGCGAAATTGTCAAATTTTAAAGTTCACATGGCGGCAATGGCGGCAAAAACAGTGAATTGCGTGTTGATGACGCCATCTTTGTTTAACGTCATCGCGTTTTGACAGATTAATCACAGGTTAGAATGGTTATTGATGTAGTTTGTGGCTTGTCTCTCTGCTGAACATGGCTTTGCCTCATAGATCTACAGCTTACAAGGTTCCATGATCGTAAACATAAATATCTTAACCAGTTTTCTATCATTCCTTATGTGGGCTGTACATAAATGTTGTACCTTAGTATACATACATTTTCTTACAGCAGCATTTTTTGAACAACCATAATTTTATTTATACGACATTTTACATGAAAATCTTCCGTAGAGTAAAAATGGAAACTTGAAAAACGAAGGTCAGTCACTGCAATTTTTAAAGTGACAAGTCCATTCTGACAGTTCAAGGCACCAAACGTCATCCATACGTCAAATACTATTTTTTTTTTGTGTAATCTTAGCACTACTTATTTTCATACTTCTACACTTGCCTAGGTGTATAGGATAGTCTGTAGCATCAGAACCAGTTTCAGATGTAGTGGAACAGGTCGCCAAACGGCCTGTTCATGTTTATTTAAGGAAAACAATGTTATGCGAAACGGTATACCTCGGCGAAAACGGAATACTTCAACTGTACTGTTTATTACCATGGTTTTATGGTGTGTAGCTAATAAAATGATATTGTCATTTAATTTTTACGGCTTGTGAACGCAATAACCAAGTAGAAAGTGTTGATGAATTAGTAACTTGATTTATGATGGAATTCTTTAAAAAAAATATTCTTAGGTACTTAAAAACGGATGATGTCGCGATAATGCGCCATTTTTTCTTTTGTTTGAAGTTTCATACAAGTAAGGTCGTCCAGTCCAAGTCGGGGGTTTTTCAGAATCAAATTTTGTGTAATTTTTTAGGGTGTCGTATCTCAAAAGATAAAAAAAACGGTCATTCTCCAATTAGGCGTTCTGTGCCTAATTACTTTAACCTTAAAATATTAAAATATGAAACAAATCAAAGATACAAATTTAATAATTACATATCTTTGATTTGTTTCATATTTTAATGTGTTTAAGTCAAATCAGTGAAAAATAAATAATGTTACGGTAATTAGGCAAAGAACGCCGAATTGGAGAATGACCGAAAAACGGAACCCTCAGAGGATCACACCTGTGTGACTGTGTCTGTCTGTCTGTCCGTCTATCTGTATGTCCGTCTCTCTGTCACAGCAGATTTGCTCCGAATATGCTGGGTTGATTAAGTTGAAATTAAGTTGACCCAAACACGGACATGGGGGTTTAATTATTTACTTATAGATTACAGGAAAACCTATTAGAAGTCTACGGTCTTAATATAACATGGTAAATCTGTCAATATTGTGCGTACAAACTTACATTTGCAGTTGGAATGTATGAGAGAAGTGTGTTTGAAGCGAAGTTTTTCATCTACAGTGTTAAGTTTGTTCTTGGGATAAATTCATCCCAACTACGGAACACTTCTGTGTGTCTAGTCCGACACGCACTTGGTCGGATTTTTTATTAAAATACGAGTATATCGGATTTTTTAATAACAAAAAATACACGTGATGCTGGTAGGAGGGGTTAGTCTAAAACCTCACGAAGTATCACCAGGAGTGAGGGTGGCATAGTGGCATAAAAATTCACACGAGATTAAAGGTTGGACCTTAAGAATTACCGCCATCACTTTATTGATCATCAGACTTGGCGAACTCTTTGCTTCTAGAAGAGCCAATTTTCTTGATCATTTTGCTGCAAGATACCAGATTTCGGTTTTTGTCGACTGAATTTATACAGTTAAGCCGGAGTATTCCCGTTTCAGCACCTATTTTTTGAGCACCTATGAATTGAGCACAAAAGATATTCCCATTTCACACACGGCGTGCTGGTGGACCTCGACACCGGGCTGCAGGCAGTCCAGAGAAGCTATGCCATCCTTAGATTGTAGGCTGACCAGGCGTGGACAGGAACAGTCTGCGCCTGGTGACAGGGAACATTACGGGATACTGCTCGCTAAACAAACATTTCCACACAATAGGGATAACGGACAGCCCTCTGTGCAGGGCCTGCATGGAGGTGGAAGAAACCGTTGCACGTGTGCTCTTTGAATGCATAGGCGTCACCCAGATTAGAACAGAAACCCTAGGGGTACCCAGATCCTTCACCGATATTTTGGACAGACTAGGAGACTTGAATAACTTCAGGAAGGAGGTGGGCTGGTTGGAATAACCACCGACGGCCGCCATGGCCGCCATGGCTCACGTACAATGGCCTGTCTGAAGGACTAAGTGCGGAAACCAAACCATCTAACATACATAGGTATTCCTATTTGAGAATGAATATCTTTGGTACCTTTGGTGCTAGCCAAGGTAACCGACATAGCTCGAAGAATTGCCAAACTTAAGTGGCAATGGGCAGGGCACATTGCTCGCAGAACAGATGTCCGTTGGGGCCGAAACTCCGAAAGGTTCTGGAGTGGCGACCGCGTACCGGAAGACGTAGCGTAGGAAGGCCTCCCACAAGGTTGACTGATGACCTTGTGAAAGCCGCAGGAATCCGCTGGATGCGGGAAGCACAGAACCGGGCGAGTTGGCGGTGCTTGGGGGAGGCTTATGTCCAACAGTGGACGTCTTTCGGCTGAAATGATGATGATGATGACCTTTGGTGCTCAAAGTATAGGTGCTCAAAAAATTACTGCTTAAACGGGAATACTTCGTTAAGCCATAGGATATGAAGGCCTACAAAAAAATCGAAACTGATAAGGTTAGGCTCGACCCCTATTGCCTTTAACATAACCGGCGAAATGTGGTTTGACTATAGACCTCTGCTTAATCCTTCGGGGAATACGGCGTGATGTTTTGTAGTTGTTAGATAAGGTTAAAGAAGCTACATGATGTAATCCCGTCATCTGATGACTTCTCATGGGAATTTGCGGATACAATCTATATTTCAATATTGTTTTCCATCATGATAAGTTTGAACACAACGAATCCAGTCTTAGTTCTAACTCGTGAAACTAATAAAAACCTAAGTCGACCTGCTTCTATTGAAACCGGTTCGAAGCACGACACACAAGAATATGTACGAGAATTATTTTTATTATGATTAGCTGCCAACATAGTAAAATAATTATAACCAGACACACTGTAGACACTCTCTATAGTCTAACGAAGATTATGTATTTTTCATCGATATTTTCGTCAATAATTTGTGGACATTCATTCATTTGGTAGAAGAAGCTTGCGCGGTGGTTCCATATAAATTTTATGAACCTTGCTTGGGTAGTTTTTGAGTTAACTTCAATAATACGTGCATTTCCACCTAATGTATGTTGTTATGATAACTTCCTGTCACTGTTATTTATATAGAAAGTAGTGGTATACGAACTTGTGTGGGGTAGGCAAGGTAGGTACCAAAACTAAGAAGTGTTAAATATAAACTTTTGTAAAAAACAAAAAACGGGGCAGTCTTTGGGGACTGCCAATAGAAGTGAAAACTAAGTACATATACATATGTATACACAGTATACATATAGCTCATGGAAAGAGTTCGGTGACGATGACGCGAGTTCCATGATTTTTGCTCACTCAAAAAGTACACATACATACACAGTATACATATAGCTCATGGAAAGCGTTCGGTGACGATGACGCGAGTTCCATGATTTTTGTACACCCAAAAAGTGGTCAACGCGCCTAAAGAAGTTTTCACTTCAAAAAGCAATCAGCAAATCAGCTTTTTTCATTCTCCGATACAAGATCTTTATCATAAGTTGTCTCGATCGCAAATCGATCAATTGAAAAGCTGAAAACGTATCTCTACATTTTCGATACCTACACCAGACATTTACCAACGCATAGACGTGGAATTGTACCAGAGACAAACATACAAGCCGGTAGGAGGTAACAGAAAGACCAAAGAAATGATGGACGCACTGTTCGAAAGATGATATGGCTACCAATGGGGTGACTACCGACATGACGAATAATAGAGAAGTATGGAAGAAAATAACATGATGTACCGACCCCGAATAAATTGGGATTGGCAGTAGAATGATGAAAAGAGAGGAAAGAGAGATGTGAAAGTCTATCTATGAAAAAAGACCCTTAGATAAGTCATCATTTCAGTCGAAAGACGTCCACTTCTGGACATAGGCCTCCCCCAAGCACCACCACTTCGACCGGTACTGTGCTTTCTGCATCCAGTGGATTCCTGCGGCCTTCAAAAGATCATGGGTCCACCTAGTGGGAAGCCTTCCAACGCTACGTCTTCCTACACGGTCGCCATTCCAGAACCTTTCGGACCCAATGGCCATCCGTTCTGCGAGCAATGTGCCCTGCCCATTTCCAATTAAGTTTGCCAATTCTTCGAGCTATATCAATAAAAACGGAATAAAGAATTTAACTACAGTTGAATAAACAGATTAAGTAGGCACGTAATACAACATTGCAAAAAATGTAGTAACGGGATCAGTTCAGAAATCATTTCGGATAATCTGCAAAAAGAAAAACGGTTTCATGGAGTTGTAGCTACAGAAAAACCGTTATTGAGCGTTTTTATCAGATTGACAATAATAAATAGGTTACGAATCGTGGTTATGCCATTACTGTTTATAAATGAATAGCTTTGCAAGCAGAGTTGGTACTTGGTCGGTGTAAAGCAAAACATTCCCTTTCTTACAGCTAAGCAAAGTCCTCCCCCAAATCCTTCCAGGGATCGTTTTCCAAAACCACCTCCAAGCCAGCACTAGCGAAAAGTCAAGGTAGATGGACAGGAAATACATTATATCAATGAGTACATCTACGTGGGCCAGTTAGTTTCTTTCGAAAACAGGCAAGAGAAGGAAATCGACCGCCGAAAATCGAAAATGCCTGGCAAAGCTAAGAAGACGCTAATGAAGGGCGATCTACCGATTTCCCTGAGGCGAAAACTCATGGATACGTGAATCCTGCTCGTTCTAACCTACGGTGCTCAGATCTGGTAGCTCATCGAGTAGCAAAAGTTCCGCCTTGGAGTTTGCCAAAAAGCAATGGAGCGCAGCATTTTGGGCATTAAACGCACAGACAGAATACGAAAAATAAGCTTAACAAAAATCCACAACCGAAGCACAGAACTGGTCGAAGTAGCGATACTTGGGATTGGTTACGATGTCCAGCAGTGGACGTCTTTCGACTGAAATAATGTTGGTGAAAAGAAAATCTAAGAGCAAAAATAAAATTGTTCCAGATTTTTTTTATAAAGTGTTCAAAACCGCCAGCGTTACTTTGATAAGCCAACTCCACATACTAAGGTTGCATAAGCCGCCTTATCTATAGCACACAAAACCGTTAAAGACAACGTATTTCCTAAAAGTATTACTGCTTTATCAAAGCAAACAATGAAAGAACGCCAAAAAGGCTTAGTAAGAGATAGGGCAGTAAAATAATGACTAAAGCTACCAGCCGGACCTTCAGTAAACATGCTTATGGAGGTAATAATGACATAAACCAATTAGTGAGTCAAAATATTGTAGAAACTTCGCCTTGACTGCAATTTATCGGCACCTGCGGGCTGGTGCTGATACGTGTTGACAAGTTTCACGATTTTATAATGATACTTTACCTACCAAAAGCCGGTGGCGTTGGATTTAAGAAAATGCAGCTCAATCCAACTCATACATAGACACTTTTGAATTGTCAAAGAGTCGGTCAGTTAGTCAAAAAGTTGAAGCTAGTTGCCCATTCCAAAACACGCTTCAAGGCTTGTACAGACTAGTGCGATATCGCGGGCGCGACGCGACACTAGTAGCACAATTTCTTTGTCGCTGACTCTCGCGCCCGCGATATCGCGCGAGTCTGTACGAGCCTTGATTCATTCCACATTCCAAAACGCTCCAAGAACACTCTTTTAAATCAAGATATTACAAAATCCTGGGTACATTATTATTCTTGTTGCTTCTATATGTGAGAATAATTTAGAACTCTGTTAATGATATTGGTATAAAATGACCTTCTTTAATTTAAAATCATCTGATCTTTTTCCTGTAAATAGTAAAAGGCCGCTTTTCACAACTTAAGTATATCAACAGTTTCCAATAGCGTTTGATTTGTTTTCCAATAGCTTTTGATGTGTTTTAAAAATCTTCAAAGTCTACGTTTAGCGTAGCTGCACTGAACTCTATTAGTCCAGCTACCGATTCCCGAGACCCTTCAAAATGGTTGAGCTAAATGGTGCTGATCCATGCGTCATGTTCGTGAACGGGCGCCGTCAGTTGGGACTGGTCATCTCTTAGCTGCCACGGCTTATTTTAATTTTTGTGAATTGTTTCTATTACGGACGCTTCTAACGTGCACGTCTTTCTACATTGTTCTCACATGTATAACTTCAACATGAATGATGTAACCCATATTTTGTAACAATATTTTGTTTTAAAAGAGTGTCCATGGAGTTTCTTGTCCGTTCTTCTCCATAGGAACCTACTACGCTTTGGAATGGGCAACTAGCTTCATCTTTCTGACTGACCGACCCCTTGACAATTCAAAAGTACCTGTAATTGGTTTATTTGAAATAAATGCTTTGAGTTTGAGTTTGAGTTTGATTCCAATCAAATAAAAAAATCATGATATAGGTACGGTTTTCCAACATTGGAAGCAGATAGCGTCGAACTTTCGGGAAATGAAATGAGACAACCATGCATGAACTAAGATTGAACTGTGATTAAACGGGATAGTCCTTAACGAGAAAAAACAACGATGAAATTGATAGAAAAAGCAGCCATGACCTCGGGTAACACCGTAATAAAATCGCTCATGAATAAACGTATACAAGTAACCATTGGGTTTTATAATACAAACAAACCAATGATCTAAATGCAACTTAATGTGCCAACACGACTTCTATTGTAACCATTCAAGTATCAATCGAGTAAACCGGTCCCTATACCTCACGGTCGTCGCCATCTTGGTTTGACAGCTGACTTATAATGGCGGGAATGTTAAGTAATTGTCTATGGTTGAGTAATAAATTCGATACGGCATGTGACGCTGGCTGACTTGAATGATTTCTGTACCATTGCGGTTTGATTTGTGAAAAATTGACAATAGTTTTTTTTTTTTGTTAATGCTTTTAGGTTGCGTATTAGATGATGTCTACATTTGTAACTGTATTATTTTTTGTGTGGTTTGAACTGGTTTTAATTTCACATAAATAAATTCGCTATGGGATTTAAAAAAAATATGAATAGGAATTGATTGATTGACTTTATTATTATTGTATTTTTTTTTTATCGCCTAGTTTTCATTAAGTACATTGTTATTTAATATTTGAAAGTCTCAATTATTTTTCGTAAAATTGTTAGAATTAATTAAGTAGGTACCATAGAATTATCGCCATTGAAAAAAATCCACAAATTACCATTAATAGTGCCATTCTTGACCAATTACCACTATTATACAATTCTATTTGAATAGGTTAATCAAGAAACAGCTTCAGAAAAAATCAATTAAAAGTAATTGTCTCAGTATTACTCTGCAAGGTTGATTGCTGACCTTGACACTAACTTCACGCTTATTAACTGAGGGTTAAGCAGAACTAACAAACAGTAATACCGAACACAATAAATACGGCAGACTAGTAAACGAGACAGGAAATCGATTATTACCGATATTCGAATCGGATCGAATTATATCGATTATATTCTTGATCGTTATTTTATTGTCTATGCCTAGCCTATGTTCATTTCCATTTAAGGTCGGATTTGAGTTTTACCTCCATGACTTATTTGTTCATTCAAAATTCGAAGCTAAAGTAATTGCTCTGACCAAACATAATTTTATAGAGGCTATTTGCTAGCAGTACTGTCTAAGCAGTGTCTGAACGGTGGTAGCCCATTGGTAACGGCCCCGACTTATGAGGACTTGAGTTGTGACTTGGACTTGTGGGTTCGAACCCAGGCAGGCGCTTTACTTTTGTGTAAGTAATTTCATCACTACTGCTCTCAAAACGGTGAAGGAAAACATTGTGAGGAAACCGACATGTCCTAGAACCAAAAATTCGAAAACATGTGACATCTACCAACCCGCACTCCCTCTCAAAGAGAGAAGGCCTGTGTCCCAGTTGTGGGAATATTATAGGCTGATTATGATGATTGTCTATGTCTAAGCAAATTTGTGTTTTTTTTTCTTTAAAGTTTTAGATAGCTACAACCAAGCAATGTCAGTACGTGCTTTCTACATAACAAACAAAAAGAGTACTTAGTATTTAAAGATTCTTAGTAACTACTCAATAATCACATTCAAAATCAAAAATCAAAAGGCATTTATTAAAACTATACTCTATTTACTATGCATTAGACAAACAACGGCTCAATAACGACAGTTATTGTGTAATATTGTTGAAATTACTGCACTTTAGTTATTTTTTTAATGTAAATGGTAAATAGATTACAGTGCTTTGTATTTATCGTGAAATAACGGAGTTTAGTAAACGTTTACATCGAAATAACGAAAGGGTGAGAACAGTTATTTGTCTAATGTATAATAAATTGCTTAAAGGCTGAGAATCGGCACTTTTCAAACGTCAAAATTACATAAGACAGTCCCCCAAAACAGGCGCTCATCACCACTTCCTAGTACTGTAGCTGGAAAGAAGAAGAGGCGCACTAAACTCCACAGCAGCACAGCTGTTCAGTTAAGACAAACTTGATTCAAATACTTTCCCATAAACAAAAAGTAAGAAATCAATACATTCTTTAAAAAGTACACGAATGAGTAACACAAATGACATACGTCAATGTCACGTTGATTGAAACAATCGCTCCTTTTAATTAAAAACGTTTTGTTTGTCTTTGCCCTATCCGCTTTGACAACACGTGAGTCAATGGTTCGTGTTCTTTTTTTAATTTGGAATTTCCGTCCGCGGTTTTGAAATTAATGTGTTATTCCTTGTCTTGTCATTTTGTACACTAAAAGATAATTAATGATGATTGTCAAAATCGTATTTTAATGGTAGCAGGTTTTCCACTGAGTTTGTGACTTTTATTTGTACCTTCAACCGTAAACAGTGAGGATGTATTTCATTAGATCTTTCCTTAACGTTTTCCTTTCCCTACAATTTCTTGGCCATTAATTTTTTAACTGGCTTAAAAAAAAGGAGGAGATTCTCAATTCAGTTGTATTTTTTTAATGTTTGTTACCTCAAAACTTCGTCATGTATAATCCGATTTGGACAATTATTTTTTATTAGTTGGAACATACTTCCAGATAGGTCCCATAAAAATTTGGTCAAGTTCTGATGAATGTATCTTCAATAATATGTATTTTTTCCACTTAAGTGTATGTTGATGATGTTTTATTATCTTCCTGTGACTGCTAGGTATTTACATTTCAAGAACACATACAACGAATACATAGGAATTCAACGAATTTATGTGGCGTAGGTACAGACGCCAGCAGGTCAAGCTACCCGAAACTGTGAACTGTGTACCTTATACTGTAGTGATAAAGTTGAAAATCTATTAAAGAAATTTGACAGATTGTAGTAGCTTGATGTGCTGGCGTCTGTACCACAACTAAAAAGAGAAAAAAAAAAGTTTAAAAAACGACTTCCAATAAAATAGTACAAAGTGAAAATTAACTAATTTGGGAAGTCTGTGGCAAAAAACGATAATAAAAACCAAAGACACCGACTTCCGAAATTAAAGTTATTTTCCTGTTGAAGTTTTTTTTTTTTTGGAAGTCGTATTTTTTTTTTTTGTAGTAAAATCGTTTTTCAATTAAGCACCTATTTTCTTTCAAGAAACACTTTCTACTTATTAAAAACTGTCCTCGCTCTCCAGTATATTTGGCCTCATTATAAATACCACCGTATTTATTTTAAGTACTGGTTTCACAACCACTAAGCCGTTTACCACGGATTACATAATTCATTTACCGAAAAAAGTTGGTATGCTTATGTATTAATTTAACCTACGCATATTAAACGAGTCCCTAATGGTGTGCCGCTAGTTAACGATTAACTTTTATTTAGTAACGGTAATCGTGGGAAAATACAGGTTTTTGTCATAGTTAGCTGTAAAAGTTATGACTTGAAGAACAATTTTTATTTGTATAATCTGCTCTTTTCAACCCCTCTCTATCTCAAAACACGTTTCCAGTTTCTTTGCGACTCCCACACGAAATCTTTAAGGTCATCAGATAACTTGAAGCTTAAAATGCCTATGCATTCCACAACTTTCCTCAACAAATCCTTTAGTGTCCAGGCCGCTCGTTTGTGGAATGCATTGCCAGTTGAAATAAAACGCGCACAGTCATTGCTTGTATTTAAAAGACTCGTGAAGGAACGTTACTTGTCTTTGTAATCTTGTTATCATGACTGTAATTATCTACGGTCTTCATTTATTTTCGTTGCTTATATATATATTTAGTAAGTATGAATTTATGTGTCTATTATGTAACTTATTATTTGCACCAATGACAGCCCCATTTTACGAGTAAGTCCTGGCAAATCACTATCCTTTCCATGGTTGCCTGGCAGAGGTCGCAGAAAGCGATAAGACAGCCTATTATTTTATTTTTTTTGTATTTTTATAGCGGCAACAGAAATACATCATCTGTGAAAATTTCAACTGTCTAACTATCACGGTTCATGAGATACAGCCTGGTGACAGACGGACAGACAGTCGGGCAGCGGAGTCTTAGTAATAGGGTCCCGTTTTACCCTTTGGGTACGTAACCCTAAAAAGGAGCAAACTATGTGGCAGAACAAACCCGAAAATTATTTGTCATAGGCAATATTTACTTTTAATCAATGAATTAGGTATGGTGAACTTTACCATTTATCATTCGAGCCGAAAGATGTCCACTGCTGGACATAGGCCTCCCCCAAGCACCGCCACTTCGACCGGTTCTGTGCTTCCCGCATCCAGCGGATTCCTGCGGCCTTCACAAGGTCATCGGTCCACCTGAGGCCTTCCAACGCTACGTCTTCCGGTACGCGGTCGCCACTTTAGAACGATCCCCATCGGCCCCATCGGCCATCTGTTCTGCGAGCAATGTGCCCTGGCCAATGGCACTTAAGTTTGGCAATTCTTCGAGCTATGTCGGTTACCTTGGTTCTCCTGCGGATCTCTTCATTTCTGATTCGACCACGTGGGGAAACTCCAAGCATGAACGGTGAACTTTATATAAAAGAGTATTTACAAAGTATAAACTCAAATTAATATACTTACTTTAACAATTTAACAATCATCTGAAACTAATGTTGAACAAGCCAAGAACACGAACGGTCTCATAATAAAAATAATTTCAAAATCTAACCTCACTTTGAGATGAGCGTTAATGTTAAGGAATTCGACATCTTATCTTCAATTTTATAAGTTTCTGATGCAAAAATGCCTAGTTACCATAATGTAACATGTATTACTCTAATAATATCCAGCACATAAAATTACCATCAGACATTACAGCGCCAAACGGCCGATGGCACAACTAGTTTTGTATCCGTTTAACATCCTGCGTTTATGCAGTACATCCTATAATGTAAGACTGGCTGTATACCATTTGCTATTTTGTTTCTAGGGTTCGTAGCCAAAGGACCTATGTATATATTTATTTGTTTATTTGGTAAAAACATGTACAACATTACAGACTCAGGTCCAAGTTATTGCCCAGTTAAATTTACATAATAATTTAATTATATTTATTTATTTGAGGACCTCGTGGCTAAGTAATAATAGCCACACGGGTCGATCCGTCAGGTTAAGCTATGCTTGCCGGGGTTGGTCCGTGGATGAGTGACCATCTTTACATACCGAGACCTCTTCGTGCCAAGGAGTATCGTGTTACCCAGTTACTGGGTTGTGGAGGTCAGATACACAGATACATGGCAGGCGCTCCATGTCAAATACTGGTGTTTAGCTGCATCCGGTAAGACTGGAAGCCGACCACGCACGGGATATCGTTGATCAAACAGCTCCACAATTAGTTTTTTTTTTTTTGTGATAAATGCGCGTCAAAATGCCTTCTTGTGCAGCTAAACAGTGTTTTAATAATACAAAAATAAGACACACGGGATTACTTACCACTTGTAAGTACAGCCAAAAATGCTAATTTGTTGAAAGTTATAATAATATTCAATGTTTGCTTCGCCATGTTTGTGCTACCACATGCAATGGCATTCATAATCGTAAACATTCGGCAGCTAACGCGATTTCGCTCGCACGACAGCGCCGTCTCCTATCGCTCTTCTTGTCTATCGGTAACTGTAGGTTTGCGACTGTGATCACACTGATCACAGATGTGTGAGTTTTGGTGCATGTAGTTGTGCGCCACTGATTGCGAATTTGCTATGTTAGCGCATATCTTCCTCCATTTAATATATGAATGGGTGTAATGCAAGAAACGTGTTTTTTTCGTCGATTTTTTTAAACCAATTTTTTTTTATATTGTGAAATATTATATGGTGGTATGGAACCCTTCGTGTGCAAGTCCAACACTCACTTGGCCACTTTTTAATTACGTTCGATCGTTACTGTTTCTTTAACTACCGTTTTGTGTGGTGAAACCGGTCCATATCCGAGGAGGAAGCTTGAATTACCTGTAACAATAAAATTACAACGTTAATTGTATGGTAACGATAACAGTGGTTAATGAAAAAGAAACGTGAATTATTATCTAGGGAAGGAAGTGTGCATAAGGGTAACCCGCAAAATTCAAATTTTCTTACGATTTTTGCAATTTACATTTCAGTATCATGTTGTATGTTGATCTGAATGATTCGCGACCATTAATAGCTTAGACAAAAATAATGATTATCAATTATTAATTTTATTAATCTTATTGGGACTCAATGTTCGAGCCGTTTGGGGTGAAAATACTAGGGCCCTGTAACGCTATTCTGTAAAAATCTCACCGTGAATTCGTAGGTGAAGTGAGTTCATAGTGAGCTGTCAATCTCTAGACTCCCTAGCGTCAAGTAGGATGACAGTTCTCTTCAAGCTCACTTCACCTATATTTTCACGGTGAGATTTTGACAGAATCGACCCGGCACCACCACTTTCCACTTCTTTTTCGTGACATCATCGCCAGGCGTTTAGTCGACTCTTCACGTGACCAGAGGACTGGTTTAATTTTTTTCAAAAGAATCAGCATTGCCATACTTATTACCTATTGTGTTCATTCTTTTTACCTTTTTTTATCATTTATACAAAAGAACACAGGGTTACATATTAAATAGCAACCAAAAACCACTAAGGTTTAAACTTGTGCTATTCATGACCATGAGTAGGTATATCTTAATATCTAACTATACAATGAAGCATTTTATATGTACTCGTTATTGCCGATACAATTAATAACATCTTTAGTTCCATAAATAGTTACAATCATTCCTACATAATACTTAAATAATATTGCTTAAGTTTACATTAGATTTTTTTTATTTTAATTATATTTTTTTACCTATTTTGGTTTAGTACATTTTATTCTAAGTACATCGTCTCCACCTATAATTATTAATTAATGTATACAAACTATTGTTAACATTTTAAAAGAGTAAGTATGGAGTTTCTTGCCCATTCTTCTCCACACATAATTAATTACCTTTTGGAAGGGGCAACTAGAATCAATTAACTATTTTTGTAATGTTTGACGTTCAAAAGTGCCTTTTACTTGCCTATTTGAAATAAATGATTTGACTTTGACTTAGATACAACGTGGATGCCAACCTTTTGGGCAATTTTCCTGTTGACAGCGGTGCGGACGAATTTTTTGATGTCCTATGATTATTTCCCGGCCTTTTTTTATATACTTGTACATATTATTATTTTAAGACCGTTAGATTTTTAAATTATGTAAAATTAATAATCACTTCATTTGCATTTTTCAATCAACTGTCGAAAGTATCTACATCGCTAATTTGCAAATCGTGATTGTCCAAGGTCTTTCTATCATAATCATCTTTAAAGGACGCGCTAATTTGTGAGCTAATACTAACCGAACGGATTTATAAGCACTTTTAATTAATTCATCATTGAACTGGCTTAGAAGTTTCTTGAGCAATGAATTTGGGAACAGACGTTATTCTTTGATTTGTATTTCGTGAGCCAGTATTTGGTATGATGTCCTATACCAAAGTCTCATCGTCCGCCTAGCCTTTGCTAACAATGTTGGGGTTGACTTCCAATCTAACGGAATGCAGCTGGATACTAAAGTGTCTATCCTTATTAATGTGTTCAATGAAAATCTACACCACTGCAATGTTCACAAATCCAGCGGCATCACCATTGGGTGTCCCCGTCCTTTAGAATTCATTAACTGATTTCCATTTCTTCCGTAATCTTTTCAATCATATATTCTTCAGATTACCGTCTTAAGGCGACGATAACCGATTTTTAATGATTTTATTCTGAAGATCACGTCTAAGCGAGTAGTGTTAATGATTTGGAAAAAATATATGTTAAATTAGAGCATTTTGAATATTTTAGATTTTATTTTTATTACATAGTGACATTAATTTGTAAAGTTATGTCTAATGCGGATAAAAAACGCAAAATCTGTCAAGCGTATTTTTCTGAAACCTTCACCTTGTTAAAGATAATTTAACTATTGATCTTTTAGTATTCGTGTTTTATTTAAATACCTTTTTTATGTATAATAAATTATTATTGCGTCTTATTTGGGACAGTGCTCCTGGATAACAGAATCCTATTACTGGCTGGACGTACGACGCGTTGCGTGAGCTCAGTACAGAACACGCAAGCTAACCACTCAAGGTCACTGGCATATATCTGCGTCTTAAGAAAAGTATAAAGCCACTGCATGAGACAAGACTTTATTTCTCACATAATTGTGCAATAATCGTTCCATCTGCCAAATTGATCAGTATAACTGACTACACACTATTCATTAGAAGGTCCAGTGGATCTTTTCTGGAAAAATCTCACAGTGAAAACTTAGGTGAAGGGAGCTGTCAATAACGTTAATCTATCAGGTGGAAGAAGAGACCGGCAGGTCAGGCAACAGGTTCATAGCAACAATAGCTACAGATGAATAACATCTAAAGAAATGAACATCTTAACAAATACACAACACGATGAAGATGAGCTTACCAACACATATTAGTAAAAGTAAGTATCCATTCACACACACACTTACATAGCATACAATATTCAATATGACACGCGTTATGCATGTGTAATCGACTCGGATGCCATGCTCACCATGGAAGCAAATGATACAGACACTACAGAAGGCAAACTGACTAAGAAGCTCACAGATGAGAAGGATAAACAACTCAACAACAACACAACTCAATAACAACACAACTCACACAGCACAAGAACACACAACTCAGTAACATATTCTGACAAATAAATGAACTATTACTATTAATTAAACATGCAAGGTAAGCATGCCCAAAGTAAGAGAGTGATCAAATCAAATACAAGCCTAACTATAATGAAAAAAAAAAAAATTGGGACACGCACAAAAAAAAAATTGCATTTAAAACTAACTAAATTTACATTGTAAACAACAACAAAAAACATAATTTGAAAAAGACCTGTGCGAGGCCAAAAAGGTTCCTATCTCAGCATAATGCTGCGATATTTAGAAAATAATGGAACTAGAGATATCGATACGGTTTCATTAGTCGTGTTGGTAAAAGAGAAGCAGTCTTCAATCACTGTAGATTATATAAGTTTTATCGAGAATATATATTCTACAGAATATACATCATCAATCAATCATCATCATCATCATCATGTTCCATTCAATTTCATTCATTTGTGTAGTTTACAGACCGACTGTAAGTTATTCTGCAGGAATGCGACGAAAATATTAAAAGAACTGCAAAAAGGTCCTACTATTAAGTGTAACTTTGAGGCTACTGCAATCTAATTTGCATTATATTATATCATTACAAAGTAAGTAAGAACTCTAATTGCACTTTGCCTTTGCACTGGGGCCCAAGTCTGCTATTTTATAAATTCGTCACTCCAACACGATCCCATTGTCATTTTGCAAAAAGTTCGTAATCTGCTAAGTTCATAATTATCGATCATTGGTCGGTCAATGGTCTCGTAATAGAATTGTATTACAATGGCATTTTGAACATTTATTCATGCCAGATTTCATTTATATATATTTTTACATATTATTTATTAGTGTTATAAGCAATCTGAAGTAGTAGGAAGTTGGAAGTTTAGTAGGAAGTTTAATTTGTCATTATGAACGAGATTACCAATTCTTTCAATGGAGTGTCAGTGGCTGACCATTGGAAAGTCATAATGACGCCATTATATTAGTAGATTACCAAACTTGTCAAAATCAACAATTATGAAATCAATGATAGACCATTCTGACACTACTGTAATAGCAGACTTGAGGTCCTGTTCATTTGTATGTTAATTCGAATTGTTCAACTTTTATGTGGGTACTTGCGACCCTTCCTTACTTCGCACGATTTTTACAACTTGACGAAAAATCGAGATTTCTTTATGTAAGTTTAATATTTATCTGTTAGACTCATAAACGTTCCGGAATAAATTCTCTAATTGTGATGATGATGAAAACCGCATCAAAATTCCTTGCGTGATTAATGGCGCGTTTAAATTAGGGCGGTTAACCGATCCAGTAAAACCGTAAGCGATCGTCGAATTCGGTGAACCAACCTAATGTAAACAAGCCAATTCGGTTAACCGATCCGGTAAAACCATAAGCGATCGCCGTATACGGTGGCCGACCTAACATAAACGCATCATTAGTGAACAACGCGGTCACACAGGCAGACACGAAAAGCCACTTTAATCTATCTATATATATATAAAAATCAATTGCCGTTAGTATCGGAAATATATAATTCGGAAAGACTCGAAAATAGCTCGACCGATTAGTTTTTTTTTTCTATAATAACGCAAAGGAACAGCCGAAATTTTGTTTCATGTGGTACGTAGTTCACTGACTCATCTAGTTTTAATAATTATGATGATGGGTGACTTCGTTTTCTCAGATTGTCTTTGAGAAATGACACTTCTGTACTAACTTTATGGTCACGTACACCATTGTGGTCGTAAGAAGCATCGGACGTGGCAGGTGATGTCATTTTAATGCCAACACTGTCGCAGGCTTTTATAGCAGCCATATTCACATCTGATGCTATGTTTACAGTACCATCAACCAGGTCATTAATAATTCTGTTACCATGGGAGAAAGTCGAATTTTGTTTGACATGAATTTTGTTGAAGGGATCAATGTTTGTTTAACTCTTTTTTATACTATTAACACATGAATGATCGCAGATAATACTATGAAACTGGAATCAAGGTGTGGTTATGACCCTCGCGATAGGAATTTACTGGCCAACTAACTGACGAGTTTTAAAGTGATTTTCTGGTTCTAAAGTTAGTTTTAAAATTATGTAGTTAAATTACCGTTACTAAGGGTCATTTGACAGAACTGTATGATATATGTTTGACACCAAAACTTAGCAAGTTACCTTTAACATTTATATCCTTGCTTGTTTAGAATATGAAGCCTAATCAAACGATTGATCTTATGACCGAGCGTTATTAATATCTCTGATCTCTGACTCATATTTTAAGTAGGTGGAAAACCCAAATATATTTTAGTGCCTTTTAATTATCATAACATGGATAAATATTTTGGGTTGTACTATCAAGGGCGCGAAAATAGAACCACCTTGAAAACAATATCCTGTGCACACGATGGCCACATCTGTTTACCGCCCCGTTTTGCGACGACTAATAAAAAAATACTTTTCTTTCCGGAGGTGAAACGCCGGGGCGTAACTCCGCTACCGCGAGAAATCAGAGCACAGCGGAAAGAGCTCCAGCGGGATCTAATGGCGACATGGAGGGTGCGACTGTCGCAACCCAGCGCAAGGCACTCCAAAATTGTGGCGATAAGTCCCCTCTTTGAGGAGTGGCTAGAGAGGTTTCGGATAAGGCGGGAGGAAACGCCCGGGTGTTACCACTGTGTGGATCGGACGGAGCACACGGTGGAGCATACGGTGGAGGACTGCCCGGCTTGGGCAGAGAACCACCGTGTCCTCACGCGCGCCTCATAGAGATGTCAGCACGCATTGACAGGGTCCGCTAGGACCGATGCCTGCCAAGGTTGCAGGTTTGTCCGAAAGAGATACCGTGGCCCTGGCACACAGGCAACTGAAGGAACACGGGTGGGTTTTAGTCAGTAAAAGTCTAACATGACCTACCGCTCCGCCCAGAGCAGAAGTTATTTGATAATTTCACACCCAAAAAGAAAAGGCTCTGGTAGAATGATCACAGATGTCTGACCATCTCGGCGGTTTTTTTTTTAGGTCTTTTATTTTTTCATTTACAAAAACAACGGGCTCAGCAAAAATCTGATGCTGCAATGCTATTGGTTGATGAGTGTAGGTAAGTGTTACTATAGTGGCCGAGGGCTGCAAGCAAGAATAGTCCTTACGGTGGTCCAATGTCCGAGACCGCGATGGTACATGTACAGCAGCATTATCTAACTAATAACATGTAAACCTGTTCTGAGCCCCACTGGACTTGGCTAGTTGCTTAAGTTAATTACATTATGGTATACGTGATACAGGGTTATCCTAGTACGAGTGTCAAAACACTCCTTTGACACCTAAGTGCAAATTACATAAGAACAAATTAGTTTTTAAGGTGATTTTATGTATCCATTCTACTAGTAGGTAATATTTTTTTTTAATTATTATTTATTACAATATGCTTTACGCGGTTACGCTCGCGTGGATTTTTTGTAAAATAAAAGTAACCTAAGTTACTCCTTATAATATCGGCTATCTGCCAGTGAAAGTGCCGTCAAAATCGGTCCAGCTGTTTCGGAGATTAGCCGGAACAATCGGATACACAGACAATTTTTTTATTTTTTTATAATTGCAGTTTATACTTTCTTAAGAAGTTAGTAAAAAGCTGTTATTTTGACTATAGATTATTGCCGAGACGAGCCTTTTTTTTGTATATTCGCATCAATTTCAGAAAAGATATACCTAACTTACAAATAATGAGACTTGATAATAACAATAACAACCAAATTAATAACGTATTAACAAGAAAACAAATAAACAATTCGTAAACATGTTTACAAGCGAAACAAAACGTCAGCCATACAAGGCTACATGATTTGTGTTGTTTATAATCACGAACTTAACGTACAGTCAGCCTCAAAAAGATAAATAATTATCGACAAGAACTCATATCAGTCTTCCATAATCCATACTAATATTATAAATGTGAAAGTAACTCTGTCTGTCTGTCTGTATGTTACGTTTTCACGCCTAAACCGCTGAACCGATCGTCATGAAATTTGGCCGAGATATAGCCTAGGATATGGAGAAGGACATAGGCTACTTTTTTACGCGATAACCGCAATCCACGCGGGCGGAGCCGCGGCCAAAAGCTAGTATTGTATATAATGTGTAACCACAAAACCTATTACACATTGGATACTTTACTTTTAAGTTTTTATTTACTTTTTTTTTACAATTAATTTAATTTTTAGACTCGGATTTTTTTAGTTCATTATTAGGTTAGGGCGCTTAGCTCTCTAAGCGCCCTACACAACGCAGTGCAGAATGAGAGGTATGCTCGAGAACATGGCCTAATTTATAATGCTAAGAAAAGCGAGTTCTGACGGTGATAAATGTCCTGAGTATGTACCCCCGATTCAAATAAATGGGAATGACATATTGCGAGTGTACCAGTTCAAGTACTTGGGGCATTATGTAACCGAAGACCTTAATGACCAAGTGGATATTGAGAGGAAACGTAGGGCGCTGGCTGTCCGATGTAACATGGTGGCTCGTAGGTTTGCACGCTGTAGCAGGGCAGTTAAAATCACGCTTTTTAAAGCTTATTGCCAAGTGTTTTACACGTGCAGTCTGTGGACCAACTATACTCAGCGGGCTATGAGCGCCCTACGGGTCCAATATAATAACGGGTTCAGGATGTTGATGGGGCTGCCCCGTTTCTGTAGTGCATCAGGTATGTTTGTACAAGCACATATCGATGGCTTCCACGCCATCATTAGACAGAAGTCTGCCTCTTTGCTCTGCAGAGTGCGGGGCAGCTCCAACTCCATCCTGAAGACTATAGCGGGGAGATACGATTCTCCTTTATTAGGTGATGTTGTTCGAAAGTGTATGTCGAACAACAGCCTCGTTCCTAAATAGATAATAAGTTTACTAACATAGATATAAGTTATCTTTTTGTTTACTAACCCATAATTATGGATGTTGTTTATCCGAAATAAAGATTATTTTATTTAATTAAGATTTGCACACCAGATACCTGGTAGAATATGACGGAAAACTATATATTTGTCAACTAATATACTCATATTCTTGCAAATAAATAATATTCTATTCTATTCTTTACTGTAGCTGCACATGGATTAAGTATTATGGAACTCGTATACTGTAGAGTACACCTCTGCTTAACCCTTCGGGGATTACGTGCTTTAAGTTATGTGTGAAACAGAAATTGTAGACAATCAAAATCTGTTCTTGTCGATGTATAAATTTTTTGAGGCTGACTGTACAAGGTATATAATAGATTGTACAAAGATGGTCCCAGTAAACGACCTTGTCGGACACGGCGAGCATGCATTCGCAATGCATCGCTATTGGAATTCTTCCAATACCAAACACCTTAATGACATTGGGAGGTTGATGTCATTTAGCATACCAAGGTACACGTTTTTGATGCTTGTTTATCCTTAAGGTGTCAGGATGTTATATGTAGAACTTATTGTTTTGCTAATAAATAAGAGGTATGAAAATGAGGTATTTAAGTTTGATGTTAAAGATAACACGTGCAAGTAATTAGTGACTAAGCATGGATATTGTTAAAGGTAGGAAGAACTCAATCATCATTAGTTTTAATAGTTATGTGTAATCCGTTGTTATCTCATAAATTACAAAGGAGAACTAACAAGACATAACAGAGAAAAACATCGAAGCCATCTTGGACAGATGTCATTAAGCCGACAATGTAATTTCTCCAGTTGATTGTTATAGTGTTATAAGGGATATAAACATTGACACACTTCGCCATTTACATATTCCCAAATATATGAATAGAACTCATGTATGTATAGTTGTTTTTGTATCGCACAATAAACATATCGTATAACACTTGTGACTTGATATACTATCAAGAGGTATATATACCTACACCGCACAGATGTGATCATCCGTGTCGAATGCTTTGTATAAAACTTTTTGTTCAGCATCGCGGTTTTCCTTGCATGTTTTATTCAAATGTTGTTGAAGCGATTTGTAAATATGTATATCTTTTTTGATGTCATAAGACATTATAACATAACATCACGCCCGTATTCCTCGAAGGGTTAGGTATAGGTGTACCTATAGTATGACCACATTTCGTCAGTTATATTTAAGTCCCATGTAATTGGAGGCGAGCCTATTACCATCAACCAGGGGCCCAAGTCTGCTATTTTTATAAATTCGTCACTCCAACACGATCCCATTGTCATTTTGCTACAGGCACAAATCCAGACTCCAGAATCCAGATATTATAATGTACTCTTATTGGGCGATAGCATTTTTGACAGTATGATGTTAACAATCTGCCCCGAAGTAGCATCTATAGAAAAGCAGTTACATAATTATCAATGATCATTTTTCAGTTAACCGGAAGAAACTTTCAGCTATATTAAAACTATCAGATCCTATCCGTTTTCCAATCAATCAGAACAATTATTATTTTAAGACATTGAAATTCAAAAACATAACCCAAATTGTCTCTAATTGGCTTTACTAAATTGGCAAAGTTTTGATTACAATATGCATATTTTATTGTAGTTTTTCCTGCATATTTTGCCTTCAAAACTTTACAAATTACTACCTTATGTCTAAATGTCACATCGTGTAAATATTACATGATGTGACCTACTGCAGTTTATTGTAATAACTAATTTACATTCCGTGTAGTTTGTTGTGGTTATTTGCATTCAGTTTAGATTCTAAGGAAAACAGGAGATTCGTCATACACAAGGATACAGGAAAATAATCTTAAATCATTACTTCTTTTTGTAGTAGGGACTCTCTCTTGATCTCTTCTGGCAAGCGCTACATGAGCATAAGGTCCAACACCCTAATTGCTTCAATCACTAATTTCAGTTTTACGTCATCTGCAGACTCATACACATCTCCTACAATTCTTTGCATTTTATTTTCTCTATATCATGGTGAGAAACGGCTCGTTCGCGAGTCCGTTTAGTAGAAAATATGCAAAACACGCAGGTTCGTCACGACCTCCCCGTTAACAAGTGAACAGTTACTACTACTTAAGAGTACTTAACGATAAGGTTATTTGTCTTCTCTGTTTATTGTTTTTCATACGCAAAGGAAAACGTTTACTTAACAAATAAGTAATCTATTTCCGTAGCTCATCTGGAGGTTTGAGAAAACATCAACCATTTATGGACTATCTCCACTATTGTTATCATTCAAGGCGAAAGTGTCAGGATAGCCCGCGAAATTCATTTTTTTTATTTTTAATTCAAGTTTTTTATATTAATTAAGTGCAATATTATGTAGATAAATGTAGTTTATACACAGATTATCTGTAAACATAATCAAAATAACGTCTCCTTGGAGGCCAATGAAGCTAAGCTACATTTTTTGCGGAATTCAGTAAGAGCATTAACGTATTGAGAAAGAGCCATATTTGTACCTCAGAGGTATACAATAGTAACTCCACTTTTTTCGAAAATATGTTTCTTACACCATTAAAATCGCAAGAACCAGTTCTACTTATTGGTATACGACATTAAGTCCTATGAGATATAATGAAAAGAAATATCCAATCGTATATGACATTAAATCTACCTACGTCTAATAGATATAGGACCTCAAATGACGATAAGATTCATCTAATAATAATAAAAAATACTGTTGAACTCAACAGTATTAGTTTTAGTTTGCTTTAAAGATATTGAAACAAAATCTAAACATGTCAAAATTGCATTCGAAGTTTCACTCCGCGCACTTTTGCCTATGCGGTAAAATTTTCGTTCCATCACAAATGTTGTATACCTCCGAGGTACAGATATATTTAGTCAATAAATCTTACAGATATCATGACTGTAAGTAGGTGATATTTAAACAAAAAAGACGCTGATTTATGTTATAATAACTGATTTACGTGTATTTTTTTTTTATGTCTTCCACTCAGAAGTGTAGTTCTGTGGAATAGCTCCATTGGCCTCCAAGGCGACGATAAGATTGTTTAATTTCCGCCTGCCTGTGTAAGATTGTTTATTACCAACCGTTCAGTCTCCAATGAGCTTCATTTCGTGGGACAGTCAACAGTGGATTGTATGCAAATCGTCTGATGGTACGTCCGGTGCACTTGAAGATGGGTTTATGTTTGGACGTTTGTGTGTGAGAATATTTATTTAGGATAAAGGAAAAAAAATCCATCTTTTTACAAATAAATTAAAAAACCTATTGATAAGTAAATGCTATTACAGTGTTAACGAATATTTAAATGATAAATCCCTTAAATGCAATTAAAATACAAAAGTTTTATTTTTATTATTATTTTAAATTATGTTAGATTATAAGTCGTCTTCTCTACTTCCTGTTTCTTTTGCTGTGCCCGACCGGGTCCACGATTGTTTCTTAATTTATGTTTACCACCTAAGCTTATACATTGTGGAATGCAATAAAGATTTGAGTATTTGAGTATAATCAGCCTACTTATAGATAATGTTCCCACTGCTGAGACACCCAGCCATGGACAGCCTGTGTCCATTTAACCCTAACCCTAGCCATTTAACCCTAACCAACTCCTGGTTAGGGTTAAATGCTGTAATCCACCACGCGGGCTCAGCGTGGGTTGGTAGATGTCACATGTCTTCGATTTTCTGGTTCTAGGATATGCCGGTTTCCATACGACGCAATGAATGTTGTTTTACTGTCAAAATGAAACCCATTGCTACTGTTAAGGCGCAGATATATGCCAGTGACCTTGAGTGGTTAGCTTGCGTGTTCTGTACTGAGCTCACGCAACGCGTCGTACGTCCAGCCAGTAATAGGACTCGCCCATCCAGGAGCGCTGTCCTAAATAAGACGCATTATTAATTTATTGTACATAAAACAAAGGGTATTTTAATAAAACACGTATACTAAAAGATCAATAATTAAATTAGTTTTAGAAGGTGAAGGTTTCAGAAAAAAAAAGCTTGATATATTTTGTGTGATTCTCAGTTTTTATCCGCATTAGACATAAGTTTATTAATTAATTTCAGTATGTAATACAAACAAAATCTAAAATATTCACATATTAAGTTATTAAGAAATTGCTCTAATTTAGCATATATTTTTTCCAAATCATTAACACTACTCGTTTAGACATGATTTTCAGTATAAAATCATTAAAAGTCGGTTATCGTCCTCTTAATTTATTTATTTGTTTAACTTTTCTTAACAAATAGAAATTTCAAATTAGGTATTATTCAAGTTTTATTTTAATGCAAAACCAAATTAATTACTGCATTATTATTTATTTATTATTATTATATAGAGTTCCTGCCAGGGTTGCGGGTTTGTCCGAAAGGGATACCGTGGCCCTGGCACACAGGCAACTGAAGGAACACAGGTGGATTTTCGTCAGTAAAAGTCTGACACGCCCTCCCGCTCCGCCCACAGCGGGAGATGTTATTTGATAATTTCCCAAGCAATAAAAAAAAAAAAGAATTTTTAGTACTCTAATTTACTGATAGACGACTGACGAAACACGAAGTTTGGCAAGGGACATTAATAATGTACTGTACCTAACAATGCGAAGAAGTCTACAATATTTTAGTGCAAAAACATTGAATAGTGCGAATTGCAATATAAAAACATGGTCAATCATTTTTTTGTCCAATCCAAGGCTGTGGACGAGAATAAGATAAATCATTACAATTTGTAAATCAGGAAGTCTTCAAATAGTGTCAAATCTTTAAAAATGACCTTATCCTTTTGTTTAGTTTTTAAACTAAGTACTCAAAGATTGTTCTGCAATGGTTATTTCCGCGATCAGAGACCGCAAAAACATCACAAAAAATATTGTAAGCTTGTCATCACTTTTACAGTGAAAGATCATGCATGATAAGTTAATACACGAACGCCTTTCACTCAGACTCGAATCAGCGAATAAATAAAATAAACGAACAAACTTTCAATAAAATCATCAATAAAAGCGTTAATGACCATATCGATAAGAAATAATTGTAAATTTAATAACTAACACAGTTTTATCAACTACAAAATCATTAACGGGATAACTGAAAAGTAACTTTATGGTTAAAGAAATTTATTTCTCAATAAGAAATAACAAGGATTTCACTTAGTTGAGAACATTTTTTGGACTTAAAATCAGGGCTCGTTAACGTTACCAAATAACAAAATAATAACCGTTACGTAACGTTAAATTTCAATATTATACCTACTAACGTTACAAAATATTAACGTTACTTGATAACATTACCAGAAATATAACGTTAATTATTAACAAAAATACGATAACTAACGTTAATTTAGCTACACAGCCGTTCTGTGGGTAAGAATCAGGCAGATTCAGGCAAAGTTTTGATCGGCACGGCATCAGAGAGGCGCGAGAGCGGGCTCCCGCCGCACCGCACGCCCCAGGCCGTACTACTTACATCTCACCCGTTTAAAATAACGATAAAATTAATAGTCACATTTATAACGTTAAATCGGTTACCGTTATTTTAATAATAACGTTAACTCTGTCAATACAAGGTAACGTTATGAAAATTTACCGGTATTTAAATAAAGCCCTGCTTAAAATATAGTAATAAAAAAACTTTGACATACAAACTAAGTAGGTAGGTACTTTTTTTTAACTAGTGCATTTCAGAGTTGACTTTTAGAGATCATGACTCCTTAACACATTGACTGCCACCGCGGTCACCGGTGACCGCTAACAATAGTTTTTCAATTGTGTCTGTTGTCTGGCAGTCAAAGCCTTAACCGGACTTTCCTGTGGTTGCCTTAAGCTCCTAAAAACTTAAAGCCTCCAGCCAGGGCATAAAACTTATAAACTAAACAACTGCGCGCTAAGGGCACCCCCTGTGGGGTACGAACCTCGGCTTAGGGCAGAGTCGGAGGGAGGACAGCAAGGAACAGGTGGTGGCTGGATCAGTTCAGGATTATGTATGATTTTATTAAGGGCCTATACTACCTCAAATGGATTAGCATGATCCTCCGTTATGTCGAAAAAACTGCAGCATTAATTTTGAAATAAATATATGGTAAAGTTGAGGATTAATGTTAAGTACTATGTTAGCCGAAAACACAATTCCATAAAATTTTCTCGATTGAAAAAAAAAAATCCAAAGTTACCTCCAAACCGAACAATAAACCGCTGGTATTCAAAAAATACTTCAAATTAGATAATGAAACTTTGCATATTAACTGAACTAACTATAAAGCAGGGGCCTAAGTCTACTAATTTACAAACGTTGCAATGGTCTCGCCATTGTGAGTATTTGACAGTGTTTGTATGGCAAATCTGTCAAAAACTCACAATGAAGAGACCATTGCAACGTTTGTAGGTACATTAGTAGACTTAGCCCCCAGGTCATATGTTATTTACTTTTTTTAAATGACGACTATTTTCACCGTAAAACGAAATTACCTAAACTTGCGCCTTGGAGTCTTTTCCCTGCCGCCCTGTCTCGCTTGCTCGCGTGACTGGTAGCAATAGTGTGCGAGCGAGATACAGAGTGAGGTGGCGCTGAAGTAGTATAGACTCTTAATAGGGGAATTTAAAGCTACACGCGCAGCTACGGCGCGGGCGCGGGTTGGCGCTTCGTCGAGCAAAGGTCGGGGGGGACGGAGGTACTGCAAAATTGCATGGATACCTTAGTGTTTATTTTCCAGTGAACGTTTGAGTTAAAATGTTCGAAAATAGAACTAGCTTTCGCTTTTCGCTTCACACGATTTTGTTTCTGAATTGTCCATGGATTTTTGCATTCGACCGTACTTATAGTTTTTGTTTTTAAGAGGGCGATCACCGGTCCACTAGCACCACCTATAAAAAAATATTATCTCGTGACTGAGAAGGAATTACGAAAAACGGTTCAATCAGCTCCCTCGGTAAGTGTGTCTAGAATTTTCTGATACCTTTTATAAAGTTTCATATTGACACACGAAGCAATAAAATACGATCTAGAGGAATGTGGCCGTTTTTCCGTATTGTAATGCTTTTAAAACGGAGCTTGTAAAACTACTGTTTGTAATAATAATAACGTATAATCTTGTGGAGCACAACGTAACATGCTTATTTTCTGTATTATCATTCTAAAATATAAGAAATCACTAAACAAAGAATGAGGGCGCCATTGCGCGCTCTGTACCCTCTTAACAAATATTTTACTGAAAAAACATTTCATTTCGTACACAAATAACATTAACGAACACAAACTTGAAACTTTTACAAATGAAACAACTTTTTTTTTCTCAAAAACAAAAGTAAAAAAAGAAAACATTAAAATTGGATAGTTATCGCCGATTCGAAATCAATACAACATTGCATGTATTTTATAAAAGAGAAAGTGTCGATGAAATATTTTGATTGCATAGCCAATCCAATCCAGATTTCAGCTCAAATTCTATGTACGATATGAACCTCTGATATTGCATGTTACCCAACGATAAAGGAGGTTTTATATGTAACGATTTCATACAATTATGCCAATAATATTCAGTCTGCACAATTCTTCGACGATCGACCGATGTATCATGCAAAAAAAAAAAAAAACTGGCAAAGTGCTTGTCGGGCCACGCACAATGAAGGATTCCGTAGTTGGGACGAATGTATCCCAAGAAGAAAATTAACATTGTAGTTGAAAAACATGTTCTCCTATACATTTTAACTGCAAATGTAAGTTGGTTGACTATTACTCGTTATTTAGTAAAGCCTACTTTTCTGTGATAGTTTTCTTTTTATCTTCGTTATACAGGGTGGAAACTTTCAGCGGGGCAGTAAGGGGAAGTACCTTATCCGTTGCAGCTATACAAAAATGGTCTTAGGAGAATATCCATATTTTTTTATGGATTTTTGATCCCCAATCACAGATTTTCAAAAAAAAAATACAGTTAGCAAGAAAATAGCCATTTTACACAAAAACATTTTTTGATGCCAATCGATCCTGTTTCTAATACTGATCAAAAACGTCTATGGGACTAACCATCGTTGGAGCACTCAAAAATTCACAAATTGCAAAAAACTTTTCTCGTACATTTTGTTTGAAGATTTTACGCAAAACCTTTTTTAGTGACTGTTGAGATCTTTTTGTTGACAGAATAAAAAGATAAGTTTAAAAACAATTCAAATTTCGAACTCGTTATTACTAAATAAAAAACAATCTTAACAGTTTTTTTGTTTGTATACTACTGCCGTGGAATTTTTTACATATCCAAAAACAACCACTTAGCTGGCAGAGGGAACATACTTGACTCTAACAAAAATTAGCACTTTAAAGGCTCCTACAAACAGACGCGACACGCGACGCGACACAAAGACACCGCATGCAGCGCGACGAGCGGTCTCTTTGTGTCGCGTCGCGTGCCGCGCCTGTTTGTAGGAGCCTTTAAGCTTAATAGTATTTTTGAAAGGCCTATCCATCAACGACACCCCACACCATGGGATAGACGAGAAAAAAAAAGCATCCCCACTTTATGAGTAGCAAAGTTACCCCAAAAAAATTCTTTCTAGATTTAATTTTACTACTTTATCGGCGTGATTAATATGTAAGTATCAATACCCATGTCAAATTACAGATTTCTTGTAAGTACTAAGAATCTCTGAGCTAAGACGTGGAGAGACGGACATGGCAAAACTATAAAGGGTTCGTTGTTCACTACGGAACCCTAAAAAAGAGATTTATGTGGTGGAAATAAATCGTAATCGTGTTTTAATTCATGTGAGAATAGTTAAAAGAAAGACTTGACAATACATCAACAAGTCATCATTATTCCAAATAAGGAGAGAATTAACTACTTGATGTATCAACTTTTTAAAGATTTAATATTCCCATAATTCTCTAGAATCCTAAGCTGAGTTATGAAGCCTTATTAATTGATGATTAGGCACTAAATAGGGAAAACACTAACATTCATTATAGCAATAGCTTTCATTAGTACACATTTCTAACAGTTCTGCAATGTTGTTCAATTTTCACGATTGCTAATTACTTAGTAATCGTGTAAAACGCTTACCTATCTACGTTCATCGAAAAAAAAAAAAAAAAAACCAGCCAAGGTGGTCAGATTTCTGTGATCATTGTATTGCCTGAGAAATTTATTTATACAAAAGTTTTTTTTATTGGTCGTCGGAAAAAGGGGCGGTAAAGAGACTTCCGTGAGCACGGGATTTTGTTTTGAAAGTGTGCCGATTCCGATGTCCACGATAATATACCTATCAACGCAATTGATGCAAGAATACTGTTGCATTAACAAAGCCATTAAAAAACTTGGGTGAAGAGAGCTTGAAGTGAGCTATCATTTCACCTGATGCTGACTTGATTTCGAATGTCATATGCCCGATGGCTAATTCCCCGAAGTCATCATATCGAACGTCCGAACTGCCGAAATTCCATAGCATCGATGTACTACAATTTAGAATAGCCATTAGATCGTGCGTCCGTTTCGCCGAAAAGTCATTGCAACGATAGCCCTATTCATCGAATGTCGATTGGCTCGACGTCCCAGTAAGTCGAAAGCTATTCTACATAAAATATTAATTATAAACATTTGACAGGTCACTTCACCTCAGTTATCACTGTGAGATTTCTACAGAATAGCAATGCAGGTGACGATCATAGATGCGCCCGATTTTTAATATCCCCCCCTAAAGTAATTATGAGCCCAATAAAATAAATCCCACTCGCTTCGTTGGTAAAGCTACAGGCTACATCATACTGCGATCGCCAACCCGCCTGCCAAGCGTGGCGAATATGGCAAACCCCCCCAATAGGGATGTGTCCTGCTGGGTAAAAAAAAGAAAAACTGTTTAGTCCGTCAATCAGATAATTAAAAAAATATTAGACACGTATTTTTTGCTTTATCATATTAATAAAAAATGACTTAGATAAAACACATTAAACTTGGGGAGTGGGGGCTCGGTACGTCACAGCTACGTATAAAATCTACTGAGAAATGACGTCATGCCACATTTGAACTACCTATGTATTGCTGTAATGTTTTGATTACGTAAAAAAGAAAAAAATACGTGTCCAATATTTTTTAATAATCTGATTGACATACTGAACAGTAGTAAGTCATCAATTCATCATCCCTATTATTAATACAATATTTTTCTGTCCCTACCAGATCTTTATGCCCTCTGAATCCACCTGCATACCCAGTCCCCACAGCTGTAGTAATACAATAATGTACAACTACCCACGGAATGCCAATGAATTCGTGTGTTGTAAACCTTTAGTGCTATACTTTGTATGCAGGACACAGGCGGTGTGTCCAACGCCTTGCCTTGTATGGTAGGTTGGTACACGACATCTTATTTCGAGTCTAGAACCGACAGGTAAATGGCCATAGTGTAATATTTTCTGTGTGTTATGGGCTTGTAGATTTGAAGAACTATGTGTACCGGTACCGTGTGGTGCCAGACATAAAGAATAGCACTACCCCATTTCCTCCCGTGTGTCGTAAAAGGCGAATAAGGGACTTACTAGAGAATGGGCAGCAGCGTTCTCTATGCGTTTTTAACACCATACTGCGATCGCCAACCCGCCTGCCAAGCGTGGCGGTTATGGCAAACCCCCCTAATTGGGGAGGCTTATTTCCAGCAGTGGACGTCTTTTGGCTGAAATGATGATGAATGAATGATGTACCGGTAAACTCACATTAGACGTCAGATCTTTGATGCGTAGTTCGCATGTGGCGTTGTAGATAACCTCACATATCCATAAATTTCATGGCATCAAACTCCACCAAAGACTGTTACAGATGGCACTAAGTCGTCATGTTGTTTTTTTTTTTTATTATTTAATTAAATTGTAATTAATAATATATATATTATTATATTATATTTTTTTAAATATTGTTATTTAATTATTTATTAATTTTAATTTTATTAAAAAATAAATATTGGGCTGTCATCTACCACGCGGACCCAGTGTGGGTTGGTAGATGTCACATCGAAGGCTCCTAAGTATACTGAGTCAACTGAACTTCTAATAATATGAACGTTTTTAACACAGGTGGATAGTAAATGATTTAATTGTATGTAATATCCTAAAAAGTACAATTGCCGAAATTTGTTAGTTGACTCAGTATACTTAGGAGCCGTCGACATGTCTTCGAATTTTTGGTTCTAGGACATACCGGTTTTCTCACGCTGTTTTCCTTCACCGTTTTTGCGAGCAGTGGCTATGAAATTATTTACACAAAGTAAAACGCCTGCCTGGGTTCGAACCTACGACCAATCATCTGATTGGTCGTAGGTTCCAGTGGTAACGGATCTCCGTTACCACTGGTCCACCACTACTCTCTCTTATCTGGTCACAAATAGTCTCAAAGCCATCCACATTCTTACTCAAAACTTTCCTCACAACAACGTAATGAAGAAAATCATCGTTTTCTTCTATGACTTCTATGCTATGTTACTTTTCTTTGCCTTCTTGCCTTTTATGTACCTTTGACGATTACAAAAACATTGCAAACTTTAACTTCTTCTCCCTCCTACATCGTGTAACCACGTCTTCGGGTCAAGGTGAGAGATGTCAGCAATGTCTCAAGATCTTGTACGTACTATACAATATGTCCGCAACTGGTAGGACTCCACACCTAATATTATGTGAATTTGAAATCCTTTTGTTCTTAATTCGTAACAGTATAAATTGTTTGTTATGTAAGTTGATTGTTCTTATATGAGTTAATGTGCTGCGATGATCAAAGATGTACCTATTTATAGGAAAATGTCATGTTTCACGTCGCACATCGGCATCAAAAGAGTCACAACAGATCAAAATACGAAATTTGAGGGTCAAACATATCTTTAGATTTTAATTACCATAAAAATATAAAACAGCAAATAATCTTCTTAAATATATTATTATCTTAAGTTCTCCGATATGCCGTCTAAGAAAAATATAAATAGAAAGTTAGTGAACAGGCTTCGGGATGCTTTCCCAGTCCTTCCTTTTCCCTCCTAGCTTTAAATGTGCCGCCTAATACGACTGCTAGTGATACAGTGTGGTGATTTCCTGGCTCCCAGCGTCCCGTGAGTACCTGACCTCTTTCAATTTACCATCCTTTAGCCTGTTTCTGAGTAGGAAACTTCAAAAGCGTCCGTGGCTATACGCGATACTCAATCAGTTAGGTTAGAGTGATTTCCCAAAAACTACATTTATTGTGTTGTAACATTCTCGTTGCTGATGTGCGACGTGACAATGGGTAGGTAGTTGCTAGGTAGGTAGTAGTTTTTATTTTGTAGTTTTGCCTGCGCTGTCCTACTTCTGGGCAAAGCCCTCCCACCACTCCTTCTATCTTTCGCACGCGACCTCCTTCCAGTTTGGACGGAACCTATCCAGTTCGACCTACCATCTCCTATCTCAGCCGGCCGCGACCCCGCCAAACTGTCTCAAGGCACCAGTTATGTGCCCACAATTTGTCTGGCATGCGGCAGATTTGTCCAGCCCAGTCCCATTTAAATAAGGCATCCTTTGAGTTGTTTGCCATATTTAAGGTAAACGCTCACTTGTCCGCGCTGAAAGAATCGACCGCGCCGAACGTTTTGGGTCCCTTTCGAATTCTTCCAGCGATTTTTATTTATTTATTTATTTAAACTTCATGTACAATAGTGGTACATAGGCGGACTTAATGCCACAAGGCATTCTCTACCAGTCAACCTTTGGGTTAAATATAAAAACAGTGGTAGGGTACAAAAATAATGACAAAAATACTAACTTCTTGATTAAGAGAATTTATATAGTTTTATTGATACTAATACACATATACAAATAAAATAAACTAATAGATATTTTAACAAATACCACCTAATAATAATTACTATGACTAGACTATCATTTGAGAGTTATTTAGTCTGACTTAATTATTGGTTACGAACTTTTCTTTTAAAAGTAAATTTGTTTTCAGATTTTTTAATGCCAAAAGGTAGCGCGTTCCAGAGCTTTATAGTAGAGATAGCGTAAGAATTTGACATAAAACCGGTACGGTGTGAAGGAATTTGGAGAAGTAGATTCTTGGAAGCTCGTAGGTTACGACTATGAGAACTGCCCAACACTTTGAAAATCGCACGATTCGCATGATCGGCGATTCGTCCAATTCGGCGCGGATAAGTGTGCAAGTAATTCTAAAATTCGATTCTTTCGGCTCCTTCGCTTCTTTCGACTCTGATAAGTACCTATGCGTTTACCTTTACAGAAATAGGAACTGAATCATCCCTGTTGAGTAAGCAGCCGTTTACATAAAAAGTATATCAATAATTAATGACAAAAATTTCGGGAATAACAAATCAAAAGATTTCAATCAAAATGATTAGGCGCCGAGTGATTTCACAATTTTTAACAACACTTTAACCTATTCAAACAATGCGACAAAATGATACATATGAATCAGTACTTGTACATATTCATACAATCCTTATCAGATACCAGGTAACTGATAACAAGTTTTGTAAACATACGACACTATTTCTCACCGAGTTTGCATACTTTGTCTTAAAAATATTTGCGATCTAATCTTTACGATGATGACGAAATTGAAGTCACGTATGTTTTTAAACCTAGTTCGTGAAAAAGGAGGTCGCTACTTTGTTTTTTATGTGTTAAATGGATAATTTGTTGCTACACTGCTACAAGGTATAGGGTTTTATTTTCTCTTCTATCTGATTGGTTCCTAGTTTTATCCTGTCAGCTTCAAAGTATTATATCATAGAATTATGAAGATTATAAAGATTAGAAATAACAATATCGATTGAAGGCTCGTACAGACTCGCGCGATATCGCAGGCGCAACAGGCACCGACAAAGAAATTGTGCTACTAGTGTCGCGTCGCGCCCGCGATATCGCACTAGTCTGTACGAACCTTTATAGGAACTTTACTTTTTCTTGAACATTTTAGTTAGGTACCCAAACACGGTTTCTACATATCTTTTTTATCCTTTGTCCTATCGCAGCTATGCTGGAAGAGATTTCTTTAGAAATAAGTATCACCTTTGTAAGAATCTAATTCTATCGCATTATCCTAATACTGGGCAAAGAATTCCTTCTCCCTTACTTATACAAATTACCCAACACAGATACCCAATATACCCAATCATCATACCCTATACATAATGAGTATAGTTTTCATTGTATTTGCTGGTATAATGGCGTGTCCTAGCTGACATAACATTATGAGACGAGCTTATAACTAATAATTATTTTTGTAACAATTTAATTTAAAAGTGTCCATGGAGTTTCTTGCCCGTTCTTCTCCATAGATACCTACTACGCTTTGGAATGGGCATGTAGCTTCATTTTTCTTACTGACCGACTCCTTGACAATTCAAAGTGCCTGTAAAGGGTTTAATTGAAATAAATGGTTTGAGTTTGAATTTGAGTTTGATTATGTTAATTACCTACTTCGCATACATATTTAGAATCAAGTTTTTCTAACTGAACAGACATCTGTGCTGCTGAGGAGTTTGTTCCGTCATTTCTTTTCAGTAGTGAAGGGCGAGCGGTTTGGGGAACTGTCTTATGTAATTTTGACGTGCGAAAAGTGCTGATTCTTAGCCTAATTTGAATAAATGACTTTTGATTTTGGACTTACGAGTACCTACCTAATATCGATGGCCCCACCGAATAAACGGCTCTTTAGTCAACTGAGGCCGCTCGAACTTATCCCGCGGGATGAGTTGACCTAATGAATTTTTGAATCGGGCAACTGATCCCACTTTAGAAAATATTATTATTTATATACAAATATGTACACATGTGAACAAAATTCTTTGGGGAAAGAAATAACACACCATGGCATATATTAAAAAAATCATAGTGGTTTGATTAATAAACAGAAAACTAAATGTAAATAAGTAGTGTCAAAATTTGAAGCGGCAGTAGACTAACCTAACCTAACCTGCGGTATCGGACTTTTGATCGAGAAGTTGCGAGTTCGATTCCCACCCATTACTGACTTGAACAAGTCCTTGAAATAAAAAATAAAAAAAACATTCTTGATTATTATTTAGGTTCGTAAATAACAATGTAAAAGTAAACAATAAAAAATCAACGCTGTTTTATTAGAATTAACTTAACACTATGTGAAGGTGGTTAAAATTACAGTCGTTTGATTTATATTACAAAAAAACAAAATTAAATTAAATAATATTACAATTACACTTGAATGGTATTAACGTACACAATACAGCAAAATTAAACAAATGAAAATCACAGTTATAATGTTTGTATGAATTCAAAATCATGTATAAAATTAAAGAATCAACTAATCAGTCTTTTGATTAATATTTACTTAGAACTGGTCAAAATCACAGCCGTTTGATTAAAAGTCACGTTTTCGTAAATCTAATGTCTAACACTTTTTTCGTGTCTGTACAAATCATAAAATGCACCATTGGGATCAGTTGCCCGATTCAAAAATTCATTAGGTCAACTCATATCGCGGGATAAGTTCAAGCGGCCTCAGTTGACTAAAAAGCCGAAGAATAAACGTGCAATGCTTCTTACACGATATTTTTTTTTTTAATTTTTCGTTTCTTTTGCCTATCCTGCACCCACTTAATTTTTTTATGAATTTTAGACTCATAACACACCTATTATAATAGTGAATTTCTTTATTCTAGGGAAATAATTAATTTTTAAATTATAGGAATAATAGTTTATGTTATAATTACATGCTTTTTGAGTCGCCAAGAAAGTAAATAAACAAGTCTATGGCTTATTTTTTTTTACCAATAATTCGATTATACATTATTTATACCTATTTACAATGAAATGAGCGTTATTGAAGTTTAAACGTTTTTATTTTTTGCTGAAAAGTTGTCATTTTTCTCATATACGTTTATTCGGTGGGGCCATCGATACAGTGATTAATTTCCGAAGTCGAAAAAAAATTTACCACATGAACAAAGTATACAATTTTTTAGCTGCATTTGACCAATTGTATTGTGTGGTGCCATCATCCCATGTCCTCCCGTGGGTGTCGTAAAAGGCGACTAAGGGAATTACTAGAGAATGGGCAGCAGCGTTCTCTATGCATTTTTAACACGATACTGCAATCGCCAACCCGCCTGCCAAGCGTGGCGATTATGGCAAACCCCCCCAATTGGGGGAGGCCTATGTCCAGCAGTGGACGTCTTTCGGCTGAAATGATGATGATGATGATTTGACCAATTTATTAGCAACATCCAACTTTAGCATTAATATTGATACAGTAAATGTCAAGAACTCATACGTTTGTCGTGCTAAATCTATTTGCAAACAGTTGCTTTGGAATCACGACGTGTTCCAAACGAAGGATGATATTTTTATGGTTATACTTACCTATACCCAAAGTCTCTAATTCAGATAATTTATGTAAACAAAGTAATGTCAAGAAATGTCACTGTCAAAATGACAGGACAGTGGTGCAAAACATTTTATCATATTTTTTTTTTTGTAAATTGTCATCGCTAATATTAAAGTGAATTAATTATAAGAACTATTCAAACAAAATACCGTTGCCAAACAATGTTTTGTGTAGTATGTCGGAGACACGGCATATGATCGTCATAATTAGCCCTTTTAAGTCCAGTGCTAGACTTAGGCCTCCCAAAATCGATTTCCAGTCGAAACCGTTTACAGCTGTTTTCATCCAAAATGTGCCTAGATATGCTACTTACAATATGATCTATGAATGAGAATTGTAATTTTAGTGTTGTTGAAGATGTAAAAAAATTAAAAATGTTTGGATCTCCTGCATTGTTACCAGTATCATAAAATATTTTATACCAGAAAATCTCCTTTTTTTAATAACTTTGTTTAAACCCGAAAATTTATAAAAATAATTACGGTATGATTATTTTTTAATCATAATTTCTTAAAATCAGTACTTTAAAGAAAATGAAACCCCTTTTTTCACCATTTTATGTGAATTAACATTACGAACATATTTTTTTGTTAAGTTATCCCCTTTGTTTACATAAATTATCTGAATTTGAGACTTTGGGTATAGTTACGTTTTTCATTTGTGATTAGAATTTCATAGTAGGAATAAACAAGACGATACTTTCTTTGGAAATTTCAGTTCGTTGCAACGCCGTTTTCTTAGAAAGTTCGCCTTTTCCAATGGATTTGTAAGATACCTACACATAATTTTACAACCTAGCCTTAAAAGAAAATAATTAATTACATTGCATAAATGCTGTTTTGAAAATGTAAGTACAGACGCCAGCAGGTCAAGCTACCCGAAACTGTCACATTTTCGCAATCAACCTTGGACCTTAAACTGTAGTGATAAAGTTGAAAATCTATTAAAGAAATTTGATTGTAGTAGCTTGATGTGCTGGCGTCTGTACATTATAAGTATTAATTTTTTTTTTTTTTTTATACAAGTCTCTCTTTCCCGCCAGATTAAGTATGGTGCGTAAATTCGATAAATATTTTTAAATTAGAATACGACAGTGTTGCCAGCGCTCATCTCGTACGCACCGCGGTCGCTCGCAGGTGGGAGCGGCCGGCTGGGTAGCATTCCACGAGTGACCCACATAGCTCGCCTCTAGTACTCCCGCTACGAATTGGCCACAGCACCATAAATGCTGTTTTATCACCTGTTGAAATGTTGAAGGACGAAGGCTGCATTGTATCGAAGAATGCAGTTTATTGAGAAATGTTTCAGTAGTTATAGTAGGTAATTAACGAAATAAATGTTGCAAGTTAGGTACCCACTACTATTTTAACAACAATTAACCAATTTAATATTTCCGTGAAAGAAAAATATTATTTTTGTATTAAACATAATAAGTAATTACATTATTTCATTAATAAAACCTACATACTTGCACAATCTCTTGTCCATAATGGCCATGAAAAAATCACATACTTATAAATCAAACAGGCCACACATTTATCAAATCAATGCAAATGTTTTAACGCTTTGCGCCGTTGCGCAATATTATATACGGTGGCCAGCACATCAAGTTACCACAAACTGACAAATTTTCTCTTTCGATTTTGAACTTAATTATCAACATATTAAAGTTTAAAATCGTTTGGAGCTTCGTGTAGCTTGATGTGCTGGGCACTGTACAAAACAACTTCTAACATCATTCTATTTTAGGAAATAAGCACTAATTACATAATTATGATTAAAAACTGATAACCTAAATTAGAGTGCAAGATGATGTCAGGTTTGGTTATTTTTATAGTTATCTTGCGAAAACTAGTTTTCTTACGTAAAGGATCGTTTGGGCCAACTACAGGAACCACCTGTATTTTGGTCTACTACGCGATAACGGCGTGACGTTTTAAATTAAAATTCATAATTTTTTTGTCGCCATAGCTTACATAAATAGATTAGAGATACTAGTCTTGTTTAGCAATGTTTTTTTTTGTATTTTAAAGCACAGTAAAGCACGTATTATCGACTAGAGACCTTCTTAGTAGTTACCAAATGCCAAAAACACACTTCAATAACATGAATATACAAATCTAATTATCTCAAGCTATGGACAAATAATTTGTTTCATCGTTTATAATAATTTAATAACTATACATAGCCACCTGTTTGTCTTCCGTAACCTTGCCTTTGAAACTGATTGTTCACGTCCGTAATGATACGTAGGTACCTAGGTACATGTGTTCCATTCACTAATGAAATAAGCTGTTACTGAATACAGTAGTTATTTACTTAGTAACATATGTAGCACAAATATGATTGGAGTTTTTTATGACAAATTGAATAAGTGCGGTTGATTCGCGATTTAAGTAAACACAATTCTTGAGCTGAGAAAAAATAATGTTATATACTACTAAAATGTTTACTCAGCTCTGGAATTTTTATCGAAATAAATTGATGTTTGTATGCTACATAATGAAGGGAAAAAAAAAAAGCAATTTGAGTAGGTATGTACGTTATTTTATAACTTAAGTTTTTTTTATCATAACAAATCTATATATTTTTAAGCAAAATATTAAAAGGAAAAAATAAAGCAATTCTGTTATTGTTGGATAAAATCATAAAAATCAATCACGTTCCAACGCCAATTCTTGCCGATCCCACTACACAATAACTTGAAGTACCTGCATCAATGACGTCACCGTCCTTCGAATGCCGAAGGAGTTTTTTTCCCCCGTTCCCACTCCCAAAACAATTAGGCGGGCTTTTGTTTTTGTTGGCAACATTGTTGACGTGCTTCAATTTTGAATTTCGAACTTCGTGACCGAAAATAATGGTCGGCCAAGGTTCTTGAGTGCATGTTGATCAGTTTTATCGTTCCTCTGACATAACCAAGGGCGTAGCGGAGGAAGGCTCAAATTTTATTACGTCGTAAGTACTGCATTCTTTAGCTGTGGGAACTTAGGTAGGTATGTTAATATTTATACGATTAAAAGATTCATATCGATTATTTGTTGGCACAAAAAAACAAAGAATTATTGCTTAAGAGTCAAAAGTCAAACCATTTATTTCAAATAGGTACGTAAAAGGCAGTTTTGAACGTCAAAATTATAAAAAAATTGAATTGATTCTGGTTGCCCCCCTTCTAAAAGGTAGTTTCGTAAGGAGAAGAATCGGCAAGAACTCCAGTTAAGTAGGTACTTACTCATTTTAAATGTTTTAAGAAAGAAGAAAGACATCAAATATATTTATTTAGCACAGATTAAAAAGCACTAACTAACTGTACCGACTGATAAAATGGTAACGGCACATCACTAGCCTCACCCGCGCCAAAAAGGCGCAGTTCAGCTAGGGTTTCCAACTTTTTTTATTTCAAATATAGTGTTTTCGAAGCCATTGCCTGTAAAAATATAGTAGATGGCGAAAAAATATAGCAGAAATATAAAAAAAAAAATCTTTAAATGCATATTTTTTGCTACTATGAACCTTTATTAACAGGATTGTTATTTTTAATGTCTTGCTACTATTTGTACACTCTAAAGGTTACAAAATACCATTACTTCAGCTTTGAGATTAATACTGGCGCCACGCCATTGCGATCACCTCGTCATTTTGTATTGAAATAAAAATATAGTAATTTCGCCTACTATATTTTTTCTTTAGATATATCGCACACCTAGATAAAGAGTAGCACAACTCAAACTACCTCTTTTTTCGGGAACAGCAAAAAACGTTCTACTCATTTTCTATTTGACCGATTTAAATTATTGTTGTATGATGTTGTATATTATTTTACTAAGATATTAATTTGCTATTAATATATATTTTTTTTATATTAATTTAATAAAACAACAATTACTTTCATTTGTCAACAATACTGGGGTAAGTGGAAATAATTTGAAGAACACACAAGAAACAAGACCGATTCAATCACGAATACGAAATCAACTCAAAATAATTCACGCTTGATTACTGCGATTAGCCACGAATACAAAACTAAGTCGAAATAATTTACTCTTTGAGCGTATTGACAGCATCTTTCCCTGCAGCTGACATGTCGTAACTGGTGATGCGTTACTGTTGTTGATGGGGGGTGACCGTGGAGCTACTCAAAAAGACTGACTTACAGCGCACTCTAGTCTTTTATGAATGGAGTTTGTACACCGGTGTCTTTGGAGTTAATGTAGTTTTCAACACTGATTCCGATAATCGCAATAACTCGATTCTGGAATTTTTTGAGTTGTGCCACCCTTCATCTAGGTGTGCGACATAGTATTTAGGCCTCTAATATAGCAGGATACTATATTATATAGTAGGGTTGGCAACCCTAATTTCAGCAACCATGCCAGACAGCTAGTGCCTGACGCTGGTTTTCAACTGGACCTATGTATACCTGACTTGTTACAATATTTTTTTGTATACATTAGTTATTGTGAAGACGATGTACATAGAGAAAAAAAAACTTATCACGAAACGATATCGATTCGTTATCTCGTCGGATATGCGACTGAAGATAACAAACTTTCTCGTGTTTGTAAACAAGACGCAGCAAAACAAGCGTTTGTTTTTTGTTTTGTTGTTTCGATATGCACGGAATGCCATACAACGCGTAGAAGGCCAGGGCCTCAAGTCTGCTATTACAATAGTGTCAGAATGGTCTCGCCATTGTGAGTATTTGACAGTTTTTGTATGGCAAATCTGTCAAAAACTCACAATGAAGAGACCATTCTGACACTATTGTAATAGCAGACTTGAGGCCCAGGTAGCTACGCATATTTCTTGGTTAGGGGGTTGCGCTAAGGTAGCCCGCGTAATTAAAATTTTCCTACGTCTTTTTCAATTTGCAGGTCAGTGTTAGGTTGTATATTGATCATAAATAATAATCCATACTATCCATACTTAATATTAGAAATGTGAAAGTAACTCTGTCTGTCTGTCTTTATGTTACGTTTTCACGCCTAAACCGCTGAACCGATCGTCATGAAATTTGGCTGATAAACTAATAACAACGGCGAAATAAACTATATTTTGGAGAGCATAAAAATGATGAAACTATTAACAGCTGCTGTGACTGACACGAATGGTTTAGCACCATGAAAACTGTACTTTTATAGTTACACAGACTTAATGTTTCGATTATTTCAAGTTTTCTCACAATTAGATAAGAAATTGACAAAAGAGAGTATTTTCGTCCACGCCACAGCGCCTTAAAAACAAACATGTTTCTATCCTCTTCCACATACAAAATCTCTCAAACATTTAAGTAATTTCAAACCAAAGAGTTTACAATACGAATTTAAAAACTAAAAAAGGTTTTACTCTTCGGTTTAGCAAGCAGCCACATAACTGTAATACCGGCCAGATGTAATAGGACGTATCCCAATAAGGCAACACGCGTCGGCCATCGAGTAGATAAATTCAGAAGGCTAATCTATATACATCTATACTCCATTTACAAAAAAAAAAAATAAACAAATATTATTTATTTTTCATTAGACAAATAACGGCTAAATAACGACAGTTATTGTGTAATATTGTTGAAATTACTGCACTTTAGAGTAATTTTTTTAATGTAAATGGTAAATAGATAACAGTGCTTTGTATTTATCGTGAAATAACGGAGTTAATAAACGTTTACATCGAAATAACGAAAGGGTGAAAACAGTTATTTGTCTAATGTTATAATAAATGGAGTATAACTATAGTAATTTGATACATTTTCCAAGTCAAATCGATCTGTCTAATCGGCGTTATGTATGCCCTACCGTTCCCATGATAATGCAAAAATCCGATGTATCTACAGTTTACCCTCAATCATAAGTAACCCTCAACTTCAAATAGCTTGTCCTGTAAAATATGCTTCGAATCAGTTACGTCACTTAGATTAGTGACGATATACAATATCTCGACATTAACCGTCGGGCAGTAGCCCACCAGACACAACACCCGTCTGCTGAATGGATTCTCCCTTTTCTATAGAGAATGTGTAAACTTTAAACCCTGTTCCTCATATCGAGCCTTTTCAGGAAGAACATCGTAAGCGCCAAAATTCCCAAAAAACAGTTTTAATTATTAACCGTCTGATCAACTGATTTTGAACCTTTTGTCACTTACTTGAGTTCAAAATAGAAATGGTAATTAACTTTTTTTAATTACGAAATTTTCATCGTAAGTTACAACCCATTCGGTTTTTTTAACGTAACCTCCACCGACTGACAGATCGTTAGTATAGTACCTGTCGCTTACGATATAATCTTAGGTTAATAATTTTATTGCAAACATCCTACTTGGCACTTACGATAATAAATTATGCAACGTAAGTGAAGTACATGTCGCTTGCGATAGAAATAAAATGCGTTTTGCGTTTAGTTGTTCGTGAATTGTAACATTATAATAGTGTAATAAATTAAAATATGAATGCCATTAACTTTGGTTACTATAGTAGAAAACCTACCTTGACTTTAGGTTAGTAATAGAAATAACGAAACTGCTTATTATTTTATAATTAAAAGAATCAACCTAATAGTTAAAAGTGAATCAAAACGCACTTGTAGAAGTAGTATAGCACCAAGACAGGTTTCAGCGTGTTTTAAATTTGAAGATTTTCGTCACTGTGTTATACCTTCTTCACTTATATTTTGAAAATTAACTATTCCTAATGTGTATTTGCGTAAACTGAGTGTTCAAGTAAAAAAACACGTATTATCGAACGACAAGGTAAGTGAAACGTGAAACTAAATTACTTGAGTCGTGTGATTTGAACAAAAATAATTAGGTGGGCGGTATTTTAGTACTAGAGACTTAAGTAAAATATTATACTAATTATTTTTCTGGGTTTGATTAAATGCATTGACTTCTTAAATAAGTTAAATTACCTACTGGATGTTATTAAGTTTGATGACAAGTTGTATCATTTCAATTAAATACGTTATGGGTGGTTAAATTTACTTCTCAGATTTTTTTTTCTTTGTTCGTGCTTTAACTTTTGTTTGGGTGGCGGTGATTTGGATTTGTATAGCGCTTTTATTTCGCTTCCAGAAAATTGAGGAGATGGCTGAACTTATACCATCCAATGCTTTAGTTGACTACTCTGATTCTACACATTGCTCGTCTACCGACCAAAACTCTGAAGTAGAAAAGGATTTTAGTGGATGTGACTCTGACCAGTCTTGGCATATTCCTACCAGAAGAAAAAGAAAAGGCAAGTATTTACAAGTATGGACGACTACACTTGCCCATCCACGTCTGCTATTCAAATTCCTGCGACGATAATTGAAAGTTCGGACTCAACCAAAGAAAGTTCTGATAGCACAGAAGAGGAAGACTCAGGTATCGTTGGTAAAAAGGGTATGCGGAAGAAACGACCACTACCGAAAAAGCTAAAAGAAAGGTCTGAGAGGTGGTCTGGAAAAGGAAAATCTGTCAAACCTAATCCCTGCTTAGGTAAAAAATGCGGGAATGACTGCGCTAATAAGTTTACTGAATTCGAGAGAAACTGCGTCCATGAACTCTATTGGGGTCTTGGATCCTTACAAAGACAAAGAGATTTTATTTTATCTTGTATTAAGGAATGTGAAATCGGTCGAAAAAGAGCAGAAAGTGATCGACGAAAAATAAGTTACAATTATTACTTACCAAAGGGCACTGAATCGGTTAAAATTTGTCAACAGTTTCTTTTGAAAACCCTTGATATTTCGCAAATGACACTGCGTTACACTAAATCACATAAAATTGCAAGTTTCATGTCAAAACCTGACCAACGCGGCAAAAGAACGCCTTTGAATAAATACAGTCAATCTCAAACTCAAAACGTCAATAATTTTATAAAAAAGTTGCCTGCCGTTCAATCACACTATTGCAGAAACAAAAGTAACAAATTGTACTTACCAACTGAATTTAGGGATGTGACCTATTTATATAGAAACTTTTATTTGAAAGACGATGATACGAAAGAGTTAGGCGCAGTAAGTTATCAAAAGTTTAGAAAAATATTTAAGACTGAATTTAACTTAGGGTTCCACTTACCAAAGAAAGATAAATGTGATCAATGTGAGAGAATAAAGAATTTAAATGATGAAGAAAGAAAAAAAGCGATAGAATCAGATGCTTACAAGAATCACATTAAGGACAAAGAAACATCATTAAAGCTATTTCTAGAGGATCAAAAAAGAAGCAAAGACAACAGAAACTTTTTGTGTGCAAGCTTTGATCTTGAAAAGGTCTTAACAACACCTCACGGTCAAAGTGTAAATTTCTACTATACTCGAAAGCTTGCCTATTATAATGAAAGCATTTATGAAAGCGGTACCAGATCTGTATTTTGTTATCTTTGGAACGAAACGGAAGCGAAAAGAGGGTGTAATGAAATCTGTACTATTATCTTTAAATACCTTAAAATGGTTGACGAGAGAAGGACCCAAAATGAAGTTGCATTATACTGTGACAGTTGCGCAGGACAAAATAAAAATAAAACCATGATTGTAATGCTGTATTATTTCATGCAATATCATGCGAGTTTTGTTGAAAGGCTGAATATAAACTTCCTCATTCCTGGACATACCATGATGCCAGTAGACTCTGTGCATGCAACAATAGAAGGATTTATACAGAAAAGAACTATTTACGCACCATCTGAATGGCAAACTTTGATTGGAAACGCTCGGACAAATCCCAAAAAATATGAGACAATTCTTTTAAAAAATAATGAAATTAAAGATTGGAATTCCTATGCAACAGCCTTCTTACCAAACAAAATTAAAATACAAACAAGCAAGCTCCGTAACGCTAGATTTGAAAAAGGCGACAAGTTCTATCTGAAATACGACTATGATGGACCCGAACAAGCTGTTGATGTGTCTCTTATATTGAGGTCTCGGCAGAATCAACAAGCTATTCGTGAACCTAAAACTGCTTACACTGAAAAAAATCCCATCTCGAAGGCGAAATACGAAGATTTAAAGAAAATGTGCGAAAAGGGTATCATACCAGAAGTTTATACAAAAGAATATCTGAATTTGCCCTGCGATAGAAACACAAGAGACGCTTTACCTGAGACTGATGAAGACGAGGACTGCTGACTCTTTTTGTATTTCATTTTATTAATAAAGCTCAAATTCACTTAGAAGTACCTACAAAATTTTCTTTTTTTTTCTTTTTTGTATTTCTGACTCTTTGTCCTTCTCTGCCTGGCATGGTACCTCGCAAAACAGTTTTAAAAAAAGGTCACAAAAAATATTTCTACTATTTTATGATATTTAAAAATTATCGTAATCGACATAGTCATATCAGCTCTACATAATAACGGTCATCAGTTTTAACGTAAGCGACAAATGTATGTGATTTTATACTACTAAGTCAAATCTTAACATTTGAATTAATAGGGAGGTGCCCATATAACATCAAGTAAAAATCTCAAATTGATGCTGTAAATATTTTGAGAAATATTTAAAAAAAACGTTCTCCTGTAAAATATGCAAAATGGCGGTTACGATCTTCTTCCTGAAAAGGCTCGATATATTCACTATACATGCATATTCACTTTATACTCTACTAGCTTTTGCCCGCGGCTCCGCCCGCGTGGATGTCGGTTATCGCGTAAAAAAGTAGCCTATATCCTTCTCCATATTCCAGGCTATATCTCTGCCAAATTTCATGACGATCGGTTCAGCGGTTTAGGCGTGAAAACGTAAGACAGACCGAGTTACTTTCACATTTATAATATTAGTATGGATATTACATGTTTATTTCCGCTCTCTGTTCCAACTGGTCCTTCTCTTCCTTTCTTTATTGACTATACGCCCAGGTAAGCGAAACTATTTTAGTGCAGTTTTTTTACTGAAAGATCCAGTGGACGTAAAATTTTACTTTTTTGGCTTGATCAACTTACGGTATTTATTTATTACGGTATTTTATTGACGTACCAAGGACATTTGAGGATAAACACCTTTCACATTGGGGGCGTCTTGGTAACTTTGAAAGAAGGTATGTTTGTCTTGTGGGTCAGACTGGACTGCTTCGTTGGTCAAGTGGTCACAAGCGCTACTGCGGAGAGTGAGGTCCTGGTTTCAATTCTCAAGTCGGGAAAAGTGTTGTTGGGTTTTTCCATCAGGAATTTCTCAGTAGCAACCCGGAGTCCAGTTTTATGGCCGGTTGATGGCAATAGGCTCGACCCCTATTACACTGAAAAGCTTTTTAAGTTGATTTAACCTTTTTTTAACCTATATTTTGGGTTAATTTAGCACCTACCGACATGATTTGTTAAATCAACAACATTTTTGTTAAATCAACAAAAATTTTGTCAAAAAAAAACGTCATGGAACCGATTTTTTAACACAATTTAATGTCAACTCAACCAAAAGGAATCAACAATCAAAAAATCAACTATTCGGTTTTTCAGTGTACGTAGGACTTAAACATAACTGGCGAAATATTATGGGTTACCTACTATAGGTACAACTCTGCTTAACCCTTCGCGGATTACAGGCGTGATGATATGTGTTATGTGGTGTTGTTCTCTCATTGCTTGATTAATGGTTACGAATAACTATAATTTTAGGACCAGTCAAGCATTTCTTCCAAAATCAAAAGTCATTTATTCAAATTAGGTTGAGAATCAGCACTTTTTGAACGTCAAAATAACATATGACAGTCCCCCAAAACGTCAAAACTCTCCAGCAGCTCAGCTGTCTGTTCAGTAAAGGTCTCTGCACACAGCGGGCGCGGCGCGGCGGGACGGGACGCCGACGCGACGCTGAGCAGTTGTAATGTACTAGATATTACGGACGACGCCACACAGAGCGTCGCGTCGCGTCACGTCGAGCCGGACGGCTCTGTGTGGCGTTGTCTGTAATAACTAGTACATTACAACTGCTCAGCGTCGCGTCGGCGTCCCGTCACGCCGCGCCGCGCCGCGCTCGCTGTGTGTAGATAGATACCTTTAGATAAACTTGATTCTATACAATAGTAGGTATGCAAAATAATTAACATTAAAAGACAGAACAGTAAATAAAATTATTTGCCATATGTCAGCTAGCATACGTCACTACACCAGCAAATACAATGAAAACTATACTCAAGCAATCACCTAAAAATTAAACAAAAATAAAAGTTTCAGTGACATAAAGGGCGTACCCGCTAACTGTAAAGGCTCGTACAGAATCGTGCAATATCGCGGGCGCGACAGACAGCGACAAAGAAATTGTGCTACTAGTGTCGCGTCGCGCCCGCGATATCGCACTACTCTGTACGAGCCTTCATGCTGGATTGTTCCATTTTCGAAATCAAAAGTCTCAACTTCTTGAACCTTATTCCAGTGTTTTATCTATGGTCAAACTTAATTACTCACTCGCGACGTTCGTTCGTTTCTTTTGTCATTCAAATCAAAAGACCAGCAAATACAATGAAAACTATACTCAAGCGAAAACCTAAGAAAGTAAAAAAAACTTAATACCTAAATAAAAGTCTCAGTGGCATAAAGTAAGAAGGAAAAAGTATTTATTGGGAGGGACTCATACAGGAAGATCACATTTTAAACTAAACACACTCATAGTAACACTAATAAAAAATAAAAAACAAAAAAGGGCGTGCCCGCTTACTGCAATGCTGGATTATTCCATTTTCGAAATCAAAAGTCCCAACTTCTTGAACCTTATTCCAGTGTTTTATCTGTGGTCAAACTTAATTGCTCACTCGCGAAGTTCATTCGTATCTTTTGTCATTCAAATCAAAAGGCTGGCGTGACAGTTCCAATTTCAAAAACTGTTTATTAAATTAAATTAGTTACTTCGTTCACACATAGCATTACGAGTGTATTTCCGGAAGACTTTGGCAGAGGCAGAGGTACAGCCACATTTCGCCATCCGGGCTGTTACTGTGAAATTCCAGATGGAAAAACCCAATAACCAGGACCCAGGACATCGTTCCTCGTTCGTACTTCGTTCCTTCCTTCGTTTAAACGTGAAACAAACATAGAATTGAGGTTGCCAGCTTGCTACCACAGAGGTCGGTATCAATAATACATAGCTCATCCATTAATTATTTAGTATCGTGTGCACTTCGCTTTAATCCGTTCAATTATTCATGTACACTCGCTTTTTGCAAGTTATATTACCTTTGAAGGACTACACTGTATAGGCGAGGATAAGCGATTTTTTTTTTCGCACACTGGAACTTCAACTCTCGGTATTGAGCCGAACATGGATAATCCAACTGTGTGCATCTCAGTGCATCAAGAAAACACACTGTTGGATTTTCAACCCTCGACGCGAAGTAGAGCGTTTAAAATCAAGTGCGGGAAAAGCGATAGAAATACGCCAACTATATATAGTTAACGTATTAATTTTGAAATTAAACCTTTTTTGTGGTGATAAAAATAGCTTCGGTCATTCATTACGAGCAGCTTCTTTTACAGCGGCAATGAAGTCGCTTGTCAGAATACTTTTTAAACGTCATTACTTTTAATTACTGGCAACCCTGTATTCTATGGTTAGCAAAAGAATAGATAATAACATAGGAGATACTGATAAACTGATGCTACACTCTGTAGGCGAGGATAAGCCTAGATTCACGCGGGCGATTTTTTTGCGCACTTGATTTTTTACTTTTGTTATTGAGCCGAGCATCGAGAATCCAACAGAGCTTAGCGAGTCAAGAAAACACACTGTTGGATTTTCAACTCTTGGCGCCTAAGCAGAGTGTAGAAAAATCAGTGCGCGATAAAAAATCGCCGCGATAGAAATACGCCCGGGTAAATACTTAACCGGTTTATAAATGTTTTAGGTAATGGTATTTAATGTTGAAATTAAACCTTTTTTTTATGATAAAAATAGCTTAGGTCATTCATTACCATTAGTTATTACCCAATACTTACAGTTTCTTTTGCAACGGCAATTAAGTCTCTTGTCAGAATACTTTTGAAACGTCATTACTTTTAATTACTGGCAACCCTGTCTTCTATGGTTAGCAAAAGATTATAATAAAACAGGTGGTACTGCTAACCTGATGTAGTAAATTAAAAAAAAAATCGCTATGAACTATGCTGACCATTAGAAAGACGGCTAGTGAAAAGTACTTAATACCTATTTGACTTTATTGACCGCCTCACGAAACAGGTTCCCCGACTAACTAAACAACAGCTGCGTACAGTTACAGCAGATATAACTGACCACGGGTCATTTAATAAACACCTCTTTGTCATAGGAGTCACAGACAGTCCGCTGTGCAGGGCCTGCATGGAGGACGACGAGACAGCAGCTCATGTGCTGCTAAACTGCCCGGTGGTCGACACATGCAGGTCCAAGTACTTCGGTAACCCAGGTACCCTCCGTGAGATTGTCAGTAACACCAAGGCGTTGCTGGCCTTCTTTGAGAAGTTGGGGTGGATCGAATGATCGATGTACCCATCCGTACGCAAAATAGCATTGACGTGGAGTTGCGAACAGCAGGCCATATTACCTATTACCTACTTGACTATTTAGAGCGTATGCAGTGCGGGCATCCAATCCGAATTCGAGATTCTAGTTCCATCTGAATTAGAAATGCTCTAAATTCGGACGGATGGAATTCGGAACTAGTGCGCAACCCTTGATATAAATGATACGGTGGCCAGCGCATCAGGATAGACGAAACTGTCTTTCTCCATACGATTTTAAACCTTAAGGCGGCGGTAACCGACTTTTAAAGATGTTATACTGAAGATCACGTCTAAACGAGTAGTGTTAATAATTTGGAAAAAAATAAATATTAAATTAGAGCATTTTCTTAATAACTTAATATATGAATATTTTAGATTATGTTTATATTAAGTACATAGTGAAATTAATTTGTAAAGTTATGTCTAACGCGGATAAAAAAAAAAAAACTGAGAATCACGCAAAATCTATCAAGCGTATTTTTCTGAAACCTTCACCTTTTTTAAAGATAATTTAATTATTGATCTTTTAGTGTATGTGTTTTATTAAAATATCTTTTGTTTTATTTAAAATAAATTAATAATGCGTCTGATTTGGGACAGCGCTCCTGGATGGGAGAGTCTTATTACTGGCTGGACCTACCGCGCGTTGCGCGAGCTCAGTACAGAACACGCAAGCTAACCACTCAAGGTCACTGGGATATATCTGGGCCTTAAAATGTTGATGGTTAAGTTCAAAATCTGACGAGAAATATTGACAGTTTGTAGTAATTTGATGTGCTGGCGACTGTACTATGGGCACTGGCGACCGTCATTTCTCGAATTCGGATCGGACGTAGTGGGAAACCGCTCTAAGGGTGTTACCACACCAATCGATAGATCGTCGATCGATGGTATCGATCGACATCGGTCGACGTTGATCGATTGGTGTGGTAGCTTTGGCTGATCGACGGATACCGGGCGATAAACAATTGATCGACCGCCAATCGATATCATCGATCGACGTTGATCGATCGGAGTGGTAGCTTTGGCTGATCGACGGATACTATCCGGCTATATTCCAAAATGTATTCAGAAGAGGACGTGTTGTTGTTGGCCAGTACGATGATGTTACTCGTACTATAACGGAGACGCAAACGCAGAAGACTGGATGCGACCGACGCTCGATCGATTGGTGTAGTAGAAACTGTTGATCGACGTCGACTAATCTATTCTACCATCGATCGATGGCCTCGATGAACGATCGATCGATTTGCGTAGTAGAAACTATCGATCGACGTGGACTGATCCATTCTACCATCGATCGATCGATTGGTGTGGTAACACCCTAAGTGACAGTTGTATTGATGACTTTAATGATTATATTATACATGTTGTACAACACTGTGTCTTTTACAGTCCCCAGTATTTCAGTTACTCAGAGGTCTTAACTCTTTCCTCTCAACAAAGGCAGTTTCCAGGTACCATCACAAAGGCAGTTCCCAGGTAACTCATCTCACTTTCACCTTCCACGTACGCTTGTCAATTACGAGTACCTACGACTTACGAGTGACGACCCATTCGTACCTATTCACCCGCTTTACGTTAACTTACATCATAGTGCGGCGGTGTGGCGCAACCTTTAAGGGAAAGTATAATTATTTAGCTTTCACACACATGTGTACTTGGAATTAAGTCAATTATTGGCTTTGGCAAGAAGTGTTATTTTGTTGGTTGAACTCTCGAAGAAAGGTAGGAAAAGCAGGCTCAATTTTTACCCGACTGCCAAGGAAGCGTTTTTCGCGTGTATCTTGTATGCATGTGTGTAAACTTTATAACCTCATATCTTCCAAACGGCTAGATGGATTTCGAAAATTAAGGTATCGTTATATTCGTCTTAAAAACCCAAGTGCCAAGAGGTGTCTGAAAAAAAAATTTTTTTGACACGAAATAGTAATACGTTAATAAAAAAATAAAAAATACCACACCTATCGAGTAGGGTATCAAAATAAAGGAAATAAAAAAGGGATTACAAAAATGTATGTGTTGTTATTATGTCTTAATTTTTATTTTAAAGGCTCCTACAAACAGGCGCGAAACGCGACGCGACACAAAGGCACCGCGTGTCTAAGTCAAAGTCAAATCATTTATTTCAAATAGGCACGTAAGATGCACTTTTGAACGTCAAAAATTACATAAATAGTTAATTAATTCTAGTTGCCCCTTTCAAAAGGTAGTTATGTATGGAGAAGAACGTCACGCGACGAGCGGTGCCGTTGTGTCACGTCGCGTGTCGCGCCTGTTTGTAGGAGCCTTAATTTGGGTATCGGTTTTGTTTAAAGCTCTCTACAGCTTTCTGGTCTCTTTATGTGACATCATAATTTCTCAGAATATCGATAGGTAACTTAAACCCACCCTGTCCAAGTGCCTATAGTAGAAATGTTACACACCTATGTTGTTTTACCGGGACCGGAGCCGGAGTCGGAGGTTTTAAATTTGATTGGTCGAAGTCGGAACCGGAGTTGGAGTCAGAACCGGAGCCGGAGTCGGAGGCGGTGGTAAAAGAAAGATGTGTTGACAAAACAATAAACTGAGACTACGAGCACGAGCGTGTATAAAAATTACCCAGGCGTCAGTTAAAGTCTGAGTCGGAGGTGCAAAATTAGGGTGTTACCACACCAAACGATCGATCGTCAATCGATGCCATCGATCGACGGTAGAATGGATTATTCACCAATTAACGGAAACACCAATCGATCTACGTCGACCATGTCGATCGATGGTATCGATTGACGATCGATCGATTGGTGTGGTTACACCCTTAATCGGAAGTTTCGACCTTACGGAGTCGGAATCGAAGCTCTGTTACAACTCAGCAGGGTAATTGCGTAACGCTCTTACAGGGTGTATTTCCACTGTCCCCGCCGCCCCCCGTGTCCCCATTAATGGTAATTCCATTTCCTTTTAAGTACTGATGTTAGAAATCATAATAAAAAAATCAGTACAAGTTAAAAGAAAATGGAATCTTATTTTTCTCCATTTTATGTTAAATATAATATGCATAACATGAATGGGGACACGGGCGATGGGAGTAGCGGGAATACACCACTTACAGTAGCAATGGGTTTCATTTTGACAGTTCAGTATACCAAACAAACCAATAACAACCAAACATGACACTTTAATTAAACAACACTGATAACAATTCAAACACACTAATTATAAAAAACTACTGATCACTCTAAAGTCGCACTCGAAGATCGCTTGATCGCTTGTTTGCTTCGACTGTGTCGGGTCGCGGTCCATATCGGCCTTATAAAGTCCTTAGATAGTTCCAGAACCTTCTACTGTAGAAACATCTAGAATGTTCGAGTACATACCGGCCCTGACTGACCAGACGTCGAAAGTTCTAGAAAGTTCTAGCATCGAATTTTCTAGAAGAATCTCGAGTCTACTAGTTTTGCTACTCGATACTAGATGGCGCTAGTGGTACTGTACCAGGCATTAATTGTGGCGCGCAACAGTATTTACGTTGTTGAGCAGACAAATTCGAACATAATATTATTATGAATCAATGGATTAGCAATATCCTTCAGATTGTGATTAATAGTGTGTTAGGAAATTATTGTGCAGGTCTGTAGTAGAAAGCAAAAAGAGTATGTACGGATTATAGCAGGTGGCGTTCTGTAGTTTCTGCCTACTCCCATGTGAAGAATGAATACAGGGCGTAAATAGTGGTCCAACGTTAAGGGGTCGATACACCATATATTCAGTTATCAGTGTTATCCCATAACATATTTTGAACCATTTTTTTTCCCATAGGAGTCAGATTATATTTTTTTTTTTTTGAGAAAAATTGACACCTTGCCATACTAATTTGGCTGTAATTTTTGTGAATGACATTATTTTTCCATTTGTTTTTTCCTTTTAACTGTGGAATACATATGCGATCACATGCAATATGTATGTTCATTTCCTTTGTACCGTTCAAGAGGCCACTAGGTAATGAAAGTATCATGTCAACAACTAAACCTGTTACCGTGAAACTTGAAAACGTACAAAGTAAACAAAAACTTTCTTTTTTATAATTTACAAGTATGTAGTACCGTATATACCTTAACATCTACTTTATTACGAGTACTTGTGCGGCTTCCGGAAAGTGGAAATTGGAATGCGTGAAAAAAGCATTTTTCTCCGCCAAGCTATGGCGTAGTGTCCGGCTCACGATCAGCCACCTGTTTCTTCCCGAGATAGTAGTTGTAAAAGATAACTGTATAGGTAATAGAAAAAAAAATAAAAAAAATCCTTTATTAATACTTCCACAAAAACACTGATATGTAACAAATAACTTTAATTTCGGAAATCGGTATCAAAAAAAAAATATACAAAACCTAAAACACCGATTTCTAACATTAAACTTATTTTTCACTTTGGGGTTTTTTTTAGAAGTCTGTTGTTTTTTTTTTGTATGAATTTTTGTTCGGACAGTATAACTTCTGACTGGTTAGCTAAAGCCTTATAAAAGCACTGTTGAGTTTAAATCTTCGGCGCTGAGTCAAGCGTTGAAAATCAAACAATGCGAATAAAAAAAAAAAAAAACAATACAGACGAATGATGATAGTACCTCCTCCTTTTTTGAAGTCGGTTAAAAAAGGAAATCGTGTTTTTGGAATTTGTGAATTGGTAAAATGTCAACCTTCTTATAATAATTTGGTATGCAAATCACATGCATATCAGATAGATATGTACCGGGACCGGAATACTGGAATAACATTAATCAAATGAAAATAATGGCATAATTTAATTATATTAATTAATGCTATTACAATGAAATAACTCTCGTGAACGTCTTTTAAAGGTAATAAGTTAGTCAGAAAACAAACTAGTAATTAAAAAACTCTTTCATGTAGCTAATTAAAATTAACTAAGTGTGTAACAATTAATCATTCATTACAAAACGTACAGGTTTTATACTTCATTAGATAAATCTAAATTCTTATTAGTAACCTTTTTATATTAATTATGCAATGAATGTATTAAAATAAACACTTCGACATGGTTTTTAATTAAAAGTGCAGTAATTACTTGGGGTTTTCGTTTATAGAAGCTAATAGGTCGTTAGGTTTTATGTTACCAGAATTTTCACTCAGGATTTTTTTGTGAAATACCGTCATTCTGTAGAAGGCCTTTTTAACCGACTTCCAAAAAGGAGGAGGTTCTATGTTCGTAACGTGTTTTTTTTTTGTGTATATACGCCGATTTCGTCAATTATGGACCGATTTTGAAAATTATTTATTTGTTTCAAAGAGTATGCTCTCGAAATGGTGCCATTGTCACCAAGTCAGAATCTGATGACAGGATCTCATGAAAATTGAGGGAAATCTTCAATTTTTATAAGAATTATATAGATTTCTCCGTCAATTGTGTACCTATTTTGGGGACCTTATGGTTCCCAAAACCTAGGTTCTTCACACAGGTAGAGAACCTAGGTGAAGGAAGGGTCCGGATCCGGACTGGGCCATAAACCCCCACACGGGCCTAATGCGGATCGGAAGATTTAAAAAATAATATATGATAGATATTATTTATATATCGACACCTCCGAGCGCATAAGGTCGTATGGTTTAAATTTGTTATTTTTCAGGAGAGAGATTTTTAACGTCATCTTGGTGTTGATCAGCCACAAAACATAATAATTATGATAAGACTATTAGCGGGTTAGAAACTTGGTTTTTAGTGAAAATATAAAAATATCGTTTAAGAATGTGTATTATTTATATAATATTACATTATAGTACTAAAATCTTATTTTACTAAAAAAACATGTTACGACTTTTTTTTTTTTTTGTGTATGGCATCTCGGAGGTATAACCACTGGGGGATCCTGCTCCTTAACCTGGCTGTGGTGCCGCAAGCTCCTAAACGAAGTTTACGCCTCCAGCCAGGCGTGGCAGGTATCGTTATATATACATCTAGATATTTTATATGTCACATGTCTTCGAATTTTTTGGTTCTAGGACGTTTCGATTTCCTCACGATGTTTTCATTCACAGTTTTGAGAGCAATGGTGAAATAATTTTCGCTTGCCGGTGTTCGAACTTACGACCTTACAACTCGTAAGTCAAGACATTTATAGCCTAACAAAATACCTACATAAAACAGTCTGACAACAGCCGATACCAGTTAAACTAGATTTAAAAAATAATCATTAGATTGAGCGGTCACCATGTTCGATCAACGTGATCGAACGATCGTAACTGGTTCTGAATGACCGACAGCCTTACCTGATGGTGATGACATACATATCCTGTTGCGAGTGTTGCGACCTCTACGGTGATTTGGCAATAAAAATATTAAGCTTTTTGCTGTCTGTTATAAATTGAAAGTTGCTATAGAATTGAGACTGCCATCGAGGCTTTTATTGGTAAGTCAGGGAATTGAATTGATTTTCAAATTGACACTCTACTCCAATTTGCTGTGTTTTAGCCATTTTAGCTGTCAGAACTGTCAAAAAATTACTTCTGTAGTGCTATTCTGTCAAAATCTCACGGTGAAAACTAAGGTGAAGTGAGTTTGAAGTGAGCTGTCAAGTGTCAATCCCAAGCAAGTCGATTTTATTTAATACCAAAAAAAAACCACCTAATACGATTCCAATCGTGCGCTAGTGTGGCATTCAAGAGTGCCAAATGACAAGATTTCGATCCCAATTTCCAATTCCGATTGAGATCAAGTGTCGAGACTCGAGAGTAAGCCTACAGGTGGAATTACAGCTCTCTTCACCTAAGTATTCACGGTGAGATGGTTACAGAATAGCACTGCTCATGTGAATGTACGGACAATTTTAGTTGGTACTGGTGGGAGCGCTAACGGATACCGGAATGAATAAAATACTTGTTTTTGGAATCTTCTTTATAGATTTTTACAATATTATAATATTATCACGACATTCGCTTGACAGTCCGGGGACCGGACTCTCTCAACTTTTCTTCTATTCTAAATCCAAATTAAATATTTGTTTCGTAATCACTAATCATACAAGATTCGCGGAGGTTTTATTCAAATACCAAGTCAGGTTAAAGCCTCTACCAGGCCCTGGTCGAAGGTACGCAATTACCTCGCTGCAGAGGATAAGTTGATTATGATAGATAGACTGCGGGAATACAAGAAAGATTTGTGTAAATTAATATTGCCATAGAGAGCACATAAAATGGTGTTATTTGTATACATATTTTTTATATCATTAACTATTCAAACGATTTCGATAAAGATAAATATCTAAACGGCGTGCTATAAGCTGAATTTTATCTGATAATTTCCGATTAAGTATTATACTACTTACTATTTAAGTGCTCTATCTCACTCTTTCTTTGGATAAAGATAAGGGACAAAAGATAGTATACAATTCAATGAACTGTGTTGTCCAATATTTATTTTTTATCTTATCTCTCAATTTAAATTTAATCAAAGAATGTGTGATTTATATTTTTTTATTTGAATAGTTTTACATATATAAGAATTAAGTATGGCAGTCGTTCGATTGGCATCAATATAAAAATTAACCGTCATCGCAATTTTGTTGGATTACTTCTGGTAAATTAGTCGGTTTAAGTTTATTTTAAGTTAGCACTAATTAATTAGGTAGTTATATAGTATTCAAAAAAATTAGGAAATCTTGGTATTTTTTTTTAATACTATTCAACTACCACCACAATTGATTCAATTCTATTCTATGCTTGATCCCGCCATCCTGACGCACACCAAAACTAGCGCAACATGTAGTAGGTCCGTACGTATACCTGTATTATAATCATATTTGGATTCCTTATCGTATTTGTGAATGTTTCAAGATAAGTACAATATTCAGGCTACTCGAAAAACCGGGTAACTTACTTAAAATCTTAGGTAATGGCCTACAATACGACCTTCTTTGCCGAGTATGAAAGAAGAATGCGCAATATTTTCTCTATGGTCACCAGAAAGATTAGAAAGGATTTAGAGACTGTCCCTGAACTTTGAGCTGATTATCAATGGGGCTAAGATTGACAGACAGATATACGGATTTTATGAAAGTTATGTCGTGTTATGAAAGCAAGAGTAAGCAAGCTGAAATGACAGTGGGCTGGCCATGTTTGTCGAAGGACCGAAGGCCTGTGGAGCAAACAAGTCCTGGAATGGACACCGCGTATCGGCAAGCGTAGTATGACTGGGATAGACTGGAATACTGCATGCGGAAGGCGGAGGAGAGGGTGTTGTAGCGCAACCTGGGAGAGGCCTAAGTCTAGCAGTGGACAGCGAGTTGATTGATTGATCTCTCAATTTTCTTATGGTCATAGAATTTCATATTCGTTCTAAAATCCTGAAATCTGTTCATGTAGTGTGAAAAAAAATGTTTCACAAACGATTTGTAACAGTCACTATCAGATGCGAGACGTGATTTAGAACGTTTTTGACATTCAAACATTTAGTATTACACCAAATAAAGATAAAACAGTCTAGCTAAGCCACGTAATAAACTAGATTCTCCAGTTTTACAACTGTTTGAGATTTCAATATCTCGTAAAATTATTCATAATGCTATTTGGCTGTTTGAACGTCTTCCTTTGCAAGGTCATTGCGATCATTCGAATTTAATTTAAAACTTTTTGTTTGAGTTTTTCTTATCTGTGCTAGATTATGTAAATTTAATGTACAACAATTATATGTCCACAATTACATTATTGAATTTAAAATTACTGAAAAATGGGTTGTCAATTAGCTGAAAATAACTTAATTAACATTTTCAATCACAGTAAGAAGATATTGGATTCTCGATTGAGCCTGTTGTAGAAATGGTGTTTTCAAAATGGAATTAATTAGGTACCTACAAAGGTATAAGCAATTTCTTTCGTCGCCTGGGAAACCGCATATCGGTAAACTTTAACGTACCTAGTACGGAAAGCCCCCTGGCCCCAGGTAGATTCGAGATGTAGCGATGACTAGACATAAACGTCAAAGGATATTGAAGGAGGAAAAAGAAACATTATGGTCGATTCTATTGATTTGATAGTGTAAAGGGATAATAACAGTGGCCAGAAAGGGGAGTAAATACTTAGTCGAGGGCTAAAAAGGATTTACATAGATATGGAAAACGAAGACCTCTTGCGCTGCGCGTAATAAATTGGATCATGACCCACCCAATAAGTTAACTACCCTAATAAATTGGGCGAGACGATAAATGACAAATCCACGTCATTTGACAAGTAAACGATATTTTAGCTATACCTACCCAGTCTCAAATTCAGATAATTTATGTAAACAATGGGGATAACACAACAAAAAATATCTTCGTAATGGTAATTCACAGAAAATGGCGAAAAAGAGGTTCTATTTTCTTTTAAGAACTTATTTTAAGAAATAATAATTATAAAACATAATCATACCGTAATTATTTTTATAAATTTTCGGTTTTAAACAAAGTTATTAATAAAAGGAGATTTTCTGGTATAAAATATTTTATGATACTGGTAACAATGTAGGAGATCCAAACATTTTCAATTTTTTACATTTTCAACAACACTAATAATTACAACTCACATTCATACTGCCGAATACTCAAACGCAATTCAATTTTAAGTCGCCATTAAGTCTAATGCTGTCTCTGTCACTTTAAACTGTTTTGTAGCGACAGAAACACTTATAAGAACGTCTTAAAGTTAAGTAACGTCTGAGTATTTGGGCATTAGATTCATATTGTACTCGTAAGTAGAATATCTAGCCACATTTTGGATGAAAACGGCTGTAACCTGTTTCGAGTGGAAATCAATTTTGAGAGATCTACGTCTAGCACTGGACTTAAAAGGGCTGATTATGACGGTTATATGCCGTGTCTCAGACACACTTCACAAAACATTGTTTGGCAACGGTATTTTGTTTGCATAGTTCTTATAATTAATTCACTTTAATTTTATCGATGATTATTTACAAAATAAAAATAATGATAAAATGTTTTGTACCACTGTCCTATCATTTTGACAGTGGTACAAAATTTTCTGACATTACTTTGTTTACATAAATTATCTGAATTAGAGACTTTGGATATAGAATAGGTGACTAAAAATGTACACCACAGTTTTTATCTTTAAGTTATACCCCAGATTAAAACCACAGGGACAGTCTACTTGTCTTATCTCTGGAATGTTAATACGCAACGAGGTACGCTAAATACCTATTGTGAGTTGTAATCCGACTGCGTACTTACTATTAAAGTATGTATTTACATGAGTTATTGCTTGATGGGTTTGTCGTGGGAAATAGGTAGCAGTAATGTATTTTCATGGTGGCTCATGGAAGTATTTACTCTCGGCTAATTACAGTGCATTGCTGACCTTAAGGATTTTGCAAAAAGTATCTATAACTAAACTAAAATCACTTTTTGGGAAGAGCTAGCAAGGATTGCAATTGACTGCAAAGCCCTTTAGCTGAGTCTAACAAAATTACTAGGGGTCCCTTTGAAATTACCACTATTATTAGTCCACAAGTTAATAAAACACATACATAATACAGCAGTTGTATGACTTCTGTTCACACATTCCAAAGGACATTACACGCATCCACAACTACTTGATCATGTAGAATATTTTATCCAAAGTGCCAAAAACTTTGCAGCCCAATAGTGCAGTAATTTTCATAGAGGCATTAGATTAATGTCTGAAGATGATGGTAGATGTCATTATCACAGTGTGCCATTATTATAAAGTTGTGACCACCTTAATGATGCGTTGGACAAGACTGAGAGAACAATCACTTAGCTAGCGACCATAAGCGACGTACCCTTGGGTTTAATAGCATAGTTTTGTAAGTAATGGTTAACAAGCACTAGGCAACCTACGCATTGTATTGTTAAGGCTTTTTCCTTTACGCAGCCGGTGGAATTTAATCCCCACTCAAGCGTGAATGTTTACATGTACTTAGAGTAACGTTTGTTGATGTTGACCCAGCCTACATTTAGATTAATGAGACTTGATTCTGATTTCTGGGGGTACAAAATGTAAGCCACACTGCTGAGGAATTCAGAGCATTGTTTTGGAGAGTTCGACAAGGTGCTATCTGTGATGCACACAAATAATTCAAGCCTTTGTAGGGATTCCCACGAACGTTTTATCGAGGCAGTCGTCAGGAAAGGGTCGGGTTTACGATTAGGTACCCAACCTTTCGGAATGTTTTACGATTCACCAGGAATAATGAGCTGCTTATGTACGTTCTTTCATATTCTAACTCCAATATTGGCAAAAACTAGGACAATATTTACCTCAATTTCCAATAAAAAGAACATAAGAAGCCGATAAATAGTAAACAGTTATAGATTGAAAGCCAAAGATACTCCGCTTGAATGCGTGTTGCGTGTATAGCCAAGTATGGCCGAGTACGGCGGGAAGATTTAGCTTAGTAGGTCAGTCGAGGGCTTCTGTAGTCACAAGCGTGTTATCTGAAAGTCTTAAGTGTCTAGATGGTTAGGTTAAGTAGAAATCTTAATTAGGTTGTGTAGATTGAATATTAACATAGCCATTAGGTAGACAAGAGTTACTACTTACGCGTAGGTGGTTAGGAACTCCATTCAAAGTAAAGACCGAGCAATATGGTAGAGATTGGTTCTGAAAATGGAATAAGGCTGAGATAACGCTAAAAGTGGCCAAAGATGTTTTATCCGTCTCCAAATAAAGTGATGAAGACAAGGAGCTATTACTTAGGGTAAACTTATCGGTAGATTGTGGCACATGAGAGACAGGAAAATAGATAATGGATTGTTTAGGTTGGAAAAGGTAGCGGATCGACAAAGAGTCTGCAAACACATAGCATAATTCTATCTATTTGCAAATTCGCGTAAACCAAGTTCCCAGAAAAAGGCAACTCCTAATCCTTCTTATGGATAAAGAATAGTTCAAAAGCTTGTTAAATGGCAGTAAGCGCACGAGTTTCAAATTACGAAGTCGGAATAAATCCAAATGTAAAAGGTTTAGAAGAAACCAAAGGCATCTAATATTTAAATCATCTTTACTAAGTAGTCCTACAAGAAGCAGGTGTGTTTTGTTTATATTGATGACTTTGTTCCTAAACAATTGCGGTTAGTGACATCTGTGATTTGACTCAGATTCTTGTGGTTATATCTTCAATCAATAATAATTGTAGATATGAGAGATACAAAGGTCAAACCATGATTGTGACTGGTAAAACCAATCTTGACAGGATCAGTAGTAGTAAGGTAGCAGTGGCGTCGTTGGATGATGTTTCCAGATTAGGAGGATTCTCGATTTGTTGCCCATCTCAACCTCAATTTCTATGGCGTCTGCGCAGGAAGTATTTTTCTTCCATACAATGACATCTGTATCAGTCATTATCTTAGCATCTTCGTCACCCTCATTCTAGCCATGTCTACTTTTATACAGCCCTCGTTTCTTCGGTCTTCCACTAAACCTTAAATTGTATGGTATTTCTTTTAATTTTCCACAAAGCCAGATCGATCCTACTGCTGTCTATGGCATTAATGCTGAAATGGTTTTTTTTTGCGTAGCCGTGAGACATACACTGTTGCTGTTAAAACAATTCTTATTTTTTCTTTTTTTATTGTGAGTTTCACGATCTGTTGCCAAATAAATATTATTATTTATTTATTTCTCTTTATCCTGAATTAACTGCTTCACTAAAGAGATTATAACATAATAGACACTTAACGTTCGAAAAGCTTTTACTTGGTTAAGAATTTATGAATGAATTTGGTATTAAAAGGTCAACTTGTGGCCATGGAGACTCTTGTATTACAAAAATGTCATCACATTTAGGATTCAGCTCACATAATAAGTCAAAAGATGGTATTTAAAAGTAGTTTCTTAACGGGAATGATGAGCGGAAATAGTTTTAACGCTTCTAATAATAGTCTGAGAAATATTTGAACAGTCAACCGCAACAAGTCCGAGGTAACAAAACCAGTATAAGCTGGTCTTGTATTTTATTAAAACTCCATACTATGCTAGGCTAGTTCAAGGTCAAAATGTTACCACTGAGTTGCGGACGACTGTACCACACAAATGCTTTAGAACCACTGGTTGTCTGGCATTTATGCTGAACTATTTCACCTATTTGGCGCAGCCGTGAGGCATATACATGTTTTAAGTTTTTTCTGTTTTTGTGTGATACTTTTGTGCCTTAACCTGTGTCAAATAAATTTATTTTCTTTCTTTTCTTTCTAGAAACTTCTAATAATCTTTCTAACCTATAATACCTCTACCCTCATAATATATCGTGTTCTATGATTTTGCCTATATACGAGTTTCTGGTTTACTATACTGCCTAGAACGACTGCCACCTGACCTTTGTCTTGGCCTTGATCTAAGAGATAACAGATTTCTGTCTTATGATTCTACCTCATTAAGCATTCCTACGCTTTTTATACCAAAGACTAGGAGTTTATCTGTTCCTAACCGATGGGCCATTTGCTGATGAATATTTAGTCGTCCAAATCTATTTTCGCATATGAGAAACTCCATTTCCAAAGAGTGTTTTTTAGCCACTACGCTTCTTCTAACAAAAACTCTTCAATAACACATTAACACAGCGAAAAAAGAGTAAAAACTTAAAACATCCGACGATCAGCGCTAAAATCAGCAAGCCTGCAGCGATTAATGATTGATGTGCGGCGCTGTCGTTAGCATGTGAAAATCGTGAAAGTGCTTACTTCGCTGACATGTGATATGCGCCGTGCATCCATAGACTATTGTAGAGGTTTAATAGAGGTTCTACGCGCATCGATAATGGCTATTGTTGGTGCTAATTAGTTTCCTTTGCCAACAGCGAAAGTTTACACCATGTTTATACTTTTAGCAAATTGCTGTTTAATGATATAATGTTTTTGGGTTTATGGTTGTTCTAGAGAATTTCTCATAGAAATTGCAAAAATATGAATTTTGTCTTTGGGATAAAAGTTGTCCTATTCTACTGTTCTTTTTGGATTTTTCGTTTTCGTTTACAAAGTTTCTGTAGTTTTTTCCAGGATATCATGTCCATAGAGAAATAAATATACTTTGCCAACTATTAATCTTTTTTTTTTAAGTTGAAGTTTTCAATTTATCAAGACATGAGAACGTGTAGGTAGGTAGTAGGTACATATTACTTAGTACAAAACAAAACAAAATGTGCTTAGTAGGTAGGTAGAAAAAACCATTATATACTTAGAATAAAATAATTATTTGAATTTATGATTTTGTGTCAGGTGCATAATTAATTCATTTGACCTTTGAGGTCTAGCTACACCTACCTATACCTAGTAGATGTTTTGAATCACGAGTCCATAGCTTAGTTACATACGTACAGTCGCTAGCACCTTAAGCTCAATTTGCTGTTATAACCTGATGTGCTGGCGACTGTACCTACCATATTAATAGGTAAAAAATAAAATTATTTCACATTATGTAAACCTATAGGGGCACTTATGAAACGTCAGAAGCTAGGAGCATGGTTCCAGTTGGTCATTTTCTATGAAGAAGAGCCGGGAAGAAACTACATGGTTACTTAGGTAGGTAAGTAGGACCTAGGTACCTGCTTGTACAGTCATTCCAAAATTCCTGGCCATATTTCAAACAAACTACGCGCACAAATCGTTCACATTTTGGGCCAACTGGCAAATACCTCTTGACCAATAACCTGTTCTCATGGTCGATTACATACACCTGTCTGTCACAATTGAAGCCTATTCGACTGTTAATCATTTTTAAAATATGTCACTAAAACCTGTCCCTTTGCGAATAACATTTAGCTATGTGCCCATAAAAGGTATTATTCCAAACCAGTTTGTATGTAACCAGCTTCTTGTCGGAATATTTCGCAATTAAGTCACGTTAAGCATTAAATTCAGACATAAATATTCAATGAACGTTTAACAGTAACTTGAGAACTGTTTAAACGGATTTGCGATTACAATTTCATTATTTTTGCAAGTTCAATTAAAGTATTACTAAGTTTGTGTTCACCATCTTGACCATAATAAATAAACTTATTTTTATTTACAGACTACTAAAAAAGGCAAAGGTCGTTGTAACATAATTCCAAGTTTGAAATACGTGGGCCTCATCGTTTTACGCCGCAAGCCTTTTGCGAAAGAAAAAAAAAACATGGAATAACTCACGTACCTTTCCGCGATTTCCAATACAGCTTCCTCACGTAGTAAGCAGCTGCTACCAAAAGAAGAGCAGCAACAAAAGCACCGATGGCTGCGCCAGCGACGCTGCCAGCTCCATAGCACGCAGCCTCTTGGCCAAAAGCACTAGGCACCAAAACGGTCACAAATAAAACCAAATTTAATAAAACACCCATTTTTAATCCACACAAATTAACATCACTGTATATGGCACATAGATGGTTCGACGACGGACACCGATCACATTCCAAAAATTAGAATTTTTCGAATTCGGAATGCGTTGTAAAACTCTTTTTATAGCGCAGTAGCAAAGACGTGCGCCGCGTCAGCCTGCGCGGTCGACTGTGGCCGTTCGTTCTCTTTCGTAGTAGATCGGTCGTTTCGGTTGTGAAAAGGCTGTGATTGTGGGACAGAGAGCGTGTGTGGAGAACGTGTTTTGACAGCGTTAGGTGTGCGTTAGAATGGCGGGTACACATCAGTTTAACACTTTGCGGGACACTAAACGCCCAGACGTCATAACAATAAAACTTCTATTGTGCCTCGTTCAGAGTCCCAGAAAGTGTTAAGTTTACACAAGTTTGATAAACATTTAGTTTTTGGTTAACTACGAGTTCTAGAATAAAGGCCAAAAAAAAAAACCGGCCAAGTGCGTGTCGGAATACGCACAATGAAGGGTTCCGTACTTGGAAAGAATTTATCCTAAGAACAAACTTAACATTGTAGTTGGTAAACATAATCTCCCATACATTCCAACTGCAAATGTAAGTTTACGCAGAATATCGAGAGATTTACCATGTTATTTTAAGACCATAGACTTCTTATATATTTTCCTGTAATCTATAAGTATAGAACTATTTTCTGTATTTTTTTCAAAATTTTAGGTTCAGTAGTTTCGGATATAATGGGGGGGAATGGTCAATTTTCGTCTATTTTCACTCATAACTTCGAAACAATTTATTCTAAAATTATAAAAACAATACACTTGAGACCCTCACAGTAAGCCCTTTCATTCGATATGTCACACGGTACGGTTTGCAGAACTTTTAATTTAAATTTTCTTGTTTGCCCCCCAAAACTGACCCCAATATTCTAAATTCATTTATTTACGGTTCACGTCCGTGTTTGGGTCACTCAAATTGATATGTATACCAAATTTCAACTTAATCGGTTCATTACATTCGGAGTAAATTGGCTGTGACAGACGGACAGACAGACAGACAGACAGACACACGAGTGATCCTATAAGGGTTCCGTTTTTTCCGTTTGAGGTACGGAACCCTAAAAACAGCAATATTTTAAGTAAAAAAATATATAAACACTTGTTTAACTCTCTCATACTCAGGTTAACCAAATCTCAATAATAGTAGGCAGAAAGGTAAAAAAAAGGGGAACATTGGATTTCATATAATAATACACCATTTAATAATACACACAATTCAGGGCTTATATCTAAACCCAAAACTCTTCAAACTATAAAAACAACTATCTATGTAATATAAACTACATAAAGCACACATCTTAAGACATTAATTATTGTGGTAATTTAATAACATATACCTTATTAAAAAACTACGTGCGCCTGGTCCCGCCACACTGACGCACATACACACCTGTGAGAAACGAGCGTAAGCGCAGGTATCACAAGCGCAATGACACAAACACACACGTATAAACAGACACTATGTGTATAAGTGTACGTGTGAGTGTAATATATTCAATGTATGGCGCGTAGTTTGTTGTGATCCGAGATGAGCTCTATAATCACCTTTTTATAAGGATCAGGTTCTGGTATCATCAAGTTTAAAAGTGTAGGTACGGTGGCCAGCACATCAGGTTATACGAAACTGTCAAATTCCTCCAAACGATTTTAAACCTTATGTTGAAGGTATGATGTTGAAAGTTAAGTTCAAAATCGAATGAGAAAATTGGACAGTTCGTGGTAACTTGATGTGCTGGCGGGCGACTGTACCTACTGTGAAGAGACAATATATTCAGATGCAAGGTGTGCCTACTGCCTACCTACCTCAAAGTTATAATTATCTTCGATATTTTATTATTTATTGAAAATATGAAGAAAAAAAAAAAAACCGGCCAAATGCGTGTCAGACCACACAATGATGGTGTCCATAGTTGGGATGAATTTATCCCAAGAACAAAATAAGCATTCTAGTTGGAAAACGAGTTCTTCCATACATTCCAACTACAAATGTAAGTTTGCACGCACAATATTGAGAGATTTACCATGTTATTTTAAGACCATAGACTTCTCATAAGTTTTCCTGTAATCGTGTCGTGTCGCACAGACGGACAGACGGACAGACGCACAGACAGACAGTCGCACAGACGGACAGACAGACAGACAGACGGACAGACAGACAGTCGCAGAGACGGACAGACAGCCAGTCGCACAGAAGGACAGACGCACAAGTCGCACAGACGTACAGAAAGTCGCACAGACGGTGAGACGCACAGACAGACAGACAGACGTACAGACAGACAGACGCACAGACAGACAGATGCACAGACAGACAGACGCACAGATAGACAGACGCACAGACAGACAGACAGACGCACAGACAGACAGACGCACAGACAGACAGACGCACAGACAGACTAACGCACAGACAGACAGACGCTCATACAGACAGACGCACAGACAGACAGACGCACAGACAGACAAACGCACAGACAGACAGACGCACAGACAGACAGACGCACAGACAGACAGACAGACGCACAGACAGACAGACGCACAGACTGACAGACAGACGCACAGACAGACAAACGCACAGACAGACAGACGCACAGACAGACTGACGCACAGACAGACAGACGCACAGACAGACAGACAGACAGACGCACAGACAGACAGACGCACAGACAGACAGACGCACAGACAGACAGACGCACAGACAGACTGACGCACAGACAGACAGACGCACAAACAGACTGACGCACAGACAGACAGACGCACAGACAGACTGACGCACAGACAGACAGACGCACAGACTGACAGACAGACGCACAGACAGACAAAAGCACAGACAGACAGACGCACAGACAGACAGACAGACGCACAGACAGACAGACGCACAGACAGACAAACGCACAGACAGACAGACGCACAGACAGACAGACGCACAGACAGACAGACAGACGCACAGACAGACTGACGCACAGACAGACAGAAGCACAGACAGACAGACGCACAGACAGACAGACGCACAGACAGACAAACGCACAGACAGACAGACGCACAAACAGACTGACGCTCAGACAGACAGACGCACAGACAGACAGACAGACGCACAGACAGACAAACGCACAGACAGACAGACGCACAGACAGACAGACGCACAGACAGACAGACGCACAGACAGACAGACGCACAGACAGACAGACGCACAGACAGACAGACGCACAGACAGACAGACGCACAGACAGACTGACGCACAGACAGACAGACGCACAGACAGACAGACGCACAGACAGACAAACGCACAGACAGACAGACGCACAGACAGACAGACGCACAGACAGACAGACAGACGCACAGACAGACTGACGCACAGACAGACAGACAAACAGACAGACAGACGCACAGACAGACTGACGCACAGACAGACTGACGCACAGACAGACAGACGGACAGACGCACAGACAGACAGACGCACGGACAGACTAACGCACAGACAGACAGACGCTCAGACAGACAGACGCACAGACAGACAGGCGCACAGACAGACAGACAGACGCACAGACAGACAGACGCACAGACAGACTAACGCACAGACAGACAGACGCTCAGACAGACAGACGCTCAGACAGACAGACGCACAGACAGACAGACAGACGCACAGACAGACAAACGCACAGACAGACAGACGCACAGACAGACAGACGCACAGACAGACAGACGCACAGACAGACAGACGCACAAACAGACTGACGCTCAGACAGACAGACGCACAGACAGACAGACGCACAGACAGACAGACGCACAGACAGACAAACGCACAGACAGACAGACGCACAAACAGACTGACGCTCAGACAGACAGACGCACAGACAGACAGACAGACGCACAGACAGACAAACGCACAGACAGACAGACGCACAGACAGACAGACGCACAGACAGACTGACGCACAGACAGACAGACGCACAGACAGACAGACGCACAGACAGACAGACGCACAGACAGACTGACGCACAGACAGACAGACGCACAGACAGACAGACGCACAGACAGACAAACGCACAGACAGACAGACGCACAGACAGACAGACGCACAGACAGACAGACAGACGCACAGACAGACTGACGCACAGACAGACAGACAAACAGACAGACAGACGCACAGACTGACTGACGCACAGACAGACTGACGCACAGACAGACAGACGGACAGACGCACAGACAGACAGACGCACGGACAGACTAACGCACAGACAGACAGACGCTCAGACAGACAGACGCACAGACAGACAGGCGCACAGACAGACAGACAGACGCACAGACAGACAGACGCACAGACAGACAGACGCACAGACAGACTAACGCACAGACAGACAGACGCTCAGACAGACAGACGCACAGACAGACAGACAGACGCACAGACAGACAGACGCACAGACAGACAGACGCACAGACAGACAGACGCACAGACAGACTAACGCACAGACAGACAGACGCTCAGACAAACGCACAGACAGACAGCCGCACAGACGGACAGACGCACAGACGGACAGACGCACAGACAGACAGACGCACAGACAGACAGACGCACAGACAGACAGACCGACAAACGGACAGTCAAACAGTCGCACAGACGGACAGACGCACAGACAGACAGACGCTCAGACAGACAGACGCACAGACAGACAGACGCACAGACAGACAGACGCACAGACAGACAGACAGACAGACGCACAGACAGACAGACGCACAGAAAGACAGACGCACAGACAAACGCACAGACAGACAGCCGCACAGACGGACAGACGCACAGACGGACAGACGCACAGACAGACAGACGCACAGACAGACAGACGCACAGACAGACAGACCGACAAACGGACAGTCAAACAGTCGCACAGACGGACAGACGCACAGACAGACAGACGCTCAGACAGACAGACGCACAGACAGACAGACGCACAGACAGACAGACGCACAGACAGACAGACAGACAGACGCACAGACAGACAGACGCACAGACAGACTGACGCACAGACAGACAGACGCACAGACAGACAGACGCACAGACAGACAGACGCACAGACAGACAGACGCACAGAAAGACAGACGCACAGACAGACGCACAGACAGACAGACGCACAGACAGACAGACGCACAGACAGACAGACGCACAGACAGACGGACAGACGCTCAGACAGACTGACGCACAGACAGACGTACAGACAGACAGACGTACAGACGCACAGACGGACAGACGACAGAGATTACATCATCTTAGATCGCATGGATCAATTGTTATCAATGGTGCCGATTCTCTAAAAATCAACAAAATTTAGTTTATTTTTGTCAAACGACGATTTCCCATTCCGAAATTTACTAAAATATAGTGCCACTAGTGCTTTCACATACCGGATTTTTCCAATACCGATATCAATACCGGTATTGGAAAAGTCAATACCGGAAGTCCGGTATTGAACGCAAGTTCAATAAGGACAATAATAAAACCAATAAAATACGTGTTTTTTATTTATTGAAAATAATAGACAAAAAAAAAAATGTTTTATAATTTTACATAATTTTTATAATTTTAAAATTGCTAAGACATTTTGCAAAAAAAAACCTTTACTTACTTTTTTTTTTATTCTATGAATGACCCGCCCGGACGCGGCGATGGACGATGGCGGCACGAGCGTGGTATCTTTTGGTAATTAATCATCATATCAAGTAATTTTAGATTATTTAATTTCTTAAATAATATAATTAATTTCTTGTATAAGATTTTTTTTTTAAGTCGTTTCCATGGCTTCTTTACCACCCTGTGTATCCCTTAAAATATTTCGTGTTTGAATAGATACACCCTATATACGCGTTATTCCGTCCGCGTCGCCTTTGCGAAACTGACTGACAATAACAAAAACGACATAAGTACAGTTCGATTTCGGGCATTGTCTCAGGCGGGGCCCGGGAGGGTGACCTTAAGATACAGCGGGACGCTTGCGCTGGTGAAAACAAGTGTGAGAATAAGATCACATAATTTTATAATTCACATAATTTTATATTTTTTAATAGGTACCGTGATCACGGTATTGGGGCGTCAATACCGGTATTGTAAAAGGCCTAAATAAAATCCGTGATCACGGTATTACGGGATCCCGGAATACCGGTATTGAAAGCCCTTAGTGCCACCCAGAAAAAACAAAAAAAAAAAAAAAAAAAAAAAAAAAAAAAAATTGTCATTTTCACTAAATTAATAACTATGGCACTGAGTGAAAATGCCAATTTTGCTATTCTGAATTTGACGTTTTTCACCTAAAATTTAGATTTTCTAACAACATCTGACAATTTTTAATCGCGATTAAAAATGTGTGGAGTAAAACTTGCTGTCATGAACTAAAATTCACACCAACACCTCGACTTCGGGTGCAAAAACAGTACCTACTGAATCTTTTTTTTTTCTTTTCTTTAGCTTATATTTCGTAAATGGTGTGTCTTATCACAAAAATAATGAAAAAAAGGGGTTCGGATAAAAAGGGCTCGAACCCCTTTTTTAACCGCATAAACCCCTAAAACGAAACATGTAGGTAATTATGTTTCATATTTTCCATAAAAAAAAAGTGAAAAATTCCATATAAAACACGCCGAGGCTGCCCCCACCGCGCCTCCGGCTCTAAAAAAAATCACGAGGTAGGGCAAACAAGTACCACGTTGCGAAGCCAAAACAAAAAAAAAATATACCTACCACGTGGAGTCGCGATTTTTAAATTCGATTTTAGTTGTGTCAAAATTATTTTTAAATTTAGAGATTGTTTTTTGCAGAATAGCTTTAAGATTCTCATAGCCAAAAGTAAGGAATATTAGTGATAGTTTAGTTCAGTGTACAAGAGAATCGGCACCAATGAAAGAAAAGAATATCATTTCCAATTTAATTTGATTTCAAGAATTGTTATGATTGTAATTGCTATTTTTATTTTTAATTATTAACCATACACCTTATAATGTTTATATTTTATTAAAGCAGACTATTATTTGTAACTCATAATTACTCATTTTGTTTGAATGCAGAAACATTAATACCACACGAAATTTAAGAGAATTTATGAGGATTTTCTCGGAAATATTCTCGGGAATATTCTCGCTCAGGAGAATTTACTGAAAATTTAAGATTGGTTGTAGAGTAGACTAAATTTTAACGTAAACTTCGTAAAACGTTTAAACGTTTTACGAAGAAGTTTTTCGAATCTGTTTTTTGAGTACCTAATAGATTGATACAATAGAGTCATCCAATTTTTAGATTCTCGTAAATTCCCTTCCAAAAGAATATTCTCGAGAACTTAACAGCAAAGTTCTCGCAAGGAGAATATTCTCGGGAATTAACCATCTCTAGTCGCGTCGGGTGTCGCGCCTGTTTGTAGGAGCCTTTACGAGGAGAGCCTGTTGCCATCAACCGGGCACAAATCTAGACTCCGAGCTGCGAAAATCCTGATGGAAAAACCCAATAACAATTTATTAATAGCTAATAAACAAGCCACAGGTGTAAGTATAATAAATATCTTATTAAATAAATAACAAATCGAATCGTATCTCACTCCAACCTGCCGAGACATAAGACATACTAATTTATAGATAAGTATTACAAATTATTCAAAATTACCGGTTTTCCCAGCATTACCTTTATTACAAAATTATTTTATACGACTGCCAATCGTGCCAATCCATTCCGAACCTATATCTAAACGAGGTACGGTTGATAATTGATTGGCTTCATAATTGAACTATGTTTAGTTTAAACTAGATACTATTTATAGATAGTTTTTTTTTTCTAAAATGAAGTAGCCTAAGCTATTCCTTATAACACCAGCTATCTGCCAGTAAAAGTCCCGTCAAAATCGCTCCAACCGTTTCGGAGATTAGCCGGAATAAACAGAGTTATTTTAACATTACAAACAGAACAGACATTTTAATTTTATTTATTTTGAAATGATACACGATTGCTTCGTACGAATATTACTGTATTTTATAAAATCATGTACACGTACAAACTTGGTAAATAATAACAGTAATAATTAACTGACTGATAGCTTATACTGACATCATAAGAAAGAAGGCCGTAACTGACAATTTTGTCAAAAATGAGTTATTACCATATTCGGAATCAGCAGAAAAAATGCTATCTCATGGTCTTACACACAAAGCTGTAACTCGTATGAGGTTAGAGAGCATAAGGATTTTTGCCTTAACTACGACATAAATTCTGGTTTTTGAATCTGAAAAGGCTTAATTAATTACACAATAACGGCCTTTTGTTTTAGTAATTTCATATTGCTAGTCTGGAAGGCCGCAATTACCAATTAGGGCTTTTTAACTAAGCAAAACCAGGCAAAGTTATAGGGCATAAGACATCAGATATTATGTCTTTTGCTAATATGGCATGAAGGCATTTCGGGCAGGAAGAAAGACGATACTCGTATCACATGTGCATTCAGAGCCTTTTTGATGCACTTTAGAGACTTAAATAAGATAACTTTATGGCTCGATAATTGCGCTGCGCAAAACAAAAATTGGACATTGTTTTCATTCATGATCAATTTTATAAATTCTCACGAGACGTCTATCAGCACTATCGTATTGAATTATTTTGAAACAGGCCATACTTTTATGTCCGCTGATGAATTTCATCACCAAGCAGAACATGCCTTGAAGAAAAAGAAAAAGGTGTATGACTTTGACGATTTTGCGGACGCCGTTGCAACAACAAATAATAGGAAAACTGTTGTGAAGAAGATGGCTGTAACAGACTTTTGCAAAATAGCCGACGATACATCTACTGCCAGAATTCCACAATCTAACCCACGAGCATATTTGCGTGATATGAGTGAGATACAATTTCAAAAAGGAACCTTGTGTTTGTTTTACAAAACTGATTTCAGCACTAACGATTGCATTCAATTAGAATATTTGAAAAAAAAAACTGTCACCAAAAAGGATTTACAGCGCATGTGCGCATACAACCCTAATCTATTCAAAGTGAGAGTGAACAGGCTTCTTCTGGGTAAGCTCACTCCATCGTAGACTTTGTCTCTGTCATCCAGACCTAGACTAAAGTCAAGAGCAAACTCATAGTAGAATAAAAAAAAAATAAAAAAATAAAAAAAAAAAAATAAAAAAAAACAGAACCCAAAGGAATAACGAGTGAACGCAAAAATAATATAATACAAAGATTAGGACCATTAATGCCAGCCAATAGAATGTTGTTCTGGCAAAGTTTATATACGAACAACGCTGCTGAAGACCTTATGGTAGACCGGGAAGCCTGACTAGGTACAAAACTTAATTTTTACTAGCGTTAAAGAGATTATTTTTTATGTTAGAAATGTTTTTGTTTAAGTTTGTTTATTAAGCTGTGATTCTCAGTGCCTTATTAGGCTCACTTCTATTTGAAGCTCCTATAACTATATAAGCTGATGTTTTAAAATTATATTATTGGTTGTAAATTGTTTCAGAAGATATGATTTTCATGTTTTTGTTTTAGTTTGTGAAATGAAAGATATGATTCTCAGTGTTTGTAAAAGTTCCTATAGTTAAATTATTGGTTGTTTTGTGTGTTTTATTTATTTTATTGTCAAAAGATATATTTTTGTTTTATGAGTATACGTAATATGTTTTGTCGATTTTGTTTAGATAGATAATGAGAAAAATGTGATTAATAAAGATGTTCCTTTAAAAATAATTTGTTAATATTATTTAATTAGTACAAGCAAGAATTGGTTGCTTAAAAACGCTTCATAGTGGTAAGGTAACTGGCGTTAGTTATGTACCTACTTGTGTCTTACGTATTATTTTAAATTTGACTGAAAATTAAACTTATGAGACTGACTGATTCAATAAAGTACCTAATTTGAGTAAATATTTTTGGTTTCATTTGAATAAGTCTTGTTTACAATCGACAGACGAAGGCTTTTATATCGTTTAGACAAAATACTTATGCTGACATGCCTGAACGATTTGTAACTTAGTTTACTATCAAAAAAAGTCGCAACTGCACATTTAAGGCTTTACATGCAAGGATGTCGGCTTTAGGAAGATCGATTTTCATCTATGAAAAGCCATAATTACATTTTACGCAATTACGCCCTTTCAGATATGTAAGTATTACACAATTTATTATATTTTTTTTTGCTAAAACAAAAGGGAAAAATTAAAATAAAATGAATACGCGTATATGAATTTAAATAATTTACGGTTCAAAATAAAGCCTATATTTTTTGACGAATTACAAAACCAGAATCACTAACTAAAACCATTCAGTAAATCGTGGGCCTTAATTTTAGATAAAACTTCAATTATCTCGGAATCAACGTTGACGTAGTTAAGGCCTTCTTTCTTATCACGGCAGTATAGTAGACAACCGTTTGGTTCTTAGGCTTGATGAGAACTGACTATCTAGTCGACACTCCAAACATCATGTTTCCATTCCGTTCCGTTAGAAAAATAACCAGGGCCTCAAGTCTGCTATTGCAATAGTGTCAGAATGGTCTCGCCATTGTGAGTATTTGACAGTGTTTGTATGGCAAATCTGTCAAAAACTCACAATGAAGAGACCATTCTGACACTATTGTAATAGCAGACTTGAGGCCCAGTACTTTTGGCGGTAAATGTCAAATGAGATACTATTAAACTTCATGACTACATGACTACAAAAGTCAATTGAGGCAATCACATACCTACTTTAAATTTTATATAGTATTTAAATCACTACAAATCTTATTAATATTATTAAGATTTCTGTGGTGAGGTAGGTATCTAAATTATGACAAATCACTTTCTTCTTTTTTTTTTTTTAAACGTTGCCCCACACTAGGAATTTCTCCTGTATCGTGGGTGCGTTTACAAACATTTAAACTCACATACACAAACAGCCTACACAAACACTTCTTAACATTATCATTTAAAAATGCATTTTATTGGGATGAAACAACAATCTCCTTCGGTGGTTGATGGTGGTGTGGTACTTTTTTTTTAATGGCATTTAGCAGATCAACCTAGCAGGAGGTTGTCGTCTGCTCAACCGGACTTTCCTGTGGGTGCCTCAATAAATTAAGGCTCCTACAAACAGGCGCGACACGCGACGCGACTAAAAGGCACTGCGTGTAGCACGACGAGCGATGTCTTTGTGACGCGTCGCGTGTCGCGCCTATTTGTAGGAGCCTTTATGGCCTCCAGCCAGGGCAAAAAACGTATAAACTAAGCGACTAAACGATAATGGCACGGTGGCACCCCTTGTGGGGTACGGACCTCGGTTTAGGGCGTCGCTGGGGGACGACAGCAAGGGACGGGTTGGATCGGATTATTATTATTCGGGGACGAATTTCGACGCGGGCTGACTTGAGCAAGGAGCGGGGCGGGTTGTAGTACACACAGCTACATATCAAGCTATAAATTTCCAGTATATGCTGATCTCTCATTGTTCGGAAATCCTATACAATGCGAGACCAGCGTAAACTGGATTAGTATAGCTTGTTAGCCGTGTGTACAACATAATTATAATGATGCAGTATTTATATTCCATTCTCAGATTAATTTGAAAACAAGTGAACGTGTTCCATTCTCAAATTATTGTTGGAACAACAATTAGAGAAATCCTTTTGCAATCAATACGAACAGACGAATGCATTAACAATGCAAACGAGCCACAGATGCACCAACAAAAACAATTTTTATTTATCTATGCTGCGTTTGGTAGCGTTCCATTCATACTGGTTCGATAGGAATGCGGTGTAAACACACCTTCAATGGGCCGCCATGCTATTGAATACAATGAGCTGTCATTGGTCACAAAGTCACAATAGAGTAAGGGAGACACCTGAAGGACACCTGTATTTATTTCCCTACAGCTAGATCACATTGCATGTGGTTATAAAGGCGAAAGTGCCAGGTAAGCCCGCGAAATTCAAATTTTCATACGTTTTGCAATTTGTCAATATTACATAAGGACAGACTACGGTTGCCACCAATAACATTAAAATTATTTAAGAGAAATGCCTACTGCATGTCTATAATAATATATAACCATTTACCAAATTCCCTTCAAAATTTACCATTGACATTGTTCAAAAAAATACTGTTTAAACTCTTACTATACAAAAAATATTACACTATCAAGGAATTTTTAGAGGATAAGCCGATGGAACCTATACCTACTGTTTTGTAATACAAAAAATCTATTAATAAGAATAACAATTAGTTTAGGCGTGAAAAGGTAACATACAGACAGACAGACAGACAGACAGAGTTACTTTCACATTTATAATATGGATGGTATTTAAAAGTACTTCAATTTTATTTAAAAGTACTCCCATTTCATTTACCTAATTTTGCCTGTGTTCCACCAAATATACTGAATGTGCACCAAAATATAACCTAACCTAACCTAACCTTTAATATTTGGTGCACGATCAGTATTTTTCGGGGAAGAATAAAATTTTAGAAATGCATACATAGATGTACCTTAAGATTTTTGGTGAACACAAAAATATTATCCTTATAATATTAGTATGGATTTTTTCTAAGATCTTTGATAAAGTTATATATAACAGCCTTTGCAATTACCTTGAAAGTAATAGTCTACTTGCCAAATAACAAATGGGATTTAGGAAAAACAAGTCAATCAACTTAGCGATTTATAATTTTTGCAAGCGAGTTTTGACTAATATGGATAAGAGAAGTCCAACTGTTGCCCTATTTATGGACATGACAAAAGCATTTGACCGCGTTAAAATTGACATACTATTGGATAAAATCTATGCAATCGGCATTAGGGGAAATGTACATAAATTAATAGAATCCTATTTGACTGACAGACTACAACAAACTGAAATATCATATATTTGCCCAAAAACGAAAACTATGACAGTATATAAATCTAACCTGAGAAAAGTCAAATATGGCGTGCCACAAGGTAGTGTGCTGGGGCCATTGCTTTTCCTAGTATAATAATTTCAGAAGTAAGGAGATTAAATAAAGCACAGTGTTACTTTTCTTATTTCTTCGTTGTATTTTCAAAATAAATATACTTGCACTTGTTATTATTAAATAATGTTTAAGTCGCAACGGCTGGAGAAAGAATGAGACACGGTCAGGTCAAAACGGCTGCCACCTAAACTACTCCCGCCATTCCTTTTCCCGCTATTGCTTTACCGCCATTTCATTTTATTTATCAAAAAGCTAACTTCCGGAATCACTCATTTTACCAACACTTTAAATCAATTGATCAACTGATATGAAACTGACACAGATAAAATATAACACTTTTAATCAATTGAGAAACTGAACGTAAGACAAATAAAATACAACACTAGTATATATTAATGACATACCAACTGTAACCGATAATCCCATGACTCTATTTGCTGATGACAGTACCATTCTTTTTGACTCGCATGATAAAAATGACATTCTTAAAAATATAAATTCAAAAAAATACAATTAATTGGTTAGTAAGATAATAATTTAAAAATTAATATTAGTAAAACAAAAGGCATTAATTTTAAACAAAGACCAGCAATAGAGGTTTTAAACATTAATTGTGATGACCACATAATAGAAGTAGTAGAGTCACGTTCACAAGTTTTTAGGATTATACATAGATAACAAAATGACATGGAAGAAACAAATAGAATACATTAGTAATAAATTAAACAGTTATTCTTTCGCTTTACGTAATCTCAGTAAAATGGTTATGTATCTACACTTCGATACGGTGTTATTTTTGGGGCAATTCCACTGATTTGGAAAGTGCGTTCAGGGCGCAAAAAAGATGCGTAAGAGCTATATGTAACTTAACACAAACGGATTCATGTGAGCCTCATTTCAAGCGATTAAAAATATTGACACTGCCCAGCATCTACATACATCTATGAGACAGCACTATTTATCCATTGCAATCTAGAGCAGTTTGAGTATCGCACAAGAGCGCGTCACGCAGATAAACTATGCATTCCACCAGGGAAAACCGCACTCCTTTCTAAAAGCTTGGTTTGCATGGGCCCTAAAATATAAAATAAACTACCCTTAATTATACGCAGTTCAAGTAATGTAAATCTATTTAAAAATAAACTTAAATCCTTACTTATAGATAAGGCTTATTATTCAGTTAAGGAGTACCTCGAAAATAAAATATAACGCAGTCATTGTTAATAATTAATTGATGCTAATCCAAATTTCTAATTGTCGTTGAAATAATTTGTAATCTATACCCAGCATAATTCTTAATTTAATCTAAATAATTTTACTCTTATTGAATTTGACCTTTATTTTAATATCATGGTGACTATTTGTAATGGATTGACTATCAATGTATAATTTATATTTTTAAGGATATGATCTACTATATACATACTAATAGTTTACATATTATTATGACACTATAATAAAATTTGCATGCTAACATAAGCTGAATATGGTGAAACCATAACTGTATAACATCCCCATATTATGCGAATAAACTGATTGATTGATTGATTGTATAATGTTGATAAAACCTAGACGTTAAAAGCGTCCAGAGTAGGTACAACGAATAGAAAAAAAAAAGCCATGGCAGCTAAGAGATGACCAGTCCCAACCTTCCAACTGACGGCGCCCGTTCACGAACATGACGTATTACGTTGAAGTATAGTAGAGCGAAATAATTAGTATTTTTAGAGATTGATGTTATACACGTCAATACATCGGCGGTTTTTCAGTGCACCTAATGTTCATTGACTTAGGCGGTATACTAAACTATGTTGTTTAGACTTACGCTGTATTCCGTAATCAATTTTTGTCTCTCCTGCAAACATATTTTTAACTTGCGCGGTATTGTTACCTAAGCGACGATTTTTTTCTATGGGCCTAATCTCGCAACCACACAAGCCTTTCAGAATTTTGTTTTGAAAAAATAATGATGAAAGTAAGTAAGATGATAAGTGCAAATTAGTTTCTACTACACGGTCTAGTTAATACTGAAATAAATTATTTTATAATATTATTCTGCATTTTATTCTCTAATGTTGTTTGAAAGACAACTTTACAACGATAATGAAGACTCACATGTCTCGAGTAGCAGCTTAAGTTTTAATGTTCATTTTCACTAAAACTAGGCGACTCCTAAATCAATGCCAATAAAAGCGCTAATAAAAGCGCGCTGTTGGGGATTTTCAACGCTCGATTCAACGCCGAAAGTTTAAAACCATCGCGCTTTCATTCAGGCATCCATTTAGGTGTCGCATAGCGTAAGCGAAAACTGTCATAAGTCTTCGGATGTTTACGGTTTTCCCGGAAGACGGTAAAAGTAGTAAGGCAAAACGTTGATCAAGGAGGAGATCCATAGTTCTTGCCAACAAATCCACTTTAGCCACCCAAACCCATTGTCCAATATAATCCTGCAATAGTCCTGCACCAACCGGGGGTTGTCCTTTTGTGCACATGCATAGAGCATACAGAGATATTCGTCGGTTGGTGCTTCATTTAATTAAAAACAACTAACTGACCTCTGCGAGTTGGCTTCGGCCCTTCGTAAGCGTCCCAAAGGTCCGGCACCCCGGGTTCCCCAGGATTCAGAGTTATGTCAATTCAAATACAGAAATACAGTACATACTGCTTTTGCCACCATATTTCGTAATAAATAATAATCATGTCACCGGAAGAAACCCGTAACGTACTAGTCAAAAAGTTTTAAATTACTCTTTCTTTGTGGTCTACATTCAAAAAGTTTTAATGTTGAACATAATGGTCGTTAAGACGGTTATTTTACATAGATAAGTAATCAAATTAATATACCACATAATGTTTATGGCTCTAATTATTGTGAGATATTTCGTTAGGTGCGTTGAAAAGAAGCCATTTATGCGGGGTTTAAAACGTATGAAACTTATGTATCGTGAAACAGTTTGAAATCTAGGACCCAACATCTACAAAGAAGAAAACAGCAAAAAACAAATTTAACTACCAGAAATTTTGACTTTCTCGTTCGATATCTCAACAACGATGAACGATAGGTGAAAAATGTATATGATCTAAATTGGAGAGCGTAAAAAAAGCAATAGAAAAGTATACCATCGCAATTTTCGTATCTCAGCGGAGAGCCGAGTTATTACAAAAAATACAAATTTAACTCTGTTTTCAAGATGGCGGAGAACGCTCATAGGAAATCTTGGTCGACAATTTGAAGTTAAGCTAAGCACTTGCATTTCCAAATATATATAATGAATGACTGAACTATACTCTGCAGTTTTTCTGGGCATAACAGTGCAATATGTACCTGTGACCTCGACATCAATCTATATGCTAAATCCCGAAACAGAACAGTAAAGCTACTGTTTCACGACACTAGTTTCATAATATATACCCCGATTTAAACTGTAGATGCCAAACTTCTGTAGTCCCCCACATAATAACTATAGCAAGCCTAGCGGGAGAAGGCTCAGTTCGGCCGCCTATGCCGCGCTGTCAGGAAAATAAAACCATACATTGACGTTGATACAGCTCAGTTAGTCTATTTTAGTTATTTTCATAGTGTTATGACCTACGGTGTCCTGCTGTGGGGCAAAGCAGCTGATATATTTGTTCTTCAAAAACTAGCTGTCGTAGCAATTTACCCGTTCGATGACAGTTTCTTTGAGAGAATCTTTTAAAGTTATTGGCATTCTCACGGCGGCGGCATCGGCATCACAATCTATCTTCACCAACATCTTATAAATAAGGCAAACTATACACATAATTAAAGACTAATAATAGTGATATCTATTCATAATAATATATTAGTACTATAAATAAGGACCAACTACGTGCTCCCTTTCACCGGCTTCATAAGGTTCATAACTCATTTGTTGGGCTTAGTATACCTTTTATAACAAGCTTCCCTCTTCTTTTATAGATTTGCCTTTTAATGCATTTACCTAAAGCTTAAGTAAAATCTAACCTTTATTCAAAGGCTACATAAACGTTAGGTAATTGTTGGTCGCTGCAAAGTCAACTTTCTCTAGAATTAGCTTACCTACTGGCAAGTTACATGAGTTCATGTAATTGTTTATTTAAATTTACTGTGAAAGTCAATATACATTAATTTTATTTTCATTTATTATTGATATAATCTACTGATTACAATGTTTTACTGATCACTAGTTTCATAATCTAGACCCCGCTTTAAACTCGGTTGCGTGACATCATTTCTCATGGCATTGGAAAAACAATAACAAATTTATAATATTATGGTACGTGTACCTTGTTGAGAAACAACAGTGTAGGTACCAATCAATACCAACCTATGTAGATAATCAGAATAACATTCTCAATTTCTGTATTGTTCGTCTTCATTTTCAATCTAATATTTTGTGCTGGTCCTATAAATTAGGTAAATTCTCTACCATAGACACAGACAGTAGGTTTTTTCTATTCTGGAATAGAATCTTATACTAGACTGGCGAAAACTCTGTGAGTTTGCCTGTTTGGCAGACTAAAACGATTCAATTATTTAGTGACATCTATTTGTATTTCTATGCGTAAATTGCGTATTGCATGTTTGAAAAATGGCGCTTATAGAAACGTGGTGTTTTTTTTTTTTTTTTTTTTTGTTTTTGGCGTTGCACTATTCGTGCTTATTGCCACTGACAGTATTTTATTTGATAACAAAACGTAGGAATCAAGTACTCGCGAAATGATTAAATATAACGGGAAATTTGGAAATGGAAAGGAGATCAGTTGTTATTAAATAAAAATAATAAATTATAATTAACACTAAGGAAATATAATACAACAGATAATAACCATTTAACGTCACCAGGTGACCCAGCAAAAAGGCCCACTCGGTACATATACTAAGAATTACTTATAAGGTTTATAAATTATGTTTAAATAGCTATATCATTATTTACAAGGAAAAGAGCTATGGTTTTATAGATATCTACATTAAAATTAAATAAAATACATGCAATAGAAGTGGGAAAAGGGACTCGGAGGGAGACAAGACTTTGGAAAAGTGAGGAGTGGTCATAAAGTGGGCAAGAAAAAATTAGGTGGTTCAGATCTCCCACTTCAGCGCCACATTCACACGCAGGGTTCTGCACAATGCCAAGCCTGGCAAGATGAGCAGGAGTGCACACATGACCTAATCGCATACGTATGAATATTGTTGTAATCTTTTTGCTTAGTTTGTATTTGCTAAACCAAGGTTTAACAAAAATGGATGGCTGAATATTACGATAAAATTTCCCTTTCACTGATTGCCCGGACCAAAGCTTACCCCAGGATTCCTGTAGATAAACCCTGGGCAGAGCTGCCAGATCTTGGGTGTTATTTTTGTACGGAAAAACGTCTCCACACAATACGGCATCATTAGCTAACTGGTCAGCTCTCTCATTACCTAAAATGCCACAATGCGAGGGTATCCACGCAAAATGCACTGAATACCCCTTAATAGAACACCTATAAAGGAGTTCACGTGTTTCAAATATAATATAAGGATTATGAGAATAGAAAGGGAATCTGGCCAAAGATTGTAAGGCACTCCTTGCATCAGTTAAAATGAGTGAATTCCGTAAGCCCATCATAAGTATATATTCGACAGCTTTGAATAGACCATAACATTCTCCCGTAAATACAGATGATTCGGGCGGGAGTTTTATTTTTTGGACAATATTATATTGGGAGTGGTATACACCTACTCCCACACATGAGTCTCTTCCATGCTTCGAAGCATCTGTAAACAAGAGCTGACAACCCTTCCAGTCTCTATCTATAGTGAAGTTGAAGTTAAGGTTATGACATACGTCATCTCGGTGAATGTTAAGATTGTAATGTATATTTGGTGAAATAATTAATGAACTATAATTACAGTGAAATACAGGAAGAAATTGAGATTGGTGACAGGGAGCTTTAATTAAATTGTATTTTCTAAAGCTATTAACTAAACACGGAGTAGCTTTGTGCCTCCAGTAAGTGGATGAATTTACTTCTTCAGAGAGAATGGAAAGTTTATTTCGCAAAGGATGATACGTAAATTGCAAACACCGAGCCATAAATCTATCAGCTAAAAATTGACGTCGTAAATGAAGTGGAGGGTCTCCACATTCCACCTGAAGACAATTAATAGGACTGCTTTTCATTGCACCTGAAACCACTCTAAGTGCCTTGGACTGAACACTGTCTAGTTTCTTAAGACCAGCAACATTAGCAGGTTCCAGCAAAAAAGTCCCATAGTCCAATACGCTTCTAATCAAGGTGTTGTACAGTAGTTTTAATGAAAAGGGATGTGCTTCCCACCAAACACCAGCAAGACATCTAATTATGTTGATATTTCGTTCACATTTAGCAGCAATATAATCACAGTGTGGTAAACCAGTAAGATGTGTATCCAAAATAAGGCCTAAAAATTTTACCTGGTTTTTAACGGGCATAAGGATATTATTATACCTTACTGTAACTATAGGGGGCTTACGCATTCTAGTAAACAAGACAATGTTGCTTTTATCAATTGACAGGTGTAGACCATTGGTTTCTAGCCAAGTCTTCAATAAACTTAAAGAAGAGGTTAAGGAAGTACAAATATTCTCAACAGAATGACCAGATAAATAAAGAAGTAAATCATCTGCATATTGAAGGACTTGTACTGACTCATTTAGAGAGGATTCCAAATCATAAGTGTAAATATTGTAGAGAATTGGACTAAGTACAGAACCTTGAGGGAGACCTTTCCATACTAAACGGGTAAATGTATACCCTTCAACATGAAGATTTAAAGATCTCTCTGAAAGCATGTTAATTATGAACTTAGACAGCATTGTTGGAACTTGTAATGAATTCAGCTTTTGTTCTAGGATTGATACCAGGACATTATCGTAAGCCGAGCTAATATCCAGGAAAGCAGCAATTACAGAGTTATTAGAAGAGAAGGCTAAGCGAATGTCAGTTGTGAACACACTAAGGCTGTCCATCGTACTTGTACCCTTTCGAAAACCGAACTGTGATGTAGCTAGCAAGTTTTTGCTTTCCAAAAACCATTCCAAACGATTCTTAATGAGATGTTCAACAATTTTAGCAAGAACTGTAGAAAGTGCAATTGGTCGATAAGATGTAACATTAGAAGAAGGTTTGTTTGGTTTCAGAATGGGAATAATTGTTTGAGACTTCCAACTTGATGGAATGTTGCCAGATATCAAAGCTGTATTGATAAGATTTAAATATATTAAAAGAACCGAGTCAGATAAATTAGCTATAAATGAATATGGTATACCATCTTCACCAGGAGCTGAATCCTTAACATGTGAAAGGACTCCCTTCAACTCACTTAGTGTGAACAGGGAATTCAACTCAGAATTAGGAATAGGAACATAGGGATAGTGCATTAAAGATCTCTGTTCTGGGACTGAAGGAGGAGCTAAATGATCCATAAACTCATTGGCTAATTCTAATGGCAGTTTAGAGGCTGCTGTGTCACTAAATGCTGACCTGAATCGCCTAATATTTTGCCATACTAGAGATGCATTAACTTCTGGCGAGATAGATGCACAAAATCTTTGCCAACCTTCAAATTTCTTTTTCCTAAGGAGCTTACGAGTTGTACGAGCAGCTTCTAGGTATATCTCAAAATTGTGACGAGTCATAGTATGACCATAATTTTTTTCTGCTTCTTTTCTTTTTTTAATGGCCTGAGTGCACTCAGCATCCCACCAAGGTGGTGAAGGAATTTTGCCTGTAGCACCATTCTTAATAGGGAAAGTATTATCTGCCACCTCTATTAAAATTCTAGTTATTTGATTAGACAATAACTGAGGATCATGTAGTTGTAAGGAATTAGTTAAACCAAGAATTCTTTCTTCTACACAATTTTTGTATGTATCCCAATCTGCATTTTGAAGTCTATACTTTAATCGTGGTGTTGGATTGCAAGCAGCTGGTTTTTTATGTGGAAAAGAAATTATTAAAGGGTAATGATCACTACCATAAGAAGACGTTAAAGGAGACCAGGATAATGTTGATGCTAATTCAGGTGTGCAGATTGAGAGGTCAGGGGCACTTATTCCCTCATCTGGATTCGTTTGGCGTGTTGGGAGACATGTGTTTAAAATACACAAATTATTAAAGTCTAGAATTTCTAATAACTTTTCCCCATAGTAATTGGAACTAGAACTACCCCAAGACTGATGTTGTGCATTAAAGTCGCCCATTACCAAAAATGGTTTAGGTAAAACTGAAAGAAGATTACTTATTTCAGAAAGAATATTTACAGTGGGGCGAGAAAAATATATACATACTAAACAGATTTTATTTACAATAGCAGCGACAGCAGATATTTCGTCACTGAGACTTGGAAGAGGAAAAGATTGAAAAGACAAGTTATTTTTAATAAGTATGGCGACACCACCATACCCATCGCTTCTGTCTGTTCTTAGACACGCATAGCCAGGAATTCTAAAACAGAACCCTGGTTTAAGCCATGTCTCACAGAGAGCGACTGCAAAAGGATCGTATTTGTTCAATATGTAGGACAGATCAGATTTTTTATTCACAATGCTGCGACAGTTCCACTGGACAATCTTGGGTAGATTTGGATCCATTATGATTAAGGTTAAATAAGTTAGAAAGAGTATCAATTACAGTAGCAACGTTGGACGGTTCAATATTATTATTTTTAGATAAAGTATTAATTAACATGATTATTAAATTTAAAATTTGGCTCTCATTATTATTTGTAGTTTTATTTTGAAATGCAACACCATTCCCTGACACAGAAAGTTCATTACTGATTAATGCTTGATGAGCTGCCCAGTCATAACCCTTAGCTGTTTTTGGGGGATCCCGAGGTTTAAGAAATACGGTTTTTCTTTGAGAGGAGACAATTGGTGTGTTACGTGATTGGGGCGAAGGTTGTGAAGAAAAATAATTTTTAGTGGTATGTGATGGGGCAGATGTTACCACATCTGCATACGATTTTGTGATTGGTGGATGAAGCTGTGACGCTTCAGCATATGACACGCAGCTATGGGCCATATAATGCTTAATTGCTTTTTGTCTCTCAAATTCTGGGCATTTTTTATTGATGGCGTAATGAATGCCACCGCAATGACAGCATTTACTATTACTCTCATCTTCAATACTGCAAGTGTCAGCAGAATGCTTCTCCCCACACTTGAAGCACTGAGGGTTCGACCTGCATTGTACCTTTGTATGGCCAAAACGACAACAGTTAAAACATTGAATTGTTGGGAATGTATACAATTCCACTGGCATGGAATTGTAACAACAAAACACACGTTTTGGTAAAATTTGTCCGTCAAAGGTGAGCACGACTGTTTGCGATGGTTTCCACACAGGGGTCGGTTCGTGCACTTTATAATTGAGGCGCCTTGCTTTGATGACTTTCCCGCATCCAGCGGGGACAGATATATTTTCCATTATTTCCTCCGGAGACCATTCGGTAGGTACGCCTTTAACAATTCCAATGCGACACACATTAATTGATGGAACAAATGCCCTCAAATTTTCTTTGGCCAAACTTGGGTCATTTAAAAAAGAGTTAGCATCTACGTAACGGGAGAAGCTTAGTGATATTCTGTTACGACCAATGCGTTTTAATGAACCGTTAATTATGTTGTTGAACCTGCGTTTTTTAAGAAAGTGTCCTAAAGTTATTGGGTGTAACGTTTGAGCCGAGTTTTGTGTATCAAATTTTTTTTGAATGTGTACAACGTATGGCGACAGGTCTGTGGCTTCATACAATGCTCTAGCAACCTGTGGCGCCTTCTGGGGAAGATCTGACTTTATGAGGTTTTCAGTCTGGGGACCATCCACAGAACGTGGAGTGGCTTCTTGGTGAACTAAAATTGAATGTACCGGTACGTCTGATGCTATTTTTGAACTGAACGTGACTGAGTCATTGTCGCAATGACAATGTGTACCTTTATTTATTTCTGTTGTAGTGTATGAGTGACTATTTCGCCTTCTTTTATTGCAATTTTTGCACACTTTACGTGGAGCTCTAGCCCTTTTCCGCTCCGATCTGGTTAAGGATGAATCGGTATCCATACTGGATTCACAAATTGTTATATTTTGCCCGACCGAGGGGACTGTGCCCCCCGGATCAGGCGGTTCATTGTCCATTGTGGACAAAAAAAGTAAAATACAATAAACTTACCCTAAATATGAAGTACACTATATACAAACAATAAAATTAACTAATCTAATGAGAGTCTACTTATATTTACACAACTTATCTCAAATCTTAAGCGTTTTTAAATTTAAAAAAGAAAACGAAAGAAAAATCACGCCCGCCAAATTCGATGATTCCCGCGCTTTTTTCAAAACGTGGTGTTGTACTTATTTACAGTAGAACTTATTACTAATGTGAGAATAATATTGTAGTCGATTTATATATAAAGAATGAAAACATCACATCATTGTATTTCCAATTTTGTTTAATTTATGTGTCATATTTGAGTAAAATATGTGATAATATAATATTACTCGCCAGTTTTATATAAATAATTTACGTATGATTTCTATCTAAAGCCCTGTTTCATTCATCAAATGTTCCAAAACCGATTCCTCCGTAAAATCACGGGAGCCCCCTGGTTCGTTCGGAACACTAGCCTCCACGTGGAGCTAAAAATCCCCACCATAGCCCAATTTTTGAAACGCGCTTCAAAGCGCTTCCTAGACTCTGCCGCCACTCACCGCAACCCTCTGGTTGTACAGGCCGCCAATTATACTCCACGGCATGCACTGACCGACCCAGACGACCCCATCACTTTCCTCCAGGAGAGTCATAGGTCTACTAGTACAGTTCGCAAAAGAGTACACACTACAAGATCGTCATTCCGACCTCGCCGCTGAGGCCCAACGCGAAATCCTCGACTAATCAGTCCTCCCCGACCCTTGCTTTCAAACGAAGCGCCAGCACGCGCTTTAGCTGAGCAGCATGTAGCTTAAATCCCCCTGATAATAATCAAAACCTTGATTTTATCCAGCCACCGACGGTCCCTTGTTACCCTCCCCCCTCCTCCGACTCTGCCCTAAGCCGAGGTTCGTACCCCGCAGGGAGTGCCCTTAGCGAGCAGACGGAATCTATTTAGCTTTAAGTATGCCCCTGGCTGGAGGCCTTAAAATCCGTTAGGAGCTTAAGGCACCACAGGATAGACCGGTTAAAGAGTCCGAGCCCCTCGTGGTTACACTCTGAGTTGCCATTTAAAAAAAAAAAAAAAAAAAACATCAAATGTTCGTATGATAATTCGTTTTTTAGAATAAATTGTACGTACTTAAGTGACAATTGAAAATAACTGTATTGATTGTGATTTAAATGAATAAATATTAGATTCGATTAACTCTACTAAATTACTATGTTGGTGAAATATACATTACTGACATCCTTATCAAAGCGACATTTTACGGCAATCTGACGTTTGATTTTCTTGGAAATTATTACCGGCAGAGTTTATTTTCGTTAAATAGTAATATTTAATCCTATGAATTCTGTGTAAATTTCCATAAATATGGAAAACGATATATTGGACTCATTGAACGATTTGGGGTAAGAGAAATATATATAATTTTAGGTTATAATGTCCCCTTTTAGACGACCTAAAGAATTATGTTTATTGTTATGGTTATGGCTCTGAATAATAATTTGCAAAGTATTGATTACTTTACGTGTGAATAATATGTTTGGTGTTCTCGGTATTGAAGACTTTATAATTAGCTAAAACGTGGCTGGCTTAGGTCGTCTTAGAGTAATCAATATGCTAGCTTTTTTGAACTTGTTGCGTTGGCGAAGCATTTATCAGACGCTACAATTAACTAAGAACTTTAAAAGATTTTAACCTTATTATTTAATATTTTTGGCTTATTCCACTAATCCCCCCTGAAAAATCCCCCTTAGGAGGAAAAGTGGAATATATAAAAACTAGTCTAGAATTCACCCCTGCTTATTTCACTAATCCCCCAGAGAATCCCCCTCAGTGGGGAAAACTGAACCTTAATGTAAAATCACTTTCAGAGGGGTCTTGGAATAAGTTTTTTTTTTTTTAATTCTAGTTTTCCCTCCTAAGCGGGATTATCAGGGGTGAATTCTAGACTGTTCTAGAGATTCAATTTTTCTCCTAAGGGGGATTTGTGGAATAAGCCATATTTTTGTAGTCAAATATTCTTATTTTGATGCTGTTAAATATTTTGTTAGATAATTATTATTTTTGTCAACAGCCCAAAATATGTTGCACTTAAGAGGGCTCTCACAGGTCCACTAGCACCACAAGAAATGTTATCTCGTGACTGAGATGGAATTATGAAAAACGTCACTAAAATTTTCTAATACCTTTTATAGTTTCATATTGAGACACGAAGCATGAGGAACTTGTGGCTAAGTAATAACAGCCGCACCGGTCGATCCGTCAGGCTAAGCTACGCTTGCCGGGGTTGGTCCATGGATGGGTGACCATCTTTACATACCGAGACTCCTCTGTGCCTCGGAAAGCATGTTAAGCCGTTGGTCCCGGCTGTCATTCGTGGATATTTGACAGTCGTTACCGGTCGTCAGAAGCCCAAAAGTCTGACAGCCAGTCTTACCAAGAGGTATCGTGTTACCCAGTTACTGGGTTGTGGAGGTCAGATAGGCAGTCGCTCCATGTTAAATACTGGTATTCAGCTGCATCCGGTTAGACTGGAAGCCGACCCCAACATAGTTGGGAAAAGGCTAGGCAGACTATTGAGACACGTAGCAACAAAATACGATCTAGATGAATGTGGCCGTTTTTCTTTAGATCATATTTTGTTGCTTCGTGTCTCAATATGAAACTTTATAAAAGGTATTAGAAAATTCTAGATACACTTACCGAGGGAGCTGATTGAGCCGCTTTTCATCATTCTTTCTCAGTCACGAGAAAATATTTTTTTAAAGGAGCGGTTCTAGTGGACCGGTGATAGCCATCTTAAAGTTAGTTCAACCATAGATTTCAAGGAAATATTTAACCTGCTTTATTTTTTGATGTAGCTTTGCATAGGCAATTAGTTGGTACTCGTATAAAAAAAGCCATTATATCTAAGACAGAGAAAACTTTAAAAATAAAATGGAATTATGGTTTACATCATTACCTACTTTAAAAAGTTATGCAATACAATGACAATAGAATAATTAATAGGTACTTAAGGGGGAAGCGCTAAGGTAGCCCATGAAAAATAAATTTTCTTACAATTTTTCCAATTTGCAGTGCATTGTCTAGGTGTATGTTGATTAAAGTATGATTCGCGACTGTAACATACTACATATACATGTATTTACATAATTGTAATCAGTAAATCTAAAATACTCTAATTATTAATCCTAAAAGTGATGATTTCATGAAATAGTAATTATTCAATAGGATTGTATGAACTTAGAGAGTTTTGTATTGATGATTATTCTTTAGATAAATATTTGATGATAAATATTTGACCTGCAAAAACGTAAGAATATTTGAATTTCACGGGCTACCGTCAGGGTAGCTCGTGAAATTCAAATTTTCTTATTTAACTTATTTCTTTCACCTTAAATATGAGTATTACAAGTAAAATTTATTGGTTAAGCCAACCCATAAAGTCAAATTAATAGAAAAAAATAAAAATAAAATATTGTGTAACATAATCTCTTCATGTTAAGAGTCTATACTACCTCAGCGCCACTTCACTCTGTATCTCGCACGCACACTATTGCTACCGGTCACGCGAGCAAGCGAGACAGGGCGGCAGGGAAAAGACTCCAAGGCGCCGATAGTTTAGGTAATTTCGTTTTATGGTGAAAATAATGGTCATTTAAAAAAAGTAAATAACATAAGACCTGCTTTATAGCTCGTAGTTAAGTTAATATGCAAAGTTTCATTATCTAATTTGAAGTATTTTTTTAATACCAGCGGTTAATTGTTCGGTTTGGAGGTAACTTTGGATTTTTTTTCTATCGAGAAAATTTTATGGAATCGTGTTTTCGGCTAACATAGTACTTAACATTAATCCTCAACTTTACCATATATTTATTTCAAAATTAATGCAGCAGTATTTTCGACATAACGGAGGATCATGCTAAGCCATTTGAGGTAGTATAGGCCCTTAAGCATGAGAATGTTATAAAAGCTGTCATCGAAATTATCTTAAAATGATTCCATATTTGAATTTCAAAGTCAAATATGTAATCATCTTAAGATAATTTTACTCATATAACTAACTACTAAAGTACTAGAATAATAACTAAAATCCCATTTGATAAATGATTACACAATCCCATTCAGAACAAAGAGGTTCAAAACTTACCATGAACTAGGTACTTAATAACATTATATTTTTTATAATATGCATCTTGCAGGACAACCTAGGTGGTTGTCGGCTGTATAACCGGGCTTCCCTGAGGGTGCCTCAATAAATGAAAGCCTCCATCCAGGGCATAATAACATTTCTGATACTACATCCTTTTAGATCCTTATTCGCATCTATCCAATGAAATATCTATTCGGCTAAAATAACTTAAAATTGTCTCATTTTTAATTGAAAAACATCCTGCAACATTAAATTTTCCTAACAATAATTTTGCATAATTTCATTTTCTAATGTAGGTAAGTATGTAAGTTTGGAATTTTTCTAAAATTGAAACACAAAACATACAACATAACAGAAGTATTCTAATAAAAACCAACAATTTACAGCTATGATGGGCCCCTCTCCGATGAGGTTGCTTTCTCCAAGGCATTGGACGGCGGAGCCAAGTCGCTGGAGTTTGCCAAACTCATCCATATCCTGGCTGAAGAGATCAAAAGACTGTGCAATCTGGAGGAGACTGTTAATATTATGAATGATGCTGAAGAGTCAAGCTCATTTCTACTCGAGCTCAGTTCCTTCCTGAAGGAGTTGAAGTGTCCGTATAAGAAGTTGGTTACAGGTATAGAGATAACTTATTATTTCCCTGATTTTTTTTTAAGTTATGCATGTGGTTAAATAAATTGTGGGTAACCAACTAAAAGTAATCATCATCATCCACAGCCCGACTTCACCCACTGCACTCTCTTTTCTTGTGCCAATCCCCACGCTCCTTTGCCATTCTCATCCAGGTTCTACCCACGATGGCAACAATGTCGTCCACCCATCTCCGTTGGACGACCAACACTTCGTCTTCCAGGCCTTGGACGCTACTCGGTCACTGCTTTACTCCACCTGTCATCACTTCGCCTTGCCAGGTGTCCTGCCCAACTCCATTTGAGTTCCATAACTCGTTTTCCGATATCGAAAATCTTCGTACTTCTGCGAATCTCGACGTTTGGGACTTGGTCTATAAGACTTATGCCAAGCATGGAACGCGCCATGGCTCTCTGTGCAACTCTCACCCTGTACACAGCCTCCTGCAAAATAAAGTAAAAGTAAACCGTCATACGTCCGAATGAAAAAACGGAACTCTTATAGGATCACTTGTGTCTGTCTGTCTGTCCATCCGTCCATCCGTCCATCCGTCTGTCTTTCACAGCCAATTAGCACCAAATCTACTGGACCGATTAAGTAGACACTTGGTACACATATGAATTTATGTGACCCAAACATGGAAGTGTTCGGAGGGCAAATTAGGAAAAAAAAAAAAAAACCTGAACGGATCGTCATGAAATTGGGCAGAGATATAGCCTGGGATATGGAGGACATAGGCTACTTTTTTACGCGATAACCGACATCCACGCGGGCGGAGCCGCGGTTAAAAGCTAATATCAAATAAAAGGGCTTGCTGTAAGTGCCTCAACATTTAAAAAAGAAAAAAAGAAAGTTATTTAAGAAAATAGATGAAAATTGACCATTCCCCCTTATTTCCGAAACTACTGAGCCTAAAATTTGAAAAAATACAGATAATAGTTCTTGACTTATAGATTACAGGAAAACCTATAAAAGAAGTCTGTGGTGTTAAAATAACATGGTAAATGTCTCAATATTGTGTATACAAACAAACTTACATTTGCTTACATTTGAATGTATGGGAGAACATGTTTTTCAACTACAATTTTAAGTTTGAATAAAAAAACGTGGTAGATAACGTATTCATTGTAAGACACCCTCACCATGCAAGTTCAACTCGCTTTGTTCGACTTTTTAAGAGAAAGATTAATTTGTGAATTATTGTGTTATTGTTTCATGAATAATATTTTTATTGAGGTTTTCAAAAAAATAAATGAATCTTGCTTGAAATAACTTCTCGGCGAATAATAATTTACCGCGTCTTCTAACACAGGCATTATCTGCTTAAAAGGAGGTGCCATTCAACAACTATGGTCAATAAATAAACATTTTTGTATTAATTTGTATAGCTAAAAAAACATTTTTGATAGACCAAATTTTCGAAGCTCGCATTCCCAATTTTCAGGCCACATGTCTTCTCGTCTGCAAACAAAAGGGGATCGTCTGCTCCTGCTAGACTACTTAATATCAGAGCTGATGGCGGCACGGATGGTGAACGTAGACTGTCCCAAAGAGAAGCAGGTTGCCGGCATGGAGATTGTTATGGTATGGCACAAGATCCTACTAGAAATTATTATTATATTATATTATTATTATATTATATTATTATTATTATATTATATTATTATTATATTATATTATATTATATTATTATTATAATTATGTTCCTTGACTTGGCTCATCCTAATTTATAAATTAGGATGAGTCAAGGAACATAATTAGCAAAAGAAATAAAAAAAAACATTGTTTGTCATGTAGTCGTGACCGCACGTCGTGTTGTGCTGGGCACATATTGGTTTGTCATCTATACGTGACTGGCGGTCAAAAGGTTAAGCAAGGGATAATTATAGAATACGCACATGAATCTGAAAAGTAAATTGAAGTTAGTAATTTAAGTGCATTTAATATTGTACAGTCAGTATACACAATTAGCTGACCCCCCCTTGCATAAATGGTTGAGATTTTTTTACTAACAAATCGTACGATATTTTTTTTTTTTTTCTAGTTTTGGGTAGGTTTCGTATAGGTATTTAAATTAAATTAATAATTATAAAATTCTATCGATCCGTATTCAAAAAAATCTCAACCGACAACAATATCAACCATTTATGCAAGGGGGGGTCAGCTAAATGTGTATGTGTACTTCAACAATGGTGCCGATTCCCTTGTTCACAAACTAAACTAAATTTAAGTTCAGTGCATCCTTTTCTTTCTATTTCATTAAGGATAGAAGATAAATTTTAGTTTAATCCTGTCAAATTAATCAGCGCTTGACGTAAATTGACGTAATTTTAGTCGGCAAATTTTTAATCACGTCTAAACTTGTATGGAGTACTGATTAATTTGACAGGACTAAACTAAAATTTATCTTCTGTCCTTTTCTTAATGAAATAGAAAGAAAAAGATGCACTGAACTTAAATTTAGTTTAGTTTGTGAACAAGGCAATCGGCACCAATATCTAATTTGTACGATTTTTTGCTCCAGCAAGAGTCACCTACAGCCAAGGATCTGAAGGAGATCCTAATAGCCTTGAAGTTCAACAAGCCACCTCCGAACATAACGCCAGAGATGCTGTTCTCAAAGTTGGAGGCTAAGCTCAAAGACACCATACAGAAAGAAGGTACAGTTTGAACAAATTTTGGTCTTTGTATACCTGTGGTTTGTGCCAAATTATCCAATGTGAGGTAAAACGTGTCTAGTGCGAGGTTTTATACATTATTCGATCGCAATATCGTTCACTTATTGTATGAAATAGCTTTTTCTAAAATAAAAGTAGCGTAAGTTACTCTTTATCTAAATGTTACGAACTCTACGCGTAGCAAAACAAACTGCCTTGTCTAATGCACGGGAGGCGTAGGTAGGTACAACAAAATACAGAATTGAAATGTGTTACATAGAAAAACAACATCTTGAGGATTTGTTTTTGGTAAATATAATATGTTTTGTAAAAAGTCATAGAACAAAAGTTGTTGTTTATGATGATAGTTAGATTAACCCTTATTGAAATATAATTATATATTTAAAAAAAATATTAATATGTTATTATTATTTTATTTTTATACACCGTGGCATTTTAGTCGTCTTACAAAGACAGCCCACTTCATGTGTCCAATGACTAATAATCATTCACGTAAAAGTTTTTTTTTTTTCTGAACATTTGTTTATTTGATTAATTATGACGCGTGACATAGTTTAAAACACTCTGTTACGAGTGCAATCCGAGCCTTGTGTTACAAGGGCGCCGCGGAACGGAGCGGCGACATCTTTATCAGAGTTCATTCACCCTAACGCAAAAATGTGTTTCTTACTATTGCAACTTAAACTTAATCTAAACCCATTCTGCGGCGCCCTTGTATTCCAAGGCTCTGACTGCTCTCGTAACAGGGTGTTTTAAACTATGTCATGCGTCATAATTAATAATAAAAATTAAAAAAAAAAAAAATGTTCAAATAAAAATATTATTTTTTACATGAATGATTATTAGTCATTGGATACATGAAGTGGGCTGTCTTTGTAAGACGACTAAAATGCCACGGTGTATATTGTACATATCTCGGGACCCTGGGGTCCCGGACCTTTGGAAGGCGTACGAGGGGCCGAAGCCAACTCGCAGAGGCCCGTTAGAAGCTTATTAATTACATAAATGAGGCACCTACTATTATCCCTGTACGCACTATGCAAGTGCACCCAAGGACATCCCCCGGTTGGTGTAGGATTATTGCAGGATATGGAAACAAAGATATTGGACTATGGGTTTGGGTGGTTAAAATGGACTGGTTATCTAAAACTATGGAAGGACTATATGACCCCTGCCTGATCAATGCTTTATTATACACGGATAAAATGGTAGGGGGTGACTTGCACACTAAATAATGGGACCCCAGAAACGGTCGCTAGCACTAAAACAAAAAAAAAAAACAAAAAAATACAGAAAATAGTTCTTTACTTTACTTAAGGCTACAGGAAAACCTATAAGAAGTCTATGGTCTTGAAATAACATGGTAAATCTCTCAATATTTTGCGTACAAACTTACATTTGCAATTGGAATATATGGGAGAAATGGTTTTCTACAATGTTACGTTTTTTCTTGGGATAAATTCATCCCAACTACGGAACCCTTCACTGTGTGTGCTCCGACACGCAAATGCCCGGTTTTTTTTCTCAAATTCACGCCTAAAGCTTCAATGGTATGGTAATTTGTTAAAAATTCTATGGTTACAATCATAACATTTTTACTTATTACTTTTTTCATTTATTATTTATTTATTTAAACTTCTCACAGACAATAAGGTACAAAGGCGGACTTAATGCATGAAATGGCATTCTCTACCAGTCAACCAAGGGTAGTGAAGAGATAAGATGGCAGGTGCTCTATTTAAGAGGAGATAATAATAATAATAAAAATATTAAAAAGATAACAAATAAAATAGATACACAAGATTACTAATATTGAGATTTACTTTTAAAAGAAAAGTTCGTAACCACTACATACATAAGTCAGACTAAATAACTCTCATCGAATCTCGTCATAGTAATTATTATTAGGTGGTATTTGTTAAAATATCTATTAGTTTATTTAATTTGTTTATGTGTATTAGTATCAATAAAAGTATATAAATTCTCGTAATCAAGAAGTTAGTATTTTAGACATTATTTTTGTACCCTATAACTATGTTTTTCTATTTAACCCAAAGGTTGACTGGTAGAGAATGCCTTGTGGCATTAAGTCCGCCTATGTACCACTATTGTACATGAAGTTTAAAAAAATAATAACATTTTTAAATGATTTATATACAAATAAAGATTCAAACATTTAACAAACGTTTTCCACAGGTGACCAACTAGTAGGCAAGCCTCTATACAACAAGGCATTATCAGAGAAGGACTGGAAGCAGTTAGAGAACACATTCACAGATATGTTCGAGGAGTATAGGCTTAGGAGGGAGACGCTTATCACTCGGCTGGAGTGCACTATACAGAGTTTTGAGGTACGTTAGTTGACTTCTGAAAGAATTCGGAATAGGAATACAGGAGTAGGGTTGCCAAGTCTTTAAATCGAAAAGTTGGATAAACCAGCCAGTTTAGCCAGACATTTGGATAAAAAGGCCGGACACCCTAAATTTTTTAGTCTTAGTATAACACGGCAATTTTTTTTTTTCAAGTAACACAAAGCTTTTTTATCATCCATACTAATATTATAAATGTGAAAGTAACTTTGTTGGTCATGTTTTCACGCCTAAACCGCTGAACCGAAAAACAACAATAAAACTGAATAAATCTTCTTTATTATTATTATTAATCATTCAATATTCTTTACTAAATGCATATATGAAAGTATATACATACTTATAAAAAAAAATCATTTTTTTGTTTTTTTGTTTTTATCGAAAAAGCCACGTGGGCGAAGCCACAGGCAGCAGCTAGTTTATTATATAAATTCTTCTAGCTAGCGTAAGGTCCATCCACTCGATTAGTTTTTTAGACCAAAAAACTATAATTCATGAAATGTGCTATACCTATTCTAAAATGATTTTGTTCCCCACAGTGGTCCGACCGCCTTAAATCAAAGAAAGACGCCATCCAATCAACGTACCGTCCAAAACGCGAGAACCTCAAAGTGAAGCCGGACATCAAACTGTCCGACTTCCTAGCGGCCCGGACGTCGCTCCTATTGGTCGAGAAGACTTCTAGTGCGAGTGTACGGAAGAACACACAGACTGATGTCAACAAAGTTATTATTGGACAGGTGAGTTCGAACACAAAGATTCACTCAAGACTCTTCTCCAATCACTCCAACAGTTCCTTCAACAACTCTTACGCCGCGCCGGGCGGGCAAGGGGGACAAGAGAGTGGGCGTGGGGGCAAGAGTGCAGGGGGTATAGTCAGGGGGGAGCGGACCATGGTAGGGAAGATCATGGCAGGTAAGGAGTGAGCATGGTAGGGGAGGAGATCATGGTAGGGGTTGGAGATCACGGCAGGTAAGGAGTAAGCATGGTAGGGGAGGAGGTCATGGTAGGAGAGGAGATCACGGCAGGTAAGGAGTGAGCGTGGTAGGGGAGATCACGGCAGGTAAGGAGTGAGCATGGTAGGGGAGGTGGTCATGGTAGGAGAGGAGATCACGGCAAGTAAGGAGTAGTGAGCATGGTAAGGGAGGAAATCACGGCAGGTAAGAAGTGAGCGTGGTAGGGGAGGTGATCATGGTAGGAGAGGAGATCACGGCAGGTAAGGAGTGAGCATGGTGGAGATCATGGTATATAAATAAATATTTTTTATAAATTCATCCATCTTGGCAGGATATAAAAGAACTGATTGTAAGTCTATTTTTGCTTGCACAGTTCAAGGAACTTACCACTTCACCGCTTAAATATTCGTGCAGTTTGGTTAGCAGCAGTATGTACCCTAAAACTCGATTGAAATCGTACTAAATATTGATTTAAGATCCCTAAATATAGTACAAACCTGTGTATTTGTCTCGACAAAGATCTAAAAAGTTGTAAAACTTAGCAAGCCATGATTGGGTACTAATATTAGTTACTGCTATGTATAATCAGCCTATAATGTTCCAACTGCTGGGACACAGGTCTCCTCTCTGTGAGAGGGAGTGGGCCATAATCCACCACGCGGGCGGTAGCTGGCACATGTCTTCAGTGCCGGTTTTAGCACTACCAGCGCCCTGAGCGAGATTTCTACTGCGCCCCCCTATCTGTCATTCAAACCCATACGAAAAAAACCGGTCAAGGAGCGAGGCGAACTCGCGCACCGAGGTTTCCGTACCAGCCCAGAAAAACTACAACTGTGCTTCACCCAAAACACACATAATATAATAGGTACTACGTACAGATACCCAATCCCATACAAAGAAATGACACCTCCCTAAGGCTGGCTATTTTTTTCCTCGGTTTTGTAACACATGGCAGCATCAGCGACTCACTTATTGCCAGAGACTATAGTTTTACAACGCCATCTTGGAGTCGGCCTAGATAATAGGTGTCATTCTCGTGATTTATGAGTGTAAATAGATAATGGAAGGATCTTAGGGAATTTACTAGTAAGTAGGACTCGCTCAACAGGCGCCCCTTTATATCTGGCGCCCTGGGCGGTCGCCCAAACGCGCCCTACCCTAACGCCGTTACTGCATGTCTTAGAATTTTTGCTTCTAGAACCCTTTTGCCCTTTTCCTCATGATGTTTTCACCGTTTTGAGAGCAGTGGTGACTAAGTAATAACAACCGTATGGGTCGATCGATCAGGTTAAGTTACGCTTGCCGGGGTTGGTCCGTGGATGGGTGACCATCTTTACATACTGAGACCTCTCCGTGCCACGGAAAGTATACGTTAAGCCGTTGGTTCCGGCCGTCATTCGTGTGTCTTTGACAGTCGTTGCGGGTCGTCAGAAGCCCGAAAGCCTGACAACCAGTCTTACCAAGGGGTATCAGGTCAGATAGGCAGTTGCTCCATGTAAATTACTGGTATTCAGCTGCATCTGGCTAAACTGGAAGCCGATCCTAAGTTGTTACTGGTATAATTGTTCAATATTGTTTTATCCGCAGGTCCCGGACCGAGGAGGTCGTCCGAACGAGCAGCAGCCCCCGCCTCCCGAGATGCCCTCCTGGCAACAGAGAACTGCCGTGAGTATCTAACTCTTAGGTCAGCTTGCACCTCAAATCACTAAATGCGTTTAACGCGAAACATTTATTTAAAACGTTGTTAAAGAAGAAAGAAAAAACGTCAATTTGCGGTAAACATGACGCAAAAAGAGAACACAAACAAAAAAAAAACCCACCCAAAAAAATCCACCCTCGCCTGCGGCTCGGGTAGATATATACGTCTCGGGTAAAATGGCTCGTTTATGCCCGAGTTATAAAATCTGCTGTTCGCTTCGATTGCGAGAAAATGAAAGGGGCATAAATTCCAATGTTTTAGTTTAACCGCTTTAAATTTTCACTGTTCAAAAATGTTGCTAAATTGAAGAAGAGAAAAGCAAATTCCCGCCACGAAACTTTTTTAAAGTTTTTATTTTTATTTTCAACATTTTGTGTTATTCGACTTGGGTACTTCATACTGCCAAGTCATAAAAATGTTTCATTGCGTTTTTAAATAATAAAGGCAACTATTTTATCTGATTTTATTTAATTAACGATCACGAACACGGAAGTGATATAAAATTATAAATTAAAGCAAATAAATAAAATAACAATTTTAATCTGCGACGTTTTATTGTATGTGTGGTGGGCCTGATAACTGAGTCTTAGAAAAAAATTAATACTTTATGCACTAGAGCATTAAAAGTGACTTTATGTCGTCTACGCACAACATAAAGATGAACTTTTAGAGCATGAGCATTCATGATGTTGTGGTATTTTTTTTAGCTTAAAATCCAATATCATAGTTTAAAACAGAAGAAAAAATTATTCCTAAAATGGTGCATCTTTTTTAATGAATGTTGCTACAGGGCGGCGGCGGAGGTCGGGGCGGGCGCGGAGGCGGAGGGGGCGGCGGAGGCTTCAACAACTCCAACCACGCCAACAGTTCCTTCAACAACTCTCACTCCGGCGCGTCCGGACAGGACAGGGGGCGCGGGGGAAGGGGGGGACGTGGTGGGAGAGTGCAGGGCGGATATAGTCAGGGGGGAGGGGACCACGGTAGGGGAGGAGATCATGGTAGGGGAGGAGACCATGGCAGAGGAGGAGATCACGGCAGGTAAGGATTGAGCATGCTATTGGAATTATCACTGAGGGAGTGCAGAAACGAATTTTTTTTTTTTTTGTAAATTCATGTATATTAAAGCTTAGATATCATTCACAAAGTTAGTTATTTAACTTTTTGGTAAATGTGTTATGTTTTGTAAAAAGACACAGAACAAAAAAAAAATGTTAGAACGAAAATAATGTTATGCAATGACACATACATGCATTTACAATGTACTTCGTTTTGGTAATCGTCTAGATTACGTTTTTGCCTGGTCCAAAATGGCCATTGGTCCCAATGTTTTCTTTGTATTTACAAAGATTTTGAACTTGAATTATGGCTGGCCTGAACATAGGCACTAGGGCATGCAATATCGGAAGGTTGTCAATTCCGGAACTGAGTTCCAATACTGGAGATCTGATTCCGGAATTCCGGAACTGGTAACTTTTAAAGTTTGTTTCAAATCAAACAAGATTTATAATTTATATCAGTCTTTTAATCATTTTTAGTAACAAATTAAACATCTTTCTCCCTTATTACTCTAATTAAACATTGGCCGTCTATCGGCTTGTGGAAAGTTCCACAGACTAGTTTGGTTGCGTTTAGATAAAATAATAATCAAAATATCAAAAAATTATGAATATCGGAATTCCGATATTACTCCTCTCAATTCCGGAATTGAAATATCAGAAAAATTGTTACGGAATTCCGGAATTCCGGAATCAAAGTTTCGCGCATGTTCTCTCACTCACACTCGCCTCATGTCACCATTTGGATCCTATAAAATGTTATTGCGCAGCCTTCTGCGCATAGTTCGGACCGGCCATAATGCATCGGCTGTACTGGAAGCTCTATACTAGGTCACTTTCGAGGTTAGTTTTAGAATGAAAAATGTTGTAGCACTCTGAATTTCAGTCAATGTTGAAGACAAAAATATAGTACCAAGGTTTACCCGTTTTTTCATGAATTTACAGGCCTCAACAGAACAGAAACTATCAAACTTACGAGGTTCCCCCCGGTGGTTACAACAACCAACAACAAGCGCCTTTCAATCAAGGTCACCAACACGATCAGAACTACAACCAACATGGTCAACAAAACTCGGGATATGGTGGGGGGTACAACCAGGGCGGGTACGATAGTATGGGGAGCTTTAATCAAGGAGGATATCAAGGTAAGTCATTAAAACTTTATGAAAATATATGGTCCAATCTGGTCAATACGATCAGAACTATAACCAACATGGTCAGCATAACCAGGAATATAGTGGTTACAATCAAGGCGGGTTATGCTTTAATCAAGAAGGTTGTATGTCAAGGATAATAATTTATCAATCTAGTCAATACGATCGGTACTACGAATAACTTGGTTAACATAACCAGGTTTTCGGTGGGGGGTATAACCAGGGCGGGTATGATAGTATGAGGAGCTATAATCAATTTCGATATCAAGGTAAGTCATTAAAACTTTATAAAAATACATGGTTCAATCTGGTCAATACAATCAGAACTACTACCAAGATGGTCAGCTTAACCAGGGATATAGTGGTTACAATCAGGGTGGGTGTCATAGTATGGGCAGCTTTAATCAAGGACAATATCAAAATAAGTCATTAAAACTTTATAAAAATACATAGTCCAATCTGGTCAATATAAACTATAACCAACATGTTCAGCATAACCAGGAATATAGTGGTTACAGGAATATATCAAAGGCGGGTATGATTTAATCAAGCAGGTTGTATATCAAGGTTAGTAACTGATCAATCTAGTCAATAAGATCAGTACTACTAATACTTGGTCAACATAACCAGGGTTTCGGTGGGGGGTAAAACCAGGGCGGGTATGATATTATACTAGTATGGGGAGCTTTAATCAAGAAGGATATCGAGGTAGGTCATTAAAACTTTATAAAAATACGGTTCCATCTGGTCAATGCGATCAGAACTACAACCAACATGGTCAGCATAACCAGGATATATTCCTGGTTACAATCAAGGCGGGTATGCTTTAATCAAGAAGGTTGTATGTCAAGGTTAGTAACTGATCAATCTAGTCAATAAGATCAGTATACTAATAACTTGGTCAAGATAACCAGGGTTTCGTTGGAGGGTACAACCCGGGCTGGTATGATAGTATGGGGGGCTTTAATCAAGGAGGCTATCGAGGCAAGTCATTAAAACTTTTTTGAAGTGAAAACTTCTTCAGGCGCGTTGAGCAATTTTTGGGTGAACAAAAATCATGGAACTCGCGTCATTGTTAACGAACGCTTTAGTTATTTAGTTTTCACTTCTATCAGCAGTCCCTAAAGACTGCCTCGCATGTTTTATTTTTATTTTTAATACACGGTTTAATCTGGTCAATACGATCAGAACTACAGCCAATATGGTCAACGTAACCAGCAATACAGTGGTGGCTACAACAAGGGTGGGTATGATACTCTGGGGAATTGGAGAGCATTAATCAAATAATGAATTGTAAAAAAAAAAATTGGAATTTGTTTCTTGAGTCCTACACAATATATATTTAAATAATGGATAAGTTTTTAATTACGTGCATATTCGCTATTAAAATGAAAGACTGGAAAGATACATATTTTTGCATATATTCCAAACTATGCGACTGTAGTCTGTACACCTAGTGTTAAGTGACGTTAGCTAACAAAAATTTTTTAACGTTCACTCTTTTTCACAGGATCCGGTAGCGGCGGCGGCGGTGGTGCCGGTGGTTACAAAAAACCCTTCCAAAACAACCAAGGCTACCAACAGAACCCGGGCTACCAATCCAACCAGGGAGGCTACCAATCTCAGGGCGGCTACCAATCTAGAGGCGGCTACCAAAACGAACACGACGATAGAGACCGACGTGGTCGGGGCGGGTACAGGGGGAGGCGTTGACACCATAAACAACACCTTGTATGTAGCCAGCGATGATCAGAATTAGGACAAACGGCGGTGGTTTTTGCATTGATATTGATTTAGGCCTGCTTGCACCACGAATTTACTACCATAATAGCAAAGCTACGTTATTTGATCTTCTTGGTTCAAATTAAGGCGGTATGATCCGACAGAGACCGCGCTAACTAGTTTTATAAATCCATGGCAAGCATAAAAAAAAACAGTTATAAAATTCCGATAAAAAAAAAAAAAAACTTATTTAACGATCTGGCGGCCATGCAATCACTTTTAATAACGTTGCGCCACACTAGTAATTTTTTCTATACTGTGGGTGCGTTTACAAACATTTAATCTCATACACAAACAGCCAGACCCGGAAGGTACTTGTAGGTCATACAAATATTTGTTCCGTGCGGGAATCGAACCCGGGACACGCAGCGCAGCAGTCAATCGCTAAACCACTGCGCCAATCGTGCCGTATGTTAAATGCTAGTAAAAAAAATGATAATTATATGAATAATAAACGTATGTTATAAATATAATCTATTATTAGTATTTTATTTGTATCTGGTATACAAAAGAATTTTTTTTTGTAGCAAGCTAGCTATTCCTTTCTTTAGAATATATTGTAATATGCGTTCAGTTCAATTAATTGTCTTTATTTTTTATCCTACTAATATTAAATATTAATAAATAAATAAATAAAATATAAATGTGAAAGTTTGTATGTTTGTTACTCAACGCAAAATCGGCTTAAGAGGGTTGTCACCGGTCCACTAACACCACACCTTCAAAAAACATATTATCTCGTGACTGAGAAGGAATTATGAAAAACGGCTCAATCAACTATATCGGTAAGTGTGTCTAGAATTTTCTAATACCTTTTATAAAGTTTCATATTGAGACACGAAGCAACAAAATTCGATCTAAATAAAAACGGCCACATTCCTCTAGATCGTATCTATGGAGAAGATCCGGTAAGAAACTCCTCTTAAAAATTACTCTTTTAAGAATAATTGGCATTTACAATATTTTCAACTGAACAGTGTATTTTCAATATCTACAGTCTGCTAGGACTACAAGGTTCTCACATTCACAAAATAGAAAAGAATCTATACAGGAAAAGAATTTAATCAGTGCGCAAATTTTGACAAATTAAACATTAAACGTGTTTTATTATACACCTATTTCTTATTTTGATATGTACAAAAAAATGAAGTTATCGTTAACGAAAGATGTTTATTTTGAAACTGGTATAATGGATACTCGTCGCGCAACGCACCGGTGGCGGCGGCGCGGTCAGTGAAGCGGAACGCAGTAGTAGGTACCTATCAGCTGTGCGCTCGCGCATTGATATTATTACGAATAGATAGTGTCCATATTTTGCTGATTTCAAGTGGACCAAAAAAATAAAAGTATTGAACAAATAGTGGGAATGTATTCTATTATTGATACTGAACTACCAAAAAAAAATTTGCGCACTGATTAAAAATTTACCCTGTATAAAAAATATAAATGTATACAAATATTCGAAACTGCAATAAAATTTAGATCAACATACAACCCGATGACCTGCAAATGCATTGTGCAAATGCAAAAAAGCGTAAGAAAATTCAATTTCGAACGCTATCTTATTGAATCCCTCTGAAATGTATCCATTTTCATATCTAGAAACTCGTACGTACAGAAAATTTCGTGGGCATCAATGCAAAAATCATCGCTAAATATTAATATTATATATTTAATACTGTTTCTAGCAAAATTACGTTAAATATATATCAAATGGCGAGCGACCTATAGATTGATTAGCAATTATAAACATTGGTGCCGATTCCCTTGTTCACAAACTAAACTAAATTTAAGTTCAGTGCATCTTTTTCTTTCTATTTCATTATGAAAAGGAGAGAAGATAAATTTTAGTTTAGTCCTGTCAAATTAATCAGCGCCTGTCACTACTCCATACAAGTTTAGACGTGATTAAAAACTTGCCGACTAAAATTACGCCAATTTACGTCAAGCGCTGATTAATTTGACAGGACTAAACAAAAGTTTATGTTCTGTCCTTTTTTTTAATGAAATAGAAGGAAAAAGACGCACTGAACTTAAATTTAGTTTAGTTTGTGAACAAGAGAATCGGCACCAATATGGGGTTTATTTATAAATGTTGCTACTTCATCGGCCTTTTGCCAACTGTGTTGGGGTTGGTTTCCAGTCTAACCGAAAGCAGCTGAACACCAGTATTTTACTTGGAGCGACTGCCTATCTGACCTCCACAACTCAGTTACTGGGTAACACGATATCCCTTGGCAAGACTGGTTGTTAGACTTTTCCGCTGTATCCCAGTAGTTCCATTATGTGACTACTGGGATTTTTTTCTCCCAGTAGTTCCATGGAGCTGGCATACAGGGTGTGGTGTGGCGTAAATAGTGGTCCGCCGTTAAGAGGTCGATACACCGTATATTCAGCTATCACATACCAAACAACTCGTTTATTAGCTGTAATTTCTAGAAATGAAATTATTTTTTAATATTTTTTTGATCATAATACTTTAATTCTGTAATTTCTATACATGACTGTATATAAATTACAGCCAAATTAGTAAAGAAAGCGGTAAAATTTTCAAGAAAAAAAATCGGATAACTAATATAAATAGTTCACATTGTGGTATGTGATAGCTGAATATATGGTGTATTGACCTCTTAACGGTGGACCACTATTTACGCCACAGCCAGGGGGCCAAGTCTACTAATGTACAAACGTTGCAATGGTTTCTCAATTGTGAGTTTTTGACAGATTTTCCATACAAACACTGTCAAATAATCACAATGAAGAGACCATTGTAACGTTTGTAAATTAGTAGACTTAGGCCCCTATATGCCAGTTCCATGGCAACTGGGCGAAAAAAAATCCAGTAGTCCCATAATGGAACTACTGGGATACGGCGGACTTTTCGGGCTTCTGAATACCCGTAACAACTTTCAAAGATCTGAAAATGACAGCCGTGACCAACTTCTTAGAGTGCTTTCCGATTTACGGAGCGTATGTTAAGATGGTCACTCATCAGTAATTACTATCGTTAAGGATGTTAATTTATAAAAATCCTCGACGTATTCGACGTGTGAACCTTACTTTAAGCATCGTTTATAAATAAAACCATGAATTAAATATAAAGCAGATAATATTATTAATAATAATAGTAACAGCAGGTTGTAACATTAGAGTGCATTAAAATAAGTAGGTATACTGTGATCAAAATAGGAATAGCCTTGATCCTCGAGATTGTACAGTAGGCTGCACGTCAGTTGTAACTAAACCCAGGGCTGGATTAAGGGCAGGGCAACAGGGGCTCTGGCCCCGGGCCTACACAATTTCAAAAAAAATACATCCTTTGTGACAAATTTTTCTTTTTGCTCGCCTCCAAAGGATCGTAGCTTGATGTTAAATAACCTTCATCAAGAATTCGACCTATCAAATTCAAAAGAATCTTTCAAATCCGACTTGTAGTTCCAGAAATTAGCTCGTTCAAACAAAAAACCTTTTCAGCTTTATTATAATTATTACAAGTATAGATTGAAATATGAAAAAAAAAAAAAAATAAAATCGTCTTTTCCTATAAAAGACATCGTAGTCTCCACTTCTTGGTTGCCCCAGGGCCTCCAGATCTTTAAATCCAGCCCTGACAAAACCAGTATAAGCTGGTATCTTATTCTGTTGAAATTCTGTACTACGCTCGGCCAGCTCAAGGTTGAAGTGTTACCACAAACGTACAGTCGACTGCACCATAAAGAAACACTATTTCGTATAGAGGCTAGAGATGCGAACGCGTTCCAAATCGCGCTATTAATATTATAGTCTACAGAGAAGCGGAACTAGGGCGTATGATACGCCCTAGTACCGGTTCTTGCATAGTTTCTTTCTATGACCGTACTTTTTCAGTCAATGTGCGCTGTTATAATTTTCATTGTGTATCTTTATGCGTTATCGTGGACGGCAAAGAAAAGCATCTTCATATATTTCCATACATTTTACTTCCTGTGTTATTGTGATGCTGTTCTGTGGATGTCCACGATAATATCGTCACGTAAGAAATAAAATAGCACATTAAACAATAAACTAACAACAAACTACATTATTTCCATGTTAAAATCCCTTTGAAAGTTTTGTCTCGATTCACCCCTGCATCCCTATTCACCCCGTTTTACGATACTGGATTTAGTATGTCGGCTTAAACGTAAAAAAATGGCGGAGTCAGTCCTATTCTTATATTGATCGCTTTTAGTATTGTGGTTTGTCCTGTGTGTAACCGGTATCGGTTGGTTTTATTAACGATTGAAGACAAAATTAAAGATTGCAGCTTCGCAGTCAATTTCTTGACTTATTGCAAAGTAACAGGCAATACAGTAAGTAGATGTGGTGGTCAATCATTTATTTAAAAAATTCAAATTTGATATCTGGCAACTTTATAAACGTTTCCTATTGATTTGAGATAGCAATTGATGCAATGAAAAATGTCAAACTATTTATTTTCGAGTAATAATCTCACAAGATTTATTCTTTACCTTTTTAAAGTTGCACTCAGTTTAGATATTATTATGTACATTCTTACAATATCTTCCACTGACTTCCACTCTAGCTCATTCGTGATCTCAAAGGATATTCAATTGGTGTACATTATGCATTCAACTATTTACGCACCCCACTTAAAGAGGTTGAAATGTACTGATCATTATAAAAAACTTTCAAGAAGGGACCAACCCTGAAACCTCGAAAAAAAAAATTGCTTTTCTCTACATTTTGACAAGCTATGCGGACATAAATGTAGGAAACAGGTGATTTTTATTTCGAGCATGTATATGTGTGTCGCTTAACTTCAAACTCGGGTAAATCCAATTTTGAGAATTTTTAAGATTTTGGTACCAAATTAAAGGCCAAAAACAGACTTTTAAAACAATTTTATCAGTTGTATAAAAATCCGCATAGTTCTTGAGAAAAAAACCGTTAAAGTCATAAATTTTTATCTAATTCCGATAGATCCATGAGACAGTTTTATTCAAATGCAGATAAGTCCATGAGAGCCAATCAGCTAACCGCGTTTGTTCAACATGGCGGTCAGTCGTCGTCAACTCTGCGACATTAACACCGTACGCTCCGGTTTTTTATTGTTTCTTTTTAATCATAGACAGTTCCCATGGATAATGCCATTAAAATAGTTACACCGAGCAATGCCCGCAAGCGGCCTAATATAAAAATCCACACTGAGTTTTTTCAAAGATAGATAAATTGCATTCCATTAGATCAAATGAAGGTAAATCCAATCTTAATTTTACATTTTTGAAAGAATGTATGGTTATAATACTAAATTTGCTTTATAGGATCGTTACCTTCAGTATTGTTGACATAATAAATAAAAAACCGCCTTTTAATTCATGGAATTAAGACTGTTATCACTTTTTCTTTAATATCTCCCAAGAGGGTAAAGTGGATTTACCCTAGTTTGAAGTTAAGCGACACATGTGGGAAGCCCATATAAAACATCTCATACATTTAGACGACGTATATGTCGAATTATTATGTTTATCAACCCTAATAAGGAATCTGTGATGTATCTCCAGTTAGGGTGTATAAATGGAATTTATTTTCGATTGGTATTCCGCTTTTTCACCCTAACTGGACTACATTGTCCGGGGGGGAAAAGGACGAAAATTTATCAGTGTTTACCCATTGACCACTTTGGATTACAGTTTCCGTTGGATTCTCAGACATACCGTTTTCGGGTATGCACATGATTTATTGGGGTGGTTAACACTAGATCGTTTTTTGAGGTCGCGAATATCCGGCTTTACATATCTAACAGATTAATAGAACAAATACTAATGATAGTAATAGATAATTGTGTTGATTATATAATAGAACTGAAACATTAATGAATGTAGCAAGTTTTAAGAAATAATTTCGCGAAAAAATAATTACTATTATCTTTTTATGTATCCCTAGCTAAAATATAAAACTTTTTATATCATATCCTTAAACATTAATCTACTACTTGATTATTTTACTTACAATTAGTAAATATTTTAATTTTTCGCGAAGTTATCAGAGAAATAGAATTAAAAGCAAAGAAAATTTGAAAAAAATACCGTTGTGGTACTATAATATACCTCGCTATAAGAATTACTGCTTGAAATCAAGGCTTTGGTAATTAACAAATGTCTCGACTAGATGAAGTTAAATTAAGAAAAGCAAAATCAGATTGAAAACTATAGTAAATCAAATATAATACGCCGATGAATCATGGCCGGTCCGAACTTTGCGCAGAAGGCTGCACAATAAATTTTTTAGGAATAAAATGGTGACATGACGCGGGTATAAGTTAGAAAACATGCGCGAAGTTTGGAGAGCCTATGTTCTATTTTAGAGGGTTTGGTTTCCGCACTAAGTCCTTCAGACGGACCATTGTGCGTGAGCCAAAGCGGCCGTCAGTGGTTATTCCAACCAGCCCACCTCTTTCCAGAAGTTAATAATGTCTCCCAGTCTGTCCAGAACATCGGTGAAGGATCTGGGTGTCCCGAGGGTTTCTGTCCTAATCTGGGTGACGCCTGTGCACTCTAAACTAAAGCACGTGCGTAACGGTTTCCTCCACCGCCATGCAGGCCCTGCATAGAGGGCTGTCCGTTATCCCTATTGTGTGAAAATATTTGTTTAGCGAGCAGTGTCCCGTGATGGTCCCTGTCACCAGGCGCAGACCATTCCTGTCCAGGCGCAATAACCTGGTCAGCCTACCATCTAAGGATGGCATAGCCTCTGGACTGCCTGCAGCCCGGTGTCGAGGTCCACCAGTTTTCCGCTTGTGTGTGGGTGAACTTCTGTAGCCACCTGCGTAGTTGGTTGAAGGGGATGGGTATGATAGGCTCGGGACCACAGACTGACGCGCTGGATGATCTCCTTGCTAGTTCGTCATCTGCGTCGTTACCCAGAGATCCTTTGTATCCCTTTCTCCATTGCAGTGTCACTGTGTTGCGGTTGAGTCGGTACTTAACGGTGTTGCTCGTTCTACCGCATCCTGACATTCAAGTATTAACTTCGAGGTAATATATTTCTTCCCTAAGGAACTGAAGCGCTGTTGGATAGCCTATGTTCAGACCGGTCATGGTTCGTTGGCCGTTTTGTATGTTTTTGCTATTTAAGTTTAATTTACTATGACATGTTGTGTGTGAAAGGACATTTTTTGTAATGGTCATCATGATGTGATGGCCAAAAAAAAGGAACTGTCCTGATTTATCTCAATATTTTTTGTATTATAATACGCTAGCAACAAATTAAATCTGTTATTGTCTATGAGTTTTCCATTTGAATATATTTAGTGTTTTTGTTTGTGTAATGGTGCCGATTCCCTTGTTCACAAACGAAACTAAATTTAAGTTCAGTGCATCTTTTTCTTTCTATTTCATTAAGAAAAGGACAGAAGATAAATTTTAGTTTAGTCCTGTCGAATTAATCAGCGCCTGTCACTACTCCATACAAGTTTAGACGTGATTAAAAACTTGCTGACTAAAATTACATCAATTTACGTCAAGCGATGATTAATTTGACAGGACTAAACTAAAATTTATCTTCTGTCCTTTTAATAATGAAATAGAAAGAAAAAGATGCACTGAACTTAAATTTACTTAAGTTTAGTTTGTGAACAAGGGAATCGGCACCATTGTATGTGTATCTTGTACCAAACTGCGATCATGAATGTCTCTTATGCCCGGGATACATGCGGCCAGTTTTTCAAGCTAGGATCGCAAGCTAGTAATATTCTGACATGGCATATGCCAAAATGAGGATGGTTCTGTATACACGAGGCCAGAGTAGATAGTTTGCTAGCTTAAGCCCCGTATTCATGGTAAACTTTTGTTGCGCAACAGTTGATCAACATTGTTGATGAGCAACGACAAAGTTGCTGGAAACAAAGTTAATAAGTCTTGTCCACATGCCAGTCTGCGTCAAAATGTTGCCCGAGGAAGTAGTGCTGTTGTGTTCTCTCTATATACAATGAATAAAATTTCAATAAAAAAATAGTGGTGGGTGCGAATCTATCTTCTGCAGAGAAAATTTTATGAGTGATGTTTATAAACTGGTTGCAAACACACGTCAACAAATGTTGATAAACGATGTTGTCGCTCGTCGAGCGACAACTTTTCAACATGCCGTGATCAACTTTGCAATACGCAGTGTTGCTACCAACTCAGCATTGTTAGCAACATGTTGATTAAACTTTGTTTATAAATAAATAAATACGGGGCTTTACTGGCACTATAATATTGCTATCCTAGCTTTTAAAACTAGCCTCGTGTATCCCGGTCATTAAATATAAGAGTTTGACGTCTCTAAACAACCCATTTTTTCCTAATTTAAATTTCCCTATTATAATTAATGTTCGCCACGCCCCATTAATATGTTTAATTTTTATACACGAGGCCTTCACGTAAAATATAGCAATATGTATTTAGTATTGACAGTACTAATAAGCAAATAGTAATTTTATTTATTATATTAATACAGTTCATCTGTAGTTATTCCTCTGATTTACAAGTTTTCTTACATCAAATAAATTATATAAATATTTTTTATGGTTTTATTTGAAAATAATGAATGAATAAAACAAACCAAAACCACAATTACTACTTTAATGCTATAAAAAAATATTTACAATCTTTTACAAACATAATTACGTAATATTCTACACATCATAAGTCCTGTCACGCTAATTTCATCTTTATACCTATGTATATAGAATGCATATTACAAGTCTTCAGTGCTCCACTTATAAGCCTCTTCTTCCTGCGCCTTGTGTTTGCTCTGTTGGTCGAAGTATTTCTTCTCATAGCCGTTGGAACGGTCGACTCCGTCCCAGCGGTATCCAGGACGTATGTTGAAGCGGTTTGGCGGGAACTGTCCTTTGTATATTGGTTTTTCTGTGAATATAAGAACAACAATTGAATTATTATATGGATCATCCCAGTTTTTATCCTTATTCTATTGGATATCAGTTTATATTGAGTATCCCAGCTGATTAGTTTTCTCCTCTACCAATCGTTATTTCTCCTGACACTATTTTGTTTATCGCCGCCTTAAGAGTGAAAACCTCGGGAATACAAATTTGGTCATTTTTGTTATACTGCCATGTTTTGTCTCTGCATCACCCTAAGGTTGACTGGTAGAAAATGCCTCAGGCATTAAGTCCGCCTTTGAACAGAATTTTTTACTTGAGCATAAAGTTTCAGTAAACAAATATTTTTTTATCATAATTCATTATAACAGGATCAATGGAGCCAGAAATTGAGGTTTGATGACTAATAGGCAGCAAGCCAGATATATAGCAAAAAGTATCAATATATTTATCATATCTATACTTTTTGGAACTTCTCAATATTTTTTGAAGTGTCGATATATTATATAGATACTTGAAAAAAATATTGATATCGATTTCGATGTAACTGTAAATCGCTGAAATTTTCTAAAAAGTATTTGATATTATGAAATTCTATTGTGTGTGTTTTAATCATATAAATACCAAACTAGGATCAACATTTCTGACGTCAAACAATTGATAAAAATAAGTCTACTTTTTTACGGCTCTGAATTGAAGCGGTTTTAGTCAGTCGCGATAAGGACAATGGTGTTGCTTTTGGAAATATATCGTACTTGATACATTTTCGATACTTGATATTTTATATCGATGTGTCGAAATAATAGATGTCGCCAAAAATATCGATATATAGAACAAAAAATATCGATGTATCGATACGTCGATATTTTTTCTACAAGCTTAACTGATGTTATAGGCACTGATATATGTGTCCATAGGACAGCTCAGTCACTGACTGAGCTGTCTGACTGAAATGATGATGTTTGACTGAACAATTACTGAATTTTCAGTCAAACATTCATCATGCGAAACAGAAATATAAAATGAGAATGCTGGAAAAGTCTAAGATTGCATTCCCCCTTTTTGCAGCTGGAATGACACGGTAGCATTCAATCAAGAATCTGGTATTCGACCTCCTCATTCCAATATTGGGATCATAAAGACTACTAACCTGGCCCCAACTCCCCCCTCTCCCGTTTCCTATCCCTCATATACTTCAACATGGGATCTCCTGCTCGCTCCACCTGTCGCAGGTTATCTTCAAGGTCACGGTCGTCTTTGAATCGAGCTAACGGTTTAGAAGACTCGTGCATGAACTCCTGAACGCGCGCCTCTTGGTCTTCAAGCTGTTTTATACTGAAATTAATTTAATTATCTAAGTTATGGTGCTGATTCTGTTGTGTTGTTTACCTGTTGATTATCTGTGGTAACCGCTCTAAGGCGCCATTTACACGGACGAGAGTATCGACGAGTATTCATGGCACGGCGGCGATACTATCGCCGCGATTCTCTCGCCGGTGGAGATGGCGCCTTACTATTACGAGATAAAACGCTGTCAGTCTTTTGGGCACTTTTCCCACTGACAGCGATGCGGACGATTTTTTTGATGGCCTTCCCCTTTTTTGTGTTCATAATATAAATATTTTAGTGTTAGATTGTATATTATACTTAAACATTTTTTTTTATTACTTAATGATTTATACATTACAATACATTTAATTCTTGTTTTTTTTTTTTTTTAACAATGAATAGTGACTGGATGCATTAATCAAGTTTATCAATTATTTTAAAATAATAATTAAGAATTCTGCATGCCGAAATTAAAGGCGGAATAAGAGATCTTTTTTTGAGCCTTATTTACGCAAAATAAATGCACTTGATTTGATTTGAACCCCTCGGTTTTTGTTAGCGTGCCCTGAAATTCTGAAGTACACAAATACCAGGTCCATAAGGCCTAGCATGCCTTGAAAGACCTAAAGTATTACAGTATTTTTATCTCACGGAGCGACGCGCGTTTAAGTTGTGGTAACCAAGTGTACAAACACGCTGTGAATGTGTGCTTGAAGACGAGTAGCGTCAGCACATGACACACACTTCTGACTTCCCCTATTGTCTCGGACGGTACCGAGAGCTCCTGCGCTTACACCCAGGTACCATTTTTACGTCATTATGTCGTCCGTGTACTGCTCGACGTAAGAGACGTCATGTCTTGACGTCGGGGGGTCCTATCAGATGACGTCAATTTGTCACAGCCTCAAGACATGACGCTAAATCGACGTCACCAGGACGTTCCGTTGAGTACCAGACGTTAAATTGACGTTAGTGTGACGTACATAATCGACGAATAAACTACGGACCCTAAAATTACCTTGCGATGACGTAATTTATTTGCCGCAGACGTCATTTTGCTACCTGGGCACACAACTAAGCGTGTCGCTTCGTGATATTAAATAAATACTGGAACTTTAGATTAGGAAACAGAATAGGGTAAATATCAAAGCCAAAGGATTTTGGTTAAACAAGTTACCACAAACTGTAAAATTTTCTCGTTCGATTCTGAACTTAATCATCAACATTTAAAAAAGTTTAAAATCGTTTGGAGAAATTTGTCAGTTTCGTGTAGCTTGATGTGCTGGCCACTGTACTTAAAACATGATTTCCTTTCATTCCCATTCGATTTTTAGGGAGGTCTTTGTCAATAAAAAATAATACGTCTTGCATCTTCTTGAAATGTTTTATTGTTAAAACGTTTTCTACCAACGATAATTATATGTATTATATTATTTCGTCAGTTTTCCACATTTTATTACTTATCTACTCGATAGTATTAGTTTGTTTGTTTGTTTTTGTTTTCACGATGTCCACTGAAAATCGAATCCTTTGGGCGAAGTTTCGAATTTTGTTAAAAAGCCGAAAATCATAGCAATTTACTTATAAAATCTGAATAAATATATGACAAGCTTATAATTTTGCATTAAAATAATATAAATAAGCGTATGATTGACGTTCCTTGATATTTAGTGTTTATAAATGGGAGTTGATGAAATCTATGGTAGCTGTCGTGATTGTTTCAACAGATGAATTTATAAAGCCTTTCATAAACCCGTTGTTTTCTTTAGAAGATGAAACTCACCCTTTAGTCCATTTCTTATATTTTTCATCTAATTCCTTCTGACGCTCCGCCTTTTCTTTCAACTTCAGCCTGTCTTCCGACGTTTCTCTTTTGCCTGAAAAAGTATAATTAAAATTAAAATTATGACTTCAGAAATGTGGAAGAAAATATTACTTTTGGAAGATTTTTACTCACTTTTCCTCGAAACAACCTGAGCATTTCTCCCGGAAACTTCATCAGTCATCTTATTAAAAACTTCGTCTTCCCTTTTCCTAAAACTCTCATTCTCTTGTCTCAACTGCCTTGCGTCTTGCAAACCGGCCATCTTGCCTTCCAAAGTTTTCGCCATTCTTTTGTTCGACGGCGGTGGACTATTATTTCCTCTCTTACTCCTATCTCTTTCTGAAGTATCCCTGTCTCTTTCCCTCCTAGGAGGAGATTGGTCAGAGTCACTGTTGAACTTTCTTTTATTATTATCTGGAGGTTTTCTGCTCTTTCTCGGTGGGGAGACTGATTTGTCTCTTCTATTTCTTCTGGGAGGGGAGAGATCAGAATCTGAGGAATTTCTTTGTTTACGAGGTTTATCTTGCCTTGAATTGCTTTGAAATCTCTCATGTCTATCTTTGTGACCTTGTCTTTGTGGTGAATACCTCTGTTTTTTCGATGGAGACAAGAATTCCGGCGAGTCATTACGCTTCCTGCTAACCCCTTTAGATGTCCTTGGAGGCGACGCATCTGAACCTTGATTCTTTTTCGATTTTCTTGTAGGTGAATCATGACTTTTCTTCGATTTTCTAGGCGGAGATTGGTCTGAATCATAGTTCTTTTTAGATTTTCTTGGGGGAGATGCATCAGAGTCGTAATTTTTGGATTTACGTGGTGATGATTCTGTTCTAGTGTTTCTGGAAGGCGAAGAATTTCCGGCTTCTATTGTTTTAGGGGAATGTTCTGATATTGAAGGCTGCAAGGTAGCAGGGTCTTCCGGGCCGAAATCTCCCCATCGGCTAGGTTTGCGCACCCTCTCCCTAGGTTTTTCAGGTTTAGGTTCATCCCTTTCATTTCTGTTTTTATCTTTTATTGGAGATCGGTCATCATTCCTTCTTTTTGGGGATTTATCACAATTTTTCCTCTTAGGCGATCTATCACGACTTTTTCTTTTAGGAGACTTATCATCACTTTTTCTTCTTGGAGATTTATCATCATGTTTTCGTTTATCATCACTTTTTCTTTTAGGAGATATGTCATCGCTTCTCTTAGTAGATTTGTCTTGTCTGTCATCCCTTCGTTTAGTAGACTTATCTTGCCTTTCTAGGGGGGTACTGTCATCCCTTCTTTTAGGAGACTTATCATAACTTTTCCTTTTATTTTCACTCCTCTTTTTAGGAGACCTATCATCCCTTCTCTTAGTAGAATTATCATGTCTTTCATTAGATCTGTCATCCCTTCTGTTAGCAGAATTATCATGTCTATCATTAGGAGATCTATCATTATGGTTTCTTTTGGATCTATCATCTCTCCTTTTAGGGGATCTATCATCATGTTTTCTATTAGGAGACCTAACATCCCTTTTTCTGGGAGGACTAACATCACTATCACTGTCGTGATTTTTGGATGATTTGGAAGCTTTTACTTTGTCATCGGTATCCTGTTTTCTGGGTGGAGAGAGATCGGAATCCTTTTTCTCCTCATCTTCTGAGTCACTGTACATTTTGCCAAAGATCAGTTCATTTTCTTTCTCAGACTGTTTAATGTCACTTTTAATTTCTTCAATTTCTAATTTACTGTTGAAGCCATCATCCTGTGAATACAATGTTGGTTATTTTCTACTTCTCTTTTTCTAGTTCTAGTGAACAGCATTTAATTCAGTTTCCTGAAAGGTGAAATCAATATTCTTAAAATAAAGGTAAAGTATATTTTTATTTGACTTGCTTTCACTCATAAAAAGTGACAGTATTGTTTATGATGATGCTGTGAGAAAAGCTATTGAGAACTGTACGCTAATTGCGTCACATACTTTTTTTTTTTTTAATGTTGCCCCACACTAGGAATTTCTCCTGTATCGTGGGTGCGTTTACAAACATTTAAACTCACATACACAAACAGCCAGACCCGGAACAACTACTTGTTGATCATACAAATATTTGTTCCGTGCGGGAATCGAACCCGCGACACGCAGCGCAGCAGTCAATCGCTTAACCACTGCGCCTACCGTGCAATCACAATCTGAATGATTTTGAAGGGTATTGCAAACTATTGCTTCAGATGTTCGAAAAATTTGTTTTTTCAACAATGTAAATAACGCAATGAATGTTGTTGAACTGTCAAAATAAAATCCATTGCTACTGTAAGAGTACAATAAATAATCAAAATTATTATTTAATAACTGAGTTCACCTGGTTACATTTATAATCTGTCTACGTATCGATAAAACGAAGGCAGCCAATAAATTAACTCAGGTCGGAAATGGAATTCGAGATCAAAAATGTAAACAAAGAAATGTCATTGTCAAAGTGACGTTTCAGGGGTAGTCAACCCCTGCGTTCCGAGTTGCGATAATATCGATATTCGCGTGCTAACCCCCATTCCGAATTAGCGTGAGCACGATAACGATGTCCCGTGAAACGTCATAGATGACGTCATGACATTCGCCATCTTGCGATAACGCCGACCATGCCTTTTACTAATATCGCCGTGAGCGCTGTCAAAAATGACGGTTGTGCTGTTTTGTTTTGAGTCGCATCATAGCAATCGTGGCATTTTCAAAATTGTTCTTCTGGCTATAGTTGCTACCTAACCTAAGAAGAAGAAAATTTTGGTGTATACACAGAGAAATACGCTAATATCGTTTTGAAATTGAGTGAGCACCGTGAGCGAGTTCAGAGTTGTTGACAGCCCTCGGCTGTCATAATCGTAATATCTAAATCGGAACGCATGTGAGACGATGTGAGCGCTGTGAGCGATTATAGCCGATTCGGAAGGCGGCCAACATTTCCCTAGTCATTCTAATTATTTTATTTATTTGATATAATTTACATTTCAATTGTTACCGAACATATTTAAAAATTAAACAGTTTTCACCAGATAACATTAGCAGATTCTCTTGTTTAGAAGGAAAAACATTTTATAAATAGAAAATAATAAATGAAAGTCAAAATGTTCAGAGCTTCTGCCTTATTGCCAGTGTAATAAAAATAATTTGCATGATTTTATTTCAGTTATATTTTATTCTCGGATCGTAGCTTACGTCACTTTAATGCTGAAAATATAATTATATTTCACTTTTTTAAGACATGCCTAAAATTTTAACACTTTATTAAAGTACTTTTCGACAAACTACACAATTGTAGTTATTATTTCAAATTGGCAACACCTTTGTTTAAATTTTTAGGTATCGTTTAACAAATCGTCATCGAATTTCAGATGCATCTATTATATAAATTTACTACAACTAACCTGATTAATAATCTTCCATTTAGAGCTAGAACTGAACTGCTCCGCTTTCTTTACTTCCTCGGGTCGATCATCAATGATACCAGCTATCTGTGGGGCATCCTCACCCTGGTCAAATACGTCCAGCTCATCACCGTCCAAGGTACGAAGCTTTGATAGGTCAATATCATCATCTATTATTTTAAATCTGAAATTAAAGTAACATTCAGAGTACATAAAACCTTTTTTTAATTCTTTATTATAAAGAATAGGGTTCTTAATAATTAAGTACATCTAGCCTATAAGACTAATAAGCAATTTTAATCTAACTTACATTTTAGTGTGATAATTATTTTAAAACTAGGAACTTGTGTTGTGTGAAGGGCCTTGTGTAAAGTAAGTACACAAGTCCATTCCATTTCTTAAGAGTCTGATAAAATAATAAACACGTTGCTCATGCGTTATGAATTTATTATATTTGTGTTATTGTCAGTATTATTTCTATTTACACTACTCTGATTCAAAGGAGTTTTGAGAGTAAATAAAACTGACCATGTTGTTGTGTTTGGGAACAAATATGTTTGTCCTTTTTGTGTTATGTGGTGTACAATAGATTTTATGTGTGATCTTATTGATATAATAATTCCTAGAATGACTGCTGAGCAACAATCCCCATGTAGGCAGTATTACAGCCTATTCAGATATAAGTGATATCGCTGTTGCGCTCGGTAGCAATACTGGTTCGCCTTCTGGTTAGTCACTTTGGACCAGTGTTGCTACCGTGAACAACAGCAATATCGCTTAATAATAATAAATCTTTTATTTTGGACCCATTGGTATAGTCCACTTGGTTTGTATTATTTATATTCTGCCATCATAAGAAAGAAGGCCGTAACTGACAATTTTGTCAAAAATGAGTTATTAACATATTCGGAATCAGCAAAGAAAATGCTATCTTAATCTCATTTTTGATAAAATTCAGTATCATGTCAGTTACGGCCTTCTTTCTTATGACTGCAGTATTGTAGCACACACAACTTAGAAAATAGTGTTAGTACTTACATCTACCAGAAAAACAACACAAACTACTAATTACTAAGCCACAGTGGCATGTAGGCGTATTCAATGTCCCAGTATGGGGCTGTCCTACGTATCGGCTATGGTTCTATCTTATATTTGAATGGGCATTTAATGTGTTTTTTCAGTAGTCTAGAGTTGCCTAGAGTCTAGATTTTTGCCTGGTTTGCCTCAAACTCGAACCACATATTTCAATTAAACCATTTACAGGACTTCTAGTATGATTCTTTTCTATACATCTCTGCACATTTTTTAGAGAAGTACTTGCATGATGCTATTTTAACTCCACCATTTAGTGTGTGACGCTAGTTCCAGTCGTTTTCGTACTCTAAAGTAACATTTATTGCATGTAAAACCATAGTTTAAGAGGGAAACGTTGTTTGGAAGTCAAATGGCACCAAATAAAAATCGATTTTGTTAGGTTAAGCTATGCAATGATATTGCTATTTCGTACCAACGATTAGAACTATACTAAACAATGAACTGTTAATGTTTTTCTAAGAAAATCTTTATCGTAAATTATTTTTTACAGACCCAGTGCCTTTGACGGCTTTTTTCTTCTTTTTCTTTTTGTCGCCTGACGGTCCACCGAGATATTTTTGCAAATACGCTTTCTGACTTATACTTGTAGACGTTTTACTCATTTTGATGTTTAATTTTTATAGTAATAATCCATTGAATTATTCTTTACGACGGCAAAACCAACCAAACAGGCAAACACTTCTCTTGACATAAAAGTGAAATTTTTTAATGTACGTAGAATCTTTAGCATTCCCAATGTGTTTCGTTATCTCTTTCTATTACTTTCAGTTGCACGAGATGGGTATATAGCCATAGCCATGCTCATGCTCAAATTGAAACGTTCATTTTCTATTGTTAATTAGAGCACTAGTGAGGTGCTACGTTACTTGGGGAAGTACGGTTTTAGAATCGAATCAGTAGCAAGCACCTAACGATTGGATTCTAAAACCGTACTTCCTTAGTAGGATATTAGATCAAAGAAAACGGTTTGAGTTATTAAGTATGTACGTCTTACGGAATAGTTCATAATTATTTTAATAAGACAATCGTCGTTAGGTTAGGACGTTCGTTATGTGTGCTTTGTTTGGAAAGTTTGGCAGGACTAAATTAAAATTTATCTTCTGTCCTTTTCATAATGAAATAGAAAGAAAAAGATGCACTGAACTTAAATTTAGTTTAGTTTGTGAACAAGGGAATCGGCAGTTCGGCACCAATGTTCGTGAAATGCCACAAAAGTCAATGGAATTTCTCGGCGAAGCCGTCACGGGCACAATAGCCTGGATCTTCGTCGTGGCGACTGTGACTTGACCTTATTTGGAGTGATACCGTGGTGCGTACTCAACAAGTTTCGTACCTTCAGAAACTATGTGCTTCTCAGTTCGATCATATCGGATGTGCTACTCATGTGCATACCTCGACTATCTGACCGACTAAAGGCTTGTACAGACTCGTGCGATATCGCGGCCGCGACAGGCACCGACAAAGAAATTGTGCTACTAGTGTCGCGTCGCGCCCGCGATATCGCGTGAGTCTGTATGAGCCTTAATTTCTGAAGAAGCTGTAGAAAGTAATCCAGCGATTCGTGTTATACCATTAACTCTATTGGTGTACTTCCAAATGTCATACCAGTGTTGGTTAATAGTGTTGTGTTATGTTTTCTCTGTTGATTTTGTGGAAGTATTGTATTATGATATTAGGTAAAAAATACCTTTGGAATAACCTCTTTGCGTGGGGTTTGCCTTTTATAATAGTGCTGTTATATGTTATTGTAGGATCTTCTGATTACTGATGATGATTCGAATGACATTTTTGTATGTCCTATCGCTATGTCACTGTCTAATAAAGGTGTCAAAAAAGCATTCTCTCGGTTGACGGTTAAACAGTTGAATGTTTTGAAACTTTAGGACTTTTTTTTCTTGAATATTAGGCGTTTACTAGCATTTTGCAAATCAATGTGCAAATAAAAAAAAATTAAGCTTCTCACGCGCGGTCCATAAAGTCCACTGGAGTCGATGTTTTAGTAGTTAAACGAAAAGAATCCAATCCACAACCTGTCAAAAATGAGTTAAGTGTACCAAACTGAGTCTAAGGGCTGAAACTGCGTGAAGCGGACGTCCGCGCGGTTCCATACAAAATGCTCCGTCGCGGAGACCCGCGCAGGCGTCCGTTGCGGGGGTACGCGCGGGGCCAGGTAGCGCCAGCTTACTGGCTGTCGTTTATTTTCTGCTAGTCGACGTTTTGCTAAGTTCTCCATCGACACGACTGTACATGCGCACCGTTAAAATTAAACTACGGGTAGTTAATTGCCCACGGAGGCCATCTGTGTGCCCATACGCGTAAACACGCGACGGTTACCCGTCGCGGGCGCCCGCTTCACGCAGTTTCAGCCCTAAATATCGATACTATCGGCGAGTAAAATAGATCCAAGCAAAAAACAAAAGTTTATCATTTTGATCAACCTTAGAACCAGCCCATATGCATGGAAATATAAGTTATATCTTTTAAACTTCAAACATCAATATCTCTAAAAAGACTTTGTGTGGATTGTATCCTTTTCGTTTAACTACGTCCAGTTGTATTTAGTGATCAATGGTTCTAGCGGACCTAAGTGTATGTATCGTTTACACTTAAAGCCATCTGGTAAACGCGTGTAAGGAATAATAACTTAGGTACACACGGCCACAAATCAAGCTATATATTTCCAGTATAAGCTGACCTCTCATTGTACGGAAATCCTATACAACGCGAGATCAGCCTAAACTGGAAATGTATAGCTTGATTTGTGGCCTGGTTAACAAAAAACACAATTTTGCTGCAGCTATGCTCTTTATTAATAAATTGATTCAATGCTTTAACAAAAATAAAAATAAATCTATATCATGTCCGTCTGTGAGTAGCAAGTGGTCGTTTATATCACATTTATTGAAATTCGGGAGTGTTTTATTTCTTTTGATCATCGTCATTCTCACGGAGATAGCGTGATTGTCTCTGTAAAATAAAATAACAATTTAAATATTACGCACGCAACTATAAAGATACAACTTTTCCAGTAGTAAAATATTACGTGTATTTTATAATATGAAACATTATTTTAAATTACACAAATAGGAAAGTGTAAGGAAAATCTATTAAAACCATTAGTAGCTCGATTACGATTTAAAAAAAGTAAAGGATACACTAACATGAAGAGAACAGCTTTGTAAGCTTGAACGGAGAATATAAAATGTAAGTAAGTGTTTTTCAGAAGAGTGTAAATCATACTACCGCAATAGATGGCAGCACCAATTCAGTTAATAATGTTGAATTGTTACTCATTGTGTCTCGTCTTTTTAAAGAATGTCTCAATTGCTCAAATTTAGTGCAAAATTAAACTTAAGCTTGCATTTGCATTTACGACTCTAGCAGGGTGATTGAATGTGACGTGGTGTATCAAGTGTTTGTAAACAGTACATAAGCCTTCAGTCGTGAGCGTGTAGGTTTTATTCAACCGTTTAGCTGTAATGCATCAAACAGTACAACGCAATAATAGCTGCGTTACATGAATTCCTTATAAAACGTAATACGACCTTTGCAAAGATACCATGAGCAGCAGGGTTTGACAAGCTTTTTCGTACCACGCCGCAAATCTAGCTACGTTTAGCCACGCTGTGGCAAAGTTTATAATATTTGTTTGGTAGAAAGGACGTTTTATATATCCTCGAATTCATTGGTTTTGCATAGTCTTTAAATAATGTTAAGTATTAATTTTAACTTACGTTGTTTGGTGGGTTGGGTCTCCATGCCGCCGATCGGTCACTCTAAATAAGGAGAAAGTTACACTTTAATCTATACGTTCCTTTTAAATAAAATTAGCTACTAAAATAAAAATAAAAATAAGCTAAAATTAAGGTACAGACGCCAGCAAGTCAAGCTACTACAATCTGTCAAATTTCTTTAATAGATTTTCAACTTTATCACTATGTATAAGGTTCAAGGTTGATTGCGAAAATTTGACAGTTTCGGGTAGCTTGACCTGCTGGCGTCTGTACATAACTTACTACATACGGCATCCAGCACATCTAGTTATCACAAACTGTCTAATTTTCTCGTTCGATTTTGAACTTAATCATCAACATTTTAAAGTTTGAAATTGTTTGGAGAAATTTGACAGTTTCATGTAGCTTAATGTGCTGGCCACTGCACATGTAAATATTAGAACCGTTATCCACAAGCTCCTGTGCAAAAGTAATTAAATTAGGGACTTTTCGATGTTCATTGCTCCATTCATGTACGAGACGTCTTTCATTAAATTAATACTCTATCAATGAAGATATCAAAAACACGCTGAGATTGATCACTAGATCAGTTTAATTTCAGTTTGAACTAAATATGAAGAGAATTTATACATTGTAATACATTTTACTTATGTTGTAGTCGTGGATTGGTTTACTGCCCAACAATCCCAGCTAGCTAAAATGATACCGTTAAATTGCATATACTTTACCAAACGAAGAAGCTTTGCAGCATATTAGCCGGGACATCATAAGCCTTGTAGAATTAAAATAGAAAGCGAAGATACAACAGAGTGAGAAAACAATACACTAAGACAAAAACAGTCACTGTAATACAGGACTGTCCTCCGACTTCTTTAATTAACAACGATGAAATGGAATAGTTCCCAGGTTTACCCCAAACGAGTCAAATTTGTTTTCTTACAAAAAAAAAAAAAAAAAAGAGAAAAGAGTCAAAAGACCGCATTTGAAGTTTGTAAACGAGCTATGGAATGGAACGAAGGATAAACATAGTGGATCCAGAAATGGCTGGAAACGGCAACACGGCTGGCCCAGCGACCCAATTTAAAGAAAGAAATCTTCTCTCTTTTAATCGTCTCAACTTGGTCTTTTAATAAAATATGGCTGTTGGTCTGCAAGTTTTTCGCCATTTTAAACGATAATTATTATTGATTCACGTTACCTCGCTGTATCTCTGCAGTGATTTCAGATATGGTGCGATCTAAATACAGACAAAAGATATTTAATACACAAATAAATACGGTTTACGGATCATTTGGTCTAGATTGATGATCAATATTTCCATAATTTGTGATTTTTTTATTAGGATTTTGAAAGTGATCTTCACTGTGTTGGTGCTAATTATTTTCGTAGTTTGAGATAATATTCTTCGTACTTTGGCTAGAGCGATCGCTATTGTAGTAGAAAGGCAGTCCTATTGGATAGTTTTGTGGAGGCCTCAGAGGATTTCTATTACTTACATATTTGAAGTTAAGATCCTGGAATAATATTATTATTTTAAGATTTGTTGGTATCCTAATTATATTAATAGATACAAAATCATAATATTACATAAATATCACAATGATGGTAGGTGCATACTAGATTACCATTCCTATCGAGTTATTGCTTTTAAGATTAAAGTTTTTGTTTAGGTACTCACGCCCAATTCGTGGACTCCTGAAGTTCGCTAAAAATTTACAAGAATGATGGTGTTAAAAATGTATTAGTTATTTCAAAATAATGAAAGTTTCGAATATAAATAAAATAATTACGTACGCTTAAACCATTGTAATTTGGGCGATTCTAGAAACAAAACAGATAAAACGCGTTTTTAAACAAATACTTATGTCAAGTAATTAAATATTTAAATATTATGTGTGCAGGTATTTGAAAAGCGTTTTATTAAAATGCGATGCTTACGTAAGAAACTTTAAGAGTCTGCGAAAATTAAATAGATTAAAACGATAGAAAGATGTATCTGGTGGTATTATGTGAAACAATAACGAAAAAAAAAAAAAACTTATTATGCAAATCTAGACGCGATAGAAAATACTATTGTCTACCACAGTTTCAGATAGGGACAGTCTTCATGCAATGACTTACAGAATTGCCGAATCTTTAAAATTGAGTAGCTGGAAAATGATGTAAGTCAAAATTGTACTTACGCCTTGACCTCCGTATCTCTAAAGTGAACAAAAACGAAGGGTTATACATACATTTTAAGTTATAAATTCACTTATTGTAAAGAAAAATATATTTCATTTATAATTATAAAAATGCAACACAAATTGACAGTTTCATGAAGCGCAAGTTAGTGCAGTTTTACAAAGAACGTGCTAAGATTTACTGAGGAAAATCCAGCGGTAATTTATTATAACATACCATTACTACAAGCTTAGGAAGGATCTTCGAAAAATAACAGAAAGAGTGATTTTTTTTGCGCTCCACACAAGCATAGACTATAAACTTCGTAATGGCGGGACCAACTCTTGTAATTTGATAGATTCTACCACGTAAAAGAACCCATTTAGTACTGTTTTGAACCTGTCCTGAAAATTTTATTTTTTCACGATAACACTGAACACGAAGTTTATAAACTATTCGGTACAACGTACAACTACTATTTGTCATCATGCGAAAGGATATAAAAATTGTAAAGATCTATGCATTTATGAATAGTTGAATATAGAGTTAGAAAATAAGACATACGTAGTTAAATTATATAATTACTAACTGATGAAAGTTCGTCCACATTCTGGGCGAGGATGTCCAACTGTGAACTCTGTAATGCAAAAGTCTATTTTCTATTTTAAAAACAGCGGTTTTTTACTTAAGTTACGGTTTTTTGAACGCACTAGTGTTTATTGGATGAATTGGTGGCTACACAATGGCCCACGTTGGCACATTTTCAATACATATTGATAGATAGAATTGTGAATTTATCGACGTCTCGGATACTGAAATGGATGTTGAAATGTGGTTATTATGAGCCATAATGGGCCAGAGATAAAAGTGTGCTCAGTATATCTTTAAAGTAGCATTTATGCTAAACTTTTAAATTACATTTATCGAAGTTCTTTAATTAACCGCGTGTCAAGATATACTGGGCAATCTGTGTAAGTAAATATTATATTTTTATTCATTATTTCCTTAAGGGAATAGAGAATGAAGGAACTTGATAATATCTTACCCTCAATGCATTTTCAGCATTATCTTCATCATGATCCTCGCGATCGTTATTTCTCTGAAAATTACATTATTATAAATTAAACAAGTGGCTTTAGAAAAATACCTACATGCAACGGTATAAGGATCTTTTGGCGCGTGGCGAAAATTGGTACTAAGCCGCCATCTTGTTTTGTCATTACAATTTGTAGTGACAATTTCACAAATGTTAATAAACAACCCTGTCAATGTCATTCATACGTCAAAAGAACCTTGTAGCACTTTTTACGAGTTTTAAAACAGGGGGCCAAGTCTACTAATGTACAAACGTTGCAATGGTCTCTTCATTGTGAGTTTTAGACAGATTTGCCATACAAACACTGTCAAATACTCACAATGGCGAGACCATTGCAACGTTTGTAAATTAGAAGACTTAGGCCCCTGGTCAAGTGCGAGTCGGATTCGCACACGAAGGGTTCCGTACCACCTTACAATATTTAGCAAAAAAACGTAGAAACAAACACGTTTCTTTTATGGAGATCCCCTTTAATTTTGACTTTATTTTGTTTTATTATTTTTTGTTATACAAGTCCCTGCGGAACCCTAAAAAGTAACGATCTTTGTAACTTACGTTGTTGTAACTCCTGTTGCGCCTGTCATCCTGCGAATATTTAAGTAATTTATTGATTATTTGCATGAAACAGTTTTGATGATAAACACGAAGTAATTTAGAAAGTTGGATTAAAAGCAGACAAGTTTAGTAAAAAAATTAGGAACTTAAATAAACTAAGGTATAGTTCGCGTCACGTAAAAAGACCGCTGTCGAGCGAACAACAAACTGTAGCGTTGTATAGATCATGTCTTGGTGTCACGTAATAAAAGCGCTAGCTAACCGCACAACCATACCATTTCTAAGTGACGCGAACTAAACGTTACAGTTGTGCGGTTGGCAAGCGGCTTTTTTTTTTCGAGCTATGGCATCTTGGATTTGACCTTAAGAGGTCATGACTCCTTAACCGGAGTTTCCTGTGGCCGCCTTAAATGAACTTAAAGCCTAGCCAGGGCACCCCTGTGGGGTATGAACCTCGTCTTAAGGCAGTGTCGGGGGGAGGACAGCAAGGTGGGACAGGCTGGGTCAAAATTGGGTTTATTATTGCTCGGGGAGTTTAAAGCTACAGGCTCAGCTGCGGAGCGGGTTGGCGCTTTGTCGAGCAAGGTTCGGGGGGGACTGTGAAGTGTCAAGTCGGGGTCGTCGCGAGGGACCTAGGCGGCGAGGTCGGAATGACGGTCGTGTTTTGTGTTTAACTGTACTGGTGGCCCTACTACTCTCCTGGAGGAGGGTTATGGGGTCATCTGGGTCGGTTAGAACATGCCGTGGAGGGCGGAGCTTACTCATGCGAGAGGGGGTACACTTGGCGGCCTGGACAACCAGAATGATGCAGTGAGTGGCTGCGGAGTTGGAGAAACGCTTTGAATTGCGTTTCATGAATTGTCGGATAGTGGGTATTTTGATAGTGGGTATTTTCTAGGTGCAGGATGTCGTTCCGAACGAACCAGGGGGCTACCGTGATCTTTCGGCGAAAACGATTTTGGAGGGTCTGCTGGGGTTTTGCGTTTGCAAGGACTGGACAGGTATAGGTCATGGTTAGACCAGTGGTCTTTTTACGTGTCGCGAATTATTTATAGTAACCGTCAAACTTTATGAGGCTTCTGAAGTGCGCTATTCGCTGCGCAGTACCGCACCCCTCACCCCACCCCTCACCGCTGTCACGAGAATTCGTTACTGCGCAGCGACTCGCCTCATGTTCCAAGCCGCCATAAAGTTTGCATTGGGCTGTACAACCGCAGAATATGAATATTCATTAATACCACCAGATGTTGGCCTAATGATGTTGTACCTAAGCAAAAAAGTTAAAAAAAAAAAAAAAAAAGAAATGGAGCTTAATTCATTAATATTTGTTTGAAATAATAAATAATTTAATTCCAATTTCCACGACAAATTAATAAAGCAAACAAGTAGTAAAAAATAAAAGTTGAGCATAATTCATTAATATTTGTTTGAACACACTATATAATTTAATTCCAATTTCCACAACAAATTAATAACTTTTTGACCATAAAAGTCCAGATCGTCGAAAAGGTAGCCATTGATCATTTCAGGAAGACAATAGTCAAAACTGCAGAACAGCTCAAAACCGGAACAAAAGGTTCAAAAGTCAGTCATCGTCTAGAAAATTATTGTAGCAAATACATTAAGTGCATTGTTTTTAATCATTTATAGCTACTAGAAGTAATAAACATGAAATACTACTATGAATGATACAGTCTAGACGCACTATTCTGAACTAAAGTATATATAAAAGTTTTCAAAAACTGTCCTTGCAGTTATTAGGTACTATCAATACTTTTCCAACATAAAAAGTGCCTATTTAATTTCTCTAGCAGTTTTGGTCTTTGACACTTCAATGGACCGTATCTTTTGTTTGTTCAGATTAGCGTGTGAAACATTGAAGCATTCTAAACTACAAATCAGACTTACATCTCGTCTGTCATCGTCCTGGCGGTCATCATTGTTTTCTGAACTACGTTCCCTTCTATTGTCATTCCTTCTGTCCAGATCTTGCCTCGCTCTCTTAGCCTGTTTAAGTTGTCTCGATTGTCTCTGTCGCCTAGCTTGTTGGTCCTTCCGAGATCTGTTGTTGCTGTCTCTTTGGTCGTCGTCGTTTCTGTCGTTATCATTCCTGTCGTCATCAGCCCGGTCGTCATCAGCCCGGTCATCATCATTTCTGTCATCATCATTTCTGTCATCATCATTTCTGTTATCATCATTTCGATCATCGTCATTTCTGTTATCATCTTCTCGGTCATCATTTCGTCTATCATTTGATCGATCCCGTCGATCTCGTCTGTTATTGTCGTATCTGTTTGAGTTGCTTCTATCACTGTCTGTTCTATCGTTGTCCCATCTGTCATTGCGGTCGTTATCATTTCGATCATTATTGTATCTGTTGCGTAAGTTGCTCCTATCTCTATCCCTTCGGTCGTCATCAAACCTGTCATCATCGTTCCGATCGTTATCATAGTTGTTTCGTGAGTTGCTTCTATCATCATCCCATCGCTCGTTATCGTATCTGTTCCGGTTATCGCGCTTAATTCTTCTATCACTATTATGTCTGCTACGTGCACTACTCCTATTTCTGTATCGCCGATTGTTAGGTGAGCCTCTTGTGTTGTCGTCCCATCTGTTATCATCATTTCTGTCGTTATCAGGTCCGCTTCGGGCTCCACCTCTGCTACACTTTCCGCAACTGGCACGCATACTTGATTGATAACGGTTATCTTTTATATTGCTGTCAGATCGACTTTGCTGTGATTTGGATGATCGATCGTAGTCCCTACGGTCGCGATCGTTCTGTTTGTCTCTCCTGTCACGACGGTCCCTTCTGTCGGCGTCATTGTCATCGTTACGCTCACGTCTCTGCGGAGTGAAATAGTCGAGTTAATTAATGTTTTATTTAAGATATATTAATAATTGTATTGTTTCTATTATAAAGTCTTTTATGTTTTTTAAGAGATTGATATTCCATCTTTTAGGTTGCATTTGATTAAATTATGGTCATTGGCACTATCTTATATCATAGGATGCCATTCGTTTTAATGTATGTACCTACAACTTTTTTTTTTGTGGGAAATTATCAAATAACTTCTCCCGCTGTGGGCGGAGCGGGAGGGCGTGTCAGACTTTTACTGACTAAAAACCCACCCGTGTTCCTTCAGTTGCCTGTGTGCCAGGGCCGCGGTATCCCTTTCTGACAAACCCGCAATGCTGGCAGGAATGTATCTACTACTTACGATTTAAAATTCCGGTTTCTATATTCTGTTTTTATGTTGATAGCTGGAGAATATTAAAAATCTGAAGATAAATGAAGATTTTCGATACAACGACAGCTTACCGTCGTGAAGTTGTATTTCAATAACAATTCAACAAGAACATATAGAGTAGAGCCATCTCATTATAAAACGAATTCCAACTTTACTCCAAGCCCAAACCTTCGAGCCAGTTATTGTATTTTCAAGCATAAACCGATAAATTTAAAGTTCCTAATACAAAATTGACAACTTCAAAGTCAGTTTTTCATGAACCTTCAGTCGTCGGAATAAAGTTCTAAATACAGCTGGCTTGAGAGTATATGTTTTGGGGTAAAGTAAAGAACTCGTTTCGTATAAGATGGTAAAAGTATAGGAGGCAAAATACTCAGATTACCTCTATTCTGGTCCGGCACAGGCTCGGTTCTTTGCCGGGTACATCGCGGGCTGGTAGCTTGAGAGCAAAACCGAATATCACACTTAGACTCTCATAGACTTAGTAATATGGTTTAGTTAGTTAGTTAAAAATGTCTCAGTAGCAGCTTTGGAGTCCGGAATTTGGCGGTGTGATATACCCGTGCCTCGGAAAATACGTTAAGCCCTTGGTCCTGCGTCTGAACCCTCTCCGGTCGTGTCAGAATGCCATTCTAATGGACTATGAGAGTGAGGGAAGAGAGAGTGCTCCTGTACCTGCACTACAATATCTCCCGCGTCAATGGCTAGTCTCCGCTGAGATTGGCCGCCATGACCGAAACCTGGTCAGGAAGACTATTAATATAGTTATGTCTATCAGTAACATCTAAAGGGGCGGCATTCAAAATCCGATGACGGATTCATTGTTAACAAATATCGTTCTAAAGAATAAGATTAAGGGACAAATGTGGCATTTACTGTTTCCATGGCAGATTGTTTGTATGAAAATTTATAGCACAGCATAGTATGGCATTCTCAAATTTTTGAGAGAGTATTTGTATTTTGTATATCTTATATAGTCTGTTTTTTGGTTTTATAAATAGCTTTATGCTTACTCTGTTTGGTTTTTCTTACAGTCCATACTGCTGCGCATAAGTCCCCTACAGCTTTCCACGATTATTTCAGTGTTGCATTTTCTAGAATCAAGTTATCGCTGGTGCCCGCATTTCTTATATCTGCCATATCGAAACCCGATTGACCGTTAACTACTCTTTCAGTACCCTAATCAATTTTCATCCAGACAAACTCTTTCCAAGACTTTCTTTCATAGTGCGGATAGAGGTATTCTAATCTCTTAAAGTAATATTATCAAAATTGGAGATATACCTTCTGTTCTAAAAAATATATTTCTATACAAATCAACTCTCTTCAAAGCGTTAGTAAGTTTTGGATCATATCGATTCAGCTACGTGTACCTACATATCAAAAACTATCTTTGTTTGACCAATAACGTGTTCAGGTGTGTCAATGGAATCAATAGTATTATAAGTATATTATACCAAATCGTCATCGTCGTCGTCATTGCTATCGCCGTCTCTATCGCGGGGGTCCTGTGAAATAGAAATGGTTATAGTTTTTTAATCATCATTATCATTTCTGTTAGGGATTTTTATGAGAAGAAGTTAGGTAAATATAATTTACAAATACAGGGTGGATTTTTGAGATGGGGCAGTAATGGCAGATACGCACAGTTTCGCATTCTAACTCGCCCTTGGTTCGCGCGCTCGCAATGCTGAATGCCCTACTGACATCGAACCAGGAGTGTGATTTGTTTGCCACGAGATGGATAGACGTATGTCGAGCATGTTTGAGAATCTGTGAGATGATGGATGAAAGATGAGTTTTTATTTTTTTGCCATTGTTATTTGCTTGTTAGTTGTTAGTAATTTTTGTGTATTTTTCTTATTGTTGTTCCTTCCTAATTGTAACTAAGTCTGTTTTTATGTAAATTTAACTGTGCAATAACTTGGACCTGAGTCTGTAATGTTTTACATGTTTTACCAAATAAATAAATTAATTAATTAAAAATGTAATGTTGTAGCTACAGGAAAACGGTCTTGGGAGACTATCCTTATTTTTTTGAGGAATTTTGATCCCCATCCACAGATTTTGGAAAAAATATAAATAAAATACAGTCAGCAAGAAAATGGGCCATTTTCACAAAAAAAAAAAAAAATGTTTGATGCCAATCGATCCTGTTTCTTATAAAGATCAAAAAACTCTATCGGACCAACTGAGGTTTGAGTACTATAAAAGTCAGAAATCGCAAAAAAACTCTTCCCATACATTTTGTAGGAAATGAGACCCAATTTACTTTTAACTATGATATACCGCTACAGTAGCTAACTGGCTGAAAATTAACAAAAATAAAATAAACTTCGGATTTCGAACAAAAACGCGTTATAATTACTTATTGTTTGCTTATGATTTCGGTAATTCTGAAAAAAATGTCCTTCAATAGTTTAAAACGTTTAGACTGTTATGGGGAAAGTTTTTTGCGATTTATGGCTTTTGTAGTGGCCAGTCTATCCATCATAAAAAAGTAAGTTGGAGTTGCATATCCTACGAAATGTACAGGAAAAGTTTTTTTGCGATTTCTGAATCTTCTAGTACTCAAACCTTAGTTGGTCCGATATAATTTTTTGATCCTTAAAAGAAGCAGGATCGATTGGCATCAAAAAAAGTTTTTGTGAAAAAGGCCTTTTTCTTGCTGCCTGTATGTTTTTTTTTTTTTTTTCAAAATGTGGGAATGGTTATCAAAATTTCTCAAAAAAAAAAATTGACAGGCTCCTGAAACCATTTTTCTGTAACTTCAACGGATAACGTACCTAACCTTAGTGCCCTGTCTCAAAAATCCACCCTGTATACAAGCTGTGCGCACGATGGGATTTTTCATCAGCAAAATCGACGAACTTCCATACAAAGTTTCATCCCCTATTTAACCCCTTTAGGGGTTGAATTTTCAAAAATCCTCCTTTAGTGTTCACTTTCGTTGTATAAGGAAGTCTTGGGCAAAACATGCTTGTAGACCCTGAGGTTTAGGCTGGGCGTTGTCTGCCAGCGAATGAATGAATTTAAGATTGTTCTTTAGTAGATTGAAATGATTTCATTGTTCTTGATGTTATTTGTCTTCCTTACAACTTCTAGAGTGTTCCTTATGACTTAGAACCTTTATAAAGGACTACTAAAACAAAGCCGGATACCAAGTGTAAAAAAAATAAACAAATAATCAAAACTTACATCATCGTCTTCTCGATCTTCAACCAGCTAATGAAAGAAAATCAACAGTTACTTTAGTGGTATATAGTAAAGTAGGTTAAAATGGTCATGAAGAAATAAAAATAGTAAATGCTAGAGGTACACACATAGACAGTTTATCTTATTGATACTTTTGTCTATTTGATATATTGGGTGCATTTATTCAAACACGAAATATTTTAAGAGATACACATATCCTAGGTGGTAAAGTAGCCATGGAAACGATTTTTTTTTAAATCTGAATATTTTATTTAATTAATAAAAAAAATAAAAATTACTTGATAATGATGAATAATTATCAAAAGGCACCGTTCTCGTCACCGCGTCCGGGAGGGTTATTCGAAGAATAAAAAAAAGTTAGTAAAGGGTTTTTTGCAAAATGTCTCAAGCAATTTTAAAATTATAATAATTATGTAAAAAAAAAAAAAAAACTTTTTCGCTGCTTTGGTTTTATTACCACGATGTTTCTCTTAAAATATTTCGTGTATGAATAGATACACGAAATAGCCTTAGCCTTATACCTTATAGAAGATAGGCTGAAGAAGTCAATCCAACTGTAGAAATGAAAGCTTGGATTAATGAGCAAGTTGAATTAACTGACCAAGGTTTTGTGTAACCTGGCTGTTTTGGCTTTCCTGAACATGAAAATAAAGAGAGTAAGAAGATACTTCAACAAACAAAGAACATGGAGTTGATGGCCAACCTTCAACTATTAAAGAAGTACAAAAAGAAGGAGATTATTATGCAAAAACTATCAAGAATTCTTTAACAAATTTAAGATATAGAAAAATGTGGGAGAGCTAAAAGAAATGAGAAAATCAATGATGAAGTTTCCGAAAAGAATTATCCAGAAGATGAATATGGCAATATAGAAGAAAAGATGAAATTGATGTATTAATTAAAAACATGTCGTTACATTTAAACTAAGCTTGTGTAGTCGTCGTCGTGAATCTTGCTGTAAACAAAATTAATTTATAATGGTTAATACTCCTTCTAGAGAAATGCATAAATGTCTGGGTCTTGTTATTGAGCCTTAACACGTAGCAGACGGCACCACGGATCCGCCATTTTCGTATGTTCTACCGTCTGTCTAACACCCTGTATATATAGGGTGTATCTATTCAAACTGCTGCGCTGCGTGTCGCGGGTTCGATTCCCGCACGGAACAAATATTTGTATGATCTACAAGTACTTGTTCCGGGTCTGGCTGTTTTTGTATGTGAGTTTAAATGTTTGTAAACGCACCCACGATACAGGAGAAATTCCTAGTGTGCGGAAAAGTAAAAAAAAAAAACACGAAATATTTTAAAAGATATACAGAAGGTGGTAAAGAAGTCATGGAAACGATTTTTTTTTTAATCTGAGTATATTATTAAAAAAATTAATTATCAAAAGGCACCGCGCTCGTGCCGCCGTCACCGCGTCCGGGCTGATCATTCATAGAATTAAAAAACATAAGTAAGTAAAGGTTTTTTTGGAAAATGTCTCAAGCAATTTTACAATTATAATAATTGTGTAAAAATATAAAACACTGAGATAAAAAAAAAAATTTCGCTTCTATGGCTTTTTTACCATCTATAGATGTTTCTCTTAAAATATTTCGTGTATGAATAGATACACCTTACATATAATTAAGAAATATAGGTATATATTTATTTAATATGTAGGTATGTATGTGTATTATAAGTTTATAAACTATTTACGTGTATCTATTTCAACTATACTAATTAATTATGTTTTCAATATTTTGTTATTATTAGGTATCTCCTCTCAATCAGAGCACCTGCCATCTTATCTCTTCACCACCCTTGGTTGACTGGTAGAGAATGCCTAAGGCATTAAGTCCGTCTTTGTGTCTTATTGTGTGCGAGAAGTTTAAATAAATAAATAAATGACATAATTATAATTCACCATCAATGATAGGTACAAAATTCCACATATTGGTGATCACAATTTGAAGAGTAATCAGACTAGAAGTAGTGATGGATTAATTAGCATTCGCATTCATTGTTAGCATGCGAATGCGCATAAAGCATTTCGCAAATGGAATGTAGTTGCGAAATTCTGTGAAATGCTAATTCATTGCTTCGTACTTCATATGAAATCATATCTATCATACGTTTCGCAGCGGCAGCGTGCGCTCTCTGTCGCAGAATTCGTCGCACGAATCTACACAAAATCTAATTTAGAAAGAGGTATTGATGATTTATAAGGTTAAAATTATGTAAATACATATGTTTTATGGTCGCTTATCATATTTTGATCAAGATACAACCTGACACGGACCTGCAAATTGCATAAAACGCAAGAAAATTAGAATTTCGCGGGCTACCACAGCGCATCCGCCTTAATTATTAACAATTATCGTCATATTAGTAAATTAGCACAGCAATAGCAATTCACATGCTAAGACTAATGAATTCGCATGCTCATAACATTAGTGCGAAATCTCATTAATTGCCATCACTAACTAGAAGGATCTTCAACATGTAAACCCATTGAAATACTCAGTAAATGTAAAGTATTTATCCATACTATTATTATATGTGAAAGTAACTTTGTCCGTCTGTCTATCTCTATGTTACATTTTCACGCCTAAACCGCTGAACCGATCGACATGAAATTTAGTAGAGATATAGCCTGGGATATGAAGAAGGACAAAGGCTACCTTTTTTACGCGATAACCGACATCCACGTGGGCGGAGCCGCGGGCAAAAGCTAGTAATATATTAACAAAAGTCTTACCTGTTCATCATCATTTGACTGGCTTGGCTAAAATAGTAAGAACATAGCTTAAATAATAAATATAAACAATTGTTTTTGTTACTTTTATTTAGTTGTTCAAAGAAATGGCGGTCGCCAGCTTTGTTTGTGACTAGTTCGAATAAGTTTAAAGTTTGTAACAAAACTCAGTGTTGTTATGAAAATTTTTACAAAGCGCTAGCTGCATTGAAAAATATTATTCAGTGTACATTGTTAGTTCAGTCGTTTCCTCGCTCATGAAAATGATGACAGGTGCTTGTTATAAATATCATTCATGAACGAACATTCGTCACGTATGATTCAATGAATTTCATCAGTCATTCGCAAATTATACTTAGTTTGTTTTTAAGATTTAGGTATCTCATTCTCTTAGAGAAATTGCATTTTAAGTAAATAAAAAGATGAGTCATATCCCTAGTAGCATTTTTTGTTGGCATTTAGTTGGGCCACTTACCTCTGGTTAGTTGACACATGCATAGAATTGGCGGGCAGTTTGCGGGTGGGGCCCAAAACTGATGGCCTACGTGGATTTGCCTACGAAGGCCTAACTTGCGATGGGGCCAACGTACATTGCCCTACGAAGGCCCGACGAAAACGTGTTATGGGTAGGCCCAACGACACATAATACATTTAGGCAAGCGGTTGTATGTTGGTTGGTTCTGTGGCTGGTTTCAGAGCGACGTGTCTCGCCAGCGCCGGCCGTACGCGCGTCACTGTACATGAACCTTATCGGCTTCAAAATAAGGTTGGTTTTAGCGATTTGTTTTGAAAAACCAACCTTATTTTGAAGCCGATAAGGTTCATGTGCAGCGACGATTTTTACACTTTTTTAACACACATGCAATGAGTCTTCCGTGGCGTCATCCATTCTTCACGCACCACACCGAGTTCCCCACCGTAACGATCGTCGTCGTAAAAGTCCACAGCTTTATACATTTAATACTTTCACAAACACTAAGGGTTAACTAACTAAACTAAAACAGCCTGCCAGCCTGATATCAGGCTAATATCTTTGTTGATGCGAACAAAACAAACACTCACAAACACTCCGCAGCCGCGGGTGCACAAATGAATAACAAAATGGAGGGTGGGCCGGGTGACGCCTGCCACCGCCCGCTCCCACCCTGTTGGAGTTGCAGTAATTGGCCCATTGAAGGGTTTTTCAGTTGGACCGATGTTGTTATCATAACTTAAATCCCTACAAAAATCTCTCAACAGTAGGAATAGAAGCAGCAGGCCCGCGTTAGTTGGCTCAATGTTGTGATCATAACTTAAATCCCTACAAAAATCACCCAACAGTAGGAATAGTAACAGCGGGCAAATAGTGCATGTTTATGACAATGGGCCTATTTTAAGTTTAGGTTGGCGGAATAACTAACCGTCTGCCAATACATTCTCAACTGTTGGCGTATGGAAGCCAACGGCAATTGCTACTAGGGATTGTTAATATTTATTTCAGGATCAGTATTTGACTGGACCCTGGACCTTAGACACACATTCAAACCTATGCCATGTCTTAGAAAGCCTTTTTCCAAACGACAAACTTTGTTCCAAACCACGACCACATTTATCTATTACAAAACTAAAACAAAACACTTAACTTTATATGTTTTTTCACAAAAACTGGCGCGAAAATAGTTTTTTTTTACTTACCGAATTAGGTGCAGCTAGCACGACAGCGACGCAAAGAGAAAAGAGGATCATCCACCTCATCTTTGCTGTGAGCCTAAAAAAACGCTACGGAAGAAACTTCCTCACTCAGTATTTATAAAAAACCGGTGAATACCGTAAATAATCAATATTAATGATTGCACGGTCCTCACTAATCGGGCGTGAAATCTCAGCGCGATTGTGAAAAGTTGAGATTTTGATGTTTTTCGATTTTTAATTAATTATTGTGTTATTAATAATTCAATTATAGTCATATGAGGTTCTAATTGTTTTTCTGATTATATTGGTGTGAAGAAAATTAGTTTTTTTTTTTGTTAATCTTTGATTAGTGATACTGGGCCGGAGAAAAGCCGTTGCCAAATGATTTAGACCAGCTTTGGACCAAATGATGCCCAGACATGAGAGTGCTTCCAAATGGTTCCTTGCATCAATTAATACAATATAAAAAAAGTCCAGGGTTAAAAAGTTATGTTTAGGGTTTTTATGGTACTTAGTTTTTTTATTTACGTATATAAGATAGTGCCATTGAGTTTGAACTCGTTGGTTTTGTCTTGACAAGTACTATATAGCCCGAAGTAGTATCCAGGGTCTGATGATAAACCAAACAAGATAGCACCATCGTGTGTGGTATCATTAGATTTGACTTGACCAGTGCTTTACACTAAGTAGTGTTCAGAATTTGATGAGGAGAGCCGGAAAGTGGCCATAGGAACTCCTATGCTATATTGTTTAGTTTAAGATTTCCTTTGGCCACCTTCTGGCTCCATCACCATACCCTGAACACCACTTAGTGTAGGTAAAGCACTTGACAAGACAAATCTAATGAAACCACACACGACGAGGCTATTTGTTTTACTTGAGAAGTTCCCGTGACCACCTTCCGGCTCCATCATTAGACCCTGGACACTAGTAGTAGTAGCTAGTAGTGTAATACTACTTGTCAATACCTATCCAATGAGTCCAAACACGATGATGCTATCTTGTTTATTTTAGGAGTTCCTATGGCCACTATATAGGTACCTACTCTCTCAATATAAGTACGTGATGTATGGTGCCGAAAATTGCTTGAATGGCGATCGCGTATCGTCTTAGGGTACTATAGAGGTATTAGGAACAGGGTGTAAAGTTCACTTATCCTCTTTAGAAAAGGTAGGATTCTTCGACAAGACGGGTATTGAGTCTGTGGGCTACTGCCCGACGGTTGATGTCGGGATTTTGTATATATGCTAGTCGCGCGGTAAACTCTGATTGCGCGATGCAGGATTTGTGTGACGTCAGGTCTTTGATGCGTAGTTCATAAGTAGCGGTGTAGATGGACCACAGGAAATGAAATGAAATGAAATGAAAGGAGGGTAGCCCACCTATACTAGTGGCCGTCTTTTGGCTGAGACATTCAACCATTACACTACACACCTTTGGCGCTCGAATAACGTTGACAGGGTGGCGATGTTGGTAAATAATTGTGCAATGGGGATAAAACTGCCACTTGCTAACTTCAGATGTCGCTACTATCACGTGACCAAGAATTTGACAGCTAGCTGTCACTATCCGTATTGTTTTTGAACACTTGCGATTTTTTTTACGCATATTTAATTTATATGCCCCGTTGCATTGCTGTTGACTGCAAAAATACGGGGACCCATGTATTTGCCAAATATGTTAAAATACGAAAACTATGGGAGAAAGTTCTCTGAAAAAAATTAGAAATCCGATATTACCTCGAAACTATGTGCTATCCTTTTTAGACCTAAAGACTTATTGGCGAAATTCGTATACAGGTGATGCTCCCAAGAGAGCTAAGTCTGTAGTGCTATTCTGTCAAAATCTCACGGTGAAAACTTAGGTGAAGGTTTTATTTAGAGTACTCCCTTTCTTCTCCTAAAATTGTACGAAAATCATTTACCACACGTTTGCTATAAACTTCAGTAACCATAATGTTCAAAAATACGAAATTTTGTTTTACATAATTATCTTTACTTCTAAAACTATTCTGTCATAATATCGAGTACTATAATAATTGAATCTCCTAATTTTGCATGATATAAAGTCATATGTCCTAAGTGTTGTATTATATAATGTGTATTATTCCGAATGATCATTTAAAATAAAATTGTTAGTCCTAAAACATTTGCTAAAAATTTGGTTTTAGTGACCGAAACGAATCGCTGTAAATCTGACTCCTCGCAGTCTTGTCTGCCTTACCCCTAGTGTAATTTAAAATCGCGCAGGCGCGTAGGGGCGAAGCGCGGTGTCGCCGGAGAACCGCAGCGTCGGAGCCGTGACAGAAACCATGCCTGCTGCATGTTGTATGCTTGGTTGCATGTTGAATGCTTGCATGCTGCATGCTTGCTTGCATGCTGCATGTTGTTTGCTTGTTCTAAGAATATTATTATTATAAATAAACATTATGTAATTTGAATTTATGACATCTCCTTTAATACTTAGTTTACGTTCATACAAGATCACAAAAACAAGATGGCTAGATCCTAGCTCGGCTATAGACACTCCTTAAATTAAAACATTATTCTGAAAACGTCAAATGAAACTTTTAAAGTTAATTGTATTTAGTAAGCTGTCGTCCCATCCCTGTTACACAATTTAATTCACAAAGCTAATTCTGTTAAAAGCTTAACAGAAGTTTGTTTTAAATAAAAAGTTTCAAGGGATTAACTCAACGGATACTTTCGACGCTTCACAAATGAGTTTGTATTTGTTTCATTTACAACGGAGCATAGACTGATGCAAGGTTTACTTTTTTTTGTCTATGGCTAGAGCATGTCTTAGGAATTTTAATGTTGGTACTAAGTTTACACAGGAACCTATTTGTTTACTTTATTATTCCAAGTGCTGAGCTAAATTCGTTTTGAAAAAAAAAAAAAAAAAAAAAATACGAGGGTAAAATTGACCTAGCTTCTTTACCGTTCGCAACCAGCCTGCCTCAGCCACCTTTTTAAGGTCTTTAATTTGTTTAGCTGAGAGTCCTAAGCAGAGGAGTAGCTTTCGTAGGGCTAGGTTGTGCCATGCACCAGGACCCTGACCAGCAAACCTCAAACTGAACTTTCGAAATTTTCTCCCACCTTCTGAATATAAATATCAACACGACTTTAATCATGGCAACTCAGTTGAAAGAAATTTATTCGAAGTACTTACTTATAACAATTTTTAACTTAACACGTAAATTTTTTGGCTCAGACATATTTTAAGCTTGATTTTACTTTTGTAATGATCTCGTTTTCTTTTTTAATGTAATCATAGAACTGGCCCAGTTCCGGCCATTTCCGAACTTTGTCGAAATGATTGAAGTATGGGAAAATTACGGGACATGTAGCAATACGGGATGCGATGGTCAAATACGGTGACAATCCCGTATATACGGGACGTATGGCATTCCTATTGATAGCCTAATTCTTGAGGAAGTTTATCGGCTATTTAACATCACTATACGACCCTTAGGAGCCGAGCTAAAAGAAAAAAAAGTCGCAGAAACGCTAAGCGATAATGTAATAGCTCGGGCGGGCAATACGATGCGGCGCGGTGTGTCGGGAAACAAGAAATTCCACGCGGACGAAGTTGCGGGCAGAAGCTGGTCACCTAATATTTATTCAGCCATTACACAAAAAAATTAAAAAAAAATTGTGCCAATGATCTAAAGATTTATTAAATCCTATGAAGTGTAATGTAATAAAAGCCCAATTTCGGAGCTCTCATCCTTATTCTGAGAGCCCTTAGAGATCTGACCCAATCATAATCGAGTTTGATTGCCAAAAGATGACGTAGTCGAAGTTGAAATGTCGCACATAGTTCGCCAGTTAGGTATGGGGCAAGTTGGTGGCCACTTATCGACTACAATTCGAGCATGTAATTTTCTTAAGATTGGTAAGTCGAGTTTGAACGATTGGCTTTTGTGCTGCGGGTCGGTTTAAATCCCGTATAGGTAACGTGACCACACGTCCCGTTTTGAACGGGACCGTCTCTTTTTTCGGTTCTTCGTCCCGGTGTCCCCGAAAAAAAGCTGGGGACGCAAAATTGTCCCGTTTTCAGAAATCGCCTAATAATTGGCGGACCGGATATAAAAAAAAATATTATGTTAAAAAAAAAAAACGTTTAGTGTTTTATCTGCAGTTTTGTGCATTATCAGCTATGTTAAAACAAAGTTCTGCTGACAAATATAAAAATTACTGTTAACTTTTTAAATGTTTTATTTTTATTTTTAATAAATACATTTAAAAAAAAAAAATGCTATTTATGTACACACATACGAACAGACAAAAAGAAAGGAACAGAAAAATACGTACAAAGGTGAAAAATAAAAATAAATTTATTTATTTATTAAAACTTTATGCACAAGTAAAAAAATACTGTACAAAGGCGGACTTAATGCCAGAGGCATTTTCTACCAGTCAACCTTAGGTGATGCAGAGACAAAACTTATGGGAAAATATAAGTTATGTTTTTTTTTTCATTGGGATTCTAGGCTGGTATTCTCAAAATTGAGTTTCCTTTATGAATCGGCCCTACTAACTGAGATAAATAAATCCATGTCCCGTTTTGAGTCAAAAAATAAATGGTCACGTTACGTATTGGGAAAATATTTTCGAATTTTATTTATTGAAACGGTCTAGCTAACGTGTTTTGTATGTGAGATTTGTGTTGATAATTGCAGCTACATATATTTATAAAGTCAAAGTCAATGTATTTATAGTAAAAACAACTATTTTCTTATAAACTCAGAACTTTTACACAGAACTTAGAGAAGGAAAGTATAAAACTCACATCAAATGTGTCCATATCATAAAAGCATATATAGTGAAATACAATAAGATAAACACGTATTTCAGTTCTAAGTAACAAGAATATTTATTCAGAAGTGACAACATCAATTTTCCATATAAATCGGTAACCTAGCAACTATATTTGCCAGAAATTCGAATGTTGCTACTAAGTATACTCCATTTACTATAGCATTAGAAAAAAGAGGCTCGTAGAAGCAGGAGTGCGAAACATTTTATTCAAAGTTAAAAGTTTAAACAATTAAACTAAAAATGTTTTAACATAACTTTGATAAATAGGTCGTAATAACATCTGATCACACATTACTTACAACGAAACGAATGAATGAAACAAACGATTACGTCGTGATGATTTAAATTTAATTAAGATTAAAGGAAATAAAAGTCTTTTTTTTTACAATATTTTATTTAAAACAACAACTTTCAACACACAATAGTTGGTGCAACTTCTTCGTCTTCATCATATAATTTAGTCACTATCATCAGAGAATAAAGTTGAAGAAGTTTCACCGACGTTACCTAATAATAAATCTTTCTACCACATCATCCATTATGGTTTAACTTTTCCTCTTCTTTAATTGCATGAGCAACGCAAGACTGCCATCGTTCTAGCGTAATACTATCCAGATCTTGTGGGAGTAATTGTTTCTCCTTGTCTAATTTGAACGTTTTGTTATGTTGAGCCACATACCCCATCATTTGAGCCCATATTAATTCTATAGGGTTGAACTCGCAGTGGTAGGGTGGGAGGCGCAATACTGAAATACCCTTCTCTCTAGCCATCTCATCTACAACAAACTTTTAGTATAAATGTCTTTGTATTTTTGCTTTTTCTAATAAAGTTTCCCTAAGATCTTTTTCCTCAAAAGGAATATTTTTGCTTTTAAACCATTCCTGTATATCTGCCTTTCGTGTAGCTGTGGTTGGCAGCTTCTCCAATGTCCTTGAGTGGTATAGCGCATTGTCCATAACAATTACAGCGCCACTCTCAATTTTTGACAAAATTAACTTGAACCATTTTCACTTTTGTCTATCGCGCTTCTATAACATATTCCCTGTAAATTGAGAGGACTGGCTCTTATGAAACAGGAAATCCTAGTACAAGAGTCAGGGCTACACAGATGATTGTGTCTTGAAGTGTAAATAAATAAATTATTAATATTATTAAAGTTGAAGGCGTCCATTTCGGAGTGGTCATCTTCATCACCTTTCTTTGCATCAAATATTAATGCAGCATCCATTAAAAACCCTTCACAAACCCTGTGAAATAAAATTAATACAAGTCAATTATTCCGTACCCCCTATATAATTTCACTGCTGGAAATAGGTCATAGATAAATACTATACCAAAATGTATAACTTTAAAAGTTCGCTTTGCATGCGGTAATTCATAATACAATATAATATGTATTACTTAATTAATAGTCAATAACAATGGGGTGTTCATTTTTTTATGGCGAGGACAGTCCATAAAATACATACCAGTATGACCGATTATAAGTTGGATTTTTTAAACCAACAGATAGACCTTCCCAATGTGCTTCTTTTCAAGACTTATTATTAGTGTCATGCCATATTAGGCTTTTCGTGTGACCTGTTTGTATGATAAAAGGTTATTAATATAAATACCATTCATTTCACGAACCAATTTTATGAAATTATGTTTAACTGTATAATTAATTATAATGTTATTGAATGCAAGAGGACATACACTGCTTAGTGCATAAATAGCTGTTAAGAAATTTAGAAGCACTGTACCTTCATTTAGCCAAGTGTCATCTAAATAATAATATATTTTCCTTCCTTTATTCCTTAGCCTTTTTATTTCATGAAGATATTTTAGTCTCCAAAGGACGATCTCCTGCTTGTCTATGACTTCTATGCTGCTTTTTTTTAAATCTGGCAGAGACTCGTCACTGTTAACTGCTTCCAGCATCTTGTCCAAGGTGGGCAACTCATTATTAAAGAAGAAGGAATGAATTTTCCTGCATATGCCACTAAATGTGATGTCATCAAAATCATCACGTTTCATGTGCTTCTGTTGGGGAGGGGGAGATTGCAGGCGACTTTTTATGTTGTACTCTTTGAGAATATTGGACAGAGTAGCCCGAGATACGCCTGTAAATAATAAAATCATGTGCGGAGTTTCTAAAATACAGGGTGTTTGGCAGAATGTTGAACATACGAAAATGGTGGATAGGTGGGGTCATCTGCTACTTACTCAGCCCTAATTTATTTGGCCCTGGACCCTGGAAATTAAAAAAAAATATTTTTTGCTTTCTTTTAGTTTCACCACTTTCTTAACTTTAAAGTGTAATTTTTATTAAAAATAAGTAAAACAGGCAATATTTTAGTTTTTTTTAATCTTTCTGTAAGTTTGAGGACTCATAACTTTTTTTCTAGCTGATATCTGAATAAAGCAATAATTTTATAAGAATCTGCCAACATTAAAGATAAAAAAAATTGCCTGTTTTACCCATTTTTAATACAAATTACACTTTAAAGTTAAGAAAGTGGTGAAAGCAAAAAAATTTTTTTTTTAATGTCCAGTGGACCAGGGCCAAATAAATTAGGGCTGAGTAAGTAGCAGATGACCCCACCTATCCACCATTTTCGTATGTTCAACGTTCTGCCAAACACCCTGTATAATACATTTTATCACAATGCATGTTAGTTTCAAATATTTTTATAGTAATAATTTTATGAATCATCCTTACCGGCAACTTCTGCGATTTTGTTTATCATCTCAGTCTTATAATGAGGAGTATCTGCAGGCCAGGACTCCAATTGCTTAAAAATATTTATCACAGGTTGTTTTTCTACAGCACGCAGTGTTCTCTTGTTTTTTGGGAGACATTATTATTTCTTCGGAGTCAACTTTTGGACCACGTTGTTTTCGCCGTTGGCTTTGGTCAGACTCGGCACTTATATGTTGTAAACCACTCGGTCCCGCACCGGGATCACTCATAGCTCAAAAAAAAAGTAACGTTTTGTACAAACAAGCCAATGACAACACTGATAACAATACAATAACAAAGAAATAACTAAATATTATTTATTATTTTAATAAATAACAACAAAATCACGAAAATTAAACAATAACAAACAAAGTATTCACAAGTAAATGACATACATGACAATCTTAGAACATTGTCAAGTCAATTTCACAGACGACATAAACCAGTAAAATTAGAAATCCCCGGCTGTCACCGCTTATGAAGGGATTAAGTAACATTTTAGATTTGGTAGGATTATAGTGAAACAAAAAGCGTTGCAGTATTGTTGACTCCTGCTTCTTTTAGGTTTTTAGCATAGGCACTGTAATTTTAAATTGGAATGAAATAATATATCTAAATGAAAGCCACTTAATTTCATATGGTTGTTTTTTTTAAATGATTACAATTAAGTGTGATAGCTGATATATAAATTCATTTTAATCGATTTGGCGTCAATCGTAACTATAACAAGTTTATTGTACTTTTGTTATAAAGTGTGCATCAAAAATAACCTTTTTTAACTTCTGTCTAATGCTATTATAAATGAAGTATAGGTATGTATGTATACCTACACCACCCCCCTCCAGAGACCGTCAAGGGCGATAAAAATCTGGGAACTTTACACGGCGTCCAGAACGAGTCGTGTACTCCTTTATGTCGCCAGATGGGGTATCTTCTTCCAGGTCAGCTTTGTCGGCCAATATGTAGGCTGGCTTTAGGCGGTCTATTGAGACCGTGACCTCCTTACCCTTAAATAAAATTTTAAAAGCTTTATCGCTCTTGTGCAGAACTTTGTGAGGACCTGTGTAGGCTGGTTGCAGCGAGCCACGTAATGCGTCTTCACGGAGGAACACGTGATCAGTGGTCTGCAGATCCTTAAAAACAAAAATGCTCGTTTTGTTGTGACGGGAAGCTGGAGTTGGCTGAAGTCTCTGTGCAAAGTTACGTATACGCGCGGTAAATTCCGTGATGTCGGTCGTTCCGTCATCACTGGGAGTAAAAAACTCTCCTGGGAGTCTTAGCTGCTCGCCGTATACCAGTTCGGCGGAAGACGCTTGGACATCCTTTTTGAATGCGCTCCTTATGCCAAGCAATACCCACGGCAAGGACTCTGTCCAATTGTTAGTGGCATGGCACATTATGGACGCCTTCATTTGCCTGTGAAATCGCTCCACCATGCCATTGCACGCCGGATGGTATGCCGTTGTCCGCTTGTGCTGGAAACCAGCAATTTTTGACAATTGTTCGAACAGGGCCGACTCAAACTGACGGCCTCTATCCGTAACGATGACAGTAGGACAACCAAACCTGGCAATCCATCCGGACAGCAATGCTTTAGCTACTGTCTCGGCAGTAATGTCGACAATAGGTACGACCTCTGGCCACCTCGTGAATCGGTCGACTGCCGTGAGACAGTATTTAAAGCCTTGTGACATTGGTAGCGGGCCAACAAGGTCGATGTGGATCGTAGTGAACCTGGCGCGTGGGAGGTGAAAAGTCCCTAATGGCGCGGAAACGTGACGGCTCACTTTAGCCCGCTGGCATGCGAGACAAGCTCGTGCCCATTCCCTGTAGTCCTTCCTGATACCTGGCCAAACGAAGCGCTCTGCGATTAATTTGGCAGTCGCTGAGACGCCTGGGTGACTGAGGGAATGCAAGCTATCGAAAATTTGTTTCCGCAGCATTTTGGGTACAAATGGCCTGGGTGACGTTGTACTGACATCACAGTACAAAGTTGAACGCTCCCCGGGGACTTGTACCTTCTCTAGCATAAGCGAAGACCCTTCCTGAAGAAGTTTCTTCAGTTCTGGATCTGACGCCTGCGATTGCGCGAGGATGTCAAGATTGACTGGAGCTTGAAGCTCCTCCACGCGAGATAACGGGTCGGCCACGACATTGTCTTTTCCAGAAATGTGTCGTATGTCGGTGGTAAATTGGGCTACGAAGTCTAGGTAGCGGAATTGCCTAGGCGAACAGTTTTTCTTCCTCTCGTGGAATGCGAAACTGATCGGCTTATGGTCCGTATACACGACGAAGTGCCTAGCCTCCAGCATGTGGCGAAAATATTTGATGGCCTCGTAAATGGCCAGCAGTTCCCTATCATAGGGAGAATACTTTGCTTGCGAAGGGCTGAGCTTTCGGGAAAAGAAAGCTAATGGTTGCCAACCATCGTTACTAAGCTGCTGTAACACCGCGCCAATTGCAGTATCCGACGCATCGGTGACCAATGCGAGATTGGCATTGCAATCGGGGTGAGCTAATAAAGCAGCATTAGCCAGGCTTTCCTTGCAATCCTGGAATGCCTGCAAAGTATCCTCCGCAAGACATATAGGATGCGAGCCCTTTACGTTGCCAATCAAGAGGTTGTGAAGTGGCGCCTGTATTCGAGCTGCATGGGGCATAAAACGTCTGTAAAAATTAATCATGCCCAAAAATCGGCGTAACTGACGAACGTCTTTAGGCTGAGGGAACTTCTTGATGGCATCGACCTTAGAGTCAAGTGGTTTGGTGCCCTTTTCGGAGATATGGTAACCTAAGAAAGTTACTTCCGGGACGCCGAAAACACACTTGGACGTGTTTATTAACATGCCGAAGTCCTTCATCCTGGTGAAAATGGTACGGAGGTGCTCCTCGTGCTCTGCTTCTGTCCTGGAGAAGATCAAGAAGTCATCCAAATAGCAGTAGCAGAAGTCTAGTCCTCTCGTCATCTCGTCGACAAAACGTTGAAATGTCTGGCCTGCGTTGCGCAGACCAAACGTCATGTACGGGAATTCGTACAGGCCGAACGGTGTGGTGATCGCCGTCTTCGGGATGTCGTCCGGGCTGACAGGTATCTGATTATAGGCTTTCACGAGGTCAATTGTGCTGAAAACTCGACAGCCTGAAATGCTGTGTGCAAAATCGTGAATATGCCTAATCGGATACCTGTCAGGAACGGTTCTCGCGTTGAGCATACGGTAATCTCCGCAAGGTCGCCAACTATTATCTTTTTTCGGAGCGAGATGGAGTGGTGACGACCAAGGACTCTCCGAGGGTCTGGCAGTTCCGTTGGCCAACATCAGCTGGAACTCCTGCTGAGCAATTTTTAATTTGTCCGGCGCTAATCGCCGAAATGAAGAAGATACTGGAGGACCTGGAGTCGTGCGGATATGGTGTACAGTGTTATGTGGTGTAGTGCGTAATATTCCGGGAGGTCGCGTAATTTCGGGAAAGCTTTCTAAAATTTTGTGATGCCTTGAATCGCCAGAAGTAACCTTTACAGAAAATAAAGATGAATCTGAGTGATTCGATGCTATGGCAAAAACATTGGTGCTACTATCTATTAGCCGTTGATTTCTACAGTCAACGGTTAATGAGTAAAAACACAGAAAGTCTACTCCGATAATCGGTTTAGAAACTTCAGCTACCACAAAACGCCACTTAAAGTCTCTACGAAGTCCTAGATTTAAATTGAGATCAAGGAAACCATACGTCGGAATGGGCGTCCCATTCGCAGCCACGAGTTGGTAGTTCGTAGGTGCACGACGATCGCTGAGCAGACGACGAGGGTAGACGCAGAGGTCGCTTCCAGTATCGACCAGAAACTGCATCTTCGTTCTTCGGTCTGCGACGAATAGGCGACCAGTAGAAGCGGGGCAATCATCTGTCGCCATTACTGACTGCCCGCGGAGTTTTCCTTCTTAAAGTCACAGGGCCTTAAACAACGCTTGGCTTTCTCACCGTATATTGAATGATACCAGCACTGTGGGTGCTTCCGGTAGCTTGAATTTGAGCGGGTTGAGGATCGCTGGCGTGAGTTACGTCTCGTGTCACGATCGCGGCTGTGCGAGCGATTGCACGATCGACTGTTACGCAGCTCCACCTTCAGGTCTTTCATCGTGCGCTTGAGTTCTGCGATTTCGGCTGCCATCTCACTCACTGTAGTTCCTGCTGCCGAAGTTGAAGCAACGTGGCTTGATGGTGTGACAATATCCTGGACGCGGTCTGCTAGTTCAGCCAAAGCCTCTAAGGTACTGTTAGGTTGCGATGCAAGGAGGGGCTGGATACTGTTGGGAAGTCGGCTACTCCAAATAGTGCGCACAAAGTCCTCGGGCACGGTTGGTCCAGCTAACCCCTGCAGATGGCGAAGAAACTGCGATGGCTTCCGATCTCCCAGCTCCTCATGCATCAACAGCTGCTTCACCTTCTTCTCCTGGGAGGCTGAGAGGCGCTTCACCAATTCGGTCTTCAGCTTGTTGTACCGGTTTGTGGCAGGTGGGGACATGATGACGTCCTTCACCTCTTTTGAAAATTGGGGCTCAAGGTGACCGACCACATAATTAAATTTCGTGACGTCATTCGTCACTCCTGCATTCTCAAACTGCGCTTCTATTTGTGCGAACCAGATTTCCGGCTCTTCTGGCCAAAATGGTGGCAGCTTCAATGACACGCGGTAAATATCGTGTACCGTGGAAACGCGCTTTGCTTGGCGCGACCTTTGTGTGACATGTTTCGCCGGCTGTGACGACGCGGTGTGCCCGGACTCACTATCACTCATCTTAACGGTGTTCTACTCGGGGTCACCAGTATAGTAAAAACAACTATTTTTTTATAAACTCAGAACTTTTACACAGAACTTAGAGAAGGAAAGTATAAAACTCACATCAAATGTGTCCATATCATAAAAGCATATATAGTGAAATACAATAAGATAAACACGTATTTCAGTTCTAAGTAACAAGAATATTTATTCAGAAGTGACAACATCAATTTTCCATATAAATCGGTAACCTAGCAACTATATTTGCCAGAAATTCGAATGTTGCTACTAAGTAGGTATGTATGTATACCTACATATTTATTAGTGCGATTTTTGGTGATATAACAGGTCTTACAGATATATTATAGGTAGTCAAAAATCTACCCTTTAAAATACACTATTAATTTAACAATATTAGAAATTACATAAGACATTAAAAACGTTACAATTCTAGCAAATTCAATACAATTCTAATAAATCTATAGGAATATTACATTATAATTACAGCCTACACAGGTCCTCACAAAGTTCTGCACAAGAGCGATAAAGCTTTTAAAATTTTATTTAAGGGTAAGGAGGTCACGGTCTCAAGAGACCGCCTAAAGCCAGCCTACATATTGGCCGACAAAGCTGACCTGGAAGAAGATACCCCATCTGGAGTACATGACTCGTTCTGTACGTCGTGTATAGTTCCCAGATTTTTATCGCCCTTGACGGTCTCTGGAGGGTGGTGTAGGTATACATACCTACTTAGCAACATTCGAATGACTGGCCAGTATAGTTGCTATACCCTAAGTCTCTAATTCAGATAATTTATGTAAACAAAGTAATGTCAAGAAATGTCACTGTCAAAATGACAGGACAGTGGTGCAAAACATTTTATCATTATTATTTTTATGTAAATAATCATCTATGAAATTAAAGTGAATTAATTATAAGTACTACGCAAACAAAATACCGTTGCCAAACAATGCTATAAGTAGTGTGTCGGAGACACGGCCTATGATCGTCATAATCAGCCCTTTTAAGTCCACTGCTACACGTAGGCCTCCCAAAATCAATTTCCACTCGAAACAGTTTACAGCCGTTGTCATTCAAAATGTGGCTAGATATGCTACATACAATATGTATCTATGAATGAGAGTTGTAATATAAGTGTTGTAGAAGATGTAAAAAATGTGAAAATGTTTGGATCTCCTGCATTGTTACCAGTATCATAAAATATTTTATACCAGAAAATCTCCTTTTTTTAATAACTTTGTTTAAAACCGAAAATTTACAAAAATAATTACGGTATGATTATTTTTAAATCATTATTTCATAAATTCAGTACTTAAAAGAAAATGGAACCTTTTTTTCGCCATTTTATGTGAATTACCATTACGAAGATATTTTTTTGATATGTTATAGCCTTTGTTTACATAAATTATCTGAATTTGAGATTTTGGGTATAGGTTACCCATTTATATTGAAAATTGATGTTGTCACTTTTGAGAAAATATTCTTGTGACGAGCTGAAATATGATGTGTTTATCTTATTATATTTCACTATAGTCACAAGAAATTTTGTCAAAAAGAAATTCATCAATGGGTAGCATTTGTCTTTTAAAAAATCATTTAGTTTGCGTTTAAATTGAGTCAAGTTTAAATCTTTTATGTCATTTGGTAGCTTATTAAAAAAATTCGGAGCCATGCAAAGTATGCTCTTGTACATGAGGGCGGTTTTTGATCTTATTAGGCATAATTCATGTCGGTATGTTGGTCTTATAGATCGATAACTTTGCTCTGAAGCTTTTTTAAATAAGTCGCCTTTTTTTATGAACAATGCGGTTTCGTAAATGTAAAGACAAGGCAGCGTGAGTATTTTGAGGGAAGTAAAATGTGGTTTGCAACTTTCTGTTGATTTAAGATTGCAGATTATATGATTATAGGAGTATACGGTCGAGCATGGCACCAGTGGGTCCTGAGCCCTTCGTACCACTCCCCTTCGAGTACTTACGCACTCTGGTAAGGAAACGCACCAGGGACCAACATCACAAACAATGGTCGGACCAAGGTGAGTGCAGGCAGGCTAAGGTAGCTCTCCCCACAATTGATGGCCGCCTCACGAAACAGATTCTCCGACTAACGAAACAACAGCTGCGTACAGTTACAGCAGCTATAACTGGCCATGGGTCATTTAATAATCACCTCTTTGTCATAGGAGTCACAGACAGTCCGCTGTGCAGGGCCTGCATGGAGGACGACGATCAGCAGCTCATGTGCTGCTAAACTGCCCGGTGGTCACCACATATAGGGCCAAGTACTTCGGTAACCCAGGTACCCTACGAGAGATTGTCAGTAATACCAAGGCGTTGCTGGCCTTCTTTGAGGAGCTGGGATGGATCGAATAATCGAATTCCCATCCGTACGCAAAATACGCGCATTGTCGTGGAGTTGCGGACACCAGCCCATATTACCTATTACCAAGGAGTATACGACACACGCATATACCATAACATAATATCCAGCCTATAATATTCCCACTGCTCGGACACGAACCTCCTCTTTGTGAGAGGGAGTGGGCTATAATCCATTAATAGTACAAACGGCATCCTGCACCCAATCACATATTTTTGAGGATATTGCTAAACCATTGCTTCATTATGTTCGAAAAGTTTGTACCTACACAACGTATATAACGCAATGAATGTTGTTGAACTGTCAAAATTAAGCCCGTTGCTACTGATAGTGTTAGGCAATTTTTTTATTTATTTTTCGGGTTCCGCAGTCAACAAGGAACCCTAAAGGCTCGTACAGACTCGCGCGATATCGCGGGCGCGACAGGCAGCGACAAAGGAGTTGTGCTACTAGTGTCGCGTCGCGCCCGCGATATCGCAATGGTCTGTACGAGCCTTTATAGTTTCACCATGTCCATCCGTCTGTCCGTCCCCAGCTTAGCTCAGAGACTCTTAGTGCTAGAAAGCTATAATTTGGCATGGATACACATCGGCAAAGTGGTAAAATAAAATCATGAAAAAAATAATTATTGAGGGTACCTCCTGTACATGTAAAGTGGGGATGTTTTTTTTTTCGCCTACCCTATGGTATGGGGTACTGTTGGATGGGTCTTTCAAAAATATTGCGGGTTTGTGAAAACAATTTTCCGATTAAGGGATTCGTTTCTGAAATATTAGACTTTAAAGTGCTAGTTTTTGTTAGGAGTTAAGTGTCCCCCCCTGCCAGCTAAATGGTTGCACTTGGATATGTAAAAAAAATCACAGCAGTAGTATATATAACGAAGTTAAAAGGAAAACTATCACAGCCAAGTAGGCGTCACAAGTTACCGAGTAATAGTCAACCAACTTACATTTACAGATTTCCTTTTTTGAGACTTAGATTTTTTTTTGATGTTAAGTTTGTTCTTGGGATAAATTCATACCAACTACGGAACGCTTCAATGTGCGTAGTCCGACACGCACTTGGCCGGTTTTATTTATAAATGGCATCTAGCAGTTCGACCTAGGAGGTTGTCTACTGCTTAACCGACTTTCCTGTGTTTCAATAAATGTAGGCCTCCAGACAGGGCAAAAAACTTAAAAACTAAGCGACTACGCTAAGGGCACCCCCTGCGGGGGTACGGGACTCGGCTAAGGGCGTCGCTGGGGTGATTATTTAGAGACGAATTTAAAGCTACAGGCTCAGCGGCACGGGCTGGCTCGAGCAAGGGTCGGGACGGGGATGGACAGGGACGTCGCGACGGGCGTCGTCGGCGAGGAAGATAGGACGGATGTTGGAGATGTGCGTTCTAACTGTTCTAGTGGAGGGACTACTCTCCGGGAGGAGAGTGATAGCGTCATCGGGGATAGTGAGAGTATGCCTCGGACGGCGAGGTAACGCAATGAGGGACTAACCACATTTATTCAACTCTGTTCAGCTTTTGTCCATAGAAAACAACGATTTTGTATGGAGATGCGTACGCATCTGATAGACGCGGAAAGCTGAACAGATATACACGCATCCCATACAAAATTGTTGTTTTTTTATGGACAAAAGCTGAACAAAGCTGAATAAGTGTGGTTAGTCCCTTACTCCGCATTTTTCAGTCCATTTCAGCATTCTGACGTAAAACACCCGTTTCCCCTTGTCAACAACATACATTTTTAATTACTGTGCAAATGAGAATGAAATTAAAATACTGTATTTTAATATGACGGCTATAAAGCCGAGCGAGCGCGTCCATGTTATAATTAATTAATTTCTATTGAATTGGAAAGAACAAGGAATCGTTTCAGATGGCGTGTTTCATATAATTTGTTATTAATTAGTTTTTAGTATTGCGTGGTTCGTTGGTTTATGTTTTTTGGTTCTGCATGTTTAATGTCTATTTTAAGGAAGCTATGCCTAACACACTTAAAGAAGGGATGATTAAAAAAAAAAATATTGCGTCATGTACATTATTATCATTCTTAATAACCCTGCATATCCCAGCTACCAGCGCGATCGTTATTCCTTTACCCGTCATTCTGATGCTCTCTGTAGATACCTCACCTCAGGCATCATCTTAATTTCTCATACCATAAAACTGAACTGTATTGCTACTCCTTCTCTGTTCACGCAGTACGTTTGTGGAACTCACTTCCGCCTAACATTCGAGATTGTAAAACTTTATTTCTCTTTAAAAAGCAAGTCAAAGAGCATTACCTCTCTTCTTTACAGTAATATTCTACATATAATATATATGTAAGTATGTATATTATAAGTAACTAGCTGACCCGACAGACTTCGTTCTGTCAAAAGCTATTTGACTGTGGCAGTTTGTCTACGCGCAAAGGAAACTACCTACCTACCCTACGCTACCCTACCTTACCCTATCCTACCCTACCCTACCTACCTATCTACCCTACCCTACCCTACCTACCTACCCTACCCTATTCTACCCTACCCTACCCTACCCTATCCACCTACCTACCCTACCCTACCCTACCCTACCAACCCTACCTACCCTACCTAACTAAAACCTTCAATTTTGTTTTTTTTTTGTTTTTGATAAAATCTATTCTCAGGCCTACCAAATGATGACTGACACGTTATCAAACGCCATAAAGTTACATTAGAAGATAGAGTTACCTACTTATTATTACAATAAAAATGTAAATATGGTCGTTTTCTTACAATTTTTTTTTTTTAACTTTCCAAAATTTTTCTTACATATGAACCTTCTCCTGACAATAACAAACACAACAAAAAAATAATTAGCGAAATCGGTCCAGCCGTTCACGCGTGATGCCGTGACCAAGGGAAATAGGGATTCATTTTTATATATATAGATAAAATAAAAATAAAATTAATTTATTTCAGGCTAGTTTTTTAGCACTTAGGCGATTATCACACGGCACCGCGCGCCGCCGCGGAGGGCGGTGGCGGTAAAGCGGATTTCGTAGCGGTACACCGCGCGGTAAGGCGGTTTACGCGCCTGTCCGCGCGGTTGGATTTAACGCGGATTTGACCAGTTTGATCACAGACATCCATTTTTAAATTGCAACACGTCCTGCACACACGATGATCCGCGCGGTTAAGCGGCGCCCCGTGTGTGAGGCGCCACCCCACCGCGCGGACTGCAGCGCGGAGGGGCGGTGGCGGTGAGAGCACCGCTCGACCGCGCGGTCGTGCGGTGTACGTGTGTTAGGCATCTACGGATTTAATAGAGGCCAATGCGACATGAGATCCGCTTCACCGCCTACCGCGGCGGCGCGCGGTGCCGTGTGTTAATCGCCTTACACCCAGTAGTATCGTCGTATAGTATCAGAAAAAATTATTAAATTAAGAATGAAATAGATATTAAATTATATTAAATTAAATTAAGTTAAATGATTATTATGTATTTGTATGTATGTTTATTTTATATAGTTATAGTTTTGTTTTAAGTGTTTTAATTTAAATTTTCTTGTTTAACTTTTCTACACACTATGTCTACATTTCTTATCCAACTTTCCTCTCGCAGATCTGCTGGAAGAAATTTCTTTTGAAATAAGCAGTACCTTTGTACTCTTGTATGTTAATAGATTGTCCTGTCAAGTATTTTGTGTGTACATGAATAAATTATTAAACACCACTGATGCCCACTTAACAAAAAAATATTTCTATCAAAGATTTTTTTTTGAGAAGTGGGTAGTAAGAAATGTAGTGGAAAGTGTCCATCGAACAAAATAAGTGGGTAGTATTTTCTGCTTAACTAAAGTTGTACGTTTGCTTTAAATGAGGGTACCTAGGTAAAACTTCAAAGAAACACTACCTTACTTGTAAAGTCAGTTGTATTATATAGAAATCTCAGTTTTCTTAGACTTGTTGGAAGCAAGAATAAACAATATTTTTCCATTATAAGTTGTTCAACTTTGTAACTATTATGTGAAACTTGTTGAAACACGATTTACAATGGAAGGAAGGGGTTTCTGTGTTGCTAGATTATTTTAAAATATTAAAGCTGTTGTCCAATGTACCAACGTTATCAGGGCTGGCCTGAAAATACAAATGACAAAATACTTTTTCGCATGTATTTAAAATACGAAATTTTCAAGTCGTGTATTTGAAATATAAAATACAAAATACCAGTATTATAACTCTTTTTATATAAAATACTGTGGCGGTATCAATAACGCCACATACTAACTATGCATCAAAGACCTGACGTCACAAATCCTGCATCGCGTAATCAGAATTTACCGCGCGACTAGAAAAAAACATCCCGACATCCCACCGATCCAACCGTCGGGCGCATATTCACTGGGTCGCGTTACACTACAGTACTATGCCGCTCTCATATTCCGCCTATTACGCGGGTCATGGTTTGGCTAGCTCTGATAAGTGGGTCGGGTATAGACTACATTGACCTGTAGAAGCGCCATAAAGTCGCCATCTCGTCGCTGGTTGTCCTCGCCGGGCCTCCCACTGGTAACTGGGGGTCTCACCTGGCGGGAACAGACCGCCGAGATGTCGTGAAGAAGCGACACTGTGTAACAGTGTCGCGGCGCGACTACAGAAACAATCACAGATATCCTATCACTTGACCCGCGTCGTGTAACGCGGGTCCATCATCCTAAAGCCGTCATGAGGCTGACCAGCGGAGAGGCCCATATTAATGGGTCACCGCGAACCCTCCGCGGACGGAGAGCAAATGCTCTGGTTCCGCTGGCTACGCCCCCTCTGCGGCAACCGTCGGGCAGTTGCCCACCAGACGCAACACCCGTCTGGTCGGAGGATCCTCCCTTTTCAATAGAGTATGAGTGAACTGTACACCCTGTTCTTCATACCTCTATAATACAAATGCCAAAATACATTCTGAGCCTTTTAATATAATAAAATGTAGTAAGTACCCTAAAGTACGAACGACTTTAACGTGCACACTTAAAAGTATCATAATGCATAAGTAATTTTGAAATATTGTACACAGCCCTGTTTTTAGTTCATGTATAAGTCAGCTTATTTTTCATTTTCGCTAAATGTATTTATTTTATAATGTATTTTGAAGGGATAAGTATTTGAAATACTATCTAAAAAATACCTCAGCGTCAGGTATTTGAAATACCAATTACAAATGACATTTTTGGAAGTAATTTAGCCACGAATGGCCATGATCCAACCACTGATGGCCGCCATGGCCCATGACCAATGGTCCACCTGAAGGACTGGAACTGAACATGGAACTGTACGTCGCTTGCTCTCGCGTCACCACCTGATTCTCTGTATATTTTGACTCTGGGACCAAAACTACAAAACGTAGTATTCAGGGAAGTCTTATTAAAATGTGGCTGGTATTTTAGTATATTGTGTCGTTTTACGACTTCTACGCGAACGAAGTCGCGGGCAGAAGCTAGTAAATAAATACATAAATCATCACCCGTAGAGATTTTTTTTCTGCCCGCCAGCACAAACGTTTGATGTCAACTCTACAATATCACGTTACCAGTTGTCCCTCCGAAAATAATCACAACAAACTCAGACCGCCATGAAAATAATTACAGGCTTTATTATGACCTTATTATCTCTGCCCGACTGTTTATTCGCCAACCGATGGATCCGCTATCCGAACAGCTCGTTTACACGAGGAGAGTTTGTAGTCTCGAATAGGTGATGGTCGATATGAGATAAAAAGTTGACCCGTGTAAACAGTACCTACCTACGTACGATACTCGCATGTGGACAGGCGAGAAGTGAACGACAATGATGATGGAAATGTCAAAATGTCGGGTCAGTGACAACTCGACCCGTGTCAACTCAACCCGAATAATAATACCAGATATTTCACTCCCGATTACGGTGATTTGTACAGTCAGGCAGAAAATCGATATTTTGAAATAAATCATATGGAATTTATGTATTTTTTTCGAAGATTTTGGATTTCTATTTACATAGAAAGAAAGAAAACATAGTTATCTAGAACGCCTATTTCAATTATGTATGATACCTATACATTTATGTAGCCTAAGTTCATTAGTTTCTTAAATTGTCTGGACTAAATAAGACAAGCGTTCCTTTGCCAAGAATACACATCGGATCGGATGACAATTGAGAAGTTTTCTATCTCACTCTTGCACATCAAATTTACAATAGTCTAGAATTCAAGGTTCGGTAGCCGTTTGTGGGATTTTTGTATTATTTTTATTGCTCCGTGATACAGGGCCTCAAGTCTGCTATTACAATAGTGTCAGAATGGTCTCTTCATCGTGAGTTTTTGACAGATTTGCCATACAAACACTGTCAAATACTCACAATGGCGAGACCATTCTGACACTATTGTAATAGCAGACTTGAGGCCCTGATCACTTACCAAAACTATAGAATGAATTTAAAATATATATACTATCAAAAAAATTACAAAAAAAAAAACAATATTTTAAGTAGTCGATACTTCTCATGCCGACGGTACAAGTGCGTTTTGACGACGTAGTATCTGGTATTATTATTCGGGTTGAGTTGACACGGGTTGAATTGTCACTGACCCAAAATGTCGATAATTGTGTATTCTTGGGTATGACGGTCGATAAACATTGCAATTGGAAAACACACATAGATAAAATTCTTGCAAAAATAGACCGTTTTATATGTCTTGAAAATAATTAGACAAACAGTAAACTGTGACATGGCAATGCTGGCTTAGCATGGTAATGTATCATCCGTACTTAGATACGGCATTGTAATATGGGGTAACTCATTCCGACCTCACCGCCGAGGCCCAACGCGAAATCCCCGACTAAGGCCTGTGTTCACTAACATTTAAATCAACTGTTTAGATATTTAATCAGTTGTTTACTCAAAATTTCTTAGGAAATTTGACATAAACCAACTGTTTGAATATCTAACCGGTGGTTTGAATGTTGGTGAACACAGGCCTAAATAGTCCTCCCTGACCCTTGCCCGTAAGCGAAGCGCCAGCACGCGCTGTAGCTGAGCCTGTAGCTTTAAATTCCCCCGACAATAATCATAACCCTGATTTTATCCAGCCACCGTCCGTCCCTTGCCATCCTCCCTCCGACTCTGCCCTAAGCCGAGGTTCATACCCCACAGGGGGTGCCCTTAGCGCGCAGTCGTTTAGTTTATAAGTTTTTACGCCCTGGCTGGAGGCATTAAGTTTCTTTAGGAGCTTAAGGCAACCATAGGAAAGTCCGGTTAAAGAGTCTCACCATTTTGACAGAGTTTCAAAAGCTCCAAAAAAAAAAAAGTTGCCGAGCAATTTGTGGTGCTCACTTTTTGGATAGCTGTAAGCCACTATTTCAAAAACTTAAAATTCTACCTCTGCCATGTTTGTATATTTTTGAAATATGTATTTTTGTTAAGAGAAACTACAATTTATTTGACACTAGCACTGACAGGCCAAATAAAGAAGAAAGATAAACTTTGGCTGCCACCAATAAAACCAAAATGATTTAAGAAAAATGTATACTGCTGTATGTATTATTTACAATCATTTACCAAATAGTTTTCAAGACTTACCGCTGACAATGTTTAAAAAAATACTTTTCAAACTATTATTATTTAAAAGATATTATACCATTAAGACTACTTCGAGCGCACAGTGGCGCCCTCATCGTTTGTTCGGTGATTTTTTTTATTATAGAATGAAAATGCAGAAAATAAGCTCGTCAAGTTGTGCTTCACAAGACTATACGTTATTATTACTACAAACAGTCGTTTTAAATTGTTATGTTTTATTGTAATCATTAAAACGGAAAATAGTGGCCACTAAGCTCCGTTTTAATGATTACAATAAAACATAACAATTTAAAACTACTGTTTGTAGTAAGAATAACGTATAGTCTTGTGAAGTACAACTTGACGAGCTTATTTTCTGCATTTTCATTCTAAAATAAAAGATATCACCGAACAAACGATGAGGGCGCCACTGTGCGCTCGGTAGCCTCTTAAGGACTATTTAGAAGACAAATCAATAGAATCTGTAATTTGTAACTTTGAATAATTGACATCGCTGATTGTCAATACATTTGCACGCCATGTTATGGCAGGATATGCTGAAACAAAACTGTAACACCTTATGTACCATATGCTAGAAAATAAATATTTTTGATTTGATTTGAAAAATGTATGGACTGAAAAGCTTATGTCAGTACTGCTGAAGGTCATAACATCATAAACATCGCGCCTGTAATTCCCCAAAAGTTTAGGCAGAGGTGTATTTTAGCATATTGAGCCACATTTCGTAAGTGTAAAAGTCCCATTAATAGGGGGCTGTTGTAATATTGTCATGTAATATTGCCATCTACCGGGCACAAATCCAGACTCTAGGGCTTAAGAAAACCCTCTCCTGGTCAACGTCAGCAGTCAGCCTCAACCCGGCGCTGTTACACATCCGACTCATTTGAGCATAACGCAGCGTCACCCCGACTCACTGGGGAACCACCGCAGATAGTTCCGACTCACCGTGAACTATTCGGCACCCGGTTCCGACTTACTGGAACCACAACTGGTCCAGGCAAGCAAGATAATATGCACTGACTCAGCCCACTGTCACCCTCCGATCTCCCAAGGGGCGTGAAGTGGGATCTACAACGCCACATGAGAACTACGACACAAACACTTGACGTCACACAAATCCTGCAAAATCAAAATCAAAATATTTGAATTCACTACCTACATGGGCACTTATGAAACGTCAGAAGCTAGGTGCGTGGTTCCAATTTATCCAATAGGCCTCTGCATCGCGCAATCAGAGTTCATCGCGCGACTAGTATATATGTCGCAGCCATCTGGTTAAATTAGCCAGCTAATTGGACGCCTAAGCCGTTAATTAAACGCCGATATTATTAACGGCCGATAGTTAATTGAACCAGAATCATTCAACATTTAATAACTTGGCGTATTGAAAGTCAGCCCTTTAAAGATGACTGACCATGACTCAGCCATGTGATTCAGTGAACTAATGAATCGAAGCTGCACTGTACTTTATTTGTTTCCAAGCAATAATAAGGCTTGTTGACGGAGCCCCGCTTGGCGGGGCTCCTACTTCTGGATGGTTATTAAAAAAAAAAACACGAAGGGGATGGCGGGGTCTTTGTTCGGAGACTAGACCCCACCATCCCCTTCGAACCTAACCTGTCCGAGTCGGGGTGCCCCAAGTCCCGAGCTCGCTTCGCTCGCTCTTGCAGTAAAATCCCATTCTAAGCAAGCATCACAAATTCATGAATATCCAATTTAACCAAATGACTACACGAAATTCAGCCAACTGGTTAAACGTTGTGCTCAATGACTTGGCTAGATGTCTTTCAGGTAATTAATTGGATGCCGGCGTTTAATGAACAGCCTAGGCGACTAATTAACTGGCTAATTTAACCAGATGAATGCCGCAGTCATCTGGTTAAATATACTTAAATAGCGTCCCGACATCAATCGTCGGGCCCACCAGACACAAAACCCGTCTGATCGGAGAATCCTCCCTTTTCCATAGAGTGAGAGTGAACTTTGCACTCAGTTCCTCATACCTCTATACTAATAATAATAACAAAACCATGGTAAGCAAGACGATCATACACCACAAGCAGCACCCGTTCACGAGCATAACGTATATGTAGATCAGCCATTATAGCCTCATTTGAGGAAAGGAGGCAACCTGACCCCCGACTTTACCGCAAGCCGTGGCATCTTAAATCACCTGGAGAGTCTCGAGAGTACTCGCATGGACATTACGAGTATTACCTCTCGACAAGTCACTAACTCCTTGCCTCGTGTAACGTAGCTTTAAATGAAATATTTTAAATTTCGTATTCCATATTTGTTCGTCGAATTATCAGCATTCTGCCGTATTGTGCTGTTCCCATTAATTTTGTTATAATTACAGTAATTATTGAGGATTCAATTATCAAAATGTATGAGCAGCTGATGTAATTAATAATGTAACAGTTGTATGTAATGTAATAATAAATGGTTTACGTATTGAGGCTCTTACAAACAGGCGCGACACGCACGTGACAAAAAGGCATCGCGTGTCGCGCGACGAGCGGGGCCTTTGTGTCGCGCCTGTTTGTAGGAGCCTTTATGATGTGAACTATTTGTATGTCATCTAGTACCTGAGATATAATAATTTGTAGGTACTGTAGAGGTTTTATCCGTGCATGTCATTAGCATGCAACCTCTCCAGGTTTGAATATTACTTTAATATTAAACAATTATTATGAAAATCGATTACTGCACCGTACTTATGGAAAAAGTCCTGACCGAGGACCCGTTTCTGGTTAATGTCTTTAATGACCATGAGACTGGTCCTCGGTCAGGACTTTTTCTATAAGTACGGTGCAGTCATCGATTTTCATAATAATTGTTTAATATTAAAGTAATATTACTTCAATCTACCAATCTAATATTTTATCTTGCAATCTAGAGAGATTGCGTGAAATATAAGAACAAAAGTTGTTGTTTATGATGTTAGTAATTAATACAGTGCAAGGTTTTTAGTGTTATACCAATAACTCTGTATATAATAGTAAAAATTCAATATATGTAATATGATTATAACATAATATTTCAATTGGGGTCTATACTGGTGAGCGTTAGTCCGGGACATTGTATAAGTAAGTACTTACAGACAATTAAAGTTGGTGGTCAATTTGATTAAGAGGCTACCGAGCGCACAGTGGCGCCCTCATCGTTTTTCGGTGATTTCTTTTATTTTAGAACTAGCTTTTGCCCGCGGCACCGCCCGCGTGGATGTCCGTTATCGCGTAAAAAATAGCCTATGTCCTTCTCCATATCCCAAGCTATATCTCTGCCAAATTTCATGACGATCGGTTCAGCGGTTTAGGCGTGAAAACGTAACACAGACAGACAGACACACAGATTTACTTTCACATTTATAATATTAGTATGGATGAAAATGCAGAAAAAAAGCTCGTCAAGTTGTGCTTCACAAGACTATACGTCATTATTACTACAAACAGTAGTTTTATTGTAATCATTAAAACGGAAAATAGTGGCCACTAAGCTCCGTTTTAATGATTACAATAAAACATAACAATTTAAAACTACTGTTTGTAGTAATAATAACGTATAGTCTTGTGAAGCACAACTTGACGAGCTTATTTTTCTGCATTTTCATTCTAAAATAAAAGGAATCACCGAAATAACGATGAGGGCGCCACTGTGCACTCGGCGCAGTCTTAACAAAAGAAAGAGGGAAGACCAAAGAAACGATGGATGGACTGTGTGTGAGATGATATGGCTAGAAACACCTGTCGAGATGACAACTAATAGAGAAGTATGGAAGAAAAATATTATAATAATGTTATCAGCTTGGGGTTCGTGACAATAAAAACTGCAGATTTAATCACCAAAAATGACTCTTTAATTAAACAACAGTGAGAACAACTCAAACACACTAATTATAAAACACAACATCATTCAAAAGTCGCACTTGAAGATCGCTTGTATCGCTTGAAGTTTACTTGTCGCTTGATCGCTTGTTTTTCGACTGACCCGGTTCGGGGTCAATACCGGCCTTATAATAGTCTTCAGATAGTTCCAGAATCTTCTACTGATAGAAACATCTAGAATGTTCGAGTACATACCGGCCCTGACTGACCAGATGTCGATAGTGCTAGAAAGTTCTAGCATCGAACTTTTTAGGAGCATCCAGTTCTGCTACTCGATACTAGATGGCGCTAGTGGTACTTAATGTCATGATGTACCAGACATTAAAAGTGGCGCGCAAAAATAATATTATGTATAATAGAACTAATACGGTAGGTATTTAAATTAAGCCACTATTTGTATATTAATGTTGTAGTTTCTTGTAAGTACTTGCATGACACTCAATACCAGTTGTCACTATTATATCTGGACTTCTGGAGGAACATTCGCTCCTAAAACACAGGCCTTTGACCTAGTTTAGGAGGCATCAGTTTACCCTTTAATCTGATTCTATTGTACATTTTATTTAATCCTTGTGTATGTTTTTGAAGTGTATTAATAAACATTTTATTATTTTATTTGCACATGTTTTGCCGACTCCAATAAATTGGCATAAGGGCAGGAGAATGATGAGATGACGGTCGATTTGATAAACAATCAATAAGTTGAATTTTATTAAAGGCTAAATCAAATAAGGTTCAATTTTCCGAGAGAAATCTTGACGAAAAATAAAACGGAAATCAAACAATCCATTCCGAGTGACTGATATAAGCCCGGATGTCCAAAGCATGTCACAATGACGCAGTATTTTCGTTAGGAAACGCTTAATGTCTTACTACGGGCGAGGAATTAATCAAGGGGAAGAATCGTTGAAGGAAAAGTCGTATTCGACTTTCATTTGTTTTTCTGTTAAATGAGAGAGATTGGCGTCTTTGATGAAAAGATAAATCTTAAATTAGAGCATTTTTTTTAATAACTTAATATATGATTATTTGAGATAATGTTTATATTACATAGTGAAATTAATTTGTAAAGTTATGTCTAACGCGGATAAACAACTGAGAAACACGCAAAATCTATCAAGCGTATTTTTGTGAACCTTTCACCTTTTTAAAGATAATTTAATTATTGATCTTTTAGTATAAGTGTTTTATTAAAATACCGTATGTTTTATAAATTAACTAGCTTCTGCCCGCGACTTCGTCCACGTAAAATTTCGGCCCACAACCCACCCCGTCGCATCGCATCGCCCGTCCGCGCAATCACTTCGTTTTCGCTTAGCATTTTTTCCGACTTTTTGTCGTTATGCTCGGCTCCTTAGGGGCTTAGCGTAATGTTAAATATCCTATATACTTTTTTGTTGCGAAGTTATTTTAAAATTATGATATCTCCTAATATGTTGATTGAAATCAAGTGATGTCAAGGACAATTTTGTTTACATTTAAATACTTGTGATTAATAACATATTTATTTGGATAAGTATTAATATTATGTTGACAAAACTCCTTCGTAAATAATGCATTAAAATCGAACAAATTTGACTAGGTACCATAAAAAAAGGTTATAGTGAGTCAATCTTAAAAGATAGACATATGCTGTCGCGGACTTTTTTTTAGAACTTTTAAAGTGGGTCAATTCTATCATACATGATATTTGCGTAACTTAAACCGTTTACGCAGCGCACGCAAAGGAAGCTCTCAAAAAATAATATTTTTTCTCGTTTTTGCAACATTTTTCATTTATGCTCCGCTCCTATTGGTCGTTGTGAGATGTTATATAGCCTATAATATTTCTCTATAAATGAACTATCCAACACGAAAAGAATTTTTCAATTCCAACCAGTAGTTCCTGAGATTAGCGCGTTCAAACAAACAATATATTAGTATAGATATACATAGATAAAGAATAATGCGTCTTATTTGGGACAGCGCTCCTGGATGGGCGAGTCCTATTACTGGCTGGACGTACGACGCGTTGCGTGAGCTCAGTACAGAACACGCAAGCGAGTAAAGCAAATCTTTCGGAGTCGTCTGCGGAAGATTTTCGTCGACGACGCAGATATATGTCAGTGAGCCCAAGTTAACCCCTCGGGGTTACTGGCACATATCTACATCTTAAATGAGAAAGATTTGCTTTTTGATGTTTAGACAATGTAAGCTAGCCTACAGTTGTTAAGGCTCCGTGCACGAAATAAACTCTCTTTTGTCAATTTCTTATCTAATTGTGAGTCAAAGTCAAAGTCTAACATTTATTTCAAATAGGCACGAAGATGCACTTTTGAACGTCAAAAATTACATGAATAGTTAATTGATTCTAGTTGCGCCTTCCAAAAGGTAGTTATGTATGGAGAAGAATGGACAAGAAACTCCATACTTACTCTTTTAAAATGTTAACAATAGTTTGTATACATTAATTAATAATTATAGGTGAAGACGATGTACCTAGAATAAAAATAAAAATTACTTACCACAATTGGTAAAAAGAATGAAAAGTGAAGTAATGACAGAAAAAATAATAAATGCGATAGGTACATGGTGCTCACATATTTACAAACACTGTATATGATTTTTCAAAAAAAAAAAATTAAGCATATAGTAAGTGTGTGAGTTAAATTTATATTAATCACAGAAAATAAAAATTAATATCATAAAAATTATAAATTATACAGTTAAATTAGCAACCAGTTTGATTTTGTCTAGACTCTAAATTGTCTTGTGTTGTAATTGTGAGAAAACATAAAATCTGTTTAACTATAAAAGTACAGTTTTCATGGTGCTAAACCATTCGTGTCAGTCACAGCAGCTGTTAATAGTTTCATCAATTTTGTGCTCTCCAAAATATAGTTTATTTCGCCGTTGATTTACTTAATGAAGATATTATATAATCATTAAATAAAATTTTGGTTATATTTCAAGGATAGCTGAAGACTAATTTGTGATTTTTTAATTGATATTATTTGCTTCTGACTTTCGGGCTTCTGACGTTCCGTAACAACTGTCAAAGATTCACGAATGACAGCCAGGACCAACGGCTTAACGTGCTTTTTGAGGCACGGAGGGGTATTGGTATGTAAAGATGGTCACCCATCCACGAACCAGCGGCGGTAAGCGTAGCTTTACCTGATCGATCAACCCTTGTGTGGCTGTTATTACTTAGCCATTCTTCTTCTTCTATCCTTGGTCTCGTTATTTAGGGTCGGGTCTCCTCACATTCCTGCGCCAAGACGAACGGCCTTGGGTTGTCGCATCGGGCAATTGGGTTTTCTTGAGGTCTCTCGCGATATTGGACCACCAAGTCACTGACGGCCTCTATCTCTTTTTGTATCCGGTAAATTAAGAGCTATTTGAACCACGTGATCCTCACTGCGTCTCTTAATGTGTCCATACCATCTTAGGCGGTTTTCTATCATTTTGTCTGTGATAGGTGCGACTTTGAAGCTGCCACGTATATTACCACGTTCATAACGGATTTTGTCAAGCCGGGTCACACCTCTCGCCCATCTTACCATCTTCATTTCGTTGGTATGGACCTTTTGCTCATGCGTCTTCTTTGTTGTCCAACATTCGGAGCCATACAATATCGCGGGGCGCACTGCAGTCTTATAGACTTTGCCCTTGGGTTTTTTGGGAACCTATAACTTAGGCACAAACCCCTCAACTAAATTCACGAAATTTTAAAAGTATAATAAGCATTAACCATCTTTACAACATGACGCGTGAATTCCCCGAAGAGGCAGGCAGTGGTGTACTTATAGTTAACCCAAGACAGCATAACATAAGCAACAATCAAGTAATAAGCATTATGAAGAATGTAATTATGTTAGGAAGGTAGGTACTGCTTCTGAAAAAAATCCCTTGATTGTATAAAATTACATTCCGATTCCAAAATTATTAATTCGAATTACCATAAAACACATCCATCCGACCGAAAAATCAAATTGGCTTTTAGCTCCAATATAAAATAATTTATTCCATTTTCAAATCTCCTCACAAAATGGCGGCATTGACAGCTTACGTCAATTTTAATTATGGAATCGCCGTATTTCAAAACAAGTGCGAGAGCGTACATTTAAAAATTCAAAATAGGTACGCAACGAAATAGGAGCGTAGCTCGCGTCGGGGGAACGATCGTCCGTTGCCTAGCAACCGTCTCCGGGCGATCGCCATAGACCTATACGAGTTTCAGACATGGATAACGGTTTTGGGGGAGAATTTTTAATTTATTTATTTCCAGTAAAAGATTAGTTAGCAATATTTTAAAATTACGAACAAAGATATTTTGTACACCTTCGATTATGGGATAATAAGTACGAATACCGCAACATGTTATTGTAAAAAAATCTGACATTCTATAAATTAACAGTTCATTGACTTATGTTCAAAACGGGTCATGGTAGGACGATACAATTTAACAGCATCATTTAAGAGATATAGTGTTCAAGGGGCATGAGTACGAGTATAACTCATTGAAAGAAAAATTAGTAAGTTTTTATAAACATTTTGTTTTTGACAAAAACAAAAAAAAAAAAAAAAAAAAAACACGGTCATAAGGACTGACGACAGAAGTGAAAACACAAAACTTTGGAATAAATGTTCTTACATATAGCTCATGGAAAGCGTTCGGTGACGATGACGCGACATCCATGATTTGTGTTCACCCAAAAAATACAACTACATATATACACAGTATACATAATAGCTCATGGAAAACATTCTGTGACGATGACGCGAGTTCTATGATTTTTGTTGACCCAAAAAGTACATATATATACACAGTAAACATATAGCTCATGGAAGGCGTTTGGTGACGATCGCGAACCCATAAGTTTTCCCCTACCTACCAAAAATCGCTCAATACGCTTAAAGAAGTTTTCACTCCAAAAATCGCCTCTACATTCACACAAACTATAACCAGATCACATCTGCACAAACCGCGCACACGATGTGCCAAACACGTATTAATTGATTGATGTGCCCTAATTGGTTTGAATTTCGAATGCGCTGCAATGGCCGCGGTCGTAAGCTGCAATAATGATTGTGCAGGTTTTGATTTACGGCTTTTGGGATTATTTGTCGGCTGATTAAAATAAGGATATGATAAATTGGAATACCACTGTTTGGAGAATGCAATATTATTATCAACTTAGGCATTCCGCAGAAAAAGCAACTTTAGTTGAAGAAACTATCAACTTTAAAAAGTATTCGTTAAAGGTTGCCAGTTGCAGCAACAAACAGGCCCAGTTTACAGTGGTTGCGATTCTGTTTAAACTTTTCAAATCTATGGTCAACAGTCAGTGTCTCGAAGATCAAATCCTCCTCTTCGAATCCCAGATTGCACGATGATAAAATCTTTTGTGTTCACCCAAAAAATACACATACATATATACACAGTATACATAATAGCTCATGGAAAACGTTCTGTGACGATGACGCGAGTTCTATGATTTTTGTTGACCCAAAAAGTACATATATATACACAGTATACATATAGCACATGGAAGGCGTTTGGTGACGATCGCGAACCCATAAGTTAAAAACTATTAACTTCTTCAAACTATCGTCTTGATTTCTTTCGTCATGATTGTTGGTTTCCTTCTATTTTATATTCGTGCGCAGGAACGTCAGACGTGTGAACACAGCGATACCTTGAGAAAGACTGGCGCTGCGGGGGACGGGGAAATCGCTTGACGCGTTGCGATTGCCGATTGGGGAAACCAGCAACTTGACACAACTAGTACAAAGACAGTTGATAGTTGCGTCAATTTGAAACGAATTGTGTCATCGAGTGCAACAACTGAAAACTGTTTTCGATCATCAAAACTCTCAACTAGAGTTGCTATGTCTGCGCAGTTCCTTTATGTTATTATGTAAACAGCTAGTTGAGAGTTGCCTGTTGCTGCAATACGGAGATCATAGTTGCTCTGTCTGCTTAGCGCCTTATACATACAAATATTTCAAAGTGATCAGTCAATGGGTAAACCATTCTGTCAATTAGATAAAAAATAAATATTTGAGTTTGGAAAAGTCTACTTACCTATGTAGTATAAATTTAACTAACTAATATTTTCGAGATACTTTGGAATTCCAGGGGTTTATTCTTGTTGAAAATTAGTCTGTGAACGCACCCAAGATGCCAAAGAAATAGTATTGTGAGTTTATCTAAAGATTTATTCACAGAGTGAAGACTTTTATGTAGACCATCTGTGGCACAAACGACCTTTATCCAATACCTATAAAACATGAACTTTATTGCTTTTAACCCAAAAAAACTACTCAAAGCAGAAGCTAGCTCACCACCAAATAAAGCAAAAACAATTTTTCTGCCGCAAAAACTAATAAATCCCTCTGTCCATTTTCATTACTCTGTATTTGAGGCAGACATCACGTCGCCCGCGTGCGAATTCTCTCCCCACCCGGCCGCTACCATGATACATAATGAAAGCGTAGTGTCGTATTGTATCGCTATCGGCCGCTACCATGATACATATAAAAACATAGTGTCGTATTGTATCGCTATAAATACATCTATGTTACCGTGGAAATACGAAAGATGGGCGAACGATTTTCACATCCAAATCTATTTATTATCCATACATCTATACAAATAAATGAAATTGAAGTGTGTAACGTCAATATAACAGCTTTTGACTAAATGCTTATGACAGTATAAACGGTACTTTTAACCTTTTGACCGCCACGTCAAAAAACCAAAAACGTGCCCTCAGCGCCAAGATACGAATTCATCCTTTCGAGATTTTGTCATCTTGTGTTAATATAGATGTACTTAATATAAAGAAAGAATTTCTAAAGTCAAAGTCAAATCATTTATTTCAAATAAGCACGAAGATGCACTTTTGAACGTCAAAAATTACATGAATAGTTAATTGATTCTAGTTGCGCCTTCCAAAAGGTAGTTATGTATGGAGAAGAATGGGCAAGAAACTCCATATTTACTCTTTTAAAATGTTGACAATAGTTTGTATACATTAATTAATAATTATAGGTGAAGACGATGTACCTAGAATAAAAATAAAAATTACTTACCACAATTGGTAAAAAGAATGAAAAGTGAAGTAATGACAGAAAAATTAATAAATGCGATAGGTACATGGTGCTCACATATTTACAAATATTGTACATGATTTTCCAAAAAAAAAAAAAAAATTAACCTATAATAAGTCAGTGTGTGAGTTAAATTTATATTAATCACAGAAAATAAAAATTAATATCATAAAAATTAAAAAAAACTTCATTTACTTACGTATGAAAGTCTGTCATGTAGTCGTGACCGTGGCGTGTTGTGTTATTTTGGGTTGTCATCTATACATGACTGTGGCGGTCAAAAGGTTAAAAAAGTTTTTTTTTTAAACTCGTTTTCTATATTTTTTTTACAAATTGCAAAGTTACCCTTCTGTCTAACCCTTGATTTTGGTTGGTATTATGGTTTCTATCTCATATACAGGGTGAAATTGAATTCATGGGCATTATCTTAAGGGGTCATTATACTCATCATTATGAACAACTTTCACTATGGGACCAAACCTGAAATCGCGAAAAAAAGAATCAGCTGTTCCCTACATTTATGTTCGCATAGCTCGTCAAAATGTAGGGATCAGCTGATTTTGAGGAAAGAACCATACAGATTTGAGTGGACTTGTCCAGTCAGTGCACGCATTTGTCAGTAATCATGTAGCTCAACTAAAGGAGCTCAACGACTCAACGAACAACACCCAAGATACGACATTTGGGAAGGCCGCATAAAGAACTCAAACTGCCAGATTATCATTAAAACTAAATGAGAAAAAAAAAGACCCACAAAGTCCTCACACATATCACGTAAATCAATAAAAATATTATAAAAATGTCACTATGAATTCTATAACGCTTAAGTACCTATACAATAGATTGTTGCTTGGGGGTTAGTTGCATTGGAGTAGCTTAATTAATATTCCGAGCCTTTTTGTCGTCCAAGTAATCTTTAAGTATAATATAAACCTTTTTATCAGAGTTTTTGTGTCATCATCATCATCATTTCAGCCGAAAGACGTCCACTGCTGGACATAGGCCTCTCCCAAGCACCGCCACCTAGACCGGTTCCGTGCTTCCCGCATCCAGCGGATTTCTGCGGCTTTCACAGCGGATTTCTGCGGTAGGAGGCCTTGCTACGCTACGTCTTCCGGTATGCGGTCGCCACTCCAGAACCTTTCGCCCCCAACGGCCATCTGTTCTGCGAGCAATGTGCCCTGAGTTTCTGTTTAATGATTTAAATTTATTGCGGCTCAGTTCTTTAACATGGCTTGGGAGTTAGTTGTAAAAACGTTAACTTTGGCACTTAAATGAATTACAAATTTTTAGGAGCCTAGTGATGGGCACAGTAAATAATCATTTTTTTTATTTTACGATGGGTTTGCTTTTGACTCTAGTCTAGGTCAGAGGTAACAGAGACAAAGTCGACAGTGAGCTTACCCAGAAGATGCCTGTTCACTCTCACTTTGAATTCATTAGGCTTGTATCTTTGTTTTTAGTATTTATGCTACGAATGTCGCTGTGTTTAGAATATAGATTAATATTATTTTTTACATAAATCAGTTTCTCATATACATTTATTGAGATGCGACTGTCATTATCTTTATTTCCTTAAATTTATACCTCAGTGAATGAATACAACTTAGGTTATAACTTGCTCGAATGGCTCGTTTCTGCAGCACAAATATAGCGTGAATGTCGGCTGCATTTTTCCCATAGCAAAATGCCGTACGACATTACACTATGTAAATAACTAAAATATACTGATCGAGCTGTTTCTAAATCAGTCAAATGACGGATTTTATAGACCGCGTAGGCTGCAGAGCTTACCCGCTTTGACAATTTGGTTATATGTGGGCCCCACTGTATCTTTGAGTCTAAAGTAATACCTAAGAACATAGTGATGTCTACAAGATCCAATTCGACTTAGATTAGGTGTCAGAAATTAGTTCTTTACTTATAGATTACAGGAAAACCTATAAGAAGTAAATGGTCTAGAAATAACATGGTAAATATCTCAGTATTGTGCGTACAAACTGATATTTGCCGTTGGAATGTATGGGAGAACTTGTTTTTCGACTACAATGTATGTTCTTGGGATAAATTCATCCCAACTACGGAACCCTTCATTGTGCGTGGCCGACTCGCACTTGGCCGGTTTTTTTTTAAATTGCCGTAGTCATTGTTAATTTCAACTAAACCAGCAACTACCCAACAAAAAGGGGAAGTATCGCCAAACATTAATCGCGTCGATCTCATGGTACCAGCTAGACTGCTATCATAATTTTATTTGCCCGCGTTGTCCGTAGATGTGAATTTTCTCGTAATTCTTGCTCCATGCATTACGTTCTCTGACTTTTTATAGTACTCTGTACGATGCGTTATGGACTATGTGAACTATATTTAAATGTTTGCGACAAATACTGTCTGCTTTTATCCTGTGTACAATTTTAAATTAAATTCGCTTTACGTGTCTGTCTGTGTGACCGCGTTGTTCCTCTAAACTACGCATAATACGTTTACGTTTACGAGAATGGATTTAAATTCTTATAAATTCGTTTTTTTTTTTTATATATAAGTTCTATCTATTCAAACACGAGATATTTTAAGAGGAACATTTTTAGACGGTAAAGAAGCCATAGCAACGATTTTTTTTAAATACCAAAACCAAAATGGAGCTCACAGCTACAGGTACAAGTTAGTAATTCGATATTATACCTTAATTATTGCCTATTATGATCATGTTATTGTGTAAAACATATTATTGCCAATAATGCTAATGTGTTAAATTGTTTAATGGAATACTCATGTTCTTTCCTTTGCTATTATTATAATTTTGCTATTAATCTGAGTAAAGGTCCAATAGATAAAATTATCTGTTTTGAGATAAAGGTAATTTATGGAAAAGTAAGATGTAAGAAATTTGATGATATAATACTTTAATGCTGCTCCCGTGGAGTTTCCATCGAGTGTTTCCATTCTTCTCCACGAAGACCTAGTTTTGGAACGGACAACTATCTTTCTCAAATAACGTTACTTTGACAAACCTAATTAAAATAAATGCCTAGTCTTGTCTTTCTGTGCTTTTCTTTATAAAATACTTTCCCTACACACCATATTCGGGACTCTCATACATAGTAAACTACTAGTTACCATTCTGACACACAAAGCTTATAAAGTGGCTATAAATACCTATATATAAATGTAGTTTACATCCATATACTAATTAAAAACGCAACGCTTAATTTGGTTTTGGTAATTGCTTTAGACATTTTAATTAATTAAATTTAATTTAATTCTTTTATTTCAGATAACTACAATCCATACAATCCGATAATAAATTAAAACTAAATATTAAAATAAAATAAAATACAATTATATTACCCGCTTAATAAATGATCTCCATAACGGGGAAGAGATCCTATCAGCTACAGTCTTCAGAATTCCGTTGCAGCTGCCACGCATTCTGCAGATAAGGGATAAGTTTTCTTGCGAATGACGGCATGAAAGCCATCAGTGCGATACAGCAAAAACATCCCCGATGCACTACAGAAGCGAGGCAGCCCCAACATCATCCTGAAGATGTTATTATACTGGACGCGCAGGACATCCAGCGATCTTTTGGTGTGGCTAACCCACAGATTTCCCGTATAAAAGCTTTGACAATACGCCTTAAACAACGTTATCTTAACGTGTTTAGAGCAGTGGGAGAATCTGCGGGCCAGCATGTTACCTCTGACCGCTAAAGCCCTGCGCTCCCTCTCAATATCCAGGTTGTCCTCAAGACCTTCGGTAATTAAATGCCCCAGGTATTTGAATTTCGTGACACGATTTATGCACAAGCCGTTTAGGGTAATATTATGTGAATACTCGGGACATATATCCACCGGCGGCCTTGAAGACCATATATTCAGTTTTTAGGACATTATATACAAGGCCATGTGCACCAGCATAGGTCTCACACACTCTTAACAACTCTCCGAGACCTCTCACTAATTATGTGTGTCAAGTAACTTTAAATGATTAAATTTTTAGATATTATTTATTTATTTAACAATTTATGTACACACATATAAACAGACAAGAAGAAAGGAACGGAAAAATACGTACAAAGGTGATGCTTATTTCTAATGAAATCTCTTCCAGCATACCTGCGATAGGAAAGTAGATATAGAGATGTAGACAACGTGTGTAAGTGTAGAAGAGAAAAAATATAATAAAAAATATAATAGCAATATAATAATAAAATAATAAAATCAAAATAGCTATACACTAATATAAATACTTATAAACATACAATAAGAGAATATACTCATCTACATACTTCTAAAATAAATATCACTTAAATATATACTTAGAACTACAATGTAGTGGAAAATAATAAATACATAATAATATGCAACTATGACGAAGTAGAAAGATAGTGATCTTTTACAATTTTTTTTTTAAATTATAATTAGATTAAAAAAAAAAATGTTTCTATGGCTTCTTTAAAATCAAATCAAAAATATTGAATTTGCCACATTTCATGTATTAGATAGACCTTATACTTATAGATATATAATATTGTAGTATTAAATCTCGATGTTTTGTCAGGTCGTAAAAAACATGCCAAGCAGGGGCGGGTCGGTATTGGAAGATAAAAAGGGTTTTAGCATTTCGTTTGAAATCGTATTTTCTTGTTATTCGAATGAAAGAGAAAGGTGTATAAGCTTATGGGGTGATAAAAATCAATGATGGTTACATTGTTGTCTGCAGTTGGGAGTTTGGCGATGAATTGATAATGCGCGAATCTTTGTGTAGGATAGATACTGTGTTATGGGTATACTTTCAGGGTTGAATTATATTGTATTTTAATATTCTTAGCACCCCTTGCCACGCCATGGCCTTGACCGCTACTGTACACAAGGGACGGTGGGCTGTCGAGCACTAGGGGCCATGTTTTGTTGGTATTTGTCATTTGGGGGGTTTGCCATAATCGCCATGATTGGCAGGCGGGTTGGCGATCGCAGTATGGTGTTAAAAATGCATAGAGAACACTGCTGTCCATTCTCTAAGTCCCTTAGTCGCCTTTTACGACACCCACGGGAGGAAATGGGGTGGTGCTTTGGGGGTATTCTTTAAGTCCGACCCCACAAAGATTTTAATATACTTTTTGCAAATTGTATTTTAGATTTAATGAATAAAACAAGCAATAAAATCTGAAGAAATAAAATTTCTACACCGTCCCTATAAAGGTTTTAGGAATCCCTTTTAAGAAAAAAATTTCTTCTAAAGTGACTTTGGGACGATCAATCCTAACAGCATAATTTCATCTTGACGGTTTTAACATTGGGAGATTTTTTAGAGTTAGGGTTTCGCATTTATTTATCAAAGTTGAAGCGGAGTGAAACTTCGAATGCAATTTTGACATTTTTGCTCTAAAGTAAACTAAATTACTCGTATTAGATGAATCTTATCGTCATTTGAGGTGCTATACCCATTAAACGTTAGTGGATTTAATGTCAGATACGATTGGATATTTCTTTTCATTATATGTCATAGGACTTAATGTCGTATACCAATAAGTAGAACTGGTTCTTGCGATTTTAATGGTGCACATATTTGGTGGTACATATTTTCGAAAAAAGTGGAGTTAATATTGTATACCTCTGAGGTACAGAATTGTGTTTTTCTGTGTTGTGCTATATTTTTTGTGTGCAATAAATAAATGGTATATCTTTCTTTATTAATGGTTTTATTTTGTGGATTAGAACGACGATCGAATAAAAATTCGGACAACCAGCTACGGGCTCCGTAGTTGGGATGAATTTATCGCAAGAATAAACTAACATTGAAGTTGAAAAACAAGTTCTCCTATTCCAACTGCAAATATCAGTTTGTACGCATAATATTGAGATATTTACCATGTTATTTTAAGACCAATTTACTTCTTATAGGTTTTCCTGTAATCTATAAGTATATAACTATTCTCTGTATTTTTGTTTTCAAGATTTTAGGCTCAGCAGTTTGCAAAACTTTTTATTTAATTTTATAATTATTTTTCCCATTTTGTCTCACGGTACAGTCTGCAGAACTTATTTCTTAAATATTCTAATTTTTGCCCCTAAAGTGACCCCGTATTCAAAATTCATCTATTTACGTTACACGTTCATGTTTGGGTCACAGAAATTCATATGTGTAGGTACCAAATTTCAACTTAATCCGTCCAGTAGATTCGGACAGACAGACAGACACACGAGTGATCCTATAAGGGTTACGTTTTTTCCTTTTGAGATACGAAGTCGTAAAACCTGAGTACTTTACTAACTAACTCATTATTTTTACCCAATAACATTCGCAAGCATTCATCATGCATGCCTATTCAAATGAATATACCATCATTTATATTCATAGCAGAACACGCAATATAATGTATAATATATATATAATAGCATATATATAATAGCATATAGAGCGTAAAACTCGATTAAGTAGGAAAGAGAAGTAGGTTGTCCTCGTATTTGCCAGCGACATGCATAATTGAGATATCTGAAGGCCTATTCAGATAAAAGCGATGTCGCTATCGCGCTCGGTAGCGATACTGGTTCGAATTCTATGGGATAATTGCGTAACATACTTAGGCCTCGGTCTCGATGTCAGCGATTGCGGGGCGGGGGCGGCGCGGGCGGCAGCGCGGGGAGCAGCGCGTCGCTACCGCTAGATTGGTGTGCATCGCTCGTATATCGCTCGCCGCGTCCGTCGCTGCCTTTGAGGCCAGGGGGTCTACTCCCTAAGCACGAAGTCCGTCGTTTCGGCCTTCGTTTCGGGCGTTTCCTACTCCCTATCACGAACGGACGGATGATTCGTTCGAGGCCCGACGAAGAATGAATGACAACACGATTTGACAACTGTCCCTACTCCCGATGCGTTTTTGCCCGTCCGAAAAGTTGAATTTGACCCTTGTTTTGACGGAACCTTATGTCAGTTGATACGACATCAAAATAGTTATCGTTCTGTCGACGAACGATTATAATTGTTTGCACTATTTAGAGACAAAGTAAGGAATCCCAAAGTATGGCTGCTTTTTTATTGCTTGACGAAGCTATATAGGAAGAGCGGAGGTAACGTCGACAATATTTACGCCAAGAATTTAGGTTGGCGAGTATTCCCAACGTTACTGACTTATCTTAAAGCTATTTGGCAATTTTGCTATTCTGAATTTGACGTTTTTAAACTAAAATTTTGATTTTCTAACTAAATCTGACTATTATTAATCGCGATTAAAAAGATGTAGAATAAAATCAATTAGTTGTCTTCACACCAACACCTCGACTACTGGTACAAAATCATTACTGTTACTGTATATATTTTTTTATTTTCTTTTGCTTATATCTCGAAAATGGTGCGTCCTATCGCAAAAATAATGAAAATTTCGACCCCCTTTTAGATACTCCAAACTCCTAAAATTCAACATGTTAGTAATATTTTTTTTTTTTTTTCACACCAAAAGTGAAAAATTCTATATAAAGCACGTTGAGCTGCCCAGCTCCTGCGCGCCTCCGGCAAGAGTCCGTGTCCGTGAGTTTCTGGAGCGGTTGGGGCCATTTTACGAAATGAATAAGAAATAAACTAAAATAAAATAATTTTAAAACTTCCCGGCTAGTATCGTTGAATTAATTTGAAAATTTCCGTCAAAATGTCAAAAAGGAAAAAGGCAAAGGTATCAACAGGATAATGCCGGTTTCCGGACAAAAATGTCAAAAATAATTCTAATCTTTATAATAAAAAGTATATTGTTAAAAATGTAGTCATTTTCTAAAGAAAACATATTGATTTTTGTTTATTTAGCTTGAAAATCACAAAATAATTAAACCGGTAATCGATCGGTAAAATAGCACAACTCTATTGTCATCAATCGCCATGCGTCTTTCGTTCACGAATATTGTCTACGATTCCGTTGGAAACTGATGAATCCGAAATTACTAGGGAGTAGGGTTCAGTCCGACGTGTCGGGCTACTAACGGACGGGCCCGTTACTTCGTTGACGGACTTAGGGAGTAGACCCCCAGTTCCATTATAACTAATAAAGGCTCGTACAGACTCGCGCGATATCGCGGGCGCGACAGGCACCGACAAATAAATTGTGCTACTAGTGTCGCGTCCCGCCCGCGATATCGCACTAATCTGTACGAGCCTTAACTCTATGCATTGGAATTCCGTAGATGGGATGAATTCATCCCAAGAACAAAAACCTTGTAGTTGAAAACAAATTCTTCTATACATTCCAACTCCAAATGTAAGTTTGTATTTACCATAAGAGTGTTATTACCATGTTACTTTAAGACCATAGACTTCTTATGGGTTTTCCAGTAATATTTAAGTAAAGAATTATTTTCTGTATTTTTTTCAACACTTTTGGCTCAATAGTTTTAGAGATAGGGGAGGGAATAGTAAATTTTCATATATTTTCGTTAATAACTTTAAAAATAATTATAAAAAAATATACACGCTGAAATTTTAATGGTTGTTTTTCCGCAGCGAAATGATTTTGTCTCGGTAGTACAATAGATTTATAAAAAAATAAATAAAAAGGATTAAAAAATGGCTGATTTAGAATTGTGATAAACGAAACTCGAAAGTGATCTCGAACCAATAGTGTAACAGCGCGAACGCCAGACTGCGCGAGGCAGGCAAAATTCATTTATTTACGTTATAAGTCCATGTTTGGGCCACAGAAGTTCATATGTGTACCAAATTTCAACTTAATCGGCCCAGTAGATACGAAGCAAATTGGCTGTGACAGATGGACAGATGGACAGACAGACACAGGTACGGAACTCTATCATTAGAGTTCCGTACCTGTGTCAATCTTATGATTGGGAACCCCTGGTATAATGCGTAGAGGGTTCTACCGAAGCGTCTCATTCAGCCTCCCGATCTCATCAACCTCAAGGGCTTTCGATTACTGAGACGAAGGTACACAAAGATGTCTATTAGTCAGAAAGAGGTTGTTTATGGTTTAACGGAAGCGATGACAATGTTATATGTTATTGATGGATAGGTTATTTCTTGCCCCGGCCAGCTAAAGCGGCCTTGCAGCGGCCGCAGTTTTCCTATTAACTTCATTAAGTATATATGTTATGGACCAGGTGATTAAGTCGGGCATTATTAATAATGTACGAGCATTATGAATAATGTCTAGCTCTATCGGGCTAAGTGATTAATTACTATCTTAACTTCATTATTTATCTCATTGCACTGTCATTATTATATTGCTACATGACAATTGGGCAATTTGATAATACACGTTCTAATCTAACCTAACCCAAAGGATTGATTTTAAATATTGATTCTACGTTTAAAATCTTGTCAAATGACAATAACAATAAAAAAATTGTAATTAAATATGTTTGTATTACTCTGCCCAAAAGGTGATGGACAATATGTATAATGCCCAATATGTAAATTTTTGTTAGTCAAAATGGTTGTTTTTGGATATATGAAGAAATTCACGGCAGTTTTTATAACGAAATTAAAAGGAAACCTATCACAGAAAAGTAGGCTTTACAAGATAACGAGTAATAGTCAACCAACTTACATTTGCAGTTGGAATGTATGGGAGAACATATATTTCAACTACAATGTTAAGTTTGTTCTTATGATAAATTCATCCAAACTACTTAACCCTTCATTGTGCGTCGTCCGACATTCACTTGGCCGGTTTTTAGTTACTTATAGTATGATTTGTAAATGTAGGAATATATGTTATTAATTTATCTATAATTTACTCTTTTCTCTGATTGTAATTATTAAAAACATTTAAATAGAAATAAATTTAAAATCAACAAAAACGATTTAAATGATTTAATTTCATTAATTCAAGTATTTGAGGACCGACAGTGACCGGAGTTACCGACATAGCTCGCAGAGTTAGCAAGCTGAAGTGGCAGTGGGCTGGCCATATTTGTCGAAGGACCGATGGCCGGTGGAGCAGACGAGTCCTGGAGTGGAGACCGCGTATTGGCAAGCGTAGTGTGGGACGCCCCCCAGCTAGATAGACCGACGACCTCAAAAAGGTGGCTGGGATAGACTGGATGCGGAAGCCGGAGGACAGGGTGTTGTGGCGCAGCATGGGAGAGGCCTATGTTCAGCAGTGGACTGCGGTAGACTGAGTTGATTTTGAAGTATTTGAGGAAAAAATAAATACATTTTCCGGGTACTTTTTCCCTAATGTATTTCACTTTGGATATTTAAAACTAAATAGCCATCAAATCAAAGTTAAATGGTATGTCAAAGGTTCGTAATTATTTCCAAAGGTAAATTAAATATTGAATTTGTTTTTATTTATATAGAGAACTTGTAGGGATCTTAGTGGCTGACACAAAGGGTACAGTCAGTTAAACTGCAATTAGCTGACCCCCCTTTGCTCAAATGGTTGAGATTTTTTTTTACTAACAAATCGTATGATATTCATATTTTTCTAGTTTTGGGATAAATTTCGCAAAGGTATTTTAATAAAATTAAGAATTAGAAAATTCTATCGATTCGTATTGTAAAAAATCTCAACCATTTATATGCAAGGGGGGGTCAGCTAATTGCACTAACTGACTGTACTCCACCACGAATTCATAAAAAAACCTACCAAGTGCGAGTCGGACTCGCACCCAAAGGGTTAAGGGTTGAAATTCGAACAAAATCGTTGCATTTGCTTCCAACCATAACCCTAGATAGTAAATTTAGTGATTTTTCGACTTTCCAACTTCATCCCCCTTTTTAACCCTTCCGGGGTAGAATTATCAAAAACGCTGAGACACGCATAAATTAATTTTCAATCGTCAGCCTAACACAAAATTTGAAGATCCTAACTTCAAAACTGATGGACTTTCATATAAACTTCAATCCCCTATTTTACCCCTTCAGCGGTGTAATTTCCAAAAATCCTTTCTTAGTGCACCCTTAGACCTCATAAGGAACCTACGTGCCAAATTTGGAATCTCTAGACCCAGCGGTTTGGCCTGTGCATGGATATATCACGACACCTCCTAAGTACAACTAAGTAACTGACAAATGCAAATTTTATAGGAGAGCGAATTGAAAATTTCAATTTCTTTAAATCACCGTAGCTAAGCCCCTATATACGTTTGAGAAAAAAGTATGTTGGGTTAACTGAAAAAATAAAATAAGCTTGTATGTGGTAAATATAGATATATAGATGCCAAAAATGCAATAAAAACCGTTTCGTGTATCTGGCAGATACATACGTATACTTAGCGGGTGTCGATCAGTCAGTCAGTCAGGACTTTGAATTTTATATATTGTTAAGCGCCACACAAGTTTAAGTACCACTAGCGCCATCTAGTATAGAATAGCAGAACTAGTGACCACTAACGCCATCTAGTATCGAGTAGCAGAACTAGTAGCCTCGAGATTCATCTAGAGAATTCGATGCTAGAACTTTCTAGAACTTTCGACATATGGTCAGTAGGGGCTGGTATGTACTCGAACATTCTAAATGTTTCTACAAGGTTCTGGAACTTTCTAAGGACTGTAAAAGGCAAGTATGGACCCCGACCCGACACAGTTGAATAACAAGCGATACAAGTGATCATTGAGTGCGACTTTAGAGTGATCAGTAGTGCATTTGTGTTTTATAATTAGTGTGTTTGAGTCGTTATTAGTGTTGTTTAATTGAAGTGTCATTTTCGGTTTTTAAATCGGCAGTTTTTACTGTCACGAACCGCAAGCTCGTAACAATATATAGATGAGTCAATTAAATGTCAAAGTAATTAGGAATAAATATCTAAATATTTCACAGTCAGATTAATTTATCAGTCAGAAATTCGTCAGTGCTGTAATAGACTTTCTCTAACAGAAGGCGCTTTAACCTACTTCTTAATTTGAATTCTCACCATTTATTAATTAACTAAACTAAAAATTAAATAAAAAAATTATTTCCATTAAAGCGTGTTTTTTTGTTTTTTAAACTATTTTTTTTATTTGTTGTAAACCACATAGTTTCCCATCACTAATCTCGTGGGTCTACCACTCACTACCAGCGCCGGCCATGCGTGTCATTAGGCCTGATTAGGGAGGGCATTATTCCGGTAGGATAAGCAGCATTTACATAATAAGTATATCGCTTTGATCCCCGTATAAAGCTTACGTAGACTCATAACTTTATTGGTAACGAATCTAAACTTTTCGATAAAGTTCCGGATCGATTTTATATGGCCGTGTGACGTAAAGCGGTAAGAGATGATAACACGGTGTGACGTCAATTTCGATAAAATTGTGGGAAGTTGGCTAACGATATGAATTTGTGAATAGATTGAAATTATTTTGAAACAGAATTACGTATGTGATGTGTGATCAATGTTAAAATGGTTGTGTGTTGATGAATTTTACATTGATGAATTTTATATTATAATGACATTATATTATATAAGGATAATATTTTTGTGTTCACCAAAAATCTTAAGGTACATCTATGTATGCATTTCTAAAATTTTATTCTTCCCCGAAAAATACTGATCGTGCACCAAATATTAAAGGTTAGGTTAGGTTAGGTTATATTTTGGTGCACATTCAGTATATTTGGTGGAACACAGGCAAAATTAGGTAAATGAAATGGGAGTACTTTTAAATAAAATTAAAGTACTTTTAAATACCATCCATTATATAATGACATGAATTGAAAATATTATAGTTTATATTTATAATAACTTATTATATATAACTTATTAATGTAACTTATTTTAATTAATTATTAATTTTAATTGTTTTTTATATAAAAAAAGTTTTTTTATTAATTATTAATTTTTATTAAATATTATTAATATAACTTATTATATTTTATATTTTTAATAACTTTGAAAATATTATATTATTTTAATTCGTGTCTTCAGAGTACCCATACCAAATGCCAAATCCGAACTCGCTAGACGCTGTACCTATTTTTCTTTTCCCAACACTTACAGTAAAGTTAGCAAAATTTGTGACCGTTAGAGAAGTTAGCAGAACTGCTCAACCACGATCTGTAAGAATACCATAACTTCAGCTCTTTTAAAATTATCATACGATGACACCGAAGCCTTGTATAGCACTTACACACACACGCACACGTACACGCACCCTCATAAACACACTTGCTCACACAAACACACAGCACAGCACGAGCCCAACGTTAACTCTATTTTTTTTTTTTTTTTTTATTATAACTACACTGAAAAAAAAAGTAGTTGCCACAATCAAGATTTTGTTTAGATTGACTAAGTAACTTGTATGCATCTGAGCCTATCAAGCACAATGATCACAGCTACTACTTTTATTTGATTGAGATTTGAAACGGGATCTTGATTGGAGTTATCATAAAACCTATTTGCAGCAATCAAGTCAAAACATAGTTGCTCCAACCAAGATTATTAGATTCAAGTTTCAATGATCTTTATTGAAGTAATCAAAATGCTTGATTGACACAACTAACTTTGTTACAGTTAACATTTTTTTAACTTGTCTCTTTTTTAACTCTTCTACAATGATGTCATGTTAAGGGTAATCGAGAAACTTGTTTGAGCGTTCAATCATTTTAACTAGTATTGCTACAATCATGTCGTGATGGTCAACTTAACTAAGATTTTGATTAATTTAAACAAGATATCGTCAATCAAGCTAAAAAGTCACTTGATTGGAGTGCCTTTTTTTCAGTGTATCTAACATTCTCAAACTGTAAAGTAACTAACTTTTATAACTTTGTAAAATTCGCACTCCAGAGCCACAAGATACAAGCAACGATTAGTTTGTGGCTCACCGAATATGTCACATTGTATTATTACTTTTTGATGAATAAACTTTATTATTATTATAATTAATTACTGTGAATATGAAGACATTCACGGGTCATTGATTTTTTTCTCAGTTTTAATCATGGTCAGACAGAGTAATTTATGCGACCTACCCAAATTTCCTTTCTTTGGTATTGTTCGAAGAATCGTTGAGCTCCTTAAGTTCTGAGTTAAGCTGCACAATTACTGACAAATTCGTGCACTGACTGGACAGATCCACTCAATCTGTGTGGTTCTTTCCTCAAAAGACCATTTCAGACATCAATCTACATGGTCTTCACATGATCTGACCAAGATTATGTCTGGACTTTAAAAGAAACTTACCTCTGAGTTTATTTCGGCCTTTCTTCTCAGAGTAGTCAGATAGGAAACGCTGACATCATCTAGTTTTTAAAATATGATTTACGTGTAAAAGTGTTTGTACAAACTTACAGAAATTAAATCATTTATCATTTATTACCTAATTAATAATTAATTTATTGTCATTTATTGCCTAAGCATTGTCTAGAAGGGCTTATGATTAGGGATTGCAATCCCGCAAAACGGGATAACGCATTCCCGCGGGATCCTGCTGGTTTTATTAATCTGCTGGATCCCGCACCTTCAAAGTGCGGATTCGCGGATCCCGCAAATTAAAAATTTTGCTTCTTAAGAGCGTATTTTCAAAAGTTATCACCATAGGTTGATATCATAGCATCTAAGAGAAGAGTTGTGATTTGATTAATAGTTTATTAGTCATTATATGAATAAGACTGAATTAAAAATATAAAACTGTTGTGAGGAGTAAGGGTAAAATTAAACAAAACTATTAAACTATGCTGAACATTTAAAGATGAATCTAAGAAAACAGATTACTAGTTACTTATACCTAATTAATAGAAAAGAAATAATTTATGTTACTTAATGTAAGAAATGTTAATAAAAGTTGATTTTTACACCAAAATCTGTAGTTTCAATTTGATTTTATAACATAATTTCATAGAGGGATCCCGCGTGATCCCGCGCGGGATTGAATAATCCCGCATATCAATCCCACGGGATTGAATGAACTGCGGGATTGCAATCCCTACTTATGATACTGGGCCGGGTGAAAGGAAAACGCGCTCAAGGCATAGCACCGGTAAGATGGTGAGACGTGATCGAGAAGGCAGTTGGAGGCAGCATATATCAAGCGGTCCACACTGCAGAAGACCGTTTAACTTGGAGACGCGTCGTATGTGGTTGTGATTCTCAGCATTGAGGGAACGACGGAGAAGAGAGATCATTTATTGTAAAGACACAAAGAGTTTGCAATAAATTCGCGATCGAAAGAGGCTTTGAATTCGAACCCCACACTTTGTTGATTCAAACCCACAACTAAAATGACTTTTCGCATAGTTACTGGGCTTATCAGAAACGTAAGCAAAATTTTACCCAAATTGCTGATATTTAAAGACTAGAGTAGAGATGGGCTAAGTGATGATTTTTCTGTATCAATGACTGCATGACAATGACAAAATATATCGATGACGGGAACAATGAAAAAATCATCAATGATTTTTATTTGAGTATGCATAAGATCACGTCACTTCAATTATGAGTGCAGAAATGAACAGGAATGGCTTAGTGAAATTATCATGATGTGCGCAGCACCGGGCATTTTATCGAAACTCTGTGGTTCTGTGACTTCAGTATCGCCGATCGCGAAGCCTCGCAACGTCCGCGTCGTCGGTCGCCCCGAGACCTCATTGCCCGAGACGGCCCGGCTGTCCGAATTACCGAAGTTTGCGTTCATTCAAGTAATGATTTTTACATTGATGATTTTGTCGTTGTCACTGCATGATGAAATGATTTTAAGACATCGATGATTTTCACATGTGACATGATATCGGACTCATCTCTAGACTAGAGCCTCTAAGTACGAATAACGTATAATAGAACGAGTACCCACATGCTTTTAAAAAGTGTAGTAAGTTCCCCCAAAATACGGGGAATGAATCCCAGACGTTTTCCGGCTTACCGAATTTGAGCTATGCGAGGGTAGTAAGCAAAAAAATACATAACTACAGAAGGCCGGCTCCATACAGGCTCCCACAAACAGGCGCGACACGCGACGCGACACAAAGGCCTGTATGGAGCCGGCCGAACGGGTGAAAACAGGCGCACGCACACATAAGATCTGCTCTTATAGTGTATCTTGAAAATTTAAACAAATGGTTTGTGGTTGTTTTGTGCTTTTATTTAATTATTTCAATACCTATAAACCCGAAATTGTAATTTTAACCGACACAAATTAATCGAGTATGCAACAAATAATTTAGAAATAGCTAGATTGTAGGATTAGAGAGATTATAAAATAATGCTAATGATGATATAATAATTTTGTAATAGTGCCACTTTCAACTTTACAACCCTCGCCTGCGGCTCGGGTCACAAATACCTGCGATCTCGGGCTTTCTTTTATTTACAGCCCTTGGTAAGTAATACCAACGGCTTGGTTGCTAATGTGTTATTAACTCCCTTTAATGTAAGAGTTTTACGTGGACAGAGTTTGATTACTCTTTATGAAGATATTTTTGGAACAGGCTATAGACGCGTACGTGCTCTCAAACTTTTCAAATCAATGTCTGTCACGAGTGAGCTTGCACTCACTGTACGTGAAGGGAGTAGTATGTGTGCGTGCGTTTTCGCTCGTTGTATGGAGCTTCTGTACCTTCCTATATTGTGGCAGGAAGTGATACTTCACATAAATGTTTGTCACAGGAAAAGGGGTCGATTCTTGTACCGCAATTACTTGACATCAAACGTTAAATTGACGACAGTTACAGATACAAAATGGTACTTGTATTTTCTTTTGAGGATGTGTGATGATCTTTGATGTCTTTGTTTACACATGTCTCTGGTTATGATTTCAGAGATCGAAACATTGATCTTTTGGAAATAATTTTTGTAATTTAATGCGTTCAGTTCGTTCTTTCAAACAAATGGCACAGAGATTGGCATGCATTCATAGTTTGGCACGAAAATTTACATACTTATAATAAAGCTGCAGAATTTGTTTTGTTTGTTTGTTATAGCGCTAATCTCTGGAACTACCAGTCGGAGTAAAAGTTTTTTTTTTAATTTGATAGCCCAATTCTTGAGGAAAGCTATAGGTTATTTTAAATGCGCGCTAGAACCCTTAGGAGCGGAGCAACAAGTAGGAGGGGTGTGGGGGGGGGGGGGTACTTTTAAGTTTTTTTATTTTTATTTATTTATTTATTTCTCTATCTTACATTTATCATTATAGGTTCACCCAATGCGATAAATGCGCCTATATAAAATAATTGTTAATTCATATTAAGTACACCTATAACTTATTATAAACAATGCATTTCTTGTGAATTCACTCAGAGTACAAAAGAATAGGTCCGTCCCACTAGCAATGAGATTTACCGTGCGAAGTGAGCGCGTCAGCAGCGCCTCTCTTAAAAGATTGGTGCGGCCGCGCGGCACCTCCAGTAGTGGCGGCTGCCGTCTTTGCCACACGTACCTGTCTGGGACACACAGACTCACCTGTCCTAAAATCATTGCATTTTGGACCTTCCCCCTCAATATTTTAAATATAAACAAGGTCATTGCAAGATCCCTTCTAACCCTCAGCTCATTGTATCCTACCATACCTAAAATAAATAGAGTAGGATACATTTGTTGTGCTATCATAAGTCTCATTGAACGCAAGTAAGTACCCAGCGATGGTAACTTCATAATTTTCTAAATGATGTATATTCAAATTCGATACGGGTGTATAGAATTTGAATACACATCATTTTAATATAACTTCGCCTGAGTAAGTTATTAATATCCCCTCTCTATGAAATCTTATTCCCGTCCCCACAAAACTAAGTACTAAATGAGCAAAGCAAGCATTCATAATAACTTGCTCTACCCTCTTTCAAGCGTTTTTAACTGGCCACGGTTTTGTAAGCAAACGACTTTGAAGTCAAGTGTTTTAAGCACATAAAATATAAGTACAGAAGGTCACCTCCATACAACCAACGAAAACGCACGAACACGGACACGCTTCACGTACAGTGTGGCGTTGTGGATTTCGTGGTAAGAAATAAATAAGACAGATACTACTTATTATCAGGGCTTGTTAACGTTACCAAATAACAACATAATAACCGTTACGTAACGTTAAATTTCAATGTTACACCTACTAACGTTACAAAAATTTTACGTTACTTGATAACATTACCAGTAATATAGGTTAATTAACATTAACAAAAATACGATAACTAACGTTAATTTAGTTACGTTGCCGTTCTGTGGGTAAGAACCAGGCAGATTCAGGCAACGTTTTGATCGGCACGGCATCAGAGAGGCGCGAGGGCGGGTTCCCGCCGCGCCGCACACCTCAGGCCCTACTACTTACATCTCACGCGTTTAAAATAACGATAACATTAATAGTCGCATAAATAACGTTAAATCGATTACCGTTATTTTAATAATACCGTTAACTCTGTCAATACAAGGTAACGTTATGAAAATTTACCGGTATTTAAAGCCCTGCTTATTATCACGTTTAATATTTAGTTCACAGGTTCAGGGTATAGGTTCTTATCTAAAGAGTTCTATCACTGGCAGAGATTAGAAGGGAGAAGTACTGTCCTGGGCTGGACCATCCGGCTGGCACCGCAGAGGCAGTGTAGGCAAGGAGCAGACGGTGCTCGCCGCCCTCGGTGCAGGTAGTGGAGTAGTAGGTGGTGGCTGTAGTGCCCACGTGGCACGGCGCTCACTGCCCTAGGTGCAGGTGGAGCGGTGGCAGTGGCTGTAGCGGCCACGTGGGAGCCAGTAGTGGGCCACAAGGTCAAGGTGTTGAAGGGCACCAGCTGTTCCAGGCTGACGCTGTAGCGGCGTCGAGCCGTAGAACAGCCGGCAGCGTCAGGTAGAAGTGTAGAAGAACATACGTAGAAAAAACCCCTATCTCAAGGGGTTCGTTGTATAAGGTAGGCAGCTTAGATGTGGAAAGGCATGATTTCCAAGTTCCGAGGACTTTTATAGTCTCTGAGAACATTCCAGAACATTTAAGAAAAGTGACAGCTCTTGTGTCATAGACTAAAAACTGCCATAGATAATTAGTTAATTTTTCAGTAATGCTACAACAGTGAGTGCAAGCGCGCCCGCGAGTCGTGACTGGCATTTGGTTGAGATCTCCGTACGTATACTCCAGGGATCATCAAATGGCGTTGTTTTATTTTCTCATCTATCTCATGGCTACCGTTCAAAAATATTGAGGTTCTGTCAAATCCATTTTTCGATTCAGGGATCCGTTTGCGTAATATTAATCTTTAAAGTAAGTGCTAATATTCGGTAGAGTCAAGTGTCCCCCCCCCTGCCAGCTAAATGGTTGTTTTTGGATATGTGAAAAAATTCACGGCAGTAGTATATATGTACATATAACGAAGTTAAAAGGAAAGCTATCACAGTAAAGTAGGCTTTACAAGATAAAAAGTAGGTAATAGTCAACCAACTTATATTTGCAGTTGGAATATATAGGAGAATATGTGTACAATGTTAAGTTTGTTCTTGAGATAAATTCGTTCCAACTACGGAACCATCATTGTGCGTCCGACACGCACTTGGCCGGTTTTTTAACCGATACTTTTGGAATAGACCATTTGTGTCTATGTGTGCGTGCGTCTGTTTTGGAGTAGACCATCTCGGTCTATTTGTGCGTACGTATGTTTTGGAGTAGACCATCTGTGTCTATTTGTGCGTGCATCTGTTTTAGAATAGACCATGTATGTCTATTTGTGCGTGCGTCTGGTTTCGCTCGTTGTATCGAGCCGACCTTCTGTAGGTTTCTGTGACGTAACCCTCGGTTTACGGTTATGATATGAACTTAAGTTAAGCTTAGCTTTGCAGTACTTCGCTTGGTAAATAAGATTTGGTTTTGCTTTGCAAAGATAACTTGCTGCGTTGGTAGTTTTTAGCCTGATTTCTGTGTATGAGGGATCTGATTTTGGGTAAATGTTTTTCATCGTAGGTTTTCTCTATATTGATATTATTACAATTTATTGTTATAATATAAATATATTAATTGTTATATATGTTGTTAATTGTTATATATTGTTAGTTTCATCGTTAACGATGTAACTAATATGTTGTATAATATAATTTAATAGAGTGTCCATGGAGTTTCTTGACCGGTCTATTCTATAGGTGTTGGAATTTGTGAACAAAACCTCTTTCTTAAGTCTCTGGTGAAAAAAGTGTCAAGATGACTTATCATATTTTTACTCTCTTGTGTTGTCATATTCCTATACAGAAATGAATTATATTCTTATTTGATTTAATTAAAGTTTATTAATTCCACGCCTATATAACAGGTTATGGGCCCAGAACACCTACTCAAGTAAGGTTTTTTGATTCATTTCTCGGGAAGTTATTTTTGTAAGAAGAAAAAAAAAAAGACGATCGGCATTTTTTTTTCCCCTTTCCGTGTGCTAATCTGGTAAAAAATAATTAAAAATGACCAGCGAAGCACATAGTTCGACAGGAATTCCAATAGAAAAACTACAGGGCATGGAAAATTACAATAACTGGAAGTTTTCCATGAAGATGCTCCTAATGCACGAGGACCTACTCGAATGTATCGAGTCCACCGACGGAAGCAAAGATTTAAGAAAAAATCAGCGCGCGCTTGCAAAAATTTGTCTATCTGTACATCCCAATGCTTTTTCGCTTGTGCGTAACGCAAAATCAGCTTATGAAGCATGGACAAATTTACAAAAGGCTTATGAGGACAAGGGTCTGTGCAGACGTTTAGGATTACTGCGGTTGCTATTTGGAGCTAAGCTCGAAGAGAATGCTTGTAACATGGAAGCTTACATTACGAAAATAACGGAAATTGCACAACAATTGCATGATATAGGTTCTCCACTAGATGATGACTTCATAGCAGTCATCATGTTGAGCGGACTGACGCCCGATTATGACCCGCTCATCATGGCGTTGGAGAATTCCAGTGACAAGCTTGTCAGTGAAACTGTGAAAATGAAATTATTACAGGAGTTTTACAGAAGAGATGACAAGACAGAGACTGCATCAGCTTTAACTAAAATCAAGAAGATCAAATGTTACCGATGTAAGAAGCCAGGACATACAAAGAAGAATTGCCCTAAGAATGCTACTTCTACGACTCCAGTGAGTAATGTCAAGGAGAAGAAGAAGGTATTATTGTCAGCATTGTCGGTAAATCTCAAGAATGATGTCTGGTACGTGGATTCTGGTGCAACCAACCATATGTGCAACAGCAAGAGTGTTATGTCAAAGTTGAAATCAACTAAAGAACTCTCTGTGAACATTGCTAATGGTGATAAGTTATGTACTGCAGGATTAGGTGAAGTTAAAATTAAGTTAGACAGCGGTTTTAGAACAATAACTAATGTTTATTTGGTTCCCCAACTGTCAACTAACCTTTTATCAGTTAGTGAGTTAACAAGAAAAGGTTATACAGTTAATTTTAATTCTAAAACCTGTAGAATAATGGACGAGCATGAAACCATAGCTACTGCTAGTTATGTGAATGGTATTTTTCAATTAGATTCTATAGGAAATAGCAGTAGGGCTAATGTCGAAGTGCAGCCTCAATGCATGGTGTCTGACAGCAGCAGTAAATCACTACTGGACTGTGATGTGTCAGGTCAAGAGCAGAGCAGCTTGGTGTCACAAGAAGTATGGCATCGCAGGCTGGGGCACCTCAACAGCAGGAGCATGAATGTCATGAGACAAGGTATGGTCTTTGGTATTAATTATGATAATACTCGTTTTCAATCATGTATTGCCTGTATTAAAGGAAAACTTACAAAATTATCTTTTCCAAAAGTGTCTCATAGTAGGTCTAAGGAGATTTTAGGCTTAATACATACAGATTTATGTGGTCCAATGCAAGAGAAGTCATTAGGTGGTGCTTGTTATTTTCTTACTTTCATTGATGACTGTTCCAGAAAAACATTTGTTTATTTTTTGAAAACAAAAGGTGAAGTTTTTGAAAAATTTAAAATGTTTAAAAAACTTGTTGAAAATGAGACTGATAAGAAAATAAAAACTATTCGTAGCGACAATGGTGGTGAATATATTAATAAAAAATTTCAGGAGTTTCTGCAACAGCAAGGAATCCGTCACCAAACTACTGTCCCGAATTGTAGTCAACAGAATGGTGTGGCAGAAAGAGCTAATCGTACCATCATGGACAAAGCTCGCTGTATGCTAGAAGATGCTGGTCTTGACAAACGTTTTTGGGCAGAGGCCGTAAACACTTCAGTGTATCTGAAGAATCGCTCACCTACAAAAGCTGTCATGGGCATGACACCACTGGAGAAATGGACTAATACAAAGACAAATGTAAGTCATCTTCGTACATTTGGTTGTTTGGCTTATGCTTTGACTTCAAATCACAGGAAACTGGATTCGAAGGCAAAGAAATATATATTTGTAGGTTACTACAACGATACAAAGGGTTATAAACTTATTGATCCAGAGAACCCTACACATTGCGTTAAAGCACATCATGTGAGGTTTTTAGAAGATCGTTTTTGGAAGAAGGATCTGTCAAATGATGATACTAATCAAGTGGTTCATGTTGTTTCACATACAGAACAGACATGTAGGACAGACGAAAACACCAGGGATGAAAGTCCACAGTGTGTGTCTGAAAATTGTCCTTCTGATGACAGAAATAGGAACAGGGACACAGTATTTAGTATCAATTATAGTAGTAATACATCTGAAGCAGATAACTCGTCGGATGAAACCTATATTCCAGGAAGTTCAAGTGAAGACTCGACAACTACAGACTTCACTGATGCTGTAAATGAAGATCTATTTGCACAACTGGTAGCTCAACAGTACAGGGATCTTAGAGACCCGGAGACTGTTAAGGAAGCACTTGGTGGCAATGAAGCTAAAGAATGGAAGGAAGCCATGGAAGATGAGTATAAATCCTTTATTATCAATAAAGTCTGGCGCCTTGTGGATCTACCTAAAGATCATAAAGCAGTAAAATGTAAATGGATCTTTAAAAAAAAGAGGAACTTAGATGGAAGTCTCCTAAAATACAAAGCAAGGTTGGTTGCCAAAGGATTTACTCAAAGGTATGGAATTGACTACAATGAAACTTTTTCACCTGTTGTCCGTTACTCTACCATCCGTTTATTGTTAGCACTAGCTGCAGAATATGATCTGGAAATAAATCACCTAGACGTCAAAACAGCTTTTTTGAATGGTGATCTTAAAGAGCATGTGCTAATGGAACAACCAGAAGGTTTTGTTAAGAAAGGACAAGAACAAAAGGTGTATAAGTTGGAAAAAGCTGTTTATGGATTAAAACAGGCTGCAAAGTCATGGTATGAAAAAATTAACGGAGTATTACTAAATAAACTCCATTTCAATAGGATGCCTTCAGAACCATGTGTCTATTATAAAGGACAAAAGAGGGAAATGGTTATAATTGCCCTTTATGTCGACGACATAATGTTATTCTCTTCATCGATATCCAAAGAAAGAGATATGGTGAAAGAAAAACTCATGTCAGAGTTTGAGATGAAGGATTTGGGACCTGCTCATCAAATATTAGGCATGAGAGTATGCAGGACTAAAGAATCAATTACTTTAGATCAGTCACATTACATTGAAACTGTTTTACGTAAATTTAACATGACTGAATGCAAACCGTCTCTAACCCCTATGGAAGTAGGATTGAAACTGAAGAAAAGCGAAGTAAAGGATATTCGTTTTGACTACAGAAATCTCATAGGTTGCTTAATGTATATTTCAGTTTGTTCCAGACCAGATATCTCGCATGCAATAAGTGTTCTGAGCCAATTTAATGAATGCTTCGATGAAACACATTGGAAAGCTGCGAAAAGGGTCCTCCGATATCTCAAAGGTACAAATAATTATTTTCTTAAATATGTTAAGGGCGGATTGGTCGTAAATGGCTACACAGACGCTGATTGGGCATCCAATGAGGTTGATCGTCGTTCATACACAGGGTATGTATTTAAATTGGGTGATTCTGTTATATCTTGGGAAAGCCGTAAGCAGAGGACTGTGGCTCTCTCAAGTACCGAAGCAGAGTATATGGCTATTTCAGATGCTTGCAAAGAAGCGTTGTTTTTACGTATATTTTTGAATGAATGCCTTCAAGTTCATTGTAAGATAAATTTATACAATGATAATCAGTCGGCACAAAAACTATGCTCTAATTCAATGTTTCATGCTCGTACCAAGCATATAGATATTAGACACCATTTTATACGGGATATTGTAATTAATAAATTTATTGATGTCCTCTATATGCCTACAGGTGATATGGTAGCTGACTTACTCACTAAACCGTTAACTAAAGAGAAACATGTTAAGTTCTCTTTGTCTCTTTTATCAGTGTGATATTATTATTCTAATTATTACTGTGTTATATTTCTTAAAATATTGTAGTAATAATTAACGATATTATATGAGTTACATTCGTGTCTTGTTTAAGACTAGAGATTAAGGGGTAGTGTTGTGATTTAATTAAAATTGGTACGCATAGTTTAGTTCAAGGGGTAGTGTTGGAATTTGTGAACAAAACCTCTTTCTTAAGTCTCTGGTGAAAAAAGTGTCAAGATGACTTATCATATTTTTACTCTCTTGTGTTGTCATATTCCTATACAGAAATGAATTATATTCTTATTTGATTTAACTAAAGTTTATTAATTCCACGCCTATATAACAATAGGAACCTAGTACGGAATGGGGAACTAGCTTCATCTTTCTGACTGAACGACTCTTTTGACAATTCAAAATTGCCTGTTAATGGTTCAATTGAAATAATTGCTTTGAGTTTGAGTTTATAAACTCTGAGAGCTCTTGATGCGGAGCTGAATAGCAAACTATGTTCCACCTCTTTTTCTGCCCTCTATGCCCCAAAACATGCAGTCAAAGTAACGATCGCTACCAGAATTTCGCCAAAGTTTTGGGGCAAATTTTTGAAGTGAAAACTTCTTTAGGCGCGTTGAGCACTTTTTGGGTGAACAAAAATCATGGAACTCGCGTCATCGTCACCGAAAGCTTTCCATGAGCTATATGTATACTGTGTATATATTATTATGTGTACTTTTTGGGTGAACAAAAATCATGGAACTCGCGTCATCGTCACCGAACGCTTTCCATGAGATATATTTATGTACAGCTACTGTCTATATATCTGTAATTTTTGGGTGAACCACAATCATGGAACTCGCGTCATCGTCACCGAACGCTTTAGTTACTTAGTTTTCATTTCAGCAGTCCCCAAAGACTGCCCCGCAATTTTTGTTTTAATGGATATCGTGCCAGTGATAAGAAAAAGAAGGAGATATTTTTTTTTTAACATATGCGGTAGCGGGTCCCCCGTCAGGAACCAAGTTCCTACTCAGGTATGATTAAAAATAATAACACTAGAAACTTTAGACTTTAAAACTGACTTTTTTTCGAAGTTTCTTTTAGCTCACATAGACTGTTTACCCACCCAACGACGCATTTTGAATACAGAGCCATCTAGTATAAGTTTTTAGAAGCTCTCATAAAGTTACCACACACTTGTGTGTAAATACCTACTAGATGGCTCTGTATTAAAAACGCGCATTATAAAATAAAATTGAGAGTGCATACAGGAAGTTTCACATTCTTTCACTAATTGAGTGGAGAAAAATTGCCGATATGGTATTCTTGTTCAATTTGGCAAATGGTTCAACAGACTGTTCTGAATTGATGAGTAAAATTGGGCTGCGTGTTCCATCCTCCACCTTAAGGAATCATCAACCTCTGTTTGTTCCCTCTGTGCGATGCATATATCGACAAAACTTTTATATGATAAGAGCTAGCAGGGCATACAAATCGATGTGTCAGTGTTGATGATCTTGATTTATTCTCCACCAGTGTTCCTAAACTAAAAAAAAAATCTTTGTATAACTTCTTTCAAGATCAGTAAAACCTGTTCAATCTTTTCTTTATTGCCTCCGAGTGCTTACTTATTCTTACTTTCTCTTGCCTGTCTACTGTTTCTTGTGCTACCCTAATAATGTCAGTGCAAACTTGTAATTGGCCTTCTTTCCTAGCCTATCCTAGCTGTAAGTTTTCTTAAGAAATAAAATAAAATACCGGTTTTTCCTTAAGTGACGATTTCTACCAGTCAACTCCTATCGTAAGCCGCGTTAAAGTACTTCATCAATTTTTTTTTAATTCATATGCCATAATATAAAACCAGCAGAACATGTCATTTCTCCAGTCGGTAACAAGCACTAAAACATGTATATTGATTGCGATTGCGACTCATGGGACATTTTACAGATGGTAGAAATACTCAACACATTATACGTATCTCACGGTAGCCGCTAAATGCGTAGGTGTAGTTTCCATATCATCGCTTAGGTAACAATACCGCGTAAGTCGAAAATTTACCATGTGACGTTTTATACTTCACTAGCTTTTGCCCGCGGCTCCACCCACGTGGATTTCGGTTATCGCGTAAAATAGTAGCTTATGTTCTTTTCCATATCCCAGGCTATATCTCTGCCAAATTTCATGACGATCGGTTCAGCGGTTTAGGCGTGAAAATGTAACAGACAGAAGACAGACAAAGTTACTTTTAAATTTATAATATTAGTAGGGATAAGTATATATAATATGGATTTAATAGATTTTGTTGGCGCGTATCAAATGATCAAAAATTTTTTTCAGTGCTTTGTTCGAATAGTGCTAAGCACCGAGTGAATCGTTTGTTTTGTCAAAACCGCATAACTCTCAGCCAGCGATACTATGTGTGTTTTTTTATTTATCACGGTTTTATCAGAGAGGCAAACGATGTATTTATATATTTTAGCTTTATTTAAGTGTTATATTTAATATTTTAGTTTAACATTTCACATATTCAATTATTTTTCTCTTCTTGTTCTCACACACTATTTGTCTACATTCCTTTTTTATTTCTCTTTTCTCATGTTTGCTGCAAGAAATTTCTTAATAAGCAGTACCTTTGTACTAAAAATTATAGCTATATTTCATTTCATTTCATTTATTCAATAACAATAAAATGTACATTGTGTCTGAATGTTTTACAAATATGCCTACACAATTAATGCAAATAATAACTAATTAAACACAGAATTAAATTAGTTCCATACAATGTCTTTGCCTACCTACGTTGATATTATTTATACTCATAAAAGTTCAAAATAATTAAAATTTACAATATTTTATCTAAAATTCACTACATTAATCCAAGGAGTGGAACTCTCTGCCTGCGTCTGTGTTTCCGAACGCATACAACCCTAATCTATTCAAAGTGAGAGTGAACAGGCTTCTTCTGGGTAAGTTCACTCCATCGTAGACTTTGTCTCTGTCATCCAGACCTAGACTAAAGTCAAGAGCAAACTCATAGTAGAATAAAAAAAATATGTCAGAACCATGTTACTCACAAACAGTCAATAACATTAAAAATTCACACATCCCATTATGTCCTGTATTCAATGTCACTATTAAATTCGTTGTTGATGTCAGCATTTCCAATATGTTATGTTCAATTTTGTAATAATAGTCTAGATAAAACACATCATTGCGAAACTCATCAACAGTATAATAGCATTTTTCTACCAGAAAAGATTTAACTTGCTGCTTAAACTGGTTTATCTTATATATAAAATTCTGGTATCACAATGTTAGTTACCATACTCCTCCGAAACGGGTTGACCGATTTTTATGAAATTTTATATGCATATTCAGTATGTCTGAGAATCGGCTACTATTTTTTTTTAAGTTTTAGGTAGGTTGGTAGGGTAGGGTAGGTAGGTAGGTAGGTAGGTAGGTAGGGTAAGGTAAGGTAGGGTAGGGTAGGGTAGGTAGGTAGGTAGGTAGGTAGGTAGGATAGGGTAGGGTAGGTAGGTAGGGTAGGTAGGGTAGGGTAGGGTAGGGTTGACAGAACGAAGTCTGTCGGGTCAGCTAGTATTGTATAAGGACTTTAATTCCATAGGTACGAGTAGTTTATATGTCGTATCTCTATGTATTTTACTGTGTGTACAAAAATAATCAAATAAATAAATACAGGTAGGTATTCCCCGTAGGAACACGTACAAACACAGCAACATAATAATGAGCTACAAACTACAAACAGCTTAGTTAGCAGCAAACTCTCAAGCTGTAATCTAGAAGGCGTCATTTGCAGCCTGCGGGCCATAACGGGCCATAACAGGCTATAACAGGTTATAACAATAACTTAGGCTCAAGCTACGTTCTCACACGGCGGGAATCTAGGCTAAATTGTAAGAGTCGAGCAAATTGTATGTATGGCGAGCTCTGGGTTCCGGGAAAACGTGGTTTACTGGTTTTTGAGACCGGGGGATGGTTGTAACAAGTTGGGACAGGGTTTAAAGTGATGTTTTTGTAGAAAATTTGTTATATTGGGGCTTGGGGTGTTAACTTGGCTGGTATTTTGGGTAGCGTGCCTTTTTACCTGACTGTAACGAACCCAAATAAGAGGGTTTTGTGTTTGACCTGTATGTATGTATGTATATCTGACACTTTGTTCCCTCGCAACTACGAAATAGCTGAACTGATTTTGATGAATGATATGTCGTTAGATTCACGTTTATTGCGCGAGTGTCACTGGGTATAAATTAAATAATAATAAATTGTTTGAAACGACTTTCCACAGAGTTGGGTTTGATTCTGATGTGCTGCGTTTTGTAGCTCGATTGATTACCGACAACTTCGACGATATTCGGCGCTATTGCATCATCTAATATCTCTTGTGTGATGATACTATTGGCGTTTTCGAACTCGGCGAGCGTAAAGGCTCATACAGACTCGCGCGATATCGCGGGCGCAACAGGCAGCGACAAAGAAATTGTGCTACTAGTGTCGCGTCGCGCCCGCGATATCGCACTAGTCTGTACGAGCCTTAACTCTGGTTATCTGTATGATAAATGATTATGGTAATATATCGCGACTTTATTAGGCGCAACGTCCAGTGTAGGAGTGAGCAACAACGTTGCGTCTACGAGCGTCTACGCGGCAGCTATGCTGTAGCTATGCGGCTGCTACGCGGATATTATATGGCTGATATGTGGCTACTACGCAGATATTATATGGCTGCTATGTGGCTACTACGCAACTGCTAAGTGGCAACTACGCGGCAGCTACACATCGGCCACGCGGCTGATACACGGCCGCTACGCGACAGCTACGTGGCATCAACGCGGCAGCTACGCGGCAGTTACGCGGTAGCTACGCAGCAGCTACGTGGTAACTATGCGGCAGCTACGCAGGAGTTACACGGTCTACGTGGCAGCTACGCAGCTGCTGCGTGACAGCTACGTGGTAGCTACGCGGCAGCTACGTGGTAGCTACGTGGTAGTTACGCGGCAGCTACGTGGTAGCTACGTGGTAGTTATGCGGCAGCTACGTGGAAGCTACGTGGTAGCTATGCGGAAACTACGTGGTAGCTACGTGGCAGCTACTTGGATAGTACGTGGCATCAACGCGGATACGTGGTAGCTACATGGCAGCTACGTGGTAGCTACGCGGCAGCTAAGTGGTAGCTACGCGGCAACTACGTAGTAGCTACGCGGCAGCTACTTGGTAGCTACGTGGCAGCTACGTGGTAGCTACGCGGCAGCTAAGTGGTAGCTACGCGGCAACTACGTAGTAGCTACGCGGCAGCTACTTGGTAGCTACGTGGCAGCTACGTGGTAGCTACGTGGTAGTTACGCGGCAGCTACGTGGTAGCTACGCGGCAGCTAAGTGGTAGCTACGCGGCAACTACGTAGTAGCTACGCGGCAGCTACTTGGTAGCTACGTGGCAGCTACGTGGTAGCTACGTGGTAGTTACGCGGCAGCTACGTGGTAGCTACGTGGTAGTTACGCGGCAGCTACGTGGCAGTTACGCAGCAGCTACGTGGTAACTATGCGGCAGCTACGTGGCAGCTACGTGGTAGTTACGCGGCAGCTACGTGGTAGCTACGTGGTAGTTATGCGGCAGCTACGTGGAAGCTACGTGGTAGCTATGCGGAAACTACGTGGTAGCTACGTGGCAGCTACTTGGATAGTACGTGGCATCAACGCGGATACGTGGTAGCTACATGGCAGCTAAGTGGTAGCTACGCGGCAACTACGTAGTAGCTACGCGGCAGCTACTTGGTAGCTACGTGGCAGCTACGTGGTAGCTACGTGGTAGTTACGCGGCAGCTACGTGGTAGCTACGTGGTAGTTACGCGGCAGCTACGTGGCAGCTACGCAGCAGCTACGTGGTAACTATGCGGCAGCTACGCAGGAGTTACACGGTCTACGTGGCAGCTACGCAGCTGCTGCGTGACAGCTACGTGGTAGCTACGCGGCAGCTACGTGGCAGCTACGTGGTAGCTACGTGGTAGTTACGCGGCAGCTACGTGGTAGCTACGTGGTAGTTACGCGGCAGCTGCGTGGAAGCTACGTGGTAGCTATGCGGCAACTATGTGGTAGCTACGCGGCAGCTACTTGGATAGTACGTGGCATCAACGCGGATACGTGGTAGCTACATGGCAGCTACATGGTAGCTACGCGGCAGTTACACGGCAGCTACGCGGCAGTTACGTGGTAGCTACGCGGCAGCTATGCGGTAGCTACGCGGCAGCTATGCGGTAGCTACGCGGCAGCAACGTCGTAGCTACGCGGCAGCTACTTGGATACTACGTGGCATCAACGTGGATACGCGGCAGCTACGCAACTGCTGCGTGGTAGCTACGTGGTATCTACGCGGCTGCTACGCGGCAATTACGCGGTAGCTACGCGGCAGCTACGAGTAGCTACGCGGCAGTTACGCGGTAGCTACGTGGTAGCTACGCGGCAGCTACGTGGTAGCTACGCGGCAGCTACTTGGATACTACGTGAATACTACGTGATAGCCACGTGGATACCTTAGTAAGTGGTCGTACTATTATATACAACTTACTATATGTATGTATTATATAATATTATATGTAATAACCATACTTTAATATTATAAATGTGAAAATAACTCTTATAACTCTGTCTGTCTGTCTGTTACGTTTTCACACTTAAACCGCTGAACCGATCGTCATGAAATTTGGCAGAGATATAGCCTGGGATATGGAGAAGGACACAGGCTACATTTTTACGCGATAACCGACATACACGCGGGCGGAGCCGCGGGCAAAAGCTAGTTAACTCATATATTCTCTATTTCTCTAAGATATACTTTTTAGGGCTCCGTAGTCAATAAGGAACCCTTATAGTTTCGCCATGTCCGTCTGTCTGTCCGCGGCTTAGCTCAAAGACGAAAAGTAATAAACAAAAAAAAAAAAGCAAAGCAAGCAAGTACAAAAGTAGAAAGTACTAGAAAGTTGCACGACGGTAGTATAATGAAGTTAAAAAGAAAACTATCACCGAAAAGTAGGCTTTACATGATAACGAGTAATAGTCAACCAACTTACATTTGCAGTTGGAATGTATGAGAGAAAATGTATTTCGACTACAATGTTAAGTTTGTTCGTGGGATAAATTCGTCCCAACTACTTCAATGTATTATCGGGGACGTCACAATCGGCACACTTTCCAAACAAAATCCCGTGCTCACGGATGTCGTTTTGCGAAGACCAATAAAATAAAATGCTCAGGCTCTGTTACTTAATGATCACAGATCTGTACCTCAGAGGTATACAATAGTAATTCCACCTTTTTTCGAAAATACTAATTTAATAAATCGCAAGAACCAGTTCTACTTATTGGTATACGACATTAAGTCTTATGACATCTATGAAAAGAAATATCCAATCGTATATGACATTAAATCCACTTACGTCTAATGGGATTAGGACCTCAAATGACGATAAGATTCATCTAATAATATTAAAAAATACTGGTGAACTCAACAGTATTAGTTAAAAAAAAAAAAAAAAAACTGTTGTATACCTCTGAGGTACAGAGATGTCTGACCACCTCGGCTAGTTTTTTTACGATCTTTCTTTGATCGAAATCTGATGCTGCGATGTTATTGGTTGAAGAGCGTAGGTAAGTGTTACTATAGCGGCCGAGTGCTGCAAGCAAGAATAGTCCTTATTTTAGTCCGATTCGGATATCCCCGATAGTACGTGGCCCGCACGCACTTGGCGGTTTTTTCAAGTGAAAATTTCTTTAGGCGCGTTGAACACTTTTTGGGTGAACAAAAATCATGGAACTCGCGTCATTGTCACCGAACGCTTTCCATGAGCTATATGTATACTGTGTATACTCGTATAGGTGAATTTTTGGGTGAAATAAAAATCGGCTTATTCCACTAATCCCCCCTGAGAGAATCCCCCTCAGTGGAAAAAACTGAACCCTAATGGAAAAAAATCACGTTCTTCTTGGAATAAGTTATTTTTTGTTTTTTAAATTCTAGTTTTCCCCCCTTAGCTGGATTATTAGGGGTGAATTCTAGACTGTTTTTAAATTCCACATTTCCTCCTAAGGGGGATTTTCAGGGGGGATTTGTGGAATAAGCCAAAAAAAATCGCGTCATCGTCACCCGCTTTAGTTACTTATAGTTTTCACTTCTATCGGCAGTCTCCAAAGACTGCCCCGCATGTTTTTTTCGAATACATTAGTATGTAGATTCCGAAGCATAGTATATGAGTAAATGAAACGGCTGTTAGCCTTCTCACGAGCGGGTCGTAAACTTCTGAATCTAATAAATGTTTTATTTATTTGCAAATGAGACTACAATCGACTGTTGCTTGCTCCCTTTATTTTTATTTTCGCTTTAGTGTGGCTGGAGGCAGGATTATATTGTTTACACCAGCTGTTCTCTATCTCTGTTGGTTCAAAAGTTGTTGATCATTTTTCGTCGGTTTGCTGAAAAAAAATTTGTATAACTGACAAAATGCGGGTTAGGGATGCAAGAAGTGCCAAAAAGTATCGATATAATTAAAAAAAAAAAAAAAACTCTGGTTGTTCTCGTCTGGCTAACGGCGAGTACTTGCATAGGCATAATCAAGTAGCCAGGATTATTCACCAGCAACTTGCTTTGAAATATAAACTTCGTTGTAGGCCTAGTAGAGTGTAGATTTGTCGGCACTTTTCTATTTTGTTAAGTACCTGGTAATTGTTGAAAGGCCTACACTGTCCTCACATACCTATTATCACTGTTATTTAATAATATTGTAAAGCCAATTATTTTTAAAAGAGTAACCGTGGAGTTTCTTGCCGGCTCTTCTCCATAGGAAACGACTTATTGGAACCGTGCACCTAGCTTCTGACGTTTCATAAGTGCCCATGTAGGTTTATGTGAAATAAAATATTTTGATTTTGATTTTTTGATTTTGTGGATTTGAGGTACCGTACTACAAGTATGTGCCCGACCCAGTTCTCGAAAATGACCATGTCACGTTTTACTGGGATCAGTCTATCATTACTGACAGGACAATTGTTGCCAATAAAACTGATATAGTGGTTATAGATCGATTAGCGCGCCGCACAATTATAGTTGATGTTACCATTCCACATGACGAAAACCTCGTGAAAGCTGAGAAAGAGAAACAAATAAAGTATCTCGACTTAGCACACGAGCTTGTTGACATGTGGAATGTGAGCTCAGCTATCATTGTGCCGATTGTCGTGACGGCTAATGGCCTAATGGCCGAAAGCCTCGATCAAAATCTCTCTAGGCTTTCGTTAGGCGGTTGGATCAAGGGCCTGATTCAGAAGGCAGTACTCCTTGATACGGCTCGTATTGTGAGGAGGTTCCTGTCTCTGCAGCCCTAACCACCGGCAGCTTGGAACCTGCTGCCGACACCGGCGGACCACAATTGTTATGTATTTTTATTTTTTTTTATTTATTTTTTAAGAAATATTTAAAAATGTATTTTATATGGATGAAAAATAAATAAACCTCATAATAATAATAATACCTGCCTATAAATGTCCCACTGCTGGGCAAAGGCCTCTTCTCATACAGAGAAGGCACGAGCATTGATCACCACGCTTGCTTAAAACAGGTTGACGATTTCAAACTTATATTAACTATAAGTCCAGGTTTCCTCACGATGTCTTTCCTTCACCGATGTCAGTAATGTCCAAGACAAACCCAGAAAGTACATATGAATTGAGAAAGTTACATTGGTAAGCGCGGATTTGAACCCACAACCTCATGCATGAGAGGCGAGGCCTTAACCAACGGGCCATCACGACATTTCATCACAATATAATTATGTCGTATCGATATTTAAAAATATATAAAATAGGCAAACATAATGACTGCCGACAGAAGAGAAAACTCAAAACTTTGGAATACGAGTAACTGACAGTCTGGCACGAACCCATAAGTTTTTCCCCCACCAAAAATCGCCCAATGTGGCTAAAGAAGTATGATACATACATACATACATATACCGCGGTGGTTTGTGTGGTATATTTAAACTTCAACAAATTTTTGTAAAAAGATTTTTGGTTTAATAAAATATTTAAAAAAAAAGTTGCACTTCAAAAATTGATTACTACTTAGATTTATCGAAAAAAAAAAAAAAAAACGATATATCGATGATAATGTAAATATAATAAGACTAGCTTTTGCGCCACGTATCGAAATAATAGATAGGTATCGCCACAAATATCTATATATCGTACAAAAAAAAAATTGATATATCAAACATAAAATATCGATATATAGAAGAAAAAAAAATCGATACATCGAATTAGTACGATCCGCAGTCCAAGGCACGCACTGACCGACCCAGACGACCCCACCACTCTCATCCAGGAGAGTCGTAGGGAAACTAGTACAGCTCGAAGAGTACACACAACACGAACACGATCACAATTCCGACCTCGCTTTAGAGGTCCCGCGCGAAACCCACCCCGATTAATAAGCCCTCCCCGTCCCTTGACGACGCTTAACGATGTGCCAGCATGTGGTTTAGCTGAGCCTGTAATCCAAACTCCCCCGATTAATAATCAGAACCCTGATATTATCCAGCCACCGACGGTCCCTTGCCACCCTCCCTCCGACACTGCCCTAAGCCGAGGTTCGAGCCCCACCTGGGGTGCCCTTAGCGAGCAGTCGTCTAGCTTAAGTAGATTATAGTAAAAACCCCCTGGCTGGAGGCGTAAACTTCGTTAGGAGCTTGCGGCACCACAGGAAAGCCCGGTTAAGGAGCAGGAACCCCCAGTGGTTATACCTCCGAGATGCCATACACAAAAAAAAAAAAAAAAAAAAAAAAAGATACATCGAACAAAAAATATCGAAATATTAAACAAAAAATATCGATTTATCGAACAAAAAATATCAATATATCGAAAAAAATATATCGATGTATCTATACATCGATATATTTTCTAAAGGTACATCATTAGTGGAAATTGTTTACTATTGCACCTCTAGTCTCTAGAGGGGTCTCCATGCTCTGTGGTAGATTAACTCCGAAAGTTTCAGGTTTCCGAAGCTCAGGCTTTCACAAACAATAACATTATAATTTGTATAACCCTTTCATTGTTGTAGATTACGTAAATCCACAGTCTACGTCTATTAAACAGCCGTTCGTCCCATAAAGTCAGTCATGGTTCTCATTCCTTTAGCTGAAAGGGATTTCAGAAGGGGACCCTAAAGATTCCACCGGTGGGAGCTTGAGGGTGTACCTTCATCAATTACTTGTCAAATCTGCGGTGTCCACGTCTTCACTCATCGAGAGATTTATCTCAAATGTAATTTGTCATCTTTCGGTCTTAAAATACCTTTGGGACCTGTTTTTTGTAGGGTATGTATTGATTTGAGGACGCTATTTTGGGCTGTAATGGTTTGAAATAATGTTATCGAGAGATAGGGCAGCAGGTATGCTGGAAGATATTTCTTTAGAAATAAGCATCACCTAGCAGCTAGCGCAGGAATCCGCTGGATGCGGGAAGCACAGAACCGGTCGAGGTGGCGGTGCTTGGGGGAGGCCTATGTCCAGCAGTGGACGTCTTTCGGCTGAAATGATGATGATGAAGCATCACCTTTATACATATTATTCTCTTTCTTTCTTCTTATCTGTTTTTGTTGTGTCATGGTTAAATAATGATAATAAAAGATAAGAAAACAATTTTTCTCAACTCATACTTCAAGTAAAACACTAACAGCGGACCTTGACCTCCCAAACAAAAACATCAAGACTTTTTATTTTATTATGTCTACATGTCGAACCCATCGCATCTGCGGAGTTTAGTTAGCCATTTTAATTTAACCCTGTATAATAGTGCAATTTTCTACATAAAACGTGACTGATTGAAAAGAACATGGAACAAGAAATGTAACCCTTTTAGGAACAAGGTACCAATTGAAGTTAGTTAAACAAAAGCTAATTAATTATTTTACAGTAAGCGGCGTTTGACGATTGCTTGCCAACCTGTCTGCGTGGGTCAAGAAAAACCAAAACAAACTGAAGGTTCAAGGGTGGTCAAGGCAAGCGGTCAAGGGCTCTTTCTAGGTTATTGAAATTACAATACTTCTCTTGTAAATAAAAAATACATGAAAACGATCGATCGATGTAGGGTAGGACCTAATCAAGATTGCCCTTTTTATGCGGTAATATTTCTTGCGTAAGTCTCGCAAATGAGTCAGAGGCGAAGTTCCGTATTTGCGGAGGCGCAGGCGAAGTTCCGTATTTGCGAAGTCGTAGGCGAAGTTCCGTATTTGCGGAGTCAGAGGCGAAGTTCCGTATTTGCGGAGGCGGAGTTGAAGTTCCTTATTGCGGAGGTGGAGGTGAAGTTCCATATTTGCAGAGGCGGAGGCGAAGTTCAGTATTTGTGGAGGTGGAGGCGAAGTTCCGTATTTGCGGAAGCTGAGGCAAAGTTCCGTATTTGCGGAGGTGGAGGCGAAGTTTTTTGCGGTAGTGTCAAAGCCATATTTGTTACGGTCGTGAATCATATTTTAAATAACATACAACCTTTTTTTTTTTTTTTGGATTGGAAATTATCAAATAACTTCTCCCGCTCTGGGTGGAGCGGGAGGGCGTGTCAGACTTTTACTGACTAAAACCCACCCGTGTTCCTTCAGTTGCCTGTGTGCCAGGGCCACGGTATCCCTTTCGGACAAACCCGCAACCCTGGCAGGATAACATACAACCTGACAGTGCATTCATTTAGGTGTCTCCTAGTTTAAATGAAAATGGGCATTAAAACTCAAGCTGCTATTCAAGACAAGGGAGCAAGGGAATCGTCATTATTATTGTAAAGTTATCTTTCAAAGAACATTAGAGAATAAAATGCAGAATAATAAGTTTTGTATTTCCAGAGGCGGAGGCGAAGTTCCGTATTTGTGGAGGTCGAGGCGAAGTACCGTATTTGCGGAGATGGAGGCGAAGTTCTGTTACAACCCTAATCTAGATCATCGTCAATCTATGGTGACTTTCATCTTGATAATCTGGTCAACTGCGTGATTGAGCAGCAAAAATCATCACAAACTTTCACTTTTTAGGGTTCCGTAGTAAACAAGGAATTTATAGTTTCGCCATGTCCATCTGTCTGTCTGTCTGTCCGCGGCTTAGCTCAGAGACTGTTAGTACTAGAAAGCTGTAACTTGGTATGGGTGTACATATAATCACGACGACAAAGAGGTAAAACAAAACCTTGAAAAAAAAAAAAAATATTGGTTGCCTGTAAAGTTGTTTTACGGACGATAGTTTAACGTGACAACGTAATAACAAAACATTGATGCGGCGCAAGCGTACAATGAGCGTAACGGGACAATGAGCGTAACGGGACAATGAGCGTAACGGGACAATGAGCGTAACGGGACAATGAGCGTAACGGGACAATGAGCGTAACGGGACAATGAGCGTAACGGGACAATGAGCGTAACGGGACAATGAGCGTAACGGGACAATGAGCGTAACGGGACAATGAGCGTAACGGGACAATGAGCGTAACGGGACAATGAGCGTAACGGGACAATGAGCGTAACGGGACAATGAGTCATCCTTTTTCGTGCATGCAGCCTGCGTTCATCGATTTATTAGACGTTGTCACGTCAAAAAAAATATATATTAAGGGTACCTCCGGTAACGGTACACGTAAAGTGGGGATGATATTTTTTTTTCTCTTCTATCTCATAGTGTGAGATATCGTTGGATAGGCCGTTTACAAATATTGCAGGTTTGTGAAAACCTTTTTTCGTGGCAGGGATCCATTTGCGTAATAATTGGCTTTAAAGTGCTAATTTTTGTTAGAGTCAAGTGTGTCCCCGCTGCTAGCTAAATGGTTGTATTTGACTACACGAAAAAACTCAAAGCAGTATTATATATAACGAAGTTAACAGGAAAAATCACAGCTAAGTAGGCTTTATAAGGTACCGAGTAATAGTCGACCAACTTACATTTGCAGTTGATAAACATGTTCTCCCATACATTATGTATGGGAGAACATGTTTTTTAACTACAATGTTAAGTTTCAAAGTCAAAATAAAAGTCAAATCATTTATTTCAAATAGGTACATAAAAGGCACTTTTGAACGTCAAAATTTACAAAATAATTAATTGATTCTAGTTGCCCCTTCCAAAAGGTAGTTACGTATGGAGAAGAATGGGCAAGAAACTCCATACTTACTCTTTTTAAATGTTAACAATATTTTGTATACATTAATTAATAATTATATGTGAAGACGATGAACTTACCTAGAATAAAATTACTACACCACAATAGGTAAAAAGAATGAAAAGTGAAGCAATGACAGACAAATTAATTATGCGCTAGATACATGGTGCTCACATATTTACAAACATTGTAAAAGTAGATGATTTCCCTAAAATTTTAACATTTAATAACCTATGTCTGTGTGTGAGTGTATTAATCACGGAAAATGAAATGAATGTCATAAAAAATATAAATTATACAGTTCGTTCTTGGGATAAATTTATCCCAACTACGGAACCCTTCGATGCGTGGTCCGACACGAACTTGGCCGGTTTTTGTATTAATACTACAAGAACCTTTACCTCCCTTAAAAGTACTAAGAAAAACTGAGACACATTTTTGTTCTATTGTATTTTTTCTGACTGGATGAGCTTATAACACGAGAAAGCTCTTTCCTTCGTTGTTGCCTTACAAATTATATTAGCCCCGGACTTGCTTTATCCTAAGAAGAATTATTATTTTCTTTAAGTCAGTTTTCATTTTAACCAGGAGCGCTTGAATTTTAGTCTCAGAAAGAAACCAAACAAATGACGAACACTGATTGAAAATCACGAGTATTGCATCCATCACTGAACATTGTAGAAACATTCTTCGCTGATATACAATATCAACGGATAGTATATATCATGATATATATCACGACATATATCAATTGATTTTTATCTTGATATACTTAAATCAATTGATTTTTTCCTGTCTTCTGAACTAAAATTTTTGGAGATTAATGGCAACACGTAGCGAAAAACTACAATTCAGAATAATTTACTTTTTTTATGATTAGAAATTATTATTAAAATTAGTTGATTTATTTCACAAACAAATGAAGATTATTATAATATAGGTACTTGTTTTTTTTAGTGTTCATAAAAAAATATTTCTCAAATAAACACTAATTCTTTTGTTACTTTTTTTAAATAAGTAATGTGGTAATTTGACACTTATATTATTTTACAAATTCCTTTCAAATTTTTAACCTCCTTACTAATAAACGTTGTATAGCGTCTGTATAGTTACACACCGATTTCTCTCTTTCACTCGTCAGTATTTTGACTTTCGATAGAAGAAGACAAAGCGTTGTGTAACTATACAGACGCTATACAACGTTTATTAGTAAGGAGGTTAGTGTTTAATCCCCTTACATAATGATATTCGCTTCTTTTTCTTGGCTTGGATATATATCCAATATATATCAAAATATCGGATTTTTGATATTTATTATAAAAATCACATTAAACCCTGATGATATGTATGTATAATGTATGTTTTCATGTATTCCTACAGCGCTGTATGTGTTTCTACAATGTTCAGTGATTGATGCAAAACTCGTGATTAGTACTTACGATATTTTGATTTTCTTTAATACAAAATCTTGTGACACGACTTTTGTTTACAAAAAAAGACGTAAAGTAAATGAAGTATTAATGCTATCATGATTCCTGTCCGAAAACGGGATGCTGCTATCGGTCATGTGTAGCTCCGTCTCTCTCTCACACTGGAATCATGATGGCATTAAAACTTCATAATACGGTACCTGGGGCCCTATTATGAACTCTTATTTCCAGGCAGTTTACAGCGTAAACAGAACTGCCTTGCAATTTCGTATTATGAACTCGTCAAACAAGCCAGTCAGCGGTCACGTGACACCCTGGCCGACTTCTGCCCGAATATTGCCTGGCAATACCGTATTACGAACGTTCGTTTGACATTTCTTTTCATATAACAACTTGTCAAAAAGTAACCTCATAGTGTTGGGTAGGACAAGCAATTTTGATGAGTTTGTATGAGTAACTCATTCAGCTTGGTGAGGTAGTACATTGTACCACTTCAAATGAGGTGGGACAGTATTACATTAATAGGACAATGTAACATCAATGGGATATTGTCCCAAAAATGGTACATTGTCCCAATAATGTCAGATTGTCCCACCTGGTAGTAGAAAGATACGAGCGACATTGACAGTAAAGCATTGTTTGTAAACATTTGTGATATGTATTGAAAAAACACCAGCCAAGTGCGTGTCGGACTACGCACAATGAAGGGTTCCGTAGTTGGGATGAATTTATCCCAAGAACAAACTTAACAATGTAGTTGAAAAACATGTTCACCCATACATTCCAACTATAAATGTAAGTTTGTACGCACCATGAGTGATTTACCATGTTATTTTAAGATCATAGACTTTTTGTAGGTTTTCCAGTAATCTATAAGTATAGAACTATTCTGTGTATTTTTAGGGTTCCGTACCTCAAAAGGCAAAAAACGGAACCCTTATAGGATCACTCGTGTGTCTGTCTGTCTGTCTGTCCGTCTGTCACAGTCAATTTGCTCCGAATTTAATGGACCGATTAAGTTGAGTGACCCAAACACGGACGTGAACCGTAAATAAATGAATCTAGAATATTGGGGTCAGTTATGGGGGGTAAAAAAAAAAAAAAAGGTTTGTGTTAAGTACTTAATACGGGGGACAAGTGAAACACACGACAGCTATAGACACACTCCTTTATTTTGTTAAACACTTCACGTGGGCGCAGCCACGCACACATACACAACAGTTTGCAAACTGTACCGTGTGACATATCAAATGAATGAAAGAGCTTACTGTGTGAATCTCAATTTTTTAAAATAATAATTTTAAAATAAATTGTTTTAAAGTTATAGGTGAAAATAGTCGAAAACTGACCATTGCCCCCCTTATATCCGAAACTACTGAACCTAAAATTTTGAGAAAAGGTACAGAAAATAGTTCTATACTTATAGATTACAGGAAAATCTATAAGAAGTCTATGGTCTTAAAATAACATGGTAAATCTCTCGATATTGTGCGCACAAACTTTTGCAGTTTGAAATGTATGTAACTACAATGTTAAGTTGTTCTTAGAATAAATTCTTTCCAAGTACGGTACCCTTCATTGTGCGTGGTCCGACACGCACTTGGTCGGTTTTTTTCTAGATTTTAGGCTCAGGAGTTTCGGAGTTAACGGGGGAGTGGAGGGGGCAGCGTTAATGAAAAATTTTCACCAATTTCCCTAAATAACTTTGATCCTATTGATTTTAAAATTATAAATAAAAAAATCTTGAGACCCTCATAGTAAGACCTTTCATTTGATATGTCACACGGTGCAGGGGCCTTACTCCCGAAAACGATTCGAATTTGATTTTGATTCTGATTCGAACTCGTTTCTGGGACCTTACTCCCGACAGCATCGAGTTCTGAATCAATCGAATTGGGTTCGAATTAAATGCCGATCCATACTCTTGAATCCGACACTAGCGCACGATCGTGCGGTGGTTCGAAGCGAAACTAACTTCGGTCAGTTTTAAGTTTTAAATCGAGTTCGGATCAGAAACGAAATCGAATCAGAATCAAATTCAAACTCGAATCGTTTTCGGGAGTAAGGCCCCGGTTTGCAAAACTCTTTAAAATTTTCTTATATTTACGTAACACGTCTGTGTTTGAGTCACAGAAATTGATATGTGTACCAAATTTCAACTTAATCGGTCCATTAGATTCGGAGCAAATAGAATGTGACAAACAGCCGCACGAGTGATCCTACAAGGGTATCGTGTTTTCATTTGGACATATGGAACCCTAAAATCAAGTAAATAAAGCCTTTCGCTAATAACTGTATTATTCTGTTAAACTTGGCGTATGTAGGTACCGGAAAAAACCATATATCTACAGAACATAAAAGCAAAATGTTACGTATTGAACTTTTACCGGCTTTTATAATAATTAAACAAATAACCACCGGTCATGTTAACATGAACATTATATTCAACAAACATGCCCTTTACAACAGGTCTGTGGAAGGTTTTGAATGCAGAATGATTAAACATAACAATACACGAACAGAGCTTGTAGTCTCACTGAAAAAATCATCGGGAGACAACAATATGAAATAAAATTCATTCAAAGAATTCAAGTGTACGGTATGTACACTTGCAGAGTTGGTCAATTTGGAATGGTTAATTTCATCTATTTTCTGTAATAACTTTAAAACTAATTATTTTAAAATTATACAAAAAATATATTTTAAATCCTCATCACAAGGCCTTTCATTTGATATGTCACACGGTATTTCCTTTTTTTTTCTAATTTTTCCACCAAGTTGAACCCCATATTGAAAATTCATTTATTTATTTATTTTATTATTTATGTACACACAGTTAAATACATAGAGATACGACATAATTATAATTTCAGTACAAAGGTACTGCTTATTTCTTAAGAAATTTATTCCAGCTGACTTGCGAAAGGAGAAATGAAAAAGTTACACTTTATGTTTGGGTCATGGACATTCATAAGTGTACCAAATTTCAAGTTAATCTGTCCATTAGATTCAGAGCAAATCGACGGACAGACAAACACATGAGTAATAAGGGTTCCATTTTTCCTTTTGAGGTACGGAACCCTGTTTTTTTGTTCCGGGGTGGAAAATCCTCATGGATGTCCTCCGCCCTGGGGAGCTGGACCTGGGGACTGGACCTCCGCCGACGCCCGGTGCGCTTGCTACGGGCCGGGTGAGACGATGAGATCTCTCTCTCCCTTTCCGCGGCCTCCTGCGCGACCGCGTTACTGTTTCTCAAAAAGTACGGAACCCAAGCCAACCCGGTAAAAATAAGACGGCGGCGTTCGTTCTGATTTTGGCCACACACCAAAAGATACTTGTACAGCCATAACAGTCATTACAAATCGCCATTAGAACAAGTTCTTATAATTATTATCTACTAGCTTTTGCCAGCGGCTTCGCCCGCGTGGATGTCGGAAATTATCCCATGGAAACGTACTAAAAAGTATCATATGTGATAATCCAGGCTATACACCATTTGTGTGTCAAATTTCAACCAAATCCAATCAACCGTTTTTGCTGATTCCGTGGGAATATCGGGATAAAAAGTATCCTATGTGTTAATTCAAGTTATACACTGTTTGCGAAATTTCATCCAGATCCTTTCAGCCATTTTTTCGTGATTGAGGAACAAACATCTATCCATCTATCCATTCATCCTCATACACTTTCGCGTTTAAGTAGGATTAGTTTAGGGCTTTCATCCCTGGAAACTCGGTCTCGAAAATTTCGAGAGTGTCAACGTTTTTTTTTGTATTTTCGAGACTCGAGACTGATATTTTCGGTCTCGGGAATAACGAGACTTTTGAGACTTGTCCAATGGTTTAGGGAAATGCCTAAACCATTGTTACAATTACTTAATATCTATCCCCCATTATCGTAGAAGCAGAGAGAGAGAGTTATTTTTAACGCAGGTTACTTTTGTAATAAATTCGGGTCCTCTCTGACTGAAACTACATTAAACACCCTTTTTTTCTTACATACTCACTATAAAAATGAAAAAAACTCTCATAAATAATTTTTAATTACGTACTTGATTGAAATATCATGTTTTGACTGCCTAAAAGCCTAGCCTTTAAGTATGAAACCTACTTTGGAAATAGCCTCGGTAGTCTCGTTTTTCCCGGGAATTTCAAGACCGCATCGAGTCTCGATTTTTTTTTCCCGGGACTCAGAGAGGCAGCGAGACTGAAAGCCCTATTAAAATTAGTAGATTATAGTAGGATTATAAAGATTTTATGAAGATAATAAAATAATAATATTTTATTTCATGAATAGAATAATTATTTTTTATGAAGATAATTTTATAAATGGTATCTCTTTCATTAATATTCTAACAGAGGCTGCAGCCGATATGACCGGTCGTCCACATCAAAAGAAGGTTACCTTCAAATATTAATTTTAGATCCAAACCTTAATTAAAAATATATGAAGGTACCAATAGAATGCTAATTAATTATTTGTGATGAGTAGGTTTTATTTAGAGGTAGCATTAAAATACATAAAACGTAATATTTTATATAAGCCTGTATTTCAAAAGGTACATGGCAGGGATCACCAATAAGTTTCATTGGGGGTCGTTTTTAGGGTTCTGTAGTCAACAAGGAACCCTTTTTTCGTCCTTCCCATATTGTGGCTTATCGTTGGATAGGTCTTTCAAAAATATTAGGGGATTGCGAAGACTGTTTTTTGATTAAGTAAACCGTTCGTAACTTATCAAGCTTTAAAGTACCAATTTTCGTTAGAATCAAGTGTCCCCCTCTTTACCAACTAAACGGTTGTAGTTAGAAATCCAAATTTCACGGCATTAGTACCTATATATAACGAAGTTAAAAGGAAAACTATCGCAGCTAAGTAGGCTTTACAATTTACCGAGTAATTGGCGACCAACTTACATTTACAGTTGAAAAAAATGTTCTCCCATACATTCTGTATAGGAAAACATGTTTTTCAACTACATGATAAGTTTGTTCTTGGGATAAATTCATCCCAACTACGGAACCCTTCATTGTGCGTGGTCCGACACGCACTTGGCCGGTTTTTTTTTTAAATGACTTTCGTGGTCATTCTAAGTTTCTGCCTACCCCATGGAGAGAAGGGGTGTGTTTATATATGTGTGTGTGTATAAGATAAAGAATAATTTTAGATTCCAATTGTATCTTTAAACCACAATCATTGTTCTCTACGAACTAAACTGAGATAGATCATGGTATCATGTTTCAGTCAGTTGATCCTAAATAAATAAGTATCGGGAGCGAAAGATGACGGCCATTGTGCTACATATTTTATTATGAGATAGCATTATGACAGGATTGGCACGGAGGTACGAATGTGGGGCGATATTCAATGGTTCATTTGAAGAAATTTATAATATTAAAAAATAAAAATTGGGGGATTGACATTCCCAGAAATTAAATGAGTAATTGACCGTTATTATTTTTTAAGACTAAGTAATAACAGCCTCTCGGTTTGATCGATCAGGGGCCTTACTCCCGAAAACGATTCGAGTTTAATTTTGATTCCGATTCGATTTCGATTCTGATTCGAACTCGATTTAAAACTTAAAACTGGGGCCTTACTCCCGACAGCATCGAGTTCTGAATCAATCGAATTGGGTTCGAATTAAAGGCCGATCCATACTATTGAATCCAACACTAGCGCACGATCGTGCGGTGGTTCGAAGCGAAACTTAACTTCGGTCAGTTTTAAGTTTTAAATCGAGTTCAGATCAGAAACGAAATCGAATCGGAATCAAAATCAAACTCCCGACAGCATCGAGTTCTGAATCAATAGAATTGAAATTCGAATTAAATGCTGATCCATACTCTTGAATCCAACACTAGCGCACGATCGTGCGGTGGTTCGAAGTGAAACTAAATTCGATCGAAAAGTTCGTTAGGATCGAAAAGTTCGTACTCCGCACGCCATCTGACAGATAGATATCGAGTTGTTGGATCAAAACTAATCGTCAAATTACACGATATCAAAAAAGCTACTTTATTCAGATCGAGTGAGATAACTACCTAAAAGACATAGAGCACCTGACGATGACGTAATCCGCCGGATACGCATACAACGACGCTGATATTACTCGAACCTATGTCGATCTTGGTTTACGATTCAAATTGGTTCGGGAGTAAGGTTTTAAATCGAGTTCGGATCATAACGAGTTCGAATCGGAAACAAAATCAAACTCGAATCGTTTTCGGGAGTAAGGCCCCTGACCGAAGTTAGTTTCGCTTCGAACCACCGCACGATCGTGCGCTAGTGTCGGATTCAAGAGTATGGATCGGCATTTAATTAGAACCCTATTAGATTATATTCAGAACTCTATGCTGTCGGGAGTAAGGCCCCAGGATAAGCTACGCTTACCGCGGTTGGTCCAAGGATGGGTGGCAATCTAACATACGAAGACCCCTCCATGCCTCGGAATGCATTTTAAGCGGTTGGTCCCGGCTGTCATTTGTGTATATTTGACAGTGTTGTCAGAAGCCCTAAAGTCTGACAACTAGCCAATGCTTTGGCTGTCAAAAACCTTCAAAGCCTTTTTAGGGTTCCGTAGTCAACAAAGAACTCTTATAGTTTCGCCATATCCGTCTGTCTGTCTGTCCGCGGCTTAGCTCAGACACTCTTATTACTAGAAAGAAGAAAGAAAGCTGTACTTTGGCATTTGGGTATACACCGTGGCATTTTAGTCGTTTTACAAAGACAGCCCACTTCATGTATCCAATGACTACTAATCATTCATATATTTTATTTTTTATTTTTATTAATTATTACGCATGACGTAGTTTAAAACACCCTGTTACGAGTGCAGTTCGAGTCTTGTGTTACAAGGGCGCCGCGGAATGGAGCGGCGACATCTTTATCAGAGTTCATTCACCCTAACGCAAAAATGTGTTTCTTATTAATTGCAACTTAAACTTAATCTAAATCCATTCTGCGGCGCCCTTGTATCACAAGGCTCGGACTGCACTCGTAACAGGGTATTTTAAACTATGTCATGGGTCATAATTAATTAATTTAAAAAAAACTAATGTTCAAAAAAAAAAAATACTTTTTACATGAATGATTAGTAGTCATTGGATACATGAAGTGGGCTGTCTTTGTAAGACGACTAAAATGCCACGGTGTATAATTATTATATTAATCACGCCGACAAAGTGATAAAATAAAATGTTTTTTAAGTGAAAACTTTTTTAGGTGCGTTGAGCACTTTTTGGGTGAACAAAAATCATGGAACTCGCGTCATCGTCACCGAACGCTTTCCATGAGCTATATGTACACTGTGTATATGTGTACTTTTTGGGTGAACAAAAATCATGGAACTCGCGTCATCGTACCCAACGCTTTCCATGAGCTATATGTATACTGTGTATATAGTATGTGTACTTTTTGCGTGAACAAAAATCATGGAACTCGCGTCATCGTACCCAACGCTTTCCATGAGCTATATGTATACTGTGTATATAGTATGTGTACTTTTTGGGTGAACAAAAATCATGGAACTCGCGTCATCGTCACCGAATGGTTTCAAGTTACTTAGTTTTCACTTCTATCGGCAGCCCCCAAAGACTGCTCCATTTTTAAAAAGTTTCAAACGGTTTTTTAAGCCTCTACACGTAAAGTGGGGATAATATTTTTTTTCTCGTCTATCCCTTGGTCTGGGATATCGTTGGAAAAGTCGTTCAAAAATATTGCGGATCAATAAAAACCATTTTCAATTCAAGCATCGGTTTGCGTAATATTAAGCTTCAAAATGCTTACTTTTGTTAGAGTCAAGTGTCCCCCCCTGCCAGCTAAATGGTTGTTTTTGGATATGTGAAAAAAATCACGTCAGTATAGTATATAATATCGAAGTTACAAGGAAAATTATCACAGCTATGTATGCTTTACAAGTTTACAAGTAAACGAGTAAAAGCCGACCAACTTTTATTTGCAGTTGGAATGTATGGAAGAACATGTTTTTCAACTACAATGTTAAGTTTGTTCTTGGGATAAATTCATCCCAACTACGGACCCCTTCGTTGTGCGTAGTCAAACATGCACTAGGCAGGTTTTTTTATAACTCTGACACAATCACCAATCACCACTTTTGATAGACCTGTAGCGCTATTCTGTAAAAATCTCACTGTGAATTCGTAGGTGAAGTGAGTTCAAAGTGAGCTGTCAATCCCTAGACTCCCTAGCGTCAAGTAGGATGTCAGCTGGTCAATTCTGCTAAAATCTCATCGTGAAAATATACTGCCGTCATAAGAAGAAAGGGCGCATCTGACAATTTTCAACAAAAAAAAAAAAACATTGTTAAAAGTACCTCTGGACTAGAAAGAAAAGGCGCATCTGCTCAATTTTTTATTTTCGACAAATTAACGTTATTTTCCAGAATCCATAAGAATAAAAGACGAAATTGCATATAAAAAAATTAAGTGTTCAGAAGTTGAAAAGACGTATTTTATGCGACTAAGAAGAATAATAGGTGAAGTGAGCTTGAAGTGAACTGTCATCCTACCTGACGCTAGGAAGTCTAGAGATTGACAGCTCACTTTGAACTCACTTCACCTATGAATTCACGGTGAGATTTTGGCAGAATCGACGGGAAGTTCATTATCCGCAGGGCTATTCTGTAACTATCTCACCGTGAAAACATAACTGTACCTCAGAGGTATACAATAGTAACTTCACTTTTTTCGAAAATTAGTTTCTTGCACCATTAAAATAGCAAGAACCAGTTCTACTCATTGGTATACGACATTAAGTCCTATGACATCTGTGAAAAGAAATATCCAATCGTATATAATTAAATCCACTTACGTCTAATGGGTATAGGACCTCAAATGACGATAAGATTCATCTAATCATAATAAAAAATACTGTTGAACTCAATAGTATTAGTTTTACAACACAATAACAAAAAAAAAAAAAAAACAATAGCATTCAAAGTAAAATTTTCGTTTCATCACATAATGTTGTATACCTCTGAGGTACACATAAGTGAAGTGAGTGTGAAGTGAGCTGTCAATAGTGTCAATCCCAAGCATCGCTATTCTGTAAAAATCTCACCGTGAAAAGATAAGTGAAGTGAGCTGTCAATCTCTAGACTCCCTAGCGCCAGGTAGGGTGACAGTTCACTTCACGCTCACTTCACTTAAGTTTTCACGGTGAGATGTTTAGAGAATCGACCGGCTGGTGGAATTACAGCTCACTTCAAATTCACTTCGCCTAAGTTTTCACCGTCAGATTTTCACAGAATAGCACTGCAGTTATTATTTCAAGTAAGCTGCTTCATCAGCATCCTCCTGCCCTTATAGAAATTTATTTGTAGTCAGCACAACATAACATAGCAACAAACAACTTTCTTTCTCTCTCTTTCTAATGTTCCCACTGCTGAGACACAGGCTTCCTCTCTTTGAGAGGGAGTGGGCCATAATCCACCGCGCGTGCCCAGTTCACCTGGTAGATGTCACATGTCTTCGAATTTAGGACCTAGGACATATCGGTTTCCTCACCATGTTTTCCTTCACCGTTTTGAGAGCAGTGGCTATGAAATTGTTTACACAAAGTACCTGCCCGGAGTCTTCTTAAATTCATCTCTATCAGTCAGTGGCGGATTTACCACCAGGTTAAGTAGACTGGAGCCTAGGGCGGCAGATTTTAGGGGGCGGCAAATTTGGCTCAAAATATATATATTTTAGTTGCAGTTATTTGATGTGCCACACAGTGGTACAAACTACGCTCAAAACTCAGTGATTGGTAGGATGCTAAGTAATTTTAACAAAAGATTTTTTTCATCTTGATATAATTAACACAAAAAAAAGGTATATTCAGAAAAAAATAATAACGTCGGTATGTGACGAATTGACAAATAAATCTAAATCGAACTGAATAGGAGATATACGGACAATCACCTCATACGTACCACTATAACATATTCACACACCCATTCGCAACTCCTCATGCACAATCCTACACACTTACACACACTGTACACTTAGAAATGCTTAGTTGGTGCTAGCATTTCACATGATTCTATGTTTGTTTCTGCTGCATGTACTCGTATTGTATTGCTATAAAATTGTAAATCCGTAATTGGCTGTGGGACTAGCTTATATGTATGTATATTTTAAGTTATAATTTCAAAGAGCTGTGAATGTTATGAATAATAAATAAATAAATATTTTTTTGTCTTCCAGAAATAAAATAAAAAACATTATTAAAGACAATTTACTGCAGGTCCAGATTGATGAAGAAATTATTTATTGGGGAAATGTTCTGAAGAGAGTTGTTGACGTAGTGAAGCGACTGTGTTCGTCTATCGGAAATATTCACCTATTCAGATTAATCCTAGATCGCGTTTTACCTTACTAATCACACACAGACACAAATTCACTTTCGGGCAAGTAGGTGCCCGCGCCCAGTGCCCTTCGCGGGCGCTGGGCGCGAGGACTTATATTGCACTCACGGACACACAACACTCTCCAAAGATACACAGCACATCTCCTTTGTATTGTCTTAATTCTATTCCTCTCAGTACTTGGAGTTTTCAATGTTGTAGTACGTAACTGCAATTAAATATTGTATTTTAAGGGTGTGAGCCTGGAGATCTGTCATACAGGTCCCGAACCCAGTATAGACTCCAGCTCTCACAAAGGATATACCGGAAAATGTAACTTATCCTATGAATCAAAATTGTACCTTTTTGAGAGAAATAAATTACTTTATTATTATTACTTTGTGTTCAAGAGGCCTCGCTGTCAGAGGAAAAAAATTAAACGTTCGGTGATCCGCATATCGGAAATTATTGTATGATTTTGGAAATGTTGGCGGAATTCGTTCCTTTTTTAGCCTGCCATATTGAGTAGTACATAATTGAGCTTTTCTTAACTCAGAAATATACCCTAAAACTATTTCTTGTGTAATTTTCACTAAATCGTGGCTTGTAAAAATAATCTAGGAACTGACACATCCATCGCTTAGTTCACATCACAATCATACTAATAATGGGAAAAAGCTGATGTAATGAGGACGATAGTGCAGAAATCATAAAGTTGCAATTTCATTGACAAAAAAAAAAACAATTCTGAACTAGGGTATCGAATTGTAGAGGTAAGTAGGGGCGGCAAATTTTGAATAGCCTAACTGGCGGCAAATGTGTAAATCCGTCACTATCAAGAGTCATTCCAATTTTCACTCCACTTTTGGTTATAATCTTTACTTTATCAGGAATTCGGACGACCAAATTATCCTTATGATTATACTTTATCCTTCATTGCGAATACTCAAAATGTTGTCGGGATTAAGGGTACCACATGGCCAGGAAAATCATTGATCAAAGTCAAAATTATATTTTCAAGCCGGCCTTTGTTATCACAAAATTCGCGAATAATGGCGGATAAACCAGGCCAGTACACCAATACTTCAGTCTTGTACCCATTATGCAAACAAAATTACCTTTGTTTATCCTTATTTTTCACTTTATCGCCCATAAAAATGATATTTAATAAAATATTACTCACCGAATTTCGTCAGACGCTCCGGGTAGGATCCTAAACAGGGACCAACCAGTCGGTCCCGCACCCCAGCTCGGTACAGTCGTGTTCCTCCTCGGTGAATAATCCCGCGCTTTTATTCACTATCTGTGCTAGTGTAATTTTGAATTTGGAATCGTTTTGTGTGTGTGGTGTGTGTGACATTTGGATTTTTTCTACGCACGAGTGTTCGAGTATACAGCTTAATTTGTAAGTAGAATCTCTGACTTTTGTTTCTTTTTTTTTTGTCTGCCTGTATTTATGAGCGAATCGATTGAAAGGACTTTGATGTCCTGAAAGTTGAGTTGGGAAAACATGTTTTTCGTGAAAATTGTGTATGAAAAGCTCACTTTTCTTTATTGAGTCATATTATATATTTCGGCCATTGAGTCATTATTGTATACTTTCTAATTTTCTGTCGGTTTTGAATCATCGAAACTGTTTGCAGTTATTTTTGCAACAATTGTGAAACAAATGGCTGTCACGACCTTTGTGTATAATGATGAGGTTTTATCACGACATGACCATTTCATTTGTTAATTTCTGGAAGTGGAAGTCTATTTTTAGTAACCTAAATGTTTCATAGAATTTTGGTAGGGCTGGATAAATAATGAGTCCATGTTTCGGCTTTAGCACTATTTTTGGGCCTAAATTGTGTACTTGAACCTAATTTTTTGGTGCCTATTGAAGTGTTGACTAATTTATGAAGCTGCGTTTAGCGACCTTTTATATTGATATTGAATTTGAAAACTCTGCGGTTTTCCGTCCGGTAAATTGAAATCATAAATGGTTTCCCGGGTTCTATATTTTTGATCAATTTATTTCCTGATTAATTTTCCTTTAATTCTGTTGTTAATAAATATGACAAATATTTACAGTATTATATATTTTTGTGATCATTAGAAATGTAAGTTTTTAGTTCAAAATCCGCTTTAATTTTACGAGTTTTCGTGCAATTAAAATAGGGTTTTCAGACTCAAGAAAATTATATTTAGGACCTGTTTATCTGGGTGTGACCGAATCAGATATACAGACTGTTTGTCTAGACGACTTGCCAAGGGTTGATGACCTATCTTTAGTGTACCATTGGAAACCCTTACTTTCCAACCTTTCGAATGACTTTCAGAATAAAAGGCTGATCGTTCAGGATCCTTCGAAAACTTTTATACCTGATTACAAATTTTGTATATCTACTTTTGGTGTCGTTAGTGACGAGCCTGGTGTTAGAGTTTTTATGTCGCCCATAGGCCTCTGACTTGGCTACACATGCCGTCGAGGAATATCTCTTAGGTTTGCCGGTATCCTTACGATTTTTCCTTCACCGTTTTTTAAGCAAGTGATAGCAGGGCTTTAAATACCGGTAAATTTTCATAACGTTACCTTGTATTGACAGAGTTAACGGTATTATTAAAATAACGGTAATCGATTTAACGTTATTTATGCGACTATTAATGTTATCGTTATTTTAAACGGGTGATATGTAAGTAGTGGGGCCTGAGGCGTGCGGCGTAGCGGGAGCCCGCCCTCGCGCCTCTCTGATGCCTTGCCGATCAAAACGTTGCCTGAATCTGCCTGATTTTTACCCACAGAACGGCAACGTAGCTAAATTAACGTTAATTATCGTATTTTTGTTATTGTTATTTAACGTTATATTACTGGTAATGTTATCAAGTAACGTTAAATTTTTGTAACGTTAGTTGGTATAACATTGAAATTTAACGTTACGTAACGGTTATTATTTTGTTATTTGGTAACGTTAACAAGCCCTGAGTGATAGTTATACAATACGCACATGAATCCGAAAAGTCAGAGGTGCGTGGCTTGGGTTCGATCTCGAGACTTATAACTTGGACAGTCGGACGGTCACATCACTAGGCTATCACTGCTATACATCTATTCATATACGAAGTATTTGAAGAAATACACCTATAGGTGGTAAAGAAGCCATAGACATGTTTTTTTTTAAATCTTAATATCGTCGTTTTACTGCAAGAACTCATTAAGTGATATAGTCAAAACTTTGAAATAAGCAATAAATTAGTTTTAGTTGTATTGATTGCCCTATATCATCTTCATTATGCTTATGATAAGGAAAAATTAAACACAATGAGTTTTTGCATTACCTATTATAGGTAATGCAAAAACTAATTGTGTTTAATTTTTTACTTGTCTTGGCGAGTTTTATATATAAAACTCGCCAAGACAAGTTCAAGGCATTATAAACTTTATGATTTTTTGCCATTATGATTTCTTGCAGTAAATCGACGATATATTATTAAAAAAAATTAAATCATGAAATCACTTGACACACATAATTTGATGATTAATTTTCAAAGGGCACCGCGCTCGCGACGCCGCCGTCTACGCGTAGGGGCGGGTCATTCATAGAATAAGTAAAACAGGTTTTATGCAAAATATCTCAAGCAATTTAAAAATTTTAGTAATTACGTAAAAAAAAAACACTCAGATCAAAAAAAAAATCGTTGCTATGGCTTACAGATATTTCCCTTAAATATAATGTATGAATAGATATACCTTATATGTGTCCGGTAATTAATGGATAACCAATAGCTATTAAAAAAAAACGGATGCTACAGTTCCTTAAACTTTCTCAAAATAATAATATAAATGATTTATTTAAGCACATAAACATTTTGTAGTACATGAGCGACTTACAAGGTAGGCAGCATTATTAATGACATGGTGTAGGGACAATTTAATGGTCGGGTGAATCGCTGCTCTCCTAGCTAGATCACTGAGTAATGTGTATTAAGGAGAGGCAGTTTAAAATGAATAATTAAAAAAGAAAACACTAGAAAAATCATTCAAGGTGAAAAAAAAAAAAACTGTTGATTATACAAAGGTTTTTTTGTTGTATTTTTTGTTTTACGAATGGCCATTAGTTTTAATGTGACCCATTTTTAGGTTATCCATTAATTACCGGACACCCTGTATAATGACATGAATGTCTACTTAGTTTTTTTATTTTATAATTATTGTGAATGTGAAGACTATGGTTATTGTTTTATTTTTGTTTAGTTTTTTCTCATTTTCTCAGTAAATTTTTATTATGGTCTGGCAGTTTGAGTAATTAATGCGGCCTACCCAAATGTCCTTTCTTTGGTATTGTTAGCCGAATTGTTGAGCTCCTTAAGTTCTGAACTGAGCTGCACGACTACTGACAAATACGTGCACTGACTGGACAGGTCCACTCAATCTGTGTGGTTCTTTCATCAAAACACCATTTCAGACACCAATCTACATGGTCGTCACATGATCTGACCAAGATTGTGTCTGGACTTTAAAAGACGCTGTGACTTCTGAGTTAGTTTCGGTCTTTATTCTCAGAGCAGTCAGATATGAAACGCCGACCTCATCTAGTTTTTAAAATGTGATTGACGATTTATCATTTATGATAGGTATTTATGAGAACAATCAGAGTAACTAAAATTATCTGAAAATTATATTATAAGAAGGTTGGTACCTATTGATTTAGGACATTTATCCTAAACAAGAACCCGTGAAGGTTATAGAACCTAAAAAAAAACTTGCGGTTTTTTTTTTGGATCACAATAGTTATTGATTGATTTTTAGAATTATAGAAATTATTAATAGTTAATTCAATTTCGTGCGTGAATTCGCCAAAGATCGACCGAACTCCATAACAACAGATGATCACGGGTAACAGACTGTAGACAGTCAAAATTGGCTTTACCAATGGTACACCCGCGATTAACCAAAAAAACTTCTCAGCCTAAGTAGAAATAACCTTAGAATAATAATAGGTACAATTACGGGCCATAAATCTCCTTAAAAAACATCTTTTTAACATAGGTGCCACAGACAGCCCCCTTTGCAGGGGCTGCCTTGACGCCGAGGAATCAGCCGCCCACGTCATCCTGGAATGCGAGGCCGTGGCTCCACAACGTGAAGAAATCCTCGGAACAGTGAGGTCGCTCCGTGAAGTATGTGAAGCTTCTGTGCTTTTGGGCGAAGCTAAGCTGGCTCTGTTAGCCAGAATCCCCACGCACAACGGACCAAATGCGAGTCTAAGTGCGGAAAAGGGAGCCCCATCATCATCATCTCTTCGTTCAACTTCCAGTAAATTAGTTTTTAAACCGTCTTCATTAAAGAATAAATGAATAAGACTGTAATTTAATTCGAGCAACATAATAGAGCATGTCTCATACCTAGAGAAATTACACGTGTTCATGGATCCTTTGAGATAACTTCATTATTTTCTCCCTATAACCACATCATGCTACATAACTTATTTAGTCATCTACCGGCCGGGCATTTTCAGACAGCAAAATCCGGTCAAGTGCGTGCCGGACCACGCCCAATGAAGGGCTTAATATTTTAGTTGAAATACACACATCAAAAAAACGATAGATTATACATATAATCTATCGTAACAAAAAAGATTTAGATTTTTCAAAGTGATCGCAAACTTTTTTTGATGTGTTTGTGTTGATTGGGCAGAAGAAATCATAATATTATGATTTCTTCTTCTTAGACTAGAAGACTAGACTGGCCTGCCGGCTCGCCTGACTTAAATCCAATAAGCACGCGTGGGATGCTCTTAAGTGAGCTGTTTGGAACCGTCAGCCACGTCCCCAGACAGTGCCAAAGAATCGGACAGGTTAACAAAAATGCTGGATCACTTGATTCTCAGCATGCCCAGGAGGATCACTGCATGTGTTCGAGCCAGGGGAGGAGTTATATTATATTGAATATAAACCTTCTATTAATAAATTTTTGTTTAAGTTTGGTTAAACAGTCTTTTTCTTTCTATAAAATTTCTGTTACATTATGAATAATTACTCAATTTTTTTAATTATAAATAAAAAATTGTTTTATTTTTTAATTTCAAACAGGATATTTCTATTTAAAGCAAACACGCAACAAAGAATTTTTCTTGATAAAGTTCAATTTATAAATTACATCAGCTGAATACGATAGTGATCACAAACTTTTTTTGATGTGTGTACATTCCAACTTCAACTGTAAGTTAAATGACTACTAGTCATTGTATAAAGCAAAATTTTCTATCATAGTTTTCCTTTTAACTTAGTTAATATACTAGTACCGTGAATTTTGCCACATACCCAAATACTGATAGAAATACAACCATTTACCTGGGAGGGGGGGAACACTTGACTCTAAAAAAAATGTGCACTTAACGCTTGATATTACGAAAATGGATCCCTGAATCGAAAAATGGTTTTCACAAACCTGCGATATTTTTGAACGGTCTATCCAACGATACCCTACACCATGGGGTAAACAAGGCAGCCTAAAAAAATTCAAGATTTTATTTTACGGCTTTGTCGGCGTGATTAATATGTATACCCTTGCCAAATTACAGCTTTCTAGTACTAAGAGTCTCTGAGCTATGCCGCGGACAGACAGACAGACAGATGGACACGGCGAAACTATAAGGGTTTGACTACTGTTGGGAATCGAACCCAACACAACACACCTGCGCGCGGTCTGCACGCACAGGCTGCGTGATCAACGCGTCATCGGCAAGCTGAGGCGCGGCGCGGCGACGACACGTCTCGACCCGATGACCACTCGCTTCCACGGACCCTACCGCGACGGACGATACCTCTCAAACTAATAATTACTGTTTGTCCGGGATAGTTTAACTATGATATTAAGCAAGGCGAATAAATCATTGCCTATTTATAATACAGTCCACTCTTTCATTTGCTCCCCGCGCTAACATTGGTCCTTCGAGCCGGATTATTAGTTTGAGAGTATCGTCCGTCGCCGCAACCCTAAAAATGACTCACAAAACAACCCCACCCAATTTAAAATAAAAGATAATTACGTCTATACGTCTAGCTTAAACCAATCCAATCAGACTACCAGTCCCCTAGACGAGAACAGCATTAAAACCATGATTTATGTAGGTACAGTGCATAGCAAAATTTCACAGACAAATAAACTCAGTCCTAGTTGGCTATGCTGACCGTACACTAGAAATAAACATTTCATCTCGGCACTACTCGCGTTTTTGGCAACGGTATTTTATGTCCTGTGGCTCCTACCACAGGTAATCTCGATCCGACATTAAATCGCGATTGCTATCGAGATGTGAATTTTTATCAAGATGGCGTCTGGACGTGGGGCTTCAAAGGTAATTTATTCGATTTTAAATTAGAGATTTTGGTACTTGGATGTTGCTGAATTGAGTTTTATTGGAAAATGGAATGGTTGATTTTGACTGTCTGTGTTTTGCGGCATTTGTAGTTAAATTATTAATTGTGTTTCAGGAAGCTATTGATGCTGAAATTGAGTTTTTAATGGCATGTATAATCGAACCTCAAATAATTCCCATTATGCTGCGCCCGCGTGGATTTTTCTATACAAATAAATAAAATCAAAGTGTTTGTTTGTAATGTAACATTTAAAAAAAAAAAAAAAATATATCCTTGAGGGTGGACCCGCGGGCGCAGCTAGTCGAAAATAAAAGTAACTTAAGTTACACCTTTTAACCTATCTGCCAGTGAAAGTACCTTCAAAAACGGTCCAGCGGTTACAGAAATTAGCTGGAACAAACAGACAGACAGAAAGATTTTTTGTTTGTTGATAAGGGCGCTGACCACCTTGTTTTAATTTCTTGACTCTCCCATTTCCCCTACTTATCATATCCACTTTCAGTTCATTTGTGTCAACCACAATAAAAATCTACGATCATCAAATAATTGCCTTCTTCGATGTCCCACTCACCGCACAGACTTTATTCACTCTTCCTTCTTCGTTCAGTCTATCTTTCTGTGGAATACGCTCCCTCTGGAAATCAAGATGGCAACCAACCGATTCTCATTTAACGTAAAAGTTCGCGACCACATTCGTAAGAAGCTGGCAGTATCATCACAACGTTAATGTTTTTCCATTGTTTGTATTATTTCTTTTAGTATATTTGTGCATTTATGTATAGGTATTTATAAACATGGTTAACAACTTCATCCATACTAATATTATAAATGTGAAAGTAACTCTGTCTGTCTGTCTATGATGTCTGTCTGTCTGTATGTTACGTTTTCACGCCTAAACCGCTGAACCGATCGTCATGAAATTTGGCAGAGATATAGCCTGGGATATGGAGAAAAGGACATAGGCTACTTTTTTACGCGATGACCGACATCCACGCGGGCGGAGCCGCGGGCTAAAGCTAGTAGGACTATATTACTGACATCTTATATCATAAACGACAATTCTATGATTTTTACTACTAATGTGTGTATGTATTGATGTAGCTTTAGATTATTACCATCATTATAAAAGTATTATACATATGTACCATTGTAGTAATTAACATTTTTGTAAAATATTAATGAACGGCTCGCCAGCACAGATAAACCCTGAGAGGTTTTCGTTGTGTGGCTAAAATTACTGTAAAATAGGCTGTTTTATTTTTTTAATAAATAAAATAAATAATAATTCATCAGATTTTAATTCATCAGACTTTCATACAAAAATAAAAATATTTAAATTCATCGCTCCAAGTATGGAACAACGAAATCCTGAAGTTTCATTTTTGGTAAATGTGTTATGTTTTGTAAAAAGTCATTAAAAAAAAGCTGTTATTTATGATTTTAGATGTAATACATACTTTATTATATATATACCTATATATATTACATTTATAATTTGTAATATGTATAAGTGTATCTTTATAATTACATTAATATTTTTCCAAAATTTTCGTAATTGCACCTACCACTGTTTGTCTCTGCATCACCCAAAGGTTGACTGGTGGTGCCTATGGCATTACATAAATCTGCCTCTGTACATCATTTCTGTGCTTGAAGTATTAAGGTGAAACTAGTCGATACATTTTCCATACAAATTTCGGGGTGGGGGAGGGGGGATATTACTCCATTGTTTGACATTGTACATCCAAAGTTAAACATGATATCGTTTTGTCTTATTATTAATTTTGTCTGTACGGAAGCAGAATATTAAAATAAAAACCCATTAAAAAGTTATGAGCCAACCAAGATTCGTTTTTCCTGCTAATTTTAACGCAAGTTTTGGCGTAAATAAGTAATAAAAGAAGTGTAAAATCTCCAAAACAAAGTCCGCTCCGACAAAGCTCAATTATAAAAGATTTCAATAAACTTTATTAATAATTGATTTATCCAGTAGTTTTTTCATAAAACTCAACCTTCCAAAGGGAATTTTCGTATTTTTTTACGCGCGCGGTTTACTATGAATTATCGTGCATTTCACTCAACACACAATGACGGACACGATGCTAGGTGAGGCAGCGTGCTTTTTGACCACGCCCACCAGTGAGTTCTAGCCCGCGACTAGTTGGCTCTTAAATAAATAAAACGACATACTTAGCAACTAAATTTTTATGGTTCTAGTTATTTCCACTACTTTCTCTTAGACAGCTTAATTACCTGTTTTAGTGCTGCGATTATACGTTCACTGAAAACCTTACGTCTGGTTCTCAGAAAGTTTATTAGTATGTGGTCTGCTTATCAGTAGTTACGTAGTTAGTTGTTGGTCTAGGTAGCGAAAACGACTGTGAACATACTTATACTATATTTGTTATAACATTAGCAAAATAACGGTTATCACCCTTTCGTTATTTCGATATAAACGTATAATAAACTCTGTTATTTTACGATACATACAAAGCAATGTAATCTATTTAACCGTGCACGAAATCGACTGATTTTGATCAATTTTGTTCATTGTTTGTGAGAAAGGGAAAAATAATTTAAACAAATTATTTGTGATTTGAAAAGTCGTATTCTTTGTTTTGCATGTGGCTGAAAGAGATTTTTCAAATAAATTAAGTATTCACGGTAAATCACTAATATTCGCAATAAGTTTTCCGAAAAATGACGCGAGACTGACATTTGATCATCTTTCTACAAGAAACTACTTTTGATTTTGAACATTAAAATATCATCAACATTAGGTATTATATGGTCTACTTGCATGTGGCTGAACTACTTTTTTCAACTTCCACACAAATACTCGTATAGCAGAAAAATAATATTGAAAAAACCTTTTTTTTTTAATCAAGTCAGTAATAATTTTTCCTATTATTTAGCAAATCATATCAAGAAATTAAAAAATCAAAATTTTTTTTTTTTAACCCGGTCTATAATATATTATTATTTCTTGATATTATTTAGCAAATAATATCAATTTAAAAATCACAAATTAGTCTTCAGCTATCCTTAAAATATAATCAATATTTTATTTAATGATTATACAATATCTTCATTAAGTAAATCAACGGCGGAATAAACTATATTTTGGAGATCACAAAAATGATGAAACTATTAACAGCTGCTGTGACTGACACGAATGGTTTAGCACCATGAAAACTGTACTTTTATAAAAGTACAGTAACTAAAAATACTCAAAACTAGAAATACTCGAAACATTAAGTCTGTGTAACTATAGTTACACAGACTTAATGTTTCGAGTATTTCTAGTTTTGTCACAATTAGATAAGAAATTGGCAAAAGAGAGTTTTTTTCGTGCACGGAGCCTTCACTTACATTAAAAAAATTACTCTAACGTGCAGGTATTTCTACAATATCTATAACACAATACATGTCGTTATTTTGCTGTTATTTCTTGCTATATAAATGGAGTTATTTCTTGCTATATAGTCAGGTTGAGGTAATGTTTTCGTATTATTTCTTTGTCTTCCCCTTATCTCAATTTATTTGGGGTTGGCACAACATTGTGTGTTTTTCTTCCAAATTTATCTATTAGTCATCATCTAACACAGTCCATTCATCGTTTCTTTGCTCTTCCCCTCCTCTTATAGCCATTCGGCTTCCAAAATCATAATTAAAACTTTCCTCACGAAATTTCCCTCATTCGTCCGCAAACTACTTCCACTCAACTTTTCAGTGAACGGTGCCACTTTCAAACTTCCTCTTATAAGGTAAGTGAATAGATATTTAAATTCTTGCATTCTTGCAGTTCGTGCGAAGTGACAATGTATCCTCCATAAGGGTGTTCTTAATAGCAGCACAGAGTCCGTTTTGCGCTCAGTTATTAGCAATAGGCTCGCCCCTTATAACATGGGCCTTAAGAGCGTGTGAACCTCGGTAATTGTATCTATACTCCATTTATTACAACATTAGACAAATAACTGTTCTCACACTTTCGTTATTCGATGTAAACGTTTAATAAACTCCGTTATTTCACGACAAATACGAAGCACTGTAATCTATTTACCATTTACAATAAAAAAATAACTCTAAAGTGCAGTAATTTCAACAATATTACACAATAACTGTCGTTATTTAGCCGTTATTTGTCTAATACTAATGTAAATGGAGTATAGAATTTTCTAATTCCTTTTATAAAGTTTAATATTGGTGGTTTTCTTTAGATCGAATTTTGTTGCTTCGTGTCGATGATACGAAACGTTATAAAAGGTATTAAGCCGGCTCTACACTCGCGTGTGAAGTCGCCCCGTGAATTCGCGCCGTGAATAACGCTGTGATCCGCGCGCGAACTGCGGCCCTCCACACTCGCAGAGCTTCACAGTCTTGTTCGCGACTATCATGGACGACGAAGTGATTTCTGCTGCTGCACTCTCACTACTTGCCATTGCGTATTACAATTAAAATTACATTAAATAGCAATAATAATAAAAAGTCAATCTACAACGCACGCAAAACCACTCCCTACGCTGTCTTGTACGCTACTGCGTTCACGTTCAAGCGCCGCAAACCCTTTGTCGCGGGCCAAAAAACCGACACTGATCGGGGAATGGCGCGAAGCGCGAACGCAAAGCGCGAACAACATCTACACTCGTGATTCGCAGTTGTCGCGGGCTTTCGCCGCCATTCGCGCCGCGAGTGTAGAGCCGGCTTTAGAAAATTCTAGACACACTTACCGAGGTTCGTTATTGAGCCGATTTTCATAATTCCTTCTCAGTCACGAGATAACATTTTTCAAAAGGAGTGGCGCTAGTGGACCGCCTACCTCTCCCGAGAATACAAGTGTGGTGTCATCATCATCATCATCATAATTTCAGCCGAAAGACGTCCACTGCTGGACATAGGCCTCCCCCAAGCCACTTCGACTGGTTCTGTGCTTCCCGTTTGCAGCGGATTCCTGCAGCCTTCACAAGATCATCGGTCCACCTTGTGGGAGGCCTCCTAACAGTCATCTGTTCTGCGAGCAATATGCTTTGCCCATTGCCACTTAAGTGTGGCAATTCTTTGAGCTATACTGCCTGATTCCTGGAGATTTATCTCGTGTTTGTACTGTTAAAGTTGACAGTGTTGGGGTCGCCGACACTCTGACGCGCCCCTACATTTCTTCTCTGAAGTATACTTCTCGACACTGCGGAGACTGCGCTCAGATTCTTTCTTCGGTGCTGCCTGACTCCTGTTCCTCGGAGCTGCCCTGCCCACTAGATTGCGGAAGCTTTCCTGACGCGGAGCTTGGAGTTACCTTTCAAGTAATATAAATTTACCTCCTACTTGCCTTGAGAGTGCGTATTAGGTAGGTTTTAATAATCTTAATTCTAGAAATTGTATTTTTTACCTTTTCATTATTTGTTAGGAATAAGTAGACTTGACAGTTTGGCTGTTTGATGGTTCTCCTGCAGATCTCTTCATTTCTGTTTCAATCACGTAGGGAAACTCCGAGCATAGCTCTCTCCATTGCCCTTCGAGTGACTTTTAGCCTTCTAATAAGGCCCATTGTGAGCGACCACGTTTCAGTGCCATAAGTCATCACTGGCAACACGCACTGGTCAAAGAGTTTCGTCTTGAGATACTGTGGTATGTGGGACGAGAAGATATTACTCGTACTATTGATATTTATTTGTTACTTTTAATACATTTATGTGTTACTAACTCCTTTTTTTTTAACTATAGACGCGTACGTGCTCTCGAACTATTACAAATAAATGTCAGTCACGAGTGAGCTTGCTCTCGCTGTACGTGAAGCGTGTCGTTGTGTACGTGCGTTTTCGCTCGTTGTATGGAGCTTTTGTGCCTACCTATATTATGGTAGGAAGCGATGCTTCACATAAATGTTTTTCACAGGAAAAGGGGTCTCTCTATTGCCCTTTGTGTGACTCTAGCCTTTTAATAAGGCCTAAAAGCTACGCAATATCTTCTCGTCCCACATACCGAAGTGTCTAAAGACGTAAGTTTTTGACCAGTGCGTGTTGCCAGTGATGACCTATGGTACTGAAATGTGGTCGCTCACAATGGTGTGGTGTAATGTATGTTATTTCTAAACGTTTAAGTCAGAAAACAAAAACAAAAAGTTATTTTTAAATGAGCTCAGCTGTATGCAACATGTCTGTTATTACTGTTGTCAGTGCCAAACTATTTATACTGCGAGTGTCAAGTTACGTTTTGTTTATGAATTTTGAACTAAAACTATTAGTTCGACGTGTTAAATTATGTAGAAAAGAGATGAATACAAATAACATATGCCGTGCATATTGCCGTGTGGTGCCGGACGTAAAGAACAGCACCACCCTATTTCCTCCCATGGGTGTCGTAAAAGGCGACTAAGGGACTTACTAGAGAATGGGCAGCAGCGTTCTCTATGCATTCTTAACACCATACTGCGATCGCCAACCCGCCTGCCAAGCGTGGCGATTATGGCAAACCCCTCCCAATTGGAGGAGGCTTATGTCCAGCAGTGGACGTCTTTCGGTTGAAATGATGATGATGAAGAGAGCGTTTCTCTAAAAACCTCAGAAACCATAAGTGAGTTCAAGAGTGAGTTTCTTTACAACTATACTTCTAAAATCTATGGTACCACCTTCATTGTGGGGTCCCTACATAATTAATGTAAGTAGACGCTAGATAGCGCCGCGAATAAGACACAGGATTGAAATGGGAGGTTCCAGAAACTATTAGCGCTGATTACTCCCTTGGTGAAAAACAAGATACTGGGTTTGTTGTATAGTCTGAGACGAGAACTGTTTTTCCTTTTCTTTGTATCTTTTTGTTCTTTGTAATTAGTTTGGGAGTGTTAGCGAGTGTGTCTTTAGATATCTGGTTTTATGACTTCTAAGAATTAGGCCGACATAGCTTGCAGAGTAAGCAAGCTGCAAGCTTATCTCATCATCACCATTTCAGCCGACAGACGTCCACTGCTGGACATAGGCCTCCCCAAAGCACCGCCACCTTGATCGATTCTGTGCTTCCCGCATCCAGCGGATTCCTGCGGATTTCATAAGGTCATCGGTTCACCTTGTAGGTGGCCTTCCAACGCTACGTCTTCCGGTACGCGGTCGCTACTCTAGAACCTTTCGCCCCCAACGACCATCTGTTCTGCGCGCAATGTGCATATTAGAAGGCTAAAAGTCACCCAAAGGGCAATGGAGAGGGCTATGCTAGGAGTTTCCCGTGTGGTGCCGGTCGTAAAGAATAGCACCACCCCATTTCCTCCCGTGTGTGTCGTAAAAGGCGACTATGTGACTTACTAGAGAATGGGCAGCAGCGTTCTCTATGCATTTTTAAAAATAATTTAATCACCATACTGCGTTCGCCAACCCGCCTGCCAAGCGTGGCGATTATGGCAAACCCCCCCTCAATTGGGGAAGGCCTATGTCCTGTAGTGGACGTCTTTCGGCTGAAATGATGATGATGATGATGACGCAAGCTGTGGCTAGTTAGGTATGTCAAGTTTAAATTTCTCGGGCTATTGACGTATGCGCCTGAACAAAAATACGGTGATTATTTTTGTATATATATATATATATATTGTATAAAGTTACCTACTTGAACCAACTTACTTTCTTCAAACAATACTTATTAGAGTGGGCTTTGGTAAAAACCTACATGATTGATTTTTCGCAAAGCTGGTGCCGGCAGTGATTGAACGGTGGTCTTTCCAAGAGAACTTCAGATGGAAGAGTGATCGAAGCGAGCTCGCAAACTTTAGCACCTCGGATAGGTTAGGTTTCATTTGACTATTCATAAAGTTCAAGTTATTTATTTCATAACAAAAATACATTTGTGTCGAATTATTTGTACAGTGAGTACACAAAAAGAAGCAACACAAACAATTTTAATACAAGTCACAGTAATAGGGAATTACTTTCTCGACTTATGCAATAAAGTTAAAGAATTATGAGTAGGTAACTAAGATGCAATACAAAACGACGCGAGCTCGAAAAAAATTTGCATCTCGTCTCTGAAAGGTTACATTTCATTTGACGGTTTAAAACAGAAATAAGAGTTGCTTTGTCGGCTTATACAGAAAATCAGAAGAAGTTAGAGAAACTAGGCAGGAGCGAGCGAAGCGAGCTCGAAAATGTTTAGCAGCCCCCGTCAGGCAGGCAAGCTACGCGGTCGGGGTATTTGGGTGAGTGGGCCCCACTCATGTAACCGTGTATTTAATGAAGATAAATATCTTCTTGACTAGTTACATCTATCTTATTCTTCATTTCAGCTGAAATACATCGACTGCTGGCCGTAGGCTTCCGCCGAGCGTCGCCACATTACACATATTAATTTTATTATTGAAAATGAATTTATTTAACATAATCAGTGGTAACACCAGCACTATGAAGAACACCCTTACTGCAACGATATGTATGTTGGCAAACTGTGTCCTACCACTAAAATGTGGGTGAGTGTTACCCACTTATGTGATGTACATTTTGTAATAAAGACAACGCCAAAGATCCTTCAAGGCTTAACTTCAATTTGGGGTTAAATTCTAAATATTTTATATTGTAATCATATGATTATATTTTTCTATTACAGTTAATTATTTAAAAAAAAAATCTGTTAATTCATAATGTCTGTACGGAAATAGTTAACGAAAACAAGTACCAATTAAGATCTATCAATGGCCGTGAAATTGCCTACAAGCTCGATAGATGGCGTTAGTGGAAAAATTAGAAGTCGCTATGGTTTCGTTACCGCGCGGTTTATAAGTACCTCAGCGCGCCGTATAGACTTTACGTTTTTCTGACATTCTGTTAAAGAAATAAGATTTATCTTGAACGGGAGTTGATCCGGCAGTTAGTCTGGTCAACGCCCACAGAAACTATTGATATACGGTCGCGGTCGGATCGGGTATGGTGCCTTAAAAAGTGCCTGCCGATATTTAGGCCACACCCAGTCGCTGGTGTCGCAGTTGCTACTCGCGGACTACGTGGCTAATGTATATGAACCTGGGTTATGTATTCTTTAACATTTCCGTGTGTCCCTTGGTATCATAACCATAGGCCAATAGATAGTACTCGGATACGATTATGATAATTGATACATTGATGACTAATCCTGTGTTGCTTGGTTGAGAATTTACTTAGCTAGTTTATTAAAAAAGTTTTAAGTATTAATTAATTACTGTATGTAGGTATTTCGAAAAACCCGTCAACAATTTTAATTAGATTTTATTATGTCTGTATGCTTATAATTAGCAAAAAAAAAAAAAAGAATTGAGATCTATCATTGATAATAAAGTTGTCCACAGGCTCGATAGATGGCGCCACAAGACGCTAAGGATCACGCTAAAGTTTCTTTTAATAACATTGAAAATGCATTTACTAAATATCCTCTAGCCTTTAGTTAAAATGATAATTATGAAACCTAAAAACTAGTGTTTTGGCAATGAAGACAGGAGGCAGGCAGGGCTTCTTCAATAAGGCTCGTGAATTGTTTTACAATAAAAATATATTCTTCTGTTTTTACAAAGTTTTCGTACACACGATCTTGTGGTATATAACACATGTATAACACGCTGGTGGGGACGGACCGACCTTTCTCGAAGCTGTCGCGAGCGAGCCGTCCTCTCATTTCGACCAACAGATGTCGCTACTAATACTTTTATGGATCGTGGGTGTGTCGAAAGTCGATAGATGGCGCTGCTTGACGCAACAACTAGGAAAATCTATCTCAAAAATGGCTTATAACTTGGCCACAGGCTAAGCATTGCCATACCACGTGGCAATGCCGTTAGTCTCTTAGGTATATTGCCAGTTGACAGCGATGCGGAGGATTTTTTAGACGCCATAATAGTTTAGTTTGCTAATAATTTTAGTTGAGTTAGGATATTAAGTATATTTTTACTAGCTGACCCGACAGACTTCGTTCTGTCAAAAGCTATAGTATAAACTCCACTACTCTATCCTACCCTACCCTACCCTACCCTACCTACCTACCTACGCTACCCTATCCTACACTACCCTACCCTACCCTACACTACCCTACCTACCTACCCTACCCTACCCTACCTACCCACCCTAAAACTTAAAAAAAAAATAGATAGTAGCCGATTCTCAGACCTACTACTACTACTGAATATGCATATAAAATTTCATAAAAATCGGTCAAGCCGTTTCGGAGTAGTATGGTAACTAACATTGTGACACGAGAATTTTATATATAAAATTATATTAATTAATTAGGTATTAATGTTGATATTTATGTACATTTCATTTTAATTTTCTATACTAATATAATTAATCCGAAGAGTTTTTTTTTTGTTTGAACGCGCTAATCTCTGGTACAACCAGTCGGATTTCAAAAAAATATTTTTGCATTTGTTAGCACCTTTTGCATTAGATTTAACATAACGCTATGACTCTTAGGAGCCGTGCAAAAAGAAATAAACTCAGAAAGAACGCTAAGCGAAAACGAAGTAACAGGGCGGGCAATGCGATGCGACGCGGTGCTTCGGTGGCCGAGGGAGTTATATAAATTAAAATGTGGCTGCTATTTTACTATACTGTGTACCTTACGGCTTCCACGCGAACAAAGTCTCGGGCAGAAGCTAGGGGTCATTCAAGTACTTATTATGTAAGCACCAAAGGGGGGGGGAGGGTTGCTTTGATTATTTTTGATGACATGGGGACGGGGTAGGCTGGATGCTGACTACGTCAGCTTTATTTATTTGTTCACTTTTTCAGATTTTTCTGCAAAATTTAGGACATATTGATTTAAACAAAGATGGCAACCCCATGTTCAGGGATTCCCCAAAATAATTGATATTGCTTTCTCGCTCTCACGCGGTGTTTTATGCTTAGAAAGAACTGAAGTAGGGAAATTACATAAATGGGCATTCAATTAATTTATACTTAATCTATAATCATTATTTATAGAATCATGAATAACAATGAATAAACCTGAAGAGATTTAAAAAACCGGCCAAGTGCGTGTCGGACTAGGCACAATGAAGGGTTCCGTACTTGGAAAGAATTTATTCTAAGAACAAACTTAACATTGTAGTTGGTAAACATAATCTCCCATACATTCCAACTGCAAATGTAAGTTTGTACGCACAATATCGAGAGATTTACCATGTAATTTTAAGACCATAGACTTCTTATAGATTTTCCTGTAATCTATAGGTATAGAACTATTTTCTGTATTTTTTTTCAAAATTTTAGATTCAGTAGGTAGTTTCGGAGATAAGGGGGGGGAATTTTCGCCTATTTTCACTTATAACTTTAAAACAATTTATTTAAAAAAATATAGAAAAAGATATATTTGAGACCCTCATAGGAAGCCCTTTCATTTGATATGTCACACGGTACAGTTTGCAAAACTTTTTTATTTTATTTTATTGTTTGCATCCCAAAACTGACCTTAATATTCTTAATTAATTTATTTACGATTCACGTCCGTATTTGGGTCACTCAAATTGATATGTATACCAAATTTTAACTTATTCGGTCTATTACATTCGGAGCAAATTAGCTGTGATAGAGGGACAGACAGACACACGAGTGATCCTATAAGGGTTCCGTTATTTTCCTTTGAGGTACGGAACCCTAAAAATGCCAATAAAACATAGGACCCCGGGGCATGAGCTTTGCTTACAATACAATAAAAGTACTGCTTTGAATACAATTAAATTCCCCGAGAATTAAAGAATCTAAATTCAGTTATTTAAAAAAACGACTGAAACAATTTTTAATGAATAAATGTTATTAATTAATCACTGAATTTATGGAGGATTATTGTTGACAATTATATTTTAAATTTTGACGTAATTGCGTTTGTATTTTTATTTTATGGTTTGACATTTTAATTATACCAACCGACATTTTTTTTTTAATATTATATTTCATTATTCTTGTGTGTAATATGTGTATCCTTGCGAGTAAAATGTAGCGCACTAACATTGTCATTATAAGACCTAATTTAAACTATGTACCTGTATTGTGACAAATAAAATGATTTGATTTACTTTTGCTGACAAGGGGAGGTGGGGATTCAAAATTACTAAAATTCTGCTTACGTAATACTTGAATGTCTAGTTCTGAATAAACAAGTCCCAAAAATAAAGAAGAAAATACCCAAAACTCGCAGGTAATACATACATTGCTTCAAGCGCTCAAGGTTTCCTAACAATTCGACGGCCACCACGTAAAGTATCGAAACTGCAAATCCTCTACTTTACAGGAGAGCGGTTCTAAGTTTAGATCTAGATTTTTGTCAAACATGAAATTCCAAAATGTTATACTACCGATGTATCTAAAGTGGAAAATTTGACCGTTTTATACTGTCTACTATAGTTTTTGAATTATTATATTTTTTCTAATATTACACATTCAATACCTTACTTGGTTATACTGCTGGTTACTTTTTTATCGAATATGCCAATTTAGATAGTTTTTTTATGACAAAATATGCAAGTCTAATATCGTATGTGCCCGTCTCGATACATTTCTGCTGCAAAAATGTCTAGTGTACCATTATTTATTACTAGAATGTGGCACTTTCGAATATTTTCTTTGATACATTGCTCAAGACAAGGTAACATAAGTTGAACTAAAAGTTAAATAAAAACTAACCTAAACCCAACCTCACAATCCACACGTGCGTTCGCTCACAATTTCGGGTAACACTGACGAAACAGGTAGTTTCGTGTCGCGCCAGCGCATCGGACCACGTATAATATCGATAGTGGTAAGATCGATGTTTTATCGTATTCATTTTATGAACGTTCGATTTTGTTCAATTGAAAAACAGTTGAGGGTATAAAAATTGTTACATAATTTTTCATTTGAATCATACATCTTGCTATTAGTGCAATAAAACGAGAATGACTTTTAGTAATTTCGATAGTATACGTGGGGGCCGTCAAATTCTAGGCTATCCTAATTCAGTTAACGTGCTCCATAGATCTCCATCATGGCGGCCACTCCCGCTCAGTCTCATTAGTGCGGACCCATTTCAGGGTGCGTCGGTAACTAATTCACGAAGATATTTAACGTTATACGGTTTGAAAATATGTTTTGGATATTTGGGTAGAAGATACCTACATACATTTATTTATTTATTTTAACAATAGCTTCTGCCCGCGTGAAATTATCGCCCGCCCGCGCTATAACACCGGTTTCGCTTAGTGTTCTTGCTGGATTTTTTTCTATTGGCTCGGCTCCTAAGAGCCGTAGCCTAATGCCTGATAGATTCCTCAAGAAATAAGCTATCAAATTAAAAAAAAAAAATCTAATCCGACTGCTAGTTTAAGAGATTAGCACGTTCAAACAAACCGAAAAAAAAAAAAAACAATACAACTCTTCAGCTTTATTATCAATTTTGTTTACATTTAAAATGTTTAATACTTGACATATTTATTTGGATACCTTAACTTAGATAATGTCAAATAAATTTGATTATCATAAAAAAGGTTGTAGTGAGTCAATCTTAAAAGATAGACATATGCTGTCGCGGACTTTGTTTTAGAACTTTTAAAAAGGAACGATTCCACCGTACATGATATTTGCGTAACTGAAACCATTTACGCAGCGCACGCAGCGGAAGCTCTCAAAAAGGAATAATTTTTCCCGTTTTTGCAACATTTTTAATTTATGCTCCGCTTCTATTGGTCTTAGCGTGATGTTATATAGCCTATAACCTTCCTCGACAAATGGACTATCGAAAGAAAAAGCGCAGAAGTCAATCGCTTAACCGCTGCGCCAACCATGCCGTCCGTCCGCAATAACGGATAAATTAAATATGTGTGAGATACATGGTGCTCACATATTTACAAATATTTTTAAAGTAGATGATTTAACTATTTTAACAAATAATAGGTTAGTGTGCGAGTTAAACTTATCAAGGAATGCAAAATTAATATCGTAAAAAAATATCATTATACAAAAAAAAAAATGCAAACTGATTTTGTCTATATAGACTGTACATTGTCTTATGGAGCAGGACAGGACCAGCATGCTTCCAAGGATTCTTATCTTGGATTTAATTCTGAAGATATTTATTTGCAAAGATACAACATACAAACTAAAAATAAAATATTTATACTCTAAACCTACACGAAAAAAAAGAAAAAGAAAAAAAGGGGAAACTGCTCATTGGGCATCAAAAAATTCTTCCGCATCGCCGTCAGTGGAAAAAGTGCCCAAAAGGCTGGCAGCGTTGCCACGTTGGATGGCAACGCTGATTCTTTGGCCTAAAAATAGGCCAGACCTCTGGTCACGTGAAGAGTCGACCAACCGCTTGGCGATGTCCCGATATACACGATGAGCACTCGGACCCCAAGGACCTAATGTTTCAACCCCAAACGGCTCAAAAATATAACTCCCTATAAGGTTGTTATATTTGCGCCGTTTGAGGTTTTCTGCACCTGCAGCAGCCGCCCCAGCACAACCCGCTGTGCTAGGAAGATGGGATGGCGCGAGGGTGTCGACACAGGTTGCATCCCACACCAAAGGCCTACCCAACTTCCAAGGCATTATGGTCATTCCGTCTGGCCTCTTCCCATCGTCACGTGCCAAGCCACTGGGTTCTAAAACAGCAGGCACCCCGGCGGTGACAAGAGCCCGACGGATAATGTCATTAATACTGGCGTGTCGTGCTAACCGACCAGCGCTCTTGCTGCAGGATAAGCCATGGTGTCCGAGGCGGTCGACTGCTTCACCGCACTGACAGCGATGTGGAGCCACGCAAGGAGCGCCCAGACGCAGACTTGTAGCGAGCCGGAAAGTGGTGTCACCCAGCATAGTGCCTATGTTGGGTGACGGTAGTGCCTGAAGCCAAAGGCCCGACTCCCATTCTCCCACAGCCAGCAGGCGTGCACGCTCAGCAGTATTGGTGGACGTATTAATGAGGTTATTCCGTACCAACCTGCAGAGCGGCTCATCCCACTGTCTCTGGGAAGACGGGTTTTCGGGCTGTACCGTATTCTGAAGAACACCACCAATTAGGTCACTAAGAAGATGTAGTTTCAAAAATTTAAAAGAGCAGATGTGAATGGAACTGCACGACAAAACATCTCCAATACCTACTGTGAGCTCGAACACCTGTTCTCAGAATGATTTGTTAGAGGCCTTACACAAAGCAATTCGTGCTATATTGCGAGTAAAAAATACCTATAGCTTAGAGGTTTTTCAACATACAATGAAACGACCCCTTACCTACAATGAAAATGAAAATCTCTACACAAAGAAAATTCATTATATTTTAGGTACACGCGAGAAAAATGGCTTCGTTTGCATTCCCAAACGATATACGAGTACTTGTTCCTTGTCAGTGGAAACTCTGTTCATAACTGACTGACTGACAATACTTTTACTTGAAGGCATGGATTTTGTTTTTAGCATATTTTGAATTGGTATGTACTATACAGGTGGATTTTTGAGATGGGGCAGTATGAGCAGGTACATCAACCGTTGTATGTAGCTACAGGAAAATGGTTTTAGAAGACTGTCCTTATTTTTATGAAATATATTGATATTCATTCGGAGATTTAGAAAAAAATAAAAAATAAAAATACTGTTAGTAAGAAAAATGACCATTTTCACCAAAAAAAAATTTTGATGCCAATCGATCCTGTTTCTTATAAGGATCATATATATACAGGATGGCACATTTAGATTGGTCAGTATGGCAAAGTCTGAAACTATAATACATATGAAAATCTCTTCTTTGCAGCCTTTAATAAATAAAATGCATTGTTTTCATATCCTTTATTTATTTTAGTAAGTGTTCGAAATTGCCACCACTTTAGGTTTTTTAGGTGCGTAAAATTGTCTCTATGGTTGTTTGTAGCTTCGTAGTCTTTTCTTTCATAGTTACATTTTCTGCTACAACACAATCGATATCTAAATAGAAATAGTGTTAGTTTTATTTTTCAAAGCGTCCGGGTTCAATTCCCGAACTGAGTACTTACACGTTTTTCAAAATGTATGAATGCAGTTTTTAAAATCGATGACATGGTTCCTAAGAAGGGATTTTCGTATGTCTTATACAGACAGACTTTCCCATACTGACCGATCTAAGCCATCCTGTATAACATCTTCATTGTAGGTACGATATCGTTAGATAATGCTCACTGCTTGAGTGATCGTAAATTGGTTATCTGTACTGTCATTATTTGGTCAGGGTTTATCAATAGCGACCGGATATATCTTCGCCTTGTAGTGAAGGGAGCTATTCCACACTAAACAGGTTCCTAGATAAAGATAAATCAAAATTCACCACTTGATTTTTTGTTCCTAGTTTTATTTAAAATCGATGACATGATTCCTAAGAAGGGATTTTCGTATGTCTTATAGTTACAGACTTTCCCATACTGACCGATCTAAGCCATCCTGTATATCATCTTCATTATGTATTGTCATTATTTCTACAGGCTTTTTTAATAGCGACCATATCGTCGCTATATATTTTTCACGTCTGAATGAAAAACCAAACCAACCCCTATACCCAAAGTCTCAAATTCAGATAATTTATGTAAACAAAGGAGATAACATAGCAAAAAAATATCTTCGTAATGGTAATTCACATAAAATGGCGAAAAAGAAGGTTCCGTTTTCTTTTAAGTACTAATTTTAAGAAATAATAATTGAAAAATAATCATACCGTAATTATTTTTATACATTTTCGGTTTTAAACAAAGTTATTAAAAAAAGGAGATTTTTTGGTATAAAATATTTTATGATACTGGTAACAATGTAGGAGATCTAAACATTTTCAATTTTTTTACATCTTCAACAACACTAATATTACAACTCTCATTCATAGATTCATTTTGTATGTAGCATATCTGCCACATTTTGGATGAAAACGGCTGTAAACTGTTTCATGAGGTAATCGATTTTGGGAGGTTTACGTCTAGCAGTGGACTTATAAGAGCTGATCATGACGATTATAGGCCGTGTTTCCGACACACTACACAAAACAATGTTTGGCAACGGTATTTTGTTTGCATAGTTCTTATAATTAATTCAATTTAATTTTATAGATGATTATTTACAAAATATTTAATGATTAAATGTTTTGAACCACTGTCCTGTCATTTTGACAGTGACATTTCTTGACATTACTTTGTTTACATAAATTATCTGAATTAGAGACTTTGGGTACAGTTGAGCTATCCCTTAAATCTCTTCACCACTAGAATCTCCGTCTAACGACGAATATGGTGGTGTTCATAACTCAATTCGGTCAAAAGTGTGACTTAGCTCTCTTCACCACTAAGGTGACGATATTTGAATGGAAATAAAACACACTGATTTCGAAAAAGGAAGATTAGGTACTCGCTCGTCGATGTAGACTGCATAAATTATACCGACCGCCACAATTGACCTCAGTCACAACCGAATTGCCGTTTGTGTAGCACATGTGTTGCATGTTAAGTAAAATCATCAACAAAAGAGGCCGTGCACGAAATCGACTGATTTTGATCAATTTTGTTCATTGTTTGTGAGAAAGGGAAACATAATTTAAACAAAATTATTTTACGATTTGAAAAGTCGTGTTCTTTGTTTTGCATGTGGCTGAAAGGGATTTTTCAAAGAAATTAAGTATTCACGGTAAATCACTAATATTTGCAACAAGTTTTCCGAAAAATGACGCGAGACTGACATTTGATCATCATTCTACAAGAAACTACTTTTGATTTTGAACATTAAAAAATATCACCAACATCATTATATGGTCTACTTGCATGTGGCGGAACCACTTTTTTCAACTTCCATACAAAATATAGCAGAAAAATAATATTGAAAAAACCATTTTTTGTTTTAAACCTCGTCAGTAATATATACTTTTCCTATTATTTAGCAAATCATATCAAGAAATTTTAAAATCACAAATTAGTCTTCAGCTATCCTTGAAATATAATCAAAATTTTATTTAATGATTAAATACAATATCTTCATTAAGTAAATCAATGGCCAAATAAACTATACTTTGGAGAGCACAAAAATGATGAAACTATTAAAAGCTGCTGTGACTGACACGAATGGTTTAGCACCATGAAAACTGTACTTTTATAGTTACACAGACTTAATGTTTCGATTATTTCAAGTTTTCTCACAATTAGATAAGAAATTGCCAAAAGAGAGTTTTTTTCGTGCACGGACCAATTCTATATTATATTACCTATACCTATATTCTCCTGAATAATATTGCTTTATAGGTCGCCATTTGTTTCTGAGTTGTTATGGGTACGTAACAGTGACAATTATTGCAATCTCGTTCCCGCTACAGCCCGGGTCGTATGTCTCTATTTCGGTTGTTGATGCATGATGCACGACATCGGGAAATGTAGTTGTGTGGGTGCGTTTACATGTAATTGTTTCTAGTCCAATAATGGTTACGTGACATTAGAGCGGGGCCTTATCTTCCTTTTTATATATCAATGACTTCCCATGACTAAAACCAGGGTCCGCCGATATATATCAGCGGATATATAAATCATGATATATATCACGATATATATCAATTGATTTTTTTCCTGTCTTCTGAACTAAAAATTTTGGAGATTAATGTTTACCGTGGCAAAACGTAGCGAAAAACTACAATTCAGAATAATTTACTTATCATTTTTTTATGATTACAAATTATTATTAAAATTAGTTGATTTATCTCACAATCTAATGATAATGAAGATTATTATAATAATAGGTAAGTACTTGTTTTATTAAGTGTTCATTAAAAAATTCATTCTCAAATAAACACTAATTCTTTTGTTACTTTTTTTTAACAAAAAATGTGGTAATTTGACACTTATATTATTTTACAAATTCCTTGCACATTTTTAAGTGTATAATCCCCTTACAGAATGAAATTCGCTTCTTTTTCTTGGCCTAGATATATATATCCGATATATATAAAAAAATCGGATTTTTTCGAACCCTGATTAAAACTGAAACAACATTATGAAGAAAATTCAGAAGTTCTCTCGTAATATTCCAACATTAGAAAACACAAGCTTGTAAAGTTGAAACTTTTTAATTAAAATCAGTTATTAATTCATGACAATTTGCCGAGTGCTCTCAACAAAGGATGCGCTGTTGACTTACTCTGTTATATCCTTAGAGAATATGGAGAGGGGAGATTTGTTTTGTATGTTTGATATTTTATTACACTGATTTATTTATTTATATATATATATTTTTTCTCCATTGAGTCATAAATCGTGTTTTAGTCGCAAGCGGCGAGCTCTCCTAAAAAAAGCGCGCGAACTGAAGCAAGTGACGGTCGGCGCCCGAACAGGCGTAAACAACTGAATGGTTAGAGAATATGGAGGGGGGAGATTTGTTTTGTATGTTTGATATTTTATTACACTGATTTATTTATTTATATATATATATATATATATATTTTATTCTACACCAGATTACAAAAAGAAAAAGAAAGAAACGGAATCTAAAACAACAAAAATTAAAAATAAAAGTAAATTCATGACAAAGCGCGGGCTAAAAATTAAAATTTTCCCAATAATATTAATAACATACTTTGTTAAGTTTCTAAATTACATATTATATAATTATTACTTAATAAAAAAATATTCAAGTTTCTTTTTTAATTGATATTTTTATCTTGGTTGCTATCGTAATAATAATAGTAATCGTCTACCAAACGAACCGCGACAGACATTATTACTTTTATAAACGGACCCCCAATGAAACTAATTGGTGATCCCTGGCCTATATTTTCCCACTGCTGGGCAAAGGCCTTCCCCAAATCCTTCCAAGAACTCTTTCTCGCGCTACCTCAACCCAGCCCTCGCGGTACGCGTCCAGGTCATCTCACCATCTTTTTCTGGGCCGTCCTCGGCGGCGCCGTCTTTCTACAGGCACCCATTGTGTGGAGACTTTCGCCTAGCGGTCATCGTGCATGCGGCTGATGTGACCCGCCAAATCCAATTTGAACCTTTCCCATTTGAAGTTTTTTTTTTGCTGGTTCTAATGATTATAGTTCCGTAAATACATACTTGTTACGGCCGCGAATCATATTTTATTAACATACAAACTGCCACTGAAATGCAATTTGCACAAAACGTAAGAATATTTGAATATCTTAAACGCGTTCCCTATTTATTGATCAGTTTGCCTGCTGACATCAGACAAGAAGATAGATAATAAAGTAAAATTCGCACGTATTCTTAAAAAAATATTTATTAGAATCTATGTAAGTGTAGGTACTAAGTATGAATAGGCTATAGATGTACCTGACAATATGTTTATTGAAAGAGAGACTCAACGATCTCACAGTTAAACTGCGTAAGCAGTTTTGTGGGGCAATGTATCTAGTGTTAAGAAATTTAAGTGAATAAATCATTCATTCATTCATTCATTCATCTCGGGCTACCGTACCGGTTCCCCTTCAACCCTATCGCTAATCGTTGTCATCGCCACCTCGTCATTCTCAAGACAATTTGCATCCTCTAAAGTAGACACGTGAAGGGTTTGAATATCAAACATTATCTGTGTCTATTTGTGACCCCCACTTCCAACAGATTTTCAACCCCTTTCAAAGGGACTTTAGGGACTTTCAAAGCGTTCTTATTGAAGATTGCTTTCGTCGGATTTCCTGCGGTTTAGAAAGTTTCTAGAAAGTTTGATCAGTCGTTTAGAATTATGATTTAGCTTTGGGACGGCGCTTTCAAAACGACAGAAACTGGTGTGTGAAGTTATTATTAAAACCACTGAGGGATGCATAAATATGATAAATTAAAGGAACAATCTAAGATATAACGAAACAAGTTTACCTACTAAAATAGTGCTTTTCCAGTGAGCCACAGCTGCCGAAGTAGGTATCAACACGTGACGTGTTTTGTATTGTGTAAATCCTACTATCCGTATTTGATATGATAAATGTGAAAGTAACTCTGTCTGTTTGTTACGTTTTCACGCCTGAACCACTGAACCGATCGTAATGTTTGGCAGAGACACACTGAAAAAATTAAATGCACTCCAATTAAGTGACTTTTTAGCTTGATTGACGACAGCTTGTTTAGATTAATCAAAATCTTAGTTAAGTTGCTCATCACGACATGATTGCAGCAATACTAGTGTAAATGATTGAACGCTCAAACAAGTTTCTCGATTACCCTTAACATGACATCATTGTAGAAGAATTAAAAAAGAGACAAGTTAAAAAAAAAATGTTAACTGTAACAAAGTAAGTTAGTTGTGTCAAACAAGCATTTTGATTACTTCAATAAAGATCATTGAAACTTGAATCTAATAATCTTGGTTGGAGCAATATGTTTTGACTTGATTGCTGCAAATAGGTTTTGTGATAACTCCAATCAAGATCCCGTTTCAAATCTCAATCAAATAAAAGTAGTAGCTGTGATCATTGTGCTTGATAGGCTCAAATGCAAACAAGTTACTTAGTCAATCTGAACAAAATCTTGATTGTGGCAACAATTTTTTTTCAGTATTATAGCCTGGGATATGGAGAATGACATAGTCTACTTTTTTACGCGATAACCGACATTCACGCGGGCGGAGCCGCGGGCAAAAGCTAGTAATATTACAAACGTGAAAGTTTGGATGTTTGTTACTCAATAGTGTGAAAACGGTTGAAAGAATTTAGATGAAATTTGGAACACCGATAGTTTGTAACCTGAATTAGCACATAGGATACTTTTTGTCCGGGTGGTTCGTTCCTGTGGGATAATTTCCGACATCGATGCGTGTTTGGGAAACTGTCCTCCATTACATATACGCATTAAATACACACAAGAACTTAAAACACCCTTATTTATTCCCCTTCAGTTGTAAGGATTAAAATGTTGCCGCGTTAGTTTATTCGGGTTCGGTCGGCTTACATAGGGAAACCCAGTGTCGGATTAAGCAAGCGCGGGGCCCGTAGCAAATTCTATCGAGGGGCCCTTGATCTGCTATGGGTTTTCAAGTATAAAGTGTATAAAGTGGTAAAAAAAATCAAGCCCCGTTTGCCATCTATAGGTTACAGTTTTGTTGGTTTTTAATTGTACAGTAGATTACTATAGGCCCTGTTGGGCTCTGACAAGTACAAAAAGCCAGAGATGAAACTGCCCCGACAATTTATTTTAAACTTTGGAATTTTATATCTGGTCTGACAAGCACTTTACCACCTATTATAGCGTAATACATTTTTTTTATATAAAATTGAACGTTCTATAAAAAAGGTCTCTTATATTTTTTTGATAAGTTTTTTTTTTTAAGTTATTCGAGGTTAAAGTTGGACATATCTAAATTGTCAGTTTCTCTTCCAACGCGGCATAATTATTATTGTTTAGATAAAACAAAACAATCTTCGGGTTTGGATACGCAGGGCCCTCTTTTGCGCGGGGCCCGTAGCATTTGCTACTCTTGCTACGTATTTAATCCGGCACTGGGGAAACCCTAAGGACGGTCCTTTAGAGAATTTAATTTTAAATGTGCTGTTACACTCATCTGAGATTCTCTGTGGTTAGAGGTATGGGAATACGGGTTTTGGTTATCCTTATGGGTTGGCCAATTAGGGGAAAATTTATGTAGACATATGACATGTGATAACATGTACTTCTAGGGTTTTGTTCCTCGAAAGGACAAAACAGAACCCTTGTAGGATCACTCGTGTGTCTCTCTGTCCGTCTGTCACAGCCAATTTGCTCCGAATCTACTGGACCAAATAAGTTAAAATTTGGTACACATATTAATTTCTGTGACCCAAACACGGATGTGTAACGTAAATAAATGAATTTTGAACATGGGGGTCAGCGAGCTGCCCATAGCTCGCCGTCCGCAAGCCCGCGCCTACGGTGGCCGCCAATCGGCTATCGATTCCCGCCGCAAAGTTGACGTTGCGGCGCGACTCCAGTAACTGCACCCTCGGCGTGTACAGACAGTTACCACAATTAGCTGACCCCCCTTTGCTCAAATGGTTGAGGTTTTTTACTAACAAATCCTACGATTTTCATTTTGACGTGACAACGTCTAATAACTCGATGAACGCCGGCTGCATGCACGAAAAAGGATGACTCATTGTCCCGTTACGCTCATTGTCCCGTTACGCTCATTATACGCTTGCGCCGCATCAATGTTTTGTTATGACGTTGTCACGTTAAACTATCGTCCGTAAACCAACTTTACAGACAACCAATTTTTTTTCTAGTTTTGGATAGATTTCGTATAGGTATTTAATAGTAGATTGTATCATAAGGGAGCAAAATAATATTTTTACGGTGAGGGCGTTTTTTTTAATCCAGAGCGAAGCGAGGGATTCTTTAGTAGAATCCTGAACGTAGCGAGAGATTCAAAGTACGTCGCCCTAGCCAAAAATATATTTTGCGCCCGAGTGATACACTCTACTTCACCCACTATGAGAAAATAAAAGTCGCCTCATATTTTATTGTAATATTATTATTTAATAAGACATAGAGTAACAACTAAATTAAAACTGTTTCAGTCTTTCTGATTTTGTTATACCTTCACTGTCATTTGAAGAACTCATTTTTCAAAACAAAACCATGAATTTCTAACAATCCGTGAAAATTGACGAAAACGCGGGCTGTAGTTTTTATTTGATTTCTTATTTTTTTTTTATTCAGCCGGCGGCGCGACTATGGGCCGTCGTACCGGCTAGTCTTTATTCAAACAATATTTGCGTTCGACTTCTTTGGCGCTGAACACTAAGATGTTCCAAATTCAAAAAGTGCGCGGCAAAGATAATTGCGGCGCACTTATAAAGAGGATTAAAAACTCATTACTGCCCGCTAAAAGTTTCTTATAGAAAACACCACCTTTGGGTGCACTTAAAGGCGAACCAAGTCGTCCTTTTCGAATAGATGGGATGAAAATTAAATTAAGAATTATAAAATTCTATCGATCCGTATTCTAAAAAATCTCAACCATTTATGCAAGGGGGGGGTCAGCTAATTGTGGTAACTGACTGTACCTTGTTTGTCAGGATTTTTAACATCCCTACATTCAATCTTACGGCCCGTTCACACATGGGAGTCCGTTTTACTGGTACGTTTTTAACGGATACGTCATAAATGTATGCTCTGTTCACACATAGGCACCGTATAACGTTCAACGGATCCGTCATTACTGGATGCGATGTTTGAACAGAAAACTCGCAGTATACCGCCGCTATTCTACAAGGATGGACGCTGTCGTATTGTATTGGTACTATCGTCGGAAAAGGAAGATTCGACGTTATTGGCAGCATCCACTTATGGCCCAAAGATCTAGAGAGGGTGCTTACAGTTTACTCCTTGGTTGACATGGTTGATCAGTGATTATAATAATTATAACACACAATGCACGCGCGCGTTCTCTAGGAATGTCAATAGAAAATGTGAGTCAAACAAAACCTGTCGCATCCTGTCACATGTCGCTCCCCCTCCTACACCCCGCGCACACCGCCCGTCACGCCCACAGTATCTATTCGTTAAAATTCTTTTTATTACTGTTCCGTCGTCCAGTATTCGATGACAAAACGGAATGTCATTTTTTTACGGAACGATATTTTTTACTGTATACAGAATACTGTGCCATGTGTGAAGTCGCTCGTACAATTACATACACCATCGACGAAAAAAACACGTACACGATAAAACGGAACAGTAAAACGGAGACATGTGTGAACCGGCCGTTAGGGGAATAAATCAGTAACGAGCTCGACTATACGTTACAAAATAAACGCGAGTCACGCGTCCAAGTTTTGATTGGAAAACTTCGTGTGATGAAGTGCGTTAATAACTTCGGTATTACATTTAAGTATTTGTTTTTAATAGATTCGCTTTTATACCGGATTTGTAAATATGAGTTAATCCAACTCGCTGCGCCTGCAACTTCGTCCGCGTCAACCGAAAACAACTTTGGGTAGTAACTTGTAATTTACAATTGAGTGTTTTGTGTAGGCTGAAAAATTATGTGTTATGGCAACAGTGTGGTTTAGAAGAACATACAGTGATAAAAATTTGAAAGAGTATGCTTATATGGTTTGGTCATATTGAGAGGATGAATGAAAGGCATTCAATTCAATTCATTTATTCAATAACAATTTTAACACCGTGTCTGAATTTTTATAACTAAATATTATAAGAAACATCATGCATGCAATCTTTATTTAAATCATTCCAATAATCCAAATTTCATTATAATCAAAATAATAATAAAAATAAATAAAAAACAAGTATCAAAAGAAATGTCAATCAATCTGCCTAGCCTTTTCCCAACTATGTTGGGGTCGGCTTCCAGTCTAACCGGATGCAGCTGAATACCAGTATTTTACATGGAGCGACTGCCTATCTGACCTCCACAACCCAGTAACTGGGTAACACGATACCCCTTGGTAAGACTGGTTGTCAGACTTTTTGGGCTTCTGACGACCCGTAACGACTGTCAAAGATCCACGAATGACAGCTGGGACCAACGGCTTAACGTGCTTTCCGAGGCACGGAGGAGTCTCGGTATGTAAAGATGGTCACCCATCCACTGACCAACCCCGGCAAGCGTAGCTTAACCTGACGGATCGACCCGTGCGGCTGTTATTACTTAGCAACGAGCTCCACAAAAAAAAAAAAAATGTCATAATAGTCAATTCTTAAAATTCAATAAAATTTACATTTCAAAACAATAAAATTATGTTACTTTCGACTTTTGTATTAATTTATAATTCATCAATAGAATATAGACACTTATTTAACAAGAACTGTTTGAGCTTATTCTGAAACCCACTTGTATAGACTAGACTTTTTATTTCTGTCGGCAGTTTATTGAACATTTTTAATGACTTGTGGTAGGTGCTATGCTTTACAACGTTCAGGTGAGTCACTTGCTTCAACTGGAGATCTTTTCTTCTTGTACTCTCCCTTTTTTGTCTTTCATCTTCAGTCTCATATTCAAAGATATATTTTTTTAGGTGACTAAGTAGGACCAAAATGTACACGCTTGGGATTGTCAATATATTTAAGTCATTAAAATGTGGCTTGCATGATTCTTGCTGTTGAATTCTGGCAGATGTGAGTGGAAACACCGGGACTCACTCTCTTCCCATCATTCTTCTTTTTCTTTGCACCGGCGCTGTTCACAACTCAAAAAAAACCAACATGACCAAACCATCTAAGGATACTCTTTTCAATTTTTTTCACTACATCTTCTTTTAAACCACACCTTTGCCTTATCCCATATTTTTTTCGGATTATTCCACTAATCCCCCCCTGAGAGAATCCCCCTCAGTGGGAAAAAACTAAACCCTAATGTAAAAAAATCACTTTCAGGGGGATCTATGAACTCAAACTCAAACTCAAACTCAAAGCATTTATTTTAATTAAACCATTTACAGGCACTTTTGAATTGTCAAAGAGACGGTCAGTTAGTCAGAAAGTTGAAGCTAGATGCCCATTCCAATACGTAGATCACTATTGAGAAGAACGGACAAGAAACTCCAAGGACACTATTTTAAATCAAGATATTACATAATCCTGGGTACATTATTCTTGTTGCTTCTATATGTGAGACAATGTAAAAACTAATAAAACAGTTCAAAATATAAAATTAAAAATTAAAAATAAGCCCTGGCAGTCAAGAGATGACCAGTCCCAACTGACGGCGCCCGTTCACGAACATGACGCATGGATCAGCACCATCCAGCTCAACCATTTTGTATGGAATAAGTATTTATATTTTAATTCTAGTTTCCCCCCCTAAGGGGGATTATTAGGGAGGAATTCTAGATTTTTTTTATAGATTTCACTTTTTTTTAATTTCAGGGGGGATTTGTGGAATAAGCCAGTTTTTCAAATAGTTTAAAAAAATCATTTTTTAAATAACAAGCCAAAAATAATTCTTCTTTTATTAAAACTGACTTGTGCCATTTCGCCGCTCACAAACAACACTGCCTCACTGCCTGTATTCATTATGGCGGTCGTCCACAGAGACTCTCTGGACCAATAGCACTAATTATTGACTATGTTCACTAGGTAACTCAACAATTACTATTCAAAGCTGCTACGAGTATGTCCTTTTACTGTTACTAGAATAATATTCGTCATGCACTAGGTTACCATTTCTGAATGATGTTATTAGAAACTTGACTTATAACGTTGCAGGTTCTCATTTCGGACAAAGGTCGGAACATCGGGAATGCATAACTAGTTGACTGTATGGTATCGAAGCAAATTAAAAAAAAAATAATACTCCCGGGAAAATTAATGTGTAACCCCCGAATCCCGATGCAAATATTTGCATCGGAGGTTAAACATTAATTTTACCAATTAAACACACACCACCCGGTGTGTGTTTAATTGGTAAAATTAATGTCTCAAAAAATCCTCTTACACCCTACAAACACATACTTAATGTGTTTGTAGGGTGTTTTTACTATTTCCTACAACTATATTGAAAAACTTCGTGTGATACACGGGTGTGTTGGTTATTGTAAACTCATGTCATTAAATACACCCTACAAGCAAATATGTGTTTGTAGGGTGTAAGAGGAGGGGTGGTGTGTGTTAGTTAAAACAACAACAAAGCAAATTAAAATATATTTGTTATTAAATTAAGTACTACTCGTATATCCTGATCGGGCGTAAATATTACCTTGGCTACTTAGGTAGGTAGACATGCATCCAATTCTATAGTCAGAAAAAACACACACAAACATTTTTTTGATACAAAAGCGCATTCCATAGTAGCCAATATCTCAACTTTAGGTGAATATGCATCCAAATATCCGATCCGATCTCTACTTATGAGGCACGGAGCGGTCTCGATATGTAATGGATGGTCACCCATCCCCAAACCGACCGAGGCAAGCATAGCTTAACCTTCGATCGATTCGTGCTAATGTTAGTATTTAGTCACGAAAAATGAACTATATTATTCCATAAAATTTCCGTCAACCGTTTTAATTACTCTACCAACACAGATTTCATTTGACCTACTCAACAAAATGACCAATAACTCTCATGAAACCCAATGCCAGCACACCGTTCATATAATAAACAGCTAAGTACCTACTACAATACGGCCGAAGAATCAAGACTGGTCTGAACAGAGGCTCTCCGAACTTTCGCGCATGTTTTCTCACTCGTCTCTGTCACCATTTGGTTCCAAAAAAATGTTATTGCGCAGCCTTCTGCGCGAAGCTCGGACCGGCCATGAATCATCGGCCATATTGTACCTAACACTACAAGTTACGAAGTACATTAAGTCATTGTAATGGCTGTACCTAATACTCTGTTAATGGCCATCGGATCGTTTTAACGACCAATTTTAATGAAAATGGGTTCCATGGTCTGTTTTGACGTAACTATGTAATGATTTAGAAAGGCATGTATTCAAAGGAACCTCTAATAATTCCTATTTTTGCTCGTAAAAATATTATTGAACACTCTTGTAGCGGCTAGGGCTTTGCAGGTAGGCTGCGTAGGCTGTTAACTATTAGGTTAGAGAGAGATAAAAAAAACTATACTCCATTTACTAGGTATAGCATTAGACAAATAACGGCTAAATAACGACAGTTATTGTGTAATATTGTTGAAATTACTGCACTTTAGATTAATTTTTTTAATGTAAATGGTAAATAGATTACAGTGCTTTGTATTTATCGTGAAATAACGGAGTTTACTAAACGTTTACATCGAAATAACGAAAGGGCGAGAACAGCTATTTGTCTAATGTTATAAATGGAGTATATCATGTTTAGCTTCATACACATAGTAGAGATGATGACTAAAAAAATATTTTCGTCCGTCATGTAGATTATTAAAAAATATTGGACACGTATTTTTTCTTTTTTTACGTAATCAAAACATTACGGCGATACATTGAGTTCAAATGTGGCATGACGTCACTTCTCAGTAGATTTTATACGTAGCTGTGACGTAACGAGCCCCCACTCCTCTAGTTTAATGGGTTTTATCTAAGTCATTTTTTATTAATATGATAAAGCAAAAAATACGTGTCTAATATTTTTTATATTATCTGATTGACGGACTAAACAGTTTTTCTTTTTTTTTTTACCCAGGACACATCCCTAATAAGTCCAACGTGCCGTGTGGTGCCGGACGTAAAGAATATCACCACCCTATTTCCTCCCGCGGGTGTCGTAAAATGCGACTAAGGGACTTACTAGAGAATGGGCAGCAGCGTTCTCTATGCATTTTTAACACCATACTGCGATCGCCAACCCGCCTGCCAAGCGTGGCGATTATGGCAAACCCCCCAATTGGGGGAGGCCTATGTCCAGCAGTGGACGTCTTTCGGCTGTAATGATGAATGAATGAAGTCCAACGAAACCTGACCCGTTTGGTCGGGGTACCTTATCTTAGTTACAGCGACCAATTCTGAGAAAAGACCAAAAATTTAAAAAGAGACTCAATTATTTAAAAAAGTCGTGATGTGTCGTGGGACCCCGGGTTTAAATTCTGAAATAAGTTTAAAAGTTTTTATTTTAAAATTATAAAAAAAATATCTGAAATACAATAAGCGCTTTCATTCGATATGTAGGTTATTTATTTATTTAAACTTCATGTACAATAGTGGTACATAGGCGGATTTAATGCCACAAGGCATTCTCTACCAGTCAACCTTTGGGTTAAATATAAAAACATAGTGATAGGGTACAAAAATAATGTCTAAAATACTAACTTCTTGATTACGAGAATTTATATAGTTTTATTGACACTAATACACATATACAAATAAAATAAACTACTAGATATTTTAACAAATACCACCTAATAATAATTACTATGACTAGATTATTATTTGAGAGTTAGTTAGTCTGACTTATGTAGTGGTTACGAACTTTTCTTTTAAAGTACAATTCACTAAACTTGGTACATGGTACAATTCACTAAACATTTTTTGAAAATTTCCTATTTGTCCCCCATATTTACATACATAAGTGACCCTCATATTCACATAAGTGACCCCCAAATTCAAAATTAATTAATTTACGTTACACGTCCGTGTTTGGGTCCGTCGGGCCAGTAGATTCGGAGCAAATTGTCTGTAACAGACGGACAGACAGATAAACACACGAGAGTTCCTATAAGGGTTTCGTTTTTCCTTCTGAGGTACGGAACCCTAAAAGCAGTATCGATGACACAATTTAAAAATAAAATTACACAAAAAGGTGTACCAATCTTTTGCCCACAGGGCTTTCGATAGGTTTGCAATTTCAAACCGTATTCCGATATTTTCCTTCGTTTTATGGTTCTTTTTTCTTTGTGTCATTATGTATTCAAATTATTTCACGAGTGGAACTGATCAAAGACGTTTTTATTAAAAGAATATTAAAGTAAATTTTCTTGTTGACGTTATCAAGTTTCTGTTTTTTGGTGTTGGAACTTGGACTGGATAATCTTTAAAGAATTGACTAGTCGTATTTTGACACGCCGCTTCAGTGTGCTTTCAAAATCACGAAATATAATTTAAAAAAATAATTAGAATGACTAAAGAAATGTTGACTACCCCTGAAACGTCACAGATGATGACATTTTTTTGTTTACTCTCGAATTCCATTTCCGACCTTACAATCATTTTGTCTTTCGTTTCTAACGATCTTTGTCTTCTGAAATAGTCTACATAAAAAAGATTTTATGTAGACTATTTTAAAAGAAAGTTTTCCATCCCAAGCTGTCAAAATCATACTGACAACTGACAGTTGTCTAAGGAAGCGGTGACAATTTGATTTTGTAATCGCCATGCTAAACACAGTAGAAAACTTTCTACTCGACGGCCAAAGTATATAGGTACGGTTATCCACAAAATCATGATTTTACAGGAGAGCGTTTCGAACTCAAAACAGTGATAATTAATAAAGAACAAAGCTATCTTCTCCTATTTTACACCATTTAGTTACTAGAGCATTACGAAAGAAATTACAAAGGACGCAGTTGTTAAGCGAATGACTGCTGCGCTGCGTGTCGCGGGTTCGATTCCCGCACGGAAAAATTATTTGTATGACCTAAAAGTAGTTGTTCCGGGTCTGGCTGTTTGTGTATGTGAGTTTAAATGTTTGTAACAGCACCTACAATACAGGAGAAATTCCTAGTGAGGGGTAACGTTAAAAAAAAAAGGTTATGGCCAATATTACTGAAATATTTTTTTGTTCCAAAATACGATTCGATACTGAGTTTTTTTTTGTAGTTGTTTTTCTAAAAGTGTATCAGTAAAAATTTAGAATCAAACAGGAAAAAATCCTATGACAAAACAAAGAATTCTGAGTTGAATTATGTAAAACAACGTAAAAAATTCAATTGACTCTCTACTTTGCTGCCGTCGTCGTATTGTATATAACGTCATTTTTGTCTACTCTTCCGTCGACAAAATGGTGCTCTTACTAAACCTGCTGACAAGACAAACCGCCTAAAAGTCTTTATCAAGACAAAAATATCATGCTCTGTACCTACCAAATTAAGTTGAACCAAACTACATACAATAAATACATACAGACGTAGCCTTAAACACATCCTTTGTCTCCCAACCGACGCCATTACGTCTACACTTAAGGTCGAAACTGGCCATCCATAGAAATTCCTCTTATCGTCACACAATGGGCGCTGGCGATAATAGGGGGCTCCCTAAAGCGGGTCAATCAACACAAACGAATGGCCCTTCTTCAAAGTGACAGTTACACCTGGGTTCATTGCTCACACAATTTAAGGGATGTTTTTGCTTTGTGACGTATTAGCACTCCAATTACGTAACACACTTTCTTTCACATTCCGAAGGATTTTGAAAGAAATTCCTAATCCATGGCTTCACATGTTTGAAAAATTCGTCGTCTTCGACAACGCAAATAACGCAATGAATGTTGTCGAAATGTTAAAATCTGTCTTATGCAATGCACCTCGCAAGACTACTTATTAAGATAGCTGCTGCCTAAAAAAATTTTTTTTGTTTTTTGTACCGTATATACTTTCATATGCATTTAGTAAAAAAAAGCTGTTATATTGACATTACAAACAGATACTTCAATTTTATTTCTTTGTATAGATGGTAATAATTACGTTGGTACAGTCACTTACTATAATTAGCTGACCCCTTGCATAAATGGTTGTGATTTTTTAGTATACGAATCGATACAATTTTATAATTCTTAGTTTTATTTAAATACCTATACGAAATCTACCCAAAACTAGAAAAATATGAAAATCATACATCTAGACGCACTGCAAGTTACCACTCCTACCTAGTTGATATTCCACCAACTCGCACTAAGCGTTTTCAAACGTCTTTTATAATGCGCACAGCAAAGGAGTGGAACTCTCTGCCTGCGTCTGTGTTTCCGAACGCATACAACCCTAATCTATTCAAAGTGAGAGTGAACAGGCTTCTTCTGGGTAAGCTCACTCCATCGTAGACTTTGTCTCTGTCATCCAGACCTAGACTAAAGTCAAGAGCAAACACATAGTAGAATAATAATAAAAAATAAAAAAAATTGTCACTATAAAACCTCAACCATTTGAGCAAAGGGGGTCAGCTAATTGCAGTAAATGACTGTACTATGGCTAATAAAATATTCTTTCTACCTTGGACATGTACTGTACCTATATAATTATCACCTAATACCTACCTAATTCCATCTTCAGAAAACAATCTACTTTTCCTCTCCTCCACACAATCTCCACATGTTCTATTCTTGCCTAAGACAAAGGTACCTCATCATAAAGGTGTCTACACATGACAGCGCGATATGTCCGGTCTATACAATGTTTTACGTGGCTGTGGTAATGGCAAACTTGGTTGTATGTTTCGTAATTTGTGGAGACTCGAGTTGGACTTGGTTTTGAGAGATAAGTAAGTATGTTTGTACAAATAGTTGTAAGGCTTGTAATAACCTTCTATTTCACTGACTACCTTTTTTTGTGTGGGAAATTATCAAATAACTACTCCCGCTCTGGGCGGAGCGAGAGGGCGTGTCAGACTTTTACGGACTAAAATCCACCCGTGTTCCTTCAGTTGCCTGTGTGCCAGGGCCACGGTATCCCTTTCGGACAAACCTGCAACCCTGGCCTCTCAAAGAGATGTTTCTTTGAGGCGCGCGTGGAACACACACAACGCGCCGTCGACCCGGGCCTGATCCTTATCGTCCGCAAGCCAGCATTTAACTGACTACGTGGGACCGCGGGTTCAAACCCAGGCACGCGTTTTACTTTGTGTAAATAATTTTATCACCACCGGTCTAAAAACGTCGAAGGAAAACATCGTAAGGAAACCTAGTCCTAGAACCAAAAATTCGAAGACATGTGACATCTAACAACCAGCATTGGGCCTGCGTGGTACATTACAGTCCACTCTTGAATGCAGGATTTTGTGTGACGTCAGATCTGTCATGCGTAGTTCGCATCTGGCGTGAATATCACGTGCTTTTTGTTGGAATAAGAAATTATTATGTATTATTTATTTATTTCAGACTATATACACATACAAGTACACACAATCCATATGGTATTAGTAACAATGATTTAAAAACTATGTTAGTAACACTTACAAACAACTAAAAATTACGTACCCAACACACATCGGCACGTGCCTCCGTACCCAGTGCCTTACGAAGGGACTGTCCACCTTGTCTGATAATGTTTTTAGGATGCTGTTGGAGGTTCCGCGCAACCTACTCATTATTGCGGCTGATCTCTTCCTCATAAGGGCATGAAAATCGTCAACATGGACTTCCGCGAACATCTGCGAAGCGCTGCAGTAGCAATTATGAATTACATTTTTCAGAATATCTCCGAATGAGTGTAAAAACTACGCGGTGGCGTGCGGCGGTGCTGCGCATGCACGATATTAATTCGTATATACTAACATATGGTCCGGCGTCGTTGAGGCTCCAGCGTTATGTAGAGGAAGCTTTATAATATTAAGTACCTAATATGACGTCTGTTACAATTTCTTTACAAAAGCTGATACTGACATAAAAACGGTATCAGTGTTACTAACTATACGTTCTACGTTCTATTTTGCTAGGTCTCCCAAGGGATAAAGCCTCCTAATAATCTCTTCATAATTTACTTTCAACATAACCAGAATTCCATTAAGGGTATAATTAAAAGGCTACAGTCAAGTTAATTAACTGACCACGATGCTAAAACCTCACATTAATATGGCTTTAGTGACGTCATAATTTCCAGCACCAATTAATTGTTATTGCATTAATAAATTAATGCATAGTTTGGTAAATGTACAACCTTGCAGGACTGTAGAATATCATAAACAATGATTTTTATTCTATGACTAAGAACAACGGCGTATTTTAAGATTTGTCGCCCTGGGCTAATACAGTACGCCGATCCGTAATTTAACAAAACATAAATGCGAGAACGAGGGAAGTGAACTCGAAATTGTTAGCACCTTGGATAGATTAGATTTTGTTTTTAACATTCATACTGGTGATATTGAAGCAACTTTTTCGACGTATGCATAAAAGCTTCAATAACATTTAAGAGAATTTAGGATTCAAGAGCAAGCGCAGCGAGATCAAAAAAAAAAAATCTTGACCAATTATACAGTTTAGAAGTTAGAGCGGCTAGAAGATAAAGCAAGTCGTGAATCAAGAAAATCAGTCAGACTGCATGGGACACCTCGCGCCGCCCGTCGAAGTCTGCCGCCCCAAGCCATGGCCCTATTGGCCATAGGGTAAATACGCCACTGACTAAGACGGAGAAACGGTAAGTTTCTCTCGTTATCATCAGCCATATTTTAAACTACTGTGGGCGTACTGTGGGTAGTATTAGTTATTGCGCAATAGGAAAACCGAATTAAACTCAAAGTCATTTACTCAAGCTAAGAATCAGAACCTAAGACAGTCCCCCAAAACGCCCACCCTTCACCACTTCCTAGTGCTTTAGCTGGGAAGAAGAAGTGGTAGAACAAACTCCCGAGCAGGGCCTCAAGTCTGCTATTACAATAGTGTCAGAATGGTCTCTTCATTGTGAGTTTTTGACAGATTTGCCATACAAACACTGTCAAATACTCACAATGGCGAGACCATTCTGACACTATTGTAATAGCAGACTTGAGGCCCAGCACAGCTGTCTGTTTAGTTAGAAGAACGTGATTCTATACAGTAGTTGGTATGCAAAGTAATTAATGTAGGTACACAATATCACGACATAACTATACCGAACGCGCGACAGTTTCCAGACGTATTCATTGCTTGACCTTCACTTTGTCGAATGTGCGGGGATCACTTGCCGCCGCTCGAGCGTTATATTGTAGTCTCTGTCATGCGCCGCTAAACAGCACAACCAAGACACTCTAAACTAACAGCGACATCTATGAATTCCAACCAATACTAATTTAAACAATGCGCCGTCAACTATATTATTATCTCTTACTCCAAAAAATGTATAATTCTTACCAGAATATATCTTTACAACTGAGCTTATTTTAACATTTGTGTCGGCATCTACACCGCCACATATGAACTACGCAACAAACTGACGTCACGCAAAATCCTGCATCGCGCAAGCATAGTTTACCGCGCGACTAGCATATACAACGTGTTTTTTTTTTCATATCCCATAACTCTAGGGTTATATTCTATGAGTAAAAATAATACAAAAAGTTCTAGATTATGTGGTCCAAAAATGCATAGTTTCGAAGATAATTATCATCAGTCATATTAATTTAGGTCAAAAATTGTCACCCGTATGACGAATTGTTACTTTTGAGACTGCCAAACTGATGAAACTGTGACCCTCAATGTGTGTAGGTATCTAAGTTTCATTGATAAATACCAGTAATTTTTTTTCATTCAAACCAATCATTAATATTTAAAGCTAAGAAAATGCGCCGTTGTCATATTTCACGTAAGGGTGTTACATTAATAATCACGACTATGTCGAAATATAAAAAAAAAAAAATAACATATGCCAGTTGATTCTTTGATATGGTTTTGATGTGGTTTGATTTGGTATGGCCTAGAGTTATGGGATATAAAAAAAAAAAACACCTTGTATACAACGTCCCGTGCAGTAGCCCACCAGACACAACACAGGTCTGGTCAGAGAATACTCCCTTTTCTATAGAGGCCACCCTATTCCTTATATCTCTATACATTTAAATTAGCTATCATACAGTTTACTTTATTTTACTTTCCCCTCTCTGTCTGCTGTATGCAAATGTCTAATCCTCAAACAGCTCTAAATCCCAAACCTGCTACACAAACATGTTTAGTAGTGAATAGATAGGTACTAAGAGTTATAATGAGTATACACTGACGGAGTAACACTAACTCGAAGTTGTATCAAACAGCTTAGGGGTGTTATAGAACTAAGGACAGACTAAAGTCTGTTCAAATTCCTGTTTCCAATTGATGCTACTAGAAATATCGACTTTATGCTAGTGTAAATTAAGTTGATTTGAGAATGACTAGTAAGTATGAATGAAAGGCGATTAACATAAGTTATTTACAAGGCAGATGTGAGTGGAAATGCGGGGACAAACTGTCAAGTTTACTTATTCCGGATAAATAAAAACGTAAAAGTAGACTGAACAAATTAATAATAGAGGAAGGTAAAAAATACAGTAATTAGATTTAAAATTAGAAGGACCTACCTAACACTAACACGCACTCTCGAGGCAAGAAGGAGGAAGATGAGATTTATAATACTTGGAAGGCACTCCCAGCTCCGCGTCAGGAAGCCGGGAGGACATAATAGTGACATAATTGGTGATGTTCTTCAGAAAGGTCAGGTGCGTGCCAAAGTCGGTTACAGAACTTAGCGATGGAAAGTTCAAAACCCACATCAAACGTGTCCTTATCAAAACTTGTCTTAGGACTGGTCATCTCTTAGCTGCCACAGGTTATTTTATTTGGTTTCTATTTGTTGTACCTACTCTTGACGCTTTTAAAGTTTTTATTATTTTTATTTTTACATCGTTCTCACATTTAGTTATAAATTCAACATTATAGATGCAACGAATACTTTTGTAACAATTTAAATTAAAAGAGTGTCCATGGAGTTTCTTGCCCGTTCTTCTCCATAGGTACCTACGCTTTGGAATGGGAATTGTAGCTTCATTTTTCTTACTGACCGACTCCTTGACAATTCAAAAGTGCCTGTAAATGGTTTAATTTAAGTAAATGATTTGAGTTTGAGTTTTGAGTTTGAAAAAAGCATATTATAAGATAAAAGACTACTTGAAAGACAAGGAAGTTTGGCAATAATTCCTTCTGCACGTGTGGCTTCCCTGGTACCTCATAAACAACATAACTATGTAAAGGTCTATTAACTCCTCCCAAATAACGATGTTTATTTAGATTAAAAAAAAAAAAATATTACATACTTCCTTGACATAATCTTTTCATTATTTGACATTATTTACCTACAAATCGAATTCCAGTTCTTTATTAGTGGCTTTTGTGGACATGATATTTATTCAGATATGTTACTGTAGTTGTAATTGCAATCATGTCATTAATCTTTTATATACTTAGATTATTTTCTTTGTGTGAAACGTGAGAACGTTGTAGGCCTGGTAGATAGAGTGTAGATTTGTTGGCACTTTTCTATTTTGTTAAGTACCTGGTAATTGTTGAAAGGCCTACACTGTCCTCCCATACCTATTATCACTGTTATTTGATAATATTGTAAAGCCAATTATTTTTTAAAGAGTAACCGTGGAGTTTCTTGCCGGCTCTTCGCCATAGGAAACGACTAATTGGAACCGTGCACCTAGCTTCTGACGTTTCATAAGTGCCCATGTAAGTTTATGTGAAATAAAATATTTTCATTGATTGATTGTACTCGCAATCGGCGGACGTATATGACCAGATGATAAACGTTTATGAAGCAAAAGCAGTATGCAAGGATTGTAGCAGTTGGCATTCTGTCTGTAGTTTCTGCATGGGAAGAATTCGTGAGTTTATGTATACATTATCATTTACAAGTTTACAAAAGGTTGTTGTCCTGTTATTCTTGGAAGATAAAGGAGGTGATTGCGTTTCGTTTGAAATCGTATCTTCTTGTTATTAGAGTCAAAGAAAATGGTGTATAAGCATAAGGGGTGATAAAAATGTATGGTGGTTGCTTTGTTGTCTGAAGTTGGTTGGTTGTTTTATCTTTGTATGAGATATTCGCTTTCCTCCCGTGGGTGTTTCCTAATTAAGTCCAAAGTGCCGTGTGGTGCCGGACGTAAAGAATATCACCACCCTATTTGCTCCCGTGGGTGTCGTAAAAGGCGACTAAGGGACTTACTAGAGAATGGGCAGCAGCGTTCTCTATGCATTTTTAACACCATACTGCGGTCGCCAACCCGTCTGCCAAGCGTGGCGATTATGGCAAACCCCTCCCAATTAGGGGGAGGCTTATGTCCAGCAGTGGACGTCTTTCGGCTGAAATGATGATGATGATGAGATATTATGTATGTTAGGTCCATACCTAACATACATATCACACACTATGGATTATGCACTTCTTCCATCCATATCTAACCATGTAGGTAGGGATGGGAGAACTGCCAAAAATGATCGACATTGAAAAAATTGTTGATATGGATTTCCAAATATGATATATCGGTAAAACTTTCGGAAAAATATTTGAACCTTTTGCTATATACTTACTTAAATACCAAAACTAAGTACATCATTTCTGATGTAAAACAATTATTGATAAAAATAAGTCCACTTTTTTACGGCTCTGAATTCCAGCGGTTTTAATCAGGAGCGATAAGGACTACGATGTAGTTATTAGAAATATATCGTATTTGATACATTTTCGATACTTCTATATCGAAATAATAGTTATCGCCAAAAATTATCGATAAGCCCTACTACTACTCTAAAAGTATACCTACTCATAGTAGGTATACTTTTAGGGTTGAATTGTACAGCGAGTATCAGAAAATTCGATTTAAGTGGGCTGTCTCGGGTCCACTATCGCCACTCAAAAAATATTATCTCGAGACTGAGAAGGAATTATGAAACACTGCTCAATCAGCTGTTTCGGTAAGTGTGTCTAGAATTTTCTAATACATTTTATAAAGTTTCAAATAGAGACATGAAGCAACAAAATACGATCTAGAGGAATGTGACCGTTTTTCTTTAAATCGAATTTTGTTGCTCATAGCATTAATGTATAAAAAAATAAAGATTAGGTACGCGCTCCTCGACGTGGACCACATAACCTATGCCGACCGGCACAACTGACCTTAGTCACAATCGAACTGGCGTTTGTGTAACACATGTGCAGCACGTTAACCAAAATAACCGTAATCGTCTAAAAAAGTAGCAACAATGCCTTCCTGTGTTTTAAAAATGTGCACAAATATTTCACAAACCAAAACAACTTCCACGGGATTACTTTCCACTCGTAAGTACATAAATACTTATTTTCTTTAAAATTCTCCTGAATAATAATTTATATTGCTTTCTAGGTCGCCATTTGTTTCTGAGTTGATAAGGGTTCGTAAAAGTGACAATTATTGCTATCTCGTTCCCACTACAGCCTGCGTCATATTTTTCGCTTTTTCGGTTGTTGATGCATGACATATGACAACGGGAAAAGTAATTGTGTGGGTGTTTTTACATTTACTTGTTTGTAGTCCAATAATGTTTATGTGACATTAGAGCAGTGTCCTGTCTTCGTGTTTTTATACATCGATGCTTCATAGGTTTGGAAAATTAGTTTGCTCGACAACGTAAATAATGCAATGGACGTGGATGAATTGTCAAAATGAAACCCATTGAAAGAAAGAAAGAAAAAGAAAGAAAAAGTATTTATTGTATTGACATAGCGATCAATTGTCATTTTATGTGTGCTAAACAATTACCCCCCAGATGTATAAACGTTATTGAAGCAAAAGGATTAGGTATGTAAGGATTAGTAAATAAATCAAATTGTCTTCACTACCTTAGACAAATGTTGTCAGTGTGATTTTGACAGTTTGGGATAGAAAGTCTTTCTTCTGAAATAGTCTACATAATTATGTAAACTATTTCAGAAGAAAGATTTTGTCTACTACGATATTTTGTCAAAATATCGTAGACAAAATGACAGATTGTAGAAGGATTTCTACGGCGCGATGTCAAAAATGGAGAAACAAAATGTCACTTTGTATAGAAAGAGCTGTGTCTTGTCTTTGTAGACATAGAAAGCGTTAGTCGCCAGCAGGGGAAGAATGCGTGAATTTACATAAAATTTCAAATTCGCGGGCTTGCGCTCCCAAATTCAGAAAACGGGTATAATTGAATAAACCACTCTTCAGTGGTTTCTTTATACATACATGAAATTAGAAGGACTTATTACTGGGGGTGAAAGTACACAAGGATTTCTCGAAACTTGGTCTCTGAGTAAGTCAAACGAGCGGTAAAGTTTGTATGTGGGAAACAGCTAGTAGTGATGTATACATATACATGTTATAAGATAAGATAAGATAACCATTTACTTACTCAAACATGAGAACATTACATACAACACGTTAAAAGTAAAAAATAAAAAACATAATTAAAAAAACAGGATCAAAAAATTCATTAAAAAGTTTTAAAAAAAAATGGTCGCCACGGGACGCCCGGCAGATGTGAAACATCGAAATTGATGGTCATTGAAAGAATTTATAATTAAAGAAAAAAAAAAAAAATACAACCGAATTGAGAACATTCATAAGACGTCCTCCCAACGCAAGGTCCAGTTGAAAACCAGCGTCAGGCACTAGTTGGCTGGCATTTATGCTGAGCTGGGCCTATTTAGCGTAGCCGCGAGGCACACATTGCTATTTTAAGTTTTTTCTGCTTTTTTGTTCTGTGTCAATACGAGTATTGTGTGCTTTAAACTGCGTGAAATAAATTTATTTTCTTTCTTTTTTCTTCCAGAACCTTGCCTTTTTACGAAGTCGGTTAAAAAAAAATTGTGTTCTTATTATTCTTTTATTATAATGTATACAGAATATAAATACAAGACAAATAAATATTTGTAATATAGACTTTGTGACATCACGGCATAAGAGAGCGTCATGCCGTTTGTCGTCACGGCATACGAGTCGCTTTTGCTCCCAAGGCGCCCTTACAGATGTTTCACATCAAAAACAACTTTTATTAGTTAATCTGTATACACAAAGCTCATTAACTCGCTGACTAAACAGATAAATAAAATTGTCACAGCTGTCGGGGGACCATTCTGTGGAACACTTTTTAATCTAAGAGGTCTAACTTAGCCTATAGCACTCGGGATGATGTAAGAATTCTTACGATACCCCATACATCGAAATCTGTTCAGGCATTTGTGGCGTGCATCTCAGCTTGTAAGTACCTATTAAAATCGAGATTTTAGCCTATCAAGCGAACAAAATCAGACTTATGTACCTACTGTTTACAGTCTCCGGCGTCACGTCTGTCGGATGTCTTTTTGTTGGATGGCACACGTTGCGCATGGAGGCTCTCTACTTGCACTCCATGCATAAAACCATTACACAACCGAAACCATTCAAAAATATTTTGCAAAGATAAAAAAAAACTACAATGTTATAATGTAACCTCACTTTTACTATACATCATATCCCTCGTTAGCAAGTCACCAGATTCTCAATTCACCAGATTCTCAACTAACCAGATTCGCAATTCACCAGATTCGCAACTCACCAAATGTACAATGAAATACAAAGTCACAAAAAATAACAAATAATGATACTTTATTCACCAAAAAAAAAAAGTAAAAATACGGAATTCTTGAAGTAGGCCTTATTATGTATGCCTTCAGAACTTAGTACCACACTTTTAAAATTGCAATTTTTAATAAACTATTAGAAGTCAGTTTTGAAATAAAAAAACGTTATAGCAAATTTCATCCACTTTCTTTTAAGTAATAGTTTAATAATGTATGTGTTAGATAGTACATTATCAGATGAGTTGCGAATCTGGTTGGTTAATATAGAATCTGGTGAGTTTGGAATCTGGTGACTTGCTAACGACGGCTTCATATAAATTGATTCCTGGATAGCCAAATTTCACCTTTTCAGTGAGACCTTGTTATTATATCCTCCTATAAATAAGACTAGTTTGATTGAGTTAACACCTGGGCCGAGGAAACTATGGAGTACTCGTATTTCCCTTCTCCTTTATGGTGGAATGAAGAAACTCAAATACATGAACACTGAAAACATAAACCTCGTTTTTTGCTATGGCAATGCAAATATTTATAAAATAATGTCATTCCTAATTAAATATCGATACTTGCCTCATCATCTGCCTAGCCTTTTCCCATTCTAAGTGGATGGAGCTGAACACCAGTATTTTACATGGAACGACTGTCTATCTGACCTCCACAACCCAGTAACTGGGTAGTACGATATCTCTTAGTAAGACTGGCTGCCAGACTTTCGGGCTTCTGACGACCCGTAACGACTGTCAAAAATCCACGAATGACAGCCGGGACCATCGACTTAACATTATTTTTTTTGGTATGTAAAAATGGTCACCCATCCACGGACCAACCGCAGCGAGCGTAGCTTAACCTGAACGATCAACCCTTGCGGTTGTTATAACATAGTCACTATCGATACTTACCTATCTATAACTATAACAAGATACAGACTAAAATGGTAACCTCGAGAAGGCACCGAAATATTAATAAATAAATGCTCTCGTGCGCCATTTGTCACTCAATCGAAATAAAGACGTAACATAGATTCTTATTGAATGTGAAGAATAGGACGACATTTGATATATTTCTAGACGTTTGTGACTTACTTTCAACCTTGTCTCAATGAGTATACGGCTGGATTTTCGATGGATTTACATTCTTCTTGGGATCTCATAAAACAGCTGTGCGATATCTTACAGCATGTCAAGATTTTTAATTTGCACGCTCCCATTTTCCATATTTACCTCGTCTTATCTCATTTTGTATTTTGATTTAAAAGAGTGTCCATGGAGTTTCTTGCTCGTTCTTCTGAAACCTTACAATCAAACTCAAACAAACATACACTTTGTAATGGATAACTAGCTTCATCTTTTTGACTGAGCATAACCGAGTGATCTTTGTTTGAAAGAAAATCTTTGAGTTTGAGTTTAATCTTCTGAAGAAGGCGGTTTCCCTTCAATTATAAAAACAGTTGAAACTGAATTCTTTTAGCATGACAGACGAATACGACTATGGATATAAAAATAAGAAAAATAGTACTAAAAGGAAGGAATAAAAACTCTTTATTGAAATAAAAACGATTTTATGGTTACTTCTGTACGCGTTTGAAGTTCCTTTTTTAAAATAAATACTGCTGGCACGGTTTCTCGTTATATTTATAACGTGCTTTGAGGTTATGAGCAGCGTAATTTCTCATTTAAATTCCTTTTGGTCTTTCTCTGAAATGTAGCACGCTGTAGCTTTTGGATGTCGTTAAAATTAAGAGATGTTATGAACATGAGATGGAAGTAAATAAATGATGTATAATGACTACCGTACTTGAATTTCCTGTGTGTCCCAAATAAAATATGTTTCTATTCTTTTCTTTTTTAATCTTTTCTTTCCTTTTCTTTCTATTCCTGTAAGTAAATTCTACTTTAAGCAAGAACGAATAGATAGATAACACACTTTGATCACTTTTAATTCTCAACCAATTAATTAATTACAATAAGTATTTGACAATAATACACAATATAAATGCTGTTTCTACGACTAAGCGCGAGTGGAAAAAGGCCCTCAGCCAACCGAGCTCAGGGTTTTTATTCCCCCGCCGAAGTGACGTCCGCTGATGCCGGTAGTCAGTCACTCGCCAGCAACGATCCAACGTCCGGTGCGACGCAGGTGGCAGCACTGGACCCATGGTGCGTCGCTTCACTCGTGATATTGGCGCTATGTTTGGTCGCTGGAAGCAGTGGCGCCAACATTCCACTGTATATCTTTGGTGTTAAGATTTCTAACTGTTTGTTTCATGATAATTCGTTGTACATAAAAATTCTTCATGATTTACAGAGCTTAATAAGTCTTTGATCAGACAGTACCGAAACATTTTCATTGTAAATGACAATAAAAATGTTTAAATACCCTTTTTTATTATTGTCATTTTATTTATCATTTATATAGATTCCTTTTTTATTTTGTGTATGTGAGAAAGTTGTAGGCCTTGTAGACTCATAGATGTTTCGATTGGTTGGCCATTTTCTATTTTGTTAAGTACCTAAGGCCTTACTCCCGAAAACGATTCGAGATTGATTTTGTTTCCGATTCGAACTCGTTTCGATCCGAACTCGATTTAAAACCTTACTCCCGAACCAATTCGAATCGTAAACCAAGATCGACATAGGTTCGAGTAATATCAGCGTCGTTTTATGCGTATCCGGCGGATTACGTTATCGTCAAATGCTCTATGTCTTTTAGGTAGTTATCTCACTCGATCTGAATAAAGTGGCTTTTTTGATATCGTGTAATTTGACGTTTAATTTTGATCCGACAACTTGATATCTATCTGTCAGATGGCGTGCGGAGTACGAACTTTTCGATCCTATCGAATCTTTCGATCGAAGTTAGTTTCGCTTCGAACCACCGCCCGATCGTGATTCAAGAGTATAGATCGGCATTTAATTCGAATCCAATTCGATTGATTCAGAACTCGATGCTGTCGGGAGTAAGGCCCCTGGTACTTGTTGACAGGACTAAACTGTCCTCTCATACCTTTAACGCTGTAATTTGAAAACATTGTGAAGCAGTTTATTTTTTTAAGAGTAACCGTGGAATTTCTTGCCGGCTCTTCTCCATAGGAAACGACCAATTGGAACCGTGCAACTGGCTTCCGACGTATCAAAATAAGCCTCGTGGTGGTACCAAAAGTACCCATGTAGGATTAAGTAAAAAAAAATATTATGAACTAGCTGCTGCTTGCGGCTTCGCCCACGAGGCTTTTTCTAAATAAAGGGCGGATTCTGCACTTTTGATGCTTACCAATTCCAAGTGGAAAACTAAATTATTCCAAGCGAAATCATTTGGTGAGCAAAGTATTTTATTCGAATCTCGTGAAAGTTATCTATTATTGTTATATTTCGGGATTATTTCAACTTCATTTTCTATCTTTTACTTCGCTACCGGTCAGCTCGTGTCGTGATGAAAAGATTATCTAGTCGACAAAGATCAGGAGGCCATTCCCTTCTATAGAGGTAGTTTAAAAAAAAAGGTAAGCTTAAGGCTACGTCCGCACAGACAGGCGGCTTGCTTAGCACCTAGAGCCTAGCGAGTCACCTAGCGAATAGCTTTGTAAAACGAACGTTCTAGAATGTTCGGTACCGGCCGCACTGCGCGCTTGGCGCCTAGCTAGACGCTTAGCGTGTATCGAAGTAAACAAACGTGTTGGTTTTTTGTCACGAAGCGCGAGGCATTTTAGAAGAAATATTTTCTAAGATGAGTATCCAAATCAGTTAATTTTCCTTTAACTTTATTGAGAAGTAGATCAAATGCTTCTCTTGTAATACGCAAATATTCGTAAAAATTTGTCGTCAAAATTACGCCATTGTTTATTCAGAACATTAAACTCCCCATGACTTGACCGTGACTTATTTATGTCATGAACCCAACATGATGGATAAGGCCGTGAAATGGTATATTTTAAATGTGATTTTTCTGTAAGTAGCAGTTTTAGAGCTATTTATGAAAGTGACATCTCGTCAACTTGCCAACAAGCAAATGAGCATGGCACTTAGTGACCCACCATGCAAGCCACCTGCAGTGCGGCCATCGTGTATCCTAGCAAGTAGCCAGAGCGCAAGCCACTAGGCTCTATACCCAAAGTCTCAAATTCAGATAATTAATGTAAACAAAGGGGATAACATAACAAAAAAATATCTTCGTAATGGTAATTCACATAAAATGCCGAAAAAAGAGGTTTCATTTTCTGTTAAGTACTGATTTTAAGAAAGAATAATTAAAAAATAATCATACCGTAATTATTTTTATAAATTTTCGGTTTTAAACAAAGTTATTAATAAAAGGAGATTTTCTGGTATGAAATATTTTATGATACTGGTAACAATGCAGGAGATACAAACATTTTCAACTTTTTACATCTTCAACAACACTAATATTACAACTCTTATAAATAAATTCTTAGTGTAAGTAGCATATCTAGCCACATTTTGGATGAAAACGGCTGTAAACTGTTTCGATTGGAAATCGATTTTGGGAGGCCTACGTCTAGCACTGGGCTTAAAAAGGCTGATTATGACGATCATATATCGTGTCTCCGATACACTACACAAAACATTGTTTGGCAACGGTATTTTATTTGCATAGTTCTTATAATTAACTCACTTTAATTTTATTGATTATTATTACAAAAACATTTAATGATAAAATGTTTTGTACCACTGTCCTGTCATTTTGACAGTGACATTTCTTGACATTACTTTGTTTACATAAATTATCTGAATTAGAGACTTTGGGTATAGTCGCTAAGCAAGCCGCTTATCTGTGCGGACATAGCCTATAAGTTACTCCTTGTAATATCAGCTATCTGACAGTGAAAGTCCCGACAAAATCAATTCAGCCGATTAGAGATTAGCCGGAACAAATATACAGACGGAAAAACAAAACTTTTATTAATTGATGTTTTTTTCATAAGTACCGTATAAGTATATATAGGGTGTATCTATTCAAACGGGTCTTTCATAGAATAAGTCAAATTTTGGAAAATGCAACTCCTTTGCAAAATGTCTGAAGTAATTTTAAAATTATAATAATTATGTAAAAATATAAAACACTAAGATAAAAAATAATTGTTCGCTGCTATGGCTTTTTTATGGTGTCATGATGGCCCGTTGGTTAAGGCCTCGCCTCTCATGCATGAGGTTGTGGGTTCAAATCTGGGCAAGTACCAATGTGACTTTTTCAATTCATATGTACTTTCTGAGTTTATCTTGGACATTACTGACATCGGTGAAGGAAAAACATCGTGAGGAAACGTGGACTTATAGTTAATATAAGTCTGAAATCGCCAACCCGTCTTGAGCAAGCGTGGTGATCAATGCTCGTGCCTTCTCGGTATGAGAAGAGGCCTTTGCCCAGCAGTGGGACAGTTATAGTCTGGTATTATATGGCTTTTTTACCACCTATAGATGGTCCTCTTAAAATATTTCGTGTATGAATAGAATGATACACCTTATATTATATACTGATATGCATTTAGTAAAAATCTGTTATTTTGACATTACAAACAGACACTTTAATTTTATTTATTTGTATAGTTTTTTTTTTTTTTAAAACGTTGTCCCACACTAGGAATTTCTCCTGTACCGTGGGTGCGTTTACAAACATTTAAACTCACATACACAAACAGCCAGACACGGAACAACTACTTGTAGATCATACACATATTTGTTCCGTGCGGGAATCGAACCCGCGACACGTAGCGCAACAGTCAATCGCTTAACCACTGAGCCAACCGTGCCGTCTATATAGATAGATAGATTTGAATATGTCCCAAACTACGGGCATGATTAGTTTTTAGATATATGACGTACTACGCTTTGCATACGTCTCTGGTTTAGTTCTTCACGCTAACGGTACCATGTAAAACAGTACTCACACAGGTTGGACCGTACACCAGCTAATGAGGAAAACAAAAGACAAACAAACATCCAGGAGATGCGCTCCCCTGAACAGGGTTTTCATTATAAGAGGAAAACTCGGACTGCGTGATAATGCAGCCGAGTTGTTCTATATTACGTGTTGTAAGGAAAATAATGAGGTACCTATTATTATAAAAACGTATGAAAATTATAGTTTCGGTATATGCTGTTGGCGTTGTAGTTTTATTGAGTTGGGATACTTGGATCGTAGAATTATACTATATTAGATTTTCCTACAATAAATTTTGAATAGCTGTAGATTATATAACACTAGTGACACGCTACGGCTTCGCACGGGTGCAATGCTGACAGGCGCGCGCCGCCGCCGCGCCGGCCCCCCGGCCGGTACCGCCGCAACCGCTATGTCCCTGCATTTAAAATCTGTAATATCTTCGAAAATATTCATTTAAATTACATACTATAAAGGGCTATATTAATCTATATTAAATGCACAATGTATTTGTGGTACTTAATTGGATAAGGATTAATGCTGTATTGCTTAAAATCGTTTCGTAAATAAGCCATTATTTCTCGTAAAAAGTAAAGGATAAAAAATGGTTATTGTGGGTAGAGATAGGCATATACCATCTCAGACTTTTTTGTAGACCTTTTTAAGGTGTACAATACTGTTGTACATTATTTTGATCTATCTCGTAGGGTTCAGTCAGCGTTTGCAATGTAAGCGCAAAAAATGTGTTTATTTACGACATCACATTAGAAACTTCTAAAATTAATAATGTTTCTCTACTATATTATCCATGTATTATACATATAAACCCTCCTCTTGCATCACTCTATCTATTAAAACCGCATCAAAATCCGTTTCGTAGTCTTAAAAAAGCCATATTTGTTACGGTCGCGAATTATATTTTAATCAACATATGTACAACCTGACACTGACATTTATGCAAAAATACGTTTAATAAAAAAAAAAAGAATTTCGCAGGCTACGTTAGTGGATCCCCCTTAAGGTATACGTAGATATTATTCTATTCTCTTTTATTCAATAAAACATTGACTACAGCATCCATTATGTGGCTAACTATAGACTTCGAGAAAAGCTACATCTATCTACATATTATAAATTGGGGGATTACATCGCTGACAAAAATGCTTGGCTCAATGCTGGTCCTGCTCCATAAGGGCGCATAAACTAATTGATTAGCATTTGAAAATATTATTGGAGCTGCTGAAGATTGTAAACTATTTTTGCATTGTATAAACTCAATGTCCTTGAATTATATAATTGCATAGCACAGGTGTGAGTACTATGTACTATAGAGCTACCATTTACCGGGTAATATGTCTTTTATTGACTTGAATGTGCCCTGGCGGCTGAGAGTATGTCATGCTCACTCAAATGTCTCGCTGGTGGTGGCGTGTGTGTTGGATCATTAAGTTCCCTTCAAAATGGTTGAGCTAAATGGTGCTGATCCATGCGTCATGTTCGTGAACGGGCGCCGTCAGTTGGGACTGGTCATCTCTTAGCTGCCACGGCTTATTTTAATTTTTGTGAATTGTTTCTATTACGGACGCTTCTAACGTGCACGTCTTTCTACATTGTTCTCACATGTATAACTTCAACATGAATGATGTAACCCATATTTTGTAACAATATTTTAAAAGAGTGTCCATGGAGTTTCTTGTCCGTTCTTCTCCATAGGAACCTACTACGCTTTGGAATGGGCAACTAGCTTCATCTTTCTGACTGACCGACCCCTTGCTTGACAATTCAAAAGTACCTGTAATTGGTTTATTTGAAATAAATGCTTTGAGTTTGAGTTTGAGTTTGATATTATATTATATTATATTATATTATAAATTATAAAGAGGAAAGATTTGTACCTATTTTTGTATGTTTGTATGTTTGTAATGAATAGGCTCAAAAAGTACTGCGCTGATTTAAAAAATTCTTTCACCAATAGAATGCTACATTCTTCCAATTTGACATAGGCTACATTTCATTTTGAAAAAAATTAGGGATCCTTGGTAAAATTTGAACAATGTAACCGAAGGTGTAGAAAAATGAGTCTTAAAATGTCTTTCGTCGAATGCGCTGCCGAAACTATTAGCGATAGAACAAAATAATGTACAACAATATTGAAGAACATGTCTACAAAAAACTACTACTACTACTACAAAAAACTCTACCCCGTGCGAAGCCGGGACGGGCTGCTAGTGTTATATAAAAACGAAGTGAAAGTAGAAGGATTTGTTTGAATAATAAATTTGGGATTTGAAAAGAGGTTTTTTCGTTCTGTTAGTCCACAGTTCTGAACTTGTGTTTGGTTGACAAATAAAGTAAGTACCTACCTAAATATTTTAGTTCGCTTATTGAAGGTTGTTTAAGTGTCTAGTGTTTACTAAATTCAATCAATCTGCCTAGCCTTTTCCCAACTATGTTGGGGGTCGGCTTCCAGTCTAACCGGATGCAGCTGAATACCAGTATTTTACATGGAGCGACTGCCTATCTGACCTCCACAACCCAGTAACTGGGTAACACGATACCCCTTTGTTAAGACTGGCTGTCAGACTTTTGGGCTTCTGACGACCCGTACCGACTGTCAATGATCCACGAATGACAGCCGGGACCGCTTAACGTGCTTTCTGAGGCACGGAGGAGTCTCGCTATGTAAAGATGGTCACCCATCCACGGACCAACCCTGGCAAGCGTAGCTTAACCTGACGGATCGAGCCGTGCGGCTGTTATTACTTAGCCACGAGCTCTTCGTGTGTTTGCTCAATTCTTAGGAATAATTTTTTTTTTTTTAATTATTGGTCCCGCAGTTTCACGCGAGAGCTACTTTAGGAAAATATCCTTAGTGTTATCGAAAAAATTATCTGTGTGTTTTTCATCTAAATCCGTTCAGCCGATAATACTTCAATGAGTTACTAAAGCCTGATTTACACGGTGCGATTTCATTGTCTGTGACATACCATAAGTCTAAATATATAAAACAAATCCGGGTTAGTAACACCATTTATAACTCAAGAACGGCTCCATCGATTTTTATGATCTTTGATTTGTTGGATTTGTCTCCGCCCCGAATAGCAGAATAACTGCGAAAAATTCCCAAAAAAAAAGTTACGATTACTTTTTTTTGTTTTTTTTTTTTTTTTACATACAACTGGGTAGCTCTTGGCCTTCATCTCACCTGATGGTAAGCTGATGGTTTCATATATCTATACGTTTTGTAAGGACCGGCTTTTTTGATGATATCTCGAGAACGGAACAGAGGAACATGAAATTTCACAAGGACGAAGTCGCGGGCAGAAGCTAGAATAAAAATTGGTCGAAAAAAAAAACGGAATATAACATTTACGTAATATACAGGAAAAGTCTTAATCAGTGCGCAAATTTTAACAAATTAAACTTAAACGTGTTTTATTATACACCTATTTCTTATTTTGGTACGTCTTAGAACAAAAAAATGAAGTTATCGTTAACGAAAGATGTTTATTTTCAAACTGGTATAATGGATACTCGTCGCGCAACGCGCCAGCAGCGCGGTCAGTGAAGCGGAACGCAATAGTAGGTACCTATCAGCTGTGCGCTCGCCCATTGATATTATTACGAATAGATTGTATCAATATTTTCTATCATATCATATATATCATATTTTTTATTTCAAGTGGACCAAAAAAAAAAGTATTGAAAAAATAATGAAATGTGATCTATTTCTTTCTTTCTTCTATAGCATGTATCAGAAAGTTTTGGTCAACATATCTGCTACATAATGTATAGGTAATTAGGCGGGTTATGGTATAATTCTGTTTCAATCTCAGATCAATATAATTGCTGCCAAATATCTTGTCCGCGCAATCAGAGTTTACCGCGTGACTAGCATATACAGTGTGAGTCTTTATAATGTGCACATATCGAAATAAGAGAATCTATGCTTAATTTTATCTACGGCAAAAATATAAAAAAAAAGTCTAAATATTTTATTTTTTATGGAATAAAAAAAAAACCCATTGTAAACAAAACGGTGTAACCTTTAAACTAAATGACCTATCTCGATGAAACAAACTCCATAATGATTGGAAGTAATTAGGCGTCCTCATTAAATTGGTGAAAAAACTACCCTCAATTGAAAAGAAACCTGTTTTTTTTTGCAAAGATCTGTTTTTTTTTCATAATTTTTTACAATAAATGTAAAAGTTCTCAATAATTCTTATTGAGAAATTTTGAAATAAAAAATAAAAAAATGTAGTTTTTTTTGTATTTTTTCCGTAGATAAAATTAAGCATAGATTCCCTCATTTCGATATGTGCACAATATAAAGACACACTGTATACAACATCCCGACATTGATCGTTGGGCAGTGGCCCACCAGACACAACACCCATCTGGTCGGAGGATCCTCCCTTTACCATAGAGCATGAGTGAACTTTACACCCTGTTCCTCATACCTCTGTAAACGAATATGAATAATATGAATAGGTTTTTTTTTGTGCAAGGAGCCTTAATTCCATGGAAAAAAAGCCACTCCATATATTTTAACAAAGAGCTAAGTTAAAAGATAAAGCAACATTTATAATATTAATACTGAGCGACCGACTTAGCATCTTTTGTCCGACACAAAACCTTATTCGCAACCCAGATTCTTGCAATTTCTTTAATATTAAAAACAGCTATTCACATTTTTTTTGACATGCTCCAACGAGATAGAAAATTTGTCTTAATTTAAGTCAAGTTAGATAATATTTACATAATATATAAGCTAACAGACTTAAAATAATAATAATAATATGAATATGTTTATAAAAGCAAGAACAAACTTGTCATTGTAATTGAAATAAATGTTCTCCCATACATTCTAACCGCAAATGTAGGTTGTTGACTATTACTAGCTATCTTGTAAATCCTAATTTTCTGTGATAGTTTTCCTTTCAACTTCGTTATATACTACTGCTGTGAACTTTTTCACATGTCCAAAAACAACCATTTAGCTGGCAGGGGGTACACTTGACTCAAAAATTATCACTTTAATGCTTAATATTACGCAAACGGATCCCTGAATAAAAAAATGGTTTTCACAGACCCGTAATATTTTTGAAAGGCCTATCCAACGATACCCCACACCATGGGATAGACGATAAAAAAATATTATACCCACTTTGTTCACGTGATTAATAATGTTTACATACCCATGCCAAATTACAGCTTTCTGGTACTAATGCCCGGTTTACATTATTCCAGTCCAGTGATCCAGCGAGAACCCAGTCTAGTGCTGGATTGGATCTGTAACGTCTACTTTATTCAAGTTATTTAGAAGCCGTTGCAGTGTGAACACTACAGTGACAATGATTTCAAGAAGAGATCAGTTTCGAATCGTTTGGAATGGCACTGGATTGGCCGTCTACATTATTCCTGTTGCACTGGATTGGTCGCACTGGATTCAAAAGTAGACCGCCAATTCAGTAACTGGATTCATTGCATTCCAGTGCCGGTTTACATTTTTCCAGTAAGCAATCCAGCGCTGGATTCGATTGCTGGACTGGAATAATGTAAACCGGGCATTAGAGTCTCTCAGCTAAGCCGCGGATAGACAGACAGACAGACAGACGGACATGGCGAAACTGTAAAGGGTGGGTTCCTTGTTGACTACAGAACCTTAAAAAGGAGGGGAAAGAATCATAGGGCATTAAAAATTCATCTTCATCGCTTTCAATAGGAAAAAAGCCCAAAATGCCAAGCATTGCCATGTTGTATGGCGATGTCAGGTTTAAAATACATTTTTATATTGCAAAGGACCTCATTTTAGTATGAATACTGTCTACGTGAAATAAATCGTCACCAAAAAAACGGAATACAAAAAAAAAAAAATATACTGACCAATCATTGCAGATACTAAAATAATAATAATATATAATATAATTATTATTATTATTTTCGTGGCTCATAATCTGCCTGTCTTTTCCCAATTAAGGTTAGCTTCCAGACTAACCGGATGTAGCTAAAAAAAAAGGGTTATTGCAGAAACTTGTACAATTTTTACAGTAAATCTTACATATGGACCACCTTTTAAGGGCCTATACTACCTCAAATGGCTTAGCATGGTCCTCCGTTATGTCGAAAATACTGCAGCATTAATTTTGAAATAAATATATGGTAAAGTTGAGGATTAATGTTAAGTACTATGTTAGCCGAAAACACGATTCCATAAAATTTTCTCGATAGAAAAAAAAATCCAAAGTTACCTCCAAACCGAACAATAAACCGCTGGTATTCAAAAAATACTTCAAATTAGATAATGAAACTTTGCATATTAACTGAACTAACTATAAAGCAGGTCTTATGTTATTTACTTTTTTTAAATGACAACCACAGATAACAAATTATTATGGTAAGAGAACATCGAAGTATTTGGTACCTAAAGTGTTTAACAAAATAGATTTATTAAGAGAAAAAGAAAAAATTGGTATCGGATCACTTAAAACAAAACTTAAAAACTTTTTACAGGATAGCAAACAGAACTAAATACATTTTTTAAGATTAAACCATAACAGTATAATATATTAGTAGTGGCTATGCACGTAAGGTGGTTCATTGTTATGAAAAAGAGCGCCTCTCGCCATCAAACGTAAAAGTTTGGCGAGTTTAGAATTAAGTAACACCTCTGTATTGTAATTTCTTTAAATAAATTAAAAAAAAAAAAAAAAAAAAAAAATTTTTCACCGTAAAACGAAATTACCTAAACTCGGCGCCTTGGAGTCTTTTCCCTGCCGCCCTGTCTCGCTTGCTCGCGTGACCGGTAGCAATAGTGTGCGAGCGAGATACAGAGTGAGGTGGCGCTGAGGTACTATAGACTCTTAAGTAAGATATACCTGTGCTAGGAGATCCCGCTCTCCAATGACAAAATTATGAAATGGTAAAAGTGGTGTACAAGGAAAAATAATTTAAACAAAAAATTACAAGTAAAATCTCAAACTAAACCAGCAAAGACTAATAACCTAACATAAGAAAAAAAAAAAATATCCTAAAAATATTGGTATGTTGTATTATAAAAAATCAAAAATCATTTTTTTTATTTCACAAAAACCTATATGGACACTTATGAAACGTCAGAAGCTCAGAACGTCAGAAGCACGGTTCCAATTAGTCGTTTCCTATGGAGAAGAGCCGGCAAGAAACTCCACGGTTACTCTTTTAAAAATAATTGGCTTTACAATATTATCAAATAACAGTGTTAATAAATAATGGAGGACAGTGTAGGCCTTTCAACAATTACTAGGTACTTAACAAAATAGAAAAGTGCCAACAAATCTACACTCTACTAGGCCTACAACGTTCTCACATTCACAAAATAGAAAATAATCTATATAAAAGATTAATGACATGATTGCAATTACAACTACAGTAACAAATCAGGGGCCCAAATCTGCTATTTTTATGAATTCGTCACTCCAACACGATCCCATTGTCATTTTGCTAAAAGTTCGTAATCTGCTAAATTCATAATGGTCGATCATTGGTCGGTCAATGGTTTCGTAATAGAATTGTATTACATTTTTTTAAATATATTTTTACAAAAAAAAAAAAAAAAACTCAAAGCATTTATTTCAATTAAACCATTTACAGGCACTTTTGAATTGTCAAAGAGACGGTCAGTTAGTCAGAGTCGGCAAGTTGAAGCTAGATGCCCATTCCAATACGTAGATCACTATGGAGAAGAACGGACAAGAAACTCCAAGGACACTCTTTTAAATCAAGATATTACATAATCCTGGGTACATTATTCTTGTTGCTTCTATATGTGAGACAATGTAAAAACTAATAAAACAATTCAAAATATAAAATTACAAATTAAAAATAAGCCCTGGCGGTCAAGAGATGACCAGTCCCAACTGACGGCGCCCGTTCACGAACATGACGCATGGATCAGCACCATCCAGCTCAACCATTTTGTAGGGAACCGAATACATATTATTTATTAGTGTTATAAGCAATCTGAAGTAGTAGGAAGTTGGGAGTTTAGTAGGAAGTTTAATTTGTCATTATGGGCGAGATTACCAATTCTTTCAATGGAGTGTCAGTGGCTGACCATTGGAAAGTCATAATGACGCCATTATATTAGTAGATTACCAAACTTGTCAAAATCAACAATTATGAAATCAATGATAGACCATTCTGTCACAATTTTTTTTTTCTTTATTTGTTTATAGGGGCTTTTATGCTCGGTCACTATTGCAATAGCAGACTTGAGGCCTTGAATAAATATCATGTCCACAAAAGCCACTAATAAAGAGTAAGAATTCGAATTGTAGGTAAATAATGTCAATATTGTTATTACTTAGCCATAAGTCCCGAGCCATATGGGCATTGGAGACAAAATATAAATAAAATACATTTATTTCGAGCAACCTTAACTCATAATGTGGAGTAAGTACACACAAATACAGAAAACACAATAAAAAGGATGATAAAAATAAAACAATATGGTGAGATACATCAAGCTTTACAAAACACCGATACCTCAGATAACTCCAAAATTAGTTGTCAATCGATACATTATCGCGTTTCGTTCAGCCATTTATTATATTCATCGCATCAGTCAACTTGCCGATAAAACGATCGCTAATTTGTACTATACTGCTGTCCTGTAGAAGCGATTAATGCGTTATCACGCTACTTGATACGTATATGTGATAAAACACATCAAATTAAACTATTTAAATTCAAGTTAAATCTTTTAAAAAGAAAAAATGTGTGTCGTGTTGAGAGGATGAATGAAAGACTAACAAAAGGTTACAAGGCTGTTGTGAGTGGAAAGTTGGAAACGCTGGGAGGGGACGCCTTAGGAGGACATAAATATAGTGACTTTATTGATGCTGTACTTCAGAAAGTTCCGGTGCGTAGTACTCGCAACCGGCGTGCGTGCGTAAACGAAGCAAAATGAGTATGTAAGGAAGCAGGTGGCGTCCTGTAATTTCAGTCTACCCCCATAGGAAAAAGTTTTCCGTTTTCTAAGATAATAAAGTTGACACTAAAGGACATGGCACATAATAAATACCGGCACCGCAACTGCACAGATGCAGCACGGCGTCGCCTCGAATTAAGGCTGCAGCTAGCCGCCAGTGCGCTAAGTACGCGTCGTCCGCGAGGTGCAAGCTCGCAGTCCGCGCGCTGGTTACGAGGTGCAAGCTCGCAGTCCGCGCGCTGGCCGCGAGGTGCAAGCTTGCTGTCACCGCGAACACAATTGTTACCTATATGGCATTTATAATTAAACACGCCTATGACTTGCACATTTTCATAATGTCTCGGTTTACATTGACTTGTTAACATTCAAAATCAAAATATTTTATTTCACATAAACCTACATGGGCACTTATGAAACGTTAGAAGCTAGGTGCACGGTTCCAATTAGTCGTTTCCTATGGAGAAGAGCCGGCAAGAAACTCCACGGTTACTCTTTTAAAAATAATTGGCTTTACAATATTATCAAATTACATTGTTAATAGGTATGAGAGGACATTGTAGGTCTTTCAACAATTACAGGTCGGAGTTACATTGCGACTCGGAGTCAGCACGCAGTATGCACGCGGTCGGCGCGCTGTAAGAACGCGGTCTGCTCGCTTCAGTGCGCCGACTGTGTGCCGTTAGCTTTTTCATATTGACATTATGAAATATATTATACGACACACGATTTAATGCTCTATTTGAATGACAAGTTAATGGCTGGGTTAAAGTGGTGCAGTTGCGGTGCCGGTATAGTGTGTCTTGATGTTTAGGGACAAATTAAAATCTAAATATTTTTTCTTATTCTTCATACATTTTACCAAAGCTCCTTTGCCCATAATGTAGACTGAAACCTTGGCCGAAATATCTGTAGAACGAAAAGGGTTCGATATCTTCATAATATCATCGTCTTATCGTGTGCCGTTCACAAAGTTAGGTAATGTTTACCAACACAAGGGCGTAAAGTTTGATGGATTAGCATGTCAGATTGTCACTTTGTCAATCGATGTATTGTGCTCATCTCGAGAAGGTTGTGACCTAATCGTGGATCAACGCGTTCGTATATGGATTGATTTGGGTATGGGTTACCTATAAGTTGATTTGTTTATATGGTCTGATATAAAATCGATGGATATAAAGTTTTGTTCATGTTATCTTTTTTGTTTTATTTTTTATATGACGGGTGGTTTTTAGGGTTCCGTAGTCAACAAGAAGCCCTATAGTTTCGCTATGACCGTCTCTTTGTCTGTCTATTTGTCTGTCTGTCTACGGCTTAGCTCAGAGACTCTTAGTGCTAGAAAGTTTTAATTTGGTATGGGTATACATATTAATTACGCCGATAAACTGGTAAAATAAAATATAGTTCATATTTTTTTTTTTTGGGTTTACAGGTATGAGGAACAGGGTGTAAAGTTCACTCATCCTCTATTGAAAAGAGAGGATCCTCCGACCAGACGGGTATTGTGTCTGGTGGGCAACTGCCCAACTGGTGATGTCGGGATGTTGTATATATGCTAGTCGCGCAGTAAACTCTGATAGCGCGATGCAGGATTTGTGACGTCAGATCTTTGATGCGTAGTTCACATGTGGCGTTGTTGATACCGCCACAAGGGTATCTCCCCTACACGTAAAGTGGGGGTGATATTTTTTTTCTCGTCTATCCCATAGTGTGGGATAGCGTTGGATAGGCCGTTCAAAAATATTGAGGGTTTGTGAAAACCATTTTTCGATTCAGGGATCCGTTTGCGTAATATTAAGCTTCAAAGTGCTGATTTTTATTAGAGTCAAGTGTCTCCCCCTGCAAGCTAAATGGTTGTTGTATTTGGATATGTAAAAAAATTCACAGCAGTAGTATATATACCGAAGTTAAAAGGAAAAATATCATAGCTAAGTAATCTTTACAAGTTTACGAGTAGGTAATAGTGGACCAACTTACATTTACAGTTAAAATACAAGTTCTTCCATACACTCTGTATGGGAGAACATGTTTTTCAACAATATTAAGTTTGTTCTTGGGATAAATTCAGACCAACTACGGAAACCTTCATTGTGCGGGACAATTCCTTCCGAAATGCACTTGGGCAGCTTTTTTGACGTGATAACGTCCTATAAATCGATGAACGCCGGCTGCACGCACGAAAAAGCATGACTCATTGTCACGTTCCGCTTAAGCCGAGTGTGCAAGCGAGAGCGCGGAACAAGCGATAGAGAGGCACGATCGGCCTAAGCGTTTGGCTTGTGTTACGTTATCACGTAAAATTATCGTCCGTAAACCAACTTTACAGACAACCAATTTTTTGTTTTAGTTTTTACTAGCTGTTGCCCGCGAATTCGTCTGCGATCCAAGATGAAATGTAGCCTATGTCCTTCTAATATAATTCAATCATGATTCGAAACACACGTGGCGCCATCTATTATCATAATAACGTTATTGCTGTTTTCCTCGGGAACAGCACTTTTTTTCGGGATGAAAGGTACCCTATGTCCGTTTCTGTATACCAGACAATGTATATGCAAAATTTCAGGATGATCGGTTCAGTGGTTTAGGCGTGAAAAGGTAACAAACAAACAAAACAAACTTACTTTCGCATTTATAATATTAGGATATGGCAGTTGGTTATGTATAGAGATCGGACTGGCGTTGTTGCGAATAGTTAAGTTTCACCTGACAAACTAATTTCAGCAGGTCATCATCTGCCTAGCCTTTCCCCAACTATATTGGGGTTGGCTTCTTGTCTAACCAGATACAGCTGAATACCAGTATTTCACATGGCGCGACGTCCTACCTTACCTCTACAAGCCAGTTACTGGGTAGCGTACCGGGTAGCGTAGCGTTCCGTATGGTGCCGGACGTAAAGAATATCACCACCCCATTTCCTCTCGTGGGTGTCGTAAAAGGCGACTAAAGGACTTACTAGAGAATGGGCAGCAGCGTTCTCTATGCATTTTTAACACCATACTGCGATCGCCAACCCGCCTGCCAAGCGTGGCGATTATGACAAATCCTCCCCTTTTGGAGGAGGCCTATGTCCAGCAGTGGACGCCTTTCGGATGAAATGATGATGACGATCATGTACCGGGTAGCACGATAATCCTTGTTAAGACTGGTTGTCAGATAACGACATCACATTGCGTAAGTGGGAAATACCGTAGACTGCATTGCATTATACTCATTACCTACTTATACTTTGTCGTTTTTCATTAAAAGCACCATCAACATTTCCATTTTACATAATATCCCATTAAAACATTAATGAATCTCACCGCAGCTACTAAGGATTAAAACCACACGTCATAAAATATACAGGGTGAAGCAAAATTAACGCTACATGTATGAAGAGAAAAGTCTGAATATTCGTTGATTCTTCTCAGCGTTGTCAGTTAGGAAACATCATCACCTTGTTTTAAAATATTGTTATATCTTTTTGACGTGATTATTAAAACCAATTATAATTATTATATATTTTTTCATTTATTGGATAGAGTCAAAGTTTAGTGTTATTTAAAACACTAACAACTTCTAAGGACTAACTAACATAATAACAAAAAAAAACAACTTTGTCCTATGACTTTTAATAATTGATCAAATTTTATTTGCATAAAACATGGTATACAGGGTGTTATAAAAAAAAAATTAGAACGGTCATGTTTTGCTTAAAACTAAAGCATGCAAAACGTACAAAAAACACATTATGACATTGAAATAATTATATCACATTGAAATTCATATTAAAAAAATCATTAATACCATAGAAATTATTGCTATTGAGCCATTTATATAATTGAATTTTAAATAATTTACAATTTAATATTTTAAACATATTTGGTAATTTATTATGTAGACGTACACACATAGCCAGAGAGTTTTTATTATATTTCGCTGATCTGGGCAGCTCATCCAGCACAAGTCTGTATTGGTCACGCCGACTTCGAGAGCTTATTTTCTGCTGTTTTAAACAATTCTTTATGTTTTCGAACAAACATGCATGCTTCATATATATATAATGAAGGTAACGGTAGCAAACCAAGCTCTTTAAATATAGGTTGACATGATTCGTCAGATGGAATCTCGTACTCGTATAGAGCTCGGAAACATTTCTTTTGGGCGACAAATGCTCTAATGTGGTCAGTACTATTTCCCCACATATTATATTAAAATTCATTTATATTCATATATTTAAATTCAACGCTCTAAATGTATAGAAAGAAGAAATCTTGAAGGTTTGTTTATGGTAAATGTATCATGTTTTGTAATAAGTCATAGAACAAAAGTTGTTTATGATGTTAGTAAGACAGTCCTGCAAAGTCTTTGACCAATAATCCTGTATAATCTTTAAATTATAACAAAAAATGTTTTGTTAACAAGAAAAATAATTGTTTTTTTACAATTATTTTTCTTTTTATTAAAAAGATATGAAGCTAATGATTTTATTGTAATCGGCAAAATTGTGTAGGAAAGTGGGAATTTAAATGGTTCCCCGTTATACAATCTCCGACATATTTTAAGCACTACAGATTTTCTTACTTTAAAGGAAAAACAAAGCCTATTCTTTTTACCTATTGTGGTATAGTAATTTTATTCTAGGTAAGTGCATCGTCTTCACATACATACATACATGTATACATTAATAATTGTGTCGCTTAACTTCAAACTCGGGTAAATCCACTTTACCCTCTTGGGAGATATTAAAGAAAAAGTGATAACAGTCTTAATTCCATGAATTAAAAGGCGGTTTTTTATTTATTATGTCAACAATACTGAAGGTAACGATCCTATAAAGCAAATTTAGTATTATAACCATACACTCTTTCAAAAATGTAAAATTAAGATTGGATTCACCTTCATTTGATCTAATGGAATGCAATTTATCTATCTTTGAAAAAACTCAGTGTGGATTTTTATATTAGGCCGCTTGCGGGCATTGCTCGGTGTAACTATTTTAATGGCATTATCCATGGGAACTGTCTATGATTAAAAAAGAAACAATAAAAAACCGGAGCGTACGGTGTTAATGTCGCAGAGTTGACGACGACTGACCGCCATGTTGAACAAACGCGGTTAGCTGATTGGCTCTCATGGACTTATCTGCATTTGAATAAAACTGTCTCATGGATCTATCGGAATTAGATAAAAATTTATGACTTTAACGCTTTTTTTCTCAAGAACTATGCGGATTTTTATACAACTGATAAAATTGTTTTAAAAGTCTGTTTTTGGCCTTTAATTTGGTACCAAAATCTTAAAAATTCTCAAAATTGGATTTAATGTATACAAATATTGTTAAGGAGCTCGTGGCTAAGTAATAACAGCCGCACGGGTCGATCCGTCAGGTTAAGCTACGCTTGCCGGGGTTGGTCCGTGGATGGGTGACCATCTTTACATACCGAGACTCCTCCGTGCCTCGGAAAGCACGTTAAGCCGTTGGTCCCGGCTGTCATTCGTGGATCTTTGACAGTCATTACGGGTCGTCAGAAGCCCAAAAAGTCTGACAACTAGTCTTACCAAGGGGTATCGTGTTACCCAGTTACTGGGTTGTGGAGGTCAGATAGGCAGTCGCTCCATGTAAAATACTGGTATTCAGCTGCATCCTGTTAGACTGGAAGCCGACCCCAACATAGTTGGGAAAAGGCTAGGCAGATTAATTGTATACAAATATTGTCAACATTTTAAAAGAGTAAGTTTCTTGCCCATTCTTCTCCATACGTAACTACCTTTTGGAAGGGGCAACTAGAATCAATTAATGATCGTTGTAAATTTTGACGTTCAAAAGTGCCAAATTGTGCCTATTTGAAACAAATGATTTGACTTTGACTTAGGGATGATGAATAAAATAAGATTTTTGGGCCTTCATGTAGATTAATAAAAATTATTGGACACGTATTTTTTCTTTTTTTACGTACCTAATCAAAACATTACGGCTATACATTGAGTTCAAATGTGGCATGACGTCACTTCTCAGTAGATTTTATACGTAGCTGTGACGTAAAGAGTTTCACTCCCTAAGTTTAATGTGTTTTATCTAAGTCATCATTTCAGCCGAAAGACGTCCACTGCTGGACATAGGCCTCCCCCAAACACCGCCACCTCGATCGGTTCTGTGCTTCCCGCATTCAGCGGATTCCTGCGGCTTTCATAAGGTCATCGGTCCACCTTGAAGGAGGCCTTCCAACGCTACGTCTTCCGGTACGCGGTCGCCAATCCAGAACCTTTCGGCCCCAACGGCCATCTGTTCTGCGCGCAATGTGCCCGGCCCATTGCCACTTTTTCAAAGTAATTTTCTATTAATATGGGCAAAAAATACGTGTCTAATATTTTTTTTATTAGCTGATTGACGGACTAAACAGTTTTTCTTTTTGAAGTGACACCGTCTAATAAATCGATGAGCGCCGGCTGCATGCACGGAAAAGGATGACTCATTGTCCTGTTACGCTCATTGTCCCGTTACGCTCATTGTCCCGTTACGCTCATAGTACGCTTGCGCCGCATCAATGTTTTGTTATGACGTTGTCACGTTAAACTATCGTCCGTAAACCAACTTTAAAGACAACCAATTTTTATTTTTACCCAGGACACATCCCTATTGAAACACTGTATTTTCGCACCTTGTGGCGTATTTCCACACCCTGTATATTGCGAAACACGAAGTTAATTAATAGATAGTGCTAATAAAGGTTCGCCAGGCGTGCTTAAAGGTTCGCTTGACGTGGATAAAGTCGCTTTGAAAACTAATATGCGTGATGTCTGGCACTGAAATCTGATAGAAAGATTGTAGAGTAAGACTTTACACTCAGTCTAGTTTTATGTTATTTTGTTTGGAAATAGGTTCTCTATCAATCAATCAATCAATCAACTCAGCCTATCGCAGTCCACTGCTGAACATAGGCCTCTCCCATGCTGCGCCACAACACCCTGTCCTCCGCCTTCCGCATCCAGTCTACCCCAGCGACCTTTTTGAGGTCGTCGGTCCATCTAGCTGGGGGGCGTCCCACACTGCGCTTGCCGGTACGCGGTCTCCACTCCAGGACTCGTCTGCTCCACCGGCCATCGGTCCTTCGACAAATATGGCCAGCCCACTGCCACTTCAGCTTGCTTACTCTGCAAGCTATGTCGGTAACTCCGGTTATCTTCCGGATAATTTCATTCCTGATTTTATCCTTCAAAGAAACTCCGAGCATAGCCTGCTCCATAGCGCGCTGAGAGACTTTAAATTTGTGGACCAGCCCGACTGTCATGTCCACGTTTCGGCACCGTATGTCATAACGGGCAGGACGCACTGGTTGAAAACCTTAGTCTTCAAACATTGCGGTTTTCTATAAAAGGTTAAAATAAGCTGGGTAGGTTTTATAGGCTTACTAGCTTTTGCCCGCGGTTCCGCCCGCGTGGATGTCGGTTATCGCGTAAAAAGTAGCCTATGTCCTTCTACATATCCCAGGCTATGTCTTTGCCAAATTTCATGACGATCGGTTCAGCGGTTTAGGCGTGAAAACGTAACAGACAGACAGAGTTACTTTCACATCTTCTTAATATATATTTTTTTATTTTACTATGGGTTTGCTCTTGGCTCTAGTCTAGGTCTGGGTGACAGAGACAAAGTCTACGATGGAGTGAGCTTACCCAGAAGAAGCCTGTTCACTCTCACTTTGAATATATTAGGGTTGTATGCGTTCGGAAACACAGATACAGGCAGAGAGTTCCACTCCTTTGCTGTGCGCATTATAAAAGACGTTTAAAAACGATTAGTATATATAAAACAAAGTGGGGCTATTTACACCAATTATAACTCAAGAATCCCCTATGATCAGAGTGTCTAACTTTCAATTCGTCTACTAAGCAAAATGCCTAAAATTAATATCTACACAGCAAATTGCCTAAGCTGTAAATCGTCTAGAGATTAAAATGTTTAACAAGCAAAATGCCTAAAATACAATAATTTCTAAGTAGTCGAGATGGTTAAAATAAACTCACACTAGGGCCCCTGAACTGTAGGTTAGGTTAGGTTAGAACTGTGACCACATAACGCCAGAAACGGTACTCCCTTTCTTCTCCTAAAATAATAGACATATTGCAAGGTAGGCATTTTGGTTCATAGTCAGAATAAAGTTTAGTTCAAATACTATATAGACATATTGCAAGGTAGGCATTGTGCTTCCTAGTCAATATAAGGTTTAGGCAATACTTGGCATAGACGTTTTGATTTCTAATCAGCATGATCATAAGGGTCAAGAGCGGCTGGACCGATTTTATGATCTTGGATTTTTTGGATTTGTCTCTGCCCTGTGTAGCAGATTAACTATTAAAACATGCGATTTTTTTTTTGTTATGTAGATAACTCGCTTTCTCATACATTTTGTACGGAACGGCTTTTTTGATGATATTTCGAGAACGGATTGTGCGGGGAACAAGAAATTTCACGCGGACGAAATTGCGGGCAGAAGCTGGCTTACAATATTAGTATGGATTGAAGGGTGGATAATTTTGATATTACAAGGACAATATAAAATCTCAAATTAAAAGTAATAGTTTAATGGTATAAAGCTAAGTAAGTGGTACTAAATAAACTGTTCACGTCTTCAAAGATATATCTCAAACTCACAAAATAATTCTCGTTTCTTATTCCAACACAGCGTTATCCGCTTCAAAGCGAAATTCTGCCACAAAATCAAACAACCCAAAACCGATCAATAAAATAAAGAAAACAAATCTTCCCCCATGTTTAATCAACTACGGCTGAGCCCAAATTGGGGGGTAATGTTTTTTCTTTCCTGATAGAAAGAAATAAAGAAGAAAAAACAATGCCCTAAACATGTATGCTTCACCCCCTTCCGCCAATAACTGTCTGCATTGAGTCTAGACGAGTCCTTTTGTTTAAATAGAAAATTACCTTGCTGAGGCGGAGGAATCGATACCACTCATAGGTATTGAGGTTTTAGTCAGTTCGCGTTAGAAGTTTTGATATAATATTGTTATCTCAGAATATCTTATATACAACGTGTTTTTTTTCATATCCCTTAACTCTATGGTTATATTCTATGAGTAAAAATAATACAAAAAGTCCTAGATTATGTGGTCCAAAAATGCATAGTTTCGAAGATAATTATCATCAATCATATTAATTTAGGTCAAAAATTGTCACCCGTATGACGGATTGTTACTTTTGAGACGTTGCCAAACTGATGAAACTGTGACCCTCGATGTGTTTAGGTATCTAAGTTTCATTGATAAATACGAGTAATTAATTTTCATTCAAACCAATCATTAATATTTGATTATAAAAAATGCGACGTTGTCATATTACACGCAAGGGTGTTTTACCATAATCAATAATTGTGACTTTGTCTAATAACTACTATTTTTGAAAAAAAAAAAAAATATATATATATAATAATAATAATAAATAATCGTCGGTTGGTGCCTCATTCCAATAATCGTCGGTTGGTGCCTCATTCCATTTAAAATTGTCTAAGGGTCTCTGCGAGTTGGCTTCGGCCCCTCGTACGCCTTCCAAAGGTCCGGAACCCCAGGGTCCCGAGATATATAAACGTATATAAAATAATAATAATAATTAAAATTATTCTTATGCCAGTTGATTCTTAGATATGGTCTCATTCGTACCCTAGAGTTATGGGATATCAAAAAATAAAAAAACACATCTTGTATATCTGTTATCGGATATTTGTGTACGGAATGCTTTAAGAGCTGTTTTAATGCTGTGTTATTGAACAGCAACAGAGTGGAATCTACTCCTTGGAAAAAATACCGACGGTCCCTATAATCCCCTAAGTAAAATGTCAAATTTTACAGGAGAGCATTTCAAAGTTTAAAACATTGTGATTATCAATTTCTGGTGTATTATTTGTCACTAACATACTTATACATTGGAACATAGGGACGTAAAAGTCAATAAGTACCACATAAGCTATTTCCAATAGCGATTGCAAATAGCTTAAGTGGTAGTATTTAAATTAAGGCCCAGATATATGCCAGTGACCTTGAGTGGTTAGCTTGCGTGTTCTGTACTGAGCTCACGACACGCTCAATTTTTGTTACAATTAAATGACAAGCAAAATCGGAGTCAAAGTCAAAGAAAGCATTTATTTCAAATAGGCACAAAAATGCTACTTTTGATCGTCAAAATTTACACGGAAATAAAAATGATTCTAGTTGCCCCTTCCAAAATGTAGTTTCGTATGGAGAAGAATGGGCAAGAAATTTCACCGTTACTCTTTTAAACTGTTTTACAATACTTTGTATACATCAATTATATCATTACATGTGAAGACGATGTACTTAGAACAAAATTACTATACCACATCAGGTAAAATTATATCCTAAAACAAAGTTAACAAAAATTTTTTTTTTTAAACTTTGCCCCGCACTAGGAATTTCTCCAGTATTGTGGGTGCGTTTACAAACTCAAACTCAAACTCAAACTCAAAGCATTTATTTCAAATAAACCAATTACAGGTACTTTTGAATTGTCAAGCAAGGGGTCGGTCAGTCAGAAAGATGAAGCTAGTTGCCCATTCCAAAGCGTAGTAGGTTCCTATGGAGAAGAACGGACAAGAAACTCCATGGACACTCTTTTAAAATATTGTTACAAAATATGGGTTACATCATTCATGTTGAAGTTATACATGTGAGAACAATGTAGAAAGACGTGCACGTTAGAAGCGTCCGTAATAGAAACAATTCACAAAAATTAAAATAAGCCGTGGCAGCTAAGAGATGACCAGTCCCAACTGACGGCGCCCGTTCACGAACATGACGCATGGATCAGCACCATTTAGCTCAACCATTTTGAAGGGAACTTAATGATCCAACACACACGCCACCACCAGCGAGACATTTGAGTGAGCATGACATACTCTCAGCCGCCAGGGCACATTCAAGTCAATAAAAGACATATTACCCGGTAAATGGTAGCTCTATAGTACATAGTACTCACACCTGTGCTATGCAATTATATAATTCAAGGACATTGAGTTTATACAATGCAAAAATAGTTTACAATCTTCAATCGTTTACAAACATTTAAACTCACATACACAAACAGCCAGACCCGGAACAACTACTTGTAGCTCATACAAATATTTTTTCTGTGCGGGAATCGAACCCGCGACACGCAGCGCAGCAGTCAATCGCTTAACCACTGCGCCAACCGTGCCGTCAAACAAACAAAGGCAAATAAAGTTGCCACCGGTATTGTAGATATGGCCAAAAGCGGTAGTAACAACTTCCCAGATGGGCCATTTGCTGGCTTGCCACTCGATAACATGTTAAAACCGGCCAAATGCGTGTCGGACCATGCACAATGAAGGGTGGTGGATGGGGCGGCGGCGCGGGAGCTGCGCGGGAAACGCAGACCCGTTCTCAAAACCAGCGGGCAGATCGCGCGGCACTATAGCGGCGTAGTGTTGTGTTAGTGCTTGTGTCGTCGAGATATTTGTTTTTATTCGCGAACGAAATGTCTGAACAACGGCGACACCATTTTTTTGATTCAAATTTATTCCTAACGTCACAAAAATAAATTGCACAACACTGCAGTGAGGCGCGCGGGCGGTCACCGCTTGACTGGAATGCACCGCTCGTTGCCCGCCACCGCGCCGCTGTTTTCGAGGGCCGGTCCATTTGATTTAACGCATAAGGCGCGAACCACACGGCGGGGCGGGCCGGGTCGGTCAATTTGACCGCGAACGATAGTACAAAGGGAATCCTATACTATCAATGCACATATAGGGCAAAAAGACCGCGCCGCCGGTGCCCGACGGGCACTGGCGGCGCGGCATATTCCTTTGTGTTCGCAGTGAGGGCAGCCGCGGGCATCGACGGTCAGACGCGGTCTTTATTGCTTCGCGGTCAAAAAGACTGCCCCGCCCCGCCGTGTGTTTCGCGCCTTAGATCCTGCAGCTCCCGCGCCGCCGCCGCCGCCGCTTCGCTGCCCGCAAGTCTCGAGGCAGAGGCCTTAAGAGCCATTTTACGTTTTCGCGCGAATATCTAAGATTTTAGTCGCCTAATTTACCATCTTAGTTAATTCTCTGGTATTGGTGAATATATGTAAATAATAGATGATTCTTTCGTATTGACACTTCATGTAACACATTTACAAAAACTTATTTGTGTACTTTGTAGTTATTAATCTCCCAGAACTAGTTTACTGAAAAATCAGCGCAGAGGCAATTTCAGACTCCTATTTCTATAATTAATATTTATAAATTTGACTGAAAAAAATACACAAAGCATCAGACATATAGTTTTGTCGACAAATGACGTACTAGAATTTCGATTATTAATAACATTAATAGGTAAAAAAAATAAAGACTTAGGACAATTTTTACGATTTATTCGCAATTATATTGCGATTTTTTTGTTTGAATAAAGCGTAATTACATTTTAAAAATTATCTCAAAATGAACTATGTTCTTTAACAAATCGAATTCTCAAGTTTGATTAAAATCCCTTCATTTAATTAGCCACAATATCCTTTTTTTAAACACTCTAAAAAAGAATAAATTGCGATGCACAAGTGGGCACCGTTTAGTACAGCGCGAGCGCCCATCGAGGAAGGACCTGTGCTACTTTTTCCCGCATCTCAATTGTCGAGTGCTCATATCGTAACCGTGATATTATACTACGACCACAACATTTTGATGCTTCCCAAATTGACTCGTTTTTATGAAGATTGCGTATTGCCGGAAATTATAGACCCTAGAAAAGCAAGATCAATGCCTTTACGACAAATATTTATTTAACGTAAGTGATAGTCATTATTACTTGACATTATTGTCAAATAATAATGACCAACACTTATATTTTGTACGATGTGATTGTTTTCCTGTTCATTTTTATTATATACTTTCAAAACATATATTTGTATTTTTTTATTAGTCTAGAAAGCTTTAGTAGACTGAATAAATAAAATAACTTTTTTAATCAATCTCTAAATACCGCATTATTATTATAATGGCTCAAGATTATTTAGTCCGTCTCGACACTCGCGTTACACTGCTTAAATTGTGTATGTGTGGATAGTTACGCTCACATACACAGCGCTGCCGTCTTTTACCTAAACTCGAGCGTTAAAATTTTGTGAAATGGCTCTTAAGAATTGGGACTCGACGCGTAGCGATCCTTTTATTTGCTACGGCGTAGCTGCATGGCTAGCAAAATACCGTCACGTTAGCTACGGCGTAGCTGTAGTTTTTATTAAGAAAACTACTACGGGTTGCATAGTAGGTCAATGGTTGACTGACTGCTTGGTGCCACAACAAAATTAATTGGTTTAAAAAATGTTCTGCGTTATGTGTTTCACTACCAATTCTGTTCTGTTGTTGCGTGACGAAGGCACATAACATGTTGATACTGTATCCTTTTATGGTATCAAATGACTAGCTAATCACTTTGGGTATCAATTGCAATGTTAATGGAACTTGATACATTGTAATATATTTATTTTGTTTCATAAATACATATATATTTAAAAAATATATATCGGTTTAAAGATATTTATTCTCATAAAGAAACACAAATAGTTCACTTAAAATATGAGATTATAAATAGATCATAACTTATACTATTACATCATGACTCCGTGAGTAGAAAATACATAAACTGAGAGCGATAACAAAATATATATACAGGGTTCTAGAGAAATTAAGTACAATGGTTAGTTACAAAATTTTAGTTATATAAGTTTTTAACATTTTTTCAAAGATATTTGTACTTTTTACATAAATCATATCATCTGGTAATTTATTGTATAAAACTGATCCCTCATATAAAATGGTTTTCCTCCCATAATTGGTTCTGGGTGGTCTGAGTTGTAACTTGTTGTGGTTTCGGGTATGGTATCCGTGATTTCCTTTTTTGAAAGTAAGTTGAGAATGGGTTTCTTGTGATATAATTTTTCTTATTAAAATGCATGTTTTGAATATGTATAGTTGTTGTATGTTGTATATCTTAGTGTCGTTGTATATTTGTTTAGTTGATGTTAGGTAGTGGTAATTGTACAGAGTTTTAATAAGTTTATATATACCTATGCATCTGTATCTATACAAATCAATAAAATTGAAGTGTCTGTTTTGTGATGCCTTTTATTAAATGCATATGAAATTATATAACAGGGTGTAAAGTTCACTTATACTCTATGAAAAGGGAGAATCCTCCGACCAGACGGGTGTCGTGTCTGGTAGGAAACTGCACGACGGTTGATGTCGGGATGTTGTGAAGTGTATGTATGCTCTCTAATAGTGCATAACGTAGTGAGTATGCTCCTTTAGAATATAAGTATAATATTAAGCTAAGTAAGCACTTTACCTTAATGCGCATTAGAAAATATATTCCATTATTACATTGATTAAAGTACATTCGATCGAGTTGGTTGTCTGATTTAAAAGACCCTAGGACTCCCAACATTTCACGGCGGCCCTGCCATGAAATGTTGCCATGAATGTCTGCCAAGGGGCAGATTAAGCAAAGTTTTTAATGCGCAGCAATTTTAAAAATGTGTAACTCCAAGGTAGAAAATGACGAGGTATTCCTAAATAAAAATGCTAGTCGCGCGGTAAACTCTGATTGCGCGATGCAGGATTTGTGATGTCAGTCCTTTGATGCGTAGTTCGCATGTGGTGTTCAGATGCCGCCACAATACTGCACAGATAGAATACTCTTTATTGGGGAAAATCCAATAAAAGAAAAAGGGCGGTCTTATCGCAATCAAGTTTTTCTGATAACTTGGCGGCACTCAAGGATATCAACAATAATGTAGTTGATTGCATTGAACTGATTCTCCATCTATGGGCTTTATCTAGAAATAAACGGTTTCATTTCATATTTAGGATTCCGTATCGAAAGGTTGCCCGAGGCCCTATTATAGCCCTATTATGAGCGTACTGTAATTTCTATACGTGCCAACTCTGGACTGAGTAGGTATACAAAGAAGTCTCGGGATGGCATATGTGTTCAGTACAATAACATCTACAAACACGTAATGGGATTGAAGCGCTACGACGCCATTCAGAGAAGCAGAATTGAATCATCCATGTCCTGGATGATGGTCCATACCATCGTGTAGAAACAGTATAGTTAAGAACCTCGCTGATAGGATGTATGTTACAAAGATCTACAAGCGGTGGTTGGAAATAGCCGAGTTAGTGTTAAAAATTAAGAAATGCGTAAGTTTATGTTTGTATGTAATTTTATTGTATTATTTTTTTGTATTATGGAGCTATTTTATTGTGTTTTTTATGGACCATGTGGTTTGTAATAAAGATTATTATTATTTTAGAGGTATGAGGAACACGGTGTAAAGTTCACTCATACTCTATAGTAAAGGGAGGATCTTCCGACCAGACGGGTATTGTGTCTGGTGGGCAACTGCCCAACGGTTGATGTCGGGATGTTGTATATATGCTAGTCGCGCGGTAAACTCTGATAGCGCGATGCAGGATTTGTGACGTCAGGTCTTTGATGCGTAGTTCGCATGTGGCGTTGTTGATACCGCCACAATTATTATTTTTGTTTTTTAAATTTATTTTCTCAGGATCCAAGAACCTGGTATTTTATTAAAATCTCACGGGTGTAAACCAAGGTGAGATTTTAAGTTTGAGTAAATAGATTAAGTGTTTTGTACTGCATTCAAATTATTGTCTAAATCTAACTGTAGGAATTTGCGTACTATGTGACATTTTGTTTAATATAGCTGCTTTCTGTAGTGTAAGATATGTATATTTGGAAAGATTTATTGTATTTAAACTGATAAATAATTGTTTAGGAATGATACCGGTCGTTGATACCACTATTGGGACTATGGTTACTCTGTTCATTTTCCAGACCCTGGTAATTTCTTCATGAAGTTCTGTGTATTTTCTGATTTTTTCAGTGATAGTTTTCTGTATGTTATTGACTGCTATGTATATTATGTATGTGTTATTATTATTATTAAGATTCGTTGTCCGTCGGTCCGTCCATCCGTCTGTCACAGAGGTGTATCTTTTAGTCGTAAAATTGCAAATTATAAACCGAAAGAAAATTAATGGGTTTCACTTGCAACTGAACTTAATGCGGGTATTTAACTTAGACTTTCAGCTCATGATGTAGTCTGTTAAACCGAAGAACCTATTATAAAGAGTTTAATCTGTTTATAGTTTATTTTAGTTTTGTTTTTTATTCTCAATCTTGTTTCGGTCTTTTTAGTGCATCACTTTCAAATTGTCTTTTTTGCAGACGGGTTTTTGAGTTTTTAAATTATTTATTTTTGACTACCTACTTTACATAAAGGATAGCACCACCCCATTTCCTCCCGTGGGTGTCGTAAAAGGCGACTAAGGAACTTACTAGAGAATGGGCATCAGCGTTCTCTATGCATTTTTAACACCATACTGCGATCGCCAACCCGCCTGCCAAGCGTGGCGATTATGGCAAATTCACCCCCTTCTGGGAGAGGCCTATGTCCAGCAGTGGACGTCTTTCGGCTGAAATGATGATGATGATGAAGTACTTTATATGACAATGTTATTCAGGACAAATTCCCCATTTCCATCCTTTTTATTACTTTAAATTCAACTCAAAGCTTCCCGTATCACTACGGAATAGGCTATAAATATATGCGTTTCAGCACATAACCATTTCCCTAATGCGTAGCCTGGCAGTAGCCCGAGAATAAGAGGTACATTACCCTCCGTTTGGGCATCGCCACAGTCGGGTAAAAGAGTATAATACAGCATCTTGGCACAGACATAATGTTGGTACTAAATCATACAGCGTATGTCACTTCATTTATTATTTCAAAGTGGTGTACAGAATGAAAAATGTGAAGGAGGCAAGGAGGTTTATATATTCAGTGAGGTCGATGACCTCTTTGTTGTATTACGTAATAGTTCTTGTAATTTCTGCGTTTAGACGCACAATATGAACCAGTTAGTTACGTAAAGATAGGATGGGCTTGGGGCTCAGTAATATCAGTGGCACGGGTCGATCAGGTTAAGCAACGCTTGTCGCGGTTGGTCCGTGGATGGGTAACCATCTTTACATACCAAGACCCCACCATGCCTCGGAAATGCACGTTAAGCCGTTGGTCCCGGCTGTCATTTGTAGATCTGTGATAGTTGTTACGGGTCGTCAGAAGCCCGAAAGTCTGACAACCAGTCTTACCAAAGGGGGTATTACCCAGTCACTGGGTTGTGGAAGCCACATATCGCACTTGGCCGGTTTTTCAATTTCAATGTATTTTTTTTTAATCTTTGATTCTCAAAAAATTGCAAAGAATGTTCCATCCATATTACGCACAATATGGATGGGGTTATGGAACTATGTAGAAGTGTATTGATGCTGCGCGAGCATGCGTGGTCCATCGCCGCTCGTTCGATGTCCACCGCGCACAGGATGAATCAGTATATTTTACATCGAGGGACTAAACGAAGCCATAATATACCAGAGGTAGTTTACCAAATCGAGGGTATATTAAGTTGGTGTTTAGTCTCGAGGTGAAAACTGTACTTTTCACTTTGAGTGCGAGAAAAATAGTCGAAAACATTTAATAAATATTATTCCTCCAGTCCATAAAACTTTCGTAAGTTTTTAGGTAAATCTTCCGCTATTTTGGCGGCAACAGATTACCTATTATGTCTTTCGCTCTTTGCTCGACGTCAAACTCTTCACTGTCACTGGTCATTCTTAATAAATTTATTTAAAACCGAACAAATTTACACTCAACAAATATTCTGAGTTTTTCGCGGTCAGTTTTTTCTTCTAAACCAGTCACATATTAACAATTTAAAATACATGGCGACACCTTTGCGGAAAAACCTTGGAACTAAAACTCTCAACATTTTCACAATGAAGGTGGTCCACACTCAACAGATAATATATTTACTGGCTGTTTGAGTTTGTCTATTTCACATGAAGGAAATTAAAAAACTGATTACTTTTCACTCCCAAGAGACTAAAGTGGTCACTTTAGTCCCGCTTCGTAGGGCTATATTGGCGTACTTTTAGAGCATGAGAAGTGAAAAGTAAATTTTTGCTCCGTTGGTGTAATATCTTTATATGGCGTTCCAGTGGGAGGATAAATACCTCACTTTTTCACACAAGCAGTGTTGCTGAGTTGCCTTTTAAAGTTACAGGCACACGAATTATTAGGCGGGAGGAAACGCCCGGGTGTTCCCACTGCCGCCCGGAGGATACGGTATTGCATACGGTGGAGGTCTGCCCGGCTTGGGCAGAGCACCGCCATGTCCTCACTGAGGCAATCGGCGGCGGCAATCTCTCACGTCCGGCCCTGGTTCAGGCCATGGTCCGGAGCGAGAGTGCATGGGAGGCAGTCACCTCCTTCTGCGAAGCAGTAATGCTCGCGAAGGAGGAGGCGGAACGCGCGAGGCAGCGGAAGTCTGTGCGCTCTCACGCCCCTAGTCACCACAGGAGACGCCCTGGGCGGCGGGAATCGGTAGCCGAAACTTAAACACGGGTGGGTTTTAGTCAGCAAAAGTCTGACACGCCCTCCCGCTCCGCCCAGAGCGGGCGAAGTTATTTGATGATTCCCCACCGATAAAAAAAGGGTTCAAATTTACTAAAATTCTGCTTACGTAATACTTGAATGACCCCTTGATAATTGTCACATGTATTCGAATTTTTGGTTCCAAAAATTCTAGGAAATTCTGGGAATCTACAGAATTGCAGAGTGATATTTTTTTATGTTAAAAGTAGAAATTTCACGCGGTCGAAAACGCGTCTATTTAATAAAATAAACAACCGACTGACACCTCACATTATTCTTCTATTTTTCTCTAAAAATTAATTCAGTTGAAATAATAAAATACACAGAAAGTTAAATAAGTACTTGTTAAAGTATCATTAGTCAAAAGTTCGGACAGAAATTCTTATAAAACACTTTACTTTCACGTAGGTACAGTCGCCAGCACATCAGGTTATATGAAACTGTCAAATTTCTCCAAACAATTATAAACCTAATGTTCAAAATAAATTAAAATAAAAATATTTGCTAGCATATGGTACATAAGGTGTTACAGTAAATTTGTTTCAGCATATCCTGCCATAACATGGCGTGCAAATGAATAATTGACAATCAGCGATGTCAATTATTCAAAGTTACAAATTACAGATTCTATTGATTTGTCTTCTAAATAGTCCTTAAGAGGCTACCGAGCGCACAGTGGCGCCCTCATCGTTTGTTCGGTGATATCTTTTATTTTAGAATGAAAATGCAGAAAATAAGTTCGTCAAGTTGTGCTTCACAAGACTATACGTTATTCTTACTACAAACAGTAGTTTTAAATTGTTATGTTTTATTGTAATCATTAAAACGGAGCTTACTCGTAGTGGCCACTATTTTCCGTTTTAATGATTATAATAAAACATAACAATTTAAAACTACTGTTTGTAGTAATAATAACGTCTTGTCTTGTGAAGCACAACTTGACGAGCTTATTTTCTGCATTTTCATTCTATAATAAAAGAAATCACCGAACAAACGATGAGGGCGCCACTGTGCGCTCGGAGTAGTCTTAATGGTATAATATCTTTTAAATAATAATAGTTTGAAAAGTATTTTTTTAAACATTGTCAGCGGTAAGTCTTGAAAACTATTTGGTAAATGATTGTAAATAATAATCGACGATGTTGATGGTTATGTTCAAAATTGAATGAGAAAAGACAGTTTGTGGTAACTTGATGTGCTGGCGACTGTACTTCTATACTAAAGGGTCTCGTGTTGTCATTTATTTTCATCAACCAGTTTACTCTTCGTTTTCAAACCCAGACAGTTTAGTTTAGTTTAGTTTAGTTTCAGTTTTAGTTTGTGTAAATTAGTTCAACACCACTGCTCTCAAAACGGAGAAGGAAAACATCATGAGGAAACCAGCATGTCCTAGAACCAAAAAATCGAAGACATTTGACACCAACCCGCACTGGGCCTGCGTGGTAGATTACAGGCCACTCCCTGGGAACATTATAGGCACATTATGTGTTATGTGAGGTGCTCTTTATTTATTTTCACTTCTCATGCTCTAAAAGTTTCTTCTTTATGTTGTACGTAGGCGACATAAAGTCACTTTTTATGCTCTAGTGCATTAAGTATTTTATTTTTCTAAGACTAAGATAAATCAGTCCAAACAGCCACACGCACAATAAAACGTCTCAGATTAAAGTCATTATTTTATTTCATCTGCTTTAATTTATATCACTTCCGGGTTTTCTATCGTTAATTTAATAAAACCATATAAAATAGTTATCTTTATTATTTAAAAACACAAAGAAACGTTTTTATGACTTGACAGTATAAAGTAGACAAGTCGAATGAGACATCCTGCCTGCCTGTTTCATTTTCTCGCAATCGAAGTGAAAAGCAGAATGTATAATTCGGACATAAACGAGCAATTTTACCCCTCGACTTAACTATCCACCCTCGCCTGCGGCTCAGGTAGATATATACGTCTCGGTATAAAATAGCTTCTTTTATGCACTAGCTGTACAATCTACTATTGTTTGGGGCTTTTATTTACCTATGAGCTATTTATGCAATTTAGATTTAAAATATTTAAGAGTCAGTTCCCTAATATCTTTTGCAATACAGGATAACTTTAAAAGGAGTGCGTATATTTTTATTGGTAATCAGGTGCATAAAACTGAACAACTTTCCTCAAGGAACATAGGTCGAAATCTAAAAAAAAAAATCAACTTCTCATACAAACATAAGTCATGTGACTAGTCACTTTGTATGAAAAGTCGATTTTTAATTTTAAGATTTCGGCCTATGTTCCTTGGAGAAAGTTTTTCAATTTTATGCACCTGATTACCAACAAAAATATACGCACTCCTTTTAAAGTTATCCTGTATTGCAAAAGATATTAGGGAACTGAGTCTTAAATATTTTAAATCTAAATTGCATAAATGGCTCATACGTAACTAAAAGCCCCAAACAATAGTAGATGGTACAGCTAGTGCATAAAAGAAGCTATTTTACACCGAGACGATATATCTACCTGTAGACATATATACGCACTCTTTTTAAACTTATACTGTATAGTTAAAATTTTAACAGCTGTGATCAAACTATTTTGATGGCATAATGGCACTTTGGTGCGTGGGAATCCTTACTCGTTAATCTATCACTTACAAACAAAACCTTAATTTAAGACAACAATAGTTCAAAGAGAGGTGATCAAACTGGCGGATTTAATTCTCAGTTCAAAAAACTCAATTGAAGCTAGAATCTAGCCTCAGTACTCTCAATAGCGTGTGTATACAGAGCTGTACAAACACTGCGTCTGATTGCACAGCGGTCCAATCGTGCGAGTTACTCGCGAAACAGTCTTAATACATAGTAATAGGATTAGTTATAGTATAGATAGTAGTTAGTAGTAGATAGTTCTATTCATAAAACATTAACAACCTTGTAGGATTATAACTAACATCATAAACAATATATTTTGTTCTATGACTTTTTACAAAACAAGAAACAGTTAGGGTGAAGCCAGACGAGCGTAATTTTTTGAGTTGTGAGTGGCGTAATTTCTGCTCGGCAGAAATTCTGTTGGGCTGCCAGACGACCGTAATTTAGTCAGTTGCTTTTCAACGCTTGTATTAGGTGTTTGTGTAGTGCAATGGATATAATAAAAACGTTGTGTATAGCGAAGCATATAGCGAAGACTCAGAAGATGATAGAAGAAAATACTGGGTGAACCCACTCAACAGTGAAAGACTGATGCGCGGACAGTTTCATGTCTTGTATAAACGTTTATGTCCAAATCCAGATATATTTCAAAATTACTCCGTATGCCATTATATGTTTTTCAAGAATTATTACGTCTCGTAAAACCTTTTATTACTAAATTAGACACAAATATGAGACTAGCCATCAGTGCAGAGGAAAGACTAATAATAACACTCAAGTAAGTTTTTAAAGTGTTTTTATTCCCTCGAGTCGCCCCCCTCTCAATTTGGTCCGGTAAATAATGCTCATCACCACTTCCTAGTGTTTTAGCTGGGAAGAAGAAATTGCGCAACAAACTCCCCATCAGCACAGCTCTGTTCAATTAGATAAACTTGATTCTATACAATAGTAGGTATGCCAAATAGTTAACAGTATGTAAGTTAGTTGTCCATTCCAAAGTTTTGTAGGTTCCTATGGAGAAGAAAGAGCAAGAAACTCCATTACACTGTGCACACATACATTGTATATGATAATTATTATTTCATTCACAGCCTTAAAAACCCAGTACGAACACACATAAAAAACCTCATTACCCAAGTTCACAGCAAAAAAATACGGTCAAGTGCGAGTTGTACTCACACACGAGAATTCCGCACCATCGTACAATATTTAACACAACATATTATTATGATCAAGCAAAAAGCATTGTTGTATTGGGATCCCCTTTAATTCTTTACTAAATGCATATAAAAGTATACGGTACCTATAACAAAAAGCTAATTTTAAAAGTTTTATCTGTCTGTCTGCCTGTCCGTTTGTTTCGGCTAATCTTCTAAACGGCTAGACCAATTTTTACTGGCAGATAGCTGATGTTAGAAGAAGTAAGTTACGCTACTTTTATTTTAGAGAAAGCCACGCGGGCGAAGCTGCAGGTTTTTAATATTTTTTGTTATAGCGGCCATAGTAAAACTCACTCTGTGAAAATTTCAAGTGTCTTAATCAAAGTCAAAGTCAAAGACAAATAATTTATTTCAAATAGGCACGTAAAAGGCACTTTTGAACGTCAAGAATTACAAAAATATTTAATTGGTTCTAGTTGCCCCTTCCAAAAGGTATGGAGAAGAATGGGCAAGAAACTCCATACTTGCTCTTTTGAAATATGAACAATAGTTTGTATACATTAATTAATGATTATAGGTGAAGACGATGTACCTACAATAAAAATTACTATACCACAATAGGTAAAAATAATGAAAAGTGAAGTAATGACAGACAAATTAATAAATGCGGTAGATACTCGTACATGGTGCTCACATATTTTCAAACATTGCATATGATTTTCCTAAAAAAATAACATTTAATAAGTCAGTGTGTTGGATAAAGTATATTAATCACACAGAAAATAAAATTAATGTCATAAAAATTGTAAATTATACAATTAAATTAACAACCAGTTTGATTTTGTCTAGACTCTAAATTGTCCTATGGAGCAGGACCAGCATGTTTCCAAGCATTCTTATCTTGGATATTCTACCTATTATATTTCAAAAGATACAGCCCTGTGACAGACGGACAAACGGACAGTGGAGCCTTAGTAAAAAAAAAAAAAAAAATGAAAAAGCGTTTATTCGTTGTTGCATCCGTACTACAAAATATTTTACTTCTGCCAAACTGTAAAACAGTTTGTTGGCAGATGTAGCTCCCATATACAATTTTAATATTGATGTAACTATTTGTTAGTATTATATCAATAACAACTTTTACCTAAAACTAAACACACTTATTTTAAACAAAGGCTGACTATAAGCGTAAAGTTAAAACATTTTAAGTTGCGCAACAGAATTTAAATTCACAACGGTGAAGCCGCAAAAATCAGATAGTATGACATAAATTTAAACAACAACAAACAATCATAAACGGAATCTACACATCTCCAGTCATGAAGTTTTGACAAAAGGTGCTAAAAAGAAACTTCTCCATTTTGTTTTTAAAAGATACTTTCGTGGTACAGCTATTTTCTAGAAACAGGGTCCCATTGCCACGTTCTGCGTAGGGAACCCTAAAAAAAAAGAAAGATAAATAAAACACACCTGAATTCTTTTACGATCCAGTTTGAGGGTAGGCGAATAAAATTTGTTACCGTGTAAAGAAAAACAAGGAGGGTTAACTGTAGCTTCTATTTGTAGGTTAAGTGATGAGGCGCGCCTAACGGGTTAACAGTAGAATTGTATTCGTTTTTAGTTTATAGGTACGGTTTTTCGAAGGTTAAATTAGTTTTCTAGAATAGAATTGCGATGGAAAGTTTACGAGGTGTTAAATGTTTTTGTTAGTTACAGCTTTGAGATAGAGTGTAGAAATTTTGAAAAAAAAAAAAAAAGTCTACTCGAAGGCATAAATAATGTAATGAATGTTATCGAATTGTCAAAATGAAATAATAATAATAACCCCCACCGCCGTATCTCTACGTTGACGTCGTGGTGGGGCTTGCGCTCCAAACTCTAGGTCTGTGCCGGTAGAGTTTACTTTACCGTAACATGTCTAGGGTGAGAAGCCAGACCAAGAGAGATACAGAAACCCGCAGGGCAGCATGTGGCGAGCTGGTGGGCAGTTGCGACCCCACGGACCCTATCTCCCGGGAGAACTCATGTTCCTCATCTCTAGCTTGCCTTTATTGGCCGGCTGGTGTGAACACTGACGAGGAACTGAGCTTCCACCTCATTCTTGCCTTTATTGGCTGGCTTGGGTGGAGATTCGCAAGAACAAACGTGCTCGGAGGAAGGAAGTATTCCAGTAAGTGCTTGTAGGGATCTTGACCAACTTCCGGGCTCTGGGATTGTTCTGAGAGCCGTGGAATACCTCTCCATTCCTCGAGCACCTCAGGACATGTTTTCCCCTTGTCACTACGTCATATGTGCTAGCGACCGTTTTCGGGGGCCCATTATTGAGTGTGCAACTCACCCCCTGCCATTTTATCCGTATATAATAAAACATTGATCAGGCAGGGGCCATATTCCTTCCATAGTTTTAGGTAACCAGTCCATTTTAACCACCCAAACCCATAGTCCAATATCTTTGTTTTCCATACCCTGCAACACTAACCGGGCATTGTCCTTGGGTGCACTTGCATAGTGCGTACAGGGATAATCGTCGGTTGGTGCCTCATTTAATTAAAAAGCGTCTAACGGGCCTCTGCGAGTTGGCTTCGGCCCCTCGTACGCCTTCCAAAGGTCCGGGACCCCAGGGTCCCGAGATATGTAGACATATATAAATAAAATAATAATAATAATTTATTTTTATTTAATTTATTTTTATTTTTCTTACCATCAGGTGAGATGAAGGCCAAGAGCTTCCCCGTTGCGTGTAAAAAAAAAAAAAAAAAATTGCACTCAATGTTCTATTGTAAATACCAAAATATGCACGCGATGCTGGGCAGAGGCCAGATGGAATGACCATAATTGACATTACTAAATATTATATACAAAATGACATGTATATATACTTTGAAAAGTATTACATAATATTACTTTAATTATTGTGAATGTGAACACTATGTGGGTCATTTGTTTCCTTTAAGATAATCTTTTTTTTCTCTTTCTCACGTAGTTTTAATGATGGTCTGGTATTTTGAGTACTTTGTGCGGCCTACCCAAATGTCCTTTCTTTGGTTCGTCGAGTCGTTGAGCTCCTTAAATCCTGAGTTGAGCTACACATTTACTGACAAATGCTTGCACTGACTGGACAGGTCTACTCAAAATTGTGTGGTCTTTCCTCAAAAGACCATTTCAGATACGGATCTGTGGCGGTATCAACAACGCCACATGCGAACTACGCATCAAAGACCTGACGTCACAGATCCTGCATCGCGCTATCAGAGTTTACCGCGCGACTAGCATATATTATATACAACATCCCGACTTCAACCGTTGGGTAGTTGCCCACCAGACACAATACCCGTCTGGTCGGAGGATCCTCCCTTTACTATAGAGTATGAGTCATACTTCTAAAGATCTACATGGCCCTCACATGATCTGAACAATATTATGTCTGGGCTTTAAAAGAGATTTTGACTCCTGAGTTTGTTTCGTCATTTCTTCTCAGGGGTAGACAGATAGGAAATGTCGACTCCATCTAGCTTATTTATTTTTTTATTTTTATGACGTGTAAAAGTGATTACGATATGCTATTTACAGAATAAACGATTTCATTTCATTTAATTAATGCCTTATAAGTTGGGTAGGCCTTTGATGTGGGATGCAACCTGTGTCGACACACTCGCGCCATCCCATCTTCCAAGCACGGCGGGTTGTGCTGAGGCGGCTGCTGCAGGTGCAGAAAACCTCTTTAGAGGTATGAGGAACAGGGTGTAAAGTTCACTCATACCCTTATTGAAAAGGGAGGATCCTCCGACCAGACGGGTGTTGTGTTTGGTGGTCCCGCCGGTCGGGATGTTGTATACAACGTATTTTTTTTTCCATATCCCATAATTCTAGGGTTATATTCTATAAGTCAAAATAACACAAAAAGTCCGAGATTATGTGGTCCAAAAATGCATTAGTTTCGAAGATAATTATCATCAATCATATTAATTTAGGTCAAAAATTGTCACCCGTATGACGGATTGTTACTTTTGAGACGTTGCCAAACTGATGAAACTGTGACCCTCGATGTGTTTAGGTATCTAAGTTTCATTGATACTCGTAACTACGAGTAATTCATTTTCATTCAAACCAATCCTTAATATTTATAGCTAAGAAAATGCGACTCTGTCATATTTTACATAAGGGGCATCATCGTTTCAGCCGAAAGACGTCCACTGTTGGATATAGGCCTCCCCCAAGTGGGAGGGGTTTTGCCATGATCGCCACGCTTGGCAGGCGGGTTGGCGATCGCAGTATGTTGTTAAAAAAAAATGCATAGAGAACGCTGCTTCCCATTCTCTAGCAAGTCCCTTAGTCGCCTTTTACATAAGGGTGTTTTACATTAATAATCGTAACTTTTTCGAATTATTTTGTATGAATAATTAAAACAAAAAGATAATTGAAAAATAATTCATATGCCAGTTGATTCTTTGGTATAGTCTCATTCATACCCTAGAGTTATGGTGTATAAAAAAAACACCTTGTATATGCTAGTCGCGCGGTAAACTCTGAGTGCGCGATGCAGCATTTGTGACGTCAGGTCTTTGATGCGTAGTTCACATGTGGTGTTGTAGATGCCGCCACACCTCGAATGGCGCAATAATAACAACCTTATTGGGAGCTATATGTTTGAGCTGTTTATACTAAAAACACTAGGACCGTGGGGTCCGAGTATCGAGTTTTTTGGGACGTCGCCGTCGCTCGCCAAGCGATTGTTCAAGTCTTCACGTGACCAGAGGGCTGGCCTGTTTTTAGACTAAAGAATCAGCACTGCTGTCGAACGTGGCAACACTGCCACCCTTTTGGGCACTTTTCCCACTGACAGCGATTCAGACGTTTTTTTTAATACCCAATGAACCTTTGCCTTTTTATTTATCCGTAGTAAACAAGGAACCCATAGTTTCGCCATGTCAGTCTGTCTGTCTGTCTGTCCGTGCTTTATCTCAGAGACTCTTAGTACTAGAAAGTTACAATTTGGTATGGCTATACATATTAATCACGCCGACAAAGTGCTAAAATAAAATCGGAACGGAACCTTAATACTAAGCCTCCGCTGTCCGACGGTCCGTCCGTCCGTCTGTCAGCGGGCTGTATCTCATGAACCGTAACAGGTATGTAGATAGTTGAAATTTTCACAGGTTGTGTATTTGTCGATTGTGTGTTTGTTGATTTGTATTTTTTATTTGTGTATTTTGTGTTTTTATTTAGAAATCTGTAATTTTTATGGTGTGCAATAAAGAGTATTCTATTCTGTTCTATTCTATTCTATTGTCGCAAATAAATAAGTATAATAAACGGTGTTTTTTGCTCGATCTTAAAACGGTACCGAAAACTCTTCGCGTGCGAGTCCGACTCGCACTTGGCCTTTTTGTCTTTTTTATTCACTCCATAAACGATTAATAACAATCAAATTATAGCATGAAAAATGCATATTAAACATAACAACTAACAATTTATCTAAATAAAGGTCTTTACTGAGGTTATACTACGTAACAGATGGTGTAACGCGCGTCTGTAATTTATTATACGCGGTAATAGGCTGAATGTGAAAGCAAAGGGCACAAAATAGATTTAGTTACAGAAAGCCAGCTCCATACAACCAGCAAAAACAAACTGCTTTTGATCTAAATATTTATCATGTATAGACGTTGAATTTTTTACTTATACATTTTTTTATTTTGCCATTTTGACAAAGTACATCAAAGTCGAGGCACTTATACGTATATCAGATGCTTTTGAATCGTCTCAGATCATCTCCGCTCTTTCTGCATTATGTATTTTCAACACGCATGTTTATTTCACATGTTTCCCGCGGCTTCGCCTGCATGGCTATTTCTAAAATAATAGTAGCCTAACTAGTAAGTTAGGCTACTATTATAACATTAGCTAGTACTAGTACTAGTAGTAGGAGTACCTTATAACATTAGCTATCTGTCAGTGAAAGTCCCGTCAAAATCTGTCCAGCCACCAAATGACTATACTTATACATTTAGTAAAAAGCTATTATTTTGACATTACAAACAGACATTTCAATTTGATTTATTTGTGCAGATGTTATGTTGCACATAACATTAAAGTCAAAGTCAAATCATTTATTTCAAATAGGCACGTAAAATGCACTTTTGAACAAAAAATAGTTAATTGATTCTAGTTGTCCCTTCCAAAAGGTAGTTATGTATGGAGAAAAATGGGCAAGAAACTACATACTTACTCTTTTAAAATGTTAACAATAGTTTTTATACATTAATTAATAATTATAGGTGACGTAACGTAAGATGATGTACCTAGAATAAAATTACTATACCACAATAGGTAAAGAGAATGAAAAAAAAAGAAAGAATAATTAAGAATTAATAAAAGTTAATTACATATGAAAACTTCTACATTATATAACGATTATCACATCAACCGTCACCAAAAAAAAAAAAAACCCTTTAGTAAGCCCGTATTTACACCCAGATGTTGATTCACAAGTGGGCGCACCGAGCCCTTTGCCACAAAATGGATATGTATGTATAAGTACAGAGGGCTCCATACTGAAAGAAAATATTGTATTTTTGTGCATTCAAACATAGAAAAGTTTAATAATCTTGTATCTTTCTATTTACAACGTGTTTTTTTTTTTGCTGCATGCACGAAAAAGGATGACTCATTGTCCCGTTACGCTCATTGTCCCGTTACGCTCATTTTCCCGTTACGCTCATTGTCCCGTTACGCTCATTGTCCCGTTACGCTCATTATACGCTTGCGCCGCATCAATGTTTTGTTATGACGTTGTCACATTAAACTATCGTCCGTAAACCAACTTTACAAACAACCAATTTTTTTTGATATCCCATAACTCTAGGGTATTAATCACTACATATTATAAAACAAAGATACTCGTACTAACTATTGTTAAAATTTTAAAATGGAGTTTCTTGCCCATTCTTCTCCATACCTAACTACCTTTTGGAACGGGCAACTAGAATCAATTAACTATTTTTGTAATTGTTGACGTTCAAAAGTGCATTTTACGTGCCTATTTGAAATAAATGATTTGACTTTGACTTTGACTTTAATGTTATGTGCAACATAACATCTGAACAAATAAATCAAATTGAAATGTCTGTTTGTAATGTCAAAATAATAGCTTTTTACTAAATGTATAGGTAAGTATAGTCATATGGTGGCTGAATAGATTTTGATGGGACTTTCACTGGCAGGTTGCTAATGTTATAAGTAGCTAATTTATTTTTATTATTGTTTATAGACTTGGAATTGTGACTATTTTTATAAAATCTAGAGTATAAAGTACTATATAGAGTATAATGTACCACCTAAGCTTTAAAGTTCCTATTAGTATATTGAGATGTATTTATATGTCATTAGTAGATTCTATTATGAGTTATGCACTTGACAGCTATGGATTAACATTCAAAACTAACTTGGATAAATTAGAAGCTCTTCAAATTCGATTCTTAAAACTACTTGTTACTAAAAAAACTAAAAACAGTTGCAAAGGAGATTATAGGAAACTATTTAAAATATGTAAAATTCTACCTATCACTTACAAACATAAATATCTTTTAGCAGTAAACCATCATGGTACCCAAGAGTATAGCTTAAATCACGTATTCAACAACCATAACACACGATCTATTGCTGCTGACAGATTCAATGTTCCCAGAGTCACCAATTACTTTCGTGACAGAACTCTAAAGAAACGTATACCATACTTATTAAATAGTCTACCGGCAGACATAAGGAGTGAAACAAATAAAAATAGATTTAAAAGTAAGTTCAAAAAAATATTATTTGGATATGTGTGATTAAGTATTATTGTCTAGAGACTCACTGACCCCACAGTCAAACCATTGCAATGGTTTTGTGGGGCTAAGTTTATAAGTTAGGTACTTACCATGTTAAATTAATAAATAAAAAAAGACGTGTGGCACTCGGGGACTGCCGCGGTAAAGCTATTGCATAGCATTTTGTATCAACTTATGCAATTATAATTATTTATTTATTTTATTTATGCAGTATTTCTTTTTCTTTGATATTATTTTTTTTTTTTTTTTTTCGTTACGGAATTTCTGGATTCGGTCCCCGCGCTCAAGGCCCGCGATAGAAGCTATGCAATAGCTTAAAAACAAAATAAATAAGTGCTGAACGTCGTAAAAGTGTATAACTACGTAAACAAAGTCAAATACTATTCAAATATAAGCATAATAACAACTTTAAAATAGACGAAACTGTTGAACCTAAAGTAATTTTAAATAAAAAAGGAGTGACAAACTGTTTTGACAGCGAAAAAATTCCATGTACATGAGTCATTTCCAACCGTCTAGTCAAGTTTAAAAATTGTTCAACTGGAATGGTATCAACTATTTGGCAAGCTTTAATTAAGTCATTGTAGCCTTGCGGTGCAACAGGGGAACTGAATGTACTCGTAATCGACTGCTCGTGAGTTCAAACCCCACTATCAACAATCACTTTTTGTGAAGATCATAATTTTATAAACTAATATTTATAAGAATAATATACGCAGTACACAGAAAAAAGAACTGCCAGAAATTATTAGATCACTAGAGGGTACTGGTGTAGTAAAACCGTCGGAGTGGGGAGCGTGAGGTTTTTTCGTTACGGAATTTCTGGATTAGGTCCCCGCGCTCAAGGCCCGCGATAGAAGCTATGCAATAGCTTAAAAAAAGGTGACGAGCATGTGTAATATGTATATTAAGCCATACTCGTAATATTGAATTGTAAGAAAATTTATCGTATAAGCGTTTTGGATGTCAAATCTGTTGGCTCGTAAGACATATTGAATAAATAAATAAGGAGTAAGTTAGGCTACTTTTATTTTAAAAATAGCCATACGGGTGAAGCCGCGGGCAACGGCTAGTATATTGAAATAAACATGTGAAATAAACATGCGTGTTGAAAATACATAATGCAGAAAGAGCGGAGATGATCTGAGACGATTCAAAAGCATCTGATATAAGTGCCTCGACTTTGATGTACTTTTTCAAAATAGAAAAAAAAACATGTATAAGATAAAAATACAACGTCTAAAAATACATGATAAATATTTAGGTCGTCAGCTAAATATCTGTTTGTGTCTCTGTTGTTTCGCATCTGAGTAGAAGATCTGAAGTTTAGTTTAAGTAAGTACAATTTTTTTAGTCAATGCCAAACATATTTAGCGCTTCGTAGCCTTAATTACATTTGGCATTGACTATACTAAAGGCTCGTGCAGACTGGCGCGATATCGCGGACGCGACAGGCAGCGCGACCGTGATTTCGCGCCAGTGTGAGCCTAAAACATAACAAACATTCATTTATTCAGGCATGTACATTTGAACAAGCTATTTGGTGTACAGGCAGTTAACATGCAACTATTATAAACTATATCGTGATTGTTAGTGTGCTAAGCAGTCAATTCTTTTTCAACACACTTGCTTGTAAAGTTACTCTTATTGCAACGCATTTAGGTTCATAATCCTGCTTTTTATACACTCGTATTTTTTACTTTTGCATTGCCACACTAGTGTTTTTTTACTTTATTTTTTTTTTACGTACTTTGATAACCAGTCATTTTCGGAGAACGCATTTTGGGCTTACTTCTAGTGTATTTAAAAACGTCATAAGAAACGCGTGTGCATTGATCATTACACACTCGGCTCCCTTATCGCACACTTGTATCATAATGTACTATTGCATCACTCTCTTATGCAATAAGCTTACAAAGTTATTAAAGAAAGATTCTTATTGTGCACATAGTTAAAATTTGTATTGGCAGTGTAGCGACAAAACCAGCGATGAAATAATGACAGGCAAAAAAAATTACGCTCTCCAAATGTGTAATGCACAATACTGAGACTTAATATTGCATGTATACCGATGTACTTGTTTGACCGTACATTACAACAGTAATGTACTGCGAAGTAGATTACAAACTTTATAAGGCCTTCACGTGAGCCTATTTTTGTACATTCATTCTAAACAGTCTGTGAACACGGAGATACCGTAATACACGAACAACTTTGTTACAATTACCGTTAATTTCGTTCAGTTTAAAGTTTAACCTTTAGTGAAATAACACAGTTGGGTTAAAGGTTAGGTCTGTGTTAATATTGATGAATTCAGGCTGTTATTTTAGGGGTAGAAATTGCAGGGTCGTGGTCAGAGCCGGATTAACCACGTAGCAAGAGTAGCAATTGCTACGGGCCCCGCGCAAAAGCGGGCCCCGCGTATCCAAACCTCCGCCTGAGCGTAATTTTTGAGTGAAACTTATGTTAGCGCGGGGAGCAAATGAAATAGTGGACTGTATAAAAAGGCAATGGTTTAATGTCTTAATATCAAATGTACACTTTCTCGGACAAACAGTTAGTATTAAGTTTAAGAGAAGTATCGTCCGTCGCGGTAGGGTCCGTGGACGAGTGGGTCGTCGGCCTGATCCGTGCCGCCGCCGTGCCGCACCTCAGCTTGCTTGCCGATGACGCGGTGATCACGCTGCCTGTGCGTGCAGACTGCGCGCAAGGTGTTGTGTTGGTTTCAATTCCCAACACTTATTCATGACGTGGTATATTGAATTTACTTGATATCACAAAAAAGTGAAACGATATAGAATTCTAAAATTTAAGTTATTGAAATGGAAAATTTCGATTCGTGGCTTCTTAATACCAAATAAGGGCTCAAATTTCTACATGGTCTTTATTTTGGCATTCTCTTAGTTTTTTTTTTCCACGTTATACTTTAGAACCCATTGCAGATCTTAGGGCCGCTCGATAGAATATGCTACGGGCCCCGCGCTTGCTTAATCCGGCACTGGTTGTGGTAGGTACGTGAAAGTTAGATGGGTCTTTGATATTGGGTCACGGCGTACAACTATTTCCCTGTAATAAAGTCAAGGAAATTAATTGTAAAGAAAATTGATTACCTACTTATTTAGTCCATATATTTTTGTGAATGTGAGAACGTTGTAGGCCTAGTAGAGTGTAGATTTGTTGGCACTTTTATATTTTGTTAAGTACCTGGTAATTGTTGAAAGGCCTACACTGTCCTCCCATACACTTGAGCTACACGTTTACTGACAAATGCTTGCACTGACTGGACAGGTCCACTCAAAATTGTGTGGTTCTTCCCTCAAAAGACCATTTCAGACAAGGATCTACATGGTCCTCACATGATCTGACCAATACATAATCATGACATAATCATGTCTGGACTTTAAAAGAGACTTTGACCCCTGAGTTTGTTTCGCCATTTCTTCTCAGGGATAGTCAGATAGGAAATGTCGACTTCCTCAAGCTTGTTTTTATATTTTTTATATGATGTGTAAAAGTGATTCCGATATCCTATTTACAGAATAAACGATTTCATTTCATTTCATTTCATACCTATTATCACTGTTATTTGATAATATTGTAAAGCCAATTATTTTTAAAAGAGTAACCGTGGAGTTTCTTGCCGGCTCTTCTCCATAGGAAACGACTAATTGGAACCGTGCACCTAGCTTCTGACGTTTCATAAGTGCCCATGTAGGTTTATGTGAAATAAAATATTTTGATTTTGATTTTGATTTTATTCAAATAGGGAAAAAGGAAAAAACGGAAGCCTTATAGGATTACTCGTATGTCTGTCTGTCTGTCCGTCTGTCATAGCCAATTTGCTCCGAATCTACTGGACTGATTAAGTTGAAATTTGATTCACATATGAACTTCTGTGACCCCAACACGGATATGTAACGTAAATAAATGAATTTTGAATATGGGGTTCACTTTTGGGGGGCAAAGTAGAAAATTAAAATAAAAAAGTTTTGTAAACTGTACCGCGTGCCATATAAAATGAAATGGCTAATTGTAAGGATTTCAGGTATATTTTTTATTACATTTTCAAATCGTAACTTTTAAAGTTATTTAAGAATATACAGGGTGTTTGGCAGAACGTGGAACATACGAAAATGGTGGATAGGTGGGGTCATCTGCTACTTACTCAGCCCTAATTTATTTGGCCCTGGCCCCCTGGATATTAAAAAAAAAAATTTTTTGCTTTCTTTTAGTTTCACCACTTTCTTAACTTTAAAGTGTATTTTTTTATTAATAAAAAACTTTTTACAAAAAAAAAAAACCGACTTCAAAAAAAACACAAAAAAATTGAAAAATAACTTAAATTTTGGAAGTCGGTGTCTTTGGTTCCGGTTTTTCGTTTTTTGCCACCGACTTCCAAAATTTAAGTTATTTTTCAATTTTTTTGTGTTTTTTTTGAAGTCGGTTTTTTTTTTTTGTAAAAAGTTTTTTATTTTTCACTTTTTAGTTGTGGTACCTACCCCACACATTGGTGTGGGGTAGGTACCACAACTAAAAAGTGACCACAATAGTGACAGGAAATCTTATAACATCATGAACATATACCGAGTGCATTAAATACCAGCTAAATTAAATTAATTAATAAAAAAGCTGTTCCATAGTAATGTTTACCTAGTGTTCTAAACTGTATGGTACAGCTGTTTATTTTTTCGCGATTTCAAACTGGTCCCATAGTAAAAGTTATTCAGTTCGATGGTGTAAAGCACCTCTGAGGAGCTCTTGGCTAAGTAATAACAGCCGCACGGGTCGATCCGTCAGGTTAAGCTACGCTTGCCGGGGTTGGTCCGTGGATGGGTGACCATCTTTACATACCGAGACTCCTCCGTGCCTCGGAAAGCACGTTAAGCCGTTGGTCTCGGCTGTTATTCGTGGATCTTTGACAGTCGTTACGGGTCGTCAGAAGCCCAAAAGTCTGACAGCCAGTCTTACCCAGGGGCTCATTGCCCAGGGGTATCGTGTTACCCAGTTACTGGGTTGTGGAGGTCAGATAGGCAGTCGCTCCATGTAAAATACTGGTATTCAGCTGCATCCGGTTAGACTGGAAGCCAACTCTAACATTTGTATTGGTCTAAAGCACCTCTTAGTTTTTAGAGTAAATTTTTTAACACCTAAAAGAAAAGAAAGAAAGAAAAATGCGTTTATTGGCATTACAGCAAAAAATACACCTTAAGAACTATAAAAAACAGAAAACAATGATTATAATGCCAAAAGGGCCTCAGCTCAGCATAATGTCAGATGACACACAAGGTGTACCAACTGACGCTGATTTTCAGCTGCAACCCACGAGTATACATATACACGAATTGAGAACCTCCTCTTTTTTTTAAGTCGGTTAAACATCATTTATAGCCAGAGTGCATCTCATGACAAATCCAATAAGCCCAAACACGGCTAGGATACATTGTTTTATTACGGAGTTCCATTGCCTACCTTCCGGCTTCATCATCAGATCAGTTTGATGGTACCATTTTGATCAGCATTTATTTAAATTTGCTTCATCATAGTCGCTTAACTATCTTAATCGAGATATCTTATCGCTACCTGTGAAATACGTATCATTGACGAGTTCCGGTGGCCATCTGTGGTCTTCTTCATCAGTTCCGGTTCACGAAATGATACTTTCTGAATGCAAATGCTTGATTTGTTGATGAAAATATAAAAATCGCTATATAAATGCCTATAAAATTTGAGGAGTTCCCTCAATTCCTCATGGATCCCATCATCAGAACTGAATTTTGAAAAAAATGGGACCAATCCGGAAGTATATCCTTTCAAACAAAAAGAGAATTTTCCAAATCGGTTCATAAACGACGGAGTTATGCCCGAACATACATAAAAAAAAAAAATATAAACATCCGAATTGATAACCTCCTCCTTTTTGAAGTCGGTTAAAAATGGGTAAAACAGGCAATATTTTAGTTTATTTTTTTATCTTTAATATTGGCAGATTCTTATAAAATTATTGCTTTATTCAGATGTTAGCTAGAAAAAAGTTATGACTCCTCAAACTTACAGAAAGATGTAATAAATAAAAATATTGCCTGTTTTACCCATTTTTAATACAAATTACACTTTAAAGTTAAGAAAGTGGTGAAACTAGAAGAAAGCAAAAAAATTTTTTTTTTAATATCCAGGGGGCCAGGGCCAAATAAATTAGGCCTGAGTAAGTAGCAGATCACCCCACCTATCCACCATTTTCGTATGTTCAACGTTCTGCCAAACACCCTGTATATGTCGGAGAAGCAGCATTCTCGACATCGTCATTCTGCCGTGTCACACACAACTCTTCTATCTTGAAAAACAGCGTTTTGAGTAAATCGTCTTTGAAATGTTAAATAAACTAATGTACATATTCCTTATGTAAATTGTATAAAGTACTTAATTACTGTTGAATAAGTTTTTAAAAGAACTTAAGAATATGGGGCCTAATTCTTTTTTTGTAAATTTTGTTTATTAAACGTTTTATTCGAATAAAAAGAGTTGGGCATAACCACTGTTTTATACAAACGTGGTCACGCGTCATGTATTATCTTAAGTTAGAAGATTTTTGCGCAATAAGGTTTTACCACGTGATTCCAAGACCTATGTCTGCTAACTAATAGTTGTGTGAGATGTGTGTAACTTGTCAGGTCGGTCGATTTAGAATACTCATCTAATTTAAGGGTAAGTAGTTAAGTAATAAACCATGAAATATGACAAAACTATAGTTTAATTTTTTTAATAATGTAGTGAGTAATCAGTCATCTTTATTAATTATAAATAAAAAAAAAATAGGACTAAGTAATTACTTATTGAACAACATAATCAGTCAAAAAAAATTTATTTCTTTTTTTGGGATTTGTTGTGCTTAAAATACTATGTTAATTTTTTAAATAATCAATTAAACTGTTTAAGAAATCCATAAAACAGTTTCAACATAATTATACTAGTCTGTTGTAATAAAATAAACTAAACAAACTCCTATAATAACAAAAACTTCATATTTAAAAAATACAAAATAACTGGCATCTCACAGTTAGCCATGAGAGGTTGAGACTCTTTAACCAGACTTATCCTGTGGTTGCCTTACGCTCCTAAAGAAACTTAATGCCTCCAGCCAGGGCGTAAAAACTTATAAGCTATACGACTGCACGCTAAGGGCACCCCCTGTGGGGTACGAACCTCGGCTTAGGGCAGCGTCGGAGGGAGGATGGCAAGGGACCGTCGGTAGCTGGATAAAATCAGGGTTATGATTATTATCAGGGGGATTTAAAGCTACAGGCTCGTACTGGCGCTTCGCTTACGGGCAAGGGTCGGGGAGGACTATTTAGTCGGGGATTCGCGCGGGGCCTCGGCGGCGAGGTCGGAATGACGATCGTGTAGTGTGTACTCTCTTACGAACTGTACTAGTTTCCCTACGACTCTCCTGGAGGAGGGTAGTGGGGTCGTCTGGGTCGGTCAGTGCATGCAATGGACGCCGGGTCATACTTATACGTGAGGGGGTATAGTTGGCGGCCTTCACAACTAGAATGTTGCGATGAGTGGCGGCGGAGTCAAGGAAGCGCTTTGAAATGTGCTTCATGAATTGGGCTATTGTAGGGACTTTAAGTTCTAAATGAAGGTTTGTGTTCCGAACGAACCAGGGGCCTCCCATGATTTTACGAAGGAAACGGTTTTGGAGGTTCTGCATCTTATAGATCATATAGGGTTTTGCGTGTGCAAAGACTGGACTCGCATAGGTCATGATGGGGCGGATACACGCGGTGTAAATGCGCAATTTGCATCTGAGTGACAATTTGCTATTTGCATTTAGGATGAAATGGAGCCTATAGAGAGCGAAAGCGGCGCGCGAGCGCACCTTCTTTACATGCTCAGAAAAGGTGAGATGATGGTCGAGGGTTACACCTAGATATTTGGCTCGCTTCTCCCAAGGGATAGGCTTGCCGAACATGGTGATCGGTCAGAACTTAGGGGGGCGGTTGCGCGGCTTAGAAAAGAGAACCGCTTGACTTTTGTCGGGATTTACTTCAATGCGCCACTTTCTAAACCGCTCGCCAAGCTTGTTGGCTGCAATCTGGAGAGTGTTAGTGATGTTAATCCGACTAGTCCCTTTGTAATAGATAGCCGTCTCGTCTGCGAACAGAGCCAACTGTGCCAACCTACTCTTGGGTATATCGCTGGTGAATAGCGTGAAAGTGAGGGGAGATATCACAGAGCCCTGAGGGACTCCTGCGCGTATGGGATGGGGGGAAGAGAGAGCTCCATCTATGCGATAGCGAAAGGTGCGATTCGACAAAAAGTCTCGTAAGATGAGCACGAGACGCTCCGGCACTCCGAGTTGGTACAGCTTGTATAACAAGCCGTTATGCCAGACTTTGTCGAACGCCTTCGCTATATCAAAGAAGATCGCTCCTGTCAAAAGACCGCGTTGGAAACCAAAGCTGATGTCTTCTACAATACGGTGGACCTGATGGGTCGAGGCATGTTTGGTTCGAAAACCAAACTGTTCGTTGGGGATAAGGCCCTTAGTCTCAGCGTAGTCTCTGAGACGCTTATAAATAAGCCTCTCATAGAGTTTTCCGAGGACTTTGAGCAGACTGATGGGTCGGTAGCTCACGGGCTCCACCATGGGTTTACCGGGTTTGGGGATGCCGATAACGATGGCCTCTTTCCATGCTTGTGGAAAGATGTTATTGCTCATGGCTCCATTGAAGATGGTGGCCAGTAGCATTATGAGGTGGGCGGAGAACAATTGGAGCACCCTATTGGTGATTCCTTCTGAGCCAGGAGCTTTACGGGGTTTCAGACCCTTGATGAGTTCATACATCTCTTTTACCTTACCAAAGTTTCATATCCATCCGTGTACAGTATCAGCCGCCATATATTATGTGTGACCCGGTTCAAAATATACAAACTTTATTTTTTCAGCTGATATTAGTGACGGTGAATTAACCAATCTTATCATAGCCATAAATAAAATTGTTCTTATTTTGTGATGAGCAGTTATCACAATAAAAAATTATTTCACTATAGTCGCGTGCATTATTCATGACAAAATAAATATATGATGATGCAATGTTATGGGCTTTTCTGCGGCTTTCAACTTCATGGCAAACTATGCAATATGCATCTTCATTTTTTCCTGGAGGAACGAAGGTTTCATTAAATAGTACTAATTTTCTGGAAAAGTAATAAATCTTTTATGGTTAATTTAGGCATGCAAATTGCCTTTTGCATATCTACCGTGTACACTGTTCTAGTTGTGCATTGGTTTTTGAGATCATCTTCTAAAGCTTTACAGAATTCCGTTTTGTTCAGTACATGATTATGATATTCCTTGCATAATGCACATTTAAATTCAGAACATGTATGATTCAGCTCACTGTGGTTCTTTCTATGATTTTGGCATAAAGTACACAAATCTTGTATTGGGTTTGAAGTTGACAAATTCAAACCTTGATCACGCGCAACTCTTCTAACTAATATCTAACAGAAATTGAGATACGCTGCGACAGCTACCGCGAGTAATGCACAACTATTCTAACTTGAGTTAAAAGAGTTAGGCATGATTCAATCATTAAAAAGTAAAGTTGAACGAGTTTGCCATTACAAATATCTCGGAAACTAACTACAATTTTTGAAATTCTGTTTTAGTATGACGTTGGTTATGGTGTATAAAATTATTTTGCAGTGGTTAGGCGAAACTCTTTTATTTTAAGATAGCAGAGATGTGCGTGACACGGCAGCATTAGTGGTCACGAGTTTAGTGGGCGTCATTAGGGTGAAATGCGAGCACAAAACAAAGTATTCACTGTTTCATACAATTTAATGGCAGTTTTTACAATGGTAACAATCACTGAAGCAATCAATATTTCACAACAATTCTATAGGAGCAGCAGGTTCGCGACACCAATTTAACATTACCACTAGCGATCCACCTCGATCGACCACCGTTACCGTTATGACAATATGAATCCTCGCTCCACCCCGCAAAAGTTAAGATGGCGCCTCGACCCCACTCTAGATTTTATCCTCTGCTCTGATTGGACGTTATACAATGCAGTGACTTTGAATTAATTAGTTAGATTTTACACAATATTAAAATGTAATAAATCAAGTTAAATTAAATAAGGATTTAACAAGTTATTTTTAGTTAACAATCAGTGTTATCAATTAATTGTAAGCAACCAACAATCAACTCTCACCTTACTTCCTCCGACATATATGAGAATTTATCCTTATCTCCGAAACTACTGAACCTCAAATTGAAAAACAAAAAAAAAAAACAAGAAATAGTAACGACTGTCAAAGATTTGCGAAGGACAGCCAGTACGAACGCATAACGTGTTTTTCTCTTAGGAACGGAACACAGGTCACTTGACACTCACCACCATCAGCAGCCGACCTCATCTAGTTTTAAAATATGATTGACGTGTAAAAGTCTTTGTACTCGTACAAACCTATACAGAAATAAAATCATTTAGCAGTCCACTGTTGGACATAGGCCTCTCCAATTGCACGCCATTCAGCTCGATTCTCGGCAACTATCATCAAGCTGCTACCAGCCACCCTGCGAAGATCGTCGCTCCACCTAGTCTGAGGACGTCTTACCTTACGTTTGCCGATTAACGGTCTCCACTCAAGAACACGTCTACTCCAACGGTCATCGGTTCTATGGCTAATATAATCTTGACACTATGACTTGACACTATCCCTCATATATCTAAAAGACCTCCACCACCGGCCCCCTTCTACCATCGGACATCTAGACGCACTGTAAGTTACCACCCTTACCTAGTTGATAGTCCACCAACTCGCACTAAGCGTTTTCAAACCTCTTTTATAATGCGCACAGCAAAGGAGTGGAACTCTCTGCCTGCGTATGTGTTTCCGAACTCATACAACCCTAATTTATTCAAAGTGAGAGTGGACAGGGTTCTTCTGGGTAAGCTCACTCCATTGTCGACTTTTTCTCTGTCATCTCTGACCTAGACTAGACTCAAGAGCAAACCCATCGTTGAATAAAAAAATGAAGAAGAAATATTGCTGTTCCTATGTCAAAATTTATACAAAACCTTGTACTCCATAAAAAAAGAATGGTGGCCATGTAATTTTAATACCTGTTGTATTCAAAGTAGATACTAATCCGGCAATCCGACATCCAAATATAGCTATTCCTAATGCTTATCATGCAAACTGAACTCAAGGCCATCCACCTGTTAGTATGTTGGTTCGATACACCACGGAAACTGGTTTTAACTAGTTTGACCTAGTGCTGGCTCGTCTGAAACGTAACTGTGATAGGTTTTGAAGGCATAGTACTGTTTGGAAGCTATGGTATGATTCTTTGGAAGTTTGGTATAATTTAATGGTTGTAACTTTGACATAGCTCGAAGAATTGCCAAACTTAAGTGGCAATGGGTGGGGCACATTGCTTGCAGAACAAATGGCCGTTGAGGCCGAGAGATTCTGGAACGGCGACCGCGTACCGGAAGACGGAGCGTTGGAAGGCCTCCCACAAGGTGGACCGATGACTTTGTGAAGGCCGCAGGAATCCGCTGGATGCGGGAAGCACAGAACTGAAATGATGAATGAAAGACCTTGGAATTTGTGATGGAGTAGGTCAGGTTAGGTTAATATTTCAGTCACTACTCCTCAATATATTTTTTTGCCATACAATTACAATGGACCTCACTCTCAAAACGAAATTCTCTTCTCAGATCTAAAGAGGCGTGAAAGGGTCAGCAGGATTGAGCTATGATGTAATATTTTTCTGTATGCATCTGCTTTTTTGAATTAACATGACAGAAAGTACCGACATTTACATGCGTATTCTGCATATTCTATAGCAGCTGTTACACCATTTTTGAGGCTCACCAATTGATTCTCCAAGCGAAATCTATTGGTGCGCATGATCCTAGTATGTTGTTCTAATCTCATGAAATTTACCTTCTGTTGTTATATTTCTTTTTCTATGTTTTGTTTCGCTACCAGTCAGTTTGTGTCGTGATGAAAAGATTATCTAGTCGACAAAGATCAGGAGGCCAATTCCCTTCTATAGAGGTGGCCTTTTCTAAAATAAAAGTTATATAGGTTACTCCTTATGATATCAGCTATCTGCCAGTGAAAGTCTCGTCAAAATCAGTCGAGCCGTTTCGGAAATTAGCCGGAGCAAACAGACAGACAGACAAACAAAAATTTACAAATTGATTTTTGTTATAAGTGCCGTATATACTTTCATATTTAATTAGTAAAAGCTGTTATTTTGACATTACAAAAAGACACTTAATGATATTTATTTGTATGTATGTATGTACTTATGTATTCACACATTTATGTATATGTATAGAGACAAGATTCGGCGTTAATTCTGATTTTAGCCACCGTTGTAAACTACAAGTATTTCTGACAGATTTAGATTCTAGAGGACCAAGATTATAATGCAACCGTTCTTAAAAATAAAGTCAAAGTCAAATCTTTATTTCAAATAGGCACATAAAAGGCACTTTTTAACGTCAAGACGGGAATTGCCCCTCAGATCAGATTTATAGGAGGATGTTGATATAACTGGCAACTACACCAATCGTTTTCCACTTCCTCTATCCTTCTAAATAATTTTATCGATGAAATTATCGACAGAAATAGTGTCGATAATTTCATTTCAGAACTAAAGTCCTTCAATGTTCCAATATCTCCAAGACCGATATAGGGAACTCTTAATTGGTACCAGAGTGTCCTAATTAAATAACTGAAACTCAATCTACAGCCATTGTTCTTAATACGGTACCGGTAACTGAAACCGGCGTGATTGAATTAAAAAATAATGTTGATGAAGGGAATCTAGTACGAATACCGGATATAGGTTAAATGAAAACATTGACGGAGTTTTATGAAGTTGTTAATTGGTTTTTGGGCCAATTATTTATGGCAGGTGTTTAATTTAACCTGTCATAATTCTCATTTTGAGATCCTAAAAATATTATTGACAGTGACGGATTAAGACTACTTGATGCCCTAAGCAATCCACGCCTGTGGGCCCTACCGTTATGTAAACTAGAATCGGTCTTTAAGCCTTTACCGCCTAAAAACATTAGTTTTTTGTAAAAATAAGATGATGAGATGTAACGTACCTTAGAAGTGGAGTAGAGGTGCGACAACAATAAAAATCAAAGTTGAATTTATTTATTTATTGAATTGCGCCTTGCGGCAGAAGTTATTTGATAACTTAACCCAAAAAAAACGTAGGCCGTGTTAGGCTGTAGATTTGTTGACAATTCTCTATTTTATTAAGTACCTGGTACTTTTTGAAAGGCCTACACTGTCCTCCCATACCTATTAACACAAAAGCCAATTATTTTTAAAAGACTAACCGTGGAGTTTACCGGTTCTTCTCCATACGAAACGACCAATTGAAACCGTTATCCTAGCTTCTGACGTTTAATAAGTGCCCATGTAGGTTTATGTGAAATAAAATATTTTCTTTCTACTTTCTTCTTAATTAAACTTTGCCCCACAGTAGGAATTTCTCCTGTATTGTGGGTGCGTTTACAAACATTTAAACTCACATACACAAACAGCCATACAGTATAACCATATAGTTTTGACATAGCCATTGCGACCAACTTGGATGTAGCACTCGCTCGGCTCGCGCGGTAGCGGTATTTTGTTTGCATAGTTCTTATAATTAATTAACTTTAATTTTATAGATGAATATTTATTTAAAAAATATATATAAAGGTTGTCTGTAAAAGATCGCTTTTAGCGATAAGACCGCCCATTGTGACACCCTATGTAACAGTTCTACATTTATATCTGTAATTTTTATGGTGTACATAATAAAGAGTATTCTATCTTCTATCTATCTATCTATATATAAAATGTTTGGACCACTGTCCTGTCAGTTTGACACTGACATTTATTTCTTGACGTTTCTTTGTTTACATAAATTATCTGAATTATAGGCTGGGGGTATAGTTCCATGTCATTCAGTTTTGTAAATGTCATTAGTTTCGGTTTCTAATGTAATGAGATGGTCCTCTAAAAGTATAAACAGCTACTAATTCTAATTCTTCATAGAAACAAATGAGTAGCCAACCTGACCCATGATACTGGACCCTACACAAATTAGCCTCTATCAAAAGGTCTATAATTACGTTTGAAGGCCGAGATAATTGCCATTGTCGGCACCAATTACGTATAAGTGGACTGATTGTTAGCAGTGAGGTACGTACGAATAACTAAAAGCAAAATATGTAGTCACTAAGTTAGATTGAAATGCGATTTTATCTCAAAGTTTTGAATACAATTAAAAATTTATTTTCACACTATTATTATGCATACTAATCATATGTATATTGCCAGATACTGTGCGTTTACCATCTCGTAATTTCAAGAGATCAGGGACCCAAGTCTGCTATTTTTATAAATTCGTCACTCCAACACGATCCTATTGTCATTTTGCTAAAAGTTCGTAATCTGCTAAATTCATAATGGTCGATCATTGGTCGGTCAATGGTGTCGTAATAGATTTGTATTACAATGGCATTTTGAACATTTATGCCAGATTTCATTTATATATATTTTTACATGTTATTTATTAGTGTTATAAGCAATTTGAAGTAGTAGAAAGTTGGAAGTTTAGTAGGAAGTTTCATTTGTCATTATGTACGAGATTACCAATTCTTTCAATGGAGTGTCAGTGGCTGACCATTGGAAAGTCATAATGACGCTATTATATTAGTAGATTACCAAACTTGTCAAAATCAACAATTATGAAATCAATGATAGACCATTCGGACACTATTGTAATAGCAGATTTGAGGCCCTGTTTGGCAGCAAAGGACTTAAATTTCGCTAAGTTTACCTAAACAGTTTTGTCCTTGTCAGTATATTTCACAATTCATAGAAAGATAGTTGTTAGCCATTTATATTAACTACTCGGACTATCATAGATTGAGGTAGACAATACTTAGAAAAAAGTAAGAGAGATATCTATGTCCAATTTTACTGTGTGTACATATACACAAATAATAAAAATAAAAAAACCGGCCATGTGCGTGTCAGACGCACCATAAAGGGTTCCGTAGTTGGGATGAGTTTATTACAAGAACAAACTTAACATTATAGTTGAATAACAAGTTCTCCCATACATTCCAACTGCAAATGTAAGTTAGTACGCACAATATTGAGAGATTAACCATGTTATATAAGACTATAGACTTCTTATAGGTTTTCCTGTAATCTATAAGTAAAAGAATATTTTCTGTAGATTTTTCAAAATTTTAGGCTCAGTAGTTTCGGAGATAAGGGGCGGGGGAATAGTCAATTTTCATAAATTTTTCTTAAATAAATAAATATTTTCTTATAAGTCATAATACTTACGCATCTTCTCATTTGCCTTTTCTCGAATTCCATAAGTTCGTTCGAGAGTCCAGAATCTATACCGCTACTGTAGATTTTGGCTAACAAGAGTTCCAGTGGTTGGAAATAGTATGTCGGCATTTTCTCGAAAGATAAAAAAGTTCATTCGAGAAAAGGCAAAAGAAAACGGCTATACGTCGAAAAGATTATCGGTAGGTATTAAATAGAATGCTTTCTCCGCCTCATAGGATGACCCATTTTTTGTGGAAAAATGTGTAATATATGACATTCTTTTCTGATAAACGACATTATATTATATGGGTTTGGGATTTCGAGATGTCATACTAAGGAGCAAAAATAACATGACTTTTTGTTATTAGGGTTCCGTACATCATAAGGAAAAAACGGAACCCTTATAGGATCACTCGTGAGTCTGTCTGTCTGTCCGTCTGTCTGTATGTCTGTCCGTCTGTCACAGCCAATTTTCTCCGAATGTACTGCGCCGATTAAGTTGAAATTCGGTATACATATCAATTTGAGTGACCCAAACACGAACGTGAACTGTAAATAAATGAATTTAGAATATTGGGGTCAGTTTTGGGGGGCAAACATGAAAATTAAAAAAAAAGTTTTGCGAACTGAACCGTGCGACATATCAAATGAAAGGGCTTACTGTTAGGGTCTCAAATATTTTTTATTATTATTTTACAATAAATCGTTTTAAAGTTATAAGTGAAAATAGACGAAAATTGACCATTCCCCCCTCGTTATCTCCGAAACTACTGAACCTAAAATTTTGAAAAACATACAGAATATAGTTCTATACTTATAGATTACAGGAAAATCTATAAGAAGTCTATGGTCTTAAAATAACATGGTAAATCTCTCGATATTGTGCATAAAAACATACATTTGCAGTTGGAATGTATGGGAGATTATGTGTACCAACTACTATGTTAAGTTTGTTCTTAGGATAAATTCTTTCCAAGTACGGAACCCTTCATTGTGCGTGGTCTGACACGCACTTAGCCGGTTTTTTTTGAAATAGTAATCATATCGTACATTTTGCTAATAATGCGTCTTATTGAGTTGCCTACAGATTTGCTCGATTTTTGGCGATTGATACCTGTTTACTTTACTACTGCTCTGCCTCTTCTGACGAAGAACAATCAACAGTTTTTTTTACAAATGACTTCTGTATTATTTTGTACAATTTTTTTAAAGATTTCTTTGTTTTTTTTTGGTTATACTGTCACATTGAGGCACTGAGATCATCCCCCAAATCCTTCCACACATCCTGTTCTATTGCCACCTCGATCCAGCCCTTGCGGAACGCGTCTAGGTTGTCTCGCCATCTGTTCCTGCTACTAATATTAGGGCTTTACAAATAAACACGAAATAAAGTTATGACGAGCATAAAAAAAACGATTCTGTGTTTATTTTTAAGGCCCTTAATAAAACCAGCCTATAACTGTCCCACTGCTGGGCAAAGACCTCTTCTCATACAGAGAAGGCACGAGCATTGATCACCACGCTTGCTCAAGATGGGTTAGCGATTTCAGACTTATATTAACTATATAAGTCCAGGTTTCCTCACGGTGTTTTTCCTTCACCGATGTCAGTAATGTCCAAGATAAACTCAGAAAGTATATATGAATTGAAAAAGTCACATTGGTACTTGCCTAGATTTGAACCCACAACCTCATGCATGAGAGGCGAGGCCTTAACCAACGGGCCATCATGACACAACTTATTTACGTATTTTTTAAGGCCCTTAATGTTTAAATAAATTATAATACGCTGGAATATTGCACACCATATACATAGGTCTGTTACAGCGTTCATTTATATTATATGAACTTCCTTTTCACCTGTGACTAACAAATACTCGTAAATGAATTTTAATTTGAAGAAGTTTTAAAGAAAACAGAAGTCATTTGTCAAAAATTTTGCATATCTGTAGCCAACTTATAGCTAGTTTGCTTCCTTATCTTCTCAGGGCCTTACAAATAAACACATAATAATGTTATGTTAGGAATAACTTCGTTATAACCATACATTTTTTGGCGTAAGTATAAGCTTGTCATAACTTTATTCCGTGTTTATATGTAAGGACGTTAATATATAAAACAAAGTCGGGTTAGTTACACCATTTCTAACTCAAGAACGACTGGACTGTTTTATATGATCTTTGATTTGTTGGATTTGTATCTGCCCCGAATAGCAGAATAACTATTAAAACATGCGAACAATTTTAGAAAAATAAATTATGAAGTAAATTCATTTTCTCATAGATTTTGAATGAAATGACTTTTTTGATGATATATCGAGAATAGATTAATAATAATAATAATATTAAATCTTTATTGAAATAAATTAGAGCTACAAAAACCTATGAAGCCTCTGAAACCCAAACTAGGTAAAAACCTGTATGTCAGATTTCAGCGCCTTCTCCCAATTTCTTACATTATTTTCAATGAACACGATAATTTTGACTATGCAGAAATTACATTATTAAGACTTTCGCTGTCCCATGAATCACATAAATGATTCACGTTGATTGTTTAACTATTGTGTCTTATTTGGGACAGTGAATCGGTTAATATTATTTTAAGCTATTGAAAGTGTTGTGTGAGTGTGTGGATGTGGAGTGTGAGTGTGTGTGTATTGGTGTGTGAGTTCACTTTACCCAATAACATACTTTTCCGTTTCTTCGTAGTTAAGAGTAAGCAGCCAGTTCTTAACCTTGGACTTGGATTGGGGAACGGAGGAACAAGAAATTTCACGCGGACGAAGTCGCGAGGAGAAGCTAGTTTAAAATAAATAAAACATCAACTAAGCAATCAATAAAACCCAGCCACACATCACAAGCACAAAAGATTTAACCAACCATTTCGAGCTACCCACCTGCGAAAACCATTTACGAGAAAAATTCCGGCATTCTAAACAAAATCCGGTCCGTAATTCCCGGTAGTCCATCAGGTCCGGTCCGTGGCTTCCCGTCCGGTCCGGTTCCGGCGAAATAAATTATTTTTAGGGTTCCGTACCGAAAGGCTGCCAACGGGACTCGATTAGGTTCTGTTACAGGGCTGTATCTTTTGAATCGTAATAGGTAGGCACTTAAAATTTCACAGTGTGTACTGCTATGACCGCTATATCAGATATACTATGCTATTTTTAATTTAAATGTTTATTTTTGTGTTTTGTTTTTGTATTTTATTTTCTTTGTCTAACATATCTTGAGTTTCTGTTACTAACAAAATGAGTCTGTGTTACTTAAATAAATAATATATTATTAATTCCTTTGTTTCATTAATATACATATAAATTATATTTTGAAATATTAGAATATAAAAAATATAAAAACATTTAACACATGGACTGCCACCGCGGTCACCGGTGACCGCTAACAATAGTTTTTCTATTGTGCCTGTTATCTGGCAGTCAAAATCAAAAATATAAAAAATTGTAGCCCACCGGTATCGGTCACAGGATCCAAGCTACTAGGTTAGGGCTCCAGAGAGAGGAACCTCCTAACAATGCGAAAATAATAATAGTTTTAATTTAATAATAGTTATTTTATTTTTTTAATAATAATAGTTTTTAATATTTGTTGTTATAACATAATATTTTTTATTATTATTATTATAACAACAAATATTAATAACTGGCTCCTGCCCGCGGCTACACACGCGTGGCTTTTCTAAAATATAAAGAACTTACATAAATAGGCGGCTTTTAATATATAAATAGGGTAATGTCACGCTATTTATATAAGTCCCGCGACGGGAGGTAAGTGGATATACGGTATACCTATTATTTAGTCACTATCGTATTTTAAAAGGCTTTTTGGGAAATCTGGGAGTATTGTCACTAGATTTAGGGAGAATACCTTTAGGTAGGTAAAGTACCTGTAGGTAAAGGTCCGATATTGCATGCCCTTTAGGCATGCAATATCGGAAGGTTCTCAATTCCGGAACTGAGTTCCAATACTGGAAATCTGATTCCGGAATTCCGGAACTGGTAACTTTTAAAGTTTGTTTCAAATCAAACAAGGTTTATAATTTATGTTAGTCTTTTAATCATTTTTAGTAACAAATTAAACATCTTTCTCCCTTATTACTCTAATTAAATATTGGCCGTCTAGCGGCTTGTGGAAAGTTCCACAGAATAGTTTGGTTGCGTTTAGATAAAATAATAATCAAAATATGAAAAAAATTATGAATATCGGAATTCCGATAGTACTCCTCTCAATTCCGGAATTGAAATATCAGAAAAATTGTTACGCAATTCCGGAATTACGAAATTCCGGAATTCCGGAATGCATGCCCTACCTAAAATAATGGTATTGTTATAGAGAACTTATAAGTATTTATTTTCAACTAGCTGCTGTCCCTGGCTCCGCTCGCGTGGCTTTTTCTAAAATAATAGTAACACAAGTTACTCCTTATAGCATCAGCTACCTTCCAGTGAAAGTCTAATCAAAATCGGTCCAGCCATTGCGGAGATTTGCCGGAACGATCAGACAGAACGACGAATATTGTTATGAATACCGTATCTACTCGTATATACTTTAATATGCATTTAGTAAAAAGTTTTTATTTTGACATTACAAACAGACACTTTACACTAGACCATTTTAATCTTAAAAAAGAAAAATTTAAATGCTCCAGAGTATACTCTACCAGAGTAATCTCCACAAACAATATAAAATATTAAATAAAATACTTCATATTAAAGTTTTTTTTTTTTATCCTTTAAAATGCTCTAGTAGTAGTGTGTCTGTGTAGTATTACTTACACCCACACGCACACTCATGTACACACACAAATACACACCCTCACACATGCATACACACACGTGCAAATCTCATACACCGAGAGCTGCTAAATTAATGTTTTATTTCATTTTTTATTTAATTTTTTCTATGAATTCTCTATTTACTATTAGCTTCCTCATTGTAAAGCTACCACTTAAGGGAAGAGCGAGACAGCTCCGACACAAGTACTATTGTAACTTAATGGGGCTTCCTCAATTTATGTATGACACAATGCTTAAGAGTCTATACAACCTCAGCACCACCTCACTCTGTATCTCGCTCGCACACTATTGCTACCGCTACCGGTCACGCGAGCAAGCGAGACAGGGCGGCAGGGAAAACACTCCAAGGCGCCGATAGTTTAGGTAATTTCGGTTTTACGGTGAAAATAATGGTCATTTAAAAAAAGTAAATACCATAAGTGCTTTATAGTTAGTTCAGTTAATATGCAAAGTTTCATTATCTAACTTGAAGTATTTTTTGAAAACCAGCGGTTTATTGTTCTGTTTGGAGGTAACTTTGGAGTTTTTTTCTATCGATAAAATTTTATGGAATCGTGTTTTCGGCTAACATAGTACTTAACATTAATCCTCAACTTTACCATATATTTATTTCAAAATTAATGCTGCAGTGTTTTCGACATAACGGAGGATCATGCTAAGCCATTTGAGGTAGTATAGGCCCTTAAGTTGAAATAAATATTTTTGTATATTTTTTTTTTTCTATTGTAAAGTTACCAACCGTTTGGTAAATATTGCCTTTCAAGCGTCGATATGTATTATTTATTATTATTACTTAATAGGCCTTGACCTCGATCTCGCCTGATAGAAAGCGATGGGTGAGGTCTGTGATGGAACGAGCGTGCCCAGAAGATGCCTGATAAGTAGTGTTAAATATTTATACGGTGGTACGGAGCTTCGTGTGCGAGTCCGACTCGCACTTGGCCGCTTTTTTGAACGTACACCTTTTGAAGGGTCAAAGGGTTTCAAAAGGCAGTAATTAGAACTACGTGCGTACGTTTCGTGGGTTCATTACTCGGGGGTAAATAGTTTGGGATCGGAATTAGTTATTTTCAGTGTGTTTTTGTTAGAGAGAATAGGGAATTCGAATTGAGTTGAGGTACCTACGCGAATACTTGGAGTGATATTTGGAACACTTACATAAAGTGAAAATCGAGGGAGGTGACAATTTTGTTTGTACTAACAAAAACTTGAGCTCTATTTTTGAGAACACTGAATATTTTTAGTTACAAAAATCTGTAAGTATATGACTTTAAATAAGAAGAGAAGAGGTGATGGATTCAAACTATATATTCTGAAATCTATAAAGTCAAAGTCAAAGTCAAATCATTTATTTCAAATAGGCACGAAGATGCACTTTTGAACGTCAAAAATTACATGAATAGTTAATTGATTCTAGTTGCGCCTTCCAAAAGGTAGTTATGTATGGAGAAGAATGGGCAAGAAACTTCATACTTACTCTTTTAAAATGTTGACAATAGTTTGTATACATTAATTAATAATTATAGGTGAAGACGATGTACCCAGAATAAAAATATAAATTACTTACCACAATTGGTAAAAAGAATGAAAAGTGAATTAATGACAGAAAAATTAATAAATGCGATAGAGTACATGATGCTCACATATTTACAAACATTGTATATGATTATAATGGTATTTGGTATAAGGGATATAACAAGCTCCATTTGTTGAACGCTTAACCATGCTATTTATGATTATATACTTTATTTTATTATAAAGTATGCTTAATTTACTACATAATATTATAAATATAAAAGTAACTCTGTCTGTTACGTTTTCACGCCTAAACCGTTGAACGGATCGTCTTGAAATTTGGCAGGCCTAGGATATGGAGAAGGACATAGGCTACTTTTTACGCGATAACCGACATCCACGAGGGCGGAGCCGCGGGCAAAAGCTAGTAATCCATACTAATATTATAAATGTGAAAGTAACTCTGTCGGTCTGTCTGTCTGTCTGTATGTTACGCTTTCACGCCTAAACCACTGAACCGATCGTCATGAAATTTGGCAGAGATATAGCCTGGGATATGGAGAAGGACATAGGCTACTTTTTACGCGATAAACGACATCCACGCGGGCGGAGCCGCGGGCAAAAGCTAGTAATATTATAAATGTGAAAGTAACTCTGTCTGTCTGTCTGTGTGTTACGTTTTCACGCCTAAACCCTGAAGCGATCGACATGAAATTTGGCAGTGATATAGCCTGGACTATGAAGAAGGACATAGGCTACTTTTTTACGCGATAATCGACATCCACGTGGCCGGAGGTGGGCAAAAGCTAGTTAATTATAATTTATGATTATATAATTTATCCGTCAATGCTTCATTTTTAATTGCTTTTACCTGTTTTGGTTTAGTAATTTTTATTCTAGGTTCATCGTCCTCATATATAATCGATGTATTCAAAGTATTGTAAAAAATTTAAGACTGCGCCGAGCGCACAGTAGCGCCCTCATGGTTTGATCGGTGATTTCATTTATTTTAGAATGAAAATGCAGAAATTAACCACGTTAAGTTGTGCTCCATAACACTATACGTTATTATTACTACAAACAGTAGTTTTAAATTGTTATGTTTTATTGTAATCATTAAAACGAAGCCCAGTGGCCACTATTTTCGACGATGAGGGCGCCACTGTGCGCTCGGCGTAGTCTTAAAAGAGTAACGGTGGAAAAATTTTTGCCCCTTCTTCTCCATGCGAAACTACTTTTTGGAAGGGGTAACTAGAATCGAAGGGTTTTGTGTATAGTTACATAATACCACATATTTAAGTGTACGTATATATATAAGTCGTTTCCATACCATGTACTCGATTAGTTGCATTCCCGGAATTTCTGGAAATTATATTAAAAACAAGAAAAAATAAGAAGCCGCCTCCATAATTTCATAGCATAAATATTCATCCGAATATCCGATCTCTATTTACGTATAAGTCTTCGAAGTCATGAACATATGAGTAATGTATCTATAAGTCCAAATGCTAAGACAAAAAAAAATACGTCAAAGCTAGTCTGATTACCTCAAAAATAAAATTACCAACTTATAATAATTTACCTCCCCATTAGCCCAGAACACAATTAATACGTGTCCCATTAGATTAGTTTCACTAATTATATTTAGTACCAAGTCAATCATGAGGACACGCCTTCATGTAATGCTCAGACAGCATGACGCATAGCACGGTATGAGTCAGAAGTGGGGCTGGTTTTACGGTTTTAAAGTTTGAGTAGGATTACTGGGTTTTTAGAGTTCCTTTGTGGATGAATTTTGATGAGATAAAACAATAATTGGATTAATTTCTCTTGTATCAGTGTTTTGCATGGATAACTTGTTACTTTTTTTTTTTATTCTACTATGAGTTTGCTCTTGACTTTAGTCTAGGTCTGGATGACAGAGACAAAGTCTACGATGGAGTGAGCTTACCCAGAAGAAGCCTGATCACTCTCACTTTGAATTGATTAGGATTGTATGCGTTCGGAAACACAGACGCAGGCAGAGAGTTCCACTCCTTTGCTGTGCGCATTATAAAAGACGTTTGAAAACGCTTAGTGCGAGTTGGTGGAATATCAACTAGGTAGGGGTGGTAATTTGCAGTACGTCTAGATGTCCGATGGTAGAAGGGGGCCGGTGGAATGAGGTCGTGGAGTTCATGGGCACACTCGCCGAAGTACAATCTGTAGAAGACCAACAAGCAGGCAACCTTGTGGCGATGAGCCAAGCTGTGAAGCTTGGCATCCACCAGTTTTACGTCGCCAATGAGCCTCTTAGCTCTGCGTTCCACCGAGTCAAGCGCAGCAAGTTGGTACTTTGCTGAGCCATCCCAAAGGTGGCTGCAATACTCCATGCAGGAACGGACTTGTGCTTTGTAAAGGGTTAAAAGCTGTCCAGGCGTAAAGTATCGCTTCGCGTCTGTAGTATTTTGATTTCTAAATTTTGAAAGGCAGATGTGAGTGGAAACGCCGCCCGGGAGGGGACTCTCTCTAAGGACATGTAGTGACCTGATTGGTGATGTTCTTCAGAAAGGTCAGATGCGTAGTGCTAGCATCCAGCGTGCGTGTATGACCAAATGTATGAATATAAACGAAGCAAAAAGAGTTTGGACGGAGGATCTTAGCTGGTGGCATTCTGTAGTTTCTACCTAATCTAAGTAGGAGTGAGTTTATGTATTACGTATAATGGTTTCTTAGATTACGGTAGATTTTTGATGCTTGCCTATTAGCGCTAACATTAGGTATCAAAATTATAATGTCAATCCGTAATAAGTTCAAGCCGTGATACTGCTGTGTTTTCGATTTTTGATCATAATAGATAGTTTAGAATTTACCTACTATTATATTTTGCCCCGAAAAAGTCATATCGGTTGGTACTTGTAAAACTATTTAATAATATATTAACAGGCGTACGAGTTATCTAAGTAAAGTTTTCGAAGATTTCCTAACAACGTTGGGGTTGGCTTCCAGTCTAACCGGATGTAGTTGAATAGCAGTATTTGACATGCATCGACCGCTCTGACCTCCACAACCACAATCTTCGGCCCATGACAACATTAAATTAGCGCTTCACTTTCTAAATACCTAATTATCAAATTAAATTAGTACTAAATCAATTAGAATACAGTGTCGTAAAGCACTCAAACGATCAATTAGTCTGATACAGTCGCGTGCTTGCCCTCCGTTTGAGAATGGCCACAGTTGATACAACTCAAAGTTATAAGCTGACATACACATGACGAGTCTATGATGGACTTTTGTCATGTCTCTTTCCAGCCTTTTCATGGTGCGTAAATAGTGTTTTAGAAAGAAAGAAAGAAAAAGAAAGAAAGAAAGAAAAAGAAAGAAAGAAAAAGTATTTATTGGGACTCGTACAGTAAGATCACATTTTACACTAAACACACTCAACCCCACTTACCCCTCTCTTAGTCTTTGACAACCATTCGAACACCCAACAGGAAAAAAACAAATGACAATCTTCAGCTTTCAAAAACTCCTTCTTCATACCAACCCCTCTTTTACTATCCAGAGTCTATTTGTCAGTGTTATCATCCTCTACAGTGCCCCCAGTCTAATTTGGGCGACACTTCATTACAATGATCGCCTGATTCTGATTTATGTGCAGTGCGTGACCCAAGATCTTTAGCTATAGCATTCCAATTGTTAGGAGTGCCCACAATTATTTAGGGGGATGAACTGTGTTATTTGCTTGACGTTATTTAAGTCTGGATTTGTGTACAATTAATGACAATATAGGCTCGCCCTTTAAAACTGATTTTGTAAATTTCATATCGTTCAAAAGTGCCTTTTATGTTCCTATTTGAAATAAACGATTTGACTTTGACTTTGACTTTGAAACTATCACAGAAAAGTAGGCTTTACAAGATAACGAGTAATAGTCAAGCAACTTACTTGTGCAGTTGGAATGTATGGGAGAACATGTATTTCAACTAAAATTATAATTTTGTCTCAACTACGCAACTATGGAATCCAGGATACGAGAAAAAACAAAGCCCAAAAACTCCATTTTCATTACGAAAGAAAAAATATGAAAACTCATAAACCGTCATACATTTTAAATCAAATCAAATCATTTATTTATTTGCAAACATGGGTGTTTTTATAATAAAGTTCTCCATATTTTACCGTCACATGGGGCATGCAAAGGTTTAAAATTCCTAATAAAAAAACAAAAGTAGTAACAGATCATTGGAATTACAAATTATAAATAAAAAAAGTCAGCGTGATCAAAGCAAAAAAAAAAAAATCTAATAAAAATTGTCTATATAATGTCAAACGGAAATAAAAAGTAAGTGAAACCAGGATCACAATAATTATGTCAATCAGAGTAACAGTAATGTCAATCAGTTAATGAATCGTCATTAAGAAAATCGTCAATCGTGTAATAAGTTTTCATAATTAAAATTTCTTTTAGCTCCCTTTTAAATTTTAATGTAGTCATATTTTTTATAATATTAGGTACTTTATTATGGAAACTGCTTTGTTTGTGAAATGATGTCAAGTAAAATGTAAAACCGCACTAATGCACTAAAGTTTTTTTGGTATTGCCCCACTCATATATATATGAGTGGGGCAATACCAAAAAAATATATATATGTATGAGTGGGGCACTACCAAATATATATATATCGTTCCTTAAATACAAAAGTCACACATATTTTTTTTTATCAAAAATGATTTTTGTCCATTCGAGGTATAGTTAAGATTGCTTTATTGAAAAATAGGCTTTTTAATTACGCATCTTTTGATACAAAAAAAGTCTACGTAATACACATAGTTTATACAAAAATCATAAAATAATCCAAATTATTTTTGCAAATGCCGCTTCTGTATAATTTGCTTATTTTGACTTGTGGTGCTTTTGTATTTAAGGAGCGATATATGTATGAGTGGGGCAATAACAAAAAAACTTTTTTGCTTTAGTGCGGTTTTACATTTTACTTGACATAATTTATTGACGTATTGAGTGCGTATTGGACTTTTCCTGACATCTGATAATTTTTTAAATAGATGTGGGTTACATTTCACAAACAAAGCAGTTTCCATTATATACATATAAACAAGGCAAAGTTAGAATTTGATTTAAAATAGGGATAACAGTTTAAACCATAAACTCTGTTCCAAAAAACTGACAAATTGTAAACAAAAACTAGGGATGTCCATAATGTAATTAGTGAAGCGATTACGTATTCATAGCGGGCCCTGCTAGGGATGTCGCCGCTAATTTTAATAATTACACTTGCGCATATTAATTTACCTTTTCGCTGAAACGTTCAGCATGCATGAAATGTGGTTATTTATTTCACCGAATTAAAATAGGAAGTTCTCTGTTTGATGTGTGTATTTGCTTGTGCGAGGTCGTTTGCTTGTTTGTTTGGGATATTTTTTTTGGGTTTAAGTACGTAGGTACTTAAGACACGGATTTTTTATTGGGAAATATTTAGCTGATCCTGTAAAAACGTATTGACCTTCTAAATATGCACACGTTTTTTCAGAATTGAGCCTCTTTTTCACTTTCTGGCCTTCTTTGACAGTCGGTCGCAGTAACCCAAGGTCTCGGACGACACCACACAGAGCCGTCCCGCTCGGCGCGACGGCTCTGTGTGGCATCGTCCGTAATATCTAGTACATTACAACGGCGACGCGTCGCCGTCCCGTCCCGCCGCGCCGCGCCCGCTCAGTGCGGTACTCCGAGTTAGGTTTGGTTAGAACTGTGAGCAACAAGAACTGCGAGCTGTGCGACTGCAGCCTGTGAGCGCTATCATCCAAGTTGGTCGCAGTTACTGGGCTATTTAGTCATTTTAGGACCCCAAAATAGGTAATATTTGAGGTTCACGAAAAGAAGCGCAATAATTATGTTAGAGTTCAGATGGGAATTTTTCAGTTAGATCTTTTTTTTTTTTTAAGATACAATGAGGAGTGTTTTATGTAATTTTTTGCTAGGAGCAATTAATCATTTCTATAACCGGGACTCAACCACGACCTCCATATTCCGCAGTTTTTTTCACCGAAACGATGGAAGATCTTGTTAAAAATAAATTTGAAAATCCTCATCTTAAAAGAACTTGATTGATTAACTCTAGAGGATAAGGGACGACTCCCAACGAGTTTGCCCGAATCGTTTCCGAGTATAATTTTTAACTTCAAATGTTCTAAATAGAAAATGACCTACTTTTAGCAAACTCTTTGAGAATTTAAACTGTTTTAATTATGATAAGCACCTCGTTAAACTTGCTTTAGATACTAAAATCCGTTTAATTTCAGTCATAATGAAGTAGGTACAGTCGCCAGCACATCAGGTTAAACTGTCAAATTTATCCAAACGATTTTAATCCTTAAAATGTTGAAAGTTAAGTTCAAAATCGAATGAGAAAGTTTGACAGTTTGTGGTAATTTGATGTGTTGGCGACTGTACTTAGTTTTTAAAGCAGTTTTCATTTTAGACTCCTCATTGGTATTGTGGTCAAGCTTTAATCCTGAGCATGAGGTCTTTGATTCAGATCCTAGTTCGGGCAAATTGTTATTGAGTTTTCTATCTGAGAATTCTCAGTAGCAGTCCGGAGTCTGGATTTGTGCCTTATGGGACACAGGACTTAAACATGATTGGTGAAATGTGAGTGTACTTATACAAGGTGGAAGGGCCATAGACTAAAAAAAAAAAAAAAAGTATGTGCCACAATCAAGATTTTGTTTAGATTGACTAAGTAACTTGTTTGCATCTAAACCTATCAAGCACAATGATCACAGCTACTACTTTTATTTGATTGAGATTTGAAACGGGATCTTGATTGGAGTTATCACAAAACCTATTTGCAGCAATCAAGTCAAAACATAGTTGCTCCAACCAAGATTATTAGATTAAAGTTTCAACGATCTTTATTGAAGTAATCAAAATGCTTGATTGACACAACTAACTTATTTTGTTACAGTTAACATTTTTTTAACTCTTCTACAATAATGTCATGTTAAGGGTAATCGAGAAACTTGTTTAAACGTTCAATCATTTGAACTAGTATTGCTGCAATCATGTCGTGGTGGACAACTTAACTAAGATTTTGATTAATCTAAACAAGATATCGTCAATCAAGCTAAAGCTTAAAAGTCTCTTGATTGGAGTGTATTTTTTTTCAGTGTAGACGTGAAACCAGGTGCCATGGATTCAGTCCATGATTCTCGGCCCCCCTGCGTAGCCACGAGCTCCTCCGTGCGTATAATATCAAGAGAAATAACGGGTTAATTAATGTGGCAAAGCCCAAAGATCGACGTTTTTCATACTAGCTACTGCCCGCGGCTTCGCTCGTTATATGTCTCAAATAAAAGTAACCTATGTTACTCCTTAAAACATCAGCTATCTGCTAGTGAAAGTACCGTCGAACTCGGTCCAGCCATTTCGGAAATAAGCCGGGACAAATAGACAGAAAGACAGACAGAGATACAAAATAAAAATAAAATGTTATAAGTACCGTATAAATGTATTTAGTAAAAAGCTGTTTGACTTTGACATTACTGTATATACTGAATAATATCTGGATCCTTTATTTCGTATATTCATCTGAATAGCTTCGAATGGCTCAATCCTGATATTTATTAGCGTGTGTAACGAGCAGTATGGAAGCCTTCCGGCTCGCTGCCTGTATCGATCAAACTCCGTCTAGTCTAGGACGAACAGGATACCATACATTATATTACGTACAGAAGGTTCACTGTGAACAATCCTTATAAAATAACTACTATTTTCCACGTTCGGCGAAAGAACGCACAGTGTCTGCCTTCTGGGATTTAAGGCTACGGTCACCAAGGCACCGAGTGCGGGGCGGCGGCGGCAGCAGCGCGGGGAGCGGCGCGTTTCAATGCATACATTTATATGGAACTGGCCTTGAAGGTAGCGGCGCGGGGAACAGCGTACGAGCGATGGGCTCCGGTCTAGGGGTACCCGTGCGTCTGCATTGCCCGGTTGTCAGAATTCACATCTTCTTTTGCCCACAAGAAATCTAACGTTACGAAGAAATTAGTATCCAAAAGATTTTGTCGTCGCTGTTTAGACATTTCGTTCGCGAACAAAGACACTAATTTCTCATAACACAACACTACGCCGCTCTAGCGCCGCGCGATCTGCCCGCTGCGCTGGCATCAAGACCGTGTCTGCGTTGCAGCACCGCTACCCGCGCCGCCGCCGCCGCCGCCTCGCAATCGCTAACTTTGAGACCAAGGTCTAAATAAGAATATGATTTGGCTTTTCTAGGGCGGACATAATTTGCAATGCCTGAAGCTATTTAAATAGAGTTAGTGCTATGTTCCACAGCAGCGCACGGATAAGCTACGCACGTATGCTTAGCTTTTCTACGTATGAAAATATAGGCGTGGACTCCAACCCCAAATAAACCCCAGGAACGTTTGCCGCCTGGGCATGATCTGCAGTGATCTATATGGAAACCTCTCAATCCATTGCGTACCAAAATACTTAAAAAATAAAAAACAAATAAGCCATGGCAGCTAAGAGATGACCAGTCCCAACTGACGGCGCCCGTTCACGAACATGGCGCATGGATTAGTACCATTCAGTTCAACCATTTTGAAGGGAGCTAAATGATCCAACACACGCGCCACCATCAGCGAGACATCTGAGTGAGCATGTCATACTCTCAGCCGCCAGGGCACATACAAGTCAACACTATTTGTAAAAGTGGGGGATTACTGACTCATCCAACACCCAGTGCGAGTGCGGTGTTTCTGATCAGATCATGTCCCACTTGCTGGAGTGTTCTAAGTGCCCTTCACTTGCACTTTAGAATACCTAATGAATGCTACTAAAGCCGCAATTAACGTGGCAACCTACTGGGCTCAAACAATATAAAAACAAAGTTCTATCGACCGAAAAGAAGAAGAACCCACGACCAAGTTACGCCCGAATTCGTGACTGGCAAACAAATTATCAGCGCAGCTAACGCTGAGAGAGTTGTATTGGTGATTTTTATGGTTATCCTAACTAATATTTTAAATGCGAAAGTAAGTTTGTTTGTTACCTTTTCACGCCTAAACCATTGAACCGATCATCCTGAAATTTTGCATATACGTTGTCAAGGGTACAGAAACGGGCATAGGGTACCTTTCATCCCGAAAAAAGTACTGTTCCCGAGGAAAACAACAATAACGTTCTTATGATAATAGATGGCACCACGTGTCTTTCGAATTATGATTGTATTATATTATTATAGATACTTTAGTAGTTTGTTAAGAGTTACGTGCAGAGCACAATCCGAATTGATTGTCAAATCATAAATTAACGCAAGCGAAGCCTAGCAAAAGCGAGTAATTCTATAAATAAATATTTGATACGGCCGCGAATCATGTTTAGCTGTTTTGTTTTTACCTGGAAATTGCAAAAAACTTAAGAATTTTTTAATTTCACGGGCTATTCTGTCGCTTTCAACTTAAGTGTCATATAAATTGCACTTTCTTGCTTTGCCAATATTGTTGCCGCTAGCAGAACTTGTAATGAGAAATGAAACTTCTGCACTTTTTTTTAAGTTTGGTCCTTGCGTTTGATGCCTAGTTTTATAACATTTCTTATAGTGGTTTGTTGAGTTTGAATGTTTTTCTTTTTGACGTTCTATTTTATACTATAAAGTTTTTGACTGTCTGGCTCTTTATCAACGTTCTTATTCTTAGAAAGTTTAATAGAGAATGATCAGATTCAGTAAGGATAAAATGATAGAATAAAAATTAATGCCGTCACCTAAATTCTTTACAATATGATTAAAACATCGTCTTCTTAATATATATTTTTTTGAACTTTGCGCACTAGGAATTTCTCCTGTATTGTGGGTGCGATTACAAACATTTAAACTCACACCCTCAAACAGCCAGACCCGGAACAACTACTTGTAGATCATACAAATTTTTGTTCCGTGCGGGAATCGAACTTGTTAGTGAAATCATGTATGCAGTTTGGAAATCACTTAGAGGCTTTGCCCTGCATTGGGCTGTATTTCTGAAACAATATTTAATCGAATTAAATACGACAAAAGAACAATGCATTTAATTTTACTATATTGTTTCTTTTTTTAATTAAAATAAAACCATAATATCCAAACCTTACTAAAACTATTAACAAACTAAAATATGGCGTCGAAAAATTGGGTCGCGCCCGTCTGTCAACGCTCCCGATTGACAACGCTACATGTTCGTACCTATAGCGGTGTATCGCTTGCACCAGGTACAGTCAGTATGTTAAGATTTTTGTAGTGTAACTTTTTTATATTTTATTAAAATATACAATATAATATGACCAGTAATTATTTAAACAAAGCAAAGCAAAATCAAGAACAAACGTTACCATAATAAAAAATCAAGTACCTAAGTAAAATATAAAGTCGAAAATATGAAATGAGAATTGAGCATAATCAACAAATGCAATACAATTATTTGGTGCACTAAATATTGATTATAAACGTAGGTAAGTATATAATTCAACTACACAAGAGAAAAAAACAACGGAATAATAGGTAAATACAATATAAAGTAGAAGGTACTCGTATTTCAACTAAACAGCAAAATCAACAAATATAATACAATAATTTGGTACACTAAATATTAATTATAAACGTAGTAGGTATATAATTCAAATAAACTTAATACAAAAAATGAACAGAATAATAGAAATTAAAATAAAAACAATTAAATCCGCCGGCTGTCACTGAAAACCAGCGCTGTCTCGCATGGGTTCGCAGCATTATGCTGAGCGATGGCCGTTTTGCGTGGATGTGGCGCATATTTTGTTTTTGTGTTCTTTCTCTGCGTCAGTCATGTTTGCCGCAAATAAACGTATTTTCTTTCTTCTTATTTATTTATTTTATTTTTTATGTACACACAGTTAAATACATAGAGATACGATATCATTATAATTTCAGTACAAAGGTACTGCTTATTTCTTAAGAAATTTCTTCAAATCATCAATAATAATCTGCAAAGAGAAGATACTCTTTCCAAAAAAAAACTTTATGTGATAGACCGTCTTCGTGTTTTTATGTACATTCTCTGATGATTTTCAAAAACATATATACATAGATTCAAGATTCAGGATTATTTATTTGTGGAATAACTTGCATGCTCTGTATGTGTACTCATGTTGAGTACACATACAGAGCATGCAAGTTATTAAATCACATTATAGTTTAAGATCAGTCATGTTTGGCCTTAGTGGCGTAAAAATATTTACATTTCAGTTATTGGATAAAGTTCTAGATTACATCATAAGAACAAGATAGCAAATGTCAATTTTGAAAACAAATTAAATATATGGTCATAGTTACGTAACAATTATTAAATGTCAATTAAAGTTATCATCATAGCAATAATAGTTGCTTTATGTAGATTATGTCAAATATGTATTGATAATATTGGATTTATATTGATACTAGCTTAGACAAACAGACAGAGTTACTTTCACATTTATAATATTACTAGCTTTTGCCCGCGGCTCCGCCCGCGTGAATGTCGGTTATCGCGTAAAAAAGTAGCCTATGTCCTTCTCCATATCCTAGGCTATATATCTGCCAAATTTCATGACGAGAAGTTCAGCGGTTTAGGCGTGAAAACGTAACATACAGACAGACAGACAGACAGACAGATAGACAGACAGACAGACAGAGTTACTTTCGCATTTATAATATTAGTATGGAGTACATACGTATATATTCTCATTTAGATAGGTTACTTGTATTCTATGCAGTCATAAATATGGTAGTTTTAAAATTTAGAAAATAAAACGCATATTAAATCAATTCGACACACTAGAACTTTTTAATCTGAATGTACTTTAACGTGTGCTCAAGTACGTAATTTTTATAAACATAAATAATATGTAGAGTTGCCAAACAGGAGTGTTGCCAGACGGGAGCGACCCCAAAAATTCCTCCGCACTGCTAACGACTGGTAACGTACCCAAGAGATTGGCAGCATTGCCACGTTGTTGCCACAATGCTTAGCCTCTGGACAAGGTAAAAGCCAGCACTTAAGCTACAGATAAAACCAAGTACCTATTATTTACAATGAGAAACACTAATCCAACGCTTACTAATCTAAACATTCAATCGCATAACAACTGTAATTTACATTATGCTGACATTGCATGCACTTGTCCCACTTTAGCTAAAACCGATCATATCAAATATCTAGGCGTCACGATTGACACAAACCTGAATTTCCGCAAACACATCGATTTATTATGCACCAGAGTGCGTAAACTAATATACATTTTTAAAAATTTACGTAACATTGCCGACTTTAAATTAATTAGGCAGGTTTATTTGGCGTTGGGTCAATCTATTATTACCTACTGCATAACATCCTGGGGGGGTGCTGCTAAATCAATTTTACTGCACGTAGAACTTTTCGTCCATTTAGATTTCCTACACACCAGCTTTATATGGCATGTAAGGTGCTAACAGTACGTCAATTATTTGTTTTGAATATAGTTTTATTCCAACACACTGAACTCTATTTTAACCCAGTACCTTCTGATAGGAGAAGAAAAGATTTGGTTTGTGCTAACTCTCAGACTAAACATGCTTTTGCTAATCGATTTTATTTATTTTTAGGGCCCTACTTGTATAACCAGTTTAACAGAGTGTTAAAGATTTATAGTTTAAGTTATAATAGGTGTAATTTACTGGTACAGGAATATTTGTTAAAACTCAATTACGCAGACACGGAAAAACTACTAGAAATTTTAAAATAATATCTCTAGCTACCTACTCTAATACTGCCGTGCTAACGAAGAACGCAGTAACTCGATTTTGGACGATTATGAGTTATACATTCGTTGAGTTATATATTTGGAGTCAGCGAATCGAAATCTATTAAATCTCTCTAAGCAACTTTTTATTGATCCTTCAGGAACTCGGTTTTTCAGTAAGCAAGAATGCAATACTAAAACATCATAGCAAATTCAATAATCAAAAATAAAAGTCTCGGAAGCGGCAAAATCGTGTTACTGCGTTCTTCGTTAGCACGGCAGAATATAAGTCTCTTCCTTTACCTAAATATTAATGGTGTCCACTTTATTTACTTTAATATTATTTGTTAATGTATTTAAACATAATCTATCTTACATAATCTAGTTTTATAGTAATAAACATATTGTTGTCTTCTCTTTAAATGTTTGATGTAAATTGATGGCCTGAAACACAGGTTTTTAATAAACCTAGATCAGGCAGGTCTACATTACAGTTAGAATAAAATGTTTCTCGATTGTAATTAATCTAAATCATAATTTTACTTTATACTTGAATAAATTATATATATTTTTTTTTTTTTTTTTACTTGGGTCACGGGAAGTGTCAACCAGCCGTCTGGAGCTTTCGTTGAACAAATCAAGAGCACTCGGATCCCACGATTCGCTTAATTGTACTTAGTACATATAGAGGTATGAGGAACAGGGTGTAAAGTTCACTCATCCTCCCTAGAAAAGGGAGGATTCTCCGACCAGATGGGTGTTGTGTCTAGTGGGCAACTGCCCGACGGTTGATGTCGGGATGTTGTATCTATGCTAGTCGCGCGGTTAACTCTGATTGCGCGATGCAGGATTTGTGACGTCAGGTCTTTGATGCGTATTTTCTTCAAACCAATCTAATCGTATTGTCACTTAACAGTTAGCGATCAAATTCACCTATCACATAACTAAAACCTGAAAACCTCACATTTATAATAGTGTCACGTCCCTCAATATAAGCTTATAGCTTTGGGTCTAACCTAGTATCAAAGACTGACTTTTACCAACAAAACCGAAACGATTGGTTTCAATCGAAGGGCTCGTAAGACCCTAATGTGTTTAAATGTTAAGGCCCAGATATATGCCAGTGACCTTGAGTAGCTATAGCTTGCGTGTTCTGTACTGAGCTCACGCAACGCATCGTACGTCCAGCCAGTAATAGGACTCTCCATCCAGGAGCGCTGTCCCAAATAAGACGCATTATTAATTTATCCATACTAATATTATAAATCTGAAAGTAACTCTGTGTGTCTGTCTGTCTGTATGTTACGTTTTCACGCCTAAACCGCTGAACCGATCGTCATGAAATTTGGCAGAGATATAGCCTGGGATATGGACAAGAACATAGGCTACTTTTTTACGCGATAACCGACATCCACGCGGGCGGAATCGCGGGCAAAAGCTAGTTATACATAAAACAAAGATTGTGCCGTTACCGTGGAAAAACGCACGTAGCGAACGGCAGCGCAGCGAGCTTTCGGCCGCCCTCCCCGCCTCAGGGCACGGTGAGTTCGATGAATTCTGTAGCACGGCAGAAAGTGAACAGCTGATTTCGCGCGTCATTCGTTAAAGTATTTCAACATACATGGCTGATGTTTTTATTTTAGCAGTTTTATTTGTGTCATGTGTTGCCGCACGTAAAGAATAGCACCACCCCATTTCCTCCCGTGGGTGTCGTAGAAAGCGACTAAGGGACTTACTAGAGAATGGCCAGCAGCGTTCTCTACACTGAAAAAAAAATATTTAGCCTAACTACTTCGGCTATTTCAGGAATAATTAAAGTTTGACAAGACTTTATAAAAGTTAACTTGATTTAATAAAAGTGATACACAACCAGCCAGCACAGGTTTTGGTTACAAGTTGCATAAAGTTATGTGGTCACTTTTTTGTGTGACATGTTGACGAAAGTTTGGTTATGTATAAGTAAACATTTTTTTCAGTGTGTGGCGGTATCAACAACGCCACATGCGAACTACGCATCAAAGACTTGACGTCACAAATCCTGCATCGCGCTATCAGAGTTTACCGCGCGACTAGCATATATACAACATCCCGACGTCAACCCAACGGTTGACGTTGCCCAACGGCAGTTGCCCACCAGACACAACACCCGTCTGGTCGGAGGATCATCCTTTTACTATAGATTTATGTATTTTTAACACCGTACATACTACGATCGCCAACCCGCCTGCCAAGCGTGGCGATTATGGCAAACCCCCCCAATTGGGGGAGGCTTATGTCCAGCAGTGGACGTCTTTCGGCTGAAATGATGATGATGATGATGATGAAAACAAAAGGTGTTTTAACAAAACGTGTATACTAAAAGATTAATAATTAAATTATCTTTAAAAAGGTGAAGGTTACAGAAAAATACGCTTGATAGATTTTGCGTGATTCTCAGTTTTTTACTCGTATCCGCCTTAGATATAACTTTACAAATTAATTTCACTATGTAATATAAACATAATCTAAAATATTCATATATTACGTTACTAAGAAAATGCTTTAATATTTTTTTATTTTTTTTTTATTCTACTATGAGTTTGCTCTTGACTTTAGTCTAGGTCTGGATGACAGAGACAAAGTCTACGATGGAGTGAGCTTACCCAGAAGAAGCCTGTTCACTCTCACTTTGAATAGATTAGGTTGTATGCGTTCGGAAACACAGACGCAGGCAGAGAGTTCCACTCTTTTGCTGCGCGCATTATAAAAGACGTTTGAAAACGCTTTGTGCGAGTTGGTGGAATATCAACTAGGTAGGGGTGGTAACTTGCAGTGCGTCTAGGTGTCCGATGGTAGAAGGGGGCCGGTGGAATAAGGTCGTGGAGTTCATGGGCACACTCTCCGAAGTACAATCTGTAGAAGACCGACAAGCAGGCAACCTTGCGGCGATGAGCCAAGCCAATTATTAGCCAATAATTTAACATATATTTTTTCCAAATCATAAACACTACTCGTTTAGACGTGATCTTCAGTATAAAAATCATTAAAAGTCGGTTATCGTCGCCTTAAGGGGTAAGCGGTAAGGTAGCCCGCGAAATTTATATTTTCTTACGTTTTTTTGCAATTTGCGAGTCAGTTTAGGTTATATGTCGATCAAAATATGAGTCGCGACCGTACCAGATCGGGCCCTATCAGAATACCAGCGCTGCGGCACTTCCCTAGTAGCATTTTCCGTTGGCTTAGTTAGGTTTAGTAGGTTTAGTTGGGCCACCTTCAGAGGTACATATGTGGCCCAACCAAACGCCAACAAAAATGCTACTATACCCAAAGTCTCTAATTCAGATAATTTATGTAAACAAAGTAATGTCAAGAAATGTCACTGTCAAAATGACAGGACAGTGGTGCAAAACATTTTATCATATTTTTTTTTTTTTTGTAAATAGTCGTCGCTAAAATTAAAGTGAATTAATTATAAGAACTATGCGAACAAAATACCGTTGCCAAACAATGTTTTGTGCAGTATGTCGGAGACACGGCATATGATCGTCATAATCAGCCCATTTAAATCCAGTGCTAGACGTAGGCCTCCCAAAATCGATTTCCACTCAAAACAGTTTCCAGCCGTTTTCATCCAAAATGTGGCTGGATATGCTACTTACAATATAAATCTATGAATGAGAGTTTTAATATTACTGTTGTTGCAGATATAAAAAAATTGAAAATGTTTGGATCTCCTGCATCATAAAATCACCACCAGTATCATAAAATATTTTCTACCAGAAAATCTCCTTTTAACAATAATTGTGTGTTTAGTTTGTGATCTTCCTGTGCGAGTCACAATAAATACTTATTCTTTCTTTCTTTTTCTAGTTATTTATTTTATAGAATTATAATGATGAAGGCAGTGGTTAAACGATTGACTGCTGCGCTGCGTGTCGATGGTTCGATTTCCGCATGGAACAAATATTTCTATGACCTAAAAGTAGTTGTTCCGGGTCTGGCTGTTTGTGTATGTGAGTTGAAATGTTTGTAAACGCACCCACAATACAGGAGAAATCCCTAGTGTGGCAAAACGTTTTTTTTTACAAAAAAAAAAAAAAAAAAACGATTCATGAAGTCATAATTTGTAAGAGACCCGCATCGCAGTTCATAGAAAGTTAAAAAAAAAAAAAAAACATATACAACTCTCCCTCTCTAACTTGTAGAATTGCTCTCAAATGTAATGATTTTATGAAAATCATTATGTAACTTTATGGCGTTTGACATAACGTGTCAGTCATCATTTGGTAGGTCTGAGAATAGATTTTATCAAAAAAAAAAAAAAAACGAAGGTTTTAGTTAGGTAGGGTAGGGTAGGTAGGGTTGGTAGGGTAGGGTAGGTAGGTGGGTAGGGTAGGGTAGGGTAGTGTAGGGTAGAATAGGGTAGGGTAGGTAGGTAGGGTAGGGTAGGGTAGATAGGTAGGTAGGGTAGGGTAGGATAGGGTAAGGTAGGGTAGGGTAGGTAGGTAGTTTCCTTTGCGCGTAGACAAACTGCCACAGTCAAATAGCTTTTGACAGAATGAAGTCTGTCGGGTCAGCTAGTGATTTTATGAAAATCATTCAGTAGGATTACTTGGTCATAGAACTTACTCGACAACTACTAACATAACACTCACATACAAGAACCGTTTGATCAAATTATAACCACAAAAGCGAAAGGTAACGAGTATCAAATGTTAATTCAGTTACTCCTTATAACATCAGTTATCTGCCAGTGAAAGTTCCGTCAAAATCGGACCAGCGGTTTCGGAGATAAGCCGGAACAAACAGACAGACAATTTTTTTTTTATTAGTACCTTATATCATATATATAAAGAAACATGAAAGAAAAACAAGAAATATAAAAAAAAGGAAAGAAAGAAAGAAAGATAATGTCAAAATAACAGCTTTTTACTGAATGCATATGAATATACAATACAATTATTGTTAGTGCATATGAATATACAATAATTGTATTGTATATTCATAAAAGATAATGTCAAAATAACAGCATTTTACTGAATGCATATGAATATACAATACAATTATTGTTAGTGCACATGAATATACAATAATTGTATTGTATATTCATATGCATTCAGTAAAATGCTGTTATTTTGACATTATCTTTCTTTCTTTCTTTTATTTTTTTATTTTATTTTTTATTATACTTATACACTTCAATTTTATTTCTTTGTATTGTACAAGCATAATTATAACATAATCTTAGTGTTGCCAGACTATCTAGTTTGTCGCGCTCTACACCACCAACGCAATTGCCAATTTGCTATGCAAAACTATTCGCGTCATTTAGATTTTTATAACGAACTTGCATAATATATGAGACTTGTGATGTTATTACCACAATGCAAGCTATGTTTAACGTGATTTATTTATTTATCTACGCCCATGCTATAAATCCTCTATAAAAGTTTCTGAAACAGTTAGCTTATTGTCAACACTAAAACACCCAGTGTCATAGTAACCATAATAGCATCCAAACGGGAGTTATAATGTTGTACTGAATTTCATAATGCAACTCCTTTGCTTTTACGAGAATGATGATCCCTTCCTTACTCATCTGTGTGATGAGTAAGGAAGGGATCATCATCCTCCCTCCCATTCTCACAACTCAATTCGTGATATCTTTATGAATTTCAAAAAAAGAACATTGTCACGCACGGGCGTTTCACTATACTATACCATAGTGTCGTATCCCGCCATTTTTGTTCGATATTAGTATTGCAAAAACTGTTTCAGATCCTTTTATAGAGGATTCATGTCATGGTTGTAGATAAAGTCTTGTATGCAACTGTAATAATTAGGTAATAAACAACAGTTGCATAAATAACTATTATTAAAGAACACCAACAGCATAATTATACATTCAACATTGGTTTACAAAAGTATTTAGTTAAAATATTTTATTTGACCAAGATTTTGTCTGGACTTTAAAAGAGACTGACCTCTGAGTTTGTTTCGGACTTTCTTCTCAGAGTAGTCAGATACGAAATGTCGACCTCATCTAGTTTTAAAATATGATTGGCGTGTAAAAGTGTTTGTAAAAACCTACTTATAGAAATTAAATCATTTATCATTTATTACTGCTGAAAAACGCTGAAGAATGCTGATGAAAATGTGGAAAGGGGAGTAAATGTGGGGAATAAAGTGAATGGTGCTATACATGCGATTGTGACCAACCAGTCGATGCCCTAAAAGCTGGACTGGCTGTTCACAATGGTGTGCTGTATAATAAATATTATATTAGATTATTCAGAATTTTTACCTAAATTTAAAAATATATGCTATGGTTATTGGAAAGAATACTTTGATAAACGGTCATTAGAGAAGGGTTTATGGTATAAACCCATACAGTGTGAACCTCTTCGTGTGCCCTGGTTCATGAATAATGATGTTAGTAGAAAGCTGATTGTTACTACTCTTAGACTCAGATCTGGACACATTCCATGCATAAAATTTGCCTTTATGATGAAGAAAATCGTTTCACCCAATTGTGAGGAATGTGGAGTTGTTGAAGATCTACAGCATTTATTGATGGAATGTGTCCAATATGAGTGCAGTAGAAATAATTTAGTTAGGTCCCTGAATTTGAACAGAACTGATGTAGGCATGTTCCATACAATTTTATCCCAACCCAATGCCGACGATGCGAAGGGTGTGTTTAAATTCATGGTTCACGTCTTGTGAAAGTGTAATTGTTTAGGATACGATGGGGCTGACATACGCTATGCGTAAAAGCCCCTATAAACAAATAAAGAAAAAGAAAAAAAATGGTGTGCTGGTGCCTACGCTTATGTATGGAAGTGAATGTTGGGTGTGGCAAAAGATGCATGAAAGTAGAAATGCTGTGGAAATGCGTTCCTTACGAAGCCTGTGTGGCGTGACTATGAATGATAGGCTGAAAAATGATGTGATACGGCATCGGTGCGGTTTAAAAGAAGATGTAGAGACAAAAATTTAAAAGAGTACCTATGCTTAGATGGTTTGATCATGTAGAGAGGATGAATAAAAGGCGACTAACAATAAATATTTGCAAGGCAGTTCTGAGTGGAAATGCCGGGACGCCTTGGAGGACTTATTGGTGATGCTCTTCAGAAAGGTCAGGTGCGTAACATTCGCAAACAGCGTCCGTTTATGACCAGATGTGTGAACGTAAACGAAGTAAAAGGAGTATATGTATAAGGAGCGTAGCAGGTTGTGTTCTATTATAGTTACTGCCTACCCCCATGGGAAGGCCGGGGTTGGTCCTTGGATGGGTAACCATCTTTACATACTCCTAGTCATAGGGCATGCATTCCGGAATTTCGTAATTCCGGAATTCCGTAACGATTTTTCTGATATTTCAATTCCGGAATTGAGAAGAATAATATCGGAATTCCGATATTCATAATATTTTGATATTTTGATTATTATTTTATCTAAACACAACCAAATTGGTCTGTGGAACTTCTCACAAGCCGCTAGACGGCCAATGTTTTATTGGAGTAATAAGGGAGAAAGATGTTTAATTTGTTACTAAAAATGATTAAAAGACTGATATACTTATAAATCTTGTTTGATTTGAAACTAACTTTAAAAGTTACCAGTTCCGGAACCAGTTCCGGAATTCCGGAACCAGTTCCGGAATTCCGGAATCAGATCTCCAGTATTGGAACTCAGTTTCGGAATTGAGAAGCTTCCGATATTGCATGCCCTACTCCTACGTGACTCAAAAAGCACTTTGAAAGACGTTACGGGTCGTCAGAAGCCCGAAAGTCTGACAACCAGTTTTACCAAGGTCTTACTTACTGGAAGCTGACATAGTTGGGAAATGGCTAGACAGATTGATTGACGTGTAAAAGTGTATGTACCTTTATAGCTACTTACAGAATAAAACGATCTTTAAATTCACCATAACAGCTTGTCAGCTCATGCTGGCAAGATAAAAGAGTAATGATTTTATTGATCGGTTACAATCACCCGTTCTATTGCTTTTTCAATAAGTAGCTCCATAAAGATTGACGCATAAAACTCAACAAACTCGTAATCTTAATGAGTTGTTCATTAGACTGGAAGTCTGTTTGTGATTCTACGAGTGAAACCATGATAGACAAAAAGTCGTGTGTTTGTGAGTCGGACTCGCACATGGAGGGCTTTGTACCATCGTACAATATTTAACACTACATAATTTTTGGTTCTGGAGTGCGACCGCGTACTGGAAGACGTTGCGTTGGAAGGCCTTCCACAAGGTGGACCGATGACCTTGTCAAGGCCGCAAGAATCCCCTGGCTGCGAGAAGCACAGAACAAGTCAAAGTGACGGCGATTGGGGAGGCCTATTTCCAGCAGTGGATGTCTTTCGGCTGAAATTATGATGAAGATGATTTTTTTAAATACTTTAGGTAAAAAAAAAAACACGTTTCTTATATGGGGACGCCTTTAAATTTTTAACTACGCTGTGAAAATTTCAAGTTTCTACCTATTGCAGTTTGAAAGATACAGCCTTGTGGCAGACGGACGGACAGCGTAGCCTTAATAATAGGGTCCCTTTAGCACCCTTTGGGTACGGAACCCTAAAAAGTAGGGACAATTCAGCCGAGATAAGACTGAATAAACTATCGAAACCGAAAAACTGCAAAACTAACTCTAGACGTTATAACTTAGCTTTGAATACAGCCAAAGCCGAGCGATAAGAGCTATATTCCCGGCACTAACAATTTATTACTCTCTAGCTCCTGATACACTACATTCCATATTATCCTTAAACGATAAACAGCCTTAGGAACATCGAAAACCAATATAACAGTCATAAAAACAAACACAAAAGCGTCATATATATAGCATTTGTGCAAATCTCCCCTGACTCCCGACGATGAATAGGATTCATTAGTAGCTGCCAGTTCTCCCCTTTGTTTGAGTTCGTCCCTTGCTTCGAATGTGTCATTCAAGGGACATTGGACGCTTCTGATTGTGTGGTCTGTGCCAGGTGATATGTACTCGGTAGATACTTATGATATACAGGGTGTAAGGGAAAGCCCTCCGCAAACTAACAGGGTGCATTCAGCTCCTTATTTTGAATCATACTCTACCGGAAATTTGCTCAGATTTTTTTTCATTTTTTGTCGTTTCGTCAGTTTTGCCTTGCCTTTATTTCGCTGCAACATTTTCTCTAGATTTCCTTTTATGGGATTATTTGAAGTCAAATGGCTATGCCTACACGCCCACAATCACCCTTGCATTAAAGGAGGTGATTTAACGAAATACAGCCACATTTATGCAAAAAGTCATGGGAAATTTCGACAAAGCATATGGCATATGGCACTTTTTGTCTAGGGCGCGGAGTAACGGTGAAAGAGTACATGAGGAAAACTAGACTTAATAATTTTCTAAAGATTACCAACATTTGTATTGGGTTAACGAGGCGATTATTGCTCTTTCCTCTGTATAAGAAGACCTCTGTCTTGTGGTGTCTCGATAGTAGCAAATAATAGGCTGAATAATAAACATTACATGCTCTAACATCACGCCTGTTATGTTAAGACTGCGCCGAGCGCACAGTGGCGCCCTCATCGTTTTTCGGTGATTTATTTTATTTTAAAATGAAAATGCAGAAAATAAGCACGTTAAGTTGTGCTTCACAATACTATACGTTATTATTACTACAAACAGTAGTTTTAAATTTTTATGTTTTATTGTAATCATTAAAACGGAGCTTAGTGGCCACTATTTTCCGTTTTAATGATTACAATAAAACATAAAAATTTAAAACTACTGTTTGTAGTAATAACGTTTAGTGTTGTGGAGCACAACTTAACGTGGTTAATTTCTGCATTTTCATTCTAAAATAAAAGAAATCACCGAACAAACGATGAGGGCGCCACTGTGCGCTCGGCGCAGTCTTAAGTTCCATGGATTAGGTGCAGTGGTCTCGAACCTACCGATTTTTCGGTATTTCTTCCGATATGGGTACTGTCCTACCGAAATACCGAAATCTAACAATTTTTCACGATTTCCGAGTACAATTAAATTCTTCCTATCTTTTTTATGATTATACATTGCTGAACTGGCAAGTCAGTTTGTTTCGTCTATGTTTCACGGGTATTCCCCATCTTTGATAGAAGATGGGGAATACCCGTGATATTTATTCAGATATGTTACTGTAGTTGTAATTGCAATCATGTCATTAATATTTTATATACTTAGATTATTTTATATTTTGTGAATGTGAGAACGTTGTAGGCCTAGTAGAGTGTAGATTTGTTGGCGGTTTTCTATTTTGTTAAGTACCTGGTAATTGTTGAAAGGCCTACACTGTCCTCCCATACCTATTATCACTGTTATTTAATAATATTGTAAAGCCAATTATTTTTAAAAGAGTAACCGTGGAGTTTCTTGCCGGCTCTTCTCCATAGGAAACGACTAACTCGAACCGTGCACCTAGCTTCTGACGTTTCATAAGTACCCATGTAGGTTTATGTGAAATAAAATATTTTGATTTTGATTTTGATTTTGAAGTAGTTATTTTCGGGAGAATATCCTTTTATCCTAGTTTTAGGGGATGCCCCAAGTTTATTATTTATTTATTTATTTATTTATTCAAAATTACGTACATAACAGCTATAACGCCAATGCAGTGTTACTACCACACAAATATACGTTACTCACATCCATTAAAAAGAAAAAATACAATCAAAATACCATCAAAAAACCATTGAAATACAAATCAAAATATAATACAAAAATCAATTAAAAACAATTAAAATATCATGTCAACACTTTCAATGCACTTCAGTGCTACTTCTGTGAACTTCATTAGGCTGCAGTGAAATATATCTACCTCATTCGAGATAATATTTAATAACCTTATGGCCTTAAGTTGATTCGCTTGCCTCTAATTATACTTAGCTGAATCATTCAAAATATTTCCTGATGTCATGCCAAATGTCAGTTCACTAAAACGTGGCGTATTTATCATTTGATCTGTGTTCCATTCCTCAATGTACGAGAATATTCTCACAAAATATAATAAAAAAAAAAACAAAACAGCGAAATAGGCTGTCTACTGAATCTATCACAGGTTTGTTACATACAAAACGATTAATGAATGACGCTAATTGTTATGATTTTGTTCTACGATGAATGCTATTAAGATTAAAGAAAGAATTTTGTTAAGATCCCAAGGTTTGAAATTTATTTAAGTGTGATTATGCACCAAACTTTATTTGTGTTGTATTGCCTATTTACCTTCATAATAATATTTTAAATGTTCCATAGGAACTTCATACGTTCCTAATAATTAACAAAGTTAAACTTATAATATTTTTTTTTCTTTTTTTTTTTCTTTGGGTTCGCTCTTGACTTTGGTCTAGGTCTGGGTGACAGAGACAAAGTCTACGATGGAGTGAGCTTACCCAGAAGAAGCCTGTTCACTCTCACTTTGAATTGATTAGGCTTGTATGCGTTTGGAAACAGACGCAGGCAGAGAGTTCCACTCCTTTGCTGTGCGCATTATAAAAGACGTTTGAAAACGCTTAGTGCGAGTTGGTGGAATATCAACTAGGTAGGGCTTTTGATTTGATTGATTGATTTGATTTGGTTGAATATCATTTTTTTTTACCTACCGAATTTGGGTACATATCTGCCGATATTTGTGGGCAGCTCTACCGATTCCGCAATTTGACGTTCGAGACCACTGATTAGGTGGCTAGTCATAGATCTACACTACGAACGGCTATTGTGAAATTCCTGAAATAAAAATCCAAAATTACTTTGTTTAACCTGGGAATCAAATCCAAGATCCGCAACCACGTTCATTTAGTGATTTATAACTGGTTAAAATGCCTAATAATCTATGTCTCTCTTTGTTTCAGATTTACCCACTTCAACGAGAGCTTCACCAGACTGCTAACTATGTTATAGTGGAAAGTTTGTTCCTAAAACCTAATCAAGTGCAGTGTTCCTAACAAATTAGTATTTTTGACACTACTTTACATTAGTGTACCAATAAGTGCGAAAAATGGGATGCAACACGAGTTCCGAAGCCAAAACTGCCAAAGAAGAGAAGAATAATGCCCAAGAAAACCAGACAAATACTGCCACAGGTATTTATACCCTATTTAAAACAGCGCCATCTATCGGAATTTTCTGACACTACTATATAAACACGCTGGCTGAACCACGGAAAATTCACATTCAGTTCTGATGTGAAAAGTTTCAATAAGCGTTACATAGATGGCGCTCTTTTGTGTAGTGAGTTTTAATTTTCAGGTAACAGATGGAGCCGTTTAAACTTTTACAAAAAAATGCCTACGGAATGGAAGTCAAAATCGATTGAACGGACTGATTTTTTTTTAAATGTATTTTGTTATTTTAAATGAAGTATACGAGTATATGTCCGGTATAGACTTTGAAACTACTGAACGGATACTGAAAATTGTTTTTGAATCAGATAGCTTAATTCTTGAGGAAGGTTAGGTGATTTAATATCACGCTACTACCATTATGAGACAAGCAAAAAAAAAAGTCTGAAAGAACACGGATTCTGAAAATGTTTGCGTAGTAGCACATGCCGGATATCCGTTATTACTAATTAAAATAAATTCGAAAAGAGAACCATTCAAAAAATAAAATTAACTAATTTTTTCCACCGTTTACGGAAGGAACATCGCAACAAAATAATTTCCGAGGGTGCCAGTGAGTTTGTTCGTTCGTTCCTATTCAAATAATAAAATATTTACAAGTCCCGTGACTTGCCCGCTGCTCCGGGTTTTTCCTTCCATAAATAATACCTACTTGAATAATCCGACATTTTGTGTATCCCTGTCAAGTTTATCTTTTTTTTCGTTCAAGTTATTTTTAAGGTCCGATGAATCTCTGTAAGCTTTTGTCCTTTGCATGTGTTGGGGCTTAGAATTATGTTTCTTTTTGGTATTTTATATGTGTTTTGAGTTGTTAGGGGTCCATCATTTTCATCTTTCTTATAAGCGAATCATCCTCTCGTATAACAGGGATGTTGTTTTTTTTTATCCGTCATGTAGATTTAAATAAATATTGGATCGTACTATTTTTTTTTTTTTACGTAATCAAATATTTATACGATACATTGAGTTCAAATGTGGCATGACGTCACTCTGTGCTAGATTTTATACGTAGTTTGTTAGAATTGTGACGTAACGAACAATGAATAACTTAGATAAAACAACATTTGATATTCAAGTTATGATATTCATTCAAGTTGGGGAGTGGGCCCCAACTTTAATGTGTTTTATCTAAGTAATTTTGTATTAATATGATAAAGCAAAAAATACCTGTTAAATATTGTTTTTATATGTGGACGTACGTGTGATCCACGGTTTAAATACTTAATATTTTGGGCTCGCATTAAAACCAGAGATGTTGCGAATATCCGTATCTGCATCCGCAAATGCAGAGCTTCTGCATAGATTTAGACATCTGCATCCGCATCCGCAATAATCAATGCGGATGTTCATGCGGATGCAGATGTAATACAAGTTGCGACAAGAAAGTCAAGAAATACTAGAAAATGGTAGCACTGAATCATCGAGAGGAATTTGAGATATTATCACCGATAGCATGAAGATTTTTATCCACTCTACCAGGCAGTGTTCCTAGCGAACAATTATTTAGTAGCGCAGGTTTAATTTACGAACCTCTGTGTAACCGCCTTGAATCAGAAAAGTCGGCAATATTACTCTTTATTAAGTATACCTAAAACTCCTATTTTTAACTTCACTAACTTATATGAAAATTAGTAATGAAGTTACAAAAAAAATACGAGCATTATTACTAATTAAACATTATTATTATTAATAATTATTGTTACTAATTTTAATTTCTGTTATTTCATTTATTTTATATTTATTTGGGGTCGGCGCAATGTTTTAAAATTTTTTTTTTTTTAAACGTTGCCCTCACTAGGAATTTCTCCTGTATCGTGGGTGCGTTTACAAACATTTAAACTCACATACACAAACAGCCAGACCCGGAACAACTACTTGTAGATCATACAAATATTTGTTCCGTGCGGGGATCGAACCCGCGACACGCAGCGCATCAGTCAATCGCTTAACCACTGCACCAACCGTGCCGTCGTGTCGTAATTACTTTATCATTGTTTTAATTCTTCATTCATTTAGTATATTTATATAAGGTCTTAAACATCCGCATCCGTGGATGTGAGCTTTCAAAAATCCGCATCCGCATTCACATCCGCGGATTTGAAAAAATCGGCATCCGCAACATCCCTGATTAAAACAGTGATTTGATCTGCCTGTTTCATCTGTTAAGTTTCTCAATGTTTAACCTAGGTACTCTAAACCATATAACTTTTTGCCTATGCACCTAACTTACTTGAAACTCGGGTTAAGTCTTGTAACAATCGAAAAGTTTTGAACTTGATGTGAATTTAAACTGCGGATCTCAAAGGTTTATTTTAGAATAGAATAGAATAATATTTATTTCTAAGTATATGGTATATTGAGATCTAAAATTAAACATTGATTCACATATACTACTCGCACCATTGCTGGTGTATAAAAATTAATTAATCTAAGTACATGCAAATCGTTTTTAGAACCATAACCTACTTTTAACTTTAGGTAGGTACCTCGTATCTTTGAATAGGGGTAACTGATCCTCTAAGAACTAATTGAGCTTCTAAGTATGAACACTTTGTAGGGTTACGTACCTAAATAGGAAAATACGGAACCCTTATAGGATCATTCGTGAGTCTGTCTGTCCGTCCGTCTGTAACAGCCGATTTGTTCCGATTCTTCTGGACCGATTAAGTTAAAATTCCGTACACATATGAATTTTTGTGACCCAAATACGAACGTGTTACATAATAGTACATTACTTACCAAGGGCTGTAAAAGAAAGAAAGCCCGAAATCGCAGGTATTTGTGACCCGAGCCGCAGCGAGGGTTGTAAATATGCGATTTCGGGATTTCTTTTTTACTGCCCGTGGTGAGTACACAATTTTACGTCTTCACCTGGCCATAATGCGAGTTTTACCGTACGCGTCGCGTGCGGTAAAGCTCACATTATGGCCAGGTGTGACGTAAATAAATGAATTTCGAATATGGGGTTCACTTTTGGGGGAAAAATTGAAAATTAAAAAAGAAAGTTTTGCAAACTGTACCGTGTGACATGCCAATGGAAAGGACTTGTTATGAGAATTTCAAATATTTTTAATAATTTTAAAATAGATGAGAACACGGACGGCGGAGTGGTTAAGCGATTGACTGCTGCGCTGCGTGTCGCGGGTTCGATTCCCGCACGGAACAAATATTTGTATGACCTACTTACAAATATTTGTTTTTGTCGTTCCGGGTTCGTGTATGTGAGTTTAAATTTTTGTAAACGCACCCACAATACAAGAGAAATTCCTAATGTGGAAAACGTTAAAAAAAAACTTACCATGGTTCACTAAAAGAGGCGCAATTATTATCGAGTATTAGAGTGTTCAATAAGTGGGCAGTGTTGAGAAAACCCGGTACTGCAGCGCTTCCGCAATGTTTGCAGATGCTTCCATCGATGATTTCTTCGCCGTCATTAGGAAAAGAACTGCATTTATGATGAGCAGGGTCCGTGGTAGCACTAACACTGTCCACAGAACGTCAGCGTGCAAAATAATTGTCCTTTTAGGGTGAAGCCAGACGAGCTTTTTTGAGTTGTGAGTTGCGTAATTTCAGTCGCGTAATTTCTGCTACATTCGGTTTCATACAACAATCCTGTTTCGCTCACACGGCGACGCAAAAATCCCGGCTGAATTCAGTTCGCGGCGAGAGGGGGGCGACTCGAGGGAATAAAAACACTTTAAAAACTTACTTGAGTGTTATTATTAGTTTTTCCTCTGCACTGGTAGCTAGTCTCATATTTGTGTCTGATTTAGTAATAAAAGGTTTTACGAGATGTTATAATTCTTGAAAAACATAATAATGGCTTATGGAGTAATTTTGAAATATATCTGGATTTGCACAACAACATTCATACAAAACATGAAACTGTCCGCGCATCAGTCTTTCACTGTTGAGTGGATTCACCCAGTATTTTCTTCTATCATCTTCTGTGTCTTCGCTATATGCTTCGCTATACACAACGTTTTTATTATATCCATTGCACTACACAAACACCCAATACAAGTGTTGAAAAGCAACTGAATAAATTACACTCTTCTGGCAGCCCAACAGAATTTCTGCCGAGCAGAAATTACGCGACCGAAATTACGCGACTCACAACTCAAAAAATTACGCTCGTCTGGCTTCACCCTTACTGTGTACTGGACAAGTGTGTACCTGCACAGAAATAGGAAATAGACTTTAGACTTATTATGTAACTGGTTTTGTTAACTAACAAATTACTAACACCTTTTTATTTTTGTGTGTACTACTAACAATCCTACTAACGATATCTATGTAAAAAAAAATCGTAGTCATAAGGACTGCCGACAGAAGTGAAAACACAAAACGTTGAAATAACTGTTCTTTTATACATACCTATAGCTCATGGAAAGCGTTCGGTGACGATGACTTGAATTCCACGATTTTTGTTCACCCAAAAAGTGCACATACATACACAGTATACATATAGCTCATGGAAATCGTTCGGTGACGATGACTTGAATTCCACGATTTTTGTTCACCCAAAAAGTGCACATACATACACAGTATACATATAGCTCATGGAAATCGTTCGGTGACGATGACTTGAATTCCACGATTTTTGTTCACCCAAAAAGTGCACATACATACACAGTATACATATAGCTCATGGAAATCGTTCGGTGACGATGACTTGAATTCCACGATTTTTGTTCACCCAAAAAGTGCACATACATACACAGTATACATATAGCTCATGGAAATCGTTCGGTGACGATGACTTGAATTCCACGATTTTTGTTCACCCAAAAAGTGCACATACATACACAGTATACATATAGCTCATGGAAATCGTTCGGTGACGATGACTTGAATTCCACGATTTTTGTTCACCCAAAAAGTGCACATACATACACAGTATACATATAGCTCATGGAAAGCGTTCGGTGAAGATGACTTGAATTCCACGATCTTTGTTCACCCACAAAGTGCACATACATACACAGTATACATATAGCTCATGGCAAGCGTTCGGTGACGATGACGCGAGTTCCATGATTTTTGTTCACCCAAAAATTACACATACATACACAGTATACATATAGCTTATGGAAAGCGTTCGGTGACGATGACGCAAGTTCCATGATTTTTGTTCACCCAAAAAGTACACATATACATACAGTATACATATAGCTCATGGAAATCGTTCGGTGACGATGACGCGAGTTCCATGATTTTTGTTCACCCAAAAAGTGCACATACATACACAGTATACATATAGCTCATGGAAATCGTTCGGTGACGATGACGCGAGTTCCATGATTTATGTTCACCGAAAAATGTTCAACGCGTCTAAAGAAGTTTTCACTTCAAAGAGCCGTATGTTTGAAATAAAGATAAATAATTATTTATTAATATTTATATGAGAGCAAAATGGGACTTATTTGAGGCTCGATTAAACATGCCTTTGAATACTTAGCATATTTACTAAACTTTACAAAGTAGGGATTCTGAAATGATATCCAAAATAGTTTTGACAACAATCTGGGTTGTCTTTGAAACTTTAACCGCAGTAAGACTACCTCTTTAGAGACTTCTAGTTGGAAACAGGATTATAGTAAAATTAAATACCTCTGTTTAGTCTGTGGTCTTGTCTGCATTGTGGGCTGCGGTGGAGTTGGAAATACCGCATTGGTTCAGCGCAGTGGTTGGTAGTGTCTGTTAAGTGTGAGATTCTAGATTTGTTAGTTTCTACTTTCTGTTCAAGTCACCGACTCCTTGGTACTTTAAAAGTACCTCTTAAGGCGACGATAGTCGACTTTTAATGGTATTATACTGAAGATCACGTCTAAACGAGTAGTGTTAATGATATGGAAAAAATATAATGTTAAATTAGAACATTTTCTTTATAACTTACCATATGAATAATTTGGATTATGTTTATATTACATTAATTATGAAATTATAGTGAAATTAATTTGTAAAGTTATGTCTAACGCGGATAAAAAACTGAGAATCACGCAAAATCTATCAAGCATATTATTTTGAAACCTTTTAAAGATAAATATTGATCTTTTAGTATACGTACGTGGTTTGTTTAAATACCTTTTATTTTATGTATGTACTAGCTTTTGCCCGCGTGGATGTCGGTTATCGCGTAAAAAATCCATATCCCAAGCTATATTTATGCCAAATTTCATGACGATCGGTTCAGCGGTTTAGGCGTGAAAACGTAACATACAGACAGACAGTTAGTGTGGATTAGTATGGATAATAAATTAATAATGCGTCTTATTTGGGACAGCGCTCCTGGATTAAAGTTGTGTTTCCTTGTACCATACAATCGACATAAAATAGGTAGACATTATATGTCTCGATTACGTGCACCATTACAGCCAGTCGTTCCTGAAGTATTTGTCAAAGAGGCTTTTTGTTACGCTTTTTTGTGTTATGGTACGGTATGTAGATAGTAACTACCTACATACGTTAAAGTTACGTGAAAACAAAGTCAGTATTAGGTTTTGTCCTAAGTTGAAATTTAAGATTTTTCCTATATGTGTCTTGAGTACAATAAACTTATAGCAAAATGTTATAATCAACGAAAATTTTTAAAATTCATCGGTCGGTAAATAGAGTGCGGAGACTCACACTCAAACTCAAAGTATTTACTTCATTATCGTCATCATCATCATCATTTCAGCCGAAAGACGTCCACTGCTGGACATAGGCCTCCCCCAAGCACCGCCACCTCGACCGGTTCTGTGCTTCCCGCATCCAGCGGATTCCTGCGGCTTCCATAAGGTTATCGGATCACCTTGTGGGAGGCCTTCCAACGCTACGTCTTCCGGTATGCGGTCGCCACTCCAGAACCTTTCGGCCCCAACGGCCATCTGTTCTGCGTGCAATGTGCCCTGCCCATTGCCACTTAAGTTTGGCAATTCTTCGAGCTATGTCGGTTACCCATTATATTCCCCATTTATTTCATATAAACCAATTACAGGCACTTTTGAATTGTCAAGGGGTCGGTCAGTCAGAAAGATGAAGCCAGTTGCCCATTCCAAAGCGTAGTAGGTTCCTATGGAGAAGAACGGACAAGAAACTCCACGGACACTCTTTTAAAACAAAATATTGTTACAAAATATGGGTAACATTATTCATGTTGAAGTTATACATGTGAGAACAATGTAGAAAGACGTGCAAGTTTGAAGCAAGAAAAAAAAAATAGAAAAAATCAAGATGTCTTTTTAGCATTTTGTCAGCGTGATCACACCATACTAAGTCTCTGGGCTAAGCCTCGTAGAGTCAGACAGACAGACAGATAGACGGAAAGGGCGAAACTAAAAGGGTTTCTTGTTGACTACGGAGCTCTAAAAAAGTTACTGATACATTCATTTCAATTCCCATCCACATTAATAATTCATGTTATTAATCGTATGGATTGTACAAAACGAAGAAAATACAATTTTTTTGAAAATATTCCGATGTTATTTAAAGTAGTTATGCGCGATAAATATTCCGCGGCATGCAAATACGACACATCTCATTATATAACGATGACCACAGTGCAAGAAAAACAGCGTAGCAATAGTTGAAAGAGAGAAAGAAAAGAAAGAAAATACTTTATTAAGCACAGACTAAAAAGCACACAATATGACACAATATTTTAAACAGCAGATAAAAATAAAAGTGTAAGGCCGCTTGTACATGCTAAGAAAATTTACCGTGTCTGCTGCAGCCAGGACCAAATACATCATGTACACGACAAGAACTTTGTCGGACCTAGATACGAAAACTTGTCGTGTCTGCTGCAGACAAGACAAATATGACCGTGTACACGATAAGACTGTTTTCGGGCAGTCATGCGTAGGGTATGGTAAGCTGCTCTAGTCAACTCTTTTATTAATTTGCGGTTGGTTATGAGTGAAGATCACGTCCACTCGTTAATCGTACACTAACAACCTGGGCCTCAAGTCTGCTATTACAATAGTGTCAGAATGGTCTCGCCATTGTGAGTATTTGACAGTGTGACGTTAAGTTGACAACTGAAGTCAGATATGCCTGTGGACATATACGACGTAGTAATGCGTTGGTGCCGCACATTGCTGATCTAGTCCTATATAAGATCATTGGCCTCAAGTCTGCTATTACAATAGTGTATTAGAATGGTCTCTTCATTGTGAGTTTTTGACAGATTTGCCATACAAACACTGTCAAATACTCACAATGGCGAGACCATTCTGACACTATTGTAATAGCAGACTTGAGGCCCTGAACCACCTCACCTACCCCGCCCCTCCCTATACCGCAGCAATACAGAGCGTGTGGTGTCTAGCGCAGACAAGATTTTTTCTTGTTCAGCACCGTGGTAGAAACGACACGAATTCTTGCGTAGGCCCGGTGACTTTTCTTAGCGTGTACAAGCGGCCTAAAGTGCGATGTAAGATATTAGCAGGCAAACGTGCCACACGGCTGTGCCAAAAAGGACCAGTTCAGCAAAAATGCCTTGCGGCTGGTTCCTGACGGTGGTTTTTAACTGGACCTGAAGTATGAGGTGCAACGACAATAGTTTTTCTAGTACAACGATAATTAGATCCTTTAATGGAGCTACTAGTAGTCATTGTTCAGCCCCTAAGAAAAACCAATTTGTCTTACAAGCAAGCAGTTGGCTATTATAGAATCATTAATATTCAAGGATGAACAAAACTTCGAAGGCTTTCATCCAATTTCCTACAATCCATCTTGTATTTTATTGTAAAGTCGGTACTCAGTAACTTTGTTACTTTAAGGCGTCAGGCTAGCCGGTTGTCGCTGAAAACCAGCGCTGGGGCTCTGTGTTGCAGCATTATGCTGAGGGATGGTTGAGGATTGGTTTTTGTTCTTATTTTGCGTCATGTTTACTGCAAATAAACGTGTTTTCTTTATTTTTGCGTTATATTTACTGCAAATAAACTTATTTCTTGTTTTTTGCGTCATGTTTACCGCGAATAAACGTATTTTCTTTCTTTAATTTCTTTAAAAAAATTGTCAGTATCAGGTTGTATGTTAATCTAAATATGATTCGCGGCCGTATCAAATATTTAAATATAGAATTATAGTCATAAAAATCATCAATACAACTCTCTCACACTACTCTATTGATTTGTTCTCGTTTACTCTATTGAATGACTATTTCATGAAATCATGACCCTCATCTGTCTGTATGTTCCGGCTTATCTCCGAAACTGCTGGACCGATTTTGAAGGGACTTTCACTGGCATATAGCTGATGTTATGAGGAGTAACTAAGGGTACTTTTATTTTCGACTAGCTGCTGCAGTGGGGGTTCACTTGGTTGTTTTTTTTTTGTTTTTGTTTTGTTAAATTGATGTAACAAGGAGCAATTTAAGCTACTTTTATCTTAAGAATAACCACACGGGCGAAGCTGCGGGAAGTAGCTAGTTGTACTTAATAAAAATCTTAAATTCATGCATTCACTCATTGAAAACGCACAGCTTAAACCACGGAAACGTGCGGTCTAAGCATAAAATGTTGCAAAAAAGGATTTGCACTAAGGAAGGGTTTTTTTTTAATTTAGAGATAGATAGATAGAATACTCTTTATTATGTACACCATAAAAATTACAGATATAAATGTAGAACTGTTACATAGGGTGTCACAATGGGAGGTCTTATCGCTAAAAGCGTTCTTTTACAGACAACCTTTGGATGGATCAAAAAGTAGAAGGAGAGACAATACTGCAGGTAGTCAGTGGTGTACCACTTACATATATACAATAAATACATACATACATTCAAATTTATCCCCTAAAGGGGTTAAATACAGGATGAAAATTTGTGTGGAAGTTCGTCAATTTTGGCAATTGGAAATCTCATCGAGCAAACGACTTACAACTTTAATAAAATTTAAAAGGGTCGTGATAAGTCGGCTTTATTCAGAAGTAAATAAGACATTGAAAATTAAATTTCAGTTGATTCACTGATTTCAAACTGGCCCAGTTATTATTTCATGAATAATATTTGACTCAAAACAAAAAAAAAAAAAACAAAACAAAACAACAAAAACACACTCAAAGTTAACATACTGTTTTTCTCCAACTACACTACCGTCTACGAGAGCTCTACACGTCTCGTAGACAAGCTACGCCGCTACGCTGCTACGAACACTCGTAGCAGTTGTTCAGTCTTATTTTTATAGACGAGTCTACGAAGGTCTACGGTTCGTGGAGGCTTGTGTTTTTCTATTAGTGTAAAGAAGTATTGGTATTTTATAATATTACACCTGTTTACCCTGAAGGGACAGGCAGAAGTGTACCTACGAATTTATGTGCTTATTTTTCGTTTTGAAATAAACAGAGACATTCATCATCTGCCTAACTAAAACCGAACGCGAGCACCTATCTGACCTACTCCACCCAGTTACTGGGTAATACGATACCCCTTGGTAAGACTGGTTGTCAGTTTCGGGCTTCTGACGACCCGTAACGATTGTCAAAGATCCACGAATGACAGCCGGGACCAACAGCTTAACGTGCTTTCCGAGGGGTTTTAGTATTGTTGCACGCCACAGTTAATGCCTGGTACATCGTGACAAGTTTAAGTACCACTAGCGCCATCTAGTATCGAATAGCAGAACTAGTGACCACTAGCGCCATCTAGTATAGAATAGCAGAACTAGTGACCACTAGCGCCATCTAGTATCGAGTAGCAGAACTAGTGGAGTCAAGAATTTTCTAGAAGGTTCGATGCTAGAACTTTCCAGAACTATCGACGTTTGGTCAGTCAGGGCTGGTATGTACTCCAACATTCAAGATGTTTCTACAGTAGAAGGTTCTGGAACTATCTAAGGACTATACGACTCGACACAGTCGAATAACAAGCTATACAAGCGATCATCGAGTGCGACTTTAGAGTGATCAGTAGTGCAGTTGTGCTTTATAATTAGTGTGTTTGAGTTGTTATCAGTGTTGTTTAATTAGAGTGTCATTTTTAGGGTTACGTAGTCAACAAGGAACCCTTATAGTTTCGACATGTCCGTCTGTCTGTCTCTCCGCGGTTTAGCTCAAAAACTATTGGTACTAGAAAGTTGTAATTTGGCATGAGTATACACGTTAATGACGCTGAAAAAATGTTTTTTTTTTAACAATTATTTAGGGTACCTCCCCTACATGTAAAGTGGGGATGATAATTTTTTTTTTCGTCCTTCCTATAGTGTGGGATATCATTGGATAGGTCTTTTATAATTATTAGGGGTTTGGGAAGACTGTTTTTCGATTAAGGGATCCGTTTCTGAAATATTAGGCTTTAAAATGCAAATTGTTGTTAGAGTCAAGTATTCCTCCCTTGCCAGCTAAACGGTTAGTTTTGCATAGGTGAAAAAATTCACGATAGTAGTATATATAACAAGTTAAAAGGAAAACTATCGCAGCTAAGAAGACTTTTCAAGTTTACGAGTAATAGTCGACCAACTTAAATTTGTAGTTGAAAAACATGTTCCCCCATACAATCTGTGTAGGAGAGCATGTTTCTCAACTACAATTTTAAGTTTGTTCTTGAGATTAATTCATCCCAACTACGGAACCCTTCATTGTGCGTGGTCCGACACGCACTTGGCCGGTTTTTGGTTTTTAAATCGGCAGTTTTTATTGTCACGAACCGCAAGCTCGTAACAGTATGTTAAGATTGTCACCCATCCACGGACCAACCGTGGCAAGCATAGCTTCACCTGATCAATTTGTTGGGCTGTTATTACTTTGCCAAAAGCCCCCTCTTAAAAGAAACTATCTTCCTTTAAACAATGTCAAAAGTATAATAAGCTTTGTTAGTAAAACCTAACAATTTTCTCGTTTACGAAGAGCTTTAATTCTATAAGCTGTAAGTACATCACGTAGTGGTCGGTTGGCACTTGTCAGTGTCGCCGCGGGTACTTTGTGGCACTCCTGTTATTTTTAGAACATCCAGTAAGTGCCTCTAACTGAATTAAAGTTTTACGCAAGGGAAGGGTAGATGTATTTTGTCTTCATATTATTTTTAGTTTACTTACTGCGACGTTGGTCTAGTGATTGCTTGCGCTACTGTTGAGCATGAGGTTCAAAGTTCGATTCCCCGGTCAGGCTAAGTGTTTTTGGGTTTCTCCATCTAGATATTTTTTTCTATTTGTTGTACCTACTCCGTGTGGTGCCGGACGTAAAGAATAGCGCCACCCCATTTCCTCCCATAGATGTCGTAAAAGGCGACTAAGGGACTTACTAGAGAATGGGCAGCAGCGTTCTCTATGCATTTTTGACACCAAACTGCGATCGCCAACCCGCCTGCCAAGCGTGGCGATTCAATTTTCAGTATCAATTCACATTGTGTTCAAACATAATCCAGCATGGAACAATTATTAGATGTCGGGAAAAAAAAAAAAAAAAGGAATCATGCCATTAAATTTAAATTAGAAAATATTATTTACATACAATAATAAAATTGTAGAATACTATGCAAACATAAATTATAATAAAAATATAAAAGTCACAAAATAACAACATGCTAAAATACGACCGAGCAGCTGAAGACCTAAGAGCCTCATTCACCCCGTTAGTAATTTCATGCGATGGAGCCTTAGGAACTGAATATAATAGTTTTTTTTTAAACCGCATCAAAGCTTAATGAGAAATGGGGAAACGCATATTCTCAAATAGTGTACTGGCTGAAAGTAAAAATTCAAATCTCAGTTATAAGAGCAGTTTCAATGAGAGTAAGAAGCACGCGAAAACATGTCAAGGCCTTTCAATGTGAAGATGGAGCAGGAATACTTTTTTGACAGCCCGGGCCTCAAGTCTGCTATTACAATAGTGTCAGAATGGTCTCTTCATTGTGAGTTTTTGACAGATTTGCCTTAAAAACACTGTCAAATACAATGGCGAGACCATTCTGACACTATTGTAATAGCAGACTTGAGGCCCTGTTCTCATGAAACATAAATACTTGTTTATTTTTATTTAGGTATGTGTGTGCAATGTATGTAACTCTGTGTTGTTATATTTATCATTCGTTCGTAGTGCTTAAAATATTAATTTACTTTATTATGATTAGTGTTACAACATGCTAATAAATAATTACATCTCAGTTTTAAGGGCAATACCTAAGTCTGTTACAAATCATCTAATGAATAGAGACATCTTTTCGACAGGTATGCCTTGAATGAGCCTGTGTACAGTATGCTTTTTAACTCATGCGTAATTTATTAAGTATCTTAACTGCCTGACACCGTGGACTATGTTTCACTATTCCAAAAGCCGGGATGATTTTGTTTCCAAAGTCTTTTCTGCGCGTTTTTTCCCTTAAAAGCCTATCCTCGTCTGTTTCGTTTCATTGTGGCAAACCCCCCCAATTGGGGGAGGCTTATGTCCAGCAGTGGACGTCTTCCGGCTGAAATGATGATGAATGATGTACCTACTCTGGACGCTTTTAACGTGTACGGTTTTATTTTTTATTTTTACATCGTTCTCACATTTAGTTATAAATTCATCATGAGAGATGTAACTGATAGTTTTGTAACAATTTAATTTAAAAGAGTGTTCATGGAGTTACCTTCTGTAGATGTTCCTCTTATACATACCACTGTACATAATTATATGCACCTTATATACAATTATGTACATAATTTTACCCCCTAAAAGAAACACAATTAGTTCAAAGTCAGATACTAACTTTAAATGATCTTAATTGATACAATCAACAAAATAAATCTCCTAGTACATGTTTATTATGAATTATTTCTTTGTTATATTAAATGCAAAATTAGTCTACCTTGTTTATTGTTTGTTCTTAATTAAGTTTTCTACTTCAATTGTTCATTTGTTAGTCTCTTTGTTAGAAATGTTTTTCTTTCATTATAACAAAGACTTGGATTTGTCGGAGAAGAGTAGGTTTCTCTCGTTATCATCAGCCATATTTTAACTACTGTGGGCGTACTGTTCGTAGTGTTGGTTATGGCGCAATAGAAAAACCGAATTAAACTCAAATCAAATGTCATTTACTCAAACTAAACTGAGAATCAAAATTACATAAGACAGTTCCCCCAAAACGCCCATCCCTTCACCACTTCCTAGTGCTTTAGCTGGGAAGAAGAAGTAGTGGAACAAACTCCCCAGCAGCACATCTGTCTGTTCAGTTAGAAGAACTTGATTCTATACAATAATGGGTATGCAAAGTAATTAATATTTGTACACGACACAACTATACCGAACGCGCAACAGTTCCTTGTCGTCTTCACTGCTTGACCGCCACCGATGAACTGCCCTTGTCTGTGCTTCGAATGTCACTACGCCCCCGCAAGGGGGCGTGGCCTGCGGAACCGGAGCGTCGCTCCCTGTCCGCGGAGGGTTCACGGTGACCCATTAATATGGGCCCCTCGTTGGGTCAGCCTCGGACGGCTTGGGGATGATGGACCCGCGTTGCTCTACGCGGATCCTGTGATAGGGTATCTGAGATTGTTTCTGTAGTCGCGCCGCGACACTGTTGCACAGTGTCGTCTCTTCACGACATCTCGGCGGTCAGTCCCCGCCAGGTGAGACCCCCAGTTACCCGGGGGAGGCCTGACGGAGACGACCAGCGACGAGATGGCGACTTTATGGCACTTCTACAGGTCAATGTAGCCTATACCCGACCCACTTATCAGAGCTAGCCAAACCATGACCCGGGTAATAGGCTGCCCTTGTCGACTGTGCGGCGGACACTTATAGCCGGTCGAACGTTATGTCGTAGACTGTGTCATGCGCCGCTAGGCAGCGCTAGCGTCGCGATTAGTCAAGAACCATTGGCGCGCACTCCAATAACTCCATCGAACGTGACTAGATGGCGCTGGCGTACCGGATACAAAAGACTCGTCTCCGACAGATTTATTAGTTTTTTCTGTGGATTATTTATAAATGGGAGAAAGCATTGTTGTTTTTGCAAGGTTTTATTAGCTTTAAATTGAATTTGGTAAATCAATCTGCCAAGCCTTTTCCCAACTATGTTGGGGTCGCCTTCCAGTCTAACCGGATGCAGCTGAATACCAGTATTTTACATGGAGCGACTGCCTATCTGACCTCCACAACCCAGTAACTGGGTAACACGATACCCCTTGGTAAGACTGGCTGTCAGACTTTTGGGCTTCTGACGACCCGTAACGACTGTCAAAGATCCACGAATGACAGCCGGGACCAACGGCTTAACGTGCTTTCCGAGGCACGGAGGAGTCTCGGTATGTAAAGATGGTCACCCATCCACGGACCAACCGTGTTTTTTTTTTTAATTTCAATTATTATTATTCAATTAAAAAAAAAAAAATTATTGAATTTGGTAATGCTTAACAATTTACTAAACCGCTGAAAAGACTAAAATCATGAAAGGTTCTCATAAGAGAGCGTGCAACGTTTAAAAAAAAAAAATATCTCGTGACTGAGAAAGAATTATGAATACCAGCTCAATAAGGAACCTCGATAAGTGTGTCTAGAATTTTCTAATACTTTTTATAAAGTTTCATATTGAGACACGAAGCAACAAAATATGATCCAAAGGAATGTGATCGCTTTTCTTTGGATCTAATTTTGTTGCTTCTAAAAAACACATTTACCGAGATTCCTTATTGGGCCGTTATTAATAATTCCTTTTCAATCACGAGATATTTTTTTTAAAGAAGTCGCGCTTGTGGACCGTTGTATGCCTTCTTAAAAGCAACCCTGGTACAACTGTGTTATCCCTCAAAATGAATATGCTCTTTGGGAGGGCACCGCAGCGATCTCTCAGAAAAAGAGAATATTGTAGTAATTGTTTTCATCATATTTGCAGTTAACTCTCTAACTTATTGTATAAAGCACTAGCTGACCCGGCAGACTTCGTTCTGACAAAAGCTATAGTATAAATTCCACTACTCTACCCTACCCTACCCGACCCTACTCTACCCGACCCTACCCGACCCTACCCTACCTACCTACCTACCTACCTACCTACCTACCCTACCCTACCCTACCTACCTACCTACCTACCTACCCTACCCTACCCTACCCTACCGTACCTACCTACCTACCTACCTACCTACCCTACCCTACGCTACCCTACCCTACCCTTCACTACCCTACCTACCTACCAATTTTCTTTAATGTTAGATTTACCATAGACTTCTTACTGTTATTCCGTTTTCCTATAAGAAGACCTATAAGAAGGTCTTAAAATAAGATGGTAAATCTCTCAATATTGTGCGTACAAACTTACATTTTCAGTTGGAATGTATGGGAGAACTTGTTTTTCAACTAAAATATTAAGTTTCTTCTGGAGATAAATTTATCTCAACTACGGAACCCTTCATTGTGTGTGGATCGACACGCACTTGGCCGGTTTTTAATTAATGCTAAGTATCTCTTTCGTAAAAAAAAAGAAACAGATTTTTAGTTAAAAATATTTATTTAAAACTAATAAATAACACCCTATTTAATACCACACAAAGTAAAAATCAATTTCCCCTCGTCAACGACTGAAAAGCCAGGAAATTGTTTTATGTTAACAATGAGGTGACAGCACGCATCGTCGGCCATTGATACGATTTATAATTAACTCAGTGGACGATAGTGTTCGCGGGCAGTTTGATTTGTTTGCCTTTTACTGTGGTTAAAGTTGACTGGACTGATTGGTTAGTTGAGTTTATTCTGTTTCAGTCAGGGACCGATATCGATACTCGAAGAATACCGATATTTTTAAGAAAATACCGATAACAATATCGACATCTGGCATAAATAAAGAAAGAAAAGAAAAAAATACATTTATTTAGCACAGACAGTAGTAAGTATTTTATATCAGTAATTTGAGTATCGGTATAAAATATCGATAATTATATCGATACTCAGTACTGATATCAGGCTACAATGTGACGTCACAGAATCTTTATTGATGATTCTTAAGTAAATACATATTTTTTACAGTCGCAGATCATATTTTGATCAAGATACAACCTGACACTGACCTGCAAACTGCAAAAAACGCAAGAAAATTTGATAATAACGGTATTACATCGATACCCAAATACCGGTATTTATAGTGATATTTTGGTATCATTTATCCAAATTATATCGGTATTCAGTCCCTGATTTCAGTAGTTCTTTTCTGTAAATTTAGCTTTGAATCTCGCCTATGTCTCGTTTTTCAGAGAAAAAAGAAAAACCAACATCTCTTTAATAAAATAAGTGATAGACATAATTTTAATACTAGAAGTAGAGATAAAATAGATCAACCACTTTTCAGATTATCTAAAGTAAGTAAATCTTTTATGGGGTACTGGGTTAAATGTTACAACAAAATACCTTGTGATGTATTGCAATTAAATGAATGAATATTTAAAACACATATTAAAACTACACTTTGTAAACAAGCTTATTACAAATTAGAGGATTATATCCAAGATAAGAATGCTTGGAAACATGCTGGTCTGGCTCAATAGGATAGTGTAGAGTCTAGACAAAATCAAACCCAAATTTCATGACGATAGGTTCGGTATAGCCTGAGATATGGAGAAGGACATAGATTACTTTTTTACGCTATAACCAACATCCACGCGGGCGGAGCCGCGGGCAAAAGCTAGTGAAAAAAAAAAGATCTTTGCGAGGCCAAAAAGGCTCTTATCTCAGCATAATGCTGCGATATTTACAAAATAAATAACGCAGCGCTGGTATTCCGATAGGGCCCGATTTAATTACCCATTAAAAAATTTATGACTCATTTTCATTACTTTTACTGCTCAGTTTTTACTGTCGAACTTGTATTATTTTTATGACATTAATTTTACATTCAGTGACAATTTTAACTCGCACACTGACTTATTATTTGTTAAAAATTTAATAAAATCGTCTACTTTAAAAATATTTGTAAATTTATGTGAGCACCATCTATCTAACACAAATTTTTTTATTTTTTTTATTGAAAAAAACTTTTTTGCCCTACACTAGGAATTTCTCCTGTATCGTGGAAGCGTTTACAAACATTTAAACTCACATACACAAACAGCCAGACCCGGAACAACTACTTGTAGATCATACAAATATTTGTTCCGTGCGGGAATCGAACCCGCGAGACGCAGCGCAACAGTCAATTGCTTAACCACTGCGCCAACCGTGCCGTCGAATTCATCCGTCACTGCTTCATTTTTAATTGTTTTTACCTACTGTGGTATAATTATTTTTATTCTAGGTACATCGTCTTCACATGTAATGATATAATTGATGTATACACAGTATTTGTAAAACAGTTAAAAAGAGTAACGGTGGAGTTTCTTGCCCATTCTTCTCCATGCGAAACTACCTTTTGGAAGGGACAACTAGAATCAATATTATTTCCGTGTAAATTTTGGCTTATTCCACAAATCCTCCCTGAAAATCCCTCTTAGGAGGAAAAGTGGAATCTATAAAAAACAGTCTAGGATTCACCCCTGATAATCCCGCTTAGAGGGAAAAATTTGAATTGAAAAAAAAAAAAAAAAAAAAACCAAGATCCCACTGAAAGTGATTTTTTTACATTCGGGTTCAGTTTTCCCCACTGAGGGGGATTCTCTCAGGGGGGATTAGTGGAATAAGCCTAAATTTTGACATTCTAAAGTGCCATTTATGTGCCTATTTGAAATAAATGCCTTGACTTTGACTTTGACTCTGTTAATAAACATGCATTTTGTAATTTTTAATTTACCAAAACTACAATAAACACTTTACTCATAAATAATACAGTCAATTCTAAACTCTCCTCTAAAGAACTGATCTCGTTCAAAAACCAAGCGAGAACCTAATACCTTCTGGTTTCGAATCATTGATTGAACGGCAGTCAGGTGAGAGCACGCATCGTCGGCTAACGCCATCCGATTTATAATTAACTCAACGTCGATAGCGGGTGGATTTGTCAACTGGGTTAGTCGGTTTAGTTGGATTGAGCTAAATAAATATGGGGTTTGGATTTTACCTACAATTTATTTAAGCTTTAACTGTGTGTGAAAATACATTATTCCCGGAGGATGAACCGTTGTTATTTGGACGTAGTTATGCAAAATGGATCCAGCCCACAAAAACCGTTTTTTGGGTTACCGTCATAAATGGCATCTACACATCATCTTTAGTATATGCAAAAAAATATCAAAGCCGCAAAGTTCCTTTTTTCTAATGAAAAACACACGTTAGTGATACCGACAGAATATTAAGCATTTTTGCAGAGTAAAAATAGAATCATGTGTCATGGGAACATATATAATGGGATTTAAAAGATCCAAACTACTTTGGATATCTATGTCAAATCGATTTTTTTGTATAAAACAGGAACCATGTCATTTCAATTTAGTTTGCAATTTTTTTTTTACGGATACTTTCGTGTCTGATGAAGAAAACTGATAATTTTATGTATCTATGTTTTTTAATTATTTTTAATTAAAGGCCCCAACATTCTTATATGCGTTTTATTGCCTCAACTTAACACTAAAAGATTCATCCCACATTTTTAATATTGTAAAAAAAGAACCAAAGAGATTTTTACTGAAAAAAAGTATATTAATGCACATGAAACTTATTAAAAATATACTATACAGGAAGTAAATAAAATAAATAAACAAACTACGGTCTTGTTATATTAATATATCAATTTGGTTTATGATCAGAGTGTCTAACTTTCAATTCGTCAAAGAAGCTAAATGCCTAAAATTAATGTCTACACAGCAAATTGCCTAAGTTGTAAATCGCCTAGAGATCAAAATTTTTAACAAGCGAAATGCCTAAAATGCAATAATTTCTAAGTAGTCGAGATGGTTAAAATAAACTCACACTAGGGCCTCTGAAATGTAGGTTAGGTTAGAACTGTGACCACACAACGCCAGAAACGGTACTCCCTTTCTTCTCCTAAAATAATAGACATATTGCGAGGTAGGCATTTTGGTTCATAGTCTGCTCATATATGTTCATATACTGGGCCTCAAGTCTGCTATTACAATAGTGTCAGAATGACCTCGCCATTGTGAGTATTTGACAGTTTTTGTATGGCAAATCTGTCAAAAACTCACAATTAAGAGACCATTGCAACATTTGTACATTAGTAGACTTGGCCCCCTGGTACGCCGCTGGATCCGGTTAGATTGGAAGCTGATCCTAACATAGTTGGAAAAAGGCTAGGTCAGATTGATATTGGGTTGTAGAAGGCAGAGGGAATGTATGTATGGCTTGTCGAATAAATGTGACGACGGAACAAACATGGCACGGTTGGCGCAGTGGTTAAGCGATTGACTGCTGCGCTGCGTGTCGCGGGTTCGATTCCCGTACGGAACAAATATTTGTATGACTTACAAGTAGCTGTTCCGGGTCTGGCTGTTTGTGTATGTGAGTTTAAATGTTTGTAAACGCACCCACAATACAGGAGAAATTCCAAGTGTGGGTCAAGGACAAAAAAAAAAAACACAAATAGACAAACATTTTAATAATTGTTTGTCCCTGCAACCCCACTCAGCAGTCGAGTTTTTTAATAACTCTATTATTCAACAAAATACAATAAAAATCTCATCGTTTAGTAATCACTTACACAGAAAATCTCATTTCGTTCCCAAAATACCCACAAATTGTATTCACAATAAACGTATTTTATGTAAAACCTCTTAATACCCATTATTGCCGTTAGGATCCGTACATTTACATACAACTTGTTTAATTCTATTAAGGGGGATGTGCTACGGTAACCCGCGAAAAACAAATTTTCTTATGTTTTATGATTAAATTCAGTGTTAGGTTGTACGTTGCTGAAAATACAATTTGCGACCGTATTAAATAATTATGGCTTTACAGAATTATAATCATTAGAATCAGCAATACAACTCCTTACATGAATGTTTAGAGGTATGAGGAACAGGGTGTAAAGTTTACTCATACTCTATAGGGAGGATCCTCCGACCAGACGGATATTGTGTTTGGTGGGCAACTGCCCAACGGTTGATGTCGGGATGTTGTATATGCTAGTCGCGCGGTAAACTCTGATAGCGCGATGCAGGATTTGTGACGTCAGGTCTTTGATGCGTAGTTCGCATGTGGCGTTGTTGATACCGCCACAAATGTACCATGCCAACTACTGTTCAACTGTAATACCTCAAAATAATTTAACTGTGTGATCATTATATTTAATTTTATAATTAATGATTCATTTGATAATAATGTTGCATGCCTATATAAGGTAGATTGTACAAGGATCACCCATATTTTAATTTTAACATCTTATGTTCTGTACCTACAATCTATGCAAATAAATGTTTACTTTACTTTAAGTTTGAATTGGCATCAAATGTCATGATTACATGATATACCTGACTAGGTATATCATGTAATCATGACATCAACAAAAATCATGAATAGAATCATATAGAATATTATCATGATAGAAGTAATGATAGAAGGTTTGAATGACAATTTATTAGGATAATATGAACTTAGAGAGTTGTGTTCATGATTTTTATTATTATAATTCTGTAAATAAATATTTGATACGGCCGCAATCATATTTAGATCAACAAACAATCAGGGGCCCAAGTCTGCTATTTTTATAAATTCGTCACTTCAAAACGATCCCATTGTCAATTTGCAAAAAGTTCGTAATCTGCTAAATTCATAATGGTCGATCATTGGTCGGTCAATGGTCTCATAATAGAATTGTATTACAATGGCATTTTGAACATTTATTCATGCCAGATTTCATTTATATATATTTTTAAATATTATTTATATTATTAGTGTCATCTGAAGTAGTAGGAAGTTGGAAGTTTAGGAGGAAGTTTCATTTGTCATTATGAACGAGATTACCAATTCTTTCAATGGAGTGTCAGTGGCTGACCATTGGAAAGTTATAATGATGCCATTATATTAGTAGATTACCAAACTTGTCAAAATCAACAATTATTAAATCAATGATAGACCATTTTGACACTATTGTAATAGCAGACTTGAGGCCCTGATACTGCCACAGTACTCTACAGTGTTCTAGTCTGATGATACCTTCAAATGGCAAAAAATGTATGAAACATTTAATTTGGCGCGCTACCCTGACGCTTTCACCTTAACGTGACAATAACAAACGACGCGTGAAATAATAAAAATATATCTGAAATTTGTCCTTTTCACCTTATCAATTCGTTTTATTTATCACTAGCTATTGCCCGTGGCTCCGCCCGCGTGGATGTCGGTTATCGCGTAAAAAAGTAGCCTATGTCCTTCTCCATAACCCAAGCTATATCTCTGCCAAATTTCATGACGATCGGTTCAGCGGTTTAGGCGTGAAAACGTAACATTCAGACAGACAGACAGACAGATACACAGAGTTACTTTCACATTTATAATATTAGTATGGATTTTGAATGGACGCTTATATATGTAAGTTGTATCTATTCATACACGAAATATTTTAAGAGAGACATCTATAGGTGGTAAAAAAGCCATAGCAACGAAAATATTTTGTTTTTCTAAGTGTTTTTATGTTTACGTAATTATTATAATTATATAATTTCTTGGGTAATTTTGCAAAAAAACCTTTATATACTTATTCTATGAATTACTCACCCGGACGCGGTGACGGTGGCGGCACGAGCGCGGTGCCTTTTGATAATATTAATCATCATTTATGTATAACAAGTAATTTTAAATTAAGTATTTAATTTTTTAAATATTATACATAGTTTTTTTTTTCTTTTCCATGGCTTATTTACCACCTATAAGTGTATCTCTTAAAATATTTAGTGTATGAATAGCTCCTGCTCCGCCCAGAGCGGGAGAAGTTATTTGATACTTTCTCATCCAAAAAAAAAGGCAGGGGCCATAGTATTTTTATAATTCTAGATAACCAGTTCACTTTAGCCACCCGTACCCTTATTCCAATATCTCTGTTTCCAAATCCTGCAATAGTCCTGCACCAACCGGGGGTTGTCCTTGGGTGCACTTGCATAGTGCGTACAGGTATAATCGTCGGTTGGTGCCCCATTTAATTAAAAAAGCCTCTAAAGGGCCACTGCGAGTTGGTTTCAGCCCCTCGTACGCCTTCCAAAGTACCGGGACCTCAGGGTCCTCCCGAGAAATGTCAAGAGACGTAAAAATAATAATAATACTGAATTAATGTATACAAACTATTTTTAACATTTTAAAAGAGTAAGTATGGAGTTTCTTGCCCATTCTTCTCCATACATAACTGCCTTTTGGAAGGGGCAACTGGAATCAATTAACTATTTTTGTAATTTAGACGTTCTAAAGTGCATTTTACTTGCCTATTTGAAATAAATGATTTGACTTTGACTTTGATAGAAGATATTACAATAACCACCACTTCTGGTAGAAGAATCGGTCATCGCAATAAATGGTTATTAGCGACCGTGAAGTTGTCCAGTGGGTATATTCTGTTTGTACTCTATTTAAAAACAAGGCAAGATAAAAACAACTCTTTTATTCATCAAAACATGAGTATACGTCATTTATCAAAACAATATTATACGCTTACTTTTTTACCCTATATTCAAACGAACGAGGTTCTTAATAGTTATATCCTATAATACAAATAATAAATTTTAATCTAATTGAATTTATTCAAAAAATTTTTTTTTTTTTTTTTATAACTTACACTAACTCAAAAGGTTTTGTTCGTTTTAGTCTGCCTACTATATTTGTAACAGCTGAATTGCCTCGAAGTTCACATGTCGGTGGAGTCAGTGTTCATGAACCTCAGCAAATTTTTGGATTATATTGGTGACGGGTTCCATTATTACACAAGAAATTCCTTTGTCAAAAAATATCAGCATATCTCACGAAATAAGGCGTAATACAAAAATAATTTATAAGAAAACATCGATCCAAATAAAAATTACATACAAAAGGCTCCCAAACAAACGGTAAATCCATAAAACTTATTGATATGCCGCGGAGTACGATGGTTCAGTACAAGAGTCCGTTGGCTTACTTCACACCGCACGGCATAGTCCCACGGGCAGCCGACTTGGCCGCACGCGTTCCGAATCTCCCTCAATCGTACTTACCACCTTTTCATTCCCCGACCACCACCCGACCGCGGGCGGACCAATCGAATTTGTGAATTTTGAATTTGGATCGCGACCTCCTGCTATAAAAGCGAGGTAAGTTTGAAATTACAAAAATTAATCCAAAATTTTGAATACAATTTTACGGTTGATTTCATTTTCTTTGTTGATTTTCTGTGATTAAGTTATAATTAATACTTTTGATTATGATTAATATTTAATTTTTTGACGTCCGGTGAAGCTTTGGTGGTCATATTAAAGGTCGACCGAAGAAGGGCGCGCTAATTAGGTTAGAACTAATTAGAAGGGGAGGGTTCTATTCTCTTGTTTATATTTATACTACGTACATGTGAAGGGTACGGCTATTCTAGTGGCTGTTATGGTTAACCTGAGAAAACAGGAGTAATTACTACGAGGGTATAATAATTGTCTGTATTTTATGACATTTAGAAGAAGAAATAAAAATTAACAAGCGTGAAATCAAACAATAAGGTGAATTTCAATCACTTTTTTGTCTGCATGCGTAAGTTGCGTTTTTTATGGTATTTTTTAATGCGTAAGGGTTACCCCATTAATTACAAACTTTAAAGCATTTTGTTATCCAGTCCGGTGACTTTAATTTTACGCAAACTAATGATGGATCATCTTCATCTACCTGACTCTACGGACTGACTAAGCGGCACAATTTAAAACAAAACGAACCTTTTCTTTAGTCCATTTTACGGTAATTTCATTTACATAAAAAAAATGCCATTTCAATGAGCTTTACAAAAAACCAGCAATAAGCAGTAATTTCACGAACTGCCTGTCTCTCATTAAATATTAACAAATCTCTAACACTATACAATACTTCCCGTACGTGTTACCCTCTAAATGTAAATAATAAATGACTTTCCCCAGGCATTGTACGTTAATAGTTAAGGAACATTGATTTTCGCTTCATTCTGATTAGTGTTAGTTATTTTTGTCTGTTAGGTGTTTTTATTAGAAAGAGGAAAAAAAGGTAATTTCTTTCTACGGGTTTCTTTTTTGCAAACTCGTACCTAAAATAGTGTATTTTAGGAATACAAAAAAAAAAAAAAAAAAATCAGGTTCTCCCATATAACAATCATAAGTTACAAAACACTAGATAAATACAAATCACAATATAAAAATAAATACAATGTCATTAAATCATAAATATAATAAAATAAAAAATAAAAAAGCTTTATATTTCTATAAAGATTTTACAGTGCTAACGATTTTAATAAATAATTATTTTTGTTAGAGAACCCCTGAGGTGAAGGCCTCCTCCAGAGAGTGCCAGCTTTCTCTGTCTTTTGCTAAATCCATCCAGCGTGATCCAGCTATACGCACGATTTCGTCCTCCCAGCGAGTATGAGGTCTTCCACGTTTGCGTTTGCCAACCGGTCCCATCCAAGAGGTCATCTTTTTGGCCCATCTGTTGTCGTGCAGTCTTGCAACATGGCCTGCCCATTTCCACTTAAGTTTGAGTGCGTGTGTAAAGTCATCGATTGCTTTTGATACAGATCGAATTTTCGAGTGGCGAACTCTATGCTGTTTTTTTATGTTAAGCATACTGCGCTCCATTCCCCTTTGGCATGTATTGATTTTGTTCTTGATCGTGTTGTTAAATTTCCAAGTTTGGCATGCATATGTTAAACATGGTAGGAGGTTTGAGTCCATTACCTAATCATAAATATAATGTCAAATAAAAATACGCATGTCAATGTCAAATAATAATTTAAAAAAACTTTTTTTTTTACTATGGCATCTCAGAGTTAACCATGACAGGTTGTGAGTCTTTAACCGGACTATCCAGTGGTTGCCTTAAGCTCCTAAAGAAACTTAATGCCTCCAGCCAGGGCGTAAAAACTTATAAGCTAAACGACTGCGCGCTAAGGGCATCCCCTTTGGGGTACGAACCTCGGCTTAGGGCAGCGTCGGAAGGAGGATGGCAAGGGACCGTCGGTGGCTGGATAAAATCAGGGTTATGATTATTATCAGGGGGATTTAAAGCTACACGCTCAGCTATAGCGCGTGCTGGCGCTTCGCTTACGGGCAAGGGTCGGGGAGATTATAAAACGTACTTTGATTACCACAATACTCATAAGAAAGTATGAGATAAAAATTAATATTAATATCAAATTTTATATATAAAATAAATTTCATATTAATGCTTGGAGTTTCCCTATGTGATCGAATCAGAAATGAAGAGATTCGCAGGAGAACCAAGGTAACCGACATAGCTCAAAGAATTTCCAAACTTAACAACGGGCAGGCGGAGGTCACATTGCTCGCAGAACAAATGGCCGTTGGGGCCGAAAGGTTCTGGAGTGGCGACCGCGTACCGGAAGACGTAGCATGGGAAGGCCTCCCACAAGGTGGACCGATGACATTGTGAAAGCCGCAGGAATCCGCTGGATGCGGGAAGCACAGAACCGGTCAAAGTGGCGGTGCCCAGATAATTCATTCATCAGGCAGTGATTAATATAAAATAAATTACACAACATCACGCCTTGTTTCCCCGAAAGGTTAGGCGGAGGTGTACCCATAGTAGGAACATCCACATTTCGCCAGTTATGTTTAACTCCCATGTAATAGCGAGCCTATTGCCATTAACCGGGCACATTTCCAGACTTCCGACTGCTACTGCGAAAAAATAATTAGTATTAAATAAATTCTACTCCTACTCCTTCACTGTGCACGCGGCTCGGTTGTGGAATTCACTGCCACCTGACATTAGGGACTGCCAAACTGTTGCAGCCCTTAAAAAAAGAGTAAGATATCACTATGTTTCTACTTCGTCATAGTTGCATATTATTATGTATTTTTTTTTCCATTACATTGTAGTTCTAAGTATATATTTGAGAGATATTTATTTTAGAAGTATGTATGTAAGTATATTCTCTTATTGTATGTTTATAAGTATTTATAAAAGTATATCTATTTTGATTTTATAAATATTTTTGCTCTTCTACACACGTTGTCTACATCTCTATATCAACTTTCCTATCGCAGGTATGCTGAAAGAGATTTCATTAGAAATAAGCATCACCTTTGTACGTATTTTTCTGTTCCTTTCTTCTTGTCTGTTTATATGTGTGTACATACATTGTTAAATAAATAAATACGAAGCACAGAACCGGTCGAAGTGGCAGTGCTTGAGGGAGGCCTATGTCCAGCAGTGGACGTCTTTCGGATGAAACTATGATAAAGGCTCCTACAAACAGGCGCGATACGCGACGCGACACAAAGGCACTGCGTGTCACGTGACGAGCGGTGCCTTTGTGTCGCGTCACGTGTCGCGCATGTTTGCCTTTATGATGGTGAGATAAAAAAACATAAGGTTTTTAATTGTGGAGCTTAGTCTGTGTACTGAGATATACCTAAGCATTATAAAGATAGTGTTTTATTTTTGGACACCCACATAAAATATTTCTTAGAGTTGATATTTTTATTGTGTAAAAGTCCTCTTACGGAGGCCTAAATTCCTTCATAATTTTAATGAAAACCCTGGTTACTACCCGATAAATTCTCCCATGCCTGAGTAATTAGTGAAACTTTACTCATACCGCTCTAACTAATTTTGAACTAATAAATACGAAAGTGGTTCACTGTATAAATATTTAGATACCTACAGAGCAGTGGGATATATTAATAGAAAAGTGAGTTCTGCCGATCTCGGTAAGAAACCCTTTGAAAGGAAATTGCTTTTTTAACTAAAGCACAAAGGTGCATCTTCGTGTTTATCCCTCCTTTAATTTGTTTTGACTTTTTTTTCTCTGGAAATAAAGCAAGAAAGAAGGAATAACGTTTATTTGGACATAGTTTGAAACCACAAAATACAAATAAAAAAACTGGCCAAGTGTGTGGCGGACCACGCACAATGAAGAGTTCCGTAGTTGGGATGAATTTATTCCAAGAATGAACATAGCATAGTATTTGAAAAAAGAAAAAAAACACTTCTCATGCTCTAAAAGTTCGTCTTTATGTCGTGCGTAGGCGACATAAAATCGCTTTTTATGCTCTAGAGCATAAAGTAAAATCTTCGTCGAAGACCAAGGCAATCGGTCCAACAGCCACACGAACAACTTCAACTTCATAGAATAACCTCTTTATTTTAATTCGTTTCGTTAGTATTCTAAGAACAAGGCAAGGATACCAACAACCAAAGTACACAATAAAACTTCATGAAATAAACTTATATTTTTTATTTCGTCCATTTATTATTTTTTAAATTAGTGTTTTATATTAGTTATATATTTAAACTATAACTAAGTCATCATAGATAAAAAAACAAAATGTTTTTATAACTGAGCAGTATGTAACGACCTAAGTCAGGTGTTATGTCACGTTCCAACTGAAAAAAAAAAAGTTAATTGGCGAGAACCATAATTATTTTTCAGTTTTAATTAAATTTACAATATTTACATGTTGCTGTTTCATTTCCTCGCATATATATTATATTATTTTTTCATATTTTTTTTTTCACACAATGTTGGGGATTTACCATTTTACTTCAAGACCATAGATTTATTATAGGTTTTCCTGTAATTTACAAGTTTTTTTTTTTTTTTACTAAAATTAAGGCTCTTTTAAAAAGTCAAAATCAGTTGAACAGACTGTAAAAAACGTTTTTTTTAATTGTCTAATCTTATTTCAAATGGCGTATAAGTTCATATAATACAATTGAATGACTATTTCATGAAATCATGACTTTTAGGATAGGTTGCATTACTGATTCTTATGACTTTATTTATATAAATACTAGCTGCGCCCCGAAGTGTTACCAGCGTCCAATTTTATTAAAATTGTTCGAGCCGTATGAGCGTGAAGGAGAGAAAAACATACACACACACTCATAAACTTTCGCCTATATAATATTAGTGTGATACATGTTTTTTACGGTCGCAAATCATACATTAATCAAGAAAATTTGAATTTTGTGGGCTATCTTAGCGCTTCACCCTTTGACAACAATAGTGTGTGCCTCATTGCTGAGCCTTGGAACATGATCCTCATCATCATTCAGCGTGGAATCACTGACTACTGGTATATATACTATAGGCCTCCTTCCCTTCCTGTATATTCATAGTTAAATACAAGGTCATTGGTAATGCACTTACAACCACTCAGGACTATATACAGGGTGTAATGGACAGCCCTCCGCAAACTAACAGGGTGCCTTCAGCTCCTTATTTTGCTCACTGGAAATTTGCTCAGGAAAATTATCATTTTCTTTATCGATTTTTCAGTTACGATTCCTTTATTTTAATGTAAAATTACATTTTCTGTAGGAAGCACACCATTTATGTAAATAAAACTGCTAAAATAAAAAAAATAAAAAACAGTAATGTATGTTGAAATACTCTAACGAACGACGCGCGAAATCAGCTGTTCACTTTCTGCCTAGCTACAGAGTTCATCGAACTCACTCGCTGCGCTGCCGTTCGCTACCTGCGTTTTGCCACGGTAACGATACATTGCATGTGACGTAATAAAACAAAACAGGTTTATTGGATTCCCATAAAGTTCCTGAAATAATTTCATGTACCGGTCTTCTTAGTATGATATAATGAATTCACCGCATCAGTCTGCGGAGGGCTGTCCCTTACACCCTGTATAACTATAGAGGTATGAAGAACAGGGTTAAAGTTCACTCATACTCTATATTGGGAGGATCCTCCGACCAGACAGGTGTTGTGTCTGGTGGGCAACTGCCCGACGGTTAATGTCGGGATGTTGTATACAGGAAAACTTTTCAATCAGTGCGCAAATTTTGACAGTTTAAACTTAAACGTGTTTTATTATACACCTATTTCTTATTTTTATATGTCTTAGTACAAAAAAAATCAAGTTATCGTTATAGAAAGAAAGAAAGAAAATGACATTTTTTTGCTTGCAACAGAGCACAAGTAATTATGACTTGTTTTTGAAAATGAATTACACTAAAAAATGTTTCGCCAACCGGTGAACAATTTTCGTCATTTTACTCCGCCCCGTAAGCTCTAAAAAAATAATAATAATTAAATGTGCAAATTCGCGCAGACAAAAACAAAACGTTTGTAGACCTGGATAAGTTTACTAAACAAAAATGAGAATTTAAAGACCAATCGTCACCAATCCCGAAATTCCGGATCGGAATATCCAAACTAAATAAACATATTTTCGGTACAAAAAGTGGATTTTTAAATGGTCGTCAAATAACTTAAAAATTAATCTTCAATAATTAATTTGACATATTTTAATTACACATACTTGAATGTGACGACTGCATACTAAGCAGATTATAATTTCATATACTATATCAAGTTGCATACGCTTTAAAGTTGGAGCTCCGACTGACTGATACACGTTACAGTACGCGTAATATAACACGTAACAACTTGTCGTCTGTCTTGTAGTTGACGAGTAGATAAATTAAAAAGCTATTGTCACTATGTTAACACCTCTAATATGTGTTGTTTAATGTTTGTTTTATCCAAATATGTTTCCGACATTTTCATGCTTTTTGAACGTCTGGATCAAGGAAATGGTCCTTTGTCCGGCGGCGCGGTCAGTGAAGCGCAACGCACTAGTAGGTACCTATCAGTTGTGCGCTCGACCATTGATATTATAACGCAAAGATTTTATCCATATCTTGCTGATTTCAAGTGGACCAAAAAAAAAGTATTGGACAAAGAATGGAAATGTGTTCTATTACTAATACAGGACCATCAAAAAAAATTACGCACTGGTTAAAAACTTATCCTGTATATGCTAGTCGCACGGAAAACTCTGATTGCGCGATGCAGGATTTGTGACCTCAGGTCTTTGATGCGTAGTTCGCATGTGGCGTTGTAAGATGCCGCCATATCACTCCCCTCCGGAGACCGGAGGTCGATAGTGGGCTGAGTAATATCATAAACCACATCTTTTGTTCTATGAGATTTTACAAAACATAATACATTATAGTACATTACTTACCAAGGGCTGTAAAAGAAAGAAAGCCCGAAATCGCAGGTATTTGTGACCCGAGCCGCAGACGAGGGTTGTAAATATGCGATAAAGGTCTTTTTTTTACGGCCCGTGGTGAGTATACAATTTTACGTCTTCACCTGGCCACAATGCGAGTTTTACTGTACGCATAGCGTGCGGTAAAACTCACATTATGGCCAGGTGTGACGTAAACAAAATTACAATTCGCAAAACATTTCTCGTGTATTTCGCTTTTGATTAAATATTCAAAATCAGCAATACAAACACAGAATTAGGACACAAATTAAAAATAAAATATGGCCAACGGGGTAACGCAAATAGACGGAACCCGTATTGCGGGGGAAGGGTTTGTGTAGCCTTTTTAAAGTAGGTATATCTACATCTATACATATTATAAATTAAATCCTCTTTTCGTTTCTGTCTGTGTGACCGTGTTGTTCTTCTAAATGAGTTACGCAACGGATCTTGATGCGGTTTTCACCAAAATTTCGAGAATTTATTCCAGAAGTTTTATGTTTATAATATAAAAAAAATAAACTTTGGTGTTTTGGCAAGTTGTAAAAACCGTGCAAGAAAAGGGGTGGGTCACTAGTGCTATTTTAAAATGAAGTTTTTTGTTTGTTCTTTATGTACTTGAATTTGTTAGTCAAAAGAGGAATGATTTTTTTGGTTTTTGTATTACAATAGTTTAAAGTGAGCTCTCAAATAAGAGCAGTTTCATAATACAAGTTCTAAGTATTAATTATGTATGTGGTATAAAAATAACTGTCAGTATCCATTTGTTCCTCCTTCTGCGAAACAGTGTCTTTAACAATCAGACAGCAGGCATCTAAATTCCCTCACGGAAGCGATCGGCGGCGGCAATGATCTCTCGCGTCCGGCCCTGGTCCAGGCCATGGTACGGAGCGAGAGTGCACGGGAGGCAGTCACCTCCTTCTGCGAAGCAGTAATGCTTGCGAAGGAGGAGGCGGAACGCGTGAGGGAGAGGCGCGCCCTCACGCCCCAAGTCGCCGCGGGAGACGCCCTGGTATTGAAGATATTGCGATCAATTGTCATTAAATGAGTGTTACGGAATTACCCGTTGGTAACCTTGAGCTCGAAAAATATGTACTCGACGTTAAAACACCTTTTACAGCTTCTAAGAATTTTGCCGACCGCCACTCGCCAACTCACTGAACCCATATCATTATAACTACGAACAAAACAACCAAACACCTTGTTAAACCGAAAATCAATCGTCTTTTCCTTTAGAAAGTGGGTCACGACGTCTTTACAAGTGCTTAGCAACCTGTTACCACCCCTTAAACAATGTACAGTCGAACAAATAAATAGGTACACAGCTCCCCAATGGCTGTTATCATTTTTGTGCTCACTAGTTGGCGCCACTGTTGACTAAGGTCCTATCAGTACTTTTATTTTATATACAGTGTGAGTCTTTATAATGTGCACATATCGAAATGAGGGAATCTATGCTTGATTTTATCTACGGAAAAAATACAAAAAAAAAACTTTTTTTTAAATGGAATTTTTATTTTTTTATTTTTATTTCAAAATTTCTCAATAAGATGCCCCCTTATTGAGAAATAAATATTTATATATTTTTTATATTTTGCCGTAGATAAAATTAAGCATAGATTCCCGCATTTAGATATGTGCACATTATAAAGACTCATACTGTATTTTGGATATGTTTAAGTACTCATTACTTCATAAAATACTTATATTATTATATTTTAAAATATCAAGTGAATATTTACATTATAATATTCCTACAATTGGCAAGCATTAAGCAGACAAATATTATTCTACCTCCAAGTGCTATGAAATTAGATCCTGAGTTGTTAACTTAAAATCTTAATCAGGAATGGCACAATATGCATAATTAGTAACATTTCGCGATAGAAAATCCCGCAAACAGTGAACGTTCAGCTTCACATTTAACATTTCTAGAGACCTCACTCTACACTACTGCCTCTAGCGGCGAATTCAAGCACGATAGTCCTTATTGCGTAAAATACCCACAATTTTTAGAATACAAAATAGTCCCTTGCTTCTTTCTATCATCATCATCATCATTTCAGCCGAAAGACGTGCACTGCTGGACATAAGCCTCCCCAATTGGGGGTGTTTGCCATAATCGCCACGCTTGGCAGGCGGGTTGGCGATCTTAGAGTGGTGTTAAAAATGCATAGAGAACGCTGCTGCCCATTCTCTAGTAAGTCCCTTAGTCGCCTTTTACGACACCCACTGGAGAAAATGGGGAAATCTTCTTTTTATATGTTTGAAAAATTCGTCTGCTAGAACAGGTAAATAATGAGATGATTAATTGTTTTGAGTGTGAATGTGGATGGCTATAAGAGTACAAGAAGACCAAAGAAACGATGGATGTACTGTGTGAAAGATGATAAGGTTAGAAACGGGGTGATTAATGAGATGATGACCGATAGAGAAGTATGGAAGAAAAAGACATGTTGCGCCGACCACAAATATATTGGGATAAGGTCAGGAGAATGATGATGATGATTATTTTTTGAATTGTCGAAATGAAACGTATTGTTAATATAAGTGTCTTTAACAATTAGACAGCAGGCATCTACTCGTATATTCCCTCTGCACGGAGGCGATCGGCGCACAGGGTGTGGGGCAGCTCCAACAGTGATTTAAGCATGGTTGCGATGCGCCTGAACTGTATATACATTAGGGCTTTCATCCCGGGAATCTCGGTCTCGAAAGTTTCGAGAGTCTCGACGATTTTTTGGTATTTTCGAGACTCGAGACTGATATTTTCGGTCTCGGGAATAACGAGACTTTTGAGACATGTCCAATGATTAAGGGAAATACTTTTAAACCATTGTTACAATTACTTTATATCTATCCCCCCACTAGCGTCGAGGCAGAGGGCTTTTTCTAACGCCGGTTTCTATAGTAATAAAGTCAGATCCTCTCTTACTGAAACTACATCAAACGCCCTTTGTTTCTTACGTGCCCACTCTACAAATTTAAAAACCCATAAATAATTTTTGATTTTAAAATTTAAGTTTATTACTGTATGTTTAACAAAATACTTGATTGAAATATATTGTTTTGACTGCTTAAAAGCCTAGCCTATAAGTATGAAACCTACTTTTTAAATAGTCTCGAAAGTCTCGTTTTTCCCGGGAATTTGGAGACCGCATCGACTCTCGATTTATTTTTCCCGGGACTCAGAAATGCAGCGAGACTGAAAGCCCTAGTATACATGGGTCAATTTTGTGCCGTCTCTCATGGGATGTCGCAACAGTGACCAACCGTTATTTCTTCTATAGTTTTCCTTGTTTTTGTTTAATGTCTGTGCTTACTAACACAGTCGTATGTTTTAGGAACAATTTTGTCGAGGCTTGGTTGCTCGAATAGAGAAAAATTCTGTTCTATTATACACCGAGAAATTTTTGTGGTTGTTTTCCCGCAGCAGAACAACTTGCCATAATGAGTATTTTTGGAATATAGAGTGAAAGTAAAAAAATAAAGATGTTTTTGTTTTAAAAATAATTTAAAAAATATGCATCAACTCGAAAACGTGAGAATCAATAGTAACACTAGGGGTAACTTGTAGGTACTACTCGAATTGCACGCGCCGCCAACAAAGGGAACAGCGATTCATAAATGTTCAAAGCAAAATAAACTCTCGCACGTGGTGATTTTTCACAATGGTTAATCTGCCATTTTTTGTTTCTAACATTTAATTTGTTTATAAAACGATTGTATTACAAAGACAAAACCATTTCGCTGCGGGAAAACAACCATTCAAATTTCACGGTGTATAATGGCTACATACCTACATACCTCATTGTAACTCCTTAACATCTAATAACAAATGCACATCGCATGCAAGTACCGTTGAGCGCAATGAGTTTATAAAACAGACAGCCTGATCGACAAGCCGTTGAATGTATTATTCTTTCATGTTCTTGAAGTCAATGTAAATGGAGCAAGGTATTTTAAATGCCATACGTTAAGGCGGTATGACCAAACAGAGACCGCGCTTACTAGTTTTTTGAATCAATGGGAAACATAAAAACAGTGTTACAAATTTTTGAAGAAAAGATATCTTAATAACTAATAATAATAGACATAGTGATGATAGATCGATTAGAGCGTCGCACAATGATTGTTGATATCGCGGTCTCGCATGACGAGAACCTAGTGAAAGCTGAAAAAGATAAACAGATTAAGTATCTTGATCTGGCTCACGAGGTTGTCGAAATGTGGGATGTGGATACAGCAATCATTGTGCCGATAGTCGTGACGGCCAATGGCATAATAGCCAAGAGCCTCGACCATCATCTGAAGAGGCTCTCGTTAGGTAGCTGGATTAAGGGCTTGATCCAGAAAGCGGTCCTTCTGGACACGGCGCGTATCGTGAGGAGGTTCCTCTCTCAGGAGCCCTGACCACTGGTAGCTTGGACCCTGTTCCCGATACCGGTGGGCTACTATTTTTTATATTTTTAAATGTTTATTTTTATACAAATATTTAAAAATGTAAATTATATGTTTTTAAATGAAATAAAGGAAATAACAATAATTATTATAAATAGGTAAAATTTGTTTGTAAGTTTGGCAATGGGCAGGGCACATTTCTCTCAGAACAGATGGCCGTTGGGACCGAAAGGTTCTGGAGTGGCGACCGCGTACCGGAAGACGTAGCGTAGGAAGGCCTCCCACAAAGCGGACTGATGACCTTGTGAAAGCCGCAGGAATCCGCTGGATGCGGAAAGCATAGAACCGGTCGAGGTGGGGTGCAGGCCTATGTCCAGCAGTGGACGTCTTTCGGCTGAAATGATGATGATGATGATAATCTCTGAAACTACTAAACGGATTCTGAAAATTCTTTTTGTATTTGTTAGCCCGATTCCTGGAGAAGGCTATTTAAAATCACGCTGTGACTCTAAAAAGCCAGGCAGAAAGAAAGAAAGAAAGTCAGAAAGAACGCTATGTGGAAACGAAGTAATAGCGCGGGTGGGCAACGGGATGTTACTTATATGTAGGTAGCTGCTTGATCCTTGATTGCTATAGGCTATAATTGATTTTTATATCATGTATTGACTGAGCTATTATAATTTCTGTCAAGCAAGTTGGAAATATACTAATAATAAAGCAAAACAGTTTGTTATTTTTATTGTTTTATCGCGCTAAACTCTGAAACTACCAGTCGAATTTTAACAATTATTTTTGCAGTTCATAGTCTAATTCTTGAGGAAGGCTTTAGGTCATATAACATCACGGTATGACCTTTAGGAACCGAGAAAAAAAAGCCAAAGAGAACGCTAAACGAAAACGAAGGAAAAGCGCGGGCAGGGGCGATACGATCTGACGGATAATATATTATGTATTTTACGACTTCGACGCGAACAAAGTCGCTAGCAGAAGCTATAGTGGACAGACTAATCGACAAACCATTAAATTATCTTTTGTAGAATGTATTATTCTTTCATGTGCTCTTGAACTAAATGGAGCAAAGTATTCCAAATACCATACGTTAAAGAGCAGTAAAATGTTTAGCCTTCATCGGTTTTATTTGTTTGTCTAACTGGGGCATGTATTTGCTGTAGGTATGGATATGTATTTTTTCATGTTGGTTTTATAACCAAGGGCAAAAATTACAGGATAGACAGTAGTACTGTCACGGATATCCGGATCGGACCACTTTATCGTCGCCTTAGAGTGAAATCTCGTATAAGCGAAAAAGGAAACTACAGAAGGAAGAAAAAACTGCGCCCTGTAAAATTTTATTACCACAGCTTCTCAATGTATGTGTCTTTTAGTGTGCAATATTCAAACTTGTCATAGATGGCGTCACAGGTTTCAAAACTTTTTTGTGTGAAACTAGGATGTGCGTTGCAAAGTTTTTCTTTCCAAAAATGTAATAAAATAAAAATGACCAAAATTGCATTACCGAGGTTTTCACTCTAAGACGACGTTATGGACTATTCTTGCTTGCAGCGATAGGCCGCTATAGTAAGGCTTACCTACGCTTGTCAACCAATAGCGTCGTGGCATCAGATTTTTACTTAGCCCCTTGTTTTTGTAAATGAAAATAAAATTTAAAAAACCGTAAAAAACCAGCCTAGATGGTCAGACGTCTGTGATCATTGTAACAGAGCCAGATAAATTTATTTAAACAAAAGTTTTTTTTTTATTGTTCGTCGCAAAAAGGGGCAGTAAACAAATGTGGACATTTTGAAATTGTGCCGATTTGGATGTCCACGATAGTACATTACTGTAATGAGTGTTAATGCCTGAGGCATTTTCTTCCACTCAATCTTATGGTGATGCAAAGACAAAACATGGCAGGTGCAACATAAGGGATAGATAACTCGAAAAGGAAAAATAATGTAACTAATACTAATTTATTAATATACAAAAATATAATTAATTATTTTTTAAGTAATAATAATATGTACAAGTATGCTAAAAAAAAGGAGGGAAAAGAATCAAAGGGCATCAAAAAATTCGTCCGCATCACTGTCAACTGGAAAAGTGCCCAAAAGGCTGGCAGCATTGCCACGTTGTATGGCAATACTGATTCATTGTCCAAGAAATAAGCCAGCCCTCTGGTCATGTGAAGAGTCGACCTACCGCTTGGCGATGTCTCGAAATAACTAAGTGGGCACTCGGACCCCATGGTCCTAGAGTTTCAACTTCAAATGGCTCAAACATATAGCTCCCGATAAGGTCGTTATATTTGTGCCGTTTGAGGTTTTCTGCACTTGCAGCAGCCGACCCAACACGGCTCGCTGTGCTAGGAAGATGTGATGGCGATTGCATCCCACACCAAAGGCCTACTTAACTTCGAAGGCATAAATAATACAAGTTTTTTTTTTTTTTTTTAATATGATAACGGAATCACTTTTACACGTCATATTAAAAAATAAGCTAGATGGAGTCGACATTTCCTATCTGACTACCCCTGAGAAAAAATGGCGAAACAAACTCAGGGGTCAAAGTCTGTTTTTTAAAGTCCAGACATAATCTTGGTCAGATCATGTGAGGACCACGTAGATCCAAATCTGAAATGGTCTTTTGAGGAAAGAACCACACAAATTTATTTGATTGGACCTGTCCAGTCAATGCAAGCATTTGTCGGTAATCGTGTAGCTCAACTCAGGATTTAAGGAGCTCAACGACTCGACGAACAATACCAAAGAAAGGACATTTGGGTAGGCCGCATAAAGTACTCAAAATACCAGACCACCATTAAAACTACGTGAGAAAGAGAAAAAAAAAGAGATAATCTAAAAGGCAACAAATGACCCACATAATGCTCTAATAGTTAGATACATACATACATATAAACGAAATCATTGTTTATTTCTTTTCAGAAGAAATAATGATTGGTAGAAATTACGAAATTGCCAGGTTTGTGAGGTCCAATCTTGAACTATTTGATCGGAAAGATAACACAAATAAAGGGAAAGTTACACATTTAGATTTAGAAATGCCCGTTCCAAAGCTAGAAGTTTTCCGACGGAGCTGCGTTTACATGGCTCCCTAATTTACAATGCTTTGCCTCGATCAATTACTCAACTAACCTTTAATAAGTTTTGTCGTGCGTTGCGGAAGTGGTTGTTACAAGAATGTTTTTTAATCGATAGAGGACTACTTTCAAAAGTGTCCCTGTAAATTTTATACATTAAAGCACAGAGATATTTAACTGATAAGTAGATGCATAAATTTGTAAAATGTGGTTACCTATACCCAAAGTCTCAAATTCAGATAATTTATGTAAACAAAGGGGATAAGTTATCAAAAAAATATCTTCGTAATGGTAATTTACATAAAATGGGGAAAAAAGAGGTTTCATTTTCTTTTAAGAACTGATTTTAAGAAATAACAATTAAAAAATAATCATACCGTATTTTTTTTTTTTAAATTTCGGTTTTAAACAAAATTATTAAAATAAGGAGATTTTCTGGTATAAAATATTTTATGATACTGGTAACAATGCAGGAGATACAAACATTTTCAATTTTTTTACATTTTCAACGAAACTAATATTACAACTCTCATTCATAGATTCATATTGTAAGTAGCATATCTAGCCACATTTTGGATAAAAACGGCTGTAAACTGTTTCGAGTGGAAATCGATTTTGGGAGGCCTACGTTTAGCACTGGACTTAAAAGGGCTGATTATGACCATCATATGACCGTGTCTCCGACATACTACACAAAACATGGTTTGGCAACGGTATTTTGTTTGCTTAGTTCTTATAATTAATTCACTTTAATTTTAGCGAAAACTATTTACAAAAAAAGAAATATGATATTATGTTTTGCACCACTGTCCTGTCATTTTGACAGTGACTTTTCTTGACATTACTTTGTTTACATAAATTATCTGAATTAGAGACTTGCATGCTAAATATTGGCCAAATGTGTGTTACTAAATATTTTATATAACAACTTCATGTACCTACCATATTTGATGCAATAAATGAATTGAATTGAAAAAAAAAAAACGAATCACGAATATTTAATTTTATTTCTCACTATTTTCTACTACACAACTCTAGTCGATAGAGCCTATTTCAATCCATCACAGTCAAGTAGCATTACACCTACATACATCATATTTAGACCGGAATATCATGATAATATATTTTCCTCTATATAATTTGTTGGTACGCCAGAAATAGGGAATAAATATCGAGCAAAGAGGACGAATAATAACGCCATTTCGAACCATTGAGCAGTGAAGTCGTTACAACAACAACATACATAAATAAAGTAAAAGGACGCGTTTGAATATAAATTAGTTACAAATGGTTTTATTTTTGAAGTGGAGTGGGAGGAAATATGTTTTTTTGATTTGGTAATTAGATATATTGTTACATCGGGGCAACGGGTAATGCCGTTGAATATCACGATGATGGACTTAGACCGTGGCGTGGGTTTTAGTCGAAAAAGTCTGATACAACCTCCCGTTCCACCTAGAGCGGGCGAAATTATTTGATTATCCCTCAAAAAAAAAAAAATTGTCTGTAAAGTTGGATTACGGACGATAATTTTACGTGATAACGTAACACAAGCCAAACGCTTAGGCCGATCGTGCCTCTCTATCGCTTGTTCCGCGCTTTCGCTTGCACACTCGGCTCAGGCGGAACGTGACAATGAGTCATACTTTTTCGTGCGTGCAGCCGGCGTTCATCGATTTATAGGACGTTATCACGTCAAAAAAAGCCGTAGGTGTAGCCAAAACTTATCGCGATAACTTGACTTATTATAATTACTGAGTTGTTTATGGCAATGATGGGCATTGACGTTGACCGTTGGTGTGGCACCAGCATCAGTGATTAAGGATTGTGGGCGAAAGGTGAGCAGTAACCTCTAAAAACATATTATTGAAGTGAAAACTTCTTTAGGCGCGTTGAGCACTTTTTGGGTGAACAAAAATCATGGAACTCGCGTCATCGTCACCAAACGCTCGAAATTAATAACCTAATAGCTCGACGATACAATTCACAAGTTACTTAGTTTTCACTTCTATCAGTAGTCCCCAAAGACTGCCCCGTTTTTATTATAACATATTCATAATTTCAGCCGAAAGACGTCCACTGCTGGACATAAGCTTCCCCCAATTGGGGGGGTTTGTCATAATCGCCACGCTTGGTAGGCGGGTTGGCGATCACAGTATGGTGTTAAAAATGCATAGAGAACGCTGCTGTCCATTCTCTAGTAAGTTCCTTAGTCGTCTTTTACGACACCCATGGGAGGAAATGGATTCGACAAGGTTGATCATGAGTTGCTAATAAATGAAAAATAAAATTTCATTCAACGGTATACGAGGTGATTTACTCCGATGGTTCTCTTCATATGTCAGGAACAGAACTCAAAGGGTCGTAATAAACGGTCTCAGATCTAATACAACTATTAGTGTAACTAAACGGTGTACTTCAGGGTTCGATTCTGGGACCCCTTTTATTTATCTTATATTTATAAACGACATTGATACTTGTTTTCAAGCTCACATAAACGTAATAATAATCATAGCAGCCAACTGTTGGTCCAAATAATATTTATTAAAATCGCACCCCCAGTGCGACGAAGGCGTAAGAAGAATATAAGTACTAAATTTATAGGAGAGCAAAAAACTGTTTGGTCTGGTATATCTATTTAGCATTTGTTTTTTTTTTTTTTTTAACGTTGCCCCACACTAGGAATTTCTCCTGTATCGTGGGTGCGTTTACAAACATTTAAACTCACATACACAAACAGCCAGACCCGGAACAACTACTTGTAGATCATACAAATATTTGTTCCGTGCGGGGATCGAACCCACGACACGCAGCGCAGCAGTCAATTGCTTAACCACTCATGATCTTTTGTTATATATACCCTTAAACAACAAAAAAATCAAGCTTTTTTTTAACAATATTTCAGTTACATCAAATTGTCGTGTATAAAGAATAATTAATATTTTAAGTTTTACACACGTTTATGGACCGTTTTATCTGAAAAAATGTAAAACATATGTGACGCGACAAATATCTTTTTTGGTATAATGTCTTAATTATTCGTCAGATCTCAACGGACATATTGAGCATTGTGTATCTTTATCTGCGCTTTACGAAACTGCAATAAAAAAAAGTGACGTATTCTTACTTACGCCATTACCGCACTGGGGGTGCGAAATGTCTCAAAAATAAGCAAGTTAACAATCACAAAATACTATAAAAACTACATGCATCACATATTTTTAACTCTAACACTATCATCCTACTTAAAATGCCATACACACTCCAACTTTTAACAGGGTATCTGTCCTCGTTAGTGTTACAGGGATTGAGTTAGGAATTGTGTTAGGTAGACGGGCCAGTCATCGTCCTGTACGTTGATCGGATTAGGTCTCTTAACTGTGAAAGCTAGGTCTCTTGTGTAGCTGCGAACGATAAAAGGCTAAAAAGCAAAGTGACAAATTAAATTTTATGTTTAATACTATTTTTGTTGGCGAAGAATGATTAAGGGAGTAAAATAATACCTAATTTACCTAGTTTGAAAAAACTCAGAAAACCTATTCATTTTTTTTTTATGCGTTTGAATGAGTGCATTTATACAAATCTATTGAGCTCAATCACAATAATTTTACTAATAGACGTTTAAGGTTTTTTAGGGTTTCGTAGTCAACAAGGAACCCTTATTGTTTCGCCATGTCCATCTGTCTGTCTGTCTGTCCGCGGTTTAGCTCAAAAACTATTGGTACTAGAAAGTTGTAATTTGGCATGAGTATACACGTAAATGACGCCGAAAAAGTGGTAAAATAAAATTTTGAAAAAAATAATTATTTAGGGTACCTCCCCTACATGTAAAGTGGGGATGATAATTTTGTTTTCGTCCTTCCCATAGTGTGGGATATCGTTGGATAGGTCTTTCAAAAATATTAGGGGATTGGAAGACCGTTTTTTGATTGAGTGAACCGTTCGTGACTTATCAAGCTTTAAAGTACCAATTTTCGTTAGAGTCAAGTGTTCGCCCCCTCTACCAACTAAACGGTTGTAGTTAGAAATTCAAATGTCACGGCATTAGTACCTATATATAACGAAGTTAAAAGAAAAACTATCCCAGCTAAGCAGGATTTACAATTTACCGTGTAATTGGCGACCAACTTACATTTACAGTTGAAAAAAAATGTTCTCCCATACATTTTGTATAGGAAAACATGTTTTTCAACTACATGATAAGTTTCTTATTGGGATAAATTCATCCCAACTACGGAAACCTTCATTGTGCGTGGTCCGACACGCACTTGGCCGGTTAATTTTTAAAATTTTGCCCCATACTAGGAATTTCTCCTGTGTCGTGGGTGCGTTTACAAACATTTAAACTCACATGCACAAACAGCTAGACCCGGAACAACTACTTGTAGGTCATTCAAATATTCGTACCGTGCGGGAATCCACCACACCAACCGTGCTGTCATAAGTTCAGGGTTCCATCATCCACGTTCCAGATTTATCATCAGACCAGCACGATGGTACCATATTATTGTATTGTCTTAGGCATTACATATATTTGCAGAGTTTCAAATGGATACGACCACAAGAAGTGGGTGAAATTTGGATTCCTAGATTTTATCACACACATTTAAGTCAACCTAACATAACCGAGTTAAAAAGACAGTTCTGTTGGTAAATTAAAGACAATTTTTCATTTAAATTCTAAACACATTTGTTTTAAAACTTCTAATCTTGAACAAGTCTCCAACAATAATACAAATCCTTTTCAAATTGGAGCAATCCATAACTCTTCAATTTTCTTTTATCCAACTTTTCTTTATCCTTTAAAAAATGAAGGATGAAAAAGCTATTTCTTTCAAAGATTCCGGATTTTTGTCTCAGTTCAGATAAATTGGGTATTATTTGAAAAAATCGAGGTCTGAACATAAAGGGTTACCATCTTTTACTAGCTAATGTCATAACATTGGTTTGGTGGAAGTTTTGGACACATGACATCACGACTGTAATCCCCGAAGGAGAGCAGAGGTATACCTATAGTATTGTAGTATAGTATTGTGTGTAGTATGCCGTGTGGTGCCGGACGTAAAGAATAGCACCACCCCATTTCCTCCCGTGGATGTCGTAAAAGGCGACTAAGGGATTTACTAGAGAATGGGCGGCAACGTTCTCTATGCATTTTTAAAACCATACTGCAATCGCCAACCCGCCTGCCAAGCGTGGCGATTATGGTAAACCCCCCCAATTGGGGGAGGCCTAAGTCCAGCGGTGGACGTCTTTCGGCCGAAATGATGATGATGATGATGATAGTACCCATATTTCGTAAGTTATGTTTAAGACGCAGATATATGCCAGTGACCTCGAGTGAGCTTGCGTGTACTGAGCTCACGCAACGAGTCGTACGTCCAGCCAGTAATAGGACTCGCCCATCCAGGAGCGCTGTCCCAAATAAGTCGCATTATTAATTTATTATACATAAAACAAAATGTATGTTAATAAAACATGTACACTAAAAGATCAATAGTTAAATTTATCTTTAAAAAGTTGAAGGTTTCAGAAAAATACGCTTGATAGATTTTGCGTGATTCTCAGTTTTCTATCCGCGTTAGAAAATTAATTTCACTATGTAATAAAAACATAATCTAATATATTAAGTTATTAAGAAAATGCTCTAATTTAACAATTTTTTTTTTCAAAATCATAAACACTACTCCATTAAAAGTGATCTTCAGTATGAAATCATTAAAAGTCGATTATCGTCGGCTTAAGTCCCATGTAATATAGGGGGCGAGCCTGTTGGAATTGATGACGAGATTATTGGAACCGTACGTGACGTCCCGTTGACAGACATGGGGTGGACACGCGACCATAGTAAATGTATGTATCGCTACATCGGCATTGTAATCTCGTTCTCGTTGACGTCCCGTTGACGTGGCGGTGGACAAATGGCCTTAGACGAAGAGGAATGGCTTGAAAGTAGTTGTATTGTCGACCCAGTAATTGCTTTACCAGTCTAAGGTAAAGTGTGAAGCCAGACGAGCGTAATTTTTTGAGTTGTGAGTCGCGTAATTTCAGACGCGTTATTTCTGCTACATTCAGTTTCATACAAAAATCCTGTTTCGTTCACACGGCGACACATGACGTCTGCCGACTCACGCGCACAATCTCGGCTGAATTGAGTACGCGGCGAGAGGGAATAAAAACACTTTAAAAACTTACTTGAGTGTTATTTTTAGTCTTTCCTCTGCACTGATAGTTAGTCTCATATTTGTGTCTGATTTAGTAATAAAAGGTTTTACGAGATGTAATAATTCTTGAAAAACTTATAATGGCATATGGAGTAATTTTGAAATATATCTAGATTTGCACATAAACGTCCATACAAGACATGAAACTGTCCGCGCATCAGTCTTTCACTGTTGAGTGGATTCACCTGGTATTTTCTTCTATCATCATCTTCTGTGTCTTCGCTATATGCTTCGTAAATACACAACGTTTTTATTATATCCATTGCACTACACAAACACCCAATAGAAGCGTTGAAAAGCAACTGAATAAATTACGCTCGTCTGGCAGCCCAACAGAATTTTTGCCGAGCAGAAATTACGCGACTCACAACTCAAAAAATTACGCTCGTCTGGCTTCGCCCTTAATGTCCCTTCCACGTTAGGAAACGGAAAGGTCTGTTTGTCTATGTGACATTAAGAAAGTTACAACCTTACGTGGGCCCTAAACGATCAATTATAATGCACCCTATTACAAATTGCGCAATGTTTTTGACCGTCTAGGGTTAATACTGAAGACTACGCAATGATTGAACAAATGTTTGAGCGACTTTAATTTTTATTGCACTATATTTTAACTGCACTGTTCAATAAAAAGGCGAGAACTATTTTGTAATGGACTGTATTTTATTTTATAAGAATTACACGTCTTTGCATTATGGCAGATAGAACTTAAGAGAGTGAATGAATGAATATAAGATACGTTGTTCATCGTTCACATGGTTGCCATAAAAGCTTGCCATATAAAAACTAGGTAATATATTTATTTTGTGTTTAGAAACTTTTGTAAACAGCACCGAGTAGTATAACTATTGCGCAGGTCTTGCTCACGCGAATACATTGAAGCTTATAGGCCGTCAATCTTATTGCGTGAAAATATTGGATCCTTTGAGTGCAGGGATTCAATCATATTGCGCGATATAAATATTGCGCAAACTTATTGTAGGTGTAGGGGGCGCCGTAGTGAAGTTTTGAAGCAATTACGACATCTAATTTTGTTGTCTTTAGGTGCAGTTAACCGCAAATCCTATTGCTATGAACGATGGCCAGCACATCAGGTTATACTCGTACGAAACTGTTAAATTTGTTCAAACGCTTTTAAACCTTAAGGCGATGATAACTGACTTTTAATGTTATTATACTGAAGATCACGTCTAAATGAGTAGTGTTAATGATTAAAAAAAAATATGTTAAATTAGAGCATTTTTTTAATAACTTAATATATGAATATTTTAGAATATGTTTATATTACATTTAGTTAGTTATTTATAAAGGTACACCAACAGCTTCTGTATACAAAATATAAAAAAAAAACAGTAGGTAACAGTCATGAGTTTATAGAGTTACCAATAACAGGTGAACCAACATTCTCAAATACAGTGATAACCTATGGTACATACAAACGTAATGAATAAAAAGTAAGTGGTAACAAACTATATGAACAGAAATATAAAATTACAAAAGAAATAAGCTACAGAGGTTGCAAAAAACACCTACATACTAACACTTTGAATGTTTTGATTGTGTGACCTTATAATTAGGGCTTTAAAAATGTTAATGCAGTCATGATATATGTCAACATCTGGAGTGGAATTTAAATAAGAATTCATCTCTCGGCTGAGCCTATTGAGAGGTGAGTTTACTCCTATATTTGTTCTGGATGCTTTAGTGGAGAATAGTAATGGGATATCTGGGTAAGTTATATGTGACTTTTAGTCCAATTTGTTCAGTTAGTTTATCGCAGTCTAATTTATTGTTAATCAATTTGAAAAAGAACGTGAGATCTTGTATCAGTCGACGGTCGTGTTTTATTATTAGTATTACATAGTGAAATTAATTTGTAAAGTTATGTCTAACGCGGATAAAAAACTGAGAATCACGCAAAATCTATCAAGCGTATTTTACTGAAACCTTCACCTTTTAAAGATAATTTAAATGTTGATCTTTTAGTAAAGGTCGTTTATTAAAATACCTTTTATTTTATGTATAATAAATTAATAATGCGTCTTTTTTGGGACAGCGCTCCTGGATGGGCGAGTCCTATTACTGGCTGGACGTACGACGCGTTGCGTGAGCTCAGTACAGAACACGCAGGCTAACCACTCAAGGTCACTGGCATATATCTGGGCCTTAAAATGTTGAAAGTTAAAAATCGATTGAGAAAATTTGACTGTTTTACTTGATGTTCTGGCGATTGTATTTCGTTAAATCACAGTAATCCTGTCATCAAACAATAGTTACATCGGTCATCGTTGCCGTGCTACAGTCGCAATTTATCAATTTAACTTCAATTGACCTTATTGCGAATCTTCAGACAATTGAGTCATATGTATAGTGAATTGCGATGATTTTAGCATTGACCATGGGATGCAATGATCGAATGTTCGACATCAAATCTTAAAGGCTGAGACTGACTTGCAACGTTCGGTTGTAATGTAGGTATTGAGTTCAGCCAGCATGCCGAGCTGCTCGATGCGAGCGCCGGATCCTCCACTCGAATTCAGGAATTCTTTAGAACCGCGTTACAATAGTCAGTACAGCCAGCCGAGCCGCTCGATGCGAGCATTGCGAGCTCATGTTTACAAACAAGTCAGTGCAGTCGTTTTGTTTTTTTATTCTCCTTCCAATAACAACGATAAATGATAATTAATTTTATTTGTGTAAGTAGGTTTGTACAAACACTTTTACACGTCAGTCATATTTTAAAACTAGATGAGGTCGGCGTTTCGTTTCTGACTACTCTGAGAAGAAAGGCCGAAACAAACTCAGAGGTCTCTTTTAAAGTCCAGACATAATCTTGGTCAAATCATGTGAAGACCATGTAGATTGGTGTCTGAAAAGGTCTTTTAGGAAAGAACCACACAGATTGAGTGGAACAGTCCAGTCAGTGCACGCATTTGTCAGTAATCGTGCAGCTCAACTCAGAACTTAAGGAGTTCAACGATTCGACGAACAATACCAAAGAAAGGACATTTGGGCAGGCCGCATAAATTACTCAAACTGCCATCATCATTTTAGCCGAAAGACGTCCACTGCTGGACATAGGCCTCCCCCAAGCACCGCCACCTCGACCTGTTCTGTGGTTCCCGCATCCAGCGGATTCCTGCGGCTTTCATAAGGTCATCGGTCCACCTTGTGGGAGGCCTTCCAACGCTACGTCTTCCGGTACGCGGTCGCCACTCCAGAACCTTTCGGCCCCAACGGCCATCCGTTCAGCGCGCAATGTGAAACTGCCATACTATGATTAAAAAATGGAGAAAAAAAATACTGAATAAAAATGGTGCACGCTTAAGACAAGTGCTCGAAGCGAAGTTCGCCATGTTTAATGTATCACCGTTTTGTAATAAGAAATGGAGCGCGCTTGAGCCATGTGCTCGAAGCGAGCGTTCGCCGCGTCTTGTGTATCGCCGTTTTGTAACCATGCTCGACTCGAATGATACATTACAAACAAACGTTGTAAGTCAGTCTCCGCCTTTAGACACCATGCATCATCATCTTCCTGCCCTTGTCCCATGTTACTTGGGGTCGGCGCAACACGTTTTCTTTTTCCATTCCCCCCTGTCAACCGTCACTCTATCATTCACTCCCTTCTCTTTCATATCATTCCTCACACAATCCATCCATATTTTTTGGGCCTTCCTCTCCCTCTCCATCCATCCACATTTATCTTCATCACTCTCCTCGTCACATGCGTTTCCTCCCTCCTCATCACATGCCAACCAAGTCCTTTCAACTTTTCTGTCACCGGCGCCACTTTCAAACTTCCCCTTATATACTCATTTCTGACTTTATCTATTCTCGCCACTCCACACATCCATCTCAACATTCTCATCTCCGCTACAAGCAATCTTTTTTCATCCGTCCTCTTCACGGCCCAGCATTCCGATCCATACAATACGACAGGCTTTATCACAGACTTGTAGATTTTCCCTTTTAACTTAAGGGGCATCCGTGGGTCGATGTAAATGTAAATAATAATATAAATGTACTTAGATTGACTATTTTTAATTCACTCAATCAATCTCAATGTGAACCAGAAACTTGTCAGCTGATTTACTAATTAGAAGCTTGATCAGGTTAAATCGACTCAGCTCCATTGCGAGGCTAATAAAACCCAGCGAATACGACCAAATGATTATCCGTCTACGTAAGGTGTAATACTGTTGCAGTCAATTAACGCAAAGAGTTCTAAGTGTATAACTAACCTCTCGTAAACGGTGTGCAAGTAGCTTTAAACTTCTTCGACTGTGCATTTACGACTATTCCACATCAAAAGCAACTTAGCAATTGGACATCATTATTTATTCTTTTGAATAAAGTACAGTTTAATAAAATTAAGTTTTAAGACACAGTTTGATTAGACATCATGTCACTTTAGACACCATGCATACTAGATATTTAATATCGTGACGATTAAACCGATTACCTTATTCCAGGATTTATAATAAGTACAAACTACCTCATCACCATTTCCTGGTGGATTAACGTTAGCTCACTTACCACCTGTCCAGCATTATTGCTGTCACCTAACTCACTAATTTGTATATTCAATTATGTATAAATTCCTAAACATATATTTAACCAATTATTCTTAATACTTTTTTTTATTGTAACAATTTCATAATTTCTAAATAATTAAAAATGGGGGCTTGGGTAACTTAAACATAAAAATGTGGGTCTGCAAACCCTACATAACAGTACAGTTATAAAATATCTTTTAAATTAGTAGTCACACTAACAATCATACATGTTGTATGTTAATAGAGGTGATTTAGCCTATTTAATATTGCTCGAATTATGTTAGTTTACATTTAGAATAAGATCTTTTTGTTCACTTGTATAAACCTTTCTGTTAATAAAGACCTTTAAAAATCAATCAATCAATCAATATCGTGACGATTTTTTTATCGTTTTGATCACGAGGTATACGAATCGACGTCACGACCATGAGCACGAATTCGTTACAAAAACATTACGTAAATTCGAAAGATTTTTGAGTGAAAATACAACAATTCTTTAGCATTTTGTTTTAAATGTGGCACACATTTAGTATTATACAACATTATTTGTAGTATATGCAAAACCTGAATATAGTTTGTTCAGAATAAGTAACTGAATCGATTCCAATAGTTTTACACCATGTTATATTTTTTCCCAAAAATATTTAAAAAAGGTTACTAGTTGGACACCGAGCGACACTAAGTACCTATCCGCACTTGACCATTACGAAAAAGTCCAAAGCCTGCAAGTGTGATGGAAAATGTTATCACCAGTTAATTACAATACAATCGTCGTACGGTTAGATACCTACTGCCAAATTAATATTATTATTAATGAACGCAAGGCGCGGGCGGCGCGGGTGCGCCGCGTGGTGAGCATGTTTTTGTACGGACAACCAGGTAACATAACAAGCTTATAACTTTGTTATTTTTCATGATACAGTTTTGAAATTTTGTACATAAATTCTTTACATAAAAATACTAGACACGTGTTTCGGGTTTCGCATAAACTAAAACTAATGTTGTATACAAGCACAGTTGTTATTTTACCCATATATATGAATAACATTTTAAAACGAATATTTTCTGTTATAAAAACCTTCTAATTGACGACGTTGGAACCAGAGTGATCTAGGGCACAAAAGTATGTTTTCGAGAAAAATAAGGAAACGCGTTGTTAGGCTTTGTTGTAAGAAATTTATGAGCCATGATAATTTATTGTTTCTTTATTGCACTTAGATCACTTTGGTTTTCCATAAACGTTAAGAACTCAGTAGTAAAATTGGGACCATTAGTGATCTAAGTGCATCTCATACTTGATCAGTGTGGCATACCTTCACTTTGCAGACCGTACCAATTCTATAGTGACATGTTGTGATCCCTCAAGGAAGAAAGCACTGAAGAGCGCTTAGATCAGTGTGGCATGGTAGCATTATGGTTTTTCTATGCCATGCCACATTTTACAAATTTAAAAATATTAACTCTCCCATGTGTATACATATATGAAACTGTAATGTTCATAAAAGCAAATCCAAACTTGTTTGAATTTTGCACTAGGGCCAGACAGAAAGACAAGCTGCGCACCGTAGCCAGTAAAATAAAGCTTATGCACCAAAGCATCTTTTGTATGGGCCCACGTATCTATAATAATCTTCCACCTTTTCTCAGAACTGTGAGCGAAATAAATACATTAAAAAAAAAACTACGAGAATTATTGATAAATAAATGTTATTACTCTATAAGAGAATTTCTAAATGGCAATACATTGAAACACACTATTTTGTAAAAATGACTAATCTGTAATTTGACATAAGTATTTTATATCTACTAATTTAATCTTAATGTATTGCATGATAATTTGATGTATTGTATTTGATGAATGTACCGAATTTATGTTATGAATTTTGTATGCCTCAATGGCGGGACATAGCAGACTTACCTGTAACTAACACAACATCTTATGAACCTATGATCCACAATAAATTATTTGAATTTGAATTTGAATTTGTGTAATAACCTCAGTATTGGCAAAAATGTCACTTAGATCACTCTGGTTCCAACCTTGTCAATTTACGTTAAATCTACTCCGCATGTTTCTGCTAGCTCCACTATGATAATATTGGAGCTAAAAGCAAAATTATCGCATGCGACATTTTTTATCGTTTTGTTGTAAATGTGAATATCGTCAAACTATAGAAGTCCTTGAGCTGGACGGCTTCTCCTATAACACGTCATTTAACTAGATCCTCGGCTACGCTCATCTTGCTTCTAAATACCAGAAAAAAGTGTATCAAATGCGAATAGCCCCATATAATTGTCTTGTCTGTAATTATGCATTAAGTCCGCCTTTGTACAGTATTTTTTACGTGTGTATAAAGTTTTAATAAATACATTATAAAGGCCGCAACACTTTGAACAAGACGACTTTGTCGACTTTGTCGTCAAGACATAGTTTGCACACCGACTAAAAGTATCAGTATTCATATTGCCTTCTATTTTCGAATTAGTGAACAATACGTTAAAGAAACAAAAACACGACCAAAATAACGAACTTAAACTACCCTGTAGCAGTCTAAAAAGTCTAAATACGTACGAAATTAGCATCTGCCACTTAGACTAGAGTGGTACCGTAATGAAAGCTGTGCGATTATTTTAGCCCAGTTTATTTGCAAGCTAAAACATTCTTTGTTTAAATTCAGTCTGGCTGATGAGTTAGATATACCAAACTTAGTTTTAGTACGAATGCCTGGAGATTGTATAAGTGCTGAATTTTTTACTGTGTTTTTTTATTTTGTTTTTCATTTGCAGTTGTATTAGTTATTCATGTTTTTATTCAGGCAGGCTGGTTTGTTAAAAAAAACGCAGTGAAAAGTATTGTAGTACGTGTAAAAATTTCATTGAAGGAAGCGGATTGTTTTTACGGCTATTATTTCCCGTCACCGCATCCGGGCGGGTCATTCATAGAATAGGTAAGTAAAGGTTGTTTTGCAAAATGTCTCAAGCAATTTTAAAATTATAATAATTATGTAAAAGTAAAAACATTTACATAACAAAAAAAAAATTGCGTTAAAACTCACATTATGGCCAGGAGTGACGTAATAGTACATTATGATATAAGTGCGGTAAGTTGAAAATTACAGCCGAGGCGATATTGCTAGCCCGAGCCGTAGGTGAGGGCTACAAGAAAGCAGAGGCTGTAATTATCAAAGCGCACGTATGTCATACGACGTTTTATAACATATTTGCGAGGAAATAAATAAAACTCGGACTTTCTTAAACGAATAAATCTTTAATCACTTGTTAAAGCAGTTAGAAAAATTTGTAAAATTGATTATTACGTTGCCAGTTGGCATTTTTAATGTTGTCAAGTTATTATTATTAGTTACAATTTCACCAGTCTCTCTCTCACTCTCTTGAGTGAAAGTAGGAGAAACGAGACCACAGAGTTCTACAGTCAGTGGCGCTGCCTCTGAGACTTGTGGCGGTTTCGAATTAATAAATTCATCATTACTTGACGAAATTTTCAAATAAAAACAATACAGCGAAAAGAAAAAGCGCACGGAATAATTTGTACTTGTTCACAAATTAGCGATGCGCGCGCATCAGCGTTTTTTTTTTTTTTTTTTGAGGAAAAGGCACGGAAACAGCCAGAAATACTAATAAAGTAAATTAATATTTTTTTTTGTTTTTGTTATAGATAAATGGTTGTAATTTATTGTCAAAATTAATTAAATTAAAGAATTAAATGTTTATTTTTTATATTTTATCTAAGTTAATTTTATTCATAAAATGTTGACCACTTTTCTGTCATAAAAACTATTTGCTAAGATTTAAAAAAGTACCGTTCGTTTTAGACGGAGCTCTTGATCAACCGTACGTTTTACCTTATTCTAGAGAAACTCGTGCGTTTTACATTACAATAACGCACAAGTACGTAATGACATACATTACGATATTGAAATTGGTGAAATAAGAGACCCTTTACGAGCAAATGTGTTATAAAATTGATAACATAATTACAATAATCAAACGGTATTAAATGTTTTTCTCAAAAATAAAAAATAAGAAAAATATATACATGTCACAAAGAAAAAAATTGTTTACTACGTCAAATAAAGTTTAAACAAAAAGAGAGAAAAAAGTAATATAATAATTAAGTATGATAAAAAAAAATGACACGTGCAATGTTAAATGAACTTTAAACTTAAACATACCAGGTCAATGAGTACCAGTAGTAGTCAATGCATTTTGTCTGTGATAAATGATGATGAATATCCTCTATATCTTTGTTAGACCTATCTTCAGTCAACAAAATTCAGTTTACTCATTGTACTACAGTTTAAGAGCAACAAACCAACTCGGACAGAACAAATTTGATTTAAACAACAGACCAGGAACAAACTGGATGAATTAAATCGAATTTTTCACGAGGGCGCCATATTGGATTTTCAAACTAGGTTGTGGCGCGAAATGCTTCGTGATTTTCCACGATATTTGTAGTGTGAATCAGTTTTATTTATTTTTACAAGCTGTTTCAGCAGTTTTGTTTGTAGTTACGTTTTAACTGTTTGTTTAATGTGAACATTCGATATGGTAAACTTTTGGCACACTCTACCTATAATCTAAAATATTAACAATAATAATTGAAGATAATATCCGCAAATTCAAAAGTAAATTGTATTTATCTCTAACAGATATAGACGTTTCCAAATGTAAATGTAAGTTAATTGACTATTGTTTGTTTTCCTTTTAATTTCGTTACAGAATATATATTACTGCCATGATTTTTTCACATATCCAAATCAACCATTTATCTGGCAGGGGGCGACTTAACTCTAACAAAAATTTGCACTTCAAAGTTTAATGTAACGCAAACGGATCCCTGAATCGAAAATGGTTTTCACAAAACCGCAATATTTTTAAACGGCGTATTCAACGATAACACACATTGGGATAGACGAGATAGAAAAACTTTCATCCCCACTTTACGTGTAGCCTAAAAAATTATATATAATAATATATATATTTAAAGATTTTATTTTACCACTTTGTAGGCGTGATTGTCAAATTACAGCTTGTACAGAGTCTCTGAGCTAAGCCGTGGATAGAAAGACAGACAGACCGATGGACATCGCGAAACTATAAGGGTTCCTTGTTGACTACAGAACCCTAAAAACCAGCTCACATTTCCTCGAATATTCATAAAACTCATTTCGTGAACAGTTTATCCATCCAGGCCAAGTTTTTCCGCCTGAAAATCTAATTTTCCCCTATATAAGTCACTGAACTTCATAACAATAGTTACTGAATCCGAACTTGCTCCATACAAACCGAGTCACAAAGTCTGACAACGACGAAGTCTCATGTATCAATTATGTACAAAATGTAGTTGTTTCTCTCAGTAGTTTAAATTAAGACAGATTCATGTTTCAGCGTTACTGTTGGTAGTTTTGTTTCTGACAAAAATAAATGGGCTTTATTTTTTACATACGTTTGTCGTAGAGAGGGAGAGAGAGTGACTTGTGGGGTCGGTCGATCAGGTTAAGCTACACTTTTCGCGGTTATTCCGTGGATGGGTGACCATCTATACATACCAAGACTCCTCTGTGCACCGGAAAACACGTTAAGCTGTTGATCCCGGCTATCATTCGTGGATCTTTGACCGTCGTTACGGGTCGTCAGAAGCCCGAAAGTCTGACAACCACTCTTACCAAGGGGTATCGTATTGTTACAAGCTTAGGGTTCGTGACAATAAAAACTTTAATTAAACAACACTGATAACGACTCAAACACGCTAATTATGAAACACAACTGCACTACTGATCACTCTAAATTCGCACTTGAAGATTGCTTGTATCGTTTGAAGTTTACTTGTCGCTTGATCGCTTGTTTTTCGTCTGACCCGGGTCGGAGTCCATACCGGCCTTATATAATCCTCAGATAGTTCCAGAACCTTCTACTGTAGAAACATCTAGAATGTTCGAGAACATAGCGGCCCCGACTGACCAGATGTCGATAGTTCTAAAAAGTTCTAGCATCGAACTTTCTAGAAGCATCTTGAATGAATGAATGAATGATTTATTCACTTAAATTTCTTAACACTAGATACATAGCCCCACAAAACTGCTTACGCAGTTTAACTGTGAGATCGTTGAGTCTCTCTTTCAGTAAACATATTGTCAGGTACATCTATAACCTACTCATATTCATACTTAGTACCTACACTTACATAGATTCTGACTTGACTCTACTAGTTCTGCTACTTAATACTAGATGGCGCTAGTGGTCTACTAGTTCTGCTACTCGATACTAGATGGTACTAGTGATACAACAGTATTCGTATTACCCAGTAACTGGGTTGTGGAGGTCAGATAGGCAGTCGCTCCATGACAAATACTAGTATTCAGCTGCATCCAGTCTAACCTGGAAGCTGACCCCAACATAGTTGGGATAAGGCTAGGCAGATGATGACGTTTGTCATAAGACGTCCACTGCTGGACATAGGCCTCCCCCAATTGGGAGTTTGTGCCATAATCGCCACGCTTGGCAGGCGGGTTGGCGATCGCAGTATGGTGTTAAAAAATCATAGAGAACGCTGCTGCCCATTCTCTAGTAAGTCCCTTAGTCGCCTTTTACGACACCCACGGGACGAAATGAGGTGGTGCTATTCTTTTACGTCTGGATATAACTTAATGTGAATAATATGACTCATGATGTCTGGTTTAAAGAATTCAATGAAAACGAGGACTAAACAAAACTCACGCCTTCCCATTTGGTAGGCACAAACTACAGAATGCCACCTGATATGCTCCTTACATATTGCTTTTGCTTCGTTTACATTCATACATCTAGTCATACACGCACGCCGTTTGCGAGTTCTACGCACCTGACCGTTATGAGGAGCATCACCAATAATATGTCCTCCTATGTATCTAGTTTTATCTAAATTTCTTCTCAGAGATCGGCAAGTAAGACCACGCCGCTATCATTTCCAAGTTTAGAAAGTTGACATGTAAAAAATGATTTATATAAAACACATACTTATAGAAATAACAAACTATTCATGTTAAAAGCCGTTGTCAAACAATGTGTTGTGTAGTGTGTCGACACGGCATATGATCGTCATAATCAGCCCTTTTAAGTCCACAGCTAGTCGTATCGATTTCCAATCGAAACAATTTACAGCCGTTTTCATCCAACATATGGCTAGATAATATGCTACTTACAATAATTATGAATCTATGAATGAGAGTTGTAATATTTGTGTTGAAGAAGATGTAAAAAATTTGAAATTTTTTGAATCTCCTGCCGTGTTACCAGTATCATAAAATATTTTATACCAGTAAATCCCCCTTTTTTAATAACTTTGTTTAAAACCGAAAATTTATAAAAATAATTACGGTATGATTATTTTTATTTCTTAAATCAGTACTTAAAAGAAAATGGAACCCGTTTATCTCCGTCTTATGTGAATTACCAACACGAAAATATTTTATTTTTTTGACATGTTATCCCCTTTGTTTACTTAAATTGTCTGAATTTGAGACTTTGGGTATACACAGCTAGAAAGTTTACCAACACTGTTTTCATAAGTAGTCAGGTTAATCAACCTTTCTTTGAGCCCCACAACCACAACACAATAGTGAGAGACAGAGGTACACAGGGAGTCATTTAAATAATTCACACGTTTGTCCCTGACATGAACGTGAGATGCGTTCTCGGTAGCTAGATAGATATGTATATGTTAATAAGTAGACAGGTTTGTATATTTTTAAGTTTATTTTGTCTCAGAGGGCTTAGTAGGGATGGGTGGTTTGCAAACATTTAGCAAGTGAAATACAGTTCTGGCCTCAGGGTTTTTAAGGGCGTAGTAGACATTGGACTCATTCGCGAAATGACCCGTACTCGTTTTTGGACTTATTCGCGATATGCCTTATTCTGAAAATGCCCTATTTTAAACCATAAAGGTTTGGATAGTTCTTATAATTGATTCACTTTAATTTTATAGATGATTATTTACAAAAAAAAAATAATAATGATAAAATGTTTTGCACCACACTCCTGTCATTTTGACAGTGACATTTCTTAACATTACTTTGTTTACATAAATTATCTGAATTAGAGACTTAGGGTTATAGGTAAATACTTCAATAGCCACTCTATGCACGCACTGTTTAAATGAACTTTCAACACTATGTATATGGTGCAGAATCAGACAAACATCTTGAGGTAACCTGCAAGATAAATGCGTAATACACTTTACAAATCCAAGCTCTGGGCGGTTGGATTTGTGTCCGTTTGATGGCAATAGGCTTGCCACCGACCATGGTACTTAAACATTACTGACGAAATGTTGATGTACTATAGGTACAACTCTGCCCAACGCTTCGGGGAAACTAGGCGTCATGTTATATTACATGTGTACCCTGATAAGTTTACCCAGTTTCATGTTTTCTAAGCTCAAAGTTGTGATAGTATCTTTACGTACGTTGTGCGTACAACAGAATTTAGGTCAGTGTATCTTTCAGCACGGCGGCGGCATGGTTTTAATTAAATCTTTTGTTGTCCGTCTTGATAAAGTAGGGAAGTACCCGGATGTACTTACGCAGAGAGATAAGGGTGGGGTTGGATTGGGGTCGTAAAATAAGATTGATTTGAAGGTTTTTGAACCTACTTTACCCTCGGTTATAAAGTAAATTTGAGTAAACTATGTATGTATGTTTCTATGTATATGTGTTCCTCTGTTCCCTCATAACTCGTAAACTTCTCTTCGTATTTTGACAAATGAGGTACGTTGGAAGCGTCATGTTGTTCCGCGGGTTACAGATTATATGACATCACAAAAACCAAGATGGCGGCTTACAGCAAATGAAAAAAAAAATGGTTATTATATTAGTATCATGTTTTTATTTAATGAACGGTTTTAAGGATTGCTTTCTTAATTATATTGGTTAGATATCTATAATTTTTCATAGGTACATGAACCCCAAATAAGAATAAAATAAATTATGTTAACCTCTGACTGTTTTCAACCAAACTAAAAACCCCTTCTGAAATGTTTAGCAAATTATAGGCATCAAATTCCATTTGCTACCTTCCTTCAAATATCCCTAGCCCAAGATATAATTTATGTAAAAATTGAAGATAAAAACCAAAACCCAACTACGGCAAAAACGCCGATTAAAAAGGTATAAACAAGCCATAGTAACAAAATAACATCGGTTTCGGTTTTCGTATAACCGGAGTCACACGTAATTACTAAAATGACGTCATGTAATTATTGCTAAAAAAAAATAAAAAAAACGAAACTTTTTTTTTTTATCTAGGGCATCTCAGAGTGTAACCACTAAGGTTCCGACTCTTTAACCGGACTTTCCTGTGGCTGCCTTAAGCTCCTAACGAAACTTAATGCCTCCAGCCAGGGCTTAAAAACTATAAACTAAACGACTGCTACTCGCTAAGGGCACCCCCTGTGGGGTACGAACCTCGGCTTAGGGCAGCTGAGTCGGAGGGAGGGTGACAAGGGACCGACGGTAGCTGGATAAAATCAGTGTTTTGATTATTATCGTGGGGAGTTTGGATTACATGCTGCTCAGCTAAAACGCGTGCTGGCGCTTCGCTTACAGTCAAGGGTCGGGGAGGACTATTCGTTAGTCGGGGATTTCGCGCGGGGCCTCGGCGGCGAGGTCGGAATGACGATCGTGTATTGTGTGCTCTTATTTTGCGAACTGTACTAGTTTCCTTACGACTCTCCTGGAGGAGAGTAGTGGGGTCGTCTGGGTCGGTCAGTGCATGCCTTGGACGGCGGGTCGAACTAAAAACTGATGTTATTTTGTTAATATTTTTATACTTTTGTATTTGGCGTTTTTGTCGAAAAAAAAAAAAAAACATTGCCTTTTTTATGCTTTCTAAAATCATAAACTTGAAAACTTTGACATACATATTGAGACTCGGCCTCCTCTCTGTAAGATATTGGATTACGATACTCTTAAAAAGTTTGGCGTTTCCTAATAACTCAAACCAACTTCAGCAGTTTGTTGGAATACTTTGTCAGTGTAATCCGGCATTTCCTATATATAAGGTAGGTGCGGCCAATAAGGCCTAGCTAAGCGGGAATTAAAATAAATCAAAAACTATTTATACAAATCAACAAATTTTAATGTTAATTAAACATATAATATATCAATTACTATCAATTATAAACAAAAAACGGCAACTTCTGCCATAAACATAGTCAAAATAAATCATTTTTAAAAACACTGTCTTTAGGCCTTATTAAACTATGGTAGTATAATAAAGCCTAAGACTTTAATCTACAAAATTAAACAAAATAAACTTCTTCTATTTGGTAATTGAAATCCATAAATAATAATAATACAATAATCACAGTAAAGATTAAAAAAAAAAAAAATGATACGTAACAATCTGGACACTTCAAATTATCATCGTCCTCCTCTGACAAACCAACGCACTCCTCATGGTACCACTTGCTGCATTTACAACATATCCTCATAGATGATAATAGTATTTATGATAAATTATCCTCTTGATGTTATTCAGCTCGCAAAATTTGAAGACTAAGCGGCGGAGAATCTGTGGTATTATAGGTAATCCTATTGCAGCAAACCTCAAAATTTTGCTCACAATCTCAGCCTCCTGTTCGTCACTAAGTAAAGGTTTTCGACCTAAGATTTTTTTTAAACTGCCGGTCTGGAGTTGCTTTCGGAAGCTCTTTACATACTCAGCCGTCCACACTGTACTGCTCGGACTGCCGCCACCAGGTCGTCTTCAGACGACAATGCTCACTTGGGGGGCATTGTAGTTATAAGTAGTCCCTAAAAACAATAAACCAATTAGAAAACAGTTGTAATTACATTTCTAACGGCATAAAATAAACAGTAAAACATGATAATAAAAAATGAGTGTAATAAGGCCTATGGTCGAATTTTATAGGCCTTAATGACCGCCGACCACTTTGTAAAGAAAATTTAAAAATAACATTAATCGGTCTAATTTATACTATTCCAACATCACAGGCCTCTAAAGCCAAGCTTATTGTCTAATAGACAATTAAACTGCAAAATAATGTAGAAAATTGTAATATTACAAAAATTACTTACGTTTGATTCGACCGTTGTTATATTATAACTTGAGCTGACCGTCCGCCGGCCACGATGAATGACGCCGCACTGATGGCAGGGAGCGAGCGAGCGAGTCGTCACATGTTTGGGGCGCCATCTTAGATTGTTACCTACCTATGACTGTGACTTCTGGCGGCAGGGATAATTTTATGTTGCGTTTCTGTTAATTAGGCCTTTATACCCGACAGGCCTTATTAGCCGCACCTACCTTATTCATCATCATCATCATCATCATTTCAGCCGAAAGACGTCCACTGCAGGACATAGGCTTCCCCCAAAGAAGGGGGATTATTGCCATAATCGCCACGCTTGGCAGGCGGGTTGGCGATCGCAGTATGGTGTTAAAAAATCATAGAGAACGCTGCTGCCCATTCTCTAGTAAGTCGCTTAGTCGCCTTTTACGACACCCACGGGAGGAAACGGGGTGGTACTATTCTTTACGTTCGGCACCACACGGCAAAAATTCCTAAATATTAGGAGGAGCTAAGTATGATGAAAATGCAAACAGTTTGATATGGAAATCGGGATAGTTTTCGTTTAGTAGCCAATAAAAAACTATCGATTTTCAATACACTCCCCATATCGTCCCGAAAAGTTACGAGGGTCGAACGTAATATCTAAAGTTGTGAACAAAATAACATTTTAATAATGAACTTTATTAATAATATGTCGGAGAACGGTAGGTTTCTCTCGTTATCATCAGCCATATTTTAACTACTGTGGGTAGTGTTGGTTATTGCGCAATAGAAAAACCGAATTAAACTCAAAAGACATTTACTCAACCTGAGAATCAGCACCCCAAAGTTTACATAAGACAGTCCCCCATAACGCCCATCCCTTCACCACTACCTAGTGCTTTAGCTGGGAAAAAGAAGTAGTGGAACAAACTCCCCAGCAGCACATCTGTCTGTTCAGTTAGAAGAACTTGATTCTATACAGTAATGGGTATGCAAAGTAATTAATGTTGGTACACGACACAACTATACCGAACGCGTGTTTCTAGACGTCTTCACTTTTTGAACGCCACCGATGAACTTCACTTGTTGACTATGCGGCGGACACTTGCCACCGGTCGAACGTTATGTTGTAGACTCCGTCATGCGCCGCTAAACAGCACTGGAGTCTCGATTAGTCAAGACTCGATGGCGCGAACTCGACCAACTCCATCGAACGCCACTAGATGGCGCTGGCGTACCGGATACAATCCGTCTCCGACAAATATATTGTTTGGTAACGCTTGAGTGTTTATGCCTACGCTGGTGCAAGGGATTTTGGAGTAATAAAATTGAGGGTTATGGAATATAGGTTACAGCACCCCCGAAAACCATCAAAAGGACACGTGTGTCAAAAAACATCCATTTTTGATTGCTACCATTTTGAATTTTGATTATAATCTATTTTGGATTTCCAGCCAACCTCTGTGGTTAAACCTATTTTAATGACATTTGAAATCAGGAAGTGCAATTCCTTACAATTAAATCCATGCTGTAGTAGGGTAGTCTTCCGTCCCTTCGAATCTTAAAAAAAGTCTGAAAATGCTTGCGTCAATCAGCTGCGTCTGTATTATAGCTTGCCTGTGGTAGTGCTATCGTAACCAAAAAAAAAAAAAAAAACCAAGGCAACTCTTCAAACCAGGCAATCATCTGGTCGCTTCACTAAACAATCTAAATATAAAACTTCCCTTTGTCGCCTACGAGTATGTCCTTCATATTCTTCCCACGTTCAAAGGCAAGGCGACACTCCGTCTGAGATTTTTGGAATAAAACGTTAAACGACTAAAGATGTCACTTTTATAGATGTTCCCAACTAAGAGATATGATTCGAGTGAAATCCAAGATGTCAATCTTGGGTTTCCGTCTATATTTAAATTATTTTCCTATTTTCAGTATCAGCTGGTGTTAATCATTAAAATGACGCCTATGTCGAAAATCATCAATTTTCGTTCACTATTTTGGATTCTGATATTAATTAAATTTTCAGCATCAGTCAAAATCATGAAGTTTACAAAACCGCCTTCTGTAATTTGTAAACTAACTTGTATCATTAAAACTATTTCAATATTTTCAAAATCTAAATCCAAAAATTAGATCCCAAGGTACGGTACGGTAGCCTCGACCCTGTGCCAAATTGCTCCGTGAAAATGCTAGCGTCGAACAACTGTGTCTCTATGGTAGCTTGACTGTGGTAGCACTATCGATTGTAAAAAAACCAAGGCAAGTCTTTAAACCAGGCAATCTTCTTGTTGTTTCACTAAACAATCTAAATGTAACACTTCCCTTTATCGCCTACAAGTATATGTCCTTAGTAATCGTCCCACGTTCAAACGCAAGGCGACGCGCCGGCTGAGACTATCTACGATAAAACACGACTACAGAAAGATTAAGTTGACAATGTTTAGACGCCTTTGAGCAAAAGACGAGAAAACGATTTAAATGTTTATGTCGCTGGTAATGTGTTTACGGGCATTACAACTTCGGCCGAATTTTAAGCTTTTATTGTGCATAAATAATAGTCCCACGCGCGTGATCGTTTCATATTTTATGAAACTATAACGCGCGTGCCAACTTACATCAAATTTCCAGGTTTAGTGATTATTACGACGTACGAACATTTTATCTTAGCCATCATTAAGATCTGTGAAGGAAAACATTGTAAGGAAACTTGGCCTACCCAAATGTCCTTTCTTTGGTATTGTTCGTCAAATCGTTGAGCTCCATAGACAAATGAAACGCGTGCACTGACTGGACAGGTCCACTCAATCTGTGTGTCTTTCCTTAAAATACCATTTCAGACACCAATCTACATGGTCTTCACATGATCTGACCAAGATTATGTCTGGACTTTAAAAGAGACTGTAACCTCTGAATTTGTTTTGGCCTTTCTTCTTAGAGTAGTCAGATATAAAACGCCAACCTCATCTAATTAAAATATTTATAATTAGTTTGTAAACGCACCCACGATACAGGAGAAATTCCTAGTGTGGGGCAACGTTTTAAAAAAAAAATATATATATATATATAAAAAATATTATCATTTATAGTAAACTAGCTTTTTTTTATAGTAAATTTAGAATTTGACAATCAATTTGGGTTGTACTCTGCTTGCTCTATAATTAAACTCTTAACACACTACTAAAGTTTCTATAATAATATAATACAATCATGATTCGAAAGACACGTGGCGCCATCTATTATCATAAGAACATTATTGTTGTTTTCCTCGGGAACAGTACTTTTTTTTCTGGATGAAAGGTACCCTATGTCCGTTCCTGTACACCTGACAACGTATATGCAAAATTTCAGGATGATCGGTTCAATTGTTTAGGCGTGAAAAGGTAATAAACAAACAAACAAACTTACTTTCGCATTTATAATATTAGTTAGGATATCCCACCAAATACATAAATGTGAAACTGGGAGCCAATTTTAATATTTTGATAATTATGGTGTGGTTGTCGACTAAACTGACAAAAGGATTGAGACCTAAATGGGTGCCAAGTTCTGTAGACAAATCTGAAATTTATTTATAAGAATGTATAACCTTCTTAGGTAAATTTAAAACACAATTTCTTGTTTTTTTTTTCTGCTACAACAATGTTTGCTGTTTTAAAATATGCCTTTTTAAATTTTAATAGTCAAATTATTTATACAATTGACCTGGGGGACTAGTTTATCTAGGAAGTCACAATATATTAATAAAATTTGGTGTGTTTGTGTTAAATAGTTTTTGAGTTATGAAAGGTTCAAAAGTGGCTCCAAATGGTTCGTGTAATATTAAACATGAGTGCTGCTCGCCAGTTCTTTTTTCTTGGCTTGAACTTGTCTTGACCAGCTCCCACATGTCTAGATAAGTCTGAAATCGCAAATCCGTCTTAAGCAAGCGTAGTGATCAATGCTCATGCTTTCTCTGTATGAGAAGAGGCTTTGCCCTGAAGTGGGACAGCAATAGGCTGGTCATTAAATGGTCGTCACTGTCTTTTTAAAACGTAAGTATTTAGTTGAATCAATAAAACCCCCATTGTACATTAAATTTTCTTCTTCTTCTATGTAGTTGAGACGTGGACAATCCGAGCAAGAGAAAGACAGAGGATAGATGCTTTCGAAATGTGGTGCTGGAGGCGGATGCTCCGAATACCATGGATAGCCAAACGCACAAATGTGTATATCCTTTCCCAACTCGATATAAAGTCCCGATTGTATTTCGGCCACAATTATGTGGCCGAATGAGGTCAAAAAACGCTGTAGGCAAACTGTAGACAGCGAAGGGGACTCCCCTTCTCTGTCTACAGTTTGCCTACAGCGTCTACAGTATCTACAGTTTGTTAAGGGCAGATAGCAATCTTGAAAAGCTGGTCATTGGGGCCAATTCCGAGGGAAAGAGAGCACGAAGTCGGTCGCCAACACGAAGGTCCGAGCAAGTAAAAGAAGCTACCACCACTTGCTGAAATTTGCTTGCGGACAAGCAAATTTCAGCAGGTGGTGATGGCAACGTTGGACAGGTTGGACAGATCTCTGCTTAAAGGGGTCCAGTAGTCCGATCCGATCCTCAGTAATGAGGGAGCGATTGAAGAAGAAATACATTAAATGTACAATTTGTACTTTAACAGTCCTTCCACTGTAATAAAACAAATGTATTAAACGAAACGTCTTTTGCTTGAAACAGCAAACGCTTCTATCCAGTATTGTCTTTTGATTAATACATTGCGAACGTAGTGTCTGCTTGTTTATACAATATAGCAGGGGCGACGGCTTCATACAACTCCATTCCTACCGGCTCCGCTTCGGAGCAACGACTCTACTTGAGTTTACTATTACTAAATAATATGTTTCATACATCATAAGATAAATAACATTTTAAAAACACGTACATAATCTACCCTAAATCGCCAACGCAGTTTAGTTTTTTTTATATTAACTAAGAATTCTGACGACACTAGCACCATGTTATCTTGAGTTTATGTGAATTAATAAAAAAAAATCTTCGGTTTCCCTCTAGTGGAGGTTGTTGTATCGCTACTGCTATTTACATACAATGTAATTAGCATGTACAGTCGAACAAGCTATTTGGTATACAGGCAAAAATGCTCATATTTCCACTACACTGACAATATTTTAGTCAAATAGGCAATATAAAATACTGGTAATTCAACTGGATCCGGTTAGACTGGAAGCCAACCCTAACATCTTTGGGATAAACTTATGGAATATTTAAGAGAGTGGTATAAAAAAATTATTCTCAGCACACTCATAACATTGTTTAACAGTATTTGCCAGCTACCTTTACACGGTGTAAGAGCCATCGATGTGCAAAATGTTACCATAACGTCAGCACAAGATTGTAGTGTAAAAAATATACTTATCCATTTATTATACAAAAGTGCAATCACTTTTGTATAAAAAAGCGGATAAATTTTTTACTAACCGAAAAAAAATGGAAGTATATTAAATTCGAAATACATTTTGTTAGTGTAAGTTGACTTTCAATGTCAAAATGTATGGAACAGCAGATTTTTTTAAACCGTCTTAAAAGTCGTCTAAAAAAAATATGAAAAAAAAAAGTTCTGCGCAAACAAAACGCACATTACAAAAAATAAAATACACATGCAAAGTAGCCCAAAGCTTCGTATTCAAGCAATAAAAGTTTTACAAACAAGTTTAGTGTACTAACTACAACCTAACCTATCAAATAGTTTATTCGACTGTACCTACGTATTAGTGTATAATACATGTTATATGTGCGTACGAGGAAGATCCCGTTACTCTTGGGTACATTGCATATTGACAGGCTGACAAACACATGCGCGAATATGTCTACACTATCTAGTTTATTTGTAGGTAAATTCAAATTGTTTCAACATCTAATAATCAAACGGGATACTGGATTTAAGCAAGAATGTTCTCCATAACATAACATCACATTATCATTAGTTTTTAAATAAATGTATTTTTTTTTCCTTTTTTTTCTTTATTTATCACGATTGTTGTCCCCGAAGGATTAAGCATATTCTCCATGTCTGTTAGTATAAATACCTAGTTATCTACCTATTAAATACTATTACTAATCAGTTTTGCCGGAGTTATTATAGCAATATTTTCTCAATAACAATACGTCAGGAAAGTAAATTTTAGGCAGTTTATCTCACAAATGAGTCTTAAATCCACTTTAGTTTATCATCGGAAGGTAAGCAATTTCTACTAAACTACCATCATTTTCACTAACTTTCTACCATCCTTTCCGAGATCAAAACCTACTCTATAAATTCCAACATTCTACACAGACATTCCAGAAAAATAAAAATACGTCGTTGAAATTTCAAATTCAAACTCAAGGCAGCCGTTCCATATTTTTCTGTTATAAACTCGCCCTTAGCTGCGTTCCGGTCGAGCGCGCTCTTCGACTGGCGAGCCACTGGAGCGAGAAAATCGGGCGAGGACAGCGCTTTGTAGCTAGTCAGCTAGTCAGCATTGGTGATTTGTGATCTGCTTGGAGATTGCGATTGGGCGGGTGGAAATGTGGACTGTTTATTGGTACTACTGATTGCTTTTTGTTTTTTATAGGAGTTTTGACAATAGCAATAGACCATTATTATAAAACCTTTTTTAATTTCTCTTATTATAGAATACTAGCTTTTGCCCGCGGCTCTGCCCGCGTAGATGTCGGTTATTGCGTAAAAAAAGTAACCTATGTCCGTCTCCATATCCCAGGCTATATCTCTGCCAAATTTCATGACGATCGGTTCAGCGGTTTAGGCGTGAAAACGTAACATACAGACAGACAGACACACAGAGTTACTTTCACATTTATAATATTATAGTATGGAGTATGGACGAGGCTTTTGGCTTAGATTATTTTATGTTTATTTTATAATGTATGCTTAATTTGTGCAGATATAACAAATTTTCTATCTTCGACTTTTTCATGTTTTGAGGTGCAGCAATCCGGTCCAATCCAATTTAACTACCAATCTTGATAACATCAATTAACATACAAGTACCTCTACGAAAATAATTTATTCAAGATCATTTGAAGGGCACCGAAGACCGTGGTTTCTTCAATTAGGGAATTTCCGAAGTGAATAAATTATACGTCCCCTTGGAGGGTAGTGCGAACAAGAACAATAATAACAAAGGACTACCCGTGTCTTGGTGACCTGTCAAATTGGAACGTGGGTTTCGAATTTTGAATTAGTGCTTTTTGAACTTGGGAATTGATTCTTCTTTTGAAGTGAAACTTCTTAGGCAGCGATTCGATAATTGGACATTGTGAGTGAAATTTCAAGGACGCGTCACGTTTAGGCACATTTCGTTACATGAGACAGAAGAATGATATTGGTCTCTGTCTCTCACACTCAATCTGTCTAGCGGTTTCCCAACTATGTTGGGGTCGGCTTCCAGTCTAAGCGGATGTAACTAATTATTCCCATGGAGCGGCTGCCTATCTGACTTCCACAACCCAGTAGTAACTGGGTAATACGATACCCCTTGGTAAGACTGGTCGTCAGACTTTCGGGCTTCTGATGACCCGTAACAACGGTCAAAGATCCACGAACGACAGCCGGGACCAACGGCTTAACGTCCTTTCTGAGGCACGGAGGAGTCTCGGTATGTAAAGATAGTCAGGGTCACCATCCACGTACCAACCTAACGGCAAGCGTAGCTTAACCTGATGGTTCGACCCTTGCTGCTGTAGCCGCGAGCTCCTCTCTTATTCTTATTTTGTTTCTGAAGTTCCACTTCTGTCACGTATCAGGTGGTCAACGTGCAATTTTTTCTTCGACTTTCTTATGTATTTTTTTTTTTTTCATTCATTTGTACCTGGTTTCTTTTAGAATGTGCGTTATTTCACGTAGACCCATTTTAATCCTATTAACACGTTCCAAGCCACCCCGTCGAGAGGCGGGATCAAATTTTTCATCAAAATGTACACACGAATACTCCATACATTTTGACTCAAAGTCTGATGACGTTGTGTAAAATCATGCATATTTTATTTTGAGCGATACGACACAGCCCCTTCTCGACGTTCACAGGCGGGACTAAGGCAAGAGGAATGTATACGCACACACCCGCCGTGGAACGTTGTGTCACACAACGTACACGCTTACATGTCTGCGCAGGGAATAGTCCCTGCGCAGACATGTAAGCGTGTACGTTATTAGTGACTTGTAAAAGCTACACCAGGTGACAGCACAAGGCTAAGATATCTCGCACTATGACACATATACATACGTCACGTTCTTAAAACTTCCATTGCCAGCGTCAAGTTGTCGACGTAGTGGCTTTCATTGAGGCTCAAAGACAATCGTCGACAGGCGTTGTGCCGCATCGCATTGGATTCCTATACCCGCCTTGCGACGTAATGTCCCAGCACGTGTTAAGTACGTTCTTTTCATACAAAAGTTTACGAAAGCATCCAAAGACAAGCAGAGAAAATATTGGGTTACTGAAAGTAAATGAAAATATAAGTACTCGTTATTTTATAATTTTCAAACAAAATGAGTTAGTACTAAATGAAAATGTAGGTATTTAAATTAGGCCAAAAACAATTCAAATATTATTGGTTTACATTGGTTGAATTTGTGGTCGTAGTGGTCTAACGCAAGCCTAATATTGACCCACACTAATTAATTTCAACATTGTTAACTGTGCTTAATTAACTTGTTATCTTATATCCAATATCTCATTGACAGCTACGCGGAATGCAAATTTTTGATGTCTAATGAGCTCTTCACTTTCTTTTTTTTTTCCTATATAGGATAAGTTTTTAACCAGTGCGATTTTTTTTTTTTGAAGGTTCAGTTTCAGTAATAAAACACATTTCCTTTATTTGTTCAAAACAATTTTTTTTTGGTCCACTTGAAATCAGCAAAATATGGATACAATCTATTCGTAGTAATATCAATGGGCGAGCGCACAGCTGGTAGGTACCTACTTCTGCGTTCCGCTGCACTGACCGCGCCGACGGCGCGTTGCGCGACGAGTAACCAAAAATAAACATCTTTCATTTGAAAAATGTTCATCCACATTCACAGATTTAGAAAAAAAAAAAAATATACAGTCAGCAAGAAAATGGGCTATTTGCACAAAAACTTTTTTAATGCTAATCGATCCTGTTTCTTATAAGGATCAAAAATCTATAGGACCAACTTAGGTTTGAGTACTAGAAAAGTCAGAAATCGCTAAAAATTCTCCCATACATTTCGTAGGAAAAGAGACACCCAATTTACTTTTTTACTATGGATAGACTGGCCTTGAAAAAGATTTAGCCGTTCTATGTTCAAACCCTCCGCGCTCATAAACCCTTAGGCATTTTGTAACTCACACACAGACTTTGGGTGTTACCTATTTATAGGTTATAAGTCTTCAAAATATGAAGATAGATAGAATACGAATACTCTTTATTATGCACACCATAAAATATACAGATATATAAATGTAGAAATTTTACATAGGATGACACAATGGGCGGTCTTATCGCTAAAAGTGATCTTTTACACCTTTGGATGGATTAGAAGTAGAAGGAGAGATAATACAGCAGGTTGTCAGTGGTGTACAAGATATGAAGTTAAATCTCATGCGTGTATCTTGAACAATAAACCTTGAAGTGAGCACAGTTCAAAACCCACATCAAACGTGTCCTTATAAAAAAAGCGTATTATAAGATTAAAGACAACGTTGAAGACAAGAAAGTTTGGCATTAATTCCTTCTGCACATGTGGCTTCCCTTGACCTCATAAACGACATAACTGTGTAAATGTCTATTAACTACTCCCAAATATCTATGTTCATTTTTATTTTATTTTTTTAACATACTTCCTTTGACATGATCTTTTCATTACTTGACATTATATACCCACAAATCTAATTCCAAATCTCAAACCCTTCATATCGGAATGTAGATCTACGCAAGACACAATGGGTTTTTAATTATGTCTGTAATACGAGAGGTTAATAGTGGCTTTTGTGGACATGATATTAACTTTAGTTGTAATGGCAATCATGTCATTTGGTTTAAATAGGTTTTCATTTATGTATATAATAATTTGTTTAATCTTTTATACAAACATCACACACACACATTATACACATCACACACACACACATCACACCACATCACACCATCATCATGTGAACGTGAGAACGTTGTAGGCCTAGTAGACTGTAGATTTGTTGACACTTTTCTATTTTCTTAAGTACCTGGCACTTGTTGAAAGGCCTACACTGTCCTCCCAACCCTATTAACATTTATTTGAAAATATTATAAAAGTCAATTATTTTTAAAAGAGTAACCGTGGAGTTTCTTGCCGGCTCTTCTCCATAGGAAACGACTAATTGGAACCGTGCACCTAGCTTCTGACGTTTCATAGTGCCAATGTAGGTTTATGTGAAATAAAATATTTTGATTTGATTTGATGAGCTGTCAATAGTTTAAATCCCACGCATCAAGTGAAACGACAGATCACTTCAAAGTTCAAGCTCATCATCATCATTTCAGCCAAAAGTCGTCCACTGTTGGATATGAGCCTCCCCCAATTGGGGGGGTTTGCCATAATCGCCACGCTTGGTAGGCGGCTTGGCGATCGCAGTATGGTGTTAAAAAATGCATAGAGAACGCTGCTGCCCATTCTCTAGTAAGTCCCTTAGTCGCCTTTTACGACACCCACGGGAGGAAATGGGGTGGTGCTATTCTTTACGTGCGGCACCACACGGCACAAGTTCTAGCTCACTACACTTACATTTTCATGGCGAGATTTTCACAGAATAGCACTACAGCAGTGTTTAAAACCAAACAGATTAAAACCAACTAGGCACAATTTGATCGATACTATCTTCGAACACACGACGACAAAGCAAGCATTTCCAGTTAACACAGACCTCTCACTGTACAGAAACGCCTATACAATGAGGTCAGTTTATACTGGAAGCTATAACATGATGTGTTTTCGTGAGTAGGACCATACCATCCTTCCTGACCCGAAAGGGAGAGGACACCGACTATCGTACTGCGCAAGGGAATAAATTAGGCAAAGGTGTGTCCCTTTTGTAGGCTTTCCGTACCGCGTGCTCGTCAATTTGTTGCCAATGAGAGTAAGGCGCCTGTCCCACTGCTGACGCGAAGCGACTTTGCTCCATTTGAAATAAGATTAGACACTTTAAATAAACCTTTTTTACGGTCCGTTCAACCGATTTTGACTTCTATTTAAAAAAATCAATCTGCCTAGCCTTTTCCCAACTATGTTGGGGTCGGCTTCCAGTCTAACCAGATGCAGCTGAATACCAGCATTTTACATGGAGCGACTGCCTATCTGACCTCCACAACCCAGTAACTGGGTAACACGATACCCCTTGGTAAGACCGGTTGTCAGACTTTTGACGACCCGTAACGACTGTCAAAGATCCACGAATGACAGCTGAGACCAACGGCTTAATGTACTTTCCGAGGCACGCAGGAGTCTCGGTATGTAAAGATGGTCACCCATCCACGGACCAACCCCGGCAAGCGTAGCTTAACTTAACGGATCGACCCGTGCGGCTGTTATTACTTAGCCACGAGCTCCTCAATAATGACTTTTATTTTAAAATGAACAAAAAAAAAATGTGAATGCTTCGCATGATAATAGTTATTCTTCTTCGTGTAGCAAACCAAACTGCCGTGTCATACGTAACAGTGCACGGAGGCGTAGGTAGGTATAACAAAATACATAATCTAAAAATGGTAGATAGAACAACGACATCTTGAAGGATCGTTTTTGGTAAATAAACTATGGGGTTTATTCATAAACGTTGGTTAAAGTTAAGTGACGTTCAAACGTAAAAAATGTATGGTTAAACAGTCGCTAATCATTACTTAACTTTAAGCAGCGTTTATAAATAAACCCGTATGTTTTGTAAAAAGTCATAGTTCACACTGCTGGCGACTACTCTTTTTTCGCAGCGACAAGAGATATCAAAGAGAGCACTCACTCAGCGACACTCGCTAAGAAACTCACGCTTGGTACTCATACCAGTGAGTAAACGCTCGTCGCGGTGGCGCACTCGCCGCTCGTTTCTTACCAACTCGTTTTGAGTTGCTAGCTCTCCTCGCTTCTCGTCAATCGCTCTCGGTGGGACAGGTGCCTTAGGAGAACGGACGCGTTGAGTGAGGTTGACACATATTTTTTTATACTTATTTTATTGGAAGAGACAACAGTTGAATTTGAAAGATATTGGTTTTATGTCTGTATTTGTTATAAAGGTCGGTTTAGACCAAACGAGCGAATGCAAAGTACAACATTCAATTATTATTTTTTGAGTTTTATGTTTAGAAAGAAAGAAAGAAAAATATTTCATTAGGGGAGGGGAAATGCCGAAACTATAAGTGTTCCTTTTTGACTACAGAACCCTAAACATGATAAAAGCAAGCGTTAAATTGGACTTATAACAAGGGTAAAGTAACAGGTACCCTTCGGGGGTAACCTGTCTATTTATGAGTCCGGTCTATTGATTCTTCCATAGTTATCTACTTACATCGGAATCTATCCCTTGGGGAAAATATATGGGTAATGCTAGAGACATGAATAAAATTTATTTCGCCCCAAAAGTTCACGGCAGTAGTATATTTGAGGAAGTTAAAAGGAAAACTTCTTCCTTTTTGTTGTCTTCATTTTTTTTAATGTGAAATACGAATTTGCTATTATCTAGCAAGTTCACTTTTGCCTTAAGGCGCCGATAACTGAATTTCAATGATTTTATACTGAAGATCACGTCTAAACAAATAGCGCTAATGATTTGGAAAAAATATATGTTAAATTACAGCATTTTCTAATAACTTCATCAGGACACTCATTATTTGGTTGACTTCGGTGGCAATTTTTTTTTTTACACTTAGGCATAAATAACATTAAATATCAAATCTAGAGTACTACTAATATGTTTTAAATTAACTCTAGATTTGATATTTCATGTTACTTATGCCTAAATGTAAAAAAAAAAATTGCCACCGAAGTCAACCAAATAATAAGTGTCCTGATAATGACCCACATAATGAAATTAATTTGTAAGGTTGTCTAAAACCGATAAAAAACTGAGAATCACGCAAAATCTATCAAGCGTATTTTTCTGAAACCTTCACCTTTTTAAAGATAATTTAACAATTGATCTTTTAGTATACGTGTTTTTTTTTTAATACCTTTTGTTTTATGTTTATTAAATTAATAATACGTCTTATTTGGGACAGTGCTCCTATCCAGGAGCACTGTCCCAAATGACCATCCGGGCCCATCCGGGCGAGTCGTATTACTGGCTGGACGGACGACGCGTTGTGTGAGCTCAGTACAGAATACGGAAGCTAACCATTCAAGGTCACTGGCATATATCTGGGCCTTAATATACAACACTAGTGACGTATAGAAGCGCCAACAATGTCGGATTAGGCAGCTTAAGTTTTAGTTGGTGTCTAATCGGCTTGTCTTACGTGGTAACAACAAACAATGCCTACTTATTAGCATATACCAGATCCTGTGCGTCTCACTAGGAGTCGGGCAGCTATCATTTCTCGGCTACTATACTCGTATGCTAGCTATCGGGAACTATTGCAGCTATCATCGTTTAACATTGTTTGTCTTTGAATGTATTTGTTTCTTGTTCCCAATAAACGATTATTATATTATTACTAGCTGAACCGACAGACTTCGTTCTGTCAAAAGCTATAGTATAAACTCCACTACTCTACCCAACTACTCTACCAATAATAATAATAATCCTTGGGTGCACTTGCATAGTGCGTACAGGGATAATCGTCGGTTGGTGCCTCATTTAATTAAAAAGCGTCTAACGGGCCTCTGCGAGTTGGCTTCGGCCCCTCGTACACCTTCCAAAGGTCCGGGACCCCAGGGTCCCGAGATATGTAAACATTTAAAAATAATAATAATATTTTATTTATTTCAGATAGGTTACAGACTTAATTTACTTATCCGTATTTGTAATAAAAAGGTATAATTACAGCTAGTGGTAGGGGTTAAGTACAGAGCGAATAATCTATGCTGCAGAAATCTGTAAGCAAATAATTGGTGAGCCCTGCCTCTTAAACTAGGGTTACCTGTATCTTAAGAGACAATCCTACCTACCTACCTACCTACCTACCTACCTACCTACCTACCCTACCCCACCCCACCCTACCCTACCTACCTACCTACCTACCTACCTACCCTACCCTACCCTACCCTACACTACCCTACCCTATCTACCTACCTACCTACCCTACCCTACCTACCTACCTACCTACCTACCTACCTACCTACCTACCTACCTACCTACCTACCTACCTACCCTACCCTACCTTACCCTACACTACACTACCCTACCTACCTACCTACCCTACCCTACCTTACTACCTAAAACTTAAAAAAAAAAAATAGATTCCTTTTGGATCTAGTATTAAATGTAGCTAGTTTTGCCACCTCAGTATTCTCAGAATGAGTGATGAATGCTAAGTGGTGGAACGACAGAAATAGAGCTTCAATATATTTGATTTAAAAAAATCTTCTCGTCTATTTGGTGAGGCTTACGAAGCCTTCAAAATTGGTGCTAAATTGATGCATTACGCGAGTAGCACGAATGATTTATGAATATATATTTAAAAAAAAAAAGACGTGTGGCACTCGGGGACTGCCGCGGTAAAGCTATTGCATAGCATTTTGTATCAACTTATGCAATTATAATTATTTATTTATTTTATTTATGCAGTATTTCTTTTTCTTTGATATTAATTCAAGTTACACTTTTTGAGCGTGATGACCGATAAGAAAACAAATTTTTCTTTTATTAAATAAACAAAGAGTATATAATATTAAGAGACGGGAGTCCCATAGATAAAAATGAAAAACGTCGCTTGTATGAAACGTGAGCTAATAATGAATACCAACATAACAGAAATGACACGGACTGCAGACATGACATAAAGCTGCCAACATAATAACAAGATAGGGATGTACTACTACTCACTCGTAATTTTTATCGATATGTTGCTGTAAAAAATTTCGGGTTTTAGGATCCTGACATTTTTACGGTTTCATTCTTAATAAATTTAAGGCAAAGGTCACTTAGGCCAACGGTAACTTTCGATTTGAACTAAGGTTACGTGGTAATTTTCTTATAAAAAGAAACCAGCTACGGCTGTGATTCCATGTTGGCGTAAGCGGGGTTCAGAGACAAATCCCATTGTATAGTCTAGATCTAATCCGAGGTAAACTTGACTATAAGATGAGATTTGCTGTGATGATAATAAAATAAAACAAAACTTTGGACTTAAGTTTTTTTTATAATAATTAGAACACCTTTTCCTTTCTATTGATTAAATACATCTTACAACTTAAATACATCAAAATAATCAAAATAAGTGTGATAAAATCAATAATAATTCACATGAAATGCAAAAGTGATTCATGCTGTGATTTGAATTCCAGCCGTCACAACTACCTACAAACAAAAAAGTTATTTGCTTCAACTAGTCTAAAAATTCGACTCGTCTTATCAAGTACAAATGGCTTAGTGGTTAAGGCATAATATCTACTTTTGGTTTAACTCACCTCTACGAGTGGTCGCGAGTTCAAACCACGGTACCAACAATCACTTTTCGTGAATTCCAAATTTAATATTTGTTATTTGAATTAACGTCAGTAGTAATGAATTTCTTCGAAAATATTACTCTACGAAAGACGCGTACCAGTCAAAGTTCAGAAACATTAACTGAGACTGAGTCACATAACTCCACACTAGATGGCACCACCAATAGTTTCCCAAACTTATCCGACGATGAAAACAGCGAACCCCTAGAGTTAAAATAAAAACAAAAACAGCGCTTTGTTGACAAAGTTCTTGACAACAAACAAGACAAGAATATGGCGGCCGGTAGCTATGGCGGCTGAGTAGCGTAGTGCGATAGAGTCGAATAGATGTTAAAGCGAGACAGCGATAGCGTGAGGTTTTTTCGTTACGGAATTTCTGGATTCGGTCCCCGCGCTCAAGGCCCGCGATAGAAGCTATGCAATAGCTTAAAACCTCATATACTGTTCATTTTTTCGAGATGCTATTTATTTTCCCACTTTGACAATAAATCACTTTATTTCTTGTACAAAAAGTTGGCAACCCCGCTCCATGTAAAATATGTGTATGTGCATGTGTATGTATTATTAAATATTTATTTTGTGTTTCACACATATCTATTTTTTTTTTCTGTATCTGTCCGTGACATCACAGCGGGTCCTACCAGAATACCAGCGCTGTGGCACTTATTTTAAACTATCACAGTCATGTATAGATGACAAACTAAAATGTGCCCAGCACGCCACGGTCACGACTACATGACAGACTTTTATACGTAAATCCATACTAATATTATAAATGTGAAAGTAACTCTGTCTGTCTATCTGTCTGTCTGTCTTTCTGTCTGTATGTTACGTTTTCACGCCTAAACCGCTGAACCAATCGTCATGAAATTTGGCAGAGATATAGCCTGGAATATGGAGAAGGACATAGGCTATTTTTTTACGCGATAACCGACATTCACGCGGGCGTAGCGGGGGGCAACAGATAACCTACCACCACCACCACCACCACCTATAAAAGATACACAGGTATATGCTATATAATAGATACATAGATACATATATACTAACTACGAGTATATAAGCAACGAAAATAAATGAAGACTAGATTATTACAGCTTGTAGTCGAAATCAAAAGATTAGATTTTGACTTTTACTTTGACTGAATTAAAACTATAAACAAGAACTAATATAATAATAATATTCATAATTAGCCTATAAAATTTCTGTTGCTGGGACACAGGTCTCCTCTCGGTTAGAGAGAGTGTACCGTAATGGACCACGCGGGCCCAATGCGGGTTGGTAATTATCACATGTCTTAGAATTTTTGGTTCTATGTCATGCCAGTTGCCATATGTTGAACAAAAAAAAAAAATATATATAAGAAATTTGAATCTCGCGGACTACCGCTACCGCTTTCCAGGGCTTTAAATACCGGTAAATTTTCATAACGTTACCTTGTATTGACAGAGGTAACGTTATTATTAAAATAACGGTAAAATATTTAACGTTATTTATGCGACTATTAATTTTATCGTTATTTTAAATGGGTGAGATATAAGTAGTAGGCCTGAGGCGTGCGGCGCGGCGGGAGCCCGCCCTCGCGCCTCTCTGATGCCGTGTGCCGATCAAAACGTTGCCTGAATCTGCCTGATTCTTACCCACAGGACGGCAACGTAGCTAAATTAACGTTAGTTATCGTATTTTTGTTAACGAAAATTAACGTTATACTGGTAATGTTATCAAGTAACGTAAAATTTTTGTAACGTTAGTAGGTATAGCATTGAAATTTAACGTTACGTAACGGTTAATAGTTTGTTATTTGGTAACGTTAACAAGCCCTGCCGCTTTCACCTTAAACGGTGTCTTTCACCACAAAGCGAAAGACTTCTTTTGTTTTACAATCACTGTTTTGTATACCTACAGTCTTTGTTCGCTTTGAGAGTATGGAAGTAATGAATTTCACACAAAACAGCTTAGTACAAGAACCTTGTAAAGTTACTGTAATTTGACATTCAGTAGCTATAGAAAATGGTTTTGAAAGAAAGCTTTTATCAACTTGTGAAAGCCAAAACGTTGTGGTGGAACCAAGTTGAACTCAGGTTTAACAACTCCATTTCATAACCACTAATGTCTATTTTCCATGACGTAATTGTTAGTTTTTATAAATTTAACAATTTTCGCCGGCTGTCGCTGAAAACTAGCGCTGGGGTTCTGTTTTTCATAGAGTCGCAGCATAATGCTGAGCGATAGCCGTTTTGCGTGGATGTGACGCATTTTTCCCACATAGTTTTCTTGTATATTTTTTTTTTGTGTTTATGTTCTGTTTTGCGTCATGTTGACCGCAGATAAACGTATTTTCTTTCTTTTCTGTTTTTCTTTCTTTCTTTTCTTCCATTTATTTCTTTTCTTTCTTTTCTTTCTTTTCTTTCTTTTCTTTCTTTTCTTTCTTTTCTTTCTTTTCTTTCTTTTCTTTCTTTTCTTTCTTTTCTTTCTTTTCTTTCTTTTCTTTTTTTTTCTTTCTTTTCTTTCTAAATCAATCTATTGTATAATGTACTCATGTTTCACAAAAAATAAATATCTTATCTTAATCTGCCTAGCCTTTTTCAAACTATGTTGGGGTCGGCTTCCAGTCTAACCGGATTTCTTGTCGAAGTGATTTTATTCTGCAGCCTGTCGTTACTTTAATACGCGTTTACACTAACACTAAACAAAACCTAAATTAATGCCTAAGTAAAAGTGCGTTGTTGAACTTTCAGCGCTCGGTTGAGCGCGGAAAACTGAAAATCTAATACCTCGCTTTTATTTAGGGATTCAATTACGTAGATGTCGCTTACTGTTACTAAAAACGGGCATACATTTAAAAGAGTAACTTAACCTAGTTTCTTGCCAGTAGTTCTAACCAACCAAAGGTTACGACAGATTAGAATTGACACTTGAATTTGTATGCTTCTTTAAAAGTTAATTGACATGTCAAGTAATCTATTGAATCTTTTGAAGTTTTGAAGCTGTTGGCTGCTCATACCGACTGTGAATGGTTTTCGCTGGATTACTCAGCATCATGAACACCAGCTCGTGGCTAATTATTAACAGGCACACGTGTCAATCGAAGGTTGTCAATCCATTTTCCAGGTAATATGTCTTTTATTGACTTGAATGTGCCCTGGCGGCTGAGAGTATGTCATGCTCACTCAAATGTCTCGCTGGTGGTGGCGTGTGTATTGGATCATTGAGTTCCCTTCAAAATGGTTAAGATAAATGGTGCTGATCCATGCGTCGTGTTCGTGAACGGGCGCCGTCAGTTGGGACTGGTCATCTCTTAGCTGCCACGGCTTATTTTAATATATTTATTATTTTTGAATTGTTTTTATTACGGACGCTTCTAACGTGCACGTCTTTCTACATTGTTCGCACATGTATAACTTCAACATGAATGATGTTGTAGTGTATGTAAGTATCATTAGTATTATTATGTATGTGTGTGTAACCACTCCTTATTTAGGATTAGATCCATGAAGTGTCGTGGTAAATGAAAGTCATCTGCACTAGATAATGGTTCGATTTATTGTGTCTTCACATAGATTGAGCGAACACGATCTTAACATATTGCTTACTTGGCTAATCCTAAATAAGGAATGGTTACACACATATACATAATAATACTAATAATACTTACATACACTACAGATGTAACCCATATCTTGTAAAAAAAAAAAAATTAAAGAGTGTCCGTGGAGTTTCTTGCCCGTTCTTCTCCATAGGAACCTACTACGCGTTGGAATGGGCAACTAGCTTCATCTTTCTGACTGACCCACCTCTTGACAGTTCAAAAGTGCCTGTTATTGGCTCTATTTTAAATAAATGCTTTGAGTTTTGAGTTTTTGAGTTAAACTACGTTTGCCATGGTCACCATCGTGGATGGGTGACCATCCATTACATATCAAGACGCCTCCGTGCCTTAAAAAGTACGTTAAGCCAGTCCCTGCTGTCATTTTCAAATCTTTGACAGTCGATACGGGTACTCAGAAGCCCAAAAGTCTGACAACCAGTCTTAACAAGGGATATGTTGTTACCCAGTAACTGGGTTGTGGAGGTCAGATAGGTAGTCGCTCCATGTTAAATACTGGTATTCAGCTGTATCTGGCTAGTCTGAAAGTCAACCCCAACATAGCTTGGAAATATATTGCTAGGTACATATATTACATAGTAGTATGAGAAAATCTCCGAGTTAAGACTAGGTCAATATCATTGTACATACTACATATACAACATGCGTACTTCTTACATGAATATGTGAATACTTGTAATCTTCATTAACCATTCTCAGAACCGTATAAATCGTGCGTTACAAATCTTCTCCTCACATCACGAAATGATCTCAGAGAAACAACATATTGTATGAAATTCTTGGGCATAATAATGATATTGGATTCTCAATACTCAATACTTTTATTGCATTCCACATGTAAGTATTCTAAGGTGGTAAACTTATAATTAGATCATTATGGACCCTGTCGGGCACAGAAAAATAAGTGAGTTAGGAGAGAAGAAGCATTTGTTAATTTATAAGTCTACTTAGCAGGACTACTATAATAATTATAATAATGACATAGGTATTATTTTCTGAGATAAGCTTTACTATAAAATATAAACAGATAAAACATAACAACACAACAACACAACAACGACATAAAATATATAGATGTAATAATAATTCATAAATCAATTAAAACTTAGTCTCGAGTACTAAAGTTATGTCTTTATAAGTCTATCACTTAGATATTCATTTACCGAGTATGGTAGCTTTTATTTAGAAAAAAATGTCGATTTTTAAAAAAAAATATGTTAAATTTATCTTCTTATTTTATTAGTGCGGGTAGTTTATTATGTAATTTAATGGACTTTACATAGGGACTTATACAGTGCATTTTTCACCGAGAACTCGGTAAGTTTAGCCTAGATCAGTGTCTGAGTAGATAGCGTGTCTGAATGTCTTCACTTCAAATTTGCATGTTTCTAAAATGTATATACATGGAAGGGTTAAAATATTCTATTCTATATTATTCTATTATTATATTATATTCTATATACAAACCAACAAATGTATACATTTTCCAAGAACATAATCCTTGAGTGGTAAACATTTAAAATTCCTCAAAATTACAATTTTCGTGGGAACGCAACATCTGATTCAATCCTAGCTCAGCTTTCATCGGCCAAAATTAGCTATGAAAATAAATAAATGTTAATTTCGTTTGAAATTTAAATAAACAGATCGTTGTGGGTTGAAAACAAGCTTGTTTTATATGTAAACTGTGCTGTAATGGGTCTGGGCAGCGAAACGTTTGCCGAGTTGAGGTTATTGTAGAAACGGTTATATTTATTCTTATGGAACCATTGTTTATGGATCGTACACGTCTTTGTGTACACCTGGGTTCGAAAAGAAATGATGTTTATTTCTGTAAGGCTTCTGCCTCGAATCTTGCGGGTGGCGGCGGCGGCGGCGCGGGTGCGGCGCGGGCAACGCAGACCCGTTCTCAAAACCAGCGGGCAGATCGCGCGGCACTATAGCGGCGTAGTGTTGTGATCGTGGTTGTGTCGTCGAGATATTTGTTTTTATTCGCGAACGAAATGTCTGAACAACGGCGACAACATCTTTTTGATTCAAATTGATTCCTATCATCACAAAAATAAATTGCACAACACTGCAATGCATACGCGCGGGCGGTCACCGCTTGACTGGAGTGCACCACTCGTTGCCCGCCTCCGCGCCGCTGCCACGCTGCTGTTTTCGAGGGCCGGTCCATTTGATTTTACGCATTAGATCCTGCCGCTCCCGCGCCGCTACCGCCGCCGCCTCACTGCCCGCAAGATTCGAGGCAGAGGCCTAAGTATCTCCGGTGTCTCTCCGGTCGTGTTGGATTGCCATCCCATCGGACTATGAGAGTGAGGGCAGAGAGAGTACACCTGTGTCTTGTCCTGTGACACACTTTTGCATTATAATATCTCCAAAATTCGAGTGCAAAGCTCAAACTGCGGCCAAGAAACTGGGCGTCCTAAATAGGGTGAAGCGATACTTTACGCCTGGACAGCTTTTAACCCTTTACAAAGCACAAGTCCGTTCCTGCATGGAGTATTGCAGCCACCTTTGGGATGGCTCAGCAAAGTACCAACTTGCTGCGCTTGACTCGGTGGAACGCAGAGCTAAGCGGCTCATTGGCGACGTAAAACTGGTGGATGCCAAGCTTCACAGCTTGGCTCATCGCCGCAAGGTTGCCTGCTTGTCGGTCTTCTACAGATTGTACTTCGGAGAGTGTGCCCATGAACTCCACGACCTCATTCCACCGGCCCCCTTCTACCATCGGACATTTAGACGCACTGCAAGTTATCACCCCTACCTAGTTGATATTCTACCAACTCGCACTAAGCGTTTTCAAACGTCTTTTATAATGCGCACAGCAAAGGAGTGGAACTCTCTGCCTACGTCTGTGTTTCCGAACGCATACAACCCTAATCTATTCAAAGTGAGAGTGAACAGGCTTCTTCTGGGTAAGCTCACTCCATCGTAGACTTTGTCTCTGTCATCCAGACCTAGACTAAAGTCAAGAGCAAACTCATAGTAGAATAAAAAAATAAAAAATACATCTCCCGCACCCGAAGGCTATGATCTCCGCTGAGATTAGTCGCCATGGCCTGAAATTCGGTCTCGGGGACTATTGGTCTCGGTACCTTGACAATTCAAAAGTGCCTGTAAATGGTTTAATTGAAATAAATGATTTGAGTTTGAGTCTGAGTTTATTATTATTATGTAAGTATCATCTTATAAGACATTTTAATATTTTGAAACTAAATGGCGCCGGTATTTCTTAGCTGACTGATCCCTGAGAAGAAATGCCGAAACAAACTCAGAGGTTTTGGTCTCTTTTGAAGTCCGGACATTTTATTAAAATATATTATGTGAGTCTCGTTATGCAGGGCCATGTCTGGAAGGGCCTTTTCAAGAAAAAGCTATTTCTGCTTTGAATTGACAAGTTGTTCATTTCATAGGTTGCTAGTTAATTTTACAATTAACTTGTTCTATGACCTATAAAGAGAATAACTTGACTTTGACTTTAGGTATATAGGTAAAAAATCGAAAAATAAGTTATGCAAAAGTTGAGTTTTTGATTTGTTTACATTATTATTAAAGTTTTGATGATTATAATGATGCAAAGTTTTTTTATTTTAATTATTTTTTATTACGAATTTAAGCCTTAAGTATGGCGTCTTACACCGACTTACCCTATTAAATTCATTTAATTCAGGTAAATAACACCTATTGCCAAACATAAATTCATAGAATTCATACAAAATTTACTAAAAAAATAAAATCTAATGAAATAAAAAACACAAATGAGAAAATAAAATATAAAATGAAATCAAATTAATTGAATACAAGACAAATTCAATTAAATCAAATCAAAAGCAATATAATCAATACCTTCTCTTTGACACTGGTACAGCAACAAGTCTGCTAGAACAATGCTGGATGAAGGGGTTCCTGTTCCTCATGTCGATGGGCTACAATTTTTTTATGTTGTTAATTTTTTATTTTTTATTAATGTTGTGTTAGACATGTTATACATTAAAAAAATGTAAGCAATATGTATTGTAAATGAAATAAAGGAAATAATAACTATGTAAAAAATACTAGCTGCTGCCCGCTGCTTCGCCTGCGTTGCTTTTTCTCAAATAAAAGCCTACTCCTTATAAAATCAGCTATCTGCCAGTGGAAGTCTCGTCAAAATTGGTCCAGCCGTTTCGGAGATTATCCGGAACAAACAGACGGACAGCCAAAAAAATCATATTCATATGCATTTAGTAAAAATTTGTTATTTTGACCTTATAAACAGACACTTCAATATTATTTATTTGTATAGATTATACCCAATTTAGTCAGTATTGTTTGTCAAATGAAAGCACACTTTCTTTCTTCCATCATTCAACCATAGACTAACATCATTTGTTTTCGTTTGTTTTTATCTCATAATGAGATCAAAACTTACTACATGTATGTAGGTATTAAACCAACTGATCCCGTACCAAAGTTTCGAGGTTATAATAGAAAGCTCCAACTGGTTTATGGAATTGTGATGCTATACGGGTGATAACAATGTAGGTTGATTACGGGACGAACTGGGTATCTGATCTTAGGACATGCGGGTAGCTGACATCATTGGCATGTACAAACGCAGACAACGGCGGTGGGCCACTTTTCAACCTTAGCCCTAAGCAATAAGGTTGAAAAGTGGTCAACCACCGGTGTCCGCGATGGTACTCTGGAAGCTGGTTTTGGCTAGATTTTATTGTGATTACCAGAGATCGGAATAGGTGGAGTTAATTTACCTAAACTTCGAGGATGGATGTGACATACCTCTTCTAAAATCCCAAAATTATTATAATGACGTTTAAATCCCGGGATTTAAATACCACGAATTATTTATTGGACATTATTTATAATTACAAATTATTGATTTGAAAAAAACATACAACATTTCTTAGGGTTCCGTACTAAAACTATAAAATTAAAGAGCTTTTTTAGCAATTTTAGTACGTAACCCTAAAAAAATTAAGAAACAAAAGGCGTTTATGTAGTTTCAGACAGAGAGGACCTGAATTTATTACAAAAGTAGAAAAAGTTCGTTAGAAAAAGCTCTCTCTGCCTCCACGTTACTAGGATATATTGTATAGATATTAAATAATTATAACAATGGTTTACGTATTTCCCTAAACCATTGGACAAGTCTCGTTATTCCTGAGACCGAAAATTTCAGTCTCGAGTTTCAAAAATACAAAAAATCGTCGAGACTCTCGTAATTATCGAGACCGAGATTCCCGGGATAAGACCTAGTTGTCACCCTTTGGGTACCGAAACCTAAAATCGATCGATGTTATGCTGAATAGCAAAAAAGATGATTTATATGTTTAGTACAGATTTTTTTTTTTATACCATATAATTTCAGATACAATTTATTGTTCATGAAAAAATTACTTATGACTAGAGATCGGATAATAGGTTGCATATTTACCTAAAGTTAATTGTAGCTATGAAAGTATGGAAGCAGCTTCTTAAAATATTTTTTGTATGAATCCCGTGATGCCAGGAATACCGGCAATGCATAACAAGTCGGGTGTATAGTATGGATGCGACATCTAAAATATGATTTACTATTTAAAAAAAAATACCCGGGATTCTTGAATTGCATAACTATTCAGATGCTTATTTGTTTAAAATTATTTTAACCCCCTATGCAAATATGTGTATGTAGGGTGTAAGAGTAGGGGTGGTGTGTGTTAGTTAAAATAAAAAATAAAACACCGGAACCGCGGGATTTATTCGATACAAAAGCGCTTTTCATAATAGCAAACATCTCAACTTTAGGTGAATATGCATCCGAATATCTGATCTCTACTTATGACTTATGACTGTATGTAATAAATAAGACATCGTGCAAGCGGAAATAAAGTTATGCATAACCGCAGAAAAAGACGTAGTTTTTTTTCTATAACAAACGCATATGTGGAGCCCTGGCAAAGCCAGAAGACGTCTTGGCAGACCCCGTAATAGATGGCCGAACGAGCTGGAGAAAATAAACGACCAGGGGCCTTACTCTCGAAAACGATTCGAGTTTGATTTTGTTTGTGATTCGAACTCGTTTCTGACCCGAACTCGATTTTAAACTTTACTCCCGAACCAAATCGAATCGTAAACCAAGATCGACTTATGTTCGAGTATTATCAGCGTCGTTATGCGTATCCGGCGGAATACGTCATCGTCAAGTGCTCTATCTCTTTGGCTAGTAACTTTTAGGTAGTTGAGTGTTTTCACTTTCCCACGTAAAAAACGATACCCTAGTGCTTTATTTAAACTTAACAAACAAAAACTTCTGAATTCTTCCGAATCCATTTCCATAGCTCGGGTGTTATAACGACTCAACCTTTGCATATTTATTCTCGCAGGAATATATCTCTCTCTATCTATAAAAAGACGCAGAGCGAGCCATAATAATAAAGCATTTGAAAAAATATAGCAGTAAATAACACAAAAAAATCTCACTCGATCTGTATAAAGTAGCTACTTTGTTATCGTGTAATTTGACGTTTAGTTTTGATCCAAAAACTCGATATCGTATCTGTCAGATGGCATGTGGAGTACGAATTTTTCGATCGAAGTTAATTTCGCTTCGAACCACCGCTCGGTCGTGCGCTAGTGTCTGGGGCCTTACTCCCGAAAATGATTCGAATTTGATTTGATTTCCGATTCGAACTCGTTTCAGGGGCCTTACTCTCGAAAACGATTCGAATTTGATTTTGTTTTCCATTCGAACACGTTGTCCACATGAGCCCTGGATCGAAAGAGCTGGAAGTCATGGGGAGAGGCCTGTGCACAGCCAGCACAGCAGAGATGATATACGCTAACAGTAAAAGTAACGCTTATGAAAAACACAACCATAAAGAAACACATTACTTGTAAAACTTTTTTGTCCTAACTTTACCTAAACTAACAAATTCAACAAAAAATATTGGTAGTTTCGTCCCTAAGCCCGCCAGGTATTCATCTCTATAAGAATGATAGATGAGTCGTTTAATCTAAATTTTTTCATCAACTTTGAAGCAATCAATCTCTCGTACAAGCTCTGGTTAACCAAAACGACGAGATCGATACCTAATCTGTAAAATTAAAATTATAGTAGATAAGGGTGAGAGGTATCGCCTTCACAAAATAATAATAATAATGATAAAGCCTATTTACTCCTTATTTTTTGTTACATAGTATAAATAAATAAAGAAAGTAAATTGGATTCCTAGAATATGATTATGATGGATATGGATATTCTATTATTATTATATTTTATTTTTAGTTATTCTTCATACATATTACTTCGTATATGTATATACGAAGAATATATGAATACATATAATAATAATAATAAAGAAGTTTCACTTCAAAAACACATGCACTAAAGGAGTGTTTTTCGTCACAAATATTTCCCATTCCTGAACGTAGATGAAACCGGTTTTCAAATATATTTTAATAATATTTTCAGTTCAACTAAATTGAACTCTGGAGAATATTTACGGACGACAATATTCCAGGAATTTAAATTTAGTTCAGGTAGAAAAATGGGACTAAAATCGTTTAGATTTCGGAAGATACCTTGGTATAAAATCTGTTCTTTAATTTCGGCCGAAATACAGAACAATTCGATTATCAAAACTAAAATGTTAACAGATTTTTCGAGGTAAATCTCTCTTGCTTTATTCGGACTAACTTCTGCCCGCGACTTCGTATACGTTATATCTTTATAAATTATAGCCTATGTTACTCAGTGATAATATAATCATTCTACTGGTGAAAGAATGTTTAAAATCGGTTCAGTAGTTTTTGAGTTTATTAAGAGCGTCACCGGTCCATGAAATATAGCTCAAGACTGTGGTCGGAAATGTTATACTAAAAACTTAGTTTTAAGCTTGCGCGAGTAAGACACGAAGCAACAAATACGATCTAGAGGAACGTGGCCGTTTTTATTTAGATCGAATTTTGTAGCTTCGTGTCTCTAGACACACACTTGATTGAGCCGTTTTTCATAATTCCACACCAGGTTGCCTACCCACCTTCCAAGACAAAAAAAAAGTGAAAATAATGTTTGAACAAGAATAAATGCCTCACGGCTATGCCAAAAAAGGTTCATTTCAGCTTTAATGCCAGACAGGTGGGCAGAAACTGCAGAACGCCACTTGCTACGTTCCTTACATATGTACTCCTTTTGCTTTGTTTACTTTGCTAAATGTGACCATACACGCACGCCGTATGAATGAATCTAGGATTTAAATCTTTGGATAGATACAAATAGTACACTGAAAAAAATGCACTCCCATCCAGTGACTTTTTAGCTTGATTGACGATATCTTGTTTAGATCAATCAAAATCTTAGTTAAGTTCATCATCACGACATGATTACAGCAATACTAGTTCAAATGATTGAACGCTCCAACAAGTTTCTCGATTACCCTTAACATGACATCATTGTAGAAGAGTTAAAAAAGAGACAAGTTAAAAAAATGTTAACTGTAACAAAGCAAGTTGTGTCAATCAAACATTTTGATTACTTCAATAAAGATCATTGAAACTTTAATCTAATAATCTTGGTTGGAGCAATATGTTTTGATTTTATTGCTGCAAATAGGTTTTGTGATAACTCCAATCAAGATCCCGTTTCAAATCTCAATCAAATAAAAGTTGTAGCTGTGATCATTGTGCTTGATAGGCTCAGATGCAAACAAGTTATTTAGTCAATCTAAACAAAATCTTGATTGTGACAACTACTATCGGCTAGCGATTCCAATAGTATCTACCTACGTTCCATTTCACAATAATGCCTCGTGTACACTATCGACAGGCTTCAACGCGACCCAGCGGCTCGGAATCTATCTGTGTTCGATTTCGTAACTTGTGGCTACCGCTTTTGACATCAGATGATCCACAAAACGTTCCGTTGTCACAATATTGATTTTGGTGGGCGAATTCGCATTTACTTACAAACAGGTTTCGCCGATATATATCAGCGGATATATATCATGATATTTATATCACGATATATATCAATTGATTTTTTATTTTGATATATATCAATTGATTTTTTCCTGTCTTCTGAACTAAAAATTTTGGAGATTAATGTTTACCCTGGCAACAAGTAGCGAAAAACTACATTTCAGAATAATTTACTTTTTTATGATTACAAATTATTATTAAAATTAGTTGATTTATCTCACAAACAAATGAAGATTACTATAATAATAGGTACTTGTTTTTTTAAGTGTTCATTAAAAAATTCTTTCTTAAATAAACATTAATTATTTTGTTACTTTTTAAAAATAAAATATGTGGTAATTTGACACTTATATTATTTTACAAATTCCTTTCACATTTTTAAGTGTTTAATCCCCTTACAGAATGAAATTCGCTTCTTTTTCGTGACCTGGATATATATCGGATATATATCCGATATATATAAAAAAATCGGATTTTTGATATTTATTATAAAAATCGGACTTTTTCGAACCCTGCTTACAAATGTAGTAGGTATTTGTTTATTGATCTGTCTAGAATCGTTGGGCTGTTCAACCTATTAACAGAAGCCAACATATAAGCCAAGTGCACCGATGGTCTTAGCATACAAAAACAATTTTATATCAAAGATATCATATTTCTACTATTTAGTTGGTTTTAAGATTCCTACACTACCTATGATAAATGCGACCTGAGAGGTTAAATTTATTTTCAAACTCCCATTTAGACATCCCATAATCTAAATCTACTTTTCCACGAGAAAATAGTCCCGATACTATTGAAGAACCATTTTAAATAGAACTACCCTCAATGCTTTGCAAAAACAATTTTAAATCCCACACACAGCTTACATAGAGTCGCTCTACAAAGAGCTAAGATTAAATTTAACTCTACATTAGGTAGAGTTTGCAAAGGAACTCTATGTGAGTAAGGTTAGTAATAAGCACGGAAGTTGGTCGTAGACTTTGTAAATAATTACGTAGAAGGCTCTATCTTTGCAGTTTGTAGAGTCACTTTGTTGGGTTTTCAGTTTTTATTGTGTTTTGAAACTTGATATGTTAGTGGGAAAGATAATGAAAGTTTGTTTAGTTTTGAAGCTCATTTTCTTTGCTGAAATGATGTTGTTTTCTATCTTAGGTGGCGGAATAGGACTTAGGGCTAACCCTTTTATCACTTAAGGTTTTTAAAACAAGTGTGAGTCGGATTCGCGCATGAAAGAAAAAAGAAAGACATTACTTACAGACATTAAAAAATAGACTACACATACTAATACAAAGTAACCAAAAGCCTCGTATTCATAACCTTAAATGATTTTTGTTTTTTAGTTCTACTCAAGACAAGAACGAAGCTCGGCAAAACAATGTTTAACTATGCAGGCGCAGATATCTACAATAAACTAGCGTCGACCATTAAGAGCCTATACTACGTCAAATGGCTTAGCATGATCCTCCGTTATGTCGAAAATACTGCAGCATTAATTTTGAAATAAATATATGGTAAAGTTGAGGATTAATGTTAAGTACTATATTAGCCGAAAACAGGATTCCATAAAATTTTCTCGATAGAAAAAAAAAAATTCGAAAGTTACCTCCAAACCGAACAATAAACCGCTGATATTAAAAAAATACTTCAAATTAGATAATGAAACTTTGCATACTAACCGAACTAACTATAAAGCAGGTCTTATTTACTTTTTTTAATGACCATTATCTTCACCGTAAAACGAAATTACCTAAGGTATCGGCGCCTTGGAGTCTTTTCCCTGCCGCCCTGTCTCGCTTGCTCGCGTGACCGTTAGCAATAGTGTGCGAGCGAGATACAGAGTGAGGTAGCGCTGAGGTAGTATAGACTCTTAAAAATGTAAGCTCCTATAATGTATTCAAAGTACAACTTGCTCGACATGTAGTCGAAAAATATTAATAATACTACATAGCAGCGAAGTACTACTGGATGCAATAGAGAAGTACATGCTTATATAAAAAAAAAACGAACGACGAAAATCCTAGTAATATAATAATAATATTGTTTTTCCCATGTAAGTGACTGTAGTCTTTTATGAGAATAATTATTTTTTAAACATAAATGTAACTTAAAAAAAAAAAGAAGTTTGACTGTTCTCCATTGCGTGATGTCAGGCCAAGACCTCAGACAATAGATGTTGCGTAATATAATGCGTTGTGTAACACTGGTAAATGATAACAAAACAAACTCAAACTCAAATCATTTATTTCAATTAAACCATTTACAGGCACTTTTGAATTGTCAAGGAGTCGGTCAGTAAGAAAAAGGAAGCTACATTCCCATTCCAAAGCGTAGGTATCTATGGAGGAGAACGGGCAAGAAACTCCATGGACACTCTTTTAAATTAAATTGTAAACAAAAACTAAATGCCTATCGCAGTGGAAATTGGTGCCGATTCCCTTGTTCACAAACAAAATTTAAGTTCAGTGCATCTTTTTCTTTCTATTTCATTAAGAAAAGGACAGAAGATACATTTTAGTTTAGTCCTGTCAAATGAATCAGCCCTTGACGTAAATTGACGTAATTTTCGTAGTCTCGAATACTGTATTTTTACTTAAATTATTCATGTTCCCTATTAGTTAGTAAATTATATTTAGTAAGTCAAAGTCAAATCATTTATTTCATATAGGCACATAAAACGACTGACTACTGCTGTTGACTGGTAGAGAATGTCTTGTGGCATTAAGTCCGCCTATGTACCACTTTTTGTACTTTTTGTATTTTGTATTTTGTATTGTACATGAAGCTTAAATAAATAAATAAAACGTCGTATCCTACGAATAGAGGCGTAACTGCATAATAGCTACTTTTCAGGAGACACTTTTTTGTGATTAATTAAATTAAATATGATAAATATGTATTGGTAATTTCTTATAATGTGTATTGGTATTTTAAGGTTCGGTTAGGATTATTTTCAATAAATTATCTTTATATTTTATACGCATTTTGTCCTTTAAATCCCATTTTTAATTGTTTTGTTGAACTGGTTATATGTGGTATGATGAGCAGAATTGAATTATGCAATAAAAAAAGAAAGCCCCTATGTTCGTTAGTGCACTATTCGTAGGATACGACGAAAAGGCACTTTTGAACGTCACAAGTAGTATTCGGTACATTGACTAGAAGTTGGCTAATCTAGACGACACAAAGAGGAGCCTGTTATTAAACTAACAGATAGCTTATCATTTATCACGCTACCACATAATAGCCACTTCAAAATTTGAGTGACATATATCACATATAAATAACAATGTGACTATTTAATGTGCGCTTTTATAATTTCTCACGTGACGATATTATCGTGGACGTCTACGTCCACCTTCACATCCACGACACGCTAACACGATAACACAGCGAAGTAAAATGTATGTGAGGTGTTTTAGGTTAGGTTAGATATCGACGGTTAAAAGGTAATAAGTGACATTATTTTTTTTTTTTCGAAAATGAGTCATGAATGACATTCTACTTAAAATAAGACTTTAAGTAGGATGGCATTCATGACTCATTTTCGAAAAAAAAAAAATCGCTTATGGCCCTATTACCTTTTAACCGTCGATATATATATAATGACACTGTTTCCGATATTACTACGTTTGGCCTGCTATCGCTACGGCTTCTCGGACAAGACTGCAAGTGCGGCGCATAGCCCTGCACTCCCTCTACTTGACAACCCCCACCACAGTACGCATAACCTATTTATTAAACATCAGTATCACATGATAGAACTAGGTAACGCAAGAGCAACTACTTCGCGAGCTTACGTACAAAAATCGTAAGTTACTCTGTCACAAAATCGATTAATTAATATATATTTAAACGATTCTTAACAATTATTTAATGTACCCAATTACTCAATAAATAGTATTCGTACAGATACGAACTTTCCCATCACTTAATAGTACATATGACGCAATAGCAGGTAGTCAAAAAATGGCACGCTTGGTTTTCATACAGATCGTGATACTTGCTTATCTAGGTCTATCTATATCTGTGGTCAGTATAGGAGTGTGGCGGTATCAACAACGCCACATGCGAACTACGCATCAACGACCTGACGTCACAAATCCTGCATCACGCTATCAGAGTTTACCGCATGACTAGCATATATACAACATCCCGACATCAACCGTTGGGCAGTTGCCCACCAGACACAATACCCGTCTGGTCGGAGGATCCTCCCTTTACTATAGAGTATGAGTGAACTATACACCCTGTTCCTCATACCTCTAAAGAAGTTTAGAAGACGCTCACGTTAGATATCATCGTTGACGTGGTCCATCCATAATATGTATGGGAATTCGTGCATATTATAACGTTATCGTGAACAGTAATATTTACTTCGCTGTGTTATCGTGATGTCGTGACGTGGACATGTACGTCCACGATAGTATCGTCTTCTACTAGCGAAGTTACATGAAATTAATGCAAAAATATTAAAAAAAAATAACCTCGAAGGTATGAAATGTAAAAAAGGACCTGAACACAAGACTTCCACGACAATTTTGTTTAGCATTATCAGACTATAATATTCCCACGGCTGGTCTGCTGTGGGCTGTAATTTACCACCCAATGCGGGTTGGTAGATGTCACGCGTCTTCGATTTTTTGGTTCTATAAGAGAAGAAAGAAAGAAACTAAGTTTATTTGCGGTAAACATGACGCAAAGAAAGAACACAAACTCGAAAAGAACAAGTTGGGGGAAATATACGTCACGTCCACGCAAAACCGTAATCGCTCAGCATAATGCTGCGACTCTATGCGAGACGGAGCCCTAGCGCTGGTTTTTAGCCGGCGTTGACATGATGACGTCAACCGGTAATGATATAAAGAAAATACAATATTACTAAAAGTTATTATATATTTCGAAGAATGGTAGGTTTCTCTCGTTATCATCAGCCATATTTGAACTACTGTGGGCGTACTGTGGGTAGTGTTGGTTATTGCGCAATAGAAAAACCGAATAAAACTCAACAGTCATTTACTCCACCTGAGATAGCACTTTAAAGTTTACATAAGACAGTCCCCCAAAACGCCCATCCCTTCACCACTTCCTAGTGCTTTAGCTGGGAAGAAAAAGTACAGGAACAAACTCCCCAGCAGCACATCTGTCTGTTCAGTTATAAGAACTTGATTCTATACAGTAATGGGTATGCAGAGTAATTAATGTAGGAACACGACACAACTATACCGAACGCGCAACAGTTTTTAGACGTCTTCGCTGCTTGACCGATGAACTTCACTTGTCGACTGTGCGGCGGACACTTGCCACCAGTCGAACGTTATGTTGTAGACTCTGCCATGCGCCGCTAAACAGCACTGGTGATGGCGTCCCGATTAGTCAAGACTCGATGGCGCAAACTCCAACAACTCCATCGAACGCGACTAGATGGCGCTGGCGTACTGGATACAACTCGTCTCCGACATATAAATGTAATATTTAAAAATGCCAACATTCCATTCCGTCAGTATACTGTGTCTATGACATACGGGTTTCCTCACGATGTTTTCCTTAACCGTTTTGAGAGCAGAGGTAATGAAATTATTTAACAAAGTAAAACGCTTGCCTAGGTTCGAACCCATGATCTACAACTCATACGTTGACGCCGTTACCACTAGGCCACCACTGCTCCGCGCAAATCTTGTTTATTAAACCATTTATAAGTGGATTTTAGTTTTACGAAGTTTAAAGTTTGTAAGCTGACATGTTAATCCCGATTAGAAGTTGCAAATGCGTTGGTTGAACTAGGTTACATAAACTAACACTATACGAGTATAAGGCTAACCACTGTACGTAAAGCGGGAGCGGTAATGAGCTGAGGCGGTAGCGGGCGCGAATACACCAACGTACTTCATGTGTTAGGTACTTAAATAAAAATAAACTCTTAATACAATACTCAAATTTCTATACTTATTATTATAATTTAATCGTGATTAAATATATATCTTAATAGATACATATATGGTATAATTATGATTGTGTGTTAAGAGCTTTTTTTTTTAATTTTGTTAGTGTTTTAAGAGGTTTTTTTTCCAGGCAGGAAAACAGCAATAATGTTCTTATAATAATTCATAAGAACGTTATAACAATAATTTTCTTATGAATTATCGTAAGAACATTATAGTTGTTTGCATCTCTATAAAAAAAAACACTGAACACACTACTAAAATTGTTGCTTTCCTCCCTATGCCCGTTTCTGTACACCTGACAACGTAATGCAAAATTTCAGGATGATTGGGTCAGTGGTTTAGGCGTGAAACAAACAAATAAACTACTTTCACATTTATAATATAAGTAAGGATAAGGGAAAATCAATGCCAAATCATGGGTATCACATACAGTGGTGATTTGGTCAACTCGCTTCGTAGCCCTGCTTGTCTCAGGCCACCACCTAATTAACTATACAAACAGAAGCCTTGTAAAATACGTTCAAAATTTAATTAAGCACGTGTTTGGTATAGATTACCGCCACTCATAATTAGACCTAAGAGGTGGGACATCGTTAACGGAGACCGTAATAACTTATTGCGATATATTATAGTTTAATACATACAAAAACTCACGCCGTCATCCTATGGGGGTAGGCAGAAACTATAGAGCGCGTTTACATTCATACATCTGGTCATACACGCACGTCGTTTGCGAGTACTACGCATCTGACCTTTCTGAAGAACATCACCAATTAGGTCAGTATGTGTTCTCCTAGAGCGTCTGGATCCCGGCGTTTCCACTCACATCTGCCTTGTAAATACCTTTTGTTGTTTATTATCCATCGGAGAATCTAGACACACTGCAAGTTACCACTCCTTTGCTGTGCGCATTATAAAAGACGTACGCTTAGTGCGAGTTGGTGGAATATCAACTACTGCCTAGTTGATATTCCACCAACTCGCACTAAGCGTTTTCAAACGTCTTTTATAATGCGCACAGCAAAGGAGTGGAACTCTCTGCCTGCGTCTGTGTTTCCGAACGCATACAACCCTAATCTATTCAAAGTTAGAGTGAACAGGCTTCTTCTGGGTAAGCTCACTCCATCATCGACTTTGTCTCTGTCACCTCTGACCTAGACTAGAGTCAAGAGCAAACCCATCGTAAAATACCAAAAATCAAAATTATAAAGTAACAAGTACTCAAAACGTTAGTAACAATTTACTTACAAACTTACTTACTTAGTAATATTTACAAATAAAATACACAACATATAACATAAACAACTATACAACAAAAACAAACAAGTTCCAATTTTTAAACATCTAAGTTCCTATGAACCCGTATATGCAGCTGATTTAAATAGTAAATGATAGGGCAATCCAGTTTGCTTGCATATCTAAAATGAACTGTTAAATCCTGAAAACTAAAAATGTTATTTATTTATTTATAAAGGTACACCAACAGCTTCTGTATACAAACTATCAAATACCAGTAGGTACGAGGAACAGTCATGGGCTTATACAGTTGTCAATAACAGGTGAACCAACATTCTCAAATAAAAATTAAGTGGTAAAAACTATATACACAGAAATATAAAATTACAAAAGAAATAAGCTACAGAGGTTGCAAGAAACACCTACATACACTCTGAATTTTTTTAATGGGGTGTTGCGTGCTTTGGGACCTTAAAATTTGGGCTTTAAAATATTAATGCAGTCATGATATATGTCAACATCTGGAGTGGAATCTAAATAAGAATTCATCTCTTGGCTGAGCCTATTGAGAGGTGAGTTTACTCCTATATTTGTTCTGGATGCTTTAGTGGAGAATAAATGGGTAATGGGATACCTAGAAAAAAAGGCAAAGTATTTATTGTGACTCGCACAGGAAGATCACAAACTAATAAACACACAATCACAAAAGTATTAAAAAAAATAAAAAGAGAGTCCTGTACGAGGCCAAAAGGCTCCTATCTCAGCATGATGCTGCGACATTTAGAATAAGTGTCGCAGCGCTGGTATTCTGATAGGGCCCAAAAACTGGGTAAACTGGGTAAATTCATCATCATCATCATCATTTCAGCCGAAAGACGTCCACTGCTGAACATAGGCTTCCCCCAATTGGGGGGGTTTGCCATAATCGCCACGCTTGGCAGGCGGGTTGGCGATCGCAGTATGGTGTTAAAATGCACAGAGAACGCTGCTGCCCTTTCTCTAGTAAGTCCCTTATTCGCCTTTTACGACACCCATGGGAGGAAATGGGGTGGTGCTATTCTTTTACGTCCGGCATCACACGGTACACGGTAAATTATAGGGGGCCAACTTGTTCAGTTAATTTATCGCAGTCCAAATGTTCAAACATCCAAGCTATTTATCCTACTTTTCTAACAGTATACTTTGCGCTTGTCAAAAGCCTCTCTGTTAATTCGATTCTTCTTTACAAGCACAGTGTTCAGCATATCAAAGGCATGACTGAAAAATACTAACTTTACTCACTGCACAGACAAAACTGTTTGAGATATAACCTAGTGCATTAAGCCACGGTAATTGCTTGTCTCTTTATAAAGTGATTTTCCTTTGAAGGAAAAGCTTACCAACGTAATTAAAAATAACATCCTAGCACAAAAGGGTGTTAGTGCAAGGCATCAACAGGATCAAAGTAGTTAGGATTCTCAGTTATTCCTAAATGAAAATGATTTAAAAAAATATTTTAATTCAGACCGTGATCCATAGTATTAGGTTAATAATAAACAGTACTTAAGTCGAAAGCATCAGGGAGCTCGATAAATAAAAAAATTCTTATGTTTTTTGTGTATGGTGCCTTTATGGCAAGGTCATTTAATTCATTTTTCGTATTATATTTTCCTATGTGTGCCATGTGGTGCCGGACGTAAAGAATAGCACTACGAGTACCCCATTTCCTCTCGTGGGTGTCGTAAAAGGCGACTAAGAGACTTTCTAGAGAATAAGCAGCAGCGTTATCTATGCATTTTTAACACCATACTGCGATCGCCAACCCGCTTGCCAAGCGTGGTGATTATGGCAAACCCCCCCAATTGGGGGAGGCCTATGTCCTGCAGTTGACGTCTTTCGGCTGAAATGATGATGATGATGATTATGTTTTCCTTACAAAGCTATATAAAAAAGTCGTCAAACAAATTCGCAGTCTCCAAACATCGATACTGAAATCGATACATCGCCTAATAAAAATAGATGTCCCAGTATCGATAAAACTGCTCGTTCGATCGAGTTAATATCGCAAAAAACGCGTCCCCCATGACGCAATGTCCACGAATGGCCGATTTACCTTGTTTTATAGACGGCCGGGATTAGGGTGCCAATGTTCATTTCCTAAAATGGACGTTGAGAACTAGTCATTGATATATGTTACTTAGTGAAAGGAATGGGATTTAAGGCTCCTACAAACAGGCGCGACACGCGACGCGACATAAAGGTATGAGGAGCAGGATATAAAGTTCACTAATCCTCCATAAAAAGGGAGGATCCACCGACCTGACGGGTGTTGTGTCAGGTGGGCAACTTCCCGACGGTTGATGTCGGGATGATGTATATATGTTAGTCGCGCAGTAAACTTTGATAGCGCGATGCAGGATTTTTGTGACGTCAGGTTTTTGATGCGTAATTCGCATTTGTTGTTGTAGATGCCGCCACAAAGGTACCGCGTATTGCGCGACGAGCAGGGCCTATGTGTCGCGCGCGATTCGCGTCGCGAGTCGTAAAATAAAAAACTTTATTCAGTTCAGAAAAAACACGGTACAATATTAAAAACTAGTAAAAGATTACATATTTACATAAGCTAGATTTTTACAAATTCTCTAGACCCCACACGACGATTCCCTGTGTCATGAGGTCCAGTCTCTGCCCAAGGCAAACATTTATTATTTACTAGCTTTTGCCCGCGGCTCCGCCCGCGTGGATGTCGGTTATCGCGTAAAAAAGTAGCCTATGTCCGTCTCCGTATCCCAGGCTATATCTCTGCCAAATTTCATGACGATCGGTTCAGCGGTTTAGGCGTGAAAACGTAACATACAGACAGACAGACAGACAGATAGACAGACAGACAGAGTTACTTTCACATTTATAATATTAGTATGGATTAAGTATGGATTCATATGCGTTTTTTTTTTTTTTTTGTTATTTTAGCTAAAGGTATTCTCCAGTTTTGCTCTTAGTGCCCTATATCTAGTGACAATATCCCCAGATTTCCCAAATACCCTTTTAAAATACGACAATCACTAAAGAATAGGTAGACCGTATATCCACTTACCTCCCTTCTCGGGACTTATATAAATAGCGTAGCTTTACCCACACAACCTTGTACACGTTTTAAAAGGTGTACCCGATAATGTGTGAAGTTACCTCGCCATTATTAGCTAAGTTATTACTGGGGGAGTTTTTATGTAGGTAATAGGTTCAGTAAAAGACTGAGTTAAACGTGATGGAAAGTTTTTTAGCTAACATCAAATTATTTTTTGATATTGGATGGCAAACAATCAGGGGGCTGCTATTTTCAAAAGTTCGTAATCTCCTAAATGTATAATATTATTTATTTGAAAGTAAAAAGAAAGAAAATACGTTTATTTGCGGTAAAGATGACGCAGAGAACGAACACAAACCCTAAAAAGAACAAGTTGGGGGAAAATATGTGTCTCATCCACGCAAAACGGCCATCGCTCAGCATAATGCTGCGACCCCATGCGAGACGGAGCCCCAGCGCTGGTTTTCAGCGACAGCCGGCGTTGAAGTGATGACGTCAATCGGTGCAGCATAATGATATTAAAAAAAAGCAATACTAAATTGTGAAAAAACACTTTAAAAAAGTGTTTAAAGAGTAAGTTTTGTGTAGTTTTAGTAGTGGAGTAGTTAAATTTATTTTAGTAGGTAAACCAATAATTCATTACACTGATACAAACATATATTACATTTTAAAATAAAATAACAGTGCATCAGTTACTTATAAGTAAACACATAAAACAATGAATCATAGAAAAAATAAGCTAACTTTCTTAGTACATAATAAACACTAATAAAAATTGATATTAATGAAATTCTGATTGAAAAATTGGTAAAGGATAAATTGAATATTTTTTTACATTAAGGATAACATAGATAAGAAATGCAGTATAATAAATAATTAAAAAATGTATAAGAATTGCATAAAAAAGTTATTTTATTCAATTTTTACTTCGTAATCAGTCCTTATAACTCCGTTAAAGTTAAATATATATATATATACTAAACTGCTTAAGGGTATATATATATATATATATATATATACACCCTTAAGCAGTTTTCAAACAAAAGTTGCAATTCCTTACCTTCACCTTTACAAAATTAAATTCCATTGAACGTAATCCACATTTTAAACAAGCTTCATTTTTAATGAAAACGGCTCCAGTGGACTGGTCATTGCACAAGTTTCTGTCCATTTTCTAAGTAAGTAATATTCTTCCTACGCGAATTTCTTTAGAAAAATACCAGAATTTTGCGAAAAACATCTCCCCTTCCAAGAAAGGCAAAGCAATTACGTACAAAGGCAGAATGTTTTCAACTAAATGCCCCAATAAATCTGTGTATCCGAACGAAATCCGCTAGTCATCCGCCATTTTACTAAATTATCTGTGGCACAAAATGGCGCCGGTAATGGACGCGTAGTTTCCCGCCAAAAGATTGAAACTTTATTGACGGCCATTAATTTTCCTTTGGAAGGTGACTGAGGTTAATTTTGCTTGTTTTAGGCTTGATTGACAAAGCATCGGTTAGGGGCTGGATATTAACTGGTGTGAATTTAATTACTTATACCGGGAAGCTCATTTGCATTTTATGGATTTGTGTAGAAAGGGATGGATATAATTTAATATCTTTTGTGCTCTTCCTTACACATGAAGTTATGATGGAAGGATATGAAGGAATATTAATTGGGATTATGTTCAATGGAATTTAATTTTGTAAAGGTGAAGGTAAGGAATTGCAACTTTCGTAAGACAAAAGTTAATACTGTATTGAATTTGAAACGTGAAAGTCGATTAATAAAAATGGCGCGTGCAGCACCGTACACGTGATAGAAGTAAAACTGCTTAAAAATTAAATAAAAAGAGAGATTTACTGTGAGGGACAGAGAGAGTTATGTCTTTCTTCTCTCTCATGTAACGTAATGTCCTAAACGTGAAGCGTCCTTGAAATTTTACTTTCAATTCTCGTTCAATTATCGAATCACCGCCTAAGAAGTTTCACTTTTTATGAATAAACTAGCTGACCCGACAGACTTCGTTCTGTCAAAAGCTATTTGACTGTGGCAGTTTGTCTACGCGCAAAGGAAACTACCTACCTACCCTACCCTACCTTACCCTATCCTACCCTACCCTACCTACCTATCTACCCTACCCTACCCTACCTACCTAACCTACCCTATTCTACCCTACCCTACCCTACCCACCTACCTACCCTACCCTACCCTACCCTACCCTACCAACCCTACCTACCCTACCCTACCTAACTGAAACCTTCAATTTTTTTTATTTTTTTTTATAAAATCTATTCTCAGACCTACCAAATGATGACTGACACGTTATGTCAAACGCCATAAAGTTACATTAGAAGATAGAGTTACCTACTTATTATTACATAAAAATGTAAATATGGTCGTTTTCTTACAATTTTTTTTTTTAACTTTCTTTAATTTTTCTTACATAAGAACCTTCTCCTGACAATAATAAACACAATAAAAAAATTATTAGCGAAATCGGTCCAGCCGTTCACGCGTGGTGCCATGACCAAGGGAAATAGGGATTCATTTTTATATATATAGAAGATATAATTATGTTGAAAATTATTAATTCATCCATAAATCGTAAATCTTAATTCTATATAAATAATTTTTTATGGTTTATTAATTTTATTTTAAATTTATTTTACATATAAATTTTAGTGTTAATTTTAAATTATTTAAATAATGAAAGGAGGAGGTTCTCAATTCGGTTGTATTTTTATTTTTTCATACTAATTACCCCAGAACTCCATCGTTTAATAAAAAAAAAAAGTTTTTTGTTTGTAAGGATATACTTCTAAATTGTTCCCATTTTCATCAGAATCAAGTTCTGATGGTGGTATCCATGAGCAATTGAGGGAACTCCTCAAATATTATAGGTATACAAATAGCGAATTTTGTATTTTCTTCAACAACTCAAGCATTTGCATTCATAAAGTATCATTTGATGAAGTGAAACTGACGAAGAAGACCACAAATGGCCACCGGAACTCCTCAATGATAAGTATTTCACGGGTGGCTATAAGATATCTCGATTAAGATAGTTAAGCGACAATGAAGCAAATTTAAATACATAATTTTGATGAAAATTGTACCATCGACTGATCTGAAGATGAAGTCGGAAGGTATGCACCGGAACTCCGTAATAAAACAATGTACCCCAGCCGTGTTTGGGCTTATTGGAATTGTCATGAGATGCACTCGAGCTATAAATGGATATAATTTGATTTTTCTTAACTTTGCTTGGGTAGTTTTTGAATTAGCTTCAATAATTTTTCGCCGGATTGTCGGCGGCGGCGCTCGCGTCCCTTCACAGCGTCCATTTACTTGTCACCATAGATGTCACAAGTGCTACCTTAAGGCACAGATAAGTAATGAGGTTACGTCGGGTACTGACGCGCGGATTAAATGAATATTTTACTTTTTATTTGTTAATATTTTACAGGATTATATCTATTTATCGATTATTATTTATATTTCTGCCCGTGACATCACAGCGGGCCCTATCAGAATACCAGCGCTGCGGCATTTATTTTAAAGGTCGCAGCATCATGCTGAGATAGGAGCCTTTTGGCCTCGTACAGAACTCTGTTTTTATTTTTTATACTTTTATAATTGTGTCTTTAGTTTGTGATCTTCCTGTGCGAGTCACCATAAATACTTTTTCTTTCTTTCTTATAATAGATACGTATTTAATCAACTTCGTCTTTCTTGTGTTACTGTTGTTTGTGCGGTGTAGCAAGTAGTGGTAATCGAATTGTTGTGGGGTAGGTACCATAACTAAAAAGTGAAATGTAAAAAACTTTTTAGGAAACAAACAAACGACTTCCAAAAAAAACACTAAAAAGTGAAAAATAACTTTAATTTCGGAAGTCGGTGGCAAAAAACGAAAATACAGAAACAAGGACACCGACTTCTGAAAGTAAAGTTATTTAATTTTTTTATTTTTTTTTGTTTTCTTTTGGAAGTCGGTTATTTTTTTTTTTTTGTTAGGTATAAAGTTTTTTATACAGAATTTACTCAACAGAACTGACTCATCAGTGCTCAGCCCAAACCCTTGAAATTTTGCACTGAGGTTCTTTAGCCCTTCGTATACTTGTAATTACAGAAACAATTATGAAGCCATTGTATCTCGCGTGGATCCACGTTCATACGAAGGGTTAATAAACAAGTAGAGCTTTGTATTTTTTTTAATAATAATTTTAAAAACACTTCCTCTCTTCTGAACATTCATCATTATTTATAGTTCTTTTCTCTTGTTTCATGATTATTAAAGCTGAAAGCGGTCTTTTAATCCATCCAAAGGTTATCTTTAAAAGATCGCTTTTAGCGATAGGACCGCTCATTGTGTCATAATATGTAAACTTTCTAAATTACCCCCCGCGACTACGACCGCGTGAGATTTCTTGTTCGCCCGTCCCACCACATCGCATCGCATTGACACCCACGCTATTATATTTAATTTTCGCTTTGCGTTCATTCTGACTTTTTTTTTCTTCTCTTTGCTCAGCTTCTAGGGGTCGTAGCGCAATGTAAAACGCCTAAAACCTTCCTCAAGAATTGGGCTATTAAATGCAAAAAAAATATATTCAAATCCGACAAGCAGTTCCTAAGATTAGCGCGTTCAAACAAACAAAAAAAAAACTCTTAAAGAAAAGAAAGAAAATAAATTTATTTGACGCAGTTTAAGACAGTTTTTTTTCCTCTTCAGCTTTATTATTAGTTCATCAGTATTATTAGTACATATATAGCATGGGATATGGAGAAGAAAACGAAGCCTATCTCCTTGTTCATATCCCAGGCTATATCTTGCGTGAAAAAGGAACAGACAGACAGAGTTACTTTCATATTTATAATGTTAAGTATGGATTAGTACAGTATAGAGTATAAAAGATAGATATAGATGTGTATGGTGTACAAAATAAAGAAGAGTATTCTATTCTGTAACGTGGTCGCTCACAATGGGCCTTATTAGAAGTCACCCAAAGGGCAATGGAGAGGGCTATGCTTGGAGTTTCCCTACGTGATCGAATCAAAAATGAAGAGATCCGCAGGAGAACCAAGGTAACCGACATAGCTCGAATAATTGCCAAACTTAAGTGGCAATGGGCAGGGCACATTGCGCGCAGAACAGATGGCCGTTGGGGTCGAAAGGTTCTGGAGTGGCGACCGCGTACCGGAAGACGTAGCGTTGGAAGGCCTCCCACAAGGTGGACCGATGACCTTATGAAAGCCGCAGGAATCAGCTGGATGCGGGAGGCACAGAACCGGTCGAGGTGGCCGTGCTTAGGGGAGACCTATGTCCAGCAGTGGACGTCTTTCGGCTGAAATGATGATTCTGTAACATATACAAGTAAACAAGGAACAATTTCGGATATTTTGAATCCCACGGTTTAGGAAATTTACGGTCGGATGAAGTCGCTCGCAAAAAGCTGTCTTAAAAAAAGATATAAGAACTACAACGCTAAACTAATAACTATTAATAGTAAGTAAACGTCAACAGATTGCTGCGCCATAACAATTCGACCATGTAATCGTAAAACGGGTCAGGAGACTTACACCTGTATAGGCTGTATAGAAGCTTTTATTAACACTTTATTGGAATACCAGGGGAACGGGTGACGTTGATTAAAATTGCTGAAATAGTTAACCTGTTTTTATAAAATAGTATTGAGAGCAGTTACAGGTATCGGCCCGTAACTTACGAGTTTCAGTTCGTGGGTTCAAACTCAGGCAGACGCTCAAACTCAAACTCAAATCATTTATTTCAATTAAACCATTTACAGGCACTTTTGAATTGTGAAGGAGTCGGTCAGTAAGAAAAATGAAGCTACATTCCCATTCCAAATCGTAGGTACCTATGGAGAAGAACGGGCAAGAAACTCCATGGACACTCTTTTAAATTAAATTGTTACAAAAATAATTATTAGTTACATCATAATGTTGAATTTATAACGAAATGTGAGAACGATGTAAAAATTAAAATAATAAAAATAAGCCGTGGCAGCTACGAAGCTGCCACGGCTTATTTTTATTTATTTTTTCATGCGTCATGTTCGTGAACAGGCGCCACCAGTTGGGACTGGTCATCTCTTGATGACCAGTCCCAACTGGTGGCGCCCGTTCATGAACATGACGCATGGGTTAGCACCATTCAGCTCAACCATTTTGAAGGGAGCTAAATGATCCAACACACACGCCACCATCAGCGAGACATTTAAGTGAGCATGACATACTCTCATCCGCCATCGCTTTACTTCGTGTACAAATTTCATCACCACTACTCTCAAAACGGTGAATGAAAACATTGTGAGGAAACCGGCATGTCCTAGAACCAAATAATTCAAAGATATGTGACCTCTACCCGCACTAGGTACGCGTGGAAGATAACAGGCCACTCCCTTTCGAAGAGAGGAGGTCTGTATCCTAGCAGAACATTATCTGGAACATGGTGTGTGGGAGAAAATTAAAGACTGATTATGCTAAACAAAATTGTTGTGGAAGTCTTGTGTGCAGGTCCTTTTTAGGCTTCCGTAGTAAACAAGGAACGCTAATTGTTTAAGATTGTCTGGTGGCTGACAATCTGCCTCCATCAACTCCGCTTGTCATCACCACTTGCAAAAATTTTCTTGAGGACGGAACTTTACTTGGTCGGACCATCGTGTTGGCGACCAGCTTCGTGCTTTCTTTCCCTCAGTACTATCAACCATGACCAGCTTTTCAAGGCTGCTATCTCCCCTTCGCATTATGTGGCTGAAATAGGTCAAAATACGCTGTAGGCAAACTGTAGACAATCGGGTCTTTATATCGAGTTGGGAAAAGACAGAAGAAAAGACACATTTTTGCGTTTGGTTGTTTATGGTATTCGAAGCATCCGCCTTCAGCACTCTACTTTACTATAATAATTATGACACAGTTGACTAATTCCTTCTAAATTACAGACCATAATTACAACTTGTAATTACACCTCAAACTGGTGATATTAATCATCAACTAACCTTGCCACGACTACTTCTTACAAAGCCCTACTGTACAGCCACAGCCTGGCGATACAACCTCGAGCTCAAACTATTTTAATTAGCCAAAGTGACATTTGACTAATCTCAGCTGTCAAGTCGAATGGGGCCACGAAATGCGCGTTTGTATGACAAGGGAAGCCTTAGGTACTTATATAGTCGGTTTAAAATTAAGTCAAGTGTCTACAATTTGTGGGCTGTGAAATTCAGTGTAGTGAAAAAACTAATGGTAATTCTTTATTTATCAGACAACGTACAGGTACAAGATACAATTACATAAATACTTAGGTACTATTTAATAAGTAATAAGTATTAAGCTATATTTAAGTATTTCGCTATATTAGTGCTTAAATTCGACTACAGATTGGTTTTTATAAAATTCTTATAGAGGCATTTTATAAAAATAACAATAGCTAACAGCTAACTAGCTAGCTGGTAGACAAGGAGCAAGCCGTGTATAGACACGGCCTTCTTCTTGCCTATGAGCTAGAATTTTCGAATTAATTATAAATTTTATTAAGTGGTAAAATGTTGGATTCGATTTAAAAAAAATTGGTTGTCTGTAAAAACGGTTTACGGAAGACAATTGTACGTGATAACATCATAAGAAAACCAAGCGTCACAAGCCGAACGCTTAGGCCGATCGTGCCTCTCTATCGATTGTTCCGCGCTCTCGCTTGCACACTCGGCTCAGGTGTAACGTGACAATGAGTCACGCTTTTACGTGGGTGCAGCTGGCGTTCATCGATTTATTCATATAAATCGATGAACGCCAGCTGCACGCACGTAAAAGCATGACTCATTGTCACGTTACTCATTACTCATTACTCATGACTCATTGTCATTGTCACGTTACCACGTCAAAAAGGATAAATTGGTTATTTGATTTTAAAGTCAGAAAAATCTTATACTTCTTTTTTGGTTTTAATGAGACCTCAAATACTCATTGGTAAAAAGTAAGTTTATAAAATTTTTACGTATGCCAAGAAAAAAAAAAAAAAAAAAAACAGATTTTTTTAATCCTCAATGGGGTGCTCTTTATCTCGCCTTCATCTCAGCTGATAAGGATAAGTAATGATAAGGCCGAAGGTGGAAGCGAGCTTCACCCGGAATCCTCAAACACAGAGTAATTTGGCTATCTTACCTCTAACTGCCGAAATACAACAAATGCTTTTAAATTTTTTGTTATTGTGATAAGATTTAGATAAGGTGGTGGTAGCTTGCCAGGCGGACTTAGAACAAGCCCTACTACCAACCAAAATGAGCAGATTTTTTTTTGCCGCCCCTAGATTTGAACCCGAGATCTCTACATTTGAGACAGGTCTTATTACTAGACCACAGAGGTGGTTAAAATTTGTATTCTATTCTAATCCCTTTTAACATTTTCATCGAATCCTTGGGCGGAGAATACGTACCTGACTTACAAGTCCATGCGTTCCTTACCTACAGGGGCGCGGAATTTGCTGGGTCATTCAACAATTTAACGGCATGACGCCGCTTTCTACCCGAGTTAAGGTGTGCCGGTACCTATATCCATAATAATTATAAGTAACTTTTCGATTTATAACCTTAAAGTTCTAGTAGTTACAGCTTAAAGTTTTTAGTTAGTTAGAGTTTAGTTCAAAAGATTGAATGCTCAAACAAGTTTCTCCATTACCCTTAACATGACGTCATTGTAGAAGAGTTAAAAAAGAGACGGTTAATTTTTTTTTTAACTGTATCAAAGTAAGTTAGTTGTGTCAGTCAAGCATTTTGATTACTTCAATAAAGATCATTGAAACTTTAATAATCTTCGTTGTAGCAACTATGTTTTGACTTGATTTGCAGCAATCAAGTGAATAGGTTTTGTGATAACTCCAATCAAGATCCCGTTTCAAATCTCAATCAAATAAAAATAGTAACTGTGATCATTATGCTTGATAGGCTCAGATGCATACAAGTTACTTAGTCAATCTAAACAAAACCTTGATTGTGGCAACAACTTTTTTTTTCAGTGTACATACGTACACAAAGCGTAACATATTTTCTTTCACGATCCGAAGAATTTTGAAGGTAATTCCTAATCCATTATTTAATTTTACCCAACAGCGTAATTATAGCATTGAAGGTTGTTGAAATATCAAAATGAAAGACATTGCAAAGTGTGTCACGAAATTACTCCGTAGATCCTCTTAAACAACAATAAATCTTTAACCTAATGTCATCTCACCATATACCGTCAACATAATCTAATACCGTCCAGCAATCTCCGCTGACTTCAAGGCCACATCTTGACACTCCATTCCGCAGGAACACTGCTTTTGTTTTCATAATTAATCTCTCCAGCAGAACGTAATGACGTTAAACCCGCTGTAAACACACTTTTTTTTTGCCATGAAAAACTACGGTTTATTTGCACTGTGGAATTAAAATAAATAGTCTCTCGTTGTAATAAAATATTTATACTATTTATAATACAATAAATAAAAAGCGTTATTAATAATAAAAAAAAACAAATGAAATAAAACACACCGAATATTTTATATTATTAATATTTTAAAATGAATTTATTTTAATTTTAGGCACAGTTTTTATTTATTAACTCATCATCACTATCATTACGGGAATTTCCTAATTCAATAGTGTGGCCATAATCACATTTTTATTATTTACAATAACATATTAACTAATAACATATTAACATCGCGGTTTTTGTGAACTCACTCAGAGAACAATTAAAAATATCTATTCTGTCAGCTACGTCATTAAGTACACGCAAGTCTTGTATGGATCAGTATGAAAGTTTTTTGACGATACGGCAGCACTATGGCACGGCGGCGGCGCCGTATACCTTCCATAGAACTAGTAGTTTACCGTAGCTTATTCCACAAATCCCCCCTGAAAAATCCCCCTTAGGAGGAAAAGTGGAATATATAAAAACCAGTCTAGAATTCACCCCTGCTTATTTCACTAATCCCCCAGATAATCCCCCTCAGTGGGGAAAACTGAACCTTAATATAAAAAAAATCACTTCCAGGGGGGTCTTGGAATAAGTTTTTTTTTTTAAACCTAGTTTTCCCCCTAAGGGGGATTATCGGGGGTGAATTCTAGACTGTTTTTTATAGATTCCACTTTTTCTCCTAAGCGGGATTTTCGGGGGGGATTTGTGGAATAAGCCGTTTACCGTGTCATATCGCTCACACGATTATTCTGTGGTGCGTAAAGAAACCGTGCCGTGTATAAAAGGCCTTATCCATTCCTTTTTTAATCTTTTGGTTTTGTGGTACTTTCATGTGAAGACAACGGGAAATGTAGGGACTGGTGACAAGTGGGACAGGGGGTTTAAAAAGTGAAACGTTTGTTGAAAGGATTGCGTGTTTTCATTTAACTAATGTTCAAATAAAGTAACTTGCATAAGTTGTTAATAAAAAAATTACATAACATCATCACGCCTTGTTTCCTCGAAAGATTAGGCAGAGGTGTACCCATAGTAGGAACACTTACATTTCGCGAGTTATGTTTAATAATAATAATACCATTTATTTCAGGCAACACAGGCCCATAGAAAAATACCTTAACCTAAACATACATATTTTAATATAAAGCTTGTGTTAATAAAAAGGCTTAAGACTATGTTAGTAGCACTTCACTTTGCACTAGCTGAACTTTGTGCTGATCTGTGGAACTTGTCCGCGGAAGCAACGGAACACCACGTCCTGAGGCCAAAAGTCTTCTACCATGACGATGGGTAGATACAGATTTGGAACACGCACGATGAACGCCTTGAAGTTGACGTTCCGGTGCGATTCCAGCAACTGCACCCTCGGCGTGTACGTTGTCCTTTGGCGCACGTACTCCACGATGTCCTCCGCCGTAGTGGTGTAGTGCAGGCGGGAGATGTACACCGGTGTGTTCGGCTTTGCTGCACGCAGACTCACTTCGGGCTCCGGAGGAGCTTTGCCGCAGCGGTTCTTGTTCGTTCGCGAACGGCGCTTCCTTCTTTGCACTGTCACGAAACCATCATCATTATCAGCCCTATTCAGCGCCTTTTCTGGCATAGGCTTGCTACTAGGAGCGCCAGGGGCACTCGCGGTGACGCTAGCGAAATCCTTAAGTCCATAAACATATAGGGGGCGAGCGTATTGCCATCAACCAAAACCAAAACCATCTGTATTGGTACAAATCTTGACTCCGAGCTGCTACTGAGAAATTCCTAATAGAAAAACTCAATGACATTTTTCTCGATCCGGGACAGTGACAATAGAGAGAGCTGTGCTAGGAGTTTTCCTACGTGATCGAATCAGAAATCGAAAAGATCCGCAGGAGAACCAATGTAACCGACATAGCCCGAAGAATTTTCAAACTTAAGTGGAAGTGGGCAGACAGTGATATTTGACTTTGACTTTGACCCCGTCATAGTCAAATCATTTATTTCAAATAGGCACATAAAAGGCACTTTTGAACGTCAAAATTTACAAAAATAATTAATTGATTCTAGTTGCCCCTTACAACAGGGTAGTTACGTAAGGAGAAGAATGGGCAAGAAACTCCATACTTACTTTTTTTTTTTATTTGCAATATTTTGTATACAGGACCCCAGGTACCCAGGACCTCATGCTCAGCAGTAGTTCTTGCAACCACTACACCAACGAGGCAGTAAAATATATCAACAGTATTATACCTAAAAGTATGCCCTACAAAACCGTTGTCACGGTTTGTTTGTGGGAATAGATCATATGAAATAATGTTTTATAAGTTAAGTTCTATGGTAGCTTTCCTAATCAACATTATTTCTGCCGAAAGACGTCCACTGCTGGACATAGGCCTCCCCAAGCACCACCACTACGACCGGTTCTGTGCTTCCCGCATCTTCCTGCGGCCTACACAAGGTCATATGTCCACCTTGTGGGACGCCTTCCAACGCTACGTCTTCCAGTATGCGGTCGCCACTCCAGAATGACAATTGAAAAGTGCCTGTAATTGGTTTATTTGAAATAAATGCATTGAGTTTGAGTTTAGAACGTTTCGGCCCCATTGGCCATCTGTTCTGCGAGCAATGTGCCCTGCCCATTTCCACTTAGGTTTGACAATTCTTAGGGCTATGTCGGTTATCTTGGTTCTCCTGTGGATCTTTTCATTTCTGATTCGATCACGTAGCAAAACTCCTAGCACAGCTCTCTCCATTGCCTTTTAGGTGACTTTTAGCCTTCTAATAAGCTTTAAATGGTTTTATGCGCCTTATGCCGATAATTTCACCGCTATCTATTTGTCTTTCTTTCTCCTTTCACCTCTCAAACCAGCAATGCTGTGCGGTACAAATATCAACGATAGTAATATTCTGCACACTGACCGACCCAGACGACCCCATCACTCTCCTCCAGGAGAGTCATAGGGAAACTAGTACAGTTCGTAGGAGAGTACACACTATACGATCGTCATTCCGCGCCGCCGAGGCCCCGCGCGAAATCCCTGACTAAATAGTCCTCCCCGACACTTGCCCGTAAGCGAAGCGCCAGCACGAGCCTGCAGCTTTAAATCCCCCTGATAATAATCTTAAACCTGATTTTATCCAGCCACCGACGCGACGGTCCCTTGCCATCATCCCTCCGACGCTGCCCTAAGCCGAGGTTCGTACCCCATAGGGGTGCCCTTAGCGCGCAGTCGTTAGTTTATAAATTTTTACGCCCTGGCTGAAGGCATTAAGTTTCGAAAGGAGCTTAAGGCAACCACAGGATAGTCCGGTTAAAGAGTCTAAACCTCTTATGGTTAACTCTGAGATGCCATAGTTAAAAAAAAAAAATATTCTGAACTACAAAACCGTTGTTGTTGCAATCCCTAGCAATTTTGTACACTCAATTTCGGTCATAGCTCTTTGTAATGGATGGCACTATACGAAACGTGTGCTAACTATTGATTCCAAACGGATTTTTGCACCAAATTGCAAAGAGTACTGCCCCGGCGTATTCTGTTTCAGTCTTTTGCGTTGCAAGCGAAAATAAACTCTAATGCACCGTTAGATAAGGTTTTATTTATTGAAACACACGGTGTGCTGAAATGAACTGTGTATTATGTTTTAGTTTGTACATTGCATTCAAAAATAAACTCTAATAAACCTCTAGATAAGCTTCTATTTATAGAAACATACGGTGTGCTGAAATGAACTGCCTTAGTCTATTGTTTTGGAATTTATACTACAAGCGAAAATAAACTAAAAATGTATCAAAATAAGGTTCTATTTACAACAATAGACATGCAAAGTTTGCTGATTCAGCAACATTCTAAAATATCGCGTGTTAACAACACATTATTATAATTATGTACGAAATACTTTGCCTTCTATAAATGCAGTGCTTTAGTCAAAGCAAGTTCATTGTCCGTTTTCATAGGAAAATGTGCTCGTTATTTCAGGAAGGTATTTAAAAATTATGTCAGTTTGTGGTAACTTCATGTGCTGGCCACCGTACATGGAGTTTTATGCCCGAACAGTAGATACCAATGTAACGTTTTCAATTTCATAGTTTTGTTTAGAAGTATTTATATAACAAAAATACATCATACAATAAAAAATGTATGAGCTTCAATTTCCTCTCTCAAATCACTTAAAATCTAAGATCATTACTTTGAACTACTACCAAATATTTATTTTAACTATGCAACATTATATCGCTGTTTTCCACGAGTTAAGGCCTCCCTTACACAGACGCGGCTTGTCGCGCGACGGAATCTATCACTAGTAGTGATCGTCTAATATAAATTGCACGCTTGCTACTGCTTGTTGCCTACACATTCCAAGTGTTTGTATATACATTTTAGTGGAACTCTCGTTCATCCAATTTCGAATGTTTCTAAGAAATTCAATATTGTGAAAATTATTGGCCAGTTTCATTAATTTCAAAACGTATTGATGATGTTAAAATAAAAAAATCTCCTACCTAAAACTTTCTCTATTATGGTTGAGCTTTTTATTAACCAGTGCCTGTATCATCATCATCATTTCAGCCGAAAGACGTCCACCGCTGGCCTCCCCCAAGCACCGCCACTTCGACCGGTTTTGTGCTTCTCGCATCCATCGGATTCCTGCGGCTTTCACAAGGTCATCGGTCCACCTTATGGGAGGCCTTCCCACGCTACGTATTCCGGTACGCGGTCGCCACTCCAGAACCTTTCGGCCCCAACGGCCATCTGTTCAGTACCTGTATATGATGTCAAAATAAATAAAGATTTATGATTACAAACAAACCAGCTGCGCCCCGTGATTTCATCCACATAAGTCTCGATTCCAAGGGACTGTCGGTATAAAAAATAACTTATGTGCTAATCTAGGTTATAAACTATGTGTTCCAAAGGCCATCGTCGGAAATGGCCCCAGGACCAACAAACATCTGACCTACATAATAATTATAAATATATTTTATTAGATTAACTGCGAATATCTGTATGAAACGGACATTCTGCGTTCCATAATGAACAATTAAAAGAGCGACTATCGACATCACATAAAATATGCCGCCATCTCTTAGACAATTAGATTAGACATGAGAATTAGTGATGTCGAATCTTTCAATAACATGACATACACGAGGTAATATGACTTCCTACCTAAGTATAAATAAATTAAATCAATTTTTTTTTTAGGATAAAGTCGTTTGCATTGAAGTTAAATAAATACTTAGTTGCCTACCTACCTATTTTAATACAAAAACTTTGAAGATTTACCAAATACCTAATAGGTACTTAGGTAAGTACTTAAATGTTTTTCTAATTCTCTTAGCTTAACTCACCACATACACGCAATAGAAATAACAGTGACATCCATTTATTAGCATGTATTTCGAAGTATTGAAAGGATTGTTTCTTATTAAATATAACCTCAAAATCATTGTTTTCATTGGAAATAAATCCTTTCTGCAAGTTGTCCATCATTAAACTTTGTCTTCATGGGCATATACTTGTAATTTAGAACACACAAAGTAATTTTCCTTTGCTGTTGGTTCTGGGGCGAACGATGTATGGATGCAGAACAATCTCCTTTGATTGAGTAACAAACATCCATCCATCCTCACAAACTTTCGCGTTTATAATATTAGTAAAGTCCACAAACTATATTCTCTCATATGTGTGACATGTCGCGCGACAAGCTGCACCTGTGTGAGTAAGCCTTAACGTGTAACACATCAAAGGTGTGGCAGTAACGTTCGTTATATCTATATTTATATTACCAAAGCGTATCAGTTTCTTAGTAAAACCCACAAAGTGTATTGGAAGACTATTTTCGGATTTTTACGTAAGTTTATTAGATGTGTGCGAGGGCGTGCGGAAATTCTCTTGTGTGTGTATTTTTGACACGTTTTCTTAGTGTGTGTGCGTTCGTGCGGAAAATGGTTGTTTGTATATTTTTGCACGGATTTTTTCATGTGAACGTTACCGGTGTTGCCTGAGTAAAATATTATTAGTGTGTTTTGTTAGGTTTTATTTTTTCTGGGTTTAGCCTTAAACTTTGAAACCAAAAAAGAACCAAGAAATTTCACGTGAACGAAGTCGCGGGCAGAAGCTAGTCTGGTATATAAAACAAGCTACAAAGGGAACTTCAAAAATGGAATTCAGGCCCCAAAAAACGAATATAGAAGAAACCTAATTCACACTCAATTAATCGATCCCAACTTCGCACAAATGATGCGTGAAACACAACACGAAAAAATAAACAAATGAAAAAACGGAAACAATAGAATTATTTTTGACTGAAGCACAAAAGCGAATGAATTCTGGACAAAAATCCACCAAAAGCAACGAACTCGGAACAGCGAAACAATTCATTGGAAATACCAACCTACCTAACAATGGCGGACGCATTAAACAGGGGTTTATCTGTGACGTCATAAGCCCACCTGACGGCCCCTTTCCCCCTCTTGTAGGGATCCCTTAGGGGGTGAACTCACACGGAGAGAATTTAACGGAATCATGAATTTAGCACGGTTTAGTAAGCGCGATTATTTAGCAATTCCTTTCTGGCCAAGAAAAGACAATTCTTCTGCTAGTTTCTTCTTACTTATTTCTTTCAAAAATAGCATGGGGTAACTCACTGCGATCACCACTGAATTGTTTTAAGGCGAGGTTCTTCGAGCTTGCATTTTTGTTCTAGAGGTGGCAGCTGGGGGCGAGTAAATTGTGCCGTGAATTTCGTTAATTTTGGGTTGAAAATTATATTAACAATGTTAAACCCGACGGACATTACATCATTATAGACGTTTATTTTGAGGTAATTTTCAATACATAATGTGGTATAATCAATCTGCCTAATGAATTCAAATAAAATGATTTTAATCTACAAAATAAGGGTATGTTTGGATTTTTTTTTCTATCGAGCGAACTTTATCCAATTATGTAACGAGTATCCGACGTACCTACAGAAAGGTCTCAAAAGCAACATAAATTTTTTTCAAGTGTTTAATCATTACCGTTTCTGAATAAAATGACATTTCCTAGAGGGTAACCTCGCCTTAATGAAGAAATTCCAGTCTTTTTTCCCTTTCATTATTAATACAGAAAAAACAAGCGGCAAGCCTTTTGGGCCACATGTGCCACTGTGCAATAATTATCGCTGTGCAAATAATTGAGTCGCGTATAAGCGCGTAGTGTGTGCACACCCTTAGGTTACCCGATGGAATTTGGTATAATATTTATGATGTATAGAATTTTTCAATTATTTAGGATCTTCAGGTTAAACGGTTGGAATGACCTCGTTCATTTTTATCGCGAGTGTTTTTGTTGAAAAAGTATTTTATGATTTGTAAAGCTTTAAAATTGTGGTAAACGACGGGCGTCTTGGGCAGGGCTTTAAATACCGGTAGATTTTCATAACGTTACCTGGTATTGACAGAGTTAACGTTATTATTAAAATAACGGTAATCGATTTAACGTTATATATGCGACTATTAATTTTATCGTTATTTTAAACGGGTGAGATGTAAGTAGTGGGGCCCAAGACGTGCGGCGCGGCGGGAGCCCGCCCTCGCACCTCTCTGATGCCGTGCCGATCAAAACGTTGCCTGAATCTGCCTGATTCTTACCCACAGAACGGCAACGTAGCTAAATTAACGTTAATTATCGTATTTTTGTTAATGTTAATTAACGTTATATTACTGGTAATGTTATCAAGTAAAGTAATTTTTTTGTAACGTTAGTAGGTATAGCATTGAAATTTAACGTTACGAAACGGTTATTATTTTGTTATTTGGTAACGTTAACAAGCCCTGGTTTTGGGGGACTATCTTTTGTAATTTGCACTGATTCTTAGTCTAATTTGTATAATTTAGTATAATTTTTGATTTTCAGGAAAAGAGCACAACTAGGCTTTATTGTTCTTACAAACATCTTTTAGTATTCACAAGTGATATAAAAAATAAAATATTTATTTATTTATTGAAACTTCATGTACAATAGTGATACATAGGCGGACTTAATGCCACAAGGCATTCATTAAAATTAAACATTTATTTCAGGTCCTTGACCCATATTAGATACACAATTTTGACAATTTTATAAGTCATCATTTCAGCCGAAAGACGTCCACCGCTGGACATAAGCCTCCCCAATTGGGGGGGGGGGGGGGGGTTGCCATAATAAAGTAAATAATCGCCATGCTTGGTAGGCGCGTTGGCGATCGCAGTTTGGTGTTAAAAATGCATAGAGAACGCTGCTACCCATTCTATATTAAGTCCCTTAGTCGCCTTTTACGAGTAAAAGGCGATTAAGGGACTTACCATGGGTGTCGACCCACGGGAGGAAATGGGGTGCTATTCTTTTATGAGAAATAAATAGTTAATTAATTGATTGATTGATTAATATATGAATAAAGTTAATTATATTACGTAAAAATATAAGTAGGTAACAATTAAATTTCAGATCAAATTAATTGATGACAAAAATACAAAGCAAAATAAAAATAAAAATTAAATATGTCCTATTTTAATGAATTAAATTAAGCAAATGAAGTCATGCCAGAAGCAAAAATGTAAATAATTATCCATAAGATTATATAATTACAAATTTACATTAAAAAAAAGACAAATCAAGCACCAGCAATATGCCTGCTACAACAATGCCCAACGTAGGGGCAGTCCAGTCGCTGAGCAATCTTCGCCAGGATAATGTTGGAGCTAACCCGCACCCTGCCCACCAAGGACCCCGCTGCGCATAAAGGGAACAAAATGTCCCCCAACACGACGCGCAACGCTAAATTAGCGTGACACTGCAACGTTGCTCTGTGTCCCGCAACAATCCGCACAACATCTTGAGACGCATATACGTAACGCGTAACATGTTGCTAGCTCCTGCTTTGAGGGCGAGCGCACGTGTTGCGCGTCAGTGCCGCGTTATTTCTCACCGAGTGTAGTCGTGTGCACAACATGCCTCTCAACATTTCGTAGTGCATTTCTACAAATACTGACTAGTGTGGCCTGCGAAATGTTCCGCGACATTCTCAAGGGTACTACGTATATGTATACGTAGTTTTCGAGCGCCACGCACCTTAACATGTCACTCCATTTGTCCCCTAGTGTATTCTAGGCTTAAAAGTTTATTTTTAACGATAGACTGCAGATCGCTCTAGGGAACTTTTTTCGTCTTGAAAATTAGCATGAAGGTATATGTTGATATTGGATAGCAAAAGGTAAAAATATCCATGAAAAAACATGTGATACTCAGTAGCAGGTTTTACGCAATTAAACACGAACTATGATTCACACTCAGTCTGTATTTGGGCAGAGTAACGTCCTTATCACTAATTCACAATATAATGCATGTTAAAAATGATCTGCTTGCCTTTTTATACACTTAACCGCCATATTCAAATCAACTGTCAGTTATTTACTCGAAATACTAAATTATTGTTGTAAAAATCAAATGAATGACTTATTATGGGAAAATAAATACAAAGAATATTATTTAGATATTAATGACAATATTTGAAAGTAATTTAGGAATAACTAAGCAACTACTACGTCATAACCGTCGAGTATCTATCTAGTACTTGTTAACACATGTTATTTATAAGAGTAAAGAATTTAATCTAAAGCAAAAACAATAAATATTAACAACTAACTGATCCGACAGACACTGACCTGTCCAAATTTCAATAACTCATACAAAATTCCCATAGAAATACAGCACTTTCAATTTTTCCAAATTTTCCAAGGAATGCGCTTACCAACGAACGGCATTTAATTTTTATTATACAGACTACTTCGCCCGTGTGGCTTTTCTAAAATAAAAATTACTTTTTATAACATCAGCAATCTGCCAGTGAAAGTACTGTCAAAATCGGTCTAGCCGTTTCGGAGATTAGCCGGAACAAACTGACGTAACTTAAGCTGGATTATAGAAAAAAATATTAAACTTTTTAATAATAAAAAATTCACATTATAAAAGCATAAGCACTACAAAAACAAATGCAACTCGACATTGCTATAATAAATTGTGTTCAGAATGCTCTGCAGCAAAACCAAAGTTATGAAACTGAACCCGTTTGAAAGCAGTTACTATATGAATAGTTTCGAAAACGTTTAGCATCGTTTGGCTCAGCTAATTTGAACTTAGGTAATATCACACCGAGTTGGTGGAGTAATGAAAATATGGGCGGTATTTTCAGATCGATTACAGAATTGTATACTTACATAAATATATAGGTACCTACATGGTTTTAAAGAGGTATGAGGAACAAGGTGTAATGTTCAGTCCTCCAAAGAAAAGGGAGGATCTTCCGACCAGACGGGTGTCGTGTCTGGTGGACAACTGCCCGACGATTGATGTCGGGACCTTGTATACAGGTTGTTGCGTAAATAGTAGTACAACGTTTAGGGATCGGTACACCATATATTCAGCTATCACATACCACAATTTCAACAATTTTTTATCTAGGTCTCCGAATAATATATTTAAAAAAAAAAAATTACACCTTGCTTTACTAATTTGGCTGCAATTTCTAGAAATGACATTATTATTAATAACTCCGCCAAATCAATAAAGCAAGTTATACATTTTTCAAGACAAAATAAAAATCGGAGGACTGAGACAAATGGTTCACATTGTGGTATGTGATAGCTGTATATCGTCGTTGCGGTATACTGTCTCATTGGTCTAGTAGTCGCAAGCATTATACTGCTGAGCATGGCAAATCGGCATCGGGCAAATTGTTATTGGGGTTTTTTCCATCTGGAATGTCTCAGTAACAGCCCGGAGTCTGGATTTGTGCCCGGTTGATGGCAATAGGCTCGCCCCCTATTACATGGGACTTAAAAATAACTGGGTATACTATCATCATCATCATCATCATTTCAGCCGACAGACGTCCACTGCTGGACATAGGCCTCCCCCAAGCACCGCCACCTCGACTGGTTCTGTGCTTCCCGCATCCAGCGGATTCCTGCGGCTTTCATAAAGTCATCGGTCCACCTTGTGGAAGGCCTTCCAACGATACGTCTTCCGGTACGCGGTCGCCACTTCAGAACCTTTCGGCCCCAACGGCCATCTGTTCTGTACGCAATATACCCTGCCCATTGCCACTTAAGTTTGACAATTCTTCACACTACTATAGGTATACCTAAACTCTGCCTTAGCCTTTGTACAGGCGTAATGTTAGTAATTGCCATTTATACGAAGAAATAATACCAATATTTATATGAGCCTACAAAGGAACACCTGAAAATAAGGTATTTACGTCACAAAGGAGACCGAATCACAATACCTTTAGTTACCTTTTTAAAGGAAAAGTAACCTTTTTAACAGGCTACCGTGAACCCAAAAGTTATAAGTAGGGTGTTTTGTTGCCTATGGTTCACGATAGAGAATAGGCAACCCTTACCCATCCTGCTCCACATTTGTAAAAGTCGGGCAAGGGGTGACGTCAAGGCAAGAGAATGATGTAGACAGGATGGCGTCATGTCATCCTTTTGCCCCATGTATGCAAGTAAAAAAAAAAAAAACTTCGATTACTAATTTGTCAGCTAAGCTTGGTTTATAGTACAATCAGAGGTTTTTATGTATAAATTCAAATAGTCATCCTGAGTTTTTTTTTGATTCTACTAGGCCTATAACGTTCTCACGTTCACAAAAAAAGAAATAAACTATTGCCATTACAACTACAGTAACAAATCTGAATAAATATCATGCCCACAAAAGCCACAAATAATGACATAATTATTAAAAAAAAAACAGCGGAATTTGGGAACAGATAAAAGACACATAATTATGCCGTTAATGAGGTACCAGGGAAGGCACATGTGCAGAAGGAATTATTGCCAAACTTCTTTGTAGGTATTCAAGTTTCATTTAGGGTCTAAGATTCTTATCATCACTTCAAAATTCGAATGGTGTCGGGTTTTACAAGTTAATTCAAGCATTCGACTTGTTTGTGAAGTTCAAACGTGTGTGAAACTTAGAACTACTCTCAAGTAAACGATTTGAAGTTCGGTTAAACTTTATGGGATAGTTTATACCTAGTACTGTTGTGACATTATCAATCTCAAACCATTTATTTAAATTTAAAAACCATTTACAGGCACTTTTGAATTGCCAAGGAGTCGGTTAGTCAGAAATATGAAGCTAGTTGCCCATTCTAAAGCGTACTAGGTTCCTATGGAGAAGAACGGGCAAGAAACTCCATGGAAGTGTCCATGGAGTTTCTTGTCCGTTCTTCTCCATAGGAACCTAGTACGCTTTTAAATTATATTGATACAAAAATATTACTTACATCTTTAATGTTGTATTTATAACTATATGTGTGCACGATGTTAAAAAAAGACGTACGCGTTGAAAGCGTCCAGGGTAGTTACAGCAAATAAAAAAAAAACCCAATAAATATAAAATAATTCATATAAGCCATAACAACTAAGAGATGACCAGGCCCAACTGACGGCGCCCGTTTACGAACATAACGCATGGACCAGCACCATTCAGCTCAACCATTTTGAAGGTAGCTAAATGATCCAACACACGCGCCACCATCAGCGAGACATCTGAGTGAGCATGACATACTCTCAGCCACCACATTCAAGTCAATGAAAGACATATAACCCGGTAAATGGTAGCTCTATAGTACTATGACTTACACCTGTGCTATGCAATTATATAATACACACTTATGTAGGTGTAAGTACATAAGGTCTAGGCATATGATACTATAGGAAACCAATACCTATTTCTATCTTCGAACTTTTTTTCTCTGTCAACATCCCTGCATATTTAATCGACTTCCACCAAAAAGGATTTGAATTTTGATCCTAATACTGGCGCCACATGTAAATATTTTACAAGGTACTCCAGTTTAGAATGGAGTAGGTAACAATTATGGTAAACAAAACATGTACCTAATTTATGACGCTATTCACCTAAATAACAGTCCCGCCATAGATAAGAATCAATATTATTATGCATTTTGCAGCTCATTCCAAATAGGAGGCATCATACATTATTACTGGTTACTAAACAACAACAAAGTTTACTCACCAATTACAGCAAATCCCACACGATTTTCAACTTTAACACCCGGTGTTTAAGTAAGTTTTCCCGTGCCAAAAAGTTATTTCATTCCCCTATATACATACGAGCATGTTTTCATTATATACGCTGTAGTGGTACGATAAAAACGGACAACAGAATGTCAACTTTATATGTATTGTTCATTAAGGGTGATATTTCGTCAACATGTCATGTTGGTGAAATGTGTTGCTGGTAGCATTTTTGGTATGAAACGCTTGACCTAACCTCCTTTTTGGTCTCGTAAGTCGGTCAAGGACTTTCGGGAGGAACGTTAGAATGTACATGGTTGGAAATAAGTACAATTTATGTGGAAAACACGCGGGAAATTCCCAGAAAATTCTCAAAGGAGCTCCCGAAGGAAGATACGTAGCATTTTACACAAGTTAGTTCTGCATTTCGCTCGCCATAAATTAGTTACACTAGACAGGTGCTTGCAATGCTTTCCTTTGCATTTTTAAGTTTTCGGAAGAAGGATTTACCTGCCCGTCTTTTAATTTTACATTTTTACCTGAATTTTGAGTGAACAAAATCTTCATTCCATAATCCCTTGAGGCGATGAATTTTCAACAATCCTTACCCTTAAACTCAAACTCAAAGCAATAATTTCAAACGAACCAATTACAGGCACTTTTGAATTGTCAAGGGATCGGTCAGTCAGAAAGATGAAGCTAGTTACCCATTCCAAAGCGTAGTAGGTTCCTATGGAGAAGAACGGGCAAGAAACCCCACGGACACTCTTTTAAAACAAAATATTGTTACAAAATATGGGTTACATCATTCATGTTGAAGTTATAAATGTGAGAACAATATAGAAAAATACGTTTATGTGCACATTAAAAGCGTCCGTAATAAAAAGTTTTTTTTTTTTTAAATCTAATACTGCTCGCCTCATAACGCTCGTTTAAATGATTAAAAAAAAATACATAGTGACTATACTTTAGTCAGTTACATAGTTGACCACACACGCCTGTTTATTTTAAAATTACAAAAAAATATATATTTGAGACCCTTACAAAAAGCCCTTTCATTTGATATGTCACACGGTACAGTTTGCAACACTTTTTTTTTTAATTTTCGTGTTTGCCCCCAAAACTGACCCCAATATTCTAAATTCATATATTTACGGCTCACGTCCGTGTTTGGGTCACTCAAATTGATATGTGTACCAAATTTCAACTTAATCGGTCCATTACATTCGGAGCAAATTGGCTGTGACAGACGGACAGACAGACAGACAGACAGACACACGAGTGATCCTATAAGAGTTCCGTTTTTTCCTTTTGAGGTGCGGAACCCTAAAAACATTTATTTCAGGTTCTCCCATATTACAATCACAAGTTACGAAACACTAGATAACTACAAATCAAAATAAAATGTCAAATGAAAAATAAAATAATCGGAAATTAATAATATAAAATTAAAATAAAAGTTTAGGGCAAATTTTGGATAAAAATAATAACATAAATTAATAAAACACAGCAAATATCACGTCGCTCGTTAACATGCCCTGGATATAATTATGTCTACTGCAACACTTCCTGATATAAGGGCAGTCCAATCGTCCAGCAATCATCACTAGGACAGTATTGTACTGACCGCACCCTGCGCACCAATAACGCGCACCACTTGCGCATTATGAAGTCCGGTTTTAATATCAAAATATGTCACCGTTTAATTCATAGCATGTCAAACTTACCAAGCAGAGAGTTTAACAAAGTTTAACTTCTACAACTATTTTGTTATCGGACAGTTCTCACTAACTTTGTTTTGTTGTGGTTATGCTTGCATGTATAACCGTGTACATAATTCAGTAACTTTCAGTGTACCACGCCAATCATAAAGAAACTAGTTGTACCTATGTATTTTTCATGTACACACGGCTACACACCAAGCTATATAACTGACCTCTCAATATACGGAAATCCTATACAATGCGAGATCAGCTTATACTGGAACTGTATAGCTTGATGTGTAGCCATGTGTGCCTATGTTTTTTGACGTAATGTTAATGAATAAAGTTTTGAACTAATTTTCATGTGGAAGTGGTTGTGTATGTATTTATGTTTTTGTTATATGTTAAATTATTAAACGTTTTTTATTAATGTTACTGTGTAATTATATTATTTATTACACTGAAAAAAAAAAAGTATTTGCCACTATCAAGATTTTGTTTAGATTGATTATGTAACTTGTTTGCATCTGAGCCTATCAAGCACAATGATCACAGCTACTACTTTTATTTGATTGAGACTTGAAACGGGAACTTGATTGGAGTTATCACAAAACCTATTTGCAGCAATCAAGTCAAAACATAGTTGCTCCAACCAAGATTATTAGATTAAAGTTTCAATGATCTTTATTGAAGTAATCAAAATGCTTGATTGACACAACTAACACTTTGTTACAGATAAAAAAAAATTAAGTTGTCTCTTTTTAAACTCTTCTACAATAATGTCATGTTAAGGGTAATCAAGAAACTTGTTAGAGCGTTCAATCATTTGAACTAGTATTGCTGAAATCATGTCGTGATGATAAACTTAATTAAGATTTTGATTAATTTAAAAAAGATATCATCAATCAATCTAAAAAGTCACTTGACTGGAGTGCATTTTATTTGTCGGCTCAGAAAACTGTGTACATTTATTATTAAACTACCAACCCATCGCTTCTGTTTCGCAAACGTGAAATCTACAAATGGGGCGACATGACAAAACATCGGGATTTCTGTGTTATATCTAGGTTAAATAAATGAATGTATTATACACATAAACATTGCGGAATAATTTCTCCAAATTATTGTGAAAACCATATCAAAATTCGTTGCATATTTTAGGGCCGATTTTCCATCGCCTGATAACTTTTATCTGAAGAATAAAAATGGCATTTTGACATATTTTCCATGCAAAATCTGTCAAACTGCCACATTTATTCCTCCGATAAAATATATCTGATGCTTGAAAAATCATTAGAGGAACAACGCGGTCACACAGATGTGAGCACTCCCAATACGGCTGGTCCCCGCGGGAAGAATAGACCAAAACCCTCCAACCGATTTAAGAACCAAAATCCGAATCAACAATCAAACATATAATAATCAAAACCGAACATATAAAAACCAAAATCAAACATAAAAACTCAAGAATAGAGAAGACAGACAGCACTGGAAAGAGTTGGAGGAGGCCTACACCCAGAAATGGGTACCCCAATAATGTGTTATTGGAATATGATAATAAAATCAAGCATATTATATTAAATGAAAGCATGAATTTTTAAAATAATATCTATATAATCATACAAAAATAAATAATATATAATAAATACTCGTAAAAAAAATCTATCAAATATACTTGCAGGATATTATTAGGATTTAATATTTAATATGAATTGGTATTGTCATGTGCATGGAAATGTTATGGAATTATGTATACTGTATTTTGAGAAATAAAGAAAAAAATATATACAAAAAGTTTTATTGGCAAAAAGAAAAGGTGATGAAGACAATGATCTAACAAAACACAATTAATAAGTTTGTACATCACAATATTTTGGTTTGGCCGCTGACCCCCAAACTAAGCATGGCTTGTATCTTGGGGGTCGGAGTACAATTGAACAGAAAGAATATGACTGTTTACAGGCTAGTTTAGTGAAGCGCGTATTGTGTTGTGTGTGTATTAGTGTGAGTGTTTGTGTGAGTGTCAGTGAGGGTGAGATTATGAGAGAGGGATGTTGTTATTTGGCACTTTGGCTTGTCGACAAACATTAAATAAATGATTCTGTTTCGGTGTATGTACGTACCAGAAGCCATTTCTTTAGTACACTTTTTAGGCGAGCGGTTAACAAGTCTTTGATGTCCAGAGAATTGGAGACCTTGTTAAATGTGTGTTGGTGAGAGTAAGCTGGGCTTCGTCTGGCTAAAAGGGACTTCGCAGGTGGAGTAGGAATTCTGAATACACGCTAGAAGTAGCTTTATTATTTTTATTATGTGAGCACTACAACCACTGTAAAAGTAAATGATTTCCCTCAAAATTTTACAACTAATAAGGTATCGGTATATCGTCGTTAAATGCCAAGTTTAGTGGTGTTGTATGTCTGACCCCAGGGCGAAGGAAAAAATTGGTACCCACGCGTCTGTTGTAAAAACAATCTAATATCTGTGTGGTCTTTACTACCTACGGTTATAGTCTATTTATAATACAGTTATAAATAGTACAGGAACGTGATTCTTATTTATTTAGGGTAAGGTCGAATGAAATCAGATTTAGTTCGTACTGCGAGTCTCTTGGGTACCAGTCGACAGCGATGCGGAGAAATACTTAGACGCCATATTTTAGTTTCCTAATAGTTTAACTAGTTAGGATATTATATTATTCTTATTTTATTAATTAACTAGCTTTTGCCCGCACATTATCACATAATTAATTTATCTGTCACTGTGTCACTTTTCATTATTTTTACTTAATGTAGTCATCATCATCATTTCAGCCAAAAGACGTCCACTGCTGGCCATAGGCCTCCCCCAAAAGGGGGGGATTTGCCATAATCGCCACGCTCGGCAGGCGGGTTGGCGATCGCAGTATGGTGTTAAAAATGCTTATAGAACGCTGCTGCCCATTCTCTAGTAAGACCCTCAGTCGCCTTTTACGACACCCACGGGAGGAAAAGGGGTGGTGCCATTCTTTACATCCGGCACCACACGCAACAGTACTTAGCACTTATTGTAGTATAGTAATTTTATTCTATGTACATCTTCTTCACATATAATTTATGTGAACAAAATATTATTAACTTTTTAAAAGAGTAAGTGTGGAGTTTCTTGCCCATTCTTCTACATACGTAACTATTTTTTGGAAGGGGCAACTAGAATCAATTCTGACGTTGAATTTGACTTTATTGTAGCATTTGTAACTAAATTAGTAGGTACAGTGGCTAGCACATGAAGTTATACGAAACTGTCATATTTCTCCAAATGATTTTAAACTTTAATGTATAAAAGTTTTTTAAGTTCAAAATCGAACGAGAAAATTTGACAGTTTGCGGTAACTTGATGTGTTGGTCACCATGCGTCAATTTATTCTAACAAAACTTACTGCATTGATAAGCTTAAAACACGAATACCTAACCTAGATTTAAATTCCATTTCCAAATTGGAAACACGTATAAAAAGAGTTATTCCACTCACGTAAAACAGTACCAACACTAAAAACAAAAGTTTTAGCACGAAATACTTGCACCGCATTTAAAACACGTTCAACTAACCGAATCACTGTGTTGTTAGATAATCATATTAGAACAAGTCTTAAACAAATATGGTTTTTATATAAAAGAAAGTTTTTTTTTTTCATGTGTGTTGCCTTAGACATTGAGTTACCCTTATCGTATCGAGGAATACAATTTAAGAGATATGAGGAACAGGGTGTAAAGTTCACTCATACTCTATAGTAAAGGGAGGATCCTCCGACCAGACGGGTGTTGTGTCTGGTGGGCAACGGCCCGACGGTTGGTGTCGGGATGTTGTATATATGCTAGTCGCGCGGTAAACTCTGGTAGCGCGATGCAGGATTTGTGACGTCAAGTCTTTGATGCGTAGTTCGCATATGGCGTTGTAGAAACCGCCACATTACTCCCCTCCGAAGACCGGAGGTCGATAGTGGGCTGAGTCAGTGCATATGACGCTAGCCAGGGCCAGTTGTGGTTCCAGTGAGTCGGAACCGGGTGCCGCACAATATTAAGTAGCTACATTGAGAACAATAGTAGTAAATTAAACCTCAGCGATTACCATCTATATTATTCTAATCTACAGGGTGGATTTTTGAGATGGGGCAATAAGGGCAGGTATACATTAACCGTTGGTAGCTACAGGAAAACGGTCTTAGGAGACTGTCCTTATTTAAAAAAATGTAATGTACATTTAAAACCTTAACAGATGATTTGCAATTTTATGGTTATCGTTATCCGAACGTTTTATTGTTTGTTTTCTTTTTAAACCTACCATATAGGTATCGAATTTTAAAATCGATTCGAATCGACTTGTTTCTATCTCTCGCTTTTTTCGTATAGAAGTGAAAGTGACAGAACAAAGTAAAGTTCATCTTTGGAATTTTGTGAGTAGACCCTGCACTGTTTTCGGCATTTAAAAATAATAATTAAAAAAATACTTTGTCTCACGGTCGCAGCAAAATCTAATTTTGCTCACTGTCTTTAAACAGCAAAACCTGCATGTTTGAGGTGCTGAGGTGTATTTTTTTTTTTTTTTTTTAACTTAACTTTATCTACCATTTATTTATCGATAAAATAAAGGAACGTTTTTAATTGAAATACAGTAAGAAAAAAATTCGTGGCTGAGTAATAACAGCCCCACGGGACAATCCATCAGGTTAAGCTAGGCTTACTGGGGCTGGTCCGTGGATGGGCGACCATCTTTACATACCGAGACTCCCGAGACCCCTCCGTGCCTCGGAAAGCACGTTAAGCTGTTGGGTCCCGGCTGTCATTCGTGGATCTTTGACAGTCGTTACGGGTCGTCAGAAGCCCGAAAATCTGACAACCAGTCTTACCAAGGAGTATCGTATTGGGTTGTGGAGGTCAGATAGGCAATCGCTCTATATATATATTTTTTAAATCATTAATATTTTGTTTACTTAATGGTGCCCAAGATACAGCCTATGCCTAGTTTGGGCATGCCACAATTGTGTCAATAAGTCCCCTCTTTGAGGAGTGACTAGAAAGGCGCCACGGCGTCCTCACCTTTCGCCTGACACAGGTCCTCACCGGACACGGTTGTTTCGGGAGGTTCCTGTTTCGGATTAGGCGGGAGGGAACACCCAGGTGTGACCAGTGTGTGGATCGCCCGGAGGACACGGTGGAACATACGGTGGAGGTCTGCCCGGCTTGGGCAGAGCACCGCCGTGTCCTCACGGAGGCGATTGGCGGCGGCGATCTCTCGCGTCCGGCCCTGGTCCAGGCCATGGCCCGGAGCGAGAGTGCATGGGAGGCAGTCACCTCCTTCTGCGAAGTAGTAATGCTCGCGAAGGAGGAGGCGGAACGCGTGAGGGAGCGGCAGTCTGTGCGCCCTCACGCCCCTAGTCGCCGCAGGAGATGCCCTGGGCGGCGGGAATCGGTAGCCAATTCCCGGCCACCGTAGGCGCGGGCTTGCGGACGGCGAGCTATAGGCAGTTCGCCGTCCGGTAAGGACCAGGCCCGGGCCGACGGCGCGTTGTGTTCCACGCGCGCCTCAAAGAGATGTCAGCACGCACTGACGGGGTCCGGTAGGACCGGTGCCTGCCAGGGTTGCGGGTTTGTCCGAAAGGGATACCGTGGCCCTGGCACATAGGCAACTGAAGGAACACGGGTGGGTTTTAGTCAGTAAAAGTCTGACACGCCCTCCCGCTCCGCCCAGAGCGGGAGAAGTCATTTGATGATTTCCCACCAAAAAAAAAAAAGGCTATGCCTAGTTTGGGACCAACGATACCTCAAATATTGTAATTTTGAATAAACGAAATGTAAAATACTGGTATTCTGTTAGACTGGAAGCCGACCCCAACATAGGAAAATACTAGGCATTGACAGTCGGGAGGGTTGTGGACGTAAAGGCTGTGCCGGTTTCCCATGACTCCCATCAAGGCGATGAGGGAACTCCGCTGAGTTTTAGTGGGTATACTGCCATTTTGGCAGGGAGTCCCACATACCCCGTCTCGTTCCCCGACGAGCGGGCATGCGTAATGCATTGCTCAGCGCCAAAAAAAAAAAAAAAACACAGACAGTATGAATAAAATTCCATGGGAATGAACCCGGCGTGTACGTTTTTTCCAAAAATAATAACTTTTGATTTTAATTTTCTCTCGAAGCATCACATAACGTAGGTCGGGTCACGTTGACCACATGCTTGCAATGAAACTTCAGTTCGTTTATTATTATTCCGTTCCGTACGTGTCCAGGTTTTAAACACAGAATGGACATGCAACGCAATCGTGAATGCTAACGAAGGGTACTGTTTCATATTTTTATGTTTACACTAAAGTCGTTTTTTTTTCCTTTCTGGGTCAGTCTTGTTATGTTGTAGAATGGGCGTCGAGTTTTATTTTTTTTAATTTACTTACATTATTTTGGAAGGATAACTTGGTGTTATTGCACATGTGTGAACACTATGTACCTAAAGCTACCATTTACTGGCTACGTCATTCATTGACTTTAATGTGCCCTGGTGGCTGAGAGTATGTCATGCTCACTCAAATGTCTCGCTGGTGGTGGCGTGTGTGTTGGATCATTAAGAGCCAACTAGTCGCCGGGTCGAATTCATTGGTGGGCGTGGCCAAAAAGCACGCTGTCTCACCTAGCATCGTGTCCGTCTTTGTGTGTTGAGTGAAATGCGCGTTAGTTCATAGTATACCGCGCGCGTACAAAATTACGAAACTCCTTTGGAAGGTTAGGTATTATGAAAAAACTACTGGATAAATCAATTACAAATAAAGTTTATTTAAATTTTCGATAATTGAGCATTGTCGGAGCGGACATTGTTTTGGAGATTTTACACTTCTTTTATTACTTATTTACGCCCAAAGTTGCGTTAAAATTAGCAGGAAAAACGAATCTTTGTTGGCTCATAACTTTATAATGGCTTTTTATTTTAATATCCTGCTTCCGTACAGACAAAAAAAACGATATCATGTTTAACTTTGGATGTACAATGTCAAACAGTAGATTAATACCCTCCCGAAATTTGTATGGAAAAAGTGTCGACTAGTTTCATCTTAAGTTTCCTTCAAAATGATTGAGCTGAATGGTGCTGATGCATGCGTCATTTCGAGTGGAGCGCCGTCAGTAAGGACTGGTCATCTCTTAGCTGCAACGGTTTAGTTTAATTTATTTTATTTTTTTATTTGTTTTTATATTTTAATTACGTGCGCTTTTAACGTGCACGTCTTTCTACATGGTTCTCACATGTATAATTTGCAACATGAATGATGTACCTAACCAATATTTAAAAAGAGTGTCCATGGAGTTTCTTGCATGTTTTTCTCCATAGGAACCTACTAACCGCCCGACGCTTTGGAATGGGCAACTTCAGCTTCATATTTCTGACTGACCGATCCATTGACAAAGGCCATGAGAGCCAGGGTGGCGTATAAAACTGCTCTAAATTTACTTCGCAAGCAGTTTTTAAAAAAAAATCAGCATTGAAAAAAATACAGTTAGGTCACTCTGGATCTCTGAGGCCATAAGAGCCACAGTGGCCTAAAATACTGCTCTAAAATTACCTTAAAAGCAGTTTTTCGAACTGAAATCAGTATTTAAAAAAATACAGTTAGGTCACTGTGGCTCTCTGAGGCCATGAGAGCTAGAGTGGCCTAAAAAACTGGTCTAAAATTACCCCGAAAGCAGTTTTTCAAAATGAAATCAGTATTTAAAAAAAAATACAGTTAGGTCACTCTGGCTCTCTGAGGCCATGAGAGCTAGAGTGACCTAAAAAACTACTCTGAAATTACCTCGAAAGCAGTTTTTCAAAATGAAGTCAGTATTAAAAAAAATACAGTTAGGCCACTCTGGCGCTCATGGCCTCAATTTATTCAAAAGTGGTTTTAATTGGTTTATTTGAAATAAATGCTTTGAGTTGGAGTTTGTTTCGTATATCAATGATTTGAAATTTCATAAAGTCTGTATCTTTCATTTATGTAATTGTTCGTGAGTTTTGTTTTTTTTTATGTGGCTCATTTACCTCTGTTTTCAATGCACTAGATGAAATCAGCTTATGCCTTTAATATTGGCCGGTCAGAAAGGAGGTAGTGGGTCTGACTGACTAAAGTACGCTATACGAATATTTAAGAACCCAGTTTTTTTTTTAGTTTTTTTTTTTAATAATTTGTACCCCAAAGTGACATAATCAAAATTCATTAAATACGTTACACTTCCATTTTTGGGTCACAGAAATTCATTAGTTAAACCAAATTTCAACTTAATCTGTCCATTAGATTCGGAGAAAATTGTTTATGACAGACGGACCGACGGACAGACAAACAGACAGATAGACGAATGCTCCTATAAGGGTTCCGTTTTTTCATCCGGGCGTACGGTCGAACATACGGAACCCTACATAGAAGAAAAAACTCAGTTGCAAAAGTAATTCAATCCAAAACTCAAGTTTCTCCGAAGCTTATTTCAAAGCTAGTTTCTAAAACCAATCTACTATGAACAGCTTACTATGCTTCGCTTCATTATTGGAAACCCACTTACGAGGCGTAGTCTTAACCAGTAACGATGGGTAATAATAGCCACTACTCTGAAAGCACATAGATGATGTAGATGTTTACTCTGTTTTCCGATAACTTTGATGCTAACATAAACATGCATAATACTATCGCGTCAGGTTTCCTTGAAGAGGTAGGCAGAGTATATACTGTGTAAGTACATAAGATATGAAACAGTATATAATAATAATAATACATTCTTTATTACGGACAACATAAGATCCACTGTGTCGTCAGTTTGATTCAGCGCAAATATCTCAGAAAAAAAAAATGATTACTCACATTTCGCCAGTTTTATTTTTATGTTATGAAATAGAAACAACAAACAGCTACATTCTGCAATATTACAAATAAATAAAACATGAATAACTTAAGTAATAATTAGAGATCGGGTATTCGGAAGCATCATTACCTAAACTTAATTTTTGGCTATGAAAGTATAGAAGCGGCTTCTTAAATATGTTTTGTTAATATAAATCCCGGGATTCAAGAACATTCGGGAATGCCCAACTAGTCGGATACATGGTATGGAAACGACTTTTTAAACAGGTATACTAGCATAAGCTAGCATTCGATTCTATAATAAAAATATAATAAATTTATCAATTCCGGAATCTCGAGATTTTTACCATCGATACAAATGTGCATTTCCGACGCCTGAACGTAAGTAAAATATACATTCGATTCTATAATCAGAACTCTAAATTCGTCGATCCCGGAATTGCGGGATTTTAGTATTTTTCTTGTTTTCTTTTTTTTTTTTTTTTTAGTTCCGTCCGGTTATCCGATCTGTAGTAATAATATAGCCCACAGCGCTGTTTAAATTAGCATTTACAATTAAAACCACGTGTCACCAATATTACTAGATGGTGAACTGTTCATGTATAACAGTTACACTAATATTATTAAAAAAAAAACTCTTCTGAAATGAGCTGCTCGATTACAGACAATTGCGTGCACTGACGGATAGGTCCACTCAATCTGTGTGGTTTTTTCCTCAAAATACCATTTCAGACACCAATCTACATGGTCTTCACATAATTTGACCAAGATTATGTCTGGACTTTAAAAGAGACTGTGACCTCTGAGTTTGTTTCGGCCTTTTTTCTCAGAATATTCAGATACGAAACGCCGACTTCATTTAGTTTTTAAAATATGATTGACATGTAAAAGTGTTTCTACCTACTTACGGAAATAAAATAATTTATCATTTAAACAATAAAATAAAAAAAGTATTTTATAACCAACAACAAACAATACAATATATGTTATTAGTCCCCATGACCTTTTATTGTTAACAAATCTAGATTCAGAGCTATCATGGTTTTCTAATGGTAATTCCCAATAACTACTTGACCGATCCACAGTTTGAACCAAATGGCGTTTCAGACCTCTCGACTAAGAAGGCAGTATATAAAACATACAATTTTGATCCTTATCTCTTCAGGCGTCTATAAATATATCTTGAACAACCTCCCCACTTGTACTGAAACTGAAACAATTTTTCTTCCCAAAATATTTCGAATAATATGAGAGCCAAAGATCTCAAGAATGCTTATGTACGGCCTATGTACAAATGAATAATTCAGGTTTGGGTGACGGCTCGACATTGTCTGAATGTCAGGAGCAGTCTTATGTAAAGCCACTGGATTTGTGGTGAGTGAAATAATATACCAAAATACAGGACGTTATATTTCGATATATTAAAAGTGATAAAGAGTTGGTCACTCATTGTAAATAATTACGTTGTGTAATAATTTATTAGTGATTTAAAAGTCACTTTTAAGGAATTATTTTGAAAGAATGGGCAGCGGTGTACACATTGTTATTTGCGAATTGCAATATTTAAAAACTACAGTCAGCAGTCAGGTATTTAATTTAGCTGGTTAATTTATAAAAGGGGTATATATTCATACACGAAATATTTTAAGAGGTATATCTTTAAGTGGTAAAAAAGCCATATCAACGGAAAACAAATTTTTATCTAAGTGTTTTATATTTTTACATAATTATTATAATTTTAAAATTGCTTGAGACATTTTGCAAAGGAGATGCATTTTCCAAAATTTTACAATTTTTTTCAAAATTTTGGATAAAGTGGCAGGGGGTGACTTGCACAGTCAATAATTGGCGCCCGAAAACGGTCGCTAGCATATAGTGACGTAGCGATAAGGGGGCAACATGTCGCACCTTTAGAATTATAGAGACCTAATGTCATCAGAAGTTCTGAAGACATTAGGTCTGAATAATTCTAAAGGTGCGATGTCTTGAAGTGCTCGAGGAGTGGAGAGGTATTCCAAGGCTCCCAGAACAATCCCAGAGCCCGGAAGATGGTCAAGATCCCTACAAGCACTTACTGGAATACTTCCTTCCTCCGAGCACGTTTGCTCTTGCGAATCTCCACTCAAGCCAGCCAATAAAGGCAAGAATGAGGTGGAAGCTCCGTTTCTCGTCAGTGTTCACTCCAGCCGGCCAATAAAGGCAAGCCAGAGATGAGGAACATGACTTTCCCCGGGAGATAGTGTCCGTGGGGTTGCAACTGCCCAACAGCTCGCCACGTGCTGCCCTGCGGGTTTCTGTATCTCTCTTGGTCTGGCTCCTCACCCTAGACATGTTCCGGTAAAGTAAACTCTACCGGCACAGACCTATAGTTCGGAGCGCGCAAGCCCCACCACGACGTCAACGTAGAGGTATGGCGGTGAGGTTATTATTATTATTATTATCCAAGCGTAAAATACTGTGATTGAGTAGTAGTATTACGTCGTTCGATATCCACTTGGAGGAAAAAGTCACGCTTGACATCCGAAGTTATTTATATCCTTATTATCTGGTGTAAGTCGTAAATGTCGACAGAAGGGAAGTTATACTCCAGCACTACGTATACTAACCTTTGTTACATAGGTAGTAGGTTTATGTAGTTTGATTTTTATGACTTAAAGATTGATTTACTTCTATCTGCTGCCCGCTGCTTCGACCAATTGGATCGTTCTGAAATAAAAGTAGCCTATATTACTCGTTATAACATTAGCTATCTGAAAATCCCGTGAAAATTGGTCCAGCTGTTTTGGAGATTAGCTGGAACAAACAGACAGTCAGTCGATTATTTTAGGGTTCTGTACCCAAAGGGTAAAACGGGACCCTATTACTAAGACTCCGCTGTCCGTCCGTCCGTCTGTCACCAGGCTGTATCTCATGAACCGTGATAGTTAGACAGTTGAAATTTTCACAGATGATGTATTTCTGTTGCCGCTATAACAACAAATACTAAAAGCAGAATAAAATAAATATTTAAGGGGACTCCCATACAACAGACATGATTTTTTTGCCGTTTTTATAGATATTGGTACGGATCTCTTCTGCGCGAGTCCGACTAAGACTTGGCCGGTTTTTTAATTGTTATTTTTTTTTTTTTTGTTATAAGTAAGTATTGCTATGCTAAAATGATTCGGATATAGTAAAATTATTTGTTTTCGACTTAAGGAAATAGGCAAACAAATCGTCGAAAAACAAAACGAGACACTTAAAAAATATTTACTTCACCACAAAACTCAAACCAGTCAAACACTCTTCCATTACGGGAAGTACCGCAATTAGTACCTTCAAAGGAATTCTAAACCATGGCATTTATGTACTTAGTTCGTCTATATCGTGAGCATAGCACTTAGAATTCCCCTTAGCATCGAAGCTGCCGTATACGTTCATTAAAGGCTCGTTTACACGAAGGAAGTTTCTCGCCCGTTGAGAGGCGAGAATGTTATTCCAGTCTTGTTGGTCAAAATCGTACTCAAGCGAGAAAAAAACTAGCCTACGATTATGTCATAATTCATAATCGTTCTCCTGCCCTTACCCCCAATTATTTACGGTCGGTGCAACATATCTTTTTCTTCCATACTTCTCTATTGGTCGGAATCTCGGTATTCACTCCCTTTCTAGCCATTTCATATTTCACAAAGTCCATCCATCGTTTTTTGGTCTTCCTCGATTCATCATCATCATCATCATTTCAGCCGAAAGACTAAGCCTCCCCCAAACACCGCTACTTCGACCGGTTCCGTGCTTCCCTCATCAAACAAATTCCTGCGGCCTTCACAAGGTCATCGGTCCACTTTGTGGGTTGCCTTCCAACGTCATGTCTTCCGGTACGCGATCGCCACTTCAATACCTTTTGGCCCCAACAGCCATCTGTTCTGCGAGCAATTTGCCCTGCCCACTTCGATTATGAAATTAAAATTGGTTAAGCAGTTTTCTCAAACTGTAATAACAAAAAACTTGATAAATATTTTTTGATACTTTCAATTTCAAAGGCGAATAAAATGGTCCTCGTATGCCTTGGTGTACATTAAGTCAGTTAAGTAGGAAACTGATTATTAAAGCGCACAGAATCAGAACCATTAAAAAGGCAAAAATGTTTGATGGAATACGAGTATGTCCGATATTCCATCAAACAATTTTGCCTTTTTAATGGGAAAGGTTTCTTCCCCTAAATGTGATACTTGTGGACTAATTGATGACGTATACCATTTGTTGATGGAATGTGTTCAATTTCATGCAGAGAGAGAGGAATGATTGGAAAAATTTGATCGGGACAAATTGCAGGTCGGAATCATGAATACTATACTCTCAAACCCTAAAAGTGAAGGAGCTTGTCTTTTGTTTAACCTATTATCATATTAAGTTAAACTAGTAATGTACTAGTGAATAAGATTAATCGGACTGACATATACATGTTGTATAAAAGTCCAAAAAAAAGATTAAAAAAAAGGCGAAGTAATTTTGACGTACCAAAATTACCCATGGTATAATTAAAAACATTATGTGACAAGGTGGAGAGCCCCTTTATTAGGCAATAGGTGCGGAGGGACGTGCCGACATGTGTTGAGCAACGACACTAGGTTAATTTGTAAATTTTACTAACATAGCTTTTAAGTAGTTACTAATACTATACTCCATTTACTGGACAATTTAGCATTAGAAAAATAACGGCTAAATAAAGACAGTTATTGTGTAATATTGTTGAAATTACTGCACTTAAGAGTTATTTTTTTAATGTAAATGGTAAATAGATTACAGTGCTTTGTATTTATCGTGAAATAACGGAGTTTATTAAACGTTTACATCGAAATAAAGAAACGGTGAGAACAGTTATTTGTCTAATGTTATAATAAATGGAGTATAGGATTGTGTGAGATCCGCAATAAATAAGAATATATTTAAAATAAATTAATGTAAGTTTTTTTTTTTTTTTGACATTTCGGTACGCAAATTTTGACAATGGGAGTACCTACTGTCGAAATTTCTATGCCAAAATGAATTGCGAAAAAATTTGCCCGTGTTGACAGTAGTCAACATGAGCAAATTCTTTATCTTTTTTCAACAATCGCCTTTTCAAGACGAGAATCTGTCCTCGTGTAAATGAGCCTTAAGAATGAATAATTCAAGACATTCGCTTGGAAACGCTCTGCGAACATTGCTAGTAATAAGTTAATGTGTCGCTGTTTCTATTACATGAAGTGGCGGTAATTTTGTGGGAGATAGAATTTAATTTATATGCCCGCAATCATATTATAGGATGTTATTTATCGATCTTAATTAATAGTAATTAACCTTAATTAGGGGCTTGCGGCGATGTAATAACAGCCGCAAGGGTCGATGGTTCAGCTTAAGTTACGCTCGCTGCGGTTGGTCCGTGGATGGGTGACCATCATTACATACCAAAACCCCTCCGTGTCTCGTATGTAAAGCCGTTGGTCCCGGCTGTCATTCGTGGATCTTTGACAGTCGTTACGGGTCGTCAGAAGCCCGATAGTCTAAGAACCAGTCTTACCAATGGGTATCGTATTACGAGTACCCTAACTGGGTTGTGGAGGTCAGATAGGCAGTCGCTTCATGTAAATGGTTATGGTCATGGTTAGACTGGAAACCAACCCCAACGTATGTATGTAGTTGGGAAAAATCTAGGAGATGATGATGATTTATCGATCTTAATTATTCACTTAATATACAGTAAATAACATAACATAACGCCTCGTTTCATGAAATACACACATACATTTGGTTACCTTTTAGTCCTAAGTTAATTAATTATACTAAAACCGGTGCATTGGTTAACCTATCTTTATTGATTCATATTATCTGTCGAAAGAGAATGGATCCTGCGACACAGGGTATCCTAGTGTGGAATCCAGTGTCATATCTAAATATTGTAACACTAGTTTAGAAATCAATAAAACTTTTCAAAAAAGACATGTTTTGACAAACATAAACGTCAAAAAATGTATGAATATACCGAAGTTATTCCTAGCATAACTTTATTCTGTGTTTATTTGTAAGACCTGTTCCATATTAAAAGACTACGCTATGAATTCGTAGAACTATCGCGATAGAGAACCATCGCGATATAATACCGATCCGAGTTCAACAATGAGACCGCTACGTTGCTACGGTGCTACGATCGCTACGCCGTAGCAGATCCGCTACGCGTCGCCATTGTTCTCAAACTTATTGTGCATTTGACGGGTAGTTTGTCGCAGTTGATTTATTACTACAGTTAGGGTTATTTTGTGTTATAGAGGAGAAAGTTTTGATAGGAAAAGATTGGTTTTCTTAAACTATGTATTCGGAGGTTTTCCTTCGTGTTAACCTTTTTGTATGATTTGATACTAAGGTTTGCTTGCACCACGACTCACATTTAGCGCTAAATGTATTTAAAACATCACTCTGTCTCTGGCATCAAAGTCAAATTCAAATCATTTATTTCGAATAGGCACTTAAGAGGCACATTTGAACGTCAGAAATTACAAAAAAAAAAAATTGATTCTCTTTACCCCTTCCAAAAGGTAGTTACGTATGGAGAAGAATGGGCAAGAAACTCCATATTTATTCTTTTAAAATGTTAACAATATTTTGTATTAATTTATTGATAATTATATTTATGTGAAAACGATGTACCTAGAATAAAATTACTATACCACAATAGGTAAACAGAATGAAAAGTGAAGTAATGACAGACAAAAATATTAATATAATATATTATATAATAAAATAAGTCAATGTGTGAGTTAAAATATCAGTGAAAATAAAATTAGTATTGTTACGCGCCACACAAGTTTATGTACCACTAGCGCCATCTAGTATCGAGTAGCAGAACTAGTAGACTCGAGAACTTTCTAGAACTTTCGACATCTGGTCAGTAGGGACCGGTATGTACTCGAACGTTCTAGATGTTTCTACAAGGTTCTGGAACTTTCTAAGGACTATATAAGTAAGACCGGTAAAGACCCGACTAGGGACAGTCGAAGCGAATCAGCGAACAAGCGATCTGCGAGTGTGATTGTGCTTTATAATTAGTGTGTTCGAGTTGTTATCGGTTTGTAAATCGGTAGTTTTTATTGTCACGAACCGCAAGCTCGTAACAGTATCATGAAAATTATAAATCATCTTCAAACGATTGATCATCATCATCATTTCAGCCCAAAGACGTCCACTGCTGGGCATAGGCCTCCCCCAAGCACCGCCACCTCGAGCCGTTCCGTGCGGGAAGCATCCAGCGGAACGATTGATAGAAACAGAATAATAAGCAAGTATCTGCGACCATCTTGGATGTCAGCTACCCATGCTGTTACCCATGCTGTTACCCATTTGGTCGGGTTACCCTGGCTTAGTTTTTATTTTTTTTTTCTTTTTTTTTCCCCAACTTGTTATGAGAAAAGGCCAAAAGAAGAAAAATTCAAAAGGCTCAACTATTTTTTAAAGTGTGTATCTTTAAGAGCGCACAAAGTTTTTAGAGGTTCAGTTTTTTTTTTTTAAGTGTCCATTATTAGAAAGTCCCCTTTTTTTTAAGAGGTTCAGTTAAATATTTCCCTATTAAAATTCTGTAAAACCAAACCATTCAAAATTCCGCACACAACGGAAAGGCTCCTTATCACATCCCGACATTTGTTACCTTACAATGAATTATTCAAGTCCACGGTTACACGTCAAATGGCAGTTATCTTTCGCGTCTAATGTTAAGTAAAATGGAGGTACAGCCTTGGAATCAAGCTTGCCCCATTTTTCGGTTAGATATGATGATTTCAAAGAAATAGATACAATTGTTGTATACAGGATAAGTTTTTTACCTGTGCGCAATTTTTTTTTTTTTCGTTTTGTCCGTAGTAGAACACATTTTCATTATATGTTCAACACAATTTTTTTTGGTCCTACTTGATATCAGCAAAATATGGATACAATCTATTCGTAATAATATCAATGGGCCAGCGCACAACAGATTTTTTTTTTACGTACAACGGGGAAGCTCTTGGCCTTCATCTCACCTGATGGTAAGTGATGATAAGGCCGAAGATGGATGCGAGCTTCACCCGGAATCCTCAACCACAGAGGAACTGGCTATCCTACCTCTAACTGCCGAAACACAACAAATGCTGTTAACATTGCTGTTTGGCGACGAGATGGTGGTAGCTAGCCAGACGGACTTAGAACAAGCCCTACCACCAACCAAAAATAATAGTTACCTACTACTGCGTTCCGTTCACCGGCCGCGCTGCCGCGCCGGTGCATTGCACGACGAGTATCCATTATACCAGTTCCAAAATAAACATCTTTCCTTCACGATAACTTAATTTTTTTGTACTAAGACATATCAAAATAAGAAATAGGTGTATAATAAAACACGTTTAAGTTTAATTTGTCAAATTTTGCGCATTGATTAAAAACTTTTCCTGTATGGTAGGAAATATTTGATTGACTTGGAAAATAGGACCTATCTATACAAATAAATAAAATTTAAGTGACTGTTTGTAATGTTGAAATAACAAATTTTTACTAAATGCGTATGAAAGTAAATCAATAAAAAAAAAAAACAAAATTGCCTGTCTGTTAGTCTGTTTGTTCCGGCTAATCTCCGAAACGGCTGGACTTTAGTAACTTAGGCAACTTTTATTTTAGAAAAAGCCACGCGAGCGAAGCCGCGGGCAGCAGCTAATCTATACTAATATAATAAAGATGAAAAGTTTGTTTGTTTGAATCTCTGGAACTAACTGTCGGGTTTGAAAAATTATTTTGCATTTGAAAACCCAATTCTTAAAGAACGTTATAGGCTATTTTACATCAAGCTACAAAAAAAAAAAAATACTGAAAGAACGCTAAGAGAAAAGAAAGTAATAGCGTGGGCGAGCGATACGATGCAACGCGGTGGGTCGCGACCCGAAAGTTAAAAAAAAAATATGGCTGGTATTTCTGTATATTATACACAGTATATTACAGAAGCTTGTTTAAAATAATGATGTTCACAAATTGGAAAAGTCTGTTATGACCTACTTTGAATAGTTATTTAACCAGCTTGGTAGGTTTAGGCAATAAATAGAAAATAAAAAGCTGAAATATCAGAAATGCTTAAAAAGAGCCCGGAGTCTGAATTTATGCCCGCTTGATATAAATAAAAAAATTTTTTTGGACCGTCATGTGGATTATTAAAAAATATTGGACACGTATTTTTTCTTTTTTTACGTAATCATAACATTACGGCGATACATTGAGTTCAAATGTGGCATGACGTCATTCCTCAGTAGATTTTATACGTAGCTGTGACGTAACGAGCCCCCACTCCCCAAGTTTAATGTGTTTTATCTAAGTCATTTTTTATTAATATGATAAAGCAAAAAATACGTGTCTAATATTTTTTTTATTATCTGATTGACGACTTAAACAATTTTTCTAAATTAATATGATTGATGATAATTACCTTTGAAACTATGCATTTTTTGACCACATAATCTAGGACATTTTGTATTATTTTTACTCATAGAATATAACTCAGAGTTACATATATATTTATATACTACATATATATTTAGATTTATAAGGAGTAAACTCCAAAAACTAAAATATCAGTTCTTTTACAGTAGCACTGCCGTCATCCATAAGACTACAAAATGACATTTTAACCCATCTTGCATACATACAATCATAATTCCAGTATCGTCATACCATATCCCACAAGAAACCTATATCCTATATTCTAGCCCTATTAGTTTAAATCTAGTAACTCAGTTTTGTGGTACCATTAATTGGATTACATGCTGGTAGTGCATCATATAACCAGTTCTAGTTAACATGGTAACTGACTTTCTATGTCAGTAGGGAGTTGAAAGGAAACTGCTATACAATATTCATATAGTAAAAAGCTGATTTGGCCATTAAAAACACTCTTCAATTTTATAATTTGTATAGATAAACGATGCTATGGTATTCCCGATTAAGCCTTCACAAAATAGCTTGAATGGCTTGTTTAGAAGTTACAATATTCCAAGTTAGCTAAGCTATAACAAGCTGGATCAAGTGCTTACAAGTTCACAACTATAGCTTAAGTTAACCCACTTCAGAACTGTGTAGGTAGTTGGGAAACTGTTATTGGAAACCAATTCCGCCTACCAATATTATAATAGGCGTATGATAGCTAGACTTTACTTTTAAACAACAACGTTTGTAAATAAATAAATAAATAAAATCATTTTATTTCGGATAACACAAGATCCATAAATTGTTAGTAACATGTTTGCACTTAAATCACTATTGTTAGTAACTTAAACTAAAGACAAATTTGTGAGAAGACCACCCAACATCTAGACGCAACGAGAAATGGTAATGATCTAACTATGGTATAAGTCTTCGCAAAAATTGCCTTATTATGTCGGAGGAAGTGTCTGCCGCCACCGCTTTCAGGATACTATTCTGACCGCCTCTTATTCTGCTCAGGAGTGAGGCCGTTTTTTTGCGGATGATCGCATGAAATCCATCGGTATGATTTACCGCGAACATTTCCGAGGCACTGCAAAAACGAGGCAGTCGCAACAGTATCCTAAAAACATTGTTATATTGGACGCGTAGAACATCCAGCGACCTTTTCGAGTAGTTGACCCAAAGATTACCGGTGTAAAAACTCTGACAGTAAGCTTTAAAAAGCGTAATCTTTACTTGGTCAGTAAACCGAGAAAATCTTCGTGCCAACATATTACCCCTGACCGCCAGAGCCCTACGCTCCCTTTCAATGTCACCATGGTCGCTTTATACAAGGTCAAATAAAATTAGTTAGTGAAACTCCACAGATGGGATGTGTATTGTTTGTGGCTGAGTGTGTATATTTAAGCAAGAAAAAACAAAAAAAAAACGGGGTTGTCTTTGGGGACTGCTGATAGAAGTGAAAACTAAGTACATATAAGTATATATATATACATACTAAGTACACAGTAGGTATACATATAGCTCATGGAAAGCGCTCGGTGACGATGACGCGAGTTCCATGATTTTTGCTCACCCAAAAAAGTGCTCAACGCACCTAAAGAAGTTTTCAATAAAAAAAAATTGGTTGTCTTTAAAGTTGGTTTACGGACGATAGTTTAACGTGACAACGTCATAACAAAACATTGATGCAGCGCAAGCGCACAATGAGCGTAACGGGACATTTTCGTGCATGCAGCCGGCGTTCATTGATTTATTAGACGTTGTCACGTCAAAAACAAGATGGCGGCGTTAGTTCAGATTTTGGTCAAACGGCATTTTTTTTTTGCGTAACGGGACAATGAGTCATCCTTTTTCGTGCATGTAGCCGGCGTTCATCGATTTATTAGACGTTATCACGTCAAAAATAAAACAATTTTTTATTTTAGCTCGTTACGTCACAGCTACGTATAAAATCTACTGAGTAATGACGTCATGCCACATTTGAACTCAATGTATCACCGTAATGTTTTGATTACGTAAAAAATAAAAAATACGTGTCCAATATTTTTTAATAATCTACATGACGGACAAAAAATATTTTTTTATTCATTTTTTTATTTTATTTTTATTCTCCTATGAGTTTGCTCTTGACTTTAGTCTAGGTCTGGATGACAGAGACAAAGCCTACGATGGAGTGAGCTTACCCAGAAGAAGCCTGTTCACTCTCACTTTGAATAGATTAGGGTTGTATGCGTTCGGAAACACAGACGCAGGCAGAGAGTTCCACTCCTTTGCTGTGCGCATTACTCGTATAAAAGACGTTTGAAAACGCTTAGTGCGAGTTGGTGGAATATCAACTAGGTAGGGGTGGTAACTTGCAGTGCGTCTAGATGTCCGATGGTAGAAGGGGGCCGGTGGAATGAGGTCATCATCCCTATGTTGATTTTCTTTCGGGGTTAACGATCGCAGATAGTGTACTTGAAGTATGGGTTAAGTATTTTTTAGTTGTCCGAAATAAAATTATTTAATTTATTTACTAGCTTTACCATGCGTTAAAATGCCATGTAAATTAAAAAGTGTTTGTTGGGCCGAAAACCCTCACTGGCGTCCTCAGAACACCCTATCAAAGTTTCATCTTAATCTGTTCAATGATAGAGGAACGCATTGAGGACAAACATACAAGCATTTATTTTTACTAGAGGGTGTATCTATTCAAACACGAAATATTTTAAAAGATACACCTTTAGGTGGTAAAGAAGCCATGGAAACGATTTTTTTTTTAAATCAGAGTATTATTTAAAAAATTAAATAATTTAAAATCACTTGATATGATGATTAATTATCAAAATTCACCGCGTTCATGCCGCCACCGTCGCCGCGTCCGGGCGGGTCATTCATAGAATCCATCCTTCCATACTAATAATATAAATGTGAAAGTAACTCTGTCTGTATGTCTGTCTGTCTGTATGTTACGTTTTCACGCCTAAACCGCTGAACCGATCGTCATGAAATTTGGCAGAGATATAGCCTGGGATACGGAGAAGGACATAGGCTAGTTTTTTACCCGATATCCGACATCTACGCGGGCGGAGCCGCGGGCAAAAGCTAGTAAGTAATATTTTGGAAAATGCAACTCCTTTGCAAAATGTCTCAAGCAATTTTAAAATTACAATAATTATGTAAAAATAGAAAACACGATGGTCCTCTTAAAATATTTCGTGTATGAGTAGATACACCTTAAATAGGTTAATACCTGCCACTCAATAACAGAAGAAACTCTATCAAGAACAATTTCGTATTAAAACCCTCATCAGCCCTGTATATAATGTGAGACAATCGTTCACTCAGCCGGCGGGTAACAGTTGAGAGTACGGGTACTCAAGCCGAGTGCGACTAACGAGACCTCTCGAAGATAAAAATGTTTAACCTTAACATTGTTTGACCACTGACTGTCCCTTTTACTGGGGGATTGTTCGTGTGTGAGTAAATAAGTAAGATTTTATTTGTTTAAACATGGTGTACATGATACATATATTACATGCAAGATAATAAGAGATAGGTACATAAAAGTTCTAATATGTTTAGCCGCATATCGTGGCGTACAAATTGGTAGGAAGAGATGGTGCATAAACCATGATAACATTCATCAAAATTACATTATAGACTTAGGCACTTATTAAATCATCATTATTCATTAAAGATTAGGTATCATTACAATTCAGCAAGCATATATTTGGATAAAATTAAATATGAATTACTGTCATTAAAATTTCAATTCCAAATTACAATCATTCCACAAAATACAATTCACAATAACATGTCAATAAAATTAAATATAACATCGTCATCTCCAAAACGAATAGGAAAAATTGTCCTCTTTCATAAACTCTCCTATACAGTAATATGCTGTCAGTTAGTAAACTCTTCAATTTACTTTTAAGAGCAGATATATATTAAAATAATTATTAAAGATGGTCGGACCCATGCAAAAAATGCTTTTACGCATAAGAGTGGTTTTAGCGCTGTGGCCACAGAGTTTGAAGTTATCACGTCTATTTCTAGGGACAGCATCAGACAATTGAGTACTTGAGATGTTAAGTAGGCATTTGATAAAGGGCTCTAATAAACTAAAGTTTTAATAAAAATAAATAACATTACATACGCACTGAAAAAAAAAAAAAAGTACTTGTCACAACCAAGATTTTGTTTAGATTGACTAAGTGACTTGTTTGCATCTGAGCCTATCAAGCACAATGATCACAGCTACTACTTTTATTTGATTGAGATTTGAAACAGGATCTTGATTGGAGTTATCACAAAACCTATTTGCAGCAATCAAGTCAAAACATATTGCTCCAACCAAGATTATTAGATTAAAGTTTCAATGATCTTTATTGAAGTAATCAAAATGCTTGATTGACACAACTAACTCTGTTACATTTAACATTTTTTTTAACTTGTCTCTTTTTTAACTCTTCTACAATGATGTCATGTTAAGGGTAATCGAGAAACTTGTTTGAGCGTTCAATCATACGAACTAGTATTGCTGCAATCATGTCGTGATGAACAACTTAACTAATATTTTGATTAATCTAAACAAGATATCGTCAATCAAGCTAAAAAGTCACTTGATTGGAGTGCATTTTTTTCAGTGTATCACCCTCTTTTTGGGGTGGGAAATTATTAAATAACTTCTCCCGCTCTGGGCGGAGCGTGTCAGACTTTTACTGACTAAAACCCATCCGTATTCCTTCAGTTGCCTGGGTGCCAGGGCCACGGTATCCCTTTCGGACAAACCCGCAACCCTGGCAGGCACCGGTCCTAGCGGACCGCGTCAGTGCTTACTGACATCTCTTTGAGGCGCGCGTGGAACACAACGCGCCGTCGACCCGGACCTGGTCCTTACCGGACGGCGAGCTGCCCATAGCTCGCTATCCGCAAGCCCACTTATATCCCCTGTAATCCCATAAAGTTTAGACAGATGTGTACCTACAATACTTAAAGATTTTGATTTTATTGCATTTGTTTATCTACATAAACAGACGCAATTTTAAAAAAATCTACCGCTATGCATTTATACATGCCGCTGTTGTTGTAAATCTGTATTAGTCCCTAGCATAATAATGGTAGAGATAAAACATACGAAAACATAGTGTCCAGTGTCTCAAATTAGCCAAAAACAATATTTACATATTTAGTTAATTTGACATGACTGCTTAAACGAGCTCGAGCACAGTAAACCATAAAAAAAAAACATTTCCTCAAATGTAAAAAGTTATTTGACCACCGCGCTGCACTGATTACCCCAAGTAAAAATAAACGCTATGAAAACCGTACCATAAAAAATAACGTAGCCAAGTGTGGACTGGAGGGGCCACAGGTTGTAAGCACAAAATAAATAATACAGAAGTTCGGCTCTTTACAACGAGCGAAAACAGACGCACAAACACATAGACACGTATAGTTCGCGTCACGTAAAAGAAAACGCTGGCCAGCGAACAACTGTAGCGTTGTATAGATTGTGTCACGTAATAAGAGCACTGGCCAACCGTACAACCATACCATACTATTTTTACGTGACGCGAACTAATACGACGTATGATTTTGCGGTTGGCCAGCGCGCTTTTTACGTGACACGATCGCGGTTTTTAGGTTTTTAGGTTCCGTACCAAAATGGTGAAAAGGAACCCTTATGGCGCGACTCAGTCTGTCTGTCCGTCTGTCACAGCTGGATATGTCATGAACTATTAGTAGTACTTATTAAATCATCATTATTCATTAAATATTAGGTATCATTACAATTCAGCAAGCATATTTTTGGATAAAATTAAATGTCAAAGTAGTCATTAAAAGTCATTACTTGAAATTTGGAATAGTTTTTGATGACGTTTGCCTATTTTGCAAATAAGAAAGAAATATTTTTATATTTTTTGTAACAGGGACTGGCATGTGGGGTATCATATGAAAGACGCGCAACTTGAAAATTCCCAAAAAAAAATTTAAAAAAAACTTAGGCCGCATAATTTTCGACTTTTGACGAAAAATTAAAAAAAAAATCCGTTCCCTTTATCTCCGATGTTTGGATAGAGAAAAATCTGAAATTATTCTATGTAGTAGAAGTTTATGGACCAATTACAGGTAAAATTAAAAAATGTCTCTAAATAGCACACTTTTTCTAATATTACAGTTTTAGGTTTTTATTTTTTTGGTACCATGTGGTACCGGACGTAAAGAATAGCACCACCCCATTTCCTCCCGTGGGTGTCGTAAAAGGCAACTAGGGGACTTATAGAGAATGGGCAGCAGCGTTCTCTATGCGTTTTTAACACCATACTGCGATCGCCAGCCCTCCCAACAATGTTGGGGTCGGCATCCAGTCCAACCGGATGCAGCAGAATCCCAGTATTTTACATGAAGCGACTGCCTATCTGACCTCCACAACCCAGTAAATGGGTAACACGATACCCCTTGGTAAGACAGTTGTCAGACTTTTGGGCTTCTGACGACCCGTAACGACTGTCAAAGATCCACGAATGACAGCCGGGACCAACGGCTTAACGTGCTTTCCGAGGCACGAAGGAGTCTCGGTATGTAAAGATGGTCACTCATCCACGGACCAACCCTGGCAAGCGTAGCTTAACCTGACGGATCGACCCGTGCGGCTGTTATTACTTAGCCACGACCTCCTCAAAACATAGAAACATTCATAGGAATAAAATTAACTGTATTGAGCCGGCCTTCTTTACATATCTATTCTGTGTTACCAGCTTATCCGTTGCCTGGTGACCCATTTCTTATAATTGACTCTTGCAACTTCGCGCAGAAAGCATCTGATACCGTCGGGAATATTTTTATTTTTAGCTCGAAATGTTTGCCATTATGTAGATTTGCGCGCGTTATGTTTACGCTCGCTTTTGAAGGGTTAAATTGGTTCCAACTATCATGGTATTGATAAAAGTCATCTTATAAAGTTGAGGATGTTTTTAGGGTTCTGTAGGCAACAAGGAATCCTTACGGTTTCGCCATGTCCGTCTGTCTGCCTGTCTGTCTGTCATTCTGTCCGCAGATTAGCTCAGAGAATCTTCGTAATAGAAGCTGTAATTTGGCATGGGTATACATTATTAATCACGCCGACAAAGTGGTAAAATTACGAGTACATATTAAAGAGATTTAACTGAATAAAAGTTTTTTTTAAATGTCATTTAGCTTGATTAGTTCAGTCAAGCTTGACTAGTAGAGTCAAGTTAAATTAAAACTATGAGGTCTTTGTTATGTTTTATTTTTGTACATATCTTGAAAACATGTCTTATTAATAATTTTGTCTTCTTTTACAGGTAATTACGACTTCTTATCGATGTTAATCAACTACGATCATAACCGTATGTATTGTTTATTAATAAGTTTAGGTTCTAGTTACGTGAGTGTCTTGGTCAATAAAATACCATTGTAAAAAAAAACGAAATAAAAATCGAAAGAAAATTTTTGTGAAGTTACTTTGGACATCCCAAGATTTAAACTTCATATAATATTTATTTATTTATTTAGATTTCTAACAGAAGCTACACAATTTCATGCTTTACCAGAAAAGGGACGATTATAGTAATGTGCACTTCCAATTATAAGAGACCACATCATTTTCTTATAATCTAGGTAGATACAGTAACTTTGACGAAACGAAAATAGTAAAATAAATCAAAACAAGAACCTAGAACATTAAAAAAAATATATGTTATAGTTTTCTATGGGGAAGCTCTTGGCCTTCATCTCACCTGATGGTAAGTGATGATAAGGCCGAAGATGGAAGCGAGCTTCACCCGGAATCCTCAGCCACAGAGGAACTGGCTATCTTACCTCTAACTGCCGAAACACAACAAATGCTGTTAACATTGTTGTTTGGCGACAGACTTAGATAAGATGGTGGTAGCCAGGCGGACTTAGAACAAGCCCTACCACCAACCAAACCGAGCAGAAATAAATACCTATCTACTCGTACTTACCTATTATACCTTTTTAAAACTGAATATTCTTATTAAACTTATAAAACGATTCCAAAACGATGAAAAAAACATTCATATTTGATAATCTCCTAAATATAGACCATTACAGCAGTGATGAGTGATATCAGCGACGCTATTGTTAGTGCCGCGTCACATTCAATGTCCGGGCCTTTTAAAGGCATCCCCAGGAAATTACTAGCCGACGTAGTCCCGAATGTGAACGAACCATTACGAACGATTCCTAATATTAGGGCTATTTTTAGCAAATCTTCTGTGATCTTTTCTTAGGAACAAGATTGGGTGGGATTTTTGAGGGCGAAGGCTCAAAAATCCCACCCAACGTGTTTTTGAGTAAGCCTTACAAGTTTGTGAAATAAATTTCGTTATTTAGAATTTCTATTACATGTGCTAGGGTTCTAAGAAGTTTTTTTTTTTTTATAAGTCCAATTTATGAATACATTATGAAAGGCCAAAGTTAAGGTAAAATTTGTGCAAAAAAGTAGATTGTTGGAGGCTTATACTGAATTTGTTTCACCAAATTGTAAATTTTGTCTTTCCTTGAATCCTAGATATAGTGCACATAATACCTATTAGTAAAAAAAATCAAAGAAAAATGTGTTAGATCGCAATAATCAAGTACGAGCGTTTGAAGAAAAAGTCAGAAAGAACGCTAAGTGAAACCAAAGTAATAGCGCGGGCGGTGAAATTTCATGCGGACGAAGTCGCGGGATAAAAGATACTTATTAGTATAGATAAAGTTTAGATAGTTTAGATTCAACTAGTGACCCGCCCCTGCTTTGCAAGGTTTTTAAGGCTTTTCAAAATATGGAGATTTATCAAACCTTCCGGAAAATATTGTTACGAGCTTGCGGTTCATGACAATAAAAACTGCCGATTTAAAAAAAACTAAAATTACACTTTAATTAAACAACACTGATAATAACTCAAACACACTAATTATAAAACACAAATGCACTACTGATCACTCTAAAGTCGCACTCGGATATCGCTTGTATCGTTTGAAGTTTCGACTGTGTTGAGTCGGGGTCCATACCGGCCTTATAGTCCTTAGAAAGTTCCAGAACCTTCTACTGTAGAAACATCTAGAATGTTCGAGTACATACCGGCCCCGACTGACCAGATGTCGAAAGTTCTAGAAAGTTCTAGCATCGAATTCTCTAGAAGAATATCGAGTCTACTAGTTCTGCTACTCGATACTAGATGGCGCTAGTGGTCACTAGTTCTGCTATTCGATACTAGATGACGCTAGTGGTACTTAAACTTGTCTCGAGGTACTAGGCATTAATTGTGGCGCGTAACATATTCTCTAAATGATGTTGAAAAGCGCATGAACATCCTTTCAATTTAATTCAATTCATCTTTATTGCAATCCATAATGCACACATACAGATGGTAAGTATTAATAAATTAGCTTTTGTCCGCGGCTCCGCCCGCGTGGATGTCGATTATCGCGTAAAAAAGTAGCCTATGTCCTTCTCCATATCCCAGGCTATATCTCTGCCAAAGGAGATTGTTCTGCATCCATACATCGTTCGCCCCAGAACCAACAGCAAAGGAAAATTACTTTGCGTGTTCTAAATTACAAGTATATGCCCATGAAGACAAAGTTTAATGACGGACAACTTGCAGAAAGGATTTATTCCAAAAGAAAACAAAGATTTTGAGTTTATATTTAGTAAGAAACAATCCTTTCAATACTTCGAAATACATGCTAATAAATGCACGACACTGTTATTTCTATTGCCTGTATGTAGTTAGTTGACCTAAGAGAATCAAAAAAACATTTAAGTACTTACCTAATTACCTATTAGGTATTTGGTAAATCTTCTAGTTTTTGTATTAAAATAGATAGGTAGGTAAATAAGTACTTATTTATTTAACTTCAATGCAAACGACTTTATCCTAATGTTTATTTTTTAATTTTATTTAATATATTTATACTTAGTTAGGAAGTCATATTACCCCATGTATGTTAGTCATGATAATGAAAGATTGGACATCACTAATTTTCTTATCTAATCTAATTGTCAAAGATGGTGGCATATTTTATGTGATGTCGATATTCGCTCTTTTAATTGTTCATTATGGAACGCAGAATAACCGTTTCATACAGATATTCGCAATTAGTCTATTAAAATATATTTATAATTATTATGTAGGTCAGATGTTTGTTGGTCCTGGGGCCATTTCCGACGATGTCCTTTCATGACGATCGGTTCAATGGTTTAGGCGTGAAAACGTAACATACAGACAGAGAGACAGACAGACAGACAGAGTTACTTTCACATTTATAATATTAGTATTAGTATGGATGGAAACAATTATGGAACATTTTAAATAAATTTTCTGGCGAATGTTTAGAAATAATTGTTTTAAGCTTGCAGAGATTGAACTGGAGGCTGCAAAACGCTTAGGAATAAGATTTCTAAAGACTTATGTAAAGGATATAATTAATTCAAAAGCTGCACAGCTGTTTTGTTACGGGCAATTTGCTCAGCCGTGGTTCTTGTAACTCATTTCTAATTCAACCTCAATTAGCCTGAGTATACAACGAACGTGCATGGATGAATTGACTAGTTTATTCAATAAAGGTATTGTATACCTTCAGAGAAACACCTACACCACCACCACCAACTTTATCGGAAAACGAGTTATGGAACTCGACGCTTGAAAGGCAATATTGACCAAACATGTTGGCAACTTTACACTAGCACATTTTAAAGTTTTTACTAAAAAAAAAAAAAAAAAAAAAAGCGGACGTCTTTCGGCTGAAATGATGATGATTAAAAATGTATGGAATTGAACTTTGATGATGATGATTTGATGCCGGTATTCCTCAGGGTTTCGTTCTTTCTGTGACTTGATTTCTGCTGCACATCATCGACCTGTTACAGCTTGGTGCTATTAAGTATGCAAATGACAGCACAGTCTCAGAAAGATACCTGTACAGTGCAAGAGCCAGCAGAGATGAAACAGTCACTCTTAGATAGGCCATGGTGGAGCAAATGGATTTGACCTTAAATCTTGTTTCCCAGTAGGGCGACGACAATCTGGTCAAATTCACTGAAAACACAGGCATGTCTTTGCACTGCTAAAAGGAGCCAACTTCAGTTAACTCCTACTTTCCGAGGTGTATCTGTACCAGTTACCGACCGCCTAGAGCTTTTGGGCATGGAGTTGACGTCTGATCTTAAAAAGAAAAAGAAAGAAAGAAAAAACGTTTATTTGCGGTAAACACGCAATAAAGAACATAAAAACAAAAAATAATATGAGAACTATGGGGGAAAAATGCGTCACATCCACGCAAAACGGCTATCGCTCAGCATTATGCTGCAAGACAGAGCCCCAGCGAACTTCAGCTCAAATGGCTCAAACATCTAGTCAAAAGCACAGACTGCAGCCAAGAAGCTTCGCATCCTAAATAAGGTGAGGCGATACTTTACATGTGGACAGCTTTTAAGTTTGTACAAAGCCCACATCTAATCCTGTATGGGGTATTGCAGCCACTTATGGGATGGCTCAGCAAAATATCAACTTACTGCACTTGACTCGGTGGAACGCAGAGCAAAAAGGCTTATAGGCGACGAAACGTTGGTGTCTAGGCTTCGCAGCCTGGCTCAGCGGCGTAATGTTGCTTGCCTGTCGGTCTTCTACAGACTGTACTTCGGAGAGTGTTCGCAGAAGCTCCACGACGTAATTCCACCAGCGCCCATTTTATTACCGGACTACCAGACTTAGGTTTAAAGAAACTTTATTCTCAATAAAGACATATACATATAACTTACTTGCAAACAATACTAAAACATACATAAATTACACATAGTTCGTCGTCATCAGTTACAAACTAGATACCCATCCAATGCTTTTATTTCTCCAAAAGTGATCGATCCGCAATTATATAAAGACCAAGTTGAGTTTTAAATGCATTGAACGAGTGTAGATTTCTTATGCTAGAGGGTATTCTATTATAAAGTTGTGCTCCTTCAAAAGTAAGATTTTTTTTTGCCATAATTAGTTCTAGTTTTGGGTAAAACTAACATAACTAACTATATTGGGTGAGTGTTATGTTCTTGACTGTTACATAATGTTATGACTTACTGCAGGGTACCATCCGCACTTGGTTGATATCCCGTCCAGTCGTACTCAGCGCTTCTCCTCCACATTTATTATGCACACAGTTAAATTGTGGAACTATCTGCCAGCGTTTATGTAATAAAGTATTTTTTTAAGAGTACTACACTCCTCTGCCTTCGCCTGACGGGCCTTGAAGCTATGAAAAATTCACAAAAACCTACTGACATGATAAGTAATTAGAGGCATAAATATTTTAAACACAGACTACAGGTCGGCTTAGCCGGTACACTACTGACATTACTAAGGCTTTCAGTGAGCACATAAGTAGCAATTATGTGTCGGGCTCGTAAATAAATTATATACACGTATGTTTTATCCACACAGTATACAGACAACTAAAATATAGTGAGACAGAAAGTTAATGATATGAATATTTGCTGCTCGATATTTATAATGTAGATGTAGATCGATATGTTTGTTTGAGTAGGTAGTTAAACTCAAACTCAAACTCAAATCATTTATTTCAATTAAACCATTTACAGGCACTTTTGAATTGTCAAGGAGTCGGTCAGTAAGAAAAATTAAGCTACATTCCCATTCCAAGCGTATGGAGAAGAACGGGGAAGAAACTCCACGGATACTCTTTTAAATTAAATTGTTACAAAAATATTAGTTACACATATAATGTTGAATTTATAACATAATGTGAGAACGATGTAAAAATAAAAAATAAAAACGTACACGTTAAAAGCGTCCAGAGTAGGTACACCAAATAGAAAAAAAAAAAAAAAAAACAATTCAAAAATAAAACAATTAAAATAAGCCATGGCAGCTAATAGATGACCAGTCCCAACTGACGGCGCCCGTTCACGAACATGACGCTTGGATTAGCACCATTCAGCTCAACCATTTTGAACGGAGCTAAATGATCCAACACACGCGCCACCATCAGCGAGACATCTAAGTGAGCATGACATACTCTCAGCCGCCAGGGCACATTCAAATCAATGAAAGACATATCACCCGGTCAATGGTAGCTCTATGGTACATAGTACTCACACCTGTGCTATGCAATTATTTAATACAAAGGATATTGAGTTTATACAATGCAAAGATAGTCTTACAATCTTCAGCAGCTCCAACATTATTTTCAAATGTCAATCAATTACCTAGTTGAGGTTGTGGAGCAGGACCAGCATTCAGCCAACCATTTTTATCGGTGATATAATCCCCCAACTTATAATATGCCTGCCTGCATAGTGTGCGTTTTATACAAGATTTAAATTTAGTCTCATTCAGTTGAAGTATGTGGGAAGGAATTTTATTATAACATTTTAAACAGTACCCCACGAAAGATGAGTCTACTTTAGCCAGTCTGAAACCTGGTTGAACTAATAGGTCCCTATTTCTAGTACTATGACTCTACTGTTTCTAGCGTTTGACGGCACGGTTGGCGCAGTAGTTAAGCGATTGACTACTGCGCTGCGTGTCGCGGATTCGATTCCCGCACGGAACAAATATTTGTATGATCTACAAGTAGTTGTTCCGGGTCTGGCTGTTTGTGTATGTGAGTTTAAATGTTTGTAAACGCACCCACGATACAGGAGAAATTCCTAGTGTGGGGCAACGTTTAAAAAAAATATATATATAAGATTAGACTATAATTATGTCTTTCACCTCTTTTCCTAAAAAGATGTAAATTTTTCCTTACTTACATGATGTTTTCGTAGATATATTGACAAGTTACCGTCATGATGTTAATATCCTTAAACAGTTCCTTTAGAGAATCGCGCCTGCGGAGATTATATATGGCTCTGATGGCTCTTTTCTGCAGAATAAAAAATATAGACTCGATGTCTGCAGCTCGTCCCCAGAGTAAAATACCGTAAGACATGATACTATAAAAGTAACTAAAATAGACTAGCCTTGCGGTATCTACATCAGTAAATTGACGGGTTTTTCTGACAGCATATGCTGCACAACTTAGCCGTCTTGCAAGAGATATTAAATGAGGACCCCATTGTAGCCTTGAATCGAGCGTGATCCCCAGGAAAACAGTTTTATCGACGAATTCTAGTTTCTCTTGATTCAATACTATCTCACAATCACTACTTTTGACATTTGGTAATGAAAATTTTATGCACTTGGTTTTTTTCCCATTTAATACTAAATTATTAGCAGTAAACCAATTTTGGACCTGCAGTAGAGCATTATTTACGTCGTCAAAGTTTGTAGCACGTCTATCTACCTTAAAAATTAAGGAAGTATCGTCAGCAAATAACACCATTTGTGGATGATTTTTTAAATAAATGGAGTAGATCATTTATATACACAAAAAAAGGAAAGGACCCAATATCGAGCCTTGTGGAACACCCATTTTTACTTTTAAACCGAGTGAATTTATATCATTTATTTGAACTTGCTGTTGTCTATCATTTAAATAAGATTTTACTTAACTAAGCGCAAGTTTTCCAAGTCCGTAATGCTCAAGTTTCAAAGTAAGGTTTCGTGATCGACGCAATCAAATGCCTTGGAGAGGTCACAAAAGATTCCTATGGCATCTTGGGCCTCTTCCCGCACGTTAAAAATGTGTCTTAATAATGTTACACCGGCGTCGGTCGTGCAACGTCCTTTGGTGAAACCATACTGTTGTTCGTGAAGGATTTTATTCGTGTTAAAATGATTGAGCATTTGATTAAGCATAACCTTTTCAAACACCTTACTGAAAATCGGCAACACGGATACGGGTCTATAATTATTGTTGTCTTTACTGTCTAGATACTCCATTTGAAATTACATTAGACATTTAAATAAAGATTTTTTAACAGTCCGTTCAACCGATTTTGACTTCTATTCCGTAGGCAAAAGGATGGCATTAAAAGTAAAAAAGTGGTTACAATACCAACTGTTTACTGCAGCTGCCTTTGGTTATGCCACTAACGCAATAGAAGTCAAAATCGGTTGAGCGGACTGCAAAAAAGGTTTATTTAAATGTGTAATCTTATTTCAAATAGAGCATTTTTTTTTTTAAAGTTGTGTTTGCTCTTGACTCTAGTCTAGGTCAGAGGCGACAGAGACAAATCAATGATGCAGTGAGCTTACCCAGAAGAAGCCTGTTCACTCTCATTTTGAATATATTAGGGTTGTATGCGTTCGGAAACACAGACGCAGGCAGAGAGTTCCACTCCTTTGCTGTGCCCATTATAAAAGACGTTTGAAAACGCTTAGTGCGAGTTGGTAGAACATCAAATAGGTAGGGGTGGTAACTTGCAGTGCGTCTAGATGTCCGATGGTAGAAAGGGGCCGGTGGAATGAGGTCGTGGAGTTCACGGGCACAATCGCCGAAGTACAATCTGTAGAAGACCGACAAGCAGGCAACCTTGCAGCAATGAGCCAAGCTTGGCATCCACCAGTTTGACGTCGCCAATGAATCTCTTAGCTCTGCGTTCCACCGAGTCAAGCGCAGCAAGTTGGTACTTAGCTGAGCCATCCATTATTATTATTGACCTATTTATACCATCCATCTCCATCTGCCTAGTCTTTTAGCCAACTGTGTTGGGGTCGGCATACAATCTAACCAGAAACAGCTGAATACCAGAATTTTACATGGAGCGATTGCCTATCTGACGTTCACACACTATTATTGGGTAATACGATACCACTTGGTAAAACTGGCTGTCAGAAATTCGGGCTTCTGACGACCCGTAACAACTGTCAAAGATCCACGAATGACAGCCATGCAGCAGTGCTTTCTGAGGTACGGAGGAGTCTCGATATATAAAGATGGTAACCCAACCACGGATTACCCCAGCAAGCGTAGCTTAACCTGATCGATCTAAAAAAAAATACCGGGATGTAACGGGAATGATCAATTTTCAAACAAAAACCACCCATCAACATTACGTCCACGTAGAGCGAAAAGTCACTAAGTAGAAAAATGCCCAAAATGACTTATCAATGTCACTAAAATCAACATTTTCTTCTCTAAATTTCTGTCTCATCGTCATTTTTGTAGCTGCCCACGCTTTTGTTTTACGAAATGTGAAAAGTAAGTAAGTCAACCTTTTGTGCCCCACAGCGTAATGGTAGTAACTAATTTAGTCAAATTATTGTATATTTATCGAAAATTTACATCACCCGAAATTAAAACGACTTAATTACTTTTTCTCTTGATTTATCAATGCATACATACGCCTTTAGTTAATCCCAAAATCACTAAGATGATTTACTGAGTTTTTAAAGTCAGTTGTTTGCTCATTGTTCGCTAAAACACACAAAAGCGAAAATTAACTAACTTGACTTAGTGACTACTCACTCTTTATTTTTAAATTATTTGTACAATATTACAAAAGATAACAATTAATTAGTTAGATGTTTTTAAATTTTCTCAATTATTAGAGGTTTTCACGTATTTTAACTCTTATATTATAAATTATATTTTATTTCCTTCAAATTAAAGCTAAAACCATAAAGATATGTAACGGCAAGCCAAAGCTATAACGATTTTTATTTTCAATAACTTTTACTCTCATTATCTCAAAACACGATTTTTCGACTTAATGACTTTTCGCTCTACGGGGACGTTTATTTCTTCCCCTTTACAATAATAAAAAAACACCACTAAATGAACTAAATAATACTTAATAATGACCAAAAATTACTTCTCAATAATGACCTGCACTCTCGTCTGTATACCGCCCTTTGTATGTTTCAGTTTGTAAACATAATTACGAACTGATTGGAACCTGAAGCCGGTTGCAATTAGACTGAATAATACATGGAACGAACTTCGCTTCTTGTGTCTAAGGATCTTGTCCCACCGCCACCGCAAAGCGACTACCTAGCTGTCGACTATGAGCGAGTTTTCTCGCTCAAGAAACGTGCAATTGATGTATGTTCCATTGTCAGTAAAGTACCTGTTCCACCGCCGACGAGAAAGCGTCTAGCACAATTCAATTCAATTCATCTTTATTGAAATCCATAATGTACATATACAGGGCCTCAAGTCTGCTATTATAATAGTGTCAGAATGGTCTCTTCATTGTGAGTTTTTGACAGATTTGCCATACAAACACTGTCAAATACTCACAATGGCGAGACCATTCTGACACTATTGTAATAGCAGACTTGAGGCCCAGGTGATAAGTATTAATAGAAACAATTATAGACCCTGTCGGGCACAGCTAAATTTCGACGAGCAGCAAGTACGCGACGGTGACGAGCGATTACTCGGTGGTATGCGTCGTACCAGGCGTTAGTCTCTCAGCGAGTGTTCCGCCCGCTAAGTAAGCATCGCTGAGCGAGTACACTGAAAAACCGAATAGTTGATTTTTTTATTGTTGATTTCCTTTTGGTTGAGTTGACCTAAAATTGTATTAAAAAAACTGTTTCATGACGTTTGTTGTTTTGATAAAATTTTTGTTGATTTAACAAATCATGTCCGTAGGTGCTATATTAACCGAAAATATAGGTTAAAAAAAGATTAAATCAACTTAAAAAGTTTTTCAGTGTACTCTCTTTGATAGCTCTTGTCGCTGCGACATACGAGTACTCGCCGGTGGTGTGAACAGTTAGCAATCAAGTATATTTTTCTCTCTCACAGGACCTTCAATGTTTTGTACGTTCCTTGAGCGAGAAAATCGTTGATAGCTAGTCGCTTCCCCGCGACGGTGGGACAGGTGCCTTAACGTACTTACTACAAAATTTATGTACTACCTTGATATTTGATGGTGCTATCAATTATGTAAACATTCATTTGCAGTTCATTCAGGCTTGTTTTTCTCGTCGAAAATGGGGAAGGTCGGTGTCTAGTTTAATTAGCGTTTTATGCGTCTGAATGTACGTCATCATAATCATCATAATTTCAGCTGAAAGACGTCCACTGCTGGACATAGGCCTCCCCCAAGCACCGCCACTACAAATCACGGAACGAAGTTCACTTCGTATACTTGCCAGAGAAAGGAGGAACCTTAGGTAATTTCACATTCGTATAAGTATTTGACGATGACTCTTTTTCTACACTTGCCTTTGTAGGTGTTAGTTGTTTCATAGACTCTTTTAACTCGGATTTATAAGTTATGTAAATATCCTCAGTATTGTCTTAGGTCTCCGAAGTAAAGTTATTATGTTTCAAATCTTGATATAACTTCACAAATAACGGTTCACTCGGCTCACGGTTTTATTTTCTAAATCGTGTAAAATACTGGTATTCAGCTGCATCCGGTTAGACTGGCAGCCGACCCCAACATAGTTGGGATCATGATAATATTGATAGCGTAATAGGAGCCAAAGAAATGGGGACTTGCCGACCATATCACCGCGCTCGCTCGTCGAAGGTAGCGCGGCACATTCTACCGACATTACCAAATTGTGTCAGTTCTAAGTTTATTAATATCCTTTTTGTTTAGATTTCTCTCAACGAATACTGTACAAATATAAGCAGCCCTTTCTAATAAATGACACCGATCGTTATTCGCTTTCTTATTAACAACACATACCTTCAAAGTGGTAAAATAAAATAAATAAATAAAATCTGTACGTAGGTATTTTATAATCAGGAGAGTACCTCATCTGACTTAAAACCTAGTCACCATCTTGCTCTAATCCCAATATTTAAGTAAGTAGTAGCCATGCATCTCTGTCAGCCAACATTTCAATATTTTAAACCCCTTTCTAGCCATATAAAGGTCTGTGCACACAGCTGGCGTGGCGTGGCGGGGCGCGGCGTGGCGGGGCGGCGACGCTGTGCTGGCGCGGCGGTATCGGTCACACTGCGGGCGCAATCACGTTTCCCGCGCCCATTTACGCCGACCGTTTTGCGACGCGATTCATTCATCAAAAAGATGTTGAGCGATACAGACGTAGAAACGCTTTTGCTCTGATTTGCGCTAGCTAAGAACAAAACAACGTAAACGGAAATAGGTGGATGAAATACCACCCCGCCCGCTTCTGACTTGTAGTGTCCCGCTCGACGCGACCGTAACCGTCGCGCCACGCTGCCGCCGTTCATACATCTGGTCATACACGCGCGCTGGGCCTCAAGTCTGCTATTACAATAGTGTCAGAATGGTCTCGCCATTGTGAGTATTTGACAGTGTTTGTATGGCCAATCTGTCAAAAACTCAGAATTAAGAGACCATTCTGACACTATTGTAATAGCAGACTTGAGGCCCTGGTAGCGAGTGCTATGCACCTGACCTTTCTGAAGAATCAATTAGGTCACTGCATGTCCTCCTAGGGCGTCCCCTCCCGGCTTTCCCACTCACAACTGCCTTGTAAATACCTTTTGTTATTCGTCTTTCATCCATCCTCTCAACATGACCAAACTGTTTAAGCATACTCTTTTCAATTTTTGTCACTACATCTTTTAATCTGCACCGTTGCCGTACCACATCATTTTTTAGTCTATCATTCATAGTCACGCCACACATGCTTCGCAAGCTTTTGAGATGATGATGTTATCAATCATCATCATCATCATTTCAGCCGAAAGACGTCCACTGCTGGACATAGGCCTCTCCCAAAAGGGGGGAATTTGCCATAATCGCTACGCTTGGCAGGCGGGTTGGCGATCGCAGTATGGTGTTAAAAATGCATAGAACACGCTGCTGCCCATTCTCTAGAAAGTTCCTTAGTCGCCTTTTATGACACCCACGGGAGAAAATGGGGTGATGCTATTCTTTACGTCCGGCACCACACGGTACATGTGTTAAGTTATCAATAAACTTACTTTAGTGATTAGGCATTTAAATTGGCATGATTTTTAACTTACGAACAGCTGCCTGAACTCTCACTCGCTGGGTCTCCTTTAGGTCGGGTTTCGAAGTTTAAGTATTTGGGTCACTGGGTCACTGATGACTTAAAAGACAATGTTGACATAGATAGGGAGCGCAGGTCACTGGCTGTCCGTGGCAACATGCTGGGCCGCAGGTTTGCACGCTGTACGGATTCCGTAAAGATAACGCTTTTTAAGGCCTTCTGCCAGTCGTTTTACACGTGCGGCCTGTGGACCAAATATACCTAGCGAGCATGCAGCGACCTGCGCGTACAGTAACGCATTTAGTGTGTTTTTGGGGCTGCCGTGGCGATATAGCGCGTCAGGGATGTTCGCGGAAGCGTGCGTCGACGGGTTCGCCGCGATAATGGGAAGCGATGCGCTTCCATGATGGCGAACTTGCGCTCCTTCACCAATGGCATCCTAAATGTGTTTTCTGACCGGACGGGGCGCTCATTAGAATCAGACCGTACTCCATTGCTCGGTATGTCATCTTATAAAGGTGCTTTCCACAACTCGCCAGATTCACTGATGATGTTATAGAGGTATGAGGAATAGTGTGTAAAGTTCACTCACCCTATATTGAAAAGGGAGGATTCTCCGACCAGACGGGTGTCGTGTCTGGTGGGCAACTGCCCAACGGTTGATGTCGGGATTTTGTCGTTGCTGGTCGCGCGGTAAACTCTGATTGCGCGATGCAGGATTTGTGACGTCAGGTCTTTGTATCAGATTTTGGCGTTGTAGATACCGCCACAATGTCACTAAACGTAACGTTCCGTTTTATGTTCCAATTTGCTCACGCTGACACATACTTACGTACTTAATCCACTAATTCCATAATGAACAGGGCATACCAGTCGTACAGTACGTGTTTACGTCTAGGAAGCAAGCACTATGTACCAATTAAATACAGCTTGTCCAGAGTGCTAATAAAAACAAATGCCTGTCTCAGTACGTACGGCTCTGGTGATAATTACAGCCTGCAATGATAATGGAACTGGCTGCACCTAATGTGCTGTTGTGGCCATTTCTCTGCAATAATATGTTGTTTCTTGGACCTAGTCTAAAACATTGGCTCATCAAGCTCAGTAGTGTACAATTTTAATTAATTTAGGCGATACTCAGAAGTATCTTCCTATTGAGTTTTCCAAGTGACAAAATGAAAAGGATTAAAAAGTATTTTCTTAACGGTAGCCTTCTAGCCATAATGAACGCTTTTTGTTTCGGTCTTTTCGAAAAAAAACGAAAACAGAACGATGCAATATTTTCTGGACAATTAAGTATCGTAATAGATAAATAGCGTTAAATTCAAATAATTTATTTCAGATAAACAAATATCCATATAATGTTAGTAGTAGTATAACTTAGCCTAATGTTAGTCTTAAGAAATATTAATAATACACAAATATTATTATTTGGATAAGTGTGTCTGAACACTTAACCACCTTCGAAAGAGGGGAGAGTCCCACCGTCGGAATCATATCGGAATAGTAATATTGTTAATAATTACTTTTAATCACTTTGTTTTTGAATTATTTTTAATTTGCAATCATATTGATTTTATTTTAAAAAAAAATACTTGGACAGATCATGTGAGGATAATGTAGTGTTTGAAATGGTCTTTTAAGGAAAGACTCACACAGATTTGAGTGGACCTGTCCAGCCAGTGCAAGCCGTTGTCAGTTATCGTGTAACTCAACTCAGAACTTAAGGAGCTCAACGACTCAGTCAGTTTTATAGTAACGGATAAATCCTACAAAAAATTCCAAATAAAATAAAATCATGTTATGTGAACCTATTTCAGAAAACAATGGTTAATTAGGTATTTCAATTTAGTTTTGGCACCGAATTCAAATTCAAATTAATTTATTTGCTAAAATTTAGGTACAAATCAAAATCAGCGAAGCACATAAGACTAGCGTGGCCCAATTACATTCTACCATTACATTTATCACGCTTCATTTCATGTTAAACATTGAATTAATTATTATTAGGTGTGTGATACATCAATATTACTTAGATTGACCTTCTGTCCCATATAACATACGTTTTCCCTTAACCACTGTGTTAACTTTTTTTTTAACATAGTCTTTTGAATGTTTTTATTTAGTTGAGTTTTCAACATTATTTTTCAGTGCAATTTAATTTTTAAGCTTTAGTAAATAGTTCATAATTTCAAATCAAACTAACACCAAACACACCATTCATATTAATAACTACCCGTTCTATGTTATCTCACATCATATCGGTCCAAAACCAGGACAAAGCAATACACAATTTAGGAACACGATATACATGAACATATAGGTACATAACACCGAGCTATATACATAAGCTGTACATACCTAAACCCGGATTCAGTACATAACACGACATATTTGTGTATATCAGCGTGAAACTAACGAACGGGGACAGAAACAATGGAGTAGCGAATTTGGATGCACAATGTGATATTAGCTTGATATTATGTTAAAGGATTGATAGTGAAAAGTATTGACAAAGTTCTAATCTAAATTTTTATAGTGGAGATATGTGAAGATCGTTTTTTAGAGCAAATAAAATAGAAAGACATCCTGCCATACGAAAAGTTTTATGCCGAACCAGATGATCTGCGTCGCAACTACAAAAATTACCTATAGTTTAAAAGAAGTAGAAAAAAGCTTCTATTGAAGTGAACACTTCTTTAGGCGCACTTTTTTTTTCTGAAATGACCGAAACTGAACCGTCACGCTCGGGTCGGTGACGTACACTTAGGTCCAGTCGGTCGGTGTCTTTTTATACATTAATGATTAATACTCATAGTTAATGATATACCTTTGCCCTGAAAAAATATGTACCTAATATTTGCACGCCACACGTGGCAGAATGTGATGAGACCATTGATTAATTGAAGACCATAATTGTAATGTACCATATCTTGACAAATAAATAATTAAACTGTGACAAAAAAAAATTGCCTATACTTAAAGTTAAGGGTTTGAATTTAAGGAAGGATTTGAAAGCCTGGGGTTAAAAAGGCATACACTCGTCTTTCTGACAAATTAATCTTGTGTTTAATTCTAAGGCTCTTACAAACAGGCGCGACACTCGACGCGACACAAGAGACCGCTCGTCGCGCGGCACGTGGTGTCTTTGTGTCGCGTCGCGTGTCGCTCCTGTTTGTAGGAGCGTTTAATAATAAAATCCTGCAGCAACCGGGGGTTGTCCTTGGGTGCCCTTGCATTGTGCTTATAGGGATAATCGTCGGTTGGTGCCTCATCATTTTAAATTGTCTAAGGGGCCTCTACGAGTTGGCTTCGGCCCCTCGTACGCCTTCCAAAGGTCTGGGAACCCAGGGTCCCGAAATGACAAGGTATTAAAAAAAAAAACAAAAAAAAACGTCCTCGAGACCAAATTTCGAGTATGGCGACCAATCTCAGTGGAAACCAGCCTTCTCTCTCTTCCCTCACTCTCTTAGTCCTCAGGGACGGCAATCTGACACAACCAGAAAGAGATCCGGTGCACGACCAACAGCTTAACGTGCTTTCCAAGGCACAGAGGTATCACACCACCAAACTCCCAAACTCCGGGCTGAGAAATTAATTAGTAACAAAGAAATTCCTAATGGAAAAACCCAATAACCTATGGTTATTAGTATATCGATTTCGATTACGGCGACCCTTAGAAATCAATTCCTTGAGTGTGCCCTTAGATGGCTCGCTAGACCGAATTTAGTTTTGAACACCCGGTCGCAACTAGAACAATACTCAAAAAAAAAACTCAAAGCATTTATTTCAATTAAACCATTTACAGGCACTTTTAAATTGTCAAAGAGACGGTCAGTTAGTCAGAAAGTTGAAGCTAGATGCCCATTCCAATACGTAGATCACTATGGAGAAGAACGGGCAAGAAACTCCAAGGAGACTCTTTTAAATCAAGATATTACAAAATCCTGGGTACATTATTCTTGTTGTTTCTATATTTGAGACAATGTAAAAACGAATAAAACAATTCAAAATATAAAATTAATAATTAAAAATAAGCCCTGGCAGTCAAGAGATGACCAGTCCCAACTGACGGCACCCGTTCACGAACATGACGCAGAAAAAGACAGACGCACCGTTCATGATCAGCACCATCCAGCTCAACCATCTTGTAGGGAACCGAATGATTCAACACACAAAATAAAGTTGGCCTGCAGTGCTGTATGTATAAGTGTAATAGGGCTTAGGTCTCTCTGTACGTATTTGACGCTTCCTGATAATTACTTCATGTCGCTTTTCTCCGAAAGAGATGATGAGAGATGAGATGAGAGAGAGAGAAAGGAGATGAGAAGATGTTTTTGTGTATAGCCGAGCGCCATGACGACCTGTGTAAAACGAGCCTCTCCCAAACTTTAGGATCAATTGTGCAAGCGTTTAGATGTCTCTTGAGCACATCCTTATAAATCAGCACTCCAAAACAACCTTCAATCAAATTCCCATACAAAAACAAGTAATCCACAAGCAAACAGTATCAACACAAATGAATGCGACATACTCGTACTTGTGGTCGCCTGCAACGGTTACACATACCGAATGCCTGTGGCCGAAACACCCTATAATTACCTATAATTCCGACGTTTTCTGGACAGTTTGACGTAATGGCACCATTTTCTGGATGGTTGACAGTGAATGCAGACTTTAGGAAGATGGGAGTTGAATTTGTGAATAGTTAAGTCGAATTTCGTGCGGGAAAAGTTTGTTAGGTTTGTTTGCAAATTCAGTAGGTAATGCATATTTTATGAAGGTACTAGCTTTTGCCCGCGGCTCCGCCCGCGTGGATGTCGGTTATCTCGTAAAAAAGTAACCTATGTCCTTCTTCACTTCTCCAGGTTTGATCTCATAGTAAAATTTGTTCATAATGATGAGTACAATAATCCCTTATGAGGATATAAACGAATTAAATTTGATCGTGTATACGGTATTATTACAAAAAAACAATTTCTAAAATTTTCGTTTTTTTGTCTGTTTGTTTGTTCCGGCTAATTTCCAAAACGGCTGGACTGATTTTGAAGAGACTTTCACTGGCAGATAGCTGATTTTATAAGAAGTAACTTAGGCTAGTTTTATTTTAGAAAAAGCCACGCGGACGAAGTTGCGCGCAGCAGCTAGTAGAGAAGTATAGAAGAAAAAGAAATTTTGCAAATAGAAGAAAAGAAAAAGAAGGAAAATACGTTTATTTGTGGTAAACATGACACAAAGAAAGAAAATAACAAGTTGGGGAAAAACATGCGCCACATCCACGCAAAACGGCCATCGCTCAGCATAATTCTGCGACCCTATGCGAGACAGAGCCTCAGCGCTGGTTTTCAGCGACAGCCGGCTCTGACGTTCTGATATCACCCGGTGCAGCATAAATAATGAGATAAAAATAATAAAATAAGAAATAAAATAAATACAATACTTCTAAAAGTTTAAATAAATATAATATTTAAAATGGCAACATTCCATGTCGTCGGTAACGACTGAACAACTCTTGCGACGCTGGCATAATATAATACATAATAGTACATTACTTACCAAGGGCTGAAAAAGAAAGAAAGCCCGAAATCACAGGTATTTGTGACCCGAGCCGCAGACGAGGGTTGTAAATATGCGTTAGAGTCTTTTTTTTTTACGGCCCGTGGTGAGTACACAATTTTACGTCTTCACCTGGCCACAACTTGCTGCGCTTGACTCGGTGGAACGCAGAGCTAAGATGCTCATTGGCGACGTAAAACTGGTGGATGCCAAGCTTCTCAGCTTGGCTCATCGCCGCAAGGTTGCCTGCTTGTCGGTCTTCTACAGATTGTACTTCGGAGAGTGTGCCCATGAACTCCACGACCTCATTCCACCGGCCCCCTTTTACCATCGGACATCTAGACGCACTGCAAGTTACCACCCCTACCTAGTTGATATTCCACCAACTCGCACTAAGCGTTTTCAAACGTCTTTTATAATGCGCACAGCAAAGGAGTGGAACTCTCTGCCTGCGTCTGTGTTTTCGAACGCATACAACCCTAATCTATTCAAAGTGAGAGTGAACAGGCTTCTTCTGGGTAAGCTCACTCCATCGTAGACTTTGTCTCTGTCATCCAGACCTAGACTAAAGTCAAGAGCAAACTCATAGTAGAATAAAAAAAAATAAAAAAAAAACAATGCGAGTTTTACTGTACGCGTAGCGTGCGGTAAAACTCACATTATGGCCAGGTGTGACGTAAAAAACATCAAAACATAAAACACAAAAAAAAAACAACATAACATATAAATATATAATACATTGGGAGAGGGACATGAGAATTATAATGATAATTAAGACTTATTAAGACTAAGCATTAATTAACCAGTCTTATATTTACCGAGCAAATAACCTAAATCCCAATCTGAAAGGTGACTTACGCATTCAAACATCAAAGTAAAGTCTACAAAACAAACGAAAAATATTAAAATATCCGTAACACTTATATTGCAAATCGTTTGATAAAGACCGCCCCTCCTGTCACACCCACGTTCAACCCTCCAAATGTTACCCAGTTTAACCCTGGCAAAAAAAAAAACAATGTGAAATATTAATATTATTTTATCAAAGTGTCATATTTACTTACTCATAACTCTTCGAAGGGTTGGTTTTGGTCTAATAAAAGAGACAAACGGCTTATTTGGGCAAATTTTTGCAAGCTTTATTGTCAAAAGTTTGGTCTGTCGAAACCTTTAATAACGTTTTGGATTGTCTCAATGCAAGGTTTTAAGTTAACGTCATTTCTTATACATTTCAACTAGACCATTAAAAGGCACTTTTAAACGTCAATAATTAGTTACAAAAATTATAGGAAAAATTGAATCCATACAGTTACATATATTTCTTTTTTTTTTTCTTAAGAATTATTTTAATAATAGAATCTATAATTAATTATAAATTATAGATTCTATTAGTTATAAATTATAGATTCTATTTTAATTATAAATTATTAATTATATATGAATTATAGATTCTAATAAATTATATATAAATTATAGATTATAGAATATTAATTAATTATAAATTATAGATTCTATTAGTTCGTTGCTTAGATGTCACTTTGTTGTTTGTCTGTGAAAATTCTCAATAAAAGTTTTTTTTTTTTTTTTTATTGCGATGAAAGCAGAAATATAAACAATATTTCACATTTTACAAAAACTTTATAAAAATACTGCTACTTTTAAAATCGGTAAACATACAAAGGAAAGAAGACCTTAGAACTCCTCTTTTTTTTTGTTGCCTTTCATTCATCCTCTCAGCATGACCAAACCATCTAAGCATACCCTTTTAAATTTTCGTCACTACATCTTCTTTTAAACCGCGCCTTGTCTTGTTGTTGTAATCATATAATTAATAATTAATGTATACAAATATTGTTAACATTTTAAAAGAGTAAGTATGGAGTTTCATGCCCATTCTTCTCCATACGTAACTACCTTTTGGAAGGGACAACTAGAATCAATTATAGTTGTAAATTTTGACGTTCAAAAGTGCCTTTTATTTGCCTATTTGAAATAAATGATTTGACTATTACTTTGTTGTTTATGGAATGCCTTGCCCGTGTCTATGAGGCGTACTCAATCTTTGTTCATGTTTAAAATTATGACATAAAAACATTATCTCTCTCCTTAAGCATTTTTCTTTTTGTTCGTTGCACTTGTTTCATGATTATTATTGTGTATATTTATATAGATAAGCATAACATATTTTATGTATGCATGTATTTATTGTTTATATGTAAATGGTACACCACAGACTACCTGCAGTATAGTCTCTCCTTCCCCTTTATTCCATCCAAAGGTTGTCTTTAAGGCGCAGATATATACCAGTGACCTTGAGTGGTTCAAAGTCAAAGTCAAATCATTTATTTCAAATAGGCACGAAGATGCACTTTTGAACGTTAAAAATTACATGAATAGTTAATTGATTCTAGTTGCGCCTTCCAAAATGTAGTTATGTATGGAGAAGAATGGGCAAGAAACTGCATACTTACTCTTTTAAAATGTTAACAATAGTTTGTATACTTTTATTAATATTTATAGGTGAAGACGATGTACCTAGAAAAAAAAAAAAAATATTAAAAAAAAAATTACTTACCACAATTGGTAAAAAGAATGAAAAGTGAAGTAATAACAGAAAAATTAATAAATGCGATAGGTACATGGTGCTCACATATTTACAAACATTGTATATGATTGAAAAAAAAACAACATATAATAAATCAGTGTGTGAGTTAAATTTATATTTATCACAGAATATAAAATTAATATTAGCTTGCGTGATTGGTTAGCTTGCGTGTTCTATACTGAGCTCCCACAACACGTTGTACGTCCAGCCAGTAATAGGACTCGCCCATCCAGGAGCTATGTCTCAATAAGACGAATTATTAATTTATTCTACATAAAACAAAAGTTATTTTAGTAAAACACGTATACTAAAAGATCAATAATTAAATTATCTTTAAAAAGGTGAAAGTTTTCAGAAAAATACGCTTGTTAAATTTTGCGTGATTCTCAGTTTTTTATCCGTGTTAGACATAACTTTACAAATTAATTTCACAATGTCATATAAACATAATATTTATATATTAAGTTATTAAGAAAATGCTCGAATTTAACATATATTTTTTCCAAATCATTAACATTATCGCTTAGACGTGATCTTCAGTATAAAATCATTAAGAGCCAACTAGTCGCCGGGTCGAACTCATTGGTGGGCGTGGCCAAAAAGCACGCTGTCTCACCTAGCATCGTGTCCGTCATTGTGTGTTGAGTGAAATGCACGATAACATAATAAACCGCGCGCGTAAAAAATTACGAAAGTCCTTTGGAAGGTTGAGTTTTATGAAAAAACTACTGGATAAATCAATAATAAATAAAAATATTGAAATCTTCGATAATTGAGCTTTGTCGGAGCGGTCTTTGTTTTGGAAATTTTACACTTATTATTTATTTAAGCCCAAAGTTGCGTTAAAATTAGCAGGAAAAACGAATCTTTGTTGGCTCCTAACTTTTTAATGGCTTTTTATTTTAATATTCTGCTTCCGTACAGACAAATATAATAATAAGACAAAACGATATCATGTTTCACTTTGGATGTATAATGTCAAACAGTGGAGTAATACTCCCCCGAAATTTGTATGGAAGTGTCGACTAGTTTCATCTTAAAAGATCGCTTTGAGTGATAAGACTGCCCAATGTGTCAACCCTTGTAAAATATCTATAAATAAATCTGTAATTTTTATTGTGTGCAATAAAGAGTACTATTATATATCAAATCATTTTGTACATTACAATCACCCAGCAAATCTAGGCTACTCACATGCAGCCTATCTTGGCTCCTTCTTACTTCGTTACAAGCCACTCGACACCGTTGAGAGCGCTCTAGTTGAGTGTCCGCTAGCTTTGTCAGCTCTACGTGAGGGTTCGCACGCCGATAGACACTCGCGACACTTGACACTAGGGAATAAATACTGTTTGTTGAGACTGCAGTTTTGCTAGGCGCGGTGGGATTGGTGGGTAATTTTGATTGGAGTGAATTTTAATTTTTATAAATGGCATCTCGCGGTTCAACCTAGGAAGTTGTCTACTGCTTAACCGGACTTATCTGTGGATGCCTCAATAAGGCCTCCAGCCAGGACATAAAACTTAAAAACTAAGCGACTACGCTAAGGGCACCTCCTGCGGGGGAACGGAAAAATTTCTACGTTTAAAATAAGAGCGTAATGTACACAGTTATGCAATAAATATATCTTTATCATCATAACTTCACGCCTTGTTACCCCGAAGGGTTAGGCACAGAAGCCGGGCCTTTAGAAGTACTTAATAGTCGGTTGGTAGGTGGTGTTTAGTACGAGTAGTTGTAGTAGTAGTAGTACTTTTCACCAGTTATGTTTGACTCCCATGTAATAGGGGGCAAGCCAATTGCCATTACCCGGGCATAAATCCAGACTCCAAACTGCTACTGAGAAATTCCAGATAGAAAAACCCAATATGCCCTAACAGGGAATTTAACCCATGCTTAGCAGTTATAGCGCTTGCGACCTCTAGACCAAATACAATATACTACTAAATATCCTAGTTATAACACATAATTTATCACTTCTATCCTTAGAAAGCGAACAAAACAAGAATTAATCTTACATATTACATTTCTCACAATGGTAATGAAAATCTCGACGGTAATAATCATATACCTTAGATTCCAAACAAATTACTCGAGCATAATCTCGATGTTCCAAATAACGTAATGTGTCAGAAACTGTAGGCGTGTCTGTGGCTCTAATTATAGCAATTATTATTAGCTTTTGCTACGCCTTCGTCAGCATGGAGGTCGGAAATTATCCCACGGAAACCTACTACAAGGATATAAAGTGTCATATATGTTAATCCAGGATATAATGTGTCCTTGCGAAGAATATGTGCCGTGACTGAATGATAGGCTGAAAAATGATATGTTAAGGCAACGGTGTGGTTTAATAGAAGATGTAGTGACAAAAATTGAAAAGATTATCTTTAGATGGTTTTGTCATGTTGAGAGGATGAACGAAAGGCGACTTACTAAAGGTGAGTGGGAACGCCGGGAAGGGACGCCCTAGGAGAACATATAGTAACCTAATTGGTGCCGTTCTTCAGAAAGGTCAGGTGCGTAGCACTCGCTAACAGCGTGCGTGTATGACCAGATGTATGAATGTAAACGAAGCAAAAGGTGAATTTAAGGAGCGTAGCAGATGGCGCTCTGTAGTTTCTGCCTACCCCCATGGGAAGGATCGAGTTTATGTATTTATGATGTAAACTATCTGCGTGCCAAATTCCATCCAGATCCTATAAGTAGCATAATACTAATGATTGAATTATTATCGAGAATTCATGCAAGCCTAGTTTCTTTTTTTTTTTTTTTGATTTGACAATGTCTATTAAATCAATGAACGCCGCGCGCTGGCTGCATGCACGAAAAAGGATGACTCATTGTCCCGTTACGCTCATTGTACGCTTGCGCCGCATCAATGTATTATTATGACGTTGTCACGTTAAACTATCGTCCGTAAAACAACTTTACAGACAACCAATTTTTTCGTAAACATAATTCTGTCTCGTATGCATGCAACGTAATACCGAGATAAAAGTATCCAATGTTCTAACCCAGGTTATGGTCTACCCATGTGCCAAATCCGTTCAGCCGTTTTAGCGTGAAAGCGTAACAAACAAACGCACTTTCGCATTTATAATATTAATTAGGATTGGTAAGAGTGTGGGATGTATGTTTTTGGTAGTAGTCTATCAGTGTTTTATGGAGCTCTCTAGTAACTGGATATTGCTCCCGATTATCTAAAGAATTATTTCAGTGCTGGGCAGTTCTAATAGTCGTAACCTATGAGCTTCTCCAAATTCCTTCACAACATACCGGTTTTATGTCAAATTATTACGCTATCTTAACTATAAGGCTCTGGAACGCGTTACCTTTTGGCATTAAAAAAGCTGAAAGCAAATTTACTTTTAAAAGATAAGTTAGTAACCACTATATAAGTCAGACTAAATAATTTTCAATTCGTAATCTAGTCATAGGTGGTATTTGTTAAAATATCTATTCGTTTATTTTATTTGTTTATGTGTAGTCTAGTGGACTGGTATATTGGTCACAAGTGCTACTGCTGAACAAGAGGTACTTGGGTTCGATTCCCAGGTCGGGCAAAGTGCTGTTGAGTTATTCCATCTAGAATTTCTCAGTAGCAGCCCGGAGTCTGGGTTTGTGCCCGGTTGATGGCAATAGGCTCGCCCTATTACATGGGACTTAAACATAACTGGCGAAATGTGGGTGTTCCTACCATGGGTACCTACACCTCTGCCTAACCTTTGGAGATAACAGGCGCGAAGTTATGTGATGAAGTTTTCCCGCAACGAAAATAGCAAGAAAATGGCGTAACAAAAAATAATTTCGACATTTCGTATTCCGTTTCACGTTTTAACTTACTGCTTTTTAGACATAATAAAGGTTATATAGTACAGACGTAGGTTGTGTATGAATATTTATAAAATGGGATAAGAAATAATAAATTATTCAAAGGTCGCAGGAAGGACTACAGACTAAAGCGAAAAGAGAAATGGTTTTTTTTTTCCAGATTATAATATAGCTGCAGCCCGCGGCTTTGCCCGCGTGGCTTTTTCCAAAATAAAAGTAGCCTAAGTTACTCCTTATAATATTAGCTATGTGCCAGTGAAATCCCGTCAAAATCAGTTCAGCCGTTTCGGAGATTAGCCGGAACAAACAGACAGACAGTTTTTTTTTTTTTAGGTTTAACTTAAAAACGGCTTTTATTCGTAGATTTTACCCCTTTTTAGGACCCTATTTATATGACAAAATTAATAAAATTCTTGAAATGTACTCAATGAATAAAATAATGATGAAAAAATCTGTATCTCTCTGGCTTTGGAAGTTGACGTACGATCAAACTGAAAATATACTTACTATCTTAAAGTAATGATGCAACTAATTGTCGGCTTTATAAACCTAAGGACACCATAATTTGAATCTACTAGCAATATCTATTTAATTTTCTACGCACACTCTCACACACATACACTCACCTCCCACACCTTACACACCCAGAGGACACCAACCCTTTCATTCTTTTAGAGTAATTAAGTTGTATTGTAATATAAATTGTTTCCTTTTGTACGTTAGCTCATACCTGCATATTTTATCTAGTACGAGGGCTTGAGGCGCTGCATGCTGAAACACAGGCTATAAACCTAGTTCGGCAGCAGATGCTAATATTAGACACAATTATAACTGTTTTACGTTTAAGAATAAGTATAAGTAGCTAAGACAAATTGTGTAACATGTATATTATTTTTTGGTCTAATAAATATTATTATTATTATTTATTTGTATTAAAGTCGCTTTACGTATAGGTCTGTGTAACCGCGTAGTTCTTCAAAACGGATTTTGATGTGGTTTTTACTTTAATATAGGTAATAAAGAAATCTTGATCTTTTATCAAGTCATAAAAATCGTGCAAATTGCAGGGGTGGGTCATCAGATTCAGAAAAAAATAAAAACCATCTCCCAAACAACGTTATAAAACATTCAAGTATTATCTTGATCTCCCCAAAACATCTGGCTCCATTCAATATTCTAAAACTCCCCCATAAAATTTTATAGATCACCCAGTCACGCATTAATGACATTCATTTACAACAAATCTCTTTTCCACAAAAATACGGGGAAACGATTTAATAATACATTAACCCAAGCCATGAAAGTAGGCACATAATTCAGAACGCCACCTATTACGATCCTTATACAGGAAAATTTTTATCCAGAGCGCAAATTTTTTTGGTGGTTCTGTATCAGTAATAGAACACATTTAAATTATTTGTTCAATCATATTTTTTTTGGTACTACTTGAAATCAGCAAAATATGGACACAATCTCTTCGTAATAATATCAATGGGCGAGCGCACAGCTGATAGGTACCTACTACTGCGTTCCGCTTCACTGACCGCGCCGGCACGTTGCGCGATGAGTATCCATTATACCAGCTTAAAATAAACATCTTTCATTAACGATAACTTCATTTTTTTGTACTAAGACATATCAAAATAAGAAATAGGTATATAATAAAACACGTTTAAGTTTAATTTGTCAAAATTTGCGCACGGTTTTTTTTTTCCTGTATACTCCTCTTGCTTCGTTTACATTCATACGTCTGGTCATACACGCATGCCGGTTGCGAGTACTACGCACCTGACCTTTCTGAAGAACAACACCAATTAGGTCACTTTAATATCCTCCTAGGGCGTCCCCTCCCAGCGTTTCTACTCATATCTGCCTTGTAAGTCTCTCCTCCTTCCTCCTTTTGTAAGTCGCCTTTCATTCATCCTCTCAACATGATCAAACCATCTAAGCATACTCTTTTAAATTTTTGACACTACATCTTCTTTTGAATCGTCTTTCATTCACCCTCTTTACAAGGATTCAATATTTTCCGGGAAAAAATTGAAACGATATTTCCTATTCTATTTATATTCTTAATGCTGTTTATTTTGAGATAAAATGGCACTTCAAACAGTTATCTTTTTCGTTAGATTACTGGCGTATTGAATTTCAGGGGTGTGGAATTACAGTAAGAGCATTGACCTATTAATACTGTTATTTGAAAATATTGTAAGAGCTTTTTTAGGGTTCCGTAGCAAAAAAACGGAACCCTTATGGATTCGTCATGTCTGTCTGTCTGTCTGTCCGTCCGTATGTTACAGCCACTTTTTGCCGAAAATATAAGAACTATACTGTTGAAACTTGGTAAGTAGATATATTCTGTGAACCGCATTAAGATTTTCACACAAAAATAGAAGAAAAAAAAAACAATCAATTTTGGGGGTTCCCCATACTTAGAACTGAAACTCAATATTTTTTTTTTTTTTTTTTCATCTAACCCATACGTGTGAGGAATCTATGGATAGGTTTTCAAAAATGATTTGGAGGTTTCTAATATCATTTTTTTCTAAACTGAATAGTTTACGCGAGAGACACTTCCAAAGTGGTAAAATGTGTGTCCCGCTCTGTAACTTCTAAAATAAGAGAATGAACCTCTTTTATCCTCGCAAAGTGTCTGTGTCCTCACATTTTTGAATAATTCACCGTGTTAACGTGAGCTGTTGAAAAATTCCTTTATCTCTGTGAAAAATTCGGGATTTGTGAGGCCGGTCTGTTTCTATCCTTTTTGTGGCTAAAATGACGTCTCTTTTTACCTTAGCTAGCTTTTTCCCGCGGCTCCACCCGCATGGATCGATATCCATGCGGGCGGAAAACTAGTTTGAAATAAATGTATTAACTTTGACTTTGACTTCCGGGTTATTGAACTTTTGGTGAAGTGTTTCGAAAACGGTAGCCTATTCTTTGCCTTCAATATTGTTACAATAGATTCTACCTACAGAATACGAATAGAATTGCAAATAAAAGGCAAAACAATCAGTGATAGCGTGTGAAACACTCATTAGAAACGTTCTATTTACTAGAACATAATAACAGACCGCCGGATTTAGGATTCCGTGGCCGGCTTTAGGTTTATTTGTTAGGTTAGACAAACTTGTGTTCTGTTTAGATTGAAGTTCTTTGTGTGGTAATATTGTTTGTAAAGCACTTAGTGGTTGACGCCAACATAATTGTGAAAAGCCTAGGCAGATTGATACAGACATTTTGAACGCAGTGTGCTGATGCATTTTCCGAAACAAATCCTTCAGTTAGGTATAAAAAAAAAAATATTAAGTAGAAACCTTTACTTACAATTTAATTTTGTACTATTATCATTCGAATTTGTTTAAATAAAATAAATAAATCCAACGAAACCAAAAACTCATTTACAGGAGTCACAGTGTGAAACCAACCAAGTTGCACTATCCAAGTCATGCCATACTTAAGAACGGGCTATCATAATTGAATGCGTATACAAAATGTCGTGCCTGTACTGTTGACCGCTGAGGAGTTCCCTCGTCTGCAGCTATCCCTGGGTGCAGCACCTAGGTCATGGTGGACTTTAGAACAGGCTGTCATAATTGAATGCGTATATTAAATTTTGTGTCTCCGCGGTTTACCACTGAGTTTACTCGGCTGGAGCCAATCCTGGGTGCAGCAGCCAGGTCATGGTAGAATTTAAAACGGCCTATCATAGTTAAATGCGTATATTCAATTCCGTGTCTATACCGTTGACCGTTGAGGAGTTCCTTCGTCTGAAGCCAATCCTGTGCTAAGAATCAGGTCATGCATTACATGTAAATGCATTGTCATAGAAACCGAACTAACGCGTAAAATTTCAGCTTCGTGGGATAAGAGGAACTGGTTTTAAGTCAGCTTGCAAGATTCCACCTGGACAAACATATGTACATTGCGAGTTAATATAAAGCTTGTAAAAACACATTCCCGCTTCCCGCATCCAGTGGATTCCTGCGGCTTTTATAAGGTCATCGGTCCACCTTGTGGGAGGCCTTCCAACGCTACGTCTTCCGGTACGCAGTCGCCACTCCAGAACCTTTCGGCCCGAACGGCCATCTATTCTGCGCGCAATGTGCCCTGCCCATTGCCACTTAAGTTTGGCAATTCTTCGAGCTATGTCGGTTACCTTGGTTCTCCTGCGGATCTCTTAATTTCTGATTCGATCACGTAGGGAAACTCCAAGCATAGCCTTCTCCATTGCCCTTTGGGTGACTTTTAGCCTTCTAATAAGGCCCTGCGGGAAGCACAAAACCGGTCGAGGTGGCGGTTCTTTGTGGAGGCCTATGTCCAGCAGTGGACGTTTTTCGGCTGAAATGATGATCATGATGATGAAAAACACATTATTTGCCCTAGCGAGCGCGTCAAAAGATGGACGCCACTCTGTTTCGTTTGGCACCTCTGACGCACACAATGATGCAGTAATTTGACTCAATGAGGACTATCACGCTTGAATTCGCCGCTAGGGGCGCTAGTGTAGAGTGAAGTCTCTAGAAATGTCAAATGTGAAACTGAACGTTCATTGCCTGCGGGATTTTCTATCGCAAACTGTTACTTTTTTATTCATTTTTCACCCGTGGTAAACACTTTGCTTTTCATTTCGAACATGAGGAAAGTAAATAAAAATGTGATTATTTAAATAAAAAATACGTAAATATTTTTTTTTATAAATACTCGACAAAACAACTGAAGATCGAATTGCTTCTTTTCCGCCTTTTTATGTTTCTTTTTCTATCGCATTCTACTAACAAGATTTTTTTATGATTGATGATGGTAAATATTTAGCTCAAATCTATGTAAATTAAATAATAATTTAGTGAAAATTAAATTATAAGTATAAAGTCATGTTTACAAAATTGCTTATGACATTTTTTTTTTTTTTATTACAATTTTACGCCGCGATTTAACAGAGTGGCTGTATAAAAAGTTGGGACATGGCTTGCATAGTTTTTGACAGCATGGAATATCGTTTCCCAGAGAAAAAAGTACTATTTTCATCCCTCTGATCAGGTATGAGAAATGAAAAAGAGATTGACTGATCAGTTTTGATGTCTATGCTCATGGGAGCTTCGCACCGACTAACCGATAACTAATAAATGATCATTGATCACCGAAAAATCTAGAACGATTTCGTCTTGTCTTAAAAGTCTAACTTCACATACGGAACCACTTAATAGAACTACTGTCGGTATGACTCGGTCGAAGGTCATTACTATCAAAAACTTGGAAAGAACTATTTCTTTCCCTAACAGACCATTCTGACTACTACATTATTATTTTGTATTCAAAAACTAATGTACGCATACAAAATATCGCACCTTTAGAATTATAGAGACCTAATTTCTTCAGAAGTTGAAAAACACCACCAAATTAGGTCACTATAATAATATTATAGTGACCTATATTTGAAATTTTAAGATTTCAACCTTTCTAAAGAACATCACCAATGAGGTCACTATAATAATTATTGTGAATTAATTGATGATGTCATTAACTGATGATGTGATTGATGATTTCAAATAAGGTCTCTATAATTCTAAAGGTGCGATATGAATGTTGATACAAGTTATTACTGATTGATAAATAATGAAGTTTTCCTGAGTTATTTCATGAATATTTACAAATAATTTATTTTCTTTCACAAGTTATGTACTACATCTAGTGGTTGAAGTGACCATTTAGACAAAAATTGCCTGTGTTAGGACACTTCGCTCTTCCGAAGCTTAAAGTTACGTGGTGTACCAACAATTTTAAATCTTATAATCAGAAAACAATTCAAAATAACTTTACAAAAAGATAAAGAGTAAGATATGAATATCTCGCACACCTAGATAAAGAGTAGCACAACTCAAAATACCTCTTTTTGCAGGAACAGCAAAAAACGTTCTACTCATTTTCTATTCGACCGATTTAAATTATTGTTGTATGATGTTGTATATTATTTTACTAAGATATTAATTTGCTATTAATATATATATTTTTTATATTAATTTAATAAAACAACAATTTTCAACAATACTGGGGTAAGTGGAAATAATTTGAAGAACACACAAGAACCAGACCGATTCAATCACGAATACGAAATCAACTCAAAATAATTCACGCTTGATTACTGCGATTAGCCACGAATACAAAACTAAGTCGAATAATTTACTCTTTGAGCGTATTGACAGCATCTTTCCCTGCAGCTGACATGTCGTAACTGGTGATGCGTTACTGTTGTTGGTGGTGGGTGACCGTGGAGCTACTCAAAAACACTTTGAATAGCTCCACGATTACTTACATTTCGATTGACTTACAGCGCAATCTAGTCTTTTATGAATGGAGTTTGTACACCGGTGTCTTTGGAGTTAATGTAGTTTTCAACACTGATTCCGATAATCGCAATAACTCGATTTTGGATTATTTTGAGTTGTGCCACCCTTCATCTAGGTGTGCGATGTATTGGAATTACTGCAATAAAGGTGGAACACAGTAAAATCAGTGAAATATAGTCGCCAGTAGCCAGCACATAAGGTTATGCGAATTTGTCAAATTTCTCCAAACGATTTTAAATCTTATAATATTGAATCCTTTTAAGTTCAAAATCGAATTAGAAAATTTAACAGTTTGTGATTTTGTCTAGATTCTAAATAAATTGTCTTATGGAGCAGGACCAGCATCTTACCCAGGGGTATCGTGTTACCCAGTACCTGGGTTGTGAAGGTCAGTTTGGCAGTCGATCCATGTAAAATACTGGTATTCAGCTGCATCTGGATTAGAATGGAAGCCGAACTCAACAAAGTTGGAAGAAGGCTTGATTAATAATTAAAAACAAAAGCGAACTCAGCTTTTCCGCTTAGCGTTCGCTTCAATCACGCAGTTCGTTACAAAACATCAAAGCGAAATGCAAATGGCGGCCAAAGTTTTTGGTTCAAACATTTCCTTTACATAGGCCAGTTTATTTATGTAGTAGCTTTTACCGAGGCTTCGCTCGTATGCCTTCCCCGTTCATAAATAATTTCACACAAGTCAGGCATCCTGCGACCTAGATACAATAGTCTAGGTTCATCTAACTTTTTGTAGAATTATTTATTTGAAACGTGCTTGGACTTGGGCAATGTTGTAGTAGAATGACTTTTCTTTTGTTTTATATGGATGGATGGATGTTGAAATATTGATGTAGGAGGGGCTCGTGACTAAATGGACGTCACCATCATCATTTCATCCGAAAGACGTCCACTGCTGGATATAGGCCTCCACCAAAAGGGGGGGATTTGCCATAATCGCCACGCTCGGCAGGTGGGTTGGCGATCGCAGTATGGTGTTAAAATGCATAGAGAACGCTGCTGCCCATTCTCTACTAAGTCCCTTAGTCGCCTTTTACGACACCCACGGGAGGAAATGGGGTGGTGATATTCTTTACGTCCGGCACCACACCGTACGAGGTAAGAGGTCCTAACGGTAACTCAAAAAACAGGAAAGAAGAGGTACTTTTAATAGGGAAATATTAAACAGATCCTTTAAAAACTTATTGACCTTCTAATTATTGGTATTTTTTTAAATGAATCCTCTAAAATCTTTTTTATTTGTAATGATATTATTAATCGGTTCACTGTCCACAAAGTAGACACAATAGCTAAACAATTAACGTGAATCATATGTGATTCATGGGACAGCGAAAGTGTTAACAATTGAGCCTCTTTTTAACTTTCCGGCCTTTTCTTACAGTTGGTCGTAGTAACTAAGCTAGTGCACCCCGACCAACCAGCAACCAACCAACTGCGCGTGAGCCGAGCGAGCGAAGCGGGTGGTGCCGCGGTAGCTGCCAGCGAGCTCTTCATCCAAGTTGTTCCCAGTTACTTGGCTATTTAGTATTTTTAGGACCCCAAAATAGGAATGATTTGAGGTTCACAAAAAGAGGCGCAATCATTATATTAGACTGTTCAATACTATTTGTATGAGCGGGAACTGTCTGTAAAAGATCGCTTTTAGCGACAAGACCGCCGTACATTTATAAATGTAATTTTTATGGTGTACCCATATAATATAAAGTATTCTTTCTATATATCTATCTATTATAAGAGGATCGATTAAGTACTATCACGGACATCGAAATCGGAGCACCATAAGAACTATTCTTGCTTGCAACGCTCGGCCGCTATAGATATAACGCTTAAGATAAGATAAGATAAGATAATCATTTATTGGCTCAAACATGAGTACAGTACATACAACACAAATTGTCAGCATGCAAGAGATGTTAAAGTAGAGATAATAAAAACAGATCATCACGTTTGCCTTAAACAATGGCATGCAAATATTAATAAAACAGAGTACAATGTTACACCGAGTCTAATTATTTATAAAAAAACATTAAAATAAAATGTCATGTTATTATAGATCATTCAAAATAATAAATTAGTAAAACTTGATCAAAATCTCTCATCTTAAAACTCATTCAAATTATAATAAGCTTTATCTGCTAGTAAATCTTTAAGTTTTTTTTTTTTGAACTCTACGTCACTTAACTGCTTCCAGCTTTTAGGTAGTTTATTGTAGATTTTTGGGGCCATGCAAAAGACACTTACCTACGCTCATCAACCAATAGCATCGAAGCATCTGATTTTTGCTGTACAGTCGAGTTCTAAAATATGTGCACGAACAAAGTGATCAAAAATATGTGAACACGACTTTATTTTCAAGGGCATAAGGTTGCTCAGATATTATGCTCCACTTGTTTTTGTAAAAAAAAAAGGCCACAAAAAACCAGCCGAGGTAGTAAGACATCTGTGATCATTGTAACAGAGCCTGAGATTATTTAAACAAATGTTATTTTTATTGATCGTCGCAAAAAGGGGCGGTAAACAGATGTGGACAACCGTCACGGGATTTTGTTTTGAAAGTGTGCCGATTCGGATGTCCCCGATAGTATTTTAGGAGAAACAGTATAAAATTTCACCTATATACTATTTAAATAATGTGTTGGTTCCTACTGCATAAGTTTAGCAAGCAAAGGTTAAATCAATTTTAGTGCCCCTTTAGAATCACAGTAGGAGAACAAGTAGGTACTTGAAGTGACAAGGTTATCATTACCAGAATAAAAATCACATTAGGAAACATGTATGTCCCCAAATGCGCCTTTTATTTTGAAGTTATTGTGTGTTACTGCTTAAATTACGATACAAAGCTAGAAAGTTCAGACTTTGTATTAGACATTTTGGGGAAATGGATCGTACAGGAAACTAGTACCAGTATGTAAATATGCGAGCACCATGTATCTATCGCATAATTAGTTGGTCTGTCATTGGTGCCGATTCCCTTGTTCACAAACTAAACTAAATTTAAGTTCAGTGCATCTTTTTCTTTCTATTTCATTAAGAAAAGGACAGAATATAAATTTTAGTTTAGTCCTGTCAAATTAATCAGCCCTTGACGTAAATTGACGTAATTTTAGTCGGCAAGTTTTTAATCACGTCTAAACTTGTATGGAGTAGTGACAGGCGCTGATTTATTTGACAGGACTGAACTAAAATTTATCTTCTGTCCTTTTCTTAATGAAATAGAAAGAAAAAGATGCACTGAACTTAAATTTAGTTTAGTTTGTGAACAAGGGAATCGGCACCATTGCTTCACTTTTCATTATTTTTACCTATTGTGGTATAGTTATTTTATTCTAGGTAAGTGCATCGTTTTCTCATATAATTCATAATTATTGTAAACAAAATATTGTTAACATTTTGAAAGAGTAAGTATGGAGTTTCTTACCCATTCTTCTCCATACGTAACTACCTTTTTGGAAGGGGCAACTAGAATCAATTAGTTATTGTTGTAAATTTTGACGTTCAAAAGTGCCTTTTATGTGTCTATTTGAAACAAATCATTTGACTTTGACTTTAAAGCAAATGAGTCAAAATCAAAAGTCATTTTAAATTAAATTATTTTTAAGAATGAGAATCAGCACTTTTCACATACATAGTACCTGGTCATACACGCACGCCGGTTGCGAGTACTACGCACCTGACCTTTCTGAAGAACATCACCAATGAGGTCAAGTCCTCCTAGGGCGTTTCCACTCACATCTGCCATGTACCTTTTGTTAGCCGCCTTTCAGTCATCCCCTCAACATGACCAAACCATTAAGCATACTCTTTTAATTTTTCTAAATAAATATTTATACAAAAATTATTGTAAAAATGTTATACTTTTATATAACACTATTACTCTAAAATTATCAAATAAAATTAATATAATAAAAGTTTAAATTGAAGATAATTTTATGTTTTTTATGGTAAAGGTTCAAGAATATAATTAATTTTAGGAATAAAGATCCCATTTCGCATTCAAAACACAAAAAAATCACTAGCAAACACTAAAACACTTTTATGTGCGTCAAAAATGTCACATGACGAGGGGCAAACTCTAACATTTAACAACATTATACAGGTTACATTTTAGTGCCCCTACTAAAAATGACCCGGTTTTTATCCCCCCACAAGAATTACAGAGCTTAGGCACCTGTCCTACTGCCGGCGATTAATGAGAAGCGAGTAGCTAGCAACTTGAAAAGAGTTGACGAGCAGCGAGTGCGCGGCGAGCGATTACTTGCTGGTATTCGTATGTACAAACGGCTACATATGAAGCAATACATTTCCAGCTGACCTCTCAAATCAATCTGCCTAGCCTTTTCGCAACTATGTTGGGGTCGGCTTCCAGTCTAACCGGATGCAACTGAATACCAGTATTTTACATGGAGCGACTGCCTATCATACCTCCACAACCCAGTAACTAGGTAACACGATACCCCTTGGAAAGACTGGTTGTCAGACTTTTTGGGCTTCTGACGACCCGTAACGACTGTCAAAGATCCACGAATGACAGCCGTGACCAACGGCTTAACGTGCTTTCCGAGGCACGGAGGAGTCTCGTTATGTAAAGATGGTCACCCATCCACGGACCAACCCCGGCAAGCGTAGCTTAACCTGACGGACGGCTCTCATTGTACGGAAATCCTATACAATGCGAGATAGCTTATACTGGACATTTATTGCTTGATATGTAGCCGTGTGTACCTAGCGTGAGTCTCTCAGTGAATGTGCTGCCAGACAAGCGAGCGTCGCTGAGCGAGTACTCTCTTTAATAGCTGTGAAAAACGAGTACTCGCTGGCAGTGTGAACAGTCAGCGATTGACTATTAATGTGTGTATCTCTTTTATTTGAAAGGGACCAAGACTCTTGTACGTTTCTTGAGCGAGAAAATCGTTGACAGCTAGTCGCTTCCTCGTCGGCGGTGGGACAGATGCCTTAGCATTATAAAAACAAAGGACTAAGGACTCTTTCAACCCGTTGACGCGCGCTTTTTGGACGCGTATTGTCGCGATTTATGTAACGTCAGCGCAATGTTTATAATTTCTTCTCTTGTTTTTTTTTTTTTCTTTACAAATAAGAAAATGTTTTCCGTTTTTGTTTTTCGAGTATGATCAAATCATCATTGTTAGTAACTTTATTAGAAAACCACTCGTTTTGTTTTTTAGGAAACTAGCTTTTGCCCGCGTGGATGTAACCGACATCCACGCGGGCGTAAAAAGTAGCCTATGTCCGTCTCCATATCCCAGGCTATATCTCTGTCAAATTTCATGGCGATCGGTTCAGCGATTTAGGCGTGAAAACGTAACACACAGACAGACAGACAGAGTTACTTTCACATTTATAATATTAGTATGGATTCTTATTTCAACCTAACCCTTCATATACGTAGATCGTAGATCCACGCGAGATACAATGGTTTTTTAATTGAAAATAGAAACTGAGTCCAAAAATGAATATCCATACTATAATATAATATATAAAATAATATTATAAATATGAAAGTAACTCGTCATGAAATTTGGCAGAGATATAGCCTGGGATATGGAGAAGGACATAGGCTACTTTTTACGCGATAACCGACATCCACGTGGGCGGAGCCGCGAGCAAAAGCTAGTTTAAGAATAAATGCAAATCAAAACTAAATACAGCTTAAAAGTAGGTAATTAGCAGTTTTTTACCGAAATAGGTAGTTACAAGACAAAAGAAGGAAACACATTACTTTGGGCAGAAGTCGCTGTAATTTACGGCGTGTAATTTTCGCACGACCACCAGTCTGCACTACCCCTAAAATAAAATAACCTCTTTTATCCTCGCAAAGTGTCTGTGTCCTCACATTTTTGAATAATTCACCGTGTTAACGTGAGCTGTTGAAAAATTCCTTTATCTCTGTGAAAAATTCGGGATTCGTGAGGCCGGTCTGTTTCTATCCTTTTTGTGGCTAAAATGACGTCTCTTTTAATTAATTTTGGAGCTTTTTGTATTTGAAGTGTAGGGTAGTGTGAGGTGGTTAGCCTTCTCTGTCTTTTAATGTTTTAAATTATTGGTTTAGTCTGGCACTCTGGATTTAGGTAGGTACAAGTTAGCTGTGGTTGAACTTTTATAATGATGCTATTCGTTTTGTGTGATATTTTTTTCTCTCATCTCACCTGATGGTAAGTGATGATAAGGCCGAAGATGGAAGCGGGCTTCACCCGGAATCCTCAACCACAGAGGAACTGGCTATCTTACCTCTAACTGCCGAAACACAACAAATGTTGTTAACATTGTTGTTTGGCGACAGACTTAGATAAGATGGTGGTAACTAGCCAGGCGGACTTAGAACAAGCCCTACCACCAACCAAACCGAGCAGAAATGTTTGCCCCCGCTGGGAATCGAACCCGGGACCTCTGGATCTGAGACAGGTAGTTTTACCACTAGACCACAGAGGCGGTTATACATACAAATAAATAAATAAAATTGAGTGACTGTTTGTAATGTCAAAATGAAAGTATAGGCATAGTAACAAAACAAAAAAACAATTTTTCTGTCTGTCTTTCTGTCTATTCATTCCAGCTAATCTCCGAAACGGATGGACCGGTTTTGATGGGACTTTCACTGTCATATAGATGATGATATATGGAGTAACTTAGGCTAAAAATGAAAACCTATTTAAACCAAAAACATGTTACAATAACAAATCTGAATAAATATCATGTCTACAAAAGTGACTTAGAGAATTAGGTATATAATGTCAAAATAATGAAAAGATTATGTCAAGAAAATATGTAAAAAAAAAAAACATCGTTATTTGGGAGCAGTTAATAGACATTTACATACATATGCCGTTCATGAGCAGAAGGAATTATTGCCAAACTTCCTTGTCATCAACGTAGTATTCAATCATATAATATACTTTTTTGATAAGGACACATTTGAGATGTGGATTTTGAACTTTCCGTCGCTAATTTCTGCGTGATTTTTTGTTTGGTCGAAACAATTTAAAGATAAAATCTAAGCCATTCTTCCTTTGCCAGTGTAATTTAGATATGAATCGAGTATGTTTGCCCTACTTTTACTTCAGAACAATAAATTCGTACATCAAAGAAGAAATATTCCACTTCCATTCTTGACCTACATTCAAAATTTGCCAAATTTACGAAAAATTCGGAAATGTTTTACTCAATTTTGCTCAACAAAAGTGTTTGCTTGGCATCGAACCCAAGACTTAGCCGATAAAACTGCTTAAAAACTTCCTGACAGGTGATAGAAATATTGGCTCTATTCTTTGTGCTTTATCTCGTTCTTCATAAGATTCCAATTTGCATTGCCGGCAGTAAAGGGATATTTGAGAACAAAAGAATAAGTTTCTGAAGAAGTTTTCTTTTTTTTTTGGATTTAGAGAAAAGTTTTGTCAGTTAATAATTATACCCCGCTATAATTGAGTTTGAAAAGTCTGACCACCAGTCTTAATACGGGATATCGTATTAGACATGACAGCAATTGGATTGTGGTGGTCAGATAAATCGCTCTATCTAAAATACTGATATTCAGCGCCGGTTAGACTGGAAGCTGACCCCAACAAACTCAAACTCAAAGCGTAGTATTTCAATTAATCCATTTACAGGCACTTTTGAATCGTCAAGGAGTCGGTCAGTCAGAAATATGAAGCTGGTTGCCCATTCCAAAGAGTAGTATTAACTTATGGAGAGGAACGGGCAAGAAACCCATGGACACTCTTTTAAATTATATTGTTACAAAATATTAGTTACATATTATTTTAATGTTGAATTAATAACTATATGTGAGGACGATCGAAAAATAAGACGTACACGTTAAAAGCGTCCAAATTAGGTACAACAAATTGAACCAAAAAAAAAACTATTCAAAAATATTATTGTTGTACCCTATAACTATATGTATTTAAATTTTACCCAAAGGTTGACTGGTAGAGAATTCCTTGTGTCATTAAGTCCGCCTATGTACCACTTATACATGAAGTTTAGATAAAAAATAAATAAATAAAGAAAAAACATCCATACTAATATTACAAATGTGAAAGTAACTCTGTCTGTCTATATTACATGGTACTCACACATTTTTTTTTTTTTTTTTTCAGTATCGGTAATCATCAAATGACCCCTCCCGCTCTGGGTGGAGCGGAAGGGAGTGTCAGACTCTTACTGACTAAAACCCACCCGTGTTCCTTCCTTGGTTGGCCCTTTATGTTCCAGGGCAGCGGTACCCCTTTCGGACAATCCCGCTGAACACCTGTGCTATGCAATGAGGACTATCGCGCTTGAATTCGCCGCTAGAGGCGCTAGTGTAGAGTAAGGTCTCTAGAAATGTCAAATGTGAAACTGAACGTTCACTGTTTGCGGTATTTTCTATCGCAAATTATTACTAATTATTCATAATTGTAAAGATTGTGCCATTCCTGATTAATTATGGCTTAAGATTTTAAGTTACAACTAAGGATCTAATTTGGTAGCATTTGGAGGAAGAATAATATTTGTCTGCTTAATGCTTGCAAATTTTAGGAACATTTTTTTTACACGTTGCCCCACACTTGGAATTTCTCCTGTATCCTGGGTGCGTTTACAAACATTTAAACTCACATACACAAACAGCCAGACCCGGAACAACTACTTGTTGATCATACAAATATTTACGCAGCAGTCAATCGCTTAACCACTGCGCCAACCGTGCCGTCAACATTATAATGTAAATATTCATTTGATATTTTAAAATGTACTAAAATAAACATTTTATTTATTTCTTTATTTATGTACACACAAAATACTTGACAGGACGATATATTAACATAAAAGAGCACAAAGGTGAGTATGAGTATGAGTATAATGAGGCATTTTGTTAGTATTTTTTATGTGCATTTTATGAAGTAATGAGTACTTAAACATAATCCAAAACATATAAAATAAAAGTACTGGTGTCCTGAAATACAGACCATACGTCTAGTTTAGGCACCAGTCTCCCACAGTATAATTATTGTTGTTATGTACTTTGTATTGATACCTCTCTAATGTACCTATATTGTGGTGAGAAATAAACGATTATCTTATTTTATCTTATCTTATCTTACTGACAGGACCTTACTCGCCAGTGGCGCCAACTGGTGAGCACAAAAACGATAAAGTCAAAGTCAAAGATTTATTTGCAGATAAATATGGTTACAGAAGTTCTTACAATGGTAGTATTAGTAGCTTAACATATTTAATCATAACATAATGACATGCAAATTTTTGGTAACTGTACAATTAGATCATTTTAATTTAAACTGATGGAATTATTTTATACTATAGAAGGATTTCTCAATTAACCAACTGCGTAAGGCCCTTTTAAAGCGAATCATTGGTAGTTCTTTAATTTCATTAGGAATCCTGTTATAAATCTGAATACGCATAGGATAACAACTTCGCCGATATATGTAGTTTCGTTTTCATTCTAGGAATTATCAATCTATTAGGATACCTAGTTTTGAATTCACATTTATCTCCCAGTATTTCGAACATCTCAGGGTGAGACTTGGTAAATTTACATACTCCCTCAATAAAACCCCCCATTATATAATACAAAGGAGATTACGTTCATACAATGCAAAGATAGTCTTACAACCTTCAGCAGCTCCAACAGTATTTTCTAACGATAATAAATTACTTGCGGTTGTGGAGCAGACCAAACTTGGGAAAAGGGAAAAAGGTTTTGAAAATTAGACCTACCTACTGTGAAATCGAACTTGAACATTACCATTAAAAATCGAAGAAAGCAATCATAATTAATAGCCTCGTGAACACGTTTACGATGGCACTTTAGTGTTCCGCATGAAAAATAAGTCACTGAACGATTTACAAAAAATCTTAATTTATTTACCCGCGGTTTCACCCGCATAAGTGTCAATACCGTGGGAATATTGGGATAAAATATAGCGTATATGTTATTCCAGGATGTCAGCTACCTCCATACAACATTTTATAAAAAATTGGTCCAGCCGTTTGAGCGTGAAGAAGAGACAAACATACACACACACACTCACAAACTTTCGCCTTTATTATATTAGTGTGATGTGATTTGCTCTCATGCACATCACACATTTTACAATATGTTATTGTCGGTTTTTGTACATGAACCCTGTCAGGGCGCTGCAAAACATAAATGCTGGCTTGCTGTTGAGTTTAAAGAATTAACATAAATTGAGTCATGACTTATAAAACTACAATATAATACGAATTATATGATGTCGGTAAACAGTAATGAATACTACAATAACACACACACAGATACAATCATAAGTCAGATATTATTAGTAAATAGGTAGACAAAAAAAAAAAAAAAGATATGTAGTAAACGCAATCATGTCTTGTCAAGTTATAATTCACTGAAAAAAAAAAGTGTTTGCCACAATCAAGATTTTTTTTAGATTGACTAAGTAACTTGTTTGCATCTCAGCCTATCAAGCACAGTGATCACAGCTACTACTTTTATTTGATTGAGATTTGAAACGGGATCTTGATTGGAGTTATCACAAAACCTATTTGCAGCAATAAAGTCAAAACATATTGCTCCAACCAAGATTATTAGATTAAAGTTTCAATGATCTTTATTGAAGTCATCAAAATGATTGACACAACTAGCTTTGTTACAGTTAACATTTTTTTAACTTGTCTCTTTTTTAACTCTTCTACAATGATGTCATTAAGGGTAATCGAGAAACTTGTTTGAGCGTTCAATCATTTGAACTAGTATTGCTGCAATCATGTCGTGATGATCAACTTTACTAAGATTTTCATTAATCTAAACAAGATATCGTCAATCAAGCTAAAAAGTCACTTGATTGGAGTGCATTTTTGACGTGACAACGTCTAATAAATCGATGAACGCTGGCTAGATTTTTGACGTTTTAAAGTACATCTTACGTGCCTACTCGTATTTGAAATAAATGATTTGACTTTGACTTTGCATGCACGAAAAAGGATGACTTATTGTCCCGTTACGCTCATTGTCCCGTTACGCTCATTATACGCTTGCGCCACATCAATGTTTTGTTATGACATTGTCACGTTAAACAATCGTCCGTAAACCAACTTTACAGACAACCATTTTTTTTCAGTGTAGTTGTAATTATGGTATGTAAAACCTCCTTAAAAACTCCTCTTTCTTTTCCAGAAGAGAAAGCAAAGAACACAGAGCCCAAGTCAGAAGAACAGGCGGCGACAAAGATCCAGGCAGCGTTCCGTGGTCACAGGACAAGGAAGACTATGAGCATGAAGTCCAGCAAGCAGCAACAGCCGCAGCAGCAGCCCCAGCCGGAGCCGCTGCCCACCAAAGCTGAACTGGAGGCGGAGTTCAGGGCTGATGATAAAGGTCAGTAAAATTTATTTGGCTTTAAAAATGTAGGATTTATACATGGTATTAAACAAAGTTGCTTTTCGTGTGACCGCTTAGCTCTTTTAAACTATACAATGGATTTTGATGTTGTTGAACCAATAACACTGTATATATGAGTTGGTGCCAACATAATAGAGTTTTACCGTACATCAAAATCATCGACCACATAATTTAGAGAATTGAAACAAACTTATGGTTAAAGAAATTTATTTCTCAACTAGCTTTTTCCCGCGGCTCCGCCCGCGTGGATGTCGGTTATCGCGTAAAAAAGTAGCCTATGTCCTTCTCCATATCCCAGGCTATATCTCTGCCAAATTTCATGACGATCCGTTCAGCGGTTTAGGCGTGAAAACGTAACGTACAGACAGACAGACAGAGAGACAGATAGACAGACAGACAGAGTTACTTTCACATTTATAATATTAGTATGGATAAGAAATTACAAGGATTTCACTTACTTGAGAACATTTTGAACTTAAAATATAGTATTAACTTTAACATACAATGTTTTTATTCATAAATAATCACCAATTTAATACGCAACATTTTACAAACTTAAAGTTCTTAATTAAATTGAAATAACAACAGAAATAACAACGAGGGTATTTAGCGAAATATTTATGTATAACTAAACAAAAACGAGTGAACATCGGTGACCGATCTGCCCGTCCTTAAGAGGACGTACAAGTTTGCTGCTTCGTATCTCAATATGAAACTTTTTATAAGGTATTCTAGAACATTCTAGACACAATTTTTTTTTTTGTTTATTTACCATCTAGAAATTAATTACAAAGTGTTTTAGTAGAATAGGATTTTTAAATCACTAAGGTTTGTACTTAATGCTACATATAATTCTACATCGTAGTAAAAACAAAATCAAGGTAAACAATAAATATAACATATTACCTTATTTCGAAATTTGGTAACTTCATCTCAGGTGATATGCTAGTTACTACGTAAACCGCATTTCACATTGAGCTTACCTTACCGAGTTTACCTTACCGAGTTAACTTACCGAGGGCGCTGTTGAGCCGTTTTTCATAATTCCTTCTCAGTCACGAGATAATTATTATTTTTTCGTTTGTTCCGATCCTTGCTTCATATTGAGGCAAAAAAAATGGCTGATTAGACCGATTGGGTTCTGGGTCGGCTATGTAATTCCAGAACTTCGAATCTAGCGATTGACCTAATCAATATAATTACATAAGCGAGAGGCATCTTAGCATTCTGTCTTAGTCTGTCATCAAAGTCTCCTTCTTTGTCATTAGAAGAATATTGATTGATTAAATTGTCTGTAGAACTTCAGTAGATCTCTAGAATTTTGGCAAAAAGGTCATACCTATGTCAGAGTTTCTTTGGAAGGCTCATTTGAATAAACACAATGCGTGACATAGGCTAAGATTGGTGGAATAAAGATATCTAGGAAGGAACTTCACTGACACATTTTGTCCATACATCTAAACACGCAGGAGCGTGCTAAGCCAAGTTCAAGAAAAGAAAAGAGAACTGGCTAGCAGCACCCGTGTGTTTGTTACATGAACTATTTGGAGCCAGTTTTGAACCCTTCATTACTCAAGAACTGTTTAACATAAACAAACCAAATTTGGTTTATATATAGTACACCAAATTTAAAATATAAACACAGCTTAAACGGTTATATAGATATCAACATATTAATTTTTTTCAAAAAATTGACTCACTTCAAACTTTCAAGAAAATGTAGAGAATAGTACTCAAAATAAAACTATACAGCGTAAACGCAGGAAAAAAGAATAATTTTATAAGTAAATCACTTCTGAATAATAAGAAATTTATTTACAAAAAGTAATAATATCCCACCAAAATCATAAATGTGATAATTATGGTGTGTTTGTCGACTTCACCGACTTCACCGACAAAAGTCATGAGATCTAAATGGGTACCAAGTTCTGTAGACAATCCTGAAATGTATTTATAAGAACGTATAATATTATAAAGTTTTAAACCACATTTTCTTGTTATTTTTTTTTTCTGCTACCACAATGTTTGCTGTTTAAAAATATGTCTTTTTAAATTTGAATACCAAGTCAAATTATTTACACAACACAAATATCTTATGATCTATTGAACCTCAACATTTGACTGGGCTGGAATTCAAATACTAGTCATCTTATATTTAGCTTATCAACTTATCATCTTTGGACCTTACAAATAAATAAACACGGAATAAAGTTATGCTAAGTAACGTCAAAAATGTGTGGTTATACCGAAGTTATTCCTCAATATTGTGGGCCGATTTTGAAAATTCTTTAGTGGCTTGCGCGGTGGTCCCATATAATAGTACATTGTTGCAAAGGCCGGGAAATAGGCAATTGCAGGTCGAGTATTAGTATGTATGCCGAGCCGTAGGCGAGGACTTCACTAATACGAGACAGGCTGTGCAGGCAGTGCTTTTCTCAAAAGAATGCAGGGAAATAAAACATACTTTTTATATTACACATTTAATTTAATTATTATTAAAAGTTACATTAGTCATATTGGGGCAATTACTAAAAGAAAATGTTATTGATTTCCCCGGTACATTTATGTTTTGGTATTGGATGTAGTGGTAGATGGCTGAAGTATGTAAATAATAAATCAAGACGAATTTCCAGCTTTGAAGCCAATTTTCTATATATCATCTGTGCCAAAAGGCAAACGCATTTATGGCTATACAGCCACGTGAACGCAATTTGTGCTACGCAAAGAGACTTACTTTAGTATGCCAAGAATGATAAAAGAGATCCAATCAAAGTAACATTGCTGGAGCGTTGTAATGTTCCAAATTCAAAAAACGCTCCTGCAATGGATTTGATTGTCTTTGTCCGTAAATTCGATACTTCGCGTGTTCTTTTTTCGAAAATAATGACAACATTTCCATGCATGTTTGAGAAAATGTGATTATGGCCAGATGAAGACGTAAAATTGTGTACTCACCACGGGCAGTAAAAAGAAAGCCCTCTATCGCATATTTACAACCCTCGGCTGCGGCTCGGGTTAAAAATACCTGCGATTTCGGGCTTTCTTTCTTTTACAGCCCTTGGTAAGTAATGTACTATAACGTTGCTTGGGTATTTTTTGAGTCAGCTTCTCTAATGTATTAAATCCTCTTTGTGTATATTGATGATGTTATAATACTTCCTGTCACTGTTGTTTACAAAGCAAGTAGTGGTATACGAATTGTTGGGGTAGGTACCTCTAAAAACGGAATAATAAAAACTTTTTTACAAAACAAAAAAAAAACGACTTCAACTTTAATTTCGGAAGTCGGCGGCAAAAAACTAAAATACAGATCCAAAGGCACGAACTTCCGAAATTAAAGTTACTTTCCACATTGCAGTGTATTTTTTTTTTTTTTTTAGGAAGTCGTTTGTTTTATTTTTGTAAAAAAGTTCTTTTCTTCTAGAATTTATTGTTATAAACACTTGAAAGTGTATCAAGTTTTAGACGAAGGTAAAATTCTACCTAAACTTATGTATAAACAGCAGAATTTCGTTATTGTTTTTCGATATATGTTTCATTGACAGCAAAGCTAAGTACCTACAGATAGACATTATTATTTCCACTTTTTTTTTTGGAATGCTTTGGAGTAGTTTCCAGTTGGACTTATCGCTCTATGGCTATAACATGAGTTTTGATCTAAATATTTTAAATTTTTATACATTTTAAAAATTTCAGACTGCATACAGATTTGTTTTTTTTATTTTTATTATTTATTCTAAGAATATTTTAATAGAATGCCCAATGCATTTGATTAATTAAGGCTGGTGGTTATACCTAATAATAATAACAGAGGGCGAGTTACCAAATCCCGGCGAACATCGTCTAACCATGATTGATGACGGTTCCTTTCATTGTGTAAGGTTAGCAGTCTGCCTTTTCAATCTTAATTAATTATCATTGCTGTGATTTTGAGCTGTAACGACAAGGTATATCATTCGGGTCGAAATAATTAAAGTCAAATTTACACAGTGCAAGTTTCTTGTTTGTGGCACACAATAAAAAACTTTTTTATAAAAAAAAACAACCGACTTCCAAAATGGAGATCCAAAGACACCGACTTCCGAAATTAAAGTTATTGTTTTCTTTTTTTTTTTTTGTTCGATTAGGATCTTTTTTTTTTTTTTTTCATTCCTTGGCGCCCTTATATCACAAAGCTCGGACTGCACTCGTAACGTGGTGTTTTAAACTATGTCATACGTCATAATTAATAAAATTAATAAAAATAATTAATAAAAAAAAAAAAAACAAATGTTCAAAAAAACATTTTTGTTACATGAATGTTTAGCAATAATTGGATACATGAAGTGGGCTGTCTTTGTACGAGTAAGACGACTAAAATGCCACGGTGTAGAGTATGAGTGAACTTTACACCCTGGTCCTCATACCTCTATAACCTTATTGAAGCAAGTCCACACAAAACCACTCTGCTTAAGAAATAGAGTTGGGTAGCTCGTGAGCGAGTGATAGAAAAGAGCTAGCTCTTTTCGATTGACGTCGCTCTAGCTCACTCAGACTCACTAGCTCAGGAAGTCAGTACTTCAGTAGCCCTCGGCTGTCGGCAAACGTCTCACCGATCAAGATACCGAAGTCGCCGACCGAATGGCTTATTCGGCTCACTTCGGATCGCATCGTTCGCTCTTCAAACAATAGCTCTCCGGCACAACACGTCATTGTAAACTTATCATAAGAAAAAAAAGTCGTCATAAAAACAAACAGTAGTGCTTAGTATTTTTTCGGTTGTTTTGACGAAATGGCATGCATGCAAAGTATCTACTTATGTGATACTTAAGTAGATACTCAAGGTGAACAAAGAAATAAGAAAGAAGAAAGAAAAAAAAAATGAAACCTTTACCTAAATGTATTTACTGTATTATTTTCTAAAGAGCTATTGATTATTGAGGGAGCGGAGCCCGCGCGTGCGGCGTGAGTCAAATGAGCTAACGGTCGGCGTCTAAGCGATTGAGTCACTGAGCTATAGAAGAGCTGTGAGCTAGAAGAGTGATATAGCTCTTTAGAGCGGAAGAGCTAATCACTCTTTTTTATTTTCAGTGAGCTATTTCGCCCATGTGTAATATGAAAGTTACATTGAAATGTGTAAATTTTTCCTTACCGTTCCGCCCCAAGGCATAATAAATAAAACTTTATTTTGTAAATGTTCGGAATTCATTTTTTCCTTTACTTCCCTTGTAGAGTATAATTAAAGACTTACTTGGACGGAGGGACATTATTAAGTATCTCTTTTTTTTGCATATACTTTTTTCAAATTTGCCATTAGGGAAGTAATTAGTGTCCAAACTCAATTGATGTAGGAAAATGTTCTGATTTGTAGTTTTTTTTTTTTTTGTGTTTGTTCTATTGGTGCAAAAAAATCATAAGATGAATGGGGGGATAATATTTAAGAAGACCTTAATATACTTAAGAAGTCTTTATGTGCTTACAAAAACCTGAATGGGTAATATTTAAGAAGACCTTAATATATTTAAGAAGGCTTTGAAGTGCTTACATAAACCTTCCTTCAGGAAGCTCCTAGCTCCAACCAATATGGGTTTTCTGAAATGTGATTCAATAGATGGCAGCTCTGAGACGTCATGTCCGGGCACCTGTTAAAAGTGTCAAAGCGCCTATATTTCCTCTAGTCATGACTGAATGATGAACGAATGAATGAAACGAATGATGAACGTCATCATATAATTTATACTAGCTTTTGCCCGCGGCTCCGCCCGCGTAGATGTCGGTTATCGCGTAAAAAAGTAGCCTATATCCTTCTCCATATCCCAGGCTATATCTCTGCCAAATTTTATGACGATCGGTTCAGCGGCTTAGCGTGAAAACGTAACATACTGACAGACAGACAGACAGAGTTACTTTCACATTTATAATATTAGTATGGATCAATTGTCCATATTGAAGACCTCTTGTGGAAGTGGCGCCAATTGGTGTGAATTTTCATGAAAACCCTCATTACTCCTTCTTAGGTTAATACGGAATGTTACGAAATTGTAGCCTTCGAATAACCCGTTCCAATGACGTACGTGACGACTTGCTATACATAGTCGGCCTCGTAAATGCTTTATCACCCTAAGGCCGTTTGTCCACCGCCACGTCAATGGAACGTCAACGAAAGATTAGTTAGTTAGGCTTACCGTCCCTTTTCGCTACAACCACTAAAAAAAAACTTTTGTTTAAATAAATTTCTCAGGCTCTTTTACAATGATTAAAGATGGCACCTCGGCTGGTTTTTTTTTTTTTTTTTGTTCACAAAAACAAGAGGTTCAGCAAAAATCTGATGCTGTGATGCTATTGGTTGAGCGCTGCAAGCAAGAAGAGTCCTAACGGTGTTCCGATGTCCGTGACCGCTATAGTACACCTTTGCTCATCCCTTCGAGGAACAAGAAGAAAAAGAAGGAAAAGTATTTATTGGGACTCATACAGGTAGATCACATTTTAAACTAAACACACTCATAGTAACACTAATAAAAAATAAAATAAAAAACAAAAGTAAAATGAAAACAAAATCCTAACAAGACGTGATGTTATGTTATGTTCTAAGTCGGGCTCGTGTACACGGCACCGCCGCCGCGCCGCCACCGCACCGCTGCTGCGCCTCTGCGCTGTGTATACGAGCCGCCACCGCGCTGCCGCGCCGCCCCGGCCCCCGCCACGCGCCACCCCGCTGCAGTATTTTTATTCCATTACCGGCCACGTACAAACGTGCACAGCGTGCACTTGCTTACAAAATTTAACTTTTTAGTAAACTATCATGGAAAATGTTCATAACGAAACGTTTACCTATAAGTTTAGTAGAGGAAGAGAAGTGCTATGGCACAAACTGGACATATCAATGCGATACGTGTGGTCTTCGTGCCTAGCAATGTATAACTAACAACCGTGTAGTGGTATGGTGAAATCAAGCGGCGGCGGCGCGGCGGCGGCGCGGTGGCGGTCTCGTGTACACAGCGCAGAGGCGCGGCGGCGGAGCGGTTGCGGTGCGGTGGCGTTACCGTGTACCCGAGCGCTTATTAAGATTAAATTACAATCTTAACGCCAGTTATCTTTAACAATACAAACTAGAAAAGGCACAATACTAAGTAGCGGCAATAAAATTTAATTTATAACATAATAGCTCAGCTTAAGGCGTTAGTCTTAATAGTCCATTTGAAACTAAATGGTGTAATCTGCCTGTATTCCTGAAGCCATTACAGTTTCATTTCTATTACCTGCTGCCGTATTTAGTAAGTTCATTATTATTGTTGAAAATTGTTAATAGTAGAATTTTTATTATAACATAGAAGATTAGTTTTTAAGTAATAATAATACAGGTATATAAAAAGGGAGGGGAAAGAATTAAAAGGCATAAAAAATCCGTCCGCATCGCTGTCAACAGGAAAAGGGCCCAAAAGGCTGGCAGCATTGCCACGTTGTATGGCAATACTGATTCTTTGGACAAGAAATAGGCCAGCCTTCTGGTCACGTGAATAATCGACCAACCGCTAAGCGATGTCTCGAAAAACTAAGTGGGCACTCGGACCTCATCCGAGTCTGTGGTCCTAGAGTTTCAATCCCAAACGACTCAGACAAATTAATTCCCTAGTAGCATTTTCGTTGGCATTTAGTTGGGCCAACTTCAGAGGTATGTGGCCCAACCAAACGCCAACAAAAATGCTACTAGGGTTAATTAATTAATTATTAATTGGCAATAGAATTTCTTGATATCTCACAGTAATAATGATAGCAAACGTTCCTTAGATTACTAGTGCCTGTTTTCACTAACACTAGGTGACACCTAAATGAGTGCCTAGCTATACATTATGTCCCGGAATGCACACCACTAAACGCCCCAATTAGCATATTATGTTATAATCATAATACATACACTGAATATTTACTATTATGTATAAAACATTGTTTATTTATTCAATTAGTTCTGTGGCCTGGTGCTAAAAAGGCCAATGGTGCCGATTCCGTTGTTCACAAACCAAACTAAACTTTTAACTTAAATTTAGTTTTAATTTATGAACAAGGGAATCGGCACCAATATCAATAATCCTTATTTTCAGTAATAAGCATTAGAAGATTAAACCAGCATTGATGGTTATTATTTACATGTTTTAGTGTAGAATGACAAAAATCTATTTCTGTTATTTGATACACATGTGTAGGTTGATTTAAGAATGAATATCAAATTCAAGAAAAAAATTGTAGTTTTTAAAATATTTGCTACTTAAGCCTTTAGCACTAACAAGAATCCTATGAAGTTCCAAATTATGTATAAAATTAAAAAGGGCATAAGTTAACTTTGATCGTTTTAATTCCGACTCTAATACTAGCATAATGTTTATTTTATTTTATTTAAACTTCATGTACAATAGAGGTACATAGGCGGACTTAATGCCACAAGGCATTCTCTACCAGTCAACCTTTGAGTTAAATATAAAAACATAGTACAAAAATAATGTCTAAAATACTAACTTCTTGATTACGAGAATTTATATACTTTTATTGATACTAATACACATATACAAATAAAATAAACTAATAGATATTTTAACAAATACCACCTAATAATAATTACTATGACTAAACTATTATTTGAGAGTTATTTAGTCTGTGGTTAAAAACTTTTTTTTTAAAAGCTTTCAGCTTTTTTAATGCCAAAAGGTAGCGCGTTCCAGAGCTTTATAGTAGAGATAGCGTAGGAATTTAATTTGATTTGTGGAATTTTCTGGTGGCTTAAGTACTGCAGCCCCTTTAACACTTAATATTTTTTATGTAACAGTATGGAAACACACACCACCATACCATACCATACCATAGTACCACCATACCACCACCATACCATAGTATCTTTTGATAGATTGTCGTTACACTTACGCCCTTTTAGCACACATAAATACACGTATATGGGTCTAGCGTAGTAGCCCCGACCCCCGCTTATTATTTAATAAAATACTGAGTTATTGATGAAAATACAAAAATCGCTATATGTTTGCCTATAAAATTTGAGGAGATCCCTCAATTCCTCATCGATCCCATCATCAGAACTAGATTTTGAAAAAAATGGGACCAGTCTGGAAGTATATCCTTTGAAATAAGAAAAGAATTAAACGACGGAGTTCTGAGGTAACAAACATAAAAAAGAAAAAAAAAAGAAATTGACAACCTCCTCTTTTTTGGAAAGTCGGTTAAAAATACACTTATTATGTAGCAATATTTTTGATCTGAACCTGAAATAAATACTCGAACATAATTGCACTTTTACACAATTCCGTAGCACTTTCTTAGAGTCTGATAAATTAATAAAAACACTTTGTTCATGGGTTACCTGTATAGCACAGCATTGTTACTATTATTCATTCACTATACACTACACTAACTCAAATGGTTTAATTCTCTTTAGCCTACGCACTATGTCCATATTGTCTAGCAACTGAATTGCCTCGACATTCACATGTCGGTGAAGTCTGTGTTCGTGGGCTACAGCAAATTGTTGGGTGATGGCGGTGACGAGTTCCATTTTAAGGTCACGGTGGAGTTCGTCATTTCTACTGTACCATGGTGCTTTAACAACAACCCTGAGTACTTTATTTTGGAATTGTTGGATTGTTTTATTAAAAAAAAATACAAATATAAATAAAACTGTCTGTAATGTTAACTAAAACAAAATACTGTCGCATCTTCTCGTGCCAAAGTATCAATTCTCGCACCAAACTTTAGGCAGAATATACTCCAGCATCCCTACCTCGATAAATTGTAAATATAGCGTCGTTTATACATAATAGAAGTGTCGGCCATATTGAGAATTGAGCAGTTTGGTCTCCAACTTAAATATTAATACTTCGGCAGTGCCAAGTAGGGAAATACAGGAAAAACATCAAGATATACACTGCCAGTATACGCTGACCTTGGATTTAAAGGTTTTCCATGAAATAAGAAATGAAATGTTTTTTATTTTTTATTTATTTGAAAACTTCTTTAGGCGCGTTGAGCACTTTTGTATATATGAGTACTTTTTGGGTGAACAAAAATCATGGAACTCGCGTCATCGTCACCGAACGCTTTCCATGAGCTATATTCAACTTCAATCCTTGATCATAAAAACTTCTTTATAAACCAAAACTAATTCGAAATTTATCATCTAATAGCTCGACGATACAATTCACAAGTTACATAGTTTTCACTTCTAACGGCAGTCCCCAAAGTCTGTCCCTTTTTTTATCCATAACGGGGAAGCTCTTGGCCTTCATCTGACCTGATGGTAAGCGATGATAAGGTTGAAAGTGGAAGCGAGCTCCACCCAGAATCCTCAACCACAGAGGAACTGGCTTTCTTAACTGCCGAAACACAAAAAATGCTGTTAACATTGTTGTTATGGCGACTTAGATAAGATGGTGGTAGCTGGCCAGGCGGTCTTAGAACAAGCCCTATCACCAACCGAACCGAGCAGAAAATTATGCCTCCGCTGGGAATCGAACCCGGGACCTCTGCGCCTGAGACACACAAAGGTGGTAAAAAGGCGGTGTTTATTCTGCAAATAGGATATCGGAATCACATTTACACATCACAATAACAAAAACTAAGCTACAGAAGAAATGGTCAAAGTCTTCATAGAGGCGATCGGCAGCAGCGATCTCTCGCGTCCGGCCCTGGTCCAGGCCATGGTCTGGAGCGAGAGTGCATGGGAAGCAGTCACCTCCTTCTGCGAAGCAGTAATGCTCGCAAAGGAGGAGGCGGAACGCGTGAGGGAGAGGAAGTCTGTGTGCCCTCAAGCCCCTAGTCGCCGCAGGAAACGCCCTGGGCGGCGGGAATCGATAACCGATTCCCGGCCATCGTAGGCGCGGGCTTGTGGACGGCGAGCTATGGGCAGCTCACCGTCCGGTAAGGACCAGGCCCGGGTCGATGGCGGGTTGTGTTACACGCACGCCTCAAAGAGATATCAGCACGCATTGACGGGGTCTGCCAGGACCGATACCTGCCAGGGTTGCAGTTTTGTCCGAAAGGAATACCGTGGCCCTGGCACACAGGCAACTGAAGGAACACGGGTTTTAATCAGTAAAAGTCTGACACGCCCTCCTGCTCCGCCCAGAGCGGGAGTAGTTGTTTGATAACTTCCCACCCAAAAAAAAGGGTCAAAGTCACTTTTCAAGTCCAGAAAATAATCTTGGTCAGATTATGTGAGGACCATGTGGGAGGACCATGAGTATCTCAAATGGTCTTTTGAAGAAAGAACCACTCAAATTTGAGTGGACCTGTCCAGTCAGTACAAGCATTTATCAGTAATTGTGACTTGACGATGGAGCTCAACTTGTACTGGAAAAGTAACTTGAAATGTTTCCTCGAAGCTTATAAAGCGAAAACTTCTTATTTTGCACGAAGATAATAAAATATGCAAATAAGAAACCTAAATGTTTAGAAAAGTAGGTGATTCGGAGTTTGGAGTCTCCGAAGGATTAGGTATGTTTTTTGGGTAGGAATATCGAATTTGTTTTTATTATAACAAAAAGGTCGAGGTTTAGGTTTTTACTTACTCGGTAAACATCTGTAATTCAATAAAAAGATTACATTTTGGTTTTTGGATAATTTTTTAAAATTATTTATTTATTTCAGAAATAATTCTAGTCCATAGTTTTACACTCATATATTTAAATTGTAAACTATTTAAATTTTTAAACAGATGTAAACCCAAAATAAAATTGTGATTAATTAAATTTTAATATTCAACAACACATTTTTGTTTAATTGTCAAAAAATAATGTCAATACCGTATAAAAAAAGTAAAAAAAAAGTTTATTTCTAAAAAAATACAGATTTAACATGTTTCATAAATAGACAATCCAAGTGAGCTTTGGTAGTTACACAACACAATACAAATCTAAGAACTGTAATCCGTACAAAAAATGGGACACCCTGCCTCTCAAACTAGGTAACCTGAATCTTGAGAGATAGTGATTCAGCATAAAATATGGTGCTTTATGTATAATAGTAGACTGTGTCGATCTACCTGAGTGATTGCAAGATAATAAAGCTTATTTAAGTATTTTTATACGTGTTGTGTGTTTGTGTAAAATAAAATCAAATATAAAATAGGCCATCTCATCAATTTCTCTCGAAGATTTTTATAGTTGGTTCTAGTGGTTTACGTCACGCAATTCCTTTCGCCTTCTAAGGTTTATGCGCTCAATTTTATAAACGCAGCTATAAAAACCCATGACAAAGCATTGGGGAAAAAAAATTGCTTAAGCATTTGCCAGAAGCCTGTTTTATTTATTTATTTATTAAAACTTTATGCACAAATAAAAAAATACTGTAAAAAGGCAGACTTAATGCCTGAGGTATTTTTTAGGGTGATGCAGAGACAAAACATGGCAGGTGCAACATAAGGGATACATAACTCGAAAAAGGAAAAATAAATATATACTAATACATAGATAGATACATACATACATATATATAAGCAAAATAAACAGTGTCAGGAGAAATAACGATAGGTAGGGCAGAAAACGAATCAGCGCTGGGATGATTCAGCCAACTTCTTACGAATATATTCACGTGCTTTCACTTTAAATGATAACCGACTGGTTGCCATCCTGATATTCAGAGGAAGCGCATTCCAAAGAAAGACCGCTTGGACAAAGAAAGAGGAGTGAATAAAACCAGAGCGGTGAGACGGACATCGTAGAAGACGATTGTTGGTGGAACGAAGATTTTTACTATGGGCAGAGCAAGTAAGTACTGAATATGGGAAGTCAGGGAAGGAGAAGTCGGTTAATCGAGTATGGAAAACAACATAGACAAAGCCCTCAACTCTCTGCGCTGACGAATGGGCATGACATTTTAAAAGCAGTCTTTAGTGATTGACAAGACTACTTAGTGCTCAAGGTAACTGAATAAAGAATACATAAATACTAATGCCTCGTCCAGATTGATATTCCCTAACAATAACAAACCAGTAATATTACCCAAACAGTCCGTGATTATACTGCCATAACCAATCTGTCTACTGCCCGTCACCCACCTCCCACGAAATGACAGATCGGTCCTATTCTTAGCTAAAATCACAGAGTCTCCTTGCAAATATAACTTCTCATTATTTAGGTTAAGGCTTCTTCATACGGATAATGTATCTTGCTTCAAAGATATAATAATCTATCGAATTAAAAAAAAAATCTACACATTGCGCAAGCTACAACGTCACAGGGATCTTTTGACCAAAATTGGAACTGACGCCGCCTTCTTATATTTTAAATATTGTATTCACCCACCTCCCACGAACTGACAGATCGGTCCTATTCTAATCATCATCATCATCATCAGCCTATAGCAGTCCACTGCTGGACATAGGCCTCTCCAATTGCACGCCATTCAGCTCGATTCTCGGCAACTCTCATCCAGCTGCTACCAGCCACACTGCGGAGATCGTCGCTCCACCTAGCCTGAGGACGTCCTACCTTACGTTTGCCGATTCGCGGTCTCCACTCAAGAACACGTCTACCCCAGCGGTCATCGGTTCTACGGCTAATATGGCCGGCCCATTGCCACTTCAGCTATTCTAATACAACATACGAACCTGTCGAAAAACCTTCCCCGTGTATTCGGCCCTTTACGCTCACTAAATATTACATTCATTATTCAACTAGTGAAACCCACGTAGACAAAGTTTGTCTCTGTCCGGGATTAAAAGTAAGTTGTGATGATATATGACACAACTTGTTGTCCTGGTGACAGTAATAATACAATGATAAGTAGGCACGTTCAAGGTGGACGTGGCGGGGGGGACACGGGTCGATCGATCAGGTTAAGCTACGCTTGGCGCGGTTGGTGCGTGGATGGGTGACCATCTTTACATACCAAAACCTCTCCGTGCCCCGGAAAGCACGTTAAGCCGTTGTTCCCGGCTGTCATTCGTGGATCTTTAACAGTCTTTACGGGACGTCAGAAACCTGAAAGTCTGACAACCAGTCTTTCCAAGGGGTATCGTATTACCGGGTTACTGGGTTGTGGAGGCCAGATAGGCAGTCATCATTCATCATTTCAGCCAACAGGCGTCCACTGCTGGACATAGGCCTTCTCCAAGCACCGCATTCTATTTCATTTCTTCTCCCATCCAGCGGATTCGTGCGGCTTCCACAAGGTCATCGGTCCACCTTGTGAGTAGCCTTCCAACGCTACGTCTTACGGTACATGGTCGCCACTGCAGAACCTTTCAGCCCCATTGACCATCTGTTCTGCGAGCAATTTGCTATAATGTGGATAGGCAGTCACTCCGCCGTCAGTTGGGACTGGTCATCTCTTAGCTGCCACGGGTTATTTTTTTTATTTTTATTTTGTTTCTATTTGTTGTACCTACTCTGGACGCTTTTAACGTGTAAGTTTTTATTATTTTTATTTTTACATCGTTCTCACATTTAGTTATAAATTCAACATTATAGATGTAACGAATACTTTTGTAACAATTTAATTTAAAAGAGTGTCCATGGAGTTTCTTGCCCGTTCTTCTCCATAGGTACCTACGCTTTGGAATGGGCATGTAGCTTCATTTTTCTTACTGACAGACTCCTCGACAGTTCAAAAGTGCCTGTAAATGGTTTAATTGAAATAAATTATTTGAGTTTGAGTTTGACTCCATGTAAAATACCGGTATTCAGCTGCATCCGGTCAGACTTGAAGCCGACCCCAACATATTTGGGACAATTCTAGGCAGATGATGATGTTGTTCAATAATGATATACGCGGTATTGCAGCAATAATGAAAGAGCTGTGACATCACATAACTCATTTAAAAAGTTAATCGTTATGCTTTTGACGATTTTCTATTTTGTTAAATACCAGGTACTTGTTAAAAAGCCTACACTGTCCTCCCATACCTATTAACACTGTTATTTGAAAATATTGTAAAAGCCAATTATACTTTTTTTTTACGATTGGTTTACTCTTGGATCTAATCTAGGTCATAGGTGACAGAGACAAAGTCGACGATGGAGTGAGCTTACAAGATGAAGCCTGTGCACTCTCACTTTGAATTAATTAGGCTTGTATGTGATCGGAAACACAGACGCATTAAACGAAACGCAGACATTCATCTAAGACTAGAGTTTTTTTTTTTTTAATGTCTTTGGCATATCTCGGAACACTGGATCCTGGAGTTTTAGAAGGCATACAAGGGTCTGAACCCATCTCGCAGAGGCCCATTAGACGTATTTAATTAAATGATGCACCAATCGACGAAGATCCTTGTTCGCAGACCTGTGAATAGGCCTAGTAGACTGTAGATTTGTTGACTTGATTTTCTATTTTGTTAAGTACCTGGTAATTGGTTGAAAGGCTACACCTTCCTCCCATACCTACTATCATTGTTATTTGAAAATATTGTAAAAACCAATTATTTTTAATAGAGTAACCGTGGAGTTTCTTGCCGGCTCTTCTCCATAGGAAACGACCGTGCACCTAGCTTCTGACGTTTCATAAGTGACCAAGTAGGTTTATGTGGAAAAAATTTTTTTTTTCTTATAGGCTTTACACTCGTGTTTGTCTGTCTGATACAGCCAATTTGGTCCGAATCTAATGGACCGATTAAGTTGAAATTTTGTACATATATAAATTTCTGTGTCCCAAACACGGACGTTCAATGAATTTTAATTGAGGGGGGTCACTTTTGGGAGACAATTAATAAGAAAATGAAAACCATCCCATGTAAAAAACCGTACCGTGTGACCTAACAAATGAAAGGGCTTACTGTGAGGGTTTCAAGTATATATTTTTTAATAATTTTTAAAATAAATGGTTTTGAATTATTTAATAAAATTGATGAAAATTGCTGTTCCATACATTTAGACCGTGTAGATATTACATTTTTATATGAATCGGCGGTATTTTTATTTAAATAAAATAGATATATGGCAATTAATATTCCAGCTAAAATTAGTTCATAACTGTAAATTATTGTTTTGTAATGATATATAAAAGAAAAAGAAAGAAAAGAAAGAAAAATAGTTTATTCTGCACAAACAAAACGCACTTAATAAAAAATAAAATTATAAAATACATACATTGAAGTAGCCAAAAGCCTCTTATTCAAGCAATAAAAGTTTGACAATTTAGTCCATTGCTTGATGTCAGGACCAGGGACCAAAGACAATTTATATTGTTACACTGTGTTGCGTCACTGACAAAAATGTCAACAAACAAACGATCTATACAAAAACATTATATTATTATTATTATTATTATATATATATATATATATATTATTATTATTCAAAACCATTTATTTAAAAAATTCTTAAAAAATATATACTTGAAACCCTCACAGTAAGCCCTTTCATTTGTTAGGTCAAACAATATAAAATTAATTCATAACTGTAAATTATTGTTTTGTAATGATATATATATATTATTATTTTAATAATAATAATATATATATATCAAACAAATATAATATAATATATATATACAAAACAATAATTTACAGTTATGAATTAATTAAAAAATTAATTAATTATTAATGATTAAATTAATTAAGAATTAATTTTAATTAATGCTTAATTTTAGCTTTTTTTAATTAATTAATTAAATCTATTAATTTGCTTAATTTTAGCTTTTTTCTATGAAAAATAGATATATATATATATTATTATTTTAATAATATTATTTTAATAATTATTTTAATTTTAATAATATTATTAAAATAATAATATATATATATCTATTTTTCTTGTAATTAAGGAATAATAATAATAATTTAGGAATTTAGTAATCTGGTGTAAATTTTATATGGGTGTATTCCTGAAATAAAAATGATTTGATTTGATTTTGATTTGTTGATTTAATAACCGACCAATCATTACTATGCTAGAAGGCCTTGAACCATGTGCTGAATTCATGGTTACAGTTTGCGCGTCGATGTTCTTGCCAGCCTATAAACTTCTGGAAATAAGAGCGGCACATAACTCTTCCCAAAATATCAGTTTACCTTCGCTACAACACATAATTTTCAGTTAAAATATCTTCCAGTTTCAAGGGAAACTTCACTAAATTCATTTACAATTTAGAGAAACATCTGCTGAAATAAATCCCGCTTGAGCCGGGATCCGACACTTATTAGCAAAATGTTTACCTATTTTCAAAGAAGATTTGTATATTTTATTCTAATTTTGGGATACGGAAATAACTGGAATTTTGTTGTGAAGAGATTTAGGGTCTATTATTTTGTTCCCAATTAATACGCAGCTTATTCGTCACTAGAAATTATGTAATCTTATTAAAGTAGATTGACTATACCAACTTAAATTTTCCGTATATTCAAATCACAACTGTCATTCTTTTACAGTTGTATGAAATGGCTATAGCACGGCCAATTATCATCATCATCTTTCGGTCCTTGTCCTGTGGCGGTATCAACAACGCCACATGCGAACTACGCATCAAAGACCTGACGTCACAAATCCTGCATCGCGCTATCAGAGTTTACCGCGCGACTAGCATATATACAACATCCCGACATCAACCGTCGGGCAGTTGCCCACCAGACACGACACCCGTCTGGTCGGAGGATTCTCCCTTTACTATAGAGTATGAGTGAACTGTGCACCCTGTTCCTCATACCTCTAAAGTCCCATGTTACTTGTGGTCGCCGCAACACGTTTCCTTCTTCCATTTTCCCTTGTCAACCGTCACGATATCATTCACTCCCTTCTCTTTCACAATCCATCTATCTTTTCATTGGTCTTCCACTCTATTCATTTTATTTTTATTACTGACTAGCTTACGCCCGCATCTTCGCTCGCGTTAATTTAGAGTTTGACAATCAATTCGGGTTGTACTCTGCTTTCAATCATGATTCAAAAGACACGTGGCGCCATCTATTATCATAAGAACGTTATTGTTGTTTTCCTCGGGAACAGGACTTTTATTCGGGATGAAAGGTACCCTATATCCGTTTCTGTATACCTGAATACATATGTACAAATTTTCAATATGATCGGTACAGTAGTTTAGGCGTGAAATGGTAACAAAAAACAAACAAACTTACTCTCGCATTTAAAATATTATATTTATATATAATATATATAGTTAGGATTGGGCCTGCTCCTGACCTTGACCTTGCTGATGGAAAGCGATGGATGAGGTCAATGATGGAACGAGCGTGTCCAGAAGATGCCTGTTCACTCTTGATTTAGGTTATATGTGGAAGGGAACATAAACGCTGGCAGAAAGTTCCACACTTTCGCTGTGCGCATGATAAATGTGGAGGAGAAACGCTGAGTACTTACAGTAGACGGGATATCAACCAAGTGCGGATGGTATCCTGCAGTACCGTCTCCATTCATCAACGTGTATATTAAGCCTAATCAGACCATAATATTCCCACTGCTGGGAAATAGACCTTTTTTGAGAGAGGGAGTGAGTGGTTGTCATATACCACGCGGGCTTTTGCGGGTTGGTAGAAGTCAAATGTCTTCGTTCACATGTATGTCGGAGAACATAAGGTCTCTCTCGTTATCATCAGCCATATTTTAACTACTATGGGCGTACTGTGGGTAGTGTTGGTTATAGCGCAATAGAAAAACCGAATTACACTCAAAAGTCATTTACTCAACCTGAGAACCTTAAAGTTTACATAAGACAGTCCCCCATAACGCCCATCCTTTCCACTTCCTAGTGCTTTAGCTGGGAAGAAGAAGTAGTGGAACAAACTCCCCAGCAGCACATCTGTCTGTTCAGTTTGAAGGATTTGATTCTATACAGTAATGGGTATGCAAAGTAATTAATGTTGGTACACGACACAACTATACCGAACGCGCAACAGTTTCTAGACGTCTTCACTGCTTGACCGCCACCGATGAACTTCACTTGTCGACTGTGCGGCGATCAGTTGCCGCCGGTCGAACGTTATGTTGTAGACTCTGCCATGCGCCGCTAGGCAGCACTAGCGTCGCGATTAGTCAAGACTTGTTGGCACGAACTCCAATAGCTCCATCGAACGCGACTAGATGGCGCTGGCGTACCAGATACAACTCGTCTCTGACATGTATATTTACTTACGGCAAATGATCACACGGTGTCAATTTTATTACCAATTAAGTTTCCTGACTGCATTTTAAAGCATCTTTCTTTTAAATTGTCTGAAATAAGACGTTAGCTTAATATGTAATTTACAATGTAAGCTTTCTTTATTGCGCTCCACCATTTTTGGCTTCCTGCCAAAAGTCTTCCTTCATTTTCACCAATTTTAAAATCGAGTCTAGAAAAGATTTACGCTCTCTTGAAAGAACGAATTAAATCTTAATTTAAATTTAAATGTAGAGAGAGACTAGGAAGCTGTTCATTTTAACTTAAAGTTAAACGAAATCCGTCTTTGTCTGAAAACCCACTTACGGTACAGGAAAAAATCTTGAGTTGGGTGAAAAAATACGTAAAAAAGTTGTTGTTTTCCCGTTTCAAATGATTACTTTAGATTTAACCCTTCGTATCGTGAATCCACGCGAGACCTAATGGCTTTTTAATTGTTTCTGTAATTACCGCGGCATACGAGTGGTCAACCTTGATTCGTGTATTTTTTTTCTTATTGTAGGTCCTAATTATTCCATACAATATGCCTGTGTTTATTATACCTACTATAGTATCAGCATTTCATATAATACCTAAGAGTCAATATCCTTTTAATTTTACTTTTGTTCCAATTTTTATTAAATACTAACCCGCGTGGCTTGTCTTTTATTTTTTAATAAGCCACGCGAGGAATGCCGGAGACAGCAGCTAGTCTAAAATTAAAGTTTAAGTTTCTCCGTATAATATCAGCTATCTGCCAGTGAAAGTCCCGTCAAAATCGGTCAAGCCGATTCGGAGATTAGCCGGAACAAAAAGACAGTCAGACAAAAAAATTAAGTACAAGTATCATATATTTTTTCATATGCATTTACTATATAGCTGTTATTTTGACATTACAAACAGACATTTCAATTAATTTATTTGTATAGATATAGCTCGATAATTAAGACTTAAAAATCTGAAGTAATTATTAATTATAACGACCTAACTGGATATAACGATGAAATTCGTGAGAGCCCTATATCCAACAATAAAATAGGCCAAGTCGATTGATTCATACAAATCAATCCGCCTAGCCTTTTCCCAACTATGTTGGGGTCGGCTTCCAGTCTAACCGGATGCAGCTGAATACCAGTATTTTACATGGAGCGACTGCCTATCTGACCTCCACAGCCCAGTAACTGGGTAACACGATACCCCTTGGTAAGACTGGCTGTCAGACTTTTGGGCTTCTGACGACCCGTAACGACTGTCAAAGATCCACGATTGATTCATACCAATAATAAAATAAAATAATATATTCTGTATGGCGACCAAAGTTTATAATAAACTACCAGATTGTTTTAAAACTCTTGACTCTAGGTAATTTAAATGTAAATTATTCAATTATCTCTCAACTATGTGCTACCCGACTAATGATTTTATGAATGAAAAGTTGACTTAAATACTCGTACTTACTATCTCTTTGACTTAATTTAATATTATTGACATTTCCATACCTACTATTTGACTAATTTGCAATTAGAATGTTATCCTAATTTATTCAATTCAATGTTGTATCCAATAATCTAACCAAAACCCTGAAAATGTATTTGTACGCCGGAAATGGAGCCACTAGCTTTTATGACAAGTCTTTTACAGTTCAAGCAGTACGGTTATAGAATGCCTTGCCCGTCACGATAAGGCATGCTCAATCTTTGTCCACTTTTAAAATTCTGGTTAAAAATCACTTCCTCTCTCCTTGAACATCATCATTACTTAAAGTTCTAGCTCTTGTATCATGTTTATTATTGTATAATATATTTATATATAGTTATTTTTAAGTATACTTTATGTATGTATGTATTTATTGTATATGTAAATGGCACACCACTGACTACCTGCAGTATTGTGTCTCTTTCTACTTTTGTTCCATCCAAAGGTTGTCTATAAAAGACCGGTTTTAACGATAAGACCGCCCAATGTAACAGTTCTACATTTATATCTGTAATTTTTATGGTGTACATAATAAAAAGTATTCTATCTATCTATCTAAACGGCAGAATTTTATGAACAATGTAACAACTTTGTAACAATATTCTACCAAATAAATGGTCTATGACTATTACTAATATTGTCTATACAGAGATAACTACCTATTAGCTGAATACACATTCAATTGGAGCTAAGCAGTAGGCTTACAAGAAACATAATCATAAATACACAGTAATATTTGCAATACACGCAATACTGTGCCGAGTTAACGGGATTAAGGTAGCGCTCGCATAGGTGGAGTAGGCGACTACTATAATTGCTCTGGTGGTTAATTACGGTTCAAAAGTACACTTTGTAAACAAGTATGTATTTTTGTAGTGAAAACTTCTTTAAGCGCGTTGAGCACTTTTTGGGGGAACAAAAATCATGGAACTCGCGTCATCGTCACCGAACGCTTTCCATGAGCTATATGTATACTGTGTATAATTATATGTGTACTTTTTGGGTGAGCCAAAATCATGGAACACGTGTCATCGTCACCGAACACTTTAGTTACTAAGTTTTCACTTCAATCGGCAGTGCCCAAAGTCTGCCCCGTACATTTTTTGTTAAGAGAAACTATAATATATTTAAAACTAGCACTGACAGTCCAAATAGCCGAACAGCCGCGGTATAAAGATATACTTCGGCTGCCATCAATAAAACTAAAATTATTTAATAAAAAATGTATACTGCATATCGATTATTATTTACAATCATTTACCGAATTGTTTTCAAGACTTACCGCTGACAATATTTAAAAAATACCTTTCAAATTATTACTATTTCAAAGATATAATACCATTAAGGACGACTTAGAAGGAAAATCAATAAAATCTGTAATTATTAAGTTAGATTAATTGACATCGCAAAAGTTCTAGCATCGAACTTTCTAGAAGCATCTTGACTCTACTAGTTCTGCTACTTGATACTAGATGGCGCTAGTGGTCTACTAGTTCTGCTACTCGATACTAGATGGCGCTACCGAGATAGAAAAAAAAAAGCTTGAATACCGAGATAGAAATAGAAAATATTGTTGCTCACCACAATATTTTCTATTTCTATCTCGGTATAGTCACCCTCTTTATGGCCATATTATCTTACACACAGTCCATCCAACCTTAAACTAATAAAATAGTGTATTAATTACGATAGCTGTGTAAACCTTTGGCAATTTTTCTCCTTCTAATATTTTAAGCCAATCACTTTTACGCACTATCTTGCTGACTAGACCAATGTAAGCACACCTTAAGTCTTAGCGCAGTCATGCTGGAATTACGCTGTTACCAGTTTAGGCGAGATTTGCACGGCTTAAGGGTTTTCATGGCGACTGTATCTCAGTTTGATGTGATGCCTCTTGTATTGTACTAATTTCGGTAATTCTGACATTATTTACTAATGAGAGTACTGGTATTGCAGTTAGAAATGTATGTTTAAAAAAAAAAACATAACAAACAAACTTGAGTTCTGATTTGCCATAATCCCCTTCTTTGTCGTGTCGCTGGCACGACAGTATTTCAAATTTTGTTGCCTCAGAAGCCCAGAACTTCGTCACTACTACAGCGTCATTTGTTATAATGTTTTCAGGGCTATAATCGACAACTTTAGCATTTCGCCTGTTTTTTTTAATTTAATAGGAGACGAACTGGTAATTCTCATCATTCTCTGTTACAGTTGACTATTGTTCAAAATCTAAATATTTTATTTCACATAAACCTACATGGGCACTTATGACACGTCAGAAGCTAGGTGCACGGTTCCAATTGCTCAGTTCCTATGGGGAAGAGCCGGCAAGAAACTCAACGGTTACTCTTTTAAAAATAATTGGCTTTTTCGATATTTTCAATAACAGTGTTAGTAGGTGTGGGAAGACAGTGTAGGCCTTTCAACAAGTACCAGTTACTTAACAACATAGAAAATTGTCAAAAAATCTACTGGCTACTAGGCCTACAACGTTCCCACATATAAAAATAAAAATTAATCAATATAAAAGTTTTTTTTTATTTTGGTATATTTAAAAATGAAAACTAATTCAAACCAAATGACATGATTGTCATTACTCGTACAACTACAGTAACAAATCTGAATAAATATCATGCCCATAAAAGCCAATAATAAAGAATTGGAATTCGATTTGTAGGTAGATGTATATACCCTTTCCGTAACACGCTGTATAATGTCAAATAATGAAAAAATTATGTCAAAGAAGTATGTAAAAATATAAAAATAAACATCGTTATTAAATAGACATTTACATAGTTATGCCGTTAATGAACATTGCCCTCTCAAATCGCCACCAAGGATATTCGACGAGTTTCATCCATCCATTTCCAGCCATGTTCCGAAAATCGTCGCTAAAGCTAGTCTGTAGGCCGATTCACTGTGTCCACTCAAGAACATGTCTGCCCCAATGGAACTCAATTCAATGACTCTCCACGTGACCAGAGGCCTGGCCTATTTTTTTGCCAAAATATCAACACTTCTATTCAACGTAACAATTCTGCCAGCCTTTCGGGTACCCATTGACAGCGATGTGGATTGAATTTTTTTTTATGCCCTATGCGCTCGTATTCTTTTTTATATACTTGTACAAAAAAGTATGTATTTCAGTGTTAGTAAAAATGATTTTAATAAAAAATATATATTAATGATAAATTATGAATAATCTTATTTCTGTAATTAGGTTTGTAAAAACACACTTTAATCATATTTTAAAAACTAGATGAGGTTGGCGTTTCCTGTCTGACTACTCAGAGAAGAAAGGCCGGAACAAACTCAGAAATCAGTCTCTTTAGTCCAGACATAATCTTTGTCAGATCATGCGAAGACCATGTCGATTAGTGGTCATTTGAGGAAAGAACTACACAGATTGAGTGGACCTGTCCAGTCAGTGCAAGCATTTATCCATAATTCAATGGTTAATTATGGCTTTTCGTTTAATCGGTGGTCTTATAATCGTTGGAATGATATAATGTGTTCTATAATAATGTACCTCGTAGTTGGATGATCTTCAGTAGCTTAAACTTCAAACACATCACATTTTAGAATCAAAACCTTAGCCACAACTTTAAGTTCTTCCAAAAAACACATACATAAGCTCACGCTGTTTTCCCATGGGGGTAGGCAGAAACTATAGAGCGCCACCTGCTACGCTCTTTACACTGAAAAAAATATTTAGCCTAACTACTTCGGCTATTTCAGGAATAATCAAAGTTTGACAAGACTTTATAAAAGTTAACTTGATTTAATAAAAGTGATACACAACAGCCAGCACAGGTTTTGGTTACATGTTGCATAAAGTTATGTGCTCACTTTTTTGTGTTACATGTTGACGAAAGTTTGGTTATGTATAAGTAAAAATTTTTTTCAGTGTACAGACTCCTTTTGCTTCGTTACATTCATACATCTGCTCATACATGCACGCCGGTTGCGAGTGCTACGCACCTGACCTTTCTGAAGAACATCACCAATTAGGTCATTATATGTTCTCCTAGGGCGTCCCCTCCCGGCGTTTCCACTCACATCTGCCTTGTAAATATCTTTTGTAAGTCGCCTTTCATTCATCCTCTTAACATGACCAAACCATCTAAGCATATTCTTTTCAATTTTTATCACTATGTGGCGGTATCAACAACGCCACATGCGAACTATGCATCAAAAGACCTGACGTCACAAATCCTGCATCGCGCTATCAGAGTTTACCGCGCGACTAGCATATATACAACATCCCGACATCAACCGTTGGGCAGTTGCCCACCAGACACAACACCCGTCTGGTCGGAGGATCCTCCCTTTACTATAGAGTATGAGTGAACTTTACACCCTGTTCCTCATACCTCTAAAACTACATCTTCTTTTAAACCACACCTTTGCCTTAACATATCATTTTTAAACCTATCATTCATAGTCACGCCACACATGCTTCGCAAGGAACGCATTTCCACAGCATTTATTCTACTTTCATGCTTCTTTTGCCACACCCAAAAAATCTATGTAACAAATCAAATAAAAAAACAATGAAACCAGCGTCAAAAACGATGTAACCCAGTTATTATTAAAACTTCCAACGAGGTCGAAATGTACCCGAAAAGTTGTGGAATTAACTGCCGGGAGTCGACTGTGCTATATTTTATTCAGTAGCAGAGGTAGCGACTCTGTCATTAAAATAGTGGGTAAGAACCTTCTGAAACTTTGAATAGGAAATAATGTCTTTGGGGAAACTCGGTTTATTAGTAGTGTTGCATTTTTTATTGATAACAGTTTAGACTTTTATTAGAATACTAGCTGACCCGACAGACTTCGTTCTGTCAAAAACTATTTGACTGTGGCAGTTTGTCTACGCGCAAAGGAAATATAGTATAAACTTCACTACTCTACCCTACCCTACCTACCTACCCTACCTACCTACCCTACCTACCTACCCTACCCTACCTACCTACCCTACCTACCTACCCTACCCTACCCTATCTTACCTACCTACCCTACCCAAACCTACCCTACCTACCCTACCCTACCCTACCCACCCTACGTACCTACCTACCCTACCCTACCTACCTACCCTACCCTACCCTACCCTACCTACCTACCTACCCTACCTACCGTCCAACCTTCTCCTGATAATAACAAACACAACAAAAAAATAATTAGCGAAATCGGTCCAGCCGTTCACTAATAGTATTTTTTTTTCCATATTTTCTCACCGTTTAAACCTTCCCTGGACTACGACAAACATTTCAAAACCAAAATCAGCTAAATCGGCCCAGCCGTTCTCGAGTTTTATCGAGACTAACGAACAGCAATTGATTTTTATATATATAGATAGATTTTCTTTGTTTGGACGTTTTTCTACAATGTGGTTAGTGGGCAAAATACAGGATAAGTTTTTAACCAATGCGCAATTTTTTTTTTGGTGGTCAGTATCAGTTAAAACACATTTTCATTATTTGTTCAATACTTTTTTTTTTTGTCCACATGTGTATAAAACATGGATACAATCTATTCGTAATAATATCAATGGGCGAGCGCACAGCTGATAGGTACCTACTACTGCGTTCCGCTTCACTGACCGCGCCACCGGCGGGTTGCGCGGCGAGGATCCATTATACCAGTTTCAAAATAAACATATTTCGTTAACGATAACTAAATTTTTTTGTACTAAGACATATCAAAATAAGAAATAGGTATATAATAAAACACGTTTAAGTTTAATTTGTCAAAATTTGCGCACTGATTAAAAACTTTTTCTATGTATAACATAACATAACATCACGCCTTGTTTTCCCGAAGGGTTAGGCAGAGGTGTACCTATAGTATGTAAACCCACACTTTGTCAGTTATATTTAAGTCCCATGTAACCAGGTGCGAGCCCTTTGCCATCAACCGGGCAGTAATCGAGACTCCGGGCTACTACTGAGAAATTCCTGATAAAAAAACCCAATAACACTTTACTCGATCTGGGAATCTAGTAAAGTAAAAAAAACATGTTCGTCAGTCTTTTGGCGCCATACGTTTTGCTGTAGGAATTTCTTACGCTTTTAACTTTGATCTCTCATTTAGTAGGTTCAATCCCAATGTATGAGAGTAGATAAAGTAGTGTATGAAACTGCACATACTCGTAACTAGGTATTAAAACACTCGTGTGATACTATTAAAAACCTCGTCTACGGCTCGGTTTTTAAACACACACTCATGTTTTAATAACATTATGCATAAACTACTATTTCTTACTAAGCCCTTAGTAAGAAAAGATTTTTGAATATGAATGTCATTTTTGCCGATAGCAAATCCATTCGGGCACACGGCTTGTGGCTGGCTTGGCTTGCGTGTTTCATTTAAGGAACATTTAATTATGCAGCATTCTTAGTGTCCGAGACTTTCAAGTATCTTTATGTGATCCTAATTCATTGCTCTCGAGTGTATATAAAATTCTTCTGTGCATGTGTGACTGCACTCTTCTTAAACCGATGGACCAATTTTGATGAAATTTTGCGTGTATGTTTCAGTGGGTCCCTGGATGGTTAAAGATTCACAATTGGACCCATTACGTGGCGCTGCCATCGAGTTCTAGGAAATTATAATTCCTCTACACAACAAAAACTTGGCAGCTCTTTCGTGCCAAAATCATAAACAAACTAGGTATGTCACGCATGAAGAAAAGAGACAAAACAACTCATATGTTTGATCATAATGAGCGCATGGCACCATCTTGGCAAGGGGCCGAGTTGACGTTAGGAAAACGTTTACTTTAAAATGGTGGAACACTTACTGAATGTAGCCAACTCCACCTTACTTTAGTTCAAGCCAAAACCAGTCGAGTCACTTATTGAACGTTGGTATCAAATCAAACCAAATCAAAGTCATGTATTCAAAGAACGATGGGCGCTGGCGTCCCAAAAATTTAAACTTAGGCCTATTGTCCAAGTAAACCGCACGTCATGGGCACGCTTTCGTCAATTGACGATTGCAAAACGAATGCTTGCATCTCGCTTAGAAACAGTCGGACGTCGTACAGCGCCGGGTTGAGGCTTTCGGCCGGTCCACAAGCAGAGCCCTTCAACGCTCTCTTGGTCGACGCCAGCTGTCAGCCTCAACCCGGCGCTGTACGACGTCCGACTCACTGGATCAACAAACGCAGCGCCAGCCCGACTCACTCGGGAATCACCGCAGACAGTTCCGACTCACCGTGAACTATGCGGCACCCGGTTCCGACTCACTGGAATCACAACTGGCCCTGGCAAGCATCATATGCACTGACTCAGCCCACAATCGACCTCCGGTCTCCGGAGGGGAGTAATGTGGCGGTATCAACAACGCCACATGCGAATTACGCATCAAAGACCTGACGTCACAAATCCTGCATCGCGCTATCAGAGTTTATCGCGCGACTAGCATATATACAACATCCCGACATCAACCGTTGGGCAGTTGCCCACCAGACACAATACCCGTCTGGTCGGAGGATCCTCCCTTTACTATAGAGTATGAGTGAACTTTACACCCTATTCCTCATACCTAAGGAACAGGAGGAAATGTAATGGTACTACTGTGGTACAAAACAAGTTTGTTTATTCCAAAAAAAAATAGTTAAAATCGTATTGGTTTTTACTTAAGCTACTTCTTATTGTATTTTATTGTCCATGAAATAACGTGTTCAGGCTTGTATACCACGTAGGTGTAGAGATAGTGTACCTACAACCGGATTTCAAAACTTAGTCAACAGAATTGAGACATATTTAAAAGGTCTTGGCTTACTGATATTTTTTTACTATGACGACAACCGACCAACATTACAACTTATAATTTACGTTCTTCCTTGGGCGCTGAGAACGTACACGTGACACTTGCATACCTGCAAAATCCTGCATAGCAGCCGAGGCTGGAGGAGCCTGGGTATCCACTGCTTCGATTAATAAAGATTGCCGTGCATTTTCTCGGCTTACAGTATCTGTTACAACAGTCTTATTCCTGTCAACTTCAACACTAATTACAGGCGTACTCCATACTCTGTTCCGCCTCCGTTGGTTTCTCAGAACTTTCACTCACTACGGTGCTTACTGAACTTGATTCTATAGCCGGAACGGACACTAATGTTGGTGATGTAAGTGGAACCGGCGAAATCGATGGGCTAGGAACAAGTGGGGTACCAGAAAACATTGATTCATCGCTATCAATTGTCTTCGCAATGTTAATACCTTTTTTGCTTTTACAATTGAACAGTTGATCAATATGTCTTACACAAAATAAGTTTGGATCTTCAACTAGCACTTTATACATTCTTTTTCCTAACACCTTATTTATTATTCCTAACTTCCAAGTCTTCCAAGTCTTTCCTACCACTGTACCACCGAACCCATACCCTGTCACCTGCTTCAAAAGCTCTTGTGCGACATTCATTCTCCTCTGACCATGTTGCACGAAGTTTATTTCTTTGGAAAGTATTAAATCAAGACGTGATCTTAATTCCCTGCCAAACATTAACTTTGCAGGCAAGTGTCCAGTAGTACAGTGCTCTGTGTTTCTATATACAAATAAATATCCTAATATTTTTTTGTGTAACACATTTTGAGCAACATTTTCGCTTAAAATACTCTTTAACATCTTTTTACACGTTCTCACCGAGTTTTCGGCTTGTCCGTTGCTACATGGATGGTAAATTGGAGACGTCATGTATGTACTAAATGCCATTATTGGAACAGAATAATTTATTAATTTATGCTTGATGCGAATTTATCTTTACGTCATTATCCGAGACTATTGTGCATGGTAACCCAAATATTTTACAAATGCTCTAACTTTTTTATTAAGGATTGGGTGGTAACGTCGTAAAAATGCACTCTGACCATTTAGAGTACGCATCTATCACTACCAAGTAAGTCTGTTGCCTTATGGACAAATAGTCGATATGAATTCGTTCCCACGGTGCCGCTGGACTTGGCCAGGGCGAGGGTGCAGCCTGTGGTGGGGCGGCCCTCATGCTCGAACATACATCGCATGCGGCGATATACCTCTCAATATCCCCATCTATACCAGGCCACCACATCCTACTACGCGCATTGCATTTCATTTTGACGATGCCTAAATGCGTGCTATGAAGTTCGTACAACATTCTTTCACGTAGTGTCAACGGAATTATCACCTTAGGTCCCCGCATTAAGATACCATTTTCATATTGCAAATCCGTGCGACATAAAAAAAATGGACGAATAGACTCGCAATCAATTTTACGTGGCCAACCTACCTTTGTATACTTAATGACAGTTTGAATCGTTTTATCATTACACGTAGCATTCTTTACGTCGGTAAACAAAACAGCTGGTGCGATCGCATGAAAAAAATTCAGTGAGCAATAAGCGTCGTTTCGTTATCTCCCTCGCACACACTATCCGGTACAGGTGGTACAGGTGCACGGGAAAAATAGTCCGCAACTATACCCAAAGTCTCAAATTCAGATAATTTATGTAAACAAAGGGGATAACATATCAAAAAAATATCTTCGTAATGGTAATTCACATAAAATGGCGAAAAAAAAGGTTCCATATTCTTTTAAGTACTGAATTTAAGTAATAATGATTAAAAAATTATCATACCGTAATTATTTTTATAAATTTTCGGTTTGAAACAAAGTAATTAAAAAAAGGAGATTTTCTGGTATAAAATATTTTATGATACTGGTAACAATGCAGGAGCTCTAAACATTTTCACATTTTTTACATCTTCAACAACACTAATATTACAACTCTCATTCATAGATTCATATTGTATGTAGCATATCTAGACACATTTTGGATGAAAACGGCTGTAAATTGTTTCGAGTGGAAATCGATTTTGGGACGCCTACGTCTAGCAGTGGACTTAAAAGGGCTGATTATGACGATCATAGGCCGTGTCTCCGACACACTCATAAAACATTGTTTGGCAACGGTATTTTGTTTGCATAGTTCTTATAATTAATTCACTTTAATTTCATAGATGATTATTTACAAAAAAATAAAAATGATAAAATGTTTTGCACTACTGTTCTGTCATTTTGACATTGACAATTCTTGACATTACTTTGTTTACATAAATTATCTGAATTAGAGACTTTGGGTATAAGTCATTCTCACCAGATATATACTGAACAAAATAATTATATGCTGATACTCGTAGTATAATAGGGTATCTTTGCAAACGTAATGCTGTGGTTATTGATATACCCGTTTTATTATTAAATATCGACACTAAGGGACGGTGATCGGTTTTAAGAATAAAAGGTTCACTTCTACCGTATAGGTATTGATGGAAATGTTTGACCCCAAAAACAATCGCAGTCGCCTCTTTTTGAATCTGGCTATAATTGCGTTCACTCGCCGACAACGACCTTGAGGCATATGCCAACGGTCTTTCGCGGCCATCGCTATCTCTTTGAGACAAAACCGAGACCGTGCGGACCCGCGTCCACCGACAACACCAGCTGTGCGCTCGGCTCGAAATGTGCCAGCACGCGCTCGGAGGCGAGCTCGGCGCACACACGGCGAGCTGCGCGGCGCTGTCTCGGGCCCCACTCCCACTGTGCACCGCTGCGCAGTAATTCGTGGAGCGGGCTCATTATGCTTGATGCTTGACCAGTCTATTTAATTCTGATTCAACGTTGTCTTTTAAAGCAAATGGTATTGGTTGAGCTTTTATGAATTTTGGTACTGCATTATCCTTTAATTGCAAATGGAATTTAAATTTATTAAAATAACCAAGTTCGTCTTTCCATAAATTCGGATACTGTTCCAATAATGCATTAATGTCAGCGTCTTGGCTTATCCTATAAATATTTGTCAAAATCAAATCGAATGCGGACATAAAATCGCGACCGAGCAGGGGGGGGGGGGCATTTGTATCTACTACAAACAATTTTATAAGTTTCTTTTGATAATTGTATTCGACTTTGGCCTGGAAAAACCCTAATGGTGAAATTTTATGCCCATTATACAGGGTGTCCAGTAAATAGCACGACATACTGCAGGGGGTGATAGCTTGGGTCACTACCTATCAATACAACACAATATATGTTCAGCAAAATCTTACGGATTTAAACACATTTTTAATTCGCAATTAGTTAATTTGTAATGTGCAAACAGTTCATTGTACATTCTTTTTGACATAACAGAAACACCCGACCCGGAATCTAACTCCACATTGTCACAGATACCTCACCAACATTAATTTTTAATTTCAACGGTTTATCGGTTACATACCTTATATTAAAATTATTACATTCGTCACAGCTGCCTTCCGTGTCTGCCTCACTATCATCACTACCGATATTATTGACGTGAACGCGGCCGTTTTTGTTATTTTTATTACACACCTTCTTCAAATGGCCTACTTTTCCACATTTTTGGCACTTATAATTTTTGTATTGACACTTGTCCTTATCGTGATTTTTTGACCCGCACACGGTACAACGGAAGTCTTCGAAACGTTGGTCACGATCGTGACTCGACGTTGATGCGCGCTCATCTCGCGAGCTCGTACAAGCGCCGCCACCACCACGTTTACCCCTCCCATTGCTCGACCGCTTCCCACCTTTGTAAGATATTTTGTTCACTGCTTCCTCTTTGATCACAGTCATATCTATGGAAAATACGCTCTTGGCTTCTCTAGCACATTCCGCTCGCTCTCAAACTCAACTCAAACTCAAAGCATTTATTTCAATTAAACCATTTACAGGCACTTTTGAATTGTCAAAGAGACGGTCAGTTAGTCAGAAAGTTGAAGCTAGATGCCCATTCTAATACGTAGATCACTATGGAGAAGAACGGACAAGAAACTCCAAGGACACTCTTTTAAATCAAGATATTACATAATCCTGGGTACATTATTCTTTTTGCTTCTATATGTGAGAAAATGTAAAAACTAATAAAACAATTCAAAATATAAAATTACAAATTAAAAATAAGCCCTGGCAGTCAAGAGATGACCAGTCCCAACTGACGGCGCCCGTTCACGAACATGACGCATGGATCAGCACCATCCAGCTCAACCATTTTGTAGGGAACCGAATGATCCAACACACGCGCCACCATCAGTGAAACATTTAAGTGAGCATGACATACTCTCAACTGCCATGCTCTTTCAAGTCAACATAAATCATAATAACATAGTAAACGACTCCATGGTATTCACATTTACAAAATTGAAAAAATGCTGGTAAATTATACAGAACTATAGTTTGCAATGTATTTGAAAGATTAATAAAAATTTACTACCAAAAAAGAAAATAATTATTCTGCAATCTCCAGTGCTCTCGACAAACTCAGAGTTGAAGCATTCTGCTCAAACAGTTTGTCACGTTCAGGCCCCGCTCCCAGGCCAAGGACGAAACGATCCGTAAGATTCGTGTCTAGGGCGGCTCCAAATTCACAATAACTCGCTAATCCTCGCAATCGTGCAGCCCAATCGCCCAACGATTCACCTGAGTTCCTCTTCGCCCCGTAAAATTTTGCCTTATCCGAAAATGAGCATTGTTTCTGCTTAAAATGACTGTCAAGCAATCCTATCAGCTGCTTATAATCTAGAGCTTCCAATTCGACTGGATTTGCCAAATTACGCACCAAGCGATACGAATCATCTGATAGATGTGTGATTAATATTGCACTTTTATTGTCCTCACCCCAAATCGTTAACTTTAAAAAATTGAATCAACCGGCCTTTATAAATTAACCACTCACATGATTTATAATCAAACGTAGTTAAGTTTCCTAAAAAAGACTTCGCCATTTTATTTTTTCCTTCGCGAAGGTGAGTTCGATCTCGTCGCCAATGATATATATTCACTTGGAGGTGCGGTAATAAGTAAACGAGTGTCTTGATTGAACGCTGGTTTACTACTGGCTTAACATGGGTCCACGCACACATTCACAATATGAGAACTATGTGTGAGTGGCAAGCGCAAACACATCACTACCACTTACTAAGGTTTCTTAAAATCTAAAACGGATTTACTTATAAAAAATATCTTAAGGAACCTTACACCCCTCTTTACCCTGAAGAGAACCGCTCTCCAGATTGTCTCACAGAAATGAAAATCATTTGACACTTACATACACAGACAACTACTACAGCCGGCTCAGATCCAGACATAATCCTTCTGAACAAACAATCACGACAAATAATCTTCATTCTCAGTTTCTTGAAACTCTTGGCAAAAGGCCCAGAAAACATTGAAAAATATTGTTTTAAGAAACACTAGTGACAAAGCACCAACGAGACTTTGAAAATAACTAACAATTTCCTTGGCCGCCTTTAGGCTGACGAGGAAGCGACTAGCTATCGACGGACTAAAGGTATTATATATGTTTATAGTTAATAATAATAATAATAAAAAATTGGTCGTCGTAAAAAGGGGCGTTAAACAGATGTGGACAATCGTGAGCACGGGTTTTGTTTTGAAAGTGTGCCGATCCGAATGTCCCCGATAGTACCATTAAAATAATTAATACTGGTGGGCTACTATTTTTTTTTTATGTTTTTATTTTTGTAGAAATATTTAAAAATGTAAATAATATTTTTATATATGAAATAAAGGAAATAATAATAATGTTTATTTGCTAAAAACAGTGTTTACGATTCCTTATAGTCTACATTAATAGCTAGGTTTACAAAAAACAAATAAGACGCAAAGGAAGCATGTTGCTTACGAACTCCACACTAGGTCGAGCCTGTCTCGTGGAGTTCATGGGTGGTATTGCCATATAGTTAAAATGAGCATTACATTAATACGTACGAAGGAGCGTTAATTTTTAGGGTAATTAGAACATTGTTGATCGCTGACTGTTCCCATCGTACAGCGAGTACTCTTTTGTTGCAGCGACAAGAGCTATCAAAGAGAGTATCGCTCCGCGATGCTCGCCTAGCGGGTAGAACATTCGCTGAGAGACTCACGCTTGGTACTATCGGGGACATTCGAATCGGCACACTTTCAAAACAAAACCCGTGCTCACGATTGTCCACATCTGTTTAACACCAATTTTTTTTTTTGTTTTTTTTTCCATCTATGGCATTTCCGAGCTAATAATAATAATAATAATAATACCATTTATTTCAGGCAACATAGGCCCATAGAAATATACCTTAACCTAAACATACATATTTTAATATAAAACTTAGTACTTCACCTAGCACTAGCTGCACTTTGTACTGTCCTGTGGAACTTGTCCGCGGAAGCGACGGAACACCACGTCCTGCGGCCAAAAGCCGGACTTTTCTGTGGTTGCCTTAAGCTCCTAACGAAACTTAATGCCTCCAGCCAGGGCGTATAAACGAAACGACTGCGCGCTAATGGCACCCCCTGTGGGGTACGAACCTCGGCTTAGGGTAGAGTCGGAGGGAGGATGGCAAGGGACCAACGGTGGCTGGATAAAATCAGGGTTATGATTATTATCGGGGGAATTTAAAGCTACAGGCTCAGCTATAATGCATGCTGACGCTACGCTTACGGGCAAGGGTCAGGGAGGACTATTTAGTCGGAGATTTCGCGCGGGGCCTCGGCGGCGAGGTCGGTATGACGGTCGTGTACCATGTTGGCGAGCTGTACTTGTTTCCCTACTGCTCTCGTGGAGGAGAGTCTGGGTCGGTCAGTGAACGACCAATAAAAATTAAACTTTTGTTTAAATCAATTTCTCAGGCTCTTTTACAATGATCACAGATGTCTGACCACCTCGGCTGGCTTTTCACGGCTTTACTTTAAAAAAAATGGAATTTTTTTATTTATTTTTTCATTTACAAAAGCTAGGAGCTCATCAAAAACCTCATACTGCGATGCTATTAGTTGATGAGCGTAGGTAAGCGTTACTATAGCGGCCGAGCGCTAAAATTAAGAATAGTCCTCAGGTGGTCCGATTCGGATGTCCGTGATAGTACAGTGGCCAGCACATCAAGCTACACGAAACTGTCAAATTTCTCCAAACGATTTTAAACTTTAAAATGTTAACGATTAAGTTCAAAATCGAACGAGAAAATTCGACAGTTTGTGGTAACTTGAAGTACGCGTACGTAGCCGTCGCGCTCTCGCTGCTCGTTGCTCGCCAACTCGATTTTAGTTGCTTCTCGTTTAATAGCGCTTTAGAATAAAAAGACGCTATTTCAGTACAACAAATATTATCCGGAATTCCTTTGAGATACATACAAAATGCCAAGTTTGCGACGCTCGACGAACATTCTGAAAACTTTGTGAGTATTAAATATTCTAGAAGTTAATTTTGTCTTCCAAGGATGTTGTGTTGAGATTGTAGGCTAGAGTTTGCTCATGGTTTCGCTTGTTTATTCCACGAATATGTTTCCAAGGAACAGCTTGTGTCGTCATGATAGGGCAGCTAGCTATCAGCAGCTAGCCAGGCTAGGCCTAGTAGAGTGTAGATTTGTTGGCACTTTTCTATTTTGTTAAGTACCTGGTAATTGTTGAAAGGCCTACACTGTCCTCCCATACCTATTAACACTGTTATTTGATAATATTGTAAAGCCAATTATTTTTAAAAGAGTAACCGTGGAGTTTCTTGCCGGCTCTTCTCAATAGGAAACGACTAATTGGAACCGTGCACCTAGCTTCTGACGTTTCATAAGTGCCCATGTAGGTTTATGTGAAATAAAATATTTTGATTTTGACTTTGATGGAATGTACACGATGCTCATTTGTTTAATTCCTGTCTCGTTGGTCAATGCTATTCAGCGTGGGAAGATCGTGGTTCTTACTTGGTTTATTTTTTACTAAGAATGTTCCTTTATCCTGTTAAATCGTATAACGGGAATTTAAAAATTTTAATTGATGATGATGATGGGGCTCCCTTTTCCGCACTTAGGCTCTCATTTGGTCCGTTGTGCGTGGGGATTCTGGCTAACAGAGCCAGCCTAGCTCCGCCCAAAAGCACAGAAGCTTCCTGGGAGCTTCACAGGCTTCACGGAGCGACTTCACTGTTCCGAGGATTTCTTCACGTTGTGGAGCCACGGCCTCGCAATCCAGGATGACGTGGGCGGCTGATTCCTCGGCGCCAAGGCAGCCCCTGAAAAGGGGGCCTATGTTAAAAAGATGTTTGTTAAGGAGATTATGGCCCGTAATTGTACCTATTATTATTGTAAGGTTATTTCTACTTAGGCTGAGAAGTTTTTTGGTTAATCGTGGGTGAACCATTGGTAAAGCCAACTTTGACTGTCTACAGTCTGTTACCCGTGACCATCTGTTGTTATGGAGTTCAGTCGATCTTTGGCGAATCCACGCACGAAATTGAGAGAAAGGCAGGCAGGAGAAGTGGGTAAGGGCCTAGCACCTTCATATCAGAGCCTCTCTTCGCAAGTTCATCTGCAGCGTCATTGCAATTTTTTTAATTGTAAAACTATATTAAGATTTTTGACTCTAATGTCTAATTAATATTATGTGAATGCAATTGAGGATGGATGCTGTCGCCTATATTACAAGATATTAAGTTCTTCTTCTTCGATCTTAGCGTAGGTGTTAGTTGCAACTCTTACATGTAAAACAATATAAGTAAGTACCTTTCGGCCTATTTTATCGTAAACCTGTTTCTTTATGTTAATTATGAAGGTGATTTTTTTTTCTAGTTATGGTACAAGTGAGTCGGAACCGACTCACCGCAGACAGTTCCAACTCACCGCGAACTATACGGTACCCGGTTCCGACTCACTTGAACCACAACTGGCCCTGGCAAGCATCATATGGACTGACTCAGCCCACTATCGACCTCCGGTCCCCGGAGGGGAGTAATGTGGCGGTATCAACAACGCCACATGCGAACCAAATCCTGCATCGCGCTATCAGAGTTTACCGCGAGACTAGCATTATATACAAAATCCCGACATCAACCGTTGGGCAGTTGCCCACCAGACACAATACCAATAATAGAGTATGAGTGAACTTTACACCTTGTTCCTCATATCTCTATGATAAATGCTCTGTGTTTTTCTTTTTTTTTTCTTTTTTTTTTTCATTATTTCGGAAAAGTCTCTGTATCAGTCCGGAGTTCGGATTCGATGCCTGGTTATAAAAAAAGGCTCTCCATAAACATGAGACTTTTAATAACACAAGCGAAATGTAGGTGTGCTGTTCATGTCTACCCCTGCGAGAAATAATGGCGTAATTGTACATTCAAAACGTTTAACAGCCTACAAAGTCATTAAAAAACATCACTTACTAATCAGAAAACCAATTAACAAGACAGCTTAAAGCTATTTCCCTAGAGGGGTGAAATGTAATCAAGTGTTAAGATATGATCCATTGCGTCTCTATTAATTGCTCCAATGATTTACGTGTATCAACTAGATCGTGAGATAACTATCTGAACTGAGATTAATTCGTAGAATGTGTTATTATACAGGGCTAACCTGACACTCTGTATACTACTGGTTGTACGTTGTTTCATAGCTTATAGTTTTACAGAATTTCGTTTCACATATTTTTTTTATGTGAAACGTAGTCATATCATACAATAACAAATCAAATATTCTTTATCCTTATATTGTTTATTTAATATAAAACTTATTACCAAGAATAACATTTTATCCATTTTAAATTTTTCAACAGCATTTTTATTTTGCAACATGCAGCGTGCAAGCAAGCATGCAGCATGCAGATTGCTAGCATGCAGCATGCAAGCGAGCATGCAACATGCAGCAGGCATGGTTTCTGTCACTAACATATACCGAACAAACAATATTCGTTAAAAAATAATTCTACTGTGTGATAAGTTTGTTAAACAAAAATATATGATTAAAAATTCATTGAATTGTGTTTCTGTGTAATATTTTTCATTCAAGTAAATAGTCTTTGAAACAATAATATTCGAACTAAAAATACAAGGATCAAATATTATATGAAACATTTTCTGGGAAACGAAATTCTATGAAATTTCTGTCTGTGAAATAAGGGGACCTATACTACTATAATATACAGGGACATACTTTAATCATATTAACCTAGTCGATCGATCCGTGTGGCTGATATTATTATTTATTTATATAATTGTATTGTACATCAGATTACATATTACAAAAGAAAAGAAAAACTTATACACTACAAAATATACCATGGGCATCCTTATCAACCCTGGGTCACTAACCATTCGTAAAAATTACGATGCATACCTTGCGCATTTAGTGTTTTGGTAAGATCCAGACCTCCGCAACCGTAGCCGTTTCTAATATCTTCCTGATTCGCCTCATTAGTGACCCGCGATCACTCATTGTGGATGCACGCTTATTATATCGGGATATATCGTCGTAAAATTTCAGACTAACTTTGCAACAAGATTTGAATCAAATCATCGCAGAGATCTTGAAAATTCTAGACTAGATCAAGAAAGGTTCTAGCCGAGACGTTCCCAGAACTCGCAAAACTTACAGCTGCAAAAAAAACGTCGTATAACTACGAAATTCTGCGAGGGCTGCAAAAAAGCGATTGGCAGCCATTGTAGAAGTTTGTAGATTGTTTTAGGTAATTGTGCAGTCATTGTTCAATGTAGGTTGTTTCTAAAACAGATATGTTATTGAATAAAGCGAAAACTAAGACTGCTTATTAAGTTCATGTTGTGTCATAACGACACTACAATATTTAGTAACTATACAGGAGAGCGCGTCAATAAAGTCTTAAAATATACATATATATAATAATATAATCATACCAAAGTGTAGCTAATCCCTCGTTAACTCATGTTTTCAAGGTTGGTTGGCAATAACTTAACCGAAATCTGAGAGATTTTTTAAAATCTTTGACGCGCTCTCTGGTAAAGTCACTAATTATTAGTTACAAGGTTATCCCTTGCAGGTGTCGATAAATGATGTTCATACATCATACTTTGTAATACCTACATTATTTCTAAGATTTATACTGTATATTTCCAATTTTTATTTTTGAATAAATTTTATTATTATTATTACTGATGTTTTAATCCGTCCTAAAATTTACGAATGTTTAATGTTAACGTTACTCAAAATTAAGGTTAGAGTTAATCCTCATTTTGTGCGTGAAAATATTACTTTCACTACCAATACCAAACTATTTCCAACTTCTAAAGAGATTACGTACCATAATATTCCAAATATTGACCTCCTCACCCCTTAACCGCTGAGACTCGCAAACAAAGGATAGGTTCACAATAAGTATATTATTATACAGAGTGAGTTCTTGTACAGAAATCAATATGACAGCGTTGCCAAACGTTGGAAGAGGAACTAATACCAATCCATATCCATACTAATATTATAAATGTGAAAGTAACTCTGTCTGTCTGTCTGTATGTTACCTTTTCACGCCTAAACCGCTGAACCGATCGTCATGAAATTTGGCAGAGATATAGCCTGGGATATGGAGACGGACATAGGCTACTTTTTTACGCGATAACCGACATCTACGCGGGCGGAGCCGCGGGAAAAAGCTAGTAAAATTATAAAGTTCGAAAAACATAGTTCCTCAACGACACAGTCACCATATCATGACACGTAGTGATGTAGGTAACAATTAATATGACAAGAATATCGAACTCGAGGGTAACCTACGTTATATTTAACTAGCTTCCGCCAGTGGCTTCGTCCGCGTGACATTTTATAAATTATAGCCTATGTTACTCAGTGATAATATAGAATTCTACAGGTGAAAGATTTTTTTAAATCGGTCCAGTAATTTTTGAGTTTATTCGTAACATATAAAAATACAAATATTTTCTCTTTATAATAATTATTATAGTGTAGATGTAGATTTCTTTAAATTATTATACGACTAGATTTTGCCCGCGGCTCCGCCCGCGTGGATGTCGGTTACCTATCGCATAAAAAAGTAGCCTATGTCGTTCTCCATATCTCAGGCTATATCTCTGCTAAATTTCATGACGATCGCTTCAGCGGTTAGGCGTGAAAACGTAACATGCAGACAGATAGAGTTACTTTCACATCTATAATATTACTAGCTTTTGCCCGCGGCACCACCCGCGTGGATGCCGGTTATCGCGTAAAAAAAGTAGCCTATGTCCTTCTCCATATCTCAGGCTATATCTCTGCCAAATTTCATGACGATCGATTCTGCGGTTTAAGCGTGAAAACGTAACATACATACAGACAGACAGACAGAGTAACATTCACATTTATAATATTAGTATGGATAAATAAATAAAACTATTGTTATTGAAGTTTTATGATTGAGAAATCATGAACTTTTGTTAAAAACATACTATATGTTAAAAAATTAACAGTATTACATGTGCTTTATCGATATAATTCCGAACTCATTACTATTTTGTAGGTATTAAAGGATGAATTCGTAACTTAGCGCCGAGGTCACGTTTTAGCTTTTTTGGCGTGGCGCTCAAAAGGTTAAATACGCTTGAAAATCTCTATACTCCATTTATTATATAACATTAGACAAATAACTGTTCTCACCCTTTCGTTATTTCGATGTAAACGTTTAATAAACTCCGTTATTTCACGATAAATAGAAAGCACTGTAATCTATTTACCATTTACATTAAAAAAATAACTCTAAAATGCAGTAATTTCAACAATATTACACAATCACTGTCGTTATTTAGCCGAAAATGGAGAAAAAAAATGAATGATTTAAATGGAGTATAGACGCATTAACAATATCAAATCTTCGTACCGTCAACTGTTACCATAGCTGCCAGTATTTTCCTTGTACACAAACTCACCCTGTTTATTTGATCCCTTGAAGTAGACTGAGCGGATTACAACGAGCTCCCCAAATTACAACACTTGGCCCTTACGAAATACTTGAGATAAACTTGGTATATTGGATATCTATTTGCTGTAGTAGTTTTCATACTTCTTTTATTATTCATTTCCAGGAAAATCTAATTTGATTGTATTTCCTATTTCGTTGAAGTACTTATATTGTTTTCATGGAGGTATGTAATTTCGTTCGGGAAGCTACGCAATATCTTCTCGTCCCACATACCGCATTGTCTCAAGACGAAAGTCTTTGACCAGTGCGTGTTGCCAGTGATGACATATGCACTGAAACGTGGGCCTTATTAGAAGGCTAAAAGTCACCCAAAGGGCAATGGAGAGGGCTATGCTTGGAGTTTCCCTACGTGATCGCATCAGAAATGAAGAGATCCGCAGGAGAACCAAGGTAACCGACATAGCTCGAAGAATTGCCAAACTTAAGTGGCAATGGGCAGGGCACATTGCGCGCAGAACAGATGGCTGTTGGCGCCGAAAGGTTCTGGAGTGGCGACCGCGTACCGGAAGACGTAGCGTTAGAATGCCTCCCACAAGGTGGACCGCTAAATCCGCTCGATGCGGGAAGCACGGAACCGGTCGAGGTGGTGGTGCTTGGGGGAGGCCTATGTCCATCAGTGGACGTCTTTCGGCTGAAATAATGATGATGATGTAATCTGATTTATTTTGTAATTCTATTGGCACTTATTGTTTAAGACCGCTTGGCTGAATAACTTGAGTTTCAATTAACTTGTATACATATGCTGTTCCCACTGCTGGGACTCAGGCCTCCACTCCGTGAAAGGGCTCGGTCAAGGGCGTGGATTATAGCTATCCGCATTCATACCCAAAACTTTCCTCATCGCTCCGTACCACATGCCCATACCATCATCATCATTTCAGCCGAAAAACGTCCACTGCTGGACATAGGCTTCCGGCGATTCGGAGGGTTTGCCATAATCGCCACGCTTGGCAGGCGAGTTGGCGATCGCAGTATGGTGTTAAAAAAATGCATAGAGAACGCTGCTGCCCCTTCTCTAGTCCCTTAGTCGCCTTTTACGACACCCACGGAAGGAAATGGGGTGGTGCTATTCTTTACGTCCAGCAATACACGGAATACGGTACATCCCCATACCATGACAACCGATTTCCACACTATTTTTCATCGCCTCTTCTCGACTTTAAGTTTCCTCTTTTCGGCTTTATTTCATTTGTTATGTAAATACATGTTCTCCTCGGACCATTTCGACTGGCATTTTTAATTCAACCGTGCCGTGGGATCGTGAAAAATTGATAACGAAGAATGTTAACAGACATATTTCAGTGGTTTTTATTCAATCCATATTGGATATTCGTGTTCTCGTTTCGGCCGGAAATTCTTTCGTTATTTTCAGAATGTTGAATTTTTCATACCTATCTGTTTAATTTTCTTTGGTTTATACCAAGTTTAAGTATCGTTTGGATGAGGCTGGTGTTGCCTTTGTGGATATAGTCGTTATATTGTGAGCGATGACGAAAAAGCAAGCCTTTAAATAGTATAAATCGATTGGCAGAAAATTAGGGTCTTCGAAACTGTGACCCCATTGGATAAGAAGAAAGAAAAATCGTTTATGTACGGTAAACATGACGGAAAAAAGAACACAAACAAAAAAAAAAAAACAAGTTGGGGGAAAATATTCGTCAAATCCACGCAAAACGGCCATCGCTCAGCATAATGCTGCGACCCTATGCGAGACTGCCCCAGGGCTGGTTTTCAGCGACAGCCGGCATTGACGTGATAACGACGACCGGTGCAGCATACAATGAGATAGAAAATAAAATAAATTGACAATACTTATTACTAAAGGGCGGATTCGACCAAATGCCATGTGTTATACCAGAGTTACTAACCCTTGAATAATTTCGTTTGCGTACTGGGTATTATTACTCTCGAGTTGATGAATGAAGGCTCGAGAGGCTTACATGTTCATTCAATATACGTATAAGCCAACTAAAATTGAAATGCAATTGTTTATAAAGCGGAGCGTACGATTTTATGTCCACGTAATTTTGCCGGTTTAAAATGGTGTCAACTTTACTGTCAATGACTCACTCGAGTTGTCATTGTCAATTGAGTGAGGTTAGTCGCTTCTTTGGACAGTCGAAACCTTATGGCAAAGTCACGATCATCATAATTATCGAAGTAATTGTTCCTTTCTCTAATCCATCGTGGACGCCTTGGAATGTACTCTTCACCGCTGTCGGAATCTTCGATCATATTTCGTAAATGTTGCATTATTAAAAAAATATCCTTTCAAATCACAAAACTACAAGAAATTAACTATCCACATGCGCTCAAGGATCAATTGTGAACCACAGACTTAAAAGTTCCCAATCTGTTATGAACTTTTTCAACAAAGCATACGAAAACAGCCGGTAATGTACCAGCCTCCATTACTCTTGGATAACTTGTTTACTCGATGCATTTTGGCGGTATAACGATTTACTCTCCGATAGACAGTTATTCCGGGATTGCATTTGCAATTGATCCTAAAGGTTGGGAGAGGCTCGCTTTACAGAGGTCGTCATGGCGCTCGACTATACACAAAAACATCAAATCTTTCGAAGAGAAGCGACATGAAGTAATCATCGGGAAGCGTCAAATACGTAAAGAGAGACCTAAGCCCTCCTACACATATACATACAACACTGCAGGCCAACTTTATTGTTCTGGTTGCGACCGGGTGTTCAAAACTAAATTCGGTCTAGCGAGTCATCTAAGAGCACACGCAAGGAATTGATTTCTAGGGGTCGCCGTTATCGAAATCGATAAGGAGGACTATATATATTCCGGGATTAAGATTTGGTAAAACGAAAAGTTCTCTAGCTCTAGTGTAATTAGTGATTTTATTCCCAGGATAAGACTTATACAAGTTTGGTCGAATCCGCCCTTAATGTTTTTATAAAAATAATATTTTAAATATTTAAAATGGCAACATTCCATTCCGTCTGCAACGGCGTAAGCTGATCTTTACTCATTACAAAAGTTTTCATAAATGAGATTCAATTACAATGTTGGAGTACTTGTTCCGCGATGATGATGATAGCTCCGTATTTAATAATTAAACTTAAGGCGAGGTTCTTCAAGTTAACCTCTAGGAAATTTAATTTTAATGTAATTTTATTTAGAAACGGTAATGATTAAACACGTGAAAAAAAATTATGTTGCTTTTGAGACCTTTTTGTAGTTACGTCGGGTAGGGTAGGGCGGGGCTAATAGTCCCAATTTTCACTCTAAGACCCATAAGTCTCAAAATCAAGTACTTACTGTCTATAAAAAATGTTGTATGAAACCTTACACAATTCAGCTTGACACTCAAATAGTCAGAAGTGTGAATATTCATTTTATTTCCGAAAAAAATAGTAACAAATGCAAAATGGAATTCTGTACTTTTTACCCCGTGAGTGGGGTAAAAAGTCCACGGCTTGGGGTAAGAAGTCCATACATTCTAATGGCTAGCTAATTAGGTATTTATGGTCAATTATTAGGGTAAATCAAAATGCATTATTTTAAAATCAATATTTAATAATATTTCTGTTTATTAAAATATCAATATAATCAACAAAATCTTAACATTTTAGTATAATCAACATAAAATTCCAACTTAAAAACAATGAAACAAAACGAAACGCAAATTTGAATTAAAACACACACGTCGTTCATGTGCCCAACCTTTGCAAATTGAACATTGAATCCACTGCTCTCCTGACTTGCTTTCTGAATAAGATTCGCAGCATATAATGCAAAAATACTCTTCATCATCAGAGGAAGGTGTAACGGGCTATTTTCTTCTAAAATTTTCTTCTTTACTGTCATTTTCTTCTTATTTTCTTTAGTTTTTCTCATTTTACTCTTGTTTTGTTTTTCTCTAACTCGTTTTTTTCAAGAGTGTCAGTTAAATAAAGTTGTAAAGTAAAGGCTTTGCGAAGTTTTCTGGTGTTTGAGGCTTTGGGCACAGATAGAACGGCTATAGGGGAAAATGCTGCTTTAGATGTTGAAGGTTGAGGAGATATTGCTCTCGGTTGTTGTATGCTTGATTGTGCTGGCTGAGTTTGCCCTCTATTTATTAAACATATAACTGCAATAAAACATAATGTGGTAAAAAGTCCTCTCGCGGGGCAAGAAGTCCCATCGGTGTACTTCTTGCCCCATACCTACGTCCTGTGATTGGCAAGGTTATAAAATAAAAACGGTTAACAACAAGAACATTTTATTATCATGCATTACTTACGGATATAATAACACTGCAATATGAACTTACCTTAATCTTTTCTTTAAAATCAGTATAGATCTATGAAAGAAACAAGAACAAACATTTTTTTTACTTTTGGGCGCGAAAAAATTCCGATAGCTGTGTAACTCGCATATGCGCTCCGCGACGGCTGGTGGCTGGCGGCTTCGTCGTTGCCCCTCACCCCGCTCCAGATCACGTAAACCGTCTGTTTCTAGCACGGTTGGATACTGTGATACGTATGTTGGGACTTCTTACCCGCCGGACTTTTAGCCCCGCTCTACCCTACTCGTTACATAATTGGATAAAGTTCGCTCGATGGAAAAACAATCAAACATTCCCTTATTTTGTAGATTAAAATCATTTTATTTCAATATTATTCCACATTATGTATTGAAAATCACATGAAAATAAACGTCTATGATGATGTAATGTCCGTCGGGTTTAACATTGTTAATATCGTAAAACATATAATTTTCAACCCAAAATTAACGAAATTCACGGCACAATTTACTCGCGCCCAGCTGCAACCTCTAGAACAAAAATGCACGCTCGAAGAACCTCGCCTTAAGTACTACTTTCTACATTAATTGTTAAGTCAAAATCAAAATCAAAGGTCTTATATTCAAATTAGGCTGAGATTCAGCACTTTTCGAACGTCTAAATTACTTAAGACTGTCCCCTAAAACGCCCGCCCTTCACCACTTCCCAGTGCTTCAGCTGGGAAGAAGACGTGGCGCCACAAACTCCCCATCAGCACAGCTCTGTTCAATTAGATAAACTTGATTCTATACAACAGTAGGTATGCAAAGTAATTAACATTACGAGACACAGAACAGTAAATTAAATTATTTGCCATATGTCAGCTAGTACACCCCAATATATCAGCAAATAATTATGTATATTGAAAAGCTATACTCAAGCAAAAAACCGGGCAAGTGCGAGTGTTACTCGCGCACCGAGGGTTCCGTACAAACCTTAATTTTGTATTTGAAATAATGTTCTCCCATTCATCAATATACGTGCCGGTCAATTCTCCAACTGTAAATTTAAGTTTGTAAACGCAAAAACGATTTTTGTATTTGACAAAATTAACAATTTTCGGACTTTTTCCTTTACTTGTGCTGTGAGACTTTGCTTTTTGCTAAATTTCATGATTCTAGGTCAACGGGAAGTACCCTATAGGTTTTGATTTACTTGCGAATATCGTATAAATGGCTGTATCTTTTTATTGCGTTGACTTAGAAGCTTGATTTTTTTCAAAGCCTAAACCTTCGTTTTTTTTTTTTTACACCCAACGGGGAGGCTCTTGGCCTTCATCTCACCTGATGGTAAGTGATGATAAGGCCGAAGATGGAAGCGAGCTTCACCCGGAATCCTCAACCACAGAGGAACTGGCTATCTTACCTCTAACTGCCGAAACACAACAAATGTTGTTAACATTGTTGTTTGGTGACAGACTTAGATAAGATGGTGGTAGCTAGCCAGGCGGACTTAGGACAAGCCCTACCACCAACCAATTTGATATTAATTTCAACTTGATATCTCCACGCGTTCCTGAGAAAAAGGGTCTTGACAGACTGACAGACAGACAGACGGACAACGAAGTGATCCTTTAAGGGTTCAGTTTTTTCCTTTTGGGGTACGGAACCCTAAAAACTAAAAATGCAAAAAAAAAAATTACCTAAATAAAAGTCTCCTGGCATACAGGGCGTGCCCGCTTACATAATTATGCAATGCTGGATTATGTAACACAAAATGAAAGTAATAATTGCGTCCAAAATTCAAATGGAACGACATAAACCAGTGGTCAGCAAAACCAATTCAAGCCACCCATTAGATTTAAGGCGCATGTTCCTCTGACAATTCCCGTCGCCTAATGCACAATTTTGCGGCCAAAAGCTCCTAAATACTGTTCCAAATACATGGAGAGGCATTCACATGAGCTCATTACTAGAATAGCCACTCCGACTTCCCCTTAAATTCTGCCGTGCTAACGAGAGTGTATAATGAACGGTCGCATTTTGAGCTAGCTCACCATTGTCGGGTATGTTGGGACGGTAATTGCGTCATTGTATTATGACAGCGCAGTGTATAGTGTGTTTTACGGGTTGGTCGTATTTTGATATTCATGATAATGGAAGAAGATGTTCTAGATGTTCGATCTAAGTTTAGGGTATCCATATTATTTGCGAAACTCATTTAACATTTTCAGCTAGGTATACATGATCAGGTGCCGTGTGGTGCCGGACTTAAAGAATAGCACCACACCATTTCCTATTGTGGGTGTCGTAAAAGGCGACTAAGGGGTTTACTAGAGGACGGGCAGCAGCGTTCTCTATATATTTATAACACCATACTAATCGATGGAATCGTTGGCGATCGCCAACCTGCCTGTCAAGCGTGGCGATTATGGCAAACCCCTCCTTTTGGGGAGGCCTATGTCCAGCAGTGGACGTCTTTCGGCTGAAATGATAATACATGATCAAATTGATTTAGTGTTTTTTTTTTAAATAATGTACGTGAACCTAGATAGATAGACAGAATACTCTTTATTGCACACCATAAAAATTAAAAATTTATGTATATATAGAAAATTTTACAAAGGGTGACACAATGGGCGGTCTTATCGCTAAAAGTAATCTTTTAAAGACAACCTTTGGGTGTATTAAGGGAGAAAGAGAAACATTATTGCAGGTAGTTTGTGGTGTACCATTTACATATATACAATAAATACATACATACATAAAACATGTTATACTTATCTATAGAAATATATACAATAATAATCATGAAGCAAGTGCAAATTAAAAAAAAAATTGTTAAGGCGAGAGATAGTGTTGTTTATAATAATTTTAAATTCGGACAAATAATGGGCATGCCTAATCCACCTAATCGTCCTAATCGTCTAAATATAAAAGGAGATTATTGAATAATAGTTTGTAATCAGCCAAGTTGTAAGGAAGTTAGTAAATTGTGTGTATGTCAAAGAGAAATGGAGAGGAGCATGATGAACCTAAGACTACAAGACAAATGAAAGGCTACGAAAATAAGGATCATCACTAAAGTGGCAGACGTGAGAGTAAAAACCAGAACACTCAAGTGGAAATTGACATGTCATATGATGAGAGCCAAGATGGAGAAATGGACCAAAAAAGTCACAGAATGGTACCCAAGAAATGGAAAAAGACGTAGAGGAAGACAGATGAAAAGGTGGGAGGATGATCTGCCTAAGGGCTGGCGAAGAACTGCTCTGGACAGGAATAATTGGAGGGAAATAGAGGAGGCCTATATCGCAAGACAGCCTGACCTGGTAGCCGATTAGTTTTAAGTTAATGTATTACTTGTTTATGTATTAAGAAGGTCAGAGTAAAATAAAGGCTATTTTTATTTTATTTTATTTTAAGTTGTAGTGAATAATATTACTTAGATTACGCGATAAAAATCTATATATGTATATATATGTTACTTTATTATTGGAAAAGCGAAAGTATCTTACGAGAGTTTATGTTAAGGTAAACATAACTTTGAAGTACAGTCGCCAGCACATCAGGTTATATACGAAACTGTCAAATTTCTCCAAACGATTTTAAACCTTAAAATGTTGACGATTAAGTTCAAAATCGAATTAGAAAATTTTACACTTTGTGGTAACTTGATGTACTGGCGACTGCACGTACCCATAACATATTTGAAAGAAGAAAGAAAGAAAATACTTTTATTTGCGGTAAACATGATCTAGAGAAAGAACACAAACCCTAAAAAGAACAAGTTGGGGGAAAATATGCGTCACATCCACGCAAAACAACCATCGCTCAGCATAATGCTGCGACTCTATGCGAGATAGAACCACAGCGCTGGTTTTCAGCGACAACCAGCGGTGACGTGATGACGTCGACCGTTGCAGCATACAATCCATAGTAATATTATAAATGTGAAAGTAACTCTGTTTGTCTGTCTGTCTGTCTGTATGTTAAGTTTTCACGCCTAAACTGCTGAACCGATCGTCATGAAATTTGGCAGAGATATGGCCTGGGATATGGAGAAGGACATAGGCTACTTTTTTACGCAATAACCGTTATCCACGCGGGCGGAGCCGCGGGCAAAAGCTTGTAAGTTATAAATAAGTAAAAATAAAATAAATACACAATACTTAATTATAAATGGTTATGGGTATAATTATAAAATGAAATGGTTATATATTTGTTTTTGATGGAACATTTTCCTGTTTACCAGTAGATACCAAAAATAACAAATTTTGCACAAAATGTAGTTCAAATGTGACTACGCTAAGCTCGTATCTTAGATGAGTGATCGGAGTGATAGTTGATATTGGCTAGTAATTTTCTCCCGACGATTAATCGACTTCATTATCGTTGGGTAGCTTGGGCATAATCGGTAGGTATCGGCAACTACCGATTACTGGTGATAATGTCGACCTATTTTCTTAGATAACACATTATGCCTGCATTAAGGCAACGACAACCGACTTTTATAATGATTTTATACTGAAAATCACGTCTAAACGAGTAGAGTTAATGATTTGAAAAAAAAAAAAGTTAAATTAGAGCATATTCTTAATAACTTAATATGTGAATATTTTAGATAATGTCTAAATATCATAGTGAAATTAATTTGTAAAGTTATATCTAACGCGGATAAAAAACTGAGTATCACGCAAAATCTATCAAGCGTATTTTTCTGAAACCTTCACCTTTTTAAAGATAATTTAATTATTGATCATTTAGTATACGTGTTTTATTAAAATACCTTTCGTTTTATGTATTATAAATTAATAACCCTAGTAGCATTTTTTGTTGGCATTTAGTTGGGCCACTTACCTCTGTAAGTGGTCCAACTAAATGCCAACAAAAAATGAAAAAGCGTCTTAATTGGGACAGCGCTCCTGGAGATCGTCGTCGTGTGATCGTGGAGCGTGAGATCGGTACAGAACACGCAAGCTAACCACTCAAAGTCACTGACATATATTATATCTGTGCATTAACGCGTGTCTAACAGAAAGAAAGAAAAAATAATTTATTTGACACAAACACGTGCACACAAAAAGATAATTAATTCTAGTAGATAAACAGAAAATAATACAAAATAGATCTACATAATACAATCTCGAGCACAAAACAGAAAACGCCGGCAGCTGCACGTAATGACTGTGACAAGAAGGCTTCCACTCAGCATGATGCTGTGATAATATGATACACCTTTTAACACAATTTAGCACTGAATGGCGAATAATATTAGGAATCAATATAAATATTAGGTTTTTTTTTTTTTGCTTAATTAAATATTGGTTGAAAGAGCACAGCTAGGGATTGCAATCCGGCCGGGTCCGACCGGATTTCCATCATTCCAGCTGGATGATCTACCAGGATAACTTAACTTTCCTTCATTCAAACATGAACCGTTAATTAAGTGAAAAAAAAAATTACTAAAGTACGTTTTGAACGATCTAATGAACAGCACAGCACAACACAATAATTACAATAACTATTTTTTATAATATTTTAACCCTTTAGTTTTTAAACAAATAATCAATTTTTGGTTTGTAAAAACGACCCAAGTCTCAAAACTCATGCAACAGCGAGATTATTTTGCCAATCACCCGGTCACTGGATCCGGTAAGTGTATATTTATACCGGATCCGGTTTTCCGGATTTCAATCCCTAAGCACAGCTGTTCAATAATTTACCGGAGGATTTAAAGAAGAAAACTAATAAAAACATGTATATTATATAACGTCACCAACGTCTTTTGTGTGCACTGAATAAATGTTTTATCTATCTATCTATCTATCTAACGCCACAGAGGCAAGTACCTATAACAATTTTATTATAATTACTTAATTGTAAGCACTTTGTATCTCATTTTAAGTTATCTGTTAGGTATCTATGTAAGTTCCTATGAGAAACAAAATTCTTTAAACCTAAATCGACGGCATGGGCCGGTTTTTTTTTTTTGCATTTTTTTTATTTCCAAGATTTTTTATTCTACCATTTACTGGTTCAATAAAAATAATGTTACTTTCAGTCTGCCTCGCTTGCCATGCCTAATAACGGGCATAATCACAAGCAAAAGTTTGCCCGAAAGTTATTTTCATCTTGATGTTAGTAATTATTTGATTGATTGCGTATTGTTTCGGGACAATGTCGGAGTATTCTTTTGTTTTCTTTTAGAGAATGAAAGCCTTGTAATTTATATAACTAATACATCTGCATTATTTCTTCGAACTGTTTTTAGTTATATTTCTCTGTCCTTCTTCTTTGCAAGTCGATGGCAAAAGTATACATATCCTGTCCAGTCGTACTCAGCGTTTCTCCTCCACATTTATTATGCGCATAGCCAAAGTGTGGAACTCTCTGCCAGCGTCTGTGTTCTCTTCCACATATAACCCGTTTGCATTCAAAGCGTGCATCTCGGGCACGCTCGTTCCTTCATAGACCTGATCTATCGCTTTCCATTAGGCGAGATCGGGGTCAAGAGCAGGCTCAATCAACAATATGTATGTCGGAGAACGGAAGGTTTCTCTCGTCATCATCAGCCATATTTTAACTACTGTGGGCATACTGTGGGTAGTGTTGGTTATTACGCAAAAGAAAAACTGAATTACACTCAAAAGTCATTTACTCAACCTGAGATTAAGCACCCTAAAGTTTACACAAGACAGTCCCCCAAATCGCCCATCCCTTCACCACTTCCTAGTGCTTTAGCTGGGAAGAAAAAGTAGCGGTACAAACTCCCCAGCAGCACATCTGTCTGTTCAGTTAGAAGAACTTGATTCTATACAGTAATGAGTATGCAAAGTAATTAATGTAGGAACACGACACAACTATACCGAACGCACAACAATTCCTAGACGTCTTCACTGCTTGACCGCCACCGATGAACTCCACTTGTCGATTTTTTTTTTTTTTTTTGTATGACATCTCGGAGGTATAACCACTGGGGGTTCCTGCTCCTTAACCGGGCTTTCCTGTGGTGCCGCAAGCTCCTAAACGAAGTTTATGCCTCCAGCCAGGGGAGTTTTTAACTATAATCTACTTAAACTAGACGACTGCTCGCTAGGGGCACCCCAGGTGGGGCTCGAACCTCGGCTTAGGGCAGTGTCGGATGGAGGGTGGCAAGGGACCGTCGGTGGCTGGATAACATCAGGGTTCTGATTATTGTCATGGGGAGTTTGGATTACAGGCTCAGCTAAACCACATGCTGGCACATCGTTAAGCGGCGTCAAGGGACGGGGAGGGCTATTATTATTGACGATAATAATAGTAGGTCGGGGTGGGCCACTTGTCGACTGTGCGGCGGACACTTATAGCCGGTCGAACGTTATGTCGTAGACTGTCATGCGCCGCTAGGCAGGGCTAGCGTCGCGATTAGTCAAGAACCGATGGCGCGAATCCATCAACTCCATCGAATGCCAACAGATGGCGCTAGCGTACCGGATACAACTCATCTCCGACATATTTTTTTTTAAGTCAATTTTTTTTTATCATGTCAGATGACTTAGGCCCCGTAGGTGGCCACGCCGATTGCGGCATCAGTAGGGTTTTTTTAGGTCCTCAGATGTGCAGATTTAAGTACACTTTGGACACTCCAACACATGGGATTCTCTGTCCAGATAATAATAACACTATGCCGTATCCTATGAATTGATGGCATAAAAAGCAATGGGTTTTCGAACTGAATCTTGCTGCTATAATAACATACATAAGCTGCATTAATTTGCACTCCTGAAAATATATAATTAAATGCTCTTTCATAACATGCATAAATTAATTACATTAATTGACGTTGCCTGACTGCTTCACATAGGTAAGTAATTAATTATTTAAAACTTGCAATACACGGTAAAATATTGTATGGAGCAAATTAATGTTCGTGTTTTTTAATAATTATCAGATATGTAGGTACCTATCTACACTATTATAAGATGTATCTATTCATACACGAAACATATTAAGAGAAACATCTATATGTAGGTGGTAACCGCCTCTGTGGTCTAGTGGTAAAACCACCTGTCTCAGATCCAGAGGTCCCGGGTTCGATTCCCAGCGGGGGCAAAAATATCTGCTCGGTTTGGTTGGTGGTAGGGCTTGTTCTTAGTCCGCCTGGCTAGCTACCACCATCTTATCTAAGTCTGTCGCCAAACAACAATGTTAACAGCATTTGTTATGTTTCGGCAGTTAGAGGTAAGATAGCCAGTTCCTCTGTGGTTGAGGATTCCGGGTGAAGCTCGCTTCCATCTTCGGCCTTATTATCACTTACCATCAGGTGAGATGAAGGCCAAGAGCTTCCCCGTTGTGTGTAAAAAAAAAAAAAAAAGCCATCGCAGCGAAAAAAAATTTTTATCAAGAGTTTTATATTTTTACATAATTATTATTTATTTATTTATTTAACAATTTATGTACACACATATTAACAAAAAAAAAATAACAAAAAAAATATATATGCATATAAAAAAATATATAATAATTAAAAATTGCTTGAATTTTTTTGGAAAAAAAACCTTTGATAAAACCTTTACGTTATTCAATGACCCGCCGACGTTGACGGTGACGGCACGAGCGCGGTGAATTTTGATAATTAATCATCATATCAAGTAATTTTAAATTATTTAAATAAAATACTCAGATTTGAAAAAAAAATCGTTTCCATGGCTTCTTTACCACCTATTGGTCTATCTCTTAAAATATTTCTTGTTTGTATAGATACACCCTATATAAAAAATATATTATAAAACTGAATAGTTTGTTTGTTTGGTTGAACGCGCCCTTCTCTGGAACTACAGATTTGAATTGAAAAATTATTTTAGTGTTGGATAGCCCATTTATCGAGGAGGGTTATAGGCTATATACTATCACGCTACGACCAAAAGGAATGGAGCATCAATGAAAAATGTTGCAAAAACGAGGGAAATTTATTCTTTTGAGAGCTTCCGTTGCGTGCGCTGCGTAAACGGTTAAAGTTACGCAACAATCATGTATGACGGAATTGTTCCCATCAGTCGGATTTGGAAAATTCTTTTTGTATTTGATAGCCTAATTCTTGAGGAAGGCTCCATGCTATTTAGCATGACGTTAGGACTCTTAGGAGCCGAGCAAAAGGTAAGAAAGAACACTAAGCGAAAACGAAGTAAGTAATAGTGCAGGCAGGCGATGCAATGCGACGGGGTGGGTCGGGGGGACGAGAAATTTCACGCGGACGAAGTCGCGGGCAGAAGCTAAGTTGCTTTTCGAGTCTGTCTGTGACCGGGTTTTTTTCTAAACTACGCAACATATTTTGATGTGGTTTTCTCCGTCATTTATATATTTTATTCAACATACCTTTACAAGGTTTATCAGGCCCTATCAGAATACCAGCGCTGCGGTATTTGTTTTTTTTTTAATATCGCAGCATCATGCAGATATAGGAGCCTTTTTAGCTCGCACAGGTATTATTATTATTTTTTTCACTATTTTGTTAGTTTTACTGTTGTATTTTCTGTGCGTGAACCAAATAAAATATTTTTCTTTCTTTCTTATGAATATTTCTTTCTTACCTTACATATAATAAAGAAATCTCGATGTTTTTTCAAGTCGTAAACCACGTGCAAGCACGGCTCGCTAGTCTGTTATAATTTTGGCTATAATAGGGATGATGACTAAAAAAATATTATTTGACCGTCATGTAGAAAAAATATTGGACACGTATATTTTCTTTTTTTACGTAATCAAAACATTACGGCGATATATTGAGATCAAATGTGGTATGACGTCACTTCTCAGTAGATTTTATACGTAGCTGTGACGTAACGAACCCCCACTCCCCAAGTTTAATGTGTTTTATATAAGTCATTTTTATTAATATGATAAAGCAAAAAATACGTATTATTATATTTATATTATTTATAATATATTTTATTTATATTATAAATAATATAAATAAAAAAAAATTATTATCAGATTAACGGACTAACAGTTTTTCTTTTTTTTTTACCCAGAACATATCCCTATTCCCATAATACTGACTAAAGCTGCTAACCTCTCAAACAATACCAACAGAACTCACTGAATTACAGGAACGGCTCTATATTTAGCTTTTCATTACATCTCCACAAAATGCGGGTAGATTCACAAGTTCGTTCTCAAGTTCTAAGGTAAGAGATTAGTTCGAAAGATATTGTCTTTTCAAACTTCAGCCCATTGTCACAGTATAATACCTACAGAAGGTCTGCTCTGTACAACAAGTGAAAACACACGCACGCACACATAGACGCGGATGTACGGCGATCTCAAACAAATGCCAGTCGCGAGTCCGTGCGTTCTCGCTCGTTATATGGAGCTGACCTTCTGTCCCTATCTATTTTGTGTCATTCTGGAGGGTAGGCAGGTATTTTTATTGAACAACAATAAGGTAATGTGTTTTAGAAAATACGTTCGAGACTCGCTTTGTGTACGTAATTTATTTGTCAAGTTCTTTATTTATTTAAGGACAACCAACAAAGCATACACCAAAAATACATGTTAAAATAATGTTATTAATAATAATATTAATATAATATTAATATTAATATAATAATATTAATATAATAATATTAATATTTATTTATTAAAACTTTATGCACAAGTAAAAAAAAATCTGTACAAAGGTGGACTTAATGCCTGAGGCATTTTCTACCAGTCAACCTTAGGGTGATGCAGAGACAAAACATGGCAGGTGCAAGATAAGGGATAGATAACTCGAAAAAGGAAAAATTCTAGTAAACTAATACATAAATAGATACATACATACATAAATATAAGCAAAATAAACAGTGTCAGGTGAAATAACGATTGGTAGGGGAGAAAACGAATCAGCGCTGGGATGATTCAGCCAACTTCTTACGAATATGTTCACGTGCCTTCACTTTAAATGATATCCGACTGGTTGCCATCCTGATGTTCAGAGGGAGCGCATTCCAAAGAAAGACCGCTTGGACAAAGAAAGAAGAGTGAGTGAAACCAGAGCGGTGAGATGGACATCGTAGAAGATCGTAATATTATTATTAATCACTATATTATTTTTACATTTTATAGTGTAGCCTTAATTAAAGGCTGCGACAGCATGCATTAAAACATAGTAGTAGGAAATGCAGTTACAAAACAATTACAAAAGTTACAAAACCTTTAGAAAACATATTTTACTTATTTAGATATATGTATCTAAGTAAAAAAGACATACAGACACACTTTGATGAAAGAATGTTTGCTAAAATGCGTAAAAGCATTTTTGCTTTCTATTATTCAGTTGAGTAGCTAATAATATAGGTCTTTTAAAAATCAACTTAAAAGTTTACTGTTGAATAAGTGTCTTTATGCTGTTGAAGATCTATATTGATTAGGTCTATTTTTATAGTTTGACCGATATCGCTGTATCGCGGCTTTGGAATGCGCGGCCAGGCGGGTGCGAGACGACGTGAACGTTGACAAATGAGCGGCCTACACTGCCCCCCAGTCCCGCCACTCACATACCTTGGGCGCGATACAGTGGTATCGGTCAAACTATAGTTAATAATCAATTTATAAACTATAGTTTGACCGATACCTACTGTACCGATACAACTTATCCTGTAGCTATATTAGTTTAATATAGGTACAGGATAAGTTTTTAACCAGAGTGCAATTTTATTTTGGTGGTTCAGTATCAGTAATAGAACACATTACCATTATTAATTGTTCAATACTTTTTTTTTGGTCCACTTGAAATCAGCAAAATGTGGATACAATCTTTTCGTAATAATATCAATAGGCGAGCGCACAGCTGATAGGTGCATAGTACTGCGTTCCGCTTCACCCGCGTGTCCTGTCATTTTGACAGTGACATTTCTTGACGTTACTTTGTTTACATAAATTATCTGAATTAGAGACTTTGGATATAGTTGCCCATTTATTTATTTATTTATTTATTTATTTATTTAATACTTTAGGTACAAAAACATGTACAGAGGCGGACTTAATGCCATAGGCATTTTCTACCAGTCAACCCTTAGGTGATGCAGAGACATACAGTAGTAGGTTTCTATGGAGAAGAGCGGCCAAAAAAATCCACGGGCATTATTTTAAATCAAAATATTGTTACAAAATATATATATTTTTTTTTTTTTGTTTCGTTTTTTTTAAATAATAAAAATATTGAAATTATACATGTGCGAACGATGTAGAAGGAAGTGCACATTAAAAGCGACCATAATAAAAAGGCGAACCTAAGATTCTAACCTAATAATTTAATAACCATAACGGTTCTACACATGATTCTTTGCTACGGCGTAGCTGACACGATGATATTGCTACGGCGTAGTAGACATGGCGACATTGCTACGGCGTAGCTTACGGAGTGATAAAATTATTGCTACGAAAGCGTAGGAGAGTCGATATCCTTGCTACGAATAATTTGCTTCACCAGCTACGCTTTCGTAGCGTGTAACCGATTAGCTACGCGTCGAAGCTCTTAAGTGCACTTGTACGTAGGTTTAAGAACCAATGTCACCTTGTGTACTGGGGCCCAAGTCTGCTATTTTTATAAATTCGTCACTCCAACACAATCCCATTGTCATTTTGCTAAAAGTTCGTAATGTGCTAAATTCATAATGGTCGATCATTGGTCGGTCAATGGTCTCGTAATAGAATTGTATTACAATGGCATTTTGAACACTTATTCATGCCAGATTTCATTTATAATATTTTTACATAAAGTGAGCTCGTGGCTAAGTAATAACACCCACACGGGTCGATCTGTCAGGTTAAGCTACGCTTGCCGAGGTTGGTCCGTGGATGGGTGACCATCTTTACATACCGAGACTCCTCCGTGCCTCGGAAAGCACGTTAAGCCGTTGGACCCGGCTGTCATTCGTGGATCTTTGACGGTCGTTACGGGTCGTCAGAAGCCCAAAAAGTCTGACAACCAGTCTTACCAAGGGATATCGTGTTACCCAGTTACTGGGTTGTGGAGGTCAGATAGGCAGTCGCTCCATGTAAAATACTGGTATTCAGCTGCATCCGATTAGACTGGAAGCCGACCCCAACATAGTTGGGAAAAGATTAGGCAGATTGATTTGAACTATTCATTAGGGACTTTGCGATAAATAACTACCTACATTTAAAATTCCTCCAAAAAACATTTGTTCTCAATTAAAAATTCCACTAAGATATTATCAAAATACCTCATTTTATTTATTTATTTATTTACTAGCTTTTGCCCGCGGCTCCGCCCACGTGGATGTCGGTTATCGCGTAAAAAAGTAGCCTATGTCCTTCTCCATATCCCAGGCTATATCTCTGCCAAATTTCATGACGATCGGTTCAGCGGTTCAGGCGTGAAAACGTAACATACAGACAGACAGACAGATAGACAGACAGAGTTACTTTCACATTTATCATATTAGTATGGATATATGCTTTATTGTACATCAGACAACACATTACAAAAAAAAAAAGGAAGACATAAACACTATAAAATATACAATGGGCGGCCTTATCGCATACTGCGATCTCTTCCAGGCAACATTGGCACGGATAGTGAATTTGTGGACATAAAATGGGGTTGTCATTGGTGCAAATAAAAAGTATAACAACACAATATCCTATAATAGATACACAGATATATAATAGATACATAGATACATACATCTATAATATAAAAATGAATCGCAAAATGTGTTGGTAAGCGCATAACTCAACAACGCCTGGACCAGTTTAACCAATTCTTTTTTTTTAATGTTCGTTGAAGTCCAAGGATGGTTTTTACGTTTTTTTTTTTAATTTTTTTTTAATGGTTTTTACGAAAAATTAGGGTAGGGTAGAGTAGGGTAGGGTAGGTAGGTAGGTAGATAGGGTAGGGTAGGGTAGGGTAGAGTAGGTAGGTAGGTAGGTAGGGTAGGTAGGGTAGGGTAGGTAGGTAGGGTAGGTAGGTAGGGTAGGGTAGGGTAGGTAGGTAGGTAGGTAGGGTAGGGTAGCGTAGGGTAGGGTAGGTAGGTAGGTAGGTAGGTAGGTTAGGGTAGGGTAGGGTAGGGTAGGTAGTTAGGTAGGTAGGTAGGTAGGTAGGTAGGTAGGTAGGTAGGTAGGTAGGTAGGTAGGTAGGTAGGGTAGAGTAGTGGAGTTTATACTATAGCTTTTGACAGAACGAAGTCTGTCGGGTTAGCTAGTACTAACTATATAAGTTAAAAAAATAAATGAATTGTAAGTATAGATTATCACAGCTATCAACGAGAACGTAATCACAACGACAAGTAATGTTCCTTCACGAGTCTTTTGAACACAGGCAACGATTGCGCGGGTTTTATTGGATTTGGCAATGCATTCCACAAACGAACGGCCTGGACCGTAAAGGATTTGTCAAGGAAAGTTGTGGAATGCATGGGCAATTTAAGCTTCAAGTTATCTGATGACCTTAAAAATTTCGTGTGGGAGTCGCAAAGAAACTGAAAACGTTTTTTAAGATAGAGAGGGGTGGAAGGGGAAAAGAGCACATTATACAAAAGAGCTCATTATTACATTCATGACTACAAACAAATAAACCACAGTTTCAAAATTAAAATTTGCATACAGTCTCGTGACTGCTCGCAGTATAGTAAAACACAAGTTATTTACAACTCTATCGCAATAAAGATAAGGTACCACTTTGCATAACAAGCTATTTTGCCAGTCAGCGTATGGCAAATTCATGGTACGTCCGTAGTTAAGGCGAGGATCTTCGAGCGTGCAAGGCAATATTTTAGTTTATTTTTTTATCTTTAATATTGGCAGATTCTTATAAAATTATTGCTTTATTCAGATGTTAGCTAGAAAAAAGTTATGACTCCTCAAACTTACAGAAAGATGTAATAAATAAAAATATTGCCTGTTTTACCCATTTTTAATACAAATTACACTTTAAAGTTAAGAAAGTGGTGAAACTAGAAGAAAGCAAAAATTTTTTTTTTTTAATATCCAGGGGGCCAGGGCCAAATAAATTAGGCCTGAGTAAGTAGCAGATCACCCCACCTATCCACCATTTTCGTATGTTCAACGTTCTGCCAAACACCCTGTATAATAAAAATAATAATAAAATTTATTCAAAAATATAAATTGGAAAAATACAGTATAAATCTTAGAAATAATGTAGGTATTACAAAGTATGATGCCTGTACTAGGATAAACCTGTATCAGTATATAGAAGCAACAAGAATAATGTACCCAGGATTATGTAATATCTTGATTTAAAAGAGTGTCCTTGGAGTTTCTTGTCCGTTCTTCTCCATAGTGATCTACGTATTGGAATGGGCATCTAGCTTCAACTTTCTGACTAACTGACCGTCTCTTTGACAATTCAAAAGTGCCTGTAAATGGTTTAATTGAAATAAATGCTTTGAGTTTGAGTTTGAGTTGAGTTTGAGTATGGTTGGAGAAGACTATTTCTTGACTATTGATTGACACCAAATTAAAATTCAAAAAGCGGCCAAGTGCGAGTCGGACTCGCCCTTGAAGGGTTCCGTAGCAGCAAGCGCGGTTTACGATTTATGACGTATTAAAAAAACTAGTTATTAGATCTCGTTCAAACCAATTTTCGGTGAAAGTTTACATAATAATGTACATCATATATATATTTCTTTTGTTTAACATTCTCTTATTTTAGAAGTTACAGGGGGGGGACACATTTTACCACTTTGGAAGTGTCTCTCGCGAAAACTATTCTGTTTAGAAAAAAACAAACAAGAAACTTCAATATCATTTTTGAAGCCCTATCCATAGATACCCCACACGTATGGGTTTGATGAAAAAAAAAAATTGAGTTTCAGTTCTAAGTAACCCTCAAAATTTGTTCTTCTTTTTCTATTTTTGTGTGAAAATCTTAATGAGGTTCACCGAATACATATACTTACCAAGTTTCAACGGTATAGTTCTTATAGTTTCGGAAAAAAGTGGCTGTGACATACGGACGGACAGACAGACAGACAGACATGACGAATCAACTACCTCGGTAAGTGTGTCTAAAATTTTCTAATACCTTTTATAAAGTTTCATATTGAGACACGAAACAATAAAATTCGATCTAGAGGAATGTGGCCGTTTTTATCGAGTAATGCATCGAGTGATCAATCACTTATAACTTTAACAAGTTTATTATCAGTAATAGTCCCGTCAAACATAATAGATCTGTCCCAGTAGAACGTAATCATGATTAAATTATATATTAAGCCAATGAACATACACATACATAACCTCACGCCTTCTTCCCATGAGGGTAGGTAGAAACTACAGAACGCCACCTGCCACGATCCCTACAGTATGTACAAGTACTTTTGCTTCGTTTATGTTCATACATCTGATCACACACGCATGCCGGTTGCGTGTACTACACTAAAAAAAATGTTTACTTATACATAACCAAACTTTCGTCAACATGTAACACAAAAAAGTGACCACATAACTTTATGGAACATGTACCCAAAACCAAAAGGCTGTTTTGTATTTTATAGACAAACTCGCTTTTGCCCGCGGCTCCGCTCGCGTGGATGTAAAAATGTAGCCTATGTCCTTCTCCATATCCCAGGCTATATCTCTGCCAAATTTCATGACGATCGGTTCAGCGGTTGAGGCGTGAAAACGTAGACTTACAGAGTTATTTTCACATTTTTAATATTAGTATGGATGACTTTTATTAAATCAAGTTAACTTTTATAAGGTCTTGTCAAACTTTGATTATTCCTGAAATAGCCGAAGTAGTTAGGCTAAATATTTCATTCAGTGTACGCACCTGATATTTTTGAAGAACATCACCAATAAAGTCCAAACAAATAACAAATCCATACTTCCATACTATCCTTACGAATCCATACTTCCATACTATAATTTGACGTTACGTTTTCACGCCTAAACCACTAAACCGATCGTCATGAAATTTTGCAGAAATGTAGCCTGGGATATGGAGAAGAACATAGGCTACTTTTTTACGCGATAACCGACATCCACGCGGGCGGATCTGCGAACAAAAGCTAGTAATATTATAAATGTGAAAGTAATTCTGTTTGTTACGTTTTCACGCCTAAACCGCTGAACCGATCGTCATGAAATTTGGCAGAGATATAGCCTGGGATATGGAGAAGGACTAGGCTACGTTTTTACGCGATAACCGACATCCACGCGGTCGGAGTCGAGGGCAAAAGCTAGTTGAATATAAAACGCAAAACCGTAATAGTAATTCTATTTTATATTCAGTAAGTGAGTAGTTCCTCCTCCATTTTGTGAAACATTTCAGTCAGTTGTCAGTATGCGGGATTAAGGGGAGGCGGGATATATCGGTTTACAAACGGCCGTGATAACAGACACTGAGTGACTGGGCTTAAAGTTTGCACAAACGACGCGAGTTATGGTTGATTTATATTCGCTTAAAGGTGAGTATAGACTAGAGCATTTGATTTTAACAAAACATCGAGCCGCTCTAATGAACCTGAAATCTATGGGTTCAGGAACCGACCAATGAGCACGACGCTAGATGCTTTGTAACTTGATTCTGCAAACTAGCGAATTTGTGAAAAATTTCATCGAATCCTTCAGATCCGACATTTCAACGAAGGGTAAAGGCAAAATAGAAAGGAATGTTAGGCAGCAGGTGCAGCAAATTTTTATGATTTAAGGCCCTTCCCCTAGCGTGAGCGTTCGGTTCTTCTTTATCCCGTCACAGCGGGGACGCTCTGTCCCGCTCCTTGCGTACGCCGAAATCACACAATTTTTAGAATTATTTTAATAAAACAAGAACAGTGATCTTTTGAAATTAAATAAAACGTGACTTATTAAGATTTTTAATTATTTATCCATTAGTGTAACTCTCAAATTAATGGAACGTCAACTTTAGCAAAAGATGCATGCAATCAATAATTTTAGTACTTTTTTACACGGAGATTTCAATGTACTTAAAACACATAAAAATAAATAAGAACGTGCAATGTGATGGTAGGATGACGTACCTTAATAATGTGTTTTTACATGTATTTTATTTCTCTTAATTAATGAGTTAATAGCCTTAAATGTATGGGTGATATGATTTTTTTTAGACACCCCACGTTACATTTTAAAAAGGGTTTTTAGTGTTGTTGAACACAATCAGAGTAAAATGATAGTAATTATAGATAACCAATATATTTTATAACAGGTTCTAATAGACCCGACCTCGTAGGTCGCCATAAACATAAATCATACACCAACAAACACAACCCCTAAAAAACCATAACCTACATTATACCAGCCAATAAATTCAAAACCGACTGACCTAAAAAACAACCAAGCGACCTTCAAGAACTATGGCTGTATCTAAAACATCAAACTTTCGCCAGACAATGTGTCGCCATGCCAGATAAAAGGGGGAATATTGCAAATAGTGATTTTATGTTGGGTACATTTCAACTTCCCTAATCGTTATTTTGTTTGTTCGGATTTCTTGGGATACGGTTACTGGTAGGGAGCGATTTTGTCCGAGTTTTGATGATTTCAGAGGGCAACGCCGTGCAAGGCCCGTATTTTTAAGCGCTCCGGTGTAACTGGATAGATTCGCAACTGGACAGATTCTCAACTGGACAATTTCGCAACTGGGCAGATTCTCAGCTGGACAATTTCGCAACTGGACAGATTCTCTGCTGGACAATTTCGCAACTGGACAGATTCTCAGCTGGACAATTTCGCAACTGGACAGATTCTCAGCTGGACAATTTCGCAACTGGACAGATTCTCAGCCGGACAATTTCGCAGCTGGACAGATTAGCGACTGGACTGAGTACAGTCGTGAAAAAATAAGATTATAAACTGTGGAACATAGGTATTAAACATAAAAAAGTGTTTATTCAAGGAAAGTCTATATAATACAAAGGCACGACAATACTCGTAGAATATGGCCTGTCTTACAATCTGTTGTATTGAGAAATTACACAATCGGTTGTAATTTGATTATTTAGACAATTCTTGATTTTGAACTATTTTTTGATGTTGGAATTTCATTATTTTGCTAAATTAGAATCATTGTTATTGTTACAAAATTTGAAAAAAAAAATGTCATCCCTTGCCCTCTAGAGCAAGTCGTTCACTTTCCTATCTGGACCATTTTTTCATAACGTCCATATTCCCAACTCATCCACTTTAATTATGTCATGGATTGTACACGTTCTGTCCAGTTGCTAGTCTGTCCAGCTGAGAAACTGTCCAGCTGAGAATCTGTCCAGCTGAGAATCTGTCCAGTTGCGAATCTGTCCAGTTGCTCCGGAGGGTTTTTAAGAACGTTGGCATTCCTATCAGTCTCGATCTGTCTTCTTCTTCATCTTTTCATGTGGTCAGTGACTTGCCTGGTGTCAGAGTTTTTATGCCACCCGTGGGTCTCTGACTAGGCTACAGTTGCCGTCGGGAATTATCTCTCAGGCATGGTCGGTTTCCTCACGATGTTTTTCTTCACCGTTTTTAAATAAGTATGTGTTGTCTAAAAGTCACCCAAAGGGCAATGGAGAGGGCTATGCTTGGAGTTTCCCTACGTGATCGAATCAGAAATGAAGAGATCCGCAGGAGAACCAAGGTAACCGACATAGCTCGAAGAATTTCCAAACTTAAGTAGCAATGAGCAGGGCACATTGCGCGCAGAACAGATGGCCGTTGGCGCCGAAAGGTTCTGGAGTGGCGACCGCGTACCGGAAGACGTAGCGTTGGAAGGCCTCCCACAAAGTGGACCGATGACTTTATAAAAGCCGCAGGAATCCGCCGGATGCGGGAAGCACAGAACCGGTCGAGGTGGCGGTGCTTGGGGGAGGCCTATGTCCAGCAGTGGACGTCTTTCAGCTGAAATGATGAATGATGTGTTGTCTTATAATATAATGTATGTGTTGTCTCGATCTGTCAAAAATAGCTGTAAGGACATAGACCATCTCCCATACATCGTTGGGCCCACAATTTGATGAACCGTTACAAGTTCAAAATTAGTGTCATTTGTTAGATAAAAATATCAGCTTTATGCTGTTAAAATTTCAGTTGAATTGACAATTGCATAATCACGATATACGGGCTTGAATCTAAGGTTAGGTTATATTAGAATTTGCGTTATTTAGTTTTGGCATTGATTGTCCCTTGAGATGAGACTGCGACTTAAATTTGAAGGGGTACGATAATTTGCATTCAGTTTTTTTTTTTTTTTTTTGCCAGTCTCTTAATATTATACCGTAATTTCTGCCGCCGAGAGAATGTGTTCTTGACACCTGTCAGTTGAACAAGATAAGGGACTAATAAAGTTTAAATTTGTAAAACAGGTTTTCTTTTGTACTCAGCTTTCAGGTGTCACGAACCCATTCCCTCATCGGCCGGAGAATAGCTATGAAGACTTTAAGTATAAAAATATACGTACTTGGTTATTTGCCCTGATAATAAAATTCGTTTTTATTATTCTGATCAGATATAATTATAGTCACTAACTAGTCTATTCTTTGTCTGAACTAGGTAAACAACTGCAAATAAATTAAATTGAAGTGACTGTTTATAATGTCAAAATAATAGCTTTTTACTCATACTCAAACTCAAATCATTTATTTCAATTAAACCATTTACAGGCACTTTTGAATTGTCAAGGAGTCGGTCAGTAAGAAAAATTAAGCTACATGCAGCTACATACCCATTCCAAAGCGTAGGTACCTATGGAGAAGAACGGGCAAGAAACTCCATGGACACTCTTTTAAATTAAATTGTTACAAAAGTATTAGTTACATCTGTAAGTAATGTTGAATTTATAACTAAATGTGAGAACAATGTAAAAATTAAAAAACTTACATGTTAAAAGCGTCCAGAGTAGGTACCACAAATAGAAACAAAATAAAATAATTAAAATAACCCGTGGCAGCTAAGAGATGACCAGTCCCAACTGACGGCGCCCGTTCACGAACATGACGCATAACAAAGTATATACGGCACTTACATATTTTTTTCTGTCTGTCTGTATGTACGGGTAATCGCCGAAATGGCAGAACCAATTTTGACGTGACTTTCACTACTTTTATTTTCGACTAACTGCTACTCGCGGGTTCACCAGCGTGGATTAAAAAATATTTGTATAGAAAAAACCACGCGAGCGAAGCCGCTGGTAGCAGCTAGCAATCAATAATGTGTGGTGGGTTATAGGAATCGGAAACTAGGCCGTTATTTGGATACCATTGTTTGACAATACCCAAAACCGATTTAAAACCAAATCATCTTTGAAATATCATAAATTTTGAAGGCACCATTTTCGCGTGTGAACAGTGCATTTGTGAATCGATTCAATAGTAATCGTGTAGACATGTAATTTGGTTCTAAACGATTCAGTTGCAATAAACCGGGAATTTGTCAAAAAAATCTGGGGAAAACATTGTATCTCATGATTACAATATGGCTGTCAAAACAAAAGGTTAGAATTTATATTAATAAACCCGATATTATTCATCATTATCATCATAACTTCAGCCAAAAGACGTCCACTGTTTAACATAGGCCAACCGGTTCTATGCTTCGCGCATCCATCGGATTCAATCAACTACAATCAATGCATGATACCTCATACGGCAAATGCCTTCTTGGTGTTGCCAGCAATCGTTAACATATAGTAAGCTAAACGTATTTATTAGTTGGACGCAGTCGCGGGCACAGCAATAATTATCATTCATCATCATTTCAGCCGAAAGACGTCCACTGCTGGACATATGTAGGCCTCCCCCAAGCACCGCCACTTCGACCGGTTTTGTGCTTCCCGCATCCAGCGGATTCCTGCGGCTTTCACAAGGGCTTCGGTCCACCTTGTGGGAGGCCTTCCCACGCTACGTCTTCGGGTACGCGGTCGCCGTTCCAGAACATTTCAGCCCCATTGGCCATCTGTTCTGCGAGCAACGTACCCTGCCCACTGCCACTTAAGTTTGGAAATTCCTCAGGCTATGTCGGCTACCTTGGTTCTCCCACGGATCTCTTCATTTCTGATTCGATCATGTAGAAACATAATATTATATTATTTAAATTTAAACATTATTCAAATGACTCGTTTTGAGTGTGTGTGTGTAACGGGACCTCCTTGCTATTCTTATATATTATTCGTGCCAGCATGAGAAAATACGACAAAAAATAAATATCTAGACATTTAGGTCAATACCTAGGTTCATCTAGGGTCATATCTAGGTTTGTATCTTCTAGGTTTGTTTGTTATCCTGAAGAAATAAATATAAAATAAAATAAATATAAAATGTTGTACGAACAAACCTAGAAGATACAAACCTAGATATGACCCTAGATGAACCTAGGTATTGACCTAAATGTTTAGATATTTAGGTCAATACCTAGGTTCATCTAGGGTCATATCTAAGTTTGTATCTTCTAGGTTTGTTCGTTATTCTGAAGAAATAAATACAAAAAAAAAAAAAAAATGTTGTACGAACAAACCTAGAAGATACAAACCTAGATATGACCCTAGATGAACCTAGGTATTGACCTAAATATCTAGACATTTAGGTCAATACCTAGGTTCATCTAGGGTCATATCTAGGTTTGTATCTTCTAGGTTTGTTTGTTATCCTGAAGAAATAAATACAAAATAAAATAAATATAAAATGTTGTATAATACAAACAACGTCATTAAAGCAAAAATGCTTACAAATATCTGCTGTCCGCGGCTTCGCCCACGTGGCTTCTTCTAAAATAAAAGCAGCCTAAGTTATTCCGTGTATCATCAGCTATGTGTCAGTTAAAGTCCCGAGAAAATCGGTCTAGTCGTTTCGGAGATTAGCTGGAACTAACAGACAAAAAAAATGTTTTTTTTTTTTTTGCTTTAAATCTCGTTTATACTTCCATATGTGTTTAGTAAAAATCTGTTATTTTCACATTATAAACAGACACGTCAATTTTATTCATTTGTATAGACTTAAAAAAAATACAACAATGTATGAAGCAGGTTTGCATGCACGATAATTATAATACAATACAATTATTGCATTGTTGACATCAAAATAGAAATTAATTACACATTTCTAGCTAATCTGCAGATTAACGCAGTGGATGAACAATTATTGGCTAACACCGCATCGTCGCACCTTATGCATCTGTGAACATAAACACAATCATACCGTCACAAGCTTTAATACACACACACACATACAATACATCCACATTATAATACCAGCCTTTATTTTTTTTTTTTGTTAGCCTATTATCTCCCACTGCTGGGCAAAGGCCTCCCCCAAATCCATCATGCGGTCATCGTGCATGTGGCTGATGTGACCCGCCCAATCCCATTTGAGCCTGGCAGCCTTCTTTCCTACATCCAGTACCCGTTAAAGAATTTAAAAAAATAAAAAAATGAAAATAAAAACAGGACAGAATTCGGAACACCACACTGCGCAGTGTGGTGTTCCGAATTCTGTCCTGTCTTTTTACACCCAGAGTGCTGCGTTCCATGGCTCTTTGGCAAACTCGAAGGCGGAACCTTTGCGACTCGGTGAGCGACCAGGTCTGAGCCCCTCGTTAGCAAGTCACCAGATTCTCAACTCACTAGGTTCTCAACTCACCAGATTCTCAATTAACCAGATTCGCAACTCATCAGATAATGTACTATCCAACACATAAATTATTAAACAAAAATTTTATATTAAATTAAATCGTAGGTATATCAAACTATAACTTCAAATAAAGTTGATGAAATTTGCTATAAAAAGTTATTTTATTTCAAAACTTTGACTTCTAATAGTTTAGGAGAAATTACAATTTTAAAAGTGTGATACTAAGTTTTGAAGGCATACATGATAAGGCGTATATCAAGAATTCCGTGGTTTAAACTTTTTTTTTTTTTTTTGTATAAAGTATCTACCTATTCTGTTATTTTTTGTGACTTTGCACTGAAAACAATATTTAGCCTAACTACTTCGGCTATTTCAAGAATAAACAAAGTTTGACAAGACTTTATAAAAGTTAACTTGATTTAATAAAAGTGATACACAACAGCCAGCACAGGTTTTGGTTACATGTTGCATAAAGTTATGTGGTCACTTTTTTGTATTACATGTTGACGAAAGTTTGGTTATGTATAAGTAAACATTGTTATCAGTGTGTGTTTCATTGTACAGTTGGTTAGTTGCGAATCCGGTGAATTGCGAATCTGGTGAGTTGAGAATCTGGTGACTTGCTAAAGACGGGTCTGAGCACCGTAGGTTAGGACGGGTGGACACAAACGTCCTTGAGTTTGCGCTTCAGAGAAATCGGTAGATTACCTTTCATTATCATCTACATGGACCAGTAACTTTTCCAGGCGTTTTCAATTTCCCTTTCCTGCCTTTTTTCGAAGGAAAATAAATGGTCCAAGTAGATATACTTATCGACATAAAATATTTCCTGCCCATCTACGTCGAATCTACCGCTTACCAGCCTTTTACTATTTTATTTTTATTTTTAAAAGCAGTTATAGCTTAGTGGTGTGACCGTCAGACTGCCAAGTCGTAGGTCTCAAGTTTGAACCCAAGGCGTGTGCCTTGGCTTGCTTTGTGTGTTGGCCTTGCTTTGGCTGAAGATCCATCTTCAGATTCATGTGCGTATTGTATAATTATTACTTGCTTAAAAAACGGTGAAGGAAAATATCGTGAGGGGGCCGCATGCCTGAGAGATATTTCTCGACGGCATGTGTAGCCAAGTCATAGACATTGTCATAGGTGGCATAAAAACTCTGACACCAGGTTAATCACAAAGACTGATGCCCATTCTTCCATTCTTGCCCATTCTTCTCCATGCGAAACTACCTTTTGGAAGGGGCAACTAGAATCAATTTTATTTCCGTGTAAATGTTGACGTTCAAAAGTGCCATTTACGTGCCTATTTCAAAATAAATGCTTTGACTTTGACTTTCTGACCCAGACTGGCCCACTGCAAGGCAAAGGCCTAATCATAAACGAAGAAAACAAAAAAATATAATAATAAGAGGAATTAATTGGCCAACGCTACGCTGGCATCCTCCATTTTGTTAATACTCGTATGACGTATAAATATAATATGAATGTTACTTGGTTTTCCTTATTTGGTTGAGTGGGACTGAAGGAAATTAAACGTTTGGCCACTAATTTGGTAGATATGATGAAGAGGGTCAGGGTGTAGGAGCAGTTGAGTATGGCTAGCATTACTGTAATAATATACTGAAAAAAAAAAGTTGTTGCCAGAATCAAGATTTTGTTTAGATTGACTAAGTAACTTGTTTGCATCTGAGCCTATCAAGCACAATGATCACAGCTACTACTTTTATTTGATTGAGATTTGAAACGGGATCTTGATTGGAGTTATCACAAAACCTATTTGCAGTAATAAAGTCAAAACATATTGCTCCAACCAAGATTATTAGATTAAAGTTTCAATGATCTTTATTGAAGTAATCAAAATGTTTGATTGACACAACTAGCTTTGTTACAGTTAACATTTTTTTAATTTGTCTCTTTTTTAACTCTTCTACAATGATGTCATGTTAAGGGTAATTGAGAAACTTGTTTGAGCGTTCAATCATTTGAACTAGTATTTCTGCAATCATGTCGTGATAATCCACATAACTAAGATTTCGATTAATCTAAACAAGATATCGTCAATCAAGCTAAAAAGTCACTTGATTAGAGTGCATTTTGAGTGTATCACATAACATCACGCCTGTATTACAAAGGGTTAAGTAGAGTTGTACCTATAATACACCTATATTTTTCCAGTTATATTCAAATCCCATTTAATAAGGGGTGAGCCTATTGACATCAATTGGGCACAAATCCAAACTCTAGGCTGCTACTGAGAAGTTCTAGAAAAAAAAACCCAATAACACTTTTTCTGACCTGGGAATCGAAGCCAGGAACTCATACTCAGCAGTAGCGCTTGTGACCTTGTAACGTTACAAATAACCTTTTTTTTGTGACCTTGTAACGTTACAAATAACAACGATTACATAATTATGATGTTTAACGTTCGTTAAATACAAAGCGTCGTTTCACTGCATAAAAAACTGGTCGTCATTGTTAAAATGTAAAAAAATAAAATGACTTTAACCAGTGGGTATGACACCGGTTACTGTAATCGTTATTTTTAACGAACGTTAAGGGTATAATTTTATGAAATAACGCTTTTTTTCGTTTGACGATAATTAGCGCAATTTATGACGTATACGCGTGCATTAAGTGGATGTGAAACAACCCGCCCTTAGTAGGTAAAACATACAAGTGTATCTATACTATAATATTATAAAGCTGAAGAGTTTGTTTGTTGGTTTGTTTGTTTGAACGCGCTAATCCCAGGAACTACTGATTGGAATTGAAAAATTATTTTTGTGTTGGATAGCCCATTTATCGAGGAATATTATAGGCTATATAACATTATGCTACAACTAATAGGAGCGGAGCATAAATGAAAAATGTTGCAAAAACGGGAAAAATTATTCCTTTTTGAGAGCTTCCGTTGCGTGCGCTGCGTAAACGGTTTAAGTTACGCAAATATCATGTATGATGGATTTGTTCCTCTTTAAAAGTTCTAAAAAAAAGTCCGCGACAGCATATGTCTATCTTTTAAGATTGACTCACTATAACCTTTTTTTATGGTAATCAAATTTGTTCGAAATTAATGCATTATTTGCGAAGAAGTTTTATCAACATAATATTAATCCTTATCCAAATAAATATGTTATTAATCACAAGTATTTAAATGTAAACAAAATTGTCCTTGACATCACTTGATTTCAAACAACATCTTAGGAGATATCATAATTTTAAAAAGGTAAAGAGTTTGAAAGAAAGAAAAAAAAATTGTTTATTCTGCACAAACAAAACGCACTTAATAAAAAAATAAATGATAAAATACATATTAAAGTAGCCAAAAGCCTCCAATTCAAGCAATAAAAGTTTGACGGGACCAAAGACAATTTACATTGTTACAATATCTAATTAGTCTGTGGTTACAATACTTTAAAAGGTCTGTGATTGTTACACTGTGTTGCGTCACTGGCAAAAATGTCAACAAACAAACAATCAAAACAAAAACAACATGCCGAATACTGAGTGGAAAATAACTACTTTTGTTTGTTTGGTTGAACGCGCTAATCTCAGGAACTACTGGTTCGAATCGAAATTTTTTTTTAGTGTTGGATAGCACAATTATTTAGAAAGGTTATAAGCTATTTAACATCACGCTATGACCTTAAGGAGCCGTGCAAACGACAAAATGTCGGAAAGAGCGCTAAGCTAAATCGGAGTGATTGCGCGGGCGGGCACACAGTGGAACGAATGTATGGGAGCGGTTGGACGTAGACATGTCCGAAAAAAAAGAGTAAAATTATGCCAAACTAATGATGCCATCTTATTCGATTACTTAATGCCTTCATAACTTGTGGTGATGAATTTCTTCATAACTCCCATATTTCGGGAGTAATTTGAGAAAATGTGAAATTTTACTATGAAAATGAGTGTATCGAGCTCTCTCCCTCCTGATTCCGGGCTTGTTTCAAGTAGCGGTCTCTAATATCATAATGCTAATACTAAGAGCTATATTTAATACTAAGACACATAGTGCGCCAAATGTGCACTTTCTGGGATAAAGAGTGATGTTTATTTTATAACACAATTTTTTTATTTTTTGTTTATTTTGTTGATTAAAACCGTTTTTCTAAAGGTTTACCTTATTACAATAACATTTCTGAGCAGCCAATTAGAGAAGATATAAGCTAATTAGGATATATAATTAGGGACTTAAGGTTTACATATAAAACTGATGCACTAATGATTACTGATAAGAACATTGCTATTATTTAATTACTAAATGGCTCTTAATACACTAATTTAGCATGCATCATTTACTAATTATCACAATAACTAATTACCTTGCAATATTTAACAAAGGATACCTGGGATACCCGGATTTTATATAAATAGGTCACTATTAGTAACTTTAAAATCAGTGTTGATTTACACCTCGTTGTATCCAAGCTAATCTCGCAATGTATTTTCCAAATTTTAATACAAATCTTGATATTCACGTTGCTTTATGCGCACGCGCACATAAAGATTTACGCGACTTTAACTATTTGTTCAGTGTTTTAAAAGATAACAGTTGTGTTCAGTTATGTGAAAGTGCTGAAACAAGTTTAAAAGACTGGTGTCGTCGATTTTGCTACCGCATTTATGCAAAATGGACACAGTCTGGAAGAAGCACAGATAAGTTTCGGAAGAAACATGAGATTTGGCTACAGGCTGCAATTCAATGGCCGGAATTACAGAATGAAAATATGGAACCTTCTACAGAAAATATAAGTGACGTCATCGAGCCCATAATTTCTCCTGCTAAATCTGATGCTTCAACTTGTACACATCCTAGTCCTCGTAAATCTTTTGAGGACCTTAGTAACCGGCAAAAAAGAAGACGCACTGAAGATAGTCTTTCATGCAGCAGTAGCAGCGCTGAAATTATGTTTTCGGCCGAAAGGGCGCTTCAAAAGGCAGGACAAAGCGATACAGCTTATGTTATGAAATACTTGACGGAGAATCCAGAAGAGGCCTCAAAAATCAAAGCCTTCATTGAAGGTAAATCAATTCAGGTACGGGAAATATCCCCTTTGAAGGCATTGGCTCTTTATGTATCGATGAACTTATCGAAATGGCGCTATAACACTCTTCGGGATTTCAACACTCAAGAAGGAGCTCTTCAATACCCGAGTTACTACATGTTGGTTAAAGAAAAAATTAAGTGCTATCCGGCCAAAGAAGATCTCACAGTTACAGAGAGCTCTGCAAAAATCAAATTACAAGCCTTGATGGATTTAACCTCAAGAAGACTTATTAGGTCGTTAGAAACCCCTGTTGATCCCAATCAACAGCTCGTATTGACCAGCAAATGGGGTTTTGACGGATCATCTAGCCAAAGCATTTATCATCAAAGGACGAGTGAAGATGAGCAAATCGATCTTGCTAGTAATTTTATGATTAGTCTTGTACCACTGCGGCTCGTCTCAAAAGGTGTAACAATTTGGGAAAACGAGCGACCATCTTCCACTTCATTTTGCCGGCCAATATTGTTTAAGTTTATAAAGGAAACCAAAGAAAATGTGCAGAGAGAGATGGCTGAAATCGAAGCAGAGATTGAAGCCTTAACTCCATCCACCATCACTGATGGAATTAGTGTCAAACACCAACTGCTGTTGACAATGATTGATGGTAAAATTCATTCCATTATATCCAATACAGCAGCTTCAGTGTGTGACATATGCAAGGCTTGTCCTAAAGAAATGAATAATTTAGAGTTAATCAAAGATAAACACGCAAACGAGGACATGTATAAATATAGCTTAAGCACCCTTCACGCTTGGATTCGCTCAATGGAATGCTTATTACACATTTCCTACAAATTAGACATAAAATCATGGCAAGTAAGGGGTGATATAGCAAAAAGGCAAGTTGATGACAGGAAGAAAAGAGTTCAAGAGGCTGTAAGAAGAGAAACGGGCTTACTTCTCGATGTTGTGAAACAAGGCAGTGGATCCACCAACAATGGCAACTCGGCAAGGAGATTTTTTGAAAACTACACTAAATCTGCTGAACTGACCGGAATAGATGCTATGCTTTTAAGAAAAATCTGTGTGATCTTGCAGTGTATTTCATCAGGAGAGAAGATCAACGTAACTAAATTCCGAGAGTTCTGCTTTGATACTGCTAAGCTTTACGTGGAGTTATACCCATGGTATTATATGCCTTCTTCACTTCATAAAATTTTAATGCATGGGCCAGACATAGTTCAGAACATGTCAATTGTGCCCATTGGTTTTCTATCCGAAGAGGCATCTGAGGCTAGAAATAAAGATTTTAGAAAATATAGAGAGGGGCATTCTCGAAAGCATAGCAGTATCTCATGCAATGAAGATATTATGCACAATCTTTTACTGTCTTCTGATCCACTTGTTACAAGTATCCGTCCAAAAGGAAATAAGTTTGTAAAAAAATCTTCTTTTAAGGAATTTTATGAGCTTACGGATTCTGAGAAAAGTGATATCGAATTTGTTAACATAAATGATTTAGCGGACATCGATTCTGAATTTGAATTAATTGATGATGATGATGATGACGAAGATAATTAAATGATGTTATTGTTTTAAAATGTGTAACTTAGTAAATTAGAGCTTACATCTTAATTATTTATTGTACTTTTAATGAAACTAGGTAATTTATTATCAACTTACTTAAAAGTCATATTCTCATCAGTTCTTGTGAATATTTTTGTTAATATATATTTCTGTATATATATAATATATTTATAGACCTCTTAATAAGTCTGTCTGCGGTTTAAAGTAAATACAAATGGGGAAAAAACGTTTTTTTTTTTAAATTTTCATTTCCTTTTATCCCAGAAAGTGCACATTTGGCGCACTATGTGTCTTAGTATTAAATATAGCTCTTAGTAATAGCATTACGATATTAGAGACCGCTACTTGAAACAAGCCCGGAATCAGGAGGGAGAGAGCTCGATACACTCATTTTCATAGTAAAATTTCACATTTTCTCAAATTACTCCCGAAATATGGGAGTTATGAAGAAATTCATCACCACAATTTATGAAGGCATTAAGTAATCGAATAAGATGGCATCATTAGTTTGTCATAATTTTACTCTTATTTTTTGGACATGTCTACGTCCAACCGCTCCCATACATTCGTTCCACTGTGGGGCAATGCGATGCGACGGGGCTGAATTTTACGCGGACGAAGTCGCGGGCAGAAGCTAGTATTTAGATAAGACCCAAATGGTAAGTTTTGAATGTCAGATTGGTCATTGAAACTGTGTATGAAAGTTCTTATGAATACGAGTATAGTTTGTAGGGAAATAAAGTAAAGCACAAGGCTAGATATGTGTTTAATTAGACTTGTCAGTATTAAATCAGAAAGCTAGTTGTCCGTTCGCAAAACTAGGTTTTCATGGAGAAGATGGACAAGAAACTTCATGGAAACAGTAACAAAGTATTCTATCATATATCTTACATTTCCATAAATTACCGTTATCTCAAAACAGTTAATTTTATCTATTGGACCTTTAGTCAGATTAATATAGCAACATTATAAAAATAGCAAAGGAAAGTAGAAGGCTCGAGCCTAGCCAGATCATTAAATAACATATCACATTTTTTTTTCTTCAGAATATATTTCACTAGCTTTTGCCCGCAGCTCCGCCCGCGTGGATGTCGGTTATCGCGTAAAAAAGTAGCCTAAGTCCTTCTCCATATCCCAGGCTATATCTCTACCAAATTTCATGACGATCGGTTCAGTGGTTTAGGCGTGAAAACGTAACATACAGACAGACAGACAGACAGATAGACAGACAGACAGAATTACTTTCACATTTATAATATTAGTATGGAAGTATGGATTGTTTTTTGTTTCCCATGAGTCCAAAAAACTAGTAAGCGCGGTCTCTGTCGGATCATACCACCTTAATAGCTTTTAGTACTAGAAAGCTGGAATTTAGCATGGGTATACATATTAATCACGCCGCCAAAGTGATAAAAAAAATCTTGTTTTTTTTTTATTTTATTTTTTTTATTTATTTATCTTCTTACATCTACCATTACAGGATTACCCACTGAGATAAATGCGCCTATCCTCTAACTTAATAAATACTAACATTACATTGGTGTATAACATATTACAAACATAGCATTCCTTGTGAATTCACTCAGAGAACAAAAAAATTAGTCCGTATCAGTCGCTATGAGGTTGAGCGTGCGGAGTGCACGCGTCAGCGGCGCCTCCCTTAAAAGGTTGGTCCGAGCGCGCGGTTCCACTAGCTACAATATATTTTAGGGTACCTCCCATATATGTAAAGTGGAGATGATATTTTTTCTCGTTATTTTATCCCAACAGCAATTTATATTGCTGCATCCCAAGTTAGTTGGCGCGGTCTCCGTCGGGGCATACGGCCTTAATAGTTTTTATTTTATCCCAACAGCGATTTATATCGCGGCATCCCAAGTGTTCATTCATTCCATAATCTTTCTGTCTTGCGTTTCAAAAACAAGACACCGCATCTGTGATTCAAATGAAGTCTCTGCCTTCACTGAGGAGAAAAGAATAGCACTTAAACAAAAGAAAACTAAAAAAAAGTTAAACTAACAGCAGAAAAGTCTTGTTTTGACATTTACTTAGCAAAGACTGGTGTTTGAAAATAAAATAACGAATTGTACCCATGACGAAAGTTACAGTTATAAAAACTGAAATGAAATTCTGTCGCCATTTTTATGGTTCCGGCGAGTTTTGGACGAAACCTTATATATGTGGAAATGCGCTAGGAACTAAAGGTGGGTTTAAACGGGCAATATTTCAAACTCAAACTCAAATCATTTATTTCAATTAAACCATTTACAGGCACTTTTGAATTTTCAAGGAGTCGGTCAGAAAAAAAAAAATTAAGCTACATGCCCATTCCAAAGCGTAGGTACCTATGGAGAAGAACGGGCAAAAAACTCCATGGACACTCTTTTAAATTAAATTGTTACAAAAGTATTTTACTGCAATTTACTGCAATATGTAGTTTTTTTTTTTTTTTTAAGGCGTTGCCCCGCACTAGGAATTTCTCCTGTATCGTGGGTGTGTTTACAAACATTTAAACTCACATACACAAACAGCCAGACCCGGAACAACTACTTGTAGGTCATACAAATATTAGTTCCGTGCGGGAATCGAACCCGCGACACGCAGCGCAGCAGTCAATCGCTTAACCACTGCGCCAACGGTGTCGCAACACGCTGGCCGTCAACATTGCCATAGTTGCAGATATATTGCAATATCTACATGGCTAAAGGTTGTCTTTATTATTTATTTATTAGTTATTTTATTTTTACAATTTTAATCAAGCTTACAGACTAATACACGTAAATGGTAACGAAGTAGTAAACATCTGACAATTGCTAATTACAAGCTTCCACATATATATTACAATGCTGTAACACAAGATTAAAGAGAAAAAAATAAAAAAGGAAAAGGTATGGAAAATAGGTAGGTATACCGTGATAAACCACACACATTCACCCATTAAAATATTCCTTGCTCAAAATTGTCCTAAAAAAAATTAAAAAGATAAAAAAGATAAAAAAAAGATAACAAATAGCTTTTAGCGATAAAACCGCCCATTGTGTCACCCCTTGCCAAATTTTCTACTTATAAATCTGTAATTTATATGGTGTGCAATAAAGAGTATTCTATCTATCTATCTATAGATTGCTCAGCCAAAATCTGCCTAGCCTTGTCCCAACTATGTTGGTGTCGGCTTCCAGTCTAACCGGATGCAGCTGAATACCAGTATTTTACATGGTGCGACTGCCTATCTGACCACCACAACCCAGTAACTAAGATATCCCTTGGTAAGACTGGTTGTCAGACTTTCGGGCTTCTGACAACCCGTAACGACTGTCAAAGATCCACGAATGACAGCCGGGACCAACAGCTTTACGTGCTTTCCGAGGCACGGAGGAGTCCCGGTATGTAAAGATGGTCACCCATCCACGGACCAACCCCGGCAAGCGTAGCTTAACCTGATGAATCGACCCGTGCGGCTGTTATTACTGAGCCACGAGCTCCTCAATCTCTTTAGATTGCTCAGCCATAAGCTGTAATAAGATGTTTTCGAGATGGCCGAGCAATAATTGCCATTGTACCGCCACACATTGCCGGGAAAGTATAGCCCGTTTAGGAGCGCCTTCACGCAAATCATTTATTTATTTAACAATTTATGTACACACATATAAACAGACAAGAAGAAAGGAATAGAAAAATACGTATGTACAAAGGTGATGCTTATTTCTAATGAAATCTCTTCCAGCATACCTGCGATAGGAAAGTTGATATAGAGATTTAGACAACGTGTGTAGAAGAGCAAAAATATTTATAAAATCAAAATAGATATACTTTTATAAATACTTATAAACATACAATAAGAGAATATACTTACATACATACTTCTAAAATAAATATCTCTCAAATATATACTTAGAACTACAATGTAATGGAAAAAAATACATAATTTTATGCAACTATGACGAAGTGGAAAGATAGTGATATCTTACTCTTCTTATAAGGGCTGCAACAGTTTGGCAGTCCCTAATCAAAGTTCATCAAAGTTTACCAAATCAACTCTAGAGCCTTGTGTGTGTAATACGGCTGCTAGTGGGATAGTTTTTAAATCCAACTGGTCAGCCTAGTAGACAACACAGGCATGTCCATGGAGTTGAGATCTGATCTCAATTACAGCTCAAACATCGAGGCAAAAGCCCAGACTGCAGCCAAGAAGCTCGGTGTCCTAAATAAGGTGAGGCAATACTTCACATCTGGACAGCTTTTAAGTTTGTACAAGCACAGATCCGTTCTTGTATTGAGTATTTCAGCCACTTATGGGATTGATCAGCAAAATGCCAACTTGCTGCACTTGACTCGGTGGAACGCGGAGCGAAAAGGCTTATAGGCGTCGAAACGTTGGTGTCTAGGCTTCACAGCCTGGCTCATCGGAGTAATGTTGCTTGCCTGTCAGTTTTCTACAGACTACTTCGGAGAGTGTGCACAGAAGCTCCATGACCTGATCCCACCATCGCCCTTTTATTACCAGACTACCAGACGTACTGCAGGATACCATGCGTACTTGGTTGATATCCCGTCCAGTCGTACTCAGCGCTTCTACTTCACATTTATCTTGCGCACAGCCAAAGTGTGAAACTCTCTGCCAGCATCTGTGTTCCCTTCCAAATATAACCCGTCTGCCTTCAATGCAAGAGTGAACTGACATCTTCTGGGCATGCTAGTTTCATCAGAGACCGCATCCATCGCTTTCCATCAAGCGAGGAGGTCAAGAGCAGGCCCAATCAGCAATAAAAAAATACTCCAGTCCATTGAGAAGTAGAGTGGTTCCAGTCCGAGGATAGGTACTATCTCTGCAATCGTCAGGTTCTTTTCCTCATCATTACTTTCCTTGCAATGCGACGAAAAACATTGCTTACTTAGGTTTTTTTTGTACGGAACCGATTCTCACATTCTACCGCACTGGACCAGTTTTATTTCCTCTCTACGAAAAAAATATAATCTTATTTTTCGTCACGGGATTCAGATTAAGTAAGTTGAAGGAGATTTATCTTATTTCCGTGTTTTCATGTTATCGACCTACATTTCTAAAGGGCTGTTGGGAAACATTTATTATGTACTAGCTTCTGACCCCGGCTTCGTTCACAGGGAAGTCGTAAGACGTGGCCAATATACTAAAATAACAGCCACATTTCCCGCCCGCGTGATTACTTCGTTTCTTCCTTCTGCATTTTTTTTTTTTTTTGCTTTTTGTTCGGCTCCTAAGGATCAAACCGTGATGTTCAATAGCCTATACCTTAATGAGCATATTCTTGAAATACCTTTTTGAGTTTACCGCGCGACTAGCATATTTACGAGTATAACATCTCGACATCCACCGTTGGGGCAGTTGCCCACTAGACACAATACCCGTCTGGTCGGAGGATCCTCCCTTTACTGTGAGTATGAGGTTTAGGTTTAGCTCCCTTAATTAGATAAGTACATAGAAATTACATTTACATGATTTTTACAAATTATTAAGATGTCACATAGAATATTAAAAAAAACCGATGTAATTTAGGTAGGTACACATCAGTGGAACACCGAACGCATCATGACTTAGGGGGACTGTATTGGAGAAGTGATTTGTCTGATAGGAAGTATTTTAAAGAGTAGTATTTATTGAATTGTACATAACAAATAGGCAATTATATAAAATATAACAAACAGTACTTAGAATATAAACCAACTATACAAACAATTATAATGAATAAATATTATTAGATAACATAAAAATTAATCCGCAGGCATCATCACCAAAACTCAGTCTTACTTAAATTGCTTTAAAAAAAAGGTTCAATACATCTTCTATAATATAAAAATTAATCGCAAAATGTGTTGGTAAGCGCATAACTCAACAACGCCTGGACCAATTTAACCAATTCAAGGTAGGGTAGGGTAGAGTAGGTAGGTAGGTAGGGTAGGGTAGGGTAGGGAGGTAGGTAGGTAGGGTAGGGTAGGGTAGGGTCGGTAGGTAGGTAGGTAGGGTAGGGTAGGGTAGGTAGGTAGGGTAGGGTAGGGTAGGTAGGTAAGTAGGGTAGGGTAGGGTAGAGTAGGTAGTTAGGTAGGTAGGTAGGTAGGTAGGTAGGTAGGTAGGTAGGTAGGTAGGTAGGTAGGTAGGTAGGGTAGGTAGGGTAGGGTAGGGTAGAGTAGTGGAGTTTATACTATAGCTTTTGACAGAACGAAGTCTGTCGGCTCAGCTAGTTATCAATAAAAAGAAACATCTGGTCCACCATGTACCAGGTACACATATACAACAATGTATGTCTTCGAAACATGTTCGTTTCATTGAGTAGTCATTACACTGATGGACACTCTATGGTATTAACTCAGCCGTAGGTACATAGTATACATACTACCGCATACCGGAGTGCTGTGAATGTAACGACATTACTTGAAAATATACTACATAATATGTGGAAACACTTGGTCCCTAATGCGATTGAATGCTATTTCTAGTTTTGGTAGAATATCTGAGTTAATACGTTGACTGCTAACCTACGAGTATACTCGTAGTACAAGATCTGGGCCCCACTCCCAACTTCGAGTATTCTCGTAGTTGATTGTATGCGGTTTCTAATGATTTCTAGTGGAGTGGCAGTGGAAGGAGGGCGGGGTTAAATTCTTTGGCATTTGAAGTAAAACATTATTTAATCAGAAAAAGAAGTTTAATCGATTTATTTGGGTACATCACTGTGAAATCAAGAAGGAGTGATACATTTTAAAACAATTTCGAACGCATAAGGTAGGTTTTCAGGGCCTACCGGACAGTAATATATTGTTTCTTTGCGTTTATTTTCTTTTGTGCAGACACGACACGGGCACGGTGGGTGGTAGAGTATATGTACTTGAGTATACTGGTACCCAGCATTTTGTATGGTGGCAATGGGCATATAAAAAAGTTACTACGAGTATACTCGTATGGCAGCCAACGTGTTAAGGGTATTCAATGTTACTAGAGCGACTCGTGTTTTTGTTAAAACCCTATCTTTTATCAGTAAGATTGAGAAATGTTTTGTGTCAAAATAGGAAATAATTATAAAGATAAAACAATAAATTGAAATTTATTTAGATCAAATGACATGGTTTCCACATCTACAGTAATATATCTGAATAAATATCATGTCCACAAAAGCAACAATAAAGAGTTGAAATTAGAATTGTGGGTACTCGTATATAATGTCAAATAATGAGATGATTATTTGATTATCTCAAGGAAAAATGTTAAAAAAAAATTACATCATTATTTGGGAGCAGTTAATAGACACTTAGATAATTATGCCATTAATGAGGTGCCGTGTGGTGCCGCACGTAAAGAATAGCACCACCCCATTTCCTCCCGTGGGTGCCGTAAAAGGCGACTAAGGGACTTACTAGAGAATGGGCAGCAGTGTTCTTTATACATTTTCAACACCATACTGCGATCGCCAACTCGCCTGCCAAGCGTGGCGATTATGGCAAACCCCCCCAATTGGGAGAGGCCTATATCCAACAGTGGACGTCTTTCGGCTGAAATGATGAATGAGTTACCAGGGAAGCCCCATGTGCAGAAGGAATTATTATTTTTATTTGATAATTTTCTGTCAAAAACTGCTTCTAGGTTTACCTTAAGCCATTGACGCCGTAGAAGGCGACATACATACAGGTTGCATTCCTACTATAGTCTCACAATACTCTAAGTGCTTCACTTTTGTTCGTCTGTTTAAACACTATGTATTTGTTTCATCTTTTCCTAGTTCCCACTTAACTTGTCTTTAAATATATATTAGCTTATGCCCATCTCTTCGTCGCGTCTTTACATTCTATACAAAGCCAGAACGCAAGGGTGTGAAACTAATCGCGTATATATTGGAAGTCACTTTTTTACTAATCTCTTCTAATCGATACAAGAGTAGTGCGCAAATACTCGCGTATACTTCGTAGTAACATAATCAATCACCTTACTCCATAATATACAGTGCCAGTACGCATACTAAAATGCAATAATTTCTAAGTGGTCGAGATGGTTAAAATAAAGTCACACTAGGGCCTCTGACCTGTAGGTTAGGTTAGGTTAGAACTGTGTCAGAAATGGTACTCTCTTTCTTCTCCTTTAAAACTCTTGTCAGGCGTAAGTGATGTAGTATAGTTTGGAACCAGTCCGTACGCGTCCAGCGTCCACGTTACAAACTATACACGAGCAGTACGCAAAATACGTGTATGCATTGTAATCGCAGATTTAAAAATAGCATTACAATGTATACTCGAGCAGTTTCCTGTGGCTGCGTTCTGGCCTTGTATAGATTGGAAAGACGCCTCTTCGTCTGTATCTTGTTTTAACCTAAAATGACGTGATTTTTTTCTAAAATAAAGCCCATGCGTGTATTTTTTTTTTTTTTAATAAACTTTGCCCCACACTAGGAATTTCTCCTGTATCGTGGGCCGTTTTACAAACATTTAAACTCACATACACAAACAGCCAGACCCGGAACAACTGCTTGTAGATCATACAAATATTTGTTCCGTGCGGGAATCGAACCCGCGATCCGCGATTTATTTTTATTTTTATGTGCGTTATGTTTGTAGTGCATAATAAACATTTTTTCTTTCTACAAGTTACTCCTTAAGAAATCAGCTATCTGCCAGTGAAAGTTCCGTTTTTTTTTTTTTTTTTTTTTTTTCTCTCCGATGTGCTTGTGTCAAACTGTGTCTTTAATTTTTGTAATTGATTCTTAACCCGTCTTAATTAAAGAATAATTAATTTAAAGAAAAACATACTGATGATGACGACCATGGTGCCTTTTACCCGATTTCGGCCACAGCGTACATTCGTTGACTTTTCAAGGATGTTGGGGGCTTATATTTACATACATTATTTCTGAATTAACTACAAATACTTCAACATAAATAAAACAAGCGAATCCGCAGCAGATCATCAGTTTTGCCGCGGTCGACACGGATTGTTAAACAAGTACCGTCAGCACAAAAGGCGTTGTTTCGTTCTTGTACAAAAATGCGCGGTATTTTTCCTTTTTTCTAAAGAATAAAGGTTTATGTTGTGATGTTCGTATTTTTATATGTAAAGGGGTAATGTAGAATGGCAGTGTTTTTATAAGGGTTATTTCATATAAATAAAATGAACGAAGACCTATCAGTTTTTTAAATGTATTTAGGTACTCTATTTTCATTCGTATTAATCCAGTTTTTGTCAAATAATAATTTAATTATTATTTCCTTTACTACATTTACAAAGGTTCTGTAGAAAATCGGTATGGTCACCAATTTCTACTCGATCGGGAATCGAACCCGTACTAAATAATATGATTATTAGCTTTATAGCGTAAAGCGTAGCGTAAGCAGAAGGATGAAAGAAAGATGCGAGTACAGATGATGAAATGAATAATATTATTAAAATGATTAGAAAGTTATATTTTATATTTAAATGACACTGACAACAATTAGCTTAGCAATAATAAAACAAGAATAACAATACAAGCGCGGCGCGGTCCGAGTGGTTCGGTAAGCGGTTGAATGTAGACTGTAGCGCCGCTCCGCAGCCCGGCCTTCGCACCGGTAGGAGTGAGTGCACGCAGTCTTCCGCAGTCCAAGGCCGTTGACACCGCCGCCAGTACAATAATCACGCGCACCCGTTGTGCGCGCGGCGCGTGTAAGCTCGAGGTCACTCGGTGCAAAAACATCGTATGATCTGGATGTTTGGCCCAAGATTCATAAGCGGAGTGAATCCGCTCTAAAATGTAAGGTGGTGGTCCAATTGATTTATTGTTCCGCCACATATTCCCCCTGGCCAGACCGTAACTACGGTCGATAAAAATCGGGGAATCTTACTCGCCGCCCGCTCTTTGTCCTCTTCTCTGTGTCTGTTGTTGCTGTTGTTGTAATGGCAGTTGGAGCGGCTGTTGGTATTAATTTGACTTCTGGTTGCTTTTCCTCTTCTTTCAAAATATAGGCGGGTTTTAATCTGTCAACAGTGACGTTAGTTGTCTTTCCTTTTACCTGTATTGTGTAATACTTTGGATGCCGTTGTATCACCTTGTAGGGACCAGCGTAAGGTGGTTCTATTGGACTTCGAACGTAGTCTCGGCGTAGAAAGACGTGTGTAGAGGAATGCAAATCTCGTGGTATGTAGAAGGGAGAAGTTGTGTGCCAGGAGGTTGGCCTAGGAGTGAGTTTGGCCATGTGTGCACGAAGACGTGTTGCGTACTGTGTGACATCGGCTGCAGTGTAATCTGTAGCAGATAGAAACTGGCTAGGTAAATGAAGAGCTTCACCATACACAAGCTCAGCAGGCGTGGCTTGGATATCTTCTTTCCAAGAATTACGCATGCCAAGTAGCACCAGCAGAAGAACTTCTGTCCACTGCGAAGAAGTGGGTCACATGATGGCTGCTTTGAGCTGACGGTGTAGCCGCTCAACGATGCCATTCGCAGCTGGGTGGTAGGCGGTGGTGCGGAAGTGGTTTGCACCAACCATGGTAGTGAGGGCCTTGAACAGGTGGCTCTCAAACTGGCGACCACGGTCTGTAGTCACCCGTGCTGGACAACCGAATCTAGCTATCCAGCCGGACACTAAGGCAGCTGCGCAGGTTTCCGCGGTTATGTCCTTCAGCGGGTACGCCTCAGGCCACCGAGTAAATCGATCGATGACAGTTAGGCAGTACCTGTAATCAGAAGAAATGGTTAAGGGCCCTACGATGTCGAGGTGTATGTGGGTAAATCTGGAAGAAGGAGTATGGAAATTGGAAAGAGGAGTTACGGTATGGCGGGTAATTTTACTTGCTTGGCATTGCAAGCAATGTCTTGCCCACTCTCTACAGTTTTTGCGGATCCCCGGCCACACAAAGTTTTGAGTCACCAGTCGCACTGTAGCAGAACATCCTGGATGATGTATGTTGTGCAAAGATTGGAATACTTGCTTCCTTAATTGTGGTGTCACATATGGGCGAGGCATAGGCATTGAAGTATCGCATACAATATGTGCGTTTCCTGTCAGTGTAGCGATCTTTTCCAGCTTGAGTGAAGAGCCGTTTCGAATCAGGTCTTGCAGTTCTGGATCTGTTTCCTGAAATTTTGCAAGGTCCTCAAAGTTTATTGCCGCTGACACCTCTTCAACCCGTGACAGTGCATCTGCGACGACATTGTCTCTCCCACGTATGTACCGTATATCTGTAGTGAATTGTCCTATGAAATCTAGATACCTGAATTGTCTTGGCGAGTGGCTGTCTCTGTTGGTTTTGAAGGCAAACACCAGTGGTTTATGGTCGGTAAAGATGGCAAAGTTCCTAGCCTCGACCATATGTCGAAAGTATTTTACTGCTTCATACGCCGCTAACAATTCGCGGTCGTATGGGCTGTATTTCTTTTGAGCACCACTAAGTTTGTGTGAGTAAAATGCTAGTGGTTCCCAGTCGTTTCCTTGTCGCTGTTGAAGGACAGCGCCGATGGCGGTATCAGATGCATCAGTGACTATGGTTAACTCTGCTGATGGATCTGGATGAGCCAGTAGAGTTGCGTTGCACAATGAAGTCTTAGTGTCTTCGAAAGCCTTTAAGAGTTCAGGAGTCATGTCGACTGGATGTGTTCCTTTAATTTTGGGACCAGCAAGGACTGCATTCAATGGGGCTTGGAGTTTAGCTGCGTTTGGGACAAATCGGCGATAAAAATTTATCATACCCAAGAATCGTCGAAGCTCCTTGACCGTCTTGGGGACTGGATACTCCTGGATAGCCTGTATCTTGGTCCCGAGAGGTTTTGTACCTGCAACTGACACACGATATCCCAGAAAAGTTACCTCTGAGTGACCAATATTACACTTTGATGTGTTTACCACTATACCGTAGGCTTTTAAGCGGTCGAATAGTTGCCGTAAATGTTGCTTATGCTGTTCAGGAGTTTGTGAGAACACAAGAATGTCATCGATATACCCGTAGCAGAAGTCCAAACCAAGTAGAACTTCGTCGATAAACCTTTGAAAAGTTTGAGCAGCGTTTCTTAAACCAAATGTCATGTAAGGAAACTCGTAAAGACCGAATGGTGTAGTGATGGCAGTCTTTGGAATGTCGTCTGGGTTGATACCTATTTGATTATAAGCTTTAACCAAATCAATAGTGGAAAATACTGCGCACCCTGATAGCTGATAGGAGAAGTCATGAATGTGGCGGATGGGGTACCTGTCTGGTATTGTTCTAGCGTTTAGTGCTCTGTAGTCGCCGCATGGTCTCCATCCGTCGTCCTTTTTCTTAACCAGGTGAAGTGGAGCAGACCAGGGACTCTCCGATCGTCTGGCCACGCCACTGGCAAGCATGTCTTCGAACTCCTTTTTAGCAACTAGCGTTCGAGCTGGATCAAGGCGTCGAGGTTTGCTTGATACTGGTGGACCTGGAGTCGTCCTTAAGTGGTGCAACGTACTATGCTTACCCGGTAAATGTGTTCCTGGAGGTCGAGTGATTTCCGGATACTCGCGAAGAATTTCGTGGTAGTCTGTGTCACCAATTACAGCCTTCACGGATGCAATGTCGTCCGTTGACTTGCAATGAGCTCCTGTAACTGATAGTGTTGTTATGTTGTCTATCAAGCGCTGGTTTCTGCAGTCTACGAGTAAGTCGTAGAAACTAAGAAAGTCGACCCCTATGATAGGTCGTGACACATCTGCTACTGTGAATCTCCAGGTGTAGTCTCTTCTGAGACCTAAGTTAAGTCGCAGCTGTGTTGGTCCGTACGTATGTATCACAGTATTATTGGCAGCGACTAAATCAAATTTTGATTGTTTGACAGGCGTTTTTACTGCCGACCGAGGGAAAACACACAAGTCTGAACCAGTGTCCACAAGGAACTGCATTTTCGAAGTCCGGTCGGTTATGAATAAACGGCCTGTTGGAGTAGGGCAGTCGTTAGCCGCTACTTGCGACCGCCCTTTGAGTTTTCCGAAGTAAATGTGCAGGGTTGTTTACATTTGCTCGCCTTCTCCCCGTAGGTGTAGTGATAGTAGCAGTGCGGGTGATTTTCTGGTGGCTGCTGTGGTCTAAAGCTATTAGAGCGACTGCGGTCATACCTTTTTTGGTTACGCTTGGATTGTGAGCGTGAGCGGGAACGTCCTCTCCAGTTACCGTTCATCTGCGATGTCAGTAGTGCCACTTGCTTTGTGAGCTCGCTTACTTGCTTGAGCAAGTCTGGTGAAGTGCTGGTAGAGGCTGAGGCGGCTGCTACTTGTGGATTGGATGGTACGAGTTCGTACACCCTGTCAGCAATCTCGGCTAGTTGTTCAACCTGTAAGTCGGCAATCTGAGAAGCAATAACAGTTTGTATATTTTGTGGCAAGCGGTTAGTCCATAGACTTTTTACAAAATCCGAAGCTCCAGCGGGTCCTGCCAGGTTTTGCAGGTGCCGAAGAAACTGTGATGGCCTGCGATCGCCTAGCTCCTCATGTATTAAAAGTTGCTGTATCCTCTTTTCCTGTGAGGCAGAGAGGCGATTAATTAGCTCACTTTTTAATTTGTCGTACTTGTCTGTACCCGGCGGTTTTGTAATGATATCCTTTACTTGCAGTGCATATTTTGTTTCCAGCTGTGTAGTTACACAGAAATAGAATTTCGTCGTATCGCTGGTTATCCTTGACAGAATAAATTGGCCCTCTAATTGGGCGAACCATAAAGCCGGTTCCTCTGGACAGAAAGGTGGACAGCGTAGTGGCAGTCCGACCTTAGAAATTTCTCCTGAGACAGCAGTTACTGATCCTTTAGCTTCAGCATCGTCAAAATTCTCCGTATCGGACATCGTTCAAAAAATATAAATCGCTCACCGCTTATGTTTTTGGACCACAGCCTATTTTTATCCTCGCTCCAATGTAAACAAACTATCACCAGTTGAATCACCACTCTTCTTGCTTCACTGAAACTGCTTGTTCCTTGCTGCACTCAAGTCTTCAATATGCGCGGTAGTCGAGGGTCACCAATGTAGAAAATCGGTATGGTCACCAATTTCTACTCGATCGGGAATCGAACCCGTACTAAATAATATGATTATTAGCTTTATAGCGTAAAGCGTAGCGTAAGCAGAAGGATGAAAGAAAGATGCGAGTACAGATGATGAAATGAATAATATTATTAAAATGATTAGAAAGTTATATTTTATATTTAAATGACACTGACAACAATTAGCTTAGCAATAATAAAACAAGAATAACAATACAAGCGCGGCGCGGTCCGAGTGGTTCGGTAAGCGGTTGAATGTAGACTGTAGCGCCGCTCCGCAGCCCGGCCTTCGCACCGGTAGGAGTGAGTGCACGCAGTCTTCCGCAGTCCAAGGCCGTTGACACCGCCGCCAGTACAATAATCACGCGCACCCGTTGTGCGCGCGGCGCGTGTAAGCTCGAGGTCACTCGGTGCAAAAACATCGTATGATCTGGATGTTTGGCCCAAGATTCATAAGCGGAGTGAATCCGCTCTAAAATGTAAGGTGGTGGTCCAATTGATTTATTGTTCCGCCACAGTTCTATCGCGGGCCTTGAGCGCGGGGACCGAATCCAGAAATTCCGTAACGAAAAAACCTCACGCTCCCCACTCCGACGATTATTTTACTACACCAGTACCCTCTAGTGGATCTAATAATTTCTGGCAGTTCCTTTTTCTGTGTACTGCGTATTTTATTCTTATAAATATTAGTTTATAAAATTATGATCTTCACAAAAAGTGATTGTTGATAGTGGGGTTTGAACTCGACCAGTCGACTATGAGTACTTTCAGTTCCCCTGTTGCACCGCAAGGCTACAACGACTTAATTAAAGCTTGCCAAATAGTTCCAGTTGAACAATTTTTAAACTGGACTAGACGGTTGGAAATGACTCATGTACATGGAATTTTTTCGCTGTCAAAACAGTTTGTCACCCTTTTTTTATTTAAAATTACTTTAGGTTCAACACTTTCGTCTATTTTAAAGTTGTTATTATGCTTATATTTGAATAGTATTTGACTTTGTTTACGTAGTTATACACTTTTACGACGTTCAGCACTTATTTATTTTGTTTTTAAGCTATTGCATAGCTTCTATCGCGGGCTTTGAGCGCGGGGACCGAATCCAGAAATTCCGTATATCAAAGAAAGTATATAGAAAGTATATCAAAGAAAAAGAAATACTGCATAAATATAATAAATAAATAATTATAATTGCATAAGTTGATACAAAATGCTATGCAATAGCTTTACCGCGGCAGTCCCCGAGTGCCACACGTCTTTTTTTATTAAAAAACTTTTTTTTTCTTACCTATAATTATTTTTATGATTTTTTTCTTTATTTAGAGTTTACAAAATGCATACTTAAAACTATACCCTACAAAATTGGTAACCATAATGTAATAACATTATAGTTACCAGTTTTGTGGGATATAGTTTAACATAGAGTGTAAGACTTCCTGCCAGGGTTGCGGATTTTTCGGAAAGGGATACCGTGGCCCTGGCTCACAGGCAACTGGAAGAACACGGGTGCGTTTTAGTCAGTAAAATTCTGACACGCTTTCCCGCTCGGCCCAGAGTGGAGTTATTTGATAATTTCCCACCCAAAAAAAAAGGGTGTAAGACTTTTTTTGCTGATGCGATAACTATTAACTGCTTTGCGTATACGAAGTCAAAATAGGTTATATTATCTGATATTAAACACTCTAGAATAAAAACAGAAAGTGTGAGATATTTATCCTTTGTTCTTTTTTGTTACAGGTAAATCTTTGAACTAACTTTCCCTGGAAACCTACCCTACATAGGTAGGTTAACCTACGTTTGAGGTATATCACCAGGTATGAATCTTTGGATCGTTTAAGTGCACATTTAGGAAGTCATGTATCATCATCATCATACAGAATATTGGGATACCCTCATAATTCATATGATGGCAGAAAAACTCGGCCATGTCACACGTAGGGAATGGGAAGAACATCGAAACGTGCTTCGCGATCCACCTTCTTTAGATATTTTGATGACTTTCCTCAGCAACAGAGCTGACTTATTAGAAACTGTGCAAGAACACAAAACACATAGTAATAATATTAAAAAATCCGGCTCGAAGGACCAATGTTAGCGCGGGGAGCGAAAGGAAAGAGTGGACTGTATAAATAGGCAATGGTTTAATGCCGTGATAATTACAAATAGTAAACTTTCCCGGACAAACAGAAAATAATAAGTTTAAGAAAAGTATCGTCCGTCGCGGTAGGCTCTGTGGAAGCGAGTTTCAATGTTCTTCCCATTCCCTACGTGTAACATTGTCCAGTTTTTTTGCCAACATATGAATTATGAGGGTATCCCAAAATTCAGTTGGCTGACCTTAAGTTTTTAATGCACGAATATTTTTATTACACATATATTTTTATTTTCATGTATATTAAAACACTATTCTTTACTCATATCATCATGAGCTATTAAAATAAAACGTATACAAACCCGACGCGCAACGGGTACGCGCAGCCCTGAGCGATTCAACTGGCCGAGCCGGTATAAACCGGTTTCCCTTCATACACGACGAGGCCGCCACTGGTACGCACACACGCGCCTAATACTTGTAGTATTGTACCTATCATAGCGCGGTTGTATGAAGCTATGTCTCTGTTCCATTTCTTTACTCATGTGGTATTAGGTCGCAAAAACATAGACCAAGTCCACCACACTATAAAAACAAAATATATTTCTGTAAAGTTTCGACCAAAAATAACACCTTTATCACCTGTAATGTTACCTTTACTGCCTCGTGTGGGTAGCTGTGTAACTTTTCACACAAAATGACGGTAATCCTAAACTTTTACAACACATGCGGTATCATAATCACTTTATCGCCGACATAATTTGACGCTGTGCACAACTTTAACTGAATTTTTCGGTATTTTTACCTGAAACTGTTCTATATAACTAGCTAGGTATCTACTTGTCGACTTTTGAGAATTCTTGGGGGAAGTAATTTTTCGGAGAAGAGAAAAAAGTTGAGGTAAAAGTTGGTGATTTGTATAGATATTCAATATCCGGAATGTTAACCTACATGGTAGGTATGGTGTATTTATTGTCTTTGTTGTCGATGAATGTGTGGCTTGCAGTGACAGATTAATGATATTTTTAACTCCGTAAATTGATTGTAAAAACACTTTTACACATCAAAAATAATAATAATAATAATAAATTCTTTATTTACTCCTCACAATGACAAACTTATTCTAGGTTTTACATACATCTAGACAAAAGTAAGATTTCCAAAACATGTATAATGCCTAAAAATAAACTAAAACTAAAATAAGTTTAATACAAATGCAAGTATTGATGGTTCGGAATTACAATATTTGGTAGCAACCGACCAGCCCGATCTAGGTTAATTTAAACCTGTGTTTCAGGCCATCACTTTACATCTGCATTAAATTGGAACACTAAAAATTTAAAGTTAATCTGATATAAAATAATCTATTAGCAACTATGAGAAAAAGCATATTGGTATTGGTACATTAATATCTAAAAAACCTATGTAAATATACAAAAGTAAATACTTACGAGGGATAAATTATCATCATGACAAAATTTCTACTAATTTTCTATTTTTTATTTTTTTATAAAAAAATAAAAACAAAAAATGTTTTCAAAACTTTAAGAGGTCGGTGATTCCTAACCGAATACTCTGAGACGACACAGCGAAACAAACTCAGAAGTCATAGTCTCCTTTTAAGTCCAGAAATTACCTTGATCTGATCATTTGAGGTTCAGGTTTAGTTTCCTATGTCATCATCATAATTTCTGCCGAAAGACGTCCAATGCTCGTGCAACCCAAGTACCGCCACTTCGACCGGTTCTGTGCTTCTCGCATCCAGCGGATTCCTGCGGCTTTCACCAGGTCATTCGGTCCACCTTGTGGGAGGCCTTCCAACGCTACGTCTTCCGGTACGCGGTCGCCACTCCAGATCCTTTCGGCTCCATCGGCAATCTGTTCTGCGAGCAATGTACCATGCACTGGTTCCTGTACGGATTTTTTCATTTCTCATTCAATCACGGAGGGAACTCCAAGCATAGCCCTCTTCATTGTCTTTTGGGTGACTGTCAGCTTTTGAATGAGGCTCATTGTGAGCGACCAAGTTTCGATGCCATAGGTCATCACTAGCAACACGCACTGGTCAAAGACTTTCGTCTTGAGACACTGTCGTATATAAGACGAGAAGATATTACGAAGCTTCGAACGCTGCCCAGCCGAGTCGGATTCGATGATTGACCTCTTTCTTGAAGTTAGACCTACCTAACTGGACAGTTTGTCCTAGGTAAACATAATCGTCCAGTACTTCGAGTGTAGAGTCTGCGGTCTTCAATAGAGTGTCTATTGTTACATGGGCATTTGACATGACCTTTATCTTGTCCATGATCATTCTAAGAGCCTCTTTCGGAAGCTCTACTGTGGTTATCGAGCATTGTACTGAGGTCCTCCATAGTCTCAGTCATGACTACTATATCGTCGGCAAACCGAGGGTGAGTGATGTAGTCGCCATTGATGTCAATGCCAACCCGTTCCCAGTCCAGAAACTTAAATATATCCTCCAATGTAGCGGTGAACAGTTTTGGAGAGATTAGGTCTCCCTGTGTCACCCCTCGCTGCAAAAAGATAGGTTTCGAGAATCGGTCCTGGAGTCGGATTGATATAGTAGTGTTTACATACAAACACTTTAGCACCTCGATGTACCGACTGATAGTCGATCTGGCACCGTTGGAGAGACTGAAATACAGCCCAAGTCTTATCGATCGAATCGAAGACTTTCTCGTAGTCCACAAACGCTTAGCAGAGAAGCAGATTATATTTACTCTTTGGTCTTTAATATAACCTGCCGCAGCGTATGTATGTGGTCTACGGTGCTCATGCCTTTATGGAATCCGGCTTATTTGGGATGCTGGAAGTCGTCAAACCTACGTGCGAGACAGTTCGTGATGACTCTTTAAATAAAACAGCAGCAGATTTTTCCATTAAGAATTTAGAAAGAAAGAACACAGAAAATAACAAATTGGGGGAAAATATGCGTCACATCCACGCAAAACGGCCATCGCTCAGCATAATGCTGCGACCCTATGCGAGACAGAGCCCCAGCGCTGGTTTTCAGCGACAGCACAATTAATGTGATGACGTCAACCGGTGCAGCATATAATAATAATCTATATCTATATACTAATATATAAAGCTGAAGAGTTTGTTTGTTTGTTTGTTTGTTTGTCTGAATGCGCTAATCTCAGAAACTACTGGTTGGAATTGAAAAATTATTTTAGTGTTGAATAGTCCATTTATTGAGGAATATTATAGGCTATATAACATCACGCTACAACCAAAAGGAGCGGAGCATAAATGAAAAATGTTGCAAAAACGGGAAAAATGATTCCTTTTGAGAGCTTCCGTTGCGTGCGCTGCGTAAACGGTTTAAGTTACGCAAATATCATGTATGATGGATTTGTTCCTCTAACCTTTTTTATGGTAATCAAAATTGTTCGAAATTAATGCATTATTTGCGAAGGAGTTTTCATAAACATGGTATTAATCCTTATCCAAATAAATACGTTATTCATCACAAGTATTTAATTTTGAACAAAGTTGCCCTTACATCATTTAATTTCAATGAATATCTTAGGAGATATAAGTGATTTATAATAACTCCGCAGCAAAATAATGATCAACTCTGCGAGGTAGTCTATTCTAAAGCTGAAGAGTTAGTTTTTAGGGTTCCGTACTCAAAGGGTAAAATGGGACCCTATTACTAAAACTCCGCTGTCCGTCTGTCTGTCTGTCTGTCCGTCTGTCACCAGGCAGTATCTCATGAACCGTGATAGTTAAACTGTTAAAATTTTCACATATGATGTATTTCTGTTGCCGCTACAACAATAATACTAAAAAACAGAAACAAATAATATTTAAGGGGGGCTCCCATACAACGGACACGATTATTTTGCCTTTTTTTTTTTGCTCCGCCCGCGTGGATGTCGGTTATCGCGTAAAAAGTAGCATATGTCCTTCTCTATATCCCACGTCGATCGGTTCAGCGGTTTAGGCGTGAAAACGTAACATACAGACAGATAGACAGACAGACATACAGACAGAGCTACTTTCACATTTATAATATTAGTATGGATAGCTTTTGCCCGCGGCTCCGCCCGCGTGGATGTCGGTTATCGCGTAAAAAAGTAGCCTAAGTCCTTCTCCATATCCCAGGCTATATCTTTGCCAAATTTCATGACGAACGGTTCAGCGGTTTAGGCGTGAAAACGTAACATACAGACAGACAGACAGACAGACAAATAGACAGACAGACAGAGTTACTTTCACGTTTATAGTATTAGTAAGGATAAGGGTTTTTATGGATGGTACGGAACCCTTCGTGCGCGAGTCCGACTCGCACTTGGCCAGTTTTTTGTTTTTTGAACGCGCTAATCTCTGGCACTGCGAGTTAGATTTGAAAAAATCTTTTTGCATTTTACAGCCCAATTCTTGAGGAAGAATTACATTCCTATTAACTAGAACACCATTTTTTTTAAATGAAAGTTTATGCGAAAACGAAGTAAAAGCACGGGCAGGCATTGTGCTGCGACGGGGTGGGTCGGGGAACAAGAAATTTAACGCGGACGAAGTCGCGGGCAGAAGCTAGTAAATAATAAAATTTATTCAAAAATAAAAATTGGTAAAATACAGTATAAATCTTAGAAATAATGTATGTAGGTATTACAAAGTATGATGTCTGTAGTAGGATAAACCTATATCACAGGCGGCATGAGTTCTTAAGTATAATTATAAGTTAAGTATAAGTTTTAATTTATTTAAATAATTTAACAATATTTAACAAAAGTTTTATGAATAGAGAAATAGTTAGCATATAGTAATGAGATGAAAAAAACAAAAAAAGAAAAAAAAAAAAAAAAACATTCCGTTTCATCGGTCAGGGATGCGAGAAGTGCCAAAAAATATTGATAAATATCGTATCGATATTCAGAAAAATATCGATATGGATTTCGATATATCAAAAAAAAAAACTGGATTTAGCAATAGGCTGGCAATAGAATTGCAGGCACAAGGCACATTACAGACGAAATGTAGGTGTCTGAAGGTACACCTCTGCCTTACCCTTTTGGAATTACAGGCCAGGGGCCCAAGTCTGCTATTTTAATAAATTCGTCACTCCAACACGATCCCAATGTTCATTTTGCTAAAAGTTCGTAATCTGCTAAATTCATAATGGTCGATCATTGGTCGGTCAATGGTCTCGTAATAGAATTGTATTACAATGGCATTTTGAACATTTATTCATGCCAGATTTTATTTATATATATTTTTACATATTATTTATTAGTAGCAATCAGAAGTAGTAGGAAGTTGGAAGTTTAGTAGGAAGTTTAATTTGTCATTATGTACGAGATTACCAATTCTTTCAATGGAATGTCAGTGGCTGACCATTGGAAAGTCATAATGACGCCATTATATTAGTAGATTACCAAACTTGTCAAAATTAACAATTATGAAATCAATGATAGACTATTCTGACACATTGTAATAGCAGACTTGAGGCCCTGGACCTCAAGTCTGCTATTACAATAGTGTCAGAATGGTCTCTTCATTGTGAGTTTTTGACAGATTTGCCATACAAACACTGTCAAATACTCACAATGGCGAGACCATTCTGACACTATTGTAATAGCAGACTTGAGGCCCAGATGTTACGTTAGGTGTAAAAAGGTTCTACACATTCAAAAATGTCTCCATAAAATACGATACGTGACGTAATTCCCCTTCCATTTAACTAAAGTAGGATGTTCTAATTTGTATACGTCTCTCTTGAGCACCATGTGTGCTTTCAACATGGCAAACGTTTACTTGAATTTACTCCGTGTTAAATGTAGCGTTTTCGGAGGTATGAAGACAAGATTTAGGTTAAAAGTACTGTAGAAATACTGTATTTAAATCTGTTATTTCTAAAATGGTTAGTTTATAAAATGAAGCGTTTTTCAGTAAGATTGTTTATACTTATTTTAGCTTCAGCTTTTCTCTTCTTGAAATAAAATGTTTTGATGACTGAAAAAGCAGAGCTTTATTCAGCTTAGCATTTCCGGTGAGTAGCTGAATTGCACATTAAATAACAAATTAAAGGCCTCGCCAGTTACTGATAAATTCTTCACGGAATTACTTCCGCATTCAATTCCATTAAAACCTTTTATGCAAAAATTACCGAAGTTACCGTTCAATATTCAAAATTATAATCAAAAGGAGGAGGAGCTCGGCTAAGTAATAACAGCCGCACGGGTCGATCCGTCAGATTGCCGGGGTTGGTCCGTGAATGGGTGACCATCTTTAAAATACCGAGACTCCTCCGTGCCTCGGAAAGCACGTTAAGCCGTTGGTCCCGGCTGTCATTCGTGGATCTTTGACAGTCGTTACGGGTCGTTAAAAGCCCAAAAAGTCTATCAACCAGTCTTACCAAGGGGTATCGTGTTACCCAGTTACTGGGTTGTGGAGGTCAGATAGGCAGTCGCTCCATGTAAAATACTGGTATTCAGCTGCATCCGGTTAGACTGGAAGCCGACCAATATAGTTGGGAAAAGGCTAGGCAGATTGGTTAAAAATTATAATCAAAACTTGTTTATACAAATAAAACTCAGTTTTATCCTTTTTTAGGGTTCTGTCAACTATAAAGTTTCGCCATGTCCGTCTGCCTGTCTGTCTGTCCGCAGCTTAGCTCATAGTACTAGAAAGCGGTAATTTGGTATGGGTACACATATTAATCACGCCGACAAAGTGGTAAAATATAACATAGTTCTTTTTTTTTTTTTTAACATACCTCCCCTACACCTAAAGTGGTTTTTTTTTTTCTCGTCTATCCCATGGTGTGGGGCATCGTTGGATGGGCCGTTCAAAAATATTTCGGCTTTGTGCAAACTATTTTTCGATTCAGGGATCCGTTTGCGTAATATTAAGCTTTAATGTGCTAATTTTTGTTAGAGTCAAATATCCCCCCCCCTGCCAGCTAAATGGTTGTATTTGGATTTGTGAAAAAATTCACAGCTGTAGTATATACAACGAAGTTAAAGGAAATTTATCATAGCTAAGTAGGTTTTACAATTTACCGAGTAATAGTCGACCAGCTTATATTTGTGTCCAACAATCTTCAATCTTTCTATAATTTTTATTTGATATTGTGAAATGAATAATGAATTAACTCAAATTGATACTAACATTTGTACGCCTAATGGCAAAGCATAGAGAACTTACAAAAATGTAACATCTCACACACCTGTGTATCTGTAACATATGTTTACAAATAAATACTCTGAATTCTCTTTCAAAGTCAAAGTCAAAGTATTTATTCGGGGTGCCAGCTGTTTTAGAACCCAATGGCTTGGCACGCGACGATGGGAAGAGACCGGACGGAATGACCATAATGCCTTGGAAGTTAGGTCGGCCTTTGGTGTGGGATGCAACCTGTGTCGACACCCTTGCGCCATCCCATCTTCCTAGCACGGCGGGCTGTGCTGGGTCGGCTGCTGCAGGTGCAGCATACCTCAAACGGCGCAAATATAACAACCTTATTGGGAGCTATATGTTTGAGCCGTTTGGGGTTGAAACTCTAGGACCATGGGGTCCGAGTGCCCACTTGGTTTTTCGAGACATCGCCAAGCGGTTGGTCGACTCTTCTCGTGACCAGAAGGCTGGCCTATTTCTTGGCCAAAGAATCAGCATTGCCATACAACGTGGCAATGCTGCCAGCCTTTTGGGCACTTTTCCTGTTGACAGCGATGCGGACGAATTTTTTGATGCCCTTTGATCCTTTCCCCTCCCATATTTTTATATATTTGTACATATTATTATTACTTAAAAATTTATTAGTGCGATTTTTGGTGATATGACAGGTCTTACAGATATTTTATAGATACTCAAAAATCTACCCTTTATGGGCATACACATTATTAATTTAACAATATTAGAAATTACATAAGACAATATAAACGATACAATTCTAACAAATTCAATACAATTCTAATAAATCTTTAGATAGGAATATTACATTATAAATCATAAATACAGGATTAGTCACAGGAAATGTTGTCAACAAGAAATTCATCAATGGTATAGTAGCATTTGTCTATTCAAAAATTATTTAGTTTGCGTTTAAATTGAGTCAAGTTTAAATCTTTTATGTCATTTGGTAGCTTATTAAAAAATTTCGGAGCCATGCAAAGTTTGCTCTTGTACATAAGGGCGGTTTTTGATCTTCTTAGGCACAATTCATGTCGGTATGTTGGTCTTATAGATCGATAACTTTGCTCTGAAGCTTTTTTAAATAAGTCACCGTTTTTTTTTTAAGAACAATGTGGTCTTTGTTCTTGGGATTAGTTCATTCCAACTACGGAACCCTTAATTGTGCGTGGTCCGACACGCACTTGGCCGGTTTTCGTTCTTCTATCATTTGGTCATAAGCAAACACCCTCTATTTTCCTATAAAATAAGGCAGCATAGATGCAAATACCTGTTCCGCAGTTCCCTTGCCGGCCTTAAACAATGCAATTATAGAACAATAAATTTTAAATTTGAATCAAAAATTAATCTCGCAATTCCGCCGGCAGGCTCCAACTCGGCTTTTTGAACGACCCTAATAAACGTTGATATAATTTTTATAGCTGTACTTAATCGACGAATAGGCTTAGTGAAAGAAAGAGAAGAAAGAAAGAAAGAAATCAATTATTTGCTGATAATGTAGTTATACATATAAGTTGGTATATTTATTAAGTGTCCCGATACATTTTACCTTATGGCATGCAAAATATAAGGTTTGAATTAAATAGTAATATAGATAGCTATTACAATTATTATTAGCCATAGTCGAATTTAATAGGTAGTTACAGATCAGACTAAAAACAAATCAAAATAATTAATGAATTAAATATAAATCTCTCGCAAATCATAAAATGAAGAATATATTATGTATATTTAAAGTTGTGTGTTGTTGTAGTGTTGTACCGTGTGATGCCGGACGTAAAGAATAGCACCACCCCATTTCCTCCCGTGGGTGTCGTAAAAGGCGACTAAGGGACTTACTAGAGAATGGGCAGCAGCGTTCTCTATGTATTTTAACACCATACTGGGATGGCCAACCCGCCTGCCAAGTGTGGCGATGAACGAGATGAAAATTATGGCGGAACTGATGAAGAAGACCACAAATGACCACCGGAACTCCTCAATAATAAGTATTTCACGGGTGGCAATAAGATATCTCGATTAAGATAGTTAAGTGACTATGAAGCAAATTTATGTTTAGCAGTGGACGTCTTTCGGCTGAAATGATGAATGATGATGATGATATATAAAGAACTGTCATGCATAAAACCACAAATCGAATAAAAAAGAAAAATATTCGTACATCTTTTGTTTGGCTGCTAATCAGTGATCAGCCTCAATTTACCTAGCCTTTTCCCAAATTCAAATGTCATTTATTCAAATTAGGAAACTCATCACTTTTCGAACGTCAAAATGACATAAGACATGTCCCCCAAAACGCCCGCCCTTCACCACTTTATCCTACACCTATTGCTTTAGCTGGGAAGAAGAAGTAGCGCAACAAACTCCCCAGCAGCACAGCTGTGTCTGTTCAGATAAAAGATTGTATACAAAGTAGGTATACAAAATAATATTTTCTATACCTACTATTGTGCGATTGAGACACGAAGCAACAAAATACGATCTAGAGGAATGTGGCCGTTTTTATTTAGATCGAATTTTGTTGCTTCGTGTCACAATATGAAACTTTAAATAAGGTATTAGAAAATTCTAGACACACTTACCGATATAGTTGATTGAGCCGTTTTTCATAATTCCTTCTCAGTCACGAGATAATATGTATTTAAAGGGGTGCGCTAGTGGACCGGTGACAACGCTCTTAATCCAGGTTATAAACTACCTGTGTGCTAAATTTTATTCAAATCCGTTCAGCCGTTTTTACGTGATTGGATAACAAACATGATCGTCATTTTTTTGCTCGGTTTGATTGGTGGTAGGGCTCGTCCTAAGTCCGCCTGGCTAGCTACCACCATCTTATCTAAGTATGTCGCCATAACAACCATGTTAACACCATTTGTTGTGTTTCGGCAGTTAGAGGTAAGATAGCCAGTTCCTCTGTGGTTGAGGATTCCGGGTGAAGCTCGCTTCCTCCTTCGGCCTTATCATCACTTACCATCATGTGAGATGTACGCCAAGAGCTTCCCCGTTGCGGATAAAAAAATAAGTAAAAAAGAAACATACAGACTTTCTCATTTATTATATTAGGTTGTAGACAACAGGATTGCCACGAAACGTTTTAAAAGTAGGTAGCTATTATGTCTCTCAATGTCAATTCTGTTTCCGTCATGTCTGAGGCCGACTCCTAGATGGCGTTGTAAAACTACGGTCTCTGGCTATTAGTGAGTTGCTGATGCTGCCATCTGTTAAACAATGGAGGAAGAAAACTAGCTAGGTCAATAGCTAGACTTAGGGAACTGTCATTTCTTTGTATTTGATTGGTTATCTGTACGTAGTATTATATTATTTATTTATTTATTTATTTATATATACTTTATTGTACATCAGATTACACATTACAAAAGAAAAAAATCTTATACACTACAAAATATACAATAGGCGGCATTATAGCATACTGCGATCTCTTCCAGGCAACCTTGGCATAGACAGTGAATTTCTGGACATAAAATGGGGTTGTCATTGGTGCAAATAAAAAGTATAACAGTACAATATCCTATAATTAATAGATACACAGATATAATGTATATAATAGATACATAGATACATACATACTAACTATATAAGCAAAGAAAATAAATGAAGACTATAGATTATTACAGCTAATAACGAGAACAAAATCACAACGACAAGTAATGTTCCTTCACGAGTCTTTTAAATACAAGCAACGATTGTGCGCGCTTTTGTATCTATTGTAGTAGGATACGATAGCTGAAGCAATCCATGTTTTAAAACCCTGACGAATAAAAACTCATAAAAAATTCACAAGAAAAATTCTCATACAGTTACATAACTTTTTATGAAATAATTCTACACGTACAGTGAATCCTTGGGAAAATTGGGCAGCGTACAAATGGAGAGACTCCCATTGTAAATTGTCTTGGTAATTGGGGGCGAATTCATCGGGGGGCGTGTCGGAGTAATAGTGATCTTTGTCAGATAACCATGTTTTGAGTGGGATAAAATTATCTCTTGAAATGGGTCATTGAGTTTTCCTGCGTTGTTAACTAAGATTTTATTTATTTATACAAACTGCTGCTCGTATGTTGGCTTCGCCCACGTGTCTTTTTCTTAAATGAAAGCAGCTTAGGTAAGTTATCCCTTATAATATCAGCTATCTGCCAGTGAAAGTCCCGTCAAAATCGGTCCAGCTTTTTCGGAGATTAGCCGGAATAAACAGACAGACAGACACAAAAAATTCAAAATTTGTATTTTGTTATAAGTACCGTATAAACTTTTCAGTTCGTTCGTACACACTACACGATCGTCATTCCGACCTCGCCGCCGAGGCCCCGCGCGAAATCCCCGACTAAATAGTCCTCCCCGTCCCTTGCTTGTAAGCGAAGCGCCAGCACGCGCTATAGCTGAGCCAGTAGCTTTAAATCCCCCTGATAATAATCATAACCCTGATTTTATCCAGCCACCGACGGTCCTTTGCCATCCTCCCTCCAACGCTGCCCTAAGCCGAGGTTCGTACCCCACAGGGGGTGCCCTTAGCGTGCAGTCGTTTAGTTTATACGTTTTTACGCCCTGGCTGGAAGCATTAAGTTCTGTTAGGAGCTTAAGGCAACCACAGGATAGTCCGGTTAAAGAGTCTCAACCCCTCGTGGTTAGCTATGAGATGCAATTTTAAAAAAAATACATGCATTTAGTACAAGCTAAAATTATTTTGACATTACTGTGGCGGTGTCAACAACGCCACATGCGAACTACGCATCAAAGACCTGACGTCACAAATCCTGGATCGCGCTATCAGAGTTTACCGCGCGACTAGCAAATATACGACATCCCAACATCAACCGTTGGGCTGTTGCCCACCAGACACAATACCCGTCTAGTCGGAGGATCCTCCCTTTACTACAGAGTATGAGTGAACTTTACACCGTGTTCCTCATACCTCTAAATTTGTGACCCCGAACATGGACATTAGCACAGCCTTCGTGCAACTACTTCAGCGTGACGTCATCTATCACTACCTCAAGCATTCGAGCGGCGAGTCACACAGCCAGCCACCACCCACGGCATCAACGGGTATCTTGACCATCAGCATGCAGCGAACGCGCATACCTGGTCATCACCCTCAGCCTCATCAGCAACCTTGGCACAGCACACTGCACTTTCGGCCGGTCCACAAGCAGAGCCCTTCAACGCTCTCCTGGTCGACGCCAGCAGTCAGCCTCGACCTGGCGCTGTACGACGTCCGACTCACTGGATCAACAAACGCAGCGCTACCCCGACTCATTGGGGAATCACCGCAGATAGTTCCGACTCACCGTGAACTATGCGGCAACCGGTTCCGACTCACTGGAATCACAACTGATCCTGGCATGCATCATATGCACTGACTCAGCCCACTATCGACCTCCGGTCTCCGGAGGGGAGTAATGTGGCGGTATCAACAACGCCACATGCGAACTACGCATCAAAGACCTGACGTCACAAATCCTGCATCGCGCTATCAGAGTTTACCGCGCGACTAGCATATATACAACATCCCGACATCAACCGTTGGGCAGTTGCCCACCAGATACAACACCCATCTGGTCGGAGGATCCTCACTTTACTACATAGAGTATGAGTAAACTTTACACCCATACCTCTAAATTACAAACAGCCATTGGAGTTTTATTTATTTGTATAGATTTATTGGATCTCCAACAGAAGCTATAAAATTACATGCATATTTACAAAATCAGGGGCAAATACTAGTGTCCGCTTCCAATATAGGAGACCACATCATTCACTTATAATCTAGGTAAGTATAATACGTTTTGACAAAGACGAAAACATTTAAATACATCAAAATACGTTACACGAAAATAAAATTAATTAAAAGGGTACAATTTTTTTTTATAGGCAACAAGATAAATAAATAAAATAGATTTATTTAGCACATCCTAAAAGGCAAAGACAAAAAAGGTTACTCCGTTGTAAAAAATAACCAGAAATGTATTCTTCACGGTCGCGCCAAATAGACGCAGTTCACCAAAAATACCAGACAACTGGCAAAATCTTTACTAATATTCCTTAAATGTTTAGGACGGGTGAAAATATTGGAAAACATCTTTTCAATTACGTCCAGAGCATATTAGAATCCAATTAAGAGCGTGTACAAAGGTCCACTCCTTAAAACAATATTATCTCGTGACTGAGAAGGAATTATGAAAAACGGCTCAATAAAGAACCTCGGTAAGTGTGTCTAGAATTTTCTAATTCCTTTTATAAATAAAGTTTCATAATGAGACACGGAGCGATAAAATACGATATAGAGGAAGGTGGATCTAAAGAATAGCAGTCTTTAGATCGAATTTTGTTGCTTAGTGTCTCAATATGAAACGTTACAAAAGGTATTAGAAAATTCTAGACACACTTACCGAGGTTCGTTATTGAGCCGATTTTCATAATTCCTTCTCAGTCAAGAGATAAAGTGGACCTGTGTACACGCTCTCATGAAAATTCAACATTATAGATGTATCTAATATTTTTGTAACAATTTAATTTAAAAGAGTGTCCATGGAGTTTCTTTCCCGTTCTTCTCCATAGGTACCTACTACGCTTTGGAATGGGCATGTAGCTTCATTTTCCTTACTGACCGACTCCTTGACAATTCAAAAGTGCCTGTAAATGGCTGAATTGAAATAAATTATTTGAGTTTGAGTTTGAGTTCGACCCCAACATAGTTGGGAAAATGCTAGACAGATTGATTAATCTTTACGTAACCAACAGAGGTACTTTTTCCCCTTCTGCAATACGGCAATTTCAGTGCCAAGTTGTCAGTCTTAGAGCCAACCAGCTATTACCTACTGAATTAATAGCGCCTTTACTGAACCATAAAGAATCTAACCTAACCTTCGAGCTTGTCTGTGGACTTATATCGGAGGTTGTTACCGTGTACCGTTAATAAGGTTGCCTACCCTACTATATAATATCTAGACGCAGTGACCAAAAGTACTTAAGTCAAAGATTTGACTTAAATGCTTATGGCTTCCGAGTCTAGATATAGTACATAAAAAGCTTCATTTTTATATTGTTTTTACCTGTTGTGGTAAAGTAATTTTATTCTGGGTACATCATCTTCACATGTAATGATATAACTGATGTATACAAAGTATTGTAAAACAGCTTAAAAGAGTAGAGTGACGTTTCTTGCCCATTCTTCTCCATGCGAAACTACCTTTTGGAAGGGGCAACTAGAATCAATTTTATTTCCGTGTAAATTTTGACGTTCAAAAGTGCCATTTACGTGCCTATTTGAAATAAATGCTTTGACTTTTGACTATCCTGCTATAAAGAGGCCTAAATATGTGAAGGCGACGGCCCCCGCCACTGCTAGTCGTACCATCAGCCAGAACCAAGTTTCTGGCCAATCCCCTCTGACTCGAGCAGTTCACAGCATCAATTATATTCAGGTCGAAATTGACACATTATTTACATGTCACTGGGGTGAATTCGCAAAAGTACGAGTATTATTGTTTACACTGTGTTACAAGTAATGATCATTATGATCTTCAGATGTATTTTGTGCTTTAATTTTAATTTTGTGTGTGATTTGACCATCGCATTAGTGGAAGACCTGTAATGATAGTTTTAAGGGATTTAAATAAATATATAATATAAGTAAATAAAATAAACAAATAAATAAATATGTAGGTATGCTGGAAGAAATTTCATTAGAAATAAGCATCACCTTTGTACGTATTTTTCTGTTCCTTTCTTCTTGTATGTTTATATGTGTGTACATAAATTGTTAAATAAATAAATTAAATACTATATTTCTAAAGAACAAATGTAGTAGACGAAACTACTATATTTTTATTTCAATACAAAATGACGGGATGTTCGCAATGGAGCCAGTATTGATCTCATAAAGAAACTGATCGGATGATATTATTGAAATAGTCATTCAATTAGATTATACCAGCTTAAGGAGAAATATTACTGATTCTCATGATTATAATATTCTGTAAATACATATTTGATACGGCCGCGAATCATATTCAGATCAAAATACAACCTGATACTGACCGGCACCAAACCAACTCTCCTTCTCCCCCGTGTCGGCCTCTTCCGTTGGAGCACAAACATTTATGATCGTATAGTTTAGAAATCGTCCTTTTAATCGGATCTTACACATACCTATAATATGTACGTTCGTTAATAGGGGTGATGACTAAAAAAAGACTTTGTCCGTCATGTAGATTATTAAAAAATATTGGACACGTATTTTTTCTTTTTTTACGTAAGCAAAACATTACGGCGATACATTGAGTTCAAATGTGGCATGACGTCACTTCTCAGTAGATTTTATACGTAGCTGTGACGTAACGAGCCCCCACTCCCCAAGTTAAATGTGTTTTATCTAAGTCATTTTTTATTAATATGATAAAGCAAAAAATACATGTCTAATATTTTTTTTATTATCTGATTGACGGACTAAAACTTTTTTTTACCCAGGACACATCCCTATTGGCTAGAAATCAATAAAGAAATAATATAAGATATAATATAATTGGCTAGGAATAATAAATAAAGGCTCCTTCAAAAAGGCGCGACTCGCGACGCGACACAAAGACACCGCTTGTCTCGTGCCGGGCGGTTCCTTTGTGTCGCGTTGCGTGTCGCATCTGTTTGTAGGAGCCTTAATATGATTTCAGACGGTCACTCACGACGAAACCTATTCCAAAAGTGTGATACTTCTCAAGACATCTATTATAAGCAGTAAAGTTCGGTTTCTCGAGTTCTCCCCGCCAAGTCCACCTCATTTCTTACATCGCTGTGACGGCTTAGTGCTGAGCAAGTTGCTGGAATAGGAGTTCAAATCCCGCTAGTCTGTACAGCGTTCTAAGATTCTATGTACAGTCAGCTGCAGAGAAATCTCACCCCCTAGCAATGTATTTATTCATTGCTAGGGGGTGAGATTTCTCTGCAGCTGACCGTACTACCCATTTATTTATTTTTGTGCTTGGGAAATTATCGAATAACTTTTCCCGCTGTGGGTGGAGCGGGAGGGCGTGTCAGACTTTTACTGACTAAAACCCACCCGTGCTCCTTCAGTTGCCTGTGTGCCAGGGCCACGGTATCCCTTTCGGACAAACCCGCAACCCTGGCAGTCACCGGTCCTAGCGGACCCCGTCAGTGCGTGCTGACATCTCTTTGAGGCGCGCGTGGAATACAACGCGCCGTAGACCCAGGCCTGGTCCTTACCGGACGGCGAACTGCCCATAGCTCGCCGTCCGCAAGCCCTCGCCTACGATGGCCGGGAATCGCCGCCCAGGGCGTCTATGTACTACCCTACAAATTGCAAAAAATGTAAGAAAAATAGAATTTCGCGGACTACGCTGGCCTTCCCGTTTAAGTTAATAAATTATTTTTTACTTCATTGATAAGTAAGTAAGCTAACCAGCTTCGTTTCGGCTTCTCTATTACAAAAATTGACACCTCGTCACTGCTGCCTTCCATATTACGTAAGTGCCTACTAGGTTAAAAAGAGTTGACCTTCTGGCTAGGGTGTGGACTTCCTATCGGATGTTTTAACCTTAGCGTACACTCCCAGTGAATTAAGTTGAAGTGGGTCAAAGATAACTAGACGGAAATCTTTTATAACAATCTCTATCCATTATTTATGTAACCCAAAAATATATTTACGAATTTTCACATAACTTAGAAGCTTTTAGGAAAATTACCGTTATTTATTTAAACTTCTCTTATTTATTATAAATGTGAAAGTAACTCTGTCTGTCTGTCGGTCTGTCTATGTTATGTTTTCACGCCTAAACCGCTGAACCGATCTTCATGAAATTTGGCAAAGATATAGCCTGGGATATGGAGAAGGACGTACCGTGTGGCGCCGGACGTAAAGAAAAATTAAAAGGCGACTAAGGAACTTACTAGAGAATGGGCAGCAGTGTTCTCTATGCATTTTTAACACCATACTGCGATCGCCAACCCGCCTGCCAAGCGTGGCGATTATGGCACCCCCCCCCCCCGTTGGGGGAGGCCAGTCGTGGACGTATTTCGGCTGAAATGATGGAGAAGGACATAGGCTACTTTTTTACGCGATAACCGACATCCACGCGGGCGGAGCCGCGGTCATAAGCTAGTATTTTATAATAAAGAAATCTTCATGTTTTGTCAAGTCGTTAAAACAGTGCAAAGCAGGTCGCTAGTTTCAAATAAAAGCTTCCGTAGACGTCTGCTCCGAGCCTTAAACCGTTATTTTACAAAAAGTGACCACAAAATTATCTTTGAAACCGTACCAATACCAAACAAAAATATACCAAAACAACTCCGGAACCCACCTTCAACATAAAATCACAGACAATTTGATGACTCACGCACACGCTTCGCTTGTCTAGATCTAGGTAAAGATATCAGGTCAAGGACCTTTTAGACGTAACATCAGATAAACTGGAATTGATTACAGTCCGGATTGGGTAAGGGTAGTTTAATTTTGATAGGGTTTAATCATATTTAAATTTAAAAATGAAAGGTGGGTGAGAAAATTTTGTTTAAAATTTAGTTTAATTGGCAAATTGATTTTATTATTTATGATTGCCAATAAATACATTTTAAGAATCGTGTTTTTTTACACGATTTAAAAAAAAGAGGGTAAATTCTAAGAAGTCGGATTTGACAGCTATAAAAATACTTGTGTAGTGATGAGAAAAAAAATCGGTTGCTTTAAAAACCGATTTTCGAGTCATATCGATTTATCATACTTAGACTTTGTAATCGACAATAAAATCTATCTACATTGCTTAAAACTGATTCTCGAGGCATATCGTTTTATTACAAGTACGAGTAATAAAACAGAATATTTAACAGTCATTACATAAATCCCAACTAAGTTTATATTTGGGCAAGTTTCAAAGCCAAACCAAGACATAAACTAATGCCCGACATATTGATTTATTCCTGAAGGTATATGTATACATTTATTTATTTATTTATTTATTTATTTATCACAAACACTGCTATCCTTATAGGAAAAAATCCTAATGCGATAGCGTGGTCCTTAATTAAACTATCTTAAATAACTATCTTAAATAACATAACACACATACATTGTATATTATGCACCAGTGGCACAGAGGCAAGCCCTAGGCACACCACTGATATGCACCCGTGCAAAGCCGGGGCGGGTCGCTAGTCAAGAATAAAATTTACAATAAATAAGTGTGGTGAGGTCAGGTAAATAAATAAATTCACTATATTTGTAAAGGTGATGTTTGTAAAAGAATCGATTTTTCAGAACATCGATTTTATTTTGTAAAAAAAAACGGCTTATAACGGTCACAACACTTACGCAACGAACCCAAAGACTAATGTAGTACTGACGTCATATCGGAATATTAATCGAAGATTCATTCGTGTTTTTGAGTGCATTTTACCCATATAAAGTGAAACTTGGTGCTTACGAATGAGACTCATTGTTATAGTGTATGGATAACATAGTAATTAATTAGGATTATGAATTAGAGTTTCAGATTTCTTACGTAGTCGTTCATACAGAGTTATCGATTTTAAGAACAACAACTTTGTCTCTGATTAAGATAAAAATCGAGATGAAATTAATTAATTTTGACAAAAACGCAGTGATCAACCGTAGTGACGAATGCTCAATCCATCTGGGCCCAAGTCTGCTATTTTTATAAATTCGTCACTCCAACACGATCCCATTGTCATTTTGCTAAAAGTTCGTAATCTGCTAAATTCATAATGGTCGATCATTGGTCGATCAATGGGCTCGTAATAGATTTGTTTTACAATGGCATTTTGAACATTTATTCATGCCAGATGTCATTTATATATATTTTTACATATTATTTATTAGTGTTATAAGCAAGTTGGAAGTTTAGTAGGAAGTTTCATTTGTCATTATGTACGAGATTACCAATTCTTTCCATGGAGTGTTAGTGGCTGACCATTGGAAAGACATAATGACGCCATTATATTAGTAGATTACCAAACTTGTCAAAATCAAGAATTATGAAATCAATGGTAGACCATTCTGACACTATTGTAATAGCAGACTTGAGGCCCTGTTTATCTTTTAACTTCAGTAGGGTAGTCACAGATATTTGTAATATGACGTTAATTAATAAAACTATTCCAATTGAAAGACTTGTAAACAATTTATAGTTTACCCAAACCCAAAAACAAATGGCGCATTCAAAATACCAAACCGTCCCATTTTTTACAAATCGTCGGGTCAGCCATTAATACTTTAAAATAGGATGGTCCCGGTCAGGCAGTGATGGATGGTCACCCCAGCCCTTAGAATCAATGAGCCAATCGATCTCTGGTACAAAAAGGGACCTTTTTATAGAAATAAAGTCTTTCTGTATCGTTTGATTTGATGCGATGAAGTCGATTTCTGTGTGATTTGAGGGTATGTTTTATTGTGTAGGGGAGAAAATTGGTTTGGTGTAGTTTTGAAATAATCCTGGATATGGTTAAGAGGCCTATCACAAAATTGCGTTCGCCAGCCGACGCATCGCATTATGTAGCAATTTGGCAGTTGCAAACATTATTTTAAGTTTTATACAGGCATATACGTAAAAAAATAAAAAATAAAAAATTGAACGGTTATTCTAGTGTAAGAAGAGCTCGTGGCTAAGTAATAACAGCCGCACGGGTCGATCCGTCAGGTTAAGCTACGCTTGCCGGGGCTGGTCCGTGGTTGGGTGACCATCTTTACATACCGAGACTCCTCCGTGCCTCGGAAAGCACGTTAAGCTGCTGTCCCGGCTGTCATTCGTGGATCTTTGACAGTCGTTACGGGTCTTCAGAAGCCCAAAAGTCTGACAGCCAGTCTTACCAAGGGGTATCGTATTACCCAGTTACTGGGTTGTGGAGGTCAGATAGGCAGTCGCTCCATGTAAAATACTGGTATTCAGCTGCATCCGGTTAGACTGTATGCAACATAGTTGAGAAAAGGCTAGGCAGATTGATTGGTTATTCTGGTTTAAATTTTACGTAATAATATTGATGTAGTAAGAAGAAATTTACAAACAATTCTAAGCGTTTTTAGTAGTTTTGAACTGGATTTTTAATAGATATTCCACACATATTTTAAAATTTTGAGGCCAGTATGAACTAAACCACAATTTAAGAGATATTATTAGATATACTTCATTTCGTTTGCTTAAGTACAATATTTCAATCAGCTCAAAAAAGTGCCGTCGTGCATTTTATGAAAACTTGCTTCGTAATTTTGGCTTTATAAATAAATAAATAGATTAAAAAAAAATTGGAGAAACCGCTATCATTTATGCTAATAACTATTCTCCACCTAGTATTAAGTAAAAGTTGTCGAAGTCTTTCAGTTTCTTAAAATAAGAACGCCAAAGTTGGCCTTTTAACACAAAAATCACTACCACCATTCTTGACATATCGTATTACCCAGTAACTGGGTTTTGGAGGTCCGACACACACTTGGCTGGTTTTATATTTTTATATTAGACATTGTATTTGTTTTTCTTTTGACATTTTTGTCGGTGGTAATTGGGCTCTTCCATTCAATAGTTCAATAGTATATCATAAAAAGAACGGGATAAGACCATTCTGATTTCATAACTCATGTTGCTCACACAGCACACTGTAGAAATACCTAATTATTAAGATTAAATATCGACATAATATAACCATTTTCTCCAAAAAGCCCAACAAAATATCAATCTAAAACGTAACACGTTTTTATCACTGAAACTTGTATTCACATAACAAAAGCAAAAAAGTATAAACACAAAACTTTTGCTATCATTCGTCGGACACGCGAAATAAAACAAAGTTGGACATTTACGCGCTTTTTACGTACAAAGCTGATGCTGGTAGTATGTTAATATTTAGATGTTGAAAACAGATTCAAAAATACTTATTTCTGAAATTAATAAAATTGTTATTTGAGCCCACTTTCGGTATAGTAGGTATAAATTGGGGTTAGGGGTGTTCGGCCCACTATGGAAATGGGACCGCGGACCAGTTACCCCTTTTAAAAATTGATAACTTGTTATTACCCTAGTAGCATTTTTGTTAGCATTTAGTTGGGCCACTTACCTCTGTAAGTGGCCCAACTAAATGCCAACAAAAAATGCTACTAGGGTAACTGGGCCAACATATTAATATACAGGAAAAGTTTGTAATCAGTGCGCGAATTTTGACAAATTAAACTTAAACGTGTTTTGTTATACACCTATTGCTTATTTTGACATGTCTTAGTAAAAAAAATGAAGTTACCGTTAACGAAAGATGTTTATTTTGAAACTGGTATAATGGATACTCGTCGCTCAACGCGCCGGCGGCGGTGGCGCTCAGCTGTACTCTACTGATATCTGTCAGCTGTGCGCTCACCCATTGATATTATTACGAATAGATTGTATCCATATTTTGCTGATTTCAAGTGGACCAAAAAAAAAGTATTGAACAAATAATTGAAATGTGTTCTATTACTGATACTGAACCACCAAAAAACAATTGCACACTGGTTAAAAACTTATACTGTATAAGGTTCCTATATTTTATCGGTCGTTATGGTCAATTTTATGACTCATACATCTGCTACCATTATCATAAAAACGTAGTCTTCATAACCTGGCATAGTAGATATTAAAGTCTCCCAAACTATATTTTTTTCGAGTGCTTTTTATGGAGTGTTTAAAAATGCCAAAATTTACTGCCTACATTTTGTTCATCTACTGAGTTAAATAATTCAGAAACTTACTTCCAACAACATAATAAGAAAATCTAACTGCTACGAATACCTACTACTACCTGTACTGCTACCTGTATTAGTTAGAAAAACCATTTGTTTTATTGAGGAACAGACCATAATGGCATAATATATTACTTTCAACATAGCCTAGCGAGTCTAACGACACATCTAACAGAAAATAGTGATTTTTAAATTAGCCTAGTAGCATTTTCCGTTGGCATTTAGTTGGGCCACCTTCAGAGGTATGTGGCCCAACCAAACGCCAACAAAAATGCTACTAGGGTACCTATGGAATGGATCGCTAATCCATTCGTATTAATCAAGATTCGGGTGCCAGTGACGTGAGCATACCGGTTCGCGACGCCCATGTGGCAACGCCGCGGAATCGCGGGGCGTCGCGACGTACAGTTCAGTTAGGGCTATATCTGGTGTAAAAAGACACATAACGAAGCCAAAAGGAACATGTTCTTCCCTACATTAAGATTTTTTTTTTTTGTTCTGAACCATACCTGGGAACCTTCTGGTTACAGAAATATTGAAGATCAAACTTCCAACTTTGTACTATTGTTACGCGCCACACAAGTTTAAGTACCACTAGCGCCATCTAATATCGAATAGCAGAACTAGTAGACTCGAGATTCTTCTAGAGAATTCGATGCTAGAACTTTCTAGAACTTTCGACATCGGGTCAGTAGGGGCCGGTATGTACTCGAACATTCTCGATGTTTCTACAAGGTTCTGGAACTTTCTAAGGACTATATAAGGCCGGTCGGGGTCCTCCGACTCGACACAGTCGAAATTAAGCGACAAGTACGATACAAGCAATCTTGGAGTGTGATTGTGCTTTATAATTAAAGTGTTATTTTTGGTTTTAAAATCGGCAGTTTTTATTGTCACGAACCGCAAGCTCGTAACAATTGGTGTCAGAAGTGGGATAAAATCATGCCGATTTTACCTAAAGAGGACATGGAGGGTATCTGTATGTTTTTTTTTACGAAAGCTAATTTTAAATGTTAAGTGATTTTACACACCAAAAAAGAATGTCGTTTCGCAGCAATAATTTTTGCCCAATGTTACTTAGTTTGATGGGCAGTTTGCGTAGTTAACGGGTATTTGATGTGTCTTGCTACATCACGTACATGATACTTTTTTTTTTTTTCGTTAATATACAAAATATTTCCATTACTTGGCAGTTGGCTCTAAATATACAGTCTATAAACATGATGTTGATTCAAGGACGTTAATATAAAAGTTTTCTCATTTTTTTTATCCATGCTACACGAATTTTACGTAGGTAGGCCTATATCGTTGCAAAATATTACAACCGGATTAGGTACCAGACATAACTTTTACATAATTTATTGATGTTTGAGGCAGACTTGTTTTGCATAATATTATATTGCTTTCATTTTTGTTGTTGGATAAAGTTTACGAATAAATGGCTCAACTTAAGGACACTCTAGTCGGTCATTCTTCCATACAAACGCAGCACAGTGTTTTATGAAGCCCATTTTTCGGACATCACATTTTTATTAAAAAAGCTGATAGAAATAATCATTTAAATGCTAGATTTCATATCCCCATTTAGCGAACATGTCTAGTTTTTGAGTCCTTTTTTTTAATTCGACGTTTTTCCATCAAGATTATTCAGAAGAAAAAAAAATACGCTAATATTACCTAAGCATGATACGAAAAATGATGTTAGTAATATTGATAGCGCTCGTAACTTTGACCACTTATTTTTTATTTTTTATTTTTTTAATCCCCTAGTGGGACTTATAGATTTCCGTAGGTGTGTCCGTGGCATTACTGCGGGCCCTGTCAGAATACCAGCGCTGTGGTATTTATTTTTTAAATATCGCAGCATTATGCTGAGATAGTGGCCTTTTTGGCCTCGCACAGGCTTACAATGTTGTTAGTTTTAAATGCTCATGTTTTTTTATTTTTTAGTGTTTGTATTTCTTGTGCGTGTCCCAAATAAAATATTTTTCTTTCTTCTCTTTCTTTCTTTATAGATCCAAATATATACGAGTTTTCTGGTTTTTAGTTTTTTTACGAGTATAGATAGAATAGATAGTATTATTATTATCTCTTTATTATGTACACCATAAAAATTACATACATAAATGTAGAACTATTACCTAGGTTGTCACAATGGGCGGTCTTATCACTAAAAGCGATATTTTACAGACAACCTTTGGATGGATCAAAGGTAGAAGGAGAGACAATACTGCAGGTAGTCCGTGGTGTACCATTTATATATTTTTTTTTTTTCTCGGAAATTCCGCCAAATTGGGATAAGTTATTTGTTATATACTGAAATAAATATATTTACTTCCTCAACACACCACATAATTATGACATCCCAAATCCATAGAACTTAGAAGTTGTTCAAGTTTAACTATTTTTGTTAGGGTTGACACATTTTCATCCAGATTTTGTTGATCAATTTTTTATTCGATATTATGATATTTTATTATTAAGTTTAATAATAAGTTTTTATTTACATACCAAACTGGTACCTTAGCGTTGTACATACATCAGATAATCCAAACCACATATTTCACAATCAAGAATGCTACAATTTTTATCAGTCTCTCTCTCTGTTTGTTCCGGCTAATCTCCGAAACGGCCGGACCGATTTTGACGGGACTTTCACTGGCAGATAACTGATCATATACGGAGTCACTAAGGCTTTTATTGTAGAAAAAGCCACGCGGGCGATGCCGCGGGCAGCACATGTCGTAAATAAAGAAATAAATTATAAATAATGCAGTTTATTGTTGACATATCATTCAGGTTAAAATCTGCAGTAGGTACAGAAATCACTGAACAAATAAAACACCTCAAACTGAAACTTACACGTCCATACAAAAAATATCCCTTAAGAAAAATCTTCTCTAACAAGAAACTCCCCGCAGCGTATACGCGATCAATAGATTGATGAACGACGCAGGTGTCAAACAATATATCATTGTATAAAAAATAACGATGTCAAAAACCTTCAGGCTGTAGCCAGAAGAAAGAAATATTTTTTTGCCCTTTGCTCGTCAAAGATGATAACAAAAACGAGAGCGATTTATTGTGATTTTACTGATAGATTGTATAGATTTGTGGCTGGCAAGCATCATATGCACTGTCTCAGTCCACTATCGACCTTCGGTCTCCGGAGGGGAGTAATGTGGTGGTATCAACGACGCCACATGCGAACTACGCATCAAAGACCTGACGTCACAAATCCTGCATCGCGCTATCAGAGTTTACCGCGCGACTAGCATATATACAACATCCCGACATCAACCGTCGGGCAGTTGCCCACCAGACACAACACCCGTCTGGTCGGAGGATGCCCCCTTTGCTATAGAGTATGAGTGAACTTTACACCCTGTTCCTCATACCTCTAAAGATTTAATAAAATGTTATATTACAAAAAATGTTATTAGTTTTCCGATGTACAGCCGCAGTAAAAATGTCACTGTAAAAGGCCTACAATGCTCTGCGGATCCAGTACAACAACGTATTTAGGGTGCTGTTGCGTCTGCCTCGGTTCTGTAGCGCATCATCTATGTTCGCTGCGGCACGTACCGACTTTTTTAATGCTGTACGGCGTAAGAAAGCGGCCTCGCTGCTCAAACAGACTCCGTGACAGCCCTACAGCATTCTGTGCGGATGTATATTATTTTGTGTATGAAAAGATACACCTAAGCCTTATATTATAAGCCAAATGGCGCAAATATCGTAGAGTCATCTCAATTATCTCTTTTCCTTGAATTATATATTTGATTCAGATGCTGCACTTTTTTTTTTTTTCTATACAAATAAATAACATTCAAGTGTCTGTTTGTAATGAAACAATTTTTTTTTATCTGCGCGGAAAATCCCGCGTTCAGCAGTGAGTCGAAAATAAAAGTAGCCTACGTTACTTCTTAGTGCCAGTGAAAGTCCCGTCAAAATTGGTCCAGCCGTTTCGGAGATAAGCCGGAACAAACAGACAGACAGACAGATAATTTTTGTTATTTTGACATTACAAACAGACACTTCAATTTTATTATTTACTACCTTTTGCCCGCTGCCGCAACAGCGTGGATCAGTCGTCGGTTATCGCGTAAAAAAGTGGCCTATGTCATGCCTATGTCCTTCTCCATATCCCAGGCTATATATCTCTGCCAAAGGACAAGTTACCACCCCTACCTAGTTGATATTCCACCAACTCGCACTAAGCGTTTTCAAACGTCTTTTATAATGCGCACAGCAAAGGAGTGGAACTCTCTGCCTGCGTCTGTGATTCCGAAAACATACAACCCTAATCTATTCAAAGTGAGAGTGAACAGGCTTCTTCTGGGTAAGCTCACTCCATCGTCAACTTTGTCTCTGTCATCTCTGACCTAGACTAGAGTCAAGAGCAAACGCATCGTAAAATAAAAATACTAAACAACTGCCCTTAGCATGATATTATTATTATTATTTTATATGAATTGATCACAGATCTCTGAAATGAGTAATATATAATGTTTATTTGTTGTTTGTTACAGGTAATTGGGGTTCGCTCGCGGGTATGTAGAAAAGACCATGCTTCCCACGACTTATGATGCTATGGGTACCTAACTGTAGATATTTTTGACTTATCATAAAGATAAGCGGCGGGAATCGGTGGTTATCAAAATTTCCATGGCGACAAAGTGTAGGTACAGTCTCGCCAGCACATTAGGCTATATGAAACCGTCAAATTTCTCCAATCAAATTTAAACTTTAAATTGTTGTTGATTCAGTTCAAAATCGAATGAGAAAATCTGACAGTTTGTGATTACTATACTCAATTTACTATAGTATTAGACAAATAACGGCTAAATAATTACAGTTGTTGTGTAATATTTTTGAAATTACTGCACTTTAGAGTTATTTTTTTAATGTAAATGGTAAATAGATTACAGTGGTTGGTATTTATCGTGAAATAACGGAGTTTATTCAACGTTTACATCGAAATAACGAAAGGATGAGAACAGGGCCTCAAGTCTGCTATTACAATAGTGTCAGAATGGTCTCGCCATTGTGAGTATTTGACAGTGTTTGTATGGCAAATCTGTCAAAAACTCACAATGAAGAGACCATTGCAACGTTTGTACATTAGTAGACTTGGCCCCCAGTTATTTGTCTAGTGTTATAATAAATGGAATATAGATGTACTAGCAACTGTACATTACTTTGGTAATCAGAAGAAAAAAAACATGCGGGGCAGTCTTTGAGGACTGCTGATAGAAGTGAAAACTAAGCTTTTCGCTCACCCAAAAAGTACACATGGAAAGCGTTCGGTGACGATGACGCGAGTTCCAAGATTTTTGTTCACCCAAAAAGTACACATATGTGTAAACCTCAAGCGGTGAAAGTATAGTAACCTAATCGGTAACTATATTTTCGAGCCGTTTGGGGTTGAAACCCTCGGGCCGTGGGGTCCCAGTGCTCATTTACTGTTCAATGAAATCTCCAAAAGACTGGTAGACATTCCCGTGACCCGAGGGCTGGCTTTTACTTTGGCCAGAGGCTAAGCATTGCCATCCAACGTCGCAATGCCGCCAGTCTCTTGGGTACATTACCAGTCGACAGCGATGCGGAGGAATTTTTCGACGCCATATTTTAGTTTATTTTGTTATTAGTTTTATTTAGTTTAGGTTAATTTATTTTTATTATCTTGATTTAGTTATAACCCTACATAAATAAAACATATAACTCATGGAAAGCGTTCGGTGACGATGACGCGAGTTCCATGACTTTTGTTCACCCAAAAAGTACACATATATACACAGTATACATATAGCTCATGGGAAGCATTCAGTAACGATGACGCGAGTTCCATGGCTTATGTTCACCCAAAAAGTACACATATATACACAGTATACATATAGCTCATGGGAAGCGTTCGGTGACGATGACGCGAGTTCCATGACTTTTGTTCACCCAAAAAGTACACATATATACACAGTATACATATAGCTCATGGAAACCGTTCGGTGACGATGACGCGAGTTCCATGATTTATGTTCACCCAAAAAGTACACATATATACACAGTATACATACCTATAGCTCATGGAAAGCGTTCGGTGACGATGACGCGAGTTCCATGGTTTACTCGTATGTTCACCTAAAAAGTACACATATATTATATACACAGTTTACATGATTATAGCTCATGGAAAGCGTTCGGTGACGATAACGCGAGTTCCATGATTTTAGTTCACCCAACAAGTACACATATATACACAGTATACATATAGCTCATGGAAAGCGCTCGGTGACGATGACGCGAGTTCAATGACTTTTGTTCACCCAAAAAGTGCTTAACGCGCTTAAAGAAATGTTCACTTCAAAAATCTCTTGTTTTTTCGAGAGCTTGTTTGTGAAAAGTTCTCCAACTGTAAATGGAGTTAGCCTAAAAGCTTGGTTTTGATCGGTGGAAATGACTGTATAATTAAAAAAGAAAGTTTGAAAATGCTCCAACTTTTTAATCCTTATTAGGGAAACGAACCAACGACTTTCGGGGTGTAAGCGATCCGTAAACTTGGTATTGACCCCGATTTTAACCCTACTCAACCCGTTTTTTTCCTTTTTTACTTATGCCTTAATAATAAATATACATACACTGTTGTACATAATTAACAAAAAAGTTCTAAAAATAAAATATAATGGGTGTAAACATATCCTTTACGAAGCAGCAAGTCACTTGTTCTTCCCGTTATTATAATTTTTTTTTTTTTGTACAAGACTGTAGGTACTTGGGAACCTTCCGGTTACAGAGATATTGAAAATCAAAGTTCCAACTTTTAATGACGGTGTTTTTACGAAAAAGTTTTTAATGTAAAACGTAATTTTAAATACAATGCACAATGTATTGCGTGCGTTTCTTCTCAGTACATAGAGAATATTCATTCATTATCTCTTTTACATGCGAGTTTTTTTTTTTTTTTTTAAGTAATTTGTTGATAAATTCCATATTATCTCAATTTATCATTTCTTCATCATTTTTTTTTTTCTATTTTGTACAGTTATTTTTACTACTAGCTTTTGCCCGCGGCTCCGCCCGCGTTGATGTCGGTTATGACGTAAAAAGTAGTCTATGTCCTTCTCCATATCCCAGGCTATATCTCTGCCAAATTTCATGACGATCGGTTCAGCGGTTTAGGTGCGAAAACGTCACATACAGACAGACAGACAGACAGAGTAACTTTCACATTTATAATAATAGTAAGGATAAGGATTATTCAAGCTATCTTTTTCTAAGTCTTCTAGTCAAAAAGTAGTAAATATTTTTTACACAAAGCTAACTAGTTTGATGTACAGAATGCGTAGATTACGGCTTTGTAATGGGTCTTTTTACACCCGATATGTACATACATATATATAAGTTTTTAAGCTGTCATGGTCACTAATATTATTATTAAAATAATCGGGATATTTACCATGTTTATTAATTGTTTTGAGTTCCCGATATTTCGGAGCTGTTGCAAGCACCATGATCACGGATAAACTGAAGTTACTGCGGGTGGGTCGTTTTTTGCACTCAGTACCGCTACACACACATATGTACTACATATATATGTAGGTATACGTAATAAGTCACCCCGAAAACTCTAACATACCAACACGTAACACTTATGTTGAAAACAAACTTCAACAAAGATGTCAGCGTGACAGAAAGGGCCTTCTATCACACGTCCTCCCTCTCTAACACAACCCGAGTGAAAGAGACAAATACACCGCGAATTCTCCAAATGGATTAACGCAAGAACGAGGGAAGGAATTATACATGATGTTCTCATCCGTCACGTTCACGGGCGGCCATTTTGTTGAATTTATACTGGGTGTAGCATGTCGCGGAAGGTGTATTCACTTTGATGGGTTTAATTTGCAGATAAAATGCGAGTAACAGTTTGTAGATGGAGAAATAATGTGTCATTCGGCAAATAGGACGTTCTTTGACCCCTTGTGTTGTAGGTAAAAGGTTTTTAGGTAGCTAGCTGTTCGAGCGTTTGACCGTTAAGTTGATACACAAATTCTAAACATACAAATAAATATAATTGACGTGTCTGTTTGTAATGTAAAAATAATAGCTTTTTACTAAATGCATATCGACGGTTAAAAGGTAATATTTAAAAGTAATACATACTTAAAATAAGTAGGACAAATTCATGACAAATTTTCGACCAAAATGTCGCTTATATAAAAGTGTATACGGTACTTTTATCAAAAAACATTTTATTTTTATTTTGTCTGTCTGTTTTTTCCGGCTAATCTCCGAAATGGCTGGACCAATTTTGACGGGACTTTCAATGGCAGATGGCTGATATTATAAGGAGTAATTAAGGCGACTTTCATTTAAGAAAAACAATGCGGGTGAAGCCTCGGGCAGTAGCTAGTTATTTTAATATAAATGAAAAGGTACTTATTTTGTTTTGCACAATGCGCTGAGTTTGTCTTGATAAAATGATTAATATAATATCTATGTTTAAATACCAAATGCGCGAGGTAAACACTCGCGACTTCGCGAGCCTTCTTCAGTCGACGCGACGAGCGCTTCTGCGAGCGATTCTTAAGGCGACGATAACCGAATTTTAATGATTTTATACTGAAGATCACGTCTAAACGAGTAGTGTTAATGATTTGGTAAAAATATATGTTAAATTACAGCATTTTCTTAATAACTTATTATATGAATAATTTGGATTATATTTATATTACATAGTGAAATTAGTTTGTAAAATTATGTCTAACGCGGATAAAAAACTTAAAATCACGCAAAGTCTATCAAGCGTATTTTTCTGGAACCTTCACCTTTTAAAGATAATTTAATTATTGAGCTTTTAGTATACGTGTTTTATTAAAATACCTTTTGTTTTATGTATAATAAATAAATAATGCCTCTTATTTGGGACAGCGCTCCTGGATGGGCGAGTCCTATTACTGGCTGGACGTACGACGCGTTGCGTGAGCTCAGTACAGAACACGTAAGCTAACCACTCAAGGTCACTGGCATATATCTGCGTCTTAAGTTGAAAACAAACGGTCTCCCTTGTTTTCCAAGTAAGGTAATGGCTTCCCCGTACTTAAGTAATTCACTAGTAGGTACTTAAGTACCCCGCTAATGGTCTGATGTTTGCTCGTGTCCTTATCTTGACGTATTGTCTAGATACTTTAAGTACCTACTCATTATGTGGGAAATGTATCGGAAAGGTTGATTTTCTAGTGTGAAAGAATTTTTTGTTGATATATAAAGATAAAGATAAAGATAATTTTATTTGTTCAAACATGTGTAACATGATACATGAATATGCACATATAGATGGAAAATATTAAGTAAGACAAACATGTTTTGCCTCACTTGGCGTATAAAATGTTTATATGATATTAATTAAATTGGCAATTATAAATTAATTATTAATGTCAGTTTCACACATAAAATTAGAGTTGGTGCAAAATATGGTCTATAATTCAATATACAATCAGAGTCAGTACAAAAAGTAGTCAATATTAATTACAGACAAAATATGTCAATATAATAATCAAAATAAATCAACAATAACATTCAAAATGTATCATTTAAAAAGTCAACAATGTTATAGTAACACTTATCAGTAAGCAGCTTTTTAAGTGTTTTCTTAAATAAATTAAAATTCAATTGTTTAATGTCATTCGGAATGTTATTGTATATTAATGGGGCCATGCATTTTTACTTAGAAGTGCTGTTTTAGCCGGGTGTGACTGCACCCAAAGTCGATACTTCTCACGTCTATTTCTATCAGAATTATTTGACAAAAGAGGAAACCATTGAGGATTACTTTTTACGAAAAACAGCTATTTCCAATATGTACAGTGGCGGAAGTGTTAAAATTCTGTGCTTTATGAACATAGGTCTGCAACTGTCCATAGTTTGCAACCCAAACATAGCCCGTACACAACGCTTTTGCGCTTTGAACACCGTGTCTTTGTTCGTTGTTCCCCAGAAAATAACAAAAGTAACAGATAAATATGGTTAGTGAGTGTTCATTATATTCAAACTCAAATAATTTTAATTAACATAAACCTACATGAGGACTTTGACACGTCAAAAGCTAGGTGCACGGTTCCAATTGGTCGTTTCCTATGGAGTTTCTTTTATTAGTAATATATTTATTTGTAAAATAAAATCTTAGGGTACCTTCCCCTTGGTTACGCCACAATCGTGGCGATAAGTCCCCTCTTTGAGGAGTGGCTAGAGCGGTGTCATGGCGTCCTCACCTTCCGCCTGACACAGGTCCTCACCGGACACGGGTGTTTCGGTTCCTGTTTCGGATTAGGCGGGAGAAAACGCCCAGGTGTTACCACTGTATGGATCGACCGGAGGACACGGCGGAGCATACGGTGGAGATCTACCCGGCTTGGGCAGAGCACCGCCGTGTCCTCACGGAGGCGATCGGCGGCGGTGATCTCTCGCGTCCGGCCCTGGTCCAGGCCATGGTCCGGAGCGAGAGTGCATGGGAGGCAGTCACCTCCGTCTGCGAAGCAGTCATGCTCGCGAAGGAGGAGGCGGAATGCGTGAGGGAGCGGCAGTCTGTGCGCCCGGCGGCGGGAATCGATAGCCTATTCCGGCTTGCGGACAGCGTGCTATAGGTAGCTCGCCGTCCGGTAAGGACCAGACCCGGGTTGACGGCGCGTTGTGATCCACGCGCGACTCAAAGAGATGTCAGCACGCACTGACGGGGTCCGCTAGGACCGGTGCCTGCCAGGGTTGCGGGTTTATCCGAAAGTTATACCGTGGCCCTGGCACACAGGCAACTGAAGGAACACGGGTGGGTTTTAGTCAGTAAAAGTCTGACACGCCCTCCCGCTCAAGAAGTTATTTGATAAATTCCCAACCAAAAAAAGGGTACCTCCCTACACGTAAAGTGCGGATGGATGGGATATTGTTTTCCTCGTCTATCCCATGGTGTAGGGCATCGTTGGATAGGCCGTTCGTAAATATGGCGTGATATTAAGCTTTAAAGTGCACATTTTCGTTTGAGTCAAGTGTCCCCTCTGCCAGCTAAATGGTTAGAATAGAATAGAATAGAATGTATTTATTTGTCAGAATATTGTACAAAGTTGTTAGGTTCATTATGTAATACGATCATAATATTCTGCCGTTTCCGGCGTACAAATATGGTTTGTAAAATTATGGGTCATCATTTACATCAAAATTAAGTTATTAATTATTAGAATTAGAATTACAAATAATTTAAAGAAACTGAACAATAGTTGTAAAAGAGATTAATTATATAATTCAAAATTCAATAAGGTCAAGGATAATAATGTCAAATATTTAGGTACATTTTTCATTCATAAAATCTTCAGTAGAGTAATAACATTTGCTTGAAAGAAAGTTAAATAATTTACATTTAAATGCTCTGAGGCAGAGAGTTTTAAAGCCTCTGGTAATTTGTTATAAACAGTAATATATTTAATATATTTAAACAGTAATATATTTGTTATAAACGGTTGTATTTAGTTATGTGAAAAAATTCACAGCAGTAGTATATATAACTAAGTTAAAAGGAAAACTATCACAGCTAAGTAGGCTTTACAAGTTACCGGTAATAGTCGACCAACTTACATTTGCATTTGAAAAACATGTCCACATGTTGAACACGGAAGAACAATGTTTTTCAACAACAATGTTTGTTCTTGGGATAAATTCATCCCATCTATGCACTTGGCTGGTTTTATCAAAAAAAAAAATCCACTCAGCCTATCGCAGTCCACTGCTAAACATAGGCCTCTCCCATGCTGCGTCACAACACCCTGTCCTCCGCCTTCCGCATCCAGTCTGTCCCAGCCACCTTTTTGAGGTCGTCGGTCCATCTAGCTGGGGGGCGTCCCACACTACGCTTGCCGATACGCGGTCTCCACTCGAGAACTCGTCTGCTCCACCGGCCATCGGTCCTTCGACAAACATGGCCAGCCCTGCTTACTTTGCAAGCTATGTCGTTTTTAACCCATAGCAAATATGTACCTACACAAATATTACACAATGCACATTCAATTTTAACTGAATTCACTGAACACAACCAACAAATCGAGTGTTTCAAAGTCAATTTATTTTGTCTAACATTTTTGTAACGTTTTGTAGAGCGGAAACTACATACAACCACTTTAAACCATTGTATCATAGGTGTTAAAAGTAACTATAGTTTTACACGAGTATTTTGGCGCGGAACTAACGCTGCTATATTTTTAGGATTCCGTTCATCAAAAGGAAAAAAACGGAGCCCTTATAGGATCATTCGTATGGCTGTCTGTCTGACACAGCCGATTTGATCCGAATCTCTGGACCGATAAAGTTGAAATTTGGTACACATGAATTTCTGTGACCCAAATACGAACGTATAACGTAAATAAATGAATTTTGAATATCATTTTTGGGAAGCTAATGAGAAAATTAAAATAAAAAGTTTTGGCAAATTATACCGTGTGACATATCAAATGAAAGGACTTGTTATTAGGATACTCGTATAAACACATACTCGTATATATATACTTTATTATAATTGTAAAACAAAAAAAAATATAAAAAAATACGATTCCGTCTTTATCTCCGTAAAAAAAGTAAAAAAGCAAGTAATTAAAAAAAAATGCCGAGAATAGTAATTCTACACGTAAAGATTTCAGGAAAACCTATAAGAAGTCTTCAAGAAGTGCGTACAAACTCGCATTTGCAATTGGAATGTATGGGGGAACATGTTTATCAAATCCAATGTAAAGTTTGTTCTTAGCATAAACTGATCCCAAATTCCAATTCCCTACTACGGAACCTTTCATTGTGCGTGGTTCGACACACACTTGGCCGGTTTTTTATTGTTTGTAAAGCGGAAACTACACAACAGCTATAGTGGTGTTTTGCAGTTTCCGCTGTTACTAACTGTTAGATGACTTTAAAAGTAACTATAGTTATACAAGGGTCTTCTGGCACGTGGCAAAAATTGGAACTATCGCTGCTACTTTGTTTTTCAAAACAATTTCACAAAACAACATCACAAATGTTTACCAAACGCGCCCCCTATCAATGTCATTCAGGTGCCAATAGATCCTGTAGCACTTCTTTTATGTGGAGTTCACAAAGTAAGAAAGAAAGAAAAATAGGTTTATTTGCCACAAAAACACGTGCATACAAAAAGATAATTAACTCAAGTAGGTGTAAGTAGTGAATGGATAGACAGGGATGCATCAAAATGTAATTGCCTTGTCTACATGTTCATTGCTCTGTGATTAGTTTGGTTGGAATATGAGTGTCAGTGGCGTGAAAATGGTCCAAGCTTGTATTCGGTGTTAACTTGATTGCATTTCGATTAGTGTTTGTAACCTATTCTACACTACACGTATCTATCACAATCTGAATGATTTTGAAGAATACTGCTAATCCATTGTTTCTTATGTTCGAAAAATTTGTCTACTCAACAATGTAAATAACGCAATGAATGTTGTTCACACACATGTTCGAGCAAATAAAATTTCTTTCTTTCTTCTTAAACTGTCAAAATTAAACTCATTGCTAGTGTTAGTGTGTAACTGTCAAAAATCAACAAATGACGGCCGGAACCTACGCGGCAACGGATTAAGGCCCAGATATATGCCAGTGACCTTGAGTGGTTAGCTTGCGTTCTGTACTGAGCTCACGCAACGCGACGTACGTCCAGCCAGTAATAGAACTCGCCCATCCAGGAGCGCTGTCCCAAATAAAACGCATTATCAATCTATTACACATAAAACAAAAGGTATTTTAATAAAATACGTATACTAAAAGATCAATAATTAAATTATCTTTAAAACGGTGAAGATTTTTAAAAAATACGCTTAATAGATTTTGCGTGATTCTCAGTTTTTTATTCGCGTTAGACATCATTTTACAAATTAATCTCACTATGTAATATAGACATTATCTAAAATATTCAGTTATTAAGAAAATGCTCTTATTTTTTTTTTATTTTTTTTTTTTTCTAGCATTGACACTACTCGTTTAGACGTGATCTTTAGTATAAAATCATTAAAAGTCGGTTATCGTCGCCTTAAGGTGCTTTCCGAGGCACGGAGGGGTCTTGGTATGTAATTTAATATAAAATCGACCCATGCGGCTGTAATTCCTTACCCACAAGCCCCAGTCTTCACGTTAATCACGTGATTTAAAACATTTTGAAACAAGAAACGGACCCCTAACATATGGGCTCCGTTTATCCTTGAAGTACGGTTTATTTGACGCTTAACAACGGATACTAATAAGTCGTTCTCACGCCTATAGAGTCTGTAATCGAGCTGTTTCGACACAGTTTTCATGATGTATGATTTAAAAGCGGGTAAGTACATACCCACACGTGCCCGTATGTTATAACATGCCCGTTATGACATACGGTGCCGAAACGTGGACACTGACAGTCGGGCTTTTCCACAAATTTAAAGTCACTCAGCGCGCTATGGAGCGGGCTATGCTCGGAGTTTCTTTGAAGGATAAAATTAGGAATGAAATTATCCAGAAGAGAACCGAAGTTACCGGAATAGCTTGCAGTTTGTCGAAGGACCAATGGCCGGTGGAGCAAACTAGTCCTGGATTGGAGACCGCGTATCGGCAAGCGTAATTTGGTACGCCCCCCAGCTAGATGGACCGATGACCTCAAAAAGGTGGCTGGGACAGACTGGATGCGGAGGACATGGTGTTATGGCGCAGCATGGGAGAGGCCTATGTTCAGCAGTGGACTGCAATAGGCTAAGTTGATTGAAGTACATACCTGTCTTCAGAAATGTAGAGATCCATAGGAGAACCAAGGTAACAGACATAGCCCGAAGAGTTGCCGAAGTTAAATGGCAGTGGGCAGCGCACATTGCTCGCAGAACAGATGGCCAATGGGGCCGAAAGGTTCTGGAGTGGCGACCGCGTACCGGAAGATGTAGCGTTGATAGGACCCACACGAGGTTCGACAACCGACGACCTTGTGAAAGCCGCAGGAATCCGCTGGTTACTAGAACTACAGAACCGAAAGTGGTAGTGGAGATGCTTGGGGGAGGACTATATCCAGCAGTGGACGTCTTTCGGCTGAAATGATGTTTACATACCTGTCTTTGAAAGAGGTAACGCAAACTGGCCAATGTTTAAAAACCCTGACTTCCCGGCTTGCACTAAAACGTTCAAACCTTTAAGAGTAAATGCAAAAAAATCTACAATCATGTGGCGTCATCTACATCGCCACATGCGAACTACGCATCACACTGACGTCACGCAAAGATCCTGCATCGCGCAAGTAGAGTTTACAATGAGTTTACCACGCGGCTAGCATATACAACAACGTTCGTGACATCAATGGTCGTGCAGTAGCTCACCGGACACAATACCCGTCTGATTGGAGGATCTTCCCTTTTCTATGGAGGTTGAGTGAACTGAACATCCTGTTCTTCATATCTCCTATAATCTCTTTTTATGTATCCAATTAGAGAGATAAAGAGAACTGAACTACACAATGACTATGTAAAATTTTCTATGAGGCAATGAGATAAATAGATATTTTGGGCTACATACTAAATAATAGCAGCATGTATTTTAATAATAATAATTTATTTCAGACTTACGTCCATAAATTTGTTAGTAATAATGTTCTTAACCAAGTGTTAGTAAAAGTACAAAAGTAGTCAGGCACTAGCTCTCGCGTGAAGGCCCATCCAGTGCGCCATCAGTACTATCATCGTCAATGCTATCTTTCGATACAGTAAATAAGAATGAATAAAGTTAACTTCACATTCAGCTTAGTGTAGCAGATAAAGGGTGAATATTCTCGATAAAGTTAATTTTATTAATTCTTATTGTTCCATTTGGGCTTAGTCCACAAACCCCCTCTGAAAATCCCCCTTAGAAGGAAAAGTGGAATCTATAAAAAACAGTCTAGAATTCACCCTTGATAATCCCGCTTATGGGGGGAAAACTAGAATTGAAAAAAAAAACTTATTCCAAGACCCCCTGAAAGTGATTTTTTTTACATTAGGGTTCAGTTTCCCCACTGAGGGGGATTCTCTGGGGGATTAGTGAAATAAGCCGGATTATCAGGGGTAAATTCTAGACTGGTTTTTATTTATTCCACTTTTCAGGGGGGATTTGTCGAATAAGCCTTCCATTTGATATATTTTGAGTTTGGGTCCGACTTAATTAACCACTGAGCCGTTATTGGGGTCAAATGAAACGTCTCTGGGCGATGAAATCATTCGATTGATTTAATTTGGCCGTACCGTGGATGGCCTGTTTGTTTCCTTAACAGCTACTAATAGATGAATCTCCATGTTTTGTCAAGTTATTTAGTTATTTCGTCAAATTATATTTCCCGAAAATCTACTTCATCATCTACCTAGCCTTTTCTCAACTACGTTGGGGTTGGCTTACAGTCTAACCGAATGTAGCTGAATACCAGTACTTTGCATGGAGCGACTGCCTATCTGACCTCCACAACGCAGTAACTGGGTAAAACGATACCCCTTGGTAAGACTGGTTGGTGGACTTTCGGGCTTCTGACGACCCGTAACGACTGTCAAAGATCCACGAATGATAGCTGGGACCGACGGCTTAGCGTGCATTCCGAGGCACGGGGGGTCCTTGTATATTAAGATGGACACCCATCCTCGGACTGACCGCGGCAAGTGTAGCTTAACCTGATCGTACCCGTGCGGCAGTTATTACTTTGCCACAAGCCCCTCCCAAAAATCTACTTAATGGTGGTTAAAAGTTCCTGCTATTCACGCAACTTTGGTTGTTCCTAAGCCAGTCTCAGCTAATGTCACTTTAAAACTACTAAAATAAATGATTATCAGGCAGAAGAATTAAACGATATTTTCTTTCAAATAGTAAATATTTTCACAGTGTTGGAAATCTTCTACATTTCTTTTATTCATACAGGCTTGGCTTGTATCTTCAAATAGCAGTAAAACACAAGAACTCATAATATTCAAAGCGGTAAGTCGTAAAACCCCGCATGCATCTCACGAAATATACCGCATTGTACAGCATGACACAAATAAGAAGTTCCATCGACCAAATACGCCAAACAGACCGTGTTTGGCGTATTTGGTCTTTTGGAGTTTTCAACTTCAATTAACTCAGCCTATTGCAGTCCCCCGCTGGATACAGGCCTCTCCCAGGCTGCGCCATATCACTCTGTCTTCCGCCTTCCCCATCCAGTCTGTCCCAGCCACCTTCTTAAAAGGTCGTCGGTCCATCTAGCTGGGGGGCATCCCAACTACAGTTGCCGATACGCGGTCTCTACTCTCGGACTCGTCTGTTCCACCGGCCATCGGTCCTTCGACAAACATGGACAGCCCACTTCCACTTCAATTGGCTTACTCTACAAGCTATGTCGGTAACTCCGGTTCTTTCCAGATAATTTCATTTCTTATTTTATCCTTCAAAGAAACTCCGAGCATAACTCTTCAACTTATGTGACTTAAATTAAACGTTTACTGACTCGCTTGTAGAACGAAATAAGCGATTGCTAGTACTAGTTGTTGTCACTCGATTAGGTACCAATAGGTCTTCTCCTCGGTACCGTGTGGTGCCGGACGTAAAGAATAGCACCACCCTATTTCCTCTCGTGACCTACTAGAGAATGGGCACCAGCGTTCTCTATGCATTTTTAACACCATTCTGTGATCGCCAACCCGCCTTCCAAGTGTAGCGATTATGGCAAATCCCTCCTTTTGGGGGAGGCCTATGTCCAGCAGTGGACGTCTTTCGGCTGAAATAATGATGATGATGACAATTTTGACTTGCACCATTTTATTTTGACAGTTTCAGACTGCCATCTTAATGAATTTTATACAAAATAATGACAGTTTTAACAGGTAGCTGTGCCCGCTTTAAAACGCGTGAAAACCAGGTGTTAAAATAACTTTTAACCTTTTCGTTCTTCGAATGTCATCATCCGCTTACAGCAGTCCACTGCAGGCCAAAGGCCTCACCAATTGCACACATCCAGCTGCTACCAGCCACCCTTCGAAGATCGTCGCTCCATCTACCATGAGGGCGTTCTAACTTACGTTTATCGATTCACGATCTCCACTCAAGAACACGTCTACCCCAACAGCCATCGGTTCTACAGCTAATATGGCCGGCCCATTGCCACTTCAACTTGCTTATTCTGTGAGCTATGTCGACTACTTTTTCTCCTCGAGTGTACTGTAGGGGCTTTAATCTGAAAGGAGAAACCCGTTTCTGGGCCTAACCGTTACACGAATCAGATATGTACCAAAAAATTCGTCTATTTTGCTCAATCAACCCATTTAAATCCTAGACTCAATAACAATGGCCAAGTGTAGAAAATAAGTAGATTTCTATTTTTTGTTTTAAACAACCTTTATAAACCGTTACAACACTTATTTTATTATATATCACTAACTTCACAAACGCTGGCATTATATCAATAGAGCGTAACCTAAGAATATAATCGATTTAGTGGAAATCGATACTCTTAAATAATTAAATAATACTCCATTGTTTTAGTATAATTGTTCTTTTAGGTATTCAAATCAATGTAAAATAAAAAATCTGGAATATAATTATTTTTTAACGAAAGTACCATTAAAAAATCATTAAGAGAAATAAATAATCGATAAACTCGATTGCATCACGGATTCCACTGGTAAACGGCAAATGTATTGTCAACGTCTGTCAATTGTCATGGTTGTAATGTCATGTCAATAATGTCATTTGTTTTTCATACCTATTGTTGCGCAAGTGAATGTGTTTTTCCGAATTTCTCTTCGATTTATTATTTAATAAGACCTATGCTCGAATACTAGACTCAGAAATTGATTGCCTTCTGACTGACCCTCGCTTGAACATTTGACACCGTACCCTGCCACCCCTGCTGACCTTTGCTGGAAAACTGGATCTGTTTATCTTCGACTGGTTCGACATCATGAGCCTGTGCATTAATTGCGAAATAGCAACGGATCGCTGCAATACAATAGGAAGGCGATGATTGGAAGATGAAATGATTCTTTCAATTGTACAGGAATGGCTCGCGCCTCAAACGGTTAGTATCTGATATTTATTTATAGTTTCATTTTTGTTCTATGTAATTATTTAATGTAATGAAACTAAATAGAGTTATCGCTTATGATCAGTTGTCTGTTGATAGTTGTATTTTATAAAATGATGAATGTGCATCAAATTCAGATTCGAAGACATGACGTGACATCACCATTCCGGACTGAACCTGAATGGTTCATTACGGCCTATTCCCTCTCACAGAGAGGAGGCCTGTGTGCCTGCAGTGGGAATGTAATTAGGCCACTTATGATTACCCAAATGTGCCACTCAGATGTTTATTGCTAAATGCTAGTGCTAGGCCTAATAGTCAAATGATAAATGTTTGCTTCAGGTAAATGAAAATGACTATCTGCCAAGCTTGCTGTATTCAATGCTGTATCTCTTGATGCAAATAGACCAGAAGAAAGGGAACAGACACCTATTGGACACCGACGAGTGTGTATTCACTGTGGACGTTCTCTTCTGAGAAGAGTTCGTTGCCATCAACTTAGAAATGGTCCAGTGCAAAATACACGAAGTTATAAGAGAATGGATCCTATCACGCACGGTTAGTATATCAGTTTTATTCAGTTTATTAATAACATTGTTTAGTTTAGTTTTGCTATCAATGGCATTAAAAAATGTTATTTGGTATGCTACAATATTTAAGTGAATTAGAAAGACTGTGATAACAGTGGTCAAGCTAAAGCAAAGAAATCCTGTGAATGAGAAATCCTGATGTAGGAACATCAGGATTTCTCATTCGCAGGATTTCTTTAGATTTGTCATTTTCAAAGTGGTCAATAACACATCACGCGTCTCTGTGTAAAGGCATCCTTTAATGTAGATAAATTATTATTTTCAGGTGGATGCTTCAAGTGTTGCCTGTCACTCTTGTTGGGTCCATTCAGGCCCCTCAACATCTAGTGCATCTTCATCAGCTGTCAATGAACCAAGTAGTCAGGACGTTCCTCATTTAGAAGAACTTTCAGCAAGGCAAGAAACTTATTCTGCACCAAGGGCATCAACTGTTGGAATGCTTATTGTTTTACCTGATTATTATAGAGCTGTTGAAACTGAAAGAAGATGTTTTGTGGAAGGATGTCAGAGACATGAAAGAAACCGAATAGCAATTACAATGCAAAAACAGTAACTTAAAATGTATAACTATTATGTACATCCAAATAATTGCCTTTGTGATATCCATTTAACATGCACATCATGGGACTTTCTCAATGATATTAGTGATAATATTGTTAACACTTTAGTGAATATCAAATTCAAGATATGTTTTCATTAAAAGAGTCTGAATGTAATTTTTGGATTTCAAAAATGTTGAGTCTATGGAAGACCATTTTTTTTTTATATTATGATAATCCTAATGAAGAAGGTGACTAATAAAACAATTTATCACAATTGTGTTTTTTATTTTTTAATATATTATTGCAATCTCAGATTACTGTAATCTGAGATTGCATCGAATCACCTAGTAAATACAATATTAGCAAATGCAAACGACAGTAGTGTCTTATAAACATAGTTTTCAGCCGAGGTTTTCGGTAAAGATAAATGTCATCCCCTAAGCGCTTTTTATGTACCTAAAACGTCATCGTAATAAGCTGCAGGCGCTACAGCTGCAGCATATCGCGTGTGCGTACCAGAAAGCCTCAAAAAGATATTTTTTTAATGAAATAACTCGAAATATAAAAATAACCTAAAATGTAAACATTGTCTGATTTTACCAATTTGGCCATTGCTGGGAGTCGTGAAAATTGGGCTCGTGAAACCTTCCTAAATGCTCTAATTTATGGCCAAATTGCAGCCCTGTAACGTCAGGCCCAAGTTTCTATGGAGTTTGGGTTTCTCCTTTAACCGCCGCGAATCTTTTTTGATAACGAAACAAATATTTAATTTGAAATTCAAATAGACGAAAAGATGAGAGAGTCCGCTCCCTGGACTGTCAAGTGGGATGTCGAGGTTATTGTAAAAATATTTGATGATCGCAATAATTACGCTCTATAATTTCCAATATAAGCTGATCTCGCATTATAAAGGATTTCCGTACAATGAGAGTTCAGCTCTCAAATTGGTTGCAGAAGTTAACTTATGACGAAACTGAGAATCTTATTACTTTGTCTCTTAATAGAACAAATACTGTTATTAAATTAAGGCACTATTTTGTATAATTTATGTTGTTGTTTCTTATAAGCATGACACTCAATACCAGTTGTTGCTATTTTACCTGGAGGAACATTTGCTCCTAAAACACAGGCCTTTGGCCTAGTTTAGGGGGCATCAGTCCGTCCTTTAATGTGACTCTATTGTAGAACATTTCTTTAATCCTTGTGTACTTGTGTATGTTTTTTAAGTGTACTAATAAAAAAATTATATTAAAAAAAATAGCTTATACTGGAAATGTATCTAACTTGATGTGCAGCTGTGTGTAACATCGATGTAACCTTTAAGTCATGTCGTACTTATTCTACTTGAGTTCTGAATTTTATTCGGAGGGTGTCTTATTGAATTGTGTTGCTTTCAATGTAAATGGGGTATGTCGTCGAATTTTATTGTTTTACTGGATATGTCATTAGGTTCTTGGGTAGATATTTTGTAGGGTATAAGTTTTTATTAGGTTATCATTTTATTTATTTGATTATTGGCAAAGGTTTTATTACGTGACTTTGACTGCCTCGTTGGTGGTCGCAAGTGCAACTGCCGCGCATGAGGTCCTGGGTTCCAAAACCGGGTCGGGAAAAATGTTATTGTTTTTCCATCTGGAATTCCCCAGTATACTGGCAATAGTGAGTGCAAGTAGTAACTTTAACATCATGTGTAAACGGCATGATTTTGATCCTTTCATAACAGATGTGTCCTCGGCCAGAAAGTGCCTGAGCCTTGGCTTTTTTACTTAAGATTTTGTTTGTTCAGGATTTTATTCTTGTATTGAATATAGAATGTGATTTTATTTTAAGCTTGAATGTTATGGTTTTTTTTTTTCTTCTCTTCTGTTTTTGGTATGTGTGTTGTGCTGTTCACACTCTTTCTTTCCAATCTGTTTTTTAGAAGTGAAGACTTTTAATTGGCTGTCAGTCTACTACTATTATACTATTTTTATTCTGTTTCTTTTAGCTGTAATTCATCCATAGTTAATAAATAAATAAATAATAAATAAAATGTGGATGTACTAGGTACCTCTGCCTAACTCTTCGGGGAACCCTACATACAAGGAATTAATAGAAAACAAGACAAAATTAATGTGCTGGTATGTACGCCTATTACAGGTATACGCAACATTCACAATAAAGACAATAACGTAATTAAATTATCAAGGAAACGAGAATACAAAAAAGTAAAATTTCAGGCCAGTCATAATTAGAGAACTGAACTCATGGACTCAGTTAAAAAAAATTAAATACAGAGCTCACCATTTGTAGTTAAAAAATTCTCTGAATCATGTCCATTCGCTCCATAAAAATTCAAATAAAACAAATACAATCTTGTACCAACAAAGAAAGAATTTAAAATACAATTAGTAACATACAACGGTAGCTGTTCTTAATTTTTCGATTTCTGGAAGGCGGGGGGCGGGGTGGGCGTCACGCGATCTAGCACTTTAAAAAATAATCAAAGACTGAATTTTGTACGGAACTTAGATGAAGATTGTGTCTGAAAGATGATGAATTAAAATTGTTCTATTGTAAAATACTTTGAAACGAAAAGTACTCGATGTGAAGTTATTTTGTTACTGATTTTCATAATTATTAGGAAACTAGTTTTTGCCCGCGGCTCCGCCCGCGTGGTTGTTGGTTATCGCGTCAAAAAGTAGCCTATATCCTTCTCCATATCCCAGGCTATATCTCTGCTAAATTTCATGACGATCGGTTCAGCGGTTTAGGCGTGAAAACGTAACATACAGACAGACAGACAGACAGAGTTACTTTCACATTTATAATATTAGTATGGAAGTATGGATATAGTATAGTATTATAGTATAGTATAAAGTATGGATGGCTACGGTGGTGTCTCATTTTTTAAATTTTATTTTTATTCTACTATGAGTTTGCTCTTGACTTTAGTCTAGGTCTGGATGACAGAGACAAAGTCTACGATGGAGTGAGCTTACCCAGAAGAAGCCTGTTCACTCTCACTTTGAATAGATTAGGGTTGTATGCGTTCGGAAACACAGACGCAGGCAGAGAGACCTGAGATTTCTCAGGTCAAAGAAAGAAAGAAAGAAAATTTTTTTATTTGGGATATACACCATTACCACCACCACCATCACCATCACCATCTTATCTTATCTTATAAAAAAGAACATTAATACGATTCACAGTAAAATATTCATTTTATAAAACATATTTCCTGGAATAAAATAGTGACATACAAAACAAGTGAATACACATATGTGCAATCATCCTTATAGCGCGCTTCAAGCGCTATTTCTAGCTGAGAAAAGTAAAAAGTTTTAAACAGCAGTACTTAAGAGATACTCAGCAAAATACAGAACATACACATTCATGTTTTTTTCATACTGAGTAAAAAATGAACAAAACAAACTAACTGGGAAAAAATGGCATAACATGCTTTCCGCATTACAATGTACATAATTATATTATAATGTTGTACATTTTTGTACTTTTAACGTAGCACCATATTTTAGATAGTAATAATAATAGGATAGATCGGAGCACGGGTCGATCGCTCAGGTTAAGCTACGCTTGCCGCGGTCAGTCCGAGGATGGGTGGCCATCTTATATGCAGAGACCCCTCCGTGCCTCAGAAAGCACGTTAAGCCGTTGGTCCCGGCTGTCCTTCTTGGATCTTTGACAATCGTTACGGGTCGTAATCAGCCCGAAAGTCTGACAACCAGTCTTATAATAACCGAAACGAGTCGTGAGCACAGATGGGCAGAAGTGGGGGCAAACTCGCGCATGTACACTTTCGGCTAAATAAAAATGACACACGAGAGTCCAATAGACGACGAGTATCGACTGACGAACCAATCGCATGCAGCTCGGCGCCCCCCGGCTTCTTCATTCCGCCAAAGAGACCTAAAAATTTACTACTGCGCAGGTGTCAGTTTGTGCTCACGACTCATTCCGGTTACTATACCAAGGGTTATCGTGTCACCTAATAACTGGATTGTGGAGGTCAGATAGGCAGTCGTTCCGTGTAAAATACTGGTATTCAGCTGTATCCTGTTATACTGGAAGCCAACCCCAACGTATTTGGGAATGGCTAGAATAGAATAGAATAGATTTTTTATTTATGACAGTAACCAAGACTTAACAAGATTGTTAGTAAAACTTACGACTATGTTAGTAAGCACAGACACTAAACAATACAAGAAATAACGGTTGGTCACCGTTGCGACATCTCATGAGAAACGGCACACTAGTGACCCACGTATACACAGTCCAGGCGACTCGCAACCATGCTTAAGACACTGTTGAAGCATGCCCCACATCCTGCGCACCAGGGAAGCCCACCTTTTACGCAATTTTGCGTAAAAGCAATCTACATGCGTATCTGCGAACATCCCAGACGCACTACAGAAACGGGCCCACCAGGCAGATATAGTGATTGAGATTGAATGAACTTAAAAGGAAAACAATACAAGAAATAACGGTTGGCCATCGTTGCGACATTCCATGAGAGATGCCACAACAGTGACCCGCGTATGCACAGTCCAGGCGACTCGACCATGCTTAAGACACACTTGGAGCATGCCCCACATCCTGCCCACCAGTGAATCGCACCTTTTACGCATTGTTGCGTAAAAGTAATCTACATGCGTATCTGCGAACATCCCAGACGCACTACAGAAACAGGGTAGCCCTACCAGGCAGATTTATTAATTAAGATTGAATGAACTTAAAAGGAAAACAATACAAGAAATAACGGTTGGTCATCGTTGCGACATCCCATGAGAGACGGCACACTAGTGACCCACGTATACACAGTCCAGGTGACTCGCAACCATGCTTAAGACACTGTTGGAGCATGCCCCACATCCTGCGCACCAGGGAAGCCCACCTTATACGCAATTTTGCGTAAAAGCAATCTACATGCGTATCTGCGAATATCCCAGACGCACTACAGAAACAGGGTAGCCCTACCAGGCAGATTTATTAATTAAGATTGAATGAACTTAAAAGGAAATAATACAAGAAATAGCGGTTGGTCACCGTTGCGACATCCCATGACTATGTTAGTAAGCACAGACACTAAACAAAAACAAGGAAAACAATACAAGAAATAACGGTTGGTCACCGTTGCGACATCCCATGAGAGACGGCACAACATTGACCCATGTATACACAGTCCAGGCGACTCGACCATGCTTAGCTTTATAGTGTACAAAACGAATAAGAAAACTCACTACTACAATTTTTACAAAAAAGCCCTACATTCGACAAAAAAATCTTGTAAAAAGACTTAAGAAAATACCTCGAGCTAGCAATCACCTTAGCGAGAACGTATGGCCGGCTTAGCTATCACAGATCTTTATCTCCATCAGGTAATCGTAGGGCATTAGTCACACAGTCGAAACCGCGGCTTTTTTAGCTTTTTCGCTCACTGAAACTAAATACCTAATTTAGAAACATTACCCTCTTTTTGGGCTCCAGCGCAGTCGGGTAAAAAGTTTACTCCGAGTCTTTAGCGATGAGCTATTATATTATACTATATGAAAGTAAGAATTATAAATATACATATTATATTATTACTAAATGCATATGAAAGTATATAAAGTACTTATAACAAAAAAACACTTTTTTGTCTGTGGCTCTGTCTGTTTGGTTCCGGCTAATCTCCGAAACGGCTAGACTAATTTTGACAGGACTTTCACTGGCAGATAGTTAATGTAAATGCTAATGTATGCTAATGTAAGATATTAAATTATTTTATTCAACTGTACTACTTACATCGCAAAGTATTAGTCTTGCATATTTTTTTCTTTTTTTTCAACTTTGTAAATATGTGTACCATGGAGCCGTTTATTATGATATTATGTATGTTGACTTGAAAGTATGGCATGGCAGTTGAGAGTATGTTATGCTCAAACAAATGTCTCATTGATGGTGGCGCGTGTGTTGGATCATTCGGTTTCCTACAAAATGGTTAAGCTGGATGGTGCTGATCCACGCGTCATGTTCGTGAACGGGCGCCGTCAGTTGAGACTGGTCATCTCTTAACTGCCAGGGCTTATTTTTAATTTTATATTTTGATTTGTTTTTTTTACATTGTCTCACATATGCAGAAGAACAAGAATAATGAACCCAGGATTTTGTAATATCATGATTTAATAGAGTGTGTTGGAGTTTCTTGCCCGTTCTTCTTCATAGAGATCTACATTTTGGAATGGGCAACTAGCTTCAACTTTCTGACTTGACACTTCAAAGTGCTTGTAAATGGTTTAGTTTTTTTTTTTTTAAACTAAATAGGTAAATAAATACCTGTATCTCAGACAACAGCGCTTTTCCCTAAAATGTACATTTAAAAGCTTAAAAGTTCAAATTTGCTTTAATTATGTACATATTTCGTTATTTTTAGATCAACAAGTAGTTTTTTTTTTTTTTTTTTTAAACATTGCCCCACACTAGGAATTTCTCCTGTATTGTGGTTGCGTTTACATTTTACAAACATTTAAACTCACATACACAAACAGCCAGACCCGGAAGAACTACTTGTAGGTCATACATAAATTTGTGTGTTCGTGAAATCAAATTCTAACCTATTTGTGAAAGCTAGTGATATTTATACACGTGATATTACCCATCCTCGTAAATCAAGGCATGGTCAGCGCCTAGTGCTAGAATGTGCACCAAAGACTGCGGTGTTTAAAAAAAACTGCTCAGCTATGTGTGTAAAAATTTATAATAGGTTACAACCAGACATTCAAGATCTGCCTCTGCCAAAATTTAAGAGAAAGCTTAGAGAGCTACTACTTAAAAAAATGATTTACTCAATAAACGAGTGGTTACTCGAATAATTATTAATCATTATTTAATGTATAAAAAAAAAAAAAACACTACTGGTACACTATGTTCCGTGCGGAAATCGAACCCACGACATGCAGCGCAGCAGTCAATCGCTTAACCACTGCGCCAACCGTTCCGCCAATGCGGAACTTGGAAAGTTTGAGTTTGGAAACTGAGAAAGTACATAATTTAAGAGCCAAAATAAACATTTTCACCCTGTCGCCAAGGTTACCTTTACAAAACTATGAAAACTCCTTTTTTCTATAGCCGCAGAAGTTTTATTTAGATTTTGTATGGAAGATTAATTAGCCTCTGCGTGACGTTCACTTTATCCTCTTTGTTAGAACCTTTTGATGTTAAACAAATTAATGATCTCGGTGCGCCTCTCTTTCAGAACCTTTGTATGACTAAAAGCATTTTATTGTGAGCTTTAATGTGTGTGGGATACTTCCTTTACTTATTTTATGAAGGCTAAAAAAATATCGACAATTTCCAATACAGAAAATCGGGCCCCGTAGTTACATACATACATACCCATGTCGTCTTCCCATGGGGATAGGCAGAAACTATAGAACACCACCTGCTGCAATTCTTACATGAGGCGTCTAATTTCAAACCCCGCTAAAACGATTTTACCTTCAAACCGACCATTTTCTCTCTTTTGAAAGTTTTCTTAATTCCGTACTAAGTGACAAACTCATTTCCGAGAAAATCCCTCTATAACAGTACTAAATTGAGCCTCCAACCTTAAACTTGGTAACAAAATCCATTATAAATGTCATGGGTAAAATTAAAATTCCACTACAACGGAATCAACCAATCACAGCGCTTGCTTTTGCACCAAGTGAGCTTACGAATAGAATGGGATGGAGACTTGTGTAAATGTGTTGTGCAACAAGGAGTGCGATTAAATTTTATTGAATTTAAAACTCATCAATAACTCAATTTCCAGAAAAATCGTTTTAACGGGGTTTGAAATTAGACGCCTCACATACTCTTTTTTCGTTCATACATCTGGTTGTACACGAACGCCGGTTGCTACGCACCTGATCTTTCTGAAAAAACATCGCTTATGTCCTGGCGTTTCCACTCACATCTGCCTTGTAAATACCTTTTGTTAGTCGCCTCTCAAGAGGTCAATCAGGTCAGAGTTTTGCTATTAAGAGGTCAATCGTCGAATCCGACTCGGCTGGGTAGGGTTCGGGAAGCTGCGCAATATCTTCTCGTCCCACATACCGCAGTGTCTCAAGACGAAAGTTTTGACCAGTGCGTGTTGCCAGTGATCACATATGACACTGAAACGTCGCTCACAATGGGCCTTATAAGAAGGCTAAAAGTCACCCAAAGGGCAATGGAGAGGGCTATGCTTGGAGTTTCCCTACGTGATCGAATGAAGAGATCCGCAGGAGAACCAAGGTAACTGACATAGCTCGAAGAATTGCCAAACTTAAGTGGCAATAGGCAGGGCACATTGCGCGCAGAACAGATGGTCGTTGGGGCTGAAAAGTTCTGGAGTGGCGACCGCGTACCGGAAGATGTGGCGTTGGAAGACCTCCCACAAGGTGGACCGATGAACTTATGAAAGCCGCAGGAATCCGCTGAATGCAGGAAGCACAGGACCGGTCGAAGTAGCGGTGCTTGGGGGACGCCTATGTCCAGCAGTGGACGTCTTTCGGCTGAAATGATGATGATGATGAGTCGCCTTTCATTAATTAGATTAATATTATAATAGCTACAACATTGCGATAAGGTCAGTTTCATGGCCTGTTTCACCAACTTTGGATAAATTCTGGCTAACTTATCTGGTATCATTATATAGATAGGTCATCAATTCAGCCAAAAGACGTCCACAGCTGGACATAGACCTCCCCCAAACACCAACACTTCGACCGGTTCTGTGCTTCCCGCATCCAGCGGGAGTCTGCGGCCTTCACAAGGTCATCGGTCCACCTTGTGGGAGGCCTTCCAACGCTACGTCTACCAGTACGCGGTCGCCACTCCAGAACCTTTCGGCCCCATCGGCCATCTGTTCTACGAGCAATGTACCCTGCCCTCTGCCACTGAAGTTTGGCAATTCTTCGGGCTATGTCGGTTACCTGTTCTTCTGCTGATCACAGGTGGTAACTTAACATTATATGAGATCATTATGGACCCTGTCGGGAATATTAGGAGAGAGGAAGCTTCAAAAACGTAGCTTATCAGTCTTCAGAACTAAATCCAATTTTCTTTTTAATTCATAATATTGTTTATTGTTTTTTTTATTTTCTCCCTTCTTTCTCTCTCATTGAGTGACTTTTAGCCTTCTAATAAGGCCCATTGTGAGCGACCACATTTCAGTGCCATAGGTCATCACTGGCACAATTACTTGTCAAAGACTTTCGTCTTGATAGATAGGTAAATTTGTACAAATATAGTCTCAATAATGTACAAATAATGTCTAATCAGTGCCTGTCCAGACAATGTGAAACCCTATTATCAAAACATTACTTCGAAGCTCGAACGGTGTCTCGTTGTACCAACCAATGATTTACTTTAAAAACATGAGTTCGCTTTTGTTGTAAAACCTACTTGTTAAGATACCTTTTGTGAGGTTTTAAATGTTATTTGTAATTTCGATAAAAAGATGTTCGAAGTTTTAAATTCTGTACTCTCAACTAGAAGTATGAATAGCAACCAACTGTTAGGAACGTGATTCATCAGACCACAATTACAACAGCTTCCGAATTTTGTGCGGTCTGCCTATCTGACCTCCACAACCCAGTTACTTACTAAATAACACTATAGCAAAAAGTATGAAACTAGTCTTACCAAGAAGGCTGGATGTCAGACTTTTTGAGCTTCTGATTTCCCGTAACGACTGTCAAGTCAACAAATGAAAGCCGGGCCGAATAGTTTAACGTGCTTTTCGAAGCACATCACGTAAAAGGTTAAACGTACCTAGAACAAAATAAAATCGATATGACATAGCCTTGTGGCAAAAATACATCGTCATTATTTATTGAAACCGTATGACATTATCACCGGTGCAGATATTTTTGACAGAATTTCACTGCCGTGTTACCCATTCAAAGGTTTACAGCCCTCGCGTATTTTAACTCAAATATTTATATATACATTTGGCATTATCAGTTCTGTTATGAACAACTATAAATCCGATATTATTTATTTGAGGTTACATGTTGGACCTCTCCTAGATCCCCTTAATGGATTACCGACATTTTACCAATAACCTTATAGACAAATCCGTAGTAGCTGGACAAAGCAATTTGTCACAGAAAATTGGTACCACTTCCGTGTTGGTACGTTTCTGATCTTATCTTGGATATAACTAACATCGGTGAAAGAAAACATCCTAAGGAAACCTTGACTCATAGTTGATATAAAAGAAGAAAAAGAAAGAAAGAAAATAAATTTGTTTGCGGTAAACATGACGCAAAGAAAGAACGCAAACATGAAAAGAACAAGAAAGTAAAACATGCATCACATCCACGCATATCAGTCTGAAATCGCCAACCCGTCTTGAGCAACAAATGCGACACATATTTATAGGTACTCGAAAATCAAAACAAAAATTAACCTTGTATAATTTCTACTTAAAAATCTCTAATTTTTATGGTACCTATGCAATAATGAGTATTCTGTCTATCTATCTAACAAAAGCAATTTATATTATGTACTTTTTACCTGACGAATCAGAATCAGAAACCATTAAACAAACCAGTTCTACCTAAAAATATTCGAATACCTGTGCCACCTAAAAATACTCAAATAAATAATTCTTTGCAAAAAAACAAACTCCGAGCGTTCCAAAAACAAAAGCAATTTAGAACCTTTTTTACATTTAAAAAAGGAAGCTGTATCCATTTGGCCCAAAAAGGTTCCATTTCAACCCTCTGTCGAAGGCCAGGCGTGTCAAGGTCTTTGCTCGGTACAGCCACACCCCTTAAGTGATCGCCTTGAATGTTAGATAGAAGAACGACCGTGGAATGATTTAGTATCTATTTTGTGGTTGTTATTTTAATTGGTTGAAATGAGTTAGTTTGTGCCTTACATAAGGTTTTTGCATCACTGGTAATTTTTACCAAGTATCGGTGAATTCTTGTCATTGCGACAAAAATAAAATAGAATACTCTTTATTATGTAGATATGTTACCGGCCAAACCCGATTTCAGGCCAAACTATTCTGTCCTAGGCCAAACCGGTTTATCCTAACTATTTTGGTTAATACCCCGACTCAGAGTACCCCGACTCGGATAGGTTAGGTTAGAAGGCTAAGGCGGGAGCGAAGCGGAGCGGAACTCCCGCCTTAGCCTTCGTGGTTTTTTTTAAACCACCCAGAAATAGGAGCCCCGCTAAGCGGGGCTCCGTCGACCTATCTTAGCGCAGGTTGAGTTTGACCTAGGCTATACTGGTTTGTCCTATCGCGTGTAGGGAGAGTTTGGAGTTTGAAATCGGGTTTCGTATGGTAACAAATATACCATACGAATTACAGACTTCCCACTGCTGGGACACAGGCCTCTTCTCATCGACAGGGAGTGGGCTGATCTACAACAAGGCCCAGTGCAGGTTGTTTTCATAATTATAACATAAAAAAATCATACGTACTTACTAATAAGTTAGTGTTATTCTTTATTATGCCACCAAACAATCAGGCCATTGTTAAATTAATGAAAAAACCGTACTCCAATTTGCAATAAAAACAATTCGTAACAACCATTTTTGCCAATAACACTTTTACCCCCCATAAAAGGTAATTGCCGTAAACTTACCTAACCCTAAAACGCTGTATACATCCACATTTAGCCCTGAAAGGCTTTTAACGTAACACAGTTAGGTTATACTGTAGTTTCCGTAATCAAGCTGATGCATCTGGGACGTATTTAGTAATCTATAGTACTATCTGATGAATGCATTGTATTGTTAATTGTAGTTACATCGATAGTAGTTTAAGACGGATTAATGGAACTACTCTGATAGTAATTTGTGTTTGATAGTATGTGAGTGCATTGTTGGCATGTGGGGATTAAAGAAGGATGGCCAAATCGTACCTGACGAGAAGGTGGTGGTGTCCCGATATGCCTTCTATACGAAAAAATCCGCTGTATTTTAAGGTATTTTTTTTTTTACACACAACGGGGAAGGTTTTGGCCTTCATCTCACCTGATGGTAAGTGATGGCGTGGTGAGTGGTGTCTTAAAAAACGTAAAAACTTTCTCTTTAAGAAGCCATAAAAAAAAGATCTACATTTTTTAAGTTTAAGTAATTTCTTTGGAAATCATTAGAATAACATGTTCAGAACGCACCTAATGACGATCCATTTCGCAAATGAAATGACTTATAATAGAAATGAGATCGCTAAAAACTTAACGTCATCTGCCTGGCATTAAAATCAACTTATTTGTTGATTCTAACCATTAAAGTATTTTTAACGATATAAAAATATCTTGGCTATTCTGATAGTATTTTCAAACAAGATGGTGTTTATTAAATGAACAAAAACAAACCAATCTCACTATAATTTGTTTTTGGACATGGAAAACAAAAGTCAGGTCCAGCTTCTATAGGAATTTGGCCATTGTTCTTTAATTAGGTGCCGATATAGACTCATAGATGTTTCGATATGCTGGCCATTTCCATTTCTTTTTAGTCCAAAATGGGGAAGCTCTGGCCTTATCATCACTTACCATCAGGGGCCCAAGTCTCCTATTTTTATAAATTCGTCACTGCAACACGATCCCATTGTCATTTTGCTAAAAGTTCGTAATCTGCTAAATTCATAATGGTCGATCATTGGTCGGTCAATGGTCTCGTAATAGAATTTTATTATAATGGCATTTTGAACATATAGTCATGCCAGATTTTATTTATATATATTTTTACATATTATTTATTAGTAGCAATCAGAAGTAGTAGGAAGTTGGAAGTTTAGTAGGAAGTTTCATTTGTCATTATGTACGAGATTACCAATTCTTTCAATGGAATGTCAGTGGCTGACCATTGGAAAGTCATAATGACGCCATTATATTAGTAGATTACAAAACTTGTCAAAATCAACAATTATGAAATCAATGATAGACCATTCTGACACTATTGTAATAGCAGACTTGAGGCCCAGGTGACATGAACACCTGATGGTGATTATAAGGCCGAATGTGGAAGCTAGCTTCACATGGAATCCTCAACCACGGAGGAACTTTGTCAAACTGTTAAAATGTCATAAAACAAAATTGCTGGAGACAGAAAGTTCTAATTTTGATATCTTTGTGTTTGTAATTGTTATTACAAACACAAAATAGTAATTTTGTTAAGTACCTGGTACTTGTTGACAGGCCAACTGTCCTCCCATACCTATTAACACTGTATTTTGGTAAGTAAATTATTATGGTAAGAGAACATTGAAGTATTTGGTACCTAAAGTATTTAACAAAATAGATTTATTAAAAAAAAAGTAAAAATTTGTAAAACAAAACAAAACTGAAAAAATACAAGATAGCAAACAGAACTAAATACATTGTATAAGATTAAACCATAAAGGCTCCTTCAAACAGGCGCGACACGCGACGCGACTTATAGAGACCGCTCGTCGCACGGCACGCGGTGCTTTGTGGAGAATTATCTAATACCTTTTTTATAGTTTCATATTGAGACACGAAGCAACAAAATTCGATCTAAATAAAAACGGCCACATTCCTCTAAATCGAATTTTGTTGCTTCGTGTCTCAATATGAAACTTTAAAAAAGGTATTAGAACATTTTAGACACACTTACCGATATAGTTAATTGAACCGTTTTTCATAATTCCTTCTCAGTCACGAGATAATATGTTTTTAAAGGAGTGGCGCTAGTGGACCGGTGACAACCCTCTTAAGGCTTTGTCTGCCAGACAACAGACACAATAGAAAAACTATTGTTAGCGGTCACCGGTGACCGCGGTGGCAGTCAATGTGTTAACAGTATAATTTATAAGTAATGTCAAAGTCAAAGTCAAATCATTTATTTCAAATAGGCACGAAGATGCACTTTTGAACGTCAAAAATTACATGAATAGTTAATTGATTCTAGTTGCACCTTCCAAAAGGTAGTTATGTATGCAGAAGAATGGGCATGAAACTCCATACTTACTCTTTTAAAATGTTAACAATAGTTTGTATACATTAATTAATAATTATAGGTGAAGACGATGTACCTAGAATTAAAAAAAAAATTACTTACCACAATTGGTAAAAAGAATAAAAGTGAAGTAATGACAGAAAAATTTATAAATGCGATAGGTATAATGGCTATGTGCATAAGGTGGTTCATTGTTATGAAAAAGAGCGCCTCTCGCCATCAAACGTAAAAGTTTGTCGAGTTTAGAATTATGTAACAGTATCATAATTTATTTTAAATAAATAAATAAAAGAAAGAAAGAAAATAAATTTATTTGACGCAGTTTAAGGCACACAATACTGACACAGAACACAAAAAAGACAGAAAAAACTTAAAATAGCAATGTGTGCCTCGCGGCTACGCCAAATAGGTCCAGTTCAGCATAATTGCCAGCCAACTAGTGCCTGACGCTGGTTTTCAACTGGACCTTGTGTTGCGAAGACGTCTTACGGATGTAATACTGGGTCGATACCCAGTGTTTGAAATAAGAACTGTAGTTCAATCAATGTTTGATTGAAATACAGTTTTTTATACAAAACTTACAACTTAGTCCGGTACCAAACTGTCAGATTAAAATTAATAATAATAATACCATTTATTTCAGGCAACACAGGCCCATAGAAAAATACCTTAACCTTAACTTACTTAACATACATATTTTAATATAAAGCTTGTGTTAGCTTGTATTAAGGGCGCACCGAGGAAACGATACGTAATTGCGAAATAATTGCGTTCGTTTGATCCCTTGCAGCATCGTTATTACTTAAACTTTAGTTATGCAATTAATATGTAAGATATTTAAGGATTCGCTCTATAAATCACTTTAGAAACACGATTACTTCGGCTTATTCCACTAATCCCCCCTGAGAGAATCCCCCTGAGTGGAAAAAACTGAACCCTAATGTAAAAAAATCACTTTCAGGGGATCTTGGAATAAGTTATTTTTTGTTTTTTCAATTCTAGTTTTCCCCCCATAGCGGGATTATCAGGGGTGAATTCTAGACTGTTTTCAAATTCTACTTTTCCTTCTAAGGGAGATTTTCAGGGGGGATTTGTGGAATAAGCCGATTACTTCAAGTTTCTTCGAAAAAAAAAGTAATCTCTAAAAAATAAACCCTTAGTACCCTTAGTACGGCGTAAAAACTTCACGGAAGGTCATTAGTTTTTTTAATATTAACAAAAATACATGTTTTCCATAATGGATACATTTTATTTATTTATTTAATACTTTAAGCACACAAAATTTACACATGCGGACTTAAGGCGGTTCTTTTTACATTTTCAAAATGTGTATTTTTTTTTAATAATACGATAGAAATACCTATATTAGCCCAGAGCCGGCACACTTCACCTTCCGTCAATTAAGGCGAGGTTCTTCAAGTTAACCTCTAGGAAATGTAATTTTAATGTCATTTTATTTAGAAACGGTAATGATTAAACAGGTGAAAAAATTATATGTTGCTTTTGAGACCTTTCTGTAGGTACGTCGGGTACTCGTTACATAATTGGATAAAGTTCGCTCGATAGAAAAAAAATCCAAACATACCCTTATTTTGTAGATTAAAATAATTTTATTTCAATATTATACCACATTATGTATTGAAAATGACATCAAACTAAACGTTTATGATGATGTAATGTCCGTCGGGTTTAACATTGTTAATATCGTAAAACATATAATTTTCAACCCAAAATTAACGAAATTCACGGCACAATTTACTCGCACCCAGCTACCACCTCTAGAACAAAAATGCACGCTCGAAGAACGTCGCCTTAAAGCCAGAAGCTCGTTACCATCTTAGTCGGTATAAAGTTCGAAATTCAAAAATGGTTCCATGGTTTAGAACTGGGTCTGAAAATAAACTTACCTTGATTTGTAATAGTATGGTTGGAGTTTCAGTATAGCTATAATATATCGCTTTAATAATACCGGTTTTATGTCAAATTCTTACACTATCTCTACTATAAAGCTCTGGAACGGGCTACCTCTTGGCATTAAAAAATCTGAAAACAAATTTACTTTTAAAAGAAAAGTTCGTAACCACTACATAAGTCAGACTAAATAATTCTCTACGACTAAATAGTCTTAAATAATAGTCTAGTCATACTAATTATTATTAGGTGGTATTTGTTAAAATATCTATTAGTTTATTTTATTTGTATATGTGTATTAGTATCATAAAACTATATAAATTCTCGTAATCTAGAAGTTAATATTTTAGACATTATTTTTGTACCCTATCACTATGTTTTTATATTTAACCCAAAGGTTGACTGGTAGAGAATGCCTTGTGGCATTAAGTCCGCCTATGTACCTCTATTGTACATGAAGTTTAAATAAATAAATAATCCCGTGTTTTAGTGGAACGACATTTTCTGTCTGACTCTGAAAAAAAAAAAACGCTCAGGGGACATCCTCAATTTTAAAGCTGTTTTTTGTATGTTGTTGTATTGTTTTGTGGATAGAGCTAATCTGGAACGAACGTTTGGGGAAATAGTTATTTCAGTTTTGAAATTACTATTCTAAAAGAAACGACCAAATATGTAGTTAGTTGGAGTTTACGAGCCTTTTCATAGAGTAATGAGAAGTTGCATATAATAATACCAGCCTATAACTGTCCCACTGCTGGGCAAAGGCCTCTTCTCATACAGAGAAGGCACGAGCATTGATCACCACGCTTGCTCAAGACGGGTTGGCGATTTCAGACTTATATTAACTATAAGTCCAGGTTTCCTCACGATGTTTTTCCTTCACCGATGTCAGTAATGTCCAAGATAAACTCAGAAAGTATATATGAATTGAAAAAGTCACATTGGTACTTGCCCAGATTTGAACCCACAACCTCATGCATGAGAGGCGAGGCCTTAACCAACGGGCCATCATGACATTAGAAGTTGCATAATTGTCTGTCAAAACTGTATAATAGTTATTTGTTATGCAAGGCTGCGAAGTTTTTGTACGCGAGTACTTGTATTGAAACCTGAGCGTAGCGAGGGTTTCAAGGGTTCGAGACGCGAAATAACTTTTCTGCCGAGCGAAACTTTTCAGCTCACTACAGCGAGGAAAATACTAGGTGCAAGAAAAAAATGCACCGCTTGCACTAACTCTGCAGGTGTTAAATTTATATATTCGTCGTTGCTGGACTCGCTAATTTTTTTTTAATGATTTCTTACGATTTTATTAAAAAACCAACCAAAATGACGGAAAGTAAATTGAATAAAGAAAAGAAAATTTTAATAACTTTTTTTTCTGCAGTTATCGTGCTGGCCAGTGCGATTATTCTAAAAATGAGGTTGGAGACTGACATGAAATAAGTATTAATGCATTTTCAATGGACTGGCGCTATAGAAAATTATTGAACAAAAAAGTTCGAATTTTAAAAACACTTTCCACGCTAGCGGATAAAATGCAGTTTTTCACTCAAATTTCGAATGATAATCAGAATCTTTCCGAGCTCGTGAGATGAAAAAGTTTTTTCATTTTTATTTCGGTCACAGATCATAGCCAGCCAGCATGATAAACCCCATCAGATCATATTCCATACATGCAGGCATGCAGCACAGAATTTATCAATTATTTTCAGTTCAATACATGCAACACACCCAAAGGCGTTTCTCCCGGAATATCCAGCGGGAATTCGCTAAAAGCGATCGTCGACAAACCACAGACAAGCTTCCGCTATGTCGTCGTGTGTGCATGGCTTAAGACGTCGGCAGCTCGTATGTACAGGCCATGAGGGAAACACGGTATTTGCATTTTGACCTTCCGAACGAGGTTTACGGAAACCTAAATACAGGTACAAGACTTGTAGCTCTATGGCTTAAGAACTGATGTCATTATTCTGATCTGATTATATTCGTATTCCGTATGAGTCTGCTCACTTTGATCTGTTTTTTTTAATAATATTTGATATTATGATATGAAGATAAAAACTTTTACGCCTTTTACGCTACCGTGAAAACGATACTTATGATTCTACTTCCAAGTTTTTTTTATCCGTTACTTACTTCCAGCGCAAAGTTTTTTTTTTTTTTTTTAATATTATTTCGTGAACACAGGGTACATACAGATGGTGGTGTGGCAAGTTATCGCCACTATGATTATTATATTCGATTGTGGGTGGTATACAGGTGTCTGTAGTCCGATCTTAGGCATATATGGCTGTCGCGGACGTGTGAAGAGGGTATCAGAAGACTAAGCGGCCAGTGACAGCTAATGAGAGCTGTCAGATGTAAAATTGCACGCGCCTCATTAGGTCGCATTTTGATCTCTCCGCAAAACGTCGTCGTCGTCGGACAAAATAGGCATTTTGAATCCGCGTGCATTCCAACACGCAGATTTTTCCATCGTCCTCATACCGCAGAGAAGCACGGCTATTTACACGCCTGCACCTCCAGAAGGTGTTATAAATACATAAGATCCGAGCTGTGTCCCGCCAAAAGGCATACAAAATATAAAAGGTTTAACAAATACACTTTAGAAAATCAAAAGTCGGTACAATCACAAAAAAAGTAAAATTAAATAAAGTAAAAAGAATTAAAAAAAAAAAGAAAAATAATGTTGTGCTTGAAAGACCGGTATTTTTGGGAACAGGTTCCATTGGCCTTGGTGTGATACCGGTACCAGATGCAGTATCGGTATTATTGGTACCGGTGGCAGACGTAGTACCTGTACATTGGTATTTCTAATCGGTATCGGTACTGTCCCGGTACCAAACAAATATTTCTGTAAATTAGAGTGAGAAAAGAGATATAGTAAGTAAAAAGGATACTTAATAAGCATTAGAAAAATAACTTCAAAGTGCACATACGAGATTTGTGATACGCGGCGGGTACCTAAATTTGGTACCGGTACTTGTTAGGTTAGGTGAGCTTTTGCCCGCAACTCCATGGATGTCGGTTATCGCGTAAAAAAGGTAAAAAAAATATATGTTTAAAGTAAAGTGAGATCAGCGACAATTTGTTAGTACTAGCATTTCTGGCATTATCATGTTCATCCTAAAATAAACAGCGTACTCTCTTGATACTATACTCGTTTGCCTATTATAGCGTAAAATACATAATTTTCCACAAGAGAAAACCGGAGGGTGATATATTTACAAGGACTAATAACCGTTAATAGTGATTTCCCGCACATTGTGGGTATTCCGAACATAAATTCATTACTTACCAATAAGCTGTGTGAGCACAATATCATAACAGAACTGTCCTACTCATGTAGGGTGACCATGAGGAATACGGGACAGAGTGAACGAAAAATAACGTCACATCACGCCAGCCAGCTGTTTTAGCCATTTCGGTACCTGAGTACCGGTACTCCACCTAACAAGTACCGGTACCAAATTCAGATGCCCGCCGAGTATCAAAAATCTCGTATTTGTGAAGTTATTTTTCTAATGCTTATTAAGTATTCAGTATATCTTTACAGGAAAAATAAAATATCTTAAATAACAACACATACAATATTATTTTTGTGAATTCATTCAGAGAGCAGGAAAATAAATCGATCCTATCAGCCGTGTCATTCAGTGCGTGCAAGGCATTAGTAAGGATTGAGAATGTTTAAACCATTTGTAGCTCAAAAAAAAATTTTTTTTACTCGTAAGCCATACATTATTTGGCACGTAGATTTGGTCTCGCTAGTCGAGTCCTGGGCATGAACAGAAGTCATCTGTAGCTACGTATAGCGACGACTCGAATACGTCGTCTTCTTCTTGAGTATCGGACATCGTACGGACAACAAGTGCCTAGAAACTGTCGCGCGTTCTGTATACCTATATTAATTACTTTGCATACCCACTACTATTGATAGAATCACGTTTTTTTATCTGAACAGACAGCTGTGCTGCTGGGGAGTTTGTTGCGCCACTTCATTTTCCCAGCTAAAGCACTAGGAAGTGGTGAAGGGCGGGCGTTTTGGGGAATTGTCTTGAATTCTTCCAGTTCTCAGTAAGGTGTTTGAAAAGTTGATACTCAATCAAATGTTACGTCACTTTAATAAAAACTCCATCTTTCATGAACAACAGTATGGTTTCACCAAGGGGCGTTGTACAACTAACGCCGGTGTCACCCTAATAAAGAACATTTTTAACGCTTGGGAAGAAGCACAAGATGCCATTGGAATCTTTTGCGACCTCTCTAAGGCGTTCGATTGCGTAAACCATGAGACACTTCTGCTGAAACTGGAGCACTACGGAATTAAGAATACCGCTCTTGATTTACTTAGATCATACCTGACGGATAGGAAGGTTAAAGTTCAGGTAAACGGCGTAAACTCATTAGGGTCTGAAATGAAAATGGGCGTTCCTCAAGGTTCGATATTGGGTCCATTCCTCTTTTTAGTTTACATTAACGATTTACCCCAATTACTTCAAAATCAACCGCAGATGGTGTTATTTGCAGATGACACATCATTGATTTTTAAAATAGATCGACGGTCACAAAAACTTGACGACGTGAATAACTCTATTCTTCAGGTCCAAAATTGGTTTACTGTAAATAATTTGGTACTAAATAATAAAAAAACCAAATGCATTCGATTTAAGTTACCTAATGTTAGAAGTAGCGAATGTGACATCATATTGAACGGAGAAAAACTGGAATTTATTAATCAAACTGTTTTCCTAGGAATCACGCTAGATGAGAAATTACAATGGGGACCTCATATAACATCTCTTGCGGGGCGGCTAAGCTCGGCCGCGTATGCTGTTCGAAAGATAAGACAGTTAACAGATATAGAAACCGCGCGTTTAGTTTATTTTAGCTACTTCCATAGCATTATGTCGTATGGCATTTTACTGTGGGGTCGGGCTGCCGACATTGAATCCATTTTTATTTTACAAAAGAGGGCTGTCAGAGCCATTTATAATCTACATCGCCGCGAATCTCTTAGAGAACTATTTAAAACGATTAATATAATGACGGTACCTTGCCAATTCATTTATGAAAATATTATGTATGTAAGAAAAAATCTACATATTTTTAATAAAATCAGTGATAGGCATAATTTTAATACTAGAAATAAAGATAAAATAGATCAACCATTTTTCAGATTATCTAAGGTACATACATCTTTTATGGGGTACTGTGTTAAATGTTACAATCAAATACCTTCTGATATATTACAATTAAATGAAAGAAAATTTAAAACTCATATTAAAAGTACACTTTGTAAACAAGCATATTACAAATTAGAGGATTATATCCAAGATAAGAATGCTTGGAAACATGCTGGTCCTGCTCCATAGGACAATTTAGAGTCTAGACAAAATCAAATTGGTTGCTAATTTAACTATCATAATTTTTATGATATTAATTTTATTTTCTGTGATTAATATTTTAACTCACACACTGACTTATTATATGTTGTTTTTATTTTTTATTTTTTTGGGAAATCATATACAATGTTTGTAAATATGTGAGCACCATGTACATATCGCATTTATTAATTTTTCTGTTATTACTTCACTTTTCATTCTTTTTACCAATTGTGGTAAGTAATTTTGATGATTTATTTAATATTTTTTATTTTTGTATTCTAGGTACATAGTCTTCACCTATAAATATTAATTAATGTATACAAACTATTGTTAACATTTTAAAAGAGTAAGTATGGAGTTTCTTGCCCATTCTTCTCCATACATAACTACATTTTGGAAGGCGCAACTAGAATCAATTAACTATTCATGTAATTTTTGACGTTCAAAAGTGCATCTTCGTGCCTATTTGAAATAAATTATTTGACTTTGACTTTGACTTTGAAAAATGCTGATTCGCAGCCTAAGTTGAATAAATGACCTTTGATTTTAATTTTGGTTTTTCTATTGCGCAATAATCAACACTATCCACAGTAGTTTAAAATATGGTTGATGATAATGAAAGAGACATACCGCTCTCCGACATACCTACACACACACACACACACGAATGAATTATTTTTCGACCCTTAAGCTGGGTGCTGGGCAGCGAATGGGTGTTCTATGTTAGAGGGTTTGGTTTCCGCACTAAGTCCTTCAGATGGACCATAGTGCGTGGCCATGGCGGCCGTCGAAGCTCATCACGTCTCCTGGTCTGTTCAGAACATCGGTAAAGGATCTGGGTGCCCTGCAGGTTTCTGTTCTAATATGGGTGACGTCTGTGCATTCGAAGAGCCATGCGCAGCGGTTTCTTCCTCCTCCATGCAGGCCCTGCACAGAGGGCTGTCCATTATCGCTATTGTGTGGCAATGTTTGTTCAGCGAGCAGTGTCCCGTGACGGTGCTCGTCACCAGGCGCAACCGTTCCAGGCGTAAAAAGCGCCTGGTCAGCCTACCATCCAAGGATGGCATAGCCTCTCTGGACTGCTTGCAGTCCGGTGTCCTGGTCCACCAGTTCTCCACTTGTGTGTGGATGAAATCCTGCAGCGTAATTGGTTGAAGGGGATGGGTATGATAGACTGGACTTTCGGATTTCTGCTACGACTTTTTTCAAAGTCAAATAATTTATTTCAAATAGGCACTTACAAAGCCCTTTTGAACGGCAGTCAAAATTTAAAAAAAAAATCTTGTTGCCCCTTCCATAAGGTTACGTGTGGCGTTGACGTATGGTTTCAATTTTAATATTTAATCAGAATCCTGTAAAATCTTAAATCATGGTAACCACAGCTCCCTATAGGCAGGACACAGCATCGACAGCTCATAACTCACAGATTGGTTCGCGATTCAACAACAGTGATTTATAACCCCATTCTGTATACCCAGCGCTCAAAATAAATACACCCCGTATGTGCGAAAAGAAAATCATTTTTCATACTTTTCACTCAATTGAGCGTTACAAGAAGTTTTTTTTTTTTTTTTTTTGTTAGAATTAAGAATGAAGTGACTTTGATTTGATGTTTTTATTAATTTTAAGTTTGATAATATTGGTATTTTTGGTTTACTTTGGGAGTAACATTAATCTTGCCTTGCGATGATAACATTCCTTACAAAAAAAAAACAATTATAAATGAATGCAATATTTACGTTCAATGCTTACAGGCAAGGTTAAGCTGCACTTACCGCAGTCATTCTGCAGATGGGTTACCATTACTTACTGGGGTATAACAAAAAAAGATATCACACCTTGACGATTCATAAGTGCCTGTAATTTGTTTATTAGAAATAAATGCTTTGAGTTTTGAGGAACACAACCCGTATCTTGGTGACCCAAATACTACACAAAGTTAATAACTTAGAGAAAGAAAGAAAGAAGAAGTATTTTTCATTTCTCATACTCGGAAAGTAGGTAATGTTTGTTTGATCCGAGTAGCGGGTGGAAGACGCTGCTTCCCATCTTTGGGCGGAAGAGACTCATAGTAATTGCTTCCCGCTCTAGGGCGGAAATAATTTTAAAAATAGAACTAAATTTGGTTAGGTAATCAGCTAAGATTTTTTTCATAATTAAGAAAAATTTCGATAAAAAAAGCGGTCAAGGGCGAGTCGGACTCGCGCACCGAGGGTTGCGTACCATCATAATTATATAGCTTCATAAGCTTCATTCGTATAAGTAGGACCTAAATAGTTACGTGCCCAGAAAAAACTACAACTGTGCATCACCCAAAGCAATCTGCAAGTAGGTAGGAAGGAGGATATTTTGGTTGTGAACCGCGAAATGTTTTTAAATTTTCATCGGCGAGGCCTTTATTCGTCAGTTAATTTTAACACAGCGTTGTAGAATATTGCAGTTTTAGGTCAGCGCCACCTATTGACAGATAAAGGAACTAATGTAATTTTTGTTGATTTCTGAAAAAGTGTGCTATTTAGAGACATAGTTTTATTTTTCCTGTAATCTTTACATAAGCTTCTATCACATAGAATAATTTCAGATTTTTCTCTATGCAAACTTCGGAGATAAATAAAAATGATAAAAAAAAAAAAAAAAATGTAAAAAAAAATCCTTCCCCCCCTGGAGGGAACGGATATTTTTTTTTACTTTTTTCATTAAAAGTCGAAAACTATGCGGCCTAAAGAAAAAAGAAAAATGTTTGAGAATGTGCAAACAGCGCTCTTTCATATGATACCCCACATGCCCTAGTAGCGGCATTGCGGCAAACTTTTTGTTTCTTTCTTATTTGCAAAATAGTTGGGCAAACGTCATCTAAAACTATTCTAAATTTCAAGTTGATAGCATCAATAGTTCTTGAGATATTCAGCTGTGACAGACAGACTGAGTCACATCATAAGGGTTCCTTTTTACCATTTTGGTACGGAACCCTAAAAATGCTGCTGTCTTGTGAGTGCATAAACAGCAAGTGTGAACCCAAAAAAAATACCTATTTAGCGGGATGGCCCGCGGCGATGACGCGGTGTGTTCCATATTTAAAATTTAAAAAAGACTATAATCATTTGGCCGGATACTAACTGTGTAAGCTGTACCGAAATTCAAAATCTCGGTTATAAAGGACTAATAAATTATTTGATTAAAAATGATTTCAAGCGATTCTGAAACGTTGACCCCAAATTCCGTTAAAAAGCCGAAACAAAAAAAAAAAGATACTTAACTTACAAAGATGTTATGAAGTAGCGAGCAATATGTTATTTTTATCAATAAGTATTGAAAAGCTAAAACTTTTTGCTTTCCTTGTATTCGAAATGAAAAGTAGAGTGTTTAACACGGGTGAAAGTTATCAATTCCTACTCGGACTATAGCTGACCTCGCTGCGCTCGGACGTCTAAATACCTCGTATGGGAATTGATTCCTCTCGACCCTTGTATAACAATCTACTATATTGTGACTAGCACAATCTAAATTAAACACACTCATAGAATCAAAAAAATACAAAGTAAAATGAAACTACAAACAGAAAGTCCAAGGCCAAAAGGCTCCAAGGCCCAACTTAATGTTTTCTGATAGCGCAAGATTACGTCAGTCATATGGTCCTGGGTTCGATTCCCGGGTCGGGTAAAAGTGTTATTGGGTTTTCCATCTGGAATTTCTCAGTAGCAGCTCGGAGTCTGGTTTTGAGTCCGGTTGCTCGCCCCCTGTTACATGGGACTTAAATATAACAGGCGAAATATGGGTGTACCTCTGCCCAACCCTTCGAAGAATACAGGCGTGATGTTTTGTAGTTTTATTCCTACCTGCGTCAGCCACTTAACCATCTTTACTAATGCAGTATATTAGTATTAATGCATACAATAGCTATAAATTCGGAACTGTCGTAAACTCTGCATACCTAACGCGATACTTGGACTCGAGCCACGATTGTGAGAAAACTAAGGTTTACAACGCACTGAGCGACTAAACTGCGGCGTTGTATTAGCCGCGTCGATTTTATATAAGTACTAGCTTATGCCCGCGGCTCCGCCTGCGTGGATGTCACTTATCGCGTAAAAATGTAGCCTATGTCCTTCTCCATATCCCAGGCTATATCTCTGCCAAATTTCATGACGATCGGTTCAGCGGTTTAGTCGTGAAAACGTAACAGACAGAGAGTTATTTCCACATTTATCATATTAGTACGGATTAAACGCTGAATAAAGCTAAACGCGACTTAAAGCAGAACCGTTCTGTAACTTACTAAAAAAACATATTATACACGGTTTCACCCTAATGGATTTTTCTAAAATAAAAGTTACTCCTCATAACAGGGGCGTAGCTATTGCTGTATCAGCCGTATCAATTATATCCGTATAATTGATACGGCTGATAACGGCCCCCAAGCTTCAGGTGCCCCCCGTATCACAATGAGAGCTTAACCTAGTATCCCAGTTACCATACTCCAACTTTCGAGCTCGCTCCGCTCGTTCTTGCAATTTCTTAGTAGAATCGCAACGACAGCTCACCCTAGTATCCGAGTCAGAGTGCTCCAATTTTCTGGCTCACTCCGCTCGCTCTTGCATCCTCTTAGTAAAATTACAATGGGAACTTAACCCGCCATGTCAGTACGCTATTTTGTAAATAAAAATAGTTCTTTGGAGTTTCGTTGCAGTCGAGTAGAAAGGGCCCACAGCAAGGGCACCCTTTTTACTTTTCGATGCAGGGCCCCTTTATGACTAGCTACGCCACTGCCATATAATATCAGCTATCAGCCAGTGAAAGTCCCACCCACTATTATTTAAGAGTCTATACTACCTCAGCCCCACCGCACTCTGTATCTCGCTCGCACACTATTGCTACCGGTCACGCAAGCAAGCGAGACAGGGCGGCAGGGAAAAGGCTCCAAGGCGCCGATAGTTTAGGTAATATCGGTTTACGATGAAAATAATGGTCTTTTAAAAAAAAAAAATAACATAAGACCTGCTTTAGAGTTAGTTCAGTTAATATGCAAAGTTTCATTATCTAATTTAAAGTATTTTTTGAATACCAGCGGTTTAAAGTTCGGTTTGGAGGTAACTTTGGTTTTTTTTTTCTATAGAGAAAATTTTATGGAACCGTGTTTTCGGCTAACATAGTACTTAACATTAATCCTCAACTTTACCATATATTTATTTCAAAATTAATGCTGCAGTATTTTCGACATAACGGAGGATCATGCTAAACCATTTGAGGTAGTATAGGCCCTTAATATTCTCATCGGTATTTGATTTGAGTTCAATATGTTTAAAAGCTGAATCTTCTATCCCAGTGCTTTTCAACCTTTTTCACGGCGCGGTCCCCTTAGTATAGAAAAATATTGTGCGATCCCCTACCTTGAAATTGTAATTTCTGTTCTACCTTGAAATTCAAATCTGTCACTTTAGGTACCTTTTGGTTAAACAGAAAAACGAGAATACCCACAATTAACCACAGAAGCTTTGAAGTGTTTCATTCCATTAGGAACCTACTACTTGTGTGATTTAACGTTTTCATCAATGACTCAAATAAATGGCAAACAGAGAAATCGTCTAAATTTTGAAAATGATTCAATTCTAATCATAATAAATGTATAAATTGAAAAAATTTGTTAATGTTAAACAGGAGTAAACAACACATTAATGTGAATGGGTACGCTTGGTCCTCGTCACATTAATGATTTATGTGATTTGTAGGTATTTGTTGATTCGTTTTAACCTAAACATTTAATTAACTTTTTCTTAATAAATATAACATTTTGAACTAGTATGGTTTTATATTTATGAGCTTTAAATATGTCAGTAACGGAGACCCACTTTAAAGGCTCGGCGACCCCCTAGGGCAGTGGTTCTTAACCGGTGGTCCGCGGACCACTGGTGGTCCCTGGAAGCTCCCGAAGTGGTCCGCGAAGCCATCCGAAAAATATTAAATAAGTGACAACAAGTCACAGACACAATGACACGCGGCGAGAGTGCGCTACGAGTGAGTGAGAGCCAGTCAAGTCAGTGTGGCCAGCCGGGACTCGTCAAATGTTACCTGAAATTTATATTTTTTTATTGACAAAGATTCGCGAAATTGCTATAAGTTACCTAACTTTATTTTTATCGTCAAATCTATGGGGCTCTCGGCGCTTCTGATAATTAAAAACAAGCACCGAAATAGTTTGGATGCTAGTGTCTACATGCGTTTCGCTTTGAGTAGCACTGAATCAAGGATTCAGAAGTTAGTAAAGAGAATGCAGTCACAAAAATCGCATTAAAATATAATAATTGTTGTAAGCCAACAGCTTTTTTTTTTTGTAGATAAAACAACCCTTTAAGTTACATATAATTGTTTATTACCTCAGACAGTTGGTGGTCCATAGTAAGACAGAAATTTTGTCAAATGGTCCCTCATCACTAAAAGGTTAAGAACCACTGCCCTAGGGGGTCGTGACCCACACGTTGAAAAACACTATTCTATACTATTCATAAATCACCTGATCGAGTAGTTTCAACGCCCAATGTGTAAACTTCCTAACGAATTGCAAACGACTCAGCAATAGTTCCAATAAATTATTGTCGTTTCTATTCCATTAAGTTTCTACGATTTTTCACTGAAATGGCTTGCAGCGTTTATTTTGTGTATTCCCACTGTCCCCACCGCCCGTGTCCCCATTAATGGTAATTCACGTAAAATGGCGAAACTAAAGTTTCCATCTTCTTTTATGTACTGATTTTAGACATAATAATTTAAAAAAGCGGCCAAGTGCGAGTCGGACTCGCCCATGAACGGTTCCGTAGCAGCAAGCGCGGTTTACGATTTATGACGTAAAAAAACTACTTACTAGATCTCGTTCAAACGAATTTTCGGTGGAAGTTTACATGGTAGTGTACATCATATATTTTTTTTTAGTTTTATGATTCTCTTATTTTAGAAGTTACAGGGGGGGGACACATTTTACCACATTGGAAGTGTCTCTCGCGCAAACTATTCAGTTTAGAAAAAAATTATATCAGTAACCTCAATATCATTTTTGAAGACCTATCCATAGATACCCCACACGTATGGGTTTGATAAAAAAAAATGAGTTTCAGTTCTAAGTATGGGGAACCCCCAAAATTTATTGTTTTTTTTTTTTCTATTTTTGTGTGAAAATCTTAATGCGGTTCACAGAATACATATACTTACCAAGTTTCAACAGTATAGTTCTTATAGTTTCGGAAAAAAGTGGTTGTGACATACGGACGGACAGACAGACAGACATGATCCATAAGGGTTATGTTTTTTGCCATTTGGCTACGGAACCCTAAAAATCAGTACTTAAAAGAAAAGGAACCTTTTTTTTTTCGCCATTTTATGTGAAATATAATATGCATTTGATACGAAGCCATGTTGTATGTAGGGGTTGATATTTTCTTTGTAACGATTTCTTTGATCTTTAGCTATCGAAGTGTGTAATTACATTTTGGATGTAGATGATAGATATGCAGCTGCAACACCAAATTGTATCCCCCGATTTTCTTATCATCAGTTTTCTGAATTGCCTCCAACTATATGAAAGCACAAAACCGGTCGAGGTGGCGGTGCTTGGGGGAGGCCTAAGTCCAACAGTGGACGTCTTTCGGCTGAAATGATGATGATGATGATGATATGAAAGCAAATTTATAGACGTATTCGCGTCAAAATACACTGTTTGATTTTCAACACTCGGCGCTAAGCATAACGTTGAAATTCCAGTGCGTGATAAAAAAATCGCCAAGGGAAAAATCGCCCGTGTTCCCGGGCTAAAAATTAAAGCAATAAAGTGGGAGGTGGGACTAATTTTGGAGCAGCTATGATTTATAATAGCATCCTTTTATGAACAACCTTATTGGACATTTCTTTTGAATAATTAAAAACGTTTACAAAGTAATCTATTAAATATTGTTACGAGCTTGGGGTTCGTGACAATAAAAACTGCTGATTTAATAACCAAAAATGACACTTTCATTAAACAACACTGATAATAACTCAAACACACTATACTGCATTTACTATACTCGTAGCATTAGACAAATAACGGCTAAATAACGACAGTTATTGTGTAATATTGTTAAAATTACTGCACTTTAGACTTATTTCTTTTAATGTAAATGGTAAATAGATTACATTGATTTATTTATTTATTTATATATACTTTATTGTACATCAGATTACACATTACAAAAGAATCATTAAAAAAGATTTGTATTTATCGTGAAATAACGGAGTTTATTAAACGTTTACATCGAAATAACGAAAGGGTGAGAACAGTTATTTGTCTAATGTTATAATAAATGGAGTATAATTATAAAACACAACTGCACTACTGATCACTCTAAAGTCGTACTTGAAGATCGCTTGTATCGTTTGAAGTTCACTTGTCGCTTGATCGCTTGTTTTTCGACTGAACCGGTTTTTTTTTTTTTTTTTAATGGCATCTCAGTGTGTAACCACGAGGGGCTCGGACTCTTTAACCGGACTATCCTGGGGTGCCTTAAGCTCCTAACGGATTTTAAGGCCTCCAGCCAGGGGCATACTTATAAGCTAAATAATTTCCGTCTGCTCGCTAAGGACACCCCCTGCGGGGTACGAACCTCGGCTTAGGGCAGAGTCAGAGGGTGGCAAGGGACCGTCGGTGGCTGGATAAAATCTGTGTTTTGATTATTACCATAGGGAGTAAACCGGGTCGGGGTCCATACCGGCCTTATATAGTCCTCAGATAGTTCCAGAACCTTCTACTGTAGAAACATCTAGAATGTTCAAATATACATAACGGCCCCGACTGACCAGATGTCGATAGTTCTAGAAAGTTCTAGCATAGAACTTTCTAGAAGCATCTTGACTCTACTAGTTCTGCTCTACCAGATGTATGAACGTAAACAAAGCAAAAGAAGTATGTAAGGATCGTAGCTGGCGTTCTGTACTCCGAACCTTGCTCGACGTAGCGCCAGCCCGCGCCGCGGCTGAGCCTTTAGCTTTAAACCCTGATTTGATACAGCCTGTCCCTTGCAGTGGCGGATTTACCACCAGACTGGCTGGCTGTTGGCGGTTTTCTATTTTGTTAAGTACCTGGTAATTGTTGAAAGGCCTACACTGTCCTCCCATACCTATGATCACTGTTATTTAATAATATTGTAAAGCCAATTATTTTTAAAAGAGTAACCGTGGAGTTTCTTGCCGGCTCTTCTCCATAGGAAACGACTAACTCGAACCGTGCACCTAGCTTCTGACATTTCATAAGTGCCCATGTAGGTTTATGTGAAATAAAATATTTTGATTTTGATTTTGATTTTGACTGAGTAGGCTGGAGCCTAGGGCGGCAGATTTTAAGGGGCGGCAAATTTGACTCTTTTTTTTTTGTCTTCCAGAAATAAAATAAAAAACATTATTAAAGACAATTTACTGCAGGTCCAGATTGATGAAGAAATTATTTATTGGGGAAATGTTCTGAAGAGAGTTGTTGACTTAGTGAAGCGACTGTGTTCAAAAAGCCTCGCTTTCAGAGGAAAAAACGAAAAGTTCGGTGATCCGCATATCGGAAATTATTGTATGATTTTATAACTGTTAGCGGAATTCGATCCTTTTTTAGCCTGCCATGTTTAGTACATGATTCAGCTTTTCTTAACTCAGAAATATACCCAAAACCTATTTTATGTGTAATCTTCACTAAATCGTGCCTTGTACAAATAATCTAGGAACTGACACATCCATCGCCTATTTCACAACACAATCATACTAATAACGGCAAAAAGCTGAAGTTATGAGGACGATAGTGCAGAAATCATAAAGTTGCAATATCATTGACAATTTTTTTTTAAATAAATATGATTGTGAACTGGGGTATCGAATTGTAGAGGGGCGGAAAATTTTGAATAACCTACTGGCGGGAAGTGTGTAAATCCGCCACTGGTCCCTTGCTGTCCTCCCCTCTACGCTGCCCTAAGCCAAGGTTCGTACCCCACAGGGGGTTCTCTTAGCGTGCAGTCGTTTAGTTTGTAGCGGTTAGCGCCGTTGATTTGTAATAAAAAACAGCTTTATAAAACGATTGTAAACACTACACATAAAGAGCGCATTGCATAACCTATATTTTCCCCATTTGACATGTCAGTGTCACTGTCACTTGAATGTGTCGTTCGTCATAGACAACACAGGTTCAGGTGACACATCATTATCTATGACTGCCTATGTTTAGCAAATAATATACTTCCAACATAGTTCACAGTTACTTTATTTACAACACACACACACAATATCTATATACATATTTAACCATTCTTATAATTAATTACACTCTACAGTTAGTAACCTAAATGATGTAAATATAATATGACAAAGCTTTAGACGTGAAATGAAACACATGAGATGATTGACAATAAATTGAGCTGCAAAGTTCAACGACCTCAGTATTTGTCCTTCACAAGTCAACATACGTTTCCTTTGTCTGCGATCTCCTAAACTCACTAGAACCATCTAGAGTATTAATTAGTTTGAATTTTATTTTGTGTTAATATTCTAATCGTTATTGAAGTTTACGTTTTGTGCCGTAAATATATTTTGTATTAAGGAAGTGCCGAGGTAGGCAGGAATACAAGTTGATCCATCAAATTGTATTTATTTGAGTTTACCCCGTAACACTTCAAGTTTATAAGTTTTATGCCCTGGCTGGAGGCTTTAAGTTTCGCTTAAGGCAGCCACAGGAGAGTCCGGTTAAGGAGTCACGACCTCTCAAGGTCAACTCCGAGATGCCATAGTTTAAAAAGGCGTTCTGTAGTTTCTGCCTATCCCCCTGGGAAGAAGGCGTGAATTTCTAGTCAATGTCTATCTCAATAACATTTTACTAAATACTAATCTTATATAAGTAAACAGATCTGTCATTCCATTTATCCCCGAGATTACTCCTCAACCACGAACGGACCGAGCCCCAAACATCACAGAAATAAAAGTCCTACATTAAACGAAAGCAATCCATACAAAGCAGTAACGTTTTATTTCAATGAAGGAAACTCGTAAAATAGAAATAAAGTTTAATAATTACTTGCTTGCTTCGGTTTAGGTTTAGGTTGGGAAGAGAATCAATCAGAATGTTCTTTTTTTTCTTTACTGAATGAATTTGTTCCTGTTATGTATGTTTTTTCCAAAAACTTTTACACGTAAATCAATTTTTTTTTTTTAACCGGCCAAGTGGGTGTTGGACCACCCATAATGAAGGGTTCCGTAGTTTGGACAAATACCTAAAACATAACATTGTAGTGGAAATACTTGTTCTCCCATACATTGATATACACACATCAAAAAAAGTTTGAGATCACTAGCATAAGCTGATATAATTTTTTAAATTGAACTTTATCAAGAAAAATTCTTTGTTGTGTGTTTTCTTTAAATAGAAATACCTTGTTTGAAATTAAAAAATCAAATTATTTTTTATTTTTAAAAAATTGAGTTATTAATCATAAAGTAATATTAACAGAAATTTGATAGAAAGAAAAAGAAACTTAAACAACAATTTATTTGAATAAAAGGTTTATATTCAATATAATATAACTCCTCCCCTGGCTCGAACACGGTGATCCTCCTGGGCATGCTGAGAATCAAGTTATCCAGCATTTCTTGGGGTAACCTATCCCATTCTTGAATAGCGGCTTCCCAGAGCTCTGCCACTGCATAAGAGCATCCCACGCGTGCTCTATTGGGTTTAAGTCAGGCGAGCCGAATCATAATATAATCTACCGTACCTAACAAAATTTAGATTTTTCAAAGTGACCGCAATTTTTTTTTTTTTTTTGAGTTCTGTATTTTCACTTGACGTTTTCAAATGTAAGTTAATAATAATAATAATTTATTTATTTCTTACCACAAATTACAGAGAAGTAGTCCAAAGTCTACAGACACAATTTTATAATTAATTTGTGGAAGACTGGTGCCTAAACTAGGTTTTTTTCAAAACCTGTATGTCAGGTCACCAGGCCCCCTAAAACAAAGTTTTGCATTTTTATTGTTGTACTGGAGACGATCTGATTCGCATATAATATTATTCAAATAAAAATCTCATACATTATAATGTTGCAATATTGCTCATAAAAATTGATTTACAAAAATAAAAATATAGAAAGTGAAGTAATTTATTAAGGATACATGCAAAGGAAGATGTGAGTGTATGTGTGCGGTGTGTGTGTGATGTGGAGTGTGAGAAAGTGGTGTTGTGTAATTGTGCGTTGCAAAGGGAACATTATGTTAGGACATGGTTTTGAAAAGATCTTCAATTTGGGTATAATTTAAGGTGATAAGCCAGTCAGTTATTTTTCTTTTAAAAGTTGTTTTGTTCAGGGTATGAATTGAAAGTAAATCATTAAGTCTGTTGTATAGAAATGGGCCAAGAAAAGAAAAGAAATTGCGGGCAAATTTGGTTTTTACTGATTTAGATTGGCATACATCCCTTCTTCTGCTTCTCATGTCAGAATTTTGATGGGTATTTATAACAGGAATAAGAGATCGTTGCTTTAAAGCAACGTGGAGAATAAAAAGCTGCCGAATTGAGAGGACTTTGGAGGCCTTATAAACTTCTACAGTGGGATGACGGAAAGGAAGGAATAAAGCAACTTTAAGGACTGCCCTTTGAGCCCTTTCAAGTACTAAAAGGTTAGTTTTAAACGTTCCACCCCAAGAAATAATACAATATGTCAAGAGCGATTGGCACAGCGCACAATAAACAGATAGTAGCTGCTTGGTGTTAAGGATATCCCGAAGATTTTTAACCACGAAGATAAATTTCCGTATTCTGGAGGTGAGGCAATTTATATGTGCACTAAAGTTTAATTTAGAATCTATGATGACCCCTAAGTACTTGACATCGTCGACTTTCTGCAATTTAGAGCAAGAACAATCACTGTTATGAGGCGATGAACAGGTGTGAGCGAGAATGGAGAATGTTTGGGGAGATGACTGCGGGCTGTTTCTTAAAGCAAAGTACAAATACTTGGTTTTACTGGAATTTAAGGTGAGTGTGTTAGTTCTCAGCCAATCATTTACCGCATTAAACCCGACTTGAGCGTAGCTATAAACTTCCTCCCATGAGTCTGCACTGAAAAGAATCACAGTATCATCCGCAAAGGTGATAATACGTCCATTTTGAAGAGAGAGATTGCAGAGGTCATTAATATAGACCAGAAATAACGTGGGTCCAAGGATGCTTCCCTGGGGAACTCCAAAAGCTACGGGAAGAGTGTCACTAAAGTGGCTGTCAATTTTAACCAATTGCGTGCGGTTAGTTAGGTAATCTGTGAAGAGAGACAACTGATTTCCACGTATGCCGAGGTTTTCGAGCTTACGTAGGAGGATAGGAACCGACACTGTATCAAAGGCCTTTGCTAGGTCCAAGAAGATGGCTAAGGACTTCTTTTTACCATCCATGTTAGAAACAACATAGTTTGTCAGCTCATGCACCGCCATAGCTAATGCTAAAAGTTGTTTGTTTGACTCTTACTTGTTATCTTGTAATGTCTACTTTTCTGTGACAGTTTTTCTTTTAACTTTGTTGTATATACTACTGCTGTAATTCCTTTTTTCACATATCCAAAATCAACCAGTTAGCTGGCAGGGGCAGCACTGGACTGTAACAAAAATTAGCACTTTAAAGCTTAATACTTCGCAAACGAATCCCTAAGTCGAAAAATGGTTGATAAACCCGCAATATTTTTAAACGGCCTACCGACACCATGGGACCGACGAGAGAAAAAATATCGTCATCACTTTACGTCTACGGGAGGTACATAAAAACATTTTTTATACCATTCCCCCTCTAAAAAGCTTATTTTATTCACTGAAAACAGTGAATAAAAAGTACTTTTAATCACTATTTTGGTGTTTGAATTTAGAACACAGAAATATATTCGACCTCCATCTCAATGCTATCCAACCTCCTTGCGAAAAATAGCTACTCGTTACATACTCGACGCCACGGTTGAACCTGCGGTTGCGCTGCGTGTCGCGTGTTCGATTCCCGCACGGAACCAATATTTGTATGATCTACAAGTAGTTGTTCCGGGTCTGGCTGTTTGTGTAAGTGACTATAAATGTTTGTAAACGCACCTACAATGCAGGAGAAATTCCTAGTGTGGAGCAACGTTTAAAAAAAAAAACTTGTACTCCACGCTCTTCAACGTCCAAAGATGCCCCAGAGTTTCCTCCAGCAGAAAGTTCTAACCATCGACAGGAAATAAATATCGCTTTACAGGTTGACCATCCTAATAATAATAATAATATATTTTTCGACGCAGTTTTAAAGTCTTTAAGTGTTAAAACCAAACCCAAATTAAACCTGAAACACCATTTATTCTGTAAAAGAGCAAAATGCATTTGGACATGAATCAAAAACTGCCGAAAAGGAGGTGACATCTTCTGTCATGTCACCTCCGATAAAATCAAGAAAATAACTAATATGAATATTGAAGCGATATGTTGACAAGATCAGCCGCACGTCGAGCACGCCTACTACCTCCGGACTCGTCGCTCAGCTCCGCCTCGCCGCCGCCGGTACCCAGCCTCACTGTAAACGCTGTGACGACACCGGCAGCGGTAGTTGCGTCGAGCTCGAGCGACGAGTATTTCTCCCCGCCCACGACGCCACCACCTGCTCGTCGACGTGGAAGACGCCGGCCGCCGGACGGCTTAGGACCTCGAGGCCCACTGGCCTCTGATAGGGTCCCAGCTCCCGGCGGAAGTGTGCAGCGCATGAAATGGACACAATCCATCAACGAGAACGTCATGCGCTCATACTATGGGGCTACAGAGGGGGGAAACAATCTGACCGCGTACCGTGTTCGGATGCTCTCTCTTTTTCAGGTGCTTGAACCAGCTGTCAACGTGTCGGCACAACGACTATCGGATCAGGTGCGGGTCATCCAGCATAATCATATGTTGGATGACACTGTACTTGATCGCCTGCGAATTGAAATGCAGAGTAGCCATGTCGTTACCCCCCAGTCGCAGACTGTTGTAGTATCATCACAGTCCAACCTAAACCATGCTGACGAGGGGAATGATGACAGGGCTACAAACGTAAGTACCCAGTACAATGAGGAATTGAGGAGTGCTTTGGAGGGTGCGATTCGAGAATATCGGTTCATGTCGCCCGAACTTAGACCACGATTACCTCGTTTGCCCATGCATAACAAAAATAGGGCGCTGGTGGCGGTCCTGGATTCGCAGTTGTCAAATTATTTTGATGATTGCGAAGACCTCACCGATACTCATTCGATTTTGTACTGCGCAGCTGTAGCGGCATGTCGTGTAGCTCACGTCAAATTTGCTATTGACTCCAGAGCTACACGACCAAAACTGGCCGTACCAGCTTGGCAGTGCAGAATTGAGCGCCGTATTGGTGAGGCCAGAGCGCTCATCGGCAAACTAATCTGCTTCAGGGAGGGCAATACTCGCCCTAGAGTGGTGCGCTTTGTGAGGCGGGCGTTCTCAGGGACTGATATCTGCCCTCAGGACTATACGTCCCGTGTCACAGAGCGCATCGACTTCCTGAAGCAGAAAGTGTATGCATGGGCCAACCGTATTCGTAGGTATAAGCGTCGAGTGAGCCGATACACTCAGAATCGCACCTTCCAGAGCGATGAAAGGTGGGTCTATAGGGATTGGGAGCGACCGGCCCAAGGTGTGACTGACACGCACCTGCCGGATGATGATGCCATGTGTTCTTTCTGGCGCAGTATCTGGTCGGTGCCTGTCAGTCACACCGAAGGTGTTTGGACTAGGGAAGTCGAGAGAGCATGCGATCCAATATCAGAAATGGGGGCTATTACCATCTGCCCCCAAGATGTAGCTCGTGCAGTTCGTCCGTTGCCTAATTGGAAGTCTCCAGGGCCGGATGGGCTGCACAACTTCTGGATAAAATGTTTTCAAAGCTCGCATGCTCGCTTGGCGGCACAGTACCAGACAGCTTTGGAATCTGGTTCGCTACCCCAGTTCCTAACGACAGGAGTTACCCACCTACTCCATAAATCAGGTAGCACCGCGGAACCCAAAAATTATAGGCCGATCACATGTTTACCGACGGTCTATAAAGTTCTTACATCCATTTTGAAAACTAAACTTAACAAACATGTAGACACCAATTCCATCATGTCTGTCTCTCAAAATGGATGTAGGAACGGGTCCCGTGGTACTAAGGAGCTGCTCCTCATTGATATGGCCATTAGCCAACAGGTTCGTCGTTCCCAAAAGGATCTGTCGACATGTTGGATAGACTATAAGAAGGCCTATGACTCGGTGCCACATACATGGCTCATGAGGGTGCTGGAGTTGTATAAAGTAGATGCAACTCTGCGCACCTTCCTGATGTCATGTATGGGGCAATGGAGGACGGTCCTTCGCTATCCAGGATGTCGAGATATCCAGAGGAATAGCGAGCCGATAAGGATCGAGCGAGGCATATTTCAGGGTGATAGTTTGAGTCCACTTTGGTTTTGCTTAGCCTTGAATCCTCTAAGCACATTGCTGGAGGGTTCGGGTCTAGGCTATCGGATGAGGAGAGGTGGTCAGGTTATATCTCACCTCCTCTACATGGATGACCTAAAACTCTTTGCCCCCAACAATTTGCAACTGATGGAGCTACTGCATGTAACTGAAACTTTCAGTAGTGCCATCAGGATGGAATTTGGTGTGGACAAATGTGCGGTCATGCATGTAAAGCGAGGGGAGATTATGGAATCCGTGGGAACAGAACTCTCGGATTTCATAAACCTTAGAGCCCTCTCCGCATCCGAAACCTATAAGTATTTGGGTATGTCGGAAGCGTTAGGCATCAATGTTACTGACATGAAGCAATCGTTGAAGGAACGCTTCTTTGGCCGCCTGAAAAAAGTATTTAATAGTCTTTTATCAGGCGGAAACAAGGTGCGCGCCTTCAACGGTTGGGTCGTGCCGGTCTTGATGTACTCTTTCGGCATACTCAAATGGACTCAGACCGAACTCGACGCCCTGGATAGGAGAGTCCGTACGCTGCTGACTGCAAATCGAATGCATCACCCAAGGTCATCGGTAATGAGACTGTATGTCCCGCGTAAGTGTGGAGGTCGAGGCTTTTTAAATGTTAAGACCCTCCACAATCGCGAGATATGCAGTCTCAGAGAATATTTCCGAAAAACCGACGTGGGGATGCATCGAGATGTGGTCGCGGTGGACAAGGGCCTCACCCCGCTCTCCTTGGCTAAAGAGAACTGGCGCAAGCCTGTAGTGCTTGACACTAACGATCGCAGGGAGGTATGGCAGAGTAAGGAGCTTCACGGACGCTTTTTCCGGGCCCTACATGGACCCGATGTAGATCTGCTAGCGTCCGTAGCCTGGCTGCGTTTCGGTGACCTCTTTGGGGAAACCGAAGGTTTTGTCTGTGCAATTATGGATGAAGTTATCATGACGAACAATTACCGGAGATTTATTGTGAAGGATGGCACGGTTGACATTTGTCGGGCATGCCACCGTCCGGGAGAATCAATCCGACACATTATCTCCGGGTGTCCTCGTCTAGCTAACGAAGAATACTTGCATAGACACAACCTTGTAGCCAGGATTATCCATCAGCAACTTGCTCTGAAATACAACCTAGTGGAATCGGAGGTGCCGTACTACAGGTATGTGCCCGACCCAGTTCTCGAAAATGGACATATCACATTGTACTGGGATCGATCCATCATCACTGACAGGACTATTGTTGCCAATAAGCCTGATATAGTGGTGGTGGATCGTATAGAGCGGCGCGCAATGATTATTGACATAACAGTCCCACATGACGGGAACCTCGTGAAAGCCGAGAAAGATAAACAAATCAAGTATCTTAACTTGGCTCGCGAGGTTGTCGACATGTGGGATGTGGATTCAGCGATCATTGTGCCGATAGTCGTATCAGCCAATGGCTTAATTGCCAAGAGCCTCGACCAACATCTAAGGAGGCTCTCGTTGGGCGGCTGGATCAAGGGCTTGATTCAGAAAGCGGTACTTCTGGACACGGCTCGCATTGTTAGGAGGTTCCTCTCTCTGGAGTCCTGACCGCCGGTAGCTTGGACCCTGTTCCCGATACCGGTGGGCTGCTATTTTTTATATTTTTAAATGTTTTTATTTTTGTATGATTTTATAGAAATATTTAAAAATGTAAATTATATGTATAAAAATGAAATAAAGGAAATAATAATAAGAAAATGACTCCAAAATTGTTCTAATTTTAATGTGCATTTTAATTAATTTAACCTTCCTTTTTTCTTCATTAAATGTCTATTTTCGCTTAAATCTTTCTTTTTCTCATAGTCATGGTATAAAGTATAGTATGCAACACTTGAATAAAACGAATTTATATCGAGGGCCATGAAGCACTCGCGTCGCTCGGGATTCTAACACTTGAATCACTCGCTACGCTCGTGATTCAATGGTCATGAATCACTCCCTACGGTCGTGATTCAGTCGTTAGAATCCTTCACTTGCTCGTGATTCATCTATGGCCCTCGCTTTAAATCCGTCCTTTATTCACTAATTGCATAATATACTATTTTTAATTTGTTTGTCATGTCAGTCTGTCTGTCAACGGGAACATACAGACGGGGTTTTTCTAAACAAAACAACCAAATAATGTACTAACGTATACCTGTCTGAATAAAGGCTTACATTATATTATTACTCTCTGGCTCCTCTCACCAAGATATACATAATAACATCTGCCACCTGACCGACATCGATATTACAATCCTTACACGATCGACCAAACCAAACGACCTACAAATTACGCTCGCCCCACAAGATCGATTGTTCGCCAGACATTTATTGTCTTCGACAACGTGCTTCGACTTATAAGCAGGACCTATCTTATTTTAAATCATAAGGTTTTATTATTGATGACATGGAAGGAATGACATATTTTCATCTATGCATCTCTTATTTATTTGTCTTTAATCCTTTGCTAAAGCAATCAGACACTTCACTTTTTGGAGTTTACTCCCTTTTTTTTGGGTGGGAAATTATCAAGTAACTTCTCCCGCTCCGGGCGCGGGCGGAGCGGGAAAGAAATTTGACAGATTGTAGTAGCTTGATGTGCTGGCGTCTGTACCTTGTCAACATATAAAAAAAAACTTTAAGAAGGTATTACAGATGGGGTGGATAGGTTTATGGTCACAAGATACCTTCAATTCCCTTGGGAGTAACGCAGTACTCTGCTGGCTCAGCTGGTGTGACGATAACCACAGCGGGTGTGCCACGCTGCAGACGCCAGGAGTGGTGACGCGCTACTCCCAAGGGAATTGAAGGAATCTTGTGACCATAAACCTATCCACCCCATCTGTAATATCTTCTTGAAATATATATATTTTTTTTTTTTGTGTTGTGTTCCATATACTTTTTATAGGTTTTCCTGTAATGTATAAGTCAAGATTTTTTTATTTTATTTTTTATTTTATTTTAACTTCAGTGATTTCGGAGATAAGGGGGTGGATGGTAAAATGGTAAATTTTCATCTATTTTTATAAATAGTAATAATAATTTATATTGAAATTATAAAATAATATACATAATATCTGAAATCCTTACAATAAGCCCTTTTATTTGATATGTATTTCTCACGGTACAGTTAGCAAAACTTTTTATTTTAATTTTCTACTTTGCCCCCCCCCCCCCTCCCAAAAGTGACGCCCATATTCAAAATTCATTTGTATTTACGTTACACGTCCGTGTTTGGGTCACAGACGTTCATATGTGTACCAAATTTCAACTTAATCGGTCCAGTAGATTCGGAGCAAATCGGCTGTAACAGACGGACAGACAGACAGACAGACGAGTGGTCCTATAAGTGTTTCGTATTTTCCTTTCGAGGTACGGAACCCAAAAAAGAAAAAGAAAGAAAAAGTATTTATTTTGACTCGCACAGGAAAAAATCACTTAACTATGAAAATCACTTTGAAGTGTAGTATTGTCACCCGTCATCTGTCATTTCTTGTTAAATAGTCCCCTGGCTTTAGATATTTTTTTCTCTCTTTTACGAAATCCAAGAAAAGTCCAATTCTTTTTTCAGGAGAAATACAGTTGACAGCAACAACGACTCCACGTATTTCACCGTGCCAATTATACCACGAAAAATATTCCAGGGAATAAAGTTTCTGCAAATATTCCAACCTGAAATTCTTCCGAAGAGTCGTGTAATATTTCAGGGACCGTTAATATTACGTTGAGTTTCAGTTCTAGTAGCTAATGAAGTAAAAATGTGGAGCATACTTTGTTATAATTAAGCTTTATGACGTGAGGAGAGTTTTAATTCGATTACTTTCTTTTTCGTTTTGTGCTAGCATTTAGTTCATAGTGAGCAGTATTTTGTTTGCGAGTTTGAGAGGCACATGTCGAATGGCTTTGATTAAAACCCTTTGTGGCTGTTGTTTGCTTTTGATCTTAGCCTTTTCAAATTGAAGTCTGAAAGGAATATATTGTTACTGTATATAATACGTTGCTATTGCTAATTTCGTGACTCAAAATGAAAATGAAAATATTTTATTTCACATAAACCTACATGAGCACTTATGAAACGTCAGAAGCTCAGTTCCAATATTTTTTATATTGCCCCACACTAGGAATTTCTCCTGTATTGTGGGTGCGTTTACAAACATTTAAAGTCACATACACGAACAGCCAGACCCGGAACAACTACTTGTACCAATACGACTGAATTGACAGCAATTCGACCAGGCAACACAAGCAGCACCCGTTCACGAGCATAACGCAAAGATCAGCTAACCCGACCCCCGACGCTACCGCAAGCAGTGACATCTAAAGGTACGCGTTCATTGGCCCGCGCCGGACGCACCTCACGCATGGCACGCAACGGATTTTAGTTTGCTTTGTATGATTTTACATATGTAGCTCTGCGTCCATTATCCGCGCCGCCCGCATCGAAAGCCGGAATTTATGAACAAAAAATGCGTTGCGTGCCGGTGACGTCACACAAATCAGTTAGCCGCTGACATCGCCCACTGCCGCACGTGTTGTTTTGTTTTACCTGAGCTTACGACAAAAAATAAAATGGATGACGCATTTTTGATAATATTGGTAGAAAGGTATGACATCCAACATCCACATTATTTTAATGTGCAAAGAAGAGTCAATATTTGAGGAAAAAAAAAATATATTAAGAGATAGTTTTTTCGTTTTGTTTTTAATTTATTTATTTAAATCTTTCTTTATCATGAAGCAAATCGGGAACAAAAATGAATGGTACTCTCCAAAAATTGGTCGCTTCAAATTTATATTATGAACCCACATTTTACGTTTAGTTTTACGTTGTTCTTCATCTTCCAACAAGCAACTAATAATAATAATGTCTTCGTCAATCTCCATGACCGAATACGTCAACTCACGACAAGAAAACACTCGTAACTAAACAAAAATCCGGGTACAGTGAACGCATGCCATCGGCAAATCCGTTCAATCCGTTGCGGGCCGTGCGTGCGGTGCGTCCGGCGAGGGCCTATGGACGCGTACCTTAAGGAAGCATGACGAACTTGCTGCCGATTGCTCAGGCAAGAATAATAATTATAATCAAAAGTAAGTAAGTCCTCCTTATCGATTTCGATAACGGCGACCCTTAGAAATCAATTCCTTGCGTGTGCCCATAGATGGCTCGCTAGACCGAATTTAGCTTTGAGCACCCGGTCGGTACTAGAACAATAAAGTTGACTCGCAGTGTTATATTATGTATACGTGTAGGAGGGCTTAGGTCTCTCTTTGCCGTAACTTATATGGAGGTGGTGAAACAGCCCATTAGTTTATGGAAATAACTTTTGACCAAAAGCCTGTAAAGTATTCAAACGAGCAAAAACCCGTAAGAGTCCCATAATTCATGTAAAGTGGGGAGGTTGCGTGGTGGAAACCATTACACGAACAGCCCCGACCAACCCTAACTTAAATTAGGAGGTAATTGGAAAACTTGGGCTGAATCAAGGAAACTTGCGATTGAATAAAAACTTCACGGTGACTAGTTTTTTTTTAATGTCTTGTGTTGCCAGTCAGAAAAAATGTTTCAAAGATGGTTGGGTATTGGGTAAACGAACGTTTTTAATGTGGAGTCCAAAGAATAAATTCGATTAAATTAAATTTTATATTTTTTTAAGAATAATTGTATAATCGTAAAAGCGTAAAAGTTACTAGCGAGCTTTTCTTTAAAAAAATCTTGTTTGCTGGTGGCACTTACATGTTTCTGAATGAAACATTGAAGAATAAAAACGGATATACTTTTTTTAATCCGTTTTATTTCGTTACCTTACTTAACTGTAACTTAAAATAATAAGTAACACATGAGTGGCAATTAATCATCAAAAAACTCAAAAAAACTTTTTTTTTTAATAAATACCAAAATCAAAGGTTAAGCTACGCTTGCCGGGGTTGGTCCGTGGATGGGTGACCATCTTTACATACCGAGACTCCTCCGTGCCTCGGAAAGCACGTTAAGCCGTTGGTCCCGGCTGTCATTCGTGGATCTTTGACAGTCGTTACGGGTCGTCAGAAAGAAGCCCAAAAGTCTGACAGCCAGTCTTCCCAAAGGGTATCGTGTTACCCAGTTACTGGGTTGTGGAGGTCAGATAGGCAGTCGCTCCATGTAAAATACTGGTATTCAGCTGCATCCGGTTAGACTGGAATCCGACCCCAACATAGTTGGGAAAAGGCTAGGCAGATTGAAAAAATACAAAAATCTAAATCAAAATATTTTATTTCACGTAAACCTACATGGGCACTTATGAAACATCAGAAGCTAGGTGCACGGTTCCAATTGGTCGTTTCCTATGAAGAACCGGCAAGAAACTCCACGGTTACTCTTTTAAAAATAATTGGTTTTTACAAAATATTTTCAAATAACAGTGTTAATAGGTATGGGAGGAAGGTACCGTATATACCTTTTTTTTTTTTTTCGAAAATGATTCATTAATGCCATCCTACTTAAGTCTTATTTAAATAAGCATGGCATTCATGACTTATTTTCGAAAAAATGGCGCTTTTACCTTTTAACCGTTGTTAAGCATTATGTAAAAAGATGTTATTTTGACATTACAAACAGATACTTAATTTTTTTTAAAGACACGCGGGCGAATCCGGAAGCTAAAGGCTCGTACAGACTAGTGCGATATCGCGGGCGCGACGCGACACTAGCAGCACAATTTCTTTGTCGCTGCCTGTCGCGCCCGCGATATCGCGCGAGTCTGTACGAGCCATAAAGCTAGTCTTATATATTTTACGAGCTCAAACATTTTGCCGAAACACAGTGGTTTTGGAATAGCACGCGAATAAATCATAAGAGCAATTTAGATTCATATCGTATGGAAAGAAGTTGTATGACTTTTGTATGGTTATTATAGCTCATTTGTTTCGGGTATTCTTTAGAAAGGGTTGTTGAGGTCAAATTGTTGATTTGAGAATTTCCGTAGTTATGAAAAGAAGTTTTAAAGAGACACAGTTTTAATAGGAAAGATATTAATATATGTTTGTAGATAATCAATTAAGTTAAGCCATTTAAAACTCAAAATTGACCACTTTAACACGTATAACAATTTACTGATATAAAAAAAAAAGCTTAAGTTAAAAAAATATAAGGTGTATCTATTCATACACTAAATATTTTAAGAGAACACCTATAGGTGGTAAAGAAGCCATGGAAACAATAAAAAAAAATCTAAGTATATTGTTTACAAAATTAAATAATTTAAAATTACTTGATAATTATGATGATTAATTATCAAAAGGCAACGCACACGCGCCGCCACCATCGCCGCGTCCAGGCGGCTCATTCATAGGATAAGTAAGTAAAGAATGTTTGCAAAATCTCAAGAAATTTTAAAATTAAAATAATTAAGTAAAAATAAAACACATAAAAAAATATATTTTCGTTGCTATGGATTTTTTTTACCACCGATAGATGTTTCTCTTAAAATATTTCGTGTATGAATAGATATACCTTATATAACCCTCCCTTCTGGGGGCATTCGGGTAAATTTTGATCTAAACCGTTACTGTACCAATAATTTGGCTACATGAAGAGAGATTACGAGAAAACTTAAGATACATCTGATGATAAATCTTAGTCACGCATTTGGTTTCCGAAACAAGCAATCGGTTTTATGTTCGTAAACCATAAATTACAAATCAAAATTCTCTTATAAATATGAACCGAAGTTATGCCGAACAATACCTACAGACCTGGTTTAAAAAAATCAACTACCTATAGTATGAAAATGTTATCGCAGAAAGTACTAAAAACTATAGCAATTAAGTGTGAAATTAAGTTAAAACTCAGTCCTGACGAACTCCTACTGCAAGTCGTAACGAAAACTTAAGTGAACTTACTTTTCCAAGTTACAACTAGCGTTACTGAAAACCGTTTGTAAAGATCGTTAGAATTTTTCAAGCTGCATTCACACTTATGTAAGAAGTCAGTCAACCAATAAACCCTTTTTATATTAACCTGTTTTGTCCCACAGATGGGCCAACTTATCCCCCATACTTTTCCAATTTTGTTTGCATTAAGTCTCCTCGGGCCAATCGTTCAGAAACGAGTCCAAATCCAGCGTTTCTTAGGCCTGCCTCGGTGACGATCCTGGCTATATACCTGTCTTTAGAAAAACAGCTTAGATAGTAGGTGTACCTTCTAGAAATTTATACAATATATAGTTAGATAATATTTGTACCTTCTAGAAATTTATATATTTATAAAAATATACGTTACTTATTTTTATTATTTTTGTCTGTCTGTTTCTTCCGGATAATCTCCGAAAAGACTAGACCGATTGTAAAGGGACTTTCACCGGCAAATAGCTGATGTTATGAGAAGTAACGTAGGCTACTTTTATTTTAGAAAACCCACGCGGGCGAAGCTGCGGGCAACAGTTACTCGAAAATACAACAAGATTTATCCCCATTCATTATTCTTGCTTGGATTGTGTGTTAAAAACAACCCATACGTGCCTTTCCCATGGGTGTCGTAAAAACGCAAAGATCTTCTATTACACTCCCCTGATTTACCCTTCGGCTGCTTTTACCCCTGGGACCACCATTGTTTTCTCATAAAGTGTAATGTCGAGTCGAATGTAATTCAAACAATCCGTCTTTCACGATTGAAAGTCACTACTACCTAGCTAGTAGTAGCCTAATATACGCGGTGCGATTTAATTGCCAGTACAAAGCAATAAGTTAAAGATTAGTAAGATAGTTGGTTGGATTGGGTAGGATAAAATTAGGAATGAAATTATCCGGAAAAGAATCTAAGTTACCGACATAGCTTGCAGAATAAGCAAGCTGAAGTGGCAGTGAGCTGGCCATGTTTGTCGAAGGACCGATGGCCGGTGGAGTAGACGAGTCCTGCAGTGCTATTCTGTAGAAATCTCACCGTGACAACCTAGGTGAAGTGAGCTTGAATTAATGAGCTGTCAATAGTGTTAATCCCTAGTCTCAGATGGAATGACAGTTCACTTCGAGATCACTTCACCTAAGTTTTCACGGTGAGATTTTTACAGAATCAACCGGCTGGAGTGGAGACCGCGTATTGGCAAGCGTAGTGTGGGACGTCCCCCAGCTAGAAGGACCGATGACCTCAAAAAGGTGGCTGGGACAGACTGGATATGGAAGGCGGAGGACAGGGTGTTGTGGCGCAGCATGGGAGAGACCTATGTTCAGCAGTGGACTGCGATAGGCTGAGTTGATTGAAGCAATAAGTTGGAGCAACAAAAAAAAAAAAAACATTTGCAATCATGCCGATAGAAGTGAAAAGTTAAAACTATGAAATAAAAGTGTTTTTTTTTTTACAAATTAATTTATTGTATTATAAAATTTAACGATTAATTAAAATATATATGCTTTCACCACTGGCCCAGCGAAACACGTCATACTTATAGAGGTATGAGGAACAGTGTGTTCACTCATCCTCCATAGAAAAAGGAGGGTCCTCCGACCAGACTGGTGTTGTGTCTGAAGGATAACTGCACGACTTGACACGATCTTGTATATATTCTAGTCGCGCGGTAAACTCTGATTGCGCGATGCAGGATTTGTGACGTCAGGTCTTTGATGCGCAGTACGCATGTGGTGTTGTAGATGGCGCCACATACTCATAGCTACAGATATACAGGGTTTCTGGTAAACACTAAAAATCTTGCAGGACTGTATTACTAACATTATAAACAACAACATTTGTTCTATGACTTTTTACAAAACATAATACATTTACCAAAAACAAACCTTCAAGATTTCGTTGCTCTATCTAACACATTTCAATTCTGTATTTTGTTGTACCTACCTACGCCTCCCGTACACTGTCGCTCCTGCCTTTTGCACTAGACACGGCAGTTTGTTTTGCTACCCATAGAGTTCGTAACATTTAGAGCGTTGAATTAAAATATTTTTATTTTGTGTATGAAAATATATAATAAATTAAAATCTAATGAAATATCAAAAGACATAGAACAAAATTTGTTGTGCATGATGTTATGAATACACCGTGGCATTTTAGACGTCTTACAAAGACAGCCCACTTCATGTATCCAATGACTACTAATAATTCATTTAAAAATGTTTTTTTTATTTTTTTAGCATTTGTTTTTTTATTTTATTTTTTTTATTAATTATGACGCATGACATAGTTTAAAACACCCTGTTACGAGTGCAGTCCAAGCCTTGTGATACAAGGGCGCCGCAGAATGGATTAAGATTAAGTTTAGGTTGCAATAGTAAGAAACACATTTTTGCGTTAGGGTGAATGAACTCTGATAAAGATATCGCCGCTCCATTCCGCGGCGCCCTTGTAACACAAGGTTCGGACTGCACTCGTAACAGGTTGTTTTAAACTATGTCATGTGTCATAATTAATAAAACTAAAAAATTCATATATCCAAAAAAAAAAATTTTTTACATGAATGATTAGTTGTCATTGGATACATGAAGTGGGCTGTCTTTGTAAGATGACTAAAATGCCACGGTGTATAGTCCTGTTAGTAGTATATTTCCATACATTTTACTTTCCCGTGTTATCGTGATGCCGTGACGTGAATGTCCACGATAATATAGTCACATAGGAAATGATAAGAGCTGACAATTCACACCTCTTTTCTTAAGCTTATTCGATAATTTCATGCAAAAGGTATGAAAACTTGCTTTTCTTATGACCCAATTTCCTTTTTATATGCATTAAGAAAAAGGCAGCTGTTCCCGCAACGATTTTCAATCTGAATATTACCATAGGAACGTGAATGAGATTACTGCGCATAGAGAAATTAGGTCAGATTCCTTTATAAAAGCAGAATGTTGTGGTTCTGAATATCTAAGCTTTGAGGTCTATTATTTTATAACTAGTTTCCTTCTTCGCACGGTTTTACGACATAACAAAGCATTTAGCTTTGTTGTGGCTGATTAACAGAAAACAAAAAATAATTGTAATATATTTAAATACAGATCAAACCACCAGTCTTTTATTTAATGTGATGTTGCTTATAATGTATGGCATTACTTTTAAGAACTAATATATACATATAAGGTGTATCTATTCAAACACGAAATATTTTAAGATAAACATCTATAGGTGGTCTAATTTTTTTATAGAATATAATATTTTTATTTCAGACAACATAATTCACAGAAACACAATTCAATGAATTTTTAATCAGATTTTTTTGTTTAACAAACTTATCAAACAGTAGAATTATTTTTTAACGAATATTGTTGGTTCAGTATAAGTTAGTGACAGAAACGAATCGCTGCAAAACCTACTCCACGTAGTCTTGTCTGTCTTACCCCTAGAGTGTAATTTAAATCCGCGTAGGTGCGGAGAGGCGAGGCGGCCCCCGAGCTGAGGAGCAGGTGGTTTTAACGCTCGCTGCCGCGGCTGAGGCTGGCCGGCTATACCAGCAAGCCAAAGCTGCGGTCGTGAGCGCGAATACCATCTGCGACGATAAGCTCGCGTGGGACCGCCGGAGCCCCGCAGCGCCGGAGCCGTGACAGAAACCATGCCTGCTGCATATTGCATGCTCACCTGCATGCTGCATGCTTGCTTGCACGCTGCATGTTGCATGCTTGCTTGCATGCTGCAAAATGCAAAAAACATGCTGTTGAAAAATTTAAAATGGATAAAATGTTATTCTTGGTAATAAGTTTTAAATTAAATAAACAATATAAGGATAAAGAATATTTGATTTTTTATTCTATGATATGACTATTCTAACCTTAAACTTTATGTGAAACAAAAATCAATGATTTAAAAATCTTCAAAGTAAGTATTCTGCGTATTGATTATTCTATGAAACGAAAATATGAGAAAAAAATTATGTGAAACGAAATTCTATAAAACTATAAGCTATGAAACAACGTACAACCAAGATAAATATAGATGTTGTTTACTAAGTAAACTTCTATATTCCATCTCAAAAATACTATTTTCAGAACGAAATATTTCGGATTAAGGGATTATAAAGTTCGGTTTAAAATAATACCCTGGGTAAAGTCTGCTAACTCAATATAAATTAATCACAAAATGAGAGTAATAAATTAAACCCTTTAGTAAGTTTCCCCGTCGTTTAAATCTGTTTGGAAGTTTTTATCTTCAAGAAAAGACAGTTACATTATCAACTAGTTTTTATTTATTACCAATTATTTTATTTTGAACTGTGCACCTAGCTTCTGACGTTTCATAAGTGCCCATGTAGGTTTATGTGAAATAAAATATTTTGATTTTGATTTTATTTATTAAAACTTTATGCCCAATAAAAAAATACTGTACAAAGGCGGACTTAATGCCTGAGGCATTTTCTAACAGAATAAGAATAAGAAATTTTATTTGCTCAACCTTGAGTTATCTCAACCCAGTCAACCTAGGGTGATCCAGACTCCGATATCCATCAAGTCCTAGCACTCCACGCTCAACAGCTGAGCTTACGACTGAAATTAAAATTAAATTAAAACATTCAGTACGCTTTGTAATTTGCCAGAATGTTAAGAGCGCTCACAAAATATATAATCTTCAATGAGCTATTTACGCAAATGAATATCTTCGGTGGCTTCTTGTCTTGCCTTATTAAATAAATAATTGTCTTATAATATTAATAGCTCCTTTTGATAAGGGCTCAGACTGATTGTTCAGGATTTCTGTGGTGGATCTGTGTGGGTAATATTTAGATACAGGCATCTGTTGACTTGGGAAGGGCATGACATAATTATTATCAGTCTGTTTTCCAAACTATGTTGAGCTCGGCTTCCAGTCTTACCTCATTCATCATCATTTCAGCTGAAAGACGTCCACTGCTGAACATAGGCCTCCCCCAATTGGGGGGGTTTGCCATAATCGCCACGGTTGGCAGGCGGGTTGGCGATCGCAGTATGGTGTTAAAATGTATAGAGAACGCTGCTGCCCATTCTCTAGTAAGTCCCTTAGTCGCCTTTTACGACACCCACGGGAGGAAATGGGGTGGTGCTATTCTTTACGTCAGTCTTACCTAATGTTGCTGAATAGCAGTTGCCTATCTGACTAAGTAAGACTGGTTGTCAAACTTTCGGGTTTCTGGTCCTTTATGATCATGCTGACTAGAAATCAAAACGTCTATGCCAAGTATTGCCTAAATCTTATATTGACTAGGAAGCACAATGCCAACCTTGCAATAAGTCTGTACAGTATTCGAACCTTATTCTGACTATGAACCAAAATGCCTACCTTGCAATATGTCTATTATTTTAGGAGAAGAAAGGGAGTACCGTTTCTGGCGTTGTGTGGTCACAGTTCTAACCTAACATAACCTACAGTTCAGAGGCCCTAGTGTGAGTTTATTTTAACCATCTCGACTACTTAGAAATGATTGCATTTTAGGCATTTTGCTTGTTAAACATTTTGATCTCTAGGCGATTTACAGCTTAGGCAATATGCTGTGTAGACATTAATTATAGGCATTTTGCTTCGTAGATGAATTGAAAGTTAGACAATCTGATCATAAACCCTTCTGGTGACCCGTAACGACTGTCAAAGATCCACGAATGACAGCCGGGATCAATGACTTAATGTACTTTCCGAGGCACGGAGGGGTCTTGGTATGTAAATATGGTCACCCATCCACGGGCCGACCGCGGTAAGCGTAGCTTAACTTGATGACTCGTGCGGCTGTTCTTACTTAGCCACAAGCTCTTCTTGTGTATACACGAAATTATTGTATAATATTTTGAGGATACAAAATATTGTAGTTCCACAGAGAATGTAGGGTTAAGGTGTACCCATGTCAATTCCATAACATGCTTGCCTTCCTGCCTAAGGGCAGGAAGGCAAGCCCCAATCTGCCCGACGATTGATGTCGGAACTTTGTACATTATGATAGTCGCGCGGTAAACTCTGCTTGCGCGATGCAGGATTTTGCGTGACGTCGGTGTGATGCGTAGTTCGCATGTGGCGATATAGATGCCGCCACAAGTCCATTTCCTAGTTACCTTATACAGTCTTTCCATCGTTTCTTTGGTCTTAGTAAAGAACTCTGTCTATAATAAACTTCATATAAAACTCTTTACGCCACAAACCGTCGGGGAAGGATCAAAGATTCACAAACAAGCTAGAACTAAGATTGATAGAGTGAGAGTAACCTTTTGAACGTTAATATGAACGAACCTATGAGGCGAAAACGATCTATCATAATTTTTGCATTATTATATTAACACACCCGATATTTGACTTGAAGAACTTTATTGAGCTTGGCTTCTCGTCCAAAAAAATTGTAGTTCGAATAGTTTATTTTAATGTTATTATAATGTATTTTATTGTTCTTCTAATAGTAACACGTTGTCTACATATCTTTTTTTTTTCTACTTTTCTATCGCAGGTATGCTGGAAGAGATTTATTTAAAATTAATCATCAACTTTGTACGTATTTTTCTGTACTTTACTACTCGTCTGTTTATAGGTTTATTTATTTAATTATTTTCCTAAAAAACTTAGCCTATTTTACAATGATTTTAGCCACACAACGAAAACCTCTCAGGGTTTATCTGTATGCTGGCGAGCCATTCAATAAGATTAGACAAAAATGTTAATTACTACAATGATACATATAATACTTTTATAATGATGATAATAATCTAAAGCTACATCAATACATACACACATTAGGAGGAATTTTGTCTAAGAAAACGTTTAGATTTGTACTTATAACTCTTCGAACTCGTTTTATATAACGTTTGCAAGTCTTCAGAAATGTGTGTACAGAAATGATTAAATAATAGTATTAAGCCTGATTTATACGGTGTGATTTAAATTCCTGTGGCATGTCATAAGTTGAAGCAACAATAAAAGTCGAACCGTCTAAACAGTGTTTGTACGTTACCAAACATTTGATGCTTCAATTTGCCACAAGTAAATCATTAATTCATCGTGTAAATCGGGCTTTATTCTCTAAACATCACGTGAGTCGAAACACCGGGAGGGAACGCCGGGAGGGGACACATAGTGACCTAATTGGTGAAGGTCAGGTGCGTACTCGCAAACGGCGTGCTTGTATGACCCAGGGCTTTAAATACCGGTAAATTTTCATAACGTTACCTTTTATTGACAGATTTAACGTTGTTATTAAAATAACGGTAATCCATTTAACGTTTTTTATGCGTCTATTAATTTTATCGTTATTTTAAACGGGTGAGATGTAAGTAGTGGGGCCTGAGGCGTGCGGCGCAGCGGGAGCCAGCCCTCGCGCCTCTCTGATGCCGTGCCGATCAAAACGTTGCCTGAATCTGCCTGATTCTTACCCACAGAACGGCAACGTAGCTAAATTAACGTTAGTTATCGTATTTTTAATAATGTTAATTAACGTTATATTACTGGTAATGTTATCAAGGTATAACATTGAAATTTAACGTTACGTAACGGTTATTATTTTGTTATTTGGTAACGTTAACAAGCCCTGGACTATGACCAGATGTATGAACATAAACAAAGCAAAAAGAGTATGTACGGAGCGTAGCAGGTAGCGTTCTATAGCTTCTGCCGGTATGAAGACGTGAGTTTATGTATGTATGTGTATTACTTCTAAATTCAAACGGTGTTTCGTTATGAATCCGCTATAATTTATTTTTCGAAAATCGAGGGATATCTTTAATTTTTATAGGAATTTCACCGCTTTCTCCGTCAATTGTATACCTATTTTGAAAATTCTTCTTTCATTTGATAAAAGAAGCTTGCGCAGTGGTCCTATATAAATTTTATTAACTTTGATTAGGCAGTTTTTAAGTTAACTTCGATAATAAGTATTTGATCTACTTTTTCTATCTTGATGATGTTATACCTAATACTTCATGCCACTGTTGTTTACATAGCAAGTAGTGGAAGACGAATTGGTGTGGAGTAGGTACAATAACTAAAAAGTGAAAAATAAGTAACTTTTTTACAAAAAAAAAAAAACTTAGAAAAAAAATTACAACCGACTTTAAAAAAAAAAACACTACAATGTGACAAATAACTTTTGAAAGTCAAATAATTTCGGAAGTCGGTATCTTTAGATCCATATTTTAATTTTTTTGCCACCGACTTCCAAAATAAAACACTATAAAGTTTAAAATTACTTTAATATCGGAAGTCGGTAGCAAAAAAAACAAAAATATAGATCTAAAGACACCGACTTCCGAAATGAAAAATATTTATCGCTTTGTAGTATTTTATTTGGAAGTCGTTAGTAATTTTTTTTTTTTTTTTTAAAAAATGTTTACCTCAGTTAACGAAAATGGTACGGATATGTGTACACACGGCCACAAATCAAGCTATACATTTCCAGTTTAGACTGATCTCACATTGTCTAGGATTTTCGTACAGTGAGAGGTCAGCTTATACTGGATAGTAGATTGATTTGTGGCCGTGTGTACATGGATTAGTCGTTAAGCAGAATAATTCGACCCATTAATTAACAAAAAATCCTTGTTCAGGGATCTATAAAATCTCTCTAAGTAATTATTTAAAATAAATAATTAAATCACAAACAATTAAACTGTTCCGGTCTACGAGATTCGAGCCACCTCCATTATTTGCGAAATTTGAGAACTTTCCACTTTGAATACAGGGTGCTCCCGTTTCGGCAACCGCCGTATTTTAGTTACGACCTCGTTAACGACTGTATAAACTCGTGCGTGTGTTCTTGAGGGTAAGCAGAGATCAAAGTGAAGTGTAAATGATGAATTTTAATGGTTAACTTTGATGTTTAACATCTTGTTTTACGAGTAGTGGTTTATGTGACTTGTTTTAAGGGGCATGCCTGTGCTCAATCTATACTAATATTATAAAGAAGTAAAATTTGTTTGTAAGTTTGTATGTAAGGGGTAATCTCTGACACTACTCAAAGTCAAAGTTCCCGTACCGTTTGTTTAATAAATTCCAGTTTTCCTCCATTCAACATGATGTCACATTCGCTGCTTCTAACATTACAGCTGGTTTTATTGATACGCGTTTCGGCAGCGCCGTTGGAGCGCGCGGGTTCGGAGATCTATGGGGTAGTAGTTGCGTTTCAAAGTCGCGCGCTTGTGCAGCGCCGTTCGGTAAACGCGCGCTGTTCGCCGGCGCTGCCGAAGCGCGCGCCGCTCGTGCGCTACTACGGCTAGTATGCGTTTTAATGTGACGCCGTTGAGACGCTCCGTTTACAAAATAAATTACATCGATACGCATTAACGTTCATATTGTACACGACTGTTTCACAGCAGCGGAACGCGCGGTACTAATCTCGTTTCGCAGTGCACCGCTGTTCAAGCGCGCGCTTCTAGCAGCGCGCTGCACAGCGGCGCAGTCAGCGACGTGACTATAAAATTAGCTTAAGTCATTTAAATGTAATGCATTTTTTTTTTTTTTTTTTTTTTCTTCATTTACCTAGTACCAAATGCTTTACGTTTATCATTATTTTGAGGTTTTAGGCCTTGATACCTTACATGGAAAGCCACGGTGGATCAATTTAGGAGTCTGGTACTGTATTTCTTAGGACGATAATCAAGTGCGTTGTCTACACTTTATTCCGCGATTACGCCCTGTGACAGCTGCCAAAATATTGACATTATAAGTACATCATTTTCAAGCCAGTATTGCAATGGGAGCAAATGTGGCCCAGTCGTGACGGCCCTGACTCACGAATTGAGCTGGGCGAACAGTTCGAACCCAAGCGTTACTATATATGTAAATAATTTAATCACCACTGCTCAAATATGGATGATGGAACTCGTCATCACCATCACCCAAAAATTTGCTGAAGCCCACGAACACAGACTTCACCGACATGTGAATGTCGAGGCAATTCAGCTTCTAGACAACACGGACATAGTGCGTAGGCTAAAGAGAACTAAACCATTTGAGTTAGTGTTGTATATATGTAAATAGTGAATGCATAATAGTAACAATGCTGTGCTAATGTAACACATGAACAAAGTGTTCTTTTATTAATTATCAGAATCTAAGAAAGTGCTATGTAAAATTGCAAATTGACACTATTCTTAGTTATGTAATCTATCACGCAAAATAATCAGTTAGAGTTAAATTGCTTCTTATTAATAAAGGAGAAAAAAAAAACACTGCTCAAAATGGTGAACGAAAACTTCGTGAGGAAACCAGCATATCCTAAAACCAAAAATTTCCCTCTCACCGAGAGGAGGCATGTGTGACATTATAGGCCGATTATTGCAAGCTGTATTCAAATGATCTAATTTCTTATTTTAAACCTTTTTTTCATAAACCTTACACTTCAAAACTTAAAGTGGTTAGCTCAAGGCAACTCTACTACAAGTCTCATAAGTTTCAGCTAAGATAAAAACAAAGAGAGAGATGGTTCAGTTGTCTGGCACTATGCCAAAGTTGATGCATCTAATAACGGTTGCAATAAATTGGTTTGCCACACTCTGGGACCTTGTATATTAGGACAATCGGGTTCTTGAGGTACAATGGTTTGTACTGCAGATGCACTGTTATTTCGAGAAGTTATTACCACTACAATGTTCTATGCAAAGTGTGAACAAGATTCATAATCTCTTCTAGTGATTCGTTCTGTAGGCAAAGTCAAAATATTTATTTCAATTAGGCACAATTTCCAACCCTATTGCGACATATGCAGGGTGTAAGGGACAGCCCTCCGCAGACTGATGGGGTGAATTCAGTATATCATATTAAGATGACCGATACATGAAATTATTTCAGAAACGTTATGGGAATCCAATAAACCTGATTTGTTTTATTACCTCACACGCAATGTATTGTTACCGTGGCAAAACGCAAGTAGCGAACGACAGCACAGCGAGTGAGTTCGATGAACTGAGTAGCTAGGCAGAAAGTGAACAGCTGATTTCGCACGTCGTTCGTTAGAGTATTTCAACATCCATTGCTGGTTTTATTTTAGCTGTTTCATTTACATAAATGGAGTGCACAGAGAATATTATTTTCCATTGAAATAAAGGAATAATAATTGAAAAAAAAAAAGATTTAAAAAATGTGAATTTTCCTGAGCAAATTTCCAGTGGAATATGATTCAAAATCAGGAGCTGAATGCACCCTGTTAGTTTGCGGAGGGCTTTCCCTTACACCCTGTATATTCGAGCCATTTGGGGTTAAAAAACTAGGGCCATGGGGTCCGATTGCCCCCTTAGTTTTTCGAGACTACGTCAAGCGGTTTGGCGACTCTTTACATGACCAGAGGGCTGGCCTATTCCTCGGCGAAAGAATAAGCATTGCCATACAACGTGGCAATGGCGATTCTTGTATTCAATTCCGATATCGCAGCATTATGCTGAGATAGTGGCCTTTTTTCTCGGTCTTTAATCTTCCTACAAAAATCATATCATCATTCATCATCATTTCAGCCGAAAGACGTCCACCATACACGTTCTTCGGACTACATCGGTTACTTTGGTTCTACTGCGGATCTCTTCATTTCTGATTCGGGAACGTAGGGAAACTCCAAGCATAGCCCTCTCCATTGCCCTTTAGGTGACTTTTAGCCTTCTAATAAGGCCCATTGCGAGCGACCACGTTTCAGTGCCATAGGTCATCACTGGCAACACGCACTGGTCAAAGACTTTGAGACACTAAAATCGTATATCTACATTTTATACAGAGTTAAAAAAAATGCTTTGATTAAATATTGTACAAAAAACCCGTGAACACTAATTAAAATCCCATTCCAATATCGGAATAAAACTTCCAAATACTCCACTTCATAAAACCAATCAGAGAGCCGCAAAAAACCCATCCGATGTAACATCGAGTATAATTTAATCGATTCAATTAGCTTCCGCGCCATCGCTTCTGTGGAGGCAGCGGTTACTCGGTTAGCTATCTAATCGATAAGATCGCATCGCTGTGAGTCGGCCGCGCAATTCCATTCTGGTAACGGAATTAGCTTAAAGCTTCGAAAGCTAGGAAGGTTTGGGGTGTAGGTACCGATGATGGTTTGATTAATTTAGAATTATAGAAGAATATTTTTGAGGGACACTTGCTTCCTGTGGTTTTCCTTAAAATGGTATCTCTCAGGCCCCTCGCCCACGGCAACTTTTTGTAGCGATGCTGTCGCGCGTTTACGAAACGTGCGACAGCATCGCTACTAACGCCCGTTAGTCGCATTTGCAACGCACTACAGAAACGATGCCGTATAGAGTATCGCGACTGTATCGATGCAAACGCGCGACCGTATCGGACGACATCGGAGAGAGAACGGAGTGAAGGTGGCGCGTGAATGGAGAATCGAGCATCAGTGCAACTGTGGCATTTTTGTGCCGTTACTGAATCGCGTTTGCGTCGCGACAGAAACGCGACAGTACCGCGTTTGCATCGCGACTGAGAATCGTGGTGTGGGCGAGGGCAAACAGCTATCGGCCGCATCGCGGCTGTATCGATGCAAACGCGCGACAGCATCACTACTGCATCGCTACAAAAAGTCGCCGTGGGCGAGGGGCCTAAATCAAACATCATTTATTCAAACTAGGCTAGGAATCAGCACCTTTTGAACGTAAGAATTACACGAGATAGTCCCTCAAAACGCTCGCCCTTCACCACATCCTGTTGCTTAAGCTGGGAATAAGTGGGAAACTCCCCAAACGCACAGCTATCTGTTCTGTTCTTTATTGAAATTCTGATAACAATGTCTTCACTTTAAAAGTACATATATAATTATTACCATATTGTTTTAAAACAGTCTTTGGGGGCTGCCGATAGAAGTAAAAACGAAGTTCATATATACACAGTATACATATCGCTCATGGAAAGCGTTCGGTGACGATGACGCGAGTTCCATAATTTTTGTTCACCCAAAAAGTGTTCAACGCGCCTAAAGAAGTTTACACTTCAAAAAAAGTCGCATTGGTTTAAAAAAAGAACCGTCCAACCAGACCAGACATTCAATAATTTTTCACGAAAGGAATAAAAAAAATCGAATTTCTTTGCAGACAGAACGTACTCTAATTTCCACTGTATCCCAATCAAAATTGAGTCCAAAACCGACTAAGTGAGGCTCCTCCATTTCCACATTGGTTCCTTTCTCCCATTCCTTCGTACATCATTAATCATTGGCAGGAAAACAAAGTGGGAATCCACACTCTATTTGTCATGAGTCAGCTAGTTATCAAGTAGCGAAGCTTATCGGTAGTAGGGCTAATAAACGAAGAAGATGATTGGATTTCTAGGCGCTTCATACTACAAACAGTCTGCTAGAAGTACGTATATAATAATTCGAAACTTACCAGATTGATATATACATATGTGTCTTAGGATGATTTTATAATTCGAATTTTCGCGAAAGCCCTAGGGATATTGCGAAACCACGGACAATTAGAGAATGGTGAAAACATTTCTCAATCTTACTGGAAAAAGATAGGGTTTTTGCAAATACACGAGTCGCTCTAGTAACTTTGAATATCTTTAAAAAAATATTATCTCGTGACTGAGAAGAAATTATAAAAAACGGCTCAAAAAGATACTTCGGTAAGTATGTCTAGAATTTTCTAATACCTTTTATAAAGTTTCATATTGAGACACGAAGCAACAAAACACGATACAGAGGAATGTGGCCGCTTGTCTCAATATGAAACGTTATAAAAGGTATTAGAAAATTCTAGACACTTGCCGAGGTCGCTGATTGAGCCGTTTGTCATAATTCCTTCTCAGTCTCGAGATAATATTTTGTGGACCGTCGTATGTCCTCTTCACCCTGATTAGTGATAGATTTTTGCTAACTGAACCAATCATATTCTGATTGGTTCCAAGTTTTACCCTGTGATCTTTGAAGTATTATATCATAAAGTTATGAAGGGTTAGAAATAACAATATCGATTTATAAAAACTTTAGTTTTTATCTTTACAAAATTTATAGAGAAAATTCATTCTCTCATAATTTTTTTATGGAAAGGCTTTTTTTATTTATTTATTTATAGTTAATTAACACGGTACAATACCAATTACATTAATTAACACAAAAATTATACAATTCAGACAATTTTGTCATAAACAATCATTCGCTACTTCATCATCATCATTTCAGCCGAAAGACGTCCACTGCTGGACATAGGCCTCCCCCAAGCACCGCCACCTCGACCGGTTCTGTGCTTCCCGCATCCAGCGGATTCCTGCGGCTTTCATAAGATCCACCTTGTGGGTGGCCTTCCAACGCTACGTCTTCCGGTACGCGGTCGCCACTCCAGAACCTTTCGGCCTCAACATACATTCAATTTACATTCGCTACTTACTCACATGGAACAGTGGACATCCTCGCATATTGTTTGTCACAGAACATCAGACATACGCGCTTAATTTTATTCGATTCGTCCGCAAACACATCACATTCAGGGTTGGTCATCAGGAGTGCATTGAGCATCCTTAAAGTATCTAGTATTTGAATAAGAATTAGAAGAATGAATTTAAGGCGGTGATAACCGATTTTTAATGATTTTATACTGCAGATCACTTCTAAACGAGTAGTGATAATTATTTGGAAAAAAAGTATGTTAAATTAGAGCATTTTCTTAATCATTTAATATAATGAATATTTAAGATTATGTTTATATTACATAGTCAAATTAATTTGTAAAGTCATGTCTAACGCGGATAAAAAATTGAGAATCACGCAAAATCTATCAAGCTTATTTTTTTGAAAGCTTCACCTTTAAAGATAATTTAATACGTTTTTTATTAAAATACCTTTTGTATTATGTATAATAAATTAATAATGCGTCTTATTTGGGACAGCGCTCCTGGATGGGCGAGTCCTATTACTAGCTGGACGTACGACGCGTTGCGTGATCTCAATGAGTGGTTAGCTTGTGTATTCTGTAAACAAGCTAACCACTCAAGGTCACTGGCATATATCTGCGTCTTAAATGGAAAAGTTTAATGTTAAAAATATAAGTTATACCTTGATATCCAAAACTACTTTCAAATCTTGACAATCAGAGTAATTTACATTCATCCGTTTATCTCGACCTAAATCTTTCATTTCTAGAGCCATGATCAGTCATTAAACTCAATTCAAAATTAGATTTGAATATCAGATTAGAATTTAATCTGTTCAGAATACGGCCTAAGAATTTCGGTCGTGGAATTGAACCAAACTTGCTTTTTCATTACAACCCATGGGATAAAATTCCCATGAAACAAAGGACAAAGTTGTAATATTTAACGCATGGACAGCTTTTGGATACAAATTGGATTGTGAGGCTGTCCGTTACTCGAGTCGTATATGGAGTTTCGATTGATGAGTCCTGAACTTTTGATTGGTATTTGTATAGGACATGTCATGCTTAAACTTAGGGGTTTGGCTATAAGTAATAACAGCCGCACGGGTCGATTGACCAGGTTAAGCTACACTTACTGCAATTGGTCCATGGATGGGTGACCATTTTTACGTTCCAAGCTATGTGTTCTTACTTGAAGAGTAGGGGTAAGATTACAGGCACATGAAAATTTTCTGTATTTCTAAAGTCAAGCACACTAATTCCTATTGCTGCTGCAGGAATGCAAACCCGTGGGTCTTACATTTTCCGTCAGGTGGACCCTTGGCCTGTTGCCAATCTACAAGATTTAAAAATAGAGGAAAAAGGAGCCTTATTTTGAAATTATTCAACTGTAATCTTGTTAGTTTGACCACAAATCTACATACGAGAAAAAGGCTAGCCTTTCCTCTACTATGTTCGGGTCAGCTTCCAGTCTACCCAGATGCAGCTGAATACCAGTATTTTACATGGAGCGCCGTCCTATCTGACCTCCACAACCCATTTACTGGGTAAGTCTGGTTGTCAGACTTTCGGGCTTCTGACGACCCGTAACGACTGTCAAAGATCCATGAATAACAGCCGGGACCAATGGCTTAACGTGCTTTCGAGGCACAGAGGGGTCTTGGTATGTAAAGATGGTCACCCATCCACGGACCAACCCCGGCAAGCGCAGCTTAACCTCATCGATCGACCCGTGCGGCTGTTATAATTAGCCACAAGCCCCTCCACAAATCTACATCATTGGCTTATTATTTCTATTCAAAATTCTCAACTTCCATTCACGTTATTAAAAAAAACTTGTAATCCTAAAATGGATTTACAAAAAGGCACAAACTAACCTAATAAAACGGCATCAAAGGTTGCCCGGGCAACCCCCAACTTGGGCAGGGGCAGGCCGAATTGTGTGGTTTATAAAATTTTCATTTAATCTGCTGAAGAGTCGACGTACTCGAGTTTCTGGATTAAAAAATCATAACACTGGATGATGGCTTTTTTTTTACCTTTAACGAAATTATTTTGTACCTTTTCTTCATTTTTTAGTCTACAGTGAAAGGTTGATTGATATAAAGAATTTCTTAAAGGAATATTGCAAAAGCAACAACCCCTTATAATGCAAAAGCACCAACCCTGTTCACTAAACGCCATCCAGGTGCTCTTAAGAGCTCCACCAAACTGCTATTCTCAAAAAGTTTCTTAGGAATGGCTCCAAAATATTTAACAAACTTCCTAAACCGATAAAAGCTTCAAAAGACTAAAATACTTTAAAAAAAGCGGCCATGTGCGAGTCGGACTCGCCCATGAAGGGTTCCGTAGCAGCAAGTAACATAATTAGAAAATAATGGTTCACGGTTTATGCATAAGGTTTATGTTTATGAAATTAAATGTTTTTTATTTTATTTTTATATTTGAGTTGACTAAATGAAAGGTAAATTGCGATTTACGATTTATGACGTATTAAAAAAAACTACTTACTAGATCTCATTCAAACCAATTACAGTTTACAGTGGAAGTTTACATGTACATCATAACTTTTTTTTAGTTTTACCATTCACTTATTTGAGAAGTTAGAGGACACACATTTTACCACTTTGGAAGTGTTTCTCGCGCAAACTATTCAGTTTAGAAAAAAAATTATATTCGTAACCTCAATATCATTTTTGAAGACCTATCCATAGATACCCCACAGGTATGGGTTTGATGAAAAACATTTTTTGAGTTTCAGTTCTAAGTATGGGGAACCCCCAAAATGTATTGTTTTTTTTAATATTTTTGTGTGAAAATCTTAATGCGGTTCACAGAATACTACTTACCAAGTTTCAACAGTAAAGTTCTTATAGTTTCGGAAAAAAGTGGCTGTGACATACGGACGGACAGACAGCTATGACGAATCCATAAGGGTTCCGTCTTTTGCCATTTCGCTACGGAACCCTAAAAACACTCCATGGGTTCCTAATACGGAAAGAATAGGTTCCTAAACACTAAAAATGAATATTTAGAAGAAAAATAAAATCCGTAATACCTTTTTCACAGATATTTTAGTTAATAAGTTTATTTTAAGTTTACCTTAATTTGTTTTTGTTTATTTTATTGCTAAATATTTAAAACTGTTACTTAACAGTGTTTTTATAATTATACTAGCTGACCCGACAGACTTCGTTCTGTCAAAAACATAGGAAATATAGTATAAACTCCACTACTCTACCCTACCCTGCCCTACCTACCCTACCCTACCTACCTACTTACCCTACCCTAACCAACCTAAATTTTTTTTTTTTTTTGATAAAACCTATTCTCGGACCTACCAAATGATGACTGACACATTATGTCAAACGCGATAAAGTTACATCAGAAGATAAATAGTTACATAAATATGATTACATTAGAAAAGTTAATACCTATAGTCATTTTCTTAAAAAACATAAAAAAATAAAAATCTTATATAATTACCTTCCCCTGACAATAAAAACTACTTAGCGAAATCGGTCTAGCCGTTCACGCGTGATGCCGTGACCAAGGGTAATCAGGATTCATTTTTATATAGATAGATAGGCTATACTGTGCCGGCATCTATAACGCCACATGCGAACCCGCATCAAAGACCTGACGTCACAAATCCTGCATCGCACAATCGGAGTTTACCGCGCGACTAAAATATATACAACATCCCAATTCCCAACATCAACCGTCGGGCAGTTGCCCACCAGACACAACACCCTTCTGATCCGAGGATGCTCCCTTTTCAATAGAGTATAAGTGAACTTTACACCCTGTTCCTCATACCTCTATAATACTACCTATACTCCTATTACCTACTGTGTAAGCAATGTGCGGATATATATCATGATATATATCACGATATATATCAATTGATTTTTTCCTGTCTTCTGAACTAAAATTTTTGGAGATTAATACGTACCCTGGCAACACGTAGCGAAAAACTACAATTCAGAATAATTAACTTTTTACTTTATTATGATTACAAATTATTATTAAAATTAGTTGATTTATCTCACAAACAAATGAAGATTATTATAATAATAGGTACTTGTTATGTTTAAGTGATCATTAAAAAATTGTTTCTCAAATAAACACTAATTCTTTTGTTACTTTATTTAAATAAAAAATGTGGTAATTTGACACTTATATTATTTTACAAATTCCTTTCACGTTTTTAAGTGTTTAATCCCCTTACAGAATGAAATTCGCTTCTTTTTCTTGGCCTGGATATATATCCGATATATTAAAAAAAAACGTTTTTTTTTTATATTTATTATAAAAATCGGATTTTTTCGAACCCTGGTATGGCACTTAGTGACACAATATTTTTATTTTATGACATCATGTACCCTCACTATACCTACAAATAAATAAATTTGAATTTGAAATAATTAATTTAAAAAAACTAGGCAGAAATATACTTAAGAGCCAACTAGTCGCGGGCTCGAACTCACTGGTGGGCGTGGCCAAATAGCACGCCGTCTCAGCTAGCATCGTGTCCGTCATCGTGTATTGAATGAAATGTACGATAGTTCATAGTAAACTGCGCGCGTAAAAAAATACGAAAAGTCTTTTGAAAGGTTGAGTTTTATGAAAAAACTACTGAATAAATCAATTACAAATAAAATTTATTGAAATCTTCGATACCTGAGCTTTATCGTAGTGGACTTTGAGAAGTTACACTTCTTTTATTACTTATTTACGCCCACACTTGCGTTAAAATTAGCAGGAAAACGAATCTTTGTTGGCTCATAACTTTTTAATGTCGTTTTATTTTAATATTCTGCTTCCGTACAGACAAAATTAATAATAAGACAAAACGATATCATGTTTAACTTTGGATGTACAATGTCAAACAGTGGAGTAATACCCCCCTGAAATTATTATGGAAAAAGTATCGACTAGTTTCACCTTAAGGCTGGCTAGATGACGTCGTTCATACAGCTGTACACATGTTCTCATCTCCATTAAGTTTATTGACACGCACATAGCAAACAACCGAAGAACTATAATAAACAAGTGCGTGTCGGGCCAGGACAATGAACAACGAAGGGTTGCGTAGTTGGAATGAGTTTTTCCCGAGAATAAACTTAATATTATAGTTGAAAAACATGTTCTTTCATCTGCATGTGTAAGTTGGTCGACTATTACTCGGTAACTTGTAAAGTCTACTTAGCTGTGATGCCTGTGATAGTTTTCCTTTTCACTTCGTTAAATATACTACAGCCGTGTTTTTTTCACATATCCAAGAACATCCATTTAGCTGGCAGGGCAAAATTATATTATATATTAGCAGAAAGAAAGAAAGATAGAAAGAAAAATGCGTTTATTGGCAATACAGCAAAAAATACACCTTAAAACTATAAAAAACAGAAAACAATGATTATAATGCCAAAAGGGCCTCAGCTCAGCATAATGTCAGATGACACACAAGGTGTACCACCTGACGCTGATTTTCAGCTGCAACCCACAAGTGCCATACGCTAGAATAGTAAAAAATAGGTGTGTCCGTTTTAATACATACAGGTGATATAAAATGCTCATACGAAATAAAATAAATTGTTACGACATACGTGTTTGTCTAAGTGTTGTGCTGTGATTAATGGATAATTACCCAAATAAATACCCAATACTTATACCTACATTAAAAGAATAAATCTAGAAATAGAAACTACTCAAGGCAAATCATGTGACTGTGTTGTTCTTCCTGAACTACAAAACGAAATTTGATGCGGTTTTCATTAACATTTTGAGTAAACAAAAATAACTGACAAATAAAAAGTAAAATATTAGATTTTTTTTTTTATGTGGAAAACGATAAAAAAATAAAAAAAATATGGCAGTTATGTCGGCTCGAATATTTTCAAAATCTTTTTGATGATTTAATAAAAATCCTTTTAATTTAAATTTGAAAGTTGAGCAACTTTAACTGTACTTTATGGGAGGAGGGATATTGTTCCAGCATTTAGAAGCAGCATAGCGAAAACTGCCTCTGAAAGCCGCTGTCTTGTGACGTGGGATGGAAAGCTGTTGAGAACATTTTCTGCCCTCACCAATTCTGTGTCTTCTTGTCCAAGGTAGTCTGTCATATAAGTAAGAGGGGGAATGAGACTTAATAACGCCAAAGAGTAGGCTCGCTAGGTGTAGTTTACGTCTAGTTTTCATTTTTAAAATGTAAGTGAGTGAATGTAAGTGTATTAGCACTTGAAAGCTTAATATTACGAAAAATCTCGAAAAATCTTAAGAACCGAAAAATAGTGACCCGCAACATTTTTGAACGGCCTATCCAAAAATACCCCACACCATGGGGTAGACTCGAAAAAAGATATCATCCCCACTTTACGTGCAAGAGCGGTACCATACATCCATTACAGCTTTCTAGTACTAATAGTCTCTGTGCTAAGCCGCGGACTGAGAGACCGACATACATGGCGAAACTATAAGGGTACCTTGTTGCCTGCAGATAAAAAAAACATTAAAATACCATTTCTTCCACACAGAATCACAGATACCATAATAATAATCAATTGATTAATGGTTCTTCAAGAAAACAGTATGTAGCTATAACTTTTATAACCGGATCAAATCAACCAACCATAAAACTTTTGCAAAGAATATTAAAACACTCTAATATACATAATGTAGTACATAATTTAACACGCTATGCGGTTTCAGCAACGAATATTATATTTCATTTTTGTACTCGAGCCAAATATGGTTTGGCATTACATGGAGCTATGATTAATCCGTCAAGGGAAATTCATTTGATATATTGTTTAAGCGAATGAAAGCGATATTCGACGATAGAATTTGTTGTAGTTAGGTAAAAACCCGATAGATGACGGACACTGCCGGGGGACACAATAGCTTACTTGTGGTGCGATGGAAGCATGGAGCAACGATTCTTCTGCACATTTTTCGCGTATTTCCACTTGTATCTTTGAGTTTTAACACAAGTTTAAACACCAGGGGCCCAAGTCTGCTATTTTTATAAATTCGTCACTCCAACACGACCCAATTGTCATTTTGCTAAAAGTTCGTAATCTGCTAAATTCATAATGGTCGATCATTGGTCGGTCTATGGTCTCGTAATATAATTGTATTACAATGGCATTTTGAACATTTATTCATGCCAGATTTCATTTATATATATTTTTACTTATTATTTATTAGTGTTATAAGCAATTTGAAGTAGTAGGAAGTTGGAAGTTTAGTAGGAATTTTAATTTGTCATTATGTACGAGATTACCAATTCTTTCAATGGAGTGTCAGTGGCTGACCATTGGAAAGTCATAATGACGCCATTATATTAGTAGATTACCAAACTTGTCAAAATCAATAACTATGAAATCAATGATAGACCATTCTGACACTATTGTAATAGCAGACTTGAGGCCCAGGGGGCCAAGTCTACTAATGTACAAACGTTGCAATGGTCTCTTCATTGTGAGTTTTTGACAAATTTGCCATACAAACACTGTCACATACTCACAATGGCGAGACCATTGCAACGTTTGTAAATTAGCAGACTTAGGCCCCTGGTCGCAGAGCACGATCGATTTTCCAACCGGTCAGAATCGCCATTTTCTACGAACTGTCTAATGGTGTGAATAAATTGCGTTAGGTAGCGCTAATTAGTGCACTCGACTATTCACACGCGAACGAAAGGCAATGTGCGGGAATGAGAGAGGAGATATGGAATTACAACCAATCCTATCTGTTAATTTGCTTGCCAATATACCAAAAAGTAAAGCAAAATTACAATACTATAATTGTAGTCGAAACTGGCGCCACCATATATTTAATTTGCGGTCCCGGAGATTATTCTCACTGCTGAAAATTGGTTTCACAAATTAATTGTTGAGAGGTAAATTGCCATAATGATTGGCAGATAAATTGCTAATAGTTAGTTTTTATTAAGAAACAAGAACTAAATAATATAATATTAGCTTTTAAGTAATACATTATATTCGACAAACAACACAGTAATTCGAAATTTTATTAAGGTACATTACAAAAGTTACTGTGGCGATGTAGATCGCCAGTTGCGAACTACGCATCACACTAACATCACATGATTAAAGGCTCGTACAGACTCGTGCGATATCGCGGGCGCGACGCGACACTAGTAGCACAATTTCTTTGTCGGTGCCTGTCGCGGCCGCGATATCGCGCGAGTCTGTACGAGCCGATAGAAAGCTTCATACTAACGCTGTGCACGGGAGCTCTACTACACGCACAACTATCCCTGCGTTCCGAGTTACGATAATATCGATATTCGCGTGCTAAAACCCGTACCGAATTAGCGTGAGCGCGATGACGAGGTCCCGTGAACGTCATAGATGACGTCATGACATTCGCCATCTTGCGATAACGCCGACCATACCTTTTACTAATATCGCCGTGAGCGCTGTCAAAAATGTGAGTGTGCTGTTTTGTTCTGAGTCGCATCTTATCGTATCGTGGCATTTTCAAAATTGTTCTTCTGGCTACAGTTGCTACCTAACCTAAGAGTAACAAATTTTTGGTGTATACACAGAGAAATACTCTAATATCGCTTTGACATTGCGTGAGCACCGTGAGCGCGTTCACGAGCGTTCCGAGTTGTTGACAGCCCTCGGCTGTCATAATCGTAATATCTAAATCGGAACGCATGTGAGACGGTGTGAGCGCTGTGAGCGATTATAGCCAATTCGGAAAGCAGCCTATGTGTGTTGCCTACTAGACACAACACCTCCCTTTTCTATAGATGATAAGTGAATTTTGCAGCCAGTTCCTCACACCTCTATATTACTATCTTATTAAAAATGCAATTTTTTTGTCCACCCACTGCTACAATTATGGCCCAGTCTTCCCAATAATGATTCAGAACAATTTTTCTTTTAAATATCATATCCAAGGTCAACGCCCCAATTGCGTAACAAAATTTCTTGCACAATGCAAAAGATTTAGAACCAAAATTCCTAATCCATTGCTTCATATGAGTCTACGGTCAGAAAACATGCTAGCGTTCCCCCGACAGACCCTAAAAAAAGGAAAATACTACCCTTAAGTACCCCTCACAAAACCGCCTTCGCTCAACACCAATACTACATACATCAAGTACATACATCTACAAACAAATTCACAAAAACTTAAACGTTGTTGATCTAAATAAATATGAAATAAAATCAAAATTAACGAAATGGCTACTGGAACAGGACTATCAACAAACAGAATCCTTACTTAAGTATGTCACCTAACTCCCAACATATCTCCAATCACACACAACACACACACACACTCACACGCGCCCACACTCACCCTCACACACTCTCACACATGCGCCAACACAAACACACATCACGTATAAAAATACTTAAATAAGCTTTATTATCTTGCAATCACTCAGGTAGATCGACACAGTCTACTATTATACATAAAGCACCATATTTTATGCTGAATCACTATCTCTCAAGATTCAGGTTACCTAAGTTTTTAAACTGTCAAGGTCACTAATATTATTATTAACATAAGCGGGATATTTACCATGTTTATTCATTGTTATGAGTTCCCGATATTTCGACGCTGTTGCAAGCACCATGATCACGGATAAACTGAAGTCACTGCGGGTGGGTGTTTATGAGCAGACAAAACGGTCTACCCTCTTTCGTGTTCGTGTGTCGGGAACAGAATCGAGTTGCGAGTGACAGTGGTAGCGGTACTGAGTGCAAAAAACGAACAAGAAAGAGGGTAGACCGTTTTGTCTGCTCATAAACACCCACCCGCAGTGACTTCAGTTTATCCGTGATCATGGTGCTTGCAACAGCGCCGAAATATCGGGAACTCATAACAATGAATAAACATGGTAAATATCCCGCTTATGTTAATAATAATTTCAGGTTACCTAGTTTGAGAGGCAGGGTGTCCCATTTTTTGTACGGATTACAGTTCTTAGATTTGTGTTGCGTTGTGTAACTACCAAAGCTCACTTGAATTGTCTATATATGTAACATGTCAAATCTGTATTTTTCAGGAAATAAACTTTTAATTATGATATTATATTATTATATGTTTGAAAAATTCGTATGCTCGACGACGTAAATAACGCAATGAATGTTGTCGAATTGTCAAAATGAAAGACATTGCAATAATTGTTGTTACGCAATTACAGTAGTATAGTACAGTATTTTTACCGACGCGCGCTTTATTTGTGGTCACCAATTGTACAAACACACTGTGAATGTGTATGTAAGCGCAGGAGCTCTCAGTACCGACCTAGACAATGGTGAAGTCGGAAGTGTGTGTGTGTGTTATGTGCTGACACTAGTAGTCTTCATGCCCGCATTAAAGCGATCCCCTAGCGTGAGCGTTCGGTCCTTCTCTATCCCGTCACAGCGCGGACGCTCTGTCCCGCTCCCTGCGTACCCCGAATTCACACAATTTTTGGAATTACTTTAATAAAAAAAGATGAGTGATCTTTTGAAACGAAATAAAACGTGAATTATTAAGATTTTTAAATTATCTATCCATTAATGTAACTCTCAAATTATTGGAACGTCAACTTTAGCAAAAGGTGCATGCAATCAATAATTTTAGTACTTTTTTTACACGGAGATTTCAAATGTAATTTCAACACATAAAAATAAATAAGAACGTGCAATGTGATGATAGGATAACGTACATTAATAATGTGTTTTTAGATGTAGTTTATTTCTCTTAATTAATGAGTTAATAGCTTCTGAAAAACGCGTTTTGCTCCGGGTAGCGCCAGCGTGGTTTTACACTTGGTGACGAGAGATAAAAATACTATACCCAGTTTCTCTATCTGATCTCCCCAACACTAAAAATGTTTTCAATTCTCTAAATAATTCTTCAATCAGCTTACTCAAAAAACAATAACAAAATAATAACATTCCAAGCCCATCAGAAGAAAAACAAAAGCCTATCAGATGAAAAAACAAAAATTGTATTATTAAATAAAATTTTAATATTCCCCTCTAGAAAATTACTATCATTTTCAGCGCACTTAGTTGATTGACGCCACGGAATAAATAAGTACAGAAGGTCGGTTTCATACAATGAGCGATAAAGCACGCACACTTTATTCACTGGAATAAAAATACAGATTCTAGCTGTCAGTTCCGAAATTATTTTTATAAATACTTGTAACACTATACACTTGTAATACTTGTACTTGTAACTGGGTTTAAATTAATTATAATTATGTATTAATGACATCTAATTCACAGCGTGTTTGTACACTTGGTAGTAAAGGGCACGTCGTTCGTAAGATCTAAATATACTCTTTCATATTATTTTACAAACATTGGCACACGATCGTGTAGAGTGGAAAACGGAAAGAGACGCGCTTGCCTTGTAGTGGAACAACGCAGGCTGATTTATTTATATTATTTTAAAAAATCTGACAGGATCTCCTGTCAGATTTTTTAATCTCACCATAACATTCGTTTGAGTACTGACTCAAACGAATCAATCTCTCAAACTGTTGGGATCGCCATACGTACGCGTCTATTTGTGTATAGAGGTATGAGGAACAGGGTTTAAAGTTCACTCATACTCTATGGAAAAGGGAGGATCCTCCGACCAGACGGGTGTTGTGTCTGGTGGGCAACTGCCCGACGGTTGATATCGGGATGTTGTATATATGCCAGTCGCGCGGTAAACTCTGATTGCGCGATGCAGGATTTGTGACGTCAGGTCTTTGATGCGTAGTTCGCATGTGGCGTTGTAGATTCCACCACATGTGTGTGCGCCTGTTTTCGTTCGTTGTATGAAACCGGTCTTCTTATCATCATTCTCTTGCTCCCCCTATCCCAATTTATTTGGGGTCGGCGCAACATGTATTTTCCTTCGTAAAACCGTCATCTCGATTGTCACCCACATTTTAGCCACATCATCCTACACATAGTCCATCCATGACCTAATTTATTTTAAAATAAACCGGCCAAGGTCAATCACATTAGTTAAAGACACGGTTATAGACACATTATTTATCTAAAACAACAAAAGTTTACAACTATTCGACAGTCATCCCACAATACTCCAGACATACTGACAAGATCTTCTTTAATTCATCCGCGAACACATCACAGTCAGTCTTAGCGTCCAAGAGAGCGTTGAGCGCAGAGTGTGCGAGGGACAGGAGCGACGACGGTTCGACTCCGAGGCACGGCGAACAATCTGTGTCTCCTGTTACGGCTATAGTTTATCTAAGCAAAAAGATGGGACAGTTCGTCGTGCAGCTCAGGAGTGTCTATTTTTCCGTGAAGGAATTTTTGATGATGATGATACTCGTAGATAAATGATAAATGATTTTATTTAAGTAGGTTTTTACAAACACTTTTACATGTCAATCATATTTTAAAACTAGATGAGGTCGGCGTTTCGTATCTGACTACTCTGAGATTAAAGGCCGAAACAAACTCAGAGGTCACAGTCTCTTTTAAAGTCCAGACATAATCTTGTTCAAATCATGTGGAGACCATGTTTTGAAGAAAGAACCACACAGATTGAGTGGACCTATCCATTCAGTGCACGCATTTGTCAGTAATCGTGCAGCTCAACTGAGAACATAAGGAGCTCAACGATTCGACGAATAATACCAAAGAAAGGACATTTGGGCAGGCCGCATAAATTACTCAAACTGCCATACCATGATTAGGAAAAAAAAAACTGAGAATAAAATAATAAAAATAAACAAAACCCACGTAGTCTTCACATTCACAATAATTAAAATAATAACATTATACTTCACAAGTAGGTAATAGAGCTTACCTTCTGTACTAATTTATTTTGTGTTGACGGTGTACACTTGTTGAGGAGCTCGTGGCTAAGTAATAACAGCCGCACGGGTCGATCCGTCAGGTTAAGCTACGCTTGCCGGGGGTTGGTCAGTTGATGGGTGACCATCTTTACATACCGAGACTCCTCCGTGCCTCGGAAAGCACGTTAAGCCGTTGGTCCCGGCTGTCATTCGTGGATCTTTGACAGTCGTTAAGGGTCGTCAAAAGCCCAAAAAGTCTGACAACCAGTCTTACCAAGGGGTATCGTGTTACCCAATTACTGGGTTGTGGAGGTCAGATAGGCAGTCGCTCTATCGAAAAGGCTAGGCAGATTGATTACACTTGTACACAAGTATTTCGAGCCTTCTATTATGTTTCTTTCGTGGCGTGGGAACAAAGGGCTGACGGTAAAATGTGTACTTTGTCGATACCGAGTCGATCGATAGCATTATGTACGGCCATTTTTTTAACGTTTAGTTATACCTAATGCTTTAATTTCTTATTTTCGGTGTATTTTTTATTGTTTGGATATTTTTGTGGCTTCACATTCTCTCAAGGAATCAATAACTAGAATCGTTCATTATGATTTTTGTAAACCGTTTTTCTTTAAGGCGAGTTTCTTCGAGCGAGCATTTTTGTTCTAGAGGTGGCAGCTGGGCGCGAATAAATTGTGTCGTGAATTTCGTTAATTTTGGGTTGAAAATTATATGTTTTACAATATTAACAATGTTAAACCCGACGGACATTACATCATCATAGACGTTTATTTTGATGTGATTTTCAATACATAATGTGGTATAATATTGAAATAAAATTATTTTAATCTACAAAATAAGGGTTTTTTTTTTTCAATTTAGCAAACTTTATCCAATTTTTTTTTTTTTTTTACCGCAAACATTTTTTTTTCCATTATGTAACGGGTACCCGACGTACCTACAGAAAGGTCTCAAAAGCAACATATAATTTTTTCACGCGTTTAATCATTACCATTTCTAAATAAAATGACATATAAATTACATTTCCTAGAGGTTAACTTGAAGAACCTCGCCTTAACGTGCTTTGCGAGGCACGGAGTGGTCTCGACATGTAATGGATCCCATCCACGAATTGATTCCGGCAACCGTAGCCTAACCTTCGATGGACCCGCATGGCTGCTATTTAGCCACGAGCCCCTCTTCTATAGGTATGTAGGTACCTGTCTGCCATAATATATAATACCTTTTTCTTTTTTTTGGGTTCCGTAGTCAACAAGGAACTCTTATAGTTTCGCCATGTCCGTCTGTCTGTCTGTATGTCTGTCCGCGGTTTAGCTCAAAAACTATTGGTACTAGAAAGTTGTAAATTGGCTCGAGTATACACGTTAATGACGCCGAAAGGTGGTAAAATAAAATTTTGAAAAAAGAACAATTATTTAGGGTACCTCCCTTACATGTAAGGAGGGGATGATAATTTTTTTTCCGTCCTTCCCATAGTGTGGGATATTGTTGGATAGGTCTTTCAAAAATATTAGGGGTTTGGGAAGACTGTTTTTTGATTAAGTAAACCGTTCGTGACTTATCAAGCTTTAAAGTACCAATTTTCGTTAGAGTCAAGTGGCCCCCCTCCCCCTCTACCAACTAAACGGTTGTAGTTAGAAATTCAAATGTCACGGCAGTAGCACCTATATATAACGAAGTTAAAAGGAAAACTATCACAGCTAAGTAGGCTTTACAATTTACCGAGTAATTGGCGACCAACTTACATTTACAGTTGAAAAAAATGTTTTCCCATACATTCTATAAAGGAAAACATGTTTTTCAACTACATGATAAGTTTGTTCTTGGGATAAATTCATCCCAACTACGGAACCCTTCATTGTGCGTGGTCCGACACGCACTTTGCCGATATTTTATATTCTTGTTTATATTCTATCACATTTTGAATTAAATTATATTAATTTTTTTTAAGTACGCTGTACTGGTACAGCGTCTTTTCTCCCATAGTAATCTTTTTTATTTATTTTTTGTGTTTATGTTCTATATTGCGTCATGTATACTGCAAATAAACGTATTTTCTTTCTTTCTTTCAATCACAAGAATTATGCTGAAATAAAAACTATCAACATGGCACTGTCAGTTTGTTCCGGCTAATCTCCGCAACGGCTGTACTGATTTTGACGGGACTTTCACTAGCAAATAGCTGATGTTATAAGGAGTAACTTAGGCTACTTCTATTTTAGAAAAAGCTACGCGGGTGAAGCCGCGGGCAATAGCTAGTATAAAATCCGCACAAACAGGTGTTCAGAAGCATTATGGCCGCGGTTTTTATGTAAATATCCATTTACATATAATTGTATAAATTGTTGCTGATTTATCTTCCCTTTCTGTTTATTTTTTATACAGGGTAGGAATAAATATTGGTTTTATACGTAACCGCCAATTTGTGGCATTTTAAGCCCTGACGAAAAAATATTATATCATTACTGAGAAGGAATTATGAAAAACGGATCAATCAGCAACCTCTGTAAGTGTGTCTAGAATTGTCTAATCCATATTATCCATACTAATAATATTATAAATGTGAAAGTAACTCTGTCTGTCTGTCTGTATGTTACGTTTTCACGCCTAAACCGCTGAACCGATCGTCATGAAATTTGACAGAAATATAGCCTGGAATATGGAGAAGGACATAGGCTACTTTTTTACGCGATAACCAACATCCACGCGGGCGGAGCCGCGGGCAAAAGCTAGTACCTTTTATAAAGTTTAATATTTTTAGATAAGAAAAGCCTCGCAAAACCGTTTGACGCGCCGTCAAATACTGTACCAAATTGGTAAACATAAAACCAAAAATACAAGTTAATCCATTCTCCAAACAAAGGCAATTAATGTCGTTGATGATATTTTACGATTTCATTTTATTGAGTCAAATCAATTCATGTACTGTTTACGTCAGGCTATTTGATTGTCCTATCTCCCTTACACTTCCCTATCCCCGTTATCCCGAACTGTCCCACTTACCCCAAGTTTATTGATGAAGCAATAAACACCCAAAACGAGGGTAATTTATTGTACATACTAAGTTTCGAAAGTAGTTGACCGGATTATATTTTACTAGCTTCTGACTCCGTCCACGTGAAAGCCAACTGTACCACAAAATATAATATACTCTATGGCATTCTGCAATAGGGATGTTGACAATTTTTTTTTCTCCGTCATGTAGATTATTACGGTTTTACGGTTTTAGACATTTATTTCTCAAAAATAATACAATTCACTTAACATGAGAAATACAAGTTAAGGCGATATGTTCCGACAGAGACCGCGATTACTAGTTTTTAGAATCCATGGGAAACCTAAAAAAAAGTGGTATAAAATTCTGAAAAAAAAACTTAATTCTAAATACGAACTTATGAAGAACGGTAGGTACTCGAAAATTAATAAGTAGTTGATGCACAATTTTTTACAGTTCTGTGGGTAACAAGAAAAAGTGAGTGTGCCATTACATATCGTTTCTTGATGGCAAGTCAATAGCAATTACACATTGTTAATATTAGTAGCAAGATATCAATATTTTTTATTTGTTTATTAAAAAATATTGGACACGTATTTTTTATTTTTTTACGTAATCAAAAAATTTAGGCAATACATTGAGTTCAAATGTGGCATTACGTCACTCTGTGCTAGATTTTACACGGAGTTTGTTGGAATTGTGACGTCACGAGCCCCCACTCCCAACTCTAATGTGTTTTATCTAAGTCATTTTTATTAATATGATAAAGCAAAAAATACGTGTCTAATATTTTTTCATTATCTGACTGACGGACTAAAAAGTATATTTTTTTTTTTTACCCAGGAATCATCTCAAAAAATCATCAAAAATCATCTCATCATCGAAAATATTAATATTTTAATTATTAATATTTTTTTAATTCGGATGAGTAGTTTTCGGGTAGCACGGGTCGATCGATCAGGCTTGCCGCGGTTGGTCCTTAGATAGTGTCTATGGTTGATCTTTACATAAGTACCAATACCCCTCCGTGCCTCGGAAAGCACGTTAAGCAAAGATCCACGAATGACATAGGTATAAAATAGTATAGCTAATAATTCCAACTTTCTAAATGTTGACAAAAACTTAAATATTTCTAACTCCACTTCCTAAACTGCAAACATTTACCGACAAACCACTAACATTGGTAAAATACACACATTTTAAACCAGGTTTCCGTTTAACTGTGTACACAAAAGAGAATAAAACTACGTTAACCCAAACCCAAAATAAAGCTTAGCGCTTTCGGGGCTAGATCTAGCGCAATTTTAGGGCAATCAACTCCTATTATTTTCTGTTAAGGCGCAGTTCTTCGAGCGTGCATTTTTGTTCTAGAGTTGGCAGCTGGGCGCGTGTAAAGCGTGTAAATTGTGCTGTGAATTTCTTTAACTTTGGGTTGAAAATTATATGTTTTACGATATTAACTATGTTAAACCCGACGGACATTACATCATCATAGACATTTATTTTGATGTGATTTTCAATACATAATGTGGTATAATATTGAAATAAAATGATTTTAATCTACAAAATAAGGGTATGTTTGGATTTTTTTTCTATCGAGCGAACTTTATCTCATTATGTAACGAGAGTACCCAAGGTACCTACAGAAAGGTCTCAAAAGCAACATAATTTTTTCACGTGCTTAATCACTACCGTTTCTAAATAAAATGACATTAATATTACATTTCCTGGAGGTTAACTTGAAGATCCTCGCCTTAACTCCTATAAACTTAAAAAACTAGCGCTATAGCAAAATATTGGTATCTTGATAGGTACCTAATATAAAACTTTAAACCTACATAGGTATTTATTTATTATCATTTTTAACATATCATATTTTGTCAGTCATTGTATTTTTTCAGTAATAGTACATATTTTGTAGACAAATTGGCAGTAACAAAGAACTACAGCCAGGGCCATCTGGATCTGGGAGTCTTAAAAATCTATCCACAAAAGCAACCGACGGTGACGATGACGATTTGTCGGTTGACTGTTGTTCTTGACTTTCGTGTTGAATTTCCAGACATTCAATATTAATTTGTTCAATAATAATTCATCTTTTTGTAATAAAATATCAATAAATATTTCTTTATGTATTACTAACTCCTTATTTTAAAAATAGCATAAAATCTAGCGCTTTTTAAAATCACACTTGTGCAGCGGAATCTAGCGCTTTTTTTGGGTGGAGTTAGCGCCCAATACTCGAATGGCCCTGGCAGCACTGAAGCACACTCGCGACCGACATTCGTTTGAGTTCGCCGTACAGACGTGTCTGTGTATGCGTGCGCCTGTTTTTGCCTGTCGTATGGAGCTGGCGTTCTGTTTTTCTCTATTTTGTGACGGAAGCCTGCGGGGGAGATCTAGGTAAATAAATAGAGCGAAAATTGTAGATTTTTACAAATAACTGAGAGGGTTGGAAAATTGTCAGCTTGCGGTTGTTTTGTTTCGATTTGCGGGTTGTGTGTTAAAAAACAGACAGACAGACAGTGACAGTGTTTTGTTTATAACTTGGTGAGATTTTTTGTTTATAGACTGATTTACATTTGTATGATTTATGTAGCAAGTGAAGCCCTTGGGCGTCTATAGGTACTATCGGAGACATCCGAATCGGACTATTTTCTGTTTGCAGCGCTGGGCCGCTAGAGTAACGCTTACATAATAAGCTCATTAACCTGGGGGTCTTTTATTGTTCTATTCCTATTGTTCGTAAAAGGATGGTCAGACATCTGCAACCATTGTAACAGAGCCTGAGAAATTTATTTAAACAAAATATTCGTATGTAGTTTTTTAAGTGAAAACTTCTTTAGGTGCGTTGAGCACTTTTTGGGTGAACAAAAATCATGGAACTCGCATCATCATCACCGAACACTTTCCATGAGCTACCTATATGTATACTCGTACTGTGTATGTATGTGTACTTTTTGGGTGAACAAAAATCATGGAACTCGCGTCATCGTCACCGAACACTTTCCATGAGCTACATATATGTATACTGTGTATGTATGTGTAATTTTTGGGTGATGAAAAATCATGGAACTCGCGTCATCGTCACCGAACGCTTTCCATGAGCTACATATATGTATACTCGTACTGTGTATGTATGTGTACTTTTTGGGTGAATAAAAATCATGGAACTCGCGTCATCGTCACCGAACACTTTCCATGAGCTACATATATGTATACTGTGTATGTATGTGTAATTTTTGGGTGATCAAAAATCATGGAACTCGCGTCATCGTCACCGAACGCTTTCCATGAGCTACATATATGTATACTGTGTATATATGTGTACTTTTTGGGTGAGCCAAAATCATGGAACTCGCGTCATCGTCACCGAACGCTTTCCATCTATATATATAAAAATGAATCCCTATTTCTCTTGGTCACGGCATCACGCGTGAACGGCTGGACCGATTTCGCTAATTATTTTTTTGTTGTGTTTGTTATTGTCAGGAGAAGGTTCTTATGTAAGAAAAATTTAAGAAAGTAAAAAAAAAAATTGTAAGAAAACGACCATATTTACATTTTTATTGTAATAATAAGTAGGTAACTCTATCTTCTAATGTAACTTTATGGCGTTTGACATAACGTGTCAGTCATCATTTGGTAGGTCTGAGAATAGATTTTATCAAAAAAAAAAAAAAAAAGGTTTTAGTTAGGTAGGGTAGGGTAGGTAGGGTTGGTAGGGTAGGTAGGTGGGTAGGGTAGGGTAGGTAGGTAGGTAGGTAGGTAGAGTAGGGTAGGGTAGGGTAGGGTAGGTAGTTAGGTAGGTAGGTAGGTAGGTAGGTAGGTAGGTAGGTAGGTAGGTAGGTAGGGTAGGTAGGGTAGGTAGGTAGGTAGGTAGGTAGGTAGGTAGGGTAGGTAGGGTAGGGTAGGGTAGAGTAGTGGAGTTTATACTATAGCTTTTGACAGAACGAAGTCTGTCGGGTCAGCTAGTGAGCTTATAATTCTTAGTTTTCACTTTTATCGGCAGTCCCCAAAGACTGGCCCGTTTTTATTGGTCGTCGCAAAAAGGGGCGGTAAACAAATGTGGAGACCGTGAGCTTTTGTTTCGAAAGTGTGCCGATTCGGATGTCCGTTATAGTACATGCAGAGCCGGCCTAGCCTTTGATTAGGGTAGAGCGAGATTTTGTTCCTTGGTTCCTTGGCACCCTTTGTTCGACGCTTTCACTTCATGTTAATTCTACTTTAATTTTATGTTAAATAAATAATACATACATACATAATAAACTCACGCCTTCTTTCCACGGGAGTAGGCAGAAACTATAGAGCGCCATCTGCTACGCTCCTCAGGACCCTGTTTTTATTTTTTATACATTTATAATTGTGTGTTTAGTTTGTGATCTTCCTGTGCGAGTCCCAATAAATACTTTTTCTTTCTTTCTTTCTTTCTTTCTTTATCTTTGAAGCATATTGCTAATCCATTGCTTGATATATTATGTTCGAAAAATTTGTCAGCTCAACAACGCAATTAATCTTGTTGAACTGTCAAAATGAAACCCATTGCTACTGCAAGTGTATTACACAAATACTCTGCTGCTTTCAGTTCCCGAACTAACAAAACATTTCACCAACCTCTCAACATTCCTAAAGATAACATTGGCTAGCACTCACCGTAGCAACGATTTAACCCCAAACCTGTTAATCAAGCCTTATCTCCACAAGCAAAACAAATCTCTATTTATAAGACGGACTAATCTAGGGCAGCAATTACACAAATAACAGTCGACGAGACGATAAAACCCGGTGGCCGGTAGGCACCTGCTCCACCGCCGCGAGGAAGCGACTATATCCGTTTGAAATAAGATTAGACATTTCAATAAACCTTTTTTGCAGTCCGTTCAACTGATTTTGACTTCTATTGCGTTGGTGGCATGACAAATGATAGCTGCAGTAAACAGTTGGTATTGTAACCACTTTTTTGCTTTTAATGCCATCCTAATGCCTACGGAATTAAAGTCAAAATCGGTTGAACGGGCTGTAAAAAAAGATTTATTTAAATCATCATCATCATCAGCCTATAGCAGTCCACTGCTGGACATAGGCCTCTCCAATTGCACGCCATTCAGCTCGATTCTCTGCAACTCTCATCCAGCTGCTACCAGCCACCCTGCGGAGATCGTCGCTCCATCTAGCCTGAGGATGTCCTACCTTACGTTTGCCGATTCGCGGTCTCCACTCAAGAACACGTCTACCCCAGCGGTCATCGGTTCTACGGCTAATATGGCCGGCCCATTGCCACTTCAGCTTGCTTATTCTGTGAGCTATGTCAGCAACTTTGGTTCTCTGCCGGATCACCTCGTTCCGGATTCCATCCCTCAGAGAAACTCCAAGCATAGCCCGTTCCATAGCTCGCTGAGCGACCTTGAGTTTATGGACCAGCCGTACCGTGAGTGTCCACGTTTCGGCTCCGTAAGTCATAACAGGCAGGACGCACTGATTGAAGACCTTGGTCTTTAGGCTCTGTGGAATACGCGACGAGAAGACTATTAAAATACTTAGACTATTATAATATAATTAGACTATTTAAATGTCTCGTCTTATTTCAAATGGAGTATAGCTATCAACGTTTTTCTCGTTCAAGAAACTTACAAAAGATTTTAGGTCCCATTTATGAAACACAGATACATTATATTAATAGTTGATCGCTGACTATTCACACCCCCGGCCCCGGCGAGAACTCGTTCGTTGCAGCGACATGAGTTATCAAAGATTTTACTTTAATTTTGATTGATAATCTATTATCTTTTTGCTTTCATTTTGAACAAATTATTCTAAATTGTTTATATATTCCTTTCGTAACTGTGTCCATATTGGATACAGTTACGAAAATGGCCCCACGTTGGGCGCCATTTCCGTATATGTGTCCATCTGAGTTAAACAAGTGTTTGATTTAACAATCCACTTCAATCCAGTATGGACACAGATACGATTTTTTTTTTCCTAATATTGGCTATAATATATATATATATTATAGCCAATATTAGGCCGTTCTTCTCCACGAAGACCTAGTTTTGGAACGGACAACTAGCTTTCTCAAATAACGTTACTTTGACAAGCCTAATTGAAATAAATGCCTAGTCTTGTCTTTCTGTGCTTTTCTTTATAAAATCCTTTCCCTAACACCATATTCATAGGGACTTTCATATATAGTAAACTACTAGTTACCATTCTGACACACAAAGCTTGCTAATAAAGTGGCTATCAATACCTATATATAAATGTAGTTTACATCCACTTTCTAATAATGTGGTAATTAAGTATTTGCCACACGTACTGCTACGAGTATTAATGTCCCTAGCGATTAGCTCTTTTTGTCTTAAACTTCTATGCCTACTTGTGGACAGCACTGTGGATTACTTTATAACCAAATTGCTATTTTGTTAAACTAGTTGTAAGTCCTTATAATATAACTGCTTGCTGTTCCTCTCAATAAAAAGTAAAAATAAAATTAAAAAAGCACTCGCTCAGCGATGCTCACTTGTCAGGCAGAAAACTCGATAAGAGACTAAGGGCGAATTTCATCAATGAAACTGAACGAGTTCGGCACATCTAAATCGCGTTCTAGAGCTGCCATTGTCAAAATTGTTGAAGAATATTGACACTGACAAGTCTTGAACGCGGTTTATAAGTGCAGATCGCTTTCATTTTCATTGATATAATCCCACTTACACTGTTTGTCCAGCGCCACGTCAACGGAATGTCAACGAGAACGAGATGTCGGCGCCGAAGTAGCGATACATACATATACTATGGCCGCGTGTCCACCGTACACCGCCGGGACATCACGTACAGTTCGAATAATCTCGTCCCGTTGACGGTGGCGGCGGTGGACAAACAGTGTTACACTTGGGACAGACGCGTACCAGCGAGTAACCGCTCGTCACCGTCGCACACTCGCTACTCGTTAATCGCTGGCGGTGACACAGGTGCCATAGGTCAATGTATAAACAACCGGCTGGGAGGCCCTACGTTCGATAACGAAGGTATTCGAGAGTTAGGGTTGACGGGTGACATAACACATTAAAATTAGGACTCTTATGAATTAAGCTGAGAATTAGCACACAATGGATTTCTTTTGCTGTTCCTTGTATTCAAACTGTAAAAAAGCAAAGCATCTTCCGAGGACTCCTCAAGTCAAGTAGATACCTATGCGAAAACAGCCATTGTTTTTTCGTTTTCTCCAGAAACAATACTTTTAAAAAACGGGACAGACTTTGGGGACTGTCGATAGAAGTGAAAACTAAGTACATTTATACGCAGTATACATATAGCTCATAGAAAGCGTTCGGTGACGATGACGCGAACCCAAGTTTTTCCCCTACCAAAAATCGCTTAACGCAGCTAAAGAAGTTTTCACTTCAAAAATAGTATAGGATTCAATAGATTATTTTGATCAATGAAGCATATTCTATTTGTCTGTCATATATCATCTTAAATACCTATGCAAATACAACATGTCCCGGGATTAACGCACACCACCAAACACCCCAATTAGCAATTAACATATACACTGAATTTTTACTATTATGTATAAAACATTATTTATTTATTAAATTAGTTATCCTGATTGTGGGAGAAATTTGTGGTCACATTACAAATCTACGCACGCACACAGTCGCACACGTATAAGGGTCTAGCGTAGTAGAATTTGGTATCTAGTCCATTTTGGTTTGTTTTGACTGTACAGCGGAAGTGGACAAATATACGTAGTTTTAATTATTTTGAGATAGAAATATACCTCTATTAACAATGACAGAAATCAATTCAGTAAACGATTCTGAACAAACTACTACCCAAAAAAAAAAGGAAAAAAAAAAAATCAGTGCGCAAATTTTGACAAATTAAACCTAAACGTGTTTTATTATACACCTATTTCTTATTTTGATATGCCTTAGTACAAAAAAAATAAGTTATCGTTAAAGAAAGATGTTTATTTTGAAACTGGTATAATGGATACTCGTCGCGCAACGCGCCGGCGGCGGCGCGGTCAGTGAAGCGGAACGCAGTAATAGTTAGGTACCTATCAGCTGTGCGCTCGCCCATTGATATTATTACGAATAGATTGTATCCATATTTTGCTGATTTCAAGTAAACTAAAAAAGAAAGTATTGAACAAATAATGCAAATGTGTTCTATTACTGATACTGAACCACCAAAAAAAAATGGCGCACTGGTTAAAAACTTAAGTATTCTGTATATACTCATAATGTGTTTTAATTTAGCTACACATTGTATAGATATCATAACATCATCTAACAGTTTAAGAAATATAAAGATTCCAGTCAGTTTTTGGTGAGTAGCAAAGGTTAAAGAAAAAGAAACCACAATTCTTGGGGCACTGAACCAAATAGCGTAGGGTAATTCCAGGGCCTCAAGTCTGCTATTACAATAGTGTCAGAATGGTCTATCATTGATTTCATAATTGTTGATTTTGACAAGTTTGGTAATCTACTTATATAATGGCGTCATTATGACTTTCCAATGGTCAGCCACTGACACTCCATTGAAAGAATTGTTAACCTCGTACATAATGACAAATGAAACTTCCTACTAAACTTCCAACTTCCTACTACTTTAGATTGCTTATAACACTAATAAATAATAAGTAAAAATATATATAAATTAAATCTGACATGAATAAATGTTCAAAATGCCATTGTAATACAATTCTACTACGAGACCATTGACCGACCAATGATCGTCCATTATGAATTTAGCAGATTACGAACTTTTAGCAAATGGCAATGGCATCGTGTTGGAGTGACGAATTTATAAAAATAGCAGACTTGGGCCCCAGGATAGATGCCACAGTGGGATAGGTGCCTTGATTGCAATTACTCTAGTTTCGCGAATGAAACTCATGTTATTTTATTTATCTATCGAGAGACTCTGCAACTACAACTAAGTTGACCGTGTTGCATGTCTCTGTGCGATTGCATGGGACGGCTAGGTGCGATCAAAGTTTTTGCGGGATTAATGTCCTCTTTCTCGACGGGGCATCTATCCTAAGCGTAATTTACATGGATTTGGCAACTATCCCCTATATGGAATAGTTGTCCCAAAATTTAGAGGTCCGCAAAAATCGCCAATACTCTGGAAATATCAAAGATAATGTTTATTTTTTTCATAAATTTGAAGATAATAAACCAAAGCCTACCCGTTTTACAAATAAAGAATCTTGCTTTTTGTAAAAAGAGATATAAAGTCATTTCAAAAAGTGGGGCATCTATCCTGGACTTACCCTAAATGTCGAATCGATACACTGATTGGTACAAGTTATTAGTATGCAAGCACAGGCCTCAAAAACCGACTAGCATCGATCGACTGACGAAGACCTACGATGACACGGCATGAAGTTTTGACACGTTCAAAAAATTACCACATCATGCCATTCAATTGCCCCAGTTAGAAGATGAGAAGCAATATGTATTCCATACATGTGTCCAATTTATTTCCAGTTCCACAAATGGTGAAAGGAAATATCGCATTATATGTGAGAAAATTGCTCGAGTGTGACGTATGATCCTATATCTTGCCGACTGCCCTCTGGTTAATAATTACTTACATATAAGCGCTGAGCAAACGATGGACAATTCGGAAACTTACTGAAATCCTGGGAGTCTATTTGTTCTACGTGTGAGTTATTGTATAGATTAGGTTCCAATATATCCAAACACATTACATAATTACGACATATCCAAATTCAACCATTTAGCTGGCAGGGGGGGAAGATACTTAACTTTAGCAAAAAATTGTACTTTAACGCTTAATATTACGCAAACAGATCCCTGAATCGAAAAATGGTTTTCACAAACCCGCAATATTTTTGAACGGCCTATCCAACGATACCCCACACCATGGGATTGACGAGAAAAAAAATATCATCCCCACTTTACGTGTAGGAGAGGTACCCTAAGAAAAATTATGTATAAAATAAAATCTTTAATTTTATTTTACCACATTGTCGGCATGATTAATATGTATCCTGGATAAAAATCCTGGCAGTCTATTAGTCCTACGTGGGCGTTATTGCATAGATTACCAATACATTATATCGCGACGGACAAATTGTCCATCATCTGCTCAGCGTCATTGAGTATTCTATTCTATAAGACGGACATCTAGAACTCGATAAAACACTGCATTAAAGTTCTGCTTGCAAACGACTCTTTTGACAATACTTAGGGTAAGTATACCTGTGGGCACTGGTGATAAAGGACCTCTTGTTTGCTTTTACTGGTTTGTTTTTAACAATGTAATGAAATCACAATGGAAAACCATAACAAGCCAGTACATAAGCAGCACAGCCAAGACATTAAGCTGGAAACAGACAGCATACAAAGCAACGGAAATCTTGAACGGGAATCTCGAAAACAATGCTTGGAGCATTGTGTGGAGATTTCGTTGCTAGAGCAAAATCAAAACGAATTAAAATTATTACAGTAGAGCATCCATTATCCGAACGTGTCGGTCAACTGAACTGCTAGTACTTACTGGTTATAAAATTAAGGACATTTTTTAGCGTTAATACGTTCCTTTTCGTGATGTATTACCACATATTTATTTTGTTTACTGGATTACTACTTACTATTGTTATAAATGAAAAAAGATTCATAACAGATGACATATCTTGGTTTATCTGTACGAATATCCAAATATCCGAATTTTTCGAACACCGTTGTCCTCTAATTCGTTCGAATAATCTTCGCTCTAACTTCTAATATTTTTGTTCATAGTGTGTTCAACGCTTTGAAGAGGGGCTTGTGGCTAAGTAAGTCATAACAACCCCACGAATCGTTTGATCAGGTTAAGCTACGTTTGCCGAATTTGGCCCGTGAATGTGTGATGTTTTTGTAAATCAAAAGAAACCTAATAAGATTGTTTCGCACAATTCGCTGAGTTTTTTTTTTTTTTGTTTTTTTTTTTTTAAATAAAATGAATAAAATAATTACTATATTTAAATGTAGGTATTTAAATATAGTAATTATTTTATTCATTTTTAAATGCACGAGGCAACCACTCGCGATTTGGCGAGCCTACTTCTCTCGGCTCGAGCGCCGATCATAGCGCCTTATCCTGGATAAAAATCCTGGCAGTCTATTAGTCTTACGTGTGCGATATTGCATAGATTACCAATACGTTTAATCGCGACGGTCAAATGGTCCATCATCTGCTCAGCGACATTGAGTATTCTATTCTATAAGACGGACATCTAGAACTCGATAAAACACTGCATTAAAGTTCTGCTTGCAAACGACTCTTTTGACAATACTTAGGGTAAGTATACCTGTGGGCACTGGTGATAAAGGACCTCTTGTTTGCTTTTACTGGCTTGTTTTTAACAATGTAATGAAATCACAATGGAAAACCATAACAAGCCAGTACATAAGCAGCACAGCCAAGACATTAAGCTGGAAACAGACAGCATACAAAGCAACGGAAATCTTGAACGGGAATCTCGAAAACAATGCTTGGAGCATTGTGTGGAGATTTCGTTGCTAGAGCAAAATCAAAACGAATTAAAATTATTACAGTAGAGCATCCATTATCCGAACGTGTCGGTCAACTGAACTGCTAGTACTTACTGGTTATAAAATTAAGGACATTTTTTAGCGTTAATACGTTCCTTTTCGTGATGTATTACCACATATTTATTTTGTTTACTGGATTACTACTTACTATTGTTATAAATGAAAAAAGATTCATAACAGATGACATATCTTGGTTTATCTGTACGAATATCCAAATATCCGAATTTTTCGAACACCGTTGTCCTCTAATTCGTTCGAATAATCTTCGCTCTAACTTCTAATATTTTTGTTCATAGTGTGTTCAACGCTTTGAAGAGGGGCTTGTGGCTAAGTCATAACAACCCCACGAATCGTTTGATCAGGTTAAGCTACGTTTGCCGCGTTTGGTCCGTGAATGGGTGATGTTTTTGTAAATCAAAAGGTACCTAATAAGATTGTTTCGCACAATTCGCTGAGTTTGTTTTGATAAAATAAATAAAATAATTCCTAAAATACCTACCAAATGCACGAGGCAACCACTCGCGACTTGCTCGCGACTTGGAGAGCCTACTTCTCTCGGCCCAAGCGCCGATCATAGCGCCTTAAATTGGACTTTCAAAACCTGTCCTAACTTTAGCTTAGATATAGTTTTCCTGAAGAATTTCATTGAACTATTCATGCAAGGTAAAACAATTGGTTTTCTGTAAAGTCAGTTTACGGACGATGATTTTACGTAATAACATAACACAAGCCGAACGCTTAGGCCGATCGTGCCTCTCTATCGCTTGTTCTGCGCTCTCCCTTGCACACTCGGCTCAGGCGGAACGTGACAATGAGTTTTACTTTTCGTGCGTGCAGCCGGCGTTCATCGATTTATAGGACGTTATCAAGTCAAAAAATATCTGCAAACTATAAAAAGACACAATTCGTTATTTGGAACGAGAATCCTGGCAATCAAGAAACTTACATTCAGTCATAAACAACCTGCCAAGTTGGTAGTAAAACATCGTTTGCAATACGTGCATGCGTTTCGTGCCAAGTTTCCTCCAGAACAAATGACTGCAGCAGAGGAACGGGTTTAAATTGAATACTCATACTTAATTTTGGTAATAGTCTCGTCTGTTTTGTGTAAGGCATGTAACACACTCATAATCTGCCTAGCCTTTTCCCATCTATATTGGGGTCAGCTTCCCGTCTAACCAGATGCAGCTGAATACTAGTATTTTACATGGAGTGACTAACTATCTTACCGACGGTAACTCACATTATGGCCAGGTGTGACGTAAAGTGTATTATTAAAACGAAATTTATTGAAAGAGAAATTCAACGGGTTCCTGATCTCAAGATTCGAGAACAAGACATGGCCTCCAAAATCATGTGATTAACGCCCCTGGATTATTTTTTGTGGGGTTATTTGAAATCACTGGTGAATGAGAACAAACCAAAAACTGTCGAAGACCTCATCACACGCGTCATCAATGAGATAGAGGTGCCATTATGCCAAGAAGTGTTGGAAAATTGGATCTCTCGTATTCAGGCTACCATACGAAGTGGAGGTGGTTATTTAAATGATATGGTATGTATTACATAATGCCAAAAATTAAGCCTATAAAAAAAGAAAATATAATGTAATGGTAAACAATCAATGTGTTTATATTTCAATTCAAATATACCCGGTCCCTATTGAAAAACCCCGTACTTACAAACTTACTCAATGGAAACACAGTTTTACACCCAAGTAATAAAGCCAAAGGTATACATTAACTAATGAAGGTATTTATCAGTAATATCTCCTGCCAGCCTTGTTGCCGCAATCTGTCCACTGTCGTTGGAGATTAGCGAGCTCTGATGAAATTCCACGAGAGTTCGCCTCAAGCCGAAATGTTTGATATTGTCGGAGGTGAAACTGATAGTTTGACTAATGTTTGTTATGAACGAAATGGAACAAAAGGCTAGCTGCTCAATGAATTTCTCACTCTATCGAATATTTTATATGTTTCTTCGATTATTTTTCGATCGTTTTGAAATGGATTTAAAATAACCAGATGGATGAGGAATGTAAGAATACATCCCACATCGCCTGCCAAGTATGAATTGACAACAAAATACTGTGGCGGCATCTACAACGCCACATGCGAACTACGCATCAAAGACCTGACGTCACAAATCCTGCATCGCGCTATCAGAGTTTACCGCGCGACTAGAATATATACAACGTTCCCGACATCAACCGTCGGGCAGTTGCCCACCAGATACGACACCCGTCTGTTCGGAGGATTCTCCCTTTTCAATAGAGTATAAGTGAACTTTACACCATGTTTCCTCATACCTCTATAATACGAATAAAATACTATATTACGGTAACAGAAAATACTGCAAACACTAATTATTCTGCCTCAAGCGTCATCAACAGCAGCAGCATGATGATGATGATGATGATGGGGCTCCCTTCTCCGCACTTAGACTCTCATTTGGTCCGTTGTGCGAGGGGATTCTGGCTAACAAAGCCAGCCTAGCTCCGCCCAAAAGCACAGAAGCTTCCTGGGAGCTTCACAGGCTTCATGGAGCGACCTCACTGTTCCGAGGATTTCTTCAAGTTGCGGAGCCACGGCCTCGCATTCCAGAATGACGTGGGCGGCTGATTCCTCGGCGTCACAGCAGCAGCATGCTTAAGTTAACAATATGAAGCTTCGAAACTCAACGTTAATGCGTTCTTATGAGACCTGATTCCAATATGTAGATGTTTTATTTTTATTGTTCAGTGTCGTTTTATTCTAGCGATTCTCAATCAATCTTTACATCTTCATGATAAATAATAATAATAATATAATAATAGCATTTATTTCAGGCTACGCCCATAATGTTAGTAACAATCATCTTAAAAACTAGAGTTAGTAGACATAATTGTACAAGTTAAGTAGTGTGGAGTTTCATCCATTGTCGCAGCATTGGAGACTCCCATCTATCTGCGAACAAACTCAAGATAGTGTTGGTACCGCCACGAAGACGACCAAGCAGAGAAGCGCATCTTTTACATCACCTATATGCCTTTCCGCAAACATTTTTGACGCGCTACATCGCCATGGTAGCCCCAACAGTATCCTGAGTACGTTATTATACTGGACACGTAGATCGCTATAAGCACGCAAACTATAACTAGTCCACAGGCTGCACGTGTAAAAAGACGAGCAAAAAGATTTAAATTAAAGTATTCATGACCGCCTCTGTACATCGCACAAACCTGCGTGCCAGCATGTTGCAGCGTACCAACAGCGTCAGCTAATTCTATTATAAATAATGTCCCTCACTACCATAAAATTTCTGATTTGAAAAATTCATGCACTGTATAAAACTGCTCGCTATGCAAGCAGGGCAGTCGACCCACAAATTTGGTCCAATACATATTTATTGTAATGTTTGGTGTACAGTTTTTATTTTGTTAAATTTAATTTGTGTAGTAGAAAAAAGTGTTTCAAAAGGACCACGGAGCGCCATCCTAACAGTTCGATAAAAATAAACATATTTCGATAAGTAAACAGTACTAATATGTAACTTTTCATTGTCCACAGAGCTATGCAACGCCGCAACCAAGATCCAGGCGTCGTTCAGAGGACATCAGGCCCGCAAGGAGAAGGAGCAAGCCGACCAGGCCGTAAAGGATCAGGAGCAGCAGGATAAGGTTAATATGACGTTTCCTAATTAAACCGCGAGAGAAGTTTGAAAGATGACCCCTATATTTCAAAAACCGACCACGTGCGTGACCACGCACCACGCACAAGGGTTTCGTAGTTGGGATGAACGATCCCAAGAACAAACTTAACATTGTAGTTGAAAAACATGTTTTTCAACTGCAAATGTAAGTTGGTCGACTATTAACTCGGTAACATGTAAAGCCTACTTAACTGCGATAGTTTTCCTTTTGTCTTCGTTATATATACTACTGCCGTGTATAGATCAACATACAACCTGATACTGACTCGTAAATTGGAAAAAACATAAGAAAATATTAATTTCGCGGACTACACTGGCGCTTGCACCTTAAATGGAAAAAAAATGCCCAAATAAAAAAAATATGGTAATGTTGGAAATGTTGGAAATGGCCAACTATAAGTTCACACCATAAACACAAGAGTACTGTGGCGGTATCAACAACGCCACATGCGAACCACGCATCAAAGACCTGACGTCACAAATCCTGCATCGCGCTATCAGAGTTTACCGCGCGACTAGCATATATACAACATCCCGACATCAACCGTTGGGCAGTTGCCCACCAGACACAATACCCGTCTGGTCGAAGGATCCTCCCTTTATTATAGAATATGAGTGAACTTTACACCCTATTCCTCATACCTCTAAATTGGTGACCCCGAACATGGACATTAGCGCAGCCTTCGTGCAACTACTTCAGCGTGACGTCATCCACCACTTCCTCAAGCTTCCGAGCGGCGAGTCACACAGCCAGCCAGCACCCACGGCTTCAACGGGTATCTTGACCACCAGCATGTAGCGAACGCGCATACCTGGTCATCACCCTCAGCCTCATCAGCAACCTTGGCACAGCACACTGCACTTTCGGCCGGTCCACGAGCAGAGCACTTCAATACTCTCCTGGCCGACGCCAGCAGTCAGCCTCAGCCCGGTGCTGCACGCTGTACGACGTCCGACTCACTGGATCAACAAACGCAGCGCAACTCCGACTCACTGGGGAATCACCGCAGACAGTTCCGACTCACCGTGAACTATGCGGCACCCGGTTCCGACTCAATGGAATCACAACTGGCCCTGGCAAACATCATATGTACTGACTCAGCCCACTATCGACCTCCGGTCTCCGGAGGGGAGTAATGTGGCGGTATCAACAACGCCACATGCGAACCACGCATCAAAGACCTGACGTCACAAATCCTGCATCGCGCTATCAGAGTTTACCGCGCGACTAGCATATATACAACATCCCGACATCAACCGTTGGGCACTTGCCCACCAGACACAATACCCGTCTGGTCGGAGGGTCCTCCTTTTACTATAGAGTATGAGTGAACTTTACACCCTATTCCTCATACCTCTAAAGTACTTTGAATTCGAACGTCTTATAATAATCTGAAAGGCTTGGAGCTATCAATCAATGTCGTGATTAGCTAGACATTTAGTTACTAAATATAGCCCTCTCCAAAGTTACACAAAACTTTCATTAATGACATAATCTTTGCCCATTTATTGGTCTTGAAGTTAAGCAGTCTTGTTTTTAGACGCATTTGAGGTATTTTGTGTACCAACATGATGTAACTGTCTTTCAATTTTAATACACAAATCTTGGTCTCATGCGTTATCACAAACGCTTTCATTTTTCACTACTACCTTTAACAAATTACACTATGATTCGAGTATGCTATGTTGGTCATTACACTCGAGGCGGTATTATTCGGATAAGGGAGCCGAGTTTGTACAGTAATGATCAATGTACACGCGTTTCATACGACATTTTTCAACGCAATTGCAAGGAAAAAAATATACTTGTATTGTTATTAACTTTTATGGAAAATGGCGCGCTGGTTTTGTTTTTTCCGCGCTCTGCGCCAGGGATGGGCGCGCATGTGTAAATAAAGGCAATGGCAAAACCGCTAAACAGCTTATATAAAAAATATAAAGACAATATTTTTTTTTAAATGAAATTATTATACTTAATTGTGATGATTGATTTATCATATTATGTAACCTGAAATACTTTTATTATTCACAAAAATTCACATTGTTTAAGTGTAAAGTAAAAACACTAGTGTGGTTATGTAATGTAAAAAACACGCGTGTATAATAAGCTGAATTATGAACCTAAATTCGTTGCCACAAAAGTCACTTCACAAGCGAAAAATCTATTTCGAGTGTTAAAAAATCAACTTCTTCGTTTGAAAAATTCGACTGCTCGATTAATAATTAAGTAGGGTAAATCAATGCATGAATAATATTGGATACTATTCAGAGCAATCGGAATTAGGTACAATCGCTTTCATAGCGATAGGAATAGGGATAGGCTTTGGGAGTTTGGATGTCCAATTGTCCATGGCGACTTCCAAACTACCTAAACTATTGAGATTACGAATGTTCTACGCAATTTGGATGCAGAAATATTAACACATAACATAACATCACGCCTGTATTCCCCGAAGGGAAAGGCAGAGGTGTACCCATAGTAGGAACGCCCACATTTCGCCAGTTATGTTTAAATCCCATGTAATAGGGGACGAGCCTATTGCCATCAACCAAAACCAAAACCATCTGTATTGGCACAAATCCAGACTCCGGGCTGCTACTGAGAAATTCTTCACTGAAAAACCCAGTAACACTACCTCCTGGGAATCGAGTCAAAGACATCAGCTTCAACATCAACAAAAATTATGTGACGCTCCGAAACGACCTCAAAATGGCGGCGGTTCCCCATCCGCTGCGCGCGATGCGTCACAGTCCTCACTCAATCTAACGAATTCTTTAATCCTTAAGCTATCGAGTGGTGTAATTAAATTTTGGATGTATATGATATGTAGCTGCTACACCAAACTGTACCCCCCGATTTTTTTATCATAATTTTTCTGAATTACCTCCCACTATGGAAGCAAATTCAAAGACGTATTCACGTCAAAACATCTTTCTAACATAAAATTTTTTCATCTTACAGGAAGACATCGAAAAGATTGACCTCTCCGATCCTAATCTCAACAAGGCCGCGACTAAGATCCAGGCCTCCTTCCGTGGCCACAAAGTGCGCAAGGACGTCAAATAAGGTGACCATGAGGTCTACACAGGGCAGGATCGTCTCTGACTTTGCAAACACGATAATTTTAAATAAAATTCCCTATTTAATTATGCTTAAAATAAAATGTATTGGACTTCTCCACTGTTGATTTCTTTTCCACTAAAATTATTTTATAAGCAGTTTCCTCGAAAAAAAAATTGACCTCACTCAAAAACTGTTTGATAAATATGTCCTCGACTATCAACTGTCAACTTTTGATAGACAACTGTCAAATTCAAGGTATTTGAAGATCTACATACCTTGGAGTTTAAATCGGGCGAATTTTGAGGAATCATTTTAAAATAATATGGGTGTAAATTTTTATATATGTATATCATCGACTAAATGTGTGAATTGAATCGTAAAAGATTGATAACACATTGTTTACGGATAGATGGTTTGATCGTCCATCTATCCGTTTGTGTCATCTAATAATGTGTTATCAATTATTACTGTTTCTTTGAGTGTATAAGTACGAATATCTTTGGTAAATGTTTAGTCAGTAAATGGTACATCTCTAGCCTGATAGTGATGTATAGTGTTTGCTTTTTAATCTGTTGTGTATGCAGAATTCATTACAAGTAATATTTATGGTTTTTAAATTACGATTTCGTGCTTGCAAAGTCGGTAACATTTGAAATGTTTACCTACTAGTAAAGTAAAGTGAGTAATCGTGTAGAGTATGTCAATTCTCTACTGTGTAATTGTCAATTTATGTCGCGTATTATTGTTGTTACAGTCCAATGGGTTATGTTGTTTTTGCTAAAAAGAAAACGTTCCAGTGCTGCAAAATGTGTGTAATAGTACATTACTTACCAAGGGCTGTAAAAGAAAGAAAGCCCGAAGTCGCAAGTATTTTTGACCCGAGCCGCAGGCGAGTGTTGTAAATATGCGATAGAAAGCTTTCTTTTTTACTGCCCGTGGTAAGTACACAATTTTACGTCTTCACCTGACCATAATGCGAGTTTTACCGTACGCGTAGCGTGTGGTAAAACTTACATTATGGCCAGGTGTGACGTAAATTGATATACCATTTTGTTTTGCTAAACACCTAAAAAAAATGTCAATAACATGATTTATGTAAAATGGTTTCCGTGACAATTTTTATTTTTATTGTAATCAACTTTTTTGCAAAAAGTATACATTTAAGGCCTATTCAAACCTAAGCGGTATTCGCTACAGTCTGCGGTAGACAAAGCCGAGTGGGTATGCGGTAATATTACTGTTCACACCAAAGCGGGCACAGTGGCAGCGAATACCGCTCAGGTCGCTCTAGCCGCGGAACTTGATAGTTAATACCTGAGCGAAACCCGCGCGGTATGTACCTCTACCCACAGCGGCAGCGAATACCACTTAGGTTTGAATAGGCCTTTAATCTTTTTCCTAACAATGTATTTGGCATTGGATTGACGTGTCTCATGAATACCAAAGAGTAGAAAATACTGAAAAGAGTGAATTGAACTATTTATAACATAATAGATATCTATCCCGTTTTTCTATTATAAATTTTGATCACACTACTTCGTGTACCTATTTAAGTAAAATATGGGCATATTTTTATTATTTTCATTTATTAATTAAATAACATTCCATCTTCTTTCAATGTTTGTTGAGAAATTAATACTTTAATTTAGATTAATGTAGTTTTAAGATTACATAGCTTTAGTAGCAAACCAAGAAGCTTCGTTTTAAATGTATTGTTTTAATAATTGATTGTGTTACAACCACAATAATTTTCAATTGATTTATTCGTTTATAAAGATATATCTTATGCGTTTGTTTATTATTACACAATTTCGCTGGATTTTCCTGTAAATTGCTGGTATATTTAGGGTTTATATTAAATAAAATATTTAATATTCGCCTATATTACACGTTCGTTTTATTTATCACCTATTCTTAAAAACAGTGAGCTTTTCATTTAGAATTGTAAACTCATATAACTGTATATTTTATCCTAATATCCTTAGGACTACATCGACTGAGCTTTAATAAGCAAATAAATTTTGAATTTTCGACAGTTTTTGAACTCAGACCAAATAAAAAACCAAGACAGCGCTGCGAACAATACAGTGAAGCATGCCATAACTACACCTGCAATCATCTCTTCTCCTTGAATTTGGATATATATATACACCGTGGCATTTTAGTCGTCTTACAAAGACAGCCCACTTCATGTATCCAATGACTACTAATCATTCATTAAAAAAAAAGACATTTATTTTTTATTTTTTATTATGACGCATGAAATAGTCTAAAGCACTCTGTTACGAGTGCAGTCCGAGCCTTGTGTTACAAGGGAGCTGCGGAATGGATTTAGATTAAGTTTAAGTTGCAATAGTAAGAAACACATTTTTGCGTTAGGGTGAATGAACTCTGATAAAGATGTCGCCGCTCCATTCCGCGGCGCCCTTGTAACACAAGGCTCGGACTGCACTCGTAACAGGGTGTTTTAAACTATGGCATGCGTCATAATTATAAAAATAAATAAAAAATGACTTTTTTTTTTTTTTTCATAAAATATACTTCAATTTTTTTTTTTTTCCATGCATGCTTAGTAGTCATTGGATACATGAAGTGGGCTGTCTTTGTAAGACGACTAAAATGCCACGGTGTATAATAAGTAGGTATTTATATATTATAGTAATTTGTATGTATGTCTATTATAAGTTTATAACATATTTATGTACTTGTGTATCTATTTTACTTGTTATCTTTTTAATATTTTTATTATTATTTCCTTTATTTCATTTAAAAACATATCATTTACATTTTTAAATATTTTTATAAAAACATAAAAAAAATAAAAACATTTAAAAATATAAAAAATAGTAGCCCACCGGTATCGGGAACAGGGTCCAAGCTACCGGTGGTCAGGGCTCCTGAGATAGGAACCTCCTCACGATACGCGCCGTGTCCAAAAGTACTGCTTTCTGGATCAAGCCCTTGATCCAGCTACCTAACGAGAGCCTCTTCAGATGGTGGTCGAGGCTCTTAGCTATTATGCCATTGGCCGTCACGACTATCGGCACAATGATTGCTGTATCCACATCCCACATGTCGACAACCTCGTGAGCCAGATCAAGATACTTAATCTGTTTATCTTTTTCAGCTTTCACTAGGTTCTCGTCATGCGGGACCGCGATATCTACAATCATTGTGCGACGCTCTAATCGATCTATCACCACTATGTCAGGTTTATTGGCAACAATAGTCCTGTCGGTGATGATAGATCGATCCCAATACAACGTGATATGGCCATTTTCGAGAACTGGGTCGGGCACATACCTATAGTACGGTACTTCTGATTCCACAAGACTGTATTTCAGAGCAAGTTGCTGATGGATAATCCTGGCTACAAGATTATGCCTATGCAAGTAGTCTCCGTTAGCCAGACGAGAACAGCCAGAAATAATGTGTCGGATTGATTCCCCCGGACGGTAGCATGCCCGACAGATGTCAACCGTTCCGTCCTTCACAATATATTTCCGGTAGTTGTTCGTCATCATAACTTCGTCCATAATCGCAAAGACAAAACCTTCGGTTTCTCCAAAGAGATCACCGAATCGCAACCAGGATACGGACGCTAAGAGGTCTACATCGGGCCCATGTAGGGCCCGGTAAAAGCGTCCGTGAAGCCCTTTGCTCTGCCATACCTTCCTGCGGTCATTAGTATCTAATACCATAGGTTTGCGCCAGTTCTCGATAGCCAAGGAGAGCGGGGTGAGGCCCTTGTCCACTGAGACCACATCTCGGTGCATCCCCACGTCGGCTTCCAGGAAGTATTCCCTGAGACTGCATACCTCACGGTTGTGCAGGGTCTTGGCATTTAAGAAGCCTCGACCTCCACACTTCCGCGGGATATACAGCCTCATCACCGATGACCGTGGGTGATGCATCCGATTTGCGGTCAGCAATGTGCGGACCCACCTATCCAGGGCGTCAAGTTCCGTCTGAGTCCATTTGAGTATGCCGAAAGAGTACATCAAAACCGGCATGACCCAACCGTTGAAGGCGCGCACCTTGTTTCCGCCTGATAAAAGACTATTTAATACTTTATTCAGGCGGCCAAAGAAGCGCTCCTTCAACGATTGTTTCATGTCAGCAGCGTTGATGCCTAATGCTTCCGACATACCCAAATACTTGTAAGTTTCGATTGGGGAGAGGGATCTTAGGTGTATAGAATCCGAGAGTTGGGTTCCCACGGATTCTACAATCCCCCCTCGCTTTACATGCATGACCGCACATTTGTCCACACCAAATTCCATCCTGATAGCGCTACTGAAAGTTTCGGTTTTTTACCTTCAGTAGCTCCATCAGTTGCAAATTGTTGGGGGCAAAAAGTTTCAAGTCATCCATGTAAAGGAGGTGAGATATAACCTGACCTTATTATTATTATTATTATCTCCTCTTAAATAGAGCACCTGCCATCTTGTCTCTTCAGTAACCTTGGTTGACTGGTAGAGAATGCCTATGGCATTAAGTCCGCCTTTGTACCTTATTGTGTATGAGAAGTTGAAATAAATAAATAAATTTACAACCATTTACTATCAAACTACACCTTACTAAGTGCACACATGTTTACGAAACCTGCCTCCGCTCTGTAATGGTTTTTATTTTTTTTATTCAGCATTAATGCAAAAGAATACAGGATCACATATTAAATAGCAACCAAAAACCACTAAGGTTTAAACTTGTGCTATCATGAGTCTATCTCATCTCATGAGTAAGTCTCGGTATAATTCCGGTAGTTCGCTCGCCATACGTATTGTTAGTCTGAGTTTTTGAACGGATAAACTGTAAAATATCGTCAGAATTTTATTTCACGTATTAAAGAACTGACTTTCTAGTCTAAGTCTGGGTGACAGAGACAAAGTCGACGATGGAGTGAGCTTACCCAGAAGAAGCCTGTTCACTCTCACTTTGAATAGATTAGGGTTGTATGCGTTCGGAAACAGACGCAGGCAGAGAGTTCCACTCTTTTGCTGTACGCATTATAAAAGACGTTTGAGAATGCTTAGTGCGAGTTGGTGGAATATCAACTAGGTAAGGGTGGTAACTTGCAGTGCGTCTAGATATCCGATGGTAGAAGGGGGCCGGTGGACCGAGGCCATGGAGTTCATGGGCACACTCGCCGAAGTACAATCTGTAGAAGACCGAAAAGCAGGCAACTTTGCGGCGATGAGCCAAGCTGTGAAGCTTGGCATCCACCAGTTTTACGTCGCCAATGAGCCTCTTAGCTAATATCAGCTCTAAAAGGTTATAATTTCCGCAGTTACATCTATACCATCTATCAATAGTTGGGAAAAGCTGAACTATGTTGTGGTCGGCTTCCAGTGTAACACCAGCAGCTGAATATCAGTATTTTACATGGATTGACTGCCTACCTGAACTCCATAACTCGTTACTGGGTAATACGATACCCCTCGGTAAGACTGATTGTCAAACTTTCGGGATTCTGACGACTCGTAACGACTGTCAAAGATCCGTGAATGACAGCCGGGACCAACGGCTTAACGTGCTTTCGAAACTTAGCTTCACCTGATCGATCGACCCATGCGGCTGTTATTACTTAGCCACGACCCCCTCCAAGCAGGCAACAAGACACACTGGACACAACCCAGGCGATATCACGGTAACTATAGGCAAGGAGCCATCTTCTTATTAGTAAGTATGGGTTGATCGAGTTTCTCAATTCGACCGTATATTGTATGTACGAGTATTTTTTTTAAATGTGTGTTCCGACTTGATGATTCTTTTTTCATTGGAAAGGATCCATGAGGAATTGAGGGAACTCCTCAAATTTTATAGGCATTTATATAGCGATTTTTGTATTTTCATCAACAATTCAAGCATTTTCATTCAGAAAGTATCATTTGGTGAACCGGAACTGATGAAGAAGACCACAGGTGGCCACCGGAACTCGTCAATAATACGTATTTCACGGGTAGCGATAAGATATCTCGATTAAGATAGTTAAGCGAATATGACACAGCAAATTTAAATAAAATAATGCTGATCAAAATGGTACCATCAAACTGATCTGATGATGAAGCCGGAAACGGTAGGCAACGGAACTCCCTAATAAAACGTATGTATGTATCCTAGCCGTGTTTGGGCTTTTTGGAATTGTCATGAAATGCACTCTGGCTATAGACTTCAAAAAATGAGGAGGTTCTCAATTCGTCTATATGTATAAGGTGTTAAAAAATTAACTCTACAAACTTTAAGAGGTGCTTTAGACCATCGAACTGAATAACTTTTAGTATGGGCCTAGCTTTGAAATCGATAAAAAATAAACAGCTGTCCCATACAGTTTAGAACAGTAGGTATGAAACTTTAGTATGGAACAACTGTTTTTTATTAATTAATTCAATTTAGCTGGTATTTAACCCACTCGGTGTATGTTCCTGATGTTTATAAGATTTCCTGTCACTGTTGTCGTAGGTATACGAATTGTTGTGGGATAGGTACCACAACTAAAAAGTGAAAAATAAAATACTTTTTACAAAAAACACAAAAAAAATTAAAATAACTTTAATTTTGGAAGTCGGTGGCAAAAAACCAAATACGGAACCAAAGACACCGACTTCCAAAATTAAAGTTTTTTTTTTAATCTGTTTTGTTAAGTACCTGGTACTTGTTGAAAGGCCTGCAATGTACTCCCATACCTATTAATACTGTCATTTGAAAGTATTGTGAAAGCCAATTATTTTTAAAACAGTAACCGTGGAGTTTCTTGCCGGCTCTTCTCCATAGAAATCGACCAATTGGAACCGTGTACCTAGCTTCTGACGTTTCACAAGTGCCCATGTAGGTTTTATGTGAAATAAAATATTTTGATTTTGAGTCACGAAATTAGCAATATCAACGTATACAGTAACAATATATTCCCGTCAGACTTTAATTTGAAAAAGGCTAAGATCAAAAGCAAACAATAGCCACAAAGGGTTTTAATCAAAGCCATTCAAAAACATGTGCCTCTCAACTTACAAACAAAATGCACTAACAAAATACTAGCACCAAACGAAAGTAATCAAATATCATCACGCCTGCATTACCCGAAGGGTATGTAACTACAGTACACCCACATTTGGCCAAATATTTCAGTCCCATGTAATAGGGAGCGAGGCTATTGCCATCAACCGGGCACAAATCCAGACTCCGAACTGCTACTGAGGAATTTCAGCAACATAAAGATCTAATAAAAACAAACTCAAAATGGCGAAATGTTGGTACACTTCTGCCTAAACCTTTCGAGGAACACAAGCGTAAAATTATATGTTATGTTTAAAACTGTGGTGGCATTACGGAGGACAGAAAGAAGGGCGGCGTCTACAACGCCACATCCTAACTACGCATCATAGATCTGACGACACACCATTCCTGCATCGCACAATCAGAGTTTACCGCGCGATTGGCATATATACAACATCCCGACATCAACCGTCGGGCCCTGATCTGATCCAGCTACCTGTCCCTTGCTGTCCTCCCCCCGTCGCTACCCTAAGTCGAGGTTCGTACCCTACAGGGGGTGCCCTTAGCGTGCAGTCGTTTAGTTTATAAGTTTTATCCCCTGGCTGGAGGCTTAAAGTTTTCGCTTAAGGCAGCCACAGGAAAGTCCGGTTAAGGAGTCACGACCTCTCAAGGTCAACTTCGAGATGCCATAGTTATTATAAAAACAACCGTTGGGGGAACAATCCGATCCAGCCCTTCCCTTACTGTCCTCCCCCAGCGACGCCCTAAGCTGAGGTTGGTACCCCCGAAGGGGAGTGCCCTTAGCGTGTAGTCGCTTAATTTTAAGTTTTATGCCCTGGCTGGAGGCCTTAATTTATTGTTGCATCCACAGGAAAGCCCGGTTAAGAACGACAACCACCTAGGTTGAACTGCGAGAAGAAATTCCCAAAAATAAAAAAACTATCGGGCAGTCGCCCACCAGACATGACACCTGTCTGGTCGGAGGATCCTCCCTTTTCTATATAGGATAAGTGAACTTTACACCCTGTTCCTCATACCTCTTTAAAACAAACACCAATACTTTGAACTCTCATAAAATAATGTTATGTAGGTACAATATATGCCATTTACATTATGTAATTATCATCATTAATTATTAAAGGATGGATTTCAACCCATATCAATGTCAGTACTGTTTGCGTAATATTTTACTAATTGAATTAAAACCTCGAACAATTATCACACCAAAGTTTTAACACATAAAGCTGAAAACTGCGTGAATGATTTCGATTCAATAATTGGAGCAAATTTTTAATTATAGCACTGGCTTTGTAGTGCTTTTGTTTCAAAATGAAAAGGCATTGTTTAACGAGCGAATATTCGTTGAAATGAAATGATTCCTATTTCTGAAACTAGGTTTGTATAAACACTTTTACACGTCAATCATATTTTAAAAACTAGGAGAGATCTGCGTTTTCTATCTGAGTACTCTGAGAAGAAAGGCTGAAACAAACTCAGAGGTTACAGTCTCTTTTAAAGCCCAGACATAACCTTGGTAAGATCATATGAAGACCATGTTGATTGGTGTTTGAAATAGTCTTTTGAGGAAAGAACCACACAGATTGACTGGACCTGTCCAGTCAGTGCACGCACTTGTGAGTAATCGTGCAACTCAACTCAGAACTTAAGGAGCTCAACGATTCGATGAACAATACCAAAGAGAGGACATTAGGGTGGGCCGCATAAATTACTCAAAAAAATAAAAAATTGGCAGTATCAACACGACTGTACACATGCACACCGTTAAAATTAAACTACAGTCAATTAATTGCGATAGGTACCCGCGATGGGGACCGTAGCGTTCCCACGGAGCTCACCCGAGTGTCCACGTGCGTAGACATGCAACCACCAACCACCACCGCATAACTCAGTTTCAGGCCTAATGGGAAGCTACAGTACTGCCGAGTGTCATAGGACATATTTTATGATAGAAAATGAAATTTCACGTGGACCATATCGCGGGCAGAAACTAATGGGCAATAAAATAGAAACTACACAGCTAGACAAACATTTAAAATATATTTCAAACTAATATAAATTAAGCTTCTTACCAAACTATTCCAAATCAACGCATATATCGATACCCTGGATTCACATACGGATACATGTTTGCTCCATTGAGGTTATTAGGTAAAGTTGATGTTGCATGAAGATTAGCCACCTTACCGACCACATCACCTAGATTTCCACAGGCTTTTTCATCAATATTTCTTCGAATATCTAACGGTTTCTTAGTATCATTCGTTTGAGCTTTCCGAATCTTTATTTCAACGTCTTTCCAAGTTCTCCAGATCCTGTCCAACAAATTTTCTGGACGATTTTCTGAACGAAGTGGACAAGGGGTGTTATCAATTTCTGGTTGGTTTTCATAAGCATATGGATTATAAGAGTATTGAGTAGAATCGGTATCTGTTGGTAAGTTCCCATTTGGATAGTACGGTGGTGTAGTTGCAGATGCATATGGGTCGATATTTGGTTGGCTACAAATATATGGATTGATCTGTACGCCATAATTCCTTGGATCTACAATGTCTTGCCCATAAATGTTTGAAGTGCTTTGTGCTAAACCATAGTTTCTTCTATATTGTTCATAGATATTTTGATAATATGGATTGTTAATCGGAGTTTGAATGTAGTTCCACGATTCTTGATTTCTTTCGTTCAAAGGTGGGAGTTGTAGAGTTATTGGAGGTGTAATTGGAGATTTTTCTTCAAATTCTTCGTAATTATGATTTGTTATTGTAATGCAGTCGTTTTTGTCTGTAACATCAAAAGAATATATAAACAAATAAAAACTATAATTATATACAGCACCTAACACCTATTCCTTATTTTGATATATGTCTTAGTACAAAAAAATTAAGTTATCGTTAAAACTAGTTGCAACTAGTTTACTGGATACACGCCACGCAACAGCAAAGTCAGCGTGAAGCAATAAAGCAGTAAAGTCTGATATTATGCGCAGGAAAGCGACGCGTGCATAACGGGACTACACGGCGGCGCCGCCCTGCCATCCGGCAGGGGGCTGCACCCCGCCGACAGCCGCATGGCGCCGGGTGGCGCACGCGCCCATTGATTATTACGAATAGATTGTTTCCATGTTTTGCTGATTTCAAGTCGGACAAAAAAAAAGTATTGAATAAATAATTGAAATGTGTCCTATTACTGATACAAAACCACTAAAATAAATTTGCGCACTGCAATTTTTTTTTCCTGTATTATAAAAACTACACAAATAAAACTAATTTCAGTTAGCAAAATGTTGGAAAACTGAGGGTTGTTTTTGCACAGGCATTTGTGAGATGTGATAAGTAATCACAAAACTTACAATTTGACAGGACAGAGATGAAAAACTGAGGTGAAAGAAAAAGGAACTTACCGAAATGAAACTAGTCTTATTGAATATTTCGCTACTTATAATCGTCATCACAGGAAGGCCGAGCGTAAGCACTGACACCGACAACCGCCTGAAATGTTAAAAAAACCAAGACTAGTTTCATTTCCAGTAGTAGTAAGAACTCTTCCTCAAGCAGCTGGCGCGGGGATCTGCCTAGCCTTTTCCCAACTATGTCGGGGTCAGCTTCCAGTCTAACTGGATAAAAACCATATTTTACATGGAGCGGCTGCCTATCTGACCTCCACAACCCATGTACAGTCAGTTACTGCAATTAGCTGACCCACCTTGCATAAATGGTTGAGATTTTTTTGAATACGAATCGATAGAATTTTATAATTCTTAATTTTATTTAAACCAATACGAAATCTACCCAAAACTAGAAAAAAAAATTTTAATCGTACGATTTGTTAGTAAAAAAAACCTTAACCATTTGAGCCACCACTATCCCTATATCTACCACCGCTGTGTTCCAATTTGAAGGGTGTTAGTGGGCACCGGTGTGTTACAGGCACATGAGACATACATGCTCTGTATCTTGGATGAGAATGCACCTTTGATGCTTCTAGCTGTATTTCAGAGATGTTGAAAGTATGCGAGAACTATACTGCTGCACATGGGCACGTGTACAATGAAAAAAAATGTGTGTGCTTGGTCTTTAAGGCCATGGGCAAATGCATAGACTGTGCACCTAATCTTACCCTAAATGGCTTGAACATAAAAAGAGTGAATACATTTAAATATCTGCGGCACATACTTACCGACGACCTTAAAGATAATGTAGACATTGAGAGGGAGCGTAGGGCATTGGCGGTCCGAGGTAATATTGGCACGTAGATTCTCCTGCTGTACCGACCAGTTCAAGATAACACTATTCAAGGCATATTGTCAGGGTTTGTACACGGGGGATCTACGGACCGGCTACACTAAAAGGTCGCTAGATGTCTTGCGCTTCTAGTATAATTAATATTTTCAGAATGCTCTTGAGACTGCCCCGTTTCTGTAGTGCGTCGGAAATGTTTGCATAGAATCGAACTGACGGTTTTGATGCGATCGTTCGAAAGAAAATCGCATCACTGGTAGCTAGAACACAAACCAGTAGCAACAGCATTCTGAAAACAGTGTCAGAGAGTTTCTATTCTCCCATTTTGTGGCATTTTGTGGAGAGAATTGCCAGGTAAGAATCTTGTACCTTACTTGGTCAACTGTGCAAAATGCTTCAAACTCTAATAATTAGAATCATTACTTACTAACACTAGCTATAAGGTATTACTAACACTATGGATATTTGGTAACTAATAAAGAAATTTTGATTGATTGAAATGTCCATGAGCACCGTTAACCACTTACCATCGGAGAGGCCTTAAACATGTTCACGATACAATGCCATAAAAAAAATGTATTATTAGTTCTGTGTATACAGCTTCACTAACCTTTTTCCTCCTTGCTTTTATTATCTCCAAGCGCGAGCCCAGATAAATCCAAATTTTTATCTTTGCCTGCATTAATTGTCTCAATAACACTGAAAGAATGTTTTTCTGGTTCATCTGCAGCAGGTTTTGGTTTAGGTGGTTCTTGATTTATAATTCTCTCTTCAGTTGGAGCAGTATTTTCTTCTCCATCACGTGAAACTAAACGCTCAATTTTATGCCTGTCATGATTTCGAATCTTTTTTATACTTATTAGGTGTGTTCCATTTGATATCCGTTCTATATCTGGGTCATTAGCCTCATCGTCATATTCGTTGTCTTTTTTTCTTGGTTCGTCTTTCTTAGGTTTGCTATTACCCTTTTTTACAATTGGAATTACTTTTCTTTTATTAGGTGTAGCTTCTTTTCGTTGAAAAGCCGTGTTTATAGACTTTTGCTGACTTCCAATTGATGGTAGTAACGGTTCAATTTCGTCTTCAAAGGAATTAACTGGTTTATGCAGAGTTTCTGAATTTTCAGAATTCTCTTTATTTTTACGGAGAGTTGCTTTTTTGTCTGTATTTGAAGTAAGTTGGTCAACCCTACTTTCGTTTAGGAAATTATTACTATCTCTATTTAGATAATTTTTCCCATCATTGCCTAAACTTCCTTTACCATCTCTATTTAGAGTTGCATTAATTTTAAGATTTGATTTTTCATCATCAACATTATTTGTACTTGACCGACTTTCTGCCTTACGATTTGCTTTATCTTCAATTGTAAAATATGGTAAATTGTCTTTTAACAAAGTTGGCGGAGCAACAGTATTGGGACACAAAACATTTTCTTTATTTAAATTCGATTTTGACTCGTTAATTTCATTCTCTAACATTTTTAATCGTAAAGCATTTGCTGGACCGGGTCTGACCTTTGCAGTTTTAAGAATAACTGGAATTTTTGTTGGTATTCTTTGTGGTGTTGTGTCAATTCGATGATTAACGGGATTTTGTAAAACTCCAGGTTTTAAGGCTTGCTTGGGCGCTGCCAGAATGTTGGGAGTTGGCTGGAGGCGTATATTGATTATTCTTGAATTTCCATTGGGATCTAAATGATTATTACTTTTGACTGGAGTACTTTGTCGTTCATCTCGTTTTTGTTCCGGTCCTTCGTTTTCGTTAGGATCATCTTCTATTAGATACTGCTTCTCACGTTTCTGGACCTTTAATTGTTGTTCTAATTCCGTCTGAAACACACGGTAAAAAAATGATTACGAATATGGCAAAGTATTTCATAAGTGAGCTTTCAATATATAGCATTTCAGTAATAATTCGAGTTGTAATATTATCACATCATTTATCATTGAATAAGTGAGTTTTATATTTTAAATAACATAGCAGAAATCATTCGTGTTGAATGTTTGTGAGAATTTACTGTCTAGAATACTAAACTATATTAATTTTAGGGATAAAAATATACACATAGCTAAAAATGCATGTTTACGTATTCAATAAAAAAATACGGAATATAAATTAACTAGCTGACCCGACAGACTTCGTTCTGTCAAAAAAATGTTAGGGGTGGACAACCCTTATCACTAAGGGGTATGAAAAATTGATGTTGGCCGATTCTCAGACCTACTCAATATGCTCACAAAATTTCATGAGAATCGGTCAAGCCGTTTCGGAGGAGTACGGGAACGAACATTGTGACACGAAAATTTTATATATAAGAATATGACGAGTTATATATTTGAACACCACATATAAAAATTAAAGCGTGACCATTTAATTTAATTAATACAATCAAATCTCCATAACAGTATTTATATTATATTAAGTCACGTGTATTAGGATTTGATAAAATATTTTTCAATTTGACATGCTTTCAAAATACATTCTCATTTATACGAGAAGATAATTATTATATTAAAATTTCTGAAGTTGACAATGAAACGATTTTTTATGAAACTGCGAAGAATCTGATAACTGATTTTATAGATTGCAAGCGACCCGCTACTACGCATGGTTTTTAAGACTTGACAAAATATCAACAGTTCTTTCATATTGACGTAACTAGCGGATACCCGACGTGTAGCGCGTCTACGCTAAAATTTTCAGAATCCGTGTTCATTCGGACTTTTTTTTTTCTTTGCCCGGCTTCCAAGGGTCGTAGCGTGATATTAAATAGCCTATAACCTTCCTCAAAAATAGGGCTAACAAATGCAAAAAGAATTTTCAGAATCCGTTCAGTAGTTTCAGAGCCTATAATGAACATAGGTAGATACATACTTTGTGTTTTATATAATACTAGCTTTTGCCCGCGGCTTCGCCCGTGCGGATGTCGGATATCGCATAAAAAAGTACCCTATGTCCTTCTCCATATCCCAGGCTATATCTCAAATTTCTAACTTAATATTAATTTTTATGTGATTCACTATGTGAATAGAAACCGAAACAAATGATTTAATATAATAAAAGTACTTATGATCTGAACGTCTAATGAGTCTTTACCTAAAGTTATCAAACACAAAATCAAAATACGAAATTTCACTCAAATTCTTAAAGCAATCAATTGTACCAAATTACAACACGAAATAAAAATGCGACACAAATAATAATTTTAAAATAATTCACGTAAGTACCAACAATGTGAAAACAAAACGAAATCCTTCGAAATGTCGCACGATACACCGTTTGTGTTGAGAAAACACTCGAAATCTAATGAACACCATTGGTGCATAACTATTTTCAAGGTCACGTTCGCAATTGGACGAAATATTTGACATTTATTTTGTACTTGCAACACGATCTGGCTGTAGAATTCGATTAATCGACTAATACTTGACCGGTATTAATACATTTTAGCGGGAACACCACTGAACGAACGAAAAAAAAAAAAGAAAACAAAATACGTCTGTACTCTGTGGTCGTGTGGCGGTGTGGCGCGATGTAAACATTCATCAAGGTTATACGTGCGTAAAGTAATGGATTCAATGAGAAAACGGTTTAATCATAGAAGAATCTTATACAGAATTACTGAGAAATAAATGTAGATTTCGTATTGAGTGTTAGTTTATCGAAAAGTGATAAATATGTCAGTGAAAAAGTAATGAAAGTTTTGGAATGCACAAATTTTGATCATAAGGCCGCCGTGTTTTCTAATGTTTTTATCCTTATGAGATAGACATATGCCATCGCAGACTTTTTTGAAGACCTTTATAAGATACACAATTCCACCATACATTATTTTGTTATATCTCAAAGGGTTTAGACATCGTTTTCGTTGAAAGCTCCCAGACGGCTTATTTTATTCCGACACCTCCAACAAATATCGTTTATTTATACAAAAATGTATAAAGAACTTAACAAATTATATACTAAAACCTTCCTCGAGAACCAAGCTATCCATTGGTGAAAACAGCATGAGAATCGGTGCAGTAGTTTTTGAGTTTATCGCGAATAGACAGACAGACAGACAGACGCGGCAGAGTACTTTGTTTTATAATATGTAGTGATAGATAGATTTAAATATTAATTTAATTTTTTACACATAAACTTTCCGGAATATATTACCATATTGATTAAAAATACTTACAGTTGCATTCTCCGCAGTAAAACATGTTGTCATAAAAAACAAACAGACTGGAATCACTATCTTCATGATTTTCATGATCATATATTCATATATAAAACAGTAATTTAACGCACAAGGGATCGTTCCATCGCAGCTAATGACGAACAATGACGGTCAACGTAGTAATCTTATGTTTGTACTAATTTCCAAAAACATTATTAATCGATTCATCATGGTGGCTAGAATTATAATTATTTTACATGATATTGAGACTGCTCCGTTGGTCTAGTCATAAGCGCTACTGCTGAACATGGGGTCCTAGGGTTCGATTCCCGGGTTGGATAAAATTTTATTGGGTTTTTCCATCTGGAATTTTTCAATAGCCCGAAGTCTAGATTTGTGCCCGGTTGATAGTAATTGGCTCGCCCCCTATTACATGGGACTTAAATATAACTGGCGAAATGTGAGTGTTCTTTAGATGCACCTTTGCCTAACCTCAATACAGTTAGAAAGATAAAATAGATCAACCATTTTTCAGATTATCTAAATTACATACATCTTTTATGGGGTACTGTGTTAAATGTTACAACAAAATACCTTCTGATATACAGGAAAAAAATTAACCAGTGCGCAATTTTTTTTTTGGTCATTTAGTATCAGTAATAGAACACATTTCCTTTATTTGTTCAATACTTTTTTTTGTCCGACTTGAAACCAGCAAAATATGGACACAATCTATCCGTAATAATATCATTGGGCGCGTGCGCCGGCCGGCTAGGTAGGTGCCATGATACGTACCTGCTACTGCGTTCCGCTTCACAGCACGCGTCGGCGCGCGGCGTGTTTCCAATAAAGCAGTTTCAAAATAAACACCTTTCGTTAACGATAACTTAAGAAACAAGTGTTTAATAAAACTCGTTTAAGTTTTATTTGTCAAAATTTGCGCACTGGTTAAAAACTTTTCCTGTATTACAATTAAATGAACGAAAATTTAAAACTCTTAGTAAAAGTACATCATCATCATCTTCCTGCCCTTGTCCATGATACTTGGGGTCGGTGCAACACGTTTTCTTTTTCCATTCTCCCCTGTCAATCGTCACTGTATCATTCACTCTTTCATATAATTCTTCACACAATACATCCATCTTTATTTGGCCTTACTGTTCCTCTCCACCTGCCCACATTTATATTCATCATTCTCCTCGTCACATGCGTTTCCTCCCTTCTCATCACATGCCCATACCATGTCCTTTCAACTTTTTTTCAAACTTCCCATATATACTAATTTCTGACTTTATTCATTCTCGTCACTCCACACATCCATTTCAACATTCTCATCTCATATTTTACTCTTAGTAAAAGTACACTTTTTTTAAAAGCATGTTACAAATAAGAGGATTATATCTTGAAAACATATATTATAATCCTGGTCCTGCTCCATAGGACAATCTAGAGTGGAGCCAAAATCAAACAAAAATCATCGTTTCAAATCTTTATTAAGCATTCACAAAACTCATAATAATATTAATCAAATGATGGAAAGTCGGGTAGAACTCCAACACCGCTGATATAAACAATACAACGAGCGTGACAACCCTGCTGATGCTTCTGATTAACGTTAGAGTTGACGGCGGCGTGAAAAATCTTCTTAAAGATTTCTGTTCAGATGTTGTTACTGCATCTTCGGGTGGTGTTACCTGAAATTATAGAGTTTTTTTTTTTTTTACAAAATAACTAATAATAAAAAAGGTTCATGGGATATCATTATAATTTGGATGGACACGGCTGAAGACCGAGATAAGATCAAAAAGGCTGCTGTGAGAAGACGAAGACTTTGGAAACAGTAACTTGTAACGCAACAAAGCCTTGGGTATTATTTCTGGGTCTCTTCAGATTTTAAGAATGTTAAAACAATGAAAATTCTTTATTGTGCGTTTGTCCGTAGCCACCTTGAATACGCTTCTCAGGTTTGGAACCCAAATTATAATGTATACATTAATCGGCTTGAAGGTATACAAAGGCGATTTTTGAGGTACACTCAATATCGCTCAAATACCTATCTCCAAAACTATATAAGTCGGTGTAAAAAAAATATATTCTGCCTCTACACGAGCGAAGGAAAATTGCAGATCTTGTTTTCTTATTTAGTGTTATGAACGGATCTACTGACGTCCCTGAGTTGGTGGGCAAGATCGGGCTGCGTGTACTGAGTGCATTTCTTCAGAGACCACGTCTTGTCCATGTGCCTCAAGTCAGAACTATCTACAGACAGAACTCGTACGAAGAGCTTGTCGTACTTTTAATATGGTGTGTCAGAATGTCGAGTTAGATTTAGATTTATTTACTAGTAGCGTAAGGATGTAAAGAAAAGTTTGAACAATTTATTTTTTGTTGTATATTATAAACATTTATTTTTGTCTTTTCTTTATTACTGTGTTTTTTGAGCGTGAGATAATGCATATGTGTAAATCAAATCAAATCAAAATCGTTTATTGCAATCCATAATGTACAATTACAGGTGGTAAATAATGAAATAATAACAGAAACAATTATGGACCCTGACGGGCACAGCAAATTTTTAAATAAGTAGAGAGAGGAAGAGCGCTTTATTAATTTCCTTGTTTTCTGTTAGAAATATTTTATAATTATGCAGGTTGTCTATTAATTTATTATTTATTCAATTATGTTTTTTATTGCTTATTTCTTTACTCGCTTAAAAATTGTTCATTATGATTAATATAGTATAATTTTTAAGTACTTATTATGTTATTTATAAGGTATTTTAATTATCTTACTTATTAAAATATATCTGTTATTCATAGTTATGTATTTTTATTATTAAATTTATCCATTAGAATTATTTTATATTCTACTATCTATGTATTCATATTTCCATTCACTTATTCTATTAATATTTATTATTTTATATGCAGGTTTATCTATTCATTTATTATTTATTTAATTATATTTAAAATTGCTTTTTTTACTCGCTTAAAATTTTTCATTATTATTATTAATACAATATAAATATCAAGTAAGTATAGTTTATTTTTGTTTCTTATACTTCGCCGTTTTAGCGTATTTGTTAATGTTACTCACATTTATTGTTATTGGAAGCTTGTAATTGGCCATCTTTAAACATTGAACTAGTTATAAAATGTATTAGCTGGGATTTGATATTTCATGTTATATATGCCTAAATGTAAAAAAAAAAATTGCCACCGAAGTCAACCTAATAATGAGTGTCCTGAGAATGACCCAGCTGTAAGTTTTCCTAAAATTAATAAAATAAAATAGCAGTGACATAGTAAAGAGTCGAGAAAGCGGCTGGACATTTTTTTAATACAAATATTATTAGTTGATCGCTGACTGTTCACACCGCCAGCGAGTACTCGTTTGTTGCAGCGACAAGAGCTATTAAATAATAATATATAATATAATGTTAGAAGAATAATAATAATAATAATAATATAATTTTAGAAGTTGGAGGGAAGAGAGGCGTGGTGGAGACAACTGCATCAAGCTTCATCAAATAATAATATATCTCTCGCTGAGAGACTCACGCTTGGTGCATACGCATACCAGCGAGTAGTCGCTCATTGCCGTCGAGCACTAGCTGCTCGTCAACTCGATTTTAATTGTTAGCTCTACTCGCTTATCGTTAATCTGAATTACCTTAAATCCTACGCCAGGCTCAATGTGTGCTGGGCCACTACCTTTGGGGCATTGCTGGAAATGATCAAATGCTAAAGAGTAAAAGAGTATATAATCCTATCGTTTATTGAATTCTGCTGCTATAATTGCTGGTGCCGATGGTATGAGATTTTCTTCGAATTTGGTGTGTACTATTCCCCTTTTTGCTCTCTTAACGGAAGTTGTAGCCTTTTCTCTAGTGTAATACCCTATTTTATTTAGAGAGAGAAGCGTCAGTTCTTATTAATATAGTTGTACGGGTAAGTCTTACCAATCATTTTTGAGTCATATGATACTTGAATAAAGATAACTCTATTCTATTCTACTATCATTATAGACTTAATCTTTCTCTTGGATCAGTTTGCCACGTTTATTCTGTTCTAATTACTCATTCAAATACTTAAAATCATTCACCTGTTCCCTGATCGTCTTCTCGGTGTTATCATCAGTGGTTTCAGATTTGACATCAGCATGTATCGGCTGCGCATGGTTCGTGACTATGTGCAGTGCACCAGACGCTCCTCTTTTCATCCGGGGCTGCAACAAACGCTGAAATAAATTAGTTTTTCACGTGATTACGTCTTTAAATTTGCATCCATAATGGGAGGGATTTTAGAAACAGTTCGTCATGATCGTAGAACAGTGACGGATCTGAAATTTATGTTGAACTCTGCCGCGCATGCAATAACAGCAGTAATTATAATTTTTGTCCAAATAGAGTCAAACATAGATTCGGAATCAGCGCAATGAGCTGATTCCGAATCAATGCTCAGCTAAATTTGGACAAAAATTATACTTATACTTACTGCTGTTATTGCACGCGCGGCAGAGTTCAACATAAATTTCAGATCCGTCACTGTTCTACGATCATGACGAGTTACAGTTTAGTGCACCTACATTATTTATATATACTTTATTGTACATCAGATTACACATTACAAAAGAAAAGGAAAACTTATCCATCCATACCAATATTATAAATGTGAAATTAACTCTGTCTGTCTGTCCATCTGTCTGTCTGTTTGTCTGTCTGTCTGTCTGTATGTTAGGTTTTCACGCCTAAACCGCTGAACCGATCGTCATGAAATTTGGCAGAGATATAGCCTGGGATATGGAGAACGACATAGGCTACTTTTTTACGCGATAACCGAAATACGCGCGGGCGGAGCCGCGGGCAAAACCTAGTACACTATAAAATATACAATGGGCGGCCTTATCGCATACTGCGATCTCTTCCTGGACATAAAATGGGGTTGTCATTGATGCAAATAAAAAGTATAACAGTACAAAACATATCTACATATCTATCATCTACATCCAACATTTAATTACACCACTCGTGAGAACTGTGCGCGGTGGAGGGGGAAGCGCTGCCAGTTGGAGGTCATTTCGATGCGTCACATTATTTCCGTTTAGTATAAATTTTGTCTCGGAGAAGCTACGACGTTCGTTTGCGTTTCAATCCTCAGCTCTCGTCTCGTTATAGTGAACATATATGGTGTTTATTTTAATTTACTCGTTAAAAAGACAAATCAAAATATAGAGATCGTATACGATTGAAAAAAGCAATCCAGTGATACTCATAACACACCATATCACATAGTGAATTGGTGCCGGGAACGTAAAAGAATGAAGGTGGATGCCTTCATTCTTTCAGCGGATCATCGACAGCGCCAATACATCGAGCCGAAAATATTATCCGTTATTTATACGTATTCACACAAGATACAAAAAAAAATACACACGGCCGTGTCCACGACACAGCCACACCCTATTTTAAGAGGACATACCTTGTCAACTCTTTTTTTATGTTTACGTTGTAATCTTCTAATATGGTATTTGTTATGTAAACAAAATGATATTTTAGAACATGGAGATATTTATGTATTACTAGCTTTTGCCCGCGGCTCCACCCGCGTGGATGTCGGTTATCGCGAAAAAAGTAGCCTATGTCCTTCTCCATATCCCAGGCTATCTTTGCCAAATTTCCTGATAATCGGTTCAGCGGTTTAGGCGTGAAAACGTAACATACAGACAGACAGACAGAGTTACTTTATAATATTAGTATGGATTACTTAAAAGGTAGAAGTAAGGATGAAAGACACTTTCAGAGGACGTCTTGCCCTTCAACGGCAACTCAAGCTGCTCACAGTTGTAGATATAAACTACGTTACAGATAATTATGATTCTACCAAAAAAGATGAGCAGAAAAATATAATTATTAAACAGCATATTCAGTAGTGCCATCGTCATCGTCGCGAAATTGGTGAACTGCGGAATTACTGACCCAACTGACAGTGCGAATAGGATGTTCTTGACAAAACCATTTCTCCTAGGTTGAAGTATCTAAATGGCCCATACACCTGCATTTCTGAGGTCCTAAAAAAACGCCACTGATGCCGCGATTGGCGTGGCCACCTACTGGGCCCTCATCTAACATAGTATCCACAATATTTTTACCTTTGCCATCGACTCGAAAAGAAGACCAACTTTGTGACGTGGAATTTGGGCCTATTGTAGTCGACGTCATCATTTATTTACCAATATTGACAAAAAATCCCAGAAAATTTAAACTTCAATAAGTCTGCAACTATCTAACTTTCACAAAGACAAAAATAGACCATGTTGTTTTATGACATGTAAGTGACATTTAACCTTACAGCGTTTAACCACCGCCACTGTCAACGGAACGTCAACGAAAATCGAGATTATTCGAACCGAACGTGACGTCCCGTTGACGGACGTGCGGTGGACATAATATTATATACAAATTGACATGAATATTTACTTTGAAAAGTATTAATATATTACTTTAATTATTGTGAATGTGAGCACTATGTGGGTCATTTGTTTTCTTTAAGATTAACTCTGTTTCTTTACCCTCTTTCTCACGTAGTTTTAATGATGGTCTGGTATTTTGAGTACTCTATGCGGCCTACCCAAATGTCCTTTCTTTGGTATTGTTCGTCGAGTCGTTGAGCTCCTTAAATCCTGAGTTGAGCTACACGTTCACTGACAAATGCTTGCACCGACTGGACTAGTCCACTCAAAATTGTGTGGTTCTTTCCTCAAAAGATCATTTCAGACACGGATCTACATGGTCCTCACATGATCTGACCAAGATTATGTCTGGACTTTAAAAGAGACTTTGACCCCTGAGTTTGTTTCGCCATTTCTTCTCAGGGGTAGTCAGATAGGAAATGTCGACTTCACCAAGTTTGTTTTTATATTTTTTGTATGATGTGTAAAAGTGATTCCGATATCCTATTTACAGAATAAACGATTTCATTTCATTTCATTTCATTTCATTACACACGGTCATAGGTAATCTATGTATCGCTACTTCGGCGCCTTCACCTCGTTCTTGTTGACGTTTCGTTGATGTGGCGGTGGACAAACGGTCTTAGGGTGAAACAGTAATTACAAGGTCGCCTACACATAATGTTCAGAAGTAAACGTATGCAAGTACTACACAGGTTGATGTTTTTATGATGGATAAAATCGTTAATACGCTTACCTGGTCATTTACATCGACGTGTGCAAAAACAGAAGAAAAAATTAAAAATAACACAACAGCAAACGTCATGGTTTTTGTTCGTTTTATTTAGAAAATCGTTCTCAATTTTTATGTTGAACATAAAAATGCATGTAGCAACATTGTTATCGAGGGATTTAATTCAATACAAAATAATATATTTTATACTACTTCCTGTTTTTTTATAACTCAATTGTTTTTGATTTGTAAAAGTAACTGAGATTTTACTTAAGAACAATGTTTAAATTATTATCTCTTTTCCTTCTTTTAGCAATTTTTTTTGAAGTTCGTGGACACAGTTTTGGTGTAAGTAATATCTTTATATTAATTAATTAACTTACATAAATATAAAATTCTAATACCCGTTTTCACTTACCTTAGGAACCTAAATGAAAAAGCATTGGATTTTTAACGCTCAGTTGAGCGCCGAAAATTGAAAATGAAACGCTCACTTTTGTTTAGGCAGTCATTTAGGTATCGCTTAGAGTTAGCGAAAACGGACTAGGCCGCTACTTTTTCACAGTTGGTCGCAGTAACTAAGCTAGGGAACCCCAACCAAATGGATTAGGTTAATTTAGAACTGTGACAAACCGCGCGCGAGCCGAGCGAGCGAAGCGAGCAGGAAAGCGGCAGTATGCCGGCGGTATAGAAGTTGGCCGCAGTTACTTGGCTATTTAGTATTTTTAGGACACCAAAATAGTTTTTTTTTTAACCTTACTAGGAATTTCTTCTGTATCGTGGGTGCGTTTACAAACATTTAAACTCACGTATACAAACATCCAGACCCGGAACAACTACTTGCAGGTCATACAAATATTTGTTCCGTGCGGGAATCGAACCCGCGACACGGAGCGCCGCAGTCAATCGCTTAACCACTGCGCCAACGGTGTCGTCAATTATTTAAGGTTCACAAAAAGAGGCGCAATCATTATAATATCAGTATTTATTAATATTTTTAGGAAGCAAAATGGGAATTGTTTGTGGTTTAATTAAAATATATACCGTAGAGGCGGGTTACTTTGACCCTAGGGCATAAATTTGGCCCAAATCGAGAAAAAGTTTGAACTGCCCGCCATGTCGCGACCATACAACTGAACGTCGTAGTTCCTTCGGTAACTAATAGATGGGAATAGGAGACGCGTACTTGCGGAACTGTTTTACCGACTCAAGTGCACGTCCTACATGTTCGCGCCGTTTGAAGTTTTGTCAGTAACACCGGCGTATTTTACTGCTGCAAACTTTGATGTGTAATGCTGTATTTTGATAAGTTTTCCAATTGGATTGTAATTTATTTTGTTAGGTATGTATCTAGGAGTATGGCAATTGTTTTTTAAAGACGATTTACTTATGTTTTGGGACTCAAATTACAGATTTAGAAAATCGGTATACATTGACCGCCTTTTCGGGTAACTTTGGACCTTCGGGCCAAAGTGAAAAACTTTACATTTTTGATCAATTTGTTACAGAACTAAATTAAAAAGCGACATTCCTGATGCCATCCGTGTACACTGTACAGACGAAAGCCTGGCAGTCGTCGATATGTCGAGTACAATCAGGCAGATTTAAAAAAATGTCTGGATGCAATCCAATCAAAAGTGCTCACACAAAGAGCGGCTGGAGGAAGGAAATTATAATTTTGTTAGACTGAAAAGTAAAATTATGTTTACGAAGGTTACCTATTTCATCTAAGATCGTTACGTTAAAACAATAAACGATAATATTATTGTAATTTTTGAAAGTTTGTTACCTTTCTAATATTTGTTGAGATTTTTTTTTACGTTAAACCTCTCCTGGATATGCAATCTTACCGCTCTTGATGGTTTCTTTGGCCACTGATAGCTGTAAGTGCGATTTTTCACCGATAAAGTTCATGGGGTTAAAGTAACCCTTTCCTAAGAACAATTTTGGCCCAAACTTTAATTTAAAAAAAGAACTAATTACGATTATCATATTTTCAAAAATCACTTTGCATCTTGTTGATTACATCCTTGAGCTTCTTTGTAACATATAATAACACTAAAAAGATAATATCAATACAAACTACAGAACAAATTCCAAAATTATTTGAAAAAAATTGCTAAAGTAACCCGCCTTTACGGTAAGTGCCTTATAAATCAAGTGAAAAAAACAACAACAAACTCTATGATGATTAATGCGTACGGGAGATAAAAAGGCTTTGGCTGGTACTCGTGTCCCGGTCAATTTAAAGTGCCCTAGGGAAATCAGTGAGCATAGGCTTGTTATAGTGAGGCAGTGTTTAGAGAGGTGGAGACAGGGGGCATATTTATAGCCCTGATGAAATAAAACCAGTGGCGCATTGGATTAACGATCGGGATTTTAAATCGAACGTTTCAACTCAGTATAACAGCATCCGGTCTATTCAAAAATGTACACGTCACGACGACAAGTCATGGCTAAGAAAATATCTCCCGAACTATTCTGTAAAAACCTAGGTAAAGTGAGGTGTCATAATTTCAGCTGAAAGGCGTCCACTGCTGGACATAGGTCTCCCCCAAAGGGCCCGGGCTTGCTATAACCGCCACGCTTGACAGGCGGGTTGACGATCGCAGTATAGTATTAAAAATGCGTAGAGAACGCTGCTGCCCGGTCTCTAGTAATTTCCTTAGACGCCTTTTACGACGCCCACGGGAGGAAATAGGTTGGGGACATTTTTTAAGTCCGGTAACACACGGAAACTACTCATAATTAACTATTCATACACAGAAAAAACAATAAATTATCCTAACTAAACCAAACCAAACAACAAACTAAAATATGACGTCGAACTCGTCGACTGGTGGCACTGCCACGGTGTGTGGCAATGCTAATATTAATTTAAAACACAAAATTAAGTCTTTGTTTAAAACGAATCATTCCATATAGCATGAACAGACTAGGTACACCGTACAAGGTGATGCAAATATAACCGCGCTCTTAATAATTTACAAGCTAATCGATACAGTGGTCGGCCATAATCGCTGCATTAGTTCCTTCGAAGGCCGATTCAATCCATCACGCTCACAACATTACACTGTCACAAACATGATAAATATGCCCTTTTAGTTGTGAAAAATGAGCACGAATATTAATTTAAAAAAAAAAACTGGCCAATTGCATGTCAGACCACGCACAATGAAGGGTTCCGTAGTTGGGATGTAGTTGAAGAACATGTTTTTTTAACTGCAAATTTACATAAGTTGGGCGACTATTACTCGGTAACTTGTAAAGCTTAGCTGTGCTATGCTTATATGTGATTTTCCTTTTAACTTTCGTTATTATATACAGCGTGTTACGGAAAGCGTATATACATATCAAAGGCACGGATTCTTTTGGTGATAACAAACTACAGGGCAATATTTTTTAATACCTATACCTACATAAATAAAATGTTAAGAAACATTGAAATAAAAATCAAATGTTTCCAATTGAATTCTACACATCACTAGACCACGTCAGCTGATCGCTGTCAATAAACTACACACAAAGAAACGGCGGTAACACGTTTGTTATGATTTAAATTTAATAAACTATCGAAATAAAATAAATATTAAGCATTTTCTAGTTAGTGCTTTTGAGCTGAAATTTTGTACAGAGATTCTGAACCAGATACACTCTTCACCCCGTTTGTATGGATATACCCTTTCCGTAACACGCTGTATACCTACCACTGCTGTAATTTTTTTCACGTATCCAAATACAACCATTTATCTGGCAGGGGGGCGACACTTGACTCTAACAAAAATTAGCAATTCAAAGCTTAATATTACGCAAACGGATCCCTGAATCGAAAAATGGTTTTTTTAAATGCCCTATCCAACAATGCCCAACACCATGGGATAGACGAGAAAAAATATCATCCCTACTTTACGTGTACCCTAAATTTTTTTTTTTCTTCAAGATTTAATGGTTTGTTGGTATGATTAATATGTATACCCATGCCAAATTATACCTTTCTAGTACTAAGAGTCTCTGAGCTAAGCCGCGGACAGACAGACAGAAAGACGGACATGGCGAAACTATAACAGTTCCTTGTTGACTATGGAAAAAGGAGAAAATTACATAAACCTAGTCGTTTTTTTTTTTTTTTACGGACGTAGGAATATTATTGTTAAGACCCAACGGTTACAAAACGAATACGAATTCGGGTTCTACAATGTGATGCTGTATGCCAACGTATACTGCATCGCATTGTAGAACCCGAATTTGAAATCCGAGTTCGATCCGAATTGAAATTGTTCTAAATTCGAACGGATGGAATTCATATCTAGTGCTCAACCCGTCATTCAAATAGTACAGTAGGCCTTGCGTAGGTGACACTTAAGCCGGCCCTACACCTACAATAAGTTTGCGCAACATGATTGAATCAGCCCTTGCTAGTGATAGCCTAGTGGTGTGACTGTCTCGAGTTCGAACCCAAGGCGCGCCCCTCCGACTTTTCGGATTCATGTGCGTATTGTATTTGTACCTATCATTTGCTTAAAAAACGGGGACTTCACTTAAAGACCTAAGGCCACAAGAGGGAGAAATCAGAAGAAGAGTCTCTAATTTCATTTCCCCTCCGGTGGCTGTAGGCCTAAACAAGTACTAACTTGTTTGTTTCATTTGCATCCTAGGTAGACTACCTCGACAAACTACAGTCAATCTTCATTGCGAACCTACCATTTAAGGTAGGGATAAGTCACGAAGTCGGACCACAGAATATTACAGAAGGTCGGCTCCATAAAACGAAAAGAAAACACACGCATACATAAACACGCTTCACGTTCAGCGAGAGAGTGCAAAGGGCAACTAGCTAAAGTCCCTCTTTTCTCGGATTAAGGTCGTAGCACACATATCAACTCGAAAAGGGATCGTCACCGTATCGCCTTTCGCCTCGCCGTCACGTCACCTTAGCCTGCAGCTCCGATACGTCAACTCGGTTACAGCTAGGCGACGCCGTGCTTGCGGCTCGCTGACCGCTGGTGGTTGACCTGGCTGGCACCAGATCAGTTTGAATCCGAACGCGGGAGGAGTGAGAGGGACAAAGGTGGACGAAGAGACGCAAGCGCGGCGACGCAGAGGCGTAAGCGCGGGGACGACGAGCCATAAGCACGGGGACCGCTGGTTGACTACGCGTCACACCGCGGTTCGTGAGCTTGTCCCAAGGCGAATCATTTACGTTACGATTCCAATTAGTGTGCTTTCCAGTAGGGAGTTTCATGCAAAGAATACTAAACAGCTTGAGTTGATACGGTTACGATCCGTTTCCGAGTTGATATGTGTGCTATGACCTTTAACCCTATAGCCACAAGCTACACGTCCAAGTGACACGCGTCTTCGACAGCGATTGCAGAGAAAACAAATGAAAAAAAATCGGGGAGTAGCTGTGTCGTGGACACGGCTGTGTGTTTTACGTGATACGTGAACATTTAGAGATGTGCCTTTATTCCTTGTCGTTGCCGGCACCGCTTCACTCTGTGATATATGGTGTTTATGGGTATCACGCGATTGCTCTTGAGAAGCCCTTTCCAACAGTATACGAGCTCTGTATTTTGATTAGTGTTTTGACGACTATAGGCCGACATTGCATTTTTTCTTTTTCTTTAACTCCATATAATATATTCACTATAACTATTTCACACTAATGTGTAATCACGTTTATATACGCAATCAATAGATCTGTACGAGAGCTGACGATTGAAACTCAAACGAACGTCGTAGCTTCTCCGAGACGAAATTTATATTTAACGGAAATTATGTGACGCAGCGAAACGACCTCAAAATGGCGGTGCTTCCCACTCTGCCGCGCGCGATGCGTCACAGTCCTCGTTCAATGTAACAAATTCTATGATTCTTTAGCTATTGGGTGTTGTAATTTGATGTATATGATAGATATGTAGCTGCAACACGAAACTGTATACTCCGATTTTATTATCATCAGTTTTCTGAATTGGCTCCCACTATGGAAGCTGTAAAGACGTATTCACGTCAAAAGTTGTCTAGAGCATGGCGAGTCACCGCGACGTGATTTTCGGAGTAACGGGCTGAAACAGTTGACGATTGATGCAAGTCGCGTCGAAAGTCGCCTCACAAGTCGCATCGTTCGCAGCTATCAACGGGGCCTACAATCGGCGTACGTACTACCTCGGTCACGGACATCTGACCACCGTAAGGACTATTCCTGCTACCAGCGCTCGGCCGCTATTGTAACGCTTATACCTACTCTCATCAACCAATTGCATCGCAGCATCAGGTTTTAGCTGAGCCCACGTTTATATAAATGAAAAAAAAAGACCGTAAAAAAACCACCTGAAGTGGCCAGACATCTGTGATCATTGTAACAGAGCCTGGGAAATTTATTTAATAAAAGTTTATTTTACCATGACCGTGATAGTACGTGTGTGCACCTGTATATGTATATGTCCGTGCACCTGCTTTCGTTCGTAGTATAAAGCCAACCTTCTATACTATTCTGTGGTAATACTTTCGTATCAATCATAATCACCATCCCTATAGCAATCCACTCGCTTGATATAATATAGTTCTCTGCAATCACAAGCCGGATAACTCTCCTCGGCGACCTCTTTTTCCTGATTATCAACTTGATTAATAATTTAAATGCTTCTAGAATAAAATACTGAGCGATGCGGATCTCCAGTCAGCGCTGATGCCTCAGGAGTTGAATCCAGCCATCGTTTTTGATAAGGTACTCGTTGAATATTCATAGCACCTGGCCCTTTCCTTAACTTGGCTGAATGTGCCCTGGCGGCTGAGAGTATGTCATGCTCACTCAAATGTCTCGCTGGTGGTGGCGTGTGTGTTGGATCATTAAGTTCCCTTCAAAATGGTTGAGCTAAATGGTGCTGATCCATGCGTCATGTTCGTGAACGGGCGCCGTCAGTTGGGACTGGTCATCTCTTAGCTGCCACGGCTTATTTTAATTTTTGTGAATTGTTTCTATTACGGACGCTTCTAACGTGCACGTCTTTCTACATTGTTCTCACATGTATAACTTCAACATGAATGATGTAACCCATATTTTGTAACAATATTTTAAAAGAGTGTCCATGGAGTTTCTTGTCCGTTCTTCTCCATAGGAACCTACTACGCTTTGGAATGGGCAACTAGCTTCATCTTTCTGACTGACCGACCCCTTGCTTGACAATTCAAAAGTACCTGTAATTGGTTTATTTGAAATAAATGCTTTGAGTTTGAGGCTTTGGTACTGCGTACAAAACAAAGTACTTAAGGTAAAAGCGTCAGGGTAGCAGCAGGAAATTCAAATTTTCTTATGTTTTATTATGCTACTTTCAGGTTTAATATTAGGCTGTATGTTGATCAAAATATGATTCGCGACAGTAAAAAGTATGTACTTATAGAATAAAATTTATAAATCATTAAAATCATCAACATACAACCTGCCACTGACCTGGACATTGCAAAAACCGTAAGTAGATTTGAATTTCGAGGGCAACCTTGGCGTTTCCACCTTAATTCTTATGCTTCCTGTCTATGATGTCATAGCTTCATAGACGCGTATTAAGGTATTCGTCAGTATACTCGTACACTTAGTGATGTACCACCTGCTTGAACCCTACACACTCCTTTCAGGACTAAATTAAAGGATCATACGAACGCAATAGAAAATGAGTATCGCCTGCCATTAATATCTTATACCTATAATTATCATTTAGGCCTGAAACTGCGTAAAGCGGACGCTAGACATATTGAAATCACCGCCACAACTTTTCACGACCTTCACCAAATCGTCGGTCTATCTTGTGAAAGGCCCAAGCTACGCCTATAGGAAAAAAAAAATATTGATAATGGATTATTAAAAAAAAAAACATTCCTACGTCTGTCCCTTTCCAGATTTTCATAACCATCTATAAACAAACAGTTTTCTCAGGATGCTCCATGGCGCGCAGTGTTCCCGCTCGGACGTCAGCGTCGCGACGTAGAAGTACTAGCTGACGCGTCGCTGCCTCCACCGCTGGAAGCAACTGTACCTCAGACTCTGAAGCTATACAGTCGAGTCGCAACTTGTGTTGCTCTGGCTGTCGGAGCGGTCGTTGAAATAATACTGTATATCATTGAGTTTTATACTGTAGTATGAATAAATTGGTTAATACAGATTTAAAAAATAGTGTTTCATTTAACCTGAATCTCAGTTTTTGTATATTTAGTTTGTTAGTCTTTTAATTTAGTACCTAGTGTAAATAGTTAGTTGCGACATATATTGGTGCCGATTCTCTTGTACACCGAACTAAACTAACTAAACTATCACTAAAATTCCTTACTTTTGGCTATGAGAATCTTAAAGCTATTCTGCAAACAAAATTCTCTAAATTTAAAAATAAGTTTGACATAACTAAATCGAATTTGACAATCGTGACTCCATCCACGTGGTATTTTTTTTTTTTTTGACTTCGCAACGTTGTACTTGTTTGCCTATAATTTTTTTTAGAGCCGGAGGCGCGCTGTGGGGGGGCAGCTGCGACGTGTTTTTAATGGAATTTATCACTTTCTGTGTGGAAAAAAAAAATTACCTACATGTAGAGAAATTGGGGTTTAAGGGCATCTTAAAGGGGGTCGAAATTTTCATTATTTTTGCGATAGGACGCACCATTTTGGAGATATAATTAAAAGAAAAAAATAAATAAAGGGATAAACACGAAATATTCTAAGTGATACACCTTTTATAGGTGGTAAAGAAGCCATGGAAATGATATTTTTTTTTTATTCTGAGTATATTATTTAAAAAATTAAATAATTTAAAATTACTTGATATGATGAATAATTATCAAAATTCACCGCGCTCGTGCCGCCACCCCACCGCACCGTTCGGCTTCACCGCGTCGAGGCGGGTCATTCATAGAATATGTAAATAAAGGATTTTTTCGCAAAATGTCTCAAGCAATTTTAAAATTATGGTAATTATGTAAAAATATAAAACACTTAGATAAAAAAATAAAAATAAATTCGCTGCTGTGGCTTTTTTACGACATAAAGATGTTTCTCTTAAAATATTTCGTGTATGAATAGATACACCTTATATACAGTACTAGTTTTGCACCAGAAGTCGAGGTGATTGGTATGAATTTTAGTTCATGAAAACTAATTTTATTCCACACCTTTTTAATCGCGATTAAAAATAGTCAGATTTAGTTAGAAAATCTAAATTTTAGTTTAAAAACGTCAAATTCAGAATAGCAAAATTGCCATTTTCACTAAATTTAAAAACTCAGTACCATCTTAGAGCTGTCAAACTAAAATATAGTTAAGTTGTGTCACTTTAATCAATTTCAGAATAGGAAATGGTCGTTTGACAGGAATAAACTAAATTTTGGTGATTTTTAGTCTAGTTTAGAGAATTTTGTGACAAGAGAATCGGCTCCATTATATATTCTTTAATTATATGAAAGTAATAAAATACATTTTAGTGATTTATACAAATAAATGAAATTGAAGTACGTTGATTGTACATGTGATCGGGCCCTAACAATATGATAATTTAATCATATTCATCGTATGCATTAACGTCTACTTTCTTACAAGGTGTAACGATTCTCATGATAATATCTTTACATAATGCAGCCTTCACCATTATAAAAGAAACATTATTGCAGTAAGTGCTATCGATCGATCGCGAAGGGAATCATCATGAAATATTCAGTGGCTAAGCTATTGCCTGCGTGCAATGTGACGCTATATAGGAGAGTAGATTTATTATGCCTTTTGTTGCGGAATTTTAAGTAAGAGGTAAGGCCTCTCATTCAAAATTCCGCATCAAAAGGAAGACCATTTAATAAAAGACGATATTTACATAATAAGTATATAAGCTAACCGTCCTGAAGGAGGCTCGTGGCTAAAATAATAAGGTTAAAGGTCTAAAGTTCACTCCTACTCTATGGAAAAGGGAACATCCTTCGACCAGGGCCTCAAGTCTGCTATTACAATAGTGTCAGAATGGTCTCGCCATTGTGAGTATTTGACAGTGTTTGTATGGCAAATCTGTCAAAAACTCACAATGAAGAGACCATTCTGACACTATTGTAATAGCAGACTTGAGGCTCAGATGGGTGTTGTGTCTGGTGGGCAACTGCCCGACGGTTGATGTTGGGATGTTGTACATATGCCAGTCGCGCGGTAAACACTGCTTGCGCGATGCAGGATTTTTGTGACGTCAGATCTTTGATGCGTAGTTCGCATATGGCGTTGTAGATGCCACAGTTAATTTATAATAATAATAATAATACATTTCTTTAATCAAGTAACAAGGACTCATTGGTGCCGATTCCCTTGTTCACAAACTAAACTAAATTTAAGTTCAGTGCATCTTTTTCTTTCTATTTCATTAAGAAAAAGACAGAAGATAAATTTTAGTTTAGTTCTGTCAAATTAATCAGCGCTTGACGTATAGGTACGTTGGGTATCTACTCGTTACATAATTGGATAAAGTTCGCTCGATAGACAAAATTCCAAATATACCCTTATTTTGTACATTAAGGCTTTGACTGCCAGACAACAAACACAATAGAAAAACTATTGTTAGCGGTCACCGGTGACCGCGGTAGCAGTCAATGTGTTAAAATCATTTTATTTCAATATTATACCACATTATGTATTTAAAATCACATCAAAATAAATGTATAAGATGATGTAATGTCCGTCGGGTTTAACATTGTTAATATCGTAAAACATATAATTTTCAACCCAAAATTAACGAAGTTCACGGCACAATTTACACACGCCCAGCTGCCACCTCTAGAACAAAAATGCACGCTCGAAGAACCTCGCCTTAAGATACAACACTGTACTTTCTGTTGATAAATCACGCCGAAACCCGAACTGGTTGTCATGAACATTTACAGTTTTATTTAATAGTGCATTAAGCATACTGTCAAACACTTTCGATATAGTTGCTGCGGTCTGCGAGGTCGCCAGTCTTATTTTTGCAATGGGTACTACTACTGTTCGCATCATCTCACTAGGCAAACAACTTATGACTCATACAAAAGCTATGATGGTTACGGTGGGGAACTCGGTGTGGTGCGTGAAGAATGGATGACGCCACGGAAGACTCATTGCATGTATGTTACAAAACGTGTAAAAATCGTCGCTGCACATGAACCTTATCGCCTTCAAAATAAGGTTGGTTTTTCAAAACAAATCGCTAAAACCAACCTTATTTTGAAGGCGATAAGGTTCATGTATAGCGACGCGCGTACGGCCGGCGCTGAGACCAGGCGAGACGCGTCGCTCTGAAACCAGCTATAGAACCAACCAACATACAACGGCTTGCCTAAATGTTTTATGTGTCTTTGGGCGTACCCATAACACGTTTTCGTCGGGCCTTCGTAGGGCAATGTACGTTGGCCCCATCGCAGGTTGGGCCTTCGTAGGCAAATCTACGTAGGCCATCAGTTGTTGGCCCAACCCGCAAACTGCCCGCCAATTGTATGCATTTGCCAACTAACCAGAGGTACATAAGTGGCCCAACTAAATACCAACAAAAAATGCTACTAGGGAAAGCATTGTAAGAACTCTGGCCAAGTGTGGATAATGCAGATGATCGATACTGAGCCCGTCATGGCCCATCGTCACCTCTTGACATCAATTTTATAGTCTGAGTAACCTCCTTTGATTTAAATTTTATCCCGATCTCCGATCCAGACTCAGTATTAAGCACCGTACGTGAGGACCTCAAAGGAGATTTTATAAAAAAGTGTGGCTTGAAAAGATTAGCAATCTCTTGAGGTTCACTTACTTCTTCGACGCTCACAGGAATTCCTGATCTATTTCATAAGTCATAAGGTTTTCATAAGGTCGTGAGTAAATTTAGAATCTTGTGTCGTGAAAAAAAAAAAGAAATAATTGGAACTTTTGACCTTCAATAACAAAAACCGGCCAAGTGGGTGACGGACCACGCACAATGAAGGGTTCTGGAGTTGGGATGAATTTGTCCCAAAAACAAACTTAACATTGCGGTTGAAAAATGTTCTCCAATACGTATATACATCACGGTCAATTCTCCAACCGCAAATATAAGTTTGTGTGTGAGGCTTATGTCCAGCAGTCCAGACAAGAACCCAACAGACCTAGACTAGAACCCAACGTAAAAAAAAAAAAAAAAAAAATTCAGTCTGTAGTTTTAAATGATAGCTTTAATTAAGGATAAGATGATTTAGTTTAGCACTTATCCAAGCAAACGTTATTTGAGATAGGCGCTTCAGGGGTCATTATTTGCGCTATAGTTTCTTGGTGTGGAGTACAAGAGTCAACAACCTCGATAGATATTCAATAATAGTTATAACTATTACAAAACAAAATTCCTGGGCCTCAAGTCTGCTATTACAATAGTGTCAGAATGGTCTCGCCATTGTGAGTATTTGACAGTATTTGTATGGCAAATCTGTCAAAAACTCACAATAAAGAGACCATTGCAACGTTTGTACATTAGTAGACTTGGCTCCTAGGAATATCAACAATTTCAAATAAACCATATTCCAATAAATTCATTTCGTAGAAAGTACGGAATTCCTGAAACATTTCAATAGATATCGGCTCTCCGTTTGACATCCCAAACCACAGAGCTATCTCCCTCCAGGCTCTATTGCTTTTCAACTAACTTCGCAGAAGCTAATAAAAGGGTTGTAAGTTTAAACTTTCACGTATGTAGTTGCACGAGTATGTGGTGAACCGATTTTAAGACAAAAGACAGGAATATTGCAATTTCAAAGCTGTAGTGACATCTACTAGGTTATTGTTTTATTTTATTTATTATTATATAAAAAAGGAGCCTAAAGGCAAGCACGAATACGTTAAGAACTATTTTAGTAAACTACAAAAATATAAATAAAACAAACGAAATCAACTATACCCAAAGTCTCAAATTCAGATAATTTATGTAAACAAAGGGGATAACATAGCAAGAAAATATCTTCGTAATGGTAATTCACATAAAATTGCGAAAAAAGACCTTTCATTTTCTTTTGAGTACTGATTTTAAGAAATAATAATTAAAAAAGAATCATACTGTAATTATTTTTATAAATTTTCGGTTTTAAACAAAGTTATTAAAAAAAGGACATTTTCTGGTATAAAATATTTTATGATACTGGTAACAATGCAGGAGATACAAACATTTTCAATTTTTTTACATCTTCAGCAAAACTAATATTACAACTCTCATTCATAAATTCATATTGTAAGTAGCATATCTAGCCACATTTTGGATGAAAACGGCTGTAAACTGTTTCAAGTGGAAATCGATTTTGGGAGGCCTACGTCTAGCACTGGACTTAAAAGGGCTGATTATGACGATCATATGCCGTCGCCGACATGCTACACAAAACATTGTTTGGCAACGGTTTTTTGTTTGCATAGTTTTTATAATTAATAAAAAATTAATAAAAAAAATTGCGATGATTATTTACAAAAAGAAATATGATAAAATGTTTTGTACCACTGTCCTGTCATTTTGACAGTGACATTTCTTGACATAACTTTGTTTACATAAATTATTTGAATTAGAGACTTTGGGTATAGACACATGTAGTGCGATCCAGTGGCTAAGGAAAGGACCGTCTAACCAGTCCATGCTGTTGGAGCTTACTCGGATAAGGTGCATTATGGAGGCCGATCTCTTTCTCATGACAGGTATCATGAAAGCCATCAATCAGAGCCTCCATAAACATGTCAGACGCACTACAGCATCTCGGCAGCCCCAACAACATCCTAAAAGCGTTATTATATTGTACACAGATTTTAAATGATTCAAGAATCTCTGACTCACTTTTAATTTTAACCGTAATAAATCCGTGAAAATCGGAAAATTCAATATAGCTTATGTGTGGAAATTATAAAGGTACATATTAGATACAGGCGTCCAACCTAAATTTAAAAAAAATGTAGATAACATACACAACATACAACCTACTCCATGATGTGCCTTTTTTGGGTTCCGTAGCGCCATCACACACGTCATCACACACGTGGCGCCATCTATTATCATAAGAACGTTATTGTAGTTTTCCTCGGAAAAAGTACTCTTTTTCAGGATATAAGGTACCCTATGTCCGTTTCTGTACACCTGACAACGTATATGCAAAATTTCAGGATGATGAAATTTGAAAGATTTAAATTATACCTGACCTTGACCTTATTACATTACTTTGTTTACAATGGCTTTACTAAAATAAAATACATACATACTGTAACGTTACAAATAACCTTATTTATATTATTGTCAAAAAAGTGTAAAATGTAAGTTGAATGAGTATGTTATGATTTCAAATATGAAAACATAGCTTTAGATGAAAAGGTCGAAACGAATAAAAGATATAGAAAACATCGAATCAGCTCCTTCAAAACTATGTATGTAAGTACATACAGGAATAGTTTTTAATCAGTGCGTTCAGTTGTTTAGGCGTGAAAAGTTAACAAACAAACAAACAAACTTACTATCGCATTTATAATAATAATCTTAATTTCTTATTAGTTAGGATATCAATGGCAGTGCTACAGGCACCCAACAAAATTATAATATAAAGAAAACGTTTTGAAATCTACAGTCAAATGCCAACAATCCTCTCGGAGTCATCCTATAATACAAAAACTACAAAATTCAATGTGTGGTATTTAGATGAGGGAACACCTCTGCCTAGCCCTTGGTAGGTCACAGGCGTGATGTAAAATTGGAGTAAATAAGCCATACAATGTAGGCAAAATAAAAATATAAACCATAAAAAAATAATCAACAAACAAAATCCCATATCAAATCGATCCGCTTACCTTGGATATTAAGTCATAATTAAATAATAGCATAGTTCTGAAGTGGTATATAAATGGGGTTCCGACGTGGTGGCAAGTGAACGAGGTTTGGTTGCACGATGAAGTGGCTCGCGTTCCTGTGTCTGATGCTTGGTTTGCTGTCAGCTGTTATGGTAATATAACTTTCATTCGTTTGACTAGCATAGTAAGTTCTGAAGTGGTATAAAAATTCTGCGAGCAACTTGGAAGTCGCGTTTGCCGGTCGCTACAGCGGCACCGCTCGCTACGCTCGCTCGGCTCACGCGCGGTTGGTCGCAGTTCTGACCTAACCTAACCTATTTCACCCAGTTCAAAATGATGAATCATACAATAGATAAGATGACGGGGTGGGGACGACCGGGAATAAACGAACGAGTGGGAAATAAAAAGTTCCAATCGTCATCACTTGGGAGGAACGAAACTTTTTTTCCCACTCATACCCAGTGGAGATGATGGGGTGGGGACGACCGGGAATAAACGGTCTTAGTCTGTCTGCCCATTGGCAAAGGCTTCCTCTGTGTCCTTCCATTTTTCTATATCTATTGCTTGGAGTCCATAATTTTCGTCCCGTAATTTCCAGGATCAATGTCGTCTTAAAAATATTTTATCTACTCTCATATCGTAAAATTCGAATTATAAACTTCAAAACGAGTTTATATTGACGTACTTTTTAAACACAATACCGAAATTTAAAAATAGAATCATATTACAATACTTTTTATCAAACAAAATAATGTTATAGAACAATTTTTTTTTCCATTACGATACAGGGCAAATCAAAGAAGTTAACCAAGAAGTTTCTATAATTTTTTTTTCTAATGGAATGCCTTATGTTGGATCCACACACAGTCCGGCTTCTATATGTGTGGGCACCTGGCGGCAGGCCGCCGGCTGTGTGTGGATCCAGCTTTATGGAACGAATATGCTGGGCGCGCGTAGACTGAGAAAACGATAGACCGCTGGTCATCTTCTATCTCACTTACACAAGAAAAAGAAAAATATATACAAAATGCTTGTAAAGAAAAGAGACAGAGCCTAACATTTTCTGTCCCTTATCGCGTGTCGCGTTTTTCAAGGACAGCACTTCAGTTGCTAAACAAAGTTTGACGTTTGATACGCGTTCGAAAAGTGGTTGCGACGAAATTATAAATTATTTAATTTGTTATTTCGAAAAATACTAACTCTTTTGTGTTTTTTGTTGAGGATTGACTTTAGCTATTGCTGCAAAATGGTAAGGTGCAGTGTTTTTGGTGGCAAAAGCGATAGTGAGAAGAAAATTGCCGGATTGTCCTTTCATTCGTAAGTAGCTAAATATTTTAGTTTATTCGGTGAAATACAGTGGAAGTTTTCAACTAATATGGTTTTTAAACTATTAAAATAAATATACAGCTGTTTCAAGATAAAATGAGAGCTGAATTATGTTTTTATTATTTATTATTCTTTACATAACCTCCAAGCTCAGTGCTGCCTACTTTTTACTCGGATACTTCCCCATTTCAGGGGAAAATTGTACGCCAATAAAATAAATTACCTTCATCAATCATTTTAGATGAATGCTTTATTAGAGTGTATGTATAGCGCTGGCAGCAAATTTGTTCCACTTTTCACTGGACGTAATATTACATCTTTACCTTTTAGTATCTATTTATAGTTTAAAATATTGTATTTGTAGTAGGTATTAAAGTGTTAAAAACTTTCAGATTTCCCGCCAAACCAAAATCACGGGAAATATGAATGAAAGTAGAGATAAAAATATTTTTTATGCTGTATCTTAGGTTTTCTTTAAATGTTCTTTTTCCCGCAGGTGAAAGAACTCCTATCCTAATAAACTATTTTGACTTATACCCAAAGTCTCTAATTCAGATAATTTATGTAAACAAAGTAATGTCAAGAAATGTCACTGCCAAAATGACAGGACAGTGGTGCAAAATATTCTATCATTTTTTTTTTAATTTTTGTAAATAATCATCTATAAAATTAAAATGAAATAATTTTTAGAACTATGCAAACAAAATACTGTTGCCAAACAATGTTTTGTGTAGTTTGTCGGAGACACAAACTAAACTAAATTCAGTGCATCTTTTTCTTTCTATTTCATTAAGAAAAGGACAGAAGATAAATTTTAGTTTAGTCCTGTGAAATTAATCAGCGCCTGTCACTACTCCATACAAGTTTAGACGTGATTAATCTTGCCGACTAAAATTACGTCAATTTACGTCAAGAGCTGATTAATTTGACAGGACTAAACTAAAATTTATCTTCTGTCCTTTTCTTAATGAAATAGAAAGAAAAAGATGCACTGAACTTAAATTTAGTTTGTGAACAAGGGGATCGGCACCATAATCAGCCCTTTTAAGTCCACTGCTAGACGTAGGCCTCCCAAAATCGATTTCCACTCAAAACAGTTTTCATCCAAAATGTGGCAAGATAATATGCTACTTACGATATGAATTTATGAATGAGAGTTGTACTATTAGTGTTGTTGAGGATGTAAAAAATTTGAAAATGTTTGGATCGCCTGCACCAGTACCATAAAATATTTTATACCAGAAAATCTCCTTTTTTTAATAACTTTGTTAAAAAATTTATAAAAATAATTACGGTATGATTATTTTATAGTTATTATTTCTTAAAATCAGTACTTAAAAGAAAATGGCACCTTTTTTTTTCGCCATTTTATATGAATAACCATTACGAAGTTTTTTTGTTTTGATATGTTATCCCTTTTGTTTACATATATGATCTGAATTTCAGACTGGGTATAGATGTTCTGTTTCTATTTATAAACCCTGTGCGTTTGTACAAAGTAGATAATAGAGATTGAAAAACATCTTAACATTGAAGAACATTCGGGGTAAAATCACTTTAAAGTGGGTAACCCTAAAGTTTCAAGTACCTTGATTTTCTGTCCCTTACAGCGACACGCCAAGCAGTGGTCTATAGTTTTTTCTATGTCTATGTGGGCGCGCCATTTTTATAGCGTTACAAAAAAGTTTTGATTCCAATTTTTACTTGTCTGTGGTAGCCCCCACTTTAGCGCATGCGCGGTGATGTGCTGGGGTTTGGCGCCATCCATACGTTTTGTTGTATTGAATTTCGTGGGAAAATATTTTTTACTCCTTTTAACTTTGATCTATTATTCAGTAGGTGCAATCCCAATGTATGAGAGTAGATAAAGCAGTGTATGAAACTGCACATAACTAGGTATTAAAACACTCGTGGGATTTAAACGGTTTTTAAACACACACTCGTGTTTTAATACCCCTCATTATGCGACAGTTTCATAAACTACTATTAACATACAATTCTTCCACAGGCTGACGAAGAGGAGTCTCGTGCTGGTCCAGCAGATTATACCAGCAGGTATGCTGAGTTAGCGTCCCCTGTACCTTCCCATGTCGATGTACAAGACCTACTTGCGACCCTAGCTAGATATCACCACTAAACAACCTGGGACCGAGGACCTGCAAACACCTAAAACCACTCATTTGTCAATATGTTCCTTAGAACTGGATTTTTAGACCACAGAATTAACCTTAAACCACAAAAATTAGCCGTAAGTTGGAGATTTTGAAATTTTAAATATTTATTTCATTGTTTTTTTGGAAAAAATTAAACGCATTTAATTTTGTCTTTAATTGACAGAAATGTTTAATCATTGAAGTGGTCACTTATTAGCTGTTATAACCCACTAGTGCTAGCTTTTCATTGAAATTACTCTGTATTAGTTTATTTTTTTATTTATAAAAATATGTATTTTTGATCAAAAGTGTGGAACGCTTCTGAATCTGTAATGTATTTGTATATTAAAGTATAAGTTCGCTCGTCTATTTGTTATGTTCTTTTAAATATTCCTTGGAGATATTTTCGATGCACTTATGTCCCACCTTCGGCGATTAGCGAGAAGCGAATAAGGCTAGCAACTAAAAACGAGTTGGCGAGCAACGAGCAGCGAGTGCGCGAGTGACATGGCCTTAAAGTTGTCCCACCCGGCGAGGAAGCGACTAACTATCGGCGATTTTCTCGCTCAAGAAACGTACAGTAACGAGCACCAATATGTATACACTTAGCAAAATTCATAAGCAATTTTCATGGTGAATAACGATTGCAACTTTGAGATAAAACCTACTATATAATAGGATTAGGAAGGATTTTAATAGGATTGCAAAGTTGCAATCGTTCTCCACGAGAAAATTGCTTTTGAATTTTGCTATGTGTATACATATTGGTGCTCGTGACTGTATAATCGATAATGGATAATATTTTTGTGTTCACCAAAAATCTTATTCTTCCCCGAAAAATACTGATCGTGCACCAAATATTAAAGGTTAGGTTAGGTTAGGTATTTTGGTGCACATTCAGTATATTTGGTGGAACACAGGCAAAATTAGGTAAATGAAATGGGAATAAATTGAAGTACTTTTAAATACCATCCATAGATAATATACATTCCGTGTAAACAAAACAGATGCATAATATATCCCCGCTGTTCCGCGTTGTTGTTGTATCCGCGGTATGAACATACACCGATCAACTATTAGGTAATATAATATTTTATTATATTAATCGCTGACTGTTCACATAACAGGCGATCCACTAGTAGTCGCTGAGCGACAAGAAGCAAAAGAGCGTAGAGTATGTTAACGAAATAACTTGAACTAAGTAATAATGTCTATGACTACATTATCCTTTAGGGGAAGCACTAAAACAGCCCGCAAAATTTTTCTTACGATTTTTACAATTTACAGCTCATTGTCTGGGTGTATGTTGATTAAAGTATGATTCGCGACCGGAACAAATTATATAGTTACAGAATTGGACGTAGTTAAGCAGAAAGGACTCAACCCACATTGTGGTCAGGGATGAGTTGTATATACCAAAGAGGTCCTAACGGTTGGTTCTTTCACTCAGCAAAAAATATCCGTGACTCTACAAAGATAAGGTTGATTTTTTTATGTTGGGATCCAAACCACATGTAGCTTCCGTTAACCGTTAGGACATCTTTGGTATATACAACTCATCCCTGACCACAATGTAGGAAGGTCTCACTGCTGGGCAAAGGTCTGTTCTCAGGAAAGGCCTGAATGCAAGCAATGTTGAAGGTTATTCAAAAGTGGAATGCCAAAAAACAAAAAATCAACCATCAACAAAACCCAAATTAACTATTTATTATTTTTTAACATCATTAAAACTAATCATTTAGACACTAGAGGCCGCACGTCGTTGGCACCGAAACTAGTTTATCCTGGCCAATAAATTCTATTGATTGGACACACCCTACTACGCTAAGCCATCTCGGTTACCACAGACGTGCGGTCTAATGTACAGTGGCCAGCACATCAAGCTCCAGCTTAAAAATGTTGATGATTGAATTCAAAATTGAACGAGAAAATTTTACAGTTTTGGTAACTTGTAATCACCGTTCCACAAACTGTCAAATTTTCTCATTCAATTTTGAACTTAAGATCTTGGCCACGACTTTTGGCGGCGCGTCGAGCGGGGCGGGAAGCGGCGTAGCAGGCGGGTTGTTTTCCGTGCCACGTACTGCTCAGTAGCGTTAGCGGTAGTTCCGAAATTACTTTGTAAATAATCTAAACTAAGTACATAAATACTCTGTTGACAAATTTTTTATCGGCCTATATTAACATATTAGTAGGTACCTGGTAGGTACTTTTATAAATTATCAGTTTTATTACCTCATAATAACATTTTTAAATTTATGCTGATGATGTTTTGACATCCATATAGGCGGGCGATTTAAAATTTCTGTAATAAATGTTTCGGAGTTAGTTTTCCGCTACACAATCGTCAGAAAATATTTAAATCGTCCATCTGTCCATCTCAATCATTAGCCCGTACTCATTTGTTCAATCCGCGAGACGCGCCCCGCTGCCACTCACCGCTCGGCAAAAACCGCCCGCGTTGCCGCTAAGCTACCGCTGGTAGCGGAAATGTCGTGGCCAGCCTTTAACCATCAACATTTTAAGGTTTGAAATCGTTTGGAGAAATTTGACAGTTTCGTTTTACCTGATGTACTGGCGACTGTACTACAAAATTAATCACTTCTTAAAGGATTCGAAGTCAGGGCCAACGTGGACCGCGGGTGAGTCGATGAACTTGCGCCGGGCTGGAAATAGGCGCTCGTAGTTCAAGTTGACGTCGAGGGGATGGCCGGCGACGCGACGAGCCTCTCGCCCGTACGGCACGTAGTCGTATGGTACCTGAGGAAAGGAACATTTGATTAGGGATGCTACACACATGTTTGAATCGGCATGATTCGGCACAGGCGGGAAGCAAAATCAAATATACAATTAGATAAAAATGTTCAGGAAAAAGCCCCTTGGCGTAAGGCGAATTATGAATTAGAGGATTATATCCAAGATAAGAATGCTTGGAAACATGCTGGTCCTGCTCCATTGGATAATCTACAGTCAATCAAACTGGTTGATCATCATCATCATTTCAGCCGAAAGACGTCCACTGGACATAGGCCTCCCCCAAGCACCGCCACCTGAACCGGTTTTGTGCTTCCCGCATCCAGCAGATTCCTGCGGCAACTGGTTGATAATTTAGTTGTTTAATTGACATTTTTTTTAGCATTTATTTTACATTTTGTGATTACTCACACACTGACTTATAAATATTTTTTTTATTTTTAATCATCTACTTTTACAATGTTTGTAAGTATGTGAGCACCATGTATCTATTACATAATTTATTTATCTGTCATTTCATTACTTCACTTTTCATTCATTGTTCCTATAATTGTGGTATAGTCATTTTATTCTAGGTACATCGTCTTCACATCTTCTAGATACAAATATATAAAATTGAAGTGTCTGTTTGTAATGTCAAAATAACAGCTTTTTACGAACCAACAGATGTTTGTTCTGGGTAATCTCCAAAACGGCTGGCTTTTGACGGGACTTTCACTGGCAGATAGCTGATGTTCTATGGAGTAGCAAAAGACCGCTTTTTTTTTTTTTTTTGTTGAAAAAACTCGGTAAACAGCCAATCGTAAAAAAAAGAAAAATGTTAATCGAATTGTGCTGAACCGACCCGAATATGATAAAGCAAGGGTCAATGCCAAATAAAGTTTGCCGAATAAAAACCGAATAAGTGTAGTTATTGCTTCGAATCGGCTTTGATGTTTGTGAATATGTGTGTAGCACCCCGGTGCGATGCACGTGACGGCAGACCGCAGACTTAAACTCAAAGCATTTATTTCAAATAAACCAATTACAGGCACTTTTGAATTGTCAAGGGGTCGGTCAGTCAGAAAGATGAAGCTAGTTGCCCATTCCAAAGCGTGGTAGGTTCCTATGGAGAAGAACGGACAAGAAACTCCACGGACACTCTTTTAAAACAAAATATTGTTACAAAATATGGGTTACATCATTCATGTTGAAGTTATACATGTGAGAACAATGTAGAAAGACGTGTACGTTAGAAGCGTCCGTAATAGAAACAATTCAAAAATTAAAATAAGCCGTGGCAGCTAAGAGATGACCAAGACTGCAGCGGCAGTGCCGCCTAACCATAATATTATCTGCCGTTATAGTGAGGAACATTGTGTAAAGTTCACTCATACTCTATGGAAAAGGGAGGATCCTCCGACCAGACGGGCGTTGTGTGTGGTGGGCAACTGCCCGACGGTTGGTGTCGGATGTTGTATATATTTATGCTAGTCTCGGGATAAACTCTGATTGCACGATGCAGGATTTGTGACGTCAGATCTTTTTGATGCGTAGTTTACATGTGGCGTTGTAGATGCCGCCCCATTACTCCCCTCCGGAGACCAGACTGAGGTCGATAGTGAGCTGAGTCAGTGCATATTGTGATGGGCTTATTCCACAAATCCCAATCCTGAAAACCCCCTTAGGAGGAAAAGTGGAATCTATAAAAATAGTCTAGAATTCATCCCTGATAATCCCGCTTAGGGGGGAAAACTAGAATTGAAAAAAAAACTTATTCCAAGACCCCCCTGAAAGTGATTTTATTACATTAGGTTTCAGTTTTCCCCCCTGAGGGGGATTCTCTGGGGGGATTAGTGAAATAAGCCGGATTATCAGGGGTGAATTCTAGACTGGTTTTTATATATTCCACTTTTCCTCCTAAGGGGAATTTTTCAGGGGGGATTTGTGGACTAAGCCATTGTGATGCTTGTTACGATCGCGAACTTTGAATTTGCCTTAAGAGGATTTACGCCGGTCCACTAGCGAAACTCCTTTAAAAACATATTATCTCGTGACTGAGAAGGAATTATGAAAAACGCCTCAACTAACTACATATATCGGTAAGTGTGTCTAGAATTTTCTAATACCTTTTTTAAAGTTTCATAATGAGACACGAAGCAACAAAATTCGATCTAAATAAAAACGGCCACATTCCTCTAGATCGTATTTCGACTTATGTTCACTTTGCCCCGCTTTGGCGGCGCATTTAGTACAGCTGATCCATAGAGCGCTTGTGTACAGGGATGTGCAGTATGCTTTAAAAAGTGTAATTATAGCGTAATTGTAGGTGTAGTTAAACTATTTCACGAAGTCTTGTCTTGTCACTGTAATGGCGTAAAACATAAGGTTCTAATTTCAATAACCAACAAGACTTCGTCAAATAGTTTAACCACCCAGATTTCGCTAGCTATGTATAGGTCCCATATAATAGGGGGCGACCCTATTGCCATCATCCGGGTACAAATCCAAACTCCGGACTGCTACTGAGAAAATCCAGATGGAAAACCCAGATGTCACTTTGCCCGACCTGGGAATTGAACCCAGGACCTTAAGCTCAGCAGTAGCGCTCGTGACCACTGCACCAACGAAGACAAAAATTAATTTAAACCTAAAATTACCTGCGGTACAGAATCCACAGAAACTAGCAATAAAACACAAGTTAATAACAAATATAGCGGCTCCATGTTCGATTGTTCAGGCAGCGTGGCTTATGCGCTCTTCACGGGTGTTGCCTCGCCTTTAATTAAAATACCACGTACGATTTTATTGCTCGATTTTATTGCTTTCACTAAGAAAATATTTTTTTATTTTTCTAGACCTTATATATGCTTGTCCTCTGTTTCATTTGAGTTAAAACTGATTGGGCTAGAGAAGATAGTTTGTTAAGAATTACCAAAATATTATTATGTCCATCATTACTTTAGTTAATCAAATATTTATTAATTTTATCGTCAACTAAACAAAATCTTTATTCAATTTCTCGTTTAGTTAGATTTTGAGGATCTTATATTTCAGGTCAAAAAATACTAATTCCGTACAAAATTCTTGTTTATATTTAATGGATATTCAATCAATACTACAGTACCTATGATTGACTTCATCGATAACAAAAAAATATATAATAAAATTAAGATTTATAACTTCCTTGTTTATAGTTATTCGTTTCTAGAATTCAGACAAAATATATTTACCAATGAAAAATTTTTTATGTACTTAATGTGAGTGTCAAAAAACTGCATAGTTTATAAAATGGCAGTATTTCGTACTACTATTCTTGTTTTATTGTTTTTTTCATCATTAGCAGCAGTGAGTTTATTATAATTATAAACAATCTCCAAACAATAGAATTAATATTAGAAACGATAAGAGCATGAGCATTTTCATAAATCATTTTATGATCGTCATTAAACTATTTTGGACTTACAAGTCAAATTGTGATATTTGACAATGGTCCTTCGAATAAAATCAAATCCTGTTTCTTAGCCTAAGAAACGCTGATATATGCGGATTAATTTGAAGCGAATTTCCAGTATTGCATGTCAATTAGACCGTGATACCAATTCCCAGTAGATTTAAGCGATTAACATATTGACTAGATGTTGGAATAGGATTGAGTATTAATGCATACGAGATGCATCTGTAATCCTATCATCTGTTATTCTGTTTAGCTAATAACTATGTGTAGGATTTGTGATGTAAATAGTGATTATTCTAGACTTCCAAACATAAATCACCATACAGGATAAGTTTTTAACCAGAGCGCATTTTTGGTGATTCAAATCAGTAATAGAAGACATTTCCATTATTTGTTAAATACTTTTTTTTGGTCCTTCTTGAAATCGGCAAAAAATGGATACAATCTATTCGTAATAATATCAATGGGTGTGCGCACAACTGGTAGAAACCTACATGTGCGACGAGTATCCATTATACCAGTTTCAAAATAAACATCTTTCGTTAACGATAACTTCATTTTATTGTAATAAGACATATCAAAACAAGAAATAGGAGTAAAATAAAACCAGACCGGGGCAGTGGTCCAACTGCTCTGTCCAACTAGTTGGACCACGTTTAAATTTAATTTGTCAAAATTTGCGCACTGATTAATTTCTCTAATTTCTCTCATCGACTGTTTTAGTAGATGGTGTCTATGGTCCACCGAAATGTGTTAATAAACATTTCCTTAACATGATTGTTTGGCAATAAATAAATATTCTTAATTTATATTAATTAAGAAAAATAATAATTCTTACTTCTTGTTTACGTTAGCCTCAACAGCCAGAAATAAACGACCAATTCAAAATAACTGACCTAGTAACTGATAAACCAGTGTCCACCGTATTGCCAGACCAATCCACTCTTCAAAAACAACAGTCAACACAACCAGTATCAATCGTAGAACCAGCTGCTAAAACTATCGGAGAAACAGCACCTAAGATTGCAGATGAAGAAAACGATACTCAAGTAGCAATACCAGAAGTCAGTTACACATTAAGAGTCTACAACTTTATATCAGAACCTATTATCAAAGTTGTGAACACACCCAAAGTAAACGAAGTACTAAGAAACATTGGAACATGCGTTGTAAATGGAGCTATGGAATTGTTTTCTTACTACCTACCAGCTCCTTTTATGCCTATACTTGCTTCTGCAGCAGGACTAATAATTCCATTTGAACCTGTAGTTATGTTGAGAGAGAGAATGCCAGTAACGAGCTATAGAAGAGCATTCCAAACAGCAATGAGCACTTTTCTTAGGACTTTTGAAAAGTATAAGGTAGGAGAGGAATATGATCCGTACATGACGAGACGGTTCAACAGAAGATTTATGAATGATGATCATGACAAAAAGGAAGTCGGAAGGACACCAGAGCCTGCAGATACTAAATAAACTTTAATGTTTTTCCAACATTTTCGTTTATAATTTCACTAATCTGATTATTCCTAAGCTAATCATCATCAATCACATTATTTTAAACAAATTATGGGTTAATTTAGGCAAAGTCGACCCATGTTCAACCTGTGGCACGTATGAAGCTTGGGCTACCCACGCTATTTATTAAGAGTACGTGCCGCAAATTTTCCTTGTTTCGAACTCTACCTAAAATTACGAATAATGAAGTGGCAATTCAACCCGTACTATTTCTTTCCTTGTGATATTATTATTTACTAGCATTGCATTGTTCTCGTACCAGAAGACGTAGCGTTGGAAGGCCTCGCATAAGGTGAACCGATGACTTTGTGAAGGCCGCAGGAAACCGCTGGATGCGAGAAGCTCAGAACCGGTTGAAGTGGTTTTGGCCTATGTCCAACAGTGAACGTCTTTCGGCTGAAATGATGATGATGATGATAATTTCAGTGTTCTCTAACTAGTAATGAATCATGTACCTACCATACATTTTCATCGGAATGAAAACAGCCACCGCAGAACAATACACTTTGCGTGCTTCCAATAGACCCTGCAAAAAAATACATTTTAGCTGAAACAAAAAAAAACTTTTCGTAATAAAATCTTTATTGACTTAGAAAAAATAATTCAATCAATAAACGCTGACATTGTTATAGTTCCAAAGTAGGGACAGAAGAAGGTGGTTGTAGCAACAGTCCTTTCTACCTTAACGTTTGGTTTCTTCTTGTTTGTTTTTCCATCTTTGGGTTTAATGTCTTTTTTTGCACGACCTGAATCAGTCTTTTTGTCCTTCTTTTTACCGCTTTCTTTACTAGCTGGAGCATCTTTTTTACCTTCATCTGGTTTTTTTGTTGCTGTGTTTATTTTCTTAATTTCTGCCTTTTTCTTTGTATCAGATTTTTTTGCTGGAGCAGGTTTTGCTTTAGCATCATCTTTGCCTTGACGTAGCCTTTTTTCAATAGTGGTTTTGGAGCTAGAATTATTTTTCTGTATTGCTGGGAATAAATTAATCATTTTTGTCGTTTCTTTACTCTCAGGAGTTTCAGTATCTTCTTCCGTTAAATTTTGAGCTGTGTCAATATTATCTGAAGTATTATTTTCTACTTCTTGATTATTATTATCATTTTTGTTGCTAGCTACGCTGTTATCGGTTAAATTGGTATCTTCAACTGTAGCAGTGGTGTTATCATTACCATTCGTCGCAATTATGTTGGTTTCAGAAGTATTTTCGGGACCGTTTTCGAAACTTCCACTTACATGTTTCAGATCAGTTTTTCTTAAACTTTTGGTTTTTTCACCGAAACCAGACCAATCATGTCCGAATCCATTGTTATCAATGAAAACTCTTTTTGTAAGATGGTAACTATTTTCTGCCCTTAACATAAAATCCTTGAAATGATCTGTGACACGGTGAGAGGTCGGCTTAAGAATATTAAATTTCTCATTATTAAATATTGCTTCACCAACTTTTTGTAAATCGATATGAGGTGGAAACTGAGGTTCTAAAGCTGATATTTGTAACTGAAAATAAGAAAGCGCGAATTATTGACCCATGAAAAAGTAACAAAACTATGACAAAACAGAACGCAAATTGGCCTCTTTATAAGAAAGACGAGTTCAAGGGGTTATAAACTTTACTTGATGATTTTTTGCCATTAATGAGTTTCTGCAATAAACCGACGATATACATTTAGAGCGTTGAATTTATTTAAATATTTTTATTTTTGTTTGTTTTGTGTGTTTATTTTTATTTGAGTCTGATAGCTTAACTTTTGTTCTAAACTAACAACTAACTAACTGTTGTTGTTCTACTGTTGTTCTATTTATTGTTTGAGTTGTGTTGTGTTGTTTGTTGTTCTGTGTACTGTTTTGTTAACTTCTGTTTGTTGTTTATGATGTTAGTAATATAGTCCTGAGAGGTTGTTAGTGTTTTACCAATAACCCAGTATATAAAAATCAATCGCCGTGCGTTAGTCTGGCGAAAACTCGAAAACGGCTCAACCGATTGTGATGAAACTTTGGTAAGTTGTAGTGTGCGTGCCGTAGAAGGATTCTAACAAAAATAATTAAAATAATAATGTAACGCGGCCTTAACGTTTGTGTGCGGACTTGCCCTAAAGAGCGGTAACGGGAGACGACACCCCCACCCGCGACCTCGCACCCCGGCCATCGGATAGTAGACGCAGGGTAGCGAGTCAGTATACCACGCTCGCGTCCCGCTCGCAAAAGTTTCCATTGTTTTAATATTTTGCTGTTTGTGCCTTGTATACTATGTTTTTGCAATACACTTTCTACTGTTAAACGTGCGTCCGAATTAATTGAATAGAGCCAACACAAGCCCTGAGAATAACTCTCCTACAATAATTAAATAGACATTGGTGCCGATTCGCTTGTTCATAAACTAAACTAAATTTAAGTTCAGTGCATCTTTTTCTTTCTATTTCATTAAGAAAAGGACAGAAGATAAATTTTAGTTTAGTCCTGTCAAATTAATCAGCGCCTGTCACTAGGCTCCATACAAGTTTAGACGTGATTAAAAACTTGCCGACTAAAATTACGTCAATTCACGTCAAGCGCTAATTAATTTGACAGGACTAAACTAAATTTTATCTTGTCCTTTTCTTAATGAAATAGGAAGAAAAAGATGCACTAACTTAAATTTAGTTTAGTTTGTGAATAAGGGAATCGGCACCATTGCAACGCATACATTAGTTAGTAAGTAATATAAATGCAACTGGATGCGTTTGGAGAGGAGGTACTAGGTTAGACTTGGAGTTTCTTAATTTCAAATCGTCACGCCAAGTTTCTCGAAGCGGTAGGCGTTGTATACCACACACCGTACACCTACATTTCGACAGCACAGTTAGTTTTATGTAATAGTGGGTGAGTGAATTGCCACTGGCCGGGCAGAAATCCAAGCGCCAGGGCCTCAAGTCTGCTATTACAATAGTGTCAGAATGGTCTATCATTGATTTCATAATTGTTGATTTTGACAAGTTTGGTAATCTACTAATATAATGGTGTCATTATGACTTTCCAATGGTCAGCCACTGACACTCCATTGGAAGAATTGGTAGATAATCTCGTACATAATGACAAATGAAACTTCCTACTAAACTTCCAACTTCCTACTACTTCAGATTGCATAAAACACTAATCAATAATATGTAAAAAAATATATAAATGAAATCTGACATGAATAAAATGTTCAAAATGCCATTTTAATACAATTCTATTATATTACGAGACCAATGATCGACCATAATGAATTTAGCAGATTACGAACTTTTAGCAAAATGACAATGGGATCGTGTTGTAGTGACGAATTTATAAAAATAGCAGACTTGGGCCCCTGACTGCTACTGAGTAAATCGTAATGGAAAAACACAATTACCCTTGTTCCTACGGTTTCGGCCAGATCGAACCCAGCCCCACGGTCCATAAAGAATAGAATTGTGGCGGCATCTACAACGCCACATGCGAACTACGCATCAAAAACCTGACGTCACAAATCCTGCATCGCGCAATCAGAGTTTACTGCGCGACTAGCATGTATACAACATCCCGACATTAACCATCGGGCAGTTGCCCACCAGATACAACGCCCGTCTGGTCGGAGGATCCTCCCTTTACTATGAGTATGAGTGAACTTTACACCCTGTTTCTCATACCTCTATAAGTGTTTAAAATCATTACACATTACGGATACTTAATTGTAGCTACACTGTTACAATATTTTGTAACACAGATTATAGACAATTAAATGAAATCTTGTCGATATATACGTCTTTTTTAAGGCCGACTGTACGCGCCCTACCTAGCCTAGTAACTGCGACCAACTATAATGCACAGTTATATAAGTAGAAGATCAATTAAATATTTCCCCCTCTCTAAATGGTTGCTTAACCTAGCAGATCGACAGTTTTGCGAGTTTTTAGGCAGTTGAATCCATCACTATTTTGCCCCCCTAAACAGAGTCTTTGGTCACCCAAAGGCTTCAATATAATTTTGTAAAGCTTACCTTTATAACAAACAATCCAAATACGATGTTAAACATTATTGCGACTTCATAAATCCATGTTGAGCTTTATTACTGATTAACTAGAGTCGAATCATAGCTATGCCATTTAACAACGAATAACTCAAAGGGCAATAAAAATAATTTAATCAACGAATAGTTTTTAGTCTAATCAAAAATACAGCCGGTTAAACCACTCATCTGAGGGCACGATCTCCTCCGAGGCGGCTTGTGCACTGGCCTGAGACCTGGAGGCGAAGGTGCTCGCGTCACTGTATCGGTGGCGCGGGGTGAGCGGCCGATGCAGCGACCTATGGAGCAGCGTCGGTCGCAGCTTCGCGAGGTCCTGGTGGCGGAATGACGGGACAGGCTCTCATGCCCGGCCTCGTCACCATCAAGGCGATCTGGTGCTCGACCTCTGACACGGTTCCCTGTCGTTTTGGGTGACGCAGGTGCTCTCGGGGCATGGTTGCTTCGGGAAGTATCTATGTCGCATAAAGGAGGGTCTCTGTTTCCCAGTTCCAGTCGACGCTGCGTCGACTGCCGGGAGGACACGGCGCGGGATACGCTGGCAGTGTGCCGCTTGGCCGCGTCGTGCCCTCATCTCAGGAGTAGGCAGAGACCTGTCGCTGCCAGCCGTAGTGAATGCGATGGTCGACAGTTAGGAGTCCTGGGACGAGGTGGTATCCTTCTGCGAAACAGTAATCTCGTAGAGGGCTTTTGGGTTTTGTTTTGAATGTAAGCCGATTTGTCTTTCCGCGATAGTACATACTTACCTGTGTATACACACTCACTTCTGCACTATATCTCTTGCATAGTCAAGCTAAAACTGTTTGCATGCTTTAGTACGAGTAGTTAGTACAAGAATCATTTTAAACTTGACATCTGTAACTTGTACCTATTTTCTGTGCAAATAAATAACTATTCTAATCTATTCTATTCTATAGTTTTCAAGTCTCCGTTGTGAGTAGCCGATGGGACCGAAATTCGGTTAGAAGGATTTTATATATAATGATGATGAGCTATTCTCATATAGTTCAGGCCGATACGAGGGAAGAGAATCGACATAGGTGCAGCACTAGTGTTTCTGGTTTTATAATTAAAGTAAAAATAAAAGTTTTTACTTTTGAACAACAACAAATTGCCATAATTACAATAGAAACGATGATAGCTACAAAAGTTCAAAACTGTGTCGCAGCTATCAACGCCCGTCTGAACATAAGAAACACATTGTTCCAGACTTCACTTTTAGCCACTCAGCAAAAATTAAGAGAGTTTGGCTGGAAGGTGTTAATGCATCCGCCGTATAGTCCTGACCTTGCACCTTCAGATTTCCACCTGTTTCGGTCTCTTCAGAATTCTTTAGGCAGTGTCAGGTTAACATCACGAGAGGACTGCTAAAACCACTTGTCACGGTATTTTGATCAGAAGTCCCAAAATTTCTATAGCAATGGGATCATGTCCCTACCTACAAGATGGCAAAAAGTTATCGGACAAAATGGTACCTACATACTACAGTTAAATGTAAATAAACTATATTAAAATATGTTTTGAATTTTCTCAAAAAATGCGAAGAAACTTTTTCCCCAACCTATTATAAACACAAGCCATTTGTCCCATGGATGTAGGCAAAACGTCTCTACCTATAAGTAAAATATATGTTCAAAATAATATAAAATAAAATAAAACGAACAATTAAAACGCTCATAATAATTGATTTATCCGTTTATTGACGCCAGCGTTTATTTACATTTACAACAAGCTACCTCCTGCGCTTACCGTCGGTTCATACCTCTTACATTACTTAATATAATACCTTTTATATGCCACAGACCAAACAATCGACGCTTAGGTACTTACGATTAAATTCACTAAGTTTTATAAAGGTACTGTAAGAAAAAAAATGTTTCAAAAAGTGCAAAACTAATAGGTAGCTTAATAGAAAGCTTGGCAAGTTAAAAGAGTCGTTTTTGGTATAAAATATCAGCGAAATTAGGAATAAATTCTGTGCTGTCTATGTAGCTGACTTTAATTTATGGATTGGCAGTGTCAGAAGTAACAAATAAATACACATACATTGATGATTAAAACATAGAACTACCATTTCTTAACACAGCACCGTATGATGAGCTTGTGTCGATAAAACATACTTAAATTACCATCAGGGCTATTATACTCCTGTTATAATATATCGATTAATATATTCGATTAAAGATCGACTAAGAACAGAAAAAAAGGATGAAAAAAAGGACCAAAATAAAAAGAAAAAGATACGATCACAAAAAAATATAATTCGTTACCAAAAATTCTATTTACACGCTGTGACTTGAACATAGATACATTACAACACATTATGGTAACCTACCTCTAGCGACAATATATAAGATATAATGAGAGATTATTTCTCACAATAAATTACACAGAACTTTCTTTCAATATACATTCTGTAAAATGTGAAAAATATATCTTAGAAAATGCAAAAGAAAAGAAAAATACGAAATTTTATATTTTTCCTTATATTATTATTTATTATGTATTTTTATTATCAAACTACAGTGCCTAGGCCTTTATCTAATCATGTCTTTTCTTCTCTTTCGCATTATCTTAGTGAAAGTAAATCTATTCAGTCATTCAGTGATTCTTATTTCATTCTTGACTAAATGTTGGCTTGAAATTCATTTTTATTTTATACTTGAAAATAAAATAAAAAAGATTTATAAAAAAAGGTAAGGAGAACTTGGGCACAAGTCAAACCCACAAATTCGAGACTTATTTTTATTATATGGCAATATTAATAACAATGTGACACTGATATGTTGCATTCTCTAAGTATTTATATTTTTCACATCTTACAGTTAAATTCATCTTACATTATTAATGCACCACAAAAAATTGCTAACAAAAATATTAATTCAAGTTTATAAACAAAAATACTGGATAATTCTCTAAATAGTCGATTTTCTAACGGTTAGTGCTCAACACTATTGTTTTACATTATTTTAGTTTCCTAGCGAAGTTTTTAATGGCTTAGTCATCCCTATAATATATTCGTTATAATCTCAGATAATATTTAATTTACACATTTTACTACAAGGTTCGACAATTCATACTAACCTAAGCCAAAAATAACTTCCAAACTAGTGCGTAAATTAGCAAATCGACTAAAATATCGGCAGTTCTCACAGAACTGTTTATATATTTCAAATAACCACAGACACTCCTAAATAATAACTAAATTATATGGAGTCAATGCGCTATCAACACTTTTCAGCATTCCTTTCTACATGGCATACATTCTTTTCTATCTTTGACATAACTGAGACCAATAATAATAAAATTAGTAACCCAACTAAAATTTGGTTAGTTTATTTTTTAACTTTTTAATACTTAGTCTTACTTATTACAATAATATATCACTACAATTTTTTTAATGTATGTTTTTTTAGGGTATCATTATATTTTGGGCAAACAAGGAATCTAAATAAAAATATTTTCTATCGTAAATGCGTAGTCAGTCGATAACTAAAAATGGAATAAATTGTATTCTTATTTTTTGGATTTGAGCACCAGTTCTACAACTCAAATTCATTAAAAAGATACACGTTATATTTTTGTTTGTCATTGTGTGAAGAGACTTTTTACATTATGTTTTAAAAAGGACAGTATTTTTATTACATAAAAGAGGTTCTTTATACATACATTTCTCAGGTTCCACTGTAGGCGACTGCGGCGTACGCAAAAGCGAACTGTCCTAATGATTAAGAAATCCCAAAAGAGGATTTTACACCTACGTAAAACATTCAAAAACTGTCTGTCCGTATAATAAGAATATGTAGTGTAGTCAAATGTGTTTAGTTTTATACAAATAGGCCGATTGTGGTCGGTCTTGGGCGAGTGACATTTAAATAAATAAAAAACAGTTTTGACGTAATTTTCCCGCTTTTTTCGCTGTCATGTCAAATTATTCTATCAATGCGCTACCATGTTTGAGGTATTCGCTTCTCAAAATTGTAAATTATACTAAACGAATCGTCTACAAAGTGTACATATTTTACTCCGCAATCACAGTAGTCGTTTGACAGAAAATCCTTAACCATTTAATTAAACTAACTTTGTTACCTATCAAAAAATTAAAAATTCTAAGTTTTAATTTTTTGCGTTTACACATAACAAAGTCATTAAATCAAATGTATAGGACAGTAGAAAAATTACTTCAAATAATAACGGGATTGAACTAAATAAGGGTTTACATGTTGGCAATAATATTGCCGTTTCACGAACTTAATATTTTCACACGGCGCCATTTTGAAAACTTCAGCCATACTGCCGTATATAAAAATATTTGCCAATCAAAATTCCACTTTATTACTGCTTACATAATTCAAGACTGTATTTTGCCAAATTTATGTCATAAACGGAATATAGCTAATTGGCAATTCAAATGGTTCTGTGGAAAATAATGACAGCTGGCGAGACGACATTGGGCGCCTGTATAATATTGCCCGGCAAAGGAAAGCTACTTCCACGACCGATGGTATAATATGGAATTGTTTAAAGATAGAATGATAACCCATCATTCAAACAATCCCGTAGTTTGATGTCGTCGTATTGCTGTGGCGTAATTTTACCGTGCAATAAAATAAAAGCCACAATCACTAATCACAGCGTAGCTGATACAGTGTACCAATTAATTATCCAAAGCATCCGAAGATATTAGGGCGCAGTTAAGCGTATAGGCAGTTTAAGAAGAATTACATTGGTACACTGTGGCAAGTGATTGGATGATCCATTTTCTAGGTCTTGTGTACGTAAACACAGTTCAGAGACACGGGAACAGTGTCTTAGTGAGAGAATATCAATAATCCGTAATGTTGCCAACATTAAAATAAAGACACGTACGGAAATTAATAGTAATAATGGTATGCGTCGAGAAATTGCTTTTTGTAATGTCGTGTGACTTTTGAATCCCTCTATAGCACGTTATATAAAATGTAAAATTAATTGAAGGAGCACCCACTTTAAATTATACCAACAGTATTGAAAATAAACTGGAATAAAAAAAAACGCGGAGGAAGGTTCGAATTGGAATTCAAACTTTTACCATTTTATTCCGTGTGAGCCCTCTTCGCTCCACCGTGCACCGTGAACATGCCAAGAAAGGGCTCAAACGTAATTTTGGAAACTCAATCAACGGCAAAATTAATGATATAACGTCCAAATAGAAGGCGCAGAAAATCAAATACAGATTAATTCGTACTACAGAGACACAGCCAAGACTTCTCGAGTTGAAAATGTCCGAAATCTCTTATACTTCCCTAGAGAGAGAATTGTTTTAAACTCTTTGGACATTCACCTCGGATATAAGCCTCGCGCAGACATGGGGATTCTTAATATCAACGCGACCATATCCAGAAAAGTGTAAACTCAACATCGTCGCCATTGATACGCACTACTAGTGATCAGCTAATGGTATTTACAGATGAGATGACTTTGGCTAATGGTGCAAAAGTAACCAGTATCCCACGTATCTTGAAGTCCGTGCTGGGTTGAGGGTCAGGTCATCCCATCGCCTAGAAGGCGGAACGTCAGAAGATTGGGCATGCAACCTGCTAAGCGGCCACCATAAGATATGGATGTCTAACAGCAGGAAGCCTGCCGGGACCACAGCAAAAAGATCAGGTATTACGATCTTTTAGCGAAAATAATTAATCAACCGCCCCCCTAATGGCATAGATTTGACTGAAGTTGACAGAAAACTGCTAACGCGCAACACAATCGGAACAAATACAAGCTTATCTTAAAAACCGGATGACCATAAAAAAAGTAACTGGCAACAAACACGATCTTCAATCACATGTACGCGGAAATCTGAACAAGGAGTCTACATTGATTGCCCCAAAACACTACCACTTGGCACCACTCTCGTTCCAAGATGGTACTGCGTACTTCCAAAAAAGCACCACCTTCTTTCGAAAATGGCACCATTGCCACCACACTAGCAGGCAATATTTCCGAAGAAAACATTGTAGTTTCGGTTCGGTTTTCGTGCACACGTATTTGAGGTCTGTCTGTTCTCCTACTTGCAGGGAATTGACTTCCACAGACTTAAGTAAGAGGGTGGTACTGACCCAGTTGGGGCAGGATCGCTGTGCTTTGTAAAAAGCACTTCGTTCAAGCCCCTACCACCTCTTGGCCGGGTTCATCGCCTCTTACGATTCGCTTTCCCGGTGACGGGGGGGAATTGTATTCTATTCCGTCCCCCCACGGATAGGGGGGTTATGGACATTCTAAAATGGTGCTTTAGGAAGGCTGAACCTCGAAATTTGCTGCCTTGCTGCGCTGTGGTTGCTGGAATAAACTGGTGCTACAAAAATGACACATCCGACATAGACCTTTAGAAAAAGATAAGAGACGGAGACGACGACCTTAAGCTAAAACTGGATTTATCATATTTACTCCCAGGTATTGTGAACTAGATGTCGTTGTCGAACTGGATGCCAAGAGCAGAAAATTGGTGGCGTGGTATATTGGGAGAAGCCTTTAACCTGAGGTTCAAACCAGTAAACTGAAACTTCACTACGGCTTTTTTATCCACAGCGGGGAAGTTTTTGGCTTTCATCTCACCTGATGGTAAGTGATGATAAGGCGAAACACGAGCTTCACCCGGAATCCTAAACCACATTGGAACTGACTATCTTACCTCTAACTGCCGAAACACAACAATGCTGTTAACATTGTTGTTATGGCGACAGACTTAGATAAGATGGTAGGCTCTAGTCTGATATCGACGAAAATTATTCGAGTCGACCGTACCAACTTCTGAACCAACGATGGCGTAGTTGGGGCGACAATTTCGATATTTGGACCGACCGCTATTGACAAAGCTCTAATTTATATACAAATGGAGATGTATGGAGTCTGAATTCTGATGTATGGTGAACTTAATACTAGAGTAAGCGTATCTGCGTAACATGCATTAACCAGTAACCTACATCAGATCGTGAACGGGAAACTAGTGCCGAAGGAAAGCACGAAATTACTTACATTGTAGCTTAAACCTACTATGATACATTTCTTGTTTTCATATGTGCGAATAATGTGGAGTTATTCCAAAAAGACCTATATTCAAATGTTATGTTGCAATTCTAGGACCTACAGATGTTTTGATTCTAAAACGACCTGTGCAGATGATGAGGAGTTATCCCAAAAATACCTATATTTAAATTTTATCTAACAATTCTAGAAACGCCTACAAAGGACTCATGTGCAGATGATGAGGAGCTAATCCAAAAAAAGCCTTACAAAGATGTTATGTTACAATTCTAGAAGGACTTATAGATGTTTTTGTTCTAAAAGGACTTCCTTTTTTGACTGTGACAGGCAGGAACAATTGATGGAAGGTTCAACACCTAAGATGATACTATATCTTATTATCACAGAATAACCGTGGTTTATAGGTTGACAACTTGACATCCGCCGGAAATAGTTACAGCTACTGGAAATCGGCTGCAACAGAGGGATTTGTCGGCGCGTTGCCAACCTTAGGATGTTACCACATGTTTTATATCGCGAATGGCGGTCGGGTTTAGTTGTATGTCTGATATACGTGCATATTGTTTTTGTGTGGGCAAGCTCGGGAGCCCCGGTTTCACGCAAACAGGAACAATGTATACGCATGCATATTTAATTATACACACAAATAAGACTGGTCTTCGTGAGATAGAATATCTGTACCACTCGAGCGATGTAGTCGTAAGAAACAACTGATCTCACATTAACATCGATGGACTTGACTAGGAAGCCTGTGTCCCCAGCAGTGGGAACACAGAGCACTGAGCGGTAACATCCTGAGAGACAAAGCTGATATGTCTCATGTGTCTGTGATGACACCGGCACCCATATCCTTCAAACCGAGACACAGCAACGCTGCTTGGCGGTTGAAACAGGCATGGTGGTAGTACTTCCCCGGACGAGTCTTTTCACATGGACTCTACTACTACTGTTGGTTGTTATTGGAATTTCTCTGTATAGTAACTGGCATGAGTCGTGAGCACAAACTGACACCTGCGCAGTAGTAAATTTTTAAGGTCTGTTTGGCGGAATGAAGAAGCCGGGGGGCGCCGAGCTGCATGCGATTGGTTCGTCAGTCGATACTCGTCGTCTATTGGACTCTCGCGTGTCATTTTTATTTAGCCGAAAGTGTACATGCGCGAGCTTGCCCCACTAGTGCTTATCTGTGCTCACAACTCGTGCTGGTTATTATAACAGCCCGGAGTTTGGAAGTTGGCGGTGTGATTCCCTGCGCTTGATCTTTCTCCGCGAGTGTCGAATTGCAGTCCCATCGGACTATGAGAGTGAGGGAAGAGTGAATGCAGCTGTGTCTGCGCACACACGCCTGAACTATAATATCTTCCGCGCCAGAGGCTGGTCTCCGCTGAGATTGCCATGGCCAAAATTCGGAAGGACTATTGATGGTGGCTTGGAATCAACCTGGTCCACTTCAGTCCTTAAAACGTGATCCCTTTTTCAAAAACTGGCTCTAAACATTTGGCAAACAGTTTACCCTAGTCTGAGGTCAAGGAAATATTTTCGCCTTGACTGTACCAACTTTGGAGCCAATGGGGGCTAGGATTGGCTTTGAATGGTTAGTTAAAAATATCAAGTTTCGTGTTAAAATCTTGTATGGTGATCTTATACCTACAGTAAGCGTATCTGCCTTTCAAGCATAAAGACTGATGTACACGATGCAGTTTAATTGCCTGTTAAAGGCAATAAGTTGCAGCAACAATCAAAGCTGGACAGTATAAACAGTGTTTAGACGACGCCGAAGTCATTTATTGCTTAAATTTTTATTGGATGCCACCAGGTAAGAAACTTGTTTCGTATAAATGGGGTTTAAATCGATAATGTTCCCCATGTTTTATTTTTTATTTTTTTATTGCTTGATGGGTGTTCCTTGTCTTCGATCTCGCAGGATGGAAAGCGATGAATAAGGTCTATGATGGAACGATCGTGCCTAAGCATCTTCTAGAAGATGCCTGTGTACGTTTCCACTGCGTCTCTGTATTCGAATTTGTATTTGATTTTCTTCTAAAAATGGTTTGAAGAATAAGTTTTTTTCCGAAATTGCTTATACATTGGTAATGAAGTAAAGTTTTTGTAGAAAATTTGATACATTGATATATAATAAATTGCGTGCGAACGATTCTGTCTTTTAAGAAAGGAATGGCAATAGTTCAGTCGAAGCTTAAAAATAATGAAACTAGTAGGAATCTGTCAGTGTTAAAGTGGATTAAAAAAAATGTTTATTGGATAACGAAGTTTTTTATTTTTGAGATTGTTTCTGTCTTCTAAATTAGTTTTATTTGTTATTTTTGACGAGAAATTCGCCTGTTTTGGAAAGTAATTTAACCCTCTTATTTATTAATTAACTATTGTATGCGTAAGTAAATTGGATATTTGGCCGTCGTAAAAGTTTTTATTGCTAAGTTTGATTGTCATATATATATTTTTTTTTATGAATGAGTTTTAATCTTCTCCTTTGCACTGACAGCACGCATACAGCGTCAAAAGTTGTAAATAAATCACGATTATTTTATAATATTGTCATTAGGAATGTCTTAGCAAAAGTTGGATTGAAGATAGCCATGTATAAAATAGCAAAAATGGAAGCATTTAGGCACTAAGCAATGTGATCTAACAGTAACGGACAGATTAGTCTGAACTTCTGACATATTGTCTGATCTAGAATATTTTATGAAAGGCGATAAGTCTGACTACTAGTTTGACCAGATGAATATGCCTGATAGTATTTAAAGGCTGTACAAAATTAAGACAAATAGTCAGACATCTTAGAAAATGGTTAGAAGTGATAGTACGAGTATTTGTTTCATTTAGACTATTTAATAGAGTACTTTTGCATTGTCAAAGACATTACTAACTTAGTTTTTTAAGGTCGGATGTAAATATATCAGATATTTAGCAAAATCTGGTAAAACTTGTAGCCAACTTCAAGAAAAAAGACTTAAAAAACTTAAAAATGGAAGATAAAGTTGCCACTACAAAAAATACGAAAATGTTGCCATTAGAAAAATATGAAAATCAGAGGGATTTAAAAACTTATGTTTTATGGAAGACGTTCTAATGGAAAGTGTTAAGGGTGCCCTGGTTTTATCTAGTGTTATAGTATAACCAGAATTCGTTTAGGTAATGAACAGTAGTTAAGTATAAGGCTCACGATTTAAGAGACACGCAATAATTCTTCGGTAGTTCCCATTTGTTCTATGGAAAGGGAGCTACTGATTTGCCATTTTGACTGATAATTCCTTAAAAGGCTAGTTTAAGGGGGAAGGGCAAAGGTAGCCCACGAAATTCAAATTTTCTTACGATTTTTGCAATTAAACCTTTTCATGTACTGGCCAAGTTTTTATATTTGACCATGGTCATTATGACTTCTGACATCTGTGTCCTTTCTTATTTGTGCGGTGTTATTCGTAAGTTCTTTATCTCTTTCCTATTGCGAATCTGCTCAATCTGGTTAGTATGTTAAAGAGTCTTGGTGATAGGTATCAGTTAGTTACATAAATGCCACTAAAATTAATCGGTATAGTTAACACCCATTATTATTTAATTGTGTATGGACCTATTATATTTTCTGAGCCACGAAAAGCTATGCTACTTCGTGATAACTGATAATCATTTTATATAAATTCCTTTGGACAACAGTTGCTTACAGTTGCAAAGATGAATATTTAATCATTAAATATCGTATAAATCATAGATACATAAAAAATCCTCGATTTATTTTTATTTTTTATTACACTATTGATGTACTTATCAATAAAAAATAAATTAGTTGATTATATGTAAACGATTATTCGTCGATTCTTGACTGCTCATTACCTATCAGTTTAGTTATTTTTATTATAATAGTTTTACCCATAGCATAGTATATTATGTCACCTAATCTAACGTGGCGCAGTCATATACGCTTATAAGACAATAAATATAGAATAATACTAATATAACTGACGCTAACTGGATATTACAATTATATATTTTTATATTTTATTTAAAAACTGCTTGTTTTGAGTTTTACTTGAAGGGGAGAATTTTAAAATGTCTGAATGTAACATGGCTGTGTTGATAACAAAATTTTCAACCGCTGTACTTCCATTTTTTCCCTATATAATAATTTTAATTTGATGTTTTTTAATTTCTTTTTTAATCCTTAAAGTAAAACTCGAAACAGTTACTTTAATACATGTTATACCTTATCACTACGTACATAATACGTATCCGAATAAATATTTTATTTAAGTATAAAATTAAAAAACACAACTGCTTTTATGCTTTCGATATTCGTGCGTTCATTGCGAATCGATTCCAACTCGATTGATTCTTTACAACATTTTTAATCGATATCCAATCACGTTTGTAATAGTGACGTTCTAGACCGATTTTGAACTGGCAACATTGAGTACGGTGTTGCCATGTTTTATCGTTGTTTTTTTAACATGTCCACAGTGACCCTTGGAGGTCAACCCTAAATTACCTAATACGTCATTTTGATCACAAATATCCGCGCCTTAATTTATGAACATATATTTTATTTAAAAAATATTCCCCATATAGTTTTATAGTAAACAGAGAAGTTAATCACTTTATGTATCTTAACTCCATATAAAATTTCAATAATATCCGTTACGAAATCATGGTTGTAAGAAAAACTGTCGAAAATTCAGGCCTTTTCCAAAAGAACTATTTAAATAATAGGTCGTATTTCAGTACCCTTCTAGTTTTGAATACATCATAGTCGACCTCGATGTAAAGTAAAAAGTAAGTCGGTATTACTGATTAAAAACTTTAAATCTATACATGGTGGTAGGGACATCGACGCGAAGCTGTTACCATGGATTCAGTATATGATTCTGGACCCCCTTGCATTGAAATTTTTCGTCGGATAAAAAACCATTCCACCTTGTATGTTATATTTTTTGCTATTGTAATGTTTTTGTCATATCTACATTGCTGCTGTCCTATGACTAAAATGCCGTTAAGGGAATAAACCTGATTTTAAATCAGGTTTATTCACTTAATTAACGGCATTTTAGTCATAGGTCGACAGATTGTTATTTCCAATATCACTTGAGAGCAATTTGTTGATAATTTATTTTAATGAATGCATTATTTATTTTAAAAAAAAGTTATTTGTTGCCACTGGCTTCGACAGTCGTACAAAATGGCTACTACCAGTCACGTAAGTATCAATAAATAGGCCACAGAGACAACAGAGACCGTTTATCATCAAATAATTGATTTAAAAAAAAATCGTCTACATATGTCAAAACACCTCTTACTAAATTTTCAATACGTAGTGTAAAAAAAACAATTTTCTGCGATTAACATTATGTAGTGTAGTGTATATAATAAAATATGTGTTCATTCGGCGACGGGGACTAGCTTCACTCGGCGCGCCACGCGGCCTTACCTGCGTGCGAACTCCGCTTTCATTGCTGAAATATTATAAGATTTCATGTTAATTTTCTGGCATTTCATTAACATTTTCACTTTATTGAGGGCTATATATATAATAATGGTAAGCTCTTTACAAGTTTCAATCAAATACAATTTATTTATTTTTTCACATAAACCTACATGGGCACTTAAGAAACATCAGAAGCTTGGTGCACGGTTCCAATTGATTGTTTCCTATGACGAAGAGCCGACAAGAAACTCCATCATAAATCATAATTCAATCAGATTTCCAATATACAGGTTTTTATCTAGTTTGGAAGTCAGGAGTTTATATAGTTTTAGCCGTCTACTCACATTATTGGTATCCTATTTCTTAGGAATATAACTGTATTAGGCTATATTTTATTGAGCCCAAATAAACGTTATTATTATTATCATAATGGGGATCCATTATGATAATAATAATAACGTTTCATCATCATCATCATCATCATCATTTCAGCCGAAAGACGTCCACTGCCGGACATAGGCCTCCCCCAAGCACCGCCACCTCGACCGGTTCTGTGCTTCCCGCATCCAGCAGCATAATAACGTTTATTCAGGGTCATATTGTCATGATGGCCCGTTGGTTAAGGCCTCGCCTCTCATGCATGAAGTTGTGGGTTCAAATCTGGGCAAGTACCAATGTGACTTTTTCAATTCATATGTACTTTCTGAGTTTATCTTGGACATTACTGACATCGGTGAAGGAAAAACATCGTGAGGAAACCTGGACTTATAGTTAATATAAGTCTGAAATCGCCAACCCGTCTTGAGCAAGCGTGGTGATCAATGCTCGTGCCTTCTCTGTATGAGAAGAGGCCTTTGCCCAGCAGTGGGACAGTTATAGGCTGGTATTATTATTAGGGTCATATTGTAGTAAAATCTTAAATAACATGTCTAATTATAAAGTACTCTTATTAATATCAGAGTTATATTTTCATTGATAGCCAGCCTGCTTTAAAACGATATGCGCGCACTCTGTCATATGGTGTTTTATGGGCCCTTGAGAAGCCCTTTCCAACCGTATACGATCTCTATATTTTGATTTGTCTTTTTAAAGAGTATAGGCCGACATTGCATTATTTATTTTATTTTGTTACTTTACTCGCAATCAACCAGATCTTGACAAGAGCTGATGATTGAAACTCAGTTGAACGTCGTAGCTTCTCCGAAACAAAATTTATACTAAACTGGAATCATGTGACGCAGCGAAACGACCTCAAAATGGCGGCGCTTCCCCTTCTACCGCGCGCGATGTGTCACAGTTGTCACTCAACACAACGAATTCTTTGATCCTTTAGCTATTGAGTGGTGTAATTAAATTCTGGATGTAGATGATAGATATGTAGCTGCAACACCAAACTGTATCCCCCGATTTTGTTATCATCAGTTTTCTGAATTGCCTCCCGACATCAAAAATAGTGTTTACATGTTTTTGGAACTGCCTATAAAACAATGAAAGTAGAAAATCAAGAATGAATACGTACCGTCTAGTATCTCCTTCTTGATCTGGTTGAGTTGCTGCCTCATCTCGCGCATCATGTCCTGCTTGAAGGCGTCCCACTCCGCGCCCGACACGCAGCCTCCCTCGTTGCCGCCGTTCACTTGCTGAAATACACGGAAATACACTACGTAAAGAAAACTGTTTTATTCTCTTTTAATTCCCTTTGCAGTCTGCAATCCGTTGGAAAGTAATACCATTAATTTACTAATGCATACAATTATGTCTTATATTATGTCTGGCCAGCAGAATCTATACTCCATTTGAAATAAGATTAGACATTAAAATGAACCTTTTTACAGTCCGTTCAACCGATTTTGACGTCTATTCCGTAAGTTATGCCTACGGAATAGACGTGTGAAGAAGTGACGTCGGAATAGACGTCACAAATCCTGCATCGCGCAATCAGAGTTTACCGCGCGACTAGCATATACAGCGTGTTACGGAAAGGGTATATCCATACAAACGGGGTGAAGAGTGTATCTGGTTCAGAATCTCTGTACAAAATTTCAGCTCAAAAGCAATAACTAGAAAATGCTTAATATTTTTTTTATTTCGATAGTTTATTAAATTTAAATCATAACAAACGTGTTACCGCCGTTTCTTTGTGTGTAGTTTATTGACACCGATCAGCTGACTTAGTCTAGTGATGTGTAGAATTCAATTGAAAACATTTGATTTTTAGTTCAATGTTTCTTAACTTTTTATTTATGTAGGTATAGGTATTAAAAAATATTGACTTGTAGTTTTTTATCACCAAAAGAATCCGTGCCTTTGATATGTATATACCCTTTCCGTAACACGCTGTATTCAACATCCCGACATCAACCGTTGGGCAGTTGCCCACCAGACACGACACCAGTCTGGTCGGAGGATTCTCCCTTTACTATTAGTGCACTTTACACCCTGTTCCTCATACCTCTATATGGTCACCCATCCACGGACCAACCGCGGCAAGCGTAGCTTAACCTGATCAATCGACCCGTGTGGCTGTTATTACTTAGCCACAAGCCACCATAAGTACGTTAAACCTAAAAATAAAGCTGCCTATAATAATTTCCTCTCACCTTAAGTATAGTCTCCTCGCTGGCAGAGCCGAATCTTTTGCGAACAGAGCGCGGTGACTGTGGCTGCTGCTGTGCGTTTGAATCGGAGTTGGCTGCAATGGATTATTGTATTTATTTTAATGAAGATAAGGTCGTGTTTGGTAGATGTTTGCAATTGAGGTAGCTAGTGTAGCTTTTAAAACTGCTAGAAAATAAAGGTCATACAGAATATTATTTAAAAAAATAATGCAAAAATTGGTAAAGAATATTGAGCATAGCCAGGGACTACTATAGATAAATAGAATATTCTTTAATGTGAACAATAAAAATACAGATATCAATGTAGATATTTTACATAGGGTGACACAATGGGCGGTCTTATCGATATTTTTGTGCTATCAATACTGAATGTACACAATTTTTTTTTTTTCGGTTCCTAAAAATTGAGAGCCAAATAGCCTACACTTTATATCACGCGGCATCAGCCACTTTCCCATGAGTAACTACCCTGAATAGGCTCAAATCAGGACTTTATAATAAAAGTAGTGGATTGTATTAAAATAGGTGTAATACCACAATCAACATATCTGTATACCGGAAGTAAATTATCCTAAGTCCACTTTTTGGTATAAAAAACTACCTATTAAACTACTTTTAAACAAAAAAAAAATACAATTTCACACAATTGTGTAGCCAAGTGACATACGTGAATAAGGTTCAAATTGAGACTTAAAACATGTGCACTGAATAATTAGCTTAATGTGACTTATGATTGTTTGTCTCCGAGATACAGAAATAGAAAATAGTATGAATGCCCGTAGTAGCGCGCGTCTGTGAGCTGAGTGGAGTGTTGTATACTATACCGGGTTCGGTACCCCCCCCCCAACCCCTTAGAGAAGGGGATGTCGTTGCATGTCTTGCACAGAGTTTTGATAAATATGCGCTTGCACATATCTATTCAAATGACATTTCTGTTGTTATAGTATAATTATATCTATTTCTTTCATTATACACGTGTGTATAATGAAAGAAATAGATATAATTATACTAGTGGCGTGCCACACACGGGGATTAAACTAATATTTTATTTTTATTTGTATAATGTATATATTTTTATTTTACATAATTATATAATCTATTTTATTGATAATTATTTTTCTTATTTTTAAACCTCGCAGCATCATGCATAGAAGCCTTTTGACCTCATACAGAACCTTCTGTTTTTTGTTATTTACTTTTTAGATAATTTTATTTTTTATACTTTTTCATTGTGAGTTTAGTTTAGTTTATGATCTTCCTGTGCGCGTCACAATTATTTTTTTCTTTACTATAATAATTTTTCCAGTTCGTAAAATCCCTGGCTATACCTAAAGTTCTTCATACATACATAATGTCTACCAGCAAATCATAAAAGCGATGCGACTCACAAGCGTTGCCATTACATGCGGCGGGTAGTCGATGCGGCAACGTCGCGGAGCGCTCCCACGTCTTCATAGGAGTGTTGTTCACTGAGTTGTCCGTTGATGATTCCTGCACAAGAACAAGAAGAAATTATTATGAAGATTTTTTTTTACAAGAATTAATTATGTCATAAAAAAAATTGTTGGGTTCTGCGGGCTAATTGCGTAACATACTTATAGTAATTTTTTTCTCACGATGCGACGCGTGCTTTACTTGTGGTAACCAAGTCGATACCTCCCACGCAAAAAGTCGTAACATGTTTTATTTAGTAAAATGAGATTTTAGTTAGTTACTATAATGTAATATTATATATAAACGCTACACATTCTTAAAAACTATATTTTTATATTTTCACTAAAAACCGGGTTTCTAACCCGCTAATAGTCTTATCATATTATGTTTTGCGGCTGATCAACACAAAGATGACGTTAAAAATCTCTCTCCTGAAAATCACAAATTTAAACATACGACCTTATGCGCGGGAGGTGTCGAAGTGTACACACACAATGTGTGCGTGAAGACGAATAGCGTCAGCACATAACAGACACACACACACGTCCGACATCGCCATTGTCTCGGACGGTACTGAGAGCTCCTGCGCTTACACACACAGTCACAACGTATTTGTACACTTGGTAACCACAAGTAAAGCGCGCGTCGCTTCATGAGACAATCATTATATACATACGCAATACAACATTTATTGCGGTATTTACGTTGTCGACCAGACGAATAAGCAATGGTTTAGGAATTTCGGCTTATTCCACAAATCCCCCCTGAAAATCCCCCTTAGGAGGAAAAGTGGAATCTGAAAACAGTCTAAAATTCACCCCTGATAATCCCGCAAGGGGGGAAACTAGAATTGAAAAAACAAAAAATAACTTATTCCAAGATCCCCTGAAAGTGATTTTTTTACATTAGGGTTCAGTTTTTTCCGCTGAAGGGGATTCTCTCAGGGAGGATTAGTGGAATAAGCCGGAATTTCCTACAAAAAAGAAGTGTGTTAGGCAAGCGTTAGTCAAATAAAAGATTATTGAAGTGAAAACTTCTTTAGGCACGTTGAGCACTATTTAGATGAACAAAAATCATGGAACTCGTGTCATCGTTACCGAACGCTTTCCATGAGCTATATGTATACTTTGTATATGTCGGAGACGAGTTGTATCCGGTACGCCAGCGCCATCTGTTGGCGTTCGATGGAGTTGGTGGATTCGCGCCATCGGTTCTTGACTAATCGCGACGCTAGCGCTGCCTAGCGGCGCATGACAGAGTCTACGACATAACGTTCGACCGGCTATAAGTGTCCGCCGCACATTCCACAAGTGAAGTTCATCGGTGGAAGCAGTGAAGACGTCAAGGAATTGTTGCGCATTCGGTATAGTTGTGTCGTGTTCCTACATTAATTACTTTGCATACCCATTACTGTATAGAATCAAGTTCTTCTAACTGAATAGACAGATGTTCTGCTGGGGAGTTTGTTCTGCTACTTCTTCTTCCCAGCTAAAGCACTAGGAAGTGGTGAAGGGATGGGCGTTTTGGGGGAACTGTCTTATGTAATTTTGATTCTCAGTTTAGATTGAGTAAATGACTTTTAGGTTTTTCTATTACGCAATAACCAACACTACCCACAGTAGTTAAAATATGGCTGTAAGACTAGCTTATATATTTTAAGTTATAATTTCAAAGAGCTGTGGATTTTGTGAATAATAAATAAATAAATGATAACGAGAGAAACCTTCCGTTCTCCGACATATATATGTGTTCTTTTTGGGCGAACAAAAATCATGGAACTCGCGTCATCCTGACCGAACGTTTTCAAGTTACTTTGTTTTCACTTCTATCAGCAGTCCCCAAAGACTGCCCCGCTTTTCTTTTTCCGATGCAGGGCATTGAAAGTTCCAAGTTCACCAAAACACCCAACGGCGTTTCCATTCACATCTGCCTCGTAATTTTATTAGTGGCCTTTCATTCATCCGCTCTTTTGCTAAAGTTCTAGTAAAGAAAACGAGTTAAACCTTAGGCACCTCGGCTCGGTCCAAGTGCGCTCGACGCCTGGCCAAGGTACGCGCCATCTCGTTCATCATACAGGACAGAGTAGCGCCGGGCCGCGCCGCGCCCGAGCCGCCCGACGAGGACGAGGAGCCCGAGTGCTCCGCTCCGCCGGGGGGCGAAGCCGCCTCGGCGCTCGTTTGACCGCTTGCGACGCCGTTTGTGGCTTGCTGAATAGGAGATAGGAAGGCTTGTATGAAAGTGTCCAAAAGTTTGGATCGGTCTAAGAGAAAGAGTGGTGTGGTGCCGGACGTAAAGAATAGCATCACCCTATTTCATCCTGTGGGTGTTGTAAAAGGCGACTAAGGGACTTACTAGAGAATGGGTAGCAGCGTTCTCTATGCATTTTTAATACAATACTGCGATCGCCAACCCGCCTGCCAAGCGTGGCGATTATGGCAAACCCCCCCAATTTGGGGAGGCCTATGTCCAGCAGTGGACGTCTTTCGGCTGAAATGAAGAGAAAGAGAACGATGGCAGAAGACTATCATCTAAAAACAGGTGAGGTATCGTAATTGTTTTATTTAACAGTGACAAAGAAACCACAATGAAGAGTTTCGTAATCGGGATGAATTTATCCCAAGAAAAAACTTAACTTTCTGGTTGCAAAATCCTACCTTGATTTTTAGACCATAATCAAAATTATTTACATAAAACACGTCCGTGTTTGGGTCAAAGAAATTGATATGAACCGTCATAATTTGTAAAAACCAACTTCATTTAAAACAAACGAAAGTAGACTGGAATATTTATTATCTAAAAAATGAAACCCCTTTAAAAAAATGCAAACAAGTGCCTCAGAAACCAACCTTAGCTTGTCTCTTCAGCCTCGCTTGCTGCAACTGCGCAGCCAGCCCCGACACGTCCTGTGGCGGCGCGGGCGCCGGGGGCGGTGGCGGGGGCGGCGGTGACGTCACGGGTGCCGCCGGCACCGGCACCGGCGCCGGCGCGGCGCTGGCCGCAAGGCCGCCGGCCGCGACCGCGGCAGCCGGCAGCGCGCCCGACGGTGGCGGGGGCGGAGGGGGCGGCCCCGATACAGAAACCGCTTGCGACACCGCCGCTTGTGTCTGCTACGGGTTTTAAATTTTCGAAAATACAAATCTATTCTACGACTTTATTTAACGAATACAAGTTACATTCATGCTTACATATTGTTACGAGCTTGCGGTTCGTGACAATAAAAACTGCCGATTTTAAAACCAAAAATGACACTTTAATTAAAGGACACTGCTAACAACTGAAACACACTAATTATAAAGCACAATCACACTCGAAGATCGCTTGTATCGTACTTGTCGCTTAATTTCGACTGTGTCGAGTCGGGGTCCTTACCGGCCTTATATAGTCCTTTATAAAATTCCAGAACCTTGTAGAAACATCTAGAATGTTCGAGTACATACCGGCCCCTACTGACCAGATGTCGAAAGTTCTAGCATCGAATTCTCTAAAAGAATCTCGAGTCTACTAGTTCTGCTACTCGATACTAGATGGCGCTAGTGGTAATTAAACTTGTGTGGCGCGTAACAACATTCACAAATCAATGGATAGGGTCTATCTCACTATAATTATTACTGATTGGGCCTGCTCTTGACCTCGATCTCGCCTGATGGAAAGCGATGGATCAGGTCTATGATGGAACGAGCGTGCCCAGAAGATGCCTGTTCACTCTTGCTTTGAAGGCAGACGGATTATAATTATGTGGAAGAGAACACAGACGCTGGCAGAGAGTTTCACTCTTTGGCTGTGCGCATAATAAATGTGGAGGAGAAGCGCTGAGTACGACTAGACGGGATATCAACCAAGTACGCATGGTACCCTGCAGTCCGTCTTGTAGTCCGGTAATAAAAGGGCGATGGTGGGATCAGGTCGTGGAGCTCCTGCGCACACTCTCCGAAATACAGTCTATAGAAGATCGACAGACAAGGAACATTACGCAGATGACCCAGGCTGTGATCCCTAGCCACCAACGTTTCGTCGCCTATAAGCCTTTTCGCTCTGCGTTCCACCGAGTCAAGTGTAGCAAGTTGGTATCGTATGAATGAATGAAATGCACCGTTCCCAACGTGCTTTAACCAGACTCGATTACTCGAATGAACCCAAAGTTTCACACTAGCCCATAAGGTAATATGAACTTAGAGAGTTGTCGGTATTGATGATTTTTATAATTATAATTCTATAAATTAATATTTGATACGGTCGCGAATCATATAATATTTAGATCAACATACAACTTGCTATACCCAAAGTCTCAAATTCAGATAATTTATGTAAACAAAGGGGATAACATAACAAAAAAATATATCTTCGTAATGGTAATTCACATAAAATGGCGAAAAATGAGGTTTCATTTTCTTTTAAGTACTGATTTTAAGAAATAATAATTAAAAAATAATAATACCATAATTATTTTTACACATTTTCGGGTTTAAACAAAGTTATTAAAAAAGGAGATTTTCTGGTATAAAATATTTTATAACAAACAACACTAATATTACAACTCTCATTCATAGATTCATATTGTAAGTAGCATATCTAGACACATTTTGGATGAAAACGGCTGTTAATTGTTTCGACTGGAAATCGATTTTGGGAGGCCTGCGTCTAGCACTGGACTTAAAAGGGCTGATTATGACGATCATATGCCGTGTCTCCGACATACTACGCAAAAAATTGTTTGGCAACGGTATTTTGTTTGCATAGTTCTTATAATTCACTTTCGTTTTAGCGATGACTATTTATAAAAAAAAAGATATTTTGTATCACTGTCCTGTCATTTTGACAGTGACATTTCTTGACATTACTTTGTTTACATAAATGATCTGAATTAGAGACTTTGGGTATAGTGAACTGCAAATCGCAAAAACCTTAATATTTTAAATTTTGCGGGCTACCCAGACGCTTTCGGCTTAAGACTACGCCGAGCGCACAGTGGTGCCCTCATCGTTTGTTCGGTGATTTATTTTATTTTAGAATGAAACTGCAGAAAATAAGCACGTTAAGTTGTGCTTCACAAGACTATACGTTGTTATTATTACAAAAATTAGTTTTAAATTGTTATGTTTTATTGTAATCATTAAAACGGAAAATGACTGCCACTGAGCTCCGTTTTAATGATTACAATAAAATATAACAATTTAAAACTACTGTTTGTAGTAATAATAACGTAGTGTTATGGAGCACAACTTAACGTGGTTAATTTCTGCATTTTCATTCTAAAATAAAAGATATCACCGAACAAACAATGAGGGCGCCACTGTGCGCTCGGCGCAGGCTTAAATAAGCGCACAAATGACTTTAAATGATATATTGTGTATCAAAAGGGATATCATATATTTATATAAATGAACCGTCTTCTCCCTTCCTCCCTCCCCCTGGTATTGAGGGGGTCTGACTATTTTGTTGAACATTCTAGAATTAAAAGGGTAATTCGTAGTCGAGTGAAATAAAACTAACCATTGGTGGAGGTTGTGGCGCTGCCGGCGGCGTCGGAGGCGCTAGGGGACCCTGACGAAGAGAAATGTTACGTAAGCATTGTGATGAGGAGTTCTGCTGTCTTAGCACTACATGTCTTTGTACCGACTTCTATTTAAATAAGTAATGTTCCATTTCGAGTATTGTGGTTATTTCAGTGTTTAGAAATAGAAGGTAAATTGCAAAATGTGATAAATTCTAAAAAACTTAGCTGTTATGCGTTAAAATTGAACGCATAACAGCTGCATAAGCAGCCATAGTTATGCAGACGTCTTCACATATCATGACCTGTTCCAAAAATACAGTTAGGAACCTAGCTGCTAGGTTTGTGATCACAATTAGTGTAGGGATCTGCCAATCCCTTGCGATTTATAAGGCATACCTCTGGTTATCAGAAGACCTGTACAATAAAAACTGTGGGGGTAGGTGTTACAAGATACGTACGTTAGCAGGTGGCGGCAGGTTTTGATGCGGCGGTACAGGGGGCGGCGCGGGCGCTCCGGTTGCGGCGGCCGATAACGACATGTTCGGAGGCATTGGTGCACTACACAATACGAATACTGTTTAGACGTATACAATTTAGATAGTCTCATGACCAGCTCAACTTTACTGAAATACTTTTAGCTTTTAGTCTACAATTGACTTCAAGTCCTTGAGTAAAAAAATTTTGAAAAGTAGTTTTATCCCACAGTAGTCTGTGATGAAGTATTGTTGTTAAATTGTTAATGATGATCATCTCTCACAGCTCCATGAACAAGAATCTTCTATTCCTAATAAAAACTCTTCTTCCTGCCCCTGACCCATTCAACGTAGCCACGTTATTCTCTTGTACCCAAACAAAGACTGTTGGGGATACATTGGTATATCCTTACCTATTAGTGCGATGATGTCCAGGCGTGGGTTGGCTGGGCTGATGCGGCAGTGTGTGATGGACGCCGTGCGGGGGAGGCGCAGGAGGGGTCGGCTGTGGCGCCTGCTGCTGCAATAGTACCGTTGTTTTGCAGAAGAGGTAACAAATGGTATGATTGAAAGAGCGTGGACCAAGACAATGAGTGGAGGAGAATGGCCAAAGGGAATAAGTCGACGTATACACAAGCAGACGAATGAATTGAAAAGGTTGCAAGTGAATGAGTGCATCTGAATGAGTTAAAGAGAATGAGTCAAAAAGAATGGTTGAAAGTGAATGAGTTGTTGTAAGTGAATGGGTGCATGTCAATAAGTCAAATAGAATAGTTGTAAGTGAATGAGTTATAGAGAATGAGACCTGTGAGTAAATACGTGCATGTGAATGAGTTAAAGAAAAAGGTATTAAGTGAATGACTTCATGAGAACAACTCTAAGATAACGAACACAAGATATTAATATAAAATGCTTACACAAATAAGTAACCAACACACACAAATCATTTTTATTTATTCAAAGATTCAATAATGAGCACAAACTTCACTAAAAAAAAAATGCGGCTTTTCTTATCGCAGATGTCCTAAGGAATACATGAAGACGTTGATGGATATCCGTGAGATTCATCAATGTGCTGAAAATATTCTAACCAAAACCAGTTTCTCTGCTTAATGTTGTAATAGCATTTTCGTAAACCAAAAACACCAAGATCCGCAACAATTAATAGCATAATGAGCCTATAACGATACCACTGACGAGACACAACCCTCCTCTGTGAGAGGGACCATAAGAGGCTGTAATGATGAAATCTTACCTGATGATGATGATGAGGCGCATGGTACTGGCTTGGCGCCGCGTGGTACTGTGGGTGTTGCTGGTTGTGGGGCGCGTGGTATTGGGGCTGTTGAAATATCGCCGCGTCTTCGCGGGTCATTGTTCTGTTCAGATAACTTGGTGTTAACTCGGCTGTTCTTGGGGTAGAAATTAAAAGTTGATCTATATTTATTAAGAGCGTGCATTTTGAAAGTTGTCAGCGTCAGAAATAGCTGTCTAATATTACGTTGTTTGAATTAGTTTTTCTATATAACTTAATGTCGCTTGGTTATAATGGCCGCACGGGCCGATTGATTCGGTTAAGCTATGCTTGCTGCGGTTGGTCCGTGGATGATGATGATGATGATGAGGCTCCCTTCTCCGCACTTAGACTCTCATTTGGTCCGTTGTGCGTGGGGATTCTGGCTAACAAAGCCGGCCTAGCTCCGCTGTCCTTCACAGGCTTCACGGAGCGACTTCTGTTCCGAGGATTTCTTCACGTTGTGGAGCCACGGCCTTGCATTCCAGGATGACGTGGACGGCTGATCCCTCGGCGTCAAGGCAGCCCCTGCAAATGGGGCTGTCTGTGACGCCTATGTTAAAAAAATGTTTGTTGAGATTATGGCCCGTAATGGTACCTATTATTATTCTAATGTTATTTCTACTTAGGCTGAGAAGTATTTTGGTTAATCGCGGGTGTACCAAAGCCAATTTTGACTGTCTACAGTCTGTTACCCGTGACCATCTGTTGTTATGGAGTTCGGTCGATCTTTGGCAAATCCACACACGGTCCGTGGATGGGTGACCATCTTTACACCGAGACCCCTCCGTGCCTCGAAAAGCACGTTAAGCCGTTGGTCTCGGCTGTCATTCATGGATCTTTGACAGTCGTTACGGGTAGTTAGAAGCCCGAAAGTCTAACAACCCAGTCTTACAAGAGGTATCGCTTTACCCCGTAAAAGGGTGGTGGAGGTCAAATAGGCAGTCGCTCCATGTAAAATAGTGGTATTCAGCTTGCATCTGGTTAGACTGGTAGCCGACCCCAACATAGTTGATAGGCAGATGATGATGATGATGATACAATTGTACCCAACATTAATAAATTAATCAAAACAGCGAAGAATTTGACATCTATTAGCGAAGTTGCCAACCTTTAGAATGCACCTTCTTATCATGAGCGTCGGTGAAACGATAACATGGGGAATTTGACTGAAGAAGAAATCGTATATTACAGTGCTTTTCAACCTTTTTCATGGCGCGGCCCCCTTAGTACCAGTATGGAAAAATATTTCACGACCCCCTACCTTGAAATTCAAGTCTGTCACTTTAGGTACCTTTTGGTTAAACAGAAAAACAGAATAAGTACCCACAATTAACCACAGAAGCTTTGAAGTGTTTCATTCCATTTGGAACGTCCTACTTGTGCGATTTAACGTCGATGGCTCAAATAAGAGGCAAACAGAGAAATTGCCTAAATTTTTAAAGCGATTTAATTCTAATCATAAAAAATTGATAAATTGAAAAATTGATTAACGATAAACAGGCGTAACAATCACATTAATTTTAATTGGTACGCTTGGTCCTGGTCACTTTAATGATTTATGTGATTTGTAGTGATTTTTTAATTCGTGTTAACCTTAGCCTTTAATTACTTTTTTTTAATACATATAAACATACATACATTTTGAACTGGTACGGTTTTATATTTATGAGCTTTAAATTTTAAAGTAACGGCGACCCCCTAGGGGGTCGCGACCCACACGTTGAAAAACACTGGTCTATTAGAATAGTAATGAAAAGAAAAGATGAAAGTTAATAATACTCACCACAGTAGGTGAAGTGGTAAATGGTAATGAATGCGTTAGAAGTCACTGCAAAAACAATTTTCAGTAAGACAGTGTTACTGCGTTACTGAAGATCAGAAAGTGATTTTGTGGTATGACATTAAACAGAAAACCAATATCAGGAATGTATAAAAACTGTGTTACTCGACTTTCAGATTTTTTTTAAAGCATTCTTAAGTCAGTGTGTTAGAAAGAAGCATACGTCTTCCGAACAATTCGACAACGGATCATAATGCAGGTGACTTCGATGAGACTTATGACATATTACCTGTACCCCATATCTTCGTCGTATGTGTGCGCGTTGTTGTGTCCGTTGTAGGGAACCGGGGGGTTGGGTGGCTGCGGCGGAGGGGGCGCTGAGTTTCCGGCGGGCTTGTTGGCTAGGATCTAGATAGAGATGACCATGATAATAAAAATGCCACAGAAGAAGACGTCGCTGTCTGTCTTAACTCCACAAGAACAGAAGAGAACGTTTGCTATTATCTTCAAGATGAAGAAAGATAACTTTTTGTTATGATTAAATACTCAGAAACACTAAAACCTCGTCCAAAATGAATCACGATATATGAGTATCGAGTATTGAGTATGAGTGTGATGTATGAGTATTCTATCTATCTATCTATCTATCTATACTAATATTATAAATGTGAAAGTAACTCTGTCTGTCCATCTGTCTGTCTGTTTGTCTGTCTGTCTGTATGTTACGTTTTCACGCCTATACCACTGAACCCATCGTCATGAAATTTGGCAGAGATATAGCCTGTGATATGGAGAAGGACATAGGCTACTTTTTTACGCGATAACCGATATCCACGCGGGCGGAGCCGCGGTCAAATGCTAGTCTACAACATATAAATAAATCACACACATTTGTCAGGTTTAAATTCCTCAACGATATAGTAGCCTTTCTTTATTGTCAGATATTTCAACTGTTTCGAGAAAATTGAGTCATTTGATAGGAATTTTAAACTTTCCACTAGCATATTAACTTATATAAGCTAGTCTTGAATATGGGCTTTTCCCGATAACTTAAGTTTGTTATGGGAAGTATTAGTCTCTTCTTGTTCCGTCGGTTATAGTTTACACTTAGCTCGATATTAGATTTGAAGAGGATTGTGGCGGCGTCTACAGCGCCACATGCGAACTACGAATCAAAGACATGACGTCACAAATCCTGCTTCGCGCAATCAGAGTTTACCGCGCGACTTGCATATATACAACATCCCGAAATCAACCGTCGGGCAGTTGCCCACCAAACACAAAACCCGTCTGGTCGGAGGATCCTCCCTTTTCCTTACAGTATGAGGGAACTTTACACCCTGTTAGGATAGTCCTCTATAGGATTTCGCGGGCTATCTTAGAGCATCCGCCTTAAAACATTTTAGCTTATGCTCTGTGACGACAATACGTGTGCAACGGCCCTGATATTGCAGATAAGCTGGCGGTGACGAATTACCACCAGGTAGAGCGCTTGCTTATTTGCCTAACATAAAGAAAGCTTCCCAAAGACACTTACCTCTAGAGTATGCATCATAGCCCTGGCGAAGCTGTCGGCATCTTCTCTACATGAGAAGTTGAGGCCGTAGACGTGTCTCGCATCCCGCCATTGGTGGAATGTGGCGGTGGCCTGGTTGTACTTTAGACCTCGGACGATCCCACAGTTTATCACCACCTAAGGAAGAAGTATATTTTGAAGAATCATCTTATACGCAAATAAATAAAATCAAAATCAAGTCTTTTATTTATTTTAAAAAAATAGGCTGAGAATCAGCACTTTTCGAACGCCAAAATTACATAAGACAGCCACCCAAAACGGCCGCCCTTTACCACCTCCTAGTGCTTTAAGTGGGAAGAAGTGGCACAACAAACTCCCCAGCAGCACGGCTGTCTGTTCAGTTAGAAAAACTTGATTCTATTCAATAGTCGGTATACGAAGTAGTTAACATTACGAGACACAGAACATTAAATTATTTGCTATACCAACAAATACAAGATAGAAGACAGTATTTTAACTTATTTATGCATCTAAGTGTATACATGTCTAAAATGACCCTATACAATTTTTATTCAGTAGTCGATAGCTCTTGTCATTTTAGTTTAACCTCTCAGTCACAGGTCAAAACTGATCCTTATGTAGTAAACGGCTATTATCATCATTATCAACCACCGTATAATTCAGCCCTCGTCTATAATACTCTCATCCAGTTGTACCAGTCACACTGCTGAGATCGTCCTAGTACAGTGTTTTTCAAAGTGTGGGTCGCGATCCCCTAGGGGGTCGCCAAGCCTCTTTAAGGGGGTCGCCGTTACTTTAAAATTTAAAGCTAATAAATATAATATAAAATCATATTAGTTCAAAATGTTATATTTGTTAACAATTTTTGTTTATTAAAGGCTTAGGTTAACACAAATCAACAAATACCTAGTAGTCACATGAATTATTAATGTGAAGTGAAACATACGCACCCATCCATGAATTATTATTGTGATGGTTGCGCCTGTTTCTCGCTAACCAATATTTTTTTTACACATTCGATTAACTCGTTCTCAAATTTTCGGCGATTTCTCTAAATGCCTTTTAATTGAACCATCGATGAAAACGGTATCTCGCGCAAGTAGGAAGTTCCAAATGGAATCAAACACTTCGAAGCTTCTGTGGTTAATTGTGGGTATTCTGTTTTTCTGCTTAACCAAAAAGTAACCAAAGTGACAGACTTGAATTCCAAGAAACCGAAAATAAAAAATAGAAACCGCGGAGGGCCCTTACCCTCCGCGGTTTCTCGCGAAATATGTTTCCATACTAAGGGGGCCACACCATAAAAAAGGTTGAAAAACACTGTCCTAATATAAACTAACTAATAAAAAATTGCTGCAGAAAAAAATCGGGATGTAGCTGTGTCGTGGACACGGCCACGTGAATACGTGTACGTCACGGGTAATATTTTCTTTGTAACGATTCCTTTGATCCCTTAGCTATCGAGTGCTGTAATTAAATTTTGGATGTAGATGATAGATGATAGATCTTCTTTTCGTGTCGATGTTACTCTTCTTCGTTGTTTTTTTATTTTTTTATATCATTTTATATTGTATGAGCCCAGTAGGTGGCCACGTTGATTGCGGCATCAGTGGCATTCTTTAGGTCATCCGAGGTGCAGGTGACCGGGCACTTAGGACACTCCAGCAAGTGGACTATGGTCTGATCAGAGGCACCGCGCTCGCGCTGGGTGTTGGATGGGTCAAATCCCATGATGGGGTTGGTGGAATCCCCCAACTTCGACAAATTGTGTCTGCAGCGGCCTACTTGGGTACGCAATCGATTGAGAGCTTTCCATAGATAATAGATATGTAGCTGCAACACCAAACTGTATCCCCCGATTTTTTTATCATCAGTTTTCTGAATTGCATCCTACTATGGAAGCAAATTTTATTTAAAGACGTATTGACGTGAAAACAAATTAACTTAAAGTTCGTTTACCAACCTCGTGATCATTCAACTTCCTTCCGACAACTCGGAAGGTATTGTGTTGGGTGTGATGGTAAATGTGGACCTTCGACAGCCCCGAGCTGGAGCCCGAGGGCACCCAGCGCTTCAGCCCGTCGTCGTATACCATCACGGAGGCCCGGGCGCTGCTTATTGATTGTTCACTGTGGGGGAGAAAAGAGAATGGTTAATAAAGAAGATATTTCAAGGAAACCTCATGTAAAGTTACGGCGTTCATTGTGCTATCTCAGGGAGGAAAACAGCACATTGTGGTCGAAGGCTGAAGGTAAGGACTTTGTCGTAGCCCAGGAAACTCAGGATGGTCTATGGCAGGGCTTCCATAGTACGGCCCGCCACTTACATTGTCGTGGCCCGCAACGTCATCATTATCATCATCATTCCAGACGAAAGATGTCCACTGCTGGACATAGGCCTCGCCCAATTGGGGGAGTTTGCCATAATCGCCACGCTTGGCAGGCGGGTTGGCGATCGCAGTATGGTGTTAAAAATGCATAAAGAACGCTGCTGCCCATTCACTAGTAAGTCCCTTAGTCGCCTTTTACGACTCCCACGGGAGGAAATGGGGTGGTGCTAATCTTTACGTCCGGCACCACACGGAACGCAACGTATATATTCTTAATCTAAGAAGTAAGAACCGAGTACTTAATTAAATCAGCACTATGCTGTGGGTCCCCCATAGCACAGCATCATGCTGAGTGGAAGCCTTCTTGTCACAGTCATGACGTGCAGCTGCCGACTATTTCGGTTTTGTGCTCGTGATTATAATGTAGATCTATTTTGTTCTAATTTTCTGTTTACCTACCTACTCGAGTTAATTATCTTTTTGTATGACGTATTTCTGTGACAAATAAAAAAAAATTCTACCTTTGTTTCTTTCCTACAATTTTTTTTTATTTATTTTTTTATCATTTTACAAAATATATTTGGTTTAATTTTGTTTTGTTTCTGGCATCTAAAATAATGAATAGAATATTTATTCGTATAGTAAAAACATCGTTATCGTTCTATATAACGACTCCCAAATAAACAGAAGCGTATGTGGAGCATAATTGTGTAGAAGGCGAATAGTACAGGTTGTGTGTTGTTGTGCGTTTCGTCAAGTCTGTGCCTACTTGTTTGTTTATTTGCTTGCAAGTTTACCCTACTACCTATATTTCTGCGGCCCGCCAGTCTACGTCGTAATTTGTACTGGCCCGAAAATGTCTGTAGATAGGACATCTCTGCTCTATGGTAAAGCTCAGAGGATCGGTGAGGACCACCGGACATCCACGAGAGGGGATAAGCTGTACTTTGCCGAACAGAAAATTGACGACTTCTTAGTTTACTTTCGTAGGCATAGCAGTTACATAGTTCATATATTCTTTTGGTTAGTGTTATGGAGCTGAGGGCCATATGTGCTTAAGACGACCACCGAAATCCCACACATATGAAAGTAAGGCTGGTCTAAACGATCAATTATATTGCACAATATCACGAAATGGCACATTGCGCAATGATTGAACAAAAATTTAAGCGAGTTAAATTTTTATTGCACCGTATATCGTCAATGTTATTGCGTGAAAATAATGCATAGTTTGAGTGCAAATTATAAATAATTTTATTTCTGTATGTAGGTTTGTACAAACACTTTTACACGTGAATCATATTATAAAACTAGATGAGGTCAGCTTTTCGTATCTGACTACTCTGAGAAGAAAGGCCGAAACAAACTCAGAGGTCACAGTCTCTTTTAAAGTTAAATTTTAAGACATAATCTTGGTCAAATCATGTGAAGACGATGTAGATTGATGTCTAAAATGGTTTTTTGAAAAAAGAACCACACAGACTGAGTGGACCTGTCCAGCCAGTGTACGCATTTGTCAGTAATCGTGCAGCTCAACTCAGAACATAAGGAGATCAATGATTCGACGAACAATGCCAGAAAAAGGACATTTGGGCAGGCCGCATAAATTACTCAAACTGACATACTACGATTAAAAAGAAAAAGGGCTGATTCAATCATATTGTGCATAATGCGTAGGTGTACGGGCCCGGCCACCTTACGAAAGACAGTCAAAGGAAAAGTTTTTGTCTGTCATATGTCACATCCAATTTTTTTTTTTTTTTTTTTCATTTTTAATTTATATCAAAAATTTCATTTAATCTCAAAAAAATCGCAAAGAACGTGCGCAATATGGATGAAGTTGAGGAACTATGGAGAAGTGTCTTGACGCTGCGTGATCCATTGCCGCCCGTTCGATGTCCACCGCGCACAGGATGGCTAGATAAGCAGCACATGAAGTTATTTTTTGCTCCGTTGGTGTAATTGCTGTATGGGGTTCCAATGGGAGGATAAAAGAAACAAAACTGGGTAAAGGATAATTTTATTTTCTATTTCTGTTTCAAAGTACCCCAATATTATAATTAGGTAAAGATAGAACCCAATAATCGTGTTTCACACAACATAAATTCGTGTAAGTACTCACTAATTAAACCTCAGTCTTTCAACGTAATATTTCCACACGAAAACACCTCTTTATCTTATATCTCCTTGTGGGTGGGAAGCTCGAAGGCTGTTCTTGAAACGTCGCAATCTGTCAGATATTACGTAAAACTCCGGAGTAATATAAAACGGTGCTTCCTACGTATTTTCATACGCCCACATAAAGAGCATGAATCTGTAGTATACTACATGATTTTGTATCCATATGCGGTATTTGAAAGAGCAATGGTTGCAGTTTAAAGAAAATAATTGTAGTTTTTCGCCCCCTATTATACGGGACTTAAACATATTTGGCGAAGTTCATATTGCTTCATAGCCAAACTAATATTGGTAATTTTTCACCCATTTGCTGCATGCTTCCACTTTCCAACTCCATTCGTGGTGAAATAGATGTCTTCGCTGGTTCTGTAGCCTCAGTTAGGACTAAATTTATTTATTTATTTATTTATTAAAACTTTATGCACAAGTAAAAACTGTACAAAGGCGGACTTAATGCCTTGGGCATTATCTACCAGTCTACCTTAGGGTGATGCAGAGATAATACACAGTACTGCCCACCATACACTAAAGTGCAGTAACAGCAAAATCACGATTTCGAGTAAAACGCATTTAAAGTTAAGAATTGATTTTAAAAAATCAACAGAATGTATAAGCAAAAAAATTTGAATGCAGAAAGGTTGTAAAGGCATAGGTTCACACGTTAAAGCAATAAAAAAAAAAATATCTTAATAACTGAATTTATTATGGCCATTTATTCTTTTTGGTGCCTATTACTGCATAGCCTTTTTTGTAAAAAATACCATTTTAAACTTAGTAAAATGCAGCAAAAAGCCCTATTACTGCGTTTGGATCAGTTATTTTGTCAAGAAACCCAACTAACAGGCAGTAAGGTCAAAAAAATACTGCATTTTAGTTAGTTTTTTAAGAAAAAAGTGTTCAATTTACTAGTGCAGTAAGAAAAATAGCTAGTTCACATTTTAAAGACCGTTTATTTCTTATTATTTAATCACAATAATTCAACTCACTTATGTAAAATTTACATATCAAAAATAAAATAAAAACATCTAATTAATAAAGGACCCTGCGCAGAATGCACAACCTCCTTTGACAGTTTTCTCTTAATATTAACATATATAACATAATGTATCTTTATGTTTAACAATAAAATATAGATAGTAAATGTAGGTGAGTATTATAAAGGTGGACATAAACTTGAGATCAACATTACAGTAAAACAATCATCACACACAAAGCATTACAAGCCTTGGTAAGTCTTAGGTAGGTACATAATTAGTTTCTAAAAGTAATTTTTAACAGTATAACGCGCTTTAAAATAACATTGGTTTAGTTTAGCTTTTGAAGCCTCTTATTATTCTTACTACTAGACATAATCTTGAGATCAACATTAAAGTAAAACAATCATCACACACAAAGCATTACAAGCCTTGGTTATTAGGTAGGTACATAATTAGTTTCTAAAAGTAATTTTTAACAGTATATTAACGCGCTTTAAAAATAACATTGGTTTAGTTTAGCTTTTGAAGCCTCTTATTATTCTTACTACTAGATTTAAAATAATAAAAATGTATGTATCATACAATTATCAAAACAGATCAGAAAAATATTTACTTAGTTCTTTTGTTGTACTTATTAATAATCAGTCTTAAGTTAACTTTAAGGCACATTGTTTCTTAGAATTTGAAGATAAAAAATACAGACTATTAAAAATAAATTCAAAACACATTAACAGTTTAAGATTATTCATCAATATCAAAATTAAATTCTTCTGGTTCTTGTGACGTAGAACCAACAGAAAGATTTTTCCAGAAGATTAATCTATTTGGTGGAATAAGCGGCCCTAATACGTTTAAGATGTTTCGCTTCCTTTCCCTATCAATGCCTTTAGGAACAGTTTTTACAGTAAAATTAGGCAAGTTCTTTGATTTGAGACAATATAGTTCTTTGAATTCTATATCATCAAAGTTCTTTTTGTAAAAGAAACTATGACTTCCCCTTTTTACCATAAGATGTACAATATCTTTGATGTATACCCGGTTTCCATCTATATCTTTGTTTTTTTTATGTGAAATATGAGATTTAAAATTAACAAAATCTATTATTTCCATACTTTTGACTTCTACCTTCCCCGATTTCAATGATGTTTCAACAGCTTCTAAAAAGTCTTGATAATCGTACAGCTTACCCTTTTTGTCCATCGACTGCTCTACAAAATGGTGGAAGGAATCGGCGGACATAAAAGTATGGCCCGGTTCAAAAAACTTGAGTTCAATTGTTGTGGCAGAAATCTCTAAGTTGTTAATTATACTTATCAAGAAAGTAAAAAAACACCAGTTTTTATTTTGTGCCGAGCAATTATCAAGCCATAAAACGATGTGCTCTGCATCACGATTATTTAGTAAGAATGCTTTAAATGTACTAGTGATGTCTTCTTGCTTTCTCCCTGCCACTCCTTCATGCCAAACTGCTGCAAATACGTGACCTTTCTTGAAGTTTCCTAGAGGTACAAAGGTTTCATTGTACGCCACAAGCCTGGGGCAAAACAGAGCTGCTTTAAAGGTATCAATGCGAGGTAACATTATTACTTTTTGGAGGTCCACAGAAACAATTACAGTATTACGCTGACTATTAGCCTTTGTATCTGCATCGTACATCTCTCGGGCTAGTGTATACTTAATTTTATGATGAGCGTAGGTCTTACAAATTTGGCAATCAGTACACGGTTCTTTTACATGATCAAGGTTATGGAGGTTGAAGGTTTCACATGTCTCGCATTGTTCATGGCCGAGCTTAGCAAAAGAAATGTTCATTTTGTTTGTCAAGTGATCTCTGTAAGTTTCAAGACTGCATTTGAATTCGGGGTACTTCTCTTGGAAGTTTCCATACATATCAACAATTGTAAGGTCACTGGGCAAGTATCTCTTATTGGGTGCATGCACTCGTCTATAATGATGCACACATGGATTGAACGATTCAATATGAGCTGTGATCAAAGTACGATCTATAGCATGACAATTTGTCAAATTACGGCCATCCCTATTATCCTTTTGCTCTAAAATTGACTTTTTCAGGACAGAATTTACACGCCTGTCATTTTTTTTGTCATATCCTAAAGTGCCTAAAAAAAATACTTTGCATACCTCATGCGATAGTTCTTCTGTATCTCTTTTTGTTAAACTGTACTTGTAAGTTACGTTTCGTGGTCGTTTCAAATTCTTTGTACTTTTCTTGCAAGCCTCCTCCGTCACAAGATTTTTGATAAATATTCCTTGATGTTCCCAATTCAAAGACCAATAATATTTGTTAATTAGTTTAATTTACTATAATTTGTTAAACTTGATCCCAATTAAAATGCAGTATTTAAAACATTAACTGCACTTTAGCTAGGAATAATCATATCTGTGTCATTATGCTATCGAAACTAATCTGCAGTAATGCTGTATTTTACTGCGTGTTAGTCAGTTTATAATGATAAAAGAATGTTAAGTATTCACAACTAAAATGCGACAAGCTTTGATTTTACTGCATTTTAGTTGGGAGTTCGTGACAATAAATTGTATTTTCTTAATTTGCAGTAAAAATAGCTTGTATGGCGGTAAATTTTACTGCGTATTAATTTTTTTTTTAATTTTTTTCCAGAAATATAAAACTATCTAAAGAACTGTAAAATTATATTGCTTACTGCATTTTAGTTATGAAACCTAAAAATTTAATCTGCAGTATAATTTATACTGTATTTTAGTTGGGAAATCACGCCAAATTGTTAATTTTTTTCGTTTGTAGTAAGTGAAAACTGTTAAATAAAAACCATTCTAATAGTCTTAGAAATAAGTAAGTTAATTCAATAGAAAGCTTAAGAAACCCGCTTTCAGAATCACTAATAAAACGAAAAATCACAAAAGGGCTGTTACTGCTCTTTAGTCTCTGGTGGGCAGAGTAGGTGCAATAACAGAAAAACAATTTAGAAGATATTTATAGCTAAGATATAAGAATAAATACATAAATACATACATACAACTAAAAATAAAAAGTTATGAAAATTTAGTCTTATTTCTATTTATATATATATATATATTTTATATATTTCTTTTTTCTTTCCCAAAACTTTTTCGTTATTCATGGAAAAGTTCACAATTTGTAAGTTTTGTATAACTTTCATTATTATTATTATTTTTTTTTTTGTGTAAGTAGTTTCACATCTAGTAGATGTCAATCAGAAATATTGTGTTGCAACTTTTTTATTGCATTTTTGATTGTAAGTACATCAGTAGGGAACGGATAATCGGATGCATATATACCTAAAGTTATTTATTAGGTATGTAATCAGCTTCTTAAAATAAATTTTTTGTAAGAAAATTTCCCGTGATGCCAGGAATACCGGCAATGCACAACAATGGATGCGACAGCAAAAATATTATTTATTAAAAAAAAAAATACCTTTGATTCTTGGATTGCATAACTATTCAGATGCATATTTATTTAAAATTATTTTAACCCCCTATGCAAATATGTATATGTTGGTTGTAAGAGTAGGGGTGGTGTATGTTAGTTAAAATAAAAATAAAATACCGGAACCGCGGGATTTATTCGATACAAAACCGCTTTCCATAATAGCAAACATCTCAACTTTAGGTGAATATGCATCCGATTATCCGATCTCTATACATCAGTTTCGTGTTTTTTTTTTTTTTTTTTTATGTGTAGGTGTATCCTCTGCAGTACAGGCGCAACTTCGGAGTACAGGCGTATTGTTAATTTCGAGATAAAAAGAGGCTTTTGAAATGAAAATAGAACTTTGCGAAAAAAAACATCCTTTATCTCGTTCGACCCAAAAATAATGATCTTTATCTCGTTCGACCCAAAAATAATGATTTTTCTGCAAAGAGTAATTAACAAAACAGAGGCGTCAAATCAATCAAGGGTATACACAACGTTATATAATTTTGTATAAGGATACAATTCCACTACTGACATACAGAAGGCTGTCTGCTACTAATTTGCAAGGCAAAACCGTAGGATAGGAATACAATTATCCTGCTAGGTATAAATAAACACGGTTATCTGTAGCTCGGATAATTATGGAGCTATATAATTGGCATTAATACAGTATTTAAATTATGAATCATTGGTTGTTTTCCCAATAAATCAGACCGCATCCTCTTTTAGCTTTTACCTGACTGCGGCAGAGTCCAAAAGGAGGGTAAACTTACCAAAAACAAACAGAGAGATAGTCAGACTCAGCTTAGTTCCGCATTAAAAGTAATAAGTTATCAAAGTTATCACGTTATAATAAAGAAAGAACTCAAAGCACAAGCGAAGCGTGCTTTTAATAAGTAACGTAATTATCATTTTTATTGGTGCTTTCTACAGAAAACTTAAATAAGAAGAAATAGTCTGAATTAACAGCCAACGAATGTAATGACTATTAGTTTCAAGACCTCCTCCGTATACTTAACATACCCAATTTCTGCATTCTCCCTAGCAACCAATTTTTTAAAACCAGGGTTCGCCGATATATATCAGCGGATATATATCATGATATATGTCATTTTTTCCTGTCTCCTGAGCTAAAAATTTTGGAGATTAATGTTTACCCTGGCAACACGTAGCGAAAAACTACAATTCAGAATAATTTACTTTTTACTTTTTTATGAGTACAAATTATTATTCAAATTAGCTGATTTATCTCACAAACAAATGAAGATTATTATAATAATAGGTACTTGTTTTTTTTTTAAGTGTTCATTAAAAAATTATTTCTCAAATAAACCCTAATTCTTTTGTCACTTTTTTTAAATAAAAATGTGGTAATTTGACTCTTATATTATTTTACAAATTCCTTTCACATTTTTAAGTGTTTAATCCCCTTACAGAATAAAATTCGCTTCTTTTTCTTGGCCTGGATATATATCCGATATATATAAAAAAATCAGATTTTTGATATTTATTATAAAAATCGGATTTTTTCGAACCCCGTTGAAAACTGAACCACTTTTTGGTAAGACTAGAAGCCGACCATAAATTAAAGAAAGGCCATCAAGATCTTTTCCAAAACTCCTCACTTACTCAGTTACGTAAGAGATTTTGCCGAGAACGGACGTGTGGGCCGGCTGATTACCACAGAAGGTCACATCGGTAAAATGAAACGTCTTTTTGTTAATACACGAACGGGTATAAGTAGGAGGTACTTAACCTAAATAATGCGCTTGCGTTCAAAGTATTATGCTTGTGTTGTTATGTAATAAATGACAAATGGTCTGTAAGTAGATTTGTACAAACACTTTTACACGTTAATCATATTTTTCAAACAAGATGAGGTTGTGAGAGACCGATAATGGCCCGCATGTGGAAATAAGTATAACGTTTGTAAGCACCAAATTAAATCTACTTTTAACGTGACAACGTCTAATAAATCGATGAACGCCGGCTGCATGCACGAAAAAGGATGACTCATTGTCCCGATACGCTCATTGTCCCGTTACGCTCATTGTCCCGTTACGCTCATTATACGCTTGCGCCGCATCAATGTTTTGTTAAGACGTTGTCACGTTAAACTATCGTCCGTAAACCAACTTTTTTTGTCTTTAAATCGCATACTCGTATTAACTGTTTTGATCGATTGACCACAAAAGCAACAACCAACCAAATAACATATTCTGAAACAATGTCATCAAAGAATTTATTTCAATTGAACCATAGGCACTTTTGAATTGTCAAGGAGTCGGTCAGTCAGAAATATAAAGCTAGTCAGTTGCCCTTTCCAAAGCGTAGTAGGTTCCTATGGAGAAGAACGGACAAGAAACTCCACGGACACTCTTTTAAAACAAAATATTGTTACAAAATATGGGTTACATCATTCATGTTGAAGTTATACATGTGAGAACAATGTAGAAAGACGTGTACGTTAGAAGCGTCCGTAATGAAACAATTCAAAAATTAAAATAAGCCGTGGCAGCTAAGAGATGACCAAGACTGCAGCGGCAGTGCCGCCTAACCATAACATTATCGTTATAGAGGTATGAGGAACATTGTGTAAAGTTCACTCATACTCTATGGAAAAGGGAGGATCCTCCGACCAGACGGGCGTTGTGTGTGGTGGGCAACTGCCCGACGGTTGGTGTCGGATGTTGTATATATTTATGCTAGTCTCGCGGTAAACTCTGATTGCGCGATGCAGGATTTGTGACGTCAGATCTTTTTGTTGCGTAATTTGCATGTGGCGTTGTAGATGCCGCCACATTACTCCCCTCCGGAGACCAGACTGAGGTCAAAAAGGAGGTGGTTATTATGCTCGTAAGTTTTTTTTTTTTACTTTTACCATTTCTACAATTTTGTAAATACTGGTTTATAATATAACACAGCCAAATGCAAAATAGTCCTTAATTAATCAAACATTGATTAATTCCCTTTCGATTTATACATTCTATTTATTATTCTATTGATCAAATACATGAAAAGTGGATGACAGTAAATATTTTGTTATGTTCTAATAGCTACCCTGTAAAATGCGTGTTTTTTGGATGTGCGGTTATTCGTGCAAAGCAGCGACATGCACTCCATCCAAAACAAATCGAATTCCGCCCACCTATAGGCAAAAGATACATGTATCCATTATATCACAGACGGTTCAATATTTCGACATACCGAGGTATAATATGGTTACGCGACCCCAGCATTTCCCCCTTCACTCTGGCGGATTAATTACTGAACGCCATTCACAATAAATAGGTGAAACATCAGACAAAGACTAAAAAAACGAACACAGGATAAACTCTGAAAGTGCTTTTAGAGAAAATTATGGCTTATTCCACAAATCCCCCCTGAAAATCCGCCTTAGGAGGAAAAGTGGAATCTATAAAAAACAGTCTAGAATTCACCCCTGATAATCCGGCTTATTCCACGAATCCCCCCTGAGAATCCCCCTCAGTGGGGAAAACTGAACCCTAATGTTAAAAAAATCACTTTCGGGGGTCTTGGAATAAGTTTTTTTTTTTTTCAATTCTATTTTTCCCCCCTAAGCGGGATTATCAGGGGTGAATTCTAGACTGTTTTTTATAGATTCCACTTTTCCTCCTAAGGGGGATTTTCGGGGGGGATTTGTGGAATAAGCCAAAATTATCCTTCAGGCTGTTCAGAGTGGTTCGGTAAGCCTTTATGAGATTAAGGGTGAGGTGCACGAAACCACCATTAGTTTAACGGAGACTTTAAATTGATGCTGTCACTTTCTTTTTGATACAAAATGTAAGGGATGGCATGAATTTAAAGTCTCCATTAAACTAATGCTGGTTTCGTGCAACTCAACATTAGTAGGGCTGTGTCAATTTAAAATAATGGAGTATTTGCTATGTACTGCGTTAAGGCCTGAAACTGCGTGAATCGGACGCCCGTGCGGTTCCATACAAAAGTGCACCGTCGCGGGGGGCACGGGCATCCATCGTGGGGCACGTGCGGGCCCGGTAGCACCAGCTTACAGGCTGTCGATTTTTATTAGTTGCGCTGTTTAAAAAATAGTACAGATCTTTGAGTTTGTAAACAGCGCAACTCTCGCTTCCTCACTCGCGATTTCTTCTGATATTTATCAAGAGTAAGTGCATTTTAATTATTTTGGCGACCGAACTAACTTTAGTATCATCCGTTATGAAACAATATACAAAAGGCTTGGTCTATACATCTGAACGAAGAAATAAAATTTAAGTGTCAGTTTGTAATGTCGAAATAACAGCTTTTAAATGCATAATTATGAAAGTTTAAACGGTACTTATACCAAAAAGACATTTTTTTTTTCCTTTGTCTGTTTATTGTGGCTAATCTCCGAAACGGCTTGACTGATTTTCACTGGCGGATAGCTGATGTTTTAAGGATTAACTTAGGCTACTTTTATTTTAGAAAAAGCCACGCGGGCGTGACTCTTTTTTTTTAAACTATTCCAAATTAGCTTCATAAAGGCTCCTGCAAAAAGGCGCGACCAAAAGAGACCGCTTGTCGCGCGACACGCGGTGTCTTTTTGTCGCGTCGCGTGTCGCGCCTGTTTGAAGGAGCCTTAACCCAAACAAAGTCAAGTCTTCGCTATTCAAAAATGAACTAAAAATTATATCAACATTTTCAAACTTGTCGTAAGTAGATACTTTCGGTTCGGTTTCACAAGATGCCGATAATACCAGTTGCAGTAACCGATTGAAATCTCACATTACGACACAGTCTCGACTAAAATGTATAATTTAACTCCTGCAAAATTCATGGGTTAATATTGACCCCATTTTGGTATAATCTAGCGTTAAATAATAATGTGTATATCCTAAGTGACTACGAAAATGTTGTCGATTTTCGCAGTCACGTATGATTTTCGCAATAATGAAAACTTTTTTTATTTTTTTTCGTATAACTTAATATTTGTGGTTTCTTTGTGAGCATCATTTTGTTAGTGATTTAGATAGGCTAGGTTACAGAATTTTTAAGTTATCAAAAGAGGTTTTCGAAAAAAAAAAAAAAAGCAATACATTTTAAAGTTAAAACCGCGCTGTTTAGCACTTCACCAGGTATGAGCAGTCAATAATCATGCTTTCATGTACTACACATTTCACAGATGATTCTTTTTTTATTTAAGTTAAAGAGTGTTAAAAAATTTAAGAGTTAAAGCGACGACCATATTCAGAGATTTAGGTCCACTGCGATAGTCCCGGACCGAACACTCTAGAATGAATAAAGACTAACCTGATTGAGATGCGCGCTCTCCTTCAACCTAACCCGTGCTGGGCGATTGCAATTCCGTCGCCATTTTGAAGCGTTGTGGAAATTAGGTCAGAAGCGCGCGCATAACATCACCGAAGCTTCCGCCTATTGCCGCGAAGCGCTGCACGGCCGCCATTTTGAAATTATTATAAACCTACGTCAAGTAAAAAAAGTGTTCCGAAATGAGTGTCACTCATGAACAAACCCGCGTCTATTAAGTTCTCTGTAGTTTGCTAGCAGCGGACCGCCTTCGTTTTGAAAGGATAAAAGTTCGTAACTACTTGAACAAGTGGAATTCAAATTTAGCAGTCGCACTTCAGGACTGCGGCCGTTTTGACGATTTTTCATACAACGCGCACTAGATTTAAATTACACATGATCGAGTAATTTCACAATTATTTTACTTCCGAGCATTTAAAAAGCAATGAGATAAATATTGCTAACTAAGCGGGATAATGTATAAAATAACACAAAACAGACACAAATCTCATGGCACGACTAACAATCCCATCGAAAATAAGTTCTTAATTAATAAAGCTCAAAGGCGACCATCGGCTTGTACGACCATTATTGTTGAAACTACATACGTTCTTATTCATTTGTGTTGGCGGACGCTATCTTAGGAGTGGCTCGAAAGACAGCTAACAAAAAACTGCACTATCACTTTCTTAGGTCACCCAGGCGATTTTTTGTTTTAAGTAAAAAAGATAAAAGTAGATATTTATTAAACAATTATGATTTCCAATAAGGAAATAAAAAGACAATAAAAAGAAATCGAGAGCATTTGAAAGATTTCATTCTAAACATGTCTGAACATGCTTAACGGATTTAGTGGATCCACAAAGTACACAAATCTAAAGACGAAAATAAAAAAGCTATGCCTCCCAATATACATCATTGCAAGTTTTTTTTTTTCTCTAGTTATTATCGCAAACGACTACCAGCTTCCACTATCTGGCCCACTATGGCCAAAACGCTCGACACCCTACATTGAACAAAGAACAGTACGTTTCCGATGCGCGCGCACCTGAACCACGTATCTAGCGAGGGCAATGTCGCAGCAGTACGCGGCCGCCATTTTGAAACGGTTCAAGTAGGTAGGTACATTTGTCTGCATTAATTAGGTACTCCTCTCAAGCACTTTATTACCTTAGAAAAAAGGATTCAAAGCAGGCATCCCGTATGCACCCGTACAAAGACATCTTCACTTCAGTTGCGCAGGTATGACTCTATAGGTGACGGCTGTCTTAAAAGCACGTAGCGGCCATTTTGAACTTGCTTAGCAAGTATCAGAACAAAGAAACCTTCAGCTCGGATGCGCGCGCATGACCCACCCTTCTATTTCAGAGCAGTACGCCTACGTCCGTTTCCATCGTTACCATTTCTCGGAAATCTAGACAAGGTGGTACCCGCGCTGCAGCAGCTGATTAACAAATTATTAGATTAAATTTAAGTGATCTGAAGTAAATTATCAAGTGACGTGTCCTTCACGTGAATTACCGAAGTGTAGACACTTCGGTAATTCACGTGAAGGTGTGTGTGATCCCGGACAATTTCGCATTTTTGAAAATCGTCATAAAGAATATAATATTGCTTTGGAAAATGAATCTTTTTCGATAATCACGGTAGGCAGACGAAATTCAAAATGGTGGTTACGTAGAATTTGCACTCATCGTTTTGAATTGCCTTATTGGCGCCCAACATATTGAGAAAACAATCTTGGGAGTCTTGACGAATCTGCTAAGTAATTAAGTTAAAAAAATATATACTGACCACCACATACACGTCCGGAAGAAATTTACAGGTTTTTCCGCACGAATTAAAATATAATAACTGCATAAAAGTCATGTTCATTATCACTATAATATTTTTCTTTTTACAAATATACAATTAATGCAACAAAGAAAGTAAAACATTGTCTTTCTTATTTAATATTCACGATCACGACACTTAACACAACTTATAAAATAATATTCACTTTCACGAAACTTAAGTTTAGGCCACTGCCGCCACCACGCGGTATTGCCTGCGCCTACCCCACCTGACATCAGTCATTTTGATTTTCCGCAAGGTATACGAATGAGTTTTCAATTGCAGTTCGCTAGAAGCTCCGGTTTCTTGTTGTTCTGCACTCGCGACTGCTATTTTGAAATGCTCGGTAGAAACGTTGCGTAAGCTTTGTGTTCCATTTACATGTCTACCCCTATTTAAATCTGTTTTAGGTTGCGTTCGAATCTCGGATTCCATTTGTAACTGCCCCAAACGTTTCACAAGAGCGTTGAATTGACCTTTGTCTTTGTTCACAGTTTTGGATCGTCCCTTATGGCCTCGACGAATCGCCTTTATTTTAACTTGCTTCGCCGAAGCGACAATCATTTTGGATTGCTTCAAATTTCGCCCCGCAATTCTATATCTTCTTGCATTGGCACAGGTTGAATGGAATCGCATTTTTATCGAAGCATCTGAATTTCGCATATTAAATAACAAACAAATTAACAAATTATGCTTGGCATTTTAACTTGAATAAAGCTATTTTTTCTCATATCACAATTAAATCTAAAGCACAAGCATAATTTAATTAGTCTAACAATCACTGCTTAGCCGATCACGAGATATATCGATCACTGCAGGCAGTCACTACTCTAGATATATGACCGAATACCCCTTCCCTGCATTACCAATACCCCTAATTGGATCGAGTCCCGGCCAATCTTGGTCATGCGCAATACAGGTACCCGCCATTTTTAAAGTTCGCAGGTCATATACGCCATTTTGAAATTCACCCCCCACCCAGGTTGCGTTATATAACAAAGAGATTTTAAGTGGTTTTAATTGTTAGATCAAAATTAAACTGTACTCATTTTAATTACGAAGACAACTACACTCATAGGTCACTTTACGTAAAAAAATATCACTTCACTGAACACAACACAATATAAATAATCACTAAAAACATAAATTGTCCCACTAATGAATATTATTCATCGTTTAAGTCTTAGTTAATTACGATATTTAACTTAGTTCGACACACGGTATAATATAATCACTCATAACTCACACAAAGGAACAATTGAAAAAAAATCGAACCGACACCTCCAATCGCGGCCAGGCTATAAGCTAGACTGCGCCGAGGTCTAGAGCTCGAAAAGCTCGTTCGATTGAGCCCAGATTTATAAGGACATGCGTAGAAGAGCTGCTGGCTGTAGCACGTCATACCGGACATGGCGGCCATTTTGTGCCACCGACTTTCCAGTTCCCGGAATTGAGATCAATGCATAAACTGCGTTACATTTTATAGAACAAAGAACTATGGCTTACCAAAATTAACAGATAAATAACACATTATTACCCTAAAAAAAAAAACTGACATCACGTCACTGCATTTCTAAAAAAACTAACACCTTTTCACAAATATATGACCAACGAAGAAAATCAGTATCAATTACCAACAAATTTTTATTCATTTAACATTAACATGTCATCAAGATAGACTGTAAAATAAGGAACAAAACAAATAACTTGAAATGAAGCACTGTTCAAGAATCAACCTCACAGCCACTGATTAAATGCAGTATCTAACAAATAAACTTACCCTCCATCCTAAAACCCGGGATTCGTATTAATCTGACAGAACCCAGTTCGAAAATCCAAAGCGCCGACCGACTAATTTCGCGCCTACTTACAACCGCTTGCCAACTCATTGCGAATTCCCCCTACTAAGTTTTCGACATCTTGAAACAATGGCCGATCGCGACTTCGCCATTTTATACAGTACTAGCGACTCGCCCCGGCTTTGCATCGCACGATTGCATTTTTTGTAATACATAATATGTAGCCTGTGTCCATCTGGAATAATATACCTTTCAAATGGTGAAAGATTTTCTTTAATGGAGGAGCTTCCGGAGATTATCGGCATTATTAGCAGACGAGTCCTGGAGGAGACCGCGTATTGGCAAGCGAAGTGTGGAACGCCCCTCAGCTAGATGGACCAATGACCTCAAAAAGGACAGATTGGATGCGGAAGGCGGAGGACAGAGGAGGGAGGCGCAGCATGGGAGAGGCCTATGTTCAGCAGTGGACTGCGATAGACTGAGTTGATTGAATACTGATAAGTTTTAGCGTGATTTTCGTCGACCTATTTAGATTCGTCTGAAAAACCTTGCACTTTTTTTAGAAATAGATTCTGATGCATTTATCTGCCGCGACTTAGATACTTTTAGCTATAATATAGCATGTTTTTTTTTTTCTTTTTCAAGTATAGCTTGGCGCCAGCCTACAATGTTTTGTCTGCTAAGTTTTGGCTTGACGCCGAAGTTGTTTACAGCAACAGGTTCGCTTCATAAGTGCCAGTGTGAAAGATGCTAGCCATGTGTGGGCAGAAAAAAAACAATGGAGGTTGTGCAAAAAAATGGTTTATGGAACACAGTATTTAATCAGTATTTAGTCTTTAAATAGAAAGGCGGATTTTGGTAGGCGTAACATCTGATTTCACCCAACTTACTGTTTGCTGATATGAAGCATGTAAAAAAAAAAAAACTTTATAAAAATGATTTTGTAAAAAAAAAGAACATTATGGAAATATTTACCACATGAAATAGTCTCCAAAACTGTACTTACACGAAGATAAGAAGCAAAATCGAAAACTTGAAGGACAAAAAAAAATAAAGCCCTCGGCTTAAAAAAAAACACCATTTAAAAACAAAAAAATGCGGCAACAAAACCACAAAACAATCATTTACAAATCACTTACATGCTATAAATGATCACAGGTGAGGGTTTGTACTGTAATTCCGTAATTTTAGAATAATTATAAGGCACAACCGTTTATCACGGACGGTATCCGCGACACTGTTGATAGGGCTTGCATCCCGGCGGAGGCTTGACTAGATAGACGTAGCGCGCATGCATCGTATGATTGATTTAATGCAAGGGTGGGCCCAGGTATTGCGTTTTGATTTATTTATAGTAACAAGCCCCAGCTAGCCCGGATGGCTAGTGCCAGGCTCGAAGTTTCCGCCCGGCCCCGCTGCAGCGGCGAGGGAAATTATTACAGGGGAGATCAATATTCAGTTTGCTTGTTTTATTATTAAGATGTATGGAGGGCCATCTTCTTTATTTATTTATATACTTTATTGTACACCAGATTATTACACATTCCAAAAAGAAACTTATAACTTACAAGGATCTCTCCCAGGCAACCTTGGCATGGACAGTGATTTTCTGGACATAAAATGAGGTTGACATTGGTGCAAATAAAAAGTATAAAAGTACAATAAACTATAATAGATACACCGATATATGCCATATAATAGATACAAAGATACATAAATACTAACTATATAAGCAACGAAAATAATTATTACAACCAATAACGAGACCAAAATCACAACGACAAGTAATGTTCCTTCACGAGTCTTTTAAACACAGGCTTCTTTGTGTAAACTTTGATTTCAATTTGGGGTGGTGGGTTGACTTATGATTGCTTCTTGCATTCTTATTACCACTAAATAACATCGAAAGGCTTGCAACTATCATTGAGAGAAGAAAGGAAAAACTTCATGATCTGATATACAAAGAAAGTTACAACTTTTAAGTTGTTTAAAACTGCGAAGCGACTGAAGTTCTTATCCACCTGTAGCTTTTTAAGATTATTTTCTTGAATCTATTCTGCAACTGCAGGCGCTGATCAAAAGGGTATACTGGCATTGTTCCAATAAAACTCGAAATTCTTTTATCCCAAAACACCTCTACAATCTCAATTTGTAATAAAAAGAACTTTGAACTTTTCCGGAATGCATTTACAAAAACCACAAAAGTATCTTGTCGAAGGAAGAGAAAAGAAAGAACGATCTCTTAACGTAAAATATCTTTAAAGAAGAAAAAGCTTAGCTCATTCTGAAGATCGTTGTAACATGAGTTCCATGAAACCACAAGAGACTTGGAAGTCTCAAGCACGTGGTAGTTGTTTGACAATACGACGCTGCAAGGCATTCATTATTCAAAGACAGGTAGGTTCGCTACGGCTTTTAGTATCCCCATGGGTTTTTGGATGGACTTTTCAGAAAGCTAAATCTTCTTAGATACATGCATGAGTCTTTTATAATGTAATTCTGCACATGTGGACTGGTACCTCATAAACAACATAACTATGTAAATGCGACCAAATAACGATGTTTATTTAGTTTTTTTTTTTTTTACATACTACCTCGCATTTAAACACTAAAGCCACAAGTCATAAAGCACGTGCTTAAAAAGCACCTGTTAACTGAACAAACCATTAATTATTCATGGGTCGACTCTCAGTCCCTAATGAGCTATTAAACTGGGATCAGTGCTAATGAATGAGAATTTTGTAAGCTTTGGAAAATAACTACAACCAACTTTCGTTTCATTTTAGTGAGACTGCTTCGGTCTGGTAACTATTTAATGTAACAAACCGAGAACTTAATGAGTTTATCTTGGACATTATTGCCATCGGTCTTCGGGGAAGGTTTATTTAGTGTTATGGTGGGTTGTATCTGTGACGGGGGTGGGTCGCGGGAACCAGAAATTTCACTCGGACGAAGTCACGGACAGAAGCTAGTTAACTTAGTTGACGCGATTGGCTGCTGCGCTGCGTGTCCCGGGGAACAAATATTTGTGTAACATACGAGTAGTTGTTCCGGGTGGGGTGTTTGTGTATGTGAGTTTTTAAACGCACCCACAATACAGGAGTAATTCCTAGTGTGGGCAAAAGTTTGAAAAAACCTATAAGTCCAGGTATCACGACATCGTGAGAAAACCTGAACTTATAGTAATTTCTTGTTTCCCCGAACTACCCCATCATAGATACAAGCCAACATGGAACTAAATAAACGCTGCTGGTAAAGCAAGATCTCAAAAATATTCGAATCCAATACATTTCATGTTAGTTCTCTATTTCGCCACGCTCAGGTAACACTGTAATAAATCAGCTCCTCCATGCTCCAAGTAACTTCAGTTCGGAACTCTGTTAACGGGAGGCGGATGCAACGTCAGAAAACACGATGCAACCCCTGTCTGTTAACAGTTCATAAATTAGATGACAGATGGCGTTGACTCGTCACCGCACCGGAACTACAGAGATGCTTGTATGGGTGGACAAATGAACTGAAAAGTGAGTTTATTTAGCTGTTACTGATTTCATACGGCCACAATTTATTCTTGCTTAAGATACAGTAGGTACAAGAAATAAATTAGGATGAGGGATATTTAAGTTTTAAGAAATTAATAGAAGGACACAGATGCGATTGTGGCGCCATCATTTTAAGAGGATGGTCAAGTCAAAAACTACATTGGATTGGAAGGGCGGTGCAGTACCTACCTGCGTACTGCGTAGTAATTTGTGAAACGCTGAGAATAGGGATATAAAACAGCAATTTTTCACCGAATTGCGATTGCCTAGCGATAGGTAGATCTTTTCTCCATTCCACTTAACCGGTAGCATTCATCAGTTGAGTTAAGTTTAGGATAATCGCAAGTCTTTCTACGTAATTATTTAAATATAAATTATACTATCTGCAATGCCGTGTAAAGTAAAAAAGAGTTTAGTCGAAACATTTTTTTTTTTTGGTCCTGAAACCCTCCCGTGCGTCCTCAGAACTCCCTACCAAAGTTTCATCACAATCTGATCAATGGTTTAGGTTTAGGAACACATAGAAGACAAACATACAAACATTGATTTTTATTTATATAGATAGAAGATGTATAAAACAAAGACGGGTTTTTTTATTTTTTTTTATTTACACCATTTATAACTCAAGAACGGCTAGACAGATTTTTATGATATTGGATTTGTTAGATTAATCTCCGCCCCGAAATGCAGAATAACAATTAAAACATGACAAAAAAAAATATGAAGATAATTCATTTTCTCATACACTTTGGATAGAACGGCTTTTTTGATATCTCGAGAACGGATTGGAAAACGGGGGAACAAGAAATATAAATCACTAAATGCGTTTTACCGACTTAACAGTCCCCCCCGAACCTTGCTCGACGAAGCCCAGCCCGCGCCGCAGCTGAGCCTGTAGCTTAAAATTCCCTTATTAATAATAATAACCCAGTTTTGACTGAGCCTGTCCCATGCTGTCCTCCCCCCGACGCTGCCCTAAGCCGAGGTGCCCTAGCGTGCAGGCGTTTAGTTTATAAGTTTTATGCCCTGGCTGGAGGCTTTAAGTTCGCTTAAGGCAGCCACAGGAAAGTCCGGTTTAAGAGTTACGACCTCTCAAGGTCATCTCCAAGATGCCATAAAAAAAAAGGGTTTAGTGTATTTAGAACATCGTCCTGTTTCTGTTTGAAGATGACATGGACATGCTTAGTGCTAAACGCATTTAGTGATTTGTTGTGTCATCATCATCATTTATCATTTCAGCCGAAAGACGTCCACTGCTGGACATAGGCAAAAGGGGGTGGGGGATTTTACATAATCGCCACGCTTGGCCGGCGGGTTGGCGATCGCAGTATGGTGTTAAAAATGCATAGACACGGTACCGGTGGGTTCCTTTCCCTAAAGCCGAAAAGCCCGGCTTTCAATCAAAAAGGAGCCTAACAATAAAATAAAAAAACTTCACCTGTAAAGGAGACCATTCATATTGGGCCCAAAATCTAAAGCCAGTATAAAAAAAAGTTTTGCATAGAGAACGCTGCTTCCCATTCTCTAATAAGTAAATCCCTTAGTCGCCTTTTACGACACCCACGGGAAGAAATAGGGATAAGATATTTGTTGTGTAAGCGGGCCTAAATAAAATAATGCATGGAACCTTCGAAAACAGTTAAATAACTGACTCATCTTCAATGACATGGTAATGAGTGTACCAAATAATTCGATCAGGAAAAAAAAAACTACACACCTAATACGTGCACGCCTTCATGTTTATGTGAGTGCCTTTTTTTTTCATGATTTCCTCCTTGCATCCTTGCCTAGACCGTGTTATAAACGACTGTATCCTCTTTTAATGAGGATCTTGCATCACGTTGATAGAAAACCTTGTTTTCTATATAGATACATACATAGCAACTGTTGTAGGTAAGTATTAAAAACTGTGAAAGTGGAGTTACATCATTCTGGATTTACTAATCTATACAAATAAATAAAATTAAAGTTGTTTGTAATGTCAAAATAACAGCCTGAAAGTAATATACGGTACAAATAACAAAAAAAAAACTTTGAATTTTGAATTGTGCTACTAGTTACACTTCAATCGATATTCACTAATCAAAGAGTTGAGACTATACTTTTAGCCATTTCCGATTTCAGGTGCCGTATTATGACGTTTTAATGCCATCATGATTCCAACGCGAGAGAGAGACGGAGCTACACATGACCGACAGCACCATCCCTTTTTCGGACAGGAATCTTGATAGCATTAATACTTGATAATACGGCCCCAGATTGTTATCAAACCCTCCAACAATTTAACGCAAGTTTGATAGTTGAAGATGACCGAATTTTTATTTTATTTTCATAGGTACAGAAAACAAAGTTCATCTCTATACGATCCCTGTAAAATAAGTTCCTTCAAGCGTCACAAAATCATTCAGCGTTTTATCCCGATTAAAATAACAAAACCAGTCATTGTATTCACTGAAGACACAGCCCATTACAGAACCTGTTTCATTCGCACGTGTCGACAATGACCTTAAAGGTACACCTGCCCATCTTCCCACGGAAGCTGAAGGTCAGATGAGGGGGGCAGATTAGCCAGGAAATACCAAGTCCAGTTGTCATGTAGACGGGATGATAAATGTCGATGGAAAAGCAGTTGACAAAATAAAAGCGCACAGCTGCTGATCGCAGATGCAAGTGGCGAAAGTCGATGGCAAAAAATGCAACGGTGATGAAAAGAAAATGTTTTCGAATAAAGCAAATTATATTTTACAAGGCAAGACGAATACAGGGCTTATACTAGAAGTGCTGTTTGAGATATGTCAAATGCTGACAAAATAGGTGTAAAAAAAAACAAAAGCGCACAAGCAACTGCACTAAAAGATTGATCGGTTTGCGAAAAGAACCAGCACGTGTCGGGCAACATGTGTTGCGATTTGTGACCTACCTACTAATGTATGGGTTTTTTCGGTTAGAAGGTATTCCGTCATTTAGTTCATTATAAAATTAATGTGGTCTGCAATGACATACCTGACAATATACGTATTCTTCCAAATGACGTTGAAAGGGATAAAATACCACATGCAATCAGAATAGGTACAACAAGGGTATAAGTGTATCATCAAGGTACAACACAGGGATATTATTAATATTATAAAATAATTTCAAATTAATGGGCAATAATTTGTACCTAACATACTGCCAATACACCAAGTGTTTTCGTAATTTGGGTGAGCTTTTCGTAACTCATAGTGTCACTTCAGCTTAAAAATTTTGATGTGTATCAAAATTTTTAAGCTGAAGTGACAGTAAGCAAAACAATTGAACTATAAAAACAACTAATAACCCTAAAATCTCCGAACCATAAAAAAATCAATCACAGACAAAACCAGCTAGCGATACGGTCATTCCCCTGCCAAACAAAAAAGTTTAGTTGTAAGAGCAAAACTTATTTTCTAATACCTGTGTAAAAATTACCACGAGGAAGACTAAAGATACGAAATAAAAACGGCCTTTTGCCGTAAAAATAGGGATGGACAATACTATAAAGTATAATTTCAAAGGCTGTGTATGCCTCTCTATAGAAATCGGGTGCATTTGATGAATACTAAGCAGCAAGTGAAAGTATAATTACTGTGAAGGCACATTAAAGCCCATAATATATGAGTCAAAAGAGCCATAATAATGGTCTGCAGATCGTGAATGTTACAATTCCAAACGGTTTAATGGATGCATTAGAAAGATACTATAATTTGGTCGTACTCGTAGATTTAGAAGATGAGATATTGTGGTTACAAATGGAGATATCGAAAATGATTATGGAACTTAGGTAGGTAATACGAGTAAGAATGCATTGTCTGAGAAAAGGGCGTCCAGAAGTGACGATGCTTGTGTTGAAAAAGAGAACCGGGCAGTTAGCTTCGACATCTAATCAACGTTATTGACTAGCTAATCTTTTCTCACCTACGAGTACTTATAGGCTCTTAAGCTCATATCAGAAAAAGCCAAGAATTTCGTAAAAACATCTACTGTGAAAATTATTTACGACAAAATTTGTAGTTGTAAAGTAGACATATGAACTTAATGAAGTATTGAACAGAGAAAGCACCAGAATTAGAGATGTGGAAGTGATGGTTGGAATACAAAAGATCTGAATTGCCTCCAATTTCTTTGACCAAAAACTATAAAATTATACAAACCGTAATAAAATGTCAAGTTTCCACAAACAAGATAAAAATTATCTAACGAGAGCAACAGATAAACCCTTATCGATCTAAATCATCTAATCAGAATGCCAGTCAGATGATATTACGTTTCAATGAGGCTGCGCAGGGGCATATACGACCGATAGTGTTTTGTTACATCAACGACCGCCATTTGTAAGCAAAGACTACGTTAGTCTTGTCGTTTGCATTGCAATAATAATGAGAACTTTATCATCAAGTGAATTGAGATGGTGAATTTCATCATGTAATTTTGAATCTGGATAATAATTATGAATGAATTGAAATATCCAAGGATTCAGATCAGAATCTGACAATTGGGGATGCCTAAGACGCACTGTATCATTACAATATATTCTTGAAGCCTATATTTGTAGCTTGATGCTTATCAATATGCTTGTCCTAACCATTATATTAAATGCGAAAGTGCGTTTCGCTCGTTCTGCTTTCATGACTCGACAAATACCATACACATAACAGTTGATGCACTGAAGCCCAAAAAGAGAGTTTACCCCAGTTTCTAAAAACGTGATCACTCATCTACTCAAATCTTAAACTATAGCGATTGATTGAACAACAACAATAAATCCACATACATTTAAACTAGCGTGCGTGAGTGAGATAAAACACATAAAATTGCATTTATTCTTTCATAAACTGTGGTTGTTAAATAAATTATCAAAATACTTACAAAGCCCAATATTCTTCCCAGTTCTTCTCCTTCGTAGATCCATATCCCCTCGGCAGGGTCGCAGTCTTCGAATGCCTCCCATTCAAAGAAGCATACGATCCCCTCTTCTCTTGCAAACTCATCACTGACAGCCTCGAAATAGGCTCTGAACGAAACGACTGTAAAGAACTTTGTGATCCATCATCAGATTTGAGGCTGGTTTGAGAGCCTTTGAATTTGCCGTTTATTTCTGGCTGTGAGTATTGTTGTTCCTCTGATTTATACTCCTCACTGCTGCCGTTTCTGTATTCTCCAAAGTTGCCGTTTAGGGAGCGACTGCCCGAGTCAGTTCGGGCGGGTGGAGGTCTTGGGGCAGCTCGACGATAATCGTAAGTGTCTGTTCTGCTAAAAGAGGAAGTCCTTTTCACCATTTTCGGAGACTCCTGGATGTTCATGAGAGACGTCACTTTGGATTCTTTTTCCAAGTCTATTTCGTGTTCTAGCTGGGTTTGGACGTGGGCTAGCATCTCTTCTAAGTCTCCTAGATCAGGGTCTATGTTCATTTTCTGTCGACGCATTTTGGAATGTTTAGTTTTCGTTTTTCACAGCTCAAATAGTCACTGTCACAATAAAAGGAAGTTTTTATTGATGGGTTCTTTGTTTATATCACAATTTAATTTAAAAGCTCAGTTTTCAACCGTCACATATTTTTTAACACAAACATCAACTAACCTAATTAAAATTCACAGTAACTTATATTATAATATAACACGTCACCTAATTGTTAAGTACGCAACACACAATTCTACAAATTACAAGTGACTAATGTTCGAATTTCGAAATAAATATCCGTCGATACCGAAACCGTGCGCACGCGACGAGCGACGGCGCGCGAATACGCGACACAGATAACAAAGTGAGTGACACGCACAGTGAACCTCATCCGTTATCTTCAACTGACATCCGATAGTGGGAAGATAAGTCAACAGATAAACAGCGCTATTTACAACCTTACTGCTTAGAAAATAAGAACTTAAATAATCTTAGTAATCAATCGAAGGGACATTGATCGATCAAATGTTTTGCTGAGATGCATTTGCAGTTTTCTCAAAGCTTATTCCTGTGACATAGGGTTGAGAATTGAATAGTTTAGAGACGAGATAATTTTGTTTAGTTTGTGGGTTATTGTAAAACTAGTGCAGTGTTACAGGGTGGGAAAGTAGTAATTTTATACGTTTATGTCTGTATCAATGAGTACTCATGCACCGTATACAGTAGAAAAAAGCTAAAAAGCTATAAAGATTTACTGGAGAACATAGTTCAAGCAGAACAATAAATCGTCAGTTTACTGCAAGAACTCATAAATTGCAAAAAAAAACATCAAGTTTATAACGCCCTCGAACTCGTCTTGACGAGTTTTATATAATGCAAAAACTCATTGTGTTAAATTTTTCATTAACATAATCATAATGAAGATTTTAAAGAGCAATCAGTACAACTGAAACTAATTAATTGCTTATTTCAAAGTTTTGACTATGTCACTTAAGGGCCTATACTACCTCAAATGGCTTAGCATGATCCTCCGTTATGTCGAAAATACTGCAGCATTAATTTTGAAATAAATATATGGTAAAGTTAAGGATTAATGTTAAGTACTATGTTAGCCGAAAACACGATTCCATAAAATTTTCTCTATAGAAATAAAATACAAAGTTACCTCCAAGCCGAAAAATAAACCGTTAATATTAAAAAAATACTTCAAATTAGATCATGAAACTTTGCATAATAACTGAACTAAATATAACGCAGATAGATACCCACTATGTTTTATAGTTTTTTTGAATGACTATTATTTTTACCGTAAAAAGAAATTACCTAAACTATCGGCGCCTTGGAGCCTTCTCCCTGCCGCCCTGTCTCGCTTTCTCGCGTGACCGGGAGCAATAGTGTTCGAGCGAGATAGAGTGAGGTGGCGCTGAATTATTATGGACCCTTAAGAGGGCCTAACCTCGACATACAATATTGACGCAGATTTAAAGCTATTACAAGCAATTGCATATAATTTTGACTTTCTCTAAGCAAGTTCACCAAATGATTGAAACTCGTCTTAGTAATAGATTTTGCTTTCACTTTTACAGCATTATTATTTAGGGTCATTATTTTCACATACATAACATATATTAACAGTTATATCATATAGTTCTAAGTATATATTTGAGTGATATTTATTTTAGAAGTATGTATGTAAGTATATTCTCTTATTGTATGTTTATAAGTATTTATATTAGTGTATAGCTATTTTGATTTTATGTATATCTTTTATTTTATTTTTTCTCTTCTACACTTACACACGTTGTCTACATCTCTATATCTACTTTCCTATCGCAGGTATGCTGGAAGAGATTTCATTAGAAATAAGCATCACCTTTGTACGTATTTTTCTGTTCCTTTCTTCTTGTTTGTTTATATGTGTGTACATAAATTGTTAAATAAATAAATACATGATTAAACCCGTTAACCTCTGATTAGCATGTTTTAAACTTTCATTAGTGTTGCTGCCTAGTAAATTGTTTTAAACCGGCTTCAAAAACAGGCCAAGTGTGTGTCGGACCACGCACAATGAAGGGTTCGGTTATAGTTGGGATGAATTTATCCCAAAAACAAACTTAACATTGTAGTTGAGAAACATGCTCTTCTACACAGATTGTATGGGGGAACATGTTTTTCAGTCAAGTATTTTGTGTGTACATACGAGTAAATAAATAAATAAAAACATCTGTCACAAAGCCAATTGTTTAAAGTTTTATTAAATTCTTAAATTTGATTCATGGAAAGCCACAGGTCATCAAATCACACCGTGTAAACCAGGCTTAGTAATCGCAAAATCGTAAAGTGTGCGCCTTTTCTTACTCTAGCAACAGTTTTATCAAAATGTATCGCGCTCCTAATTGGCAAAGATTTGTTGCGCACTCAATCTCCGAGTTAATTGGTCTTTATTGAGACGTTTCATTTGTGACAGGTCCGTGACGAGAGCTTAGCATTGATACTAATTAATTATTATGGGGCATTGTACTGCACCTAGTATGTTTACGAGATGATTTTCGTATTGTTTTAAGCATTTTCACTATAATTTCTGTAGTAGGTACCGCTTAGTCCGAGCGTGCCACATGTGTGCCTGTTTTCATGACACAAATATATTTATTTATTTTAATTTTTATGTACACACAGTTAAATACATAGAGATACGACATAATTATAATTTCAGTACAAAGGTACTGCTTATTTCTTATGAAATTTCTTCCAGCAGACCTGCGAAAGGAGAAATGAAAAATAAATGTAGACAATAGTGTGTGAGAACATGAAGAGAATAATATGAATATGCGAAGTCTTAAACTAAAATATAACATACACTTAAATAAAGCTACAATTTGACAGGACTAAACTAAAATTTATCTTCTGTCCTTTTCCAAATGAAATAGAAAGAAAAAGATGCGCTGAACTTAAATTTAGTTTAGTTTGTGAACAAGGGAATCGGCACCATTGTGAAAGATGCGGTGCGTCTACCATAAAAAATATTTTAAAACTATAGAGTCTGTTTGTAATGTCATAATAACAACATTTTACTAAATGCATTTGATATATACGGTACTTATGACAATATTTTTATTTTTTTTGTGTCTGCCAGTCTGTCTGTCTGTCTGTTTGTTCCGGCTAATCTCCAAAACTGCTGGACCGATTTTGAAGGGACTTTCACTGACAGCTGATGTTGTAAGAAGTAACTTGAGCCTATTTTTATTTTAGAAAAATTCGCGCAGGTGAATCTGCGAGCAGCAGTTATTCTCTACTATAAGTGAAATGAAATCGTTTATTCTGTAAATAGGTTATCGGAATCACTTTTACACGTGATATAAAAAAAAATAAGCTAGATGGAGTCGACATTTCCTATCTGACTACCCCTGAGAAGAAATAGCGAAACAAACTCAGGGCTAAAAGTCACTTTTAAAGTCCAGACATAATCTTGGACAATGGTCAATGGTTGCAATGATATATTTCATGACAGAAGTCATAACAGGACAGGTCGCTTTTAGCGATAAGACCGCCCCTTGTGTCACCCCTTGTCAAATTGTCTACATATATAAATCTGTATTTTTTATGGTATGCAATATTCTATTCTAACAGGACTAAAAATTAAGGTTAGAGCAACCAGCGTCAGTATGGTACATATCATTTAGATGTCATTCTGTTGTTAATTCCACCTCTTCATCATCTGCCTAGCCTTTTTGTACGTTGGGCTTTTTTTATGAGGAGGGAAATCATCTAATGACCCCTCCCGCTCTAGGTGGACCGGAAGGGAGTGTCAGATTCTTAATGACTAAAACCCACCCGTGTTCCTTCCTTGGCCCTGTATGTTCCGGGGCAGCGGTACCCCATTTGGACAATCCCGCTGACCCGGCAGGCTTGGGCCCTGATGGGCCCCCTCGTTGTTGCTGACTACTCAATCAAAATCAAAATATTTTATTTCACATAAACCTACATGGGCACTTATGAAACGTCAGAAGCTAGGTACACGGTTCGAATTAGTCGTTTCCTATGGAGAAGAGCCGGCAAGAAACTCCACTGGTTGAGGGCCAACCAATAATCGGCGACTGCCCACACCGTGTGGGTGAAATAGCGGAAAGCCAAATTGTTGGATTGTAAAAATAATCTAGAAACTGACTATTGTAAATGGCGGCTGAATTTTACAGCCTATACCTAACTTGGAAAATTTGTAAATCCGCCACTGGCTGAATACCAGTATTTTACATGGAGCGGACTGCCTATCTAATCTCAACCCAGTTACTGAGTAACATGATACCCCTTGGTAAGACTGGGTTGTCAAGACTTTCGGGCTTCTGACGACCCGTAACGACTGTCAAAGATCCACGAATGACAGCCGAGACCTGGCTGTCAATTCCATTTAGAATTCCTATCGAGAAAACATGGAGTCGTCTAAACCTAAGCATAGTTCAGTTAGTGATAACAATATAAGATTTTATGTGCCGGTAAAACCCCTATAAATATAAACAATATTTTTTTATCCGTAATCTAAATAACCATGTTTAGCTTACTTTTAACAGTAGCGTTTAAACGCAATATCCTGCTAAAAAAGGAAATGATTCACACCGATACAAAAATACTTGGCAAAATCTCGACACGTCATTTTATTCATGTTATTTCGATACATAATCTATTCTATAAGGATAAGTGAACATATTCTTCGAAGGATTATTAATAATAATGATTTATTTATATACGTTTTATGTGTATCAGGTAAACTGGAAAGAAATGCGATATCCTGAGATCCGACGCGGCTGTAATGTGAGCTTAGCTTTAATCTGCAATTTGCACCTTACAAACATTTCTCCTCATCAGTTTCATCCAAAAAAATCCGTAAACAAACAAGGTTAACGACCCAACAATTATCTCAAGAATCTTCATGAGGTTATTACCGAAAACATTACAAGTAGTCAAGCAATTAGTGTTAAAACAAATATGGTAGATAACTAATTATTTATTTACTGGAGATAACGCAACTAGGCCGCCGTGTACCCGGTCAGGTGATAATAAATTGTTCAAATATTATGTTTGAAATTCCTAGGTTACTAAGATAGAAGTGTAATAACTCTAGAAGCATCAAAAGAGGCAGAAAAGGACCAAGAAGGAAATATAAAATATCTTTGCTGGAGATGATCAGAATTCAGATTGATAAATTAATCCTTAGACTAGCTTCAACTTAAGGACAAACTGACCTGGACAATTCCTAAAAGCCTAAAATATTTTAATTGAAATAAACGCTTTGGAGTTTCGAACTTCCTGGCATTCTGGGCAGTCAGTAGCCCCGCTCCACCACCTTACGAACTGGCATTCTTTCCACAGCATGAACATCGGTAGTAATGACAAAATCAAAAGTCATAAATATTCAAACTCGGCTGAGGATCAGCACTTTTCGAGCGTCAAAATTACAGAAGATCCCTCGAAACGCCCGCCCTTCATCACTTCCTAGTGCTTTAGCTAGGAAGAAGTGGCGCAACAAACTACCCACCAGCACACAGGAGAAGACTAAACACTTCTGATTGACTCTATCTGCCAGATGCTGCTGAATATCATTAGTTGACACACAGAAGTGACTACTGCAACAAAACAATAATATTGTAAGTTTGTAAGTATGTAAATGTTGTTTTGTTATCGTAGCGACATTCGGAGCATCGAGTGCGGAAGTCGATGTGGCAACAAGAGATAAGCGCAGAGGCGCAAAAGTTACAGATTACAATGTTTTGCGATTGCTTTTTTATATTAATTTACTGGAGATTGGACCTTGGGATTTGGAGGTTGCAGCTTATCAGTTCAAAAGTCAGGTCAAGTCAAATATCGACGTTTTAAATTAAATTTTGTGCAGTTTGAACGTCATAGTTACAAAAGACAGCCCCAAACCACTCACGCTTCACTACTTTTAAAAGAAGAAATGGCGCAACAAACTCTTAAGCAAAGCCTGAAGGCTTCCACACACTGGTGCGACATCGCGGGCGCGAAAAGGGTCGCGCTGCCTGTCGCGCCAGTCTGCACGAGCCTTTAAAGTAAAAGTTGTAAATGTGATTTCTACCTTTTCGGCGTATCTTCAAACGCACCTGTTATCTTTAAAGTTGTAAACAATTCAGCGCAATTTCATTCAAAAACAACATTCTCCATAATGTTGATGAATGTAGAACCTACATACCCAATTTGATTTACATAACATCTTCAAAATTACTTAGTTTATGGAATTAAGTGTTAACAAAGGGGCAGACCAGTTTTAATAAACATTCACTGGTCTTTGAACATCTGTATTATAGTTTGACCGATACCGCTGTACCGCCGAGCTGTGCGCCTTAGGAATGCGCGGCGAGGCGGGGGGCAGCGTCGACGAATGGGCGGCGGGACGCCGTGAGCGTTGACGAATGGCACCCCCCCCCCCCCACATACCTAAGACGCAGTACTGCGGTATCGGTCAAACTATACCAGAGACATCTCTGGTCCACCCTAACGATAGGATGACCCTGAATCCCTAAGAATGAAATGTCTCATGTGCCAATACTACTACCCCGGGCGAGCTCCTTCACACAGATGTCTTCAATAATTCCAAGAGATTCTCATAAAGAGAAGTTTAAACACCAGCCACAGCATCTAACTTCGTCTTCCCACAATATTAGGACATCGGTAGATTCCTGTAATGGCTTCTCACGTCAGTGAACCTGACGCCTCGCTATTGTTTAAGTAGTAAACAAGCAAGGTATTCAATTGTCATCTGTTATGGGTAGGAGCTTGTTAGGTAGCAACCTAGAAACTTGTTGAAGATAACCTCAATTGATTTTTTGAGATTTTCATTATAACGAAGTTGTGTTGAGAATCAAAATAATGGAATCAAAAAAAAAAAACATGTCAAACTCCTAAACTACCGAAGCCCAATCTAATTATTTATGGTAGTCATTTTTGATATTTGCACAAGACATGGATCGTTTTTGAGCCTGCATTTTTAGAACAACGCCACAGTAAGTACATATTACTACGTTTTATATTATTAATGAGAAACTATTCTGAACTGCTTAAACAGGGGAATACTATTGGCACCACTTTGGTTGGTGGTAGGGCTTGGTCTAAGTCCGCCTGGCTATCTACCACCATCTTATCTAAGTCTGTCGGCAAAACAACAATGTTAACAGCATTTGTTGTGTTTCGGCAGTTAGAGGTAAGATAGCCAGTTCCTCTGTGGTTGAGGATTCCGGGTGAAGCTCGCTTCCATCTTCGGCCTTATCGTCACTTACCATCAGGTGAGATGAAGGCCAAGAGCTTCCCCGTGGTATGTAAAAAAAAAACTTTTGGTTCTTACAAACGTAATTGTTCTCCAGGTTAAGAGTCATTCAAAGTAAATAACTAATTGCTACCAAGTCTGCTACAAATTGCACAAAAAATATCCATCTAAAGTCTAAACACAAGTGTAAGTAGCAATTCACCACACCAAGCCACCTTATTATGCTCTTTCAACTTCTGCGAGCCTCTAGTACTTCACTTGTTTGAGCTCATTAGACACATCAGAAGCACAACGCCCCTTGAACCGTGTGACTTGCAAGCTCATTACGCGTCAACGTTGTTTAATTGCCGGTCAATAGGAGCAGAGGATTGTCAGCTTCCTGCTTTTATACACCAACGCAAGAAAGGAATGTCAGTCTCAGTTTTACTTGGGGAACTCTTATCTTCAAGGGTCAGTCCATCTTTGTTAGAGAAATTGCTTCTTAGAATGAGTTGGCGGAGTGAGCGTTAAATTGGCTAGGCCTAAATACCAGTAATAATTCGGTGGTGGGTGTAGCAGCATTACCAGCACCAGGGAAATCTTTGAATCAAGACTAATTCTTTGATATCAAAAAGGCTTAGGAGACGGTTTCAGCGGTAGCTTGAGTTTGTTTCGGTGTTTCTTCTGAGTAGTCGGATACGACACGCTGACGTCATCTAGTTAAATATTATTGACGTTTAAAAGTTTTTGTATAAACTTACTTACAGAAATAAAATCATTTATAAGGCTGGGTAAAAGATATAAGCAATCAACTCTAGTAACAAGAAGTGGAGTGCAACAGTCTAAGGAAATAATGATCAAATCTGTCGCACAAAATTGGGCAAATTCCATTGCGCACATTCATGTCAAGTTTTGCAACCCATTTCAATAATGCAATAAGCAACGCTCACAATTGCAATATATCCACAAAACAGCAAAATCTCTCGCCAACGGCCCTAATGTCACCATGTCAGTGCACGACTAATTGTCATCCAATGGGGGCGAGCAGCGAGATTGCCGTCTTCCTGCGTGTACGCACATCCGGCGTATAATTGTGACGCTATTACTGTCACATCGAGGTATTATGAGGAGATAAAAAACTGATCTGCTTCCTTTCCTGCCGGCTAAAAGTTGGTCAGTTTTTGCGAGATCAGGTTATTAGAGGCAGGAAGGTCTTGTTTAAGTGGATATGGTCAAGGATTTTAACCGCAATTACTTGATCTCGACCCTGTCTTGGTCCTGTGTGGGTTTAATTTGGTTACATAATCTGTTGCTTGACAATACCAGTTTATTAAAAAAAAAAAAACTAATCGCACGTTTTTTCTATTAAACGTTTACGACAAGTTTATTTTTGTATTTTTTATTTTTTTTTATTTAAGAAATTCTGAGATGTTAAAATGAATATCTCTTACGGAGTCTGGGAATAGGCTGAAACTGCAGTAGTATAATTATGGAAACAAGGACTCGGTGATCAAAATAGTCAAAAAGTATAAAGGCTCCTGCAAACAGGCGCGACACGCGACGCGACACAAAGACACCGCGTGCCGCCTGTTTGTAGGAGCCTTAATTCTCTTTGCACACAGTGATAAACAAACTCACGAAATAAATGAATTTGAACAACGATTTGAGGTTTAATTTTAACACGCCGCTTAAGCGTGCTTTCAAAAGCATGAAAAATAATAAAATCTACTAATAAGAATGACTAGGGAAATGTTGACTACCCCTGAAACGTCACTTTGACAGTGACATTTCTTTGTTTACATTTTTGATCCAGAATCTTCACAAGCTTTACGAAAATAGCTTATACCGAAAACCGACACAATAGACAGCAAGGTTTAGTTGTCTCGTCAATAGTGCAGGCTACTGACTGCATATACGCAAATAATTAGAGCACAAAACCTTGTCATTAACCTGGCAGTCATAAACAATGATTAAATCATAATCACTAATTAGTGCTGTTAAATAGAGCACGCAAAAGAAAGTGAGATTTAATGAGCTGAGACCACTTTCGATTACGAGATGTACATGAATTATTGGTCATCATACCGATCGATGTATCGATAAGCTGCTTAGAGGTGCGTTAAGACGATCAGATAATATCGCTGAAATATGAGTATAATGGAATTATTCTGTTGATTTTGGCAAGAATGTGCAAAGAAAGTTATCCAATCTTCGCCTAGGCACATTTGCCGCCCAGGAGTGATCTGCTGTGGCCTATATGGAAAGCTCTCAATCGATTGCGTACCCAGGTAGGCCGCTGCATACACAATCTGTCAAAGTGAGAGATTACTCACCCATCCAACACCCGGTGCGAGTGAGGTGTTTCTGATCAGACCATGTCCCACTTGCTGGAGTGTCCTAAGTGCCCGTTCACTTGCACTAAAGAAGACCCAATGAACGCCACTGATGCTGCAATTAACTTGGCCTCATGAAAATCATCAATACAAATGTCTCATTTCATATAACCTTATTTAATGGCTATTTCATGAAATCTTGACATTTGAGGATTATACTAACTTAAGGAGTTGTATAACTGATTGTATAGAGTATAATTCTGTAAAATTTAACTAATATGATAAATGCGAAAGTAAGTTTGTTACCTTTTCACGCCTAAACCACTGAACCAATCATCCTGAAATTTTGCCATATACGTTTTTCAGGTGTACAGAAACGGACATAGTTTCCTTTCATCCCGAAAAAAAGTTTGTCTTTCGAATCATGATTGAATTATATTAGAAGGACATAGGCTACATTTCATCCTGAATCGCACACGAAGTCGCAGGCAACAGCTAGTATGTACATATTTGTGACGGTCGAGAACCATACTTTATTCAACATACACCCAGAGAATGAGCTGGAAATTACAAAAATCGTAAGAATATTTTGGAATTTCGCGGGCTACCTTAACAAAGCATTTTTTAGAAAAGATTGATCAATTGGTGGTCTCATCAATGACACTGATCTCTGCCATACAATTTTATTTAGTCTTACTTAAAAGTATCTAATCACCAATGGGCTTAAATTTCTATATCCTGTGGGTGGATGAATCAAAACTAAATAAATCTCTTATACCAAAGAATTAGCGTAAAAATACTTATCGATATCCAGAATATTGGCAATGACAGTGAGTCATCAAGAATGCCCAAATTGCTTATGCCGAAATGTCAACTACAGGAACCTCTTACGAGTATGACGCATTTCATAAAGACGGGGTGTAACTACGTCATCGAATACAAAACTAATAAGATTAACGAAGAAATGACGTGTTCTGTTTCCATGTTTTCTGAATCATAATACAAGGGCTTCCGTTTTAAGAAATAGAAACAGCAATAATTTGCGGGATATATAAATAAGGGCTATATCATTTATATCAGTGGGCAATATGAATGAAGAAATGAGGAGGAATGGAATTGAGAAGGCAAGAAATGTTCGGTAACTCACATAGCAGGCACTTTTAAAAGCATAAATACTTAACTAAGATTGCCAGTCAGGTTCAATAAAAACGCTATTGGCTTCGTAACATTAAAGTTTTCACACGACAAGATTCCTTATAAAGCTACACCAAGCAGATATGGTTACAAATTAAATAACAAATTTTTAAGCCATTTGGCAATCAGTTAAAAAAAATTTAAGTCACCGAATATTGTTCTCGTTACTTTAAAAAACCGGCCATGCGTGTCAGACCACGCACAATGAAAGGTTCCGAAGTTGGGATGAATCTATCCCAAATACAAACTTATCATTGTAGTTGAAATACATATTCTCCCATACATTCCAACTGCAAATTATAGCTGGTTGACTATTACTCGTTTTATTTTACCACTTTATCGGCGTGATTCATATGATACCCATGCCAAATAACAGCTATCTAGTACTAAGAGTCTCTGAGCTAAGCCGTGGACAGACAGACGGACATGGCAAAACTATAACGGTTGTTGACTACGGAACCCTAACAAGCAAGTAATCAAGCCACCCAAAAAAAAATTCCTGACACGAGTACATTTTCCTTGTTCTAACAAGGAAAAAGTACCCGTGTCAGGTATATTTTTTTTTTGTTCTACCCCAATCAGAGCATAAACATTCCAATTTATCAGTCCCTTCAATACGGAACGAAAGTTCAAAAGCAGTAGCTTTTTGCCCAACTTAATCGAACCAAACAATGGTTTCCCGAGCACTGGAAACTAATTCACAAAGGAGTTCGGAAAACCACCTTCCTGGATTAACAATGGATGACACTGACAAACTTAGAACTGAAGATGTGGTAAACCAATATAGGCTTTAAAGTACAGCTTTAAGAATGAAGGTAAATGCAAATGCTGTGGTTATTATTAAGACATCGACAAAGTTAGGCGTAGGAAATGAATTGTTCGAATATAGACTGAATCTCTTGGTGATAAGGGTGAAGCTGACGGTAAAGTGCTCAGGTATTTCTTGTGCCATCTGTAGCGTAACAGAAGTGTGCTCTATCTGGTGCATTGGAGCGGAACTAGTGAGTGGTGCAAGTTTTAAAATTTTGACTTTGAAAATTTTGATGGAAGAATTGAAAGTAAGGCACGCAAACAGTGATAAATTATGCAGGTATTCATTTTAGTCTGCATTGACACAGATGTAAAAGGAATATTTTTAACTGCGGTATGCAGGACTTTAGCAGCATAAAGTAAATTTGGGGTATGTGAAGAAAGCATGGTCTCTTACAAAGATATAGAAAGATACTTCATACTAATGGGTTACATGGCCAAAATTGCTAAAGAACAGTAAGTTTATAGCAGAGAGCTCATGCTTGCACAAAGGAGGATGACGAGGAGGATGAGACAAAGGAGGATGACGAGGAGGATGAGTAGGTGTTAGTAGGTAGCTATACAATAAACAGGTAACTCTGTCTTACACTATTCTCCATTAATCCTTTGTGATTCAGCACAGCCATATTTGGAGGATGCTATGAATGAATGCTATGAGCCTATTATGAAAGATATTCCTGCACTGAAAGGATTTTAACCGTGACATAATTGAAACGACAAGAATTGATGTTAGAAAAATAATGTTACTGGCAAAAGTATACCATGCAACCTAACATGACACAGACGCAGAGGACTTGGCTCATGGCTCATAGCCAGTGGCAGTGTTAACAATTAAACTGATTGTATTCAAATAGACACACTACTGACATCGGTGAAGGAAAACATCGTGAGGAAACCTGGACATAAAGTTAATGTAAGTCTGAAATCGCCAACCCGTCTTGAGCAAGCATGGAGATCAATGCTCGTGCCGTCTCTGTATGAAAAGAGGTCATTTCCCTGCAGTTGAACAATAATAGGCTGGTATATTATTATACAAATAGACACCAAAACAATATCAAGAGTCTAGTATTCACACATCCATAATAACTACGTCCTTTGACTATAAATAAACCATGCGACAGGCAGACAAATCAATCAGTTAAGACATTAGTAACAATTGGTTCAATAGCTGTCACCTTGAAACAATGTTATTATCATGATGATTTCGAAATGACGTTAATGTGATCAGCTGTATGTTTATTATTCAGTAACACTTGCTGAACAGGAAATATGGTGTTGAAATGTGCCCGGTTGATGGCAATATGCCCCCTATTACATGGGACTAAAACTAGCTGGCGAAATGTGGTTGTCTATAGGTACACCTCTGCTTCGGGGAAACAAGGTGTTATGTTTAATGACTCCTTTGGTTTCTTAACTGGAACAGTTTTTTTTTTCTTCTTATTCTTCTTCTTTCCCCTGACAATTACCCCAATTTATTTGGGGTCAGGCCTCCTAGTACTTTTGCGCCACACCGTACAGTCGTGGATTGTCTCTGTTGTTGTAATTCTCGCTATCATAACATTTTATATTTACTTGGTTCGTAACTAAGTCAATGGTGGTCGTCTACGGCCTCTTTGTCCGTCTTCTATATTCATGACTGTTTTAGACATATGGTCATCATCTCGCCTCATTACATGTCCGTACCAGCGCCAGCGGTTTTCACTAAGTTTTTCTTATTAAATTGTCTGTCAAAAAATCATTAGTTTGTGCACCAGAATTATTGTTTATTTTTCATGCTGTCTATCTTTATTTATCTTTCATTTAAGTAGCGCCATTGTTAAAATGTTCACTGGATAGCGCTGCATTACTATTTTGATCTTCTAAACCATCATGAACACTTCGTGCCTACAGTATATCGTTTATACTATAATTCGTAATTATATTTTCTTTTTTTGAAGGTTCACATTTTGGCATTATGTTTGGAATACCATATCATTTAAATGACCATCACGGCTTCGTATGGTAGTGTGAATACGAGAGGTCCAATTTTCCATCACTTCTTGACATAATGCCACCTCTATCTCATTGATGACGCGTGTGATGTTAAGTTCTTTGCACGTTCGCATACACCAATGATTTCACATATCCCCACAAAAAATAATTAAGGGGCGTTAAATCACATGATCTTGGAGGACATGTCTTGTCCCCGAATCTTGAGATCAAAAACCCGTTGAATTTATCTTTCAATAAATTGACAACGCGAAACGTATGACGAATTGAACTGCCGTTTTTATAATAAGCTTTAATCATTCAACGCGCTGTTCAACTGTATAGCGACTCATCTTGATAAATGCCGAACATTTAATGACTCATCTGTCAAAAATTGGCGCCAATAGACAATCTAATATGGCCGCCATCAGCTGTCAAAGATACCTTGTCCTTATACGCTTTCATCTCAAATCTTGCACCACACAGACAACGTTTTTTTTCTCATCCCGTGTCCCGGTCACGGTGTGTTCCCAATAAGACACGCGTGCTATCACGTTTTGTACAAGGACAGTTGAGAACGATCAAATTCTATAGATGCTTCGTAAAAAACTTAAGTTTTTGTTAAGATTAGAAATATTTCAATTAACACACCTTCATCATCTGCCTTTTCCCAACTATGTTGGGGTCAGCTTCCAGTCTAACCGGACGCAGCTGAAAACCAGTATTTTATATGGAGCAACTGCCTATCTGACGTCCACTACGCAGTTACTGGGTACTACAATACCGCTTAGTGAGACTGGTTGTCAGACTTTCGGGCTTCTGACGACCCGTAACAACTGTCAAAGATTTAAAAATGACAGCCGGGACCAACGGCTTAACGTGCTTTCCGAGGCACGGAGGGGTCTTGGTATGTAAAGATGTTCACCCATCCACGGACCAAACGCGGCAAGCGTAGCTTACCCTGATCGATCGACACGTGCGGCTTTTAACATTTAGCCACAAGCCCCTCCATTATAATCATTTAACACACGTTATGGGGTTTAATTCACAATTACATGACACCACGGCTTGTTTCCCCGAGGGGTAAGGCAGAGGTGTAACTATAGTAAAACCCACATTTCGCCAGTTATGTTGAAGTCCCATGTAATAGGACGTGAGTCTATTGCCAACAACCGGGCACGATTCCAGACTCCGGTCTTCTACTGAGAAATTCCAGATAGAAAAACCCATTAACACTGCCCGACCTGGGAATCGAACATAGAAGCTCATGTTCAGCAGTGGCGCTTGCGACCACTAGACCAGCCAGGGAATTGAGTTACTTTATAGGAGATGAACCTGGAAGCTGTAATACGTGTTTATGATAGACATACTTAGTTACACCGCGATGTATCGTAGGCTTATACCACTGACAAGAACAATAAGGCAATTATTTAAAACGACTACCTTGCTATACCCGAAGTCTCTAATTCAGATAATTTATGTAAACAAAGTAATGTCAAGAAATGTCACTGTCAAAATGACAGGACAGTGGTGCAAAACATTTTATCATTAAATGTTTTTGTAAATAATCATCGATAAAATAAAGTGAATTAATTATAAGAACTATGCAAACAAAATACCGTTGCCAAACAATGTTTTTTGTAATGTGTCGGAGACACGGTATATGATAGTCATAATCAGTCCTTTTAAGCCCAGTGCTAGACGTAGGCGTCCCAAAATCGATTTCCAATCGAAACAGTTTACAGCCGTTTTCATCCAAAATGTGGCTAGATATGCTACTTACAATATGAATCTATTTATGAGAGTTGTAATATTAGTGTTGTTGAAGATTAAAAAATGTGAAAATGTTTGGATTTCCTGCATTGTTACCAGTATCATAAAATATTTAATACCAGAAAATCTCCTTTTATTAATAACTTTGTTTAAAACCGAAAATTTATAAAAATAATTACATTATTTTATCATTATTTTTTTATTATTATTTCTTAAAATCAGTACTTTTTTTGCAATTTTATGTGAATTACCATTACGAAGATATTTTTTTGTTGTTATCCCCGTTGTTTACATAAATTATCTGAATTTGAGACTGAGTATAGTTTGTGTGTTCCATAACCGTAATGTTTTTCCAATGCCTAAGAATTAAGATCAAATTCTAAACGTATCGATGTTTCAATTCCTAGCAAGATGGCAGCAAAGAAAGCAGCCTAACTAGCTGTCAATGCACGATGGACTGGATCTCATTTGAAGCGAAAACAGATATTTTTCGTGAGAGTCGAAGCAAGACGCGCACGCATCTTCTAAATCGGTCATAATCCTAAGGGAAATTGAATCATCCCCTATATCTCGTGTGATCAATCCTCTAAGCATGAAGCTAACTTATGGACAATCGAAGGTGGAATCTCAAAGAGTGCCGGAGCAGTTCAGTTCATAGTATTCACTGCGGCCTATGTCGAGTTATTGAACATCGCAATTTTACAAAAATTCGTTATATCCCAGTGTAGTATTAAAGCCACCCCTCTTCCGGCTTGGTGCGTATGCTACATTGTGTGTGATTTTGAAATCTACGAACGATGTTTGTTCTTCCCATCAATAAGTTTTGCGCTGTTGGTAAGAGACTGTTGACTTACAAAAAAAACGATTCTCATGTGATGAATTGGAATACGGTTGTCGAAATACTCCGGTGAACAAACTCACAACAAAATAAATCTTTCGAAACATCACCAAAACCTCAGAAAGGGTTCTAAAAGTAATAACAACGCTCCATTTACGAAAATCCGCACAATAAAAGCCCATTAAAATGATTATCTTCATCCATAAATACAATCGACTCTGGACCATATAAGACGTCTGAGCACGTTAAACGCCAACACACGACTGACCTAATGTAACTTTCTGTTAAAACCTCACGTTCAAAATTCAAACTACCCACATAAAACAAATAAAATGGCGCGTGGGTACAGTTTAGCGCCAGACATATCCGTTTTGGATATTCGAATGTTCGCCTTTATTATTGACATATTGAAGATCTATTAACATAAGCATGTAACATTTTCTTTAAATAAAGTTGAGCCCTTTGCGAACTTCGCGTGTCATTTCTATGTTAAAATGAACGAGTTTATCTTTACTATAGATAGTGACAGGAAACGGGGTGCTTTTAACTATGGAGAAATAAAGTATTTCCACCTGCTAAGCTAATGGATTCATTGCCCTTTAGAGTACAAGTGAATTCTTAAAATAAAATGTGACTTGTGATTGGTAGGGACAGAACTCCATTGACGGTAAAGACAAATATAAACTGCTAAATCGCTCAGTCTTAAGTAAAAATGGAAGTAATTCCTATCAAGCTCAACTAGTATATCTGAGAAACTCATGGTGACGTTGCCGAGCCAGCAAAAACCAACAAAAAGTGCACAATGGAGTACATTCAGTACATTAAGTTTAATACTTGAAACGAAGTTCTGTCTGCCAAGACATATTGGGAAATATTAAGAATACAAAAACGTGTAATAATAATTTAAAAAATCAAAAACCCGACTGCAAAAAAGACAATTTAAAAGTAATGCACTAAAAAGACCGAAACAAGATTGAGAATAGAAAAAAAATATTAAAATATACTATAAACAAAGTAAACTCTACCTCGGTTTATTATGAGCTGAAAGCCTAAGTTAAATTACCCGCATTCACTCTCTCAAGACGAATATACCTTTACGATACCTTAACGGTCGAAATCCATCCCGGCTTTCGACTTTTTTGACAGTATTTGGAAGATACGAGATAATAAATTTATTAAAAAAATACGCGCGAAAAACATAACCCTTTCTTGGCAGTCGGGTAAATATTCTTTACAGTAGGCGGCTTCTCAGTTAAGGCGAGGTTCTTCGAGCGTGCATTTTTGTTCTTGAGGTGTCAGCTAGGCGCGAGTAAATTGTACCGTGAATTTCGTTAATTTTGGGTTGAAAATTATATGTTTTACGACATTAACAATGTTAAACCCGACGGACATTACATCACCATAGACGTTTATTTTGATGTCATTTTCAATACATAATGTGGTATAATATTGAAATAAAATGATTTTAATCTACAAAATAAGGGTATGTTTGGTTCGAGTACCCGACGTACTTACAGAAAGGTCTCAAAAGCAACATTTAATATTTTCACGAGTTTAATCATTACCGTTTCTAAATAAAATGACATTAAAATTACATTTCCTAGAGGTTAACTTGAAGAACCTCGCCTTAAAAAGAAACATATAGGTAATTAAACTTAGAAGTTAATCCTTGCAGATGTCAATCTAAGTTGTTCAACTTTTGAAGCTAGCTAAGTCGCCTAACTTACAAAGTTACTGAGTTACTTAACTCCCAAGGTAGTGGCTAGGTTTATATCAAAGTCAAACAGGACAAACTGATCCAGTACTTTACTTATCTGTACTGATAATAAAAGCTGAAGAGTTTGTTTTTCTGTTTATATGTTTGTTTGAAGGCGCTAATCTGTGAAACTACCACTCGGATTTAAACAAATCTGTTTGTATTTGATAGCCCAATTCTTGAGGAAGGTTATAGACTATTTAACATCACGATAGGACCCCGAGGAACCGAGCAAAAGAAAAAAAATGAGACCAATCCAGTGAGACCAACCGAACGCAGAGTCGCTAAAACGCGATGAAGCATTCATGCCGTCGCAAAATGGCCAATGCTAGAACTAGCATGTCTTTTAATACTCTTTTGCGTGTAAAAAGTCACTCTTCAAACTCAAAAGCTAACCTTACTTTGCAAAAGTCAAAATAACCAATTTCTATTAAAGTGCTAAGTTCAGTCCGTACTTCTCAAAGTCCAATATCTAGGTCTATATCAAAGTCAAACACTTAACGCGATGTAGTATCGAAGCAATCGGTGAGACCAACCGAACGCAGAGTCGCTGAAATGCGATGAAGCGTAAATGCAGTCGCAAAATCGCCGATGCTAAAACTAGCATGTCCGCTAATACTCTTTTGCGTGTAAAATCGTTCTTCAAAATCAAAAGCTAACCTTACTTTGCAAAATTCAAAATTACCAACTTTTATCAAAGTTCTAAGTTCAGTCCCTACTTCTCAAGGTGCACTATCTAGGTCTATATCAAAGTCAAACACTGTCGGATCGGTTTCGAGGCTCACTTGACGGTTGACCGCAAGTCCGGACATCGGTCACGGTATTGAGGACAGAACTGTTTGTCTTCTGTTTGTAGACATTTGAATGGATGATGTTGGTATCAAAGGTTGTATAGAATCAAGTGACAAAAATCATCGCAATTATCAGCAAGAATTACAGCTACATTACTCAATAAACCGTTCAACAAAGTGGTTATAATGAGTACTGCTTCCGAAAAGGTTGATAAAAAAACATTTTGAAAAATACCATTTACACTTGGGTGTTCTAAATAGGTACTAACTACTGAGAATAAGAAGCACAGTACTCTATTACCGTAAATTCTTCTATCAAGTGTAATAAAGACAATTTCTCGTTTTGTTCAATATAGCTGAATTTGACACGATATTGATGTATTTTGATGAATCTTATGCAATTCATATAGGTGTATGTGTGTTCGTTAAAAATGCTTATTTCGTAACTTAGCTGTGTTCATACCAGTATTTTATAACAAACTCAAAAAACAACCAGACCACTAACGCGGCGTAGCAGGTAATTACTGAAGATGTTTCGTGGGAACCTTTAATTGTGTTTAATACCGTTGTGCGCATTGTTCTGCCGGTACCCACGGCTGTAAGACTTAAGATACCGATACGTCCGGGTTATTTGTTAACTTTTGATTGAAAAACAAATGATGTTGACCGGAATTTGGTTGAATGGAATGTGAAAGATGATACGGATAAAAAGGAAGTGAATAATGAGTTGACGGCTAGTGGAGATGTATGGTAGAAGGCATCCCACGTCGACCTCAAATGAAATGGGATAAGTACAGAAGCATGAGATGACCCAGTATCTGGGTTGTGGAGGTCAAATAGGCAGTCGCTTCATTTTTTTTTAATATTTTTTATTATTCAAAAGAAACAATAAACAGCCACAATATATAATTTATAGAAACAAGAAATACACAAAGCTTATAGACAATACTGCAGCCCACAACGCTGTTCACAGATTAACTATAGGTTACAATACAGTGGAAATAATCGCTAGGGTTCCAAATACTTTTTCTTTTTATAGTATCTTATAATTTAAGTATCGTGTTTAAGATGTATAGCATATAATACTCAAGAAATGGCACAAAAAGAAAAATATAGAATGACATTAAAGAAGAGATAAAACTTTTGAACCTATAGGCAGCACATGCGAAAAAATCTAAACAGGAAAAGTTTTAATCAGTGCGCAAATTTTGACACCTATTTCTTATTTTGGTATGTCTTAGTACAAAAAAATTAAGTTATCATTAACGAAAGATGTTTATTTTGAAACTGGTATAATGGATACTCGTCGCGCAACGCGCCGGCGGCGGCGGCGCTCAGCTGTACTGTACTGATACCTGTCAGCTGTGCGCTCGCCCATTGATATTATTACGAATAGATTGTATCCATATTTTGCTGATTTCAAGTGGAACAAAAAAAAAGTATTGAACAAATAAAGGAAATGTGTTCTATTACTGACACTGAATCACCAAAAAAAATTTGCGAAATGGTTAAAAACTTATCATGTATATATTTTATATTGATGATCAAAACACTAGTATTCAGCCGTCAGACACATCCGATTAGACTGGAAGCCGACCCTAACAGAATTGGGAAAAGGCTAGACAGGGGGCCAAGTCTACTAATGTACAAACGTTGCAATGGTCTCTTCATTGTGAGTTTTTGACAGATTTGCCATACAAACACTGTCAAATACTCACAATCGCGAGACCATTGCAACGTTTGTAAATTAGTAGACTTGTGTTGAGTTGCACGAAACCAACATTAGTTTAACGGAGACTTTAAATTCATGCCATCCTTTATATTTTGTATCAAAAAGAAAGTGACAGCATCAATTTAAAGTCTCCGTTAAACTAATGGTGGTTTCGTGAAACTCAACACAAGTCTACTAATTTACAAACGTTGCAGGCCCCAGATTGATTGAATGACAGAAGGATGGGGATAATGAATTGAAAAATATATAATGCACCCGTATATCGGGCTTGGGGCAGATAAAAGATTAAAATATATATTTTTTTTGATTTCTTATTATTTTTGGTTACAATTTATACAGTTTTTAAATTTTTATTTTATAATATTTTGACATTTTATTTTACAATTCTGACATTTTTACAATTTTAATTATCATTTTTAATGAACAGAGAATTGAAATTTTATTAATCACAGTTTAATTTTGGGTTTTTATTTGTTTTAAAATAGTGTAATTATAATTTATAATTTTAATGTATGTGTGTCTATGGACTGTGAATGTCTGAATTAAATTTTATTTTTTATTTTTATTATAATACAAAAATGATGTGTCAATTTAAGACGAGTCGATCTAAACTAAAGTTAACAGTGCATTGACACAGGCATTTATACAGGTTGATATCTCCTGTTACGAGTACGCAAACTAGGCGAGAGGGATATCTTAAATCACGGACTCATCAAACATCCAGTGATTGTAGGACCTTACGCAAAATATGACCTAGAAACTGTGCTCGTTGTACCTATAGCGGTATGAGGAACAATGTGTAAAATTCACTCATAGTCAAAACGGAGGATCCTGCGACCAGACGGGTATTGTGTCTGGTGGGCAACTGCCCAAAGGTTGACGTCGGACTGTTGTATATATGCTAGTCGCGCGGTAAACTCTGATTGCGCGATGCAGGATTTGTGACGTCAGGTCTTTGATACGTAGGTCGCATTGTGGCGTTGTGAATGCCGCCACATACCCTATGACCTATCAAATGATGACTTACTACGCCTACATACATAATCAATATATAGTCCTACTGCTAGAACTCATGCCTTCTCTCTGAAAGAACGAGCGGACCCAGAGCAAGATGACGGATGTCACATGTTTTTGAATGTTTGGCTCTAGGACATGGACATGCATGCCGGTTACCTCGAGATGTTTTCCTTCACTGTTTCCGGACTTATTGAACGTATCGAATTAAGTAGTTACTGGTCATCGCCAACTCTAAACAAAATCACGTGCGTAATGTCATAAACCCAGATGTTTTAGTCGGTACAATCAACAAAACAAAGCTGGTATCAATTTGCGAATTGATTGCACGCCGTACGCTGGAGACAATTGACACAAATTGTTCAAAATGGGACGAGATACGCGTTTATGACGCACCATGGTTGATTGACAACATATGAGTATGGTCAGCTGGTTGGAATTATTAGGATTGTAGTTCTAACTAGAGGAAGAGCTGATGAGAGACATAATGGTCAATTTTGGTTACTGGTAGACAAAGACAGAAACTTAAACAAGAATTTACTTCCAATCCATACTAATATTATAAATGTTAAAGTAACTCCGTCTGTGTGTTACGTTTTCACGCCTAAACCGCTGAACCGATCGTCATGAAATTTGGCAGAGATTATAGCCTGGGATATGAAGGACATAGGCTACATTTTTACGCGATAACCGACATTCACGCGGTCAGAGCCGCGGGCAAGCTAGTATAAGAATAATAACTACGAATATGCTAACGTTCTTGAACATTTTTGTCGCTACAAATGGCTATCGTTTGTAAGAAACAAATAAGAACGAATGGTGGCAGAGTCCTTGATAATCAATCTGCATCTAGAGTGGGAGAAGAAGAACCACAGAAAGCATATATTTAGACCAGACATAAGCAAAAACATTTCTCTGACCCTTTAAACGAGCTAATCAAAACGAATAATTATAACATCATTTGTCATTCATATTTCATATCACTACAAATCAATTCGAACTAAACGTTGTATCTAAAGCTCAATAAATTCCATATTTATGATACAAACAATAAAGTTGAATACATCACAATCATTACTAATAGACCGTAAAGGCACTACACAGATATATTTAAGAAGTGTCATGATCATAAATACCACACGGGGTGCCTGACATCTGGTAAACAAAATAAAAACTTATTTCACTTCTCATGCTCTAAAAGTATGCCAATATAGCCCTACGAAGCGGGACTAAAGTGACCACTTTAGTCTCTAGGGAGTAAAAAGTAATTAGTTTTTAATTTCCTTCATGTGACATAGATAAACTCAAACAGCCAGTAAATATACTATTATCTGTGGAGTGTGGACCATCTTCATTGCGAAAATGTTGAGAGTTTTATTTCTATGATTTTTCCGCAATGAAGGTGGCGCCATGTGTTTTAAATTGTTAATCTGTGACTGGTTTAGAAGAAAAACTGCTTACTTTGAGTGCGAGAAAAATAGTCAATTTAGTACATACTAAATTGACTATTTTTCTCGCACTCAAAGTGAAAAGTACAGTTTGCACCTCGAGACTAAACGTCAACATAGTATACCCTCGGTTTCACCGACTCCCTCGCATCTGGTATATTATGGCTTCGTTTAGTCCCTCGATATAAAATATACTATTATATTAGTCCTCGGATTCCGTAGCTCTCGTTAAAATTAATGGAAGATTTTATCAAGAGGAGCATAACCATGACATTATAGAGGAATGCCCTGTGATCCCGGTGACGGGTAAAGGAGTCGCCGAAGTAAAATAATTGGCTCTGTAATCTCTATTAGTCTATCATGCTATTCAAGCAATGGATGCTAGTTTACCTAAGGGTATTTCCTAAGTTTGTCACGGTTAACTACCAAGACCCAAGACCCTTAATTGTGTCTCCGTCAAATACAACATTTCGATGTTTCGATGGACCCATAGAGGAACAGGGTGTAAAGTTCACTAATACTCTATGGAAAAAGGAGGATCCTCTGACCAGACGGGTGTTGTGTCTGGTGGGCTACTGCCCGACGGTTGATGTCGGGATGTTGTATATATGCTAGTCGCGCAGTAAACTTTGATTGCGCGATGCAGGAATTGTGACGTCAGGTCTTTGATGCATAGGTCACATGTGGCGTTGTAGATGCCGCCACAGACCCTTTTCTTATTATCGATATTGTTCTGCGTGTTCGTGCGTATTTGACCTTCTACCCTTCTATTTCGTGCTGTCAATCGCGTGTCTCCCTACTATCTGTCATTATTATGCTAACAGTTACGATTGATGGGTAATTTAATTTATTTACACTGAACATACCTCAACATGCAAGCCCATGAGTGAGCAGAGAATTACAAATTATGTATGCGCTTATTATGCAATCGTTCGGTATTGAAAAACTATTAACCGATCTGATAATCGACTCTTGTATACAAGGTAAACTGTACAAGTATATTGTACTAGCTTTTGCCCGCGGCTCCGCCCGCTTAGATGTCGGATATCGCGTAAAAAAGTAGCCTATGTCCTTCTCAATATCCCAGGCTATATCTCTGCCAAATTTCATGACGATCGGTTCAGCGGTTTAGGCGTGAAAACGTAACATACAGACAGACAGACCGAGTTACTTTCAAATTTATACTATTAGTATGGATAAGGTAAGTTAAAACTAATTACAGTTATATTCAAACTCAATCTTTTTTTTTTTTTTTTTTTTCAAATAAACCTGTACGGGCACTTGAATTGGCAAGGGGTCGGTTAGTCAGAAAGATGAAGCTAGTTGCCCAATCCAAAGCGTAGTAAGTTCCTATGGCGATTCTTCTTCATAGGAACCTACTACGCTTTGGGCAAGAAACTCCACGGATACTCTTTTAGAAAAAAATATTGTTACAAAATAATGGTTAAATCAATCATGTTTCAAATATAATATACATGAGAGCACAATGTAGAAGGACGTGTACGTTAAAGGTTTAAAGAAACGAAATACAGTTTTGAATTCGTTACTATTTTATTATATGTATGTATAGATAATAGTTTGGATGGATAGTGAGGCCAAGTGGAAACAATTCGAGCCAGAAAGTAGCAATACAATTCAACCAATATCAACAAAGAGAGTCAAACAAAAGTTGAAATGTTCGACCTACATTCTGAAACGCACAATCGATTCAATTTACACAGAAATCGATTTGTTTATTCGCGACTGCAATCACCGCAGATTACGAGTAGGTACTGTAAAGTTTTAAAACGTGTAGTTTCGTTTTATGATACGTTTCATACTTTACTTTATATACTTGTATGCTTTTATTTTTTTCGTTGCTCGCAGAACAGATGGCCGTTGGGGCCGAAAAACACACATAAACAGACAATCAAAAACAAAAAAACAATCAATTTGTTAAAACATAGAATATAAAACAATACTCTTAAAAGACATATGGGGGGCTCGTGGCTAAATATAATAATAACAAACGCATTGGTCGATCCAAGGTTAAGCTACGCTTGTCGAGGTCGGTCCATGGATGGGTGAAGATCCAATACGTATCGAGAAAAGCACCCTCCTCCCCTCCGTACCTCGGAACGCACGTTAAACCGTTGGTCCCGGCTGATCTGGGGCCTAAGTCTACTAATTTACAAACGTTGCAATGGTCTCGCCATTGTGAGTATTTGACAGTGTTTGTATGGCAAATCTGTCAAAAACTCACAATGAAGAGACCATTGCAACGTTTGTACATTAGTAGACTTGGACCCCTGACCAGGGGTATCGTATTACTCAGTACCTGGGTTGTTAAGGTCAGATAGGCAGTCGCTCTATGTAAAATACTGGCATTCAACTGCATCTAGTTAGACTGGAAGCCACCGTAGTTGGGAAATGCTAGGTAGATTGACTCTTAAACGACACCTAAGTAATTGAAGTACCTACTGTAATTAAAAGATAATTACAGTACCGCAATTACTTGGGTGTCTTTTGAGTTTTGACGAATGTAATGATTACAAATGGTTTTAAAGTCTCATTTTAGCGGTTGCTACGTGTCAATCTAGAGCTTGAATAATTACGACACACACAGAGACAAATAAGGAAAACAAAGACAACAGTTAGGCAACATGTTTTTAGAGTTTTATAATAAAAAACAAAGTTTCCTTTTATGTTACTGACATCGGTAAAGGAAAAACATCATGAGGAAACCTGAACTTATCTTCTATTACTAATAACAAAGCTGAAAAGTTTATTTTGTTTGTTTCATTGTTTGAACGCGCTTATCTCTAAAACAACCAGGCGGATTAGGAAAAATATTTTAGCATTTGATAGCCAAGTTCTTAAGGAAGGCTATAGGCTATTTAACATCACGCTAGGACCCTAAGGAGCCGAGCAAATATAAAAAAGTCGGAAAGAACGCTAAGTGAAGAGGTTATAGAGCGGGCAGGCGATGCGATGAGACGGGGTTGGTCGGAGGACAAGAAATTTCACGCGGACGAAGTCCCGGGTTAAAGGTAGTCTATACTCTATACATACAAATAAATAAAATTGAAGTGTCTGTTTGTAATGTACGAAATAACAGCTTATTACTAAATGAATTAAGAAACAAAAGCTCCGGTATCCTTTTCCCTATAAGCAGTTCCTGGCTTTTCTAAGGACATTTCCTGCTTTAGAAAAAAATTCCGAACGAACTCGGTAGCGCCGTTGCCTTGTTATTTTTAATACCAGTAGAAAAAAATTGAAAACAGGCGACGCTTAAAATAAAAAAATCGATTGATCAATAAGCTATTATTGGAAAAAAGAAAATATCGGTTTATACGAAATAATAATCGTTTATTTTTTTTCTTTAATAATCGTTTATTTTTAAACATCCTTAATATCTGTAACACGTATCTTACATACATTTCAAGATTTAAATAAAAGCTATGTTGAAACTACACACTACTGAAAAACACCCAAAAAAACAAGCAAACCTTTCCGCAAACGATTTACAAATAATCGATTATAAAAAAAAGAAAATGTCGGTTTATACGAAATAATAATCAGTTTTTTTTTTTTCTTTAATAATCCATTATTTTTAAACATCCTTAATATCTGTAACACGTATCTTACATACATTCAAGATTTAAATAAAAATATGTTGAAACTACACACTATTGAAAATCACCCAAAAAACAAGCAAACCTTTCACAAACGATTTATAAATAATCGATTATTTAAAAAAAGAAAATATCGGTTTATACGAAATAATAATAGTTTTTTTTTTTTTTTTCTGTAATTATCGTTTATTTTTAAACATCCTTAATATCTGTAACACGTATCTTACATACATTTCAAGATTTAAATAAAAATATGTTGAAACTATTTTTATTGAAAATCACCCAAAAAACAAGCAAACCTTTCACAAAGACACAAATTCAAGGCTCAGCAAGAGAACTAATTAGCATTCCCGACATTTTCCAACAGTTTCCATAACTAGGCTTTTCCATGCATTCCCAACCTCTTTGCTCCTTCCCTCTTTCATGAGCCCAGAGCTATCTGACTTCTCAATACGAAACTGTGCTCAGTAATTGGTCCTTTTCAGGATGCTTTTTTTTTGTGAATAGAGGATGTATTTTGACGTGAATACGTCTTTCAATTTGCATCCATAATGGGAGGCAATTCAGAAAACTGATGATAATAAAATTTGGGGATACTTTAGTGTTGCAGCTACATATCTATCATCTACATCCAAAATTTAATAACAATGCTAAACTTTGTAATGATTTATTTGATCCTTTACTATCGAGTGGCGATAATATTAATCGTTCATCATCAGCCGAAAGACGTCCACTCCTGGACATAGGCCTCCCCCAATTGGGGGGTTTGCCATAATCGCCACGCTTGGCAGGCGGGTTGACGATCGCAGTATAGTGTTAAAAATGCATAGAGAACGCTACTGCCCATTCTCTAGTAAGTCCCTTAGTCGCCTTTTACGACACCTACGGGAGGAAATGGGGAATAATAATCGTTAAGTACACGTAATCACTTAAAATACACGGCCGTGTCCAAGAAACAGCCAGCCAGTGTTTTTTTTTTTTTTTTTGAAGTGATACCTTCTTTAGCCGCGTTGAGCGATCTTTGCAAGGGGAAAAACTTATGGGTTCGCGAAACCGAAATGTGCGACATGTTCTTGACGTGTAGCGCCAGACTGTCAGTTATTCCAAAGTTTTGAGTTTTCACTTCTGTAGGCAGTCCTTATGACAGCCTATTTTTTTTTTTTCTGCATCTGCTCGTGATCACAGCGGGCCCTATCAGAACACCAACGCTGCGACACTTATTTTTAAATGTCGCAGCATCGTGCTTGAGATAGGAGCCTTTTGGCATCGTACAGGACCTTCTGTTATTTATTATTATTTTCTTTTTATATATTATATTTTTTTTTATTTTTATCATTGTGTGTTTAGTTTAGCTTGTGATATTCCTGTGCAAGTCCCAATAAATACTTTTTCTTCAAAAGATTTTATTTCACATAAACCTACATGGGCACTTATGAAACGTCAGAAGCTATGTAGGTCGGTTCCAATTAGTCGTTTCCTATGGAGACGAGCCGGCAAGAAACTCCACGGTTACTCTTTTAAAAATAATTGGCTTTACAATATTATCAATTAACAGTGTTAATAGGTATGGGAGGACAGTGTAGGCTATTCAACAATTACCCGGTACTTAACAAAATAGAAAAGTGCCAAGTTTCTTCCATTCTTTTTTTTTATCCTTTGCGGATAGCATGTTACAAATTTTTGATAGAACTATACCCAAAGTCTCTAATTCAGATAATTTATGTAAACAAAGTAATGTCAAGAAATGTCACTGTCAAAATGACAGGACAGTGGTGCAGAACCTTTTATCATATATTTTTTTTGTAAATAATAATCTATAAAATTAAAGTGAATTAATTATAAGAAATAAGCAAACAAAATACCTTTGCCAAACAATGTTTTGTGTAGTGTGTCGGAGACACGGCCTATGATCGTCATAATCAGCCCTTGTTAAGTCCACTGCTAGACGTAGGCCTCCCAAAATCGATTTCCACCCAAAACAGTTTTCATCCAAAATGTGGCTAGATATGCTACTTACAATATGAATCTATGAATGAGAGTTGTAATATTAGTGTTGTTGAAGATGTAAAAATTTGAAAATGTTTCTCATGCATTATTACCAGTATCTTAAAATATTTTATACCAGAAAATCTCCTTTTTCTAATAGCTTTGTTTAAAACCGAAAATTTATAAAAATAATTACGGCATGATTATTATTTAATCATTATTTCTTAAAATCAGTACTTAAAAGAAAATGAAACCTCTTTTTTCGCTATTTTATGTGAATTATCATTACGAAGATATTTTTTTGATATGTTATCCCCTTTGTTTACATAAATTATCAGAATTTCAGACTTTGGGTATAGTTTGTTACTGTGCACAAAATCCACGAATTTGCATACATCGCACCTTTGGGAACAAAGCGTCACTTCTGCAAGTTTTTGCAAAAACAACTTAAATATCCGCGATAATCGACTTTATGTACACAGCACGCTTGTCCGTGAAGAACTAATCAATTTAAGACTGTAAGAATCGCCTTAAGACTCAAACAGTACAGAGTTATTAAAAAATTAGGTAAAAAAATGCTCTTCCTGAAAAGTTGGAAAACATACAGAAATGACCCTTTGTTCCCAAAGGTGCGACATGTAGTCGTATTGTTCTGAAATTTCTTCCTCAATTAATTACCTTCTGGTTTTCTTACAAGGAACTCCCGTTATGATATGACCTTCAATTCACGCAACTATAAAGTCTAGAGGTCAGCAGATCCCCAAGCCGTAATAGCATTCCTCTATCCTTGTATGAAGTATGTGTTGAATGTTAATGGATATCGTAATAGCTTCGTCGTGACTCGCTGGTGTTATGTAATTGCCTTTTTCTTGAATTCCTATAAGAATTTTTTAATGTCCTCCTTCCTAGAAATGAGTGCCTAAGAAATAACAGCCGCACGGGTCGAACGTTCGGTCGCGGTTGGTCCCTGGATGGGTGACCATCTTTACATACCGAGACCCCTCCGTGTCTCGAAAAGCACGTTAAGCCGTTGGTCCCGGCTGTCATTCGTGGATCTGACAGTCGTTACGGGACGTCAGAATCCCGAAAGTCTGATAACCGGTCTTACCAAGGGGTATCGTCTTACCCAGTTGGAAGCTGACCCCAACATAGTTGGAAAAAGGATAGGCAGATTGATTTTGATTGATCTGAATTTTCTTCCTCAATTAACAAGGAACTCCCGATATGATATGACCTTCGATTCACGCCATTATAAAGTCTAGAGGTCAGATTGTTTCTTCATTGTGAGTTCTTGACAGTTTTGCCATTCAAAATCTGTCAAAAAATCACAATGGCGACACCAATGTATTCTGTAAATATCTCACCGTGAAAACTTAAGTGAGTTGAGCTGTCAATAGAGTGAAACAGTGAAACCCTATCACGAGGGGAAATGACAGCTCACCCAGCCGGTCTATTCTGTAAAAATCTCACCGTGAAAATTTAAGTGAAGTGAGCTGGCAATAGAGTCAAACCCTAGCATGAGGTGAAATGACAGCTCACCCAGCCGGTCTATTCTGTAAAAATCTCACAGTAAAATTTTAAGTGAAGTGAGCTGACAATAGAGTCAATCCCTAGCATGAGGTGAAATGACAGCTCACCTAGCCGGTCTATTCTGTAAAAATCTCACGTGAAAACTAAGTGAAGTGAGCTGTCATTGCTGTCAATAGAGTCAAACCCTAACATTAAGTCCGCCTCTGTACATTTTGTTTGTTTTATAAATAAATAATAAATAAATGACAGCTCACTTCACAAGTTTTTACGGTGAAATTTCTTAAAAAATTGTTCAACATGTATTTAACTTCTAAGTTCACGTACGAAGCTAGTTATTTCTACTAACACAAGGCAGATGCACTACCCTTTTTTACTGACATACTCGTACCTTACTAATGGCATTCTGAACCTGTCTAACATTCCTATGACAGTATTATGGCGTCCTTAACAGCTGCTATTATAACTTAAACACGCTATTGTTAGTGGATAATAGGCCTTTGTAATGGTACTAATTAATATGAACGTTAGGTGAATCAGGACCTAGTGTATAATATAATGAAGACGTGAATAAGTACTATCGCGGTCTCGGACATGGGACCACTGTAACGACTATTCCTGCTTGCAACGCTCGACCGCTATAGTTACGATTATCTACGCTCATCAACCAATAACATCACAGCATCAGATTTTTACTTTTTATTTAAAGTCGCTCACGCTATGCAGCGGGCTATGCTCGGAGTTTCTTTGAAGGATAAAATCAGGAATGAAATTATCCGGAAGAGAACCGGAGTTACCGAAATAGCTTGCAGAGTAACCAAGCTGAAGTGGCAATGGGCTGGCCATGTTTGTCCAAGGACCGATGGCCGGTGGAGCAGACGAGTCCCTGGAGTGGAGATCGCGTATCGACAAGCGTAGTGTGGGACGCCCCCCAGCTAGATGGACCGACGACCTCATAAAGGTGGATGGGACAGACTGTATTCAGAAGGAGGAGGACAGGGTGTTGTGGCGCAGCATGGGAGAGGCCAATGTTCAGCAGTGGACTGCGATAGCCTGAGTTGATTGATTGATCAGATTTTTGGTGAGCCCCCTTTGTTTTTGTAAAATGACAAAAAAAAAACACTGTAAAAAACCAGCCGAGGTGGTCAGACATCTGTGATCATTGTAACAGAGCCCGATAAATTTATTTAATTAAAAGTTTATTTTATTTTAATAGTCGTCGCAAAAAGGGCGGTAATCAGATATGGTCATCGTGTGCACGGGATTTTGTTTTAAAGGTGGTGAGATTTCTGTGACCGCGATAGTACCTATTTCGATGTAAAACTACTGGTTACCTATACCAATTGAAAAGACTGTATGTTCGTCAGCTTTAATTAATTGCTTAAACAAATTATTCCATTCATTCACTGACCAAATACCAGTAAATACCAGTATGTTACATGGAGCGACTGCCTATCTGACCTCCAACACCCAGTTACTGGGGAAAACTGGTTGTCAGACTTTCGGGCTTCTGATTACCTGTAACGACTGTCAAAGATCTACAAATGACAGCCGGAGAGCTTTCCGAGGCACGATATGTTCGATTTCGGTTTCGATATGTATCTAATGGATGGTCCAAGCACCGAACTCGGCAAGCGTCATGGTAATGTTCTTCCTTCAATTACTAAAATTGACGTAACTTTCACTTTCACAGCACGATCTATTGTTTAAAGGTGAAAGGATTATCGTTACTCGTCAATTCGTTTCGGTGAATATACAATTTGAAAGTCTTGCCCATATTTTTATAACAAAAGGTCTAATTCAATGTTTGATTCAATTTATTATGTCGTGTGTAGACTTCATTATGAAAATAAATTCTTTATTAAGGCGAAAATAACCGACTTTTAATGATTTTAAGTATAAGATCGCGTCTAAACGAGTACCTAGTGTTAATTCAAATTCAAAAATTTTATTTTGGGACAATTAGATCCAAAGGTTAGTATACAAAAACTTAGAAACTATTGTTAGTTCTTAAATACAATTACAAAGGACAACACTATCATCTAATTCTATATACAAATGACCCTGTGCTGAGACACCCCGCCCCATCACGATAACCAATAGGGAAGGTAGATCCCTCCCTAAAAGATCATCAGACGAACGAAATGCCTCAACACACGATGATGTTAATGATTTAGAAAAATAACGCGGATAAAAAACTGAGAAGCACACAAAATCTATCAAACGTATTTTTCTGAAATCTTCACATTTTTAAAGATAATTTAATTATTGATCTTTTAGTATACGTGTTTCATTAAAATACCTTTTGTTTTATGTATAATACACTAATAATGCGTCTTATTTGGGACAGCGCTCTTGGATGGGCGAGTCCTATTACTAGCGTACGTACGATGCGTTGCGTGAGCTCAGTACAGAACACGCAAACTAACCACTCAAGGTCACTGGCATATATCTGCGTCTTAAATATTAGTTTTCTGTGATGAACCCATTTGCTGCCCAATTTAAAAATAAATTTTTACTTAGATTTGCTCTCGCTAGTCGGGTCCTGGGCATGAACAGAAGTCATCTCTGGCTACGTATAGCGACGACTTGGAGGCGGGTTGTGGGCACACGAACGAATTATTTTTCGACGTATATGCTGGGTATTGAGCAGCCGAATGGGGAAGAATTAAAAAAATGCACAATTAATGATAGAGGTATGAGAAACAGTGTGTTAAGTAGTCAATGGAAAAGGGAGGATCCTCCGACCAGGCGGGTGTTGTATCTGGTGAGCACTGCCCGACGGTTGATGTCGGGAATTCGGGATGTTGTATTATGCTAGTCACGCGGTAAACTCTGATTGCGCGATGCAGGATTTGTAACGTCAGGTCTTTGATGCGTAGCTGGCATGTGGCGTTTTAGATGCCGCCACAAATTATTGCGATTTATAGCCACTCTTAGCTTTGTATTGTTTAAAACATCGTCATTCTGACATCCTGTAGTCACCCGCTAGTAAAATCATAGCTTCGATCCAGTACCCTAATCGCGTAACACTATCAATCGCTATCTGATTTTGATTTTTCGCCACACAATAAGGGCACAGTACTTTCTACCTATTTAATTTAAGTAATAATAAGTTCATAAAAAAAGGTAAGCGAATTTATTAACCCATTCGCATGATATGACGATAATTGAATTCGGTAATATTACCTCCATCATAATTCCAACTAGTATTATTAAAATCAATCTAAAATGGTCGCATTCAATTACGGTGGCACATCATGTTACCACAAACCGTCAGATTTTCTCGTTCGATTTTGAACTTAATAATCAACATTTTAAAGTTTAAAATCGTTTGGAGAAATTGGACAGTTTCGTGTAGCTTGGATGTGGTGGCCACTGTAAGTACATTTAAACTAGGGATGCATCCGATACCGATACCGATGCCAATATATCGGCGATACTCGAAGTTTGCCGATATATCGGCATCGGCGATATTTTTATAGCCGATTTAACGATACTTTTAGGGTTATTGGGGGTATCAAAAGAAAGGCCGTTCTAAGGATTTTAATATATACGTTTATTATCCTTTTCTTTATACCGGATGACTTTTTTTACCGTCTCGAAAAAAATTGGGTATACTAGGTGAACGGAGTAGAAGCCTATGGCATAGCAATTTTTTTTTTTTTTTTTTCAGAAATAACACTAAAATAAAAGATAAAAATACTGATATTTGGGTGCGTATGATTTAAATTTAAATATTATTTATCGTATTTATTTATTGAATTATGTTTTTTGTTAAATTTCTGTGTTTATTGTTATAGTATGATAAGTTTACTTCAAATATGTGGTATTTATCCATAGATCAATTTCTTTCTAGGTTAAAGAAAAAATAATAAAAACTATGCCATAGGCTTCTACTCCGTTCACCTAGTATACCCAAATTTTTACGAGACGGTAAAAAAAGTCATCCGGTATATTAGAAGGTTTGAATTAATAATATAACGCGAGACGTCTCGTCTCACGCAGGGCTAGCTGACAAGAGTACGGTCGCTATGAGAATGTAAGCGTTTCATCATTTCAGTCAAGTGGCAACTGAGGGCTTGGTTATAAGAAATAATATTTATGAGTCTAACACAAAAACTAATAGTGTTGAAGTAGGGTCGATTTGTTTTTGCTATATTCCAACATACTTTTCTCATCAATGTTAATTTTAATTATTTCAAACTATTAACTAATCTCAACCTGTCTATAGTTTTAAACGGTTTTACTTATTTAGTTTGTCTTGTTATTTATTAATTTTATATTAATTTAAAAAAAATACCTGACTTGTGTTTTATTTATTTTACCTTCATTTTTGAATTCAATAAGCGTATCGGTATCGGTATCGGTATCGCCGATATTTTTATAAGAGCATCGGTCGGTATCAGTATCGTATCGGCAAAAAGGCGTATCGAGGCATCCCTAATTTAAACCACAATTTCATAAATGTTCAGCATGGCTTGTAACCACATACCAATGTACAACAATTACTTCGATACACGGTTTCGAAAAAAAAAATACGTTTTTTATCGAAATATCGCAAGACTTTTATTACCACTAAATGGTGCTATGCTACGTAACACCGAAGTTTATTTTAATGGTAAAACCAGTACCTAATACGGTAAAACATTGTGGTGTAGTGCAATAATTTTCGTGAGTAATAAAAATTAAGGCTCCTACAAACAGGCGCGACTCGCGACGCGACACAAAGGCAACGCTCGTCACGCTACAAGCGGTGCTTTTGTGTCGCGTCGCGCCTATTTGTATGAGCCTTTATGGGGCGTAATAAACGCCCAGTTTCCCTTCCATACGTAGTACATGGTACAAACTACATAATATTACGAACAGACAGAAACCAGAGTCAAACACGTCAGAACAGGAAATTGCCCGTATGTATATGTTTATAATAACGGATAACATTGTGCCGTGGTTATCGTCACAAACCACAAATTGTAATAAACATCACAATAGTCTGTGTATTGTTGCCCTGAAAATCTAGCATTCATTTGATAGTTACAGCTTCCATACATGTCGCTTGGTTGACTTAGATCGTCTAAGATACACAATGGTATACCCAAAGTCTCTAATTCAGATAATTCATGTAAACAAAGTAATGTCAAGAAATGTCACTGTCAAAATGACAGGACAGTGGTACAAAACATTTTATCATTTTTTTTTTGTATTATGCATCTATGAAATTAAAGTGAATTAATTTTAAGAACTATGCAAACAAAATTCCGTTGCCAAACAATGTACTTTTATGTAGTGTGTCGGAGACACGGTCTATGATCGTCATAATCAGCTCTTTTATGTCCACTGCTAGACGTAGACCTCCCAAAATCGAACAGTTTACAGCCTTTTTCATCCAAAATGTGGCTAGATATGCTACATACAATATGAATCTATGAATGAGAGTTGTAATATTAGTGTTGTTGAAGATGTAAAAAATGTGAAAATGTTTGGATTTCCTGCATTGTTACCAGTATCATAAAATATTTTATACTAGAAAATCTCCTTTTTTTAGTAACTTTGTTTAAAACCGAAAATTTCTAAAAATAATTACGGTATGATTATTTTTTAATTATTATTTATTAAATTCAGTACTTAAAAGAAAATAATTTTTTCGCCATTTTATGTGAATTACCATTACGAAGATATTTTTTTTATATGTTATCCCCTTTGTTTACATAAATGATCTGAATATGAGACTTTGGGTAAAGTTGATGCGGTTTTCATATTAATTTAAAGCGTTTATTCCGGAAGATTTATAGGTACGGTGGCCAGCACATCAAGTTACCACAAACTGTCAAATTTTCTCGTTCAATTTTGGACTTAATCATCAACATTTTAAAGTTTAAAATCGTTTGGAGGAATTGGACAGTTTCGTGTAGATTGACGTGTTGGCCACTGTACATTTAGACCCTAATATTAAACAGCTTTACATATACAACAGCATGCCAGCTACTAAGAAAAACAGAAAGGTTATAAAGCGGAAACAAGTTAAATAGGTATTTGATTCGACATTTATTCGTTTTTGTTCACAATTAAAACAGACATCGTATACAAATAGCATAACAACCACAAAATCCCATTGGAACGGGAAGTTATAAATAAATCGCTAACAATGCCTATATGGGGAAACTAATAATAAATTATTATTGGTACCGCAAAAGTTATTTAATTTAAATCTGAACTATTAGTGCAAAACCAATCAATAGATACTTTTTCTTTCTTTCTTTCTTTCAATAGAGGTGCAATGCGAGTCCCTAAACGGTTAAAATAGCTTGACAATCACGTGAATTAATCGTGCTTGTCAAGAAAATTTGACCGTTTAGAACGAAGCTTGATGTGCTTGGATAATGCTTGATCAAAAGTATATTTTTGCTATGCTTGATGATAAATGAATGCGGATGCTTGACAAGCATGGTTGACGTTGCGTCAAGCCTCGTCAAGCGTGATTGTCAAGCACGTAAATTAAATGCTTGTCAAGCATTTTTGACCGGTCAAAAATGCTTTTAAAGTTTTAACCAATTAAAAGAAGTGTATTGGAGTCCCTAGACTCTACGGACTCCAATACACTTCTTTTAATTGGTTTGCCAGTAATACTTCAAATTTAAATTACATAAATAATAATTATAATAAACCCCATTAGACTGTAAACATGAAATTCAATGTCGTTGATTTATAAAGATAATAATTATGCAGTTGCTAGTTTCAATTTAATTTCAGACAAGGATTTCAAACAATAAAGATATTATCTAAGAAATTAAGTAGGTAAGTATTCTGAAAAACTTTTTCGAAAATCTCCAGAGTGGACGATATCTATACCAATATTATAAAGAGAGAGAGCGAATTTTGTGAGTTTGTGTATATGTGGAGAGTAATCTCCGGAACGACAAAAAGTCTTTCACCATTTGAAAGGTTACATTATTCCAGATGGACAAAAGTTGTGACCATGCAAAACCGTGTCGAGTCGCTAGTAATAATACTATTACTAGCGACTCGACACGGTTTTGACTAATTTTACCTCTTTATACAAAGAGGTAAAATTTGTGAGTTGTTTATGTAGAATGTAATCTTCAGAACTACTGATTCTATACCGAAAATTCTGTCACTAATGGGAAGCTACAGTATTGCCGAATGTCATAGGATATGTTTTGTGTTAAAACAAGAAATTTCAGGCACGAAGTCGGACAGAAGCTAGTTATGAATAAAGTTATAGAAAAACCTGCAATCTTTCATGAAACCTGTAAAAGTTTAAATGTCGCGACAATCAAGTATTTTTCAGAAATTGTTATGTTAAGGAAATAACCGTATTAATAACACTTAATTAACGCCTTGAAAACTGAGCTTTTAAAATATATTATAAAAACTAATTACACCAGAAAAAAAAATCCGTTACGTTACCAATAACTCAAAGACGAGCACAAAACGTTCACTTATCACTTATCAAAGAACTCATCAATAAAAAAAACTGTAATAAAAAAAATACATCACACTCTGGAATGCATTATATAACCGTTGCAGACACAATGGATCCTTTTCACCACACTATACAAATACAGATTGCACTCAATCGAACAAAGAATCGATCTCCGAACGATCAATACGCGTATCTGCGCGCGCGTCTACCGCGCGACTGGAGTTGTGAGCGGGAAAATTGTAAACATCGCGGGGGAGAAGGACGGAGATATCGTGGAAGAAAAGGATAGACAGTGATTTGTTTATACCTCGGCGATGAAATGTTTGTAAGCTCGTGTCGTAGATGAAGTTGGTTGCAGAGGAGAGAAATGGTAGAAAGATTGGAATTAGATGCAGCAAATATTGGTATTTTGCCTCACAGAGAGGCAAAATACCAATATAATACCGTCTATGTCTTTGGGATGATGATGGACGACATGGTACCATCACGGGTAGAACCTGGCTGAGGTTAGCACAGGAAAAAAAGAGGCCTATGCCCAGAAGTGGGGGAAGTCAGGCTGTGGGTGATGGATGATGACGTCGTCTTTGAAGATGTTAGGTTGATGAATGTAATGAATTATGTAAATTATAGATAACACTTGACCAAAAAAATTATTAGTCTTATTTAAAATCTTCTTATCATCCGGTTAGACTGGAAGCTAACCCCAACATAGTTGAAAAAAGGCTAAGCAGATGATGATTTAAAATCATCCTAAAACACAAAACATAATGCGTCCGCAATTCGGTGTAGAACTACATTTTGTCACGCCTTTCTAAGAAAACATTCCATAGTTACATACAAGAGCCGAAAGATTTAAGTAAACCAGTGTCCCAGTCACCATTGTATAAAGACAAATAAACCGTCCATTATTCTTTCTTCACCATAAAAGCGCAACTGCAAACCAATTCTAGAAAAATCTAGCAAAAACCTTTCAAATAGACGGACGGTGTTAAAATAACGGGAACACTATCCAAGCTGCAAGTGTGAACCTTTTAAAACTGTCGGCACGTGGTACACCACTCGCCCGTGGGATTACCGCTGGATATCCAAATGAAATGCTGGGAAAAAAGTTTTAAAACGGCCACGAATATCAGTTTGCGCAGCGAGAGTTTAATGCAGTTTCGAATCCAATTTTCTTGTTCGGGTATGGAAAACGGTAAATGGGATGCATGGAAATGAAAACGACTGATACTGACTGATTTTATGAAAATCGTAAAAAAGTTATGAAAAGTGTTGGGAGTTAGTACCGCTCGACAAAAGTTCGAAATTACTAGATAAAACTGTAAACGGAAAGCACGCTGATTTACGCAAAAATAAATAATTGTTCTCTGCAGTGCATGGCAATGGCAATCATATCATTTGATTTAAATAGGTTTTCATTTTTAACCGACTTCCAAAACGGAGGTTTGTTTTTTTTTTTTTTATGAATGTGAGAAAGTTTTAGGCCTGGCAGACTGTAGATTTGTTGACAATATTCTATTTTGTTAAGTACCTGGTCCTTATTGAAAGGCCTACACTGTCCTCCCATACCTATATTTGAAAATATTGTAAAAGCCAATTATTTTTAAAGAGTTTCTTGCTGGCTTCTTCTCCACAGGAAACGATCAATTAGAACTGTGCACCTAGCTTCTGACATTTCATAAGTGCCCATGCTTATGTGAATTACACAATTATAAGGCACAAGGCACACAATAACAATTTTAAAAAAAAATTTGGTTGTCTGTAAAGTCGGTTTACGGAAGATAATTTTACGCGATAGGCCGATCGTGCCTCTCTATCGCTTGTTCCGCGCTCTCGCTTGCACACTCGGCTCAGTCGGAACGTGACAATGAGTCATACTTTTTCGTGCGTGCAGCCGGCGTTCATCAATTTATAAGAGGTTATCACGTCAAAAAACATCATATTTTTTGTAAACCTGCATTATCCGACAGCTGGGCAATAGCTTTCCACAATCATGCAGTTGCTTTTTCTACCCATCTAAATAAAAAGTCAGCCGCCTCCTAAGTAGGCACAATACTACACATTTACCCGTCTCCTCTACAATAACGTAATCTACTCCACGCATGTTTACACGGAGTGACATCTAGTTATATTGAGATGAATCTGTAATGGAAGGATGTTAGTGACAGGGGAATGTATATTGTAGCATAATGGTGTTTGTTTAGCGTCTTATTTATGTGTTGTATCCTTTAATTTGGGATAGTAATATGAGATTTGCTTGATAGATATGAGACTCATGTCTGGGTGTAAAGGATCTGCCTATACTCCATTTATGACAACATTACACAAATAACTGTTCTCACCCTTTCGTTATTTCGATGTAAACGTTTAATAAACTCCGTTATTTCACGATAAATACAAAGCACTGTAATCTATTTAACATTTACATTAAAAAAATAACTCTATAGTGCAGTAATTTGAACAATATTACACAATAACTGTCGTTATTTAGCCGTTATTTGTCTAATGCTATAAGTAAATGGAGTATAGCCGTTTCGCAACTATGTTGGGGTCGGCTTCCAGTCTAACCAGATGCAAATGAATACCAGTATTTGACATGGAGCGACTGCCTATCTGACCTTCACAACCCAGTTATTGGGTAATACAATACACATTCAAAAAACAAATAGGAAAAACCATAACCGAAGGCAAATGACTGACTACTATAACTCAATTCAAATTTTGATTTTTCTTAATAATCAAGCTTTTTTTCTTTAAAATTTAAAATTTCAACTTAAATGAAAGTAATGCACCTAAAAATTTAATCTTTTGAATTTAAATATTTCTCAGTAGTCCATTCGCATATTTTATAATCTATAGTTATCCTAGTTAAACAGGAAAACCTATTATTAGCCATACAATCTGCAATATACATACATACTTTGTATCATACCTACTATATATGTATCGCTGTTGGTTGCATAAATCCATATCCATACTAATATTATAAATGTGAAAGTAACTGTCTGTCTGTCTGTCATTGTCTGTCTGTCTGTTTGTCTGTCTGTCTGTCTATCTGTCTGTATGTTACATTTTCACGCCTAAACCGCTGAACCGATCGTCATGAAATTTGGCAGAAATATAGCCTGGGATATGAAGAAGGACATAGGCTACTTTTTTACGCGATAACCGACACCCACGCGGGCGGAGCCGCGGGCAATAACTAGTAAATAAATAAATACGATACCCCTTGGTAAGACTGGTTGTCAGACTTTCAGGCTTCTGACGACCCGTAACGACTGTCAAAGATCCACGAATGACAGCCGCGACCAACGGCTTAATGTGCTTTCCGAGGCACGCAGGGGTCTTGGTATGTAAAGATGGTCACCTATCCATCGACCCACCTCGGCAAGTGTAGCTTAACCTGATTATAATGACCTGTTATTACTTAGCCACAAGTAAGCCCTGCTTTTAGTTTGAATTAAAAGAAAATCAAGGAGCATACATACTCAACTAATAAATCGTAAAAAATAATGCATGAGCCTATCCATGTTTTCCGAGTCTTGTTTTTTTTTTAATCCTAGATCTAGACATAGAGATAATATAAGCACTTCCCAGACATAGTCAAGCTTCAGCGGGATTGTCCGAAAGGGGTACCGCTGCCCCGGAACATAAAGGGCCAAGGAAGGAACACTGATGGGTTTTAGTCAGTAAGAGTCTGATACTCCCTTCCTTCCCACCCAGAGCGGGAGGGGTCATTTGATGATTTCCCATCCTCAAAAAAAAAAAAAAGACAGGCAAGCTGGTCCTAAATGAGCCCTGTATCAAAACCCCTTTTTCGCCGTCTGCGAAGAAGCCCAAAAGGTTGATGTTTTTCTTTTTACAAAAGAAAAACATCAACCTTTATACAACCAACATAGCAATCATTAACTTATAAACAAATTAAGACGTGTTTTAAAACTGAAAATTACTGAAACGAGGGAGTTCCACAGCAGAATAAGGATTTTAAATAGGGATGTGTCCTGGGTAAAAAAAAGAAAAACTGTTTAGTCCGTCAATCAGATAATAAAGAAATATTATAGACGTATTTTTTGCTTTATCATATTAATAAAAAAATACTTAGATAAAACACATTAAACTTGGGGAGTGGGAGCTCGTTACGTCAAAGCTACTAATTTGAACTCAATGTATCGCCGTAATGTTTTGATTACGTAAAAAAATAAAAAACACGTGTTCAATATTTTTTAATAATCTACAAGACGGGAAAAAATTTTTTAATCATCGGTATATATATTTTTTTTTTTTTCACTTATTACGGCCCTCTTGCCAATAAGAATTTGAGGTTGTGGATATTAATTTTCGTTTGGGGGCTCCTGTAGCCCGGGGGCCCCGTATCATTGATACGGCTGATACGCGGTAGCTACGGTCCTGGTCCTATTCCGTATGAGATAAGTCATGTCACGATAGTCCTTCCCACCTGCTATGCCGCCAAGTGTCCGCATTCCTACTTAGATTCAGACTAGATTATAAAGCAGATTACTCATTAAAGCCAGGTGGCTGCTATTCAGACGTAGGTACCGTAAACTACGGTATAAATCTGGTGAATAACACACAACTTGGTCACACACTGGACAGGGAAAAGAAGGAATGTACACCTACAGATACGAAAGAAACGAAAATATCGTTATTTTTATCCATTAATTATTTAGATTACGTATTTAAAAAAATAAAACATTCATTCAAATAAACGCAAATAAGATTAAAAAAATTACTTTCATCTTTACGCTGCTCGCCGCTAGATGGCGCTACCAGTATCCAATGAGGATAAAAAATACGTTTCTATAGAACAATGGAATTCGCAAACGATGGCAGATGGTTAATTTTTAACAGATGCTCATACACTCAATGCCTTTAAATTAGAAGCCAGGTAAGATTATATCGGATATGCCAGGTGGACTTGAGAGAAAGGCAGGTGTGACAGAAACAAGCATATTTCAAATTAGAGGTTTATATCCAAGATAAGAATGCTTGGAAACGTGCTGCTCCGTAGGACAATTTGGTATTTAATTGTGTATCCTGACTATCATCCATACTAATATTATAAAAGTGAAAGTAAGTTTGTTTGTTTGTATGTTAACTTTTCACGCCTAAACCACTGAACCGACCATCCTGAAATTTTGCATATACGTCGTCAGGTGTACAGAAACGGACATATGGTACCTTTCATCCCGAAAAAAAAAAGTTCCGTTCCGAGGAAAAGAACAATAACGTTCTTATGATAATAGATGGCGCCACGTGTCTTACGAATCATGATTGAATTATATTATTATAGAAATTTAAGTAGTGTGTTAAAGAGTTTTTTTTATTTTTTTATTTAAGTGAGATCGAGGCCGCGGGTAAAAGCTAGTTTATTATTTTTATGATATTGATTTTATTTTCTGTGATTAACTCACACACTGACTTATTATTTGTTAAAATTTTTGGTACCTAAATCTTCTACTTTTACAAAAGTCAAAGTCAAATTATTACGAATAGGCACAGAAAAGGCACTTTTGAACGTCAAGAATTACAAAAATAATTACTTGATTCTAGTTGCCCCTTCCAAAAGGTAGTTTCCATGAAGAATGGGCAAGAAACTCAATTCTTACTCTTTTAAAATATTAACAATACTTTGTACTTACACATTAATTAGTAATTATATGATTCCTTTAATATAATTTTTATGCCAGTCAAAAATAATCTGCAACCTTTCTGTCTAGACATTTTTATCGTGGTCTTTAAATTTCAGAATAAAATTACATTATACTTTACACCTGTATTTAAAGATAATATTCTAAAAAATTTAAAGATTCTTTGTAGGTACTACAAAATACACCTGATTTTCGGTGGGGGGGAGTCTAGTCTTAAATCTCACCACGTATCACCAAGGGGGAGGGGGGGGTTAAAAATGCTAAAAAAAACATCACGTGATTAATGGACGGCCCCTTACCTAGAATAAAATTACTATGTATACCACAATAGGTAAAAAGAATGAAAAGTGAAGTAATGACAGACAAATTAATTATTCGATAGATACATATTTACAAACATTGTAAAAGTAGATTTCCCTAAACTTTTTACATATCCATACTAATATTATAAATGTGAAAGTAACTCTGTGTCTGTCTGTCTGTCTGTATGTTACGTTTTCACGCCTAAACCGCTGAACCGATCGTCATGAAATTTGGCAGTGATATAGCCTGGGATATGGAGAAGGACATAGGCTACTTTTTTACGAGATAACCGACATCCACGCGGGCGGAGCCGCAGGCAAAAGCTAGTAATAACGTAAGTCAGGTGTGAATTAAAGTATACAGCGTGTTACGGAAAGGGTATATCCATACAAACGGGGTGAAGAGTGTATCTGGTTCAGAATCTCTGTACAAAATTTCAGCTCAAAAGCACTAACTAGAAAATGCTTAATATTTTTTTTATTTCGATAGTATATTAAATTTAAATCATAACAAACGTGTTACCGCCGTTTCATTGTGTGTAGTTTATTGACACCGATCAGCTGACTTGTTCTAGTGATGTGTAGAATTCAATTGGAAACATTCGATTTTTAGTTAAATGTTTCTTAACTTTTTATTTATGTAGGTATACTCGTAGGTATTAAAAAATATTGCCCTGTAGTTTGTTATCACCAAAAGAATCCGTGCCTTTGATATGTATATACATACCCTTTTCGTAAAACGCACAACGCCACATGAGAACTACGCATCAAAGACCTGACGTCACAAATCCTGCATCGCGCAATCAGAGTTTACCGCGCGACTAGCATATATACAAGATCCCGACATCAATATACACAATGTTTATTTGTTTGTTACAATGTACTATATCTATACTAATATATAAAGCTGAAGAGTTTGTTTGTTTGTTTGTTTGAACGCGCTAATCTCAGAAACTACTGGTTGGAATTGAAAAATTCTTTTTGTGTTGGATAGTCCATTTATTGAGGAAGGCTATAGGCTATATAACATCACGCTACAACCAAAAGGAGCGGAGCATAAATGAAAAATGTTGCAAAAACGGGAAAAATTATTCTTTTTGAGAGCTTCCGTTGCGTGCGCTGCGTAAACGGTTTAAGTTAGGCAAATATAATGTATAATGGAATTGATCCTCTTTAAATTTTCTAAAAAAAAGTCTGCGACAGCATATGTCTGTCTTTTAAGATTGACTCACTATAACCTTTTTTATGGTAATCAAATTTGTTCGAAATTAATGCATTATTTGCGAAGGAGTTTTCATAAACATGGTATTAATCCTTATCCAAATAAATACGTTATTCATCACAAGTATTTAATTTTGAACAAAGTTGCCCTTACATCATTTAATTTCAATGAATATCTTAGGAGATATAACTGTTTTATAATAACTCCGCAGCAAAGTAATGATCAACTCTGCGAGGTAGTCTATTCTAAAGCTGAAGAGTTAGTTTTTAGGGTACCGTATCCAAAGGGTAAAATGGGACCCTATTACTAAAACTCCGCGGTCCGTCTGTCTGTCTGTCTGTCTGTCCGTCTGTCACCAGGCTGTATCTCATGAACCGTGATAGTTAAACAGTTGAAATTTTCACATATGATGTATTTCTGTTGCCGCTATAACAACAAATACAAAAAAAACAGAAAAAAAAATAATATTTAATATATGGCTCCCATACAACGGACATGATTTTTTTGCCGTTTTTTTTGCTCTGCCCGCGTGGATGTCGGTTATCGTCTAAAAAAGTAGCCTATGTCCTTCTCTATATCCCAGGTCGATCGGTTCAGCGGTTTAGGCGTGAAAACGTAACATACAGACAGACAGACAGAGCTACTTTCACATTTATAATATTAGTATGGATAGCTTTTGACCGCGGCTCCGCCCGTTTGGATGTAGGTTATCGCGTAAAAAAGTAGCCTATGTCCTTCTCCATGTCCCAGGCTATCTTTGCCAAATTTCATGACGATCGGTTCAGCGGTTTAGGCGTGAAAACGTAACATACAGACAGACAGACAGACAGACAAATAGACAGACAGACAGTTACTTTCACATTTATAATATTAGTATGGATAAGGATTTGTATGGATGGTACGGACCCCTTCGTGCGCGAGTCCGACTCGCACTTTGCCGGTTTTTTGTTTTTTGAACGCGCTAATCCCTGGAACTGCGAGTTGGATTTGAAAAAATCTTTTTGCATTTTACAGCCCAATTCTTGAGGAAGAATTACATTCCTATTAACTAGAACACCATTTTTTTTTAAATGAAAGTTTATGCGAAAACGAAGTAAAAGCACGGGCAGGCAATGTGTTGCGACGGGGTGGGTCGGGGGAACAAGAAATTTAACGCGGACGAAGTCGCGGGCAGAAGCTAGTATATATATACTTAGCAGTACCGCTTGCCACCACTAGACCTACGAGGCAGTCAATCGGTAAACAATGTATTTACTACTGAATACGCTACTAATCACAAACACTAATCAGTATTAAGTACTATTAAATCATTTTCCTATTAGCTGAGTTGAAATTGAAATGTCTTTCACCATCATTATGCAATTAAAACAGCATTAAAAACCTATTCCGAGTCAACATTGGGTTAAGTAATTACGTTAGAACTAATCTAAATTACTCTTCACCCTTATTTAAATTGACATAAAGTCTTTCGTAAAAATCTAGGAGAAAATACAGATGCTATCCTTGCATTTGCTGTAGCTCTTAAGTCTATGCAAGTAAGTTTGTTTATCGCGTGACTGCAAACCAGGTATTTAGGTCAACGACTTGATAATGCTGGATGCGGTATGTGCACAAACGATTACATAATAATGATATGCTCAATTTGTGGTCATAAGCGTGAAGATTAGGGTTTTGTTATAGTTATTTTTTTAATGAACTGCCTAGTTTTTTCCGGGTGATAGAAGTATGTGCTTTCCGTCCAGCCAAATGCATAAAATATAGCTGTTTCTAATAATGGTAATATAGTAATAATCTAAATAAACTGAAACAATAGTTGTAAATATATTAATTAGACAATTCAAAATTCAATAAGGTCAAGGATAATAATGTCAAATATTAAGGTACATTTTTCATTCATAAACTCTTCATAACATTTACTTGAAAGAAAGTTATAGTATATTACTTACAAGGGCTGTAAAAGAAAGAAAGCCCGAAATCGCAGATATTAGTGACCCGAGCCGCAGACGAGGATTGTAAATATGCGATAGAGGGCTTTCTTTTTTACTGCCCGTGGTGTGTACACAATTTTACGTCTTCACCTGGCCATAATGCTAGTTTTAGCTCAATTATGGCCAGGTGTGACGTAAAATAATTTACATTTAAATGTTCTGAGGCTGAGGGTTTTAAAGCCATCAGGTAATTTGTTATAAACAGTAATGGACATGCAGTATACATTATTAGAAAATAATTTAATTCTACGCCTAGGAACATTACGACTGCGCCGAGTGTACATGGCGCCCTCATCTTATTTCGGTGATTTATTTTATTTTAGAATGAAAATGCAGAAAATAAGCTCGTCAAAGTTGTGCTTCACAAGACTATACGTTATTATTACTACAAACAGTAGTTTTAAATTGTTATGTTTTATGGTAATCATTAAAACGGAGCTTAGTGGCCACTATTTTCCGTTTTAATGATTACAATAAAACATAACAATTAACTTTATTTGTTAGTCTATATAAAACGAAAACAAATCTATCTATCTTCTTATATAGATCATCAATATGAGATTTCCAGTTACAGTTTTTGTCAATTATTATTATACCCAAGAATTTTGTGTAATTGACCTCTTCTATTGTCTCATTTCCATATTGTATTTTAAGCCGTGAACGCGTACTGTTACGTCTGGAATTGTATCAATTTTGTTTTGTTAATATTAATACGAAGATTATTGTGTTCAAGCCATGTAATAATTTTATTTAATGTCATGTTTATTTCATTTTAGTACTCAACAATGAAGTGTATTGATGACAAAAAAAAAACTGATGGACAAACAAGACATAGATACACTCTGGGATCTACAGAAGAACGCATCCCCTTTCCGAAACCCCCTACATTTTTTATCTCTAGGCGATTTACAGCTTAGGCAATTTGCTGTGTAGACATTAATTTTAGGTATTTTGCTTCGTAGACGAATTGAAAGTTAGACACCCAGGATCATAAAGTTTCTAGATTTTCTACAAAATATAGATACTCACGAATTCACGATCATTATGATGTAAGAAGTTTATTACCTGAAACAGAATAAAATATTAAGTAAATACTTGATTTTAACACATCAAAGGAGCTCCTGGCTAAGTAATAACAGCCGCACGGGTCGATCCGTCAGGTTAAGCTACGCTTGCCGGGGTTGGTTCGTGGATGGGAGACCATCTTTACATACCGAGACTCCTCCGTGCCTCGGAGAGCACGTTAAGCCGTTGGTCCCGGCTGTCATTCGTGGATCTTTGACAGTCGTTACGGGTCGTCAGAAGCCCAAAAGTCTGACAGCCAGTCTTAACAAGGGGTATCGTGTTTATTTATTTATTTATTTAGGCAACCAACACAGTAACTACGGGGTTGTGGAGGTCAGATTAGGCAGTCGCTCCATGTAAAATACTGGTCCATGTAAAAGCTGCATCCGGTTAGACTGGAAGCCGACCCCAACATAGTTGGGAAAAGGCTAGGCAGATAATAATTGATTTGAACATCACGCCTGTTATTTCTCGATGAGGTACGCAGAGGTGAACACACTGTACATATATACCAGTCGCGCGGTAAACTATGCTTGCGCGATGCAGGATTTTGCGTGACGTCAGTGTGATTCGTGGTTCGCATGTGGCGTTGTAGATGCCGCCACACACGCCACACGTCCTTGCAGTTGGAATGTATGGGAGAACATGTTTTTCATATTAAGTTTGTTCTTGGGATAAATTCATCCCAACTACGCCTACGGAACCCTTCATTGTGCGTGGTACGACACGCACTTGCCCAGTTTTTTTTTTTTGTTCTTTTCTTCAAGTCATTCATATTGTTGAAACTGTCGTATAATGACTTTACATGATTTATTTACTCTTCTACTACACTCCCGGACTCCCAAATCGAGCCAACGCGCAATTCCATGCGAGTGTAAAGGCCTAAAAGCTCACGGCACGCGACGCGACACAAAGGCACCGCGTGTCCCGCGACGCGCGGTGCTTTTGTTTCGCGTCGCGTCGCCTTTAAACATCATTATAATGTTGACTTCAAAGAAAAAGTTTTTATTCAGTTTTGATGCCGACATGCTGGCCATCATTTTGGTGTCGTCATTGTTCCGAATTTGAATTCACCGCCATTTAAAAACTCATACAGAGTGGCTAAACTAAATAGTACAGCAGTTATCACAAGTTGTTATCAGTCTGTTAAAATAATTTCAATTTTACTAAAAATAGAAACCGGTTTAATTTTTTTTTATAAATAACGTAAACATGGGCTTCAACTTCAACACAAACTTTACGATATTGTTCAAAATAGAATGTTAATTGTTATTATTTTAACTGTGTATGTTTAATACATATACGTAATGTAGAATACGTGGTTCCAATTAATGTAATAACCTAATCGCCACACTGTATACTTCTATTCAAAAAGTGCAGGGTGGCTCGATTTTGGAGTCTGTATTTTCGGGCACAAAAACTTCAAACAAGCCACAAGATTGACCGCGGCTTCGCTAATGCTTCAGGGGCAAACATCAGAGGCGAACCAAGATGGGCGCGGTATCAATTACTCGGCAAGTAATAAGCTACTTTAGATCGGGTTAATCTGGTCAAGTTCTAGATTGTATTGTGGTATACTTGATCGTGTTTTAAAGTTCAAGAACTTGGTTGAAGAGGAGGGTAGTTCGTCTGGTTATTTGGTAAGACAAAGCATTTGACGAGAGGTTATATATAAGTTTTTGTAACTTCGACCTTGTCCCTTTCAGTTAAATGTAAATCCAGTTCCAAGCAAAAACTTGTATAAACTAAAACCAAAAACAAAGCGAATGTTCATAGACGAACGAAGATTTTAAACGTTATGAACGATGAATGGACTATGTGATGGATCATACGGCTGTAAAGAGAGTGATACTGAGATAATAGAGATGTTTGGGAGAAGGAGACATGCTGCCCCGACTCCAAGCAATCATGCTAATGAATACTAAGCATTCTTGGCGTAGATTTACTATAGTTTGACCGATACCGTTGTACCGCGCCTTAGGTATGTATGAGCGCGGTGAAACGGGTGGGCAGTGCAGGTCGCTCATTCGTCAACGCTTACGGGGCTCCCACCGCTCATTCGTCAACGCTCATGGGCATCCCGCCGCTCATTTGTCAACGCTCACGGTTGCTGCGCATTCCTAAGATGCGGTATAGCGGTATCGGTCAAACTATAGTAATTCTACGCCAAAAATGCTTAGTATACATTAGCATGATTGCTTGGGGTCGGTGCAGCATATCTCTTTCTCCCAAACATCTCTATCAAATGAAATCAAATAACACTACAACAAATCAAACCTAAAATGATCACTTAAACATCTCAAATATCACAATTTTACTCTCATGAAATCCAACATCCTCAATCCGGTACACTATTCACGACGCCACTTATTTCGAGCATTTTGAAACGGAGCCAGAACGCTTAGGAAAGTGGCGCGACTGTGGCGCAACAACATGTTGCTATAAAGGCAGAAGAAGCAACAAAATTCGATCTGAAGAAAAACGTCCACATTTCTCTAGATCGTGTTGTGTTGCTTCGTGTCTTATAAAAGGTATTAGAAAATTCTAGACACACTTACCGAGACAGCAGATTGAGCCGTTTTTCATAATTCCTTCTCAGTCACGAGATAATATTTTTTTAAAGGAGTGGCGCTAGTGGACCAGAGACAGCGCTCTTAATTACGAAAATAATAAGTTCCGAATAGAGAAAGCAATAATAATCAATTAATTAATTAAGGACGCCTCGCCGGTATAGGCCTCCTCAAGTAATTTCAGAGTTTTTCAGATTTTTGCTTTTACAAGACATGATTTGCCAATCAATTCTACAATCTCATCGTGCCAACGTTCAGCGCTAGCTCAGCCTGCAGGGCAAATATCACCAATGGATTTGTACGCTTCTGTCTATGCAACCCTTTTATCAACTAAATTATCCTTAACCCTTGACAAAATAGTTTTTGCTTTAAGGTGTTTGCTTTAAGGAGGACCAGATAAAGACCGCGCTTACTAGTGTTTTGAATTCATAGGAAACAAAAAAAACAGTGTTATAAAATTCTACAAAAAAGATAATAAATCTTATTTGGATCTGGCGGACATGCAATCGCTATTAATAACATGATTAGATTAACTTTTCTGGATTGAAAAAAAAAAACCAAAGCCCCTTTTCGTAACATTTAATCAATCTCATAGCTACAAAACAGATTTTTATTTCTTTATATGATATGATATGATAAGGTAATAAGATTGTTCAGCACAATTCGCTTCGATTACTATCTTTAAATACCTACCAAATGCGCGAGGCAACTAAACGCAACTTCGCGAGCCTACTTCAGTCGGCTCGAGCGCCTTAAGATGTGCTACGAGGTTAATCCTCAAAAGCGATCCTTTAAAAAACGTTAGGCCGACCCAGCCACCGCCACAGACGGCAACAGTGGCGCAATAATAGTTGCCGCCCATAAAGAATTCACTAGCGCTTCGGGCAACATTTCCAATTACCGCTGGAGAATGCTTTGTGAGGTCTTGCTTTAGGACGGCCTGTGAAGCACCACTCGTGTGCGGCGCGGATTTAAGGTTTAAATATCTTCTTTTTGGCGGGATTTATGAAAGCTGGTATGGTGTATTCTATAATTAAGAATTGTAGGATGTGTACCTAGTAGATTAATAATCACATAATTGAGAATGCATTCTGCATTAAGGGTTGTATTTAACATAGGACCTTACAGTTATTCTTATCCGCTTGCATTTCTATTCTTTAGCTAGCTGGATGGATACTGACTGCAGCATCTCCTAGATAATTATCTAGATCCTTTACATGTTAGAGTAAATAGGATTTAGCTAACGTTGGGGCCAATGATGTTTTCTCAATCCACACGTTTGACGGCGTTAGGGCCAACGTTGGGACCAACATGTGGAGCCGACGATACAGGTACGCATTGTAACTGCATTGATTTCAACTTCAGCCAACTGCTGTATTGCTTTATTTGACGTTTGCTGTGAATGTGTTTTGGTATTTCACAGGAATTTCTCCTGGATAATCATCTAGGTGATCCCTTGCACATCGATTAATCTGTTCCTAGTGTTTTTTATCAGGACTTGGTTGGTTAGCACCAAAAAGCAGTTTAGTGTTTTTAACTAAAGGCTCACTTATAAAACACGTTTACCACAATATCCTTCTCAAATATACAATAACAACGAAAACACTTTAATCTCTCAACTCCGATATGAACTAAACGTTGCATTATACATTATACATCCAACGCACAGGGCGGAAATTAAACGCTGCATCGGCGGAGAATTGGAGCGACCCGGGCGATGCCCCAGTTACGGCGCGTCCTTAGGATGGCTGCACACGGAGCGACAGGACGAAACAACAGAAGAGAAAAGAATCTTTAAGAATTTTATTGGTGATTTTACACCTACTTAAACTGGAGCGAACTGGACCAATCTCCACTAGGCCCACGTGGTGGACGGCCCACTCTATCTCACTGAGAGGAGACCTCTGTTCCGTGGGAACATAAGCTAATTATGTATGTTATGTTATGTAACTGCGGGGTAATGGCGTAACTCACTATCAGCAAGAATGGGTTTAATTTTGACAGTTCAACAAAATTCATTGCGTTATTTACGTTTTTGAGCAGTTTAATTTTTCGAACATATGAAGCAATGGATTACAATATGCTTCAAAATCATTCAGATAGAGATTGATTGTTACGCGATTAGGGTACTGGAGCGAAGCTATGATTTTACTAGCTGGTATCTACAGGTTGTTAGAGTGACGAAGTTATGAACAATCCAAAGCTAAGTGTGGCTATAAATCGAAATATAAGGTGTGGCGGCCATCTACAACGCCACATGCGAACTACGCATCAAAGACCTGACGTCACAAATCCTGTATCGCGCAATCAGAGTTTACCGCGCGACTAGCATATATACAACATCCCGATATCAACCGCCGGGCTGTTGCCCACCAGACACAACACCCGTCTGGTCGGAATGTCCTCCCTTTTCAATAGAAAATGAGTGAACTTTACACCCTGTTCCTCATACCTCTATACTGGTGACCCTGATGTAAACTACACCATTTACGCCATATTCGTCAAAATAAATAGCCGGATTCTGTATGGCTTATGAAAGGCCACCGGTGGCATACGGTTACTTTACGGGTACATTTGTAACACCTGTGTAACTGAATTAATGCACAATATGAAAGTGTTTTTTCAGAAGCGTTTAACAAATTAACATCTGTCATTTTTAATAAAAAGTAGTTTTTTTTTCCCAAAATAATGAAAACTACGTAAATTACAATAACACTTCAGCTGTACAGTCAAACCAAACCAAAATGGATGCTAGACCCTTACATGTGCAACTGTGTGCGTGCGGAGATTCGTAATGTGACCACACATTTCTCCCACAATCAGGATAACTAATTTAATAAATAAACAATGTTTTATACATAATAGTAAAAATTCAGTGTATGTATTATGATTATTACATAATAATCTAATTAGGGTGTTTGGTGGTGCGCGTTAATTCCAGGACATGCTGTATAGGAATTAGGATGATGATCAGGCAAAAGCAAACTTAGAAGTTACCTCTCAGTTTGCTCTCATTCAGCAAAATGCACAGCGTCACCAAGTATCTATAGAAATCTTCAAAATGATGACAAACCAGACTTTTATTCAAAAATATCCTTTCATTCGGCCCATTGTCAGGGAATGCATTGAAGAAAAATCTCGTCGATTTCGCGAACGCAATGTGGTCGCTAAATTGTTCGGTGTGCAAACACCTTTATTTGTGGAGACGCTTGGTATTTAAAGAATTTTATTTTACAGAATTGCATTTTGTTGCTACCTCGACTTGAGATAGAAGTACCTAATTTGGTAAGTTGGTATCTTAATTATAAATTCGAAGGAGTTCATTAAATGGATAGGAGGAACGTTAATTCCTACGCCAATAACGACGAGCTTTGATTACAAATGCATTGGCTATACCTGATTATTGCCGCACTTGCTTCTGCTTGCGACTTCGTCCGCGCGAAATTTCTTCTTTTAATAATATAAAATATATCCTGACACTCGGCAATACTGTAGCTTCCCATTATCCCCTACATACATCTCCCAAATACTTCTTTATTATATTAGTACACACGGCTACACATCAAGCTATACATTTCCAGTATAAGCTGATCTCGCAATGTATAGGATATCCGTATAATAAAAGGTCAGCTTATTCTGGAAATGTATAGCTTGATATGTAGCCGTGTGTACCTATACATGCACAATGAAGGGTTCCGTAGTTGGGAAGAATTTATCCCAAGAACAAACTTCTTCCCATCTGCCTAGCACGGCGGGCTGTGCTGGGTCGGCTGCTGAAGGTGCAGAAAACCTCAAACGGCGCAAATATTATATAACAACCTTATTGGGAGCTATATGTTTGAGCCGTTTGGGGTTGAAACTCTAGGACCATGGGGTCCGAGAGCCCACTTAGTTTTTCGAGACATCGCTAAGCGGTTGGTCGACTCTTCACGTGACCAGAGGGCTGGCCTATTTCTTGGCCAAAGAATCAGCATTGCCATACAACGTGGCAATGCTGCCAGCCTTTTGGGCACTTTTCCTGTTGACAGCGATGCGGACAAATTTTTTGATACCCTTTGATTCTTTCCCCTCCCTTTTTTATATACTTGTACATATTATCATTACTTAAAAAATAATACACTATTAAAAAAAAACATTGTAGTTGAAATACATGTTACTCGTTATCTTGTAAAGCCTATTTTTCTGTGATAGTTTTCCTTTTAACTTCGTTATATATGCTACTACCGTGAATTATTTCATATGTCCAAAAACAACCATTTAGCAGGGGGGAGACACTCGACTCTTAACAAAAATTTGATCGAGAAATGGTTTTCACAAACCCACAGTATTTTTGAACGGCCTATCCAGCGATACGCCACACCATGAGAAATAAGAGAAAAAATATAATATCATCTCCCGCTTTACGAGTATGGGGGCAAAAGGAAAAATATGTCAAGATTTTATTTGACCACTTTGTCGGCGTGATTAATATGTCATAATATAATAATAATAAGCTTTGTTTAATTCCATAAAATATTATCAATTAATTACTTATGGGAAATGATGTTTTTTATTTTTTTATTTAATAAAATATGTAGAAAATATCACGCATTAAAAAAATTATTCATTATTTTGAAACCCTAAAAATCAAAGACTTCTTGCTATCACAGCAAACTTACTCACAGAACTAATATGAAAATTGTCCTTTTTAAGAATAGGTTATTACACGAATAAGGTATTTTATGAATGAGTTTTTTGCAGAATGAGGTATATGAGAACAAGTCTTTGGAAGAATAAGCCATTCCGAGAACAGGTCCTTATTTCGCCGTAAGCCATTTTACGAATAGGTCCTATATCTACTAAACCACGTCAAAGCCGCCAACGATAAACTTAATAGGGATGATGCCCGGGTAAAAAAATAGAATAACTGTTTAGTCCATCAATCAGATAATAAAAAAATATTAGACACGTATTTTTTGCTTTATCATATTAATAAAAAATTACTTAGATAAAACACATTAAACTTGGGAGTGGGGGCTCGTTACGTTAACGTTAAAATCTAGTGAGATGTGACGTCATGCCACATTTAAACTCAATGTATCGCCATAATGTTTTGATTACGTAAAAAAAGAAAAAATACGTGTCCAATATTTTTTTATAATCTACATGACGGACAAAAATTTTTTTTTTAGTAATCATCCCTATTCTCACAGATACAGCCTACACAATTGTCAAAATTCGTAGAAAGCCGTCTATGAATTCAGCGGTTGAAGGCGAAAACTTTCAGTAGGGAGTTATTTTTGGAACGGACATTGATAAGCGTTCGGGGGAACGAAGGCATGAATGGTATAGGGGATTTACTAGCGCTTAAAATGTCGTCATACTTGAGAGTTTGTACACCTGGGCATTTTTTGTAGCCTCGAGTTCTCAGCCCTGCTTGCTAGTATCCTAACTAATATTATAAATGCGAAAGTAAGTTTGTTTGTTACCTTTTCACGTCTAAACCACTGAACCGATCCTCCTGAACTTTTCCATATACGTTGTCCGGTGTACAGAAACGGACATAGGGTACCTTTCATCCCTTAAAAAAGTACTGTTCCCGAGGAAAACAACAATAACGTTGTTATGATAATAGATGGCGCCACGTGTCTTTCAAATCATGATTGAATTATATTATTATGGAAACTCTAGTGTGTTTAGAGTTTTATTTTATTTTATTTAAGCATAATAACAGCTTTTTACTAAATGCATATGAAAGTTTATACGGTACATATATCATTTGATTTTTGTCTGTCTGTCTGTTTGTTCCGCCTACTCTCCGAAACGGCAGGACCGATTTTGACGGGACTTTCACTGGCAGATAGCTGATGTTATAAGGAGAAATTTAGGCTACTTTTATTTAAGAAAAAACCACGCGGCGAAGCCGGGGGCAGCAGCTAGTCTCAAATAATTACTATTTTGGGGTTCAAAAATACTAATTAGAAGTTAGCCACAGTTCTAACTTAACTAAACCTATCTCGTCGGTACCCTAGCTTAGTGACTGCGAAAAAACTGTAGAAAAAGGCAAAAAATTAAAAAGAGGCTCAGTTATTTAAAAAAGTATGCATCATTAGAAGCCCAAAATGTTTATAGAGGCTCATTAATTTAAAAAAAAACGTGCATAATTAGAAGATCAATAAGTCTGCGGATCAGTAAAAAATTTCCCTTTATATTTTCAAGCTCGAATTAAAAAAAAATCGTTTTCCATGTTCTCTAATACAGACTAGTCGACTAAAATAAATGTAGACACCCTTTTCCTTCAGTCTGCTATTATAACAAAATAATAAGCAGCAGATAGCCAAAAAAAAGAAGAACATTATAAATATTATATCAACAGACGAATATAGAAGTTGTATGTAAATAACAATTTATGAACGTCTATCTAAGACATCCGTAAACATCGGATGCAAGAGTCCGGAACTGCTCCACAAATAAGCGTCAAAAATCATAATATCCGGACATACTCAAACACCTGGTTCCTTCTCCGAATAAACAAACAGAGAAGTCGATTTAATCCATTCGCTTAGATATTCTATTGGGTATCGATATCGTACATATCGATAATTATTCGATCGCAGACGAGGACTTTTGAATGCAACAGCTCACCGATCATAACTGCTGGTTTATGATGCACAGCAGATGAATTCTGCTGCCCATTTTCTTGATAAATTAAATTAAATATCATTTATTTCAGGCAATTATTATAACATAACATAACATACAGACATCAACATAATACTAACACAGATCAAAATAAAAATCAATAATAAAATAAAAATAAAAAATTGATAAACTGCTGTATACTCCATTTTCACATTAGACAAATAACTGTTCTCACCCTTTCGTTATTTCGATGTAAACGTTTAATAAACTCCGTTATTTCACGATAAATACAAAGCACTGTAAGCTATTTACTATTTACATTAAAAAAATAACTCTAAAGTGCAGTAACTTCAACAATATTACAAAATAACTGTCGTTATTTAGCCGATATTTGTCTAATGCTATATTAAATGGAATATAGGTGCTTTTAAACAAGGAAAAGGGCCGTGAAATCTTTACCAGGAATAACAATAATCTTCTGACCACTTGAGATCAAAAGGCCCCACCGAGAAATTACTACCGCGAAATACTGTTTTACTACCGCGAAAATTAAGTGCGAGATCGCGTCATTAAGCGAGAAAATCGTGTCGAATTAGCTTACCTCGTACGAGAAATAATGATATCGACAGGATGCTTAAAAGTATCGACATTTATTAATAAATAATTAATCGAGAAGGCGGCACACCTCTGTGTGTTGCCTTCTCGATTATGAAAGAAGAGTGGAAAGCTACGGAAAGAAAGAAAATACATTTATTTAGCACATACTAAAAAGCACACATGACATGATATATACAGTAAATAAAATAATGTACCTAGAACAGTAGGTATTGAGACGTTAGGCGCGCAAATTTTAGCAAACAGTGGATTCTTATCCACTGTTTGCTAAAATTTGCGCAAAAATTCCCTGTCGTACAAATGCAGGAGAGAGAGAGCCGCTCCAGAGATTGGTTCAAGCTTACAGTAATAATTTTAACGATATCGATGTTTTTGCCCTATCTAAACAACCATTTAAAAAACAAATTATTAAGCGCCTTGCTCAAAAATTTAAAAAAATCTTCCTATGCGAGAGACCTTTGTCCAGCAGTGGGACAGTGCAAGTGGGAAATTAAAAAAAAAAAACATTTTAAATAACACTTTTACATATTCCTCTCAGCTAACCCCTTCGTTTAATACCCATACCAAAAGAGTGCATAAAAAATAATTGATTTACTGTCTTTGGGACTCCGCCATATTGGATTAAGAATTATGTCACTTAACTAACCATACCGTCGGTGCAGTGGTAAAGTAGCCAATCTGCCATTTTGGCGTTTTTGAGTTAAAAATGTCAATATTAATGTCTTTTTTTAATACATATTGTGGCAAAATATGGGAAACGTAACATTAAAATTGTACGAGATTTGGACAATCTTCCTGGTGCCAAAGTGCGAACCATACAATGTGTGCAATAGTAAACTGTCCTATGTGATGATAAGTTAGTTGACCAAGTCAGAAAATTTTCATTTTTCAAAAATATCACAATGCTCGACTAGCTTAAGTGGCAAATTGAACACTTTACCTTGGCACAAATTTATTGTAATGCTAAAATTCACAGTGATCAATTAGTCTAAGTGGCAGATTGAATACTTTACTTTGGTACAAATTTATTGTAATGTTAAAATTCACAGTGATCAACTAGCCTAAGTGGCAGATTGTATATTTTACCTTGGTACAAATTTATTGCAATGCTAAAATTCACAGTGATCAACCAGCCTAAGTGGCAGATTAAATACTTTACTTTTGTTCTTTAAACAGTTGGTAACTTTTTCACACTCTGGTCTAGTAACATAACTGACCCATTAAATAAATTGAAATTGATTTTACAAGTAATATAACGTAAATATAATGAACATACAAATAAAAACCTAATATACTTAAATATAAAATTTAACTAAATTTTCTAGATTCTGATAAAAGTACTACCGATGACGACTCAGATGCGCGTGAAAATAGCCAAATTAGTAAATTTAATAAACCTGCTGTTAAAAATAAACGTAGCAATTCTCCGTCGATATTAACTGAAATTTCTGGAAATTTGATTGCGGAAAATGAAGACATTCCGGTTTTAGCGCCATCAGGTAATTTAGAAGAATCAAGCGTTAATTTAAAAAAACGAAAAAACAGAGATCCTATGACATGGAAAATAAATGTCGAAAAACGAAAACGATTGTGGGGTGAACAGTATATGACCAAAAAAGGTAAAGTGATTCAAGCCAGACCCCTTAAACCAGCTAAGTGTTTAGTTCTACCTAAACATAAATGTATTTCTCTAGTTCCCGAAGATGAGCGACTTAAAATCTACACTGAATTTCGGAACCTATCAAGTCTACAAGAACAACGACATTTTGTCGTAAATCACGTGACAAAGAGTTAAAAAAAACGAGAAACGACCCAATCACGTTCACGGAGAGAATTTACTCTCATTTACTCCCTAACTGTTGCCAACGAAAATAAAATTGTCTGCCGAGAATTCTTTTTAGATACCTTAAATATTACGGGTGCATTTGTAAAAGGTGCTCTTAAAAAAATTTATGCTCAAGGTCTTTTACTACCAGAAAATAGAGGCAAAAAAGCTCCTCCTAATAAATTATTGCCATCTGAAGAACAATTTATTCATGACCAGATTCAGTCTTTCCCAGTCGTTGAGTCTCATTATTGTCGTTGTGATAGTGCTTTAAGATATTTAGATCCATCTCTTAATATAACAATAATGCATAGAGAATACCAGAAGCTATGTGCTACTAAATCAATTAAAGGGGTATCATTTGAGAAATATCGCTCAATCTTTAAAACTTATAAATTAAGTTTCCACAAACCTAAGAAAGACCTATGCAAACGGTGCTTAGCGTTTAAGGAAATGAGTAACGATGAAAAGAGCAAACATCATGATACTCATACATTACATTTAGCTCGGAAAAGTGAAGCAAGACAATGTAGAGATGAAGATAAAGAGATAGCTCAAAGTGATGACAAAATACTCTCCTTTAATTTTGATTTGGAAGCTGTTCTCAATACACCCAAAGGAGCAGCTGGGCCTTTTTTTATGTGCGTAAGTTAGCGGTGTACAATTTGACCGTCTACAATTTGGGCAATCAAGATGTAGAATTTTATATGTGGGATGAGACGGAAGGGAAGCGTGGTAGTATTGAAATATCAACCTGCATTCATACGTACATTATGGCACATCATAACATTAAACACGCCAGGATGATGTCGGATGGCTGTGGAGGTCAGCAAAAAAATTATCATTTTAGCTCCATGTGTTTATTAACTCTTCAACAACATGCTAGTTTGCAGGTTATCGATCACAAGTTTTTTGAAAGCGGCCATACGCACATGGAGTGTGACTCTATCCACTCCAAAATTGAAAATAAATCAAAAAATATACCTGTATATACTCCAGATGGTTGGACTCAGATAGTTCGGCTACCTAGAACTTACCCGCGACCTTTTTCCGTTACGTCATTACAGCACGATGATTTTAAGGATTTTGGAATGACAAACCAATTTCATAGCAAACCCTCAACCTCACAAGAAAAATATGGAATAAATGATGCCGTTTGGTTACAATACAGAAAAGAAATGCCTACTATTACGATCTTTTTGAAAACAAGTTTCGATAAAAATGAATCTTTTATAGAAATTAATTTAAAAAAAAGAAGAGGCAAAGTGATTCCCTATCCGATACCTGCGTATTCAGAAAGATTTAAGATCTCTTCAAAAAAGAAACAAGATCTCATGAAGTTATGCACGGATTTACAAATACCAAAAATGTACCATAGCTTTTATGCTAATCTTCCTGATTCGGAAACTACAAGGGACGCTCTTCCAGAGCCTGATGCCGCAGAGATCAGCGAATAACCCTGTTTAAGTTATAAGATTCTACAGGATACTTACAATATATGTTACTTTACATAATTCTTCATTACGTTTTTCAATAAGAATATTTCGAATAACTTTTTATTTTTCATCTTTTCTCAATTTCATACTTAAATAAATGAAAGAATAAATATTGATTCACAAATGTTTTTATTTTATTTTATGTGTCAAACAATAAACACTTACTTTCCTAAAATACCAACCTAAATATCTACAATTTCCTGCAAATATCACGAATATTGTTACTGTTGTAGTGCAGTTTGGCCACTTACCATCGTCCAGCTCATTTTATATAGTAAATAATATCCATGGTAAACTAGACTAATTACCACATAGGCTACTTTATAACATAAGAATAGATTACTGAAATCTAAAGTGACCACGGTAAAGTCACCAATCTGCTTTATTTACATAAATAATAATAAATGAATATTTAATTTGACATACACTTAAGGACATTTATTTTTTAATACTAAATTTAAAATTTCAGAAAGATACGTTAAGATTCCAATTTACAGGACCAATTTCAATATTCTTTTTGCTCTCCTGGAAAAAGTGTTTTTTGCAAATTGGCTACTTGACCACTGGACCGACGACATTGTCATCCAAACCAAACGTGTATGCAAAATTTCAGCTCAATCGGTTGGGGATGATGGTTTAAAATTCAGTTGCAAGATTTGACCCATAAATACTAACTAACAAGGCAAGATAAATAAAAGCTTGCAAAAAATACGATAATAAGTAATTAACTTTAAACTATGAATCAACTTTTCGCACGTTAACAAAACCACATGGTAAATGCATTGTAAACAAAACCATAGCACATGTTGGTCTTCACTTTTGCACACCATTTCACCCCAATATGGCGAGGTATTGGGTTCCCAAAACAGGTGTTGATGGGGAATAAGTGGATGTTTAAATTGAAACAGGTCTTTTACGTTGCTTTAAGGTAATTATTGCGAAGGCAAAATAATATGAATGAATGAATGAATGAAATGCACTGACCCCAGCGTGGCTTGACCAGACTCGATTACTCGAATGAACCCAAAGATTCACACTAGCCCCTGAAGCCTCATGATTCATAGGGCTACAGAGACCATTGCATATCAAGGAGTAAACCGGGGGGCGCGATAATGATAGACGTGCCCATAGGATATGAAAGGATTATTAGAGCGGTACCGGATATGGATCCTAAAGTAGGCAATGGAATAGTGTAGACGGGTGATATTTATCTATGAGAGGGCGGGGAATCTTTTAAAGACGTCGCCGTCAATATCTTTTTTTCGAAAACAAGAAGTGGTTGAGAAAGAAAAGGCTACCCTTCTTTTCAGGGATGAACTCCTCCCAAAAGGACTCATCCCTTCCCAAAAGCTTACGTCAAGAAGATTAACCAGCAGCATCCACCTGTCAGTTTTATATTAATGGTCCACCAATGAGGAAAAGAGGTACCTCTTAAACAACGAATATCATTTAATAGTTTTTTTTAAAGAAGAAAACAATCAAATTCTACTGTTTGATGACGAGACAATCTCTCCTCTCATTAAATTCGTGATCACACAAACCCAAAGAAAACAACGAATCGTCTAATCCAATTTAAAACCAATTAAATTATCATAAAACAGAATAGCTCATTATATCGAGAGAATATACACGACTCCTTTAAGAAGTCCTCGATTTCGTTTAAGCTGCGCACGCGCATAGTTTACCGAATTCGGTCGGGTAACACCGGCGAATTGTGGCACAACAACGTCCGGACGGATGAGTCTATTAAATCATACGTGGTCAGGGGCCTTAACTGTAAAAATGTGGTATAAATGATGAGGGGAAGCGTTTGTGGTTTTGTAATATTTTTTATTGCTTACTTTTAGGTATTCAAGGTGCTTGTGGCTAAGTAATAACAGCCGCACAGCTTAATCGATCAATATAAGCTACGCTTGCCGTGGTTGGTCCGTGGATAGGTGATCATCTTTACATATCACGGCGGCACGGTTGGCGCAGTGGTTAAGCGATTGACTGATGCGCTGCGTGTCGTGGGTTCGATTCCCGCACGGAACAAATATTTGTATGACCTACAAGTATAGTTGTTCCGGGTCTGGCTGTTTGTGTATGTGAGTTTAAATGTTTGTAAAACGCACCCACAATACTGGAGAAATTTTTAGTGTGAAGCAACATTCCTTTAAAAAACCCCCGTGCCTCGGAAAGAACCACACTTATTCAGCTCGGTTCAGCTTTTGTCCATAGAATCGATTTTGTATGGAGATTCGTACGCATCCGTTCAGCTTTCCGCGTCTATCAGATGCGTACGCATCTTCATACAAAATCGTTGTTAATAACTTTTCCTGTATAAACACAACCTACATTCCCCCGCTACCGCTCATCACACGCCCCACACTTAATTGCCTCCACACGAGCATTGAACGGTGGCAGCTAAAAAATTGGCCAAGCGTGATGTTAGCACGACGAACCACGCTATTAGCTTCATCATTACTTTGTGTATCTAGGATAAGAGCTCGTGGCTAAGTAATAACAGCCGCTCGAATCGAGCCATCAGGTTAAGCTATGCTTGCCGCGGTTGGCCCGTGGATGGGTGATCACCTTTACATACCGAGACTCCTCCGTGCTTCGGAAAGTACGTTAAGCCGTTGGTCCCGACTGTCATTCGTGAATCTTGGACAGTCGTTACGGGTCGTCAGAAGCCCGAAAGTCTTACAACCTGTCTTACCAAGGGGTATCGTATTACCCAGTTACTGGCTTGTGGAGGTTAGATAGGCAGTCGCATCCGGTTAAGACTGGAAGCCGAACCCAACACAGTTGGGCAAAGGCTGGGCAGAATGAAATTATTTTGTGTATCTGCCAAATCAATGCTCTTACAACTTTCATGTAGTTTTACAGTTTTATGACGACTTTCATTACTCCAAATGCATTCTTCAGTTTAACTTGAGAGGGCCCAATCATGTATCCAGCAAACCCACACTGATCCAGCGTGGTTGGTTACGGGACACTCCTTCTCATAAAGAGGAAGCTTGAATTTCAGAGTTCCAGCAGTGGGAACTAGGATTTTCAGTCCCGCTGCAATTTTGAGTGCCGGGAAAAAAAAAAAATCGAGAGTCGATGCGGTCTCAAAATTCCCGGGAAAAATGAGACTATTTCAAAAGTAGGTTTTATACTTTTAGGCTAGGCTTGTTTTATATTTATAGGTTAAAGGGGATATTTAAATATGAAGTAGGTACTTTATTAAACAGACGGTAACAAACTCAAATTACAAAATATTCTTTTTTTATATTGGGCACGTAAGAAACACAGGGCGTTTAATGTAGTTTCAGACAGAGAGAACCTGAATTTATTACAAAAGTAACCCGCGTTAGAAAAAGCTCTCTCTGCTTCGACGCCAGTGGGGGATAGATATTAAGTAATTGTAACAATGATTTAGGTATTTCCCTAAACCGTTGGACAGGTCTGAAAAATCCTCGCTATTCCCGAGACCAAAAATGTCAGTCTCGAGTCTCGTAAACACAAAAAATAGTTGAACAATAGAAACTTCCGAGGCCGAGATTCCCGGGATAAAAGCCCTAGTGGGAACATTATAGCCATATCACTAGGCCACCACTGCTCTCACCTACATAATCAACAGTTGTAGGTCATAGGTTCGAAGTCAGACAGGCGCTTTACTTTGTGTAAATCATTCCATCACCACTGCTCCCAAAGCGGTGAAAGAAAAACATCGTTAGGAATCCGGCATGTCCTAGAACCAAAAATTCGAAGACATGTGACATCTACTAATTCGCACTCGGCCCGCGTGGAGCCCTGTGTCCCAGCAGGACATTATAGGCTGATTATGCATGTAGGTACTTTGCACCCTGGATTGGAGCAATTCTGGAGAAGCCATTGCCATTGTCCAGCTTTGGACTATGAAAGATCGATTGATAATTTTTTTATTTACGTTTTTGAAGTGTAAACTTCTTTAGGCGCGTTGAGCACTTTTTGGGTGAACAAAAATCATGGAACTCGCGTCATCGTAACCGAACGCTTTCCATGAGCTACATGTATGTATACTGTGTATGTATGTGTACTTTTTGGGTGAACAAAAATCATGGAACTCGCGTCATAGTCACCGAACGCTTTCCATGAGCTATAATGTATACAAATTCCTATACAACAGTAGACATGACTATTTCGATGAATGTATGAAAAGCTTTTTGAAGTGAAAACTTCTTTAGCCGCGTTGAGCGATTTTAGCTATAGGAAAAACTTATGGATTCGCGTCACAGAAATACGCGACATGCTCGTGATGTGTAGCGCCAGACTGTCAGTTATTCCAAAGTTTTGTGTTTTCACTTCTGTCGGCAGTCCTTATGACTGCCTTTTTTTTTTTATCCTGTTATCAATGAAATAATAGTCGGGCAGAGAGAGGCAGGTATGTAACGGTTATGCTTCTTTTATAAATCAAAAATCTATTTAATCGTCGACTGCTGCATTTTAAATCTTTTAGAATTAGATATAAATGTTTTTGTCCGCTGAATTGACAAAATAAATTTTACTCCTTTCGACACACAACTTCTGATTGAAAAAAAAAAACATAATTCCGAAACCCACCAACTAATTGACCAGTGAAAGTCTTTAACTCCGTAACGAACGCACAAAACCATCAAAACGCCATACAATAAACGAACATTACATGTCCAAGCCCCATTTACATGGTCATCAGAGACCAACATAACACCATGACGGATCGTCACGATGTATGACCGATGGTAACGATTACGGACTACGGTCCGTTCCCACTCAATCTTGGGAGGAATTTCTTCTCGTCAGTTCAGGAAGTGAATTTACACTTTACAGTTTTGATGCAGCTATGAGGAAGTGGTAAGGAATTCTTTGTGCCAATAAAATTATGAATTAAGTGGCACTTTTGCACTAAAATAACCGCCGAGAGAACTATCCAAATCCAACCTAGGATGTACCACCTTGCTGAAAGGCTAATATTTTTACCACAGCAAGAATTAAGAATAATTTATTTGCAAAACTAAGCATTCTTCAGGCCCAGGTACACACAAGTTTTTATCACCGTGAAAAACCTCGGTTTATTTGCCGTGTCGGCACGTTCGTAAGTATGGATGTTGTATGGATCTTGTTGTAGCTTGTTGACAGACATGTTTTTTCTATGGCGCTGTTTATAGCAGGGATATTGCGGATGCCGATTTTTGAAGGCTCACATCCGCGGATGCGGATGTTTAAGATCTTATCAAATATAGTATACGAGTATGAATGAAGAATTAAAACAGTGATAGTAATTATTAACATTTTTATTAATGAAAATTAGTATCCAATATATCTCCTATAGTCTATATTCTATAGCCTATAGTCTCCTATTTTTTTCTTAACTTCACTAACTAATTTTCATATTAGTAAGTGAAGTCACTCCGCAGGGTGGCTGGTAGCAGCTGGATGAGAGTTGCCGAGAATCGAGCTGAATGGCGTGCAATTGGAGAGGCCTATGTCCAGCAGTGGACTGCTATAGGCTGATGATGATATAAGTGAAGCTAAAAATAGGAGCATTATACTTAATACAGAGTAATATTGCCGCCTTTTCTGATTCAAGGCCGTTACGCAGAGGTTCGTAAATTAAACCCGCGCTACTAAATAATTGTTCGCTAGGCACACTGCCTGGTGGAATGGATAAAAATCTTCGTGCTATCGGTGATAATATCTTAAATTCCTCTAAAAAAATCACAGCAGTAGTATATATAACGAAGTTAAAAGGAAAACTAACACAGCCAAGTAGGCGTCACAAGTTACCGAGTAATAGTCAACCAACTTACATTTACAGTTGAAAAACATGTTCTCCCATACATTTCGTATGGAAAAACATGTTTTTCAACTACGATGTTAAGTTTGTTCTTGGGATAAATTCATACCAACTACGGAACCCTTCACTGTGCGTGGTCCGACACGCACTTGGTCGGTTTTTCTAAAATTAAAGTAGCCTAAGTTACTCCTTACAGCATCAGCTATCTGAAAGTGAAAGTCCCCAAAATCGGTCCAACCGTTTTAAAGATTAGCTGGAACAAACAGACAGACAGACCGACAGAGATTTTTTTTTTTTTTTACACCCATTTGGTAAAAAGCTGTTATTTTGACATTACAAACAGACACTTTTAGACAAATTGTATTTATAGAAGATGTATAAATGTTTTGAACCAAAGGAGAAAAGATAGATGAAACTACTGGGTCTTCCGTGTGTATGACAAGAAGTCCAACTTCATTACGTTACTATAGAATTTCGAGCAGTAGCTATAAGTTTTTAAATTGGTTTTCTTTAAATAAACTTCCTAAGAATAGAAGTTACCAAAGCTTTTAGAATAATATTACAGGAAATTCAACATTTTGGAGCTTCCTTTGAAGAAAAGTCCGGATATCCTGTCCTATTTACCTCGCTTTTGTGTAAAGTTTGCTTTGGGCAATAAAAAGGACGGTTCAGTTCCTAAAGACAGAAAATCACAGAAGACTTGATTTTCTGCGATTGTCGGGGACGAGGAATAATTAACCTTTTCACCGCCCACGTACACAGAACGCGATGACTCGCCAGCGCCAAGCTATAAATGTATAACGAAATATATAGTAAACAGTAGTGATGAGGGTATCATCATATCGATGAATGAGATTTATACGCGTTAAGGGTCAATTCATACTAGAGCAGAGTCGAAGCGCATCGAAGCGTCAATCTGAAACTTAACATAGCAAATTCACCCTTACCTCCACAACATAATACACATATTTCATTTAAGATAGAAAAAAGACGCGCGAATTGGCGCGCATTCGACAGAATTCGTGAGTCGGAGCGCAACAAACGCTGATTGGTGCGCGCGCGTTACGTTGTAGAGATAAGGGTGAATTTGCTGTGTTATCCTTTAGACTGACGCTTCGCTGCGCTTCGACTCTGCGCTAGTATAAATTGACCCTAAGATAAGTTTTATTTATAATTTTACGGATATAAATAAAAAACTGATTTAATATTTCCATTTTTGTTTCATTTCACATTATCATTAGTAAGAAAAACTAGTATAAATTATAAGTATTACGGAAACAAATGCTTAACTCAATTAGAGCTATAAGAAATGTGGTACATCTCTATTTGCTTCATGACATCTTCCGTCGACTTCATTTCAAGTCCTTGGCGCTCAGAGCACGGTAAATTCAATTATTGTTAGGGATGTCGTTTAAGGTCTTTCTTTCTTCTATTTTTGTTTATTCCGTTTTTTTTTTTTTTAATGTAAATACAATTTTTCACTGTTTTTCGAAATGGAAAGTATGTATTTTAATTATAACACACTTGTAGCAGTATTCCTAAGCTATCACAGCACTGTTTTATAAAGCTTTGTCTCTGTCCTTTTATTTACTCATGTAACGGTAGTGTAACGTTTACCCGTCAGGCAGGGCATTTTTAAGCCGCGGTCCCACGACCCGATAACTGAAAGGCCGCGCCAGGTCGTACCGAGCATTATTATTTATTTATTTTAACTTCTCACACACATGGTACAAAAGCGGACTTAATGCCATAGGCATTCTCTACCAGTCAACCAAGGGTAGTGAAGAGATAAGATGGCAGGTGCTCTATTTAAGAGGAGATAATTATAACAATAAAAATATTAAAAAGATAACAAATAAAAATAAATACACAAGTACATAAATATGATCATGTAGCATTCCCACGGATCATCCCATATATTATAAAATTGAATAGCGTCACATTTTGTAATCTATTACAAACGAAGTCGGAAAAAAGATGCGTGCGCGCTCACCCGTTCATTCCTGCACTATGCCAAAGTGACCTTGACAGCCTTACGCTTATGACGCCACAGAACGACTAATATAGAAGTCCGTGGCGCTCGGGGCACTGACAACCAACTGTTTTGTAGAGATGGGAATATAATGATCGACGAGGATTGCTAAACAATAACAACAACGATTTAATTCCGGGTCGGCACCCAACTGAAGATCTTATTCATCTATTTTGCCTTTGTTATAAAGTAGTCGACTATGTTCATATTTTACTGACCTCAAATTGTTTTCGATAGTAATATTTATAAATATTTCAACGGGCGAAATCAAACAGTGATAACTTCCGCGTCCCATCACTAGCCGACTTGATATGTAGTTCTTGGCGTTCTGGGGACATGAACACATTCGGAGTTTTTGGTTTTTGCCGATTTTAAGACAAATAAGGACTTATTTTGTGTAGAAAAATTAAAAATAGGGTATTAGACAGAGCTTTATTAAATAATAAAAGAAAACAAAACCTTAAAATAAAGTAAATTTATTTTTATAAGATAGTTAAAATGAAGAACTTTATATGAAGTCGTGGCGCTGGTGGCACGAAAATCTGGAACTTCTATTATAGTCCGTGGCGGTGAAAAGGTTAATTTCTAAACATTCATTCATTCATTTCAGCCGAAAGAAGTCCACTGCTGGACATAGGCCTCCCCCAAGCACCGCCAACTCGACCGGTTTTGTGCTTCCCGCATCCAGCGGATTCCTGCGGCTTTCATAAGGTCATCGATCCACCTTTCGGTCCCAACGGCCATCTGTTCTGCGCGCAATGTGCCCTGCCCATTGCCACTTAACTTTGGCAATTCTTCGAGCTATGTCGGTTACCTTGGTTCTCCTGCGGATCTCTTCATTTCTGATTCGATCACGTAGGGAAACTCCAAGCATAGCCCACTCCATTGCCCTTTGGGTGACTTTTAGCCTTCTAATAAGGCCCATTGTGAGCGATCACGTTTCAGTGCCATATGTCATCACTGGCAACACGCACAGGGCCTCAAGTCTGCTATTACAATAGTGTCAGAATGATCTCTTCATTGTGAGTATTTGACAGATTTGCCATACAAACACTGTCAAATACTCACAATGGCGAGACCATTCTGACACTATTGTAATGGCAGACTTGAGGCCCTGGTCTAAGACTTTCGTCTTGAGCCACTGCGGTATGTGGGACGAGAAGATATTGCGTAGCTTCCCGAACGCTGCCCAGCCGAGTCGGATTCGACGATTGACCTCTTTCTCGAAGTTGGACCTACCTAACTGGACATTTTGTCCTAGGTAAACATACTCGTCCACAACTTCGAGTGTAGCGTCTCCGATATTCATGGGACCACTCCCATGAATATCGGAGACGCTACACTCGAAGTTGTGGACGAGTATGTTTACAAATGCCAAAAATGCCAAATGTCAAATGCCCATGTAACACCCACGTGTTACATGGGCATTTGACATTTCTAAACATTACTTTTTGATAAATAAATTGTAGAACTGTTTTATCAGAACTCATTATTTACAAAGCACTGGGTGTATATAAAACATTTACTAAAGTACCATGATTCTCAACGTTTGTTTTTACGTATTTCGTCCATAATTGATCTATACAAATAAAAATAATTGAAGTATCTGTTTGTTAATGTGAAAATAATAGCTTTTTACTGATGAAAGTATACACGGTACTGATATGAAAAAAACTTACTATTAAACTATTTTTTTTTCTTTCTGGCTGCCTGTCGGTTTGTTCCGGCTAATCTCTCCGATTTTGACGGGACTTTCAGTGGCAGATAGCTGATGTTATAACGAGTACCATAGGCTAATACTTTTATTTTAGAAAAAGTCACACGAGCGAAGCCACGGGCCGCAGCTAATTACAAATATTACTGTATTGAGACTTTAATTTTGTCTACACTTCATATTTCAATTTCCTATCTCAATATCGAGTCTAATTTCCAAACCTTTGTGCGCGGTCATAACAGAGCCTCAAGTCTGCTATTACAATAGTGTCAGAATGGTCTCTTCATTGTGAGTTTTTGACAGATTTGCCATACAAACACTGTCAAATACTCACAATGGCGAGACCATTCTGACACTATTGTAATAGCAGACTTGAGACCCTGTACTAAAATCAGACAGCAAAAATAAATCTCTTTGAACAAAGTAAAGCACTGAATAACACTTCGGCTCCAATTGCTTTTTTATCCATCTGTATCTAAAAATACCTCACTGGATAGTTAAGTACTTCAGACCAGGTCATTACTCATTTCAACACAATGTCTTGATGACGACTCTTGCCCGACCGCGGCGAAAGAAAGAGGGTAATGTTTTTTGACTTATTTGGATACTGACCCTTGATGTCAAAGCTTTCTTTCATGTCTTACAAAATGGTGGGAATTCTTTGTTAAAGTGATTTATGTTTCTCGGTATTTGAGTTGAGGTAAAGGATTGAAAAGGTAAGCGTTTGCAATAGTTTGTGGATGGATGAGTTTCTATTAAAGGACGTTTAAAAGTTGAATCATATAGAAACTGTTATGTTAAATGAATCATGTTCACAAGGACTTTAGTTTGTAACTGGCATTTCGAAGTCCAATGGACGAAAAATATATTCATTTTTTCTGTGTGGTTCTTCCTAATCAAAAGTTAAGTCCAATGGACGAAAAATATATTCATTTTTTCTGTGTGGTTCTTCCTAATCGAAAGTTAGATGTTTTGACTGGTAACCCGTAATAACAGAAATCGATTATCAGAACCAGAAAACATGATAAATCATTCAATTTGGCTGAAACAGAAGCTTCTTATCTAAGAGGAGGCAGAACAAGGAAAATATGCAATCCATACTAACATTATAAATGTGAAAGTAACTCCGTCTGTCTGTCTGTATGTTACTTTTTCACGCCTAAACCGCTGAACCGATCGTCATGTAATTTGGCAGAGACAGTCTGGGATATGGAGACGGACCTAGGCTACTTTTTTTACGCGATAACCGACATCTACGCGGGCGGAGCCGCGGGCAAAAGCTAGTGATAATATAAAGTAGATATAAGAAGGAAGCAAATGAGATGCCAACTGATAGAGATGAGAGAATCTAGGACAGGGATGGGCAAACTACGGCCCGCGGCCCATCTCGTGCCCGCGAATGGTTGCAATCCGGCCCGCAACCATCAACTTAGAAGTAGATAATAAGTTTTAAAATCGCGCCAAACTAAAATTCATCAAGACAGACGCGTACAGTGCAGTGACGCATATTTACTTACTAAACATTAGTAAATCTTTGTCCATATTTTGTAGATTACCAATAGCAATAAATATAATGTCCCTATTTCATAGTGTAATTGATTCTTGTGCGATGATAGTTGATGACTTAATTTTGTTTAAAAGAGTCAATAAATAATTTTATTTCGGAAAATACAAATACATTTGTATTTCATTACAGAAATATTATTATAGCCAAAAACTCTAAAACATGGCCCCTCCCCATAGATTCTGTTTTGTTAATATTGGCCCGCATAGAAACGAGTTTTCCCACTCCTGATCTAGGAGAATCTGTCTGCGAAAGACGCAAATGAGACACGTAATGGGTGATGCAAGTTTCACGAAATCGTAGTATCTACATATATCTTAAACTTGTATAAAACGCACACTATGCAGCCAAGCATATTATAAGTTGGGGGATTACATCGCTGACAAAAATGCTTGGCTCAATGCTGGTCCTGCTCCATAAGGGCGCATAAACTAATTGATTAGCATTTGAAAATATTATTGGAGCTGCTGAAGATTGTAAACTATTTTGCATTGTATAAACTCAATCTCCTTGAATTATATAATTGCATAGCACAGGTGTGAGTACTATGTACTATAGAGCTACCATTTACCGGGTAATGTCTTTTATTGACTTGAATGTGCCCTGGCGGCTGAGAGTATGTCATGCTCACTCAAATGTCTCGCTGGTGGTGGCGTGTGTTTTGGATCATTAAGTTCTCTTCAAAATGGTTGAGCTAAATGGTGCTGATCCATGCATCATGTTCGTGAACGGGCGCCGTCTGTTGGGACTGGTCATCTCTTAGCTGCCACGGCTTATTTAATTTTTGAATTGTTTCTATTAAGGACGCTTCTAACGTGCACGTCTTTCTACATTGTTCTCACATGTATAACTTCAACATGAATGATGTAACCCATATTTTGTAACAATATTTTGTTTTAAAAGAGTGTCCATGGAGTTTCTTGTCCATTCTTCTCCATAGGAACCTACTACACTTTGGAATGGCAACTAGCTTCATCTTTCTGAGTGACCGACCCCTTGACAATTTAAAAGTGCCTGTAATTGGTTTATTTGAAATAAATGCTTTGAGTTTGAGTTTATCCATATACTTTACTAATAAAAAAGGTGAAGAGTTTGGTTACGGTAATCTCTGGAACTACCAGTCGAATTTAGAAAAATATTTTTGCATTTGATAGCCCAATTCTTGAAGATGGTTTATAGGCTCTTTGAAATCACGCTTTGACTCTTAGGAGAAGAGCAAGAAGAAAAAAATCTGAAAGAACGCTAAGCGAAAATGAAGTACCTAATAGCGCGGGCGGGCGACGGGATACGACGCGTATGGTCGGGGGCCGAAATTTCACGCGGACGAAGTCGCGGGCATAATCTAGTTAATTAATATCCGCAGTTTAGGTCATGAAGATGCAAGTACGTGGCGGGCCCATCTCACTGGGCCAATTCAGTAGGACTGCCGAGCTCCGCCCGTATAAGAGTTACGCGATAGAGAGGCAACTTGTAGGTGAATCGAACTGTAGGTAATAAGTGTTGTGCGAACTGAATTGCACTTTATTGTGTCGTAGCAAGAGTCGCTTTTGATTTAAATGGTTTTGCGGAGTGTCCCATCTGTATTAATCTGTGCCAGTACAAAAATACCGTCATCAACCTTCGTTTAATCAAAACGATTGCACCAAGCCTATGCCTAATTCAGTCGGAACAATCGATGCTATACCGAGCACATTTCCTGTCTCATTGTCGTATTAATATGTGAATGCACGTACCTATTGTTATCGATATTATAGCAGCATGATCGCTTGTCCAAAAATAAAATTATTACTTGCATTGTCACATTACGATGCGGTAGTATTCAAAATGAGTTTTTGTGGTGTGTGCATTACTTTGCGTTGTGAATTGAATGATCGTTCATTAAGGTCATGGCACATTATACCGGCACCGCAACTGCACAGCTGCAGCACGGCGACGCCCGCGAGGTGCAAGCTCGCAGGCCGCGCGCAAGCGCGAGGTGCAAGCTCGCAGTCCGCGCGCTGGCCGCGAAGTGCAAGCTTGCTGTCACCGCGAACACATTAAAATTGTTATATGGCATTTGTAATTGAACACGCCTAGGACTTGCACGTTTTCATAATGCCTCGGTTTACATTGACTTTTTTTTTTTTAAACTTTGCTCCACACTAGGAATTTCTCCTGTATCATGGGTGCGTTTACAAACATTTAAACTCACATACACAAACAGCCAGACCCGGAACAACTACTTGTGTAGGTCATACAAATATTTGTTCCGTGCGGGAATCGAACCCGGGACACGCAGCGCAGCAGTCAATCGCTTAACCACTGCGCCAACCGTGCCGTCAACACACTTGTCTACATTGCGAATCGAAGTCGGCGCGCAGTAAGCACGCGATCGGCGCGCCTTAAATTTTGAAATATAATATACGACACACGATTTAATGTTCCAATTTGAATGACAAGCTAATTGCTGGGATGAAGCGATGCCGTTGCAGTGCCGGTATGTGTGCCATGACCTTTAAAGAGTTTATTGTGCTCTTTTTTAATACACTGTTTACAAGAGTCGAATTAGGCAAATTAGTTTCTTGACTGAAACCGTACGCCTCGATTTCTAAGTCTGATCATCAAATCCATAATTCTGATCCAGGAATATCTGTTACATCAAGTTTTACGTTAGCTGTTGTGATTGGTTTAATTATAAATTCACTTGACATGAAATGACAGTTCAGCACTTAATCAATGAAACAAAATAGTTTTGGGCAAATCAGATCATACAAATCAAGAACTAAGAAATGTCCTAATGAAGCCAATAATGAACATGCCACAGACTTATAACCACTACCGCTTGCACACTCCGCAGGAATGCAAAATAATGACTGAGCCACTCTGACGCATCGATGTTATAATAAAACGGGCAAAAACGCAATCGAAAGCTTCGGCTCGACGGAAATAACTGACGGAGCGATTAATCGCAATGCCTGGCCGTATATTGTATAAGGCTGCCTTTCCACCATAGATACGCGAGGTAGCTAAGCGCCACTAAGCGGTGAAGATGAGCTACGAAACTATGTGTCACCCGATAATAAGCCACTTTATTCTGAACATCTTTGCGTTGTTGTAGTTTATAGAATGTCTCTTAGTTCAGTGTGCCTTTTGGCAAAGGCTTTAATAACTTCTATAGAGTCCTATCTCACGCAACTTTTCTCCAATTTGGACCCGATGTGAGCTTCAATTCGTCTTCCCATCCTTTATATTCTCTTCCCCTATTCCTTTTTCCATTTCTGGGATACCATTCTTACAACTTCACTCCCCCTTGTCTTGAATGCCTTTTAACATATGGCCTGCCCATCCACCTCCACTTGTGCTGGTCTATTTTAGTAAGAACATCAATATATTTTTATTAATTGACAGTAACTGTCAACTAATTTGAATAGTATTGTCTCGCTCACCCATACTGAAAATCGAATCTACCGTTCCATGCGGTGTGTGAGCTCACTTTTCTCAGTATATACACGACACTTTTTCGCGCGACCTAAGTACGTTGAGGGCAAATCTAACGATTAAAATCTTTTGGCGTAGCGGAGACGTTTATAGATGTTCTATGAGGGAGCGCTTTGCGCGGTTTGTCTAAAAACTTGGCTTCGTTGAACCCTTTTTTCACCGCTTAGCCAAGCTACGGATCAAATAATATATAATTATTCAGAATAACTAAGCTACTCCAATGCAACCATCCCCTAAGCAACAAACTATTTTATACTTAAACGTTATAGAATTTATAGTGACATTTTTATTTTTAGTTTTAATGATAATCTGGCAGTTTGAGTACTTTATGCAGCCTACCCAAATGTCCTTTCTTTAGTATTGTTCTTCGAGTCGTTGAGCTCCTTTAGTTGAGCTACACGATTACTGACAAATGCGTGCACTGACTGGACAGGTCCACTCAAATCTGTATAGATCTGATCTTTCAAAGACCATTTCAGACACCAATCTACATGGTCCTCAAATGAGATTGTTTCGGCCTTTCATCTCAGAGTAGTAAGAAAGGAAACTCCGATCTCATCTAGTTTTTAAAATATGATTGACGTGTAAGTGTTTGTAAAACCTACTCACAGAAACAAAATCATTTATCATTTAAACGATCCTATCGTTATCATACACATTCATCGCTACGCAGCTTAACACTCCTCTAGTGGAAAGACAGCCTAAATGCTGTTGCACGACTTTTTAAGGGCATCCATTAATGGGTTGCAGATTTTTTCTCGAGAGGGTATGTAGCAAATATTTGGAGTATGGCTTACGGTAAGTACTTTGTATGGAAAGAAAGTAGGGACTTTAAAGTTTTCGCTAAAGTATTGGAGAGTTTGGATGAGAAATGTGGTATTAAAACTGGGGTAAGGGGATTAGCAACTACTTGGGAGATTAAGTTGAAATCTTGGCAAGTTCTAAGTGCATTCAGTAACAGAAAACTTAGGAAATGGAAGTAACTTCGTTATCCATAAAATCAATAATCAATTCTTTATTGCATTCCATAATGTAATGCTGAGCAGGTAGCTTAAGATTATGGTTGGTGTCAATATTATGGACCTGTCGGACATACCACTGTTTAGTAGAAGCAGAGGGGTTATTCGTGGTTGAATTTAATTTAGCTAGTCTTTACATATCGCTCACCTAGTAATATATTGGCACATTCACTTTTTTCACATTTTACAGAAACGAGGGTCAAAGATTTATAAATGTATGAAATCAATTTATTATTTTCATACATTTATAAAATCTCTTGAGCTTTATGTACGAAATTAGTTTACTAATTTCATACATTTATAAAATCTTTGACACTCGTTTCTGTAAAATGTGAATAAAGTGAATGTGCCAATATTTACTAAGTGGGCGATATCATCAAGCCAGGTTTTTGCGGAAGGGTTAGGCAGAGATGTACTATCGCGGTTTCGGCCGGTCAGGACTATTCTTGCTTACAGCGCTCGGTCGCTATAGTAACGCTTACCTACGCTCATCAACCAATAGCATCAAATTATTACTGAGCCCCTTGACTTTGTAAATGAAAAAAAAAAAAAACAGACCGTGAAAAACCAGCCGAGGTCATCTGTGATCATTGTAACAGAGCTTGAGAAATTTACTTAACCTTTTAACCGCCACGTCAAAAAAGCAAAAAGTTCACTCGCCGGCGCCAAGATACGAATTCACCCTTTCGAGTTTTTGACCTTATGTTAATATAGATGAAATATAAAGTAAGAAGTTCAACTAATATAAATTTGGATGAGTCAAAGAACTTATTAGCAAAAGAAAGTGTTTTATGAGCTTTATTTACAGATTTACGTATAAAAGTCTGTCATGTAGTCGTGACCGTGGCGTGCTGGGCACATTTTGGTTTGTCATCTATACATGACTATGGCGGTCAAAAGTTAAACAAAAGTTTTTTATTGGTCGTCGCAAAAAGGGGTGGTAAGCAGATGTGGTCATCGTGTGAACGGGATTTTGTTTTCAAGGTGGTTATATTTCCGTGCCCGCGATAGTACTTATAGTACACCCACATTTCGCCAGTTTTGTTTAACTCCCGTGTTATTGGGAAGCAAGCCTATTGCCATCAACCGGGCACAAATCCAGACTCCTGGCTATAAAATCCTGATGAAAAAACCCAAAAACACTGCTCGACCTGGAAATCGAACCTAGGACGTCATGCTCAGCGGTAGCACTTGCGACCACTAGACCAACGAGGCGGACAAGCTATTCTGTTAGTCGTACTTAAAAAACCAGTTACGTCCACCAAACTAGGGCTTGTAAGCAATTTTCGACATTTTAACTAATTTTTCAAACCTATAAAGCAATGGATTAGCTATATCCTTCAAAACTCGGAGTGTGATTGAAATTGTGTAACGCAAAATAGGTTGCAGGTTCTACCCGCAACAATGTCGTCCGCTCACCATGAAATTACAACTAATCCAATCAAATTCAAAACAAAACCCCTATTTCATTCACTCCATTCATTCTAATTTCAAGCTTCACCTTAACAATTCCTAAACAATTAACAAGCAGTCTGCCACAGTGTAGTTACTTGTTACATAACATCTCGCTCGTGTACAGCATAATATATGAAACTAGGCTAGATCTGATGTGGACTGGTGTATTCAACTGCGTTTGCTTTCAATAGGTTTTTGTTGGAGATTTTACTTTTGCCACAATAGAATGTAAAAGCTAATTGTTAAATGGGTGTCCTGATAGGAACAAATGTTTGAATGAAGCGCTCGTAAAAAAACGCATTTTGCAATGCAAACCTATAAGAGAACAACTACTTTACAACATAACTAACTTTTAAACAACTATTTTGTATAAGGAACCTTTTATATATCCTTATATATGTTCACTCATCCTCTATAGAAAAGGGAGGATCCTCAGACCAGACGGGTGTTGTGTCTGATGGGCAACTGTTCGACGGTTGATGTCGGGATGTTTTATATAAGTATGCTAGTCGTGCGGTAAACTCTGCTTGCGCGATGCAGGATTTGTGTGACGTCAGGTCTTTGATGCGTAGTGCGCATGTGGCATTGTACATGCCGCCACAAACCCATTTTAACAGTGAGATATCTTCTGAAGTTACTAGACTTCCAGGTTGGAGTATAGGATTCTTACAGAAAGTAATACACCTCCTTTTTTTTTGGGTGAGAAATTATCAATAATTTCTCCCGCTCTGGGCGGAGCGGGTGGGCGTGTCAGACTTTTACTGACTAAAACCCACCCGTGTTCCTTCAGTTGCCTGTGTGCCAGGGCCACGCTATCCCTTTCGGACAAACCCGCAACCCTGGCAGGCAGCGGACCCCGTCAGTGCGTGCTGACATCTCTTTGAGGCGCGCATGGAACATAACGCGCCGTCGACCCGGGCCTGAGTCAATACCGGACGGCGAGCTGCCCATAGCTCGCCGTCCGCTAGCCCGCGTCTTCGGTGGCCGGGAATTGGCTACTGATTCCCGCCGCCCAGGGCGTCTCCTGCGGCGACTAGAGGCGTGAGGGCGCACAGACTGCCGCTCCCTCACGCGTTCCGCCTCCTTCGCGAGCATTACTGCTTCGCAGAAGACGGTGACTGCCTCCCATGCACTCTCGCTCCACACCATGGCCTCCACCGTGTCCTCCGGGAGATCTACACAGTGATAACACCCGGGCGTTACCTACCGCCTAATGAGGAGTGGTGAGGACCTGTGTCAGGCGGAAGGTGAGGACGCCGTGCCCAAAGTAATACACCTACTGAGGTTATCTTCAGCACATGTTAAGGAACCCCCAAATCTATTTAAACTATACCTGCTCTTGTGGCCCTACCTATTGCGTCTTCAGCTAGCCAAAAGCGTCTCGCGACATCGCGAATGACCTGACTGCAGAAAACGTCTACAAAAAATCTCGTCTGAAATCATGACAAAGACAAACCATGCACAAGTATTCAAAAATTTATGGAATATACAATTCCAGTACACAAAAACCTGATTTACAATGCAAAAACATCCACAATAAGGCCAGAAACACAACAGCAGCTTACAAAACTAGGACGATCATAACTAACAAAACCCATTTCACCGCGCCTGTACTCCGCACAATGAACCGACTATCCAACTGCGGATGTAATAGTTTATACCTCAAAGTATAATGAGGCGCATTCCTACACTGGTGCAAAGGGCAATGTGATAATCGACAGCTGGGCATAACAAGGTCGGTCGATGCATGGGTCAGTGATAAAATGTCATGGATTGTGTAGAACCTGTTTGATTGATAAGCAATGTATATTTAGATGCCATGTGGTGCCAGACGTAAAGAATAGCACCACCCCATTTCCTTCCGTGGGTGTCGTAAAAGGCGACTAAGGGACTTACTAGAGAATGGGCAGCAGCGTTCTCTATGCATTATTAACACCATACTGCGATCGCCCACCCACCTGCCCAGCAGTGCACAGCGTGGCGATTATGGCAAACCCCCCCTAAGTGGGGGAGGCTTATATCCGTCGTAGCTATGGCCGTGTTTCGGCTGAAATGATGATGATGTATATTTAGATGGAGGAAGGCGTAGAAGATGGCAGGATGTGCTGGAAAATAATATTATGCAATGGTCTGACTTCTGAAGTACAGTCGCCAGCACATCAAGTTACCACAAACAGTCAAATTTTCTCATTCGATTTTGAACTTAATTATCTACACTTTAAGGTTTCAAATCGTTTGGAGAGATTTCACAGTTTCGTAAAACCTAATGTGCTGGCCACCGTACCTCGACTCTAAGGGGCGAGTCGCTAGTGTATTTATACACCTAAAACTTCCGAAATAATTCTCTAAATGATGGTGAAAATCACATCCTAATCTTTTGCGTATTTAAGAAGAACGAGTTGTTACATAGTCTTAAAAATTCATAATATTATGCCGTTTCCGGCGTACAAATACATACATTTTCAGGGTTTTGATTAGATTGTTAGATACTCGTATAACATTGAATTAAATAAATTAGTATAACATTCCAATTGCAAATTAGTCAAATATTAGATATGGAAATGACAAAAATACTAAATTAAGTCAAAGATATATTAAGTAATTATAATGAACTAGCATTTGCCCGCGGCTCCACCCACGTGGATGACGGTTATCGCGTAAAAAAGTAGCCTTCTCCATATCCCAGGCTATATCTCTGCCAAATTTCATGACGATCGGTCCAGCAATTTAAACATGAAAACGTAACAGACAGAGTTACTTTCACATTTATAATATTAGTATGGATTATTTAAGTAATTGATTCAACGCTGATGCCAATCGATATTTACTAGTTGGGAAACAGACTTATAGTAAAAACAACTATTTTCTTATAAACACAGAACTTTTAAACAGAACTTAGAGAAGGAAAGTATAAAACCCACATCAAATGTGTCCATATCATAAAAGCATATATAGTGAAATATAATAAGATAAACACGTATTTCAGCTCTAAGTAACAAGAATATTTATTCAGAAGTGACAACATCAATTTTTCATATAAATCGGTAACCTAGCAACTATATTTGCCAGAAATTCGAATGTTGCTACTAAGTAGGTATGTATCTATACCTACAGACTTAATCAGGGAAGCAGCAACAAAGCGATCGATACATTGGTAATACTCGTAGTCTGTAAATATAATTGGTTCCACAGACTGATCAAATGGGAGAGTGAGGCGAATAATTTCGACCGGTCTTAATGAAATAATTTGATAGTCAGCTGTATCAGCAGGGTAATTGGGCAAAAAACTTACAGTAGCAATGGGTTTCATGTTGACAGTTCAACAACATTCAATGCTGGGCAGAGAAATTTTTTAACATACTTCAAAAACTGGCTACTGACACTGGACTACAACGCTACTGATAATTTACTGCAATCAACCTAAATTTATTAGAACACAAATCATTGGTATTCACAAACACATACACACACCCTAACACCCTCACACACAACACACACACAGACACGCTTACCAGTACTCCCGTTTTTATTAATTTAACTTCATTATATCCTGGTTTTATTTTAATTTGTTTAGTTCTCATTTTTATTTTATTTTTATTCAATTTTAGTACTTAAATTGAATTTTTGTTATTAAGGCGAGGTTCTTCAAGTTAACCTCTAAGAAACGTAATTTCAATGTCATTTTATTTAGAAACGGTAATGATTAAACAGGTGAAAAAATTATATGTTGCTTTTGAGACCTTTCTGTAGGTACGTCGAGTACTCGTTACAAAATTGGATAAAGTTCGCTCGATAGAAAAAAATACAAACATACCCTTATTTTGTAGATTAAATTTTATTTCAATATTATGTTTTGAAAATCACATCAAAATAAACGTTTATGATGATGTAATGTCCGTCGGGTTTAACATTGTTAATATCGTAAAACATATAATTTTCAACCCAAAATTAGCGAAATACACGGCACAATTTACTCGCGCCCAGCTGCCACCTCAAGAACAAAAATGCACGCTCGAAGAACCTCGCCTTAAATACAGATCCAATGTTTTGATCCAGTGTTTTTTATGTCGATCATATGAAGCAACGGATTAAGACTCCTACAAACAGGCGCGACACAAAGGCACCGCGTGTCGCACGACGATCGGTGCCTTTGTGTCGCATCACGTGTCGCGCCTGTTTTGTAGAAGCCTTTAGCAATATTCTTCAAAATCATTCAGCTTGTGATTGATAGTGTGTCATGCAATTAGGGTGCTGGTTTTATAGCAGACCTATCCCAAGATATCTGGTAAAATATGATTCATTAGAAGGCCAAATTGTAACCGATCGAACAATAACCATTTATAGAACTTCTGGCAGCACATGCGAACTACGCATCAAAAGACCTGACGTCACAAATCCTGCATCGCGCAATCAGAGTTTACCGCGCGACTAGCATATATACAACATCCTGACATCAACCGTCGGGCAGTTGCCCACCAGACACGACACCCGTCTGGTCGGAGGATCTTCTCTTTCCAATAGAGGATAAATAAACTTTACACCCTGTTCCTCTTACCTCTATAACTTAATCGACATAAGTAGTACTTGATACAATTTTATGATAAATAATATCTCCTTGAAATTAACTGTGTTTTTTCATGTTGATGACAAATCGATATGAGTAAGCAGGTATTAAGTTCAGCTAAGTAGTTCCCATACCAAGCAACTAGCTATGAATAATAAAGGAGTAAATTTATTAAAATCCTGAAAGGGAAATCCACCAAACAGGCGGCTTATTCCACTAATCCCCCCTGAGAGAACCCCCCTCAGTGGAAAAAACTAAACCCTAATGTAAAAAAATCACTTTCAGGGGATCTTGGAATAAGTTATTTTTTGTTTTTTCAATTCTAGTTTTCCCCCCGTAGCGGGATTATCAGGGGTGAATTCTAGACTGATTTCAGATTCCAATTTTCCTCCTAAGGGGGATTTCCTGGGGGGATTTGTGGAATAAGCCCAAACAGGCATGCCTTGTGTGGTTGCGCAGCGGCAAATACTAATAATTTTCGGCTTGGGATCAGGTCTGTGTGGGTACTGCAGTGGTGTACAAGTAAAGGCTTCTACAAACAGGCGTGATATGCAACGCGACACAATGGCACCGCGTGTCGCGCGACGAGCGGTGCCTTTAGGGCTTTATCACACTAGCGAGTTGCGAGCGAGTGGAAAGCGGGGCGAGTACGCAGCGAGCTCGCCGCGAGTTCGCAACGTGTGCGCGACGAACACACCGCGAAGACGCCGCGGGTGCGCAGCGAGCTGGCGGCGAACGGCGCTGTCGACGCCATTTTATACATTCGCGTTCATTTTGTTTTCAATCCATTCTGGCACTGAATGTACAAAACGCGGATCGTACACCGCGAACTCACCGCCCACCCGCGGCGAGCACGCTGCGCACCCGCGGCGTATTCACCGCGCACACGTGCCAACTTGCGGCGAGCTCGCTGCGCACTCGCCCCGCTTTCCACTCGCTCGCAAATCGCTAGTGTGATAAAGCCCTTACGTTGCGATTCGTGTCGCGCCTGTTTCTAGGAGCCTTAAACGCGCGCGTTACTACTAGACTAAAAGTAGTATGAATGAATCTTTTAAGGCACTATGAGCCCGCGCTCGTGCGGACTGAAGTAGGCTCGCTAAGTCGCGAGTGGTTGCCTCGCCCATTTGGTAGGTAAGTAAAAAGAAAGAGAGAAGATATTTTTTTTTTTATTCTGCACAAACAAGACGCACATTACATGAAAAATAGACAAAATACATACTAATACAAAGTAACTAAAAGCCTCGTATTCAAAATCTAAGTAACAAAAGAAATAAAAAAGTTTGACTGTTGTACTCGTATATTGCTTGATGACAGGCCAAGACCACAGAAGATGTTGCAAAATCTATTGCGTTGTGCAACATTGGTAAATGACAACAAACAAACATAACAAAAACTAAATGTTTAGCGCAGTGGAAAGTATCTACCTTTGCAACAAACAACAAATTACAAGTAAAATAAAGCCGTGCGTCGCATCTGTGCAAGAATAGGTCGTTGCTCAGCTGCAAGTACAGACGCCAGCATATCAAGCTACTACAATCTGTCAAATATCTTTAATAGATTTTCAACTTTTGTCTTTCTTCTTTCGCCGCCAATTTTTTGTCCACACCACCTAAGTATTCCGGTCGACCTGGCTCTTTCTGTTTCCTTAAAAATACTTTGTCTTCCTCTATTTTCATTCTTTCAAAAGCATCAGCATGTGCAATATCAAATAAGTTATCAAGGTTAATTTTAAAATTATTTCGTTTATCACTCCGTAATTCCATCGACATCTTTATGCAATTAACAATAGCGCATTAATAGTTAAAAATCACGAATGAAATGACAAATTAAACACGTAGTTACTTCGTTAGTTAGTTCGCAGCGCATTACCCGCGCAACTTATATGGAGAAGTTTAAATCGCAAGTCGGCACGGGTTATCGTGTACAAAACGGGCTAATATTTTTTCCTAGACAATATTGGTTTATTACGAAAGTTTTAAGAAGGTATGCGTAAAAATATATTGAACTTAAAATTTAAGGGACACCCTACTGTACATATTAAACATAGTAATTATTTTTATTATGTATTTATTATATTATTTATGTACGACACACAGTAAAATACATAAAGATACGACATAATTATAATTTGAGTACAAAGGTTATGCTTATTTCTTTAAAAAGATCATCATCATGCATGACAAACTCGGCGAATTGTGCTAAACAATCTTACTATCTTTTCAAATATAGGTATAAAAATAAAAAATTGTTTTGTATGTAGCTATGAGATTGATTAAATATTACGAAAAGGGGTAACTTTTAAGTTTAAAGTTAATCTAATCGTGTTATTAAAAACGATTGCATGATCTTTTTTTTTTTCACAATTTTATAACACTGCTTTTTATGTTTGCGTGGTCTCTGTCGGATCATACCGCTTTAATAGCAATTAAGATCAGATCTCAACACACTCTTTGTAAATCAGCAGTCTTTCAAACTCTCCGATGCACTTTATACACACCGTATGCAAAACCTGTAACCCGCTGACAGCCATGACACGAAGTAAAAGTGATAATTTACATCACTAAGAACAATCCCAAGTTTTTATGATAACTCATTATGCAAGAAACAAGTACTGTTACAAACAATATGCAATCTGTACCGAGAACCACTTTGCTGTGCATTGCGTAGCACGTGTGTATTGCAAGATCATCGATTTGAAAATGCAGCAATATATTGCTAAATTGTGAAAGGGCGTGTTATATTTCTGCTGGTAGCTAAACTCTTTGGTCTTATAACGCATATATATGCCAGTGACCTTATGTGGTTAGATTTCGTGTTCTGTACTGAGCTCACGCAACGCGTCGTACGTCCAGCCAGTAATAATAAAGGTCTCTGCACACAGCGGGCGCGGCGCGGCGGGACGGGACGCCGACGCGACGCTGAGCAGTTGTAATGTACTAGATATTACGGACGACACCAAACAGAACGTCGCGTCGCGTCGCGTCGAGACGGACGGCTCTGTGTCAGTGACTAGATATTACGGACGACGCCACACAGAGCTGTCCGGCTCGACGCGACGCGACGTGTCGCTCTGTGTGGCGTCGTCCGTATTATCTAGTACATTACAACTGCTCAGCGTCGCATCGGCGTCCCGTCCCGCCGCGCCGCGCCCGCTGTGTGCAGAGACCTTAAATTTTATCTTCAGTATAAAATCATTAAAACTCGGTTATCGTTGCCTTAAGAGCAAAATGCATTGATCAAAATAAGCAGGCTGAAGTTGTCAATATAGAGGTATGAGGAACTGGGTGTAAAGTTCACTCATCCTCCATAGAAAAGGGAGGATCCTCTGACCAGACGGGTGTTGTGTCTGATGGGCAACTGCCCGACGGTTGATGTCGCGATGTCAGTCGCGCGGTAAACTCTGCTTGCGCGATGCAGTATTTTGCGTGACGTCAATGTGATCCGTAGTTCACATGTGGCGATGTAGATGCCGCCACAGGCTGGCCATATTAGCCGTAGAACCGATGACTGTTGGTGAAGAGGTACTTGAGTGGAGACCGCGAATTTGCCAACATTAGGTAGGATGGAACGCCCTCAGGCTAAGATCTTCGCAGGGCGGCTGGACAGAATTGCCTTTGGAGAGGCTTATATCCAGCAGTAGACTGCTTTAGGCTGTTGATGTTGAGATTTGGTCATCAGTCATTCAATTCAGAAATTGACAATGGGCTCAGAGAACTAATATTATGATTATGTCGTTATTAAAGACCAATTTTCATTTCAACATGCCCAAAACATGAACGATAAGTATGATTATCAGATTATTATTGTAAGTACTTAATTAGCGTAATTTATATATCTTGTTAACGATATTTCGTATACGATATATGACCGTTTCGGATCGTATATTTTAACAATGATTGCAAATTGCAACTCAGTTGCTTGTCAGAAGGCCAAGTTATAATCAGTTAATGGTGCCGATTCCCTGGTTCCCAAACAAAATTTAAGTTCAGTGCATCTTTTTCTTTTTTATTTCATTAAAGAAGATAGAAGATAAATTTTAGTTTAGTCCTGTCAAATTAATCAGCGCCTGTCACTACTCCATACAAGTTTAGACGTGATTAAAAACTTGTCTACTAAAATTACGTCAATTTACGTCAAGCGCTGATTAATTTATAAAGAAAGAAAGAAAAATATTTTATTTGGGACACGCACAAGAAATACAAACAGTAAAAAATAAAACATGAGCATTTAAAACTAACAACATTGTAAGCCTGTGCGAGGCCAAAAAGGCCACTATCTCAGCATAATGCTGCGATATTTAAAAAATAAATACCGAGCGCTGGTATTCTGATAGGGCCCGCAGTAATGCCACGGACACACCTACGGAAATCTATAAGTCCCACTAGGGGTTTAAAAAAAAATAAGTGGCAATAAAATATAAATTATAGATACAACAAATAAATAAAACCGTAATTAGGTACGCACAATAAATAAAATATTACGATCGACCCAGGTCCGACGTTCCAACATCAGTTGTCTATGCTTATAGAATATTGTCTATAGTCTATCCGCATTAAATAAGTAGGTACTTATTGTGTAGTATTTTTGGCCTTTTCTAGGACTCAGTCAATATACTCAATATACAGATCAGATAGACCAACATCATACCAGGTGCTGGTCAACATTTCCATAGTAATAACCAAAAACTAAATTATAAAATGCCATCTTTTTTTGGCAGCCCCGCTTGCGTACCTCTAGTGTGGCAAGTTTTTTCATTTATAAGTACCTACTCTGCTACTTCTGAGAAAGCTTTTAAAGAGTAATGCTCTAAAATCGAAAAGTATGTGGGTCTTTGCCGAACGATGTAGAGAGAGATAGAAGAACTATGTAATTAGGAATCGTTTAAAATAAAATGAACGGGAGTAGATTTGGACCATAGATACTTTTGTTATAATCTGTCTAGCTTTAAAAGCCTCTTTTCGTCGAACACCTTGTGCTGAAAACCTGGTGAGTAGAAAAATCGTTGATGCCCGTGTGATGCCGGACGTAAAGAATAGCACCACCCCATTTCCTCCCGTGGGTGTCGTAAAAGGCGACTAAGGGACTTACTAGAGAATGGGCAGCAGCGTTCTCTATGCATTTTAACACCATACTGCGATCGCCAACCCGCCTGCCAAGCGTGGCGATTATTGCAAACCCCCCAATTGGAGGAGGCATATGTTCAGCAGTGGACGTCTTCGGCTGAAATGATGATGATGATGAAACAGTCTAGCCGTGTCGCAACTTTTTTTTTTGACATTCTAACCCTAACTAATATTATAAATTCGAAAGTAAGTTCGTTTGTTACCTTTTCACGCCTAAACCACTGAACTGATCATCCTGAAATGTTGTATATACCTTGCCAGGTGTACAGAAACGGACATAGGGTACCTTTCATCCCGAAAAAAAGTACTGTTCCTGAGGTAAACAACAATAACGTTTTTATGATAATAGATGGCGCCACGTGTCTTTCGAATCGTGATTGAATTATATTATTATAGAAACTTTACAGAGTTCTTTTACAGAGCAAGCAGAGTACAACCCGAATTGATTGTCAAATTCTAAATTAACGCCAGCGAAGCCGCCGGCAAAAGCTAGTGAAGTAATAAAGCTCTATAGAAAACGATCGCGTATCTCACCTTGGCATATTTGAGTAACAGTCAATTGGACTTCTGTTCTTTATACTCTAGGTACTTAAAAAGTATTGCATCGGCATCGGTATGAATAAAATACCATCGATTTAAAAATCGATTAAAACGTAATTTATTTTAATGGTTTTGTTTGATTTGATGTGTAGTCGATTTGATTTAATAGAGGCCCTTTTTTGAAGGGAAAAACAATATTCTGAGGTTCCGTAACATGAAAATTCATCCAAAAAAAAAAATACATTACTTACACTATCGGTCAACACATGGCGCTGACCTAAAACTGCAATATTAGAAAAAGTGTGCTATTTATTTATTTTTCCTGTAATCTTTACATAAACTTCTATCACATAGAATAATTTCAGATTTTGCGCTATGCGAACTTCCTAGATAAAAGGGGGGAAACTGTATTTTATCATTTACATTTTTCGTCAAAAGTCGAAAACTATGCGGCCTAAAAAATTTTTTTTTTGAGAATGTGCAAATATCGCTCTTTCATATAATACCCCACATGCCCTAAGTAGCCCCACTTCGAATTTTTAAGATCCCCAGTTCAGGCCAAGATGAAAAAAAAAAAAGCTTTCTTATTTTCAAAATAGTTGGGCAAACATCATCTAAAACTGTTCCTAATTTCAAGTTGATAGCATTAGTAGTTCTTGAGATATCTAGCTGTGACAGACGGACAGACAGAGTCGCAGGGGTTCCTTTTTAACATATTGGTACGGAACCCTAAAAATAAATTATTTCTACTAGGCTGACTGCCTCGTTGGTCTAGTGGTCGCAAGCGCTTCAGCTGAGCATGAGGTCCTGGGTCCGATTTCTGGATCGGACAGTGTTATTGGGTTTTTCTATCTGGTATTTCTCAGTAGAAGCCCGGATTCTGGATTTGTGCCCGGTTCTTGGCTATAGGCTCGCCCCTTTTACTATATTAGCATACTGTACATCTTTCATACTGAGCATATTGTACATCTTTCTACAAAAGCAGCCTGTGGGTCTCATATACGCGCAGAAGTACAGCGTCTTGCGTGTGCAATATAACAATGCATTCAGGGTGCTGATGGGGCTGCCCCGATTCTGCAGCGCATCAGGGATGTTCGCAGAGTCGCAAGTAGACTGTTTCTATTCTACTATGCGGAAACGATGCACATCCCTGGTGCGCAGGGTTCAGGCTAGCTCCAACAGCATCCTAAGGGCATTCGCGCAGAGGTTCGATTGTCAGTACCTGAACCATTGCTTTATGGTTCACATACGGAGCAATCAAAGTATGTGATATGTTTATGGTATTATTATTATTACATGAGACTAACATAAATGGTGAAATGTGGGTGTACTGTACAATAACTACACCTCTGCCTAACCTTTCGGGGAACACTGGCGTGATGTTTTGTTATGTCATTTTCTACTAGCGACCGTTGTCAGCCCTAAAATTATGTAAAATAACGTTAATTGGTGCTAATTGTCCCCTCCGTTTGGGAGGAAGTAGTGTCATTGGTGTTATTTTAGGATGTTGGCTATTATCATCAAGTTTTTGATGCAGGTGATAACATTGTTTTGTGTTTATTACATAATGGTGTAGGTAATATAGTGTCATTATTCTAGCATTTGACGTTAAGCCGTTGGTCCCGGCTGTCATTCGTGGATCTTTGCCGGTCGTTACGGGTCGTCAGAAGCCCATAAGTCTGGCAACCAGTCTTACCAAGGGGTATCGTATTATATTACCCAGTTACTGGGTTGTGAAGGTCAGACAGGTAGTCGCTCCATCTAAAATACTGATATTCGACTGCATTCGGTTAGACTGGAAGCCGATCCCAATATGCATGAAAAGGCTAGGCAGATTGATTTTGATTTTAGCATTTGACGACGTGTAGGTACTAAAACTAGCTGGTGGGAGCTATAGGCTATAAATTCGACCGATACCGCTGTAATACCGCTCCTTAGGAATGCGCGGCGAGGCGGGGGGCGGCGTTGACGAATGAGCGGCGGGACACCGTGAGCGTTGACAAATGAGCGACCTGCAATGCCCCCCCGTCTCGCCGCGCACATACCTAAGGCGCGGTGCAGCGGTATCGGTCAAACTATATAATACTAGCTTCTGCCCGCGACTCCTTCCGCGTAAAATTTCGGCCCACAACCCACCCCGTCGCATCGCATCGCCCGGCCGCGCAATTACTTCGTTTTCGCTTAGCGTTTTTTCCGACTTTTTTTCGTTTTTCTCGGCTCCTAAGGCCTATGTTCACCAACATTTAAATCAACTGCTTAGATATTTAATCAGTTGTTTACTCAAAATTTCTTAGGCCTGTGTTCACCAACGTTCAAACCACCGGTTAGGTATTTAAACAGTTGGTTTATGTCAAATTTCCTATGAAATTTTGAGTAAACAACTGATTAAATATCTAAACAGTTGATTTAAATGTTGGTGAACACAGGCCTTAGGAAATTTGACATAAACCAACTGTTTAAATACCTAACCGGTGGTTTGAATGTTGGTGAACACAGGCCTTAGAGTCTTAGCGTAATGTTAAATAGCCTATAACCTTCCTCGATAAATTAAGGACTATCCAACACCACAATAATTTTTCAATTCCAACTAGTAGTTCCTGAGATAAGCGCGTTCAAACAAACTCTTCAGCTTTATAATATTTGTATAGAAGATAGATAAGCTCCCAGCAGCTTATAACCTTGCTGACTGGCTATATTTTTTGATCATGGTTTAAGCTGTTTTTTATTTTGTCGTGCCGATATGAAAGAAAAGTCGCACTGTATGGATCGAAATGCTGGGCCGTGAAGAAGACGGGTGAAGAAGACGGATGAGGAACTCGGATGAAAAAAGATTGCATGCAGCGGAAATGAGAATGTTGAAATAGATGTTTGGAGTGACGAACATTGATAAAGTAAGACATGAGTACATAATGGGAAGTTTGAAAGTGGCGCCAGTGACAGAAAAGTTAAAAGAAACTCGTTTGGCTTGGTATGGGCATGTGATGAGGAGGGAGGAAACGCATGTTACTAAAAAAGTGATGAATATAAATTTTGATGGAAGGAGAGGGAGAAGGCCAAAGAAAAGATGGATGGATTGTGTGAGGAATGATATGAAAAAGAAGGGAGTGAATGATAGCGTGACGGTTGACAGGGAAGAACCGAAAGAGAAAACGTGTTGCCCCAACCACAGGTAAAATGGGACAAGGTCAGGAAGATGATGACGCCGATAAGAAAGAGGAAGAAGACACTTAACATTATTTTGGATAAACAACTCTTTTCAATGGTTGAATTGTTTATCTCTCAAGTCCCAATATGCACTTAAGTGTTTAGTTTCTGGAAAGCACTTGCGTGTAATTTCTGGCAAAAAGGAGTCGCGTGTTTAATTTAGTTTGTGATCTTCCTGTGCGAGTCCCAATTCTCAAATACTTTTTATTTATTTTCTATGGCTATGGCCCAATGCATACATATTAACCCGTAAATATAACACTGCTGAGCATGGGCCACATAGACAAATTGTTGAGTTATATCTTTAAATACGGGAGAACGTTACTCTTCCTAATAATGTAATGTGTGAGTTGCCATTTACGACACCAGCGGGTTATAACCGAGTGGGTAGGGCTGACCTACTGTTTACCGGAAAGGGAAACCATACGGGCTTTTAAACAAATTAAAACCAATGGGGCTGATCCGCTGTCCTATTGATAATGGCTATCGAAATGTAATAAACTCAAAATGCTAGGCTGTTAAGTAGAAGTTAAGGTAAGTATAGTAGTTACAGATCTCCCAGAAAAAGATTGCGCTTCGAAAAATAGATGAAACGACCGCATTATTTTACTGCAGTAGCTATCCCAACATTTGCAACTCCGCTATAGAAGCTTCGCGACCCCCCAAAAGAGGCTTCGCGACCCAGCGGGTCGCGACCCGCTGGGTCGCGAAGCCTCTTTGAAAAACACTGTGATAGATCATACCTATTTTAACACATTTACTGAGGTACTGCTAGACTAAGTAATTAAACATTACATAGACTGAACACAAAGGAAAGTGACTCAATCCCTGCATGTAACCTTGACTTTAAGAATACGCTTGTAAGGTAATGTAACATGGCGAAGTACTTAAGTATTTCTCTTATAACATGGTTAAAGCCACTAAGTAGGTAGTAGGTACCTGGTAAAAAGTAAAAAAAAATCTAGGTGCATGAAAAAAATGGTGTGTCATTCACAAACTCAGTTCGACTTCAAGTATTACTAAGTAAATTGTATTCCTATGACCATAAACTGGTTTATTATAATGCAATCAGTATTATAAGTCAGAGGATTAAGTTATGATTCATTCATATTTTTTTGCTATGACATTTTTATCACCCAAAACCAGCGACATATACAAAGTATATCAATGCCTAAAACGCTGACCATACATATTATTACAATATTTTCTCATGTCAGAACAATATTAGTAGAAATATTTGCAAGGGAACAAAGCCAGTAACCGCCCAGGGTGTGCCAAACATACTTAAGAGGATACGCTAAGAAGCCCGCGATTTTTTTTTTTTACGTTTTTTTGTAAGTTGCAGGTCAGTGTCAGGTTGTAGGATGACAAAAATATGATTCGCGACCGTAAAAAATATGGTTGTACAGAATTATAATCATTAGAATCACTAATACAACTCTTTAAGTTAGAATTGTCCTCAAATATCATGATTTCATGAAATAGTCATTAGTAGGGTAATATAAACTTGAGAGAGTTGTATTGATGATTTTAATGATAATATTTCTCTTCTCCTTGAATTTGGATATATAAATAATAAGTAGGTATTTATATTATTATAGTAATTTGTATGTATTCTATTATAAGTTTATAACATATTTATGTACTTGTGTATCTATTTTATTTTTTATCTTTTCAATATTTTTATTATTATTATTATCTCCTCTTAAATAGAGCACCTGCCATCTTATCTCTTCACCACCCTTGGTTGACTGGTAAAGAATGCCTATGGCATTAAGTCCGCCTTTGTACCTTTATTGTGTGTGAGAAGTTTAAATAAATAAAGTATTTGATACGGCCGCGAATCATATTTAGATCAACATACAACCTAAAACTGACCTGAAAATTTTAATTTCGCGGGCTACCCTTACGCTTTCGCCTTAGAAATGGATGTGAGATGTGAGTAATGTATATTTGTGTGGTAGTACCACTGCATTGGCGTTATAGCTGTTAAGGTGTTAACACGTAATTTTGAATAAATAAATATCTCATCACTTGTAAAAGCTGTTTTAGTTAATGTACAGTCGCGGAATGAAAAGGTTGACCAGTTTTCAAATAAATTAATTTACGCGTTGCAAGCACATGTTACCTTTTTAAACTGTGTAACAGACGAGAGTGTTGTATTGAAAATTATGTTAAACTGTTTGACAACAAAGTTCAAATTTGCTTAGGCGAATGTTGCTTGACTATTCATAGTTGAACTAGAACCTTTTTATTAGTTTGTTCTTGCCATTACGTTGTGTCAAGTTTGATAAATCTAATTACATCCTCTTCGCTTTTAATGATTAAAACTATAAATGTGAATAACAGTTCTTGTCAATGTCAAATGTCATTGCCATTTTTTTTCATTCATGTAGTGAAATGACATTCATTATAATGGAATTTGTCATACTCGGTCGATAAAGCAGATACTGATAACCTAAACTGCGCAAGCAAAAACAGATCTTAAGATGGTCAACCTTTTCATTCTGCGACTGTACGTACCCACCAGGGTTTAATCCAAAACCAAACCAGTGCTTGCAAGAAAGAAACAGAGGTGTACCAATAATCAAGCCTACAAAACCATTGCAACACACTATCAAAATGTCACAGCTGAATATTTCAACAATAACTTTTAACTGTGAACTGCCTTGAACAAACCAGTTCATTAATATAGGATGGCCAGTTGACAGGTGAGTAGGAGCGGCCGAATACTGAATTATTTTGCAATTATTAAAATGTGTCTCTTGGGTCTGAGTACTCTGAGTGGACAGTTTTTAGGTGACAGCAATTTGGTATAGTTTAACCAATACCGCTGTTTCGCGCCTTAGGAATGCGCGACGAGGCGGGGGGCGGCGTTGACGAAAAAGCGGCGGGAAGCCGCCGTGAGCGTTGACTAATGAGCGGCCTGCACTGCCCCCCCGGCTCGCCGCGCACATACCTAAGGCGCGGAACAGCGGTAATGGTCAAACTATAGCAAAGTATGAGGTCAGGATTTCATAAAAACATAGTATGAGGTCACTACCAGTTTCGAAGGAAAAAACCTACATAGTGACTACTTACTTAGATGCAATTCTAGGTAAAAAATCGTCAAATATAGTTAGAATAATCATAAAAACTGATGACTAAGTAATAACTTTTAAAACATAGTAAATTCCCAATTCCTAGTATTATCCTTTGCGTCATTCATAAAAATTACTTGGAATTTTTTGACTTCAGTAACAGTTCAACTGTTTCCATTCGTTTATTAATTAAAATGATGTCAAGGCTGATTATCGAAGTTAATGTAGGTTGTGCATTATGTTATTATCTGAAAGAGGTTTTAATATTTTTATGGGTAGAGGCAATCAAACAGATCACGTGAGGGAGAGGATTAAAGTTTAATGAAAATGAAATAACTTAATTTCTTGTGTAATCTTACATCAATGTATATTATTTGCGAACCAATTACTTATAACAGCTGGTTTGGTTTGGGTTATTTAGTATACTGATCTACGTATTAAAGTGACCGGGAATGATACATTTATGTATGGCCAGATAAAAATTATTCATACAAAGATATCACATCCCACATGGATTACATGTATTTTTATGACCATATGTAAGGTAGTGTTTACTGATATTGACTATGAACATCCTGTTATGATGAGATTATGTGGGCACTGGCCCAACCAGAATCTTCCTGCCCTTATCCTATTTATTTTATTATTTATAAGCTGCTGCCCGCGACTTCGCCCGCGTGGGATTAAAAAAAAGTAGCCTAAGATACTCCTCATAACATCAGCTACCTGCCAGTGGACCTCCCGTCAAACTTGGTGCAACCGTTTCGGAGATAAGCCGGAACAAACAGACCGACAAAGTTTTTCTTTTTTTGCTATAAGTACCGTATATTTTTACTTTCATATGCATTTAGTAAAAAGCTGTTATTTTGACATTACAAACAGACACTTTTATTTTGATTTTATTTATTTGTATAGATAGTTTGCTGCAGCAATGACATCTTATTTCATTCTCCGCTATCAGCTGTCATTGCAGTATTCATCTTATTTCTAGCTATATATACACAGGACATGTGCTAATACACTTACGAGCACAGGATTAACCTAAGAAGAATAATAATCAAGTAAGATTTAAAAAATCTCCAGGAAAGAGAATCAAATCGATCGCCCCACCGAATAAACGTGCAATGGCACTTAAATTTTTTATTTTTTCGTTTCTTTTGCCTATCCTGCACCCACTTAATTTTTTTATGAATTTTAAACTCAAAACACGCCTATTATAATAGTGAATTTCTTTATTCTAGGGAAATAATTAATTTTATAATTATAGGAATAACAGAGTCACCAAGAAAGTAAATACACAATCTATAGCTTATTATTTTACCAATAATTCGATTATACATTATTTATACCTATTTACAAACGTAAACGTTATTTAAGAGTTAAAACGTTTTTATTTTTTGCTGTAAAGTTGTCATTTTTCTCTTATACGTTTATTCGGTGGGGCCATCGAAATGATGACCACTTGACATGGAACATATTCGCTTATGGTCTGACGACCGATTGCAAATAGAACTAAAAAGAAAAAAAATACATTATTAAGTGCTGTAGATGGCTGGATAGTACGATCGCAGACAGCCAAATCAGACCGTGGACAGTAAGGACTATATCTGATTAATTTGACAGGACTAAACAAAAATTTATCTTCTGTCCTTTTCTTAATGAAATAGAAAGAAAAAGATGCACTGAACTTAAATTTAGTTTAGTTTGTGAAAAAGGGAATCAGCACCAATGTAAACTGGAAGAGCAGAACCACCTAATACAAGCAAATCTTTGCTTAAAAGGTGACTCCAAACTTAATAATGTAATTTACATAAGTTGATGATATAAACATTTTTATTATATTATTTAGTATAGGACCATTAACAAGACTTCCATATTATGTACTTGCTGTGAACATGAGTTCAATAATCATTAGATACAAATTCATTCATGAATAGAATAAATACAGTTTCCAAAAGAAAAAAAAAAATCCAACCAATAAATTCAACTATTCAATTTACCTTATTTGGATAATTTAGTCTCTAATCTTATCAATATGAATTAATTACTCATACTAACTTACAAGGAAATGTTTAATGATTATAAGTAATTTCATTCAAATTGGCTGATTAGTTCCTAAATTAATTAGAATACAGAATTAACCATCTTGTTTACATAGTGATGTCACACAGGAAATACTTAATGGCGAAAAATGTTTTATGAATAAAAATGATATTCGAATTTCTACTATCTCTAGTTTATGACTCAATTATGTAAACAAAATTATCACTGGTTCATTTACCTGGCTTATCATACAGAAAATAATTACTACACTATCAGAGATAAAAAAAGTGATAAGTTAGAATTATAAGTACCTAATCAACTCACATTGCAATGCAATAACACGTAAGGAATTTATTTTTACGCAGAAATAGGGGTGGGGTGTTTATTATTAGTCATAAGTATTCGTTTTAACGAGACACCCTTCCTGGGGGTTCCATACACCCCACTTCGGCGAAACATTACGCATATGGTGCCAAGGGACATCCCTATTGGACATACCATGCCCCAATTTAACAAATTACCTCTGAACCCTCACAAGGTCACTGTTAAATTCCTATTTACAATACTTTCTCAGAAAATAACATAAAAATACATCGTGTGGGGGAACGCAACGCGAAGAAAAATCGATAAATGTATCCGAAACACGTATATCTTTTGCAAAGGCATGCAGGAATGACGAAGGCACACTTTTTTACAGTCTCTAATTACGATGTCATTCATAAACGTATTTAATTACGATCGTAATCAAGTAATCGATGAACCGTAACGACTGCACGCCCGTGCTATGTTTACGTTGTAATATCTATGAAAAAAACAGTCTGCCGATAAAAAGGAAGACCGCCGGTGCAGTAAATACTGTATGGACGTAAATAGATTGACGCGTGCATGATCATCTTTGTAATTATTTATTTGTTTTGCTAACGAAAGCTCCGAGGAGCGATGAACTCGTTATATTGTACATACCTCATTTTGACGCTCTTATCCTTTGTCGTGACAAATCCGTATGCACTACTGCACAGCACGAAACAATTGTTCACTTATAAACTGCATATTTCCACAAACACAAACGAGCATTTCCGTATTATCGACTGGTGTACACGTCTGGGACACTTTCGGTAGCCATTTTTGTCAAAAAACACTTTTTACGTCCCGATTCCCGATTTCGGAAAGCTGTGAGCGAGATGACGCTAGCGCCGCGCCGAGACAACGAATGAAAATAAATGGAACATTGAACCGGGCGATCGCGAATCCTAGTATATACTGTCCGATTCACATTACCACATTTTACTTAGGTTCCGCCAAAAGCTTCCACGTCGAACGGTATGCATATGTTCACTGCTTGACAAACTTGCAGCTTTGAACTTCAGTACGCGAATCGGAACGCGAATTTACATATCTCGTCCTTATTCGGTATTTCTACCATACTTGGGCGGATTATATCCTATTCCCGTGAACTCGCCAATCACCATTTAGAATTCCATTTCGAAACGATACCGGTCCTGCCATCTTTTGACAAGCTGTAGAACGAAGTAAGCAGTGCTAAATGTTAACTGGCAACACAGGTTCAATACGATATTTTGGCTCAGTAAAACGAACAAACAAATCGAAAATAGATAGATTACGGAATAAATTGTACTGGATTTATCTTTTGTCAATTCGTTGCTTCGATTTGCAATCTACAAATGCTATCGGGCAGGCCTTATCAAAAGTAAACAAAGAAATCTTAATTTTGTTTATGAAGCCGGCAACATTATTTGATCTTAGTGATGTTACATAACTTACTAATCCATGACATTACTTTTAAATACTAAAACTAAATTATTTTACGGGAGTAACATACATATAGGCTGCATTCCGAATTGCACTGTAATAGATTTGAGCGTGCTTACACGCATACCGAATGACGATGACCTGTGAATCGTCATAGATGACATTATGACATGCACCATCTTGCGATAACGCCGACCATACCCTCTATTACCGCCTTCCTTTTGACCGCCAGTCATGTATTGTAGATGACAAACCAAAATGTGCCCAGAACGCCACGGTCACGACTATGTACATGACAGACTTTTATTCGTAAATCTGTAAATAATGCTCATAAAACTACATTGTTTTTTATTTCCTTTGCTAATTATGTTCCTTAACTCACTAATTTCTAATAGTTGAACTTCTTTCTTTATATTTCATCAATATTACATATGATGATAAAAACTCGAAATGATGAATTCGTATCTTGGCGCCGAGGGCACGTCTTTGCTTTATTAACGTGGCGGTCAAAAGATTAATATCACCGTGAGCGCTGTCAAACAGTTCTCAGCTGTCATAATCGTGATATTCTAAATCGGAAAGCAAATTATTGATGTGAGTGATATGATCGATTATGGCTTAAATCGGAATGTAGCCAAAATAACATCACGACTGTAATCCCCAATGGGTAAAGTAGTGGTGTACCTATAGTTCACCCACATTTCACCAGTTACGTTTAAGTCCCATGTAATAGGGGGCAAGCCTATTGCCATCAACCGGGCACAGTTCCAGACTCTGAGCTGCTACTGAGAAATTCCAATGGAAAAACCCAATAACACTTTGCCTGACCTGCAAATCAAACCCACGACTTCATGCTCAACAGCAGCGCTTGCGACCGAGTAACAAAAACATTAACAAACTCAAAACTCAAACTCAAATCATTTATTTCAATTAAACCATTTACAGGCACTTTTGAACTGTCAAGGATTCGGTCAGTCAGAAATATGAAGCTAGTTGCTCGAAGAATCGGCAAGAGAATCCATAGACACTCTTTTAAATTAAATTGTTACAGAAATATTAGTTATGTACGGTGGCCAGCACATCAGGTTATACGAAACTATAAAATTTCTCCAAACGATTTTAAACCTTAAAATATTGGTGGTTAAGTTCAAAATCGAACGAGAAAATTTGACAGTTTGTGGTTACTTGATGTGCTGGCGACTGTACGGTGGCCAGCACATCAAGTTACCACAAACTGTCTAATTTTCAAAATCAAATGGCTTGAATAGTTGAATCTAGTTCTAAGTTATGCTTCAGTATTGAGTGACGTTCTGTAATGTTCGTTCGAGCTTAGACTTGACAATATTTTATCGTACATTTTTAATTTATTCATTTTTTTTAAGTAGAAAAAAACATTCAAAATCTGTTTATATTGTGTCATCAAAAACCTTTGTTTTCGTAAACCTTTATATCAACTATGAAAATCGACTAATTATAAATGCATGCAATGGCTTTGCGTTACCTACAGCGACGTAGCTTGACAAGTGAAGTGACAACAGTTTTCGGTGAAATAGTCAGCCTGTTTTTCTTTTGATAAACAGTTCCTTTTTCGAAAACAAAAAAATAATGGTGGGCGCAATGCCTGTTAACTTAATACCAAAATTTTGCAACGGTACCATGGATAGCCGCAATGGTACCGACGAGAGCGAAATTCAGGTGCATATCGGTAGTCGCGTAAAGAGTAATGATGATTTTGGTACGGTGAAGTATATCGGCGAAGTGCACGGCTATAAAGGTGTTTGGTACGGCGTCGAGTGGGATGACCCAGTGAGGGGTAAGCACGACGGTTCTGTGGACGACGTACAGTATTTCAAGACGTCCAAACCTGGGGCAGGTTCTTTCATTCGTCCGAACAAAATTGCTCCGTTTAAAACTTGTGCCGAAGCTATAAGGAAATACTACGGCGACCGTGAGGTGAGTAAGAGCAACTGCGTAAACAAAAACAAACTTTTTAAAATATTTTTTTAATCTTTATTATAAGTGCACACGCATTAGGTCATTCCACCTACATAAAGACTTGGCTGAATAAGTGTTTGCGTGGGTAGTATGCTTGTTTTGAATCTGTCACTGCATGTCAAGGCTGTTTTTTTGTCTAGATTGCTTAGTGGTCTTAATAAAATGTTCATTTAAATGCTGCACTAACTCCACAAAATAATTGACTACTTGAAATGTAACATTTACTTTATTGCTTGTGTTTATGGATAAATAAAAGTTACAACTTAGTCATTTTCTCTGAATAATCTTCTACTTTTAGCAGATTAACTCACATTCCAAGTGTTTAGTACTTTAGCAATAAAACATTTGTGAAGAATAGTTAAAGTTATCATAAGCTATCAAAAGTTTGACAACCAGTCTTACCAAGGGGTATTATGTTACCCAGTAACTGGGTTGAGGTCAGATAGGCAGTCGCTCCATATAAAATACTAGTATTCAGTTTGATCTGGTTAGACTGAAACCTGACCCAACATAGTTGGGAAAAGAGTAGACAGATGATGAGTTAAAGTTATCATAAAAACATTTTTTTTATTTTTTTATGTCCCAATTATAGCCATAGCACACTACAGGCAGAGCTAGGCCTATCTACCCATAATTTTCTCATACCGCTTTCTTATTGCTCAGAAACATCATTCCCTCCTTTCCAGTTCATTCAAATGACTCAATACGATGAAGTAACAAGAAGGACCATAGACATAGACATTATGTAAGTTCCTTATTTATTCTTCGTAATGTTTATCTATTGCAGGATGAGACGGTGGCTGCTCACCGCAGAACAGTCATCAATGAGTGGAAGAGAGAGATGGGTGCTCCATTCATTGAGATGGTTGGCTTTGAGAAAATTCATCAGAAACAGTGAGTGGAACTGTTTGTTTTTTATTATAATATAGTCCTCCTTATCGATTCGATAACGGCGACCCCTAGAAATCAATTCCTTGCGTGTGCCCTTAGATGACTCGCTAGACCGAATTTAGTTTTGAACACCCGGTCGCAACCAGAACAATAAAGTTGGCCTGCAGTGTTGTATGTATATGTGTAGGAGGGTTTAGGTCTCGCTTTCCTCTGCACTGAGGAGGGATCTAGAAAAGGTGGTCCAAAATAGTCCGTCTCACCCATCATCCAGGTGCCAAACTGCGGGTTTTTTATTACAATGGTGATGAATCATACAATAATTCAAGTCATGAGTCAGAGATCTTTTTAATATGCTGTCTACCCGGGCCCAGATTTAAAGGTGTGGAGTACCTGGGGCAATCAAGTAGTGGAGGCCACACAATATTTTTTTTTTTTGGAAATGTCGAAAAAAAGGTACCTTGTAGATGTGAACTATTTTTCTTTGATGGGTGAAAGGTATAATTTTTTTCTTATCTAAAAAAAATCAAATTGTAGAGGCCCAGGGCTAGAGCCCCTGTTGCCGTGCCCTAAATCCGGATGAGCAAGTCAGATGTTTTTTTTTTTTAAATTTTTTGTAAAAACTTTTTTGTGTCAGGACAAAATTAAAGTAACTTTTCACTTTATAGTGCTTTTTTTTAAGTCGCTGCATCGGTTGTTCTTTTATCAGTATAGTATTGATTCAATCTACAGTATACCTACTTATTACAAGTATCCCATATGTGTAAAACCCTTTTTTTCATAACTTTAATATCAAATTGGTATGGCAAGAAAAACGATTGAAATATGATCATCTTTGGAGTTAATCAACAAGGTAGCTAGCATAGGAAGTGGGTAAAAGTTTCAAATAGCAAGTATCGGTAACTTCATATGTCATATTATGTTGCACTCGAAGATTTTTAGAAGCTGCATATCTATACAAATAAATCAAATTGAAGTGATCTGTCGTTTGTCCGGCTAATCTAAAATCTCCGAAACGGCTGCACCGATTTTGACGGGACTCTCACTGGCAGATAGCTGATGTTATAAGGAGTAACTTAGGCTACTTTTATTTACGACTAGCTGCTGCTCGTGGGTTCGCCCGCGTGGATTTTTCAACAATAAAAGACATCCTTAAATGTCAATACAAAGAAAAATGTTCACATTAACAAGGTAACTTATTAAGGTTTTTCTTTTTTATTTCTTTTCAAAAAAAAAAATTGGGTCCTCCACTTCTTGGCTGCCCCAAGGCCTCCACTTCTTGGTAGCCCTAGGGCCTCCATACCTTCAAATGCGGCCCTGAGGGAGTGGAAAGGTAACACACAGACAGATAAAGTATGCATGTATAAGTATGGATTCTGCAGTTTTCGCTCAACAAAACCTTCGAAAAACACGCGATACTATTTGTGACACGTCATTTCTATGCGGCATTTCGTTAATCTATATCTATACTAATATATAAAGCTGAAGAGTTTGTTTGTTTGTTTGAACGCGCTAATCTCAGGAACTACTGGTTGGAATAGAAAAATTCTTTCTGTGTTGGATAGTCCACTTATTGAGGAATATTATAGGCTATATAACATCACGCTACAACCAAAAGGAGCGGAGCATAAATGAAAAATGTTGCAAAAACGGGAAAAAATATTATTTTTTGAGAGCTTCCGTTGCGTGCGCTGCGTAAACGGTTTAAGTTACGCAAATATCATGTATGGTGGAATTGTTCCTCTTTAAATATTCTAAAAAAAAGTCCGCGACAGCATATGTTTATCTTTTAAGATTGACTCACTAAAACCCTTTTTTATGGTAATCAAATTTGTTCGAAATTAATGCATTATTTGCGAAGGAGTTTTTATAAACATGGTATTAATTATTATCCAAATAAATACGTTATTCATCACAAGTATTTAATTTTGAACAAAGTTGCCCTTACATCATTTAATTTCAATGAATATCTTAGGAGATATAACTGTTTTATAATAACTCCGCAGCAAAATAATGATCAACTCTGCGAGGTAGTCTTTTCTAAAGCTGAAGAGTTAGTTTTTAGGGTTCGGTACCCAAAGGGTAAAATGGGACCCTATTACTAAAACTCCGCTGTCCGTCTGTCTGTCTGTCTGTCTGTCCGTCTGTCACCAGGCTGTATCTCATGAACCGTGATAGTTAAACAGTTGAAATTTTCACATATGATGTATTTCTGTTGCCGCTATAACAACAAATACTAAAAAACAGAAAAAAAAAAATATTTATGGGGTTCCCATACAACGGACATGATTTTTTTGCCGTTTTGTTTGGCTCCGCCCGCGTGGATGTCGGTTATCGCGTAAAAAAGTAGCCTATGTCCTTCTCTATATCCCAGGTCGATCGGTTCAGCGGTTTAGGCGTGAAAACGTAACATACAGACAGACAGACAGAGCTACTTTCACATTTATAATATTAGTATGGATAGCTTTTGCCCGCGGCTCCGCCCGCGTGGATGTCGGTTATCGCGTAAAAAAGTAGCCTATCTCCTTCTCCATATCCCAGGCTATATCTTTGCCAAATTTCATGACGATCGGTTCAGCAGTTTAGGCGTGAAAACGTAACAAACAGACAGACAGACAGCCAAATAGACAGACAGATAGAGTTACTTTCACATTTATAATATTAGTAAGGATAAGGATTTGTATGGATGGTGCGGAACCCTTCGTGCGCGAGTCCGACTCGCACTTGGCCGGTTTTTTGTTTTTCGAACGTGCTAATCTCTGGAACTGCGAGTTGGATTTGAAAAAATCTTTTTGCATTTTACAGCCCAATTCTTGAGGAAGAATTACATTCCTATTAACTAGAACACCATTTTTTTAAAATGAAAGTTTATGCGAAAACGAAGTACAAGCACGGGCAGGCAATCTGTTGCGACAGGGTGGGTCGGGGGAACAAGAAATTTAACGCGGACGAAGTCGCGGGCAGAAGCTAGTATCCAAATAAAATGGTAATTTATTTTATATCAGGGGTTGGTACTTGAAATTTGCTGCATTATTTGCATGCCATGTTGATTTTTGTAGCAAGACGATGCACGCCACAATAAGTAGCATAGAAAATTGTTATCCTGATGTAAAGAATGCTTAAGAGGGCACACACCGGTCCACTAGCGCCACTCTTTAAAAAAAATGTTATCTCGTGACTGAGAAGGAATTATGAAAAACGGCTCAAAAAGCGCGTGACGAAACGACACCGTCTTATATTAAAAAAAAAGCGAGATGGAGTCCACATATCCTTTATGACTACCCCTGAGAAGAAATGGCGAACGAAACTCAGTGGAGGTCTCTCCCCATTCGTAATTTTGTGTATCCTTGAAATCTAATCTACATTAAACCTCTTTCCAGAAAATTCGACCGCCTCCTAGAAGTTTGCGTCCACGACCAGAACATAGCCAAGCCAGGAGACGTAGCATCCCTGTGCCCCGCCGTGCGTAGTCTGGATGTGTCGCGCAATTTGTTCTGCAGCTGGCGCGAGGTGATCCAGCTGTCTGCGCAGCTGCCGGATCTTAAGGAGCTGGATGTTAAGTATGTAGCAGATACATAGAATATACCGGAACTAGTAAATGCCTAGTCAAAGATCTCGACGGTGGAGGATCTTACCTTGTGATGATAGGAACCTTCCAAGATCTTTTAAAATATCAATGACGCTAGATCCTTCCATTATCTTCTAATACCATTACGTTGTTTTTTTGTTAATGATAGTTTGTCCGATTACCAATGATGGCACCTACCATCATTGGTAATAGCACGATCACAACATAGCCAAGCCAGGAGACGTGCATAGTTTCGATGTGTCGCACAATTTGTTGTGCAACTGGCGCGAGGTGATCCAGCTGTCTTCACAGCAGGCATACAGGATCTTAAGGAGCTGGATGTTAAGTATGTAGCAGATAAATAGATGAACTAAGACAATATGCTTTGGGAGTTTTAGAAAAATATGTAGCTAGAATGATCATACTTGTCATGTTCTTCTTCCTTGGAACTATAAGAAAAGTCTAAAGCGACAATGGTGTCCTGCTTGTTTCGTTTTATCTAAGCTTAGCTAGATCTACAAAGTAGCTCCCAATGTTTCTGGAACCTCCCAATGCCTGTGGTATCCTGCTCTAAGCAGGATCTTAACAGGAGTAGGGTAGCCAAGGATTCTAACTGAACAGACCAGCTGTGCTGTTGGGGAATTTGCTGCACCTCTTCTTCTTCCCAGCTAAAGGACTAGGAATTGGTGAAAGGCGGGCGTTTTGGGGAAATTTCTTATGTAATTTTGACGTTCGCAAAGTGCAGATTCTCAGCCTAATTTGAATAAATGGCTTTCGATTTTGATTCTAAATCCTACCATTCTCCTAAATCCGGAAAAATTAAAATGACTTTTGATGATGCCGGTTCATCCAGGTATTAAAGATTTTAGAACCTTTCACCATCTTCTAAAATCCAACAGCCAGCTCATATTTTTGTCGCTAAGCGAGTTTGGGGTGACGCCATAGTGAACCTTAGTCACCTTAGTGAATATCCGAAATATGATTTAGGTTCAAGAAACTTTGATTACCTAAAAGAGTGTTAAAAAAAATGGGGTGTGGCTGTGTCGTGGACACTGCCGCATGTTTTACGTGACTATGTGTACGTAATGGGGAATATTTTCGGCCAGATGATGGCGCCGTCGTTGATCCGCTCGGATGCCTTCATTCTTTTACGTTCCCGTCATCGCTTCACTCTGTCATATGGTGTTTTAACTGTTATGGGGATCACTGGATTGCTCTTGAGAAGGCCTTTCAAACCGTATACGATCTCTATAATTTGATTTGGCTTTTTGACGAGTATAGACCGACATTGCATCATATATTTAAATTTTTTACTTTTTATTAACACCATAAATTTTCATTATGACTATTTCAAACTAATGTTTCATATACGCAATCGATAGATCTTGAGCTGACAATTGAAACTCAAGCGAACGTCGTAGCTTCTCCGAGACAAAATTTATACTCAACGGAATTTATGTGACGCAGCGAAACGACCTTAAAATGGCGGCGCTTCCCCATCCGCCGCGTGTGATGCGTTACAGTCCTCACTCAACGTAACCAATTATTTGATCCTTTAGCTATCGAGTGGTGGAATTCAATTTTGGATGTTTGATATAATATGCAACACCAAACTGATCGCCCGATTTTTTATCATCAGTTTTCTGAATTGTCTCCCACTATAGAAGCAAATTTAAAGACGTATTCACGTCACAAAAAAGACACTCCTATTAGTGTTACAAAAACTTGGTGTGATTGCATTCATTGCATGTCAAAATGGAACGTTTATTTTAATTGTATCTTTTCTTCATCCGCAGCAATAACCGCATGGCCATCGACATGCCAGAAGAAACGTTGGCCCAACTGTCCATCAATTTCGCCAACCTTGAAAAAATAAACATCTCAGTATGCGACTACGAATGGGCGGACATTCTCGCCCTATCCCGCTTATGGCCGAAACTGAACGAAATGATCGCTGCCTACAACCGAATAAAAATAATTATACCACCATCTGTCACTTTGAGAACTTTAACCGTTTTAAAATTGGATGGAAACCCCTTAGATCGATGGTCGGAAATTATGAATCTTGGCAGTTTGAAAAACTTAAAGGTTCTAAGTTTGAATGACTGTCAGTTTTCTGAAATAAGGTTTAATGACATCCCAGATGAAAAGGTGGATATTTTTGAGCAGTTGGAAGTTCTGTTTTTGAATAGGAACATGATTAATAACGTGAGTATGGTAACATTTTATTTCTTATGTATTGTCATGCAAAAAAATGATAATTTATTAAAAATAATTTTTGTCTTATTATTATTTTGACAACAGGTTTTATTTGAAAATTAAGTGAGCTTATTGCAAAAAAAAACTCATATTAGTACCTGCTATCAAATTCTCGTTTTACTTGTGCATTTTTTGACCTTGAATATTTTCTTTTAAAATTTTTTCTTTCTTTACTATCAATACGGGTACTTTTGATAGTTTTTTAAGTAAAGAGACACAGCCAGTTTTATCGTATTTTTTTTTTGTATAAGTAGATATATTTTTTTATATATGTCTGAAATTGCCAACCCGTCTTGAGCAAGCGTGGTGATCAATGCTCGTGTCTTCTCTGTATGAGAAGAGGCCTTTGCCCAGCATTGGGACAGTTATAGGCTGGTATTATTATTATGTATTTTACCAAATTCAGCCTCTATATTCCTCTACCTCGATTTCACATTACAGTGGCGATCACTAAGCGAACTGAACAAACTAAACGGCCTGAAGAAACTATACTTCCTGAAGAACCCCATACAAGAAACTGAAGACTACGACACTGGATCACAACTTGTTATTGCTAAGATTGAGACACTACAGGTAAGAAGAGATATTTCAAAAAAGTCTTATTAAATAAATAAAAATAAAAAAACTACAGAGGACCTTCATAGAAAAAGGAGGATCCTTCGACCAGACGGGTGTAGTGTCTAGTGGGCAACTGCCCGACAGTTGAAGTCGGGATGTTGTATTTATGCCAGTCGCGTGGTAAACTTTGCTTGCGCGATGCAGGATTTGTGTGACGTCAGATCTGTGATGCGTAGTTCGCATGTGGGGCGTTGTAGATGCCGCCACAAGTCTATTCTGATATAGATTCGCCAGGAAATTAGCTATTCTGGTATAGATCGGGCCATCACGAGAAAAGAAAATTTTTCTAATGTGATCATGGTCAAAGCAACTTGGTTTCTTAAAAAAAACTGTATTTTTTTGCTTGCTGGCTCCCGTTTGACCATTTCTCCACGAATTGTTTTTAATTTTGGAAGTAAATATTTTTAGTCAAGAAAGACAAGCACTGGTAGTTTTAAGACTTTCGCCCATCAAAACACTATCCTATGTGACTAGGGTTGCAGGGTTGCTGGGACTTGGGTTAATAAAACAAAAAACATTTTTTTTTTTTTTTACATGTATGATTAGTAGTCATTGGATACATGAAGAGGGCTGTCTTTGTAAGACGACTAAAATGCCACGGTGTATAAACGGTGTAGGTGGCGAAAAAATATAGTAGGTTTCAAAAACATTTTTATTCTTTAAATGCATATTTTTTGGTACCATGAACCTTTATTAACAGGTTTTTTATTATTAATGTCTCTTAACTATTTTTACACTCTAAATTAAGGTTAGAAAATACCATTACATTAGCTTTTATGAGATGAATACTGGCCTTACTGCGGTCATCTCGCCATTTGTATTGAAATAAAGATAAGGTAGTGTCGCCAATTTTTTTTTTTTTTTTTTTTGAAATATAGTATTTAGGCCTCTAATATAGCAGGATACTATATTATATAGCAGGGTTGGCAACCCTAGATGTGACAAACAGCCCGAAATTTACATCAAATGTTGTATTCAATTGTAACAAATTAGAGGATTATATCCAAGATAAGAATGCTTGGAAACATGCTGGCCCTGCTCCATAGGACAATGTAGTCTAGACAAAATCAAACAGGTTGCTGATTTTATTGTATTATTTTTATGACATTTATTTTACACTCTGTGGTAAGTTCAACTCGCACACTGACTTTTTGTATTTTTTTTTTTTTTTGTATATTCATCTACTGTAACAATATTTGTAAATATATGAGCACCATGTATCTAACACATAATTAATTTATCCGTCTTTGCTTCTTTTTAAATTGTTTTTACCTGTTATGGTGTAGTAATTTTATTCTAGGGATATCGTCTTCACCATGTAATGTGATAAAAAACTACCTAAATATTTACTTAGTTGGGATTTATGTAATAACTGTTAAATATTACAAACTCGTACGTGTAATAAAACGATAAGCCTCGAGAATCAGTTTAAATTAATTGTCGATTAAATCGATATGACTCAAGAATCGGTTTTAAAATAAATTGGTTTTTTTTTCATCCGTATTTTTAAATCCGACTTCTTAGATTGTCACGAATAAAGAATCAATTTTATTTCCGTGTGAATTTTGACGTTCAAAACTGCCATTAAGGCGCGAAACACGGCGGGTCGGGCAGTCTTTTTGACCGCTAAGCAATAAAGACCGCGTCTGACTGTCGATGCCTGCGGCTGCCCTCACCGCGAACGCAAAGGGATATGCCTTTTTGCCGTCTATGTGCGTTGGTAGTATAGGATTCCCTATGCACTATCGTTGGCGGTCAAATTGACCGGCCCGGCCCGCCCCGCCATTTGCTTCGCGCCTTTTGTGACTATTACTTTGAACTGACAATTTTTTCCTTTTTTCAGGAAATAAACGGCTCCACAATAACCCGGGAACTGCGTCGCGGCGCGGAATATGACTACATGAAACGTTACGGCGCGGAATGGAAGCTAGCACAGAAAGACCCGTCTGCACAGCGAGCCTTCAATATAGAACACTGCCGGTTCGCGGAGCTTATTAGCAGTAAGTAGTACATATGTTATGGACCAGGTGATTAATGCGGGCATTATTAACCTTTTGACCGCCACGACAAAAAAGTGCCCTCGGAGCCAAGATACGAATTCATCCTTTCGAGTTTTTGTCATCTTATGTTAATATAGATGAAATATGAAGAAAGAAGTTCTACTAATATAAATTAGGATGAGTCAAGAAACATAATTAGCAAAGGAAATAAAAAAGCAATGTTGTTTTATGAGTTTTATTTACAGATTTACGTATAAAAGTCTTGTCATGTAGTCGTGACCGTGGCGTGCTGGGCACATTTTGGTTTGTCATCTATACATGACTGTGGCGGTCGAAAGGTTAATAATGTACGAGCATTATGAATAATGTCTAGCTCTATCGGGCTAAGTGATTAATTACTATCTTAATTTCATTATTTATCACATTGCACGGTCATTATTATATTGCTACATGACTATTGACGACGTTGGAACCAGAGTGATTTATTTATATTTATTTATATATACTTTATTGTACATCAGATTACACATTACAAAAGAAAAGAAAACTTATACACTATAAAATATACAATGGGCGGCCTTATCGCATACTGCGATCTCTTCCAGGCAACCTTGGCATGGACAGTGAATTTATGGACATAAAATGGGGTTGTCATTGGTGCAAATATAAAAAGTATAACGGTACAATATCCTATAATAGATACACAGATATATAAAAGATACATAGATACATACATACTAACTAAATAAGCAAATAAAACAAATGAAGACTAGATTATTACAGTAAATAACGAGAACAAAATCACAACAACAAGTAATGTTCCTTCACGAGTCTTTTAAACATAGGCAGCGATTGCGCGCGTTTTATTGTATCTGGCAATGCATTCCACAAACGAGCGGCCCGGACAGTAAAGGATTTGTCAAGGAAAGTTGTGGAATGCATGGGCATTTTAAGCTTCAAGTTATATGATGACCTTAAAAATTTCGTGTGGGAGTCGCAAAGAAACTGGAAACGTGTTTTTAAGATAGAGAGGGGTGGAAGGGGAAAAGAGAACATTATACAAAAGGGAAAGAATATGAGCCTTCCGGCGAAGGCGAATTGTAACCACTTGAGCTTCATACGAAATTCGGAAATATGGTCATATTTGCGTAAACCGTATATGAACCTAATACAGAAATTTTTAAGCCGCTCAAGTTTATCGAGTTGGTCTTGAGTAAGGTCAAGAAAGCTGGCATCAGCATAATCAAGGATGGGTAGAAGAAGTGATTGTGGTGATCTAGGGCACAAAAGTATGATTTCGAGAAAAATAAGGAAACGCGTTGTTAGGCTTTGTTGTAAGAAATTTATGAGCCATGATAATTTATGGTTTCTTTATTGCACTTAGATCACTTTGGTTTTCCCTAAACGTTAAGAACTCAGTAGTAAAATTGGGACCATTAGTTATAAGTGCATCTCATACTTGATCAGTGTGGCATGGCTTCACTTTGCAGACCGTACCAATTCTATAGTGACATGTTGTGATCCCTCAAGGAAGAAATCACTGAAGAGCGCTTAGATCAGTGTGGCATGGTAGAATTATGGTTTTTCTATGCCATTGTGTAATAACCTCAGTATTGGCAAAAATGTCACTTAGATCACTCTGGTTCCAACGTCGTCAATTGGGCAATTTGATAATACACGTTCTAACCTAACCCTAATGATTCACCAACAATAGAGGGGAATTCTTGTTTTTTTTTTATTTTTTTTATTTTTCTGTTTTGCCTACCAGAAAAAAAACAATCAATCTGTCTAGCCTTTTCCCAACTATGTTGGGGTCGGCTTCCAGTCTAACCGGATGCAGCTGAATACCAGTATTTTACATGGAGCGACTGCCTATCTGGCCTCCACAACCCAGTAACTGGGTAACACGATACCCCTTGGTAAGACTGGTTGTCAGACTTTTTGGGCTTCTGACGACCCTTAACGACTGTCAAAGATCCACGAATGACAGCCGGGACCAACGGCTTAACGTGCTTTCCGAGGCACGGAGGAGTCTCGGTATGTAAAGATGGTCACCCACCCACTGACCAACCCCGGCAAGCGTAGCTTAACCTGACGGATCGACCCGTGCGGCTGTTATTACTTAGCCACGAGAAGTGCCCACCAGCCGAGTTGCCTACCAGAAGTGACCCCCATATTCAAAATTCATTTAGTTACTTTACCGTGTACCAAATTTCAACTTAATCGGCCCAGATTCGGAGCAAATCGGCTACGACAGTCAGACACACCTTTTTTCTTTTGAGGTACGGAACCCTAAAAACCAAGATACTATTCAACGACTCGAAAACGTCAGAGTAAGAGATCACCATGTATTCGGCTTTACCCCGCGTCTTATTTAAAAGCGATCGCCGCACGAATACGTCATCATAACGATTATTTATTTATTTTATTATTTATGTACACACAGTTAAATACATAGAGATACGACATAATTATAATTTCAGTACAAAGGTACTGCTTATTTCTTAAGAAATTTCTTCCAGCAGACCTGCGAAAGGAGAAATGAAAAAGAAATGTAGACAATAGTGTGTGAGAACATGAAGAGAATGATATGAATATGCGAAGATTATGTTACTTTTTGTTGGTAAAACTGGAAAACGCCTTATGTACAGTCAGTTACCACAATTAGCTGACCCCCCTTGCATAAATGGTTGAGATTTTTTACAATACGGATCGATAGAATTTTATAATTCTTAATTTAATTTAAATACGAAATCTACACAACTCTAGAAAAAAAAAAATGAAAATCGTACGATTTGTTAGTAAAAAACCTCAACCATTTGAGCAAAGGTCAGCTAATTGTGGTAACTGACTGTACGACCACATGTTTAGGTTACCCGAAAAAAAAAAATACATATGAGCGAGACGATCGCTTATATTAGGACGCGGCCTTAATCGGGTCCAATGACAACTCTGGTTCCACGTTTCTGTATATTCCAATATTAGCCTTTATATAACGATATAATGGCTTGTTGAGCCTCTCCACTGCAGCAGGCTTAGCACGAGCATCGTTTTGTCGACGGAAGAGTAGACAAAAATATCGTTCCATGTAGACAGTACTACGGCAGCAAAGTAGAAAGGTGTCGCTTAACTTCAAACTCGGGTAAATCCACTTTACCCTCTTGGGAGATATTAAAGAAAAAGTGATAACCGTCTTAATTCCATGAATTAAAAGGCGGTTTTTTATTTATTATGTCAACAATACTGAAGGTAACGATCCTATAAAGCAAATTTAGTATTATAACCATACATTCTTTCAAAAATGTAAAATTAAGATTGGATTTACCTTCATTTGATCTAATGGAATGCAATTTATCTATCTTTGAAAAAACTCAGTGTGGATTTTTATATTAGGCAGCTTGCGGGCATTGCTCGGTGTAACTATTTTAATGGCATTATCCATGGGAACTGTCTATGATTAAAAAGAAACAATAAAAAACGGGAGCGTACGGTGTTAATGTCGCAGAGTTGACGACGACTGACCGCCATGTTGAACAAACGCGGTTAGCTGATTGGCTCTCATGGACTTATCTGCATTTGAATAAAACTGTCTCATGGATCTATCAGAATTAGATAAAAATTTATGACTTTAACGGTTTTTTTCTCAAGAACTATGCGGATTTTTATACAACTGATAAAATTGTTTTAAAAGTCTGTTTTTGGCCTTTAATTTGGTACCAAAATCTTAAAAATTCTCGAAATTGGGTTTACCCGAGTTTGAAGTTACGCGACACAATTAAGAGTCAACTGCACTATTTACAAAATTCACTCTTTTACATAATTCGTCTCAGAATTCTTTGTTTTGTAATAGGATTTCTTTTTGTCTGTTTGATTCTCAATTTTTACTGATATGAAGTCACGTATATAAACACAACTACAACATTTTTTCTCGAAAGTGTCGAAGTACCGTATTTTGTAACATAAATAATATTACAGTAATATTGGCCTTAACCATTTCCTTGGTAATTTCCTATTAACTAAATGATGTAAAATAGTAGAAGATAGCTTTGTTCTCCCATTAAATCATGATTTTGTAGATAACCGTATATATTTTGTGGCCGTCGAGTAGAACTTTCTTTAGCATGGCGATTACAAAATCAAATTGTCTTCACTAACTTAGACAACTATCAGTTATCAGTGTAATTTTGACAGTTTGGTATAAAAAACTTTTTTTCTGAAATAGTCTACATAAAAAAGGACCTATACCCAAAGTCTCTAATTCAGATAATTTATGTAAACAAAGTAATGTCAAGAAATGACACTGTCAAAATGACAGGACAGTGGTACAAAACATTTTATCATATTTTTTTTTTTTGTAAATAGTCATCGCTAAAATTAAAGTGAATTAATTATAAGAACTATGCAAACAAAATACCGTTGCCAAACAATGTTTTTTGTAGTGTGTCGGAGACACGGTATATGATAGTCATAATCAGCCCTTTTAAGCTCAATGCTAAACGTAGGCGTCCCAAAATCGATTTCCAATCGAAACAGTTTACAGCCGTTTTCATCCAAAATGTGGCTAGATATGCTACTTACAATATAAATCTATGAATGAGAGTTGTAATATTAGTGTTGTAGCAGATTTAAAAAAAATTAAAATGTTTGGATCTCCTGCATTGTTACCAGTATCATAAAATATTTTCTACCAGAAAATCTCCTTTTTTTAATAACTTTGTTTTAAACCTAAAATTGATAAAAATAATTACGTTATGATTACTTTTTAATTATTATTTCTTAATATCAGTACTTAAAAGAAAAAAAAAGACGTGTGGCACTCGGGGACTGCCGCGGTAAAGCTATTGCATAGCATTTTGTATCAACTTATGCAATTATAATTATTTATTTATTTTATTTATGCAGTATTTCTTTTTCTTTGATATTATTTTTTTTTTTTTCGTTACGGAATTTCTGGTTTCGGTCCCCGCGCTCAAGGCCCGCGATAGAAGCTATGCAATAGCTTAAAAACAAAATAAATAAGTGCTGAACGTCGTAAAAGTGTATAACTACGTAAACAAAGTCAAATACTATTCAAATATAAGCATAATAACAACTTTAAAATAGACGAAAGTGTTGAACCTAAAGTAATTTTAAATAAAAAAAGAGTGACAAACTGTTTTGACAGCGAAAAAATTCCATGTACATGAGTCATTTCCAACCGTCTAGTCAAGTTTAAAAATTGTTCAACTGGAATGGTATCAACTATTTGGCAAGCTTTAATTAAGTCATTGTAGCCTTGCGGTGCAACAGGGGAACTGAATGTACTCGTAAACGACTGGTCGTGAGTTCAAACTCCACTATCAACAATCACTTTTTGTGAAGATCATAATTTTATAAACTAATATTTATAAGAATTATAAGAATAAAATACTCAGTACACAGAAAAAAGAACTGCCAGAAATTATTAGATCACTAGAGGGTACTGGTGTAGTAAAACCGTCGGAGTGGGGAGCGTGAGGTTTTTTCGTTACGGAATTTCTGGATTCGGTCCCCGCGCTCAAGGCCCGTGATAGAAGCTATGCAATAGCTTAATTAAACCTCTTTTTCGCCATTTTATGTAAATTACCATTACGAAGATATTTTTTTGTTATGTTATCCCCTTTATTTACATAAATTATCTGAATTTGAGACTTTGGGTATAGACAAATATCGTTAGAAATGAAAGACATAATAACAGATTGTAGATGGATTTCTATGGTGTGATGTCAAAAATGGAGAAATGAAATGTCACTTTGTATAGAAAGAGCTGTGTCTATTCTTCGTAAAAATTTAAAACTTTATGCTTAGCCTGCAGGAAATAGATCATAAATTATATCATCAAATTAGTAAAAAGTTTTTACCCCGCAATTAAATCTATTTTGTTTCTGAATTTCAGAATACGGCATCCCAGAAGACAGCTTACTTGAAAACAAACCGAAAAACATGACTCTCACATCACAACTTCTAGAAATTATACTGAAAGATGAAAGCGGCAAACAATTCAAAAAGAAATTCCCATCTTCCATGTTTGTGCAAAAGCTGGTCACACTCGCACAAAGATTGTTCCCAAGGGCTGTACACACTGGCCCACCAACACTATATTTACTCGACGATCAAATGCAAGGAGCAGAAATATGCCTCGACAACGTAATGAAAGATCTCGCCTATTTTTCAATCAAAAATGGGGACACAATTCTCGTGAAATTCAGATAAATTATTTTTTCCCGACTGGCAACACAAATAAGATGGCCGTTGATTTTAATTGGCGCGCATTTTAATGTATTTATTTATAAAACTTATTGAGCTTTGTAAATAACGTTATCTCAAAATTGTACCTGTATTTATGGTGAATATTATTTTTCTCAAAATAAATGTTCAATTATGTATTTTTATTTGCATGTTTTATTTACTAGCTAGTACCTGGCATGCGTTGCAATGTTTTTTGTTGTAAGTACCATACATAGTTTAATAAGTAATTCGCTGTTATTTTGACATTCCAAACTCAGATTACAAACAGACACTTGAATTTTATTTATTTGATAGATTGGGGCTCGATATCAAGCTTATTTTCATAGACAAAAGAGGGAAAGTTATATCTGTATTTCTGTAAAAAAAAAATGCAGTAAATAAGCACGTTAAGTTGTGCTTCACAAGACTATACGTTATTATTATTACAAACAGTAGTTTTAAATTGTTAAATTTTATTGTAATCATTAAAACGGAAAATAGTGGCCACGTAGCTCCGTTTAACACAACAACAACGTAACACCGCACAACTTAACCGTGGTTATTTTCTGTATTTTCATTCTCAAATAAAAGAAATCACCGAACAAACGATGAGGGCCCCACTGGGCGCTCGGCACACTCTAAGGCCCGTATTACAGAACGTCACTCAATACTCAAACATTACTTAAAACTAGTTTCAACCAATCAAATGGCTTGAATCTAGTTTTAAGTATTGCTTGAGGATTGAGTGACGTTCTGTAATACGGGCCTTAATTTTTGACAGCGCTCATATCCGCCAGTGGTTCGCCGCGGCATAGATCTATTGCAAGAGAAAGAAAGCTATCCTTTTTACATCGCCAAATAAAGTGGAGCATGTTTAAAAAAATAAACGGAGTTCCTGGCAGAATTCAACTGTGCTCACCCGGAACCCGCTAACACCGTTTGACGACATATGCCTACGCTAAACATGTAGTGACGCCACCCGCAAGGGAAGTTAATAATTCGAAGTGTGCTGCGCGTCTCATTTATTGCAAAGATGCGGTGCGCTGGGTGGTGAACTTATCTGCCACACTTTAATTTGCCGCCCCTTGAAGTTGGCGCCCAGGGCACTGGCCCCGGTTTGCCCGGGGCGCAAAAGGGCATTTTTTGTAGGTAAATATTATGAGCGCCCACATTAAAACAAGCTAGGTACTTCTGTTATTGCTTCGTATTATGGTAGTGTGTTGAATAAGGCAATGACACACCCCACACTTCTGCTTACCCTTAAGAAAATCATACCAATTTCAAGGGCATCGTAATTAAGTATAACAGAACAGATGTGACCTTTAATTTTACAATCGTCAATAGGTGGAATTGTTCAAACACAGCTGTCGCCTTGGGTGGGGTAGACAAGCGTGCTGATACATTAATAATTTATTAGTTTTTAAAGGATGGCGCTCGTTAGTCGTGGTCATTAAAGATTGAAAGAAAATTATACTTATCACAAAAAAGTTAAAAGTGTTTATTGTAAAATGTCAAAACCTATGCAAATTGGAGAATTAAAATCACAACGGTTGTAATAAACATCAAATTATTTTAAAAGTATTTTTTTTTTTAAAGAAATAAATAATAAAAAATCAGAAAGAAAACAATATTGTAATAAAAAGGGGTAGAGAGAACAAACCAATATATAACACTGGCCACATCGAACTCGATCGCTATTGGTAACCGTTGTGTCAACAAAACTTTTTTGTTTACAAATGGCCACGGGTGACAAATTCAAATTTGAAACACGTATTTGTGATATGAATAGTGATTTTTTATCGATAATCTAGTTGTATAAGTCGTGTTTATTATGGGTAATTGTCTGGGAAGTATTTTTCGGCGTCGAAACCAGCGTCGCCAGATCGTATTGATACTCATAGGACTGGATAACGCGGGAAAAACAAAAACTGTGAACAATTTGGCCGGCGAAAAGGATGACAAGGTTTTGCCGACTGTGGGTTTTAAAGCTGTGAATTTAGTGCATAAAGATGCACCTGTGACGATATATGATTTAGGCGGAGGCCCTCATTTTCGTCAAATATGGTCCCAGTATTATAGCGAAGTGCATGGAGTGATATTTGTCATCGATTCGAGTGATTTTTCACGCTTGGACGAATGTAGAGCCGTTCTTGAAGAGGTCTTATCGCACGACAAAATATCAGGTATGAATTTTATTAATATTTTGCAACTATCGTCATGGTAACTGAGGGCTGAATCACGTTTAGATTCGTGTGTAGATCGTGATTTCAAATGTAATTTTCCAGCAAAAAAAATAAATACATATAAAAAATCGGTTTCGGTAATTTCGAGGGGAACTACGTAAACGTTTACATAATAACCAGAAAATCATAGTTACAAAAAAAAAAAGAAAACTACAAGTTGCAGATTTCCATACAAATGTAAAATTAATTTGGGACAGTGGATTCTAGGGGTTGTCAGATCTAGAGGGTTTTTCCCATAACAAAACGTGCTAAATGCCATCATAATCTTAAATCCTTCGGTCTGCCTCACAATCCACTTTTTTAAGAAGGTATAATGGTGAAGTATTTCCGAGCTTATCAAAAGATCGCCATAAAGTGTAAATAAGTACCAACCGACAATAATCCACACGCACCTCCAGTTCTAGTTCTAGGTCAAGTTAGTTCTTAGTATTTCTAAGGCACAGTTTAATGACCTATGACTATGTTACGTCCTTTGCTTTCTTCTACTTGAACTAGGCAAATATTATCATCATCATCATCACAAGCGATGAATTCAATTCAATTCATTTATTCGGTAACAATTCACATTACGTTCGAATATCTATAATCCAGCCTAAAACATAGGTAAGCGAATTGCGCGCGCGATGCTCGCGAATTGCATTAGCGAACATTGAGTTCGAATATAATCCAGGATGAAACAAGCGAATTGCCCGTGCAATGTTCGCGAATTGTATTAGCGAACATTGCGTTCGAATATAATCCAACATAATAAATGACCAATGTTGGACATAAGTCGAGGTCTCCCATAAGGGTCGCCTCACCAAAATGACCGGTCCCGTGCTGCCCGTTTCCAGAGGCTTCTCGCGACCCTCGCCAAATCGGTAGGTGTACCTAAAGAATCCAAATGATCCCAGAGTATTGTAAAACCTCTAGTACTGGGAACAACTAGAGTTTGTGAGTTTACTTGGGTGGTTTCATCCTATACAGAGGTATGAGAAACAGGGTTTAAAGTTCACTCATCCTCCATAGAATAGGGCGGATTCTCCGCAATGACGGGTGTTGTGTCTGATGGGCAACTACCTGACGATTGATCTCGGGATGTTGTATATTTATGCCAGTCGCGCGGTAAACTCTGCTTGCGCGATGCAGAATCTGCGAGATGTCAGGTATTTGATGCGTAGTTCTCATGTGGCGTTGTAGTTGCCGCCACACCTTTAGGACTCCTTCGTCAGCACATTATTGAGAAGCTCAATCTCAATGTTTGCCTTTGGTTTCGGCAGTTCAGCCACATTTATTGCGATGCTTATCTACGTTGTCGAAAAGACGATTTTTTTACCTGTGAAGCAATTGATTAAAACCCGTGGATTGTGATTGAAGGTGTGTTACACAATGGACTAGCACCCTAATTGCGTGAGAAAAGAAAGAAAGGTAAAGAAAAATATTTTATTTTGTCTAAAATAAAATATTTTTCTCGCACAGGAAATATAAGTTCAGTAAAAAAGAAGCATTTTTTAAAACAGAAAATTTACATTAAAAACAGAAAGTAACATAATGAAAAAAAAAAGGCCAAAAAGGCTCACAGGAATTGAGCTCACACCTCATTCTTGTCTTTATTGGCCGGCTTGAGTGGAGATTGGCAAGAACAAACGCGCTCGGAGGAAGGAAGTATTCCAGTAAGATGCTGGTAGGGATCTTGACCGTACTTCCGGGATTGTCCTTAAAGCCGTGGAATACCTCTCCACTCCTCAAGCACCTCAGGATATGTTGCTCCCTTGTCGCTACGTCACTATGTGCTAGCGACCGTTTCCGGGGGACCACTATTGAGTGTTCAAGTCATCCCCTGCCATTTCGTCCGTGTATTGTATGTATAAAACATTGGTCAGGCAGGGGCCCTATTAGTCCTTCCATAGTTTTAGGTAACCAGTCCACTTTAGCTATCAAAATCCATAGTCCAATATATCTTTGTTTCCATATCCTGCAATAGTCCTACAGCAACGTGGGTTGTCCTTGGGGGCACTTGCATAGTGCGTACAGGGATAATCGTCGGTTGGTGCCTCATTTCATTAAATTATGCGTCTAACGGGCCTCTACGAGTTGGCTTCGGCCCCTCGTACGCCTTGCCTTGCCTAGGGTCCCGAGATATGTCAAAGATATGCAATAATAATAATAACTGTCGTTTCATTGCATTCAGTTGAATTTTACGACTTGCATTGGAATATCGCGCGTGGCGAATTCATCTTTCCGTTATAAGATTTTTATAGGGATTGTTTATGTACTATGTCATTTTATGAGATGAAGACATGTCAGTAGGTTCGTCATACTGCGCTGACCCCATTTAATTGAGAAAATAAAGGAGTATCGTGACCAATTGGATCATCGATCGATATACTTACCTAATAAAAATATAACTAAATAGGTAGGTAGGTATTTACCTATTAGTGTATGTAATTCTAATAATTATGATAAACGCAGTCTGCATTTTTAATTAAAACTGCTTATCAGTTACAGTGAAAACGGCGGGTAGGTAGTAACTATTTATCGTGCTACTGGACCGTGTCGGTTGCCGTGGTTAATATCGTAAATACACGGTACTTGCTTACTAAAGTACCACTTGTATATGTACCTACTCTTACAGTAACGGCTGTAATAATCCTCAGAAGTAGGTATCTATTAGCAGAGCTTTTGAAGGGACTCATCCGGTGGTGAACCGCCACCATTTTTATATCTGCCGCCATGTAGCATGCAATCAATACAGTTTATCGCAGTGCACTGCTCCAAAGTCCGTAATCCGTAGCAGCTCTGTCTCTACGTACAGCAACCACAATCCAAGATCCAGACATCTAGAACTTTGCCTTTTGCCTAAATAGGCACAAATTTACCCCCCCCCCCTCATTGAATTTGCTCTTAACATGATGATTAAATCCTGAGCACTAGAACGTTAGGGTTAACATAAGCTCCAAGATTACATCTTGCTTTGTTCTACTAACATAGGCACATCGTGAACTTAGAATCCGGTGTCACGGTCAGTGTGTTCCAATATGTAGTTGGTAGTACTTAATAGTTTTATTTTCACGTCAATCACTGCAATATAAACCTTATGTCAATGACGAAAAATCACAAAGTGCGCTCGTGATTTTCAACGACCATATTCAGTGTTCAAGGCCGTGCAACAACTATCGATATAATGCTGCGGTCCCACGGCCCGCTTTCTCATAGGCCAGATCACGCCAGGCCAACAGGCCATGGGGACCGTCGCATCCAACGCTTGTCGCGGCCTGCACGTATGGGCGCGTTTGTTCTGATTTGTTAACCAAATGTTGCTTCTTTATTATAGGTTTGATATTTCGCAATTGAAAAAAAAAACTGTTTTTAAACGGGTATGCAGGTTTTTTGACATTTTTGGTTTTCTCTGAAAAGTATTCAGGCTGGAAGTAACACTGTTATTACGCAAGACGGCCAGACATGGCCTTGAGGTGGTAGTAAATAACGTGTTATTAGCTGACAGCCGGTAATCGGGGTGTCTACCACCCTTTGATTTATTTAGTTGATGACCACTTTGTTCTATGAATCACTGTTTGAAGTCGATAACACTTTATTTACCCCTTGAATAAACGAAGTACGTTTTCTTTCAAATTCAAAGCACTTATTAGGATTAAACCAATCACAGCCACTTTTGAATTTCTAAGGAGTCGGTCAGTCAGGAAGAAGCTAGTTGCCCATTCCAAAGCGTAGTGGGTTTTAACGCTTTTTCCTATGCCTCACTATATTGCTGGACAAAGCCTTCTTTACCTTTCAAACCTTTTTATCACGGTATGGCATCCAACTTTGGGGCTGTACTAAACGAAGCAAAATTAAAATAATCCAACAATTCCAAAATAAGGTACTCAGGGATGTTTTAAATGCACCATAGTACATTAGAAATGACGACCTCCACCGTGACCTTAAAATGGAACTCGTCATCACCATCACCCAAAAATTTGCTGAAGCCCACGAACACAGACTTCACCGACATGTGAATGTCGAGGCAATTCAGCTGCTAGACAACACGGACATAGTGCGTAGGCTAAAGAGAACTAAACCATTTGAGTTAGTGTAGTGTATAAATTCCATGTGGCGCCGGACGTAAAGAATACCACCATCCCATTTCTTCCCGTGGGTGTCGTAAAAGGCGACTAAGGGACTTACTAGAGGATGGGCAGCAGCGTTCTCTATGCATTTTTAACACCATATTGCGATCGCCAACCCGCCTGCCAAGCGTGGCGATTATGGCAAACCTCCCCAATTGGGGGAGGCCTATGTCCATCAGTGGACGTCTTTTGGCTGAAATGATGATGAGTGTATAAATAGTGAATGAATAATAGTAACAATGCTGTGCTATTTATATTTGTAACACATGAACAAAGGGTTTTTATTAATTATCAGACTCTTAAGAAAATGCTACGGAATTGTGTATAGAGTTAAATTTCTTATTAGTCTATAAGGCTAGATTGTAATAAAATTAAGAACTAGTTCTTAAAAAATGGAAGAAAAAAAAATTGCGTCCTGATTTTTATGCAGTTTGCAACTTCAGTTGTCTGGGTGGCAGCTGGTGATTTCGTAAATATTAGGTTTATTTTATTTTATTCTATTCGGGAAACTTAGGTACCTACAGCTAACATAAACAGTGTTCTTAAACAATATGCATTTGAAGGCCATTTACAAGTTTCCACTGATAAACACTTGAAACAAAAAAGACAACAAATAAGGTCGGTACAAAATACCTATAACATAAAGTAGGAAACAAAAAACACGATCGATTAACACAAACTAAAAATCATTCAGACGCAAACAATTACTTTTCCGTAAAAAAGCCTTTTCACCAACAACTGCTTAAGCCGAGAAACACTGGTATTGAAAATGTCCAAATCATGTTCACCAGTTAGTTTATTAAAACTTCTGCTCGCACGAATAATATACGAATTCTGCCTGTACGCGGACTTGGTATGAGGGACATACCAAGGGACAGGTTGATACCTTATTTTGCATAAAGTAATTCCGAGTGGAATTCATTCCATTCCAAGCCTGCATACTAATTGGGTAACACACTTGACACAATCAATCATAATCTAAATGATTTTGAAGGATATTGCTAATACATTGCTTCATACCTATGTTCCAAAAATTAACGTAAATAACGCAATTAATGTTTTTGAGCTGTCAAATTGAAACCCATTCCTACTGTAAGTGTAATGCATTTATCCTGCTGGTTGCCGGCAGAAATATGTAAGTTCTGTGCCAATAACTCTCGGAGGAACTCTTTCACAAGGAGCTCTACTTGCTATAACTCATCGATTAAATCTAATATTTTACCTCAGCCGTACCTACCTATACTTCATTTAGAAGGTCCTTGGCTTTTGTGACTAAGGCAATGCGTCACTCATTTATGAGTAGTTATTTCGTTAGTTAACGCGATAGGATCCTGTCGGTAGACGATAAAGTGTCAGTAAACTTCTTGAAATGTTGTAAACCAGGTACGGAATCTACTGGGTTATTAACTTTCTACTAGCATGGTCTTTATTTGTAGGATGACCTAGAGACCTTTATGATTTATCTGAATATTTCTACGATAATTCGACCGATACCGCTGTACCGCGCCTTAGGAATGCGCGGCGAGGGGGGGCGGCGTTGACGAATGATCGGCAGGACGCCTGTGAGCGTTGAAGAATGAGTGACGGGACGCCCGTGAGCGTTGACGAATAAACGGCCTGCACTGCCCCCCCCCCCCCCGTCTCGACGCGAATACCTTAGGCGCGGTACAGTGGTATCGGTCAAACTATAATAGATAGTGAATATCTTAAAGCACGATGTGTCCTGTCAGGTATGAGTAATGTACGTAGGGCGCAAACTAGGCAATCAATCACGATACCACCTTGCTAACCGGCAAATATTTTTACCACGGCAAATACAAGAGCTGTTAAGTTCACACGCGGCTTTCTGCGTCAGTCTATGTTCAGCAGTGGTCATATCCCCAAAAACGGATTGTGTTTCACTAAAGCTAGTATCGGTTTTACTTCACCAGGAAAACCTGTGCTGGTGCTAGCAAACAAACAGGACAAGCAAGGAGCCTTAGATGACATTGATGTGGTCGACAAACTTAACATAGAACCTTTGGTTAATAAGTAAGTAAACTCTTGACTTTATACAAGAATCACAACTATTTACATTGGCGGCAAAGGAAATACACCTATGTAGAATTAAATAAGTATTAGTATTTTAAAAACAATCTGCTGTGGTTTTTATACTTTTTATTTAAAACACTGTTGATGGTGCAGACAATAGTAAAATGAGGCAATAGGCACAAAAGTTTTCCCAATGAAAGATCTCTCCATCCAAATGCAACGCGTTTTTTGGTGCTCTAAAGTAATTACAAGACCACTTACTTTGACTTTCTCCGCCGTGTGATGGAATATTTCCATCAGTATTGTTATGCTAATTTAATATTATTTCTGATCACATTTCACAGGTACCGATGCCCAACTCTAGTCGAATCCTACAGCGCTTACGGAGGAGAACACACAAAACCCAAAAAGCCAAAACTCGACCCCGGCCTTCGCAAAGGCTACCAATGGCTCTTAAACTACATCTTTCGACGCTACGGAGACATCAACCTACGGGTGCAAACAGACATACACGCAGACCTTGAAAGACGCAAACGAATGCTCTCCAAAGCATCCAATACTAACACTAACTCACAAACTTTCACAGCTGTGAGCGACGATATAGCCACACAAACGGGCTTCGAAAATCCGAATTACGATTTAGAAAAATCGTCTAAATTTGACGAAGATGAAGTCCAAAGGGGACTGATAATTGTTAAACCGATTAAACCCAACCCTAATAGTATCGATTCCACTATTACAATCGAGAGTGTCGACGAATCGGATGAGACCAGTGTAGTAAAGCCGAAACTGTCTCCTCTATTTGGAAGGGCCAGTAATTCGACGGTTGAAACTGTTAGGATAGAGTTGGAGCCAAGGAGTGAATACAGGAAATTGTCGCCGATTGTCAGGAATAAGAGTGACAAGAACCAGCATATTGATTTTAAGAATAGACCGCAGTCGAGTCCTACTGTGAAGAGGAAGATTAAGGTATGGATTTTTTTGTAGTTTATGTTATTTTTGTTGGAAAACATGCAGGCACAGCCCACCTGATGGTATGTAGGTTGGCGGTACCCGCTGTGCTGCTTTCCAGAGCCAGCCAATGTCTCGTGCGGCATAAATTTACACCGCCATCCATATCATTATTAAACCGAAAGGCATGGTAGTTACAGAAACCAATCCGGATAATGCGTAATCCGAAAAATCCGAATATCGGCTCAATTTTACTAGATTTTCCAATCCGGTTTTGTAAATCGAAATTGTAACAAAAAATCGAAGAGTTTGTCGGGCTAGTCGGTAGATCGCGCGTTCCGGAATACTGAGTCTCTCGGCTTTGGAGGGAGCGAGCGGGGCGCGGGACGCGTGTCGAGGGCACATCCATTGCTAGCCACGCCACTTTACCCGGACTTGGGCCCTATCCACATCCAACTATTACCTGCTACTTTGACCGGGTCGTCGATCCACCTGTGAAGCCATATTTGTTACGGTCGCAAATCATATTTTAATCCGTCAAATGTCAAGTGCACCTATGCGGTGCATAAGAGCAAACGCTCGAAATGTCTAAAAAAAACCTTCAATCAAGGTCACCTTCGCTATTGGTCGATGTATTGGACATTTATTTTGATTGAAAGTTATGCACCTGTGCGGTGCATTAGATATTTCGAGCGTTGGCGTCATCATACAACCCTGTGATACAACCTAACACTGACCAGCAAATTGAAAAAAAGAAACGTAAGAAAATTTGAATTTCGCGGGCTACCTTATCGCATTCCCTTAATTACTAATCTATATAGTTAGATTCTATTTTTTTTTTTTTAATTAAAAGTCACAAAATTATTGAAACAATCGTACCTACTCGTATATACCAAAATACCAAGGAAAACTGCAACTTTTTTTAGATATAAATGTATAATGGTAACTACTTTTGCCGTGCTGTTTAAAGAAAATTAGATATTAAAATCAGCATCAGCATCCGCTGATGTCAATGATAAAACATCAGCATTAGCATCCGCTGATGTGAAAAAAATATGCATCAGCAACAACCCTGATAGGTATCCTACTACTAATATTCTGGGCCGACTCCATTTAGATTGCCATTGACACGCTGTGAAGAAATAGGTACTACTAAGTTCCGAGACTTGCTACAATTTAAAACTTCCTTTTTCTCACGTAACCAGGTGGAACCATCAAGCAAGAACGCATCATTCCAAGACGAGGCTTTAAAACCGGATGGCGACCTGACGGTCATCATCGGCGACCGTAACCGTACCTGGGACGGCTCGGAGAAAAAGCACAAGGTGCAGGTCAATGATGCTGAGCTGTCGCAGATGCATCGCGAGATTGTGCTGAATGAGAGAGGTGGGTTCTTGAGCAAAAACTTAAAAAATAACATATATTCAAGTCTGTTATGTATCGATACAGAAATGATTTATTCTCTAACAAGCATTATGTATGTACAGTACAACTATTTTCTTAATGTCTCTCGGCAGACTTCGTGTTTCGCCAGTAATCGGATTTCTGTCAGTTGCCCTTTGCAATTGGTGCAGATCGGACGCTCTCAATCGACTTGGAAGTACCTATATAGAGTTGTTAAAACTCTTTTAACTTAATGTAATTTATTTTTAAAATGGGTATATATATATATATATATATATATATATACCCATACGTCAGCGCTTGACGTAAGTCAAGCGCTGATTAATTTGACAGGACTAAACTAAAATTTATCTTCTGTCCTTTTCATAATGAAATAGAAATAAAAAGATACACTGAACTTAAATTTAGTTTAGTTTGTGAACAAGGGAATCGGCACCATTATGAAAATAGTTGTACTGTACCTACAATCTACATGTAATTGTTTTACAAGTTAGCTCGAATCGATATTTCCTTTTTGGAGAGAATAGACAAAAACATGATTCTACAACAACATGATTCTACAACGACATGATTCTACAACAACATGATTCTACAACATGATTCTTTCAGGTCGTTCGTTTTCTGATGGCGCTGGGAACTTGTAAAGTCACAGAAAATTATTGCTTAGCAAATCAACGCGACTAGTTTGTTTGTGCAACTTAAAGTTGTACAAGGTTTTTTTGACGGATGTCTAAAATCAAAACTAACATCAACATCTAGTTCTAAAAACTAGATGATGGTGTTAGTTTCTCTTGAGAGAGGAAAAAACGGAACCCGTAGACGATCCTCGTGTGTCTGTCTGTCAGTCTGTCACACCCGATTTGGTCCGAATCTACTGGACCGATGAAGTTGAGTTACACATATAAATTTCTATGACCCAAATACGAACGTGTAACGTAAATAAATTGGTTTTGAATATGGGGTTCAACAATGGCGAAAACAAAAAAATGCAAACTGAACCGTGTTGGTATTATCATAAGAAAGGACTCGTTATGAAGATTTTTTTATTTTATAATTTTAACTTAAGTTTTAAAGTTCTTAAAGAAAATGTTTCCATTCAGCACCCTTATCTCCGAAACTGATGAGCCTGAAATGATGAAAAAAATACATAGAATAGTTCTATACCTACTTATAGATTACAGGAAACCTTATAAGAAGTCTAGGATCTTAAAATGGTCAGCGGGATTGTCCGAAAGGGGTACCGCTTGCCCCGGAACTTAGAGGGCCAAGGAAGGAACACGGGTGGGTTTTAGTCAGTAAGAGTCTGACACTCCCTTCCGCTCCACCCAGAACGGGAGGGATCATGTGATGATGTCCCATAATCAAAAAAAAAAAAAATTGTCTTAAAATAACATGGTAAATCACTCAATATTGTGCATACACACTTACCTCCATTTGCAGTTAGAATTTATGGCAGAACATGGTATTTCAACTACAATATTATGTTTGTTCTTGGCATAAATTCGTCCCAACTACGGAGCCCTTTCATTTTACGTGGTCCGACACGCACATGGCCGGTTTCATCACAAACGTCACCACGTCATGGCGTTACCTGACCAGCCTCCAGATATTAATAAGGTTAATTTCGCAGACTACACAAGCAAGACAGCATATTCAGAGGTGACCTTACAGCCAGCCACTCTGCCGCTGAGTCCTCGACCCGCGTCCGCCTCGCAGTTAGTAAGGAGGCAGCTAGAGTTGAGCGGACAACACAAGCGACGCCTCAGTCTGAGATGTAAGTAATGTCTTTCAGCATCATCATTATCATCATAATTTCAGCTGGAAGACGTCCACTCTATCAAAATCAAAATATTTCACATAAACCTACATGGGCACATATGAAACGTCAGAAGCTAGATGCACGGTTCCAATTAGTCGTTTCCTATGGAGAAGAGCCGGCAAGAAACTCCACAGTTACTCTTTTAAAAATAATTGGCTTTACAATATTATCAAATAACAGTGATAATAGGTATGGGAGGGCAGTAAAGACATAAAAGTGCCAAAAAATCTACACTCTACTAGGCCTACAACGTTCTCGCATTCACAAAATAGAAAATAATCTAACCTCCTTACTAATAAACGTTGTATAGCGTCTGTATAGTTACACACCGATTTCTCTCTTTCACTCGTCAGTAATTTGACTTTAGATAGAAGAAGACAAAGCGTTGTGTAACTATACAGACGCTATACAACGTTTATTAGTAAGGAGGTAAGTATATAAAAGATTAATGACATGATTACAATTACAACTACAGTAACATATCTGAATAAATATCATGTCCACAAAAACTGCTGCTCAAAAAGCACTGCTGGACATAGGCCTCCCTCAAGCACCACCACTTCGACCGGTTCTGTGCTTCCCGCATCCAGCGGATTCCTGCGGCCTTCACAAGGTCATCGGTCCACCTTGTGGGAGGTCTTCCAACGCTACGTTTTCGTTTGGTCGCCACTCCAGAACCTTTCGGCCCTATCGGCCATCTTTTCTATGAGCAATGTCCCTCTCCAAAAGAACCTGTAGCTGGCCACTCTGTCGCTGAGTCCTCGCCCCGCGTCCGCCTCGCAGTTAGTGAGAGAGTCACACAGCTAGAGTTCACATCAAATCAAATCAAAATATTTTATTTCACATAAACCTACATGTGCACTTATGAAATATCCGAAGTTAGGTGCACGGTTCCAATTGGTCGTTTCGTATGGAGAAGAGCCGGCAATAAACTCCACGGTTTCGGAGTTGTTTGAACACAAACAACGACGCCTTAGTTTGAGATGTAAGTATTACTACGACGCACAGTGTTCCATTTAATGAAAAAAAAAAAAAAAAAAAAACTATCTGCTGTTTATGGTATTTATCGATCAAGGGATGCATTTTTTTTAATTCATGAAGTTTCGTTAATCTTTTCATTTAAAAAATTAAAATAAATTCTGAAAACGTAACTGTCCAAGATATTTATTTTATATAAATATAATCTGATAGAGCATCTTTGGGCGCATATTATTCAGTTTTTATTTAGGAAAATCACCTCCGGATACCGTTTTTTTTTTTTTCTCCCTAAAAACTCAAAAGTGCGACTTGACACTAGCACAGAAATTTGCTCGTAACAAAGTATATCACGGATAAAAAAAACACGTTGCACTATCGCGGTTTTTGGGAATTATATTCATCATTAAAAAAAAAGTATTTGAAATGGACACGTGAGTTTACTCGTGCATTATAAATGCATCCCCATCCAACAGCAGATGGATTTTTTTTCCATCCAATTGAACAACTGTGCGACGTTTAAGTCCATCTCACACAGGAACCATGACTCGGCGTAACACAGGTTACTCAAAACGAGCGACTCTGGTTTAACATGTACACTGGCGAAAATGTTAAGCCATCTTTTTGAACTAGTATTTTCGTGCACCCAATTTACTTAAATTCTACGTACGTGACATATTAATTTGTAAAGCCCCAGTGATGAGCAGTGGCAGTGGTTTGACTGATCAAGGACCCATCTTCGTTAAACATTCCATAAATATAAAAAAAATAGGCAGTAATTTGGAGAGAAGTGAAAACTCAAAACTTTGGAATAACTGACAATCTGGCGCAACACATCACGAGCATGTCGCGCATTTCGGTGACGAGAACCTATAAGTTTTCCCCTTACCAAAAATCCCTAAACGCAGCTAAAGAAATTTTCATTAAAAAAAAAAATATCGTGGAATAGTAAACCAAGCTAGTCGACAATTTTTTTCGACTGTACAAAGATTCTCCAGTCATACTAAAACAGTATAATTACTTCCAGATATGCAACGTAACAAGACTAGTCCGGAACGCGTGTCCATGTTGATCTACGAGCCATCGAAGGCGCCAAAACGACACCTCGATAAAGGAGACTTTGAGCAGTCCGCCACTATCAACTGAACGTGGTAAATATTAAAATGTTATGGCCATTCTATATGTATTTTATCTACCAAGTTTACAAACACGCTGTGAATGTGTGTGTAAGCGCAGGAGCTCTCGACAACGGCGAAGTCGGAAGTGTGTGTGTGTTATGTGCTGAGTCTGACGCTACTCTTCTTCACGCACACATTTACAGCGTGTATGTACACTTGGTTACCACAAGTAAAACGCGCGTCGCTTCTTGACAAATACTGTTAAGGGTGCATTTTGGTGTAAGTCGCCACCTGGTAGCGAATTGGGAATTGTATTCCTCGATTTTTTAACACATGGCAGCATCAGCGACTCACTAATTGCCAGAGACTATAGTTTTACAACGCCATCTAGGAGTCGGCCTAGATACTAGGTGTCATTCTCGTGATTTATGAGTGTAATTAGATAAATCAACATTAAACAAGGAAGCTTTGATTTTTACTAATGTTACTTCAGCCAAAATAGGCCCTATAACGCTTTTTATTGATTTTTAATTTCATTTTTTTTTTCCAAGTGGGTGTTTGTTAAAATGTATCGAATTTATAAACTCACCATGACATTATTTCTTTGTTACAGGTATTCAAAATGTGAAATTGGTACATTCACAGTACAATATATTTAGAGTTCTATTTGTAGTAGTTTTATAATAAGCAAATAATAATAATATATTAACACAGGGTATAGATATAATAGCAAGGTGCTCCTGTTTGAAAACTTTACTGAGCGACACACCCCATTAGTTAATAAACACTTTAAATGCCCATTAATGTATAAATATATTGATATGATTGTTTTAAATAAAAATAAATGTATGGGGCAATCCTTTGGCCAGCTCTAAAAAGGTTCCATTTTCCGCCATTTTATGTGAAATACAATATGGTACCATTAATGGGGACAAGGGCGGTGGGAGCAGCGGGAATACACCTTTTTTACGCGTTAGATTAACATTTTGTATTTTATATCCTTTGAGCAGATGATCCAAGTTACACATACAAGTATTTCGGATCATTTCAGTGATCCAGATGCAATTATTCCAATCGCAAAAATTATATACTTTGCTCACGCCTAGTACAAAAATTGAGGATAAAAATGTAGCCTAAGTCCTCTAGATCCCAAAACAAAACTATATAACAAAATTCATAACGATCGATTCATTGGTTTATGCGTGAAAAGATAATAATAGACAGAGTTACTTTCGCATTTATAAGTATGGAGAATTTTATAAGAGAAAAACTTATGTCGTACCAGGTTGTACAGACGCCAGCACGTCAAGCTACCCGAAACTGTCAAATTTTCGCAATCAACCTTGAACCTTATACTGTAGTGATTAAGTTGAAAATCTATTAAAGAATTTTGACAGATTGTAGTAGCTTGATGTGCTGGCGTCTGTACCTACTTACATTGTTTTGTAATACAGGCTGTATGACATAAGTATAATTGTAGTTTGATATTGTTATTTCAATTAAATTATACAGAAGAAAACGAATGATTTTCCAAATGATATAAGAATGTTATAAATATATCATGATTATTTTACAACAACCACGGCAACACAGTAATAAACTAATTCAGACTGTATTATAAATAAACATTATTATTTCACACATAAAAATTATTTATGATTATTCTCTATGACGTTTATGTGCGTCAAGAAAAACATGTCTTAAAAATATAACGCGGGCATTTGAAGGGTTAGGCTTGTTTATACAAAATGTTTAAATATATACAGCTATTACAAGGATCTTGTGGCGCCTGAATGACATTGACAGGCGTTATAGTTTGACCGATACCGCTTTACCGCGCCTTAGGCACGAGCGCGGCGAGACGGGGGGCAGTGCAGGCCGCTCATTCGTCAACGCTTACGGCATCCCGCCGCTCATTCGTCAACGCTTACGGCATCCCGCCGCTCATTCGTCAACGCTCACGGCGTTCCGCCGCTCATTCCTCAACGTTTACAGCGTCCCGCCGCTCATTCGTCAACGCCGCCTCCCGCCTCGCTGTACATTCAGCGGTATCGGTCAAACTATAGTAAACATTTGTAAAATAGTTGGCTGAAATTTAAAAAATAACCTTTATTTGTCACTAAAATAGACACAAAAGCCACAATACAATATATGTATTGCAAAGATCTGATCCTAACTCCCAAACTATAGGCCTGTATTTTGGGGGTCAGGAACTGTATTTTTAGATTAATTGTAGAAATTGTCATAGAAACTGTATTTAAAAAACAATATGGCAGCGTTAATAACGATTTAGGCACGCGCCAAAAGGTCTTTGTATCGTTTTACTGTATAAATGAGCCACATAGAGTATATACTATAGTAATATATATTTAGATATAGAAAAGCAAACATATATCGAAATAGAATAATTTAGTTTTGTATTTTGTGTACTGCAAGATAATATTGATAATAAAAGTTATGTTATGTACATTGGGTTTTATTTACTTACGTTTGTTCATTTAACTTTCTTCTTTTTGGAGGGGCTTGGGACTAAGTGATAACAGCCGCACGGGTCGATCTGTCAAAATCTCACAGTAAAAGTATGGGTGAAGTCAGCTTGAATTGAACTGTCATCCTACCTGATGCTGGGGAGTCTAGAGATTGACAGCTCACTTCGAACTCACTTCACCTACGAATTCACGGTGAGATTTTTACAGAATAACGCTACTGGTTAGGCTGCGCTTGCCGCGGTGGGTCCGTGGATGGGTGACCATCTTTACATACCAAGACCCCTCGTTGCTTAGGAAAGCATGTTAAACCGTTGGTCCCGGCTGTCATTCGTGGATCCTTTTCAGTCGTTACGGGTCGTCAGAAGCCTGAAATTCTGACAACCAGTCTTACCAAGGGGTATCGTATTACCCAGTAACTGGGTTGTGGAGGTCAGATAGGCAGTCGCTCCATATAAAATACTGGTATTCAGCTGCATCTGCGGGGTAATTGCGTAACACAGTATCAATAGGAATGGGTTTCATTTATACATTTCAACAACATCCATTGCGTTATTTACGTTTTTGAGCGGACTTTTTCGAACATACCTATGAAGCAATGGATTAGCAAATATGCTTTAAAAATCAAAGATTGATATTGGTGCCGATTCCTTTGTTCACAAACTAAACTAAATTTAAGTTCAGTGCATCTTTTTCTTTCTATTTCATTAAGAAAAGGACAAAAGAAAATTTTTAGTTTAGTCCTGTCAAAATAATCAGCGCCTGTCACTATCTACTCCATACAAGTTTAGACGTGATTAAAAACATGCCTACTAAAATTACGTCAATTTACATCAAGCGCTGATTAATTTAACCGGACTGAACTAAAATTTATATTTTGTCGTTTTCGTAATGAAATAGAAAGAAAAAGATGCGCTGAACTTAAATTTAGTTTAGTTTGTGAACAAGGATATAGACACCAGTGTTACGCAATTTGGGTGCTTGTTAGACTGGAAGCCGACCCCAACATAGTTGCGAAAAGCCTAGACAGATGATGATTCAGTTGATTACAATTACAACAACAAACACAATACAATACACAACAACAACAGACACACAACGTTACAATTTATACACTTGGTAGCGAGTATATAAATTGTGCTGATTTTTACTGTAATGACCCCTGTCAACATCGTATTCTTGATGTGATGTACTCTGACGTTGAGTTCGCCCTTCGTGCTGCGTCCATGGCGGGTCGAGAGGGCATTATGAAGAGTGGGAGTGGGTCACGCATAGTGGGTTGGAATAAACAAGTCAGCGAGGCTCACCGGAAGGCTAGAATGAAGTTTACGGAGTGGGATATTGTGCGGTAAACCTAACGCTTGCCTGATATACGATGAAATATGCGCCAGCAGAAGAGTTTTTAAATCAAATTTAAAATGGTATCAAGATCATCAAGCCCAGATTAAAATGGTCAGACTTGGGTAAAAGCACGCCAAAGGTGATTTTCGAGGCTTTTGAAAAAACACCAACAAAGTTAACGCAAAACCAGTAGTGCTATTCCGTAGAAATCTCACAGTGAAAACGTAGGTGAAGTAAGTTTGAAGTGAGCTGTCAATTAGTGTCAATCCCTAGCATCAGGTGGAATGCCATGTCACTACAAGTTCACTTCATTTAAGTTTTCACGGTGAGATTTTAACAGAATAGACCGGCTGGACTTTCGGTGAGTGTTGAGACAATCACCCCGAGTGATTGTAAAGACATTGCTGAAATCTTTAAGAGTCAATTTTCTATTCAGTCACCTTTGGGTCTGGCGTATGAGGTTTACAATGGTGAGCTACCTGAAGGCATAGTAGGGGTGAGGTTTAGTGCCAAGGATGTGGCTGTAACCCTTAAGAGCATGACAAAAGGCAAGAGTCTAGGTCATGATTCTCTATCAATTGAACGTGTGGTTCACGCTGGCCCACATATAAACAGAGTTTTAGCAATATTCTACTTGCTATGCGTGAGCCACTCTTATCTGCCATCGGACCCTAAGAAAGATAAAACCGTAAAGCTAATAAAAGTAACTATAGGCCTATTTCTCTAGCTACAGTTACAGCGAAGGTGTTTGACGGTTTGCTTAATACACAGTTAAGTTTATATATATCTCTGCACGATAATCAGTTTGGATTTAGACCCCGATTATCAACGGAAAGTGCTACACTGTGTCTTGAGGCGAGATTCTTCAAGTCAACCTCTAGGAAATGTAATTTTAATGTCATTTTATTTAGAAACGGTAATGATTAAACACGTGAAAAAATTATATGTTGCTTTTGAGACCTTTCTGTAGGTATGGTTACATAATAGGATAAAATTCGCTCGATAGAAAAAAAATACAAACATACCCTTATTTTGTAGATTAAAATCATTTTATTTCAATATTATACCACATTATGTACTGAAAATCATATCAAAATAAACGTCTATGATGATGTAATGTCCGTCGGGTTTAACATAGTTAATATCGTAAAACATATAATTTTCAACCCAAAATTAACTAAATTCACGGCACAATTTATTCGCGCCCAGCTGCCACCTCAAGAACAAAAATGCACGCTCGAAGAACCTCGCGTTAAGCATACCGTCAGATACTATAATGACCCTAAAACTCCGGTATACTCGTGTTTTCTCGACTTGTCCAGGGCCTTTGATTTGGTGGCGTATGATCTCTTGTGGGGAAAACTTGAGAGTATCAACCTACCACCAGAACTTGTTACCATCTTCAAGTATTGGTATACGCACCAAGTCAACAGCGTCAGATGGGCGGGGGCATTGTCGGAGCCATATCGACTACAATGCGGTGTAACGCAGGATGGACTGACCTCACCCTCGTTATTCAACCTTTACATGCACGCGCTGGTCGTCGCGCTGAGCAGTCAGCACGTCGGCTGTTATACAGGATAAGTTTTTAAACAATGCGCAAATTTTTTTTGGTGGTAATTTTTTTGGTATCAGTAATAGAACACATTTCAATTATTTGTTCAATACTTTTTTTTTGGTCCACTTGAAATCAGCAAAATATGGATACAATCTATTCGTAATAATATCAATGGGTGAGCGCACAGCTGATAGGTACCTACTACTGCGTTCCGCTTCACTGACCGCGCCGCCGCAAATAAACATCTATCGTTAACGATAACTAAATTTTTTTGTACTAAGACATATCAAAATAAGAAATAGGTGTATAATAAAACACCTTTAAGTTTAATTTGTCAAAATTTGCGCACTGATTAAAAACTTTTCCTGTATAGACGACGTGTGTATCAACAACTTAAGTTATACCTAGACGACATGGTTCTGCTGAGCGCGTCGATTTGTGGCCTCAGGAGGTTATTAGCGACATTGGAGGATTACGCTGTTAAACATGGACTTGTATAATATATTAAGAAAAGTCAGTACCTTGGTCTTTGAGGCCGGCTGTGCTAGAATATGCCCCGCTTATGTACCACCTATAAGTCTAAATAGTGTACCCTTAGACAGGGTGAATCAGTTTAAATACCTAGGACATATAGTCACGGCAGACCTCGGGGATCAATTTGTTTTGGAACGGAAGCGGAGGGCTTTATCTAAAAGAGCTAACATGCTGGCCCGCAGGTTCGCGCGTTGCTCGGATGGCGTGTTAATAACTCTTTTCCGAGCATATTGCACGTCCATGTACACCTGCAGCCGCTGGGAACACACCACGGCCACGCAGAAAAGCTACAGCACCCTCCGCATTCAATTTAACGCTTTCAGAGCGTCGCTGGGTCTGCCTCGCTACTGCAGCGCTTCGGTATGTTCGTTTGGGCGCGCGCAAACTTTCATGCGACCATGCGGAAGCGCTGCGCATCTCTTGTGCGCAGAGTGCGAGCCAGCTCCATTATCGTTCTGAATATGATAGCAAATAAGTTGGACTGCCCTTATGTGCGTTCGCTGTGACAGACAAGTTACATATAGTATCGCACGTAAGAGACTACTGTAATTAATATGAGATTGAATGTGAATAATTGAATTGAATTTATTGAATTTGTGTGTTGATGTTGTATTTATATTGTATTTATTCGTTTCGATTTATTTATGTGTGATTTTGTATTTATTATTGAATAAGGTAAAGTAATTTCTAAAATGGGTCATGTGGTACCTGAAATAAATGAATTTTAATTTACCTTTTTGTCCCAACAAGGTATATGGCATTAAAAAAGATATAGTTCTTTCTATTGTATGGAAGCGAAATTAAGGCAAGCGCATATTACAGCCGCACGCTTCGGGTCAGAATGCATTGCATTCTCATACAAAAAAGCGCGGTGTGGCTCGCCCTAATGTGTGCCATTACCATACATTTTTTCAGGCGTACGATACGCCCAGTTCCATAAAACACAGTCAGGTGTATGACGATGGATAGAGTAGTTAAAAAAAAACATGAAAAGTGTACAATTTGTTTATTTCCATAATAATGTATATAATCATTATTTTTAATAAATATTCAGATGTTTATGGCAGTGAGTTGTGGTAACATTTTTAAATCTTATCAATAAAACTTACAATATTCGCTAGAACCCGCGACTTCGCTTGTGTTACAGACATTGCACAGAAAGGAAGACGAATTTATATAAAACAAGAACACTAATAAATGTAAGAAGTGTTCTTACTTGTTTTTTTTTTTTTTAATTTACAATGTAAATAAATATTATTAGACCAAATTTACACACACTGATTTAATTATATACATTTACTTTAATAGAAATAAATTGATAATATTATCAACTTATTTAAACACCAAATATTATCTACCACTTTATGTTAAATAAATAAGTATAAATTTTAACTAAATAGCGACACATACTCTTGGTTACAATACAAAATGATTATAAAATTATATAATTGCCTAAGGAACTAAGCTAAGGAAAATTTAAACAGATTCCTTTAATTACATTAACGTTTTACTACAGTTTTGAGACTCCAATGTTAGTCAATCTTTGTTAACCGACTTCAAAAAAGGAGGAGGTTATTAACCTCTTGTATGCCGTAATTTCAGACATAATTTAAAAAAACATTGTGTCTCGCGTGGATCCACGTTCGTATGAAGGGTTAAACTACATTTTATTTATTAAATGCTTCTATGATGGCAGACTAGATAATTATTCACATCATAAATAAAAATATGTGTTGCATTGTTTATAAAAAACACAAAAATATAATCGTCTAAACATATGAATATAAAGTTGAACTTAAATATATTACTGACGCATCAACGGAACAGTCGTCTTATAAATGCGACAAGCTTAATAAAACTATTTTTAATTTTCGCGATTAACGGGCTTTCCTACTAATCATACAATGATTCTATATTGAGATCACTAAAAAATCTATGTACTTATACTAATAAATGCTACTTATGTATGTACAGATTTACAAAAGAGAGCCTCATTTAAGAGTAGAATAAAATGTTAATAAATAGATAAAAAATTGTTATAATGAGCATTAAGTGACAAAAGACTCTAAAAAATCATCAAAATAACATACAATAAGTCAGACTCAGTTGAGCAAGATGTAGTTCTTTTTAAATAAATAATTTTACAAAACAGTCTTTACTTTGACACAAGTAGGTACCTAACGTAAAAAACTTCCAATAATAATTATCGTAACATTTATACATAGTGTACGGCTACCTTTAGTCATATTTCGCTAAAAAGTTCAAATATACATAATTATAAAATTTTCGTTTTAAATACTAAATAATTTCGTTTGTTAAATTTTTGTGACAATTCTGATTCTTACAATTCGTCTTGCATGAGACAAGAAAATTAGAAAGACAAGAAATCTCGTGTTTGCCTTCGATAAATGATAAATTATTTTAAATCATATTTTTCGTTTTATATTTGGAAGAAGAACGACAATAGCTATAAAATTAACTGCCGTGATATTTTACTAACTTAAGTCATTGGGTTATTATTCTTCTAAATGCAGTTTTTCCGCATTTCTTTAGACTAACAAACAACTATAAAAGTTGGAAAGACTTGGATGCTTCGAGCCCTAGTTGTTTCAAAAACTTTCCATGTAGGTACTCATTATTAACTCATTCACAAAGTTATTATTAGTTTTGTCAGTCTTAACTTTGGCATTCTACAAGATTCTTAGTAAAAAGTTAAAAGGAATGTAATTTTAAGAAATGCAAAGAAAATTAACATTAGAAACTTTCCTTATTCATGAAAACTTTACAGGAAACGCAGAATATTGTATCTACACAGCTTCAAGGATCTTTTTGCGCTCGAATGACATTGACCTTAGGGCAAATATTTGTGCAATGGGGATAAAAACTGCCACTTGCTCATTTCAGATGTCGCTACTATCCAACGTCCAAGAATTTGACAGTTAACTGTCACTATCCGTACATTTTCTGTAAACAAGCAACTTATTTTACGAATAATTATTAAATATATCCCGTTGCGCAGCTGTTGATTGCAAAAATACGGGGACCCATGTATTTGCCAAAGATGATAAAAAACGCAAATTGTAGGAGAATGCTCTCCGAAAAAAAAAAAGAAGTGGAAACCCGATATTTCGTCGAGAACTCGAGACTATAATTATTGTGCTATCCTTTTGAAACCTGAAGACTTTTATGGGAGATATTCGTATAGTTACATTTGATGCTACCAAGAGAACTATGTCTGTCAGGGCTTTAAATACCGGTAAATTTTCATAACGTTACCTTGTATTGACAGAGTTAACGTTATTATTGAAATAACGGTAATTGATTTAACGTTATTTATGCGACTATTAATGTTATCGTTATTTTAAACGGGTGAGAAGTAAGTAGTGGGGCCTTAGGCGTGCGGCGCAGCGGGAGCCCGCCCTCGCGCCTCTGATGCCGTGCCGATCAAAACGTTGCCTGTTTCTGCCTGATTCTTACCCACAGAACGGCAACGTAGCTAAATTAACGTTAGTTATCAATTTTTGTTAATGTTAATTAACGTTATATTACTGGTAATGTTATCAAGTAACGTTAAATTTTTGTAACGTTAGTACGTATAACATTGAAATTTAACGTTACGTAACGGTTATTATTTTGTTATTTGGTAACGTTAACAAGTCCCGATGTCTGTTTTCTTTACCTACAGGCACTTGTGATGTGATATTATGTAAATCATAGTAAAGGTGTGTGTTTAGTATTATCATATTAGATCAGTACTAGAATTAACATATCTGAAGTGTTTCTGTCAGGAAGATCATCTTATAGTTGGTTTCCAACTTGATCAGATTATTCCTTTCCTTTCCTTTTCGTACGCCTAGTCTTCAACAAAAAAAGAACTTAAAGTCAACAAACACCAAATAACCTATAAATTATAAAAACGTTCATAATTTATTGATTTTTCCACTAAAGCTGTTTTTATTACCAGTGGTAGACGTTTCTCCTGTCCTTAGTTCGTCTTTTGGCTACACTCCAAGTCGCATACATATTTATCTAGTTTTCGTTTGATTTGTGATCGACACAAAAGTAAACATAAACAAAACAATGGCGGTTTGTAGACCGACAACTGTGCTGCCACCTTGACGAGCTTTCAGTTTTTAACCCCATTGTTTCGTGAAATGTGTTAAAAAAACAAGATGGCCGCCTTAATTCCGATTTTGGGCACTCAGTATAAGATCCTTGTACTGCTATGTCTGCTATATAAACTTATGGCACAATATTATGGCGAATTTAAATTTCAGTTGCTTCTGTATAATTTTAGTAAATTATTGTTATTAGACCTTTTAACCTACGAGTCCTATTTCTTGCTTCAAGCCCGATTTACACGTTGCGATTTTATTGCCTGTGTCATAAGTTGAAGCAACAATACAATTTGCACCGTCTAAACAGTTTTTAGACAATACAAGTCATTTGGTGCTTCAAATATATTGTACGCCACAGGCAAGAAACTGGCATCGTGTAAATGGAGCTTTAGATTATAAGTTCTAAGAAAAATTACAGAAAAGCTGTTTATCAAGGGATTTTAGCTGTCATATTGTGGTTAAAATAATAAAAAAACTGCAATATAAACAATACGTATAAGATCTATCCTTTTCATCTGAAATTCGCGACTTTGGAAATTATTTGAGCTTTACAATTAAGTTCTAAAGAACATAGCACAGAAAATGACTAAAACTGACATTGAATAAAACAGAATTGCACCACTTATATAACATCACGCCTGAAGCTTTCCTATTTGGTGGAAACGCCGGGAGGGGACGCCCTAGATCTAGATAAAGAAGTGCGTGGTACTCGCAACTGGCGTGCGTGTATGACCAGAATATGAATGAACATAAACGAATCAATAAGCTGCCAGGGCAAATTTTTAATATTATATTTTGCATTGTTATTTATTTTATTATTTACATTATTCTCTCATATAGGAGCAACTAGAAGAATGTACCCAGGATTTTGTAATATCTTGATTTAAAAGAATTTCCTTGGAGTTTCTTGCCCGTTCTCCCCATAGACATCTACGTTTTGGAATAGGCAACTTTCTTCAACTTTCTAACTGACCGACTCTTTGAAAATTCAACAGTGCCTGTTAATGGTTTAATTGTAATCAATGCTTTGAGTTTGAAATAGGAGTATGTAAGGATCGTAGCAGACGGCGCTAGTTTCTTTGCTACCTACCCAAATGGGAAAAAGGCGTGAGTTTATGTATGTATGACGCCTGTATTCCCCAAAGTAGTAGGAAAAACGTGTACAAAATCAAATTAAATTAACTTCACAGACATCACGACCGCAAAACTATGACTTTAGAAAAGAAAATAATGTTTATGTTTTTGTTTTATCTCATCACGTCTGTGAAGTTTCGCTAGCTACTTTAATTTGACCTTGTATAGTATAGTTTGACCAATACCGCTGTACCGCGCCTTAGGAATGAGCGTTGACGAAAGAGTGGCGGGACGCCCGTGAGCGTTGACGAATGAGCGGCGGGACGCCCGTGAGCGTTGACAAATGAGCGACGGGACGCCTAAGGCGCGGTACAGCGGTACCGGTCAAACTACAGTAATCAATTAGCACTGAGCCCGTATATTACGGCCACTCCCTCCCACAGAGAGGAGGTCTAAGCCCCAGCAGTGAGAATATTAAAGGTTGATTTTATGTATGTTTATAGGAAGTGCAATATTTTTTATCAATGTAGTAAACTCATGGTTTTACATACTAGGTAGTTGGAAGAATAAATAATGGCGATCTCAAAGAAATCCTAAGTTACTTTACATTATGTTTTAGTCACTTATAAAGTTATTAGTTATTTAACTTTTACGTTTAATTCATACTATAGTTCAATTATCGGGTTGCTATTGTTCATTTTTGCTTTGATAAAAACATTTAAGGTAAAAAAAATGATAAATTTGCCTATGGCATTAAGTCCGCCTCTGTACATTTGTGTGAGAAAATGTTAAATAAATAAATAATAAAAGATTTTGTCAGTACAAACAAAAATATTATATTATCTTAATATCAGCTATGTGTTTAACGTGAGAATGACTACTTATGTCAATAAAATATTTATAAATAAGAATAATTTAGAAATAATCAATTAAAATGTAATTTTTGAAGACTTTATTGGTTTCTTGTTTAAAAAATTGCGGACTGCGTCGAAATGAGATTTTTACTAAATAAAGAGAAATGGTAGTTCTGATATTTCAACATTTGTGATCACTTGTCTAGACTTGAATACTTTCGAGAAACATTCATGTTAGTGTTCAGCGGATACGTAAACTATCGTTTTCCATCAGTAGTTGCCTAAGGTCATATTAAAAAAAAAAAAAAAAAATTTTGGCCATCGTATTTACAACGCAAAGAAGTGCTAAACTCCTCGTAGACAACAATAATAATTTATTTATTAAAATTTTATGCACAAGTTTGTTTCTATGAATAAATGTCTTATCTATCTTATCAAGTAAAAAACAAAACTGTCCAAAGGCGGACTTAATGCCCAAGGCATTGGTGCCGATTCCCTTGTTCACAAATTAAACAAAATTTAAGTTCAGTGCATCTTTTTCTTTCTATTTCATTAAGAAAAGGACAAAAGATACATTTTAGTTTAGTCCTGTCAAATGAATCAGCGCCTGTCACTACCACTAACATACAAGTTTAGACGTGATTCAAAACTTGCCGACTAAAATTACGTCAATTTACGTCAAGATCTGATTAATTTGACAGGACTAAACAAAAATTTACCTTCTGTCCTTTTCTTAATGAAATAGAAAGAAAAAGATGCACTGAACTTAAATTTAGTTTAGTTTTTGAACAAGGGAATCGGCACCATTTTCCTCTTCACCTTAGGGTGACGCAGAGGCAAAATATGGCAGGTGCAACCTATGGGATAGACAACACGAGAAAGAAAAGAAAAAATACTAATAAAAAATTACACTATAGTATGAATCAAACATATATATTACCTATCAGACCAAACTATCTTAAACATTAACCACAATATTTTACCTAGAACTCTGTCTAAGTGAGTCATCATCTGCAAAACTAGCCCTATTCCTCCTCTCACACCGTTTCTGATGCTGCCTTATGAACGCACTCAACCTATTCAGAAGAAACTGTTTATCATGCCCTTCTAAAACCAGCTGGTTCTTCAAAACTGTAACCATATGCCTATTTGCTGCAGCCACAGCCCAATAATAGTACAAAAAGAACAGTAACACTGCAAATGCAGGCACAGCGAAAGTAGAAGTTCCCATCCGGAATATGAATTCTCTTATAAGGAATGGGAATCCGTCAAATGTCTCTACAACAAATTCCCATACATTATTATAGCCTCGGTAAGGGCCACAGTTTATTGAAGGAAATATTTCGGCCACGGAATAGGCTACTGGAGTAATTGAGGCTATAAAACCTAGAAGCAGGACTGACATGAAAAGAGACTTTGATTTTGACGCTTTATAGACAACGGGAGATGGCGTACAATTTGTGAGACACGTAAACTTTTTAATATAGAAAATGAGGAAATAGAATATTGTACCAATTATGGGGAGGAATGGACAGAAAAATGAGCCCATCCAAATTATGGTTTGCGTGTAAACTATATCTAAAACATGCTTTGGTAAATAAAAATCCTGCTCCCCAATGATTTTGAAACAGCGACTATTTGTATGCCTCGCCAAAAACGCTCTAGGCAAGTTTATGAAAAATGTCGTCACGAATTGCACTGCGAAATCTGTTAGGATTAATTTGTATAGCTGTTGTCCTACATAAGTCTCCCAGCAATCTAACTTTGTTGACATCTCATCGTTTGCATTTTCATTTGAGCAGACGAAACCGTTATCCCTTACGTATGAATACATTTGACTTAATAAAACAGCCAAAGATGATAATCGAAGCAACACAGTCCTAAGCAAAGTGATGATTAATACATGCGCAGGAGTGTAGCTCTCAATTTGTATTAAATAACTAAATATCTCTGGAACTATTAAGTTTAAAACTACTATACATATGAAGGGCAGAAATTCTAGTAATGTGTGTTCTAGCTGTCCAAAGAACATTCCACCAAGAGTCAATTTTTCCGTATGAGTTACATTGAAAATGGTATTTTCGATTTTAAAGTTATCGTTTATTTCAATGCTTTGTTCAGGGCCCTGACTCAATTTATCCGTTGAATAGTTGAACGTGAAATAAATCAGAACTCCTGATGCTATGAGAATTACGAAAACGATAACATTTATTAATAATCTTTTGAAATAAATCAAAATTTGAGATTCTCGAGTCCTTAATTGTCTTTCTTCATTATATTTTTCTTCTTCCAAATATCCTTTTATTTCGTTATATAACGCTTTGTGTTTAATTTTAGCTGATTTGTCATTATGGATGCAGAAATCCCATCCACCGAAGACTAAGTTACAATATTTATAGAACTGTCCTTCGTTTTCAACTAGCCGTTCTTTAAAACCTTTGGCAGCAGTTTTCACGATAGCTATCAAGGATAACAGAACCCAAGAAATAGCCACAAGAATATAAGCCATAGGCATATTGAAATAAAGCTCACTTCGGAACAAATTTTTAACGTAGTACTTGTAAATTTGATCGGAATATACTCCATAGAAGAGTATAGTTCGTTCCATCCATCCTGTGCCTTGAATAACGTCGAGAAAAACATTGGTATCTGACAAATTCTTCGTCAAATAAAAATTTGAGCAGCAATCCGTTGAATTTTGTTCATAATCGTCACAAGTAACCTCTGCTTCGGTTAACAAAGTTTTTGGTAATATCATGAACAGTATTATAAGCATCGAAATGGCAATGTTTAAGAACAGCAGCCATCTTAGAAAGAGGAAGTATGAGACTACGCCGGTTCCAAACTTGCCTTCAATCTCCCTCATGGGCGACTGCCACAGCTCCAACTTCCCGACTATTTCAGAGAATCGTATTCGAAACCGGTGCCAAACTTTGCGTTGCCGCCATTGTAGTTGCTCGAAGCCTTGGAGACGGAGTTTTGTGGCGTTCTGTGGAGATAGTGGTATTGGAATATGGTAGGTTTGTATCAACATTATCATTAATGCAATAACGATCAATTAAAATAACAATACCATGAAAAAAGTATAGCATTTATATCTCACAAAGCGACGCGTGCTTTACTTGTGGTAACCAAGTGTACAAGCTCTGTGAACGTGTGCGTTAAGGTGAGTAGCGTCAGCACATAACACACACGTCCAACTACGCCATTGTCTCGCACGGTACCGAGAGCTCGTGCGCTTACACACACATTCACAGCGTGTTTGTACACTTGGATACCACAAGTAACGCGCGCGTCTCTCCGTAAGATAAAATACTATAGTGTTTTTCTCAAAATTCTAAAAAAGAATGAAGAAATAATACAAAACAAAAACGGTTTTGAGCTGTGAATTTTTTCTTTGGTTGCATCGCTCGCCACATATTGAACCATACAGTCGTGATATTAGTGGCAACACTATACAAAAAATTTAGCAATTACAAAGGATATTGCCAAATAACACGTTTGATAAACTAATTGGTTACCGCAGTGTGTAGTGGACGCTGATTATCCTATTACAAAAACTTCCTTAAACAGCTTCTACGAAGTAATAAATTTAGTTAGTTTGATAGTTGTCGGGACCAACCCATAATAACCGAACATACGAGGGCGACACTGAAAGTTTTTAGAACTGGGCCTCAAGTCTGCTATTACAATAGTGTCAGAATGGTCTCGCCATTGTGAGTATTTGACAGTTTTTGTATGGCAAATCTGTCAAAAACGACGAATGAAGAGACCATTCTGACACTATTGTAATAGCAGACTTGAGGCCCTGGCCACTTGTAAACGATATAATAAAAAAATTTGTTCCAATTTTGAAAATGGAACTCTTTGCCAATTTAAAAAACTAAACGAACTAACTGTTTACTCTTTGCCATATGCATGTTATGCCGAGAATATGAGCATTGGCGGAGTTACTAGCTAGTCATAAAAAGGCCCTGCATCAAAAAGTAAAAAGATTTTTACCCGACCGCGGCGAAACTCCAAAGGAAGGAATTTTCGTTTACAAAATAGCGTACTAACATGGTAGGTTAAGTTTCCATAATAATTTTACTACGTGAATGAAAAAGCGAGCGAGGTGAGCTAGAAAATTTGAGCTCTCTGACTCGGATACCTAATAGGTGAAGCTGTCGTTGTGATTCTACGAAGAAAATGCAAGAGAACACCACTAACGATTGCACCACCCGTTATTGGTTTGCCCGCTTCCGTTCTGGAAATTTCAACCTAAGAAATGAACCCCGTGGTCGACCGAAAACTAGCCGTCAATGACGAATTAAAGGCGATTGTGGAAGCTGATGATTCTCAATCTACAGCTGAATTAGCAGCAGCTTTCGATGTTAGCATCAAAACAATATTGGTCCATTTGCGTCGAATTGGCAAGGTAAAAAAGCTTGACAAATGAGTGCCCCACGAAATGAATGATCGCCAGCGCTAAGCTCGTGTCAATTTGAGCCTTGCACTGCGCAACAGGCACACAAACGAAGGCATATTGAATCGTATTGTTACTTGCGACAAAAAATTGATTCTTTTCGACAATCGCAAGCGCTCAGCAAGTTGGTTATATCCTGGTTCAGCACCTAAAAAATGCCCCAAACGAAAACTGACCCCTAAAAAAGTGATGGTCACTGTTTGGTGGTCTAGCGCCGGTGTCATTCATCACAGCTTCTTACCAAACGGGATGAGCATTACTGCAGATCTGTACTGTGAAGAACTGAACATAATGATGGAGAAGCTCGGACATCTCCAACCAGCTTTGGTCAATCGTTCGGCTCCGCTGCTCCTGCACGATACCTCGCGACCTCAAGTTACAAGAGCTGGGAATGAAAGTCCTCCGTCATCCACCGTACTCACCAGACCTTGCCCCTACAGACTTCTACTTTTTCCAGAATTTGGATAACTTCTTGGCGGGGAAAAAATTCAATAATCGAGAGGCAGTTCAAAATGCCTTTGAAGAATTTGTTGCCTCCCGTCCAGCAGACTTTTTCAAAAAGGGCATCAATAAGCTACCACTACGTTGGCAAAAATGTATTGATTGCATGCGTAATTACTTTGGTTAATAAAAAATACAGAGAAACAACTTTATTAGTTAACTTGTTTCATGAAAAACGGCAATTTCATAGGTAAAGACCTAATATTTACAGAATTGCAAATGACCAATTAACCCTATTGAATGAGTTTTTCATGAAATCATTACAATTCTAACTTAAGGAGTTGTATTGCTGATTCTAATGGATTTATACGTCCAGCAGTGGGCAGTCTAGCTTGAGTCTAGATTTAAAGCAATCTACTTTACCTGTAGTCTTGCCTTCAGCTCTCTCTTCTGGTTCATGGGGACCGGCATAGCCTTGATCTGCATGATCTCTTCCCATGTTCGCTCCTCATTTGATAGATTTTCTGAAATTATGCAAACAAGTTGAATATTTAATGTTTATTATACTTAGCATCACGCCTATATTCGAGGTGTAGAGTACACACACGTCATTTTTCATAATTTGACCCTCAAATCTGTAAAAACAATTTTTTTTTCCACTTTTTTGGATTAAGTTATTAATTAATTTCATAGTTTGTTGTGTAGACTCAATTTTTCAAAATCATCAGACAAATGGTCCTTGGAGGACTTTGCCTTGACTTGCCTTGTATTTATATTCTGTATAATTCATTCTAATTAGAATAATAAAAAAAAAAATACATTAATTTTTTCTCCATTTTTTTTTTTTTTTTTTTTTTTTCATTATAAATTCTTTCAATAATTATCAATTTCGATGTTTTACATCTGCCGGGAGTCCCGTGTTTTGTAAAAGCACTTACCATACGTTTTCCTAGCTATTCGAACTTTTATGTGCATGCTTGCGCCACGAGCGAATTTTTTCTGGCTTATATGACTCGCCATGTTATGTCCCAGTAAGTTCTTCACGAAATCTCAATAAAATCGACTCGTTTTTTATTCACAAAAACATCCCAAACAGACTTAATATTGCTCTTACAATTTTAGTGTTGATACGGGTCCACTAGCGCCAAAAAAAAATTATGTTCATGAATGTTATGTACATATATGTGTGTGTAATGAATGTTCTAATACCTTTTATAAAGTTTCATATTCAGACACGAAGCCACATAATACGATCTAGAGGAATGTGGCCGTTTTTCTTTAGATCGAATTTTGTTGTTTCGTGTCTCAACTCAATATAAAACTTTATAAAAGGTATTAGAAAACTCTAGACACACTTACCGAAGCAGCTGATTGAGCCGTTTTTCATAATTCCTTCTCAGTCACGAGATAATCTTTTTTTAGAGGAGTGGCGCTTTGGACCCGAGACAGCACTCTTAACGTCTCATTGTACCCAGTAACTGGGTTGCGGAGGTCAGATAGTCGTTTTGTAAAGTACTGGTATTCAGCTGCATACAGTTAAACTGAAAACTGACCCCAACATAGTTGAAAAAGACACACTTTGACACTGATTTACTTGTACTTAAATGCATAAAAAGTAAGCACTTATCATTTGTACAGACACACACAATATAAGCTCACGTTCGCGTTGTCTGAATTACAGTGAAAACTCAACTGATAATGATGATAGCACAAAAACCCTGACCCGTTTGTTTAAAGCACGTTAATTGAGCAAGTTCATTCCCATGAGTTTTCGTGACTATGTCGGTAATTGGATACTCTCGAAATTGTGGTGTTTTTGTGTCAATGTTTGAAAATCTAGTCGGTTTAAGACCGTTATGTTCAAACTAGGGATGCAAGCAGAGCCAAAAAGTATCGATATCTATGTATATCGATATTTAAAAAAAAAAATGTTGTCAAGTTCGATACATATATCCAAAAAAAAATTATCTGAAAAATATTTTTACTTTATGAAATTCTATTGTTTGTTCGATAAATCGAAAAAAAAAAAATTGCGCCGGAGTTCCGTGTGGCGCCGGACGCAAAGAATAGCACCATCCCATTTCCTCCCGTGGGTGTCGTATAAGGCACAGAATATAAATGGACGGTAGGGAAACTAGGCCTATTAATACCTACGCTCCATTAGAGCGTTAGGGTTGGGCTCTTAATGTTTGTAAAATTGAAAAGTGTTTTATTGGAACGAAGTTCTTTTAACGCAGCTTGCGGTAGGAGTTGACAGGTAGAAATCATCACGCGAAAATGCGTTCTTACATGTTATGCGACACCGCCCTCCATGCGACTTTTTTCTTTCGTCAAAAATAATATTGAAAATTTTCGCAACCGCCATCTTGGATTTACATTTAAATGTTACTGGTGCCGGTTCTATTGTACACCGAACTAAACTAACTAAACTATCACAAAAAATATTTACTTTTGGCTATGGGAATCTTAAAGCTATTCTGCAAACAATATTCTCTAAATTTAAAAATAACTGACACAACTAAAATCGAATTTGACAATCGCGTGGTATTTTTTTTTCTTTTGGCTTCGCAATGTTGTACTTGTTTGCCCTACCTCATGATTTTTTTTAGAGCCGGAGGTGCGCAGGTGCGGGGCAGCCTCAACGTGTTTTATATGGAAATTTTTACTTTTTGTATGAATTTTTTTTAAATTACATGTTGAGTATTAAGGGTTTATTCATATAAATACAAACTATAGGAACATCATTTCAGATATAAAATCTTAAATGAATAAAACATTGATAAAAATAAGTCTTCTTTTTTACGGATCTTATTTCCAGCGGTTTTAGTCAGTGGCGACAACAGTGTTGCTATTGGAAATATATTGTATTTGATATATTTTCGATACTTGATATTTTATACCGATATGTCGATGTATCGGAATACTTATTAAATATCGCCAAAAAATATCTATATATAATCCAACAAAAAATATCGATGTAAGTATCGATAAATCCATAAATTTTTCCTACAACTCTAGTTCGAACCTTATCCGTTGCAGAGAGATAAAAGTAAACATTACCATACTTATGTGGCACACAAATAAGCCAAAAATCTTTATAAAATAAACAAAATGCCGGATTAACCTATTCATTATTTATTTATGAAGTATGTGACGTGTGATTAATTTGACAGGACTAAACTAAAATTTATCTTCTGTCCTTTTCTTAATGAAATACTCATGTAAAACTGCACTGTTGTCTATATGCCCATTTGTTACGAAGCCCTCGATTATGAATTGCAAAAGTTACATTGATACTTGCGCGGTTTTTGCAACCAGGACCTCGTGCATTAACGACTGGGCAACATACATTAACAAAATAAAAAACCGGTCAAGTAAGTGTCGGACCACGCACAATGAAGGGTTAGTTGGGACAAATTTATCCCAGGAACAAAATTAACATTGTAGTTGAAATACATCACATTTGCAGTTGGAATGTATAGAAGAACATTCTTCTATACATTCCAACTGCAAATGTATGTTGGTTGACTATTACTCGTTATATTGTAAAGCCTACTATTCTGTGATCGTTTTTCCTTTTAACTTCGTTATATATATACTAATGCTGTGAATTTTTTACATACAAAAACATCCATTTAGCTGACATTTGACTCTTAACAAAAACTAGCACATAAAAGCTAAATATTGCGCTAAACGTTCCCTGAATCGAAAAATGATTTTCATAGATCCGCAATATTTTTGAATGTCCTATCCAACGACAATCCCACACCATGGGATAGACGGGTTTTTTAGTAGGTATATCAATGGACAGACGAGAAAATATAAAACATCCCCACTACTAAAGTGGGGATGTTTTATATTTTCTCGGGTTATGGGTTCCCTCCGACGCTGCCCAAAGCCGAGGTTCGTACCCCATAGGGGGTGCCCTTAGCGTGCAGTCGTTTAGTTTATAAGTTTTTACGCCCTGGCTGGAGGCATTAAGTTTTTAGGAGCTTAAGGCATCCACAGGAAAGTCCGGCTAAAGAGTAGCAACCTCTCGTGGTTAAACTCTGAGATGCCCTAGATAAAAAAAAGTGTATGGGAGGTACCCTAAAAAAATGATTTCTAGATTTAAGGTAATCACTTTGTTGGCATGATTAATATGTAGTACACTCCGAGCTAAGTCGCGGACAGACCGACAGATGTACGGTGGCCAGCACATCAAGTTACCCCACAAACTGTCAAATTTTATCGTTCGATTTTGAACTTAATCCTCAACGTTTTAAAGTTTAAAATCGTTTGGAGGACAGTTTCGTGTAGCTTGATGTGCTGGCCACTGTACATAGCGAAACTATATAAAGTGAGTGACACTAATAGAAAGAGAGAGAGAGAGAGAGTGTGTCGCGTCGCATGTCGCGCCTGTTTGTAGGAGCCTTTAACACGTTGACGGACAGTATTCCCTCACTGGTTAAACGAGTTAGGTCACTACAAAATTTCATACATTGCCTAGAGCAATTTTGCAGAATGCCTACTTTTGTAGAATGTTTTTAACATCACCAAATGACAGTAAAAGGTTAAAATTCTATCTGCGGTGACTACAGAATGCCCTTCCTTGTATTAGTATAGAAAATAAACGCCGTACTGATTTTATGAAAGTCAAAACTTTGAAGTCGACAGGCATACTGTCGTATTATTGAATGCAGAGACAACGTCGAGAGGCGTTCTGTCCGTCAGTGTGTTAAGGAACTGCTTATCAAAACTTCGTTCCAATAACGCAAAAGAAAATGAACAAAACACTTGAACTCACCCGACAAATCCGGCAACATAGATAGATGTATATCCCTGCTCTGCGTTGTCCGTGCGTACGTTGACTGCCGACGCTCATTCTGCGAACGAGCGCGCTTCACCGTCGTAGCTGCGAAAAATATGATTCATTGTTAGTTTAAGGGCCATTTGAGGTAGTATTACCTCAAATGGCTTAGCATGATCCTCCGTTATGTCGAAAATACTGCAGCATTAATTTTGAAATAAATATATGGTAAAGTTGAGGATTAATGTTAAGCCCAGCTATGTTAGCCGAAAACACGATTCCATAAAATTTTCTCTATAGAAAAAAATTCCAAAGTTACCTCCAAACCGAACAATAAACCGCTGGTATTAAAAAAATACTTCAAATTAGATAATGAAACTGCATATTAACTGAACTAACTATAAAGCAGGTCTTATGTTATTTACTTTTTTTAAATGACCATTATTTTCACCGTAAAAAGAAATTACCTAAACTATCGGCGACTTGGAGCCTTTTCCCTGCCGCCCTGTCTCGCTTGCTCGCGTGACCGGTAGCAATAGTGTGCGAGCGAGAAACAGAGTGAGGTGGCGCTGAGGTAGTATAGACTCTTAATATAGCTAATAGAGGGAAATAGTTTGTTTGTTTGTCGGGCGTAAACTCTAAAACCGGCTGGCCAGTAACGAATATACAGTGTTTTTTTTTACTCGGACAGTATTGGGAAATCTAAATCCATAAGAGGTACAGGGAATTTGTGTTAGGAACCATTATCTCTTTTTCATAAAAACAATTTTGACATACTTTGTTTTTTTGGTTAAAGCGAGGTTCTTCAAGTTAACCTCTAGGAAATGTAATTTTAATGTCATTTTATTTAGAAACGGTAATGATTAAACACGTGAAAAAATTATATGTTGCTTTTGAGACCTTTCTGTAGGTACGTCGCGTATTCGTTACATAATTGGATCAAGTTCGCACGATAGAAAAAAAATCCAAACATACCCTTATTTTGTAGATTAAAATAATTTTATTTCAATGTTATACCACATTATGTATTGAAAATGACATCAAAATAAACGTCTATGATGATGTAATGTCCGTCGGGTTTAACATTGTTAATATCGTAAAACATATAATTTTCAACCCAAAATTAACGAAGTTCACGGCACAATTTACTCGCGCCCAGCTGCCACCTCTAGAACAAAAATGAACGCTCGAAGAACCTCGCCTTAAGTGTGAGTTGTCCAAAAATACACTCCGTTCCATACACGCCCGTCCTCTTCTAATGTAGACCAGACCTTCCAGTAAAAGTCAAACTCCTCCAATCATTGCCTCCTCAATTTGGCTCCTACTACACTCCGTTTGAAATAAGATTAAGACATTTAAATAAACCTCTTTTGCAGTCCGTTCAACTGATTTTGACTTCTATTGCGTTGGTGGCATGACAAATGGTAGCTGCAGTAAACAGTTGGTATTGTATTTTTCTTTTAATGCCATCCTTTATGCCTACGGAATAGAAGTCAAAATCGGTTGAACGGAATGTAAAAAGGGTTGATTAAATGTCGAATATTATTTCAAATGGAGTATAGGTACTATCGCGGTCACGGTAAGTTAACCACCTTGAAAACAAAATCATATGCACACAATGACCACATCTGTTTAACGCCCCTTTTGCCACGAACAATAAAAAAAAAACCCACGCACAGCCCATCTCAAATTATCCGGAAAAGAACTGGAGTTACCGACGTAGCTTGCAAAGTAAGCAAGCTGAAGTGGCAGTCGGCTGGCCATGTTTGTCGTAGGACCGATGGCTGGTGGAGCAGACGAGTCCTGGAGGAGACCGCGTATGGGCAAGCGTAGTGTGGGATGCCCCCCAGCTAGATGGACTGACGACCTTAAAAGGTGGTTGGGACAGACTGGATGCGGAATGTGGAGTATTGTGGCGCAGCCTGGGAGAGGCCTATGTCCAGCAGTGGACTACGGTAGATCGAGTTGATTGATTATAATAAGATAATGAGCGCCAAATTCTGAGTTCCTTCTCCAGGGTGGGAAGTAATACTAACTGGCTGTGTTTTTTTTTAAATAAAAACACAGGCAACAAATGTGAGGTAGGTACCACGGATATCCGAATCGGACCATCAGAAGGACTATTCTTGCTTGCAGCGCTCGGCCGCTAGTGACGCTTACCTACGCTCATCTAAAGTCGAATTATTAATTCAGAGCAAATTGGCTGTGACAGACGGACATGCAGACACACGAGTGATCCTATAAGGGTTCCGTTTTTTCCTTTTGAGGTACGGAACCCTAAAAAGACCGTAAAAAATCAACCGAGGTGGTCAGACATCTGTGATCATTGAGCCTGAGAAATTTATTTGAACAGATTTTTTTTTATTGATCTTCGCAAAAAGGAGCGGTAAACAGATATGGACAAAGGGCACACTTTTCTTCTCAGAGTAGTCAGATAGGAAACGCCGACCTCATCTAGTTTTTGAAATATGATTGACGTGTAAAAATGTTTGTACAGAAATAAAATCATTTCATCATTTATTGTGGAAATGCAATAAGAATGAGTATTGAAATTTTGTCACTCACATTGTTTGTCCATTAAGGGAATGCGCAATAGGCAGCCTTTTAGTACTACCTGGATTATACTGACGCAGTTAGGAGGATTTAAAGCAGATTTCTCCTTGTTTGATGTCAGTAGACCAATAAAACTGTGGTTACCGATATAATAGAGATTATACTATTGTTAGATTAGGACAATACCTGATTAGAAAACAAAGTTATCCTTATCGGCTATTAACAGGTATATAACGTATATTTGAATCCATATTATTATTATGAATGCGAAAGTAACTGTCCGTTTGTTACCTTCTCATATCTAAACCACTGAAACGATCGGTATAAAATTTGCCAGATAAGTAGCCTGGGAACTGATTGTGGCCTAAGTCCGCGTGGCTATTTCTAAAATAACAGCCTTTTTCTTTTTGAGGATGGGAAATGATCAAATGGCTCCTCCCGCTCTGGGTGGAGCGGAAGGGAGTGTCAGACTTAGGAGTGGGCGTTGCGACGACGAACCGTTTTCAAAGACCGTTTTGTGTTCTGCGACTGTAATGTATTTGGTTACCCACATTTATTAAAGTATTATCCAGTAGCAATATATAAGGTGACACACTTGTACTAACGTCAGTTTGCATTATACGCTTGATATCGACTCACGTCTTTCATTGTCTAAGTACCTATTCTTCAGTGGCGACGAGGATTGGATAGTACCTTCCTACGAAAGTGTATTCGCTGGACCGTGTTAAAAGTATATAAAATGACGAGTGGGCAAATCGGTAGGATAAGAGACTTTGATGTGACGTCAGGGAATTGGACTTTGTACGTGGAAAGGTTGGAGATGTATTTTAAAGTTAATAACGTGGATAAGAACATGTGGTTGGCGATCTTGATCACCGGCGTTGGTGATCAAACGTATGAGTTACTGAGCACTTTGTGCAGCCCAAGCAAACCGGCGGAGTTAACCTACGAAAAAGCCGTTACAATGTTGAAAAATCATCTTCAACCGAAACCAGCTGTCATGGCGGAGCGTTTCCGGTTTCGTCAAAGAAGGCAGAAGGACGACGAAAATATAACGCAATATTTAACCGAGATTAAAAAACTATCGAAAACCTGTGAGTTTGGCGGGAATTTGGAGGAGAATCTACGGGATCAGTTTGTGTGCGGAGTAAAGAGTGACGTCATCAGACAACGATTATTTGCAGAGGACAATCTGACGTACCCAGGGGCAGTGAAATTGGCTTCTGGTTTGGAAGCGGCGGAGCGAGATGCGGCCGTGGTTGAACAAAAATCAAGCGCGGAGTTACCAGCAACCGTACACGCGTTGAGGACGAAACGTGGGCGTGGTCAGCGCGGGGGCACCGAGCGGCGTGCGGCTGGCGCGGACATACCGCCGACGAGTGCCGCTATAAGCATTTTGTATGTAGTAATTGCAAGCAGAGTGGACATTTGAGACGAGTGTGTCCTCGGTCACGGTCGAGCACAGCAAGAGGGAAGAAGCGCGGGCTGAATCACGTCGAAGCGGCCGGGAGTGAGCAGCCGGGAGGAGGTTATTCTAGTTCGGACGAGCTAGAGGAAGAATTACACCAACTGTGTTTGAATGGATACAACCCGGTAAGCTTAACATTGCTTATTGATGGCAACGATATTAAGATGGAGATAGATACAGGTTCTGCTGTTTCATGTATAAGTAAAAAAACATATGAACGGTATTTTAGTACTAGATCAATTGAGCCATTTAACTTAGTGTTAAAGTTTTATGATGGTAGTAATATCAAGCCATTAGGTGTAATGTTTGTGATAAATGGCGGTACAACTACTTTATTAGGCCGGCAATGGTTATCCGAAATGGAAATAAAAATACCTCCATTTCAACATGCAATTAATTATGGAAATATTTTAAAAACAAAATCTGATACTGCAAATGTTTTGTTAAATAGGTATAAAGAGTTATTCAGCGGTCGATTAGGACGATACACAGGCGGTAAGGCAACACTCCAGTTGCGGGAGGGCGCCACTCCCGTGTATTGTCGGCCGCGGCCGCTGCCTTACGCTCTGAAGGGTCAAGTCGATGCGGAGCTGGATGCGATGCTGCGCGCGGGCATCATCGAGCCCGTCGAGTGCTCGGACTGGACAACACCTTTGGTACCGGTACGTAAAGCTGACGGTGGACTCCGTATCTGTGCTGATTATAAAGTCACTTTAAATCCTGTCTTACTGGTCAATAGGTATCCGCTACCGAAGATAGATGATCTGTTAGTGAGTATAAACGGGGCTACGTTCTTTTCTAAAATTGATTTATCCCAGGCTTATAATCAGATAGAATTGGATGATTCTAGGGATTTAACAGTAATAAACACACATAGAGGTCTGTTTAAATATAATAGACTCGTGTTTGGGTTGTCTTCGAGCCCGGGCATCTTCCAGCGGATTATGTCGAACCTTCTTAGTGATATACCAAGCGTAGAAGTATTTCTTGATGACGTAATCATAAGTACGTCAGGGACACAAAATAAACATTTAGAAACTTTAGAAAGAGTCTTTAAAAGGTTACAAGATCATGGAATGAAGCTTAAAGGAAGTAAATGTCTGTTCATGGTTGATGAGGTCAAATATTTAGGGTATGTTATATCTAAAGATGCTATTAAAGTGGACACGGATAAGGTAAATGCAATAGTTAAAATCCCTAGGCCAAAAGATGTTACTGAGTTGCGTTCTTTCTTAGGGTTAGTAAATTTTTATGCTAAGTTTGTTAAGAATTTGAGTAGTATATTGTCACCACTTTATGAACTTTTAAAAAAAAGTGTAAGTTGGAATTGGAGTGATCAGTGTGAGGAAGCGATGGGTAAAGTTAAAAAAATATTAACAGGTGCGGAAGTATTGGTTCATTATGACCCAGATATGCCGTTAGTGTTGACGTGTGACGCCAGTGCGCGTGGTATAGGAGGGGTACTCACACAGCCATGTGCCGACGGCCGCGATCGGCCGGTAGTGTATGTGTCACGCGCATTGAATAACGCAGAGAAACATTACTCTCAGATAGATCGGGAAGCATTAGCTATTGTATTTTGTTTAAAAAAATTGCATCAGTTTGTTTATGGCCGACGCTTTACTTTGCGAACTGATCATAAGCCATTGGTAAGCATATTTGGTCCAAAACACGGCGTTCCGGCCATGGCAGCGAGTAGATTACAGCGTTGGGCTATCATTTTATCTGCTTATACGTATGATATAGAATACGTCAACACTAAACAAAATGGTGCGGACGGATTATCGAGATTACCGGTTCCTGGCAGTAGCGATGAGTCATTACATACCCTTCCCGAGCAAACTTATTTACATTTCGCACAAAATGCATTGTTACTAGATTATAATATAATTAAGCAGCAGACGATGAGAGATCCGATGTTAAGCAGAGTTATAAGTTATATTCGGGATATGTGGCCTACGGATAATGAAATAAGGGAATTACAACCGTATATTAACCGTCGTAAGGAACTGTACGAAGAGTTAGGTTCCGTCATGTGGGGACACAGGGTAATTATTCCGGAAAGCTGTCGAGCTAGGGTATTACGGGAGTTACATGAACCCCATATGGGCATTCTAAAGACGAAAGCGTCAGCTAGGAGCTATGTTTGGTGGCCGGGCATTGACGAGGCGGTGGAGGCGACGTGTCGAGCGTGCGCGGTGTGCGCGGGGGAGGCGGACTCGCCGCAGCGGCACGCAGTCACGCTGTGGCCCTGGCCCGCTAGACCATGGGCGAGGGTACATCTGGATTTTCTAGGACCTATTTTTGGTAAAATATATTTAGTAATGGTTGATGCAAGGACTAAATGGCTAGAAGTATTTCCCGTACCTAGTACAGCGGCTAGTTTTACTATTGAAAAGCTCACAGAAGTTTTCTCTAGGTGGGGTTTACCCAGGCAAATAGTTTCTGATAATGGCCCCCCATTTACGAGTAAAGAATTATCAGACTTTTTAACAAATCATGGCGTAGAACATGTTTTTTCTGCTCCATACCACCCAGCATCAAATGGGGCCGCGGAAAATGCAGTGCGTACTGTTAAAAGAACAATTAAAAAAGCAGTTAAACAAAAAGAAAATATTAATTTATTTTTGAGTACCTTCCTATTACATTACCGTAATACGGAACACTGTTCTACTGGGGAAAGTCCAGCTACGTTAATGTTAGGTAGAAATTTACGTACAAAATTAGATGCATTACGGCCCAACAGGGAAGAGAAAGTGAAAAAAATTCAGGAGCGGCAACCAAGGGTAGGTACGGAACGTTCTTTACAGCTAGGGGAAGAAATATGGATGAGGCAGTATAGAGGTAATGAAAAATGGCTTCCCGGACAAATAGTAAAAATTATGGGTACTACTGACTATAGGGTTGTGGATGGATCAGGGAAGGAAACCCATAGACATATTGATCAGTTAAGACAGCGATCGCGTAGTTCTTTGATTTGTCCAACCAGTACGACAGAACGGAGATCTCTCGAGGCGGAGAGTTCCAAGGTGTTGGAGGTGGCGCCAGCCCCAGTCAGCACAGAGGTACCACATATTGAGTCGCGACCCCTTCGGAGCGTAGGGGAGTGTACCGACCGAACCACGACGGTCGATGTGTTACCGTCCACATCCGCGACCAGCTCAGTTCCACTCTCTAATGTTCCTAGTCTTGATCCGTGTATCAGTGTTCCTAATTCCGAGAATCTGGTTCCGGAAGTAGCTCGCAACCGTCCGATACGGGAGTGTCGTTTAAAGAGACCACCAAAATATTGTAATTCTTAATTAGTTTTAGTAGGTTAGTTAATAATTTAGTAGCAATAAGAGTAATTGTAACTTGTATTAATAATGTTGTAAATGGTAAGGAAGGTTATTGATGTGTTATTAAGTTATTAGTTAATGCATTACATTTGTTAAACTGTACCTATTGTAGTCTTTTAAATGATACTATAGAGTTGTTTGGTATTGCTTTGTACTAGTTATAATGATTCTAGTTTTAAGGATATGTTTTGTTTAGGGTGGAGAGTTGTAATGTATTTGGTTACCCACATTTATTAAAGTATTATCCAGTAGCAATATATAAGGTGACACACTTGTACTAACGTCAGTTTGCATTATACGCTTGATATCGACTCACGTCTTTCATTGTCTAAGTACCTATTCTTCATGATGAAACCGTTTTACGTCCTGGGTTGAAACAGTTTTCGTTGCATAAACCAGTCTTCGAATTATTTAGTGCGATTTTTTATTTGAAGTCTATGAAAATACAGTCTAGAACGCAATGGAGTCAACTATCTCGTCCGTCGCGTCGTCGTTCGTTCGTTTATAAAGCAGTCCTTGCAATAGAAAAAGAACTTTATGTCAATGAAATAGAGTCGATAATGTATTACCAGTTATCAATGCGTCTCGTTCCGTTCGTTTGCAAAACAGTCCTTACTATTGTAAGGACTGTTTTGCAAACGAACGGAAAGAAAGTGAACTTTATGTCAATGAAATACAGTCGATAATGTATTACCTTACCTTACCTACCGGTTGTCAATACTGTCGTTCGTGATCCGACGATCAAACCTGTTGATAGTTGTAAGAAACTGCAACTATTTCACTCGACGAAAACGCAATTAAGTTTCGTCGTCCGTCGTCCGTCTTCAAACCAGTGCCTCAAGTCTGTTATTACAATAGTGTCAGAATGGTCTCGCCATTGTGAGTATTTGACAGTGTGACGTTAAGTTGACAACTGAAGTCAGATATGCCTGTGGACATATACGACGTAGTAATGCGTTGGTGCCGCACATTGCTGATCTAGTCCTATATAAGATCATTGGCCTCAAGTCTGCTATTACAATAGTGTCAGAATGGTCTCTTCATTGTGAGTTTTTGACAGATTTGCCATACAAACACTGTCAAATACTCACAATGGCGAGACCATTCTGACACTATTGTAATAGCAGACTTGAGGCCCTGTTGCAACGACGGCCGTTAAGTTTCGTCGTCGTAAAACCCACCCGTGTTCCTTCCTTGGCCCTTTATTTTCCGGGGCAGCGGTACCCCTTTCGGACAATCCCGCTGACCTAAATTAAAGCCTAAGTTACTCTTTAGAACATTAGCTATCTGGGAGTGAAAGTCCCGTCAAAATCAGTCCAGCCGTTTCGGCGCTTGGCCGGAACAAACAGCCAAAAATTTGAAAAAAGTATAATACAGTATAATTATACTTTCATATGCATTTAGTAAAAATCTGTTATTTTGACATTACAAACCTGCAATTTTATTTATTTGTATGTATGTATAGATGATGAAATACGACATAAACCAATAGGTACGAATCGTAGTATTTTAGATCGTCGTAATTATTTCAGCCAATTTACACAAAACCGTAATGAATTATACACCTAATGCCTCCTTACGAATCACTCCGTCCATTAGTGAACACCGTATGAAACTCCGTTATTGAGTCTATCGCGTTCAGACTGACAGACGCGGCGGGGTCACTTTGTTACAGACGTGGCGGGGGGGCTTTGTTTTATAATAAGTAGTGATTTTTATTGAACTATTTCAGATTTAACTTGATCGAGGAAAAATGTAAAAAAAAAAGGAAAACAAAATACTGTACGGGGCAAAAAGGCTCCTAAATCAGCAAGATGCTGCGACATTTAAAAATAAGTGTCGCAGCGCTGGTATTCTGATAGGGCCCGCTGTGGTATGATGGTTCCTTGTTGACTACGGAACCCTAAAAATAACTTATACTCCATTTATTATAACACTAGACAAATAACTGCTCTCACCCTTTCGTTATTTCGATGTAAACCTTTAATAAACTCCGTTATTTCACGATACATACAAAGCACTGTAATCTATTTACCATTTACATTAAAAAAATAACTCTAAAGTGCAGTAATTTCAACAATATTACACAATAACTGTCGTTATTTGGCCGTTATTTGTCTAATGCTATAGTAAATGAAGTATAGATAAAACACATTATACTTAGGGAGTGGGGGTTCGTAACGTCATGGTCACAGCTACGTATATAATCTAGCGAGCAGTGACGTCATGCCACATTTGAACTCAATATATCGCCGTAATGTTTTGATTACGTAAAAAAAGAAAAAATACGTGTCCAATATTTTTTAATAATCTACATGACGGACAACAAATATTTTTTGTCATCGTCCCTATTATCACTAGGTACTAAGGCTTCTGCCTCGAATCTTGCGGGCAGCGCGGCGGCGGCGGCGCGGCGGCGGCGCGGGCAAGGCAGAACCGTTCTCGAAACCAGCGGGCAGATCGCGCGGCACTATAGCGGCGTAGTGTTGTGTTCGTGGTTGTGTCGTTGAGATATTTGTTTTTATTCGCAAATGAAATGTCTGAACAACGGCGACAACATCTTTTTGATACAAACTTATTCCTAACGTCACAAAAATAAATTGCACAACACTGCAATGCAGACGCGCCGCCGCCGCCACTGCGGCGCTGCCCGCAAGATTCGAGGCAGAGGCCTAAGGCTTACTTATGTGATAACCACTAACTAATTATAATTGAAAGACTAGAGATCTTTTACGAATTATTTCGAGGAACAGACCTGACCAACATTTTTTGGGCCGTGCCCTTGCTTAATAAACAATAATATTTGAGTCATCAAAGACGAACTATCAAAATTATCAAGAAGTCAGATTCTTATCCGTTTAATCGAAATCAAGAATAAAGTAAGTACTCATAAAGTATGTAAACAGTCGATTATAGGAATCCAAAAGACCCAATTCAAATGATAAGATAATAAGTCTGCCGACAATAAACAGGAGCTAAAGTACTGACGTCATTCGTTTTGCGAGGAAGCCATCTTGGTTTTACATAGGTATGCACCCAAAGTCTCAAATTCAAATAATTTAAGTAAACAAAGGGATAACACACACTACACAAAACATTGTTTAGCAACGGTATTTTGTTTGCATAGTTCTTATAATTAATTCATTTTAATTTTATCGATGATTATTTACAAAAAAAAATGTGATAAAATGTTTTGCACCACTGTCCTGTCATTTTGACAATGACATTTCTTGACATTATTTTGTGTACATAAATTATCAGAATTAGAGACTGGGTTATAGTTACCTATTCATAAAATGATTAGTATTTATTTATTTAATAAGTACACCAATTAGCAGGCCCGGACTTGAGAGACCCAGGGCCCCTAGGCACTTGAAATTTGAGGCCCCACCCACATCCCGAAGCTATTTTGGAAATTTTGCAAGTAAAATGTATAAGTACAATATTTTTTTATTTAACCCACTTTAATTACTTTAAATTAACATCAGAAATAATGCAGTCTATGTTAAGTACGTTGCCATAGTTACGAAAATGGTCGTCATCAATCGATGTTTCTAAACAATGACGTTCTTTTCCTCGTATTCCTTAACACTCAAGTTACCTACTTGAACCAACTTACATTCTTCAAACAACACTAACTATAGTACTTTTATAAAAAACCTACATGATTGATTTTTCGCTTATCTGGTGGCAGTGATTGAACGGTGATCTTTCTAAAAAAAACTTTGGAGAAAGAACGAGCGAAGCGAGCTCGAACATTTTAGCACCACGCTTATACACCGTGGCATAAGTCGTCTTACAAAGACAGCCCACTTCATGTATCCAATGACAACTAATCATTCAAAAAAAAAAAAAAATATATATATATGAACATTTTTTTTTTAAATTAATTATGATTTATGATTACGACGCATGACGTAGTTTAAAACACCCTGTTACGAGTGCAGTCCGAGCGTAGTAACTATTTAGTAATCTGTGTCCGAGCCTTGTGTTACAAGGGCGCCGCGGAATGGAGCGGCGACACCTTTATCAGAGTTCATTCACCCTAACGCAAAAATGTGTTTCTTACTATTGCAACAAACTTAATCTAAATCCATTCCGCGGCGCCCTTGTAACACAAGGCTCGGACTGCACTCGTAACAGGGTGTTTTAAACTATTAGGTTGGGGAAAAAGTCTTTTCGCATTATAGTATGTATGAACTTGTAATAAAATCTCTTTGGCTATACTATTTGTATTTGGCTGGTTTTAGTATCATTGAAAGTTTAAATTTTAAAGAACATAATTCCAAATTCAAATTAGGAAAATGTGTGATTTTCATTTGTTTTTCGTACTGTCAAGATGAGTGAATCTAATGAAGAAATTCGATACATTTTAAAATTTTACTACAAAAAAGGTAAAAATGCAACGCAAGCCGCGACAAAAAATTGGTGTTGTTTATGGACCTAGTGCAGTGTCTGTGAGAGTAGCACAAATTTGGTTTAAGCGTTTTCAAACCGGAAATTTTGATGTTAAAAATGCACGTCGCTCTGGTCGCCCTATTACGGATAAAATGGATGCCATTTTTGAAAAAGTGGAGCAAGATCGGCATATCAGTAGTTACGACGTAGCTGAAGAACTGGGAATTGACCACAAAACAGTTTTGGCACATTTGAAAAAAACTGGGTATACAAAAAAGCTCGATATTTGGGTACCTCACGAGCTCACTGAAAGAAACCTAATGAACCGTGTACTCATTTGTGATTCTTTATTACGACGTAATGAAACCGAACCATTTTTGAAGAAGCTGATAACTGGTGATGAAAAGTGGATCACGTACGACAACAACGTGCGAAAAAGGTCGTGGTCAAAGGCCGGTCAGGCTTCACAGACTGTGGCTAAACCCGGATTAACTCGCAACAAGGTGATGCTGTGTGTGTGGTGGGATTGGAAGAGCATTATTCATTATGAGCTGTTACCACCAGGCAGGACCATCGATTCTGAACTCTACTGCGTACAACTGATAAGATTAAAGCAAGAAGTTGAGAGAAAGCGGCCGGAATTAATCAACAGAAGGGGTGTGGTTTTTCATCATGATAACGTTAGACCTCACACATCTTTAGCCACTCAGCAAAAATTAAGAGAGTTTGGCTGGGAGGTGTTAATGCATCCGCCGTATAGTCCTGACCTTGCACCTTCAGATTTCCAACTGTTTCGGTCTCTTCAGAATTCTTTAGGCAGTGTCAGGTTAACATCACGAGAGGACTGCCAAAACCACTTGTCGCGGTATTTTGATCAGAAGTCCCAAAATTTCTATAGCAATGGGATCATGTCCCTACCTACAAGATGGCAAAAAGTTACCGAACAAAATGGTACCTACATACTATAGTTAAATGTAAATAAACTATATTGAACAATGTTTTGAATTTTCTTAAAAAATGCGAAGAAACTTTTTCCCCAACCTATTATGTCATGCGTCATAATTAATTTAAAAAAAAAAAAAAAAAATGTTCATAAATATGTATGTATATTTTTTTAATGAATGATTAGTAGTCATTAGATACATGAAGTGGGCTGTCTTTGTAAGACGACTAAAATGCCACGGTGTATTTTTTTTTTTGTTGACTATTCATACAGTACCTAATAGGAGTTACTTTGACGACTTATGCAAGAAAGTTTAAGAATTAAGAGTAGTATAGCAAACGAGGCGAGCTCGAACATTCTAAGACCCCGCCTCGGGAAGGTTAGGTTAGGTTGCTTTTGACAGTTTTAAAATAGAAATAGTTTGACAGTTTAAAAGCAGACGAAATAAGAGAAACTATGATGCAGGAGTGAGCGAAGTGATCTCGAAAATTGTTTGTATCCCCCGTCAGACAGGCTTGCTATCTGGTCGGGGTAGCTGGGTGAGTGGCGCCCCTAGGCTGGCTGGGCCCCTAGGCCGGAGCCTGGCAGGCCTCGGCGGAAATCCGATTAGAAGGATGGTAATTACGATGATAACCGGCCTGAGGCGTTACCGCCAGCCACCAGGGGGTTTACTTAGAAAATATTAGGTATAATTTGTTGGCTGTATTTTAAACCAACGATAAAAACCAGCCAAGAGCATGTCGGTCCACGTACAATGAAGGGTTCCGTAGTTAGAATGAATTTATTTATTTTAAAATGATAAAAATTGATTGCCTGTAAAGTTGGTTTACCGACGATAGTTTAACGTGACAACGTCATAACAAACATTGATGCGGCGCAAGCGTACAATGAGCGCAACGGGACAATGAGCGTAACGGGACAATGAGCGTAACACGACAACGAGCGTAACGGGACAATGAGCGTAACGGGACAATGAGTCATTCTTTTTTGTGCATGCAGCCGGCGTTCATCCGTACAATGAGCGTAACGGGACAATGGGCGTAACGGGACAATGGGCGTAACGGGACAATGAGCATAACGGGACAATGAGTCATCTTTTTTCGTGCATGCAGCCGGCGTTCATCGATTTATTAGACGTTGTCACGTCAATAAAATATACTTGAGACCCTCACAATAAGTCTTTTCAATTGATATGTCACACGGTACAGTGTGAAAAACTTTTTTTAAACCAGAATTTAACTTAATTACTTATTAGATTCAGAGCAAATTGGCTGTGATAGACGGACAGAGATTCTACGAGGGTTCCGTTTTTAACTTTTGTTCTTTGTTTAACTATGAATATTTTTTTTATTATATCTATACACATTGCGCAATTCTTAGAAATTTCTACACAATCTTGGAATTGCCATAAATTGTTTGGTTGCTTGTCTAGACGTCATATTTCCATAAATTGCGCAATTAATGGTCCATGTAAGGCCATCGTAAGTCCCCCATTAGAGTAGATATTGGCCCTGGCCAGTAAATATAAAAATAACGTTAACTCACTATTCCTCGCCTGTTTCGAAGGCAGCAACGTAGCCAGCTTAGCAGCATCAGCTCTCTGCAGGTTATCGAACAGCTCCTGTTCCCCGCCAGGGTACAACTCCTGATAGAACTCTCCACCGGCCTCCTCCCATCCTTCTTGCTTCTTGGACCGAGCCTTGTTTTTTGAGTTACCGCCTGACATTTTTTCAGAGCATCTGCAGATAAGGAGGAATTTTATATTAATAACCCACCTTGCACCTGATGGGATTTCCCATTGGCAAAAATTATGAATTTCCATACAAAATTTCTTCAAAATCAAAATATTTTATTTCACATACAAATTAAATATTTGTTTCGTATTTATAAAAGACTAGCTTTTTCCCACGGCTTAGCTCGCGTCCATTTGGAATTTTCAATCAATTCAGGTTGTACTATGCTTGTAACTCTTATCACACTACTAAAGTTTATATAATAATATAATTCAATCATGATTCGAAAGACACGTGGCGCCTACTTTTCTAGAAGCTAAAAGAAGAGTAAGTCGTTTGTAGTTTGGCAAGATTTTAATGTACTTAACACAGCAGAAAAGGAGAAAAGACATTTCTTATTGCGCTGTGTCCAGGAACATAGAAATTTGTATCCGGACTGTTAAAAAACTACAATATAGATAAGTTATCCTGGCTGATTGTTATAATTTTATGTTTTAAAATAAAGACTAATGATTACCTTATTTTATTTTAACTCTTATTCACCTAATTTGTTGCATATATATTAGTTTTATAGCAGACCGAAATATCAGGACAAAACACGATTTTAAATAAATTTTGAAGCTCAGTGATCGCAACCGCTTGCGAGTATGTTTTAGCATTTATAAAAAAAGTAGAGGCTAGTAAAAGAAGTTGTTATGTTTGGCAAATAACAGGAAATAAATATTATGTAGCTGTTTTTACAAACAAAAATATGGCCAACAACAGATTCTCCTGATTTGGGAATGAACCTCTAAAAATGACATAAAATAATATTAGCCTGCAATTTACTGTACTGAAAATAATAATAATAATATACACAATAATTTTTTATAATTTACTTGACATTTCAGTTTACTCTATTTTTTGGCAAGAGGGAAATAGTAACTGTGGAGTTTCTTGCCGGCTCTTCTCCATAGGAAACAACCAATTGGTACCGTGCACCTAGCTTCCAACAACTCGTAAGTGCTGTTATAAGTTTATCTACACAAATAAATAAAATTGAAATGTCTGTTTGCATTAACAAAATAAAATTTTATACAAAAACTATATAGCTTGGATAATAGTTAGAACACAATAGTGAAGAGACAGTAGGTATAATAAAAAAAAAGGCTGACAAAAAATGGCAGTCAAATCGTATGTCAGCTGTTAGCGGTAAATAATTGGTTATCCAAAAAACAACAGCCAATGAAATCAATTGACATGAGATTTGACAATAGATTTGAAGAGGCTAAATTCTGAAGTTGAATGAATATTTAAACAAATTTAACATATTCACTTCAAAAACTTGTAATTTTAAAATGAATTTTAATAAAAAACTATAAAGAACTCACATAGATACAAACATTTAGTTCAAGGACCGCTGTGAGAAAAAATTTGCTAGTTTTTGTGCTACCTATTTTAAATTCATTGTCATGGTTTTTGAACTTAATAAGATAACAATTTTTTTAAACACTACATAGTATTGAGTACATAGGTATTCTGTATTTAAACCTTAATTAAACAAGGAAAGACAGAATGAAATACTTAATGAATAAATCAAAATTATTGCTATGGGATTACCTACTCTATTACGATGGGAAACAATTTGAATAAATGACGAATAATAATGTCAATCATTGCAATAGATCTAATCCCGATAATACGATGAAGCGAGATACGATTATCAAACGAAAGAAATTATTTAATTCATGATTCATGCTGAACTAGATTGGTGATAGAAATTGGAATAAATGCATGAATACGCAATGAACTTTTCATTTTATTGAACAATACAAGGATGCAAGAGCATTTTCGTAATCAGAACACAAAGCATTGATAACCTTTTCTACTTTTTTTCAAAATAAGGGCAAAGGTACTGTTAGGACACTCACCTTAGAACATAAACAATAGATTTCTATCCCACTGTTAGATTACCGATGTCACTTCACGGGCACCACATATTGCTAGGTGATGATTAATCACAAATTCTGTAAGATAAATAAATTAGCGTTTAGTTATTAAAAATGTAGGTATTTCAAACCAAAATAGTCTACATCCACAACGCAAGGAGTGGTACGTACTGCATGATTGTCTGTCTACGTTCGTTCGGAAACTGAACAGACGTGATATTTTTTCTGTCAAATTATTTATAGTTTTCCTAAATGTTATGATTAGGTACGCTTTAAAGATTGAGGGTTTATTTATAGAAGTTTATATGAACTCTATTACGTTGTTATTTATGTTATGATTTCGTTAGCTACATTAAGTTGCAGTAACGTGATTCGGAATGTTCATTTTTAATTGCGGTAATCTGTCACTCACAATAAGCACGAATTTAAACACTTCATTTGTTTATGTTATCGAATTAGCCACACATACTGATTGTGTCATGTTTATTGCAGAAAAAAAAAAGAAACTGTTAGCTCCCTATTTCATTGGAACATAATTTTTTTATTCAACAATAAACAATGGAAGTCCTTATCGATCACTTTTATAAATGGAACGCGTCGGTCGCGCTTGTTACAAATGAGATTTCAATCAATCCCGCCGCACAGATCGTAATGACATTTTTCTAGGGAAACGAACAGCCACGAAGCCGATAAAAACATTAAATTGATATCCGCAGTCGGCAAAAACCCGACGACCACCCGCCGTTCGCGTAAACAAATTTCTGAGGAAATTTTCTTCATGCAATATCCGGTTCGGCTCACGATTGGAGAATTTTCGCGGCATTTCCACCGTCAGCCTATAACGATGGGCCACCTGTAGGTATGGCCAATCGGAGGTATCTTACGTGAGCGGTGATCCTAATTGAGCCAATGCAATATCCGGCGAGCGATGCGACTACATCCTGCGCGAAAAGCCCGGGAACGGTCCGGGGCGGGACGACACCTGCGCAGCATCCCTACAGACGCCGCTCCAAGATCACATCTCGCGAAAAGTAATGATTATTTCTGTCCGCGGGCGTTTAGTTCCGCATACTCCCGCGGTGGCGCTGTGCACGGGAGTCCGACCGCGAATACGTACCTCGTTATATGGATTTTAAAACGTATTAACTGTATTGTAAATTGATAAATTACGTGTTAAAGTATATTAAAGTGAAATATTAATAAACCGTGTTGCGTGGCTGTGTGTAAAAATAAAATAGTTGATGTGTCTGGGCGTATCACGATGCTTTAGCTTGTACGATCGGTGTCCTCCATTAGAAACGATTTTCCAGGGGCAGTGTAGGGTGTGCGAAATAAAACGGAAAATTCCCCAGTGCATTAGAATATAAGTGTATAGCCTAGATGTAGTGGAACCAATGAGTGTTTTTGCAACATGTATCTGTACGGGAGTGTATCGACCGCGCCGAGAGCACGGCTGGCTGTTTTCCAAAGCCGCGTCGTCCGCGCTCGCCCGAACCTACACGCTTAACGAGATAATCACGGACGATTTCTCACTGAACTCTGGTTTAAACTATTGTTATGAGTGTTAGCACGCATAATGCCCGCTGTACCGACCGCTCTGTGCGGCCATATCATCTAAAAACAAAACGAGATCACTAAATGGCGTTTGGGAAGCTTCTTTCTGTGCTGGTCGTGGTAGCCATCGTTCTTGGCGACCATGAGGTCGAAAAAGAGAATAAAGCAAAGAAAACCGTGGCGACGGAGACGCGACAGAAGTACAGGAGCGCCAGTCCAGGGAAGGAGAAGGGATCCTTTCACATACTGACGAAGATGTTGAATCGGACTGACGACCGACGTGAGAATCGTAGAGGAGACAAGTCTTCGGTGGACAAAGTGTTGCAGCTCAACCAGCTCAATCATATGATGAACGACAACGAGGGAATCACGATCAACCATAAGATTAATTCCAACAATGACACTTTCTCATTGACTGACAAAATGAAGATATTGCGGCCGTACGGTCCTATGTACGAGGCGGTAAACAAGAATCCTTTCATTTCTAAGGCGACGGGAGTTTATTGTAGTTTTGAGAAGAATGGGCCAGAGAATCCTGTGAATATGTGCATGTGGCAGTGGAACTCGACGGTGTCGAGCCACGGGCTGGGTTTCAAGGTTGTGAACGCGGCAGATGTGGTGGCCATGAACCAGTCCACAAGAGGATTAAAGTTCTCCGGGCCTTCGGCTGATGCGGACGGGAATGAAGAAGGTGGGTGTTTATGCAGTCTTTTTGTGCGTGTTTTTGTTTCTAAGCGTGCTGTTATAAAGACGAAGAACCGAAAATTTTTTGGTGCTGGAAAACTTCGTCGCAAACATAAGTCGTTTTTATTTGACCTTTTCCTTGCTCTGGTATTTTCAACCATTGTAAAAATGTTGGTGTTTAATCGCGCAATGTCACAGGCCTAGGCTCACAATAACTATTAACCCGAGATCCAAACTATCAACTAACTATCTTTTCTGATAACTTTTTTTGCACTTTCGTCATTCGGGGCTAATAAATGACCACAAGGATGTGGTCTTCTTGTTTTTTCTTGTGTCATGTGGCGCTGTTATCATTGCGCTGCAAGACGACTAAATTATAAGTAGTACGTCAGCATACCTCCATATATTGCGCATATCATATACCCCGAAAAAACAAAATACACAATACCTCCGATTTACGAGGACACATTTCCTCCTGGTGGATGACAAGCGTCATCATCTGTCTAGCCTTTTTCCCAGCTATCTATATGTTGGGATCGGCTTCCAGTCTAACCGGAGAAAAATCATTTCAATCAGTCGTATTTTCATTGTTTTGGCCGGAGTCGCCAGACTAACTTATTTTGGGCCAGTTTGTTTTGAACATGCCATTATGGAAATTGCATCCTGATCGTTGATTTTAAACCATATCCAAGCCCACCATCACCAGCTGATTACACAGTACAGGACCTACGCCTCTTTTTCGTCAGCATTAACTAAACGTTTAAGTACATTTATTGTTGTATCGTCTTAAGTTGCTAGTACTTTGTTGACAATTGCAATCAACGCCTGAGGTTCTACTTGATAACACTTCCCAGATTATTCAAACACTTGAATTTCAGAAGTAGCAATATTATGATTTTTTTACTGACCTTAGCAATACTTGTTGACATCTGACTACATGATTTTAACTATATCATATTCATATCATAACAATATTATCAATATTAGGTCGTGGTAATATAGAACAGCTTTATTCTTTACACATGACCTTTGAGACCTTTCAATTTTATTGATCGCAAAAGGAATCACCTAAGTACGAGAAATCAACTGATTATTTTCCTACTCCCTCGTATTTCGATTAATAAAATCGTCAAAACAGCTCTAAAACAAAACGATTTGTTACAAAAGCTTACCAATTTAATGAGCATCCATTTATAAAAGCTAAGGACTCTAAGCGAAAAAACCATAGAAATTACAGCTCGCGTCATTCCACTCCATCGTTGAAGTCTAAATATCCAAAATGCACAAAGAAAAGTCGCGTAGAAATCTGCGACGTTTACACGATCAGCGGAATTACGCGCGCGAAATTCTCTCACGTTTTTCCGATCAGACTTTTCCCACGTCTGGGCAAAAGTTGCGCCCATTCACTATAGCCTCTCTAGTTTGTAGACTTTAGACATTCCAATCATGGAACCCTCAAAACAGTTTATTTCGTTTTTGAAGTGAAAACTTCTTTAGACGCGTTGAGCACTTTTTGGGTGAACAAAAATCATGGAACTCGCGTCATCGTCACCGAACGCTTGAAACTAATAATCTAATAGCTCGACGATACAATTCACAAGTTACTTAGTTTTCACTTCTATCGGCAGTCCTCGAAGACTGCCCCGTTTTTTTTTTAAACATGAGCTCTTGTGTGTGTCTCAATGCAAGTGCATGCAGGTCCTCCCATCTTTCCATTTTTTTCGGTCTATCTGTAGCTATCTGAAGATCCATGTTCTGCCGCGCTAACGAAGAATGCAATAACTCGATTTTGGACGATTTTCAGTTCTAATTCGTTGAGTTATATACTTGGAATCAGCGAATCGAAATCTATTAACTCTCTCTAATCAACTTTTTATTGATCCTTCAGGAACTCGGTTTTTCACTAAGCAAGAATGCAATAACTTAAACTTCATAACAAATTCAATAATAAAAAAAAACTTTTTAACAAAAAAACAACCGACTTTTAAAAAAAACACTAAAAAGTGAAAAGTTTTTTATTTTTAACTTTTTAGTTATGATACCTATCCCACAACAATTCGATTACCACTACTGGCTATACCGCACAAACAACAGTGACACAAGATACCTTTACGAAGTGGATTAAATACGTAGGTATTATCGAAGCTAACTCAAAAACTACCCAAGCAAAGTTATAAAAAATCGATTAATAACCATTTATAGTCCAAATGCATCTCATGACAATTCCAATAAGCCCAAACACGGCTAGGATACATTGTTTTATCACGGAGTTCCGGTGCACACCTTCCGGCTTCATCTTCAGATCAGTTCGATGGTACCATTTTCATAAGAATTATTTATTTAAATTTGCTTTATAGTCGCTTAACTATCTTAATCGAAATATCTTATCGCCACCCGTGAAATACTTATCATTGAGGAGTTCCGTTGGCCATTTGTGGTCTTCTTCATCAGTTCCACTTCATCAAATGATACTAACTGAATGAAAATTTGAGGAGTTCCCTCAATTCCTCATGGATCCCATCATCAGAACTGAATTTTGAACTGAAATGGGACCAATCTGGAAGTATATCCTTTCAAATAAAAAAAAAAAATCCAAATCGGTTCATAAACGACGGAGTTCAGAGGTAACAAACATTTAAAAAAAAAAATACAACCGAATTGAGAACCTCCTCCTTTTTCGAAAGTCGGTTAAAAATACAATTCTCGGAAGCGGCAAAATCGAGTTATTGCATTTTTCGTTAGTGCGGCAGTGTAGGAGTCTAACTCACAAAGCATTAGAACATTAGGCCTATACTATCAAGATTTAAAAAAATGTCCTGCCATACATAATAACATTACGTTATTTAATAATGATCATAACACCCACAACGCGAGTGGGGGTATCTTTTGACAAAGCTAACTCATGTTTATTTATAATTGGATTAATAGCCTCCTGGGTGTTGACTGCCAAAAGGTCACAGGTTCAGCTCCCTGCCGGCGCACTATTGTTACTCCTACACGTATTAAGGCTTAAGGGAATAAAGGGAAATGGGCAATTTGGCAGTATAATGATTCACAGCAACACTTTGATTTGTTGTGTTAGAAATAGTGTGAGTGTCTGCAAAATACTACGAGACGGTCCACTAGCTCTAAAATATTATCTCGTGACTGCGAAGGAATTATGAAAACCGGCTCAATTAGGAACCTCAGTAAGTGTGTCTAGAATTTTGTAATTCCTTTTTAATATTTCATATTGAGATACGAAGCAACAAAATTTTATCTAAAGAAAATCGGCCACATAAATATATCGATATATATATCTATATCGTAAATTTTGACATTAAATGAAATTGACTGCATAATAGAAACATTTAATTTGCATGCATGTGTTAACATAATTAGATACTCATATACTTATATAATAATATTTTAATAAATTTATTATTGTAATTTAATAGTACTCATTCAATCGTTCTTAGTAATATTAATCATTTGTATGTCTATTATATATATTGACAAAACATAGCGCACTACCAAATTAAGATCTTTGTATGTAATCACCTATGTTTTACAAATAAACTATTCTATTCTATTCCATTCTATTTCTATCGTATTTTGTTGCTCCGTGTCTCAATATGAAACGTTATAAAAGGAATTAGAAAATTCTAGACACACTTACTGAGGTTCTTTATTGAGCCGTTTTTCATAATTCCTTCTCAGTCACGCTTAGCGTTCTGTCCATCGTTTTGATCGGCTCCTAAGGGTTGTAGCGTGATGTTAAATAGCCTTCCTAAAGAATTGGGCTATCCAACACTAAAATATTTTTTCAATTCGATGAAAATATAATTAAAATATAATTCCTGAGATTAGCTTTATAATATTAGTATAGAAACATATTTATTTGGATAAGGATTAATAAAACTCCTTCGCAAATAATCCATTAATTTCGAACAAATTTGTTTTTTTTTTTTTGAAAATTTATAGCGGAACAATTCCATCATACATGACATTTGCGTAACTTAAACCGTTAACGCGGCCCAAGCAACGAAAGCTCTCAAAAAGGGATACTTTTTCCCGTTTTTGCATCATTTTTCATTTATGCTCCGCTCCTATTGGTCGTACCGTGATGTTATATAGCCTATAATCTTCCTCGATAAATGGACTATCCAACACAAAAATAAATTAATTTTTTTCAATTCTAAGCAGTAGTTTCTGAGATTAGCGCGATCAAACAAACAAACTCTTCAGCTTGATGGTCTGGTATTTTGAGTACTTTATGCGGCCTACCCAAATGTCCTTTCTTTGGTATTGTTCGTCGAGTCGTTGAGCTCCTTAAATCCTGAGTTGAGCTACACGTTTACCGACAAATGCTTGCACTGACTGGACAGGTCCACTCAAAATTGTGTGGTTCTTTCCTTAAAAGACCATTTCAGACATGGTCCTCACATAATCTGAAAAAGATTGTGTCTGGACTTTAAAAGAGACTTTGACCCCTGAGTTTGTTTCGCCATTTCTTCTCAAGGGTAGTCAGATAGGAAATGTCGACTTCACCAAGCTTGTTTTTAATATTTTTTATATGACGTGTAAAAGTGATTCCGATATCCTATTTACAGAATAAACGATTTCATTTCATTTCTTTATAATATTAGTATAGATATATAATAGCCTAGCTTTTGCCCGCGGCTCCGCCCGCGTGGATGTCGGTTATCGCGTAAAAAAGTAGCCTATGTCCTTCTCCATATCCCAGGCTATATCTCTGCCAAATTTCATGACGATCGGTTCAGCGGTTTAGGCGTGAAAGCGTAACATACAGACAGACAGACAGACAGAGTTACTTTCAGATTTATAATATTAGTATGGATTAAAGATGGTTAAAACTAAATAATAAATAATTATAATTATTTATAGTTTTTAGCGCTAAACGAATTTAATGGTTGGTGGTGCAAGCAGGCCTTAGATTTTTATTTGCCAATGTGTTTTCAGCCAGTCCATTTCATTAAGAGAATTAACCGTTAATTCTAAGAAGACAGACTAACGTTAGCATCTAAGCGCGCGATATTTTTGGCGTCCCTTTGTTATGTGCATTTAATTATAACCACAGGCACGTACTTGGGGTCGTGCTTATGTTTATTTCTAAATGTTGAAAGTACCTCTAGTACTTTGTTAGTTATTTTCTTCATCAATACTGAAGATAGAGAGTAGGTAGGTAGACACGCAGACGCTAACCAGTGTCAACTGCTGGGATATTAGAGTTCATCATACATTATTTTGTTACTAGCTTTTGCCCGCGGGGATGTCGGTTATCGCGTAAAAAAGTAGCCTATGTCCTTCTCTATATCCCAGGCTATATCTCTGTCAAACATGAAGATCGGTTTAGCGGTTTAGGCGTGAAAACGTAACAAACAGACAGAAAGAGTACTTTCACATTTATAATATTAGTCAGTATGGATTATTCATCATCTGCCTATAACCCAAAGTCTCAAATTCAGATAATCTATGTACACAAAGGGGATAACCTATCAAAAAAATATCTTTGCAATGGTAATTAACATAAAATGGCGAAAAAAAAGGTTACATTTTCTTTTAAGTACTGATTTTAAGAAATCATATTTAAAAAAAATATCATAATAAATATTTTTTATAAATTTTCGGTTTTAAACAAAGTTATTAAAAATACGAGATTTTCTGGTATAAAATATTTTATTATACTGGTAACAATGCAGGAGATCCAAACATTTTCAAATTTAACAACCCTAATATTACAACTCTCATTCATAGATTCATATTGTAAGTGGCATATCTAGCCACATTTTGGATGAAAACGGCTGTAAACTGTTTCGAGTGGAAATTGATTTTGTTAGGCCTACGTCTAGCAGTGGACTTACAATTGATTATTACGATCATAGGCCGTGTCTCGACACACTACACAAAACATAGCACACATAAAAACAAACACATAGTTCTTATAATTAATTCACTTTAATTTTATAGATGATTATTTACAAAAAAAAAAATATGTTAAATTGTTTTGTACCACTGTCACAGTGACAGTGATATTTCTTGACATTACTTTGTTTACATAAATTATCTGAATTAGATACTTTGGGTATCGTTTTTTTTTTATTGGTCGGCGCAAAAAGGGGCGGTAAACAGATGTGGACATCCAAGAGCACGGGATTTTGTTTTGAAAGTGTGCCGATTTGTATTTCCCCGATAGTACCTATGGAGCAGAACGGGCAAGACACTCCATGGACACTCTTTTAAATTAAATTAATACAAAAATATTAGTTACATCTTTAATTTTGAATTTATAACTAAATGTGAAAACGACGTAAAAAAAACCTACACGTTAAAAGCGTCCAGAGTAGGTACAAAAAGAAACGTACAGACTGGTGAAACGTAACATGAAATGTATCATTCTGCCTTTCATTGCATGTCCGCTGCAAGCATGGACGCGTAGCGCGCTCTTACCGCACATTCACTACGAACCACCTGCGCTGCTGCCCCGCGCTCACTGCGCGTCCCTTTGTGTTCGTTCGTAAAACCGACAAATCACGGATCGCTCCGCGCGCGGCTTTTAATGCTCGTAGCGTGAGCATTTCGCGCGTGCAAGACGTCCAAACTATGTGAAATTTTTGGTGTCCCCTTATTTCGCAGACAGAAATTTCATAGAATTTCGTTTCCCAGTCCTTATATTTTTAGTTCGAATATTATTGTTTCAAAGACTATTTACTTGAATGAAAAATATTTCACAGAAACACAATTCAATTAATTTTTAATCACATTTTTTTGTTTTACAAACTTATCACACAGTAGAATTATTTTTTAACGAATATTGTTTGTTCTGTATATGTTAGTGACAGAAACAAGTCGCTGCAAAACCGACTCCACGTAGTCTTGTCTGCCCTACCCCTAGAGTGTAATTTAAATCCGCGTAGGCCTGGAGGGGTGAGGCGGCCCGCGAGGTGAGGAGCAGGTAGTTTTAACGCTCGCCGCTGCGGCTGAGGCTGGCGGGCTTAGCCGGCCAGCAAGCCAAAACTACGGTGGTGAGCGTGAATACTATTTGCGACGATAAGCTCGCGTGAGACCGCCGGAGCCCCGCAGCGCCGGAGCCGTGACAGAAACCATGCCTGCTGCATGTTGCATGCTTGCTTGCATGCTACATGCTTGCTTGCACGCTGCATGCTGCATGCTTGCTTGCACGCTGCATGTTGCATGCTTGCTTGCTTGCACGCTGCATGCTGCATGCTTGCTTGCACGCTGCATGTTGCATGCTTGCTTGCATGCTGAAAATGCAAAAAAAATGCTGTTGAAAAATTTAAAATGGATAAAATATTTTTCTTGGTAATAAGTTTTATATTAAATAAACAATATAAGGATAAAGAATATTTGATTTGTTATTCTATGATATGACTATTCTAACATTAAACTTTATGTGAAACAAAAATCAATGATTTAAAAATCTTCAAAGTAAGTATTCTGCGTATATCAATACGCAGAATACTTACTTTGAAGATTTTATGTATTCTATGAAACGAAAATATGAGAAAAAAATTATGTGAAACGAAATTCTTTAAAACTATAAGCTATGAAACAACGTACAACCGAAATTTTTACAAAGTTTGTAGCCTTTCATGATACATTGCAGATATGTGTACGGCAAATTCTTTCATTGCATGATACATTTCATGTTACGTTTTCATGTTACACGGAGATAACATAACAATAATAACATAACATAACGATAACTTATGGTAGGATTTTAACCTCTAAATTGCATCGCCATCGCCAATACAAATAGTTTTATCATCCTGTTTTCGTATTTTTCTCTCAAGGTATTATGACGACATGTCTGGCGGTAATTATAGAATTATATTTTTGACACATTTTCATATACATGTGGAAAACCAGTCAGAATATTATTGTCTGCACAAATCTATGTGATATATTAGAGTGAAGATACGGTGGCCAGCACATTAAGTTAGCACAAACTATAAATTTTTTGGTTTTTTCCCGCTGTCCCCACAATTTTTTAATTTAAAGAAATTATAATACAGAGGTGTTACTTAATTCTAAACTCGCCAAACTTTTTCGTTTGATGGCGAGAGGCGCTCTTTTTCATAACAATGAACCACCTTACGTGCAAAGCCACTACTTATATATTATACTGTTATGGTTTAAACTTATACAATGTATTTAGTTCTGTTTGCTATCCTGTACTTATAAAGTTGCTAATTCAAATTTTTTCTTTTTCTCTTAATAAATCTATTTATATATTTTTATATTTCATATAAAATTGGGAAAAAAAAAAAGATTCAATTTTCTTTTAAATACTGTTTTTTTTATTATTATTTCTAAAATCAGTACTTAAATGAAAATGGAACCTTTAGTTTCGCCATTTTATGTGAATTACCATTAATGGGGACACGGGCGGTGGGGACAGCGGAATACACAAAATTTAGAAGGAAGAAAGAAGGAGAAATTCATCAAATTTTCTCATTCGATTTTGTAAGGTCGCCCTGTTAGTGAATGCACAAGACTGTCATCTAACAGAACCAGATGGAGGGAGATCGTGAGGCGAATTACGACAACACCTGCGATTGGACAAAGCTCATTGTGACCACGACCGCTGTGTCAAGAGCGAAGCGAAGAAGAAGAGAAGTTCAAAATCGAATGAGAGAATTTGATGAATTTTTCCAAACGGTTTTAAACTTTAAAATGTTGACGATGACGAGTGTAGGTATTTGTTAATGTTAATTTAATAAGTAAAAAAAAATATAAGTACCTACTATTATCCAAATAAAAACTTTGATTTCGACTTTTTTATTTGATTTGTTTAAAACGTCCCGTATTGGTCCCTGAAAGTTATGGCAAGCCTAAATATAGATAGACAATAGAAAGAAAGAAAAGAAAGAAAGAAAATACGTTTATTTGCGGTAAACATGACGCAAAAAAGACCATAAACACAAAAAAAAAAAACAATGGGGGGAAAATGCGTCACATCCACGCAAAACGGCAATCGCTCAGCATTGTGCTGCGACCCTATGCAAGACAGAGCCCCAGCGCTCATATAACTGACACAAACGACGTCTGCAACTAAACTAAAAGGAAATGGCCTATATAGCTGCAATTTGGACAGCCGGACTGACCGTTGTTATTAGAGATCCGTGGTAAAAACACGTGAATCAAGTTGGGTTGCTGGACAATTGAGAAAGAAGGGGCTTGCCATACGTACAGTAAGAAACTAGAGTTCGACTTGTATATATGTACAAGGTCATTGGTAAAACACTATCTCAGGACTATATTACTAACCTCATAAACAACAACTTTTCTATGACTTTTAATAATTCATCAGATTTTATTTATCAGATTTTCATACAAAAATCATCATCATCATCATCATCATTTCAGCCGAAAGACGTCCACTGTTGGATATAGGCCTCCCCCAATTGGGGCGGTTTGCCATAATCGCCACGCTTGGCAGGCGGGTTGGCGATCGCAGTATGGTGTTAAAAATGCATAGAGAACGCTGCTGCCCATTCTCTAGTAAGTCCCTTAGTCGCCTTTTACGACACCCACGGGAGGAAATGGAGTGGTGCTGTTCTTTACGTGCGGCACCACACGGCACCAAAAATAAAAATAATGTTACGAACTGTACGCGTAACAAAACAAAACAAACTACCATGTCTTACGAGTGACAGTGCACGGGAGGTACGGTGGCTAAAGTTACATATTGAGACACGAAGCAACAAAATACGATCTAGCGGAATGTGGCCGTTTTTCTTTAGATCGAATTTTGTTGCTTCGTGTCTCAATATGAAACTTTGTAAAAGGTATTAAAAAATTCTAGACCCATATACCGGGGTTTATTATTATTATTATTTATTTATTTCTGTACCGTGTGGTGCCGGACGTAAAGAATAGCACCATCCTATTTCCTCCCGTGGGTGTCGTAAAAGGCGACTAAGGGACTTACTAGAGAATGGGCAGCAGCGTTCTCTATGCATTTTTAACAACATACTGCGATCGCCAACCCGCCTGCCAAGCGTGGCGATTATGGCAAACCCCCCCCCCCCCAATTGGGGGAGGCTTATGTCCAGCAGTGGACGTCTTTCGGCTGAAATGATGATGTGAATGATTTCTGTAAAAATGTTTACATTGTATCGAAATTTTACACAAAATTATAACAGTCAATAATTAAAAGAATTACAATATAAATAATTATTATAACAGTATGGGAATGTAGCTTCATTTTTCTTACTGACCGACTCCTTGACAATTCAAAAGTGCCTGTAAATGGTTTAATTGAAATAAATGATTTGAGTTTGAGTTTGAGTAACCAAATAAGAAATTAAAAAGTTAAACATTTGCAATTCCCTGTTATTCTGTTAAATGTTTTATTTGTTTAACTAAGAATTGTACCAAAACAAATAAACTAAAGATTCCACTATTACATAATATGAAGAATATAAAAACAAATTAAATCAGATTCAGCCGTTGCTGATTGAGCCGTTTTTCATAATTCCTTCTCAGTTACGAGATAATATTTTTTTTAAGGAGTGGCGCTAGTGGACCGGTGGGCGCCCTCTTAATAATAAAAACGCTTTTAAATTCCAAATAATTAAATAACAATTAAATATATAATAAAAAAAACTAAAAATAAATTCAACAAATAAATACATTTTTAATATAATTTGATTTCAAATTACTTAAAATTATTGAGTTCAATTTAAATCATGCTTTGTTTCAAATAAACTAATTGATTAATTTCCATTAAAATAAAATAACTATGATTAAAATAAAATGACATTAGTGGGTGGACCACCTTCGGGTAAAAGCCTCCTCCAAAGAATTCCAGTTTTTTCTATCTGACGCGATAACTAGCCAATCTCACCTCACCCCGCGTTCGCAATAATCTCGTCCTGCCATCGGGCGAACGGCCGGCCTCTGTTTCTGGTACCTCGTGCACCTTCGCATTTACCTAGTTGTCCTGATTGTCCAACGATCGTCAGAATACCTTGCAATCTTACCTCCATTTCACACTTTGCGAACAAGTGATAGCATCTGTGGCTTTAGTTCTGTTGTGAATGTCTGTATCACTTAGTTTGATACTTAAGCTTACTAAAGCGTTATTAACTATACCCTGCCTGCCTAGCCTTTTCCCAACTATGTTGGGGTCAGCTTCCAGTCTAACCGGATGCAGCTGAAAACCAGTATTTTACGTTATCAACTATACCCAAAGTCTCTAATTCAGATAATTAATGTAAACAAAGTAAGTAAAAAAAAATAAAAATAAATAAATGGTAGCTTATGGCAAACTAGAAATACAACTACGTAGAGACAGAAGTCCGTCCCTGGCACACGACGTCACGGATTCCGCCATTTTCTAAGCAATTATTTTGGATGCAGCGTCGAGACGATCTAATAATAGTTTTAAACTCTTGCCACTTCATTTAGAGGCACTGCATTATTCTGAAGAGTGGGCGGTACGCGATAAGCTACGAGCTAAACAAAGCATTTTCGACACTTATTTTTAATTTTAAAAAAATTTAGTAAAATGAGAGTCCTAAACAGACTAATTTCAGAGCAATGTACGAAAATATAAAAAAAACTTTACGAATCTGTTTGAAAGACTGCCTCAATCAAATGGACCCATTTTTGCAAAGAGGAACCAACCCACAGTTTGAGTGAAATTGAGCTACCGCGCGCGGTAGCCGCGCACGATTGCCGCTTTATGTTTGGTCACACCTTAACAGTTCACAATTTTTCTATAGTTTACAAATCTCTGTAGATAAATTATAAACTAACGGTGCTCACAATCTTACGGTGACGGATAGCTACATATAGAATATACTAAGAAAGATGTCGAATGAATGCGCTGTTCACTATGTTCTACCAAGTAAGTCATGCAAAATTGAAACATTTCATAAATTAGGTACAATCGATAAGGAAGTGGTCTCTAGCGCAACTTTTGAGAATGTTGGGAGATGATGTTAATGTTGGGTTTATCCATTATGAAGCTCTTCGTAGCACACTTGAATTTGGATAGGTGCCTATAGGCTCTATAAGTTCGCCTCATATGAGGCATAGCCCTCTGCCTCTTTCTTTTCTTCTCTTTTTTTTTTGTCGGGTTTGTAATCATGCATGTCCTCCGCCCTGGGATAGGCAGAGGGATCTGTCGGACTCTTACTGACTAAAACCACCCCGGTGTTCACTGGTACACTTGCATCGGGGGGCTGCGGGTGCGAATGCGACTTCCGCTACCCCGGACTGTGACGGTCCACGCGGCGGTCCGGGTAGGGGGAGTGAGTGAGGTGTTGAACTCCCCACGTTACGACTTAGGCGCCATCTCCACGGGCGAGAAAATCGCGGCGATAGTCTCGCCGTGCCATTAAATTCAATAGTAGCTCTATGAATCAATCTCCACACGGCGTTATCATCGCGGCGATTATTTGAAGGCCCAGCGTGAATATCGCCACGATTCTCTCGCCCGTGGAGATGGCGCCTTAGGGAGGCGAGCGGGGAACACTACGCGCCGCCCTCTCAGGCGCCATCTCCACGGGCGAGAGAATCGCGGAATCCTTTATTTCATATGCAATACTTACATATAAATTACTTATATTTTTAAATAGTTTTATAAAAAAATAAAAAAAACATTTAAATTACTTATGTATGTGGCGTCGACCTCACAAAACTAAGCTCAAGGATTATTTCGAGAATGCTACTAACACGAAATAGTAGATTGTTATACAAGGGGCTAAAATGACCCATTTATACGAGGTAGTTTTACTCCCGAGCTTTAGCAAGGGAGTAAATAGAAACCGAGTTATAATGGGTTTTTAGCGCCGTTTACACTCTACTTTTCACTACCATTGTGAGAAAATAAAATAATTCAATTCAATATTAAAAATAAATTACGGCCACCAATTCAATTTGCAAATTAGAGAAAAATTGTAAAGAAAAATTCAAAAAATTTAAATTTCTTCTGTAGCCGCAATAACGCAATGCACGCATTCTACCGAAGAGATCGTCGTTTCTAGTTCCATTTTCAAAAAACAGACAAATATTAAATATAAAAAAACACTTTTTCCCCTAGAGGTAAATATGGTATTTTTTCCTCAGTCTGGTACGATACAATGACGGCCTTTTTGAGCAAGAGGAGTGAAAAGTTTATTTAGTCCGCGACTTGCATTTACCTACATACTTTGTTTAAACCGCAACTTTTATTCCCCACTCCGACCGAACTCCCTTCCCCCGTTGTCACACACGATCATGTTTCAATTAGGCCAAATTCAGTCACTTTATGTTTTATTATCTAAATTGATCGCTTTCCCGCCCACCGGGCAGATGTCCCTTCTACGACACAGCAGAATAATTGCAGAAGTTCCAACATTAGAAATGTCTATGCAACAAACAGTGCAATTTTAAAATAGACGATCTAGAAAAGAAAGAAATAAATAAAAAGTATTTATTGGGACTCATACAGAAAGTTCACATTTTTTTTTTCTACTATCATTACATGGTTGGATCATTTTTGTCTGAAAATAAAGAATATTATTATTATTATTATTATTATTTTATTTATATATGTCTACATATCTCGGGACCCTGGGGTCCCGGACCTTTGGAAGGCGTACGAGGGGCCGAAGCCAACTCACAGAGGCCCGTTAACGCTTTTTAATTAAATGAGGCACCAACCGACGATTATCCCTGTACGCACTATGCAAGTGCACCCAAGGACAACCCCCGGTTGGTGTAGGACTATTGCAGGATATGGAAAACAAAGATATTGGACTATGGGTTTGGGTGGTTAAAATGGACTGGTTACCAAAAACTATGGAAGGACTATGGCCCCTGCCTGATCAATGTTTTATTACACACGGACAAAATGGCAGGGGGTGACTTGCACACTCAATAATGGGCCCCCGAAAACGGTCGCTAGCACATAGTGACGTAGCGACAAGGGGGCAACATGTCCTGAGGTGCTCGAGGAGTAGAGAGGTATTCCAAGGCTCTCAGAACAATCCCAGAGCCCGGAAGATGGTCAAGATCCCTACAAGCACTTACTGGAATATTTCCTTCCTCCGAGCACGTTTGCTCTTGCGAATCTCGACTCAAGCCGGCCAATAAAGGCAAGAATGAGGTGGGAGCTCAGTTCCTCGTCAGTTTTCACTCCAGCCGGCCAATAAAGGCAAGCCAGAGATGAGGAACATGACTTCTCCCGGGAGATAGGGTCCGTGGGGTCGCAACTGCCCAACAGCTCGCCACATGCTGCCCTGCGGGTTTCTGTATCTCTCTTGGTCTGGCTCCTCACCCTAGACATGTTCCGGGAAAGTAAACTCTACCGGCACAGACCTAGAGTTCGGAGCGCGCAAGCCCCACCACGACGTCAACGTAGAGATACGGCGGTGGAGTTATTATTATTATTATTACGTAACCCCACTTAATAAACAAATATTTCACAAAGCACCGTAACTAATTTCGCAATATTGAATGCCCTGTTCCAAAAAAAAAACATCATTGTTACTCCTTCGACTATACGCCAAATCAAAGACATTGGTAGATTGGTTTATCACAATATTACGCCATCATGTTGCAATATTCTTTCCGTTTGATATTGCTTTATTTTCATACTTACTTCTGATATTATTTTGTTTTCACTTAGCGTTTTTTTTTTTCCTTTTACTCGGCTCCTAAGGATCACAGCGTGATGTTAAATATCCTATAAACTTCCTCAAGAATTAGGCTATCAAATGCAAAAATTATTTTTCAAATCCGACTGGTAGTTCCAGAGAGACATACCCCTGCTTACAAACAAGTTTTACCTCTTTATAATATTAGTATAGATACCGCGCTTACCACAGTTCGTCTGAGTTACATCCGTTCCCTTTGCGCGCCATTTAAATCATTAACTGTGCAAAGTGATGCGACAGTTTTGATTTGCTTGACCATGCACCACAGCGGCTGGCAATGCCGTGTGAGATGGCCCGTATTAGCCCATGTGTGGTAACTCAGAAGTGCTATTCTGTGAAGCACACTTTGAACCTCACTCAGATCACCTCCACAATTCAAGAACGCGTTCTTGTTCAAAACCGCGATGATTTTTAATACCAAGTAAGTACGCGTACTTGGTATTAAAAATCATCGCGGTTTCGTACCTCTCTTAATTGTCGACTTTTGCCCACCAGGGCACACTAACTAAGGTCACAATTTCGGCACGGTATTTAATGTTCGAAGTGCTATCAAGTTTTTCAGAAATGGGCATAGTATCGGCCCCTATTGCTTTCTTGGGACTTTAAACTAGCGAAATGTGGGTTGTAATTTCATCTCTCCATTAGTCTCAAACCATTTTTTTCCATTAAACCATTTATAGGCGCTTTTGAATTGTCAAGGAGTCGGTCAGTAAGAAATATGAAGCTAGTTGCCCATTCCAAGGTACCTATGGAGAAGAGCGGGCAAGAAACTCCATGGACACTCTTTTTAATTATATTGTTACAAAAATATTAGTTACATCTTTAATGTTGAATTGATAACTATATGTGAGAACTATGTAAAAAAAAACGCACACGTTAAAAGCGTCCAGGGTAGGTACAAAGAGAAACAAAAAAAAAAAACAATTTAAAAATATAATAATTAAAATAAGACATCTCCATCCTTTCGCATTTATTGGCGTGTTGTTACGATAAAATCATGATGTATTTTGTACACGTCACATCTACACCATAAAATGTCTCTGGCTGCTTAACCTTCTACTCATAAACAGCACATATATCCCTACACACAGTGGCACTACCATTCATACTTCTTACCTACCCACGAGCTAAATCTCGTCGACAAATCTACGTAAGCCTTCTGCGCATTTCACTGCCCAATGTTTGTTCTACGCAAGCGTTGTCATTCCCGCTTCCCGCCCACGTGCTGAACGTAAAATGTCTACTCTCCATCATTTAATACACAGAAATAATATGTTATGAAGGTAATTAAATTGTTCAAATAAATACAGTATGAGTAAAGAATTGTGGAGGGCGGAGATTTCTGATCGTTGGGGAAGAATATTCTTTAGTAGAGGCTCCGAATCGGCAAACATAGCGTAGGACGCTCTCAGACTAGGTGGAGCGACGGCCTTTGCAGGGGGCTGGAAGCAGCTAGATGGGAGAAGGATCCTTATCATCCCTATGTCTAGCAGTGGACTTCTAAAGGCCTATGATGATGATGGTGATGACGAGATTTCGTATTCGTCGGTAGATTTTTTGCGCTTGGTATCCGCGTTTTGAATCGTGATACTAATAATAATTGTATGACGTAGATAACCTATTAGAAAATGTGATTTTTATCTTAAACGATGATTAAAAAAACAATATCGTTTACGATAAAATACGTTTACTCTGTCTATGCTGTAAGATTATGGAACTCGCTTCCGCCTAGCATTCGCGATTTAGAAACTATATCTCTATTCAAACATCGAGTAAAAGAGCATTTACCTTTCTTCTCAACTGTGAGTATTTTATGTATATATTTATAGATATATATGTATTTATATTTTTGTAGCTTTATTTAAGTATATGTTATATTTAATATTTTAGTTTAAGACTTCGCATATTCATATCATTCTCTTCATGTTCTCACACACTATTGTCTACATTTCTTTTTCATTTCTCCTTTCGCAGGTCTGCTGGAAGAAATTTCTTAAGAAATAAGCAGTACCTTTGTACTGAAATTATAATTATGTCGTATCTCTATGTATTTAACTGTGTGTACATAAATAATAAAATAAATAAAATAAAAATCGCATTTTCGTAAAATGTCGCTAACGTGAAGTCGACAGTTAGGGATCGAAGAGTTGAATCCGCGTCAAGGAGTTTTGAGTCTTTTTTCTATGTCAATAGGAGTCCTAGCTGTGTCCCAGCAGTGGTCCTATAAGGCTGATTATGCTATGCTTATAATGCTACTGTCTTTACTGGATGATCTTGACATGTTTGTATTTCTTGTTACAGGTCGCTTCCTATACCTGGCTGTGGATCCTACAATGGAGAACATGGTTATAAAGTCACCGCCATTCAGAGGACTATGGGAGTTTTGTCAGGTATAGTAAATTTTTTGTATATCATGGAACTTGACTACTCTGTGCCTCGGAAATCGTTAAGCGGTTGGTCCCGGCTGTCATTCATGGATCTTTGAGAGTTGTTACGGGTCGTCAGAAGCCCGAAAGTCTGACAACCAGTCTTACCACGGGGTATCGTATTTGTTAAATAAAACTTTAAGGCTCCGTGCACGAAAAACACTCTCTTTTGTCAATTTCTTATCTAATTGTGAGATCGCTTAAAATAATCAAAACATTAAGTCTGTGTAACTATAAAAGTACAGTTTCAATGGTGCTGAACAATTCATGTCAGCCACAGCACCTGTTAATAGTTTCTTCATTTTTGCGCTCTCCAAAATATAGTTTACTACCTTTTTCCCGCGGCTCCGCCCGCGTGGATGTCGGTTATCGCGTAAAAAAGTAGCCTATGTCCTTCTCCATAACCCAGGCTATATCTCTGCCAAATTTCATGACGATGGGTTCAGCGGTTTAGGTGTGAAAACGTAACATACAGACAGACAGACAGATAGACAGACAGACAGAGTTACTTTCACATTTATAATATTAGTATGGATTTCGCCGTTGACTTACTTAATGAAGATATTGTATAATCATTAAATAAAATTTTGTTTATATTTCAAGGATAGCTGAAGACTAATGTGCGATTTTAAAATTACTTGATATGATTTGCTAAATAATAGGAAAAAATATATTAGGTACTGACAAGTTTAAAAAATAAAAGGGTTTTTCAATATGATTTTTTTGCTATATTTTGTATGGTACAAAGCAATGAGTTTGTTGTATGGTAAAAGTGGTTCAGCCACATGCAAGTAGACCCTTTATTAATGTTGATGATATTTTTTAATGTTTAAAATCAAAAGCAGTTTCTTGTAGAAAGATGATCAAACGTCAGTCTCGCGTTATTTTTCGGAAAACTTGTTGCGAATATTTGTGATTTTCCGTGAATACTTAATTTATTTGAAAAATCCCTTTCAGCCACATGCTAACCAAAGAACACGACTTTTCAGATCACAGATAATTTAGTTTAAATTATTTTTCCCTTTCTCACAAATGATGAACAAAATTGATAAAAATCAGTCGATTTCATGCACGGCTCTAAAAAGGCGGACTTAATGCCCTAGGTATTTTCTACCAGTCTACCTTAGGGTGATACAGAAAGGAATCGTGGCTGGTGTAACACAAGGGATAGATGAAACGAAAATGACTATAAAACACAAAAATAAATATACATATGTACATACATACAATAAACAGACCCACCCAGTGACAGTGACATACATAACCCATTTACTGGGTGATGGTTGTGGAGATCTGAGATTAAAAAAAATGATGTGCTTATGCTAAGCAGTTCGGGAACCTTACTTACCTTGTATTTTTTTTTTCGAAGGTTAATTTTGTCTAAAATATAAATATAATAACCTAACCTAACTAAAACTATTAACAAAATAAACTAAAATATGGCGTCGAAAAATTCCTCCGCATTGCTGTCAACAGGTAATGTACCCAAGAGACTGGCAGTATTGCCACGTTGTATGGCAATGCTTAAGGCTTGCCTCTGGCCAAGGTAAAAGCCAGCCCTTGGGTCACGGGAAGTGTGTCATTGCGCCAGGGCCTCAAGTCTGCTATTACAATAGTGTCAGAATGGTCTCGCCATTGTGAGTATTTGACAGTGTTTGTATGGCAAATCTGTCAAAAACTCACAATGAAGAGACCATTCTGACACTATTGTAATAGCAGACTTGAGGCCCTGATCACTGGCAATAATTCTTATGTGTAAGTAAAGACTCAGCATCTCCTTGTCGTAATCTGCGCTTATAATTTAATCTTCGGAAAAATGTAACTCAGTGTAGAAAGGTCGTTTATTCTAAATTAATTTAGTGGTCGTAAATCCCTACTAATATTATAAATGTGAAAGTAACTCTGTCTGTCTGTCTGTCGGTCTGTCTGTCTGTATGTTACGTTTTCACGCCTAAACCGCTGAACCGATCGTCATGAAATTTGGCAGAGATATAGCCTTGGATATGGAGAAGAACATAGGCTCCTTTTTTACGCGATAACCGGCATCCACGCGGGCGGAGCCGCGGGCAAAAGCTAGTTGTTCATAATTTAGATTTTGAATAAATGTCAGCCTTGTAAATAAATTAGCACTTTTGTTAAAATATTATGCTGCATGTTTTTAACTGCATCTTTTGACTAAGGGGTGCGAGGTGCTCCTGGATTCAATTAGATACCACTTACCAGGGCCTCAAGTCTGCTATTACAATAGTGTCAGAATGGTCTCGCCATTGTGAGTATTTGACAGTATTTGTATGGCAAATCTGACAAAAACTCACAATGAAGAAACCATTGCAACGTTTGTACATTAGTAGACTTGGCCCCCAGGTCGGGTCTATTGTTTGGTTAGTGGTAATATGCTCGCATTCTATTTATTTATTTATTTACAAAGGCGGACTTAATGCCATAGGCATTCTCTACCAGTCAACCAAGGGTAGTGAAGAGATAAGATGGCAGGTGCTTTATTTAATAGGGAGGAGAGGAGATAATAATCATAATAAAAATATACAAGTATGTACATAAATATGTTGTTAACTTATAATAGACATACATACATAATACTATACAGGGTGTCCAGTAAATAGCACGACATACTGCAGGGGGTGATAGCTTGGGTCACTACCTATCAATACAACACAATATATGTTCAGCAAAATCTTACGGATTTACAGTTTTACAAAATTTTCCGAAATATCGAAAAATCTCTACCTTGAAACAGATTTTTAAGTATCTCGTAATGAAAAAATCCTTTTCTAGAACTTTTTTTACATCAAATTATTCGTGAATAGGTTACTCTACTCATTATAAGTTTTTTTTTAATCAAAAACAAGAAAGTTTTGAAGAAATAGTTTTTTTTGTTAAAATTTTCACAGAACGATTTTCTTTTCGCATAAATTTAACCAACAGTGGTGAAAAAAAAATGTATGTGGCAGTTTTGTACAACAAACTTAAAAGATAGCCTGTTTAATGGTGATTTAGGAAAGATACAAAACTAGTGCATTTTCATTAAAAAAATACAAAAAAATGCTATTTTAGTTCCAGAGAAGCTGATTTTGTTGAAAATGTAATTAACGTAATTTTGACAAAAACCACTATGAGAATAAGTAATAGCTGCTCATTTACGCGAATTATTATAAAACTAGTTGTGACACGTAAAATGCGACATGCACGCGTAATGACTAAAGGTTTTTACCTGCTCGCCGACCGACCCGACCCGACCGGTTACTGTCTAACAAAAGAAGTGCATGTGCTATCCCGCTCTTTCTTGCGTTGTGATTTTGTGTCTCACTCTCAACCTTATTTGCGACACTTGTCAGTACGCTACCTTAAACCGTGCGCAACGCATCTCTGTGTTCACAAATTATTGTTTCGTACTGACGACTGTTTTGTGCCTTGGACCCCGGACTTTGTTTGCCTTACGATTTGGATTTTTTATTGTGATCACTACGACGACTTGGCGACCACCTGGACTTTTGTGTTTTATAACATGGCCAACCGCCGCGTTTTTCCTGGTTATACGCAGCGAGAGTATGCTGAGATGCACCTTATTTACGGAGAAGCTGGCCAAAGTTCCCGAGCTGCTGCCACCCTCTACAGGGAAAGGTTTCCTGATAGGACACATCCACACCATGAAATGTTTACCAGAGTGCATAACTCCTACATGGAAGGCAGACTCCCTGGTCAACGTGGTGGTGGACGGCCTCAAGTTGTTGACGAAGACATAGTGCTTCAGGAACGAGAACAAGACCCGACAACTTCGGTTAGGGCGATACAACGGCGCACAGGGATACCGAAGTCCACTGTTCATTCAGTACTTAAGAGGTATGGATACCATCCATTTCACGTACGACGCTTGCAAACTCTTTTAACTAGAGACTACCTGCCGAGAGTTCAATTCTGCCGCCGCATGCTTGAAATGCATCGGGAGGACCCAAACTTTTTTAATAAGGTGTTATGGAGTGATGAGTCAGCCTGCAGAAAGGACGGCTACTTGAATTTGCATAATTTACATAGTTGGCAATTAGAAAATCCGTATGTGTCAAGAGAAGACAGGTCCCAGTACCAATTCAAAATAAATTTATGGTGTGGGATTTTTAATGGCCAGATTGTAGGTCCCGTCGAGCTTCCACCTACATTAAATGCCAATAATTACTTGGAGTTTTTACGAGAAACCCTACCCACGCTCCTTGAAAATGTTCCGAGTGAGCTAAGAGAGGTGATGTGGCTTCAAAATGATGGGTGCCCTGCTCATTATGGCCGGGAAGTAAGAGCCTACTTAGATGAAGCTTATCCAGGCAGGTAGATTGGGCGACTGGGACCGATATTATGGCCACCTAGGTCTCCGGACCTAAACCCCCTGGATTTTTTTTATTGGGGTGCCATGAAGGACAAAGTCTATGAAAAACCGATCCAAAATGACAATGAATTGAGAGCAAGGGTTAACATTGCAGCAAGAAAAATATCGGAAATAAGCCTGAGAAGACTCAAAAGTTCATTTTTAAGAAGATGCCGAGCGTGTATTAGGGCACAAGGGAAGCAATTTGAGCATTTATTGTAATTTATTTAAATAAATGTTTATTAAAGTTAACTCCTCTGTTTTTTTTTACTATCACCTTATCCTTCAAGAAGTCATTTACAGACCGGCCGGCCGGTCGGCTGTAGATTAATTATTATGTAATTCGAACCGTACTACGACCTTACAACGATTCGAATTCAAAGTCACATTACTTGCATTTAAAATAAAATGCTCTTATTAACTAAAATAGCTTATTTTTCGTATTTTTTAAAATGAAAATGTACTAGTATTTTATCTTTCCAAAATCACCATTAAACAAGCTATTTTTTAAGTTTGTTGTACAAAACTACCACATACATTTTTTTTTCACCACTGTAGGTTAAACTTAAGTGATAAGAAAATAGTTCTGTGCAAATTTAAACAAAAAATTGTATTTCTTGAAAACATTCTTGTCTTTGATAGAAAAAAGACTTATCAATGAGTAAAGTAACTATTCACGAATAATTTGATGTAAAAAAAAGTACTAGAAAAGGATTTTTTCGTTACGAGATGCTTAAAAATCTGTTTCAAGGTAGAGATTTTTCGGTATTTCGGAAAATTTTGTAAAACTGTAAATCCGTAAGATTTTGCTGAACATATATTGTGTTGTATTGATAGGTAGTGACCCTAGCTATCACCCCCTGCAGTATGTCGTGCTATTTACTGGACACCCTGTATATATACAAATTCAAGGGGAAGAGATGATTGGGTTGACTTTACACTATTTGTTATGAAAATAACTCTGTAATTTCCGCTTAAATGCATACCGACTGGTGGCCGTCCTGATATCTAGAGGAAGCGCATTCCAGAGAAGAATAGACTGAATATGAAAGGAAGAATGAACAAAGTCAGAAGTATGAGAAGGACAGAGTAGGAGAAAATAGTTGGAAGAACGCAGATTCTTAGCGTGTGAAGAACATAGATATTGAAAGTGAGACTTCAGTGAGTTGAGAAGCTATTTCATGGATATAACTGGCGAAATATGGGTGTTTTATGTACCTCTGCTCACTCGAGGAATACAAGCTTGATGTTATGTATAGTAATTCAACGAGTCATGCGTTATGTTTTTGTCCTTCAGCTGGAAGCCCATCTTCATCAAAGCAAGATGCAGAACGCAAGCATCAAGCTGGTGTCGGAGGTCACGACGACTGAAGTGCAGTGGATCGCCGGGGAGATCACTGGCAACAATTTTGATGTGTAAGTCTATCGTCATAACAACAATGTTAATAGCATTGTTGTGTTTCGGCAGTTAGAGGTAAGATAACCAGTTCCTTGTGGTTGAGGATTCCGGGTGAAGCTCGCTGCCACCTTCGGCCTTTTCATCACTTACCATCAGGTGAAATGAAACCGTTGAGGATTTTTTTTAAATATACAGTATGTAAGTAACTAACAGGGTGCATTCAGCTTCTTATTTTGAATCATATTCCACCGAAAAATTTCTCAAGAAAACATTCATTTTTAAATCGTTTTTTTAGTTACAATTCCTTTATTTCAATGTGAAATTACATTATCTGTACGTAGCGCTCCATTTATGTAAATAAAAAATCTAAAATAAAAATAAATCTGCAATGGATGTTGAAATACTTACAACACGTGACGTGTTGTGTATGTGAGTTTAAATGTTTGTAAACGTACCCACAATACAGGAGAAATTCCTAGGGTGGGGCAAGTTGGTGCTCCCAGGCAGACATCCATTTTACGGTGTGCAATTTATTCCATAACCACTGCTCTAAAAACAATGAAGGAAAACATCAAGCTGGCAATGACCACAATAAAGAATAAAAATAGTTTATTTGTAAAACATAGGTACAACCAAAACCAGCATTCCTATAAAAATTAAAAGGCAACCTGCTCTGGACCCACTTGGCCGACTCTCAGAGGGGAGGCCAGAGTCCCAAAAGTGGGAACATTAAAGTCTGATTGTGTAATTTTCTAACGAATTCTCCCCTTCATTTTCAGCTGGCAACCCTGGCGAGTTATGATCGGCAAGGTCCTACAGGAGGTCCGGATAATCATAGAGATCACGCGACCGACCTACGTCAGCCTCTCGCAGACTCTGCCGCATATCGCCATAGACAATATAAGAATGATGGACTGCGGACCTGAACCTCCCGTGTTTGGCGGTAAATGTGTGCCTGGGCAGCTAAAGTGCAGGATTATGAACGTAAGTTTATTTTGCTTTACAAAAAAATAAGATCTATAATAACACTAGATTATTAGACCAACAAGACAGGCCACCTCTGTGGTCTAGTGGTAAGATCACCTGTCTTACCTATTTAGTTGTCTTTATTAAGAGCGCGTACAACGTTTAAAAAAATATTATCTCGTGACTGAGAAGGAATTATGAAAAGCGGCTCAATCAGCAACCTCGGTACAGTGCGACACAAAATTGTAGCAATTAAATGAGGGAGCCACTTTCTACGTAACTCACATTTTTTGACGTAAAATGCTCTAACGCAACAATTTAGTATGGACATTTTTAATTCCATTTTATTTAATTTCTACTATTTTATGTCGCACTGTAAGTGTGTCTAGAATTTTCTAATACCTTTTATAAAGTTTCATATTGAGACACGAAGCAACAAAATTCGATCTAAATAAAAACGGCCACATTCCTCTAGATCGTATTTTGTTGCTTCGTGTGTCAATATGAAACTTTATAAAAGGTATTAGAAGATTCTAGACACACTTTCCCAGGGGGCAAAGTCTACTAATGTACAAACGTTGCAATGGTCTCTTCATTGTGAGTTTTTGACAGATTTGTCATACAAACACTGTCAAATACTCACAATCGCGAGACCATTGCAACGTTTGTAAATTAGTAGACTTAGGCCCCAGGACCTCAAGTCTGCTATTACAATAGTGTCAGAATGGTCTATCATTGATTTCATAATTGTTGATTTTGACAAGTTTGGTAATCTACTAATATAATGGCGTCATTATGACTTTCCAATGGTCAGCCACTGACACTCCATTGAAAGAATTGGTAATGTCGTACATAATGACAAATGAAAATTCCTACTAAACTTCCAACTTCCTACTGCTTCATATTGCTTATAACACTAATAAATAATATGTAAAAATATATATTAAATGAAATCTAGCATGAATAAATGTTCAAAATGCCATTGTAATACAATTCTGTTACGAGACCATTGACCGACCAATGATCGACCATTATGAATTTAGCAGATTACGAACTTTTAGCAAAATGACAATGGGATCGTGTTGGAGTGACGAATTTATAAAAATAGCAGACTTGGGCCCCAGGTTGCTGATTGAGCCGTGTTTCATAATTCCTTCTCAGTCACGAGATGATATTTTTTTAAAGCAGTGGCTCTAGTTGATCGGTGAGCGCCTTCTTAAGAGGGTACCGAGCGCGCAGTGGCGCCCTCATCGTTTGTTTGGTGATTTATTTTATTTTTGAATGAAAATGCAGAAAATAAGCATGTTACCTTGTGGTCCACAAGACTATACGTATTAGTTTGTTATGTTTTATTGTAATCCTTAAAACGAAGCTTAGTGGCCGCTATTTTCCGTTTTAAGGATTACAATCAAACTTAATTAAAACATTTGCCAAACTGTATGGGCCTTACAAATAAACACGGAAGAATAAACCATCCATTTATGTTATTTCGCACATATCTATTTTATATTTTATTTAATTTTACTTTTTATTTCTGTATCTGTCCGTGACATCACAGCGGGCCCTATCAGAATACCAGTGAATACCAGCGCTGCGACACTTATTTTTAAATGTCGCAGCATCATGCTGAGATAGGAGCCTTTTGGCCGTTTACAGGATTTAGTTTTCATTTTACTTTTGTTTTTATTTTATTTTTTATTAGTGTTACTATGAGTGAGTTTAGTTTAAAATGTGATCTTCTATGAGTCCCAATAAATACTTTTTTCTTTCTTTCTTTCTTTCATAAATTTTTTGACGTATATATAAGCTTATCATAATTTTATTCCGCGTTTATTTGTAAGGCCCCAAATGTTTTCCTGTTAGTTCATTCTTTGTTTCTAGCTAAATATATTCTATATCCTTTACAGAACGATTCGTGCATAAAACTGCAGCAAGTCTGTGACCTGGTGAAGGACTGTGATGATGGGAGCGACGAGACACGGAACTGTGGTACGTATATAGTACACATTTCTGCCGCGCTAACGAAGAATGCAATAACTCGATTTTGAATTATATATTCGTTGAGTTATATATTTGGAGTCAGCGAATCGAAATTTATTAACTCTCTCTAAGCAACTTTTGATTGATCCTTCAGGAACTCGGTTTTTCAGTAAGCACGAATGCAATAACGAAAACTTCATCACAAATTCATCATCATCATCATCATCATTTCAGCCGAAAGACGTCCACTGCTTGACATAGGCCTCCCCCAAGCACCGCCACCTCGACCGGTTCTGTGCTTCCCGCATCCAGCGGATTCCTGCGGCTCACAAATCAAAAATACAATTCTCGGAAGCGGCAAAATTGAGTTATTGCATTTTTCGTTAGTGCAGCAGATTTGGATGTCCGCAACGCCACGCATCGCTAAAATCCCCCTACATTATGAATTGATCTATCGCATATACAAACGGACTCCAACGGGTTTTTGAGTTTTGCAATTCTGACCGATGCTGCCTTAAATGCGCTCGGTAAACACGTCCAAATATCGAGCTATACAAATCCAGGCTTTCCGTACAGGCCATAATCAGATTAATCAGAGTATAAAACCTTTTATACTCTCTTACGTTTTTTTTTTTTACTTTTGCATCTCAGAGTTGACCTTGAGAGGTCGTGACTCCTTAACCGGACTTTCCTCTGGCTGCCTTCAGTGAACTTAAAGCGGAGGCTTTAAGTTCACTTAAGGCAGCCACATATTATTATGCCCTGGCTGGAGAGCCAGGGCATAATAATAATAATACCAGCCTATAACTGTCCCACTGCTGGGCAAAGGCCTCTTCTCATACAGAAAAGGCACGAGCATTGATCACCACGCTTGCTCAAGACGGGTTGGCGATTTCAGACTTATATTAACTATAAGTTCAGGTTTCCTCACGATGTTTTTCCTTCACCGATGTCAGTAATGTCCAAGATAAACTCAGAAAGTACATATGAATTGAAAAAGTAACATTGGTACTTGCCCGGATTTGAACCCACAACCTCATGCATGAGAGGCGAGGCCTTAACCAACGGGCCATCAAGACAGCCAGGGCATAAAACTTGTGAACTAAACGACTGCACGCTAAGGGCACCCCCTGTGGGGTACGAACCTCGGTGTAGGGCAGTTCGGGGGGTACTCCCTTAGCTCCTTTCTCCTCTTATACCTTTTTAACTTAAAAAAAAAATCGGCCAAGTGCCTGTCGTACACACAAGGAAGGGTTCCGTAGTTGGGACGAATTTATCCCAAGATCAAACTTAACATTGTAGTTGAAATGCATGTTTTCCCATACATTCCAAGTGTCAGTTGGTTGACTATTACTCGTTATTTTGTAAAGCCTACTTTTCTGTGATAATTTTCCTTTTAACTTCGTTAATAATAATAATAATTTATTTCTGAGTAAATGGTACATTAAGATCTTATTAATTAATAGTTTCACATATACTACCGTTGCTGGTGTAGAAATATTCAAAAAAGTAATAGTTATATTTAATACTGCCGTGAATTTTTTCGAACGAAAAATAATTTTCACAAACCTGCAATATTCTTGAACGGCATATCCAACGATAAACCACACAATGGGATAGACGAGAAAAACATATCATTCTCACTTAACGTGTAGGGGAGGAGCCATACAAAAAAATATATTTCATGATTTTATTTTACCACTTTGTCGGCGTGATTAATACAGTATAAGTTTAAAAGGAGTGCGTATATTTTAGGAGGTAATCAGGTGCATAAAACTGGACAACTTTCCCCAAGGAACATAGGTCGAAATCGTAAAATTGACAATCGAATTTTCATACAAACTGAGAGTGGTCACGTGACTTATGTTTGTATGAGAAGTTGAATTTTACTTTTTTAGATTTCGACCCATGTTCCTTGGGGAAAGTTGTTCAGTTACCAACAAAAATATACGCACTCCTTTTAAACTTATCTTGTACTCATGACAAATTACTAAGAGTCTCTGAGCTAAGCCGCGGACAGACAGACAGACATACGGACGTGACGAAACTATAAGTGTTCCTTGTTGACTACGGAACTCTAAAAAGGAGGGGGTTATGCCAGGAGTTTTCTTTATTGTTGTTAGTATTTAGGACGGACACCGACTTTTTCGTCTTCGTATTTTTTAGAAACTAAACATTTCCGAAACTTGCGAGGAACTTTGTTAACTTTAGTTGAGCAGAAAAGTAATTAAAAATAACTTTGTTTCAGACAAAATGCCGTATGGGTCATACTGCAACTTCGAGCAAGATGCGTGTGGTTTCGAGAATGTTCCTCAGTAAGTAAACATTAACTATATGAAGCTACTAGCTGCTGCCCGAGACGTCGACCGCGTGGCTTTTTCTAAAATAAAAGTAAGCTTAAGTTACTCCTTAAAACATCAGCTATCTGCTAGTGAAACTCCCGTCAAAATCGGTCTTCGTTTTCGAGATTAGCCGGAACAAACACAGATAGACTTCTATTAACTTTTTTGCTTTATGTACCGTATACAGGGACATCGACAATGATGATGATTCTAGAACCCCATTTTTTTTTTTTTTTTGTGGATGGGAAATCCTCAAATGACCGCTCCCGCTCTGGGTGGAGCGGAAGGGAGTGTCAGACTCTTACTGACTACAATCCACCCGTGTTCCTTCCTTGGCCCTTTATGTTCCGGGGCAGCGGTACCCCTTTCGGACAATCCCGCTGACCCGGCAGGCTTGGGCCCTAATGGGCCCCCTCGTCGTTGCTGACATCTCTTTGAAGCGCGACTGGAGCACGTACGCGCCGTCCGGCACGGGCCTGGTCCTGATCGGACGGTGAACTACCCATTACTCACCGCCCGCAGGCCCGCGCCTTCTGGAACCCCAGATGCGTTGAAATTTTTCGTCACATAAATATTGACTGCGTAGGTATTGCACTTTTGTATGAATTAACTGTTTTTTATTAATAACTGACGAAAAATTTCAACAATAAATAAATGTAATAGAAAACTAGATCTAAGTGCGTGTGGTTTATTTGTGTGCGTAAAGCACGTACTGTTAGAATGGAAAAGACTCGAATTTAACTAAAGTGGCCGCCACATAAATCTGGAATAAAGTTCATTGACCCGCACACATTTATTCAAATACGTAATTCCGAAAACATAAATAATGACATAAACTTGTTCCGGTACGACCTGTATCGTGATCCTTGACTTTTTTTAGTAATAAAAAACAATTCATAATGTATTGTCGGGGTACCTACGCAGAGAAATTAAGGGCCTATACTACCTCAAATGGCTTAGCATGATCCTCCGTTATGTCGGAAATACTGCAGCATTAATTTTGAAATAAATATATGGTAAAGTTGAGGATTAATTTTAAGTACTATGTTACCCGCAAACACGATTCCATAAAATTTTCTGGATAGAAAAAAAATCCAAAGTTACCTCCAAACCGAACAATAAACCGCTGGTATTAAAAAAATACTTCAAATTAGATAATGAAACTTTGCATATTAACTGAACTTACTATAAAGCAGGTCTTATGTTATTTACTTTTTTTAAATGACCATAATTTTCACCGTAAAACGAAATTACCTAAACTATCGGTGGTCTTCCCTGCCGCCCTGTCTCGCTTGCTCGCGTGACCGGTAGCAATAGTGTGCGAGCGAGATACAGAGTGAGGTGGCGCTGAGGTAGTATAGACTCTTAAAGAAAGAGCAATGAACTTTATTCCAGATTTATGTGGCGGCCACCATAGAACGGCTAGTGCTGACTTAACATTAGTGTCAGTATTTACCAGTGCAAAGTAGGGATAACAGTACGTATTGGTCTCCTGCTTGTAGTGGAGTTAGAGAGTGGGAGACAAGCTGCGACACGCGTTTTAATACAAATCCGGAACTATTTCCTTTCTAACCTCTGTACAAGAAAATGATCACAATGACGACGAGTATAAGTGACTCTCGGTTTCGTAAAGCGTTTTTTATACCCGTTCAAAATCAAACTCAAAGCATTTATTTCAAATAAACCAATTACAGGTACCTCTCTTAGATCGGATATCTAGACGCACTGCAAGTTACCACCCCTACCTAGTTGATATTCCACCAACCCGCACTAAGCGGTTTCAAACGTCTTTTATAATGCGCACAGCAAAGGAGTGGAACTCTCTGCCTGCGTCTGTGTTTCCGAACGCATACAACCCTAATCTATTCAAAGTTAGAGTGAACAGGCTTCTTCTGGGTAAGCTCACTCCATCCTCGACTTTGTCTCTGTCACCTCTGACCTAGACTAGAGTCGAGAGCAAACCCATAGTAAAAAAAAAACTACTTTTGAATTGTCAAGGGGTCGGTCAGTCAGAAAGATGAAGCTAGTTGCCCATTCCAAAGCGTCGTAGGTATCTATGGAGAAGAACGGGCAAGAAACTCCACTAACTCCCCTTAGAGAATCGCGCCTGCGGAGGCCATACATGCCCTGATGGCTCTTTTCTGTTGAATAAAAATAGATTCGATATCTGCAGCCCGTCCCCATAGTAAAATACCGTAAGACATGATACTATGAAAGTAACTAAAATAGAATAGCCTCGCGGTATCTATATCAGTAAATTGACGGATTTTTCTCGCAACATATGCTGCTGAACTTTGCCGCCCTGCAAGAGATGTTAAATGAGGACCCCATTGAAGCCTTCAGACGAGCGTGATTCCCAGGAAAACAGTTTTAACGACGAATTATAGTTTCTCCCTATTCAATACTATTTCACAATCACTACTTTTAACATTCGGTAAAACAAATCGTCCCATTTCCTCCCGTGGGCTAGGGTTGCCCCTAGAGAATGGGCAGCAGCGTTCTCTATACATTTTTAACACCATGCATACTGCGATCGCCAACCCGCCTGCCAAGCGTGGCGATTATGGCAAACCCCCCCAATTAGGAGAGGCCTATGTCCAGCAAAAAAAAAAAATATATAATTACACTTGTTTTATACTACTAACCACAACTTTGTAAACCTAGATTCTGTAAGAAATATAGGCTTTTTTTATTATTATTATTTATTTTATTATGTCCAGCAGTGGACAAATTTCGGCTGAAATGATGATGAATGAAAGCAAATACTATGCATTTAGTTTTTTTCCCATTTAATACTAAATTATTAGCAGTGAACCAATTTTGGACTTGCAGTAGGGCGTTTTAAGCGTAAGCGTATAATGTTAAATGCCCACAGGCCCATCCTCCGCTGGTCGCGCCACAGCGGGCCCACGCCCACGGACAAGACGGGCCCCGACAACGACCACACGTGCGGCGACCTGCAGCCGCACCCCACCGTCATGGTCCCTCTGCTGTACCCCGCGCACTTGAACCACTCCTGCGTGGGGTACTACTTCTTCGTCAACATGAACGTGACCGGCCCGAATCAGAAGAAGGCTGACTTTGCTTCGACTGCGGTCATGAGGACGGTCATCTTTAATCCGCCGCCGAAGGTCCACGGGAATATTACGTCGAGATATTATAATTGTTGCATGGTAAGTTTGATTTTTCTCTATGTTACTTATAGTACAGTCAAAGTTGTATTGACAAAGATTAAAAAGAGTATGCTTAGATGAACGAAGACGAATGAAAGGCTAGACTAATAAAAGATATTTACAAGGCAGATGTGAGTGGAAACGTCGGGGACGCCCTTAGAATACATACAGCGACCTAATTGGTGATGTTCTTCAGAACGGTCAGGTGCAGGGACGTAGCTAACACCGTATCAGCCGTATCAATGATACGGAGTCAAGCGACGTGCGACGTGTGGAAGCAAAAAAAACGTTAAATATTTTCAAAAACCTCAAATTCCTTTTGGAAAGAATGGGCCTCTGCAAAATAATGAGTAAAAATCGAATGTAAATTAACAGAAAAAAATTAAATTAAGTTAATAGGCACGGTCCAATTCTCAAGCTCTGTCATTCATTTAGTAAAATTACACAGAAAATCTAAATTTTCTTAGTCAGGGCGCTCACTCTCGCTCTTAGGATCACAATCGGGATGCTCCAATTTTCGAACTCGCTACGCTCGCTCTTGCAAATTTTAGTTTACAAAATAATACAATGACAGTTTTACCTAGTTTCCGAGCCAGAATTATCAAATTTTTTAGCTCATTTTTCTCATTCTTGCATTCTCTTAGTAAAATTACAATGAAAACTTGACCTATCCCGGTCCAGAATGCTCCAATTTTCGAGCTCGTTTCGCTCGCTCTTTAAGAATACCGGATCCGAGTCGAAATTCTCCAAATTTCTAACTCACTTTGCTCGCTTTTGTATTCTCTTGGTAACATCACAATAACAGCATTGACAGCTTGACCTTCCAAGCTAGTGAACTAACTCATATATTTTGTTAAAAAAATAAAAAATAAAACAGGGCAGTCTTTGGGAACTGCCGATAGAAGTGAAAACTAAGTACATATATACACAGTATACATATAGCTCATGGAAAGCGTTCGGTGACGATGACGCGAGTTCCATGATATTTGTTCACCCAAAAAGTACACATATATACACAGTATACATAAAGCTCATGGAAAGCGTTCTGTAACGATGACGCGAGTTCCATGGTTTTTGTTCACCCAAAAAGTGCTCAACGCGCCTAAAGAAGTTTTAACTTCATAAAACTTTTTTTTTGAGCTTTACTGCAGTTGGGTATAAAGGGCCCCCAACAAATTGTTGATACAGGACCCCAGACATTAAGTTACACAATGGTGTACCTAGTGTTTACAGTTTATTGTTTCCTTGTATTTCAATACCTAACCTCCTTACATCTGGGCTTTGTTCCAATACCTCTAGAGGGACAAAATCTTTTATGTTCTAGAAAAAAGTTTATAATGAAAAAAATAATTCCGGTCCTGCGTAGAACTCGCAACCGGCGTGCGTGTATGACCAGATGTATGAACGTAAACGGAGCCAAAGGAGTACGTAAGGAGCATAGTAGGTGATATTCTATAGTTTCTGCCTACCCCAGGAGAAGAAGACTAAGCATAACTACTAGACTAAGACTTAGCAAAATTCAAAAGCAATTTTCATGGTGAATAACGATTGCAACTTCGAGATACGAGCTATTATATAATAATATAAGCATATACTATTATATAATAGGTCTTATCTCAAACTTACAACCATTATTCACGAGAAAATTGCTTTTGATTTTGCTAAGTGTATACATACATATTGGTGCTCGTGACTGTACCTATAAAATTAAGAAATCGTCCAATAGCTCCATTCTTATTCACAATAATTAAAGGGGAAGACACTTGATTCATGTGATGTATGTGATATATGTTTCTCCTAGACTAACCCAGCTCTTCCATCCACAGATACGTTTTTACTACACCCAATACGGACGTAATTTCGGCTCTCTGAGCGTGAACGTGGTGGAACTGACCAAACGCGGCAACATCACCACATCCGTCTGGTTCAGTACTAAGGACATGGGCCAGCCTTGGTACAGAGCTTCGATTTTCCTGCCTAATGTGACTAGAAGGTAAGCTAACTGCTTAGATCCTAGATCTATCATCATCTTCTAACTGCCTTTGTCTCCTGTTACTTAGTGACAGAGCAAAATATTTTCTTCTTCCATTCTCCCTTATAGCTGTCACGTTATCATTCACTCCCTTTTTTACCGACATTTTCAAAAAAGGAGGTTCCATGTTCGTCTGTATGTATTTTTTATGTATGTTCATTTTTCATGTAATTTTTTATTTTATTTTTTCATTTGTTAGAATATGCTTGCATGGGGTTCCCATATAAATTTTATTAACTTTGCTTGGGTAGTTTTTCAGTTAGCTACTTATACGTAATTTTTTGTTGATGATGTTATAATAACTTCCTGTCACTGATATTTATTTATTTGGTACACCAACAGCAGTACATACAAAAGATAAAAAAAAGAACATTAGAATAATAAAAGTACTAGTATGTATGCATAGGTGTACACAGCATTCACCACAAAACAACATCATAATTAACTAAAAATAATAATAATGAAGATAATTAAAAAATACAATTAGAATAAGAAAACAAAATTAAAATAAGTGGATATTTGAATTATACTAAACAAAAATATATTAGTATATTTACATAGCAACTAGTGGTATACAAATTTATGTGTAGGTACGACGAGTAGGTATTACAATTAAATGAAAGAAAATTTAAAACTCATATTAAAAGTACACTTTGTAAACAAGCATATTACAAATTAGAGGATTATATCCAAGATAAGAATACTTGGAAACATGCTGGTCCTGCTCCATAGGACAATTTAGAGTCTAGACAAAATCAAACTGGTTGCTAATTTAACTGTATAATTTATAATTTTTATGATATTAATTTTATTTTCTGTGATTAATATTTTAACTCACACACTGACTTATTATATGTTGTTTTTATTTTTTATTTTTTTGGGAAATCATATACAATGTTTGTAAATATGTGAGCACCATGTACCTATCGCATTTATTAATTTTTCTGTTATTACTTCACTTTTCATTCTTTTTACCAATTGTGGTAAGTAATTTTGATGAATTTTTTTTATATTTTTTATTTTTTTATTCTAGGTACATAGTCTTCACCTATAAATATTAATTAATGTATACAAACTATTGTTAACATTTTAAAAGAGTAAGTATGGAGTTTCTTGCCCATTCTTCTCCATACATAACTACATTTTGGAAGGCGCAACTAGAATCAATTAACTATTCATGTAATTTTTGACGTTCAAAAGTGCATCTTCGTGCCTATTTGAAATAAATTATTTGACTTTGACTTTGACTTTGAGCAAAAAAGTGAAAAATAAAAAACAAAAAAACACGCGCCGTTAAAAAAAAACACTGCAAACTGAAAAGTAAATTTAATCTCGAAAGTCGGTGGCAAAAAATTTATATGCAGAACCAAAGACACCAACTTCCGAAATTAAAGTTATATATTTTTTTTTTTTGTGTTTTTTGGAAGTCGGTTGTTTTTTCATTTATATCATTGCTCACACAATCCATCCATAATACCCATCATAATCATTCAGCCGTATTACGTACATATTTAAACCTAAGCATTGCCATAACGACCAGTCCTGCGCTTCTCACATCCAGCGGATTCCCGTTACTCATGTCCAAGTCTTGTTCATATTTATGTTAGCTTATGAAAACAAATTTAGGCATAAAGGAACTGCCTACTTGTAACGGAATTACTGTCAACTGAACTGCAACTGCGGGGTGTATGTCCTTCCTGTATCCAATTCCAGGTCAGGAAAAGTTTTATCCAGAATTCTCAGTAGCAGATAGCAGTCTGTATATATTATATCTATATAACCGGCACGTCGTTAAAAGAGCCCTCCTGATAAATATTACCCGTCTCTCCACTATTCCATTGCTTACTTTAGGATGCATATCCGGTATGTCTCTAATAATCCTTCCATATCCTAGGGGCACGTCTACCCTATCATTATCGCGCCCCCCGGTCTACTCCTTGATATGCATTAGTCTCTGTAGCCCCGTGAAACATGAGACTCCAGGGGCCAGTGTAAATCTTTGGGTTCATTCGAGTAAACTAGTTTGGTCAAACCACGCTGAGGTCGGTGCATTTCATTCGTTCATTCATTCAAGAGTTCTCAGTTGCTGTTAGCAATCTGTGTGGTTTTTCGCCAGATTTATTGTAATAGGCTTGCCTCCACTCGGGACTTAAACGTAACTGGCGAAATCTGAGTGTACAATCTCTGCCTTCCTCTACCTTACGAATACAAGCGTCCCATTATGTTATTATTATTTGGTAAGAGACTAGCAGCTAATTAACTGATGCGTGTGCTTCAAATAGCTTGGAGATATTTAATCTGTCTAATCGGTTCTTGAAGCAGTTTAGTGTGGGAGCCATCACAAATTTCCGCGAGCCTATGTTATATGATAAATCTCTTTCTTCCAGATACTTCTTAGAGTTCAAGACACGTATGGGCATGCGAATATACTCGGACTCCGCGATAGATGACTTCTCGATGGCTCCGGAGTGTTTTGGTCTCAACATGGACCCGAAGGAGCTCGGCGACTATAATTATTACGATCCGTCATTTGAGGAGCAGACCACGCCACATCCTGCGTTTGCTGACAAGCCTTGTAAGTTTTTTTTACGCTTATTTGACAACCCAGACATGTGCTAATTTTCTCTCATGTTTTTGGAGTTATCTAATAATATTAAAACGTTAGGTAAAGTTATGCCAAACTTAAATCCCGAACAACATATATTGTAAGATTATACTGGTTGTAACTTCATTCCACGTTTACAAATATAATGTTTAATTACTCAAATAATTAGGCAAAGCTTATTGATGCACTTCATTATGGAGGCATCTTGCATTATTTTAGCGATCCAACTTACTGATAATTAATCTGAGGGGAACTGCGCGAAGCCTCTGTTAAATCTGTTGATGTGGCTGAATTTTGGTTGAAGCGTATTATATAAGCGTATAAGAATCATTGGCATGACAAAGAAGTAACCGTTTTAGGGACAAGGTGACATTGACCGGTAATTTGCGCTACTGCTTAACCATAAAATCTTCTTGCATTAAAAGATAGATAGATAGAATACTCTTTATTATGTACACCACAAAACTAATAGATATAAATGTAGAAATGTTACATAGGGTGACACAATGGGTGGTCTTATCGCTAAAAGCGATCTTTTACAGACGACCTTTAGATGGATTAAAAGTAGGAGTCAATTGTTTTATACGTATCCTTTATTTTATTCCCCAGTCTACCGTTTCACAACATGCGGTGCGACCGGGCGCTTCGGTCCGAACCAGACGATGTGTGACATTGCGTACAACAACACACCGGTCTCCGTCACTGTCATACAGAGCCCTCCTTACCAGGGCATCCAAATGTGGGAGGTGCCTGCTGAAGGATTGTATACGTGAGTTTATTAATCCCACATTATATTCGACTATCGCTTCTGCCCGCGACTTCGTTCACATGAAATTTCTTGTTCCTCCACTCGAGATATTATTTTGTTTTTTCTGAATTATTTCTTTTTACTCGGCTCCTAAGGGTCACAGCGTGATGTTAAATAGCCCATAACCTTCCTCAAGAATTGGTCAATCAAAAGCAAAAAAAAATAAAAAAAACAATTCCGACTGGTAGATAGTTCCAGATATTACCCCCGTCCCGTACATACAAACTTACAAGCAAATTGTACATCTTTATAATATTATTATAGATAGATTTACAGTGCAGAAATTGGGATATTGATGGAAAAAAATGTCCCCGAACATTATGATTGGTGTTAATATAAAACGTCTATCTATTGTCGAGAATCCACGAATCAAATCGATTTCAAGTAGAGACTTGAAATCGATTTGGTTCGTGGATTCTCAAAGATGATGATTGTATCGGATTTAGCTAGGAAATAAATAGAAGCCCTTTTAATGTCAATCTCGACAAACATCGTTACCTCAAGACAACGAAAATATAAACAATGGTCCTAAGTGCGATCCCTGGAGAACTCCAAGATAAAGATTGGGTTAACTGAAGAAAATTTAGCAGGTGAAATATTCAGAATCAGAGAATGCTGTCTTCTACTTTAGTCAGATGTTAAGAATATAGTGTGAAATACCACATGAACTTCTGACATATGAAAATCGTCAATCAAGTTAGAATTTTATGATTAACCGTGTAAAATGCTTTCGATAAGTTGAAAATTGTTTTCTAGGTTTTTTGCAATATTTTCGAAATACTCAACTGCTCTCGTCCGTAAATTAATAAGTCTAACAACGAAAGTACATATTTCTAGATGGAGGATGACAGTTTTTGCCTTGAATACAACTCAGTGGCGTGGAATTGTATAGAGGACAATTATTTCAAGCATTGCTAGGCTTATGATGATCATTCATCATCGTAACTATGTTCCTCAATAATCTACCTTCCCATCCTCCAGGTTAATAGCAACAGGCGCGAGTGGCGGCCTAGGCTCGGCTTGGGCGGGCGTGTCACATGCCGCATCAGTGAGAGCACTCGTCGAGTTGCACAAGAGTGAACGAGTCTATATCCTCGTGGGGCAGCAGGGGACTAACGCTTGTAAGAAGGTAAGAAAATTCATAGACATTTTTTTGAAAAGTACCTATGTATAATAATTATTATGATCCTTATTTTTAGATGTCAGTCGCTGAGTACACATCCTTTTTAAGATGATACCTTCATTATCAACTAGCGCGTTGCCCGTATCTTCGTCCGCATGGATTCTACACCCGAATTCACTTCTCATAGGTTGTTGACTATGGTTTGAGGGGCTCGTGGCTAAATAATAACGGCTGTTATTATTCACGGGTTGGTCGAAGGTTTAAGCTACGTTTGCCGCGGGCAGTTCGTGGCTGGGTGACTATCCATTACATATCGAGACCCCTCCGTGCCTCGAAAAGCGCATAAGTCGTTGGCCCCGGCTGTCATTCGTAGATCTTTGGCAGTCGTTAATTTCAACATGAATGATGTAACCCTTATTTTATAACAATATGTTGTTTTAAAAGAGTGTCCGTGGAGTTTCTTGCCCGTTCTTCTTCATAGGAACCGAACCTACTACACTTTGGAATGGGCAAATAGCTTCAACTTTCAACTGATCGACAACGCGAAAGTGCCTGTAATTGGTTTATCCATGATATACTATTTAAAATGTGAAAGTAACTCTGTCTGTCTGTTACGTTTTCACGCCTAAACCGCTGAACCGATAGTCATAAAATTTGGCAGAGATATGGCTATAGCCTGGGATATGGAGAAGGACATAGGTTACTTTTTGACGCGATAACCGACATCCAGTTAGCTAATTTGAAATAAATGGTATAAGTTTTAGTTTATGACAAGGTTCTTGTTACAGTAAATGTTTTTCATAATAATATGCCTCGTCCGATTCTCACCAGTAAACTTCCACCCACAGACGCTCTCAGCCCAAGAAGCCAATCACGCATGTTCGCGACGACAGTCCAACGACTCATCAGGCCAGGTGTTCACCAGCAAGACGCATGAAGTGAGGAGTATGCAGGTTAATGATGGAGGGGGCGGCGGAGGCGGAGCGACTTATGTGTTTCTGGTAAGTGCAGAACGCCTCGGTTTTTGAAAGCTTTAATGATCAAGTTTTAATTTAGTTTCCGCTATACAGGATAAGTTTTTAACCAGTGCGCTGTTTTTTTTTTGGTGGTTCAGTATCTGTAATAGAACACAATTCCATTATTTGTTCAATACTCTTATTTTTTGCTCCTACTTGAAATCAGAAAAATATGGATACAATCTATTCGTAATAATATCAATGGGTGAGCGCACAGCTGATAGGTACCTACTATTGCGTTCCGCTTCACTGACCGCGCTGCTGGCGCGTTGCGCGACGAGTAACCATTATACCAGTTTCAAAATAAACATCTTTCGTTAATGATAACTTAATTTTTTTGTACTAAGACTTATCAAAATAAGAAATAGGTGTATAATAAAACACGTTCAAAATTTACGCACTGATTAAACACTTTTCCTGTATAATATTGGACAGTGGTAAAAGGTGTCTCGATTTGAGGAGTTCATCAGCTTTACTTCATCGTCATCATTCTCCTGCCCTTATCCCAATTCATTTCGGGTCGACGCAACATGTCTCTTTCTCAGAGCCGGCTCCAGCCCATGTAGCGCCCGTGTGCAATTAATACCCTGGTGCCCTATAGTAAGCGCGCGATCTTTGGGTGCAAATGGTGCAATTATAAATGATGTTGGGAAGCAATAGCCACTTTACTTCGTTTGCGGTACGCCCCCGCGGGGTAGACTCGAGAGTGAAAAGTATTGTCAATTCAAAAATCTACAAAAATAATGTAAATCATAAGAAAAAGTAGGTATGAATAAAATTTTGCAGACACACATAATAGAGTTCACATCAGTAATTTTTGTGTGAAATGTGTACATTGAAAGCTTTGTTAGCTTACCTTAAGGGCAACCACATGTCTAGATTCAATCAGGTCTTCTCCTAAAAAGGCGCAAAATATCCATGATCCCTTTTGACACAGCTTTGCGATGTCTACAGACTACAAGAACTTGTAGAAAACTGAAACTATAAACCTAGGAAGATCCCCTAGAAAAACTTATGTGTCTCCGAAACAATTAAAAAACACTGTTTCGTAGTCTGATCTTTATTTCCTTGGGTAACTTAATCATACACCTATACTAAAGCATTTCATATGTATGTAAGGGGGCGACACAGCTAAATGAGACCCCCAGGTATGCAGAAAAGTTTGAGAAATAGGCGAATGTAGGATGTTGAAATTTTTGGCACGCTGCCTCTAAAAGGTAACCTAGGTCTTTGATAGCATCGTGAGCGACCCAGGCTCTTTGGAGACATCGCAAGCGTTCGGCGCTTGGCGCCCCGTAAGACCCTGCGCCCGTGTGCACCGCACACCCTGCACAATAGGTAAAGCCGGACCTGCTCTTTCTTCCATACCTCTCTATTAGTTGTCATCTCGGTAGTCACTCCCTTTCTAGCCATATCATCTTTCACATAGTCCATGCATCGTTTCTTTGATCTTCCCCTATTCGTTTAGCCATCCACTATAAACTATCCTGACGGCATTTCCCTTATTCCTCCGCATCACATGCCTATACCATGACAACCTATTACTTATTTGTCTTCGTTAATGACTACTTATGAGGCCGGAAGCGCGATGAAAAGATGAACGAAAAATTTCAGATTTATATATAGATTTATACTTAAAACCACAATTAATAAAATACAAAAATTATGGAGACTGCCAATCTGACCTTCAAAATCGGGCAATACGTATGTTTGGGAATCAAACCACCTTGGAAATGCTGTCGTATTCATTGAAATCATAATTAAAAGAGCTACCTAGTAAGTACCTAACCGCCTTTGTGGTCTAGTGGTAAGACCACCTGTCAAAATTTTCTGCTCGGTTTGGTTGGTGGTAGGACTTGTACTAAGTCCGCCTGGCTAGCTACCACCATCGTATCTTAGTCTGTCGCATAACAGCATTTGTTGTGTTTCGGCAGTTAGAGGTAAGATAGCCAGTTCCTCTGTGGTTGAGGATTCCGGGTAAAGCTCGCTTCCATCTTCGGCCTTATCATCACTTACCACCAGTTGAGATGAAGGCCAAGAGCTACCCCAATGAGGATAAAAATAAACGTAATTTAATTGATATTTTGCCCATGTACCTACAGAATAAAGTGAATCAACAACAATTTCTAACACCACATCTTTTCCACCAGCTCGACAAAGACGGCCAAGCCTTCCCCTTACTAGTAGCGGGTGGAGGGGGCGGTATATCCGTGGGTAGCTTCCGAGATGACGGATCTCAGCATGCAAGACCACTGACCAACGCGACCCCGGAGTCAGGGTATATGTATGGACAGCCAGGAAAGACGTCAGGTGAGCATGGAGTTGGAATTCTAGCTTAATTTTAATCTACAGAAAATAAATATTAAGTAGGGTTGCCCTATTACATGGATTACAACATGGCGAAACAAGGATGTACCTACTATACACACAAGAAGTTCTTCGTGTAATACTGGCGCGGCGTGTTGTGCTATGCTGAAAATGTGAAGACCATGAGAATGCGCTAGTAATCACAAAAATCCTAACTAATATTATAAACGCGAAAGTAAGTTTGTTACCTTTTCACGCCTAAAGCATTGAACCGATCATCCTGAAATTTTGCTTATACGTTGTCAGGTTTACAGAAACGAACATAAGGCAAAATCATCCCGAAAAAAAGTGCTGTTCCCGAAGAAAACAACAATAACGATCTTGTGATAATAGATGGCTCCACTTGCCTTTCGAATCGTGATTGAATTATATTAGGTACTATATAAACTTTAGTAGTGTGCTAAGAGTCAAATTCTAAATTAACGCGAGTGAAGCCGCGGGCAAAAGCTAGTAATACTATAAATGCGAAAGTTTGTGAGGATTTGGGTTTGTTACTCAATCACGAAAAAACGGCAAAACGGATTTGGATGTTTGGCACACAGATGTAACCTGGATTAACACATAGGATACCTTTTATCCCGATATTCCCACGAAATCGAGACTTATGCGGGTGAAACTGCGTTTTGTATTTGAGAGTTTAACTAACTTACAAAATCTTAACTTGTAAAATCTCCAGAATTCTGCAGATTTTGCGAATTCTGGAGATTTTAAAAATAAATTGGGATTTCTCGAATTCCATTAATCTTCGCCTAGGCTTTATGGGGTGCTTAATTGTTGCAAATGGGTCACAGTATAATGTCCTAGAAGGAATATGTCAAATTACAAGTCATTCTGTATAAAATGAGAAACTTACTGACTGACTGACTGACATATCAACGCACGTCGCACAGTCGAAAATTTAGAATCAGGCTCAGGTCGACGGCGCGTTGTGTTTCACGCGCGCCTCAAAGAGATGTCAGCATGCACTGACGGGGTCCGCCAGGACCGGTGCCTGCCAGGGTTGCGGGTTTGTCAGAAAGGGATACCGTGGCCCTGGCACACAATCAATTGAAGGAACACGGGAGGGTTTTAGTCAGTAAAAGTCTGACATGCCCTCCTGCTCTGCCCTGAGCGGTAGAAGTTATTTGAAAATATCCCAAACAAACAACAAAACGGGGGTTCCCGGGGTGGAAAATCCTCATGGATTTCCTCCGCCCTGGGGCGGGCGGAGAGGTCTATCAAACTGTTACTCTCTAAAAACCACCTTGAGCGCCTTCAACGATCCTTGACTAGTGCCCGCCTTTGCAGGGGTGGAGTGAGGAGACGACTCCCCCGCAACATCCAATAGGGGCGCGTGTTGAACACTACGCTTCGGCTGTTTCACCACTAACCATTAGGTTCCTAATGGGAACTTGCTTGTCAAATAATTTCACACAAATTCTGTCCCATTTATGAATGTATTCAGCTATTCGTCGGACATCGCGAAACAAGCCCTTTAATAACACTTGCCTAGAGATTCTACTTCTGCCATTACAATAAGTTGTCGTTTCGACCTAGGTGCCGGCGGCGGCTGGCTGGCCCGCGCCGGGCCCACGACGCCCGGCTTCGAGGTGGTGCGGGGCGCGGCCCTGCACGAGGGCGGCGCGGGCGGGGCTGCGTGTGCCGGCGGGGCGCACGGGGGCTTCGGGGGCGGCGGGGGCGGCTGCCTGCGGGGCGGCGGGGGCGGGGGCTGGCTGGGTGAGTAGCTATAGTTAGTGCGGGGCGCGGCCCTGCACGAGGGCGGCGCGGGCGGGGCTGCGTGTGCCGGCGGGGCGCACGGGGGCTTCGGGGGCGGCGAGGGCGGCTGCCTGCGGGGCGGCGGGGGCGGGGGCTGGCTGGGTGAGTAGCTATAGTTAGTGCGGGGCGCGGCCCTGCACGAGGGCGGCGCGGGCGGGGCTGCGTGTGCCGGCGGGGCGCACGGGGGCTTCGGGGGCGGCGGGGGCGGCTGCCTGCGGGGCGGCGGGGGCGGGGGCTGGCTGGGTGAGTAGCTATAGTTAGTGCGGGGCGCGGCCCTGCACGAGGGCGGCGCGGGCGGGGCTGCGTGTGCCGGCGGGGCGCACGGGGGCTTCGGGGGCGGCGAGGGCGGCTGCCTGCGGGGCGGCGGGGGCGGGGGCTGGCTGGGTGAGTAGCTATAGTTAGTGCGGGGCGCGGCCCTGCACGAGGGCGGCGCGGGCGGGGCTGCGTGTGCCGGCGGGGCGCACGGGGGCTTCGGGGGCGGCGGGGGCGGCTGCCTGCGGGGCGGCGGGGGCGGGGGCTGGCTGGGTGAGTAGCTATAGTTAGTGCGGGGCGCGGCCCTGCACGAGGGCGGCGCGGGCGGGGCTGCGTGTGCCGGCGGGGCGCACGGGGGCTTCGGGGGCGGCGAGGGCGGCTGCCTGCGGGGCGGCGGGGGCGGGGGCTGGCTGGGTGAGTAGCTATAGTTAGTGCGGGGCGCGGCCCTGCACGAGGGCGGCGCGGGCGGGGCTGCGTGTGCCGGCGGGGCGCACGGGGGCTTCGGGGGCGGCGGGGGCGGCTGCCTGCGGGGCGGCGGGGGCGGGGGCTGGCTGGGTGAGTAGCTATAGAGATATAGGGGCGGAGATAATGTACTTAACTGTCTCGTAGTGTTAGGGTACCAGCTCTCTGATCTTTCGGCCCACAATCGGCAGACATGTGCTGCCCAGTCCCATTCAAGTATACCTTTTGATATGATAATTTGGCAAGGGCTGAAGGGCTGATTAAATCCTGGAAAACTTGCTAATAAGCCCATTCTATGTAAGCACTTTCAGACCGTTTAACGTTTCAGTTCTGCTGCAATTATGCTACTGTTGGTGTACTTCGGTTACCGAAGATACCACCAAATGTAACCAGTAACCACCATGCAAAAATCGGCCCTAGTGTTTGACTTAATGATGCCAATAAATGTATTCATGAAACCCATGAAACCGCACCAACTTAATACTAAGATATAACGTTTTCGTAAAATCAGTCGACGATAAATTGCGGTCGCTATATCGGTAATGCTGTCCTAGGAAATCCCAGACTTTCTATTAATCTGGCATCTAACCATGTTATATCTCATGTAGGTGGGAACACCAACGACAACGGCGGTTCCCACGGCGGCGGTGGCTGGTCGTACGTGGCAGCCAGCAGAGCTATCAGAGACTATAGCGATGCCGCCGTAGCACCGAGGACTGGCCCCGGAGAACTGCTTATATTTCCTGCTATACATGTAAGTATCAACATTAGGAGGTTCATCGCTAAATGATAACAGAACGGTTCAGAGCCAAACGTCATACTCAATAATGAGACTTTTTCGGGTGTCAAAGCGGCCGAGGCATTTGCTCAGTATTATGCCAGCGTGTTTCTACCCTATACACCTAAATTGGACCCAAGCAACTTAAGTTTGAGTAGTATGGGAGATAATATTCCTCTTCCCGTTTTAACACCACTGGATGTAGTTAAGGGGATTGCTTAACTCAAACCCTGTATCTGGGTTGGCCCTGACAACATTCCAGCCTTTATCCTTAAGACGTGTCATGATATCTTGGCAGCTCCTCTATATCATGTATTTAACTTAGCCCTCCAGTCCGGCGTATACCCAGAGCAATGGAAAAGTTTGCGAGTCACTCACATCCCTAAAACCAGTCACAAACCATCTGTAGAATAACGCAGACTCATCGCTATCTTGCTAAGGTTTTCGAGCATATACTCCACGCCTTCATTTACAAGCGCATATTATGTCTCTATCTAATGTCCAACACGGTTTTCGGCCGAGTCGCTCGGTAAATTCGAATCTAATTATTCATGTAAATTACTTATCCAGTGGCTTGGACATCGGCAGTAATCGGTACGCAGGTCTCTATACTTCGATTTCCGGAAAGCATTCGATAGAGTTGACAACGATGTGCTCTTGACAAAGCTGGGGGCCATATCGGTTTCTTGTCCGGTCTTCTTCAGTTCTTCATGTTTTCTCCGACAACCTGAGCGATCGCAAGCAGTTTATCAGACATGGCTGCTTCGAGTCCAAGCCTTAAATGATTCACGCAAGGGCGTGAGTCAGGGATCCGTGTTGGGGCCGCCTCTGTTTCTGATCATGATCAATGATTTAGGTCGTCGGCATATAGAAAGCATTTGGCAAACTTAACATTTGCTATGATATAGCAAATGTTAAGTTTGCCAAATGCTTTCTATATGCCGACGACCTAAAGCTCGTCGCACACATGAGACCAGATGAACATTGCAAACTCCTACAATGGAATATTGACGCCGTCTTTGAGTGGAGCATTGTGAACAAACAATTTCTCAATACTGCTAACAAGTGCTACGTCATGACGTACGGTAGAGAGTCAGCCAATCCATTATGACTATAGTTTGGGTGGTGAACTAATTTCTCGTGTCACTAACATAAAGGACTTGGGTGTGACTTTCGACCGCTGTCTTACTTTTGAAGATCATGTATACCCCTGTGAAGGAATCTTTCAGGCGCCTGGGATTTGTTTTGCCAATTGTTCGTGACTTCTGAAAACTTTAATTAAATTATATACAAAAATTGTCAATATTATTCTGTTTTTTTGTTTCTATGTTAATTAATATAATTGGTGTTGTAACAACACGTAATTACTAAACTTGCCTCGTTGAGACAGCCCCGACTCACTTCATACTGCAAAACATATTCTTAGATTTCGTGTAGCGGTCTGTATGTGTGAGTGCGTTCATTCAAACATTTGTCCCTAGTTGAATTACTGTATGATTTGAAGTAACGAAATTGCTAAGAAAAGTGACATGGTCTGCCATTTTTTGTTTACTGATAGCGATACAAAAAAAAAAAAAAAACATTACTCCTTGCTTCAGGTGAACAAGGTGGAGTTACAAGACTTAACTTCTGCTGAATTGTATCGATATTTTTTGTTTGATAATGCCTTGGACAAAAAAAATACATCCCATCACTAAAAAAATACGTATGTGCCGTTCGGGGACTGAAAATAATATTAATAAACTGTTCCACTGAATCGCACGTTACAAAATTTGGTTTTAGTGCGGTTAGTGGAAGTACTGCCGTGTGGTGTCGGACGTAAAAAGAATAGCATCACCCTATTTCTTCCCGTGGGTTTTCGTAAAAGGCGACTAAGGGACTTACTAGAGAATGGGCAGCAGCGATCTCTATGCATTTTTAACACCATACTGCGATCGCCAACCCGCCTGCCAAGCGTGGCGATTATGACAAACCCCCCCAATTGGGGGAGGCTTATATCCAGCAGTGGACGTCTTTCGGCTGAAATGATGAATGGAAGTAATCTGGTGCGGTTCGTCCAAGTGCTGTTGAAATCAGTGCTCTGAGTGGAATACCTCATCTTAATTAACTATAAATAAAAAATAAAACTACACGACTCGATCGAAAAGCCAAAGATTCACTATATGTATATAAATAACTGATTGTTTTCCAGGATTGTGACTGTGACTACCGTTGTGTAGCTCTCAACGAGTACCGCAGTGAAGTGAAGTGCTACTGCCCCGCCACTTGGACCACAGATGCTCATGATCCTACCAAGTGTATACGTAAGTTTAATGAATCCTTTGCAAAATGGCTACTTGAATCAGATTATGCAGAGACTGAAAATTTACTAAACATTCTAAAATAATTTCGTCTATCGGAATATTCACCTATTCAAATTAATCCTAGATCGCGTTTCACCTTATTAACCACATACAGACACACATACACTTTCGGACAAGTAGGTGCTCGCGCCCAGTGCCCTTCACGGGCGCTGGGCGCGAGGACTTATATTGCACTCACGGACATACAACACTCTCCAAAGACACACAGCACATCTCCTTTGTATTGTATAAATTTTCTTCCTCTCAGTACTTGGAGTTTTCAATGTTGTAATACGTAAGTGCAATTAAATATTGTATTTTAAGGGTGTGAGCCTGGAGATCTGTCATACAGGTCCCGAACCCAATATAGACTCCAGCTCTCACAAAAGATATGCCGGAAAATGTAACTTATGCTATGAATCAAATTGTACCTTTTTGAGAGAAAACAAAAAAAATACTTTATTAATTTACTTTATTTTCTGAGTTCAATAATCTAAGAACTTCTCTGAAATTAGTGGAGACGCTTTTCCGTTGATATGCTCCTACAGCCGAACGAAATAACGAACCCTTGAGAGGTCCAAGGTAATAGTCACACAGTAATTTAATAATATTTTAACTATGTACTTTAGTGAAAACATGTCGCAACTACTCTACAGCATAAAATTTTCAGTGAATAGGGGTGGGTTTATAGAGGTATGAAGAACAGGGTGTAAAGTCCACACATACTCTATAGAAAAGGGAGGATCCTCCGACCAGACGGGTGTCGTGTCTGGTGGACAACTGCCCAACGGTTGATATCGGGATATTGTATATACGAGTATGCCAGTCGCGCGGGAAACTCTGCTTGCGCGATGCAGGATTTGTGTGACGTCAGGTCTGGTCGTGTGGCCTAGTTCGCATGTGGCGTTGTAGATGCCGCCACATTCTCACATCGAATTTTTATAACAAAGTTTTAAGCATTATCTTCCATTTCAGTGGAAGATGCATGGCCTCGGACACCTTGGGTGGTGATCATAGTGCTATCGGTTGCCGTGTTCGTGTGTGCGCTCGCTGTTCTCTGCGTTTGTTTGTATTTATGTAAGTATATAACTTTTGTTGGGACGTGATATAGGTTCTATAGTGTGATGAAGTGTGTTCATAACAGTTACTAACTAAACAAGTAGTAATAAACAATAACTCAAATTATGTTGACTTACAAATACACTAATAACGGGCTAGTGGCCGACTGGTCTGTCGTCTTTGATGACTGTATTCGAACTGAGAGATGTGCGACATCATATCGATGGCCCCACCGAATAAACGTGCAATGCTTCTTACACGATTTTTTTTTTACATTTTTCGTTTTTTAATAATTCGATTATACATTATTTATACCTATTTACAATGAAATGAGCGTTATTGAAGTTTAAACGTTTTTATTTTTTGCTGAAAAGTTGTCATTTTTCTCTTATACGTTTATTCGGTGGGGCCATCGATATGTACTTGAGCTCACAAGTGTGTGTGCATGTGTAGGTTACATACCACTACATGAGTAAATTACCATCATTACTGAAATGTTAACTCCGGTTTTGAATTTAATATCGTCAAAAGTAGTATTGTCAATGTTGTCTTTACGAAAACTTCCATCATCACAGTAATTTAGCTTTATCCATTGACATAATATATGCTCCTTTATCATTCAGTCTTTATAGACCATGCTATATGAAGTATCAAAAAACTGAATCACCTTTTATCCTTACCAATATAACTAACACTATACAGGATAGTTTTTAACCAGTGCGCAATTTTTTTTTGGTGGTTCAATATCAGTAATAGATCACATTTCCATTATTTGTTCAATACTTTTTTTTTGGTCCACTTGAAATCAGCAAAATATGGATACAATCTATTCGTAATAATATCAATGGGCGAGCGCACAGCTGATAGGTACCTACTACTGCGTTCCGGTTCACTGACCGCGCCGCTGGCGCGTTGCGCGACGAGTATCCATTAAACCAGTTTCAAAATAAACATCTTTCGTTAACGATAACTTAATTTTTTTTCTACCAAAACATAGCAAAATAAGAAATAAGTGAATAATAAAACACGTCAAAGTTTAATTTGGCAAAATTTGCGCACTGATTAAACACTTTTCCTGTATATAACGAATAAAAAAAACTATACCTACATAAAGAATAGGTACTCATATTTTTAAGTTCGTGGTCTAACAAAATTCATTTTAATTTAACAAAATTGAGTTTTTGTCGCACTATATATATAATTTTGATGGCGAAGAGCTTCCTCAAATCATTCTAGATAGTTTCAACATATACAACCACATAATCACAAAAACTTCTCCACTAGACAACACATACCAACGCAAGAAAGAAGCAGAGCAGCAACAAAAACGTCTTCTAGAACAAGACGTACAACTGCAACGACTGAGGAGTGCCCCGGGAGGGAACGACAACCTGACCATGGCCTTCAACCCTCACTACGGGAGTGAGAGCATACTGCCGCAGGGCATCGATGTGAGGGGCTTGCCGCAAGTGTCGAGAGAGAGTCTGAAGCTGGTCAAGTAAGTATTAGTAAAAGGAAAACTCATGAATGTCTCGGGATGGATCAAAAGAAACAAAGCTTTATTTCCCACCTTCTACAACTTCATTCAGCAATGAATGAAGTTGTTCAAGGCAGCTCCTGTGCAATAAATCTTTGTGTTGTATCTTTCATAGACCGTGTCCAATAAAACCATATGTTTTCACTTATTCTTTACTTTTCTTTTCAATACTATTATAAAATCAAAAGAAAACAAATAAAATTCTAAGCAGGGACTGAATACCAATATAATTTGGATACATGATACCAAAATATCGCTATAAATACCGGTATTTGGGTATACATATAATACCGTTATTATTAAAAAAAATGCGTTTTTGCAATTTGCAGGTCAGCGTCAGGTTGTATCTTGATCAAAATATGATTCGTGACTGAAGAATCATCAATAAAGATTCTGTGACGTCCCATTGTAGCCTGCATGATATCAGTACTGAGTATCGATATAATTATCGATATTTTATACCGATATTCAAATTACTGATATAAAATACGAGTATTTATGCCAGATGTCGATACTGTTATCGGTATTTTCTTTAAAATATCGGTATTCTTCGAATATCGATATCGGTCCCTGATTCTAAGTGATGTGCGCACTTTACGGCCACCGTTGTCGTTACATGTCTGGTTTGAGAGTTGCGCCTTGAGAACTGTCTTTGAATCGGCGCGGCGTGTGAATATGCCGCACGCTGTAATCTTATTGCAGCGACAACACTTTGTTATCTGACAAGTAACATTTTCAAAATTCAACTTAAATTAGATGCTCGAAACTGACAGAGATGAGTGGAAGAAACTAGAGCAGGCCTACATATGTCGAAGGATAATTTGACCAACAAACTGGTTGCTGAAGAACGTGTATTTACTAACCTAATCGATTTTGTTTCTTTATTAAACTAGATTTAAAATTACACTGATATAAGTTAAAAACCGTATTGTATTTGGTCAGCGAATAAAGACTTACTTTAGGTTATGTTTGCATGACAAATAATTTGACATCATCGAGCAGGTGGTGGGAACTTTCCTTTTAAACCTCAACGATAAGAGGGGAGTGTGATATATTAATAATAATATCTATGTAGCCCTATAGAGTTTCCAAGCATATTTTGAATTGATACCCAGGGCACTCGGCCAAGGCGCGTTCGGCGAGGTTTACCAAGGTCTCTACCGGCACCGCACCGGCGACACGGTAGAAATGCCGGTAGCTGTGAAGACACTACCGGAGCTGTCCACCGGACAGGCGGAATCTGACTTCCTGATGGAAGCCGCCATCATGGCGAAGTTCAGTCACCCTAACATCGTGCATCTTATTGGAGTGTGCTTTGATAGGCATCCGAGGTTTGTGTTTAAAACTAAGTAAAATTTTAAGAAAAAGTAATTTGTTAAGGTAGTGGGAGATAGTTTGGTAATCAGAAAATCTATTCATAGAGAGATGAACGATAAATATGGAGTGTGGAGTTCTGCCGCACTAACGAAAAATGCAATAACTCGATTTTGCGGCTTCCGAGAATCGTATTTTTGATTATTGAATTTGTTATGAAGTTTTAGTTATTGCATTCTTGCTTATTGAAAAACCGAGTTCCTGAAGGATCAATAAAAAGTTGCTTAGAGAGAGTTAATAGATTTCGATTCTCTGACTCCAAATATATAACTCAATGAATATATAACCCAAAATCTAGCTATTGCATTCTTCGTTAGCGCGGCAGAGTTGTGGAAGACTTACCTACATCACTTATTGATGAACTGTGTTTGGGACTAATCTGATAAAAATTATGTGTTTGGGGTCTTGAAGTTGAACCGACTTGATTTAGGCACATTTCATAGAATTCTGTCTCAACATGGCGATGATGACATGTCGTGATGATTAGTTAAGGCCTCGCCTCAAGCATGAGGTTGAGGGTTCAAATCCGGGCAAGTACCAATGTGACTTTTTCAATTCATACGTACTTTCTGAGTTTACCTTGGACATTACTGACATCGGTGAAGGAAAAACATCGTGAGGAAACCTGGACTTATAGACTATAAGTCCAGGTTTCCTCACGATGTTTACTATAACTTATAACTTTTAACTATAAGTTATAGTTAATATAAAGTCTGAAATTGCCATCCCGTCTTGAGCAAGCGTGGTAATCAATGCTCGTGACTTGATTAGTCAAGTCTAAGAAGTCACCGTATTCCAAAGTTTATTGACCAGCTACATCTAGCAAAAACCAATACACAAATCTAACCATGATTTAACCACCAGGTTCATAGTCCTCGAACTGCTAGCGGGTGGAGATCTAAAGAACTTCCTTCGAGAAAGTAGACCGAAGCCCGAGCGAGCGAGTGCGCTCACTATGAAGGACTTACTGCTGTGCTCCATCGATGTGTGCAAAGGATGCCGATATCTGGAGAGCAAGAGGTTTATACACAGGTAAGAGTATTCTTTTAGATTTCATTGACTCGGAAAAACTTTGGATTAAGTGCTTAAATCAACTACCGCAGTATCTGCACAAGGTCCAACCAACTACTGATCAATGTGTTAGAATAAAATATAACTCTGAAAATGGGATAATTCGATCTTCGAGTGTTGATCAACTATGTATCTTCTTAAGGTATGTTCACTATACAGGAAAAGTTTTTAACCAGTGCGCAAACTTTGACAAATTAAACTTAAACGAGTTTTATTAACCACCTATTTCTTATTTTGTTACGTCTTAGTACAAAAAAATTAAGTTATCGTTAACGAAAGATGTTTATTTTGAAACTGGTATTATGGATACTCGTCGCGCAACGCGCCGGCGGCGGTGGCGTGGTCAATAAATCGGAACGCAGTAGTAGGTACCTATCAGTTGTGCGCACGCCTATTGATATTATTACGAATAGATTGTATCCATATTTTGAAAATTTCAAATCATGGAAATGTGTTCTATAACTGATACTGAACCACCAAAAAAAATTGCACACTGGTTAAAAACTTATCCTGTATAGCGGCTAGAATGGACATAAACGTTTCCACCTGATGCCTATCTGACCTCCATAATCCATTGGTAAGACTGGTTGTCAGACTTTCGGGCTTCTGACGACCCGTAACGACTGTCAAAAATCCACGAATGGCAGTCGGAACCAACGGCTTAACGTGCTTTCCGAGGCACAGCGGGGTCTCGGTGTGTAAAGACGGTCACACATCCACGGACCAACCGCGGCAAGCATAGCTTAACCAGGCGGCTGTTACTATTTACCCACAAGCCTCTCTCATTCATCCATCTCTTCTCTTTATCCAAACTCTTTATTCCCACCTTTAGAGACATAGCAGCCCGAAACTGCCTCCTCACGTCGCGCGGTCCAGGCCGCGTGGTCAAGATCGCAGACTTCGGCATGGCGCGCGACATCTACCGCTCCGATTACTACAAGAAGGGCGGCAAGGCCATGCTGCCCATCAAGTGGATGCCGCCTGAGGCTTATATTGATGGAGTTTTTACTATTAAAACGGATGTTTGGTAAGTGTTTAGAAGAAAGTCAATTTAAAGGCTATTCCCGTAATTAAATAACGATTGAAATCTAATCGCAATTTCATCTCGCAATAAAAAACCATCGCTTAAAGAATAAAATCATAGATGTAGGAAATCAGAGGTATATTTAGGGTTCCGTAGTCAACAACCAAAATCAAAGCGCTAGTGGTACTGTACCAGTCATTAATTGTGGCGCGCAACAATATCATCTCAACCTTTTTGATCGTTTGGTTAGAATTATTTTGGTCAAGCCATACTCGTGGCAGAGCATGACACGTATAATTTGGTCGATCAGAAACTTTATGAGGTTTCTAAAACAGACTTATAAAAGCAGCACTGAATTATCCTTAATGATTCTTTCCAATCTGTTATAGTCCTAGAACTGTGTCGATGGTCATCACAGATTCCAGATTCGGCAAGCTTTATCTGTGGAGCTGTTCTATTCCCCATTTCGTCGTACCCCATAGTTTCAATATCAAATTCTCCACTCGTAGGTCATTCGGAGTGCTGCTCTGGGAGGTGTTCTCACTAGGCGTGATGCCCTACACCGGCTGCGCCAACAGAGAGGTCATGGAGATGGTCTCCGGAGGAGGAAGACTGGAGAAACCTTACGGTAAGTGACACTGAAGAGGTTTTGAAAATTACGGCTGATTCTATTATATTAATGGACTGCTTCGACAAATAGCAGGATTAATTAAGAATTTTCAATTAATTACATAGTTAATTATGTATACTCTTCAAGCGAAGACTCTTTGAGGGTTGCCTTCCGGATGTATTTCAAAAGCTAAGTCACGGATACTTTCACATCTATAAAGGAACGAGACATAGTAACGGGAACATATGTTTTTTTTTTTTTTTTGGTTAACAAAGACTATAGAAATATCTGTATATCTACTTCGAGAATTGAGGAAACTTCTTAAGTCATTACATATTATTTTTCATATACAGGCTGTCCACAAGAGATATACAGGCTGATGTGCGAATGTTGGAACCCGACGCCGAGCGAGCGGCCCTCATTCGCGCACATGTATGAGAGGATGCAGCGGTTTGTCCAGGTATGTGCGTCATAGCTATAAATAATCTTACGAAATATAATCTCCCTATTGACCAAAACTTCGCAGTGAGATAAAAAATTACATTTGCCAATTGAACGAGCAGAAGCGAAGATCCATAAAATACCAACAGATAAAGTCTCTTCTCATATAGAGAAGAAGCATTGATCACCACGCTTCCTCATTGCGTTTGGTCATATGCTATCTACTTAAAATTCACGCTGATAGAAAAATATATTCATCCCTTTCATCTTATATGCTTCTTCCATCAGTCACCATGTCTTGCAACTGTTCTACTGACGATGCAAGTAGAACTTGATCATCTGCGTACAGAAGGCATTTGACAGGCGACTCACTCAACAAACTCGTCAATGTCATGAAAAATATACTCGTACATTAATGTCATGTTTAAAAAATATTCATTATTTTATCGCAGAAATAAAATTTGTTCCTTTTATGAGTAAAAACTGTCATAGTAAGAAGCTTAATATTTCGTGAGACATTTTCTCATTCTACCCGCTATTTTGCTGCAGGACCCTGCGATAGTAAGCGCACCGCTTCCGATAGTGCGGTCGCTCTTACCGCCGCATACAGAGATGCCAATCAACGCCAACGGTCCGCAGGTGAGTAATCGAGTTGTTTGTATGATAATAATAATTGACTGTACAAGAGGCGTTGTTCCGGAAAAAATGAGATGAAAAAAGAAATGATGGAAAATATTTTTTGAAATTGTAAATTATAATGGAGAAAAATATTCGGAGTCAGTTCGAGACATAACTAAAAGAAAAAAAAAAGAAAAAAAGCAAATGTCATAGCTTGTATGTGGGTAGTTTTAAATGTTAGCCGTAATGTGGTCGTTTTATTTGTAAATATATTGTTTTTGTCACAGTAAAATTATTAGCGAAATGATTTAAGTAGTTTCACGGACACTTTGTACACACTTCTGTAGATTTACCCCGATTTAGTTGAATTGTTATTTTGTTACAATATTCCGAGTATTAAAATAATATTAGTCAAATACCCGTTTTTTAGATTCTAGGACCACATTAAGAAAATATTTATAACGGAACAACGCCTCTAATAAAATAGTAAAATTCTAATAAACAGAAATTTTAAAAAGTCCCTTTCAAAAATGAGTGTATAGTCCACCTAACTATAAAAACACAAATAACTAATAAAATCAAAAATACTAATGCGTACTACATTTTCTCTTTTTTTCCAAATGTTTTCGCTCTGGCTACTAGAAGCAAGTAAATGGTTTTTTTTTTTTAATAAAACATAATTTTACATTTTATTTTCTAATTCGGTGTTAGCGATCCTTATAAGAGCCCGTGCTTACGAGTTCGCATGACTACCTCCATTCTTATTTTTATTTTCTACAACTACCCGCCCTCTCCCTGAATGAAATTCGCGTAGAAAACTAGATCCCCAGTAGTTTAGCCAGAGATTAATTGGAATGTGAAAGAATATCATCAAAATAATCGCATGTTTTTCCATAACATGGTTCAGTTCATTTAACTATTTATTAATTTTCTTCTCCACCATCATTACTTACATTTCAAAGAATCTCTAAGATCGGTTATTTCAGAGACTTGGGTGTTTACTTGCCTAGTAGCTATAGCGGGAATCTATTACCTATATATCTATTTTCTTTTATTACCTTTGTCCCTGCCTCTGGGTTTTGTAAAATGTATCTTAAGTTTTATTCGATAAAGTTCAAAGTAAATTCTTTTTAATTTCAAGTTTTTACAAAACACAGTGGTATGCACGCGTAGAATTAAAAGTGAAACACAGGGAGATTATTCTATCAGTAAAATTGTTAAATAAAAAAAAGCTTTTCCGCAATTTTTTGGATATAATTTCGGTCATTCGATTCAAAGAGGTTATCATCAGAGTCGACAGATATCTGAATAACGATGTTAATGTAAAAGTTACAAAAAACTAACGCTACCGTACAAAATCAAGATTTTTTGCGCAAATAACTCTTTAAAATGCTAGCTCTGGTAAGTCTGCTATTGGCCTGCCAATTTATCACGTAAACGAGAAACTAAAAATGGTAGTTAATCTCCGCAACATCCCCAAAATAAATAAATATCGAAGGATGGTTTAACACAATGAACACATAGGCACAATAAAATCCAATAGTGCTGCTTATTAGTGTCACTGTATTTGAAGACTTAGAACCAAAAGATATCGGAAAGCTCTAACCTCAAAATCTCCCTGTGGTCGTGTGTACTGAGCGTGGCATGTTGGCAGCGACCACCGGTGTGCGACTACCTCGTGCCGATGTCGCCGCAGGACAACCCGCCGACCAGCAATAGGTAACGCCTTTTCATATCTGAGGGTGCTGGCAGGAAGAGGAAAGACAAGGATTTATGATAGAAACAAATGGTTTGAAATTGTTTGTCTCCATTTCGAGCAAGATCGATTCTTAAGATGAGCTTAAGATGCAATTGACATTATGTTAATTTCAACTTTATAAATGTATTTTGAAAATAGTATACCTAGTAACAGGAAAACATTAGTAATTGCATCTTTGTAAGTTGTCAATCATAAGATAAATGAAAATATCATCTAGATAAACTACTTTTATATTGTCATAAAGACGGCAACTTTATATCATATTCTACATTTTAATTGATCTATTAAAGCCCAAAAAAGGCAAATAAGATGTTTTATACACTGTAAAATGTCGTCAAGTATAAATTGACAACGAAATAAAAGTTACAACTACTTGGTAATAAGCCGAGGCCAAATCGAGTATGTTGTATTGGTTTACTGTAGACATAGAAATGTTGGAAGTGATCCATTAAAGACCTGCCAGTATCCTCAAGTACTAATTACTGAGCTACTTCTAAAATCTAACTATATGTGGCACCTCCTTTCACAGTTCGATGTTGTATAGTAACAAACATACTTTACAACTGTCAGATTACTTATGTATATCTAAATTTTCTCAAAGCTTCCGAAAATTAAAACTTTTGTCATAGATAATAAATCAGCCAGTTTTCCCACACTGGCAGAAAAAAGACCTGAATATAAAAATAACTTCAGCACAAAACATGTTCATAACGATAAAAAAAACTAGGTTTTTGGGAAAATTTCGATATAAAAGCAAGCAGTAACAAAGTATCAAACTGCTTTAGAAAGACTGAGCAGTGGCAGCATGCGATAGACGCTGAACTTTCCTCACCAGCCGATGTTTCTAATTTAAACAGCGATTATGATAAACAATCAAATAATATGCTACACTTAAATCTATTGCCAGCAGGATTCTTGATGTTTTACACTTTTTTTTAAATATTGTGCCAGTTGCTTCGATGCCGAACTGAAACTGTATATTGATCAATCAAAAATGTATCTTAAAACATTGTATTATATTATTTTTGAGATATACCTTTTCATCCGTAAGTTTAAAACCAAATAACATCTTGATTGACTGTATCAAATAAAATGAGGTTGAGCAGCACTTACAAAACATAAGATTGGTTACACCATGTTTTAATAAATTTTATGTCCCTTAAAATACCTAATCTAAGCAACTGGGCAAACCAATCACAATTTTACAAAGCTTGTCAATTGCACAATAAATGTACCTACAACCAGTCTATCTACAACCTATATCGATGCAAGAAACTTGTTGTAGCCCAACGGAACCGCTGGTCCCTCATAGCAAATCGCAAACGGTGGTGCAGGATCAACCGGAAACGGAGGATTCACAATATCCACCTCTTCTGAAAGGTACTTTGATTATAGGATAAGAAATCTGTATAGAAACGAAACTACAACAGGCTTGTAATTTTGTCCCATGACAGAGCGTCGAACGCGGCATCGCCATTACGTGTGTTGAATGAAAGCTATGAAACAATCCTGTATTGAATATATCATACACTATAATATGCACATGATACAACCCCGAGAGTTTCGCTTCTATACCTTCTAATTGTATTCAACATTATTTTCTTTAAAGCTATCTCTCAAGTGGTCTAACAGTCGACCAAGGTTCTTCAGGTAACATTTTACTGTTAATTCAGGAACGACAACCCCTGTTATGTGAACCGAATGAAACCTTGCTCGGGGTCTACCAACCCAATTTTAATTTCAACCATGGATGGAAACCAAAATGTTCCTAATTTTAATTGCATCGTGTAATTCATAAGTTAGAAGATTTTAAACAAGGATCTATTAAAAGTAAGCTAATATAGTGTGTATTTAAATTATTCTTTATTAAAGCATCACAAGAATATGGCAACATTCCAACGGCGTCCCGGATCGGCGCAAACGCAGCAAGACGCGATGTTTGCGTTACCTCCGGCGCCGAGACAAGGACCACAACAAAGTTTCTGCCGTCTAACTCAACAGATAGGTAAGTTATTAAAATAGTAGCCCTTCTCATATTATACCTAGATGAAAGAGTTTTGAGGTTTTAAACTAATTAGCGAATGCTATGTAACCATAATGAAGCTAGAGGGAATAAACCAAGGCAAACTACAGGTTTAACGAGTGTACCTGGACTTGTCACATCTATTGAATCTGAAAAATAAAGAGCCTGGTCGTTCGCAACTGTAAGTGACGCTGCTGCACCCTGGCTTGAACTGTTTGAAAAACAATCTTCATAGTTTTCAGTTTTCAAATCATTGCAATAACTTTTTCACGACACAAGTTGTTCACTGACCAAAAGCGACACACTTGTCCACTTTTCTTTTTAACTGCCAAAAACCATACGTAGATAACCAAACATAAATGTGTCATAGCTTAACAAATATTTCCAGATTGTTAAGCTCAGTAGAGGGTCCGTCACTGGACGAGATAACCTCGGAGTGTGACGAAAAGCCAGTCATTTGGGAGACGTCGTTCACCGAGCCACCGCGACTCGCCACGCCGCGCCAGAGCATTGATAATGGACCTGCCGTGAGTTATCGCTATATTACTGTCTAAAATGTATCTAGCATTTTGGTAAAGTACCAACCGCTTTCGGTTTTCTTTGCACCCGTTGTATTGACTCGTTTTTGAAATATCTTAATAGGAGCTAGTATTCGGACACTTAAAAGTATTTCCACACAGCCTTAAGTGTGTGGCCCTTCTTCGATTATTATAGAGATGGATCATTGTTATGTTATGATCGAAGAACGTCATTCTAATTCTAATAGCTATATATACCTTACAGGTCGAGAAACTAATAAGCATAACCCCAACCTCACCCAAACCGCCTGAAAACGCTCTAACAAAAGCCATAGAGACAAATGTCATAGACAAAACTAATCACAAGAATACTTTGATGCCAGAAAGAAAAACAGCACCCATTGCTTCCCCAGACCCACCCCGAATTAACGCATGGGCCAAAGAATCAGCAATATACACTCCAAAACCGAAACCCCTTTGCCTCGATGCGGCACAACTAGAACAAAACCTAAACGCGTTGAAAAAAAATAGCGGATCTGTCAATTTGACAACTATGAACATGAACATTTTGCCGCCATACATCAACGTTGTAACACCAAACAAGTTATCAGAATCAAAAACTATTCAAATAGACCCTAAAAAGGCGGTGATAGATGACTTGCCGAAAGAAACCGAGCCGAAGGAGGAAAAGGGGAAATTGAAGCAATCGAATTCTGCGGCGAGCTTGCTCAACGGACCGATGACTGACGTGCCCTACGCTGACAGTGACAACGCTTCGTCGAGTTCCAGCAGTAACCAGATCAGCAAGAAGTTCGATGATAGGAATATAGTGAACAAACAGGGTAGTAATGGTGAATATGTCGGCGACTCCGAGATTAGCTGTTAGACGATAGATGGCGCCAGTGACAGTGGTTGTGTTAAAACTGTGCCACCGAGACACTCAGTGAAATGTTACATATTACTAGTTGTAAATATTTTAAAAATAAATAGACTTTGTGATGATACAGATATTATTAATAAAATATTTATTTTGAAATTTTTGTATTTTTATCGTACGTGTACAAATGTTTTTTATTTCCGTTACGGATAGTAGTTTATTTGACAAAATGGCTTCCTCGATGCTTATAGTCATAGTTTATTGTTGCTCAATTAGCTCAATGTTTTGCGAACAAAATATAACCTAGAAGGAATAAAGGCAGTTAGTTTTTCTACTTAGATATTTTATCGGAAAATCAGTTGTGTAATTTTAAATAAAACTTTTTGTAAATAAACTGGGCTTCGTAGCTATTTATTTTATACAATTTTGTATATTTATTTCTGGCAAATTTAAATATAACTTCGGATACACGTTTGGTCTCAAACATTTGTACAAATGTTTGTGAATTAGACCCAATTTTATACAGAATTTTAAACAAATTTACACCCGGTGATACATTCGTTTAAAGATTTGAGAGCAAATGTGTTCTGAAAATGTGTTAAACTTTACATATTTTGAAAAACAAACGCACAGGCGAAAAATATATTGCTTCTTAAATATCTAAAACTTAAATTAAGGCCACGGGAACGAATTATACGATTCTGTCTTTTTGTTAACATTTCAGGACCTTTCGTAGATTTTTATAATTATAATATAAAACAAAACATACAATGTCAGTTTCATTGTTACCTACCTTTGTTCATTAAAAATAAGTGATATTCTTTTTTATAATATACAAGAAAATAAATTTACGAAAGGTCCTTTTTCTCATTCCTAGAATAAATAGACACCGTAGGCGCTTAAAATGTTTGTAAATAAAAATAAAAATGTAGGTATCTATGTACATCCGCCCTTTAAATTAAAGATACGAAATTATATAGCGTTTCACGTAGATGTACAACAGGTAACACTGTATTTCGTTTTTAAAAACTTTATGTGATGTTAACTAAGATATTCTGGAGTTTTCTTTTAGTGTTGTTAGATTTGCCATAATATATAAATATACACTTAGAAGATATAAAAAAATAGATTTATTATATATATATGAAATTAAAAATGTGAAAAGAAAAATTCACATGAATGCTTTAATTACTGTAAGATAGTTTAAGATAAGGATTTTGTTATGTACACTCGTAGTAGTGCCATTTTGTTTAGTTATTGCCTACTTGGATGTGCATTTAGTTTCGTTTTAGGCATGAAAGTACAGGGTATCATGGTAATTTTCCTTTCTTTTCCGTTAAAAAAACCATCATATCTTTTTTTCAGTTTAGGTACCGATTCTCTGGGGCACCAACTAAACTTAAACGAGAGCATTCTATCTATTTATAAAAGTCAAAGCGAGAAAAGAATGTCAGGAAGTCAAATAACTCAGCCCCCTGCGTAACTCACTATCAATGACAATCTGAATTATTCTGAAGGATATTGCTAATCCATTACTTCATATGTTCAAAAATTGTATCTGCACAACAACGTAAATAACGCAGCCATTGCAGTAAGTGGCAAATATCCCAATGAACAATACGTCACTTTGTTTGAAGTTTTGACTCAACCTGTGAAACTTCATAAACATCCTGCCTTCTCTTTCTTGTTATATCTGCGAGGAAAGGATAGCAAAAGTTTAGCTCGTGCTATGAGAATCACCTTTAAAAAAATACTTAAATGTTTCTCTTGTGCCAAATCTTCACTTCTATGTGTGATACTGAAACCATCGTGTAGACTTCGATTTTTATAGGTTAGTTTCGGGATACTCACCTAGAGTATCAAACCTACTTTTCCGACCACAAAAGAAGTTATGGTGACTTCCCGGTATTATTTTTAGTTACACATGACCTAGATCTAAACTAAGCTATGAATTTCCAAATTAAAGCTAAGCTGAATTATATTCACATTCGATTTTCAGTTTGTTTTTCGATAAAATATTTGAGGAAGTAGGTACACTCAAAATTATTTGAATTATACCAGTTTAGTAAGGATATTTAAAATAGTTTTAACTATATTTAATATTGTAAAAAGGATGTACAGATACGAAATGTTGTTTTTTGTATTTTTCTGCGATGTATAATTGTATTAAAAAGGTAATAAAAAAAAAAAAACACGAAGTATTGTCGTTTTGAGTTAAGCCATTTTTAGCATCTTTGAGTTGTCATTATTTAGCATTAGTATATAAAATCCTGTTAACAATTTAAATAATCAATTCAGAATTACGAAGACGTCAATCGTAGTCGTAAAAACGACTCTAAATTAAAGACAAAATATTTCTTGACGAATAACGTTTTACTGTCACTTCTAACTTTGCTCAATTTAGAAATTACTTTTGAACTAGTAATGAATCTTTTTAAACCTTTTTTTTATAAAAAAAATATGTGGTTGTGAAGTAAGTAGGTTACGGATGAAAAAGAGAAAGAGCGATGTAAAGAGTTCCTTTTTATTGAAAAAAAATCGAGTGACTTTGAAATGTTATTCTTCATAAGTTTTAGTTATAAAATTAAGTGTTGTGTACTGGTGTAAAACAACGAAAAAAATTGTTTAACATTAAAACAGGAGTTTTTATTACTTTACGAGATGCAGTATTTATTTGTTTTCTAATCCCCCTTGTATTAGGTAATGTAATGCTAAAATAATTAGTATTGAAACTTTATATATTATATGGTATATAAAATACGAAATGAATATGTAAAGTTTATAAAATAACAATAAAACAAAAAAGTGTAATTGATATTCAAAGATAAAATCAATATTATAATAAATGTATATCTTGTTTAATTTTTTACCCCTACCATCTTGAAAATACAACACCACTCGACATAAATGTCTTCTTTCAAATATTTATTCGCGAAATCAGCTGTTCACTTTCTGCCTAGCTACATAGTTCATCGAACTCACCGCGTCCCGTGGCGGGGAGGGCAGCCGAAGGCTCGCTGCGCTGCCGTTCGCTACGTGCGTTTTGCCACGGTAACGATACATTGCGTGTGAAGTAATAAAACAAACCAGGTTTATTGGATTCCCATAAGTTCCTGAAATAATTTCATGTACCGGTCATCTTAGTATGATATACTGAATTCACACCATCAGTCTGCGGAGAGCTGTCCCTTACACCCTGTATTGGTCTTACAGAAATGAGTTACGTTTTCCAACTGCTTTAAGAGTCATAAATCACTCGGACGCCATGAAGACGTTGCTAGGTCGCGCTGCCAACAAAATGTATACAGCTCTATAGTGGTTGGCTCACCTGGCGTCCGTTTGGTTACGCAGCCAACATACATTTTGTTGGCGGCGCGACCCGGCTGAGCGACCATGAAGTCCCGGTGAGGTATGGTTCTAATAATCGGTTAAAGATTTTTCAAACTTGCTTCATTGGTTCATCATGATCTGCCGAGCCTTTTCCCAACTATGTTGCGATCGGCTACCAGTTTAAATATATGCATCTGAATACAGCAGCTCATGTGCTACTTAACTGCCCGGTGGTCGCAAATTACAGGGCCAAGTACTTCGGTAACCCAGGTACCCAACGTGAGATTGTCAATAACACCAAGGCGTTGTTGGTCTTCCTTGAGGAGCTGGGGTGGATCGATTAATCGATATTCCCACCCGTACGCAAAATACGCGCATTGACGTGGAGTTGCGGACACCAGCCCGTATTAACTATTACCTATATCAGCATTTTAAATGAAGCGGCTGCCACTACGACTTGCTTGTATCGGAAAAATCGTACCAAATAAATATGAATAAAACAAGATCAATCATTTTAAACGTTCTTTTTATTGTTTCCTATTTAAATAATATTTTTACAAAACTCTAAACATCAATTATGTTTTACAAATATTAACGCTTGCAGCGTTTATGGTACAGTTTCGCGCTAATTGAAATAAATCCAGGCTTACTACTAATTAATTGTAAATCACTACTCAAAATTGAGATAACGAACTCACGACTTTACCACAGAAACCCGCCATCTTGAATTATCTGTTAGAAATAAATACAAGTCTTGTTTTTGTGGTAAAATTGTAAGTAACACCTTAGAATTTACTTAAAAAACAGTTCAGCAGACTTTTTAAGTTATGATTTAGATTTGCATTCTCTTTACTTTAAAATAGTACGCAAGAAAAAAAAGTAATTAAAATCTTAATAAGTACTTTTTATTTGCATTTTATTGAAAACAAAAAAAACAACGTTATTGTACTCAAAATTAAATCATTTTAAAACGACAAAAAAACTAAGTAGCATTTTTAAGTAAAGAGATGTTTTTTTTAAATAATTTATTTTATTTAGCATTAAAGTTAGGTAGGTAGGTACATAATATTTTGCGTAAAGCTTCATCAAGTGCGGATTGTATAGCCTGGCAGAACTAAACCAGCAATGCAACGTTCTTTTTCTCGTAGTTTTTAACAGCGACTAACAAAAAATCGCAAAAAATACGGTGATCAGCGCTACTCATGTGTCGTAAAAAAAAATACCTAAAAATAACTCTTTCTTCTAAACTTGAGTATTCCGACCGATAATACATTTTTAATACTCAAAAAATACAAAAATATTATAAACGAAAACATTTGTTCATATTTCAAGCTGGTAATAAATGTGATGTGGGTATTGCACTATACAAAAAATACTAAAACTAAAAAAGGTTAAATATTTCTAAAATACATCGATGTATGAATGATATGAGCAATTTAAAGGGATATTCAATATGATATAAGTTCAGCAAAGATTTATTCTACATTTATTTAAATCGGACATTTATTGAGAAAAAAAAATCTAATCTCATACACTTTTAGTGGTAAATAATAATAGCCAATCCTAAAGATACTGTAGGCATTATTAATTAAATCACATTTAATTATTATTTAATATGTTTCCTTAATTAAACCTTAACTTTACAAGAAAATAATATTTTACAAAAAAAGATATCAAGTACTTCAGTATAAAAAATAATAATTAAAATAAACGACGATGCATTTTATAGCGATTTTAAATAATTTCGATTTGTGCGGAATAACTTAAAAATAGTAATAAAAATTGCATCGCTCCCAATAAATGAACATCTTCATTTTTATTCGTCAGGTTATAAAAAATCATGACTTTAATTTCATCAACCACGTAGATTTGCAGAAAAAAAGAGGATCAATTCTGTATTTGGCGGGAAATCAATATGGCGTCAATTTGACGATTTTTATTTATTCTTGATAACATAAATCAACAATTTATAATAAATTATTGTACCATTGATAAGTTAGTTAAATAATTACCAACTAGTTCTTTTTAATGTATTTTTTTTTTCATAAATTCGACTACTTTTGGACTTAAAAGAATTCACTACTAATACGCCTAAATGCAAGAAGACAATCAAAGTATGTTCTATTTCAACTCATTTTTACTAACAATAACAAAATATTTTTTTTTGTATACCTACTTTATTTTTTTATTATTTCTAAGAAGCTATCTTTTGATCCCCAAATACAGAAACACCTCAAAGATGTTACAATATCGCTTTTTAATAAAGCATTCCTAATCGAAAATAATAATTTACTACCAATTAAAAATAAATTATGTACTTCTAGCCTTTTTACTTTTCTTATTGGATGAAAAATCAAGCAATTGGAGCGTAAAAGAAAAATGTCTCGTATTTAACGAGTACTCACGATATTGTAACATCCCTAACATTTTACAACAAAATAAATAACAGAGGGACTTGTTCGAAACTATTGTACCGCGTGACTATAAACAATTTAGGAGTCCCAGCATTATTATGCATCACATTGCACATCACACTACTAACTGGTCTTATCCACAGTCTGTGTCGACACAAGAGATATACAAATGTACCTAATTTTGTCTTGTCCCGACATCAAACTCTAATATAACACTAACAATTAGTATGAACACACTGCGCTGTACCCTTAATTTGTGTACTGATACAAAGACCATTAACTCTCGAAAAAGCGAGAGATCATTTGACATTAGTGTAAAATTATTTGACGGTATTAAGGCACATTTACACGAGAGAGTCACTGGACTGTCGAGGCGAGAATGCTAGAGATTCACCTACGGGTCTCGCAATCACCTCATTCTCACCTCCCTACAGTCGAGCAACTGTCCTCGAATAAAAGAGGCTTACGTCGATGAGATAATGATTTTTGTATCACAACAAAGACTAGTCTAACTCAAATACAAACACGGTTATATCACAAGTCAATGTCGACAGTGTCGTTAAAAATCGTTGTCGCTAGAAGCGTCATACGTCTCGCAGATCTGGTCCGGGGGCAGGGGGCGAAGCCCTGGATATGCCATCACCGGGCCATGGAAGGATTGTGAGCGGAGCACACTATGGGGAAGAAAAATCCGGTTATAATTTGATCCGTTGGTATTGATGTTTTATTGTGTTAGAACGGTGTTAAAGCTGCTTGGTCGGATTTGATTTTCGGACAGTATTTCATGTTTTTTTTTTTTCTGATTGTTTTTTTGATTTGTGGTTGTGCATGGGTGACTTATAACTTATGCTATTTATTGCACTTCACTACAGGCAAAAGGATAAATTTCTACAAAAAAGTAAACGTTTGACTATAATATTTTATCAAGCATACAAAATTAACAATCAATTCTCACCAAACAATAACATTCTCTTTTTTTTTGGCATTTTGAAGATAAACATTTAGGTAAGATGTTAGTTAATATAGCTCAAAAAAACACCAATAAGAGTAAAAAGGTAAATCCTTAAAATATAGAAATAAAGGTACTAAGGTTACCCAGAACCACACTTATTAAGCGTAAGAATTGCCAGTAAATAAAAACTATAATATATTTACACATTGCACCGAAGAGTTCCTATATAATAGTCTAACCAGCCAATAGAAACTTTGAATTTCGTGTTTTTTTTCTTACCAATTCAGAGTGGACCAAGCATTAGAAAAGCAGACATCTTGATTCTTCATACAAAATACATAGATATTATAAATAAAAAATCTTATTACTAAAAAATAAAACAAAAAGAAATGTAACTTTAAAAATACTGACATGAAAAACCAAGAATTTTTGCGGCATAGTCGTGTCAAGCTCTTGAAGCAAAAAAATACACCAAGTGCCAATAATTTTGACAGCTGTCAATTTGAAATTACGCGGTCGACACAGCTGTCAGTTTGACATTTGACTAACCTTACACGTCAAGATGGCGGCCATCATGTCACTTACACGGAATTGCATGCATTTTGAGATTTGTCACGCTCTAAAATTTACAATAAATTATGTTTTAATATTATTGTACCTTACTTAAATGTTAAAAGAAAAGAAAGGTTAAAAAATAATATTTACAACTAAAAGATAGATACTTTACAAAAACAAAACGTTATATAAGATACTGCAAACAAAAAAATATGTTAAAAACTTATGAGTACTTTCTAAATTAGGCCCCCTTTTTTATAATACGAAAATGACTTCAAATAATATTTGAAGTACATAACAGAATATATAATATTACTAGCTTTTGCCCGCGGCTCCGCCCGCGTGGATGTCGGTTATCGCGTAAAAAAGTAGCCTTTGTCCTTCTCCATATCCCAGGCTATATCTCTGCCAAATTTCATGACGATCGGTTCAGCGGTTTAGGCGTGAAAACGTAACATACAGACAGACAGACAGAGTTACTTTCACATTTTAATATTAGTATGGATATTCTGTTATGAAACGTTAGCTTATCCCAAACACCAGTTAAGCTTTAGTAACTGTTAACTGTAGGTATATCAAATGTTATCTTTTTTATTTTCATTTTCTTTTTATAGAATGACTACCGTTAGTCAACCAGTTTGTTAATATCAAGGTTGGTTAGAACCATTTTGTATCCACAAATACTAATTATTATTCAAAACTACCCCATTTTTTCTACCGAGCCAATAATAACGTAAGTAGTTAAGTTATACCAAACAGCCTACCACAGATTAGAAAAATTTAATTAGCAAAAGAATCTTACCTAGCGGTCTTTGACGGCGTCTTGTTCGACTTTCCGAGTGCTGCCGCCTTTCTCGGGTCGTACGAAGCCCTTCGTTTCCACTTCTCTAATTCTTGTTTCTTTTGTTCTGCATAATTAATTATTTTCATTAGTAATTAAAATGTTTAAAGCAAGATGAGAAGTGATGTAAGATATTATGGAGAGCAAGATGAGTATTGGCCCAAAAATAGTGCCTTGCCGCATCCCAAAACATACACGATCACTTTTTTTTTCACGTGATTTTTACACGTGTATACGTGCTATTAGACACACTATATTTTGTCTATTACGCATATCACCTCAATATTGTGTAATTTGAATAACTTCATGAGTAAGCTATGTTTAACCGTCTCAAAGGCTTCACTCAGGTCTGATTTCGTAATACCTTGCTGTCTGAATAAAATTAACACAGCAAGGGCCATACTTAGTAGTGCATACCCATACAACAGAAATTCTGTTATATCAGCACAAGCTACATAAGAATAGCTCACAATAAAGAACTATATTCACAAATCTCACCCATTTCATAATGCTGAGCACTCCCCTTGCTGATTGCAGCCTTGTCGGTATTCAGTACACCCACGTAAGTCTTGCTCGGGTCCCGTCGGAGGAAGTTCTTCGGGGACTGTTCGTTCTTGTACTTGGAGATGTCCATGTACCGCGGCTGGATTGTCGGCTTGCGCTGGCTTATGGAGGTCGTTGACGATGACATTGAGTAGTCACCGCTGTACCTGGAATTGGAGATTTTGGAGAAATTAATAATAATACATAAATAATAAAGTTTATTTCGTAATCAACAGGTCATGATGTTTGTCATTTTAAGGAGGTACAAAATTGATTTCGTTATTAAACTTGATAGGAAAATACAGTCTACAATTATCGACTATATTTTTCTGAAATCTACCATGCATACAGTCTACAGATGTTGTAATTATCTTAAAAGATAAAATAAATAAAAGATGTGGCAGTGCGGATGAAGGGACTGGAGTAATCTGTCTGTCATCATCATCAACGATAGAAACAGCACGTATCGTCTCCCATGTTTGAATAGGACTATTTCCACTATACGACTTAATAAAATCAGTGGTAATCTAGGGAGCAATGTCTTTAGACCATAAATTACCAAAACTAATGTGTGGGACCAGCTGGATGTCAAGAAGAGTGATCAACTACAAAAGCCATGGCATAGTACGCGGAAGTTAACGCGGAGAATCTGGAATGAAATTCCGAAAACTGTGATAGCTTATGATTTGCTATATGATTTGATGTTCAACTAACCTCTGTTTAGCCTGTATAGGCGCGCTCCTCTTCCCTCCCTGATGCCTCATCACAACGGGAGCACTCTCCGTCCCACTCTCCCCCTCTGTGTCACTAGTCCCCGTAGTCAACGAATTCTTCTCATGGCTAAATATCGACGAATTCCTAGGACTACTACCATTCGTTGTAGAATTAGTATCACTATCGAGAATAAAAGTCTTTCGCTTGTCTGTGACTGAGTCCTCTCTTGTCTTGGTTAAGAAGTCTATGTTCTCTTTGGTTGGGGTTATATCGTCTATGATGAAGGTTTTTCTTTTGTCCGCGTCTCTGGCTTCACGGCGTTTCTTCTCGTGTGTTGTTTGGTTTACCTGTAAAGCATGTTTTAAAGCTGTTAGTCTTATGATATAGTTATTAATTACTTAGATTGCTAGGTTTCATCTCTATGCAGTTAATACGATCTCTTAATTAAAGCTTACTTTATCTTTAGCAATGAGGAAATGACCATATAATCAACCGTACCGACCGTAAATTCAATCCTAAACCTATGAAACAGCGAGTGGGAGACCCGCTGATGCTTCGATATTTCTATTAGGAAGTTAAGGCAATAAGAATTAATATTGTCTAACAGAAAAATCTTATGAAATATTTTGCTTCCGTGTATCACCCGAGAGTAGCGTCGTAGCTAGGGGCTGGCTGTCAAGGGTGCAACCTTTAGGGGATCACACTTTGCAGATCCATAGCCTGTCCCCTTTCTTGTAATGTCCAAAAGAAAACCGAACCTATCCGAGATGGTGCAATAATATTAGTATTTAATTTGTATAATATTATAATTATTATTTAATTATTGTGAATGTGAAGACTATGAGCGCCATTGTTTTTTTTCTCTCATTTAATTTTAATCATAGTCTGGCAATTTGAATAGTTTATGCGGCCTACCCGAATGTCCTTTCTTTGGTTTTGTTAGTCGAATCGTTGAGCTCCTTAAGTTATGAGTTGAGCTGCACGATTACTGACAAATGTGTGCACTGACTGGACAGGTCCACTAAATCTGTGTGGTTCTTTCCTCAAAAGACGTTTTCAGACACCAATTAACATGGTCTTCACATGATCTGACCAAGATTATGTCTGGACTTTAAAAGAGACTGTGACCTCTGAGTTTATTTCGGCCTTTCTTCTCAGAGTAGTCAGATAGGAAACGCTGACCCCATCTAGTTGTACAAACGTACTTACAGAAATAAAATCATTTATCAATCAGCAATAAGAGCGCGTAAACTTCTGTGATTGGTTGGATGATTTGTCAAAAGTTAATTGCAGCAGCGTCTACGAGCGCTCAAAAATTTGTCACATCAATTTTTCGATGATTTTCTTTAGAAAAACTGGCCTTTTATATCCCAAAAAATAATATTAACATTCTTACTTGGAAATTAGTGACATAATCCCTCGACAGCACCACATCATTGGTCATGGCCTGTCTCCTCAAGTTGCTATAGTCTTTAGGCCTGAGATCCAGTATGTCTGAATGTGTCGACGTGATCATGGGGTCTACCGGCAACGTGACCAGGAGCTGGTCATCCTCTGTCTCCTCTGACGAGTAGTCGAGGGTCTCCAGGTCTGCAATGTTGGTTGTGTGGAACGACTGGGAGCGATGGACGGGTGATGAGTGGCTGGAATTGAGAAATGCTGTGTTAAACCTGGAGTTAGCTAAGAAATGACGAGAGTTAAATCTTAGAAACAGGTTTTACGAAATAATAATTGGTATTTGGTTTGCTCATTACAAGACCTGTTCCATCTAACTAAAGTTAACACATACACCGTGGCATTTTAGTCGTCTTACAAATGACAGCCCACTTTTTTTTTTTTTTCTAATTATGACGCATGACATAGTTTAAAACACCCTGTTACGAGTGCAGTCCGAGCCTTGTGATACAAGGGCGCCGCGGAATGGATTTAGATTAAGTTTAAGTTGCAATAGTAAGAAACACATTTTTGCGTTAGGGTGAATGAACTCTGATAAAGATGTCGCCGTTCCATTCCGCGGCGCCCTTGTAACATAAGGCTCGGACTGCACTCGTAACAGGGTGTTTTAAACTATGTCATTATAAAAAAAAATCAAATGATCATATTTTTTTTTTTTTTTTAATGTATGATTAGTAGTCATTGGATACATGAAGTGGGCTGTCTTTGTAAGACGACTAAAATGCCAAGGTGTATACTGCTAGGACATACACGACTGAGTTGAGCCCTTGTCGAGATTAGTTATAATCTCTCAAACATGAACTCTAATCAGAGTACATCTGTTTTGGATAGGCTAATAATTTGTATACATACATAAACTCACACCTTATTCCCCTGGGGGTAGGCAGAAACTATAGAGCGCCACCTGCTACGCTCCTTACATACTTCTTTTGCTTCGTTTACATTCATACATGCACGCCGGTTGCGAGTGCTACGCACCTGACCTTTCTGGAGAACATCACCAATTATAATTGGTATAACTAATTACTTTTAAGTTTTCGAAGCAAAAGGAGAAGGTGGCGTTCTTTCTCCCTACCCCCATGACAAGAAGGAGTGAGTTTATTTATGTATGTATGTTTTCAGTTTTGATCGCTTGAGAAGTCATGGAAGACAACCATCTTTTAGAAATTATGCCTGAGAGACATCCATTTAAGCAAGCGTTTGTAATAATCCTATTCAACCAACACCCTGCAATTAAAACCAAATAAATTAACACCAAAAAGTCATTAGTTACCTAGGCGAGCTCAGATCATCTTTATTACAATCCTGTCTCTTAGCCATCTGCTTTCTTCTCTTATCTTCTTGTGCTGCCTTCATGGGGTCGTAGGACGCTCGCTTCTTCCAGTTGGAGAATTCGATTTCTTTTGTGGCTAGTGCTGATGACGAGCGGTGCTGACTTGGTTTTTTTGGACCTGGAAAAGGGAATTTTGAATAATATTAAAGATTTCTTATTAGGTACGGTGGCCAGCACATAGAGTTACCAAAAACTGTAAATTTTCTCGTTCGTTTTTTAACTTAATCTTCAACATTTTAAAGTTTAAAATCGTTTGGAGCATTTGACAGTTTCGTGACTGTCATACAACTATTTATCATGAGGCTAAAAAAACATGGCGAATTCAACATGATAACCGTAACGTCTCTTTCATGTAGTTTGGTGTATTCAATAACAAAAAATTGTCGGGGATAATCTGGACCTTATTTTCAAAAGCTATTAAAAAGTCATCCAGGTAAATCATGAACCACATTTTTTCCATTCTATTTTTTCCCAAGGATTTAGTTCACTTTTCAGTGGCTAGCTTTTAAGACAAAGGAATAAATTGAAAAATCTTCCTATTTTCATTTCATAAAAGAGGTACGAAGTCTGGCACTTACTTCCTCTATATTTTATGCCATTGCAGCAGAAAAAGGAAACACCTATAATCGAATCAGCGATTCCTCCTAGCGGAATCGTACAAGACAGCGTCTCGCAACAATATTAAATTTAGAATTTATTTAATAGAATAAAAAAATTCAAATGGAATATCAGTTTGGAACGAATTGAATCAACGGCTTATTTAGCGTCATTCGAGTTTAAATTGATAATACAATGCTGCAGTGCAGTGATGCCACCCTAGAGTAATTTACCCTAGATTTTGAGTAAAACTAATACAGCTGCGTAATTTTTGGGGTGTTACTTTTTTTTGGGTATTTTTAGGGTAAGATCCGTTTTGAATACAAGACTATTCTACTATCCGAACATCAATGTACAGTTCGCGTCAAATAAGTTTGCCGCTCTGCAGTAGGCTACAAATGACTGCGCAGTACTTCTTAGTCAAAACAGAGTCAAAACTGTAGGCACGCATGCCAGCGCGCATTCGCAACCTTGCTTCAGAGCGGCAGTTATTTGACGCGAACTTGTAACAAAGAACGTTTGGATTTACGAAGCATGCTGCAGATTAGAAGCAATAATCTTTACTCTGCATTTCTGCAATACTACTTCCGATTTTAAAATTCTAATATACCGACTAATGTTTAATATGATTAGTTTAATTCCATTTCGCTATGGGTACACGCATTCTTCTTTCCATGTATGAAATTTACGTTTACAGGATTTTTTTTTTTTTTTTTTTTAATGTTGCCCCACACTAGGAATTTCTGCTGTATCGTGGGTGCGTTTACAAACATTTAAACTCACATACACAAACAGCCAGACCCGGAACAACTAATTGTAGGTCATACAAATATTTGTTCCGTGCGGGAATCGAACCCGCGACACGCAGCGCAGCAGTCAATCGCTTAACCACTGCGCCAACCGTGCCGTCAAATTTAAAGTACTTATTTAGTTTAGTATTAGAAGATTTCATTTTGTCAATAAATATCTAGTTGTTTTATTTGTAAAGTAAGAAAAAACTTGAGGGAATTAATTTAGGGTATTTTTTCAAATTAACATTGGATCTGGGGTAAATTGAGACTAAGCCTGGGGTAAAGTGGCAGCACTGCGATGGAATCGTTAACACCATACATTCGTTCCAGTAGGTAATCAATAATGGCCATAAATGTGGCCTATAAACAGTCCTATAACTTTTATCGTTGTATAGCGATATTTAAATAACTTTCCAATTCAATGTGTCAATTATATAGAACTTCTATACATCTTAAATGATGAAAACCAAACAAATAAATTTCATTAAGAAATTAAAATTTATAAGATCAATATCAGCATACTATTAATAAAATAAATGAAAACATTTCAACCTTTCCATAATTAATTCCATGTAATACTCGTAACAGAAATAAGAAGATACCAAATCTCTCCAATCAAATCAAAACTCCGAGTCTCCGACCAAAACAATCTGTCATAATCAAAGCGTAATTTGGCGCCAAATTGCATTCCAATTCATAATGGCCGCCGTGTTGCAAGCATGACGAATCGGTAAGTACCACAGCCTAATAGATACGATTCAAGGATAACTCGATTCACTATTAGTAACGGTGTGTGTGTTAACTAGAAATTATCAATTGTATTCTTACTTGAGAAATTAGTCAATAATGTTAGTTTTGTAATCTAAGTTACATTGCAACTACCTTGATTTCGTTTCCTTTATCTGTTGTTTAAAGGGCAAAGGTTGTATTGTTATTCGGCCTCATTGTGTAAAGGGCATTTGGTAGGATGTTAGCCAATGTTGAATTTAAATCTCTTCAAATTCATTGTTTGCATAGTACGACCAATGAAAAAAAGATTCGGCCTTTAGAAACTAACTAAAAAAATCTAACGCTACGGCTACATTGTCGCGCAAAGATTCGTGTCGCGTATTCGCGTTAAAACTTCGATATAATTATACATCATGTAGTTCACATTAAAAAAAATCGCAGTATGCATTCGAGTTCGCTTGAATGATTCGCGATGTGACGAATTGGTTGACCAGACTTGTCGCGACAACGCAAATCTTCGCTTCATCGCGACAATGTGGTGCTATGACTACATTGTCGTGATAAAGCGAAGGTTTGCGTTGTCGTGACACGTGGCCATAGCATAAGGATTCAAGCAAGTAAAAATAAGTTCAAAATGCGTACATATTTGATTAGATATGCTATATCTATACTCCATTTATAATAGCATTAGACAGAAGTTAAAAAAGGTTATTTTTGATGCACACTTTATAACAAAAGTACAATAAACTTGTTATAGTTACGATTGACGCCAAATCGATTAAAATGAATTTATATATCAGCTATCACACTTAATTGTAATCATTTAAAAAAACAACCATATGAAATTAAGTAGCTTTCATTTAGATATATTATTTCATTCCAATTTAAAATTACAGTGCCTATGCTAAAAACCTAAAAGAAGCAGGAGTCAACAATACTGCAACGCTTTTTGTTTCACTATAATCCTACCAAATCTAAAATGTTACTTAATCCCTTCATAAGCTGTGACAGCCGGGGATTTCTAATTTTGCTGGTTTATGTCGTCAGTGAAATTGACTTGACAATGTTCTAAGATTGTCATGTATGTCATTTACTTGTGAATACTTTGTTTGTTATTGTTTAATTTTCGTGATTTTGTTGTTATTTATTAAAATAATAAATAACATTTAGTTATTTCTTTATTATTGTATTGTTATCAGTGTTGTCATTGGGTTGTTTGTACAAAACGTTACTTTTTTTTTTGAGCTATTAGTGATCCCGGTGCGGGACCGAGTGGCTTACAACATATAAGTGCTCAGTCTGACCAAAGCCAACGGCGAAAAAAACGTGGTCCAAAAGTTGACTCCGACGAAATAATAATGTCTCCCAAAAAAAAGAGAACGCTGCGTGCTGTAGAAAAACAACCTGTGATAAATATTTTTAAGCAATTGGAGTCCTGGCCTGCAGATACTCCTCATTATAGGACTGAGATGATAAACAAAATCGCAGAAGTTGCCGGTAAGGATGATTCATAAAATTAACACTATAAAAATATTTGAAACTAACATGCATTGTGATAAAATGTATTATATTTTAGAAACTCCGCACATGATTTTATTATTTACAGGCGTATCTCGGGCTACTCTGTCCAATATTCTCAAAGAGTACAACATAAAAAGTCGCCTGCAATCTCCCCCTCCCCAACAGAAGCACATGAAACGTGATGATTTTGATGACATCACATTTAGTGGAATATGCAGGAAAATTCATTCCTTCTTCTTTAATAATGAGTTGCCCACCTTGGACAAGATGCTGGAAGCAGTTAACAGTGACGAGTCTCTGCCAGATTTTAAAAAAAGCAGTCTGTATAAAATAATTAAATAAACATTAAAGTTCACATAAATCAAACGGAGCAGAAAAAGTGCACTCATAGAAGTCATAGACAAGCAGGAGATCGTCCTTTGGAGACTAAAATATCTTCATGAAATAAAAAGGCTAAGGAATAAAGGAAGGGAAATATATTATTATTTAGATGACACTTGGCTAAATGAAGGTACAGTGCTTCTAAATTTCTTAACAGCTATTTATGCACTAAGCAGTGTATGACCTCTTGCATTCAATAACATTATAATTAATTATACAGTTAAACATAATTTCATAAAATTGGTTCGTGAAATGAATGGTATTTATATTAATAACCTTTTATCATACAAACAGGTCACACGAAAAGCCTAATATGGCATGACACTAATAATAAGTCTTCAAAAGAAGCACACTGGGAAGGTCTATCTGCTGGTTTAAAAAATCCAACTTATAATCGGTCATACTGGTATGTATTTTATGGACTGTGCTCGCCATAAAAAAATGAACACCCCATTGTTATTGACTATTAATTAAGTAATACATATTTTATTGTATTATGAATTAACGCATGCAAAGCGAACTTTTAAAGTTATAAATTTTGTTATAGTATTTATCTATGAACTATTTCCAGCAGTGAAATTATATAGGGGGTACGGAATAATTGACTTGTATTAATTTTATTTCACAGGGTTTGTGAAGGGTTTTTAATATTTGATGCAAAGAAAGGTGATGAAGATGACCATTTCGAAATGGACGCCTTCAACTTTAATAATAATAATAATTTATTTATTTACACTTCAAGACACAATCATCTGTGTAGCCCTGACTCTTGTACTAGGATTTCTTGTTTCATAAGAGCCAGACCTCTCAATTTACAGGGAATATGTTATAGAAGCGCGATAGACAAAAGTGAAAATGGTTCAAGTTAATTTTGTCAAAAATTGAGAGTGGCGCTGTAATTGTTATGGACAATGCGCTATACCACTCAAGGACATTGGAGAAGCTGCCAACCACAGCTACACGAAAGGCAGATATACAGGAATGGTTTAAAAGCAAAAATATTCCTTTTGAGGAAAAAGATCTTAGGGCAATTTTATTAGAAAAACTAAAAATACAAAGACATTTATACCAAAAGTTTCTTGTAGATGAGATGGCTAGAGAGAAGGGTATTTCAGTATTGCGCCTCCCACCCTACCACTGCGAGTTCAACCCTATAGAATTAATATGGGCTCAAATGATGGGGTATGTGGCTCAACATAACAAAACGTTCAAATTAGACAAGGAGAAACAATTACTCCCACAAGATCTGGATAGTATTATGCTAGAACGATGGCAGTCTTGCGCTGCTCATGCAATTAAAGAAGAAGAAAAGTTAAAGCATAATGGATGATGTGGTAGAAAGATTTATTATTAGGTAACGTCGGCTTTATTCTCTGATGATAGTGACTAAATTATATGATGAAGACGAAGAAGTTACACCAACTATTGTGTGTTGAAAGTTGTTGTTTTAAATAAAATATTGTAAAAAAACAAGACTTTTATTTCCTTTAATCTTAATTAAATTTAAATCATCACGACGTAATCGTTTGTTTCATTCATTCGTTTTGTTGTAAGTAATGTGTGATGAAGATGTTATTACGACCTATTTATCAAAGTTATGTTAAAACATTTTTAGTTTAATTGTTTAAACTTTTAACTTTGAATAAAATGTTTCGCACTCCTGCTTCTACGAGCCTCTTTTTTCTAATGCTATAGTAAATAGAGTATAGGTAGATTATATGTAATTTATTGTAACGTGTAGGTATACAATGGAATCACCATGGCACTACATAATTATACACTGTCGTTTCAACTGATGGCTATGATGATGGCTATTTACTTGCGCAAAGAAGAGTCGCGTTGTCGCGATACAACTTCGGGTTCGATCTACGAACAATTACATAATATATTGGCTGCATTGTTAATAAAAAACTTCGCAGTTTTGCATTCGAATTCGCTTGAATTATTCGCGATATGACGAATTGCTTGTCCAGTCGTTTCGCGACACCGCAAATATTCACTTTATTGCGATAATGTGGCCGTAGCAGAAGGCCTCACATAGATAAAAATAAGTTCAAAATACGTTATTTGGTTAAGTATTCTATATCTAAGGAGATCATATGCAATTTACTGTAACGTACACAATGAAATCGCCATGGAACTAGCCTATTTACTACCTAATGATACGCTGTCGTTTGAATAGACGACATGGCGAACAACCTTTGAATTACAGTCGCAACGGATAGCTATTTACTTGATGCAATACGAAGACATTACCGTAGTGACATAAAAAATCTGAAAGTAACTATACCCAAAGTCTCTAATTCAGATAATTTATGTAAACAAAGTAATGTCAAGAAATGTCACTGTCAAAATGACAGGACAGTGGTTAACATTTTATCATTATTTTTTTTGTAAATATGAAATTAAAGTGAATTAATTACAAGAACTATGCAAACAAAATACCGTTGCCAAACAATGTTTTGTGTAGTGTGTCGGAGACACGGCCTATGATCGTCATAATCAGCCCTTTTAAGTCCACTGCTAGACGTAGGCCTCCCAAAATCGATTTCCACTCGAAACAATTTTCATCCAAAATGTGGCTAGATATGCTACTTACAATATGAATCTATGAATGAGAGTTGTAATATTAGTGTTGTTGAAGATGTAAAAATTTGAAAATGTTTCGATCTCCTGCATTGTTACCAGTATCATAAAATATTTTATACCAGAAAACCTCCTTTTTTAATAACTTTGTTTAAAACCGAAAATTTATAAAAATAATTACGGTATGATTATTTTTTAATTATTAGTTCTTAAAATCAGTACTTAAAAGAAAATGAAACCTCTTTTTTTCGCCATTTTATGTGAATTACCATTACGAAGATATTTTTTTGATATGTTATCCCCTTTGTTTACATAAATTATCTGAATTTCAGACTTTGGGTATAGGACTCTTAATTAACATTGCAAAACAATCAATCTGTATAACGAGAATCCGTACACAAAAACAATTTTTATTGACAAAGACGAAGTCAAAGGTGCCTTTCACTACTGCTATAAATACATAGTTAATGAATAGGTACTAATTATTTAGAGCAACACAATGTAATCCTGTCAATATTATGATGATTTCAAAACTAAAAGGTAAAAAAATTACATTTAGAGTCTGATTTATATCCGATTTCCGATGGATAAATAAATGGTTTACTAACAAACTGTTCTGAGCTACACAAAGTGTAATCCTGTTAAATTGAAAATATTAATAAAATACAAATTACAAATTAACTTTTAAAAGAAAAGTTCGTAACCACTACATACGTCAGACTAAATAACTCTCAAATAATAGTCTAGTCATAGTTATTATTATTAGGTGGTATTTGATAAAATATCTATTAGTTTATTTGTGTATTAGTATCAATAAAAGTATATAAATTCTCGTAATCAAGAAGTTAGTATTTTATCCCTATGTTTTTATATTTAACCCAAAGGTTGACTGGTAGAGAATGCCTTGTGGCATTAAGTCCGCCTATGTAGCACTATTGTACATGAAGTTTAAATAAATAAATAAAAACAGACACGAAAAAAAAAAATATGATTGGTAAAATGACGTTATGATACCGATGTACCGCCAACTACATAACCCAACACCCCAATAGCGTAAGCGTAACACATTAACAATCTCAATCCAAGAGTTTTCAAGGATATTTCTAATCCATTACTTCATAGGTTTAATAAATTCGTTTGGTTGGCTGAATTGTCAAAAATAAATAAAATGCGATCAGTTGTAATTTTATGAGGGTTACGTAATTACCCCGCAAGTATCCTGCACTTATGAAATTACTTAAAAACAACAAAAGGGGCAACTAACAATTTAATGCAGCTGTGCCTACAGGCAATTGGTGGCAGTGTTCAGTCATCCGGGTTAGCAATTAATCTACATGGCGTCAGTCATCAATACAGGCTTTAACCAGACTGCAAAGGGTCTGTGCAAGAGAGATTATGCCCAGAACAGGGATTACAGTATCCGGGCATAAATACTGAGCCATAAAAATGCTCGGAGTTTCTTTAAAGGATAAAAATAATCAGAAACAACGTTATCCGGAAAAGAACTGGAGTTACCGACTTAGCTTGCAGAGTAAGCAAGCTGAAATGGCAGTGGGCTAGCCATGTTTGTCGAAGGATCGATGGCCGGTGGAGCAGACGAGTCCTGGAGTGGAGACCGCGTATCGGCAAGCGTAATTTGGGATGCCCCCCAGCTAGATGGACTGACGAAATAAAACAGGTAGCTGGGACAGACTGGATGCGGAAGGCGGAGAACAGGGTGCTATGGCGCAGCCTGGGAGAGGCATATGTCCAGCAGGGGACTGCGATAGGCTGAGCTGATTGAGCCTTAAAAAAGAGTCTGTCACACAGGTATATGAGTAACAAAGATGAAAGCGAAACTTTATATAAAACTCGATGGGCCATATTGACCGGCCGGGAACTGTACTCTATCAGTCCCATTCGGAAGTAGTAGGAAGAGACACTGCGGCTAATAAAATTGAATATTTTATACTTTCAAATCGGTAATAATCTTGCCTAATCGATCACTGTCATCGAACCATAACCTACTTACAAACAATAGATGTAGCACTAACCTTTATCTAGATGCTTTTGAGGCTGGACTTCCCGCGTCGAAGACCTAGATTTTGTCAGCCTATTCAACGTTGTCTGTCTCGGCTCAGCTGACCTCCTGCTCTGGTGATTGGTCGGTTTCACTCTCTCCTCTCTCACGATTGGCTGCTCCGATACCCTCGGACTCATCAAGCGCTCCTTATTGGTCACTCTAACAGAATTTCTGGTCAATCCCGGCCCGAATTTCCTATGCATTTCGGGAGTGTTTGGACATCTTCTTGGCGAATTGGCCGGTGCTATAGATTTCAAATCTGGAGAATCGATTCTTCCCCTATTTATTATCTGTCTCTTATACCTAGATTCTTGCGATTTATCATAAGACCCATTATCCGATTCATCTGAATAATCTTTATACTCTTCGGAATGACCACTCGATCTTCTAGATGTTATTCTCGGATCGATATAATTATTGTTCTTATTGACAGTATTGAAGGAACTCGATCTTTTAATTGAGGAACCGAAACCGATGTTATTCGATTTATACTTGAGTCCGTCGCTCAATACTCTCTGGTGGCTTTTCTTGTCTCCTTGACAACGTGTTGGTTCGATACGAGGGTATTTCGACTCCAAAGCGTTGTTTTTCAAGACAGTCTTTAGACATACTGTTGGGTTAGCATTACATATGTCATTCGCTTGGCTTTCAAACGCTCGGTTTCGCGTGTGCGTCTTTCTATGAGGAGATAGTATTGCCTCCACATCATAAGGAGGTCTATTCGACAGTGTTTTGTCATCAGAACTGTTACTTAACAAACCTTTATCAGAAGAAGGACTGTTCATATTCAGATCATGTCTTCTATCCGTATCTAAGGACCTTGACGCGGAATTCAAAAGAATCTTAGCGCCCTGGACTTTAGTGGACCCAGTGATAACGTAATGACCTGGACTTCTTAAAGGACTGCTGTCGTTTGAGTGGTCCTTTCTCCTGAGTCGGTAGTTAAGTGAGTTGGAGCGACTTAGCTGTGAGATAGGGAGACGGGAGATCGCAGTCTTCTCGCTGATGAGACTAGAAGTAAGTGCGCAGGGAATGACACTGAAGTTGTTTGTTCTTGAAGACTGGAGCTTCGCTTGGAGGTTAGTGATCGCATTTTGCGTTTTTTGGAGATATGATTCCGTGTCTTGAGCGGGGATGAGGTCCTGTAACAAGAGAAAGATGGCGTTAACACACGTTACATAAAATATGAAAAATAACTTTTACTATTTAAATATAATTTTTTCGTATATAGAACATTGTTTGTTCAGTAGATGTTTATTCGGAGGATGTTTGTCGTCCACGTAAGATTTATTTCCGTGAAGGCACCTACGAGCTTTCTTAGAAACTTAAGAAGAATTATCTACATTCATTTGTTTTCCTCCAGATCTAGACCGGTCAAGCTCTAGAGAATTTGAAAAAATAATAGCTAGTGTTGTAAAGATAACATAGGACGATGTTTCAAGTGTAACTGCCGAGGGGACAAACCGAATATCTGCGCATACATACTAAACTTTCGCTTCGAAAGCCATTAGTTTAATTAATGTATTATGCAGGTGACCCTGACAAACCCACGGCAGAAATTCCAAGCATGTACAATGCCTTGGAAACACCTGTATGTTTCGAGTTGTTTGGACATAACTCACCACTTATTGGACCCTTCAAGAAGTTATAATATCTGCGACTGGTTGATGACAGACAACGCTTTGCCACGGAAATAAAAGCATGTTTGACTTGCCAGGCCACTTTAATGCACCTAAGCACTAATGAAAGACGACAAAAGCCATCTTCAGCTAAATCATTTTCTAAGAGTAGCGATGTCCTTTTACCGATGTCAAGAGTTCAAGACCAAAGCGCAAATCAGGTATGCGTGAAAGAAACGCTCCGAGGCTCTTAGTATCATCATGGTACCACAGGAAAACACATGTAAATTTTCCTTTTCATAATAAATGGTGACGATAAACACATAAATAATAACATGCCTAAATTAATAATAATAACAATAATAAAAGAAAAAGCGTAACAACAATGAAACAAAGTGTAATTTTTCCGCATGTTTTACTTAGTGTCTTGTCAAGATGGTGACAACAATCAAGTTTAGACTGCAGTAAGATATGGCGGCTAAACAATGGAGGCGTTTGAATTATTATCGTTAAAACACCCATTGTTTGAGTGCAATGTTAAGATGTTGCTGGCAAAGAGTTGGAAAATGTTGCTGATGCGATAATTTTTTACTTTATGTTGTTTTTTCCTCGGTGAGGACGTGACTTTTTCAACTTCAGTTGTAATATTGTGTGTATGACGAATTTCAGTGTCAATCTATCTTGTAGCTTCTAGGATCTTCCATATATGCCACAATGTAGGCTTATGGGGTATGGAAGTTAGTTTAGTACTTCGTGTGAAACATGTGACATATTTTACTGCATAATGTGAATTGCTAAAATTGCTCGGCAGCTCTTTTGGCGAAATGTTTTCTATTTAGGTGAAGATTTATAAAAATAGATCGACATTGGTCACTATAACACATTGCAATTTTGTCTACGTTAAAACAACTAAAACTTTTGGCAAAAACAAACGATAAGATACTGAAAAGTCATAAAGACTTTTTATTTCTGTATTAATCAGTTTTGTGTGTATTATTAACTGCAATTCTATTAAACAGGTCAAGTTTTTATTTATCTGCTGTAACTCACTGAGGAAACCGAGATTAGATAATTACAAAATTGTGTCATCTGCCTATGGAGAAATTTTAGCCTATTTAAAAAAGCTTATCTAACGAGCTACTTAGTAGACTTCTTCAGGCGAAAGCGTCAGGGCAGCCCTCAAAATTCAAATTTCCTTATGTTTTTTGCAATTAGATAGTAACAGAGCAGATTAGTAACAGGGCCTCAAGTCTGCTATTACAATAGTGTCAGAATGGTCTCGCCATTGTGAGTATTTGACAGTGTTTGTTTGGCAAATCTGTCAAAAACTCACAATGAAGAGATCATTCTGACACTATTGTAATAGCAGACTTGAGGGCCAGGTTGTATGTTGAGCTAAAAATGATTCGCGGCTGTATCATATATTTATTTTTAGAATTATAATCATAAAAATCAAGTATACAACTCTCTAAGTTCATATAATCCTATATAATAGAATAGAATAGAATATATTTTATTGTAAAAACATGAGTATACATCAAATAATATGTGCGAGGTCTTAAAATAACAGGTAGATCTGCATGTTTTGCCATTTATGGCGTACAAAGCAACATATTTCTGGTTTAGAATAAACCATAAAAAAATTGAGTCTATACAACAAACTAGGAGATTGATAACTTAATCCTAATGTTAATTAAAAAGGAGAAGAAAACATTTGAGGGTGAAATTGGGAAAATGTCGTAATTTAGGAATCCATTTAATTAATTGCGGTCATTTGAAAATTCCGATATGCTATAATAGCATTTGGCTATGAGATATTTTTTTAAATGTATTTTAAACAGAGCAGTAAGCATTTGTCTAATAGGTTTTGGGATAATATTAATTATTATAGATGATTGGTGCTAAACAAAAAATACTTTTACGCATGCAATGACTATTTCATGAAATCATGACTTTTAGGATTATACTAACTTAAGCTGTTGTATTACTGATTCTAATGATTATTATCTATCCATACAATAAAATCGTAGCGAAGTCGAAACTGTACATTGAATATTTTTGAAAAAAAGTAATTGCCACGAAGATCTGGGAACGATTCTGATGCCGAAATTATAGTTTTTAAAATTTATGTCGGTGTATCTGTTTGTCTCAATGTATGTTCCAGCATCACGCAAAAACTACCGGACAGCTTTGCAAAAACCGAGTGTAGGCATCTCAAAGCCACTGAAAAAGATCCTTATATTTTCACGAAAGGAATCCTGCGACAAATAAACTCTTGAATTCCAAGAGTTCACTGCAAATTCTGCAATGCGATTGTGACGTAACGCAGCAAATAAAAGACGATCTGGCGCGAATCACACGACCTACTTAATAATGTGTTGTTTTAGTGAGGTAGGTCAAACTGGGCTCTGCAGGGTAATAACACACTTGCAGTAGCAATTTTTCGAACATACGAAGCAATGGATTATTTATTTATTTATTTATTTAATACTTTAGCACAAACAAAAATGTACAGAGGCGGACTTAATGCCATAGGCATTTTCTACCAGTCAACCTTTGGGTGGAGCAGAGACAAAAAGTGGTAGGTGCAATTATGAAAATTGGAGGAATAATTGTATACATATAGGTATATCTTTCTTTAGATATACCTATACCTTAACTATAAATAAGACATATATACCTAATTATATATAAATATAAGAACAAATAAATACATATAAATACACGAATATAATAAAACTAATTAAACAAACAATGGGATAACATTTCCGTTGTTATGATACTGCCAGCTTCTTACGAATGTGCTCGCGAACTTTAACCTTAAAGGATAATCGGATCGGATTAGCAATATCTTTTCAAATCATTCAGACTCTGATTGATAGTGTGTTATGCAAAATATGCAATTAAGGTGCAGGTTTCTGAACGAATGGAGGTGCAGTGGCGAAGCGAGAAAGGTTTACACTGAAAAAAAAAAAAGTTGTTGCCACAATCAAGATTTTGTTTAGATTGACTAAGTAACTTGTTTGCATCTGAGCCTATCAAGCACAATAATCACAGCTACTACTTTTATTTGATTGAAATTTGAAACGGGATCTTGATTGGAGTTATCACGAAACCTATTTACAGCAATCAAGTCAAAACATAGTTGCTCCAACCAAGATTGTTAAAGTTTCAAATAATGATCTTTATTGAAGTAATCAAAATGCTTGATTGACACAACTAACTTACTTTGTTACAGTTATATAAAAAAATTTACTTGTCTCTTTTTGAACTCTTCTAAAATGATGTCATGTTAAGGGTAATCGAGAAACTTGTTTGAGCGTTCAATCATTTGAACTAATATTGCTGCAATCATGTCGTGATGATCAACTTAACTAAGATTTTGATTAATCTAAACAAGATATCGTCAATCAAGCTAAAAACTCACTTGATTGGAGTGCATTTTGTTCAGTGTATAAAGAATGTTGATTACGGAATATAAAGAAACTGTGGCGCCAACTACAACGCCACATGCGAACTACGCATCAAAAACCTGACGTCGCAAATCCTGCATCGCGCAATCAGAGTTTACCGCGTGACTAGCATATAATACAACATCGTGACATCAACCGTCGGGCAGTTACCCACTAGATACAACACCCGTCTGGTCGGATGATTCTCCCTTTTCCATAGAGTATGAGTGACCTTTACACCCTGTTCCTCTTACCTCTATAAAACTAACGGTAAAAGAAAATGTGGTAGGGAAAATATCTGAAATCGTCACGGAGTGACCAAGCGTGATTATCGTTCAGTGCCCGGAGCCCTCCTGGAGGGCTCACTAGCCATAAAAGTATGCCGGGGATGGCATATGAGTCCTATGAAAATGGGTGGACTCGAATGTGTTGATTGGATTTACCATTAGCTAATGCCCAGCATGCGTTGCGATGCCTTTTTTACCTTCTCCGGCGCGCAAACAACAACTTACCAAAGTTTCATCACAATCGGTCGAGCCATTTTCGAGTTTTTGAGAGACTAAATCACGGCAATTGATTTGTATAATAGATGCAGTGGAATTAGAGGTAGGTATTACACAAGACTATACAAAATACAAGACTTTTTAGACGTTATCCCGTCGTTTCTGTCAAAAATGTTTTAATCTTTGCATCGTCAAGAAAGAAGCGCGTGCAAAAAAGCAATCAGTTTAACTTCATACAACAATTACTTACGAAATAACGTTATGTATCACAACTACATAATACCTACCTACAAAATGAGTGCATGGAAGCGACAATAGTCCAACGATTAAAGCGTGATGGCAAATGAGAGGTCGTGAGTTTAATACCCACACGTTAAACTATACTGATATTCCACCAACTCGCACTAAGCGGTTTCAAACGTCTTTTATAATGCGCACAGCAAAGGAGTGGCACTCTCTGCCTGCGTCTGTGTTTCCGAACGCATACAACCCTAATCTATTCTAAGTGAGAGTGAACAGGCTTCTTCTAGGTAAGCTCACTCCATCGTAGACTTTGTCTCTGTCACCCAGACCAGACCTAGACTAAAGTCAAGAGCAAATCAATATTTAAAAAAAAAAAATACTGATGTGAACCTGCTCCTAGTAGCACAAGCTTAGAAATACAGGAATACTAGTAATGTGCAACACACAATAATTATAAGGTGCTGGTTATTGAAACAAATGAAAACCTCTTCCGAAAAAAAAAAGCAACTGCTCCATAAATTTGCCCACACATATACTAATACGCCATCAATCACTTGCAATATTTACTACGTTGACAACGTCTCAATATGTGATATAATGGGGATCCTGGAGTTCTTAAATACAGGCCTAGGCTTAGTATAAGACTCCAGATCTCCCACAAATTACAAAATGTTGTCTAAATACCTGTCAACTTAATACATATGTATAACTAACAGGGTTCGAAAAACGGGATTTTTATAATAAATATCAAAAATCCGATTTTTTATATACATCGGATATATATCCGATATATATCCAGGCCAAGAAACAGAAGCGAATTTCATTCTGTAAGGGGATTAAACACTTAAAAATGTGACAGGAATTTGTAAAATAATATAAGTGTCAAATTACCACATATTTAATATTTTATTTTAAAAAAGTAACAAAAGAATTAGTGTTCAGTTGAAAAATATTTTTTTAATGAACACTTAAAAAAACAAGTACCTATAATTATAATAATCTTCATTTATTTGTGAGATAAATCAACTAATTTTAATAATAATTTGTAATCATAAAAAAGTAAATTATTCTGAATTGCAGTTTTTTGCAACGCCAGGGTAAACATTAATCTCCGAAATTTTTAGTTCAGAAGACAGGAAAAAATCAATTGATATATATCAAGATAAAAATCAATTGATATATATATATCGTGATATATATCATGATATATATCCGCTGATATATATCGGCGAACCCTGATAACTAAGTATAAGAATGTAATTTGTGGAGATAAATAAACAACTTTAATTTAATTTATATTTGGCATAACTGGACAAAACGCAAGGAACATTAATTTCCCGACAAACCAAATATTGCCGGCCCTAAAAACCATTATTTAACAATCAAAGCTAACTTTTTGCATTGCACACAAGTGAAAGAATAACAAATCGCGTCATACTAAAATATGACAAGAGATAATGCAATGAATCAATGAACTAGCTACCTGCAACAACTTTATGCAAGACCCAATCTTTTGACCCAGCATGGGCAGTTACATAATAGAAATACCGACACAGTTATTGTTGTAGAGGTATGAGGAACAGGGTATAAAGTTCACTCATACTCTATAGAAAAGGGAAGATCCTCCAACCAGACGGGTGTCGTGTCTGGTGGGCAACTGCCCGAAGGTTATCTAAGGCATCTCAGAGTTGACCTATAGAGGTCGTGACTCTTTAACCGGTCTTTCCTGTGGTTGCCTTAAGCTCCGAAAAACTTAAAGCCGCAAACACCGCCGCTTAAAGCCATGGCGCAAAAACTTATAAACTAAGTGACTCCTCCTAAGGGGGATTTTTCAGGGGGGATTTGTGGAATAAGCCGAATCAAGTACTAAATGCTCTCGGTAGTCAAGGAGAATTTAACGACTACTCCATTATACTGGCGACTTCCAACAACAATATGGAAAAGATAAATCTATTTACCAATAGCGACGAGAAATCTATTTTTTGCATCCAGTAGGCAAAGATATAGCTATAATCCACCTCGCGAATAAAATAAAAACATATTTTAAAAGTGAAAGTCAGTTACGTGTTGGAATGCAACGTGCCTAAACGGACCTCATTCGTTCAGATCTATGTGATGTGTTGTGAAATTAAAAACGATATTTATCATCAGAGATCGGAATAGGTAGAATTAATTTATTTACCTAAACTTCGCGGATTTGTAAAATAGAGTGAATAATACCTCCAAATAATACCTAATAAATATAAATAAAGTCCAATAAATAATTCGTGATTACAAATCCCGGGATTTAAACGTCATTATAATTATTCCAGGATTTTAGAGGATGAGATGGCAATGGTGCCGATTCCCTTGTTCACAAACTGAACTAAACTTAAGTTCAGCGCATCTTTTTCTTTCTATTTTATTAAAAAAAAAACTACAGAAGATAAATTTTAGTTTAGTCCTGTCAAATTAATCACCTTTTACACCCTGTTCCTCATACAGTAGTAGTATAGCTTATGTGGGTAAATAACTAGCAATTTAGCTAGAATAATACGAACTTCTTTCGTTTAAAATCTCTTCGTATCCACTTATATTTTCAGACTAACGCCAACGTAACTAATTCCAGGGCGAAATTAGCGCGTCTTCAGTTACTAATAACAGCCAGACAGAAGATAACCAATGGAGGATCTAACACCTACATCCGATATTCATAAACTTATATTCGACCTAATTTTATCAGCCTTCTAATTTAAACGATGCAACTTTATATAGAGTTACGTAGAATCTTTATAATAAATAAATAAGGTACAAAATAGGCAAGATTATGAGCGCGAATATCCTAACTAGATCCATGAATAAAAACATCGGAAAGCTATGTTTGTGTTAAGTATAACGACTTTATCAATTATTTCTTTGTGATATAGAAATCAGACCATCAAAGCTCGTACAGACTAGTGCGATATCGTGGGCGCGACGCGATACTTGAAGCACAATTTCTTTGTCGGTGCCTGTCGCGCCCGCGATATCGCGTGAGTCTGTACGAGCCTTGATGGTCTGATTTCTATATTTCAGTAGTTTTCTTCGTATTACAACACTAGCTGCTGCCCGGGGCTTCGCCAGCCAGGCAAAATCAGTCCAGCCGTTTCGGAGATCAGCCGGAACAAACATACAGAGAGACAAAAACAGTTTTTTTTTTTGTTATAAGTTCCGTATACATTGCATTTAGTAAAAATCTGTTATTTTGACATTAAACACACACACTGCAATTTTATTTATTTTTATAGATGAGCCGACATAAATCAATCACAGTGGAGAAAGCATACCTATAATTGCCGACAATAATCAACAATTACCGTATTTAACATTTACAAAAGGATAGCGTGATGATAAGAAATTGGAACAAACAGGCGTTGGCATTGTTTAAAAACAAACAAACGTCACAATGATCGACAGATAACCGTAAAATTGACTGACAGAAAAGTTACTCAAAGGCACGTACTCGTAAACAATAATAAATATGAACGTGTTTAAATATAATTTGTAATTATATTGTTATTAAATACCGAGTATTTTATAGTGGAAGTTGTCATTTTACAGTTAAACACCTAATGACTCTTCTCCACGATGAATTTGGTCTGAAATAGATAAGTTTATAATATTGAATTTTGATTAGACTACAAGCCCTTTGATGCAGTTTTGTACGATAGGCTATCCATGTATGTGGGTTTCTTTTGAGAAACCTATATTGGCGCCCAACGTGGGGCTAATGTAGGGTTCTTGGCGCCCAACGTGGGGCCTATGTAGTGTTCCTGGCACCCAACGAGTGGCCAATTTAGGGTTTCTGGCACCCAACAAGGTGCCAATGTAGAGTTCCTGGCAAACAGCGAGATGACAATGTACCCTAAGGCTAAAGGCCTACCGCGCATCGTAAAAGCTTATAATAAGTTATTCAAGAAAGCGAGTTGGTGATCGCAAAGCCAGTATTTTTCCATTGTAAACAAATTCTAATGTATCTTCATTTGACTGCACATATAATTAGTATGCCAGTGAGTCACTACGTTCAATAGACATTACAAAAATTTAATACCTTGTTTTAAAAGCACGAACTCAAAACCAGCGTGATTAATACATTTTAATTAATTATAAACCGTCGCTCTCTTTGTTTACATCGTTCTGGTTCGGTTTCTGTCTGTTTTGTGTTAAGACAATTGAGTCATACTTAAGAATGCTGGAAAATAAATAAACCTTTTTGTATGCAGACTTTATGGTATTCTAAACTTTGCTGAAATAGCTACTACGGATTTTATAAGTAGGTAGGTTGTAGTAAACACAGGTTAGAGAACACACTTTGATGATGGCGAAAATGTTTTGTTTAGTCGAATCAAGAGACTGCAAGGAGAAGAAAATCTTAATCTTGATGATTGGGAAAATGAAAGATGAGTGTTGTTTGTACTAGTATTAAGGCGCTGCCCAAACAGGGACACCGTAAATCGTCCTCTTTTTCGTCGCACAGTTAGCGGTATTGCTACATATTAAAACCCCAAAAAATGTCAAGTGTATAAAAAATATTTACCTATACAAAAATATTTTATAGAAATGAAATGATCTTGAAAAAAAAAATCGCAAGAAAGAATACGAAAAATCTTGTTCGTCTCGATATGCTCAATATTTTTAGCGATAACTATTCATATTTTTAATCAACTAAAGAAATATGTTTTAATTTATTGAAGTGTTTTTTTTTTTTTTTTTTTCAATTAAAATTGCGAAATCTCTTTAATATTGTCGTACACGAGATCAAACGCATCGCCATTTTCAACCGTATTTGTTCCCGCTATGAAATACATAAAGATTTGCTTATTACCGCGCCTTAAACGCAAAAATGAGCTTTGACTTTTGTTCAAGTAAGTTTAAGTTTAATATAACTGAATGGAAACAAACCTCCATGGGTGCCGATATTTAGCACATCCAGCGCATTGTTATTCTTTCCAAAAGAAGAAACATGATGGGAACAGTTACTTATTTGTCTGACTGTTTACATCATCATATTGAGTCAACGAGTAGGCGCAGGTATCGTTACTAAATCTACGTTAGATTCCGCAATTACTAGACATATGCGAAAACCTACTATTTCAGTAATCTGCTAATAGCTGCAAAAGTAACCGCAATGATTCACAATTTTGCCATATAAATTACACCTACATACTACGAAGAGTTTAGACAAAAAAAGTTTACCGAAACAATGCCGCCACTGCCATTAATCCTTCAACCTGTCACATATGGCAACATTATGACTATTTTATCTGTGTCAATATGACACGTGCTGTTTAGGCGCGTTTCGGTCACAGACGTCAACTCAAGGTTGAGTGAAAGTTAGACTGAGCGGTCGTTGTCATACTGATCTAGATCTTACTGAAATTCCAAACAAGACCGCTGAAAGTCTAGATTGTTCGATAAACGTTTAGAAACAATTTAATTAAAAATTGTCAAAGTTAAGAAGTTTTCGTTGAGATGACTGTTATGAGGGTAAATTGTTTTAAGTGTTCTCGTCGATATAATCCAGACTTCAGTATTACAGACGCGAAACTGACTTTCACAGTCTGTTCAAATACCATTTTAAACTTCTGCCAAATCGACTGCAATTTTTGGCAAAAAGGGGGGGTAACTTTTATCCTACAAAAAGACGGAATATATTCCTAGATGTCCCAAATAAATGCCTTAAATTCGGGTTAAAAACAACCAACCAACCATCAAACAACCAACCCAATTTGCCAATAAATGCATTACTGTATTTCCTGTGTTCACTTACAGGATAATAAATCAAAGAGTACAAAAAGTAACTTTTATAAGAGTCAGCGGGGTAATTGTTTATCACACTATCAGTAGGAATGGGTTTCATTTTGACAGTTCAACAACATTCATTGCGTTATTTACGTCGTTGAGCAGACAATTTTTTCGAACATATGAAGCAATGGATTAGCAATATCCTTCAAAACCATTCAGATTGTGATTATAAAGTCGAATAATTAATTCATTGGAGTAATCTGACATGTGCTAGCTGTCAAATTTGTGTAATAAAATGGTCATATTTGTTGTAATGGTGATCGTTTAGTTTAATTGATTTATAAAGTGTAAAATAAATGTATAATATAATTATGTATTGTATAAGTGTAAAAGTCTAGAATACAATAGGTACATATTTCCTTATTATTTAAAAATGTGACAGCTAGCATCTGTCAAGTTTCCTCCAGTAAATTAATAATTCGACTTTAGTGTGTTACGCAATTAGGGAGCTGGTCTTGCATCCGATACCGATACCGATGCCGATATATCGGCGATACTCGAAGTTTACCGATATATCGGCATCGGCGATATTTTTATGGCCGATTCAACGATACTTTTCTCATATATGTTAATTTTAATTACTAAAACTATTAACCTGTCTATAGTTTTAAACGGTGCTATTTAGTTTGTCCTGTTATTGGTACTTTTATATTAATTAAAAAAATTAACTGACTTGTTTTTTATTTATTTTACCTCCATTTTTGAATTCAATAAACATATCGGTATCGCCGATATTTTTATAAGAGCATTGTTTCGATTAACTCGTCACCGATTTGATCCGGCTTTTGCATCCTTGCAGGAAATTTATAAGTACCGTATACACTTTCATAAGCATTTAGTAAAAAGTTTTTATTTTGACATTACAAACAGACACTTTTTTTTATAGATTTATAGTCAAGGTAGTTTCATAGGTGTTATATTATTATAATATTATTATTCCACCACCAACACTATTTAACACCATTTTGTCTGATTAGACTGGAAGACAACCAAAAAATGCCTGGGAAATAATAATAAGTAAACAATTGACAATGTCAAAAATGTCTTCCGTCTCATAGATAAAAATCGCAAAACTAACATCATTATGAGAACAATAAAGCCATAAAGTTTTGTTAACTGCTTCAAGCAAGATTTACTACTATTTCATAAATATGGTACTATTTCTCGAGTATATTTATTTAAATAGTCGATTTACTACAAAATAATCACACCTTTGTATTTATATCTTCTACTTAACACAATATTCGCAGCCAATTAATTATATCGATTTATTGGAGACAAATTTAATCGATTAATCAATCGATTCATCTAGAAGAAAATCACTGGTATCATTTAATTTACGGTTTACAAATAAAGCAATGACCACAATATGATGTCATGTGCTACATCGAACATGACTCAGTATCTGAATCACACCTCTTGACCAAAAAAGGCGAGTCAAGTCAAGATTCTTTTTGCTTATATGAACTTGACCTTCGAGGATTTGATCATCTGCTTTTAAGAGTTTTAATCTATACTATAATATTTTATACAGAAAATAATAATTTGTAGATATATTTGTATGTATGAATTTTTCAAATCCGACTGATAGTTCTAGAGATTACCCCTATCTCTGGAACTATCAGTCGGATTTGAAAAATTCGCAATTGATAGCCCAATTCCCGAGGAAGGTTATAGGCTATTTAACATCACGCTGAGACTCTTAGGAGCCGAGTAAAAAGAAAAAAAGTCAGAAAAAACGTTAAGTAAAAAACAAAATAATATCGAAGGCGGGCTATGGGTCGAGGCGGGGGCACAAGAAATACGCGGAAGAAGTCGCGGGTCCTTGCTGATTTAATTGCTAGCCATAAACAAGATAGACAACGAATCTGTTAGTTTTAAATCGCGACTGTTTTTTTGACGTTTAATTACGCGGGAAAATTTGTCTTTGTCAAAACATTTTTTATTTAGCTTTGGAAGCGAATAACCTAAAGAGTTCGCGAAAATTTTATAGGGTTTACGTAAAACAGTAGTTCCAGTACTTAACATAAAAATGTAAAACATATTGTTTTAAAAGGGACAAAGGGCCGGTAGTGACAATGACGGGATGTGACGTCAACAGCAGGTGCAGGTAACATCAAATTGCCCCCCTGCGCCGTGAGATGGTCTAAGTTATAGATGAACGCGTTGGACTAAGAAAACGTTTCTTAAAAGTTAAGAAGTGATAGAAGACGTGCTATTTCGAACCATTTTTGTCTAACAATCTTGCATAAAAAGTATCTATTTTTATGCAAGATTGTTAGACAAAAATGGTTCGATTCGAGAATATTTGATTAGGAGTAGATGCAATCAAAAATATGGGCCTATTCCTAAGCTGAAAAATCCTAGTCATATAGTTATTAATGAAATTAATGCATTGCACAAAAATAAATACTTTGTTAGGAAACACAAAAAAATACTTAATATATATTCAAATTGATTACAAAAGCGCTAAAAATAGTCAGAATTACAAATAAACTCACGGAAGCGAAAACCACTAAACCAAAAACGTATTTTAACTATTAAATGGAGACAGACCGCATAAATTAAACTATTCAATTAATTAACAACAATAGCATACTTAAATGTTTTAAAAAACTGTATGTTACCCAAACAAAGGAGTTTATTTTAGTGTTTAAAACTCATGAATACATGATAGACATCTGTTTCTGACGGCTAAATAGGGGCGTCCGTCTGGCCTACATTTTGTATAAAAATGTGTTAGCCATATTTGTCTACTAATTACTAAAATGTTCCATAAACGAAAATGATATGATGATATGATTATGGGTGAGACAAGTAAATCGACTAGTAGGTTAATTTAATCATTTTTTAGTAGATCCTAAACTTATCTTTTTTATTGACTTTTAAGTAAGAAGTGTGATACAACACCCGCGCAGTATAAATAATTATGTCATTTTCTTAAATAGCAATGTTGCGTAACTTTGTATGTATTCGCTAACTCTTTTTGGCTATATCTACACAATGGTGCCGATTCCCTTGTTCACAAACTAAACTAAATTTAAGTTCAGTGCATCTTTTTCTTTCTATTTAATTAAGAAAAGGACAGAAGATAAATTTTAGTTTAGTCCTGTCAAATTAATCAGCGCCTGTCACTACTCCATACAAGTTTAGACGTAATTAAAAACTTGCTCACTAAAATTATGTCAAGCGCTGATTAATTTGACAGAACTAAACTAAAATTTATCTTCTGTCCTTTTCTTAATGAAATAGAAAAATTAAGATGCACTGAACTTAAATTTAGTTTAGTTTGTGAACAAGGGAATCGGCACCAATGCCTAGTGACCGTAATTGGATTTGTGATTATGAGTCTTCGTTACTTAATTATTGGCTTTTAATAGACTTATTTATACTCCATTTATTATAACATTAGACAAATAACTGTTCTCACCCTTTCGTTATTTCGATGTAAACGTTTAATAAACTCCGTTATTTCACGATAAATACAAAGCACTGTAATCTATTTACCATTTACATTAAAAAAATAACTCTAAAGTGCAGTAATTTCAACAATATTACACAATAACTGTCGTTATTTAGCCGTTATTTGTAAATGGAGTATAGGCAGATTCATCATCTGCCTAACCTTTTCCCAACAATGTTGGGGTCGGCTTCTAGTCTAATGCTGAATACCAGTATTTTACATAGAGCGCCTCTCACCTCCACAACCCAGTAACTGGGTAATACGAGACCCTTGGTAAGATTGGTTGTCAAACCTTCGGGCTTCTAACGACTCGTACAACTGTCAAGTATCTAGAAATGACAGCCGGGACCAACGGCTTAACTTGCTTTCCGAGGCACGGAGGGGTTTTGGTATGTAAGGATGGTCATATATATATTATACTAGCTTTTACCCGCGGCTCCGCTCGCGTGAATGTCGGTTATCGCGTAAAAAAGTAGCCTATGTCCATATTCTCCATATCTCAGGCTATATCTCTGCCAAATTTCATGACGACCGGTTCAGCGGTTTAGGCGTGAAAACGTAACATACAGACAGACAGACAGACAGAGTTGCTTTCCAATTTATAATATTAGTATGGATTTTACTAGGTGCGGCATGTCTTCTACACAACTCACAAGGCACCAAACTGCCTTAAGCCACAACTGCCTTAACTTAAATGACTTGTGAACCTTTCATCCCATTTCATTCCCTCTAAGCCCCTATTACTTGCACCACACCTCATACGCTTGCATCGTGAATTTCTGACGTGACCGCCTAAGCGTGATACCTGGATCGTTATTGTTATTGTCAATTCGTGTCAAGTTACTTTTTTAAGACATGGCCACACAGCCATACTTCCGTCACAATTACAGCCTCATGGTTCAGCTATTTTGGAGTCTTGGCTTTGATATCCATAAAAATAATTTAGTACGGGTTGAGTTGGATTAAACGAAAGGGACCTGACCTATACACCTGTTCAGTTATTAGAACGATAAGTAGCTTATGTGATGGGACCATAGATAATGCTCTTTGATTCCAATCTACCAACAGAATATCGAAATAGAGTAACATTACAAGCCCCTAAATTGTTAATTTCAGCAAAAACGCCGATTCTTGAACGATTACGAAAATTCGAAAACGATTTTTTTCCTGACTTTTGAGATACAGGAACGCCTAGTACAGACGCCAGCAGGTCAAGCTACCCGAAACTGTCAAATTTTCGCAATCAACCTTGAACCTTATTATGTAGTGATAAAGTTGAAAATCCATTAAAGAAATTTGACAGATTGTAGTAGCTTGATGTGCTGGCGTCTGTACAAGGACCAGGGCTACACACGTTTGTAACTCAGAAGTGGCAATAAAGAACTTATTAATTAAAAATAAAATATTATTATTAATATTTATATATAGAGAATGCCTATTTATTATTTAAGTCCCGCTTTTGTACCTTATTGTGTGCGAGAAGTTTAAATAAATAAATAATATGAGCAATTCTAATATAGGAAATGGTTTTTCTGAATACATTTGAGACAACCTGCTCCATCGGCTGTTAGCCGTTCTCGGCATGTAAAGATGGTCATCCATCCACGGAATAACCTCGGCCAGCGTAGCTTAACCTAATCGTTCAACCCGTGCGGCTGTTATAACTTAGTTCTAAAAACATTCACTTCTAATATACAGAGTATAACTCGCCCAACGGTAATTCCAACATTTTTAAATTATATTCATAAAAAGTTACAAGTTTCAATTGACCAAAGCAAGTACCTTCGTATATGTATAACCTTGGATATGTCATTAGCAAAAAAATTAAATTAGCTTAATTTCACCATCCCTCCCACACTTGCTCGAGGTCGTGTAGCCGATCCCTAATATTGCATGTAAATGGCAACACATGTTCCATATTGGATGTTCGAATTTTGAACGTTCGTGAGCGTTCGAATTTCGCAAATTAAAAAAGGAATGGGTTACTTACAATGTCATCTATTTTAGGGTTATTTCAGGCCGATAAATGACATGACTTTGAAATTACCAAAAAAGAGATCGAAACTGATTAGTAGGTCACAGCGAGTTTTTTGGTAATAGGAATAATGCCTGGGTAACAAAAAAGAAAAACTGTTAAGTCCGTCAATGAGATAATAAAAAAATATTAGACACGTATTTTTTGCTTTATCATATTAATAAAAATGACTTAGATTAAACACATTAAACTTGGGGAGTGGGGCTCGTTACGTCACAGCTCAGTATAAAATCTAGTGAGGAGTGACGTGATGCCAAATTTGAACTCAATGTATCGCCGTGATGTTTTGATTACGTAAAAAAAGAAAAAATACGTGTCCAATATTTTTTAATAATCTACATGACGGACAAAACAAATTTTTTAGTCATCATCCCTATTGCTACTTCATGTCTTCAGTACCGATCTTAGGAATTAGTTCTGAAGTCAGCTTACACTTTCGATTTATTTATTTCACTCGAAAAGAATACAATTATTCACTTCTATGAGGAAAAACTAAAAAAATACATATATATATATATATATATATATGTATTTTTTTTACGGTTTTGCCGGGTGAAAAAACATAAATTTGAATATTATCAAAATTATGGTGCTTTGACAGCGTTTTAAAATTTGGAAGTGATTTTGATTCTTTAATCACTTTAGGTAATTGGTAAAGTATAGAGGTGAGCTCCCCCATACATGACAGTCCTTCTACCGTAGTATATCCTCAGTGCTCTTACAATTATATCGTTACAGCAGGGTAATTGGTAACAGACTTAAGAGGGTTGTCACCGATCCACAAGCGCCACTACTTAAAAAAAAAAATATCTCGTGACTGAGAAGGAATTATGAAAAACGGCTCAATCGACTATATCGGTAAGTGTGTCTAGAATTTTCTAATACCTTTTTTAAATTTTCATACTGAAACACGAAGCAACAAAATTCCATCTAAATAAAAACGGCCACATTCCTCTAGATCTTATTTTGTTGCTTCGTATTTAAACGCGACGACGCGCGACGTAGCTTTGAAACCACTAAACATTTAAAAGTAATAAGATACGGACTCTTATTCTTATTAAAAAGTTATTATTATTATTATTTAGGTTCACTTCGGTTGGCGTCACACAGAGCACTGAACTGACGTTAGCTATGCATATGGCTGTGGCCATATGTCAATTGACAACACCTTAGCGCGGTAATTACTAATCTAGTGTAACATAATATATCAATGGCTGGTGGCATGACAAATGGCAGTTGCAGTAAACAGTTGGTATTGTAACCACTTTTTTGCTTTTAATGCCATCCTTATACCTACGGAATAAAAGTCAAAATCGGTTGAACGGACTGTTAAAAATGTTTATTTAAGTGTCTAATCTTATTCCAAATGTTATTTGTTCACTTCTACTGCGTTGCATTTATTTCTTTTGTTTATGCAATAGAAACGCATACAAACATTACTGTAATCTGATGAAATTCTGTAGTCTTTTTATAAGACTTAAACATACAAGACTTAATTTGTTAATGGCCATTAAAAAAACATTACATTAAAAAAAATTGTACCTACTCCTTGGGTACCGAGGAAACGATACGTAATTGCGAAATAAATGCGTTCGTTTGATCCCTTTGCATCGTTACTACTTAACCTTTAGTTATGCAATTAATATGTAAGATATTTAAGGATTCGCTCTATAAATCGTACACTTTAAAACATATTACTTGTAATTTCCTCTGTAGAAAAAAAATCCAAAGTAATCTCTAAAAAACAAAATAAAATCTTAGTACCTTTAGTACGGCGTAAACCTACCTTTCGGCATTAAAAAAGCTGAAAGCAAATTTACTTTTAAAAGAAAAGCTCGTAATGCTTAAGTCAGACTAAATAACTCTCAAATAATAGTCTAGTCATAGTAATTATTATTAGGTGGTATTTGATAAAATATCTATTAGTTTATTTTATTTGTATATGTGTATAGTATCAATAAAAGTATATAAATTCTCGTAATCAAGAAATTAGTATTTTAGACATTATTTTTGTACCCTATCACTGTTTTTATATTTAACCCAAAGGTTGACTGGTAGAGAATGCCTTGTGACATTAAGTCCGCCTATGTACCACTATTGTACATGAAGTTTAAATACTTCATGGATGGACATGTTTTCCAATGCACGGAAGGGGGGGGGGGCTCATGTGTAATGGATGGTCACCTATCCACTGACCGCGGCAAGCATAGCATAACCATTGAACGACCCGAGCAGCTGTTAAAATTTAGCCACGAGTCCCTCCTCTTTACGTAAAAACACTTGAAAGTCAAGCACTAAGTTAATCATAAACAGCAACAAAAACCCAACTGTTGTAGGTCGAACGTCGATTGCGTGTTGTTATATAATTTGAATATTAAACTATAAGTACGCGTTGCACTGAAAACAACAAGAAATAATAACGATTAAGTAGTCTACAATTGTAAACTTACAGTGATAACAACGATGCACCTTCTCTTTTTACCCGACTGCCCCAAATGGAGAGAAGGAGGAGGGAGGGTAATGTTTTTCGAGAGTATGTTCACACATCAAAAAAAGTTTGTGATCCTGATCACTAGCATAAGCTGATATATATGTTATATATATTTATGTTATTTTTTATCTCATTGTATGCTGCACCGGGCACTGGTCGACGTCATCACGTCAACGCCGGCTGTCGCTGAAAACCAGCGCTGGGGCTTTGTCTCGCATAGGGTCGCAGCATTATGCTGAGCGATGGCCGTTTTGCGTGGATGTGACGCATATTTACCCCAAACTAATATTTTTTTTGTGTTGTGTTCTTTTTTTGCGTCATGTTTACCGGAAATAAACGTTTTTTCTTTCTTTCTTTCTTTTCTTATATAATTTTTTAAATTGAACTTTATCAAGAAAAATTATGTGTTGTGTGTTTTCTTTAAATAGAAATACCCTGTTTGAAATTAAAAAATTAAACTATTTTTTATTTTTAAATAAGAGTTATTAATCATAATGTAATTGTAACAGAAATTTGATAGAAAGAAAAAGACTGTTTAACCAAACTTAAACAACAATTTATTAATAAAAGGTTTATATTCAATATAACTCCTCCCCTGGCTCGAACACATACGGTGATCCTCCTGGGCATGCTGAGAATCAAGTTATCCAGCATTTCTTGGGGTAACCTGTCCCATTCTTGAATAGCGGCTTCCCTGAACTCTGGCACTGTCTGGGGACGTGGCTGACGGTTCCAAACAGCTCGCTTAAGAGCATCCCACGCATGCTCTATTGGGTTTAAGTCAGGCGAGCCGAATCATAATATAATCTACCATAACTAACAAAAAAGATTTCAATTTTTCAAAGTGATCGCAAACTTTTTTTGATGTGTATGTATGTATGTCTATTTCTTTGGTACGCTCTGTAGCCTAAACGGCTTGATCAATTTTATCATATGAGGTGTCGTTAGATTCTTCTTAATTGTGGGAATGACATAGGCTATTTATAATGTTTACATATTGCATGTGCAAATACAAAAAAAGGGGAGGGAAACCAATAACCTGAAATATGGTGTAACTTTTGTTTGTCCCCCGCCTGCAATACCATAATTCTATAGATTATAATGCTTATTTTTCTCTTTTCTAACTGAAAAGAGAAAAATAAGCATTATAATCTGTTTTGCAGTCGGGTTATTTTTTTTATTTTATAATTTGTTTAAATAATTAAAAAATGCGCTTTGAAATCCTTGTTAAAAATATCTTTCTTTTCTGTTTTCAGTAGATATGTAAGTAAAAACTATTACTGAAATAACTGATGTAAAAAAACGTACGAACTACCTCTTTTTAGAAGACTAGCAGCAGGGTTCGAAAAAATCCGATTTTTATAATAAATATCAAAAATCCGATTTTTTTATATATATTAGATATATATCCAGGCCAAGAAAAAGAAGCGAATTTCATTCTGTAAGGGGATTAAACACTTAAAAATGTGAAAGGAATTTGTAAAATAAGTGTAAAATTACCACATTTTTTATTTAAATAAAGTAACAAAAGAATTAGTGTTTATTTGAGAAAGATTTTTTTAATGAACACGTAAAGAAACAAGTATCTATTATTATAATGATCTTCATTTGTTTGTGAGATAAATCAACTAATTTAAAAAATATATGTAATCATAAAAAAGTAAATTATTCTGAATTGTAGTTTTTCGCTACGTGTTGCCAGGGTAAACATTAATCTCCAAAATTTTAGCGTGATTAATATGTATACCCATGCCAAATAACAGCTTTGTAGTAACTAAGAGTTTCTGAGCTAAGCCGCGGAAAGACAGTCGGACATAGGGTTACCATATCTCAGGATTTGACCTGAGATCTCAGGATTTTTAGGCTATTCTCAGGATTGCGACCGGATTTTGGAAATCTCAGGAAATCTCAGGATTTTTATAATCCATACTAATCCATACTAATATTATAAATGTGAAAGTAACTCTGTCTGTCTGTCTGTCTGTCTGTCTGTCTGTCTGTCTGTCTGTCTGTATGTTACGTTTTCACGCCTAAACCGCTGAACCGATCGTCATGAAATTTGGCAGGGATATAGCCTGGGATATGGATAAGGACATAGGCTACTTTTTTATGCGATAACCGACATCCACGCGGGCGGAGCCGCGGGCAAAAGCTAGTTTTCAATAAAATAGAGAAATAGAGTAGATTTGAGGCGACTGAGCCGTGAGTGAGAGAGGACTGCGATACACTGAATTACTTTACTACTGTGAGCGGGTGACACATTACAATCTATACATATCAGCTAAAGGTACCAAATGACATGTGTATCACTCATACTCTCAGTTTTTTTCGTTGTCGTTAACCATTCACGTAAAAATGACCATTGAGGCGCTTATATATCAAATACTATAAGGTAGTTTTTTGCATAATTATAATGTTTGCACTTTCAAGTTGTCGTTTTAATTTGATGCGAAAATGTATACTTAACATTATGTATTTTATATCCTTTGAGCCGATGATCCAAATGAAACACATCAATGTTTCGTATCATTTCAGTGATCCAGATGCAAATTAAGCTTACGAGAAAATTCGCAATTTCGAGAAAATCTCAGGATTTTTCAATGGAAATCAGGTTTTTTCTCCGGACTTTTAAATTTTCTATCTGGTAACCCTAGTCGGACATGGCGAAACTATAAGGGTTCTTTGTTGACTACGGAACCCTAAAAATAGACTAAACATTTCTTCAAATTATTCCACGTTTGTACAAGATTTAGCAAGTGTAAGCTAATATGCTTTTTTTATAGTCTAATTGTTAATAGGCGTTCGAACTTCTAGCGGGAACTATGAGTCAACCGTACTAGTGGTGACAAAAGTATTTGATTTTACGGTTTTTTGCAAGTGGTTAGCCGAAAGGAGGTCAATTTTATTTGTGTTAACGGGTTTTAGAATCATTATGTACATACATAAATGTTATTAAATATGTTTATGAATCTTAATCTTCGTTAATATTTTTTATCTAATTTGGAATTTTATTAATACTAAAAGTCAAGTATTAAATGACATGACCTCCTCAATGCCTTGAACTTTCGGATAAAACATTAAACAATGTCTTATTTCCGCGGATTGTTATTTTTTACCACAATATTGATACATCTATCATTCTTACACGAAGTATCTTTAAAAATACAATGTTTTATTATTGGCACAGTCGATTTATTCCGTTCTAAAACGAAAAGCGAATACCACTATGTATGTTTTCAACAAATTTGATGAAACAAATATCAGTGGTATTAGTTTTTGGTATTAGAACGGAATAAATCGCACAGTCAACAGACTAGGGTTTTTCCTATCTTTGCCAGTTGCAATAAGTAGTACAGTACACTTGTGAAGTAGATATTTAAAGTTCAGAGCTATTTATAAATGAGAATGTCCTCAAATTCTCATTAATAAAGAACACACGTTTCCACACTTGTTTGGGACTATTTTTGTACATATCAGTGTCATTTGAAAATGCCAACATTCTGTCCTAGAAACATACAGTCAAAAATGTTGCAGCGTTCATTTTCTAGCTTTAATTGGCCAAAACCAACGGCTTAATGTCTCTCAGTCATTTCACCGTCCTAAAAGCAGTGAAATTGTGTTTTTAAATTTATGTCGACGACTGTACATTAAAAGATGATTATTTAGATAAAGCATTACAGAAATTGCGGAAGCGTAAAGCCGGGCGTGACGGTTGAGGATTTATACCACTTTCCTTTGCTCTTTTACACGCGTGTCATGTGCTTGTCTGTGGTTATTTGAATAATCTGTGTAAGGCTTGTCATTTTAAACGTTTATGTCAAATTGTGGCGGGAAACGTCAAGTTAAATCTTGTAAGATAGAAAATGGTGCCGATTCCCTTGTTCACAAACTAAACTTAATTTAAGTGCAGTGCATCTTTTTCTTTCTATTTCATAAAGAAAAGGACAGAAGATAAATTTTAGTTTAGTCCTGTCAAATTAACCAGCGCTTGACGTAAATTGACGTAGCTTTAGTCGGCAAGTTTTTAATCACGTCTAAACTTGTATGGAGTAGTGACAGGCGCTGGATAAACAAACTAAAATTTATCTTCTGTCCTTTTCTTAATGAAATAGAAAGAAAAATATGCACTGAACTTAAATTATGTTTAGTTTTTGAACAAGGGAATCGGCACCAATGTTTGTTAAATCTACTGTTAACTGGAAAATTATTCCGTTTGACCGAGTTAAATTTTGGCCGCTGTAGTAAACGAAGTAATTTGGGGAAATTTATTATTGTAGTCGCCAATTTATACGATGTTAGCTCTACACTTTATTAATCCCGTCTTGATTCATTTACGTTTTATTGTTTTGGCCTTAATTTGTCACCTTGAGAAATATACGTCGTTTGTAGGCGGAATACAATTTAACTGATAAAATGTATGAATATGTATAATTATGATAAATACATCTATTAATCTCTTAACCGCTTTAAAAATAACCGTTTCATTTATTAACACCTACTTGATACACCTAATTAACGGTGAAACTATACTTGATATACGACGTGCAGATTTTTAAGTGTATAAAAAACTGTAAAAAGAGGTTGTAATCACATAGCGGTTTCTAAACAGAACAAAAAACTAACTCCCACGTCCCTGATCTATGTTAAATAACAGAACAGCGATAAAAATACTAACTTCCTTATGTTTTGCAACGTGAACCTTATTTTTATGAGCATAAGATCAAAATTTCCTTCGGTGTCAAAGTTCGCGTGGAAACATAATTTTCTCATTTTTCTTTTACTGTAGTGTCTGTAGTGTTGTTCTCAATGACAGGTCATAACTTCTAAAATGGCGGTCAAGTTCAAGTTTCATTCGGGTCACATGTTGTTTAGTTTTGTTTTGGAATTTTTCTGTGAAATATTTATTTTTTGTAACGAAATATTTTGAATAAATTACATTATAATAATTTATTAAAACTGTGGTTTTAACAATTCATTTCTGCGAAGTGTTTCAAACAACCGTAAAACTAATAAAAACCGCATTTTACCTATAGCACCTTAACCCAAATAGAAAAAATCGGGGTGTGGCTGTGTCGTGGACACGGCCGTGTGATTTACTTTTTTTTTTTTTGTCTGCTGATGTAGGTACTGGCGATGGCACCGTCGTTGATTCGCTCTCTTCATTCCATTACGTTCCCGGCACCGCTTCACTGTTATAATGGTGTTTTATGGATATCACTGTATTGCTTTTGAGAAGCCCTTTCCAATCGTATAATTATGATCTCTATATTTTGATTTGGCTTTTTGACGAGTACAAGCTGTCATTGCATTGTTTATTTGATTTTTTAACTTGTAACTCTATTTACAATCACTATAACTATTTCCCACTTATGTTTTATATACGCAATCAATAGATCTTCACGAGAGGTGACGATTGAAAGTCAAACGAACGTCGTAGCTTTTCGGAGACAAAATTTGTACCAAATGGAAATTAACTGACGCAGCGAAACGATCTCAAAATGGAAGCGTTATTAAATTTCGGATGTAGATGATAAATACGTAGCTGCAACACCAAACTGTAACCCCCGATTTTCCCCGATTTGATTTTTGTTATCAGTTTTCTGAATTTATTGCCTCCCAATATAGAAGCAAATTTAAAGACGTATTCACGTCAAAAAAAAAAAATACAATAATCTTCGCGCGTTCCAAAATACATTATGCGAAATGTCAAACGTTGAATTCCATTTTCAAATAGTAAACATAGCGAGGCCGCGCCTAGACTATTAACATGCTTATTCCAAAATCGACCTTGTACAGGCATTGATAAAGTTTATTTTGCATTAATAAACAGTGAATATGACATCAAAAGTTCAACAACAAGCCACTCCTTCGTGCTTTCAAGTTGTTTTATTTGAATGAGGTATTAAATGAACGGAATATACCTATTTTATGACTAATATCGAGAATTTTCTGTGAAAAGTCACAGATAATTATTCCTATATGCCAACATTTTGACTCCCTTGTAACTAAAAAGTAACGGTTTTTGGATTCCGTAGTGTTAAATAGAATCTAACGATAGTCACGAGTTTCTTTTATTTAAGGGGGATGCACTAAGGTAGCCCGAGAAATTAAAATTTACAATTTGCATGTCAGTATCAGGTTGTATGTTGATCTAAATATGATTCGAGACCGTATCAAATATTTATTTAAAGAAATAATAATCATAAAAATCAACAATACAACAAAAGTGGTTTGATATGATGTTAGTAATTCCTGTTGAGAAGTTGTTATAATAATGTTTTACAATGACCAGGGCCTCAAGTCTGCTATTACAATAGTGTCAGAATGGTCTCTTCATTGTGAGTTTTTGACAGATTTGCCATACAAACAGTGTCAAATACTCACAATGGCGAGACCATTCTGACACTATTACATTATTATTTTATTATTATTTATTTTATTATTATTGATACTTGAGGCCCAGGGCCTAAAGTCTGCTATTACAATAGTGTCAGAATGGTCTCGCCATTGTGAGTATTTGGCAGTGTTTGTATGGCAAATCTGTCAAAAACTCATAATGAAGAGACCATTGCAACGTTTGTACATTAGTAGACTTGGCCCCCTGTAAACTTTCACATGCATTTAGTAAATAGCTGTTATTTTGACATTACAAACAGACACTCAATTTAATTTATTTGTATAGATTCCTTAAATCACTACGGACTCCAAAAACCGTTATAGCAACCGGCATGAGTCGTGAGCACAAACTGACACCTGTTGTAGTAAATTTATAGGTCTCTTTGGCGGAATGAAGAAGCCGAGGGGCGCCGAGCTTCATGCGATTGTTTCGTCAGTCGATACTCGTCTATAGGACTCTCGCGTGTCATTTTTATTTAGCCGAAAGTGTACATGCGCGAGCTTGCCCCCACTACTGCCTCACGACTCGTGCCGGTAATTATACCTACCTCTTAGTCATAAGTTGTGAGCAATGTTGAGACCATTAGGGAATGTAGTGTTTTTATTTTTTATTTTATTTTAATAGTGAATGAATTTTGAATTTAAATACAATGTTGATGATTATTTAAATTATTGGTACTAAATTTATTGACTTAAAATTATATATTAGTGATATTGATACATTTTAAATGTGTAATGAATTTTAAGTATTAATGTAATGTTTTATTTTTATTGTTAATATTTTCTTTATTTAATTTATTATCACTTTAATATTTTTCGACACAATGTATTTTGTTATTAAAATAAATGACTAAGGAAAAGCTGTTAAACAACACAATATATATTATTTTATTACAACAATGACCATTGACAGTAGTAACGCGCATGCTTACATTTTAAAACAGTCATAGACAATGGGTACGTAACTTTTTTTAACAAGATGTGTATGTAATCTTTCATCAGAGGTCTCCTATGCATTGAGTCATTTCCGTCATTCAAACTAACGACTTGTAAGAAACCGTTTAATATAATGGTTTTACACATGTCTACTTTTTATGTGTTACATTATAGTTATTTTACTAGCAATGCCCGCGACTCTACCTGTTTTACAAGCTATTTATTTATCTGGACTAAAAGTATAGCAGTGGCGAAGCTTCACATTTCGTCGGAGGGAAGCCAAAGAAGAAATTGTTCAGTTCTATAAATCGTCATATAATTACGTCAAAATTAATTAATTTAGCTATTTTATGATTTTTTTGTTTGCGATTATCATGTCGTGGCGCCGCCACCGGCTTGTTTAGAACATTATTGCGTATTGTTGTTGGAATTCAGAGCTAGGAATAGGCGTTTTTTGATGTTTGAATATTATGGTGTATTAAATACTTCACATCATCATCATCATTTCAGCCGAAAGACTGCAGCCACTGCTGGACATAGGCCTCCCCCAAGCACCGCCACCTCGACCGGTTCCGTGCTTCCCGCATCCAGCGAATTCCTGCGGCTTTCACAAGGCCATCAGTCCACCTTGTGCAAGGCCTTCCTACGCAACGTCTTCCGGTACGCGGTCGCCACTCCAGAACCTTTCGGCCCCAACGGCCATCTGTTCCGCGAGCAATGTGCCCTGCCCATTGCCACTTAAGTTTAAATACTTCTAGTTTGTCTATATTATTTGGCAATCGTAGATACTAATGAATGTGCTATTTTACAATGGTGGTAGGTGAAGTTGTTCTTGCGATCGTCCGAAGGGAAGCCGGTAGGAATGGAGTTGTTGGTGCACTACGCCACTGAAGTATAGCTCCTTTTTCCTCTATGAATGTTAAACCAAAACTTAGGAAACAGCCAGTCATACGGGCAGACTTTATTCCTAACTAGCTGCTGCCCCCGGCTACGCCCGCGTTGCTTTTTCTAATATAAAAGTATATGGTGTTTTTTTTTTTTTTATGGCGTGAATGTATGGGCACCATAACAATTTAAATATCTTCCAGTAAGACCAATGTCTCTATCAGAATCAACATTATAATATTATTATTTCAGCAGAAAGACGTCCACTGCTGGACATAAGCCTCCCCCAATTGGGGGGTTGCCATAATCGCCACGCTTGGCAGGCGGTTTGGCGATCGCAGTATGGTGTTAAAAATGCATAGACAACGCTGCTGCCCATTCTCTAGTAAGTCCCTTAATCGCTTTTTACAACACCCACGGGAGGAAATGGAGTGGTGCTATTCTTTACGTCCGGCACCACACGGTATTAAACAAAAAATCTCAAAAATAATAATATAATATTATTTTAATAATATTTTACGATTTTCTCACGTGTTGTTGCTTCAATCAAAAGAGTACCACTGCGCAAATTGAAAGCACTTTATAATGGGTAGACCGTTAGACTATAGTACTTTAATTACAGACTCAGTGACTCGAAGGTTTTTTAGCTGGTTGGTTTAGATTAAAGCACTCTAGAGTGAGTCATATTATAATCATAGATCATCATAATAACAAGTTTGATGATAGCTTTATGCTGTGACTAAAACAGTTACGTACTTACTACTTTTTTTGTGTCGCGAATGTAAATGACGGTGACTCACTCAATCAAATTATGTGAATCAGTTAGCAAGGTACACACATTAAAAAAAAATTGTGATCGCTAGCGTATTAAGCTGATGTAATTTATAAATTGAACTTTATCAAGAAAAATTCTTTGTTGTGTGTTTTCTCCCATTCTCTGCCCAGCACCCAGCATATAAATGTCAAAAAATAATTCGTTCGTGTGCCTACAACCCGTATTCGAGCAGTCGCTATAGATGACTTCTGTTCATGCCCAGGACCCGACTAGCGACACCAAATCTTAGTATGTAAATTTGCCAAAAAAATTATGGCTTACAAGAGTAAAAAATATTTTTGAACTGGGCACCAAATGCGTTAAATAGAAATACCCTGTTTGAAATTAAAAAACAAAAGATTTTTTAAATTTTTATAAAAAAAAAAGAAGAGTAATTAATCATAATGTAACAGAAATTTGATAGAAAGAAAAAGACTGTTTAACCAAACTTAAACAACAATTTATTAATAAAAGGTTTATATTCAATATAATATAACTCCTCCCCTGGCTCGAACACATGCGGTGATCCTCCTAGGCATGTTGAGAATCAAGTTATCCAGCATTTCTTGGGGTAACCTAGCCCATTCTCTGGCACTGTCTGGGGACGTGGCTGACGGATCCAAACAGCTCGCTTAAGAGCATCCCCCGCGTGCTCTATTGGGTTTAAATCAAGCGAGCCGGCAGGCCAGTCTAGTCTTCTAGTCTAAGAAGAAGAAATCGTAATATAATCTACCGTAACAAAAAAGATTTCAATTTTCAAAGTGATCGAAAACTTTTTTTGATGTGTGTACGTAATTAATTATTGAAGTACCAAAGGCACTTTTGATAAGCTTTCGAATTGAAAAAAAGAATTAAAAAAAAGGTTCCGACGAACTGAGAAGCTCCTTTTCAAAAAAAAATATTCATACAGATAAAAAAGGAGTGTCAAAGGAAGTCAACGGAAGTAATTTCTGCCATGTAGTGCACTGTGGCGGCATCTGCAACGCCACATGTGAACTACGCATCAAAGACCAGACTTCACACAAATCCTGCATCGCGCAATCAGAGTTTACCGCGCGACAAGCATCCCGACATCAACTGTCACCGCGTCGGGCAGTTGCCCACCAGACACAACACCTATATGCTCGGAGGATCCTCCCTTTTCTGTGGAGGATGAGTGAAAAAACCGAAACTATCAGTTATTACTGGCACTTCACTGAAAGTCCGTAACTTAGAGATACGACGTAGGACTAAAGTTCAAGACTTAAGACTACGAGTAGCGGCTCTGAAATGGAGGTGAGCAGGACACTTGGCTAGATGTGGTAATGGCAGATGGAACAGAGTCCTAAAGGAATAGTTGCCGAGAAACGGTAGAAGAAGCGTTGGCAGACCAATAGCCAGGTGCGTGGACTACCTACAGAAGATCGCGGGGAAAACCTGGATGAGACTCGCACAGACCAGGGAAGCATGGCACAAAAGGGAGGGGGCGATACTCAGCAGTGGGTGGAACAAGGCTGTCGATAATGATGATCGTAGAATCGTACTCAGTGCTTCTTCTCCACATTTACCATGCGCACAGCCAAAGTGTGGAACTATCTGCCAGCGTCTGTGTTCCCTTCCACATAGGACCCGTCTGCCTTCAAAGCAAGAGTGAACAGGCATCTTCTGGGCACGCTCGTTCCATCATAGACGTCATTCATCGCTTTCCATTAGGTGAAATCGAGGTCATGAGCAGGCCCAACCAGTAATAAAAAATTGGCAGTCATAAGGACTGCCGACAGAAGTGCAAACTCAAAACTTTGGAATAACTGAGTCTGGCGCAATACGTCACAAACATTCCGGCATTACGGTGACGCGAACCCATAAGTTTACCCCCTACCATAAATCGCTCAACGCGGCTAAAGACGTCTTCACTTTAAAATAAAATAAAAAAACCTGTTGATTCCATAACTAAGTTGATTGTATCACAACATTCACAACACTAGCTCATCACCACACCAAACCTCTCGTGAAGGCACAGCTTCACTTTCAACCGTTTCCCGCCATTTGTAGTGAACTGACAGTTGACATTAATGACAGCGACCTTACTGACGTGCATGAGATAGTGTTTACATATCTATTAAATAGATACAGTACAATGGCACCTATTTTTATTGTACCGGTTGATATTCAAAGTCAAAGTCAAAACCTATTATATTCCCCTATATTCCCAATCTGGATTAGATTCCGACATCACGTCTTTACCTACCCTCTTACGTTCCTTAATTCTTACATAGAAATCCCATTGTTTTTGGCATGGGTTGCTAAAACAGTTTGCTGCCAAAAAATAACATCAATACTATAGTTTGGATGTAATCCAAAGCTATTTACATAGTGCAACAGTAATAAAATTTATTGAATATTACTTCAGCGAACGGTTTTAAATAACTAACAGTATTACTGCAGTCAAAAGCTGATTCAGAATTTCAGACGCATCTGTTTGGCTTTCTTCAACGTGCATTCAAATATTACCCAATATTATGTTCCTAAAATCCCCTTGATTGATAACATTTTCGTTTTATTAATTATGTTAATACTAGCTACAGTCCGCGGCTCCGCCCGCGTGGCTATTTGTAAAATAAACGTAAGTTACTGCTTATAAAATCAGGAGTAGGATCAGGGTCTTGTGGCTAAGTAATAACACCCACACGGGTCAATCGGTTGGTCCGAGGATGGGTGATCATCCTTACATACCAAGACCCCTCCGTGGCTCGGAAAGCACGTTAAGTCGTTGGACCCGGCTGTCATTTATAGATCTTTGACGGTGGTTACGGATCGTCAGAAGCCCGAAAGTCTTACCAAGGGGTATCGTATTACCCAGTAACTGGGTTGTGGAGGTCGGATAGGCAGTCGCTCCATGTAAAATAGTGGTATTCCGCTGCATCTGGTTAGACTAGAAGCCGACCCCAACATAATTAGGAAAAGGCTAGGCAGATGATGACTCCTTATAAAATCTGCTATCTGCCAGTGAAAGTCCTATTAAAATCGGTCCAGCCGTTTCGTTTTTTTTTTTTTAACCTTTGAACACTCTGATCGGATTCGCGGATAACATAACAGCTTGTTTGAAGCATAGATAGTTTTTTATTAATCTTCTATTTAAATTCTGAATATCTAAAAATATTAAATGTATGCCAAAAAAACCAATTGACCCAAATAAAAATTCAATTTACAACGAAACTTTTTTAAACTGGCAACACTCTCCAATGCTACCAACCGCTTAAATATTAATCCCTTGTTCCCAGTACACTCGTTTCTTCCAGATGCATTATGACCACCTCGTTCTAAACATCGAACTTTTAACTCTAAAGCTACGTGTTTAGAGTTCTAAGTTGAAAAGCTTTGGATGGAGTTAAGAGTCGTTAATTCAGCTTAGGTTATTGGAGTGGTGTCTACATTTTTGTTTGCTTAATAATAACTTGACAATGTGAAGTTGAAATTAAACGACAGTGTGGTAGTAAAAAGGAAATGAAGCATAATGTACGAGTAAGTCAATTAAGTTAAATATTATGATGTGGTAATGTTCCAACGTAGGTACCTAAATGTTAAGGATAATTACCGGTAGAACGGGGCTATTTGGATTTTCGAGGGTTGTTTGTAATAAAATAATTGTAAGATTTGAATTGACATAAATTCTATCCATTTGAATAACTTCCATACATCGACAACTAATAATATGTAGGAACGATAAAAATCCTATCCTCAAAGAGCAGTCAATGTCGAACATGAATAAAAACGCAGTAACAAAATGCATTACTTATATTTATTATTTTTTCTATATTTATATGAAGCATTTATCGTTTATCCAGCTAGTTGTTTCTGTGACCTGTCGCCATTTCATCCATGCTGAGTTGATCTGGTGCGTTACGTCTCGGTGTACCTCCTCATCCCGTTGGACAAGCGAACCGAGGTACCGAAAATCGGAGCAGATCGATAAGGGCAAGGGTAAGGGTGTTCTGGCGAGAGATATGGGCATAGGATTGGAAAGGCCGGAAAAATCACAAAACAAATATTTTGGTTTGGTCCGATTTAATCTCAGGCCAACGGTCTCCAGTCTTTCCCACCACACCTCCAATCTGCTCTGGACCTCTAAGCCACTTTCGCCAACCGGCACAATGTCATCGGCGAACAGCATACACCAGGGAGCCTTTTCTTGGATGTCCGACGTAAGAGCGTCCATTATCACCATCACCACGAAGAGGCTGATTGCCCCCTTGGTGCAAGCCGAGTGCCACATTGAAGCTGCCAGTAGTGCCCGCTGTAGACCGGGCTTGGGTACATCGCTCGAATCAACTGCACATACTTCGCTGGCACACATTTCTCCCTTAAGGGGTCCACCACAAAACTTCACGAGGCACTCGATTGTATGCGTTTTTGAAGTCAACAAATACAATGTGCCAGTTTTTATGCACACCTCTGTATTTCTCGCCCAGAGGGCGGACAGCAAAGATGGCATCTGTTGTTCCCCGACCAGGCATGGAACCGAATTTGGTTTGCGAAATTTCACTCTCTTCTCTCAATCGCCTTTTAATAACTTTCTCCCAAGCCTTCATACTATGTCGTCAATAAAATATAAGAAAACTAGCTTTTGCCCGCGGCTTCACCCGCGTGGATGTCGGTTATCGCATAAAAAAGTACCTACCCTATGTCCTTCTCCATATCCCAGGCTATATCTCAAAATTCTAACTTAATATTAATTTTAATGTGATTCACTATGTGAATAGAAACCGAAACAAATGATTTAATATAATAAAAGTACCTATTTTCTGAACGTGAATGAGTCTACCTAAAGATAACAAACACAAAAACAAAATACAAAATTTCACTTAAATTCTTAAAGCAATCAATTGTACCTACCAAATTACAACACGAAATAAAAGTGCGACACAAATAATAATTTTAAAATAATTCACGTAAGTACCAACAATGTGAAAACAAAATGAAATCCTCCGAAATGTCGCATGATACACCGTTTGTGCTGATAAAATGCTCGAAATGTCAAATGAACACCATTGGTGCATAACTTTTCTCAGGGTCACATTCGCAATTGGACAAAATATTTGACATTTATTTTGTACTTGCAACACGATCTGGCTGTAGAATTCGATTAATCGACTAATACTTTGACCGGTTGACATTTTAGCGGGAACACCACTAAACGAACGAAAAAAAAAAGAAAACAAAATACGTCTGTACTCTGTGGTCGTGTAGCGGTGTGGTGCGGTGCTTAATGTAAACATTCATCAAGGTTAAACGTGCGTAAAGTAATGGATTCAATAAGAAAACAGTTTAATCTTAGAAGAATCTTATACAGAATTACTGAGAAATAAGTGTAGATTTCTTATTGAGTGTTAGTTTATCGAAAAGTGATAAATATGTCAGTGAAAAAGTAACGAAAGTTTTGGAATGCACAAATTTTGATCATAAAGCCGCCGTGTTTAGTAATGTTTTTATGATAAATATTCTTGTATACTGTTTGAAATACACATAAGTAGCTAGCTTATTTATCTAAGAACATAATTTGGCTAAAAGCTACTGATATTATAGCGTATTGTTATCGTAATCGTATTTCCAAGAGTAAAATTCGGCAAACAAATACCTACAAAAAGACAATAAAATGGATATAGTATGTTATCCTTAAGAGATAGACATATGCCATCGCGGACTTTTTTGAAGACCTTTATAAGATACATAGTTCCACCATACATTATTTTGTTATATCTCAAAGGGTTTAGACAGCGTTTTCGTTGAAAGCTCCCAGACGGCTTATTTTTTTCCGACACCTCCAACAAATATCGTTAATTCATACAAAAATGCATACAAAAACTTAACAAATTATATACTAAAACCTTCCTAGAGAACCAAGCTATCCATTGGTGGAAACAGCATGAGAATCGGTGCAGTAGTTTTTGAATTTATCGCGAACAGACAGACAGACAGACAGACAGACAGACAGACGCGGCGGAGGACTATAATATGTAGTGATAGTGATAGTGATAGTGAAGTGATACGTGCACGTTATAACGTCATCGTGGACGGAAATTCAAAGCCGTGACGTGGACTTGGACGCCCACGACAATAACGTCACGTCAGAAATTATAAAGCGCTCACTGAATTCTGACGCCATAAGAAAAGATAGGCACCTTACTGCTTCTATATTTGAAAAACGAATTAAGAACAGCGCTACACAAAACAAAAAAATTTAAGAAAATGGCAAAGGAAACCACAATCGGACAAAGACAGCCATTTAACAAAACAGAAAGCAGCTAATAAATCTTATTTCACAAACCTCTGTGATATCTGAAACGTGGCCGTCTGAAATAAATCCTTCGCCTATAAATGGACTTTAATATTTGAAGCATTACTTACGCCCAAACGTGGCTATAATAGTTAGTTTAAATTAAAGTATGGAACGTAAACACTTCTACATTGCGTTTCTAAATTAAAATTTAAGCCAAAACACATCGTAGGGCCAATTTTGATGATTTATGATTATTAAAAAGTTCTATTTTGTTTTTTCTGCATGGTAACATAAACACAGCACGATCAAAAAAAATAAGCCGTACGCTGTTATAAACGCTTCCGTGGCACGGAGGAGTCTCGGTATGTAAAGATGGTCACCTATCCACAGTATCCACGGACCAACCCCGGCAATCGATCGACTCCTGCGGTTGTTATTACTTGGCCATGAGCTACTCTTTCATTATCTTTCTTACGTCTCAAATTAGATGATATCAGTCAATATAATTTGCAATTTTCGCAAATTTCATGATTAACAAATGAAATGAAATCGTTTATTCTGTAAATAGGATATCGGAATCACTTTTACACGTCATATAAAAAATATAATAACAAGCTTGGTCGACATTTCCTATCTGACTCAGGGGTCTGAGAAGAAATGTTGAAACAAACTCAGGGGTCAAAGTCTCTTTTAAAGTCCAGACTTGGTCAGATTATGTGAGGACCATGTAGATCCGTGTCTGAAATGGTTTTTTGAGGAAAGAACCAACCAATTTTGAGTGGACCTGTCCAGTCAGTGCAAGCATTTGTCAATAAGGAGCTCAACGACTCGACGAACAATACCAAAGAAAGGACATTTGGGTAGGCCGCATAAAGTACTCAAAATACCAGACAATCATTAAAATTACGTGAGAAAGAGGAAAAAGAAAAAGAGATAATCTAAGAAAACACCCACATAGTGCTCACATTCACAATAGTTAAAGTAATATATTAATACTTTTCAAAGTAAATATTCATGTCATTTTAATATATAATATTTAATAATGTCAATAATTATGTATATAAAACGTTGTATAATTCAAAATCGATATGTAAATTTTTGAATGTATCTTTTAATGTTACAGGTTCTGCTTATAATTAATTGAAATTTCAGACATTTATTATAACTATAATATATTGACTCTTAACTGTTATGTAAATTAACATGTCCTATCTAAGAGAGCCGGGTGATCTGTAAATCAGGAACCTCTTAACTCAGACACCTTTCTCTATTTAAGATTGTGCATTTTATTAACCAGTGCCTGTAATATGATGTTGAGATGAATAAAGATTTATGATTATGATTATCTCTATCAGTCATTAACACAGCTCTGTTATATCATCTTTTACACATTCCATTCCTTTCTCACACAGCATTACTTTAGAAATGATACTGTTAGAATTATCCGTAAGCTCCTTACACATAAATTACTACAATTCCCATAGCACAATGGAAATATCTTGAATAATCTCGACAGTTCCAAGCACCATGTAAATTGTAAGAAGGTTAAATGTTCAAGTCTCGTCATGCATTCGCCGTTCGTGTGGAGCTCACATTCCGCACCGTGGAACCGGGCGATAATGGCGTCTATAAAATCGTGTTGCTGCAATTCTAATGTTTTGTATCCCATCCATTGATTACTTGTTACGAAATAGATATAATACTTTGTATTATGTAACTTTCTGGTGGGTTATTGAAACTTCGTTATGCTTTGATTTAGTTTTTTCCTCTGAGCGAATTTCTAGTAACAAGAAATATCGGTTGCAATTTCAGTTGTAACAAGGCACGGTCGCCAATTCCGGAGCTATTTATCAGAAACTTCGATGGAGCTATGAAAACAGCCTCCCTGAACGACTATACATTATACTGCAATTCTGAAAATGTCCGACGCTCTCTGGATAACAGCAAAGTCCAGTTAGGCAATCCTTTTTCACGATAGCACCTACTTCTAATTTATTATTACTAAAATTCTAGAACGTTCTAAGAATCATCTGTCCTCCGCAACGAAATTAAGTACATTTAAATCCATACCTAGCATATCGCTAGCGCTGTTCAAGAAAAACTATAAATCAATGACATCATCAGACGTAAACTTTTCAAACGAGTTTCAAATGAAGAACGCGCGGAAATCCACATACACAATGCTGCCAACATACTCGTAGGAGATATCTTTGACGTCACCTGATACTGGATGAAAGGCTAAGCGGCCTTGCGTTGCTTTCAAAAGAAAACGAACGCATGTAATTGTGTACGTCACAGTTTGTATATGGATATTAAGATATTTCACGTATTTTTAAGGCAGATTAAGATTTGTAGAGGAATTTTGTTACTCTGGTGAAATTGGTGCCAGTTTCTCTCAGAATTTTGACTCAGGCCGATATCTATAAATGTTAATAATCTCGTTCTGTAACTTGGTAACATGCTTAATTGTTCATCAATGCTCCCGTCTCTACATTGTAGTGGATATTGACCTCTGAATTCGAAAAAAAACTCTGACTTTATCGTTCAGAGAACTTATGAAATTAATTTTAATAAAAGCTAATTATAATTAATTATAAATTATTATTATTAATTATACTTCAGTTTAAAATAATATGTATAATTTTCGTAAGAGTTTTAAAACCGGTAACGGCCTTAACCTTGGAATACCGGTAGGTACCAATAAATCAAATGGTGGAGGTAATACTAAATCGGACATCAGTTTGCTCCGAATAACATACTGATTCCAAGGCCCATATTCGAGACAGATTCTCAAGTGTGAATGCCGATTCAAAGCTAACAGAATTCATACAAATCTAGGTTTAAAACTTTAAATCAAAGTTCAAGTTATTGTTCATCGTTCTACAACTAGAATATTATGAAAGACTTCTTTCGTTCGAAATAAGAACAGCCTAGCCTGACGAATGCAATTGACGTTATCGCAAACTGTGACGTTCTAGCTGTCAAACTAACGTCAGTAGCGTCACGTACTCACGTCACGTTTGATTTGCAGAGAAAAATAAATATTAAATTTTCTTTTATGAGCGATTAAGTTGAAATTTAGTACACATATCAACTCGTGACTCAAACACGGACGTGTAACGAAAATAAATTAATTTTGAATAATTATGGGGGTCACTTTTGGGGTTTTAAACTAGAAAATTAAAAAATAAGTTTTGCAAACTGTACCGTGTGATATATCAAATGAAAGGGCGGTTGGAGTGGAGTTGGGAGCTAAGGAGCAAGGAGCTAAAAAAAAAAGTTTTTTTTTTCCCCCGGAAATTACCAATTTTACTGCTATCGGGTTAACCTAGACCATAGAAACCATTTAGGCTTTGAGACGCATGGGCCTACGACGCACTGTTTCCGAGATATGGGTCTTTTATTTATTTTTTATTTTATATTAAACGATCTATATTTCCAAAATGGTAGCTCGGATGAAAATCTTTTAGGGACAGAAATTGTTGCTCTATTCGGAAACCATGAGATATAGTACAAAAAACCCAAAATAATGAAAAATAAAAAAAATACACGAACCTGTTTTCCGCTACCAAAAATCGCTCAACGCGGCTAAAGAAGTCTTCACGTCAATAATTTGCAAATTATATGAAATTCAACAACACCTCATTCTACCTCGTTCTCGTCTACGCATTTTTCTCTTTCTGTCCCAGTATGCGCCAGTTCTCGTTAGAAAATGCTCAAGTTAAAGGCAGATCTACAAGTGCTCTCACATCAAAGGAACAAGATATTAAGTCAAAGATAAGTCAGTATTTTCACATGAGCCTAGCTTTATATTTAAAACTATTACGATTACAATCTCGTAGTAGTAAGTAGTCGTAGGTACGGTCTGTTCCAAAAGTATCTCATGAAAATGTAAACAAATGGAAAACCTGTGGATGACAACTTTTAATGCCACTTCAAATTGAGTGATTAGATTTTATTACCCGAAACCAGAAATTCTAATTTTAAATCGCGATTATGTTGTTTTTCATTCGACAATTATTAAGGGGGATGCGCTAAGGTAGCCTGCGAAATTCAGACTTTTCTTACGTATTTTTTTCAATTTGCTGGACAGTGTCGGGTTGTATATTGATTAGAGTATGATTCGCGACCGTAAAAAATATGGCTTTACAGAATTATAATCATTAGATTCAGCAATACATCTACTTATGTTAGCACTGTCCTCAAATGTCACAATTTCATGATATTTCATGAAATCGTGACATTTGAGGACACAAAAAAGTGGTAAGCTATTGCTTACCACTTTTTTGTGTTTAATGCCATTTTTATACCTACGGAATAGAAGTCAAAATCGGTTGAACGGACTGTAAATAGGTATATTTAAATGTCTTAATCTTATTTCAAATGGAGTATAAATGCAGATGATGAATGTGTTATTGAACAGGGTTTGTTTACACTTTCATCATATAGTTTTGGAACAGACTATAGTCGTAGGTAGAACGATGTTCAACATCTTCCCATGCCAGTTGAGAAAAACATTAACTTGTCTATGACATAATGTAGTATTGATATCACTATGTTAGTAACTTTATATTACTCATCATTATGCCTTGTTTTACCTGTCTTTAGGGCATTTGTTACGCCTTTTGGTTACATTAATTTGCTTTTATGTGGTTCATTTTATAAAACATTCATCAGCTGCATCCAGCTAGACGTCTTTGCAAATAATTTAATTATATACTTGATACAGTTCCTTTGTGTAACAACTGTATTCTGTCACACAATAGCAACACAAATGAAATAAACAATAGTGCTGATTTTCAAAAATACAGATTACATAATATTATTCATTTATGAAATGCTATTTTGTCCGCCAATATTGTATTGAGTGCATCAACTCAACATTCAATTATTCACCACATTTACGAAAAACATAAATCACGAATCAAAAAGCTCCATTATTCTTCAAGCTTGCATTCAACTGTCAAGTCCAGTGTCAACTTAACTTTTTAATTTTTATTTTTTAACGCTCTAGACAATACAGCGCTTGAGTCATAGAGAAGAGATCGTTGCCCTCGACTCCCGCGCAGTCAACATGGCGCGGGATAATTTCCGGTAAGCTCTACAGTGTTTATTTATTTATTCAACTATTACATTATGATTTACGATTTATTGTCAAACCGTAAATTTTTACAAGCAAATTTTTATAGCGGTGTTAATTTTTATTGGGTTGATAGCTGGTTTTAAGTTTACGTAATTTGGGTGGTCTCTTAGTTCTAAATAAAGCAATATTTTATAAACAAAATTACCCATTATACAGTAATGTTTGTACGTTATTGTATTGCCCTGAATTTAACAAGATAATTAAACTTAACAGCCACAAATCTACTGTATCATAACTAAAAACGTTGTAACTTGAGATTAGTTCAGCAGCTCAACAGTTGACCCATAGACATACATTGTCAAAAAAAAGATGTTAATACATGCAGTAACAAGAAAATGTATGACATAAAATACACAGGGGCAACGTACTATGTATGAATTAAACATGAATTCTCTTTGAAATTAATTTTGCAGCTCATCTAACTTTTTTTTTACATTCCTCTACGTTGCATAGTTCAAGGACATGCTTATATTATTAATTAGGTACCTACTTTAGAATTTAGAAACGTATTGTTTTTTTTTTTTTCAGCCGAAAGACGTCCATTGCTGGGCATAGGACTCGCACAGGAAAATCACAAACTAAACTAAACACACAATGATAAAATTATTAAAAAAAAAAAAAAAAAAAAAAACAGAAGGTCCTGTACCAGGCCAAAAGGCCTATCTCAGCACGATACTGCGACATTTAAAAATAAGTGTCGCAACGCTGGTAATTGGTTTTCTGATAGAGCCCGCTGTGATGTCACGGGTAGATACAGAAATAAATAAATATTAACCAATAAAAAACATTTTCACAAAAAAAAAAGTAAACCGACTTAAAAAAAAAACACTGCAAAGTGAAAAATAACTAATTTCGGAAGACGGTGTCTTTGGATCTGTATGTTAGTTTTTTTCCACCGACTTCCGAAATTAAAGTTATTTTTCACTTTTAGGTGTTTTTCTTTTAAGTCTGTTTACTTTTTTTGTGATTAAGTTTTTATTTTTCACTTTTTTGTTATTGTACCTACCCCACACCAATTCATCTTCCACTACTTGCTATATAAACAACAGTGACAGGAAATATTATAAAATCATCAAGATAGACAAAGTGGAATAAATACGTATTATCGAAGTTAACTTAAAAACTGTCAATTCAAAGTTTATAAAATTTATATTGGACCAACGCGCAAGCTTCTTCTATCAAAGGAAAGAAGAATTTTCAAAATAGGTACACAATTGACGGAGAAATCGGTGAAATTACTATAAAAATTGAAGATTTCAGTCGATTTCTATGGGATCCCCTTATCAGATTGTAACTTGGTGACAATAGGATCACCTCGAAAGCATACCCTTTCAAACAAAAAAGAATTTTCAAAATCCGGCCATTATTGACGGAGAAATCGGTGAACAAAGATTTAAAAAAAAACACAGTCGAACAGAACCTCCTCCTTTTTTGAAGTCGGATAAAAATAGATATAATTATGTAAAATGTTAACAAACAAAAATAAAATAATTATTCATAAAATCCGCGTGTCAGTACCCGACGTAACCCCATTACTTGTATTAATTATTTTTTTTTTGTGTTGTGTTCTTTTTTTGCGTCATGTTTACCGCAAATAAACGTTTTTTCTTTTTTTCTTTCTTTCTTATCATCATCCACAGGCTGACTTCCCCCACTGCGGGTTATGCCCCGCAGTGGGGGAAGTCGGCTTCCAGTCTGACCGGATGCAGGTGAATACCAGTATATTACATGGAGGAATTGTCTATCTGACCTCCGCAACCCAGTTGCTGGGTAAAACGATACCCCAGAGAGGTATGAGGAACAGGGTCTAAAGTTCACTCATCCCCAATAGGCTGACTTCCCCCACTGCGGGGCATAAAAGCTCTGTTTTCTTGTTCCAGTCCCAACACTACTGTGCCAGCTTCAACCAGGTTTTATTACCCCCGATGGCCAAATATTACATAACAAAATAATTACAGCTGGCAATTTTTAAACTTTCAGACAACGCAACAACCAACAGTGCAAATCAATTTGCAAATATTAGCAAATAAATTGGTAAAAGAAAGAAAAAGGCAGACTAGCTTGAAAACACATATAAAAAAATTAACACCTCGATGCAATTCACCAAAAAGAGAACTACAAAATAACTTTAGACTCCATTTTAATGAAACCACTAACACCCAATTTAGTTCCGAGACCAATTCAAAATGTCAGCATTTTAATTTAATTCTGTTCTGTCATCACCGGAAAGTTATAACGTTTTAGTATCAACCGCAAATAAAGTTTGAGAAAGAGAAAGAAAGAGAAAGTTCCATCAAAAATCGTTCAGTGATTCTTGAGCCTGCAATTTAAGCGCGTGCAAAAATATTCGTGCGATGTAATAACATATTTTCTCCTGTTCATTATTAATAAAAATGTCGTAAACTCATCGTCTGGCGTATGTCCAATTAACTGGTTAGAAAAATAGTACCTTCGTTACATTGATGTATTAAAAGCGGTAGATACAGGACTTAGTAACAGCGCCTGATCCTATCAAACTAAGTGATGGCCCGTAGTTAGCACTCAGTCGCGATCAAACAGCCCCATAAAAACAGTTTTTTTTTGTTTTTCGTGATAAATACGCATTGATAAAATGACTTCTTGTGCAGCTAAACAGTGTTTTAATAATACAAAGAAGAAAAATAAGACACGGGATTACTTACCACTCGAAAGTACAGCCAAAAATGCTAATTTGTTGAAAGTTATAATAATATGTAATGTTTGCTTCGCCATGTTTGTGCTACCACATGCAATGTCATTAATAATCGTAAACATTCGGCAGCTAACGCGGTTTCGCTCGCACGACAGCGCCGTCTCCTATCTCTGTTCTTGTCTATCGGTAACTGTAGGTTTGCGACTGTGATCACACTGATCACAGATGTGTGAGTTTTGGTGCAAGTATGTAGTCGTGCGCCGAGCCCAGGTTTACTGATTGCGATGTTAGCGCGTAACATATCTTCCTCCTTTTAATATATCAATGCTTAGTTGTAACTTAACATTAGCTGAACGAATCTGAAACTGGTTGCTGGTCAAAAAAATCAATCTGCCCTTTTCCCAACTATTTTGGAGTCGGCTTCCAGTCTGACCGGATGCAGGTGAATACCAGTATATTACATGGAGGAATTGTCTATCTGACCTCCGCAACCCAGTTGCTGGGTAAAACGATACCCCAGAGAGGTATGAGGAACAGGGTCTAAAGTTCACTCATCCCCAACAGAAAAGGGAGGATCCTCCGCCCCGACGGGTGTTGTGTCTGGCGGGCAACTGTCGGTGAACTCTGCTTGCGCGATGCAGGATTTGTGACGTCAGGTCTTTGATGCGTAGTTCGCATGTGGCGTTGTAGATGCCGCCACATCCCTTGGCAAGACTAGTTGTCAGACTTTTGGGCTTCTGACTACCCATAACGACTGTCAATGTCAAAGGTCATCCATGAAGGTTCAACCTTTTGATCGCCACGTCAAAAAAGCAAAAACGTCCCCTTGGCGCCATCCTTTCGAGTTTTTGACATCTTATGTTAATATAGATGAAATATAAAGAAATAACTCCAGCTAATATAAATTAGGATGAGCCAAGGAACATAATTAGCAACAGAAATTAAAAAAAAACAATATTATTTTATGAGCTTTATTTACAGACTAGTTTTTGCCCGCGGCTTCGCTCGCGTTAATATCGAGTTTGACAATCAATTCGGGTTAAATAAAACTCATAACACACTACTAAAGTTTCTATAATAATATAATTCAATAATGATTCGAAAGACACGTGGCGCCATCTATTATCATAAGAACGTTATTGTTGTTTTCTTGGGAACAGTACCTTTTTTCGGGATGAAAGGTGGGCTATGTCCGTTTCTGTAAAACTGACAACGTATATGCAAAATTTCAGGATGATCGGTTTAGTGGTTTAGGCGTGAAAAGGTAACAAACAAACTTACTTTCGCATTTATAATATTAGTAAGGATTAGGATTTACGTATAAAAGTCTGTCATGACCGTGGCGTGATGGGCACATTTTAGTTTGTCATCTATACATGACTGTGGCGGTTAAAAGGTTAATAGGAAAATTCCGTTCAGAAATTCTGCTTTTCTATGAATTTCATTTTCGTATCAGCATTTTCAAGCCAATATGAATATTCATGATATTAAAGTTAATTCCCTCCGTTGGATCCAAGTGAATAAAAGTTGATATTAAGTGCAATATAATATAAAATACGAGGTGACAAAATAACACTCCTGTCGGAATGCAAAACTTAAGAGAATTCATGATTCATACTGCAGCGGAATCTTCAACAATAGTACCGACACCTAAATACTTTCGAAACCGGAATATTATGTTTATTCACATTCTAAAACGTTTCGAAATGTCATTGTGATAGTAAGCTTTGCATAACATGGATTGCGAAATTATTTTATCTGCATTTTCTTGAGTATTTGAAATTCTTTGGCCTGATTTTTCTTTGCAATTCGTCATGCTTCTGTCCTTATCTGAATTCAGTAGCTTCTGCCGGCGACTTTATTCTACGTGGAATTTCTTGTTCCTCCCACCTCGTCGCATTTATCATTTCAGATGTCGCATTTCATTTGCAGAATAGATATAAACAGATATATTTTAGGTAAATGCATCATGTCTTCTGCAGTCTGCTATACATCTCTATTTGCCATCATTTCAGTATTTACCTTTTTAGCCATGTCGTCTTTTAAAACAATACATCCATCATTCATTTGGTCTTCCTCTATTCTTCAACTCAAACAATGAGGTGGAATAATCAAAACCGTATGTCATTAGACGATTATTGTCGCATCAATAAACAGTTTAGTTTTAATGCATTCTGATCGGATATTGCCAGTTTAAATAATCATTCTGCATTCCATTCGTTCACTCTCTTTGGGTTCCAAGATTCAAATATTACAAGCAATGGTAATGAATATTCAGGTTAGATCCAGGAATCTGTGTTAATGTCAAACAAAGCAATTAGTATTCTACGACGTGCGGTATTGGGCATATCATATAGATATGTATATATAGAGACACGCTACATAGGCAACCCAGACCTTTCCTACACACAACCATGAATTATTCCACTATGATTAGCTTCTCCCGTCTCGTTTGATTATTATTTTATTTAGGGATGGAAGAAGTGCCAAGAAGTGTCGATATTTTGAATAAAATTGATAACGATTACGATATATCGAAAAAAAAAAAAACATTGATAAAACTTGGTGAAATTTTATGAAAAATATTTGACGTACATGTATGAAATTCCGTTGTGTTTGCTTTTTATTTATAAAACTTTTATTTATATAAACTAGGAACATAATTTCTGATGTAAAATTATTTTTAAAAGTAACCGTGGAGTTTCTTGCCGGCTGTTCTCCATAAGAAAAGAGCGATTGGAACCGTACTAGCTTCTGACGTTTCATAAGTGCTCATGTATGTTTATGTGAAATAAAATAATTTCTTCGATAGAAGATTTCAGGTTAACCAGATATAGAACTTCGTTTAATAATGAAGCATGCAACTGTATATTCTGCGGAAACCCTGTTCTAATAAACTAGCAAACTGTTTATGATCAAGAAAATGACGAGTTCCTTTACTTAAATAAATGCAGGAAGGCGTTGTATTAGTCAATCTGTCGACGTGCTCGCGATACATCAGCGTACGAAGAATTGACTGGCGAAACCTGACTGCAAAATTATTTCTTGGAGTTCGTTGATTGACTGGCAAATGAGACAGGACTATTTTGTTGTTGATTCAGCTTAGCCACTTCAAATTGAAATGTTTAAGTTAGGAAGTTTCTATTGTAGACAATAGGAATGGACAAAGTCTACCATATCAGGGGATTTCGTACACGCTTAGGTTAAATTTTCTTTTCAATCCTCAATAACTTAAAAATATTTTTATTAATATAACTTTCTCGCACAAACTCGATTAGACACAGACACAGGTTATGGCGGTAAATCTTTAATTTTCACGAAACAGAAAAAGTACAAATACATCAATCTCGGAATGCGGCGGTGAAATAAAATAATAAAAAACTATCACCAAACCGCAATCTTCGTGATTCACTGGCCACCGTAACGTCGCCATTTTTGTTGTGTGCGCCATTTTCACGCGCGAAAGTTTGACAGGTGAGTCACGTTTGACATTAGTCAGGGTTACCATACCACTTAATGTAATGTACAAAGTTGCAGGGAAGCCTGATTAATTGTATTACGTTATGTCACAATTAAAGAAACGAATTCAAGGAATATTGATATTTCTTCCACAAAGTGGCAGTGTTTTCGAGACGGTAATAGCGGTATCGCTCTGTCTATCACTGTAATAAGCAATTTTCACTTGTAATTCGGATGCAGAGTATTAACAAAACACAGCAATTAGTAGTTGGCTTAGGCAGCATGCATGACTATCAAGATTTCTTAAGGAAAGCTGGATGCTGTGTGCTTTTCCGGCTGCAACACGGAAATACTCTCAGTCTATTTCAGTTTGTTTTGCTAAAATAATATGTATGTTTTATAACTAATGCACTTGTTATTTTTATCGCCTAAGATATGTTTTAGGAAGTATGTAGATAAGATTAGTCAAATATTTCTTCAAGTATGCTTGGTCAGAGTGTGACAGATAAAGAAATCATCACAAATGTCAGGTGGTTGACGGTTTGTCCCAGTACTACAAAGATATAGTATTGTATGATGCGGTTTTATTGCCTAACAAGACGTGTACCCAATGAGATTTCCCATCGATCATCTGGGCCTCAAGTCTGCTATATTACAATAGTGTCAGAATGGTCACTTCATTGTGAGTTTTTGACAGATTTGCCATACAAACACTGTCAAATACTCACAATGGCGAGACCATTCTGACACTATTGTAATAGCAGACTTGAGGCCCTGAACTGTCATACCCTAATTAATCCCTTTAGAGGATGAATTTAAAAAAATCCTGTAGTGTTCACCTTCGATATAAAAAGAACTCTTGTGCAGAATTTCATACTTCTAGACTCAGTGATTTAGGCTGAGCGTTGTATTTCAGTGCATGAATGAATTAATTATCTTAAGATTTTGATTAAGATAAAAAGCTACCAAGAGCATGTCGGACCAAGCACAATGAAGAGTTCCGTAGTTGGGATGAATTTATTCCAAAAACAAACTGAACATTGTAGTTGAAAAAAACAAATCTCCCATATATTCCAACTGCAAATGTTAGTCGGTCGAGTATTATTCGTTAACTTGTACTTAGCTGTGATAGTTTTCCTTTCAACTTCATTATAATACCACATTAAAGCATAATATTACGCAAACGAACGATTCGAAAAATGGTTTCGGACCACAGACCCGCAATATTTTTGAACAGCCTATCCAATGACACGGATGATACCCCACACCATGGGATAGACGAGAAAAAAAATTCATCGAGCGTCTCTGAGCTAAGCCGACAGACAGACGGACATGGTGAAACTATAAGGTTTCCTTGTTGAAAACCTAAATAGCATTTATTAAATGATAATAAATACAATGTGAAAGAAAGAATATGTCGTAATTTCGGCGCATTTATTTGAATAAGTGCTCAACGGTCGCGAGATACTGCCACGTGAATTACTATAATTACAATGACGTAATGCAAGATTTACAAGTTGATAAGCGAAAATGACACGGTGCTTCCTCACACGTGATAAAACATTGATAATATACCTATCTAATGCGGCGGGAAGCGCATTAAGCTAGTGGTCAACATGTAAACAAAAAAAGACTTTAATATTCACACATAAAGTACGGTTTGCGCTAAAACTCCAAACGTTTTCATAAGTCTACTTGTCATTCTGAAATCAACAGAATTTATATTTTAACTTATTATTTTAAAGTTGATATTCGTTTAACTGAGAATAATATCAATTGGAAACATTGGATTTGAATAGACTTTAAAAGGGCGCTCACCGCTCATCCTTTAAAAAAATGTATCTCGTGACTGAGAAGGAATTATGAAAAACGGCTCAATCAGCTCCCTCGGTAAGTGTGTCTAGAATTTTCTAATACCTTTTATAAAGTTTCATATTGAGACAGAGAGCAACAAAATTCGATCTAAACACATCATATTGAGATACAAGTTTCGTGTCCGAAAAACGCGCCGCAAACTTGACTGGTAGAAAATGCCTATGGCATTAAGTCCGCCTCTGTACATTTTTTTTGTGCTAAAGTATTAAATAAATAAATAAATAAACTTGCGTTTTTCAGCCCAGATAATTATGGATTTAAACTTGCTACGATTTAGCGGAATTACACACGCAAAGTTCTGTGTCGCTTCTCCGCTCAGATTTATCTCTAGCCTTATATGGCTCTCTTCAGTACAATTTCATAAGAATAAAGCACATAATACGTTGCTCAACGCACTGCTGAATCTCATACGCTTTCTTGTCGCGTTAATAAGGTGCCTTTAATAAAAACACAAGAACATCGTATATTCGCAATCATTTTCCAACATCTTTTATGACTCTTCAATCATTTTTAATTAAGTTACTAAAAGTATTTGATATAATAAATCAGTAAATCGAAAGAGGGAAAACCATATATTATTATGCGTTTTTTCATTGTGAAAATAAATATCTTGCTGTTTTTCCCAGCTAATTCTTTCACTCGTTTTAAATGCCTAATAAATAATTTTGATTAATATTCTCGCAAATTATAAGTTGGCAACCCTATCTCATGCAACTTGAACTACTTTTTTTACGCGGTGAAGACGACGTAGCATCGTTTTGCAGCCAAGCCATTGTTTCCATCGATGCTCCATGTTCACTTGATTAAAATAACCGTAATTACGTTACTATTACCACTTAACTAAACTTAATTCTTTTTTCGAGTAAGCTTGCTATAATGTAGCATGTAATTACAACCTTAATTGTCTTTTTTTTACGGCATTTTTCATTTGTGTTACGGTTTTATAATTCGTTAATGATATTATTAATCTATTAATGAGGTTTTGTTGAAACCGTAAATTGGAATAAGTAGGGGTTATCATAATATTTATATAATTTGAAAATCCGACTAATAATTTCATGAATGGATTTTCCTTATTTTCGGACCACTGGATCTCTATAACTCTTTATCTTTTGTCCGTCAAAGCGTTCAAACTTCGATTTGACAGTTGATTGTCATTGTCACCTTTTCACTGCTGTCACTTGTTATGTGCATGGAAATAGTTCTGTTCCAAAATAGCCGTGTTCTAAACAACTATAATATTTATTTTACCAAGCCTACGTTCCTAGAACCAAAATGAACCTACCCAAAATACAGTCCACTATACAAACATTGTTGGAGTGTCATTCAGGGAGTATTGTGCAGTCGAGAACGCCAATCATACCGCCAGCACCCCAACAAATGGTCCTTCGTGCCGGATACCCAACACCGACCCCAAAATATTTGGGAAAAGGCTAGATAGATAATGATGTACACACAGTAAAATACATAGAGCTACGACGAAATTATCATTTTGAGTAGATTGTGTCTACTGCTTATTTTGTGGCGGCATCAACAACGCCATACGCATCAAAGACCTGACGTCACAAATCCTGCATCGCCACGCTACTAGCATATATACAACATCCCGACATCAACCGTTGGGCAGTTTCCCACCATACACGACACACTTCTTGTCGAAGGATCCTCCCTTCTCTATAGAGTCCGAGTGAACTTTACACCCTGTTCCTCATAGCTCTACAATTTCATACTCCCATGTCCCATGTAACTCGCTGTTGGCGCACCACATTTTCTCTTCCCATCCTCCCTTGTCAACCGTCACGCTATTATGCACTCCCTTCTCTTTCATATCATTCCTCCCACAATCTATCCATCTTTTCTTAGGCCTTCCTCTCCCTCTCCATCCATCAACATTTATATTCATCACTCTAGCAATAGATTTACCTAAAATCGTTATTTTACAGAATTTGTATATACAGAAGTCTGTTTACACTTCTTCTTTTTAGGGTTCTGTAGTTAACAAGGACCCTTATAGGTTCGGGATGTCCGTCTGTCTATCTGTCCGCACTCCGTGACTTAGTTCAGAGACCCTTAGTACTAGAAAGCTGTAATTTTGCATGGGTATACATTTACATATTAATCACGCCGAGTCTCGTCTATTCCATGGTGTGGGGTACCGTTGGATAGACCGTTCAAATATTGCGGGTTTGTGAAAACCATTTTTCGGTTCAGGGATCCGTTTGCGAAATATTAAGCTTTAAAGTGCTAATTTTTGTTTAGAGTCATGTGCCCTTTTGTTAAGTTAGGGGCAATGTCCGCATTTAAAACGCATGATACCCATCTTTTCACTTCGTTGATGTTGCTGCTTTTACTCCGAATATGTCACCACAATGGCACAGTAGAATTTATATATTGTGACTATGGCGACGTTAGTATAACTAATATCGCATTTAGCTTTGCGATTATTCAGAACCCAATAATATCCATCTGTATCATACCCACAAAATTAGTAACATTCGCATCACTAGTCGTGAAACTCGACAGCTGAAACTCGACTATTAATATCAGAAAAGACGCAAATACAATGCTTCCTTGTTTAGTCACGAATAGTCACGATTTAAAACAAAATGTATAAGTAGTGAGGGACCGCTTGTTACTAAATTTAACCGTAATCGTTTGAGAATAATTACGGTTGTCGCTGCGTTGTCGTTGTTCGTATTTTATTTCTGTAAGGAGCTTACTAAGGAGGACTGATGTTGACAGATTGTTTGTGGTATTTTATTTGTCTGCAGCATCTGTTTATTAAATAAGCAAACGCAGGAACTTCAGACTATACAATTCTCTGCAGGAAGTTGATTTATGGAAAGGAGATAAAAGCACATTTGATCTTTTTGTTAAAATCGTGTTCATTTAAAAGGCAAGGTGGAAAATTGGGCGCGAAAATGGCATGAGTGTCGTATCCTGTATATTTTTCTCCTAATCCATAGACTCAGTTGAGTAGTTTAATAACAATACCTCTTAACAATTGCGCTGCTTGCTCCACAGTATCATGAAAAAAGATCCAGCATCAAGGATTTCTATGAATGGTACTGACAAATGCTTGTAATAATAATTTATTTACGGTCTTCGATTATAATAGTGAGACTTCAGTTGTCAATGTAAATGCGTGAAGATTGTTTGACGGTTTGACAGCACGTACACCTTGGCACTACTCGTGTTTTACTTAATAAGTAGGACTTGGTTTTCAGACTAATCAGATACGCGGTAAATATCAGTAGGTACTTGAATTCGTAGCTTAGCTCGGAGTTTATTCACTTTTGTCCGTCGCACAGTAGGTAACTATGTTAACATTCAATCTCCTATCAACTCTGATGTAACAACTAAGTAATCAATATTTTTAAATCCTAAAGTACTTATTTCAGGTTATGTTTGTCCTACTTCACGGCAAAGGACTCTAATACAGAGTTAAAGAATCAAACATTAGTTAGTATATACTATGCTGAATTGATCATTGCATGAACGTTCAATTTGTTTTCCCCACGATGATTTCCTTCACCTTAAAGCCTGATTTACACACGGTGCGATTTAATTACCTGTGGCTTAAGTGGAAACAACAACAAAAGTTGCATCGTGTAAATGGGGCTTTATTCAACTCAGTACGTATTCTAGAACGAAGCTGAGGCCGGATTCTTGATTTAAAACTATATTTAAGTAGATTCATTTGAAATCTAACAGTTTCAAATCGAGAACGAAAGAATATGTGCGTGAGCCTACCACCCAAAAATAACAAGCCTATTCTTTGCGCAAAAAAAAAGATAATATTATTTAATTATGCAAGCAAGCCAGCATGTAGAGTGGAACATACTGGAAAGCACATGATTTCACTTAATTCTGCACTGTAATTATGTCTTATCTGTACTTACTAACCGAGACTTGTTGACTTGTTGTTAAGTCGGTTTTCTCCAAAACTGCTTATTTTCATAGATATGGATTTTATGATGGACGGCTCCCAAAGGGTTATAAATACTTATAGTCGTCCCTGATATGACCGTAGTAGATTGAAGATTCACAATAGCAAAGCATAGCCTCTTCTATTTCTGGGAGTGGGTACCGTAAAAGGCTACTAAGTAATGTCATAGGACGTGCTACAGTATTCACTTATTAAAGGTTTTTATGAATAGAATAGCTGCCGTGACATTTTCTAAAATAAAAGTATCCTACTCTTTATTTCTGAAAGTCTCGTCAAAATCGGTCCTGCATGCCGTTTCGGAGATTAGCCGGAACAAACAGACAGACAATTTTTTTTTAATAGTTTTTTTTTTTTTGTTATAAATAGGTACCGTATATACTTTCATATGCATTTAATAAAAGTCTTGTTATTTTGACATTACAAACAGACACCTCAATTTTATTTATTTGTCTATATAGACAAGCCGTGTGTCTTCTTTAAACTCAAGCTCAAAGCATTTATTTCAAATAAAACAATTACAGGCACTTTTGAATTGTCAAGGGGTCGGTCAGTCAGATGAAGCTAGTTGCCCATTCCAAAGCGTTACTACGCTTTGGAGAAACGCTTTACGCTTTTGGTTCCTATGGAGAAGAACGGACAAGAAACTCCATGGACACTCTTTTAAAACAAAATATTGTTACAAAATATGGGTTACATCATTCATGTTGAAGTTATACATGTGAGAACAATGTAGAAAGACGTGCACGTTAGAAGCGTCCGTAATAGAAACAATTCAAAAATTAAAATAAGCCGTGGCAGCTAAGACATGACCAGTCCCAACTGACGGCGCCCGTTCACGAACATGACGCATGGATCAGCACCATTTAGCTCAACCATTTTGAAGGGAACTTAACTTATACAACACAAAGTTACATCCCCTATTTAACCCCATCAGGGGATGAATTTAAAAAAATACTTCGTTAAAGCTCACCTTCGCTATATAAGGAAGTTTTGTGCAAAATTTCATGCTTCTAGAGCCAGCAGTTTAAGCTGTACGTTTTCTGTCAGTAAATTAATAAGTATATGATTTTTACTATGTCCCTAGACGATACTGTGATTACGAGTTGATAATGCTTTTGTTTTAAGCCCATCAATAGACATGAATTTTAAAATGAAAAAACCTTTTTATCGTAGAAATGCCATTTATAAAATAAAAGAGGAAGTGTTGCCCTGAATAAAACAATCTGAATAAGTGATAACTGTACTATAAACTGAACTTTGATACAAAACATTGTTAAGGACTTATCCATTTATATTCTATCCATCCGAAAGTTAGCCTGTGAAAATATACATAACATAGAATCCCACAGGAGATTCATAACGTTTCAGGATAGAAAAAGTGTATTTACTTTTCCTTGGCCAAATATTTTTCAGAGACCAATTTCGCAAAGCGAATCATATTATATTCGATACATACGTAATCGATAAACCAGCAAACTTTCGATTACCCATCACTATTCAAGTTTTAAATTCAGAATTGATCAAGTTCGACATAAAATTTAATAACTGGCAACATTATGACTAACGCATAAAATAAATAACTTCATTTCTGTGCAGTAAAAACTTAATCGGTCGTAATCCATTACAAGGTAAGCTCATCTGTTATTTTATAGTTGTTTATTGATCGAAACATAACACCTATTCGTTTCGTTTCGTTCTTTATCTGTATTTTTATTTTATGGTTCTCTCAGCCAATAATCCGTAAACCATTGATTGAAGACTATCATTTTGACAGATCTCTTCAAAAATGGCGCGACGGACGATGAAAAAGGCGCCAAGAGCATTGTGTAAACAGAAGCGATTAACTTCTAAACACATACATAGTTACCTATCGTTTTATAGTGCGATTTTATATTGTTTTTTATTTGAACCTTTATAGACTTTTTGGACGATAAAGTTCCCCACATCTATTTCTAAGTACATATATTGCTTTACGATCTTTTTCAAATATGGTCAGAGACCAATTAGAAACGAACCTAATATGAGTTTAGTATGCTTTTATCAGGAAATCAATGTTAATAAAACCAATCTTATAGACTTATCCTGTACAAAAGTCTCGAGTTCATTTTGTAAAAGATGTCTGAATTCAATGGCAAAAGTTTTGATCAGTCTAACCTAAATCTCATTTTAATTTCGCCATGTCCAGAAATAGATGACCTAAAAAAACGGGACAGTCTTTGGGGACTGCGAAAAGAAGTGGAAACTAAGTAACTTGTGAATTATATCGTCGAGCTATTAGATTATTAATTTCGAGCGTTCGGTGACTATGACGCGAGTTCCATGGTTTTTGTTAACCCAAAAAGTACACATACATACACAGTATACATATAGCTCATGGACAGCGTTCGGTGACGATGACGCGAGTTCCATGATTTTTGTTCACCCAAAAAGTACACACACTGTTACATAAAAGATTTTGTCCCTCTAGAGGTAATGGAACAAAGCCTTCATGCAAGGTGGTTACGTATCGAAATACAAGGAAACAATAAACACTGTTTGAAACAACATATATTTAAAAAGAATACTCTTTTTTTAAAACAATATACGGTAGCCTTTAAGGGTCTACCGCATTAATAATTAATTACTTATTTCAAACACATAAACTAAGTTATCCTGTATAATAAGAATGTGACAAACTGTCACTTATTATTGCCAGCCAGCTCAAACTTCAGCTTTAAGAACTAAGGTCGTGGGGAGTTGGAGATAAAGCCAGTACTGTTCCGATTTTAAATTAAGATTAAAATATAATAAAAGATTGAATTAATAAGGTGTAACCTTCCAATTATTTTGTAAATAAACAATTAGTAAATGGGCGCCAGGGATTTAGAAAATCCCGGATCCCAGAGCCGACGAAGATGTCCAATATTCTTCCAGATTCAGATAACTGAGGATGTCGAACTCGGGGTCCTTATTTAAATTTCTGATACAGACCGGGTTCCCAATATTGAAACCCGGACTAAAGTAATATACCGGTTTATATAGATACCGTATTAAAATGAATAAATATAAATGTAAGGGTAAAAAAAAAAACCGTCCCGCCTGCGCTAACGCTAGGCGGACTTGACCAGCCGCACAGTCGTCTCCGCAAGAGGCTTAGAGCTGACTCGAGGAACGGGTCTCGCGTCCAGGCCCCAGACACCACTCTAAATCCTGGCGGCGAGACGAATCACTCGAGGTGCCTCACGGTTGGTTTAAGGAGAAAACACTCGACTGCAATATCTTCGACCGGCCGGGAAGCAACCTGCGCAGACGCAGCTAAGAATCCTTTTAGAAGTGTTAATGAATTGCAGTCACTTCTCAAGCGTGTTCAAGGGCGAATGCTATTACCAGTTCACGGAAGATATCCACATCACTTACGACACTTAACTCTTGAAAATCACTAACAACTATCCAACATGACGTTTGAACGCTGAAACACTAAAAATCCTGCAGATCCAGAATTAAAAACGAATTAAAACAAATCTTTGGCAGTCTGCAATGCCAAAATTTGTCTAGAATGGGGTAATTTACCCATAATATTAATTAGGGAGAATTAGAATAATTACCAGAAACATTACGTCAAAGACACTTCACAGATTAAATATGTATTCGTTTGACAATGAAAGTTCTAGAAAAAAGTTTATAATGAAAAAATTTATTCATTTCCGTTTTCGGTTATTTAGTTTATTATTAATTTTATTACCGAAAGCCGAAAATAATTAAGGACTGGTCACTGGATATTATTTCGATGATTACCAATCAATATGTTAAAATGAACTGTTATCGATTAAAACTACAACCATGAATCGGCGACAACAGATGTCGCTTATAACTGACAGAATCTGACGTTTGAATGAATGACATTTGTGTTGTTATTCTATTTTGCAATCAAACTAATTTACAATATTTGGTCTAATTAATTGTGCAAACCTGTTTAGAAAAGTGATTTCTTTACAGAAAGTGAAACTAAAAAGTCCAGTGACGAAATACAGTTTAAGGAATGAATAATTCATTGTAAAATAATCCTGTGGGAAACTTTATAATTGACTACGTATGTTTTCAGGTAAATGCCACTTTATTTATTAAGGATTTAGATGTGCAAAACCAATTAGTGGTAGGCACAAAAAATACAACGTAACAATACAGAAGCAGATAGGCAGTGCTATCGCATGCCTAAGTGAAGCTATTACTATTCTTTTGTCTAAAGAAACAAAAGATCCAGACATATTGAAATTACTTGTGGACACAGGGCGCATCTTGTGCGACTGTCAACATAATGATTCTGTCACCTTGCTGTGCTGCAAAAAGATTTGAAAGATCAGATGCAGCTGACCAAAATATATACACAGTATACTTAATGCTCGTGGAAAGCGTTTGGTGACGATGACGCGAGTTCCATGATTTTTGCCCAAAAAGTGCTCAACGCGCCTAAAGAAGTTTTCACTTCAATAATCTTCTTTAAAGAAAATTATTGGAAGTTTTTCATCATGGTTCTTTGAAGCGATTTTCAGCTACCAAGACGCTATATTGCAAAAAAAAAAAAAATGTGCAGGCGAACTTCCTCTGTAGGATACAACTGGACATCTTCAAAATAATAAAAGAACATCCCCCTTTTTTGAGGATTTGACAAGAACTGACTGTAATGTATGTAGTAATAAGTTAGTGTGAGTAAATTGATATTGTCAATGTAGTGGGTAGTTCAGTTGTACCAACATTCTGGCAGTTATTACACTTGTGCCTGTACGTCGCTACGTGTATCTGATCTAATATTTATTCCCGTATTCCGGTATCCAGAGTGCTCTCAACCCAAGAATTGTTCACTGACTAACCAATTGTTCTGGCTTGATAGTACTAGTAGCAACTAAGGGCGGGTTGTTTCACGTTCACTTAACGCACGCGTATACGTCATAAATGGCGCTAACTATCTTCAAACCAAAAAAAGCGTTGTTTCACAAAATTATGCCCTTAACGTTCGTTAAAAAATAACGATAACAGTAACCCACTGGTTAACGTCATTTTATTCTTCTACGTTTGAAGTTTGACGATCGGTTTTTTATGCAGTGAAACAACGCTTTGTATTTAACGAACGTTAAACATCATATGTAATCGTTATTATTTGACGTACGTATGTTAAGTTAACCAACCGTTTGAAACAACCGGCCTAAGAATACGTTTCCACCTTTTAACAATAATAGCATCAACCGCGAAATCATTTATCGTCCGGGGACCGTAGACCACCGATAAAACAGTGATCAATTTTATGCGGGCAGAAATAGACTGCATGAAATCTATTACTTAGTAGCCCAATGTATGTAATATCGCGGGCACGGGAACCTAACCAACTTTTTACATTTTTATTCTATTTTTTTTCGAAATCGTTTATTCTGTAAATAGGATATCGGAATCATATTAAAGTCATGTTAAAAAAAAAAATAAGCTAGATGGAGTCGACATATCCTATCTGACTACCCCTGAGAAGTAATGTCGAAACAAACTCAGGAGTCAAAGTCTCTTAAGTCCAGACATAATCTTGGTCAAATCATGTTAGGACCATGTAAATCCATGTCTGGTCTTTTGAAGAAAGATCCACAAAAATTTCAATGGACCTGTCCAGTCAGTGCAAGCATTTGTCAGTAATCGTGTAGCTCAACTCAGGATTTAAGGAGCTCAACGACTCGACGATTAATACCAAAGAAGGGAGAATTGGGTAGGCCGCATAAAGTACTCAAAATGCCAGAAAGTAGTATGTCCGGCTCACCCTGAAGTCCCTGGGCAGTAAGCCCTGCTATCTTGATGACTGGCTTAATGTTTTAACTAAGAGATGTGGTATTTTTAAATAGTCCATGTCATTACTAAAGAAGAAGACTATAGCACCCGGATTCTGAATAAAGAATTTGAAGTTGAGAACTTGTCAAACTCTATTCAATACTCAATGATTTATAGTATTCCACAATGTATATGCTTAGGTGGTAAACATTAGCTTAAGAACAATCGTGGACTCTGTCGGGCACAGCAAAATCACACCTAAACCGCTGAACTGATCGTCATGAAATTTGGCAGAGATATAGCCTGGCATATGGAGGACATAGGCTACTTTTTTACGCGATAACCGTCATCCACGCCGAGGCAAAAGCTAAAAGCTAGTAGTACATATAATTCTATTTTATACAACATGTTTTGTGTATTTTATACGAATTTTAAAGATTTACCATCTAAATATTCGTTTACACTGTAATAACATATACTTATTAATCGTTTTTACTTATAAGTTAACACTTTCAATGCCAAAAACCCAGCATATGGGTCTAAAAATAATTCTATCGCGTGCCCAAAACCCGCATCCGAGTCGTCGCTGTAGGTAGCTATTGATGACTTCTGTACATGCCCATGCGTCATGCACAGAAGTCATCAATAGCTACCTACAGCGACGACTCGGATGCGGGTTTTGGGCACGCGATAGAATTATTTTTAGACCCATATGCTGGGTTTTTGGCATTGAAAGTGTTAAGACTTAGTAACGCTAAAGCAGAGTTTGACAAGTTCTCAACTTCAAATTTTAAGGTAATGTCAATGTAGCCTACGTTTTTTGCAAATAAATTTAAAATTTCCAAGGAATCACCTTAAGTTGGTAATGCGAAAGTAGAGTTTGACAAGTTTAGCCTACAAACTGCACTTCAAATTCTGAATGGTATTCAGAAACCGGGTTTAAAGGTCGTATGGAAAAAGCCACATTCATAGTCATCGACATACGTATATTATAGCCGTAACAATATAAACGTAAAACATCAAAACATAAACACGTTTCTCGCAGACGTAACCTTGATTACAAAAATAAATGAAACTGCTTTGAAATCAAACAAGATTTTATTTGAAGACAGTACAAGCGTAGTTTTTGACTTGCCACCATTTACTCTTGTCTAATCATGTGCGAACTATGGTAAACGTCCTTAGGGGTTGGAATCTAAAATTAAAAGGGTGGTGGTTAGTAATTGATTAATCTAACTAGCTACAAAGGGAGGCGTTGGCGGGAATACTAGTAGGTAATGGCGAATATAAAAGTATCTCCCGGGCCCCCGACTCATGGTACTAGAAGGATCAGTGGGGTAGGACTCACTCGAGTCAGATATAACCCACCGTTCTTCCCAGACGGAGAGTATCCATGAGAATTTTCCACACAAAAAAAAAAGGTAATATACTAATCACTAGTGCTTTCAGTCTCGCTGCGGTCTCGAAATTCCCGGGAAAAACGAGACTTTCGAGACTATTTCATAAGTAGGTTTCATACTTCTAAGCTAGGCTTTTAGGCAGTCAAAACAAGATATTTCAATCAAGTACTTTCCATACAGTTACAAACTCAACTTATAAAATCTAAATTTTAATTTTTATAGTGGGCACGTAAGAAACAAAGGGCGTTTAATGTAGTTTCAGACAGGAGGAACTGAATTTATTACAAAATTAACTCGCGTTAGAAAATGCTCTCTCTGCTTCTACGATAGTGGGGGGCTAAATATTTTGTAGTAAATATATTGATGGTTTAGGATGACCTAAAGCCAAAATTCGTGTTATTCCCGAGACCGAAAGTATCAGTCTTGAGTCTCGAAAATAACAAGAACTCGTCGAGACTCGAAATTTTCGAGACCGAGATTCCCGGGATGAAACCACATTGCTAACTAGGCCAGGCTCCATTATTGCTGATGATTTGCAATTCCGACACCCAACATACAGGCAAATGCCTAGTTTGGGGGTCACCGTCCATTCAGATTATTAATAAATAATTTTGAAATTTGAAATTCATATATTCAGCGCACCCTAGAAATTGAGCCTACCAGTCTAGTCATGGACGACTTCATACATTAATATTTAAAACAAAACAAAGCAGACACTTCAACTCCTATTTATCTGAGTCTATTTGTTTAACAAACGAAAGATGCTGTTGTCCATCATCTCTGCAAGATCTTTTAGTAAATTTTTACGACACTTACAAGAAGCCAAGACTATTTTCTACGCCAGAAGCTACAAGCCCAATGAAATCCCTGAAAATGCTTTGGCAAAGTCCAAAAGGATTAAATTCTTTCCTCAAATTTATAAATGCATACAAGTAAGACAGCTTAGTCAGGTGTCACTTGAAGCTGGTTCAAATTACCATAATAACGACAACATAAAGATTCTCATTATTATAGTTTCCCAGAATTACATGCAGTATCAAATCGCATATTATTGCAATATAAAAAGGAATCCAATGGCGTTGTTGTTACAGAAATATGCATAAATATTACTACGCTTGGATTCCGTTAATTTTCTACATAAAATGTTTCAGCTCTAAAGAGGTCACAGTAGGGATGGCAAACTTTTTAGAACAGTGTGCCAAATTCATTAAAAATATTGCGTCAGCAAAAATTTGGACACGGATTGCAAATTAATCTATGTATGGTCTCTTCCAAAAGTGTGACGAAAATGTCAACATTATGGATCAGAAAACGTACCTTTGGATGACAATCTGTAGTGCTACTTACCATAAACTAGAAATTCTGATTTTAAATCACCTTCAAGATGATTTTCATTTGGCAATTGAGGTTAATTTTATAACATTGATGGTTTTGCCCGCGGCTCCGCCTCGCGTGGATGTCGGTTATCGTTTAAAAAAGTAGTATATGTCCTTCTCAATATCCCAAGCTATATTTGTGCCAAATTTCATGACGATCGGTTCAGCGGTTTAGACGTGAAAACGTAACAGACAAACAGAGTTACTTTCACATTAATAATATTAGTATGGATATAGATGGATTGAGTATTGAGGGTTTATTTACACTTTCATCTCATGCTTTTGGAACAGACTATTCTTTAATTAAATCAACATTTTCAGAGCTTCACAGTACGGGCAGTATTTTCATATTCCGGACCTTATTTCTATCCAGCTGACATCACTATCGCATGCCAAGTGCCAACTATAGAACGTGTAAAAGGTTCACCAACCCTGACCAATGTTATCATGTCCAGACTAGCACGTGGCGCTAATAAAGTACTTAACTACTTTATGTCCACCATGACAGATGGCCAACCCTCTAACATACCAGAACTAGTTAATATAGACAATATTGATGTAATGGAGAGAGACGCAAATGTCGCGCTAAATATGCTTAATTGCATACCACACTTTCTATCACAATCCGAAGAATTTTGAAGGAAATTGCTAATCCATTGCTTCACATGTTTGAAAAATTCGTCTCTTCAACAACGTAAATAACGCAATGAATGCTGTTGAACTGTCAAAATGAAAGGCATTACCATTGTACGCAATTACCAAGATCCCTTGGTTAGATGCCAATGTTCAATCACCGAAGTAAAACGTTCATAAAAACCACTATTTTAAAACCTGGAACGCTTTCCTCGGCCATCTACTGATTTTTGCTGTAGAGACAAAATTATTCGCAACCGCGAGCAGCACTCGACGCGACATCCATGTAGAATATTTAATTTCTAATACGTATATTCCTTACGCTAATATTCGCATTCAATATAAACTAAACTTAATTTGTCACCAAAATATGGATATTTCGAGAGATTCATAAATTGGGCTCCTTACGTTTTGTTCTATCAAGGACTACGATCGTAGCGCAATAACAATTCAATTAATATTGCTAAAAGCTGCGAAATTAAAACTGGGTTAAATATGAACAAAAATAGACATAAAACTTACCGGTGTTCTCCTAGATAGCAGAGTGCCAACGGGACTCGGTATCTTTGTGGGCGTCCCTGTATGCGGGCTCCGAGCTGTCAACAAACACATAACTGTTACTGATAATGGCCGAAATATTTTACTCTTTTCCAGTGTTAAATGTTAGTTTCAATGTGATTACGGGAACCTACTACGCATTGGAATGGGCAACTTACTTCATCTTTCTGACTGACCGACTCCTTCATAATTCAAAAGTGCAAAAATATGACAACGCCAAAATCTGTGAATATATTCTCTATGAAATAAATACTTTTCAAAGATTTAATTGCTAAACATATTTTTGAGAAAGGAAACAGTTTTCGTCATTCAAACCCAAATCTTTGCAAGTCACATTGACCAAGGATCTTTTAACTACCAAACCCTTTTTCTTTTAACGGAAAGCTAGGAGCTCTTCCCAACTTATTGGCAGATTAAGGTTAGCTTTAAATCTCACTGTTAAAGGCACAAACTTCTCGAGTTTGTTCCGTAAGACGTTTACTTCGTTCTTTGGAAACTTAAAAGCTTTGATAGTGGATACTACTGGCAATCTATTAAATTTCTAAGCTTTGTTCGAAGCTTTATTAAGCTGCTAGGCGTCTTCGCAGGCGAGTAAAAAAGTTTTTTGCCGCTCCTAAAGCTTAGTAGTTTAATTAAGTTATTGTATGAAATCCAATGTTCAAAGAACGGACTCTAGCAATAATGATTTAACGAGGCAAAAGGCTTAACATATTTTGCTTATAGTATACTCCCAGACTGACGATCTTATGCTAGTGTAAATTTTTACCATTTGTGAAGCCGTCTTTTGACACCTAAATTAGCCCAGAAACAACATTCACATTGCATCATTATGCCTAAACACTAATTTTGACCTTAGCGTGCTATATTGCCATAACGGCCATGAAAATATACAATTTTCTACGACTCCTAGTTTGTTTACTGCAAATTCGGACTATGCCATCGTTAATATTATGTTTTTCACTTTCGTGACCATAAAATAATGTAAGTTTGTTTTCCACCCTCACAACAACTTTTTGATTTATATAGGTTTTAATTGGTAAAAATAAATTGCGAGAACGACATCTATAAAAATATTAGTACCTAATCTACAAATATCAATGTTGAATTTAATTTATAACTCAAATCCGGTATTACAAAGACAGGGACAAAGGCAAGCCAACGAATCAACAGCTCAAAAGACAGAGATTTAGAGATTTATGTAGCAAAAAGATTAAGATTTCTAAATGTGATGCTAAGCGAGAGTGATCTCACAGCTCTATACAAATGGATGACAATATAGTGCTCTTAGAATCTGTCCCAATTACTTGAAATGGATTATCTTTCTCGTGTGGACGAGACGCTTAATACAGCTTAATTCGTCTCCACTTAGGGGAAACGTTAACAGCCGGTGCCCTATGTGAGAGCTCAAAGTTCACTAAGCCCTTGCAATAACTTGATTAACTCCGGCTTAGGAAAGCCCGATACAATTTTCGATCAGTGATTCTGCTGCCAAACTTCATGTTACCTCTTGCTTAGATCGGCAAACAATTCAACAACAACCAATGAAAATGGAACAGCAGTGGCCCAGTGGAAACGGCTTGCTCTCAAAACGGTGAAGGAAAACACCGTGAGGAAATCGGCATACCGATAATTCGAAGACAACCACCAACCTGTACTGGGTCTGTGTGATAGATTACGGTCCTCTCCCTCTCACAGAGAGGAGGGCAGAATCGAAACATTTTAGGCTGATTATGTTTATGCTTGTCCAATAAAAACACATAAGACTTGACAACATATTGAAAAGGCTTTTAGAAACCGGGTGTACGTAAGTCCACTGCATATATTATTATTATGTACTAACTTCGCAAGCCGCAACATGGCAACATATGACCGTAGCGGTTCCTATTACATTACCATAATGACCATGAAGACTCAGGCCGTGTGGGCTGTAATATGCAAACTATTTGTTTGTTATTTCAAATTTTTTGTTCTAGACGTCGGATCTATTGCTGGGTCATCAAGGCCCACGTTTTGGTTCCAGACTGTTTTTTTGTTCAGTTTTTGTGGGAGATATAAACAATTGTAAGAATGAAGATGTGGGCTAAACGTTCTTTCATCATCATCATCATCATCATCGACTTCACCTACTGCTGAGCATATGCCTCTTTTTTCATGTGCCAATCGGGACGCTCCTGTGCCAGCCTCATCCAGATTTCGTCCGCCCATCGCCACCGGACGACCGACACTTTGTCACAGCCTTACTCCTTCTTTCATTACTGCACCTTGCTAGGTGTCCTGCCCAAATCCATTTGAGATCCATAATACGCTTTCTTATATCAAAGACCTTTGCACGTCTTTGGATCTCGAAATGTTCTTTATGTTGCCAAAAATAAATGGTTTATGTCAAGGTGCTCGGTTCCAATTATACCCGCAGAAGACACTTTAGGTGTTGTGCAATGCAATTTGAGCAACGTTGTTGACCATGTGATAATTATGTCAATTTTGCAATTTGAAAACAGATTCACCCGATTTAGTATTCGGTATCACTCTGCTGCTTTCTTAGAAAGAGACAACGCTTAAATCGATTCGCATCGCAGCGAGTGAGTGCAGCAATTGTTCTTTCCACAATTTCCAGGAAAAGTGCCTTAAAATGCACTTCAGAAATTGTTTCATGGCTTTGACAAGCAGCACAAGAAGGCGACATTTTAAGACGCTCATAACAACATGGCTCATTTAATGTAAGCTTTGCAGACGTAACAGGGATATAGTCCATTAAGTAATGGCCTAACGGGGCTGGAAGGCACTTTAATAACGTATTTCCTTAAGGCAACACTTATGAGTTCGCTGAAAAACGATTAATGTTTGTTTAACTGTTTTAAAACGACATCTACTTTACAGTTGTAGAAAAGTGTTTAGCTTAGGTAGAATGTTGTTCTTTTCAATCATATGTGAATGTGAAACGCCTATTTATTTCCAGAGAAGACATTATATTTCAAGCAGTCTCTAAAATCCTTGATTTTTTATTCCAAGCAAAGAAAGCCTTTGAAAAGTATTGTAAATGATGATACCAACTGAAAGGTGTCTCAAAAACCCTCAATGTTGAAAAGCAGCCTATAGCTTCCCTTGAAACCAATATTTGTAAGCTCTTTAATCAATAGATAGCATAGATTGTTCCGTCGCTTCCGCGGACAAGTTCCACAGGACAGTACAAAGTGCAGCTAGTGCTAAGTGAAGTACTAAGTTTTATATTAAAATATGTATGTTTAGGTTAAGGTATATTTCTATGGGTCTATGTTGCCTGAAATAAATGGTATTATTATTATTATTACTATAGACTAGAATGGCTATATCAAATACAGTTTCCTATTTCAAATAGAAAACATTCCATTCCCGCGTATTTTAAATTACAAATGGCGACGATAAAGTTGAAATAAGAACCAAAGATGGCGGTGCAGTAACTCATGTACAAACTACTCGTGCAATAACATTTTGGCCTTGCAGCGACCTTTAAGGAAGCATTTAGAATGCTGAAAAGCTTTTACCGATTGCACTTATTACAAATACAAAGTATGGAATAATAGGAGGCACCAATTCATCTCATATAACCATCAAATTACTTATTATTTGTGTTCAACTTAAGCCACTGCTAGATTATGAGATTTGACGAGGTTCTCTACCCTTTTTCCAATAGTTATGGGGTCAATCTCCTCTCTCCAGATTAACTACATATATTCGACTGAATAAGCATATACAAAGGCTCCGGCTTATTCTCGTGCGATACTCTAAAAGTATAAAAGGTGGATGGATAACAAAGCATATTACAATATTTCGGAATTTATAACAGAAAAAAATGTAATGACATAATATTGACATGCTAATAAAATACATGTATTTTGTATATTGACATTACTATTGTAATTGACATTAGCATTGTATATTGACATTAGTATTGAATAATGACATTAGCATTGTATATTGACATAGTCTTATTATTTTTATCATTATTTGTTTTCAGTCTGTGTGTTGACATGTACTGTATTGACATTTAATTTTATTGTTTTATACATTTCTGGTATATTGTGATTATATTTGTGGTTATAGTGTTTTTATTATGATTGCTTATAGTTATTGATTACTTACATTTTGTACACCCTCTGGCATAACATAGCGCACTCTTTATTATCTGTTTATACCATTATTATTGTACACTAGCTGACCCGACAGACTTCGTTCTGTCAAAAGCTATTTGACTGTGGCAGTTTGTCTACGCCCAAAGGAAACTACCTATCTACCCTACCCTACCCTACCTACCTACCCTACCCTATTATACCCTACCCTACCCTACCCACCTACCTACCCTACCCTACCAACCCTACCTACCCTACCCTACCCTACCAACCCTACCTACCCTACCCTACCTAACTAAAACCTTCAATTATTTTTTTTTTTTTATAAAATCTATTCTCAGACCTACCAAATGATGACTGACACGTTATGTCAAACGCCATAAAGTTACATTAGAAGATAGAGTTACCTACTTATTATTACAATAAAAATGTAAATATGGTCGTTTTCTTACAATTTTTTTTTTTTTTTAACTTTCTTAAATTTTTCTTACATAAGAACCTTCTCCTGACAATAACTAACACAACAAAAAAATAATTAGCGAAATCGGTCCAGCCGTTCACGCGTGATGCCGTGACCAAGGGAAATAGGCATTCATTTTTATATATATAGATACCTATGTTAAACAAATGAGTTATGAATTATGACATGGATTGTTTAATATGAAAGAAAAGAAGTGAATAACTTTAGTTACAGTTGACACGGGACAATGGAGGAAACAAAGGTGTCGCGGCGACCTCTTGTTACATGGGACAGGAAAATCATGATGACTTTAAATTCGAGATTTAAGTATAGACCGATATGATATTAAGATTTTTAAACCCTACACAACATTTGCCAATTTCAGAATCAATTGATTTAACCTGCTTTTTGGGATTAAAAGCATTTCCATATGATCTTTATAATTTTTATTAAACCTATAAATCGAATGATTTTAGCTGTAACAACGTGGTTACGCTCTCTTGAAGGTTACTACCGTTTCCGATCAACAAAACTATAACAAGTCCAGCTGTTTCCGAATTTATAGTAGACAAACAGGCTACCATCAAAAAGTTCCAAACACAGATGTTATATGTGCGTCAGTGCGTAGATTATCATAAACATCACAATTACCTTTGAAGTCAGTATTTATTTGACTAGTTGGCAACACTAGTTTTTACTTTTCATTAATAAGTGGTTTAGTATTTTTTGTTTACTTTCTTTATGATTCGCAAATCGGGGCTCGTGGCTAAGTGGGTTCGGTATACTCAACGAGCCTACAACGTCCTGCGTATTCAGTATAATCATGCTTTCAGAATGCTGTTGGAGTTGTTGCCGCGCCATTGTAGTGCGTCACAAATGTTCGCAAATGCTCGCGTTGACGGTTTCCATGCTATATAATGCGTAAGAAAGTGGCGTCATTATTTCAAAGACTGCGCGGTAGCACCAACAGCATTTTGCAAATGATTGCATCCTGCCATGACTGTCCCATACAGGCGCACTGGGTGGGAACAATTACGGGAAGATTGTAATGTTAAAAAAAATACTTTATTATTTTATGTATAGAGATCGGATATTCGTATGCATATTCATCTAAAGTTGAGGTGTTGGGTAATATGGAATGCGCTTTTGTATAGAAAAAATCCCGCGGTTCTGGGATCTACTTGTTTAGGTTTCTGATACATGTTTCTGGTATATTTACTTACTTTCATTCTAAATGTCAATAAGACCAAATTTATCACATTCTCTACTACGAAGTTAAGTCAGCCCCTTACACCGACCGAAATTCGTGCGCACACCTGCCCAAACTTAAACGCAGACTGTGGCTGTCAACAATTAAAAAATACCCCTTTTATTAAATATCTCGGAGTCACTCTTGATAGGAACCTGAAATGGAAGCAACATATTGCTTCAACTGTAGCTCGTGTGAGAAAACTCATTTATATTTTTAAAAAGCTCAGAGGCGCTGCCGATTTCAGCTGTCTATTAACCGTCTACTTTGCGCTAGCTCAGTCTGTTCTGGGGTATTGCCTTACGGTCTGGGGTGGTGCCGGAAAAACAGTAATGCTACGGGTCGAACGAGCGCAGAGAGCTGTTCTGAAGGTGCTGGCAAGGAAACCGATCCGATATTCGACATCCTCTCTATATACCCTCTGCCAAGTCCTCACCGTCAGACAGCTATTTATCCTCCAAACTATTCTTCTAAAACACAGCCAACTTACCTTTGATCCTAAATACTGTTCTACACGTCGCTCAAATAGGGTTTGTAACACTGAGTCTCGTAGAACCGTAGCTGCAAGTCGTCACTACAAACACTTAAGTTCAAAAATCTACAACAAGTTAAACAAAAGCTTGCACATCTACCCATTAACCAAGAGCAAATGCAAAATGAAACTTAACTCCTGGTTAAAATCACAAAGTTACGATGAAACAGAGAAAATCGTGGAAGTGTAAAATACACGTCACTCCCTTACACACCCCAACAAAACCACACGCAACACACTTGCCACAAACACCACAAGCACCCCCAGCACATCTCATTATCACTTACCCACACTCATTCACTCTACACTCACCACATTAACTAAACGTCAAAATTCATCCCAAATCAAATTATACTATGTCCTGTACTGTTTATTTTTAACTTATTTTTTGTTTTTATTATTAGTTATCTAAATCTAAATTAACTTAATTACCTATTTTGTATGGAACGTCATTCCATTCTGTATCTGGAGAGGGGTGTTGATAGCTGCGCCACAGTTTATACTTTTGCGGCTATCATCGTTCTACTTGTTGTACTTGTCTTGTGTTATTGTTCCGTAATAAACTTTTTATTATTTTTTTTTTTTTTTTATTTCATATGTTGGTACAAATCCCAATTTTAAATAAATATGCAACAGATTAGTTATGCAATCCAAGAATCCCGTTTTTTTTTTTTAATAAATATTTTTTTGATGTCACATACTACACACTCGACTAGTTATGCATTCCCGTTGTCCCTGGCGACACGGGTTTTTTTTTTACAATAAAATATTTTAGGAAGCCGCTTCCATACTTTCATAGCTCAAAATTAACTTTAGGTAAATATGCATCCGAATATCCGATCTCTAATATGTACCTAACAAAGATCTGAAGAAAATTGTTACTCTTTTATGGATTCTGTCCGAAGTAAATAGATAATAAATAAATAAAATAAATAAGTGATAACAGCCGCACGGGTCGACCGAAGGTTAAGCTAAGCTTGCCGCAATCGCTCCGTGGATGGGTGACCATTTTTACATATGTTTATCTTTATCTGTTCACGGACGGGTGTCCGTGCCTAAGAAAGTACGATAATGGTCCCGGCTGTCATTCGTGGATCTTTGACAGTCGTCAGAAGCCCGGAAGTCTGACAACCAGTCTAACCAAGGGGCATCGTATTACCCAGTAGAGAACAGATAGGTGGTAGCTCAATGTAAAATACCGGTATTCAGCTCTGCATCCGGTTAGAAGCCGACTCCAACATAGTACCGCCTCTATGTTCTAGTCGTAAGACCACCTGTCTCAGACTCAGGAGGCCCAGGGTTCTATTCCCAGCGGGGGCAACATTTTCTGCTCGGTTTGGTTGATGGTAGGGTTTGTTCTTATTCCGCCTGGCTAGCTACCGCCATCTTATCTAAGTCTCACGCCATAACAACAATGTTAACAGCATTGTTGTGTTTCGGGAGTCGAGGTAAGATAGCAAAAAAAATAAAAAAAATTGGTATAAGGGCTTATCCTAACTCATTATCATAAATGCGAAAGTAAGTTTGTTTGTTTGTTTGTTACCTTTTCACGCCTAAACCACCGAACCGATCATTCTGAAATTTTGCATATACGTTGTCAGGTGTATAGAAACGGACATAGGGTACCTTTCATCCCGAAAAAAAGTATTGTTCCCGAGGAAAACAGCAATAACGTTCTTATCATAATAAATGGCGCCACGTGTCTTTCGAACCATGATTGAATTATATTATTATAGAAACTTTAGTATTGTGTTAAGATTTTTTTTATTTAAGGCGACGATAACCGACTTTTAATGATTTTATACTGAAGATCACGTCTAAACGAGTAGGGTTAATGATTTGGAAAAAATATATGTTAAATTACAGCAATTTCCTAATAAATTAATATGTGAATATTTTAGATTTTGTCTATATTACATAGTGAAATTAATTTGTAAAGTTACGTCTAACGCGGATAAAAAACTGAAAATCACGCAAAATCTATCAAGCGTATTTTTATGAAACCTTCACCTTTTTAAAGATAATTTACTTATTATACGTGTTTTATTAAAATACCTTTTTTAATGTGTAATAAATTAATAATGCGTTTTATTTGGGACAGCGTTCCTGGGCCTCAAGTCTGCTATTACAATAGTGTCAGAATGGTCTCGCCATTGTGAGTATTTGACAGTGTTTGTATGGCAAATCTGTCAAAAACTCACAATGAAGAGACCATTCTGACACTATTGTAATAGCAGACTTGAGGCCCTGGATGGGCGAGTCCTATTACTGGCTGGACGCATGACGCGTTGCGTGAGCTCAGTACAGAACACGCAAGCTAACCACTCAAGGTCACTGGCATATATCTGGGCCTTAAGCGCGAGCGAAGCCGCGGGCTAAAGTGAGTTTCAGTTAGATACAAAGTCGGACTTTCATTCAAATCATTATTAATAAACAAACAAGAAGAAGATAAACTTGCCCCAACCACAAACAATATTAACAAGGTCAATGGAACTAAATTGTGACACAAACGGACATTGATTGGTTCACGCCCTTAAAGCTGACGCCCTAAGTTCAATGTTCCAAGCTAATTTATATTGTTTACATTGGTGCCGATTCCCTTGTTCACAAACTAAACTAAATTTAAGTTCAGTGCATCTTTTTCTTTCTATTTCATTAAGAAAAGGACAGAAGATAAATTTTAGTTTAGTCCTGTCAAATTATCAGTGCTTGAAGTATTTTGACGTAATTTTAGTCGACAAGTTTCTAATCACGTCTAAACTTGTATGGAGTAGTGACAGGCGCTGATTAATTTGACAGGACTAAACTAAAATTTATCGTCTGTCCTTTTCTTAATGAAATAGAAAGAAAAAGATGCACTGAACTTAAATTTAGTTTAGTTTGTGAACAAGGGAATCGGCACCACTGTATTTTTAGGCATATTGTGGCAATTTCCATTTGTTCAGAAAATCCGTTAGGTACTTCGTCCATTATTTGACTGAGTAGGAGTCAGATTTTTCGAAGAAATACTGTCTCTATTATTTTGGTCTTTAATTCAGCGTTTTAATTGCTTAACACACTATAATAGCAATGGCTTTTATTTTGTCAGTTCAACAGCATTCATTGCGTTATTTACGGTACTTTGTAGAGCAGACAAATTTTTTGAACATATGAAGCAATGTCCTTCAAAATCATTAAGATCGTGATTGATAGTGTCTTACGCAATTACCCCAACGGCCGATTTTTCAATCCTCAGATAAGGAATCGAATACTCGTAGCGTTTATTTCCTAGATAGCATGATTCTGTATTTTTCAATAGTCAGATATCCAGTATCTGACGAGTTAAATTACTGACCGATATTTGTTTATTAATTCTGACGGTATGCACAAAAGAACAAAAACCAGTGTCAAATTTATTCTTCAGGCAAAAGTTAATCAAAATCTCGTCAAAATGACAACAAAAAATGTTTTGTTTCTATTCTTGTCTAACACATTGAATACTGTATCTGTGCATCTCGCTTGCACATTGATAGTGTGTAGTTAGTTAGCAAAGACCCCCAGATAACTATTCTTCAGATAATATGCGATTGAAAAATTTAAAATATTTCGACGTTTTAACTGAGGATTGAAAAATCGGCCCTAATACAAATAAACAAGGAATAAAGTTATTCTAGGTAGGCAAAATGTGGACTGTATTATTAGCTAGCAATAAAATTACAAATCGCTGACACAAGTGACTTTATTTTTTTAAACATGTAAAAGAGTAATAAACCATAAATATAAAGGTTGCAACACCATCCCCCGTGCAGCGAAGTCGAAACAGCTACTGGAGCCCTTCCAGTACGGTTAACTTTCTAGCGGGCCTCTTCAGCGTTCCGCCTTTAGTGACAACGTCAGCTACGCGCACGACCCCATCTTTTCTCGGGTACACTTTAGTCACGCGCCCCATAGACCACACTCCTCGGGGTAGGTCAGGATCCACGACTAGGACGTCATCAACAAACGTCAAAAAATGTATGGTTATACCGAAGTTATTCCTAGGATAACTTTATTTCGCGTTTATTTGTAAGGCTGTTATAGTGCTGGACTGGATTATTTTTGCTAGACTTTGCTATCAGAATTGCTGACTTAGATTTTGTACTTTTTAGACTGAGAGCTGACTTTAAGTCGTTTTTTCTAGATCTTGAGTTAAGGATGGTGAAAAAAGTTAATGGAAAGAACACCTCCCCTCCCTTCGGACCAATAACATTCCACCATCATTCCACCTTCTTACTAACAGAAACTATAACATTTTTAGGGGAAGATAGCATTTGTAAATCTTTGAAAGTTGTTACGGGTTATCAGAAGCCCGAACATCAGACAAGCAGCCTTACCAAGGAGTGTTACCCAGTAAGTAACTGGATTGTGGAGGTCAGATAGGTAGTCGCTCCATGTAAAATACTGGTATTCCGCTGCATTCGGTCAGACTGCAAGCCGACCCAACATAGTTGGGAAAAGGCTAAGCAGATAAAAGCAATACCCAATAATATAGCTAACTAGCGTTTACCCGCGGCTCCGCCCGCGTGGATGTCGGTTATCGCGTAAAAAAGTATGTCCTTCCCCATATCTCAGCCAACTTTTTTGACGATCGGTTCAGCAGTTTAGGCGTGAAAACGTAACAGACAGACAGAGTTACTTTCACAATTATTATAATAATAAGCATGGAAAATATCTCGGTAACTGCGCTAAATTATACAAATTCAGTAAACAGGACATTCACAACAAGCGCGGGAAAATAAGCAGGTGTGCTCTATGGTTCCCTATTTACGGATCAAGTGAAACCCCTTTGTCTTTAAAATAGAATCTATCTATATATATAAAAGGTAAAAGGGATTGACTGATGTATCAACGCAGAGGCCAAACCCTTAGGGCTAGAAACTTTAAAATTTCGCACACGTATTCTTCTTATGACGTAGGCAACCACTTAGGAAGTATTTTAAAAAAATCATAGCGGTAAGTTTATATGGAACTTTAAATTCCCTTAAAATGCAGGACTGTTTCTCTCATAGCCAATTTTACGTGGCATGCTCACGTGTTAGCTCACCCAGTAGCCTGGTAATACTGGCACCTTCTGATAAAATGACAATAAATCCATACTAATATTATAAATGTGAAAGTAACTCTGTCTGTCTGTCTGTCTGTATGTTACGTTTTCATGCCTAAACCGCTGAACCGATCGTCATGAAATTTGGCAGAGATATAGCCTGGGATATGGAGAAGGACATAGGCTACTTTTTTACGCAATAACCGACATCCACGCGGGCGGAGCCGCGGGCAAAAGCTAGTATAGTATATAAAAAAATATTGTTTTTTTTTTTATATGAAATTTTAGCGGCCCGCCCGACTATGTAGAGATTTTTTAATAATGTACCTATAAGGAAAGGTTGAACAGGTTAGGATGCATATCCGGTACGGCTCTAATAATCCTTTCATATCCTATGGGCACGCCTCACAGTGGAACGAATGTATGGGAGCGGTTGGACGTAGACATGTCCGAAAAATAAGAGTAAAATTATGACAAACTAATGATGCCATCTTATTCGATTACTTAATGCCTTCATAAATTGTGGTGATGAATTTCTTCATAACTCCCATATTTCGGGAGTAATTTGAGAAAATGTGAAATTTTACTATGAAAATGAGTGTATCGAGCTCTCTCCCTCCTGATTCCGGGCTTGTTTCAAGTAGCGGTCTCTAATATCGTAATGCTATTACTAAGAGCTATATTTAATACTAAGACACATAGTGCGCCAAATGTGCACTTTCTGGGATAAAAGGAAATGAAAATTTAAAAAAAAAAACGTTTTTTCCCCATTTGTATTTACTTTAAACCGCAGACAGACTTATTAAGAGGTCTATAAATATATTATATATATACAGAAATATATATTAACAAAAATATTCACAAGAACTGATGAGAGTATGACTTTTAAGTAAGTTGATAATAAATTACCTAGTTTCATTAAAAGTACAATAAATAATTAAGATGTAAGCTCTAATTTACTAAGTTACACATTTTAAAACAATAACATCATTTAATTATCTTCGTCATCATCATCATCATCAATTAATTCAAATTCAGAATCGATGTCCGCTAAATCATTTATGTTAACAAATTCGATATCACTTTTCTCAGAATCCGTAAGCTCATAAAATTCCTTAAAAGAAGATTTTTTTACAAACTTATTTCCTTTTGGACGGATACTTGTAACAAGTGGATCAGAAGACAGTAAAAGATTGTGCATAATATCTTCATTGCATGAGATACTGCTATGCTTTCGAGAATGCCCCTCTCTATATTTTCTAAAATCTTTATTTCTAGCCTCAGATGCCTCTTCGGATAGAAAACCAATGGGCACAATTGACATGTTCTGAACTATGTCTGGCCCATGCATTAAAATTTTATGAAGTGAAGAAGGCATATAATACCATGGGTATAACTCCACGTAAAGCTTAGCAGTATCAAAGCAGAACTCTCGGAATTTAGTTACGTTGATCTTCTCTCCTGATGAAATACACTGCAAGATCACACAGATTTTTCTTAAAAGCATAGCATCTATTCCGGTCAGTTCAGCAGATTTAGTGTAGTTTTCAAAAAATCTCCTTGCCGAGTTGCCATTGTTGGTGGATCCACTGCCTTGTTTCACAACATCGAGAAGTAAGCCCGTTTCTCTTCTTACAGCCTCTTGAACTCTTTTCTTCCTGTCATCAACTTGCCTTTTTGCTATATCACCCCTTACTTGCCATGATTTTATGTCTAATTTGTAGGAAATGTGTAATAAGCATTCCATTGAGCGAATCCAAGCGTGAAGGGTGCTTAAGCTATATTTATACATGTCCTCGTTTGCGTGTTTATCTTTGATTAACTCTAAATTATTCATTTCTTTAGGACAAGCCTTGCATATGTCACACACTGAAGCTGCTGTATTGGATATAATGGAATGAATTTTACCATCAATCATTGTCAACAGCAGTTGGTGTTTGACACTAATTCCATCAGTGATGGTGGATGGAGTTAAGGCTTCAATCTCTGCTTCGATTTCAGCCATCTCTCTCTGCACATTTTCTTTGGTTTCCTTTATAAACTTAAACAATATTGGCCGGCAAAATGAAGTGGAAGATGGTCGCTCGTTTTCCCAAATTGTTACACCTTTTGAGACGAGCCGCAGTGGTACAAGACTAATCATAAAATTACTAGCAAGATCGATTTGCTCATCTTCACTCGTCCTTTGATGATAAATGCTTTGGCTAGATGATCCGTCAAAACCCCATTTGCTGGTCAATACGAGCTGTTGATTGGGATCAACAGGGGTTTCTAACGACCTAATAAGTCTTCTTGAGGTTAAATCCATCAAGGCTTGTAATTTGATTTTTGCAGAGCTCTCTGTAACTGTGAGATCTTCTTTGGCCGGATAGCACTTAATTTTTTCTTTAACCAACATGTAGTAACTCGGGTATTGAAGAGCTCCTTCTTGAGTGTTGAAATCCCGAAGAGTGTTATAGCGCCATTTCGATAAGTTCATCGATACATAAAGAGCCAATGCCTTCAAAGGGGATATTTCCCGTACCTGAATTGATTTACCTTCAATGAAGGCTTTGATTTTTGAGGCCTCTTCTGGATTCTCCGTCAAGTATTTCATAACATAAGCTGTATCGCTTTGTCCTGCCTTTTGAAGCGCCCTTTCGGCCGAAAACATAATTTCAGCGCTGCTACTGCTGCATGAAAGACTATCTTCAGTGCGTCTTCTTTTTTGCCGGTTACTAAGGTCCTCAAAAGATTTACGAGGACTAGGATGTGTACAAGTTGAAGCATCAGATTTAGCAGGAGAAATTATGGGCTCGATGACGTCACTTATATTTTCTGTAGAAGGTTCCATATTTTCATTCTGTAATTCCGGCCATTGAATTGCAGCCTGTAGCCAAATCTCATGTTTCTTCCGAAACTTATCTGTGCTTCTTCCAGACTGTGTCCATTTTGCATAAATGCGGTAGCAAAATCGACGACACCAGTCTTTTAAACTTGTTTCAGCACTTTCACATAACTGAACACAACTGTTATCTTTTAAAACACTGAACAAATAGTTAAAGTCGCGTAAATCTTTATGTGCGCGTGCGCATAAAGCAACGTGAATATCAAGATTTGTATTAAAATTTGGAAAATACATTGCGAGATTAGCTTGGATACAACGAGGTGTAAATCAACACTGATTTTAAAGTTACTAATAGTGACCTATTTATATAAAATCCAGGTATCCCAGGTATCCTTTGTTAAATATTGCAAGGTAATTAGTTATTGTGATAATTAGTAAATGATGCATGCTAAATTAGTGTATTAAGAGCCATTTAGTAATTAAATAATAGCAATGTTCTTATCAGTAATCATTAGTGCATCAGTTTTATATGTAAACCTTAAGTCCCTAATTATATATCCTAATTAGCTTATATCTTCTCTAATTGGCTGCTCAGAAATGTTATTGTAATAAGGTAAACCTTTAGAAAAACGGTTTTAATCAACAAAATAAACAAAAAATAAAAAAATTGTGTTATAAAATAAACATCACTCTTTATCCCAGAAAGTGCACATTTGGCGCACTATGTGTCTTAGTATTAAATATAGCTCTTAGTATTAGCATTATGATATTAGAGACCGCTACTTGAAACAAGCCCGGAATCAGGAGGGAGAGAGCTCGATACACTCATTTTCATAGTAAAATTTCACATTTTCTCAAATTACTCCCGAAATATGGGAGTTATGAAGAAATTCATCACCACAAGTTATGAAGGCATTAAGTAATCGAATAAGATGGCATCATTAGTTTGGCATAATTTTACTCTTTTTTTTCGGACATGTCTACGTCCAACCGCTCCCATACATTCGTTCCACTGTGCGCCTGGATCATTATCGCGCCCCCCGGTCTACTCCTTGATATGTAATGGTCACTGGAGCCCCATGAAACATGAGGCTCCAGGTGTTAGTGCGAATATTTGGGTTCATTCGAGTAATCGAGTCTGGTTTACCCACGCTGGGGTCGGTGCATTTCATTCATTCATTCATATAAAGAAAGATTGAAGAAGTTCTAAAGTAAACGTGCGCGAGCGAAGCCGCGGGTATGAGCTAGTTCAGTTACATTCCTTTGTTTGTAGCAGTCGATTACATTATTCTGTGCTTCCTTGCAATCTGAGGAAAAAGATTTGGATGAAAATTTTGATGGAGACGCCTCGAACGATATCACCGACTGAGTAGCTGGAGTGACTGTTACTTTAACCATTAACGATCGGTTAGTTATAGTAACCCATAAGACAACAACGCCCAAGCAAGCACACTCAAATCTTTTGTTCGCCCGGTCACTCACAGAACGCTCATAAATTCATCCGTATGGTGCACACATACTCATAAATATTTCACGAGCTCGTTCGAAAGGGAAACGAACTGAAAGGTATGTAGTGATTGTGGACGACAATACTGCTTTAAGTGGTTACAAGTTTTTGGAATGTATTGTAATAAAAGAAAGGAGAAATAGTTGAGCTATGGGAAAAATACGAGTGTTGAAGTAATAAGGTGTTTCTTTGAAATTACTTTGAAAGCAAACAGGCGTTGATAAGCCTATTTTCGATAATGTAATGCACTTTTATTTGAGTAATGACCGTCCTTTTGTTGGTTAGTTACTGGCGCCTATACCCAAAGTCTCAAATTCAGATAATTTATGTAAACAAAGTAATGTCAAGAAACGTCACTGTCAAAATGACAGTACAGTGGTACAAAACATTTTATCATTAATTTTTTTGAAAATAATCATCTATAAAAACAAAGTGAATTATTATTATAAGAATTAAGCAAACAAAATACCGTTGCCAAACAATGTTTTGTGTAGTGTCGGAGACACGGCATATGATCGTCATAATCAGCCCTTTTAAGTCCACTGCTAGACGTAAGCCTCCCAAAATCGATTTCCACTCTCCGTTTTCATCCAACATGCAGCTAGATATTATGCTACTTACTCGTACTATATGGATCTATGAATGAGAGTTGTAATATTTGTGTTGTTGAAGATGTAATTTTTTTTAATGTTTGGATCTCCTGCATTGTTACCAGCATCATAAAATATTTTATACCAGAAAATGTCCTTTTTTTAATAACTTTCGTTTAAAACCGAAAATTTATAAAAATCATTACGGTATGATTATTTTTTCATTATTATTTCTTAAATCAGTACTTAAAAGAAAATGGAACCTTTTTTTTTCGCCATTTTATGTGAATTACCATTACGAAGATATTTCATTGATATGTTACCCTTTGTTTACATAAATTATATGAATTTGAGACTTTGGGTATAGATACCTGCAATAGGTACTTGGGTATGTAGATGCATTGACAACGAAAGAAATGTGGCGGCATCTACAACGCCACATGCGAACTACGCATTAAAGACGTGATATCAAACAAATCCTGCATCGCGCAAGCAGAATTTACCACGCGACTGGTATATATACAACATCCCGACATCAACCGTCGGCCCAAATTTGATCCAGCCTGGCCCTCCTTGCTGTCCTGCCCCTAACGCTGCCCTAAGCCGAGGTTCGTACCCCACAGGGGGCGCCTTTAGCGTGTAGTTGTTCAGTTTATAAGTTTTATGCCCTGGCTCGAGGCTTTAAGTTCGCTTAAGGCAACCACAGGAAAGTCCGGTTATGGAGTCACGACCTCTCAATGTCAACACCGAGACGACATTACAAAAAAAAAAAAAAACAACCGTCTGGCAGTAGGTAGCTAGGCTTGCTAACCTTAATGCATGAATTTACCGGGACTTTGGCAACCAAAGTGCGAGATATGGCGAAAAAAAGCGGGACTCAGCTGTCAAAGTACAGGGAGACAAAAATGCAATTAGAAATAATTTTAAATGGTTTTATTGAATGTTTTACTTTGGCGTTCCAGTACAAGTCTAACAGCATAACAAAAGTTGAAAGAATAAGGAAATCTAATAAAACATAATAGTAACCACTATAACTTCTGCCCAAAGGTTTAGCCGTAGGTACGATAAAACGGGACAATTGGCGTCCCGCACACGTCTTTCGCGGGACGAGTCCTCTAAAGCCCTAGAAACGGGATGTCCCAGCTTTTGCGGGACGGTTGGCAAGCCTAGCAGTACCCCACAAACAGCACTATTTAATGCTACCAAGGTCGCGGGGATATCAATATCGCAAATATATACCAGATAACAGATAGATAGACAAAACAACTGACATGACACACTTCAAACCAAGTTAGGAGCAAAATGTTTACAAACATGACAGTCCTTCGCTAAGTCTCGCTCCGTTTATCTCAAATAGTGACATTGTTGCATACTAGAAACTATGCTAGTATGCGTATAATAAGTGGTTCAATTTTGTCATTAATAGCAATTTTATATGGAGTTTTAAGGGAAATTTGTGGCGTGTATTTGATAAAATTATGCTTTCTATCGTGTATGGTTTCCAGTTAAATTTTCCGCGTTTGCGTATATGTATGTTGGATATTGTGGTTTAAAACATGTAGGTTTTATGGCTTACAAAGCAGTTGTTCAGTGCGTATTGGTCTTCCTCAAAATAGGTTTATCAATATCATTGCAACCGTTCTGTTTACAACAGATGGGCAGAGCATGTTTTATCAATATTGCATCGTGGGCTATGCGCTTTGTCAACAATAGATTGCGTCGCGTCTTTAGAAGACTATTACATGGCTGGCCCCCTATTACATGGGACTTAAAATTAACTGCGAATTGGACGTAGTTATGCAGAAATGTTCCAACCCACAAGTCACCCGAAATCGAGATAATGTGATCAAACTACCTTTTATGACACTTAGAGTCAGATTTGCAATAAGGTTCCAAGTTTTAAGTCTTATACTTGGAACCTTATTGCAAATCTGACTCTAAGTGTCATAAAAGGTAGTTTGATCACATTATCTCGATTTCGGGTGACTTGTGGGTTGGAACATTTCTGCATAACTACGTCCAATTGTGGGTGTACTATAGGTACACCACTGCCTTACCCTTCCGGAATAACAGCCGTGATGTTATGTGTATTAGAAGACTATTATCCTAAAGACCCAAAGTAAACATGATTAGGTACGTTCAATAGAACTAAGCATTATTCAAAGTGTCCTTCCTTATTTAAGACAACAACGTCATCGGCAACGTCGTCGGGCAGAACAACACACATTAAGATAACGTCATTATCTTTGCAAATTAGCGGTAAGCGATCAATATACAGCGATAAAATTATAAATAAACATGTTAGCTTGCAATCTCATTACAGAAAATCCATTTCAGAATGCACTTTTTGAATGGAAAAATTTACTAAAGACAGCACCCAAAACACCTAAACGAAAGGTGTTTAGGTGTTTTGGGTGATGTCTTTAGTAAATTTTCCTACAGACCTTTCACAGATATTTTACCTGATTTTGTATAACAGAGATCTTTATTTTGATGTTTAACATCGTTGCTATAAGGTTGGTAATCATAATTCTACATAATTATGTGTTGCTGACAGGGGTAAAGAAATGTGAAAAGACTGTAGTTGTTTGAGCTGGGAAGATGTGGCGCAAACAACTACCCAGCGTTTGTCACAGGCGTCAATCTGCGTCATAGCTAATTAGTAATTACATGTAAAAACATATAAATTAGGGATAAAATAATTTAGGTAATTATGAGTATTGTTGACCGTATTTTTCCCGTTGTCATGTATGTAAAACAGAAACTTAAATTGATGGCTTAGCATTTTGCAAGATGCAATTGTGGACGAATGAATGTTAATATCGTACATTAAAGCACAGGACTGACGATACTTTGTACACACGGCTACATATCAAGCTATACATTTCCAGAATAAGCTGAACTCTCATTATACGGAAATCCTATACAATGCGAGATCAGCTTATACTGGAAATGTATAGCTTGATGTGTAGCCGTGGTTACATCCTGCGGTCCTTGGGCACATGGCACTAAGGCAGCCAGCCCCGCGACCACCTTGCCAACTGGCTTATATTTATACTATAGCAGAGGCATTTTAACATTTCGTGTTATTACGAGAGAAGGATTGTGTCAATGAAATAATTAAAAGGATAATTTTGTATGCAACTGCAAAGTACATCGTCGTTTCCACAGAGTAAGTACATGATAAGACTAAATTATTCTTATAGACATCTCCCATCTAACGGAGTAGCGACGTCTCAGCTGCATTAATTAGGTACTAATCATCTTTTCGAAGGTATTTTGATGAGGAGAGGTCCCTTGTTGCAGCTGTCAGCCTTAGGCACGCAAAATTTTGCCACTGTTTTTCCGTGTTGGATTTGCCGCTCGCCTTAGTACGAATCATTTTTAAACATCTACGTCTGAGTTATCGGCTATTATAGGACAGAATTGCATCACTGATATCAGGGTTAATAATAGCATTCACTTTCTCTACTTTTGTGTTTTAGTTTTATCAAGTTTGCCTCTACTTAATAGACGCATTTGCTCTTTTAGCACAGTCGTGGAACGCTACTATCGCGTTACATGTATGTACAAAGCAAAGAGTTTACCCTAGCTGGAGTATCACCGTATCACGCATATATTGGAGACTATGCTATTTTAAACTCAGAGTTGGTTTCGCTCGCTTTATGAAAGCGATGCCTCTATGTTTTGTAAAGTTCAAAGTACCTATGAGTACCTAATTCTCCACACGAACTTAACGGTGAAGGAAAACATTGTTAGTAAACCCAAACCTTGACCAAATAGTCTGAAATCACAGTGACCAAGCGTGTGATTAGGGATTGCAATCCCGCAGCTCATTCAATCCCGCGGGATTGATATGCGGGATTACTCAATCCCGCGCGGGATCACGCGGGATCCCGCATCTTTGAAATTATGTTATAAAAACAAATTGAAACTACAGATTTTTATGTAAAAATCAAGTTTTATTAAACATTTCTTCCATTATGCAACAGAAATTATTTCTTTTCTATTAATTAAATATAAATAATTAGTAATCTGTTTTATTAGATTCATCTTAAAATGTTTGGCATAGTTTAATAGTTTTGTTTAATTTTACCCTTACTCCTAACAACAGTTTTATATTTTTAATTCAGTCTTATTCATATAATGACTATAATCAAATCACAACTTTCTCTTAGGTGCTATTTATTACTATGATATCAACTTATGGTGATAACTTTTGAAAATACGCTCCTAATTAAAAAGCAAATGGCATTTATTGTATCATCTCCGATGCTGCATCTCCGAGCTTCTGAGTGAACTGCAAATATATCCTGATGTTGAAAACGCTCTCTCGTTTTCTACGCTAGTAGGCTGAACCGTCAGGATATATTACGGCAGCGTCGCGCTCGTGCTACTCGCAATTTACGCGAAAGTTTTAGCGCCAAATTTTAAAATTTGCGGGATCCGCGGATCTGCGCTTTGCAGGTGCGGGATCCAGCAGATTAATAAAAGCAGCGGGATCCCGCGGGAATGCGTGATCCCATTTTGCGGGATTGCAATCCCTACGTGTGATCAATGGTCGTTCCCTTAAAGTAAGAGAAGAGGCTTTAACCTTCCACTGGGATAATTCTTCGTCTTTCTACTCCTTGTGCTGAACCACTCACAGAGTACAAACAGAAGTGGTAGTTCTAAAACCTCTCTGTTTAGTAACTGCACGCAATCATGATTGATTACGACGCCGGTAGATTTGCTAAGGTTAATAGCGTATTGCAAATGATTGGTGAATGTCTTCGCGACATGTTGTAAGCAGTAAGGTGAATTGGTGTGGTTTGAGCGTCATTAAACCATTTGACAGTGGATTGATGATTGCTTTACACAATGTTGTTTTAGTTGCTTTTAGGGTTCCGCACCTCAAAAGGAAAAAACGGAACCCTTATAGGAACACTCTTGTGTCTGTCTGTCCGTCCCTCTGTCACAGCCGATTTGTTCCGAATCTACAGGGCCGATTTAGTTGAAATTTGGTAAACATAAGAACTTCTGTGACCCAAACACGGACGTGTGACGTAAAAAAAATGAATTTTGAATATGGGGGTCACTTTTGGGGACAAATTAGAAATAAAAAAAATTTGTAAACTGTACTGTGTGACATCAAATGAAAGTTCTTTAAGGATTTCAGATACATTTTTATAATTTTGAAACAAATACGTTTAAAGTTATTTAAGAACATATATGAAAATTTACCATTCCCCTTATCTTCGAAACTACCGAAGCTAATATTAAAAAAAAAAATACAGAAAATAGTTCTTTACATATAGATTACAGGAAAACCTACAAGAAATCTATGGTCTTAATATAACATGGTAAATCTCTCAATATCGTGCGTATAAACTTACATTATTTTTAAGAACTTGTTTTTCAACTACAATGTTAAGTTTGTTATTGGGATAAATTCATCCCAACTACGGAACCCTTCATTGTGTGGTCTGACCCGCACTTGGCCGGTTTTTTAACGTAAACTATGTTTTAAACTAGTGCTTCCCAGATCAGGGGGTAATTGCATAACAAACTTACAGTAGCAATGGGTTTCATTTTGACATTTCAACAAAATTCATTGCGTTATGTACGTTGTTGAGCGGACAATTGTTTTGAACCTAAGAAGCAATGGATTAGAAACATACTTCAAAATCATTCAGATTGTGACTGATAGTGTGTCACTAAACGCAATTAGAGTGTTGGGGTTCTTGGTCCGAGACCATGACCCAAAATTACGGTAGGTAGGTGCTAAACGGTCTTAACATAAAGACCGTTTAGCACCTACCTACCGTAATTTTATAAAATAATAATAATAATTAGAGGTGGGGGGTGGGTGCTAGTGATTGGTGATGTTCTTCAGAAAGGTCAGGTGCGTAGCACTCAGAACCGGCGTGCATGTCTGACCAAATGTATGAATGTATAAACGAGGCGAAAGGATGCGTAATGTAAGGAGCGTAGCAGGTGGCGCTCTATAGTTTCTGCTTACCCCCATGGGAAGAAGGCGTGACTTTATGTATGTATGTTTAAAATAAAGATCCCTTGTATTTAGAACTTACCTACCGTTCGTTTTTTACTTTCAAGGGTTTGATTATTCCTTTTCTGTCAAAGTTCTGTCGTCAAAAAAGGCTGGGAAACGCTGTTTTCTACTGATGAGATTGATTTTGGTGTATAATGCTACCAAAATCAAGAGTATGAGCAGCAAACCAGTAGCGTCAATAATAACAAAACACTTAACACCATTGGTCTCCTAAGCTTGTTGATGAAAACTATTCTGTACCATATAGTTTTTGTATGACTTGTTTTACGAAAGTTCTAGGTAAATAAAGAACATAAGGTTTATTGTTCGTAATTTGTATTGTATTATAGCTGTGGCTCTTTTTATCATGTTTTCTGCCCCCGATTTCGTCTGCGTGAAATTTATTGTTCCCCCGTTCCCCAATCCGTTATAAAGATATTATCAAAAAAACCGTTCTATACAAAATGTATGAGAAAGTGATTAAAAAAAAAGTGAATTTTTCGCATGTTTTAATAGTTATTATACTATTCGGGGTGGAGACAAATCCAAGAAATCCAATATCATAAAAAATCGGTCCAGCAGTTCTTGTGTTATAAATGGTGTAAATAACCCGACTTTATTATGTACATATAGGTATTAAGAAGATTAGGAATATTTATTGCAAATAATGGGTAGCACGAACGTAAGTACTCGTAATTTCATTTTTTTTACACATTTGTAAGCGGACGCATTTCATTAAACAAAATAACACAGGCAGATACCGCAATAAAAAAATTAGAAATTTAAAAAAAAACTCACGTTTGACAGGTCTTGGACTTATCGGAGGCCTATCGTCCAGCACTACATCACCAGTCAAAGTATTTGTGTTATACTTCTTTACACTCTCAGCCCAATCCTGAATCCAAGTCTTGTCTCCTTTACATCTATTCAGGCTCAAATAAGACAGTTTTCCAACGACTTGCTCCGGAGTCATGTCCGAAGTAACCCCGCATTCATCCCTCAATGCTTTCTGCGCATTCTTCAACGCAGTACTCTCAAATTTAGTGTCCTCTAACCCTATCTTGCTACTTGGTAATGAAACTGGTACAGAAGTTTCTCGTGATAACCGATGGATGTAATCAGTCTGGTCTATCTCAGATTTTGTTAAACTACACCTACGTAGCACTGGTTCTATTTTGGGAGGGATTCGAGAGGATAAAACTCCTGAAGTTGTGACAGATGTGAAGCTACCAACGTCACAGTCATCATGTTTTGGAGGAGATTTTGCGAATGTTTTTTCTGTGATCGTTCTCACTCTATTTTTTATTTTTTCTAGGTAGCTTCGAGTAGATTTGATCTGTTTTGATGTTTGAGCTGCCAAATCATTCTCAGTAGGTGATTCATAACAGCAAGAAATTTCCAACACATTTTTGTCTTTAGAAATTTTTGGTATTTCAAATGATTGGTTTAGAAGAGGGCTACGGAGACCTACGTCTCTCCTAGGCTCTTTAGTTATTACTCTTTGGGGGTTAGGGAAGTCAAACACTAATTCTGGGTCTCTCTCACTACCTTTTTTCTTAAGAGTTTCTTCTATAGCTTTTGTGAGGGTGTCTGTACCGAAAGTTCTATCAATACTCATTCTAGCCTTCTGTTCCTCAGTGTAATTATCCCCTTCTATTGTGTACGTACCAGTTGAAGAATTATCAGACTGTCCATCAACATCATCCTCAATGTACAAAGGTTCTTTCGTAATACACTTCTTGAACAAATCAGGGGTTTCAGAAGAAGCTCTACTTTTGCGTATCATAGGACTTTTAGAGTTCTCTGGAGTAGTCAAACCATTATCTGGAGTTAGAATATCTAATTCAGGACTTGATATGTCAGTCAACATCACTCCTTCAGGGCTTTGGTCAATAATATCAGCCATAGCATGCCTATTTATATTACCGTAGCTTGGTGTTCTATGTACTTCTCTCATGTATGAATTTCCTTTCAAAGGCAAGTTCAGGCCCTGACGAGATGTGAAGTTCTCACTCCTAGACATTATACTATCAACTATAGGACTTTTGGACGTGCGTTTTGGCAGGACAGTGTCAGTAACAGGGGACTTAATATATCTATTTGTAATAGGAGATGTTATGTGCGTAACATTTTGTGCTAATGGACTGTTCCGGAGCTTCACAGAACCGGATAGGCCGCTGTCTTCCTGGTCTGAAGAGAAGTAGCCTTCAGAGTTGTATCCTTGAGCTTTGCGGGGGAGCTTGGCGCTCATCGGAGGTCGCGCGAGCGTTGGACTGGGCCTGGTGAGACTTGCCGACATTGACTGGACCCTCTGATGGCGAGCCTGCGACTTTTTCGCTAGCTCTTCCAGTTTCCGAGTGTCAACGGGCTTTGCAGCACCAAAATCGATGGTAAAGGCCATCGGATGTGGTTTCGGGGTACTAGGCTCAGATTTCTCATCCTGACAAGGTTCCTCATCTATCTTCAAGCTGTCCGACGATGATTTCGAGATCGTCGCGTCCTGCCCGTCCGACAGGGGGCTCGACACGTCCCCCTCAGCACTAACACTCATGTTTTCAAGGTATCACGCAGAATAAAAGTGACATCATATTCACAATCCGACTTTTGTACAGCCTTCACACATCACTTTAGAAACCAAACATCAAGGTGATCACACCACACAGCATTGAATTTTGAAATGATAAAAGATTACTTTCGAAAAGTGGAACGAGAGCGCAAAAAACTAAAAAAATATGAACTCCACCTACAACATCGAGCGCAAACGAACTATGAAATCGCGAAAGGCTCCGAATTCTCAACAATATTGTCAGACGTGACAGCTGCTAGTGACGTCCGACACGACACTGCGATTGGTAATTGATTGTTTTATTGATTTGGCAACACAAAGACATTGTGCAAGATCACTGACCTTATTTTTGTCAAGAAAGTGTTTCGAAAAGTTACAATACTTCTGCCAATGAAACAATTTTATTAATAATCTTTTACCAGTTTGAATATTTTAATGCCTCAGAATTTTCTTACTTGTCAAGATTTAATTTTTTATCCACATCAAAATAATTGAATCGAGAAAAGTGAACGCCCCTTTTACTATTTTTCAGTCTGTCAACATAGGGATGTCAGTTTCTTGGAAGTTACGTTACGTTCTAAGTGATATCTATTTACCATTTCGTTTTTCATAATTAAATCATACATAAATTATCGTGAATTTTCGGTATTCAAGAACTCTTGATAAACTTTATTAAAAACTGTCCAAAGCTTCATTATATATCAACCAGAACACTCCAAAATATTATTCACCAACAGATTTTCTGATGCACCTTTGAAAGCATCACGTGGCGATGATTTCAAGTACCTTCGGAACGGAACGTCAGCTGTCAGTTTGGGATAAACCATGGCAGAGGCGGCATTTTCCGAAGATGGAAAATATTATTCTGCCATCACCCAGGATGGTAGACTGAGAGTATGGGACACAGAAACTAATGTACTCAAACAGGAGTATACACCAGACTTACATTTGACCTCACCCCCTTCATGTTTGCAATGGATTTCGATCTCGCAGTCAGCGGTACGTACAACACGTGGTTTTCATAAATTATTACACATATTGGTTTTTCCGCGACTTCTGCTGCATTTACAACCTATAATTTTCATCCAATTCCTGATAAAAATGATTTAAACTATCTATCTAAGAGTTTGGTTAAAACATGATTTGTTTTGGTATACTCTTTGAACTCTGTTCTATTCGTATGTGACCCCTAGTACTTTGCTTACCAACATGTAACTAGTTTCGTAAAAGCTCAATCTGCAACTTAAAAGCTCTCTACAAACTGTCCTCAATAAAATAACCAAGATGAAATGTAAATATAACCTCAATACATAATTTGGGCACATTTTATTATGAATAACCTTGATAAACTACTTCATTCAAATACCATTCGCTCTTTATGTTATTAGTGAACATGGATACTATCAAACCAAATAGTGATTTTGTGATAAGCAGCTGAATAGCTGATAAATAAGTAAACTCTTCAGTACTTATTGATAAATTGAACTATTGAATTGAATGAACTTTTAGATTTATTTGTACCTCTTTATTGAACGATTATTGAATCCATATTTGCGAGATTTATATATATTACCTAGTTTTGGTCATTGGGTGTATCTAGATAATGTATACACATCCTTGCTATTTGAAACACCCATCAGCGAATTAGCTGCTAGTGTATCTTGCCAAATAATTATAATAATATTCCTTAAAAACCATACTAATAATCACCACATATTTCAGGGTTCCCCACAAAAAGGAGGAAAACGGAAAAGCCTATCTGAAGAAACACATTGCATAGCCCTTGGTACAACTAGTGGAAAGATTTTAATATATTCAGTAGCACAAGCTAAAGTGGAAACCATTTTATCAAATGAAAACACCAGTAGCGCCATAAGTACGCTAGATTGGCACAGAAAGTACGGTCTGTACAGTTGTAATAAGGAGAATAATGTGTACGAGTGGGACTTGCAAAGTTCATTAATTAGATATAAGTATAATGTTAACCTTGACAGTAAGAATAAACATGGAAATAACGTCTCTGCCATCAAAATTGTACCACATAAACAGGTTAGTGTATTTTAATATTTGGATGTTTGTGGCTTACTATCCTCCCCTGTCAACCGTGATGGTTGGCAGGGGTGGCTGGAAGAACGAAACGTGTTGCGCAGGAAGATAAAGATGGATGTTTGAGGCTTACCATAATAATTGATTGGTGTTTCTAACAGAAGAAGTTTATGGGGAGATTTGCCCAGATAAGACCAACCAGGCTAAATGGATGCCCATTCTTTCTACGTTACCCTTATATCTTAAGTCTTGCTGTACCCCCTAAATCCTGAATTCATATGTGTTGGATCGTTGGTATGTATCGGATTTTAACGAAACGGACTCGTGTGTCTGTCTGTCTGTCTGTCCGTCTATCACAGCCAATTTGCTCCGAATTTAATGGACCGATTAAGCTGAAATTTGGTATACATATCAATTTGAGTGACCCAAACACGGAAGTGAACCGTAAATAAATGAATTTAGAATATTGGGGTCAGTTTTGGGGGGCAAACAAGAAAATTAAAATAAAAAAGTTTTGCAAACTGTACCGTGTGACATATCGAATGAAAGGGCTTACTGTGAGGGTCTCAAATGTATTTTTTTTTTTTAATTTAAAATAACTTGTTTTGAAGTTATATGTGAAAATAGACGAAAATTGACCATTCCCCCCCCCCCCCCCCCTTATCTCCGAAACTACTGTACCTAACATTTTGAAAAAAATACAGAAATTAGTTCTATACTTATAGATTACAGGAAAATATATAAGAAGTCTATGGTCTTAAAAAAAAATGGTAAATCTCTCGATATTCTGCGTACAAACTTACATTTGCAGTTGCAATGTATGGGAGATTATGTTTACCAACTACATTGTTAAGTTTGTTCTTAGGATAAATTCTTTCCAAGTACGGAACCCTTCATTGTGCGTGTTCCGACACGCACTTGGCCGGTTTTTTTTTTTTGCCCCATTAGGAATTTCTCCTGTATTGTGGGAGCGTTTACAAACATTTAAACTCACATACACAAATAGCCAGACCCGGAACAACTACTTGTAGGTCATACAAATATTTGTTCCATGCGGGAATCGTACCCGCGACACGTAGCGCAGCAGTCAATCGCTTAACCCCGGCGCCAACCGTGCCGTTGTAGTTAAAATAGTTTCCTGTATTTTATATTGTTAACATCTACAGTACAAGACTTTACCGATATTTTAGGTAATTTCGTTTTACGGTGAAAATAATGGTCATTTAAAAAAAGTTAATAACATAAGACCTGCTTTATAGTTAGTTCAGTTAATATGCAAAGTTTCATTATCTAACTTGAAGTATTTTTGAATACCAGCGGTTTATTGTTCGGTTTGGAGGTAACTTTGGCATTTTTTTTATTGAGAAAATTTTATGGAATAGTGTTTTCGGCTAACATAGTACTTAACATTAATCCTCAACTTTACCATATATTTATTTCAAAATTAATGCTGCAGTATTTTCGACATAACGGAGGATCATGCTAAGCCATTTGAGGTAGTATAGGCCCTTAAGAAAAGTTTGGGGATACTATTTTTGTAATCCTTTCTTTTCTTTCAGAGCACAACTGCCCGATTCCTGGTGGCAGCATCATACCAAGTTCGTGTATGGAGACTGCACGACGGCGAGGCGACCGTCGTCAAGAACTTGGGACACAATGCAGCACCCACTGCGCTGTTGACGATAGCCATGTTGAATGATGTGTGCTGGCTTATTGAGGGTTCGCAGTGAGTAAAACTTTATAATAGGTATAAGGAACAGAGTGTAAAGGTCACTCATACTAGTCACCCTCCATAGTGAAAGGAGCATGCTCTGACCAGACGGGTGTTGTGTCTCGTGGGCTGCTGCCCGACGATTGATGTTGGGACGTTGTATACAAGGTTACTGGCAAAACTATCTACCTTGCAGAACTGTATTACTAACTACATAAACAACAACTTTTGTTCTATGAATATTCACAAAACATAATAACCAAAAACAAACCTTGAAGATTTCGTTGTTCTATACATTTAGAGCAGGGGTTCCCAACCTTTTCTTGATCAGGGACCACTTTTATATTATTCTTGTTAGCAGGGACCACTATGTAGTTATAATAAATATAAATTGTAATAATCAAACTGAAACTTTAATTAACAACTCAATAGAAAACTTTAATTAACAAGAAACAATTATATTTTTAGGATAAACCTCTGTAATTTTGTATTAATGTGATTTCTGAGCTTGCATCTTCACAAGTCTATCCTAGGACTAATATTGTTACTCAAAGCTACACCCAAATGATCACTCACTTTCAAACGATTCCTCGCCTTGTTTTTAATTACCAACAAAGTAGAAAATCCTCGTTCACATAAACGAGTTGTTAAGAAAATAATAAAATAGCGCAAGGCGATTTGTCGAAGTTTAAAAATCATTCGCGGACTATATTTTTACTTCTGCGGACCACTGGTGGTCCACGGATGGGAACCACTGATTTAGAATTGAATTTAAATATTTTTATTTTTGTGTGAAAGTCTGATGATTTATTAAAAGTCATGTAGAGGTTGTCAGAGTTACCAATACCCCTGTATATGCTAGTCGCGCGGTAAACTCTGCTTGCGCGATGCAGGATTTTGCGTGACGTCAGTGCGATGTGTAGTTCGCATGTGGCAACGTAGATGCCGAAGTAGATTTTTTTTTTCCGTCATATAGATTATTAAAAAATATTGGACACGTGTTTTTTTATTTTTTTACGTAATCAAAACATTACGGCGATACATTGAGTTCAAATGTGGCATGACGTCACTACTCGCTAGATTTTATACGTAGCTGTGACGTAACGAGCCCCCACTCCCCGAGTTTAATGTGTTTTATCTAAGTAATTTTTTATTAATATGATAAAGCAAAAAATACGTGTCTAAATTTTTTTTATTATATGATTGACGAACTTAACAGATTTTCATTTTTTTTTTGACCCAGGACACATCCCTATTGAAAAGAATTTCATATCACAAAAATGTTTTACATTGCAATAGTGTCAGCATTGTACGAGCTACGCTGTACATTGACCTTTGTGGTAGTTTGTACGTCACACTCATTTATGCACATCAATATTGTTTAGCTGTGCATTCCTCTAAAATAGCATTTAAGTAGAACAATTGTGTAATTATATTCAGTAGCAATAAATCCATCAAGGGAAATCATTTGTCTACTCATTTACATAACATAACATACCTTACAAGTACCTTACTACATAACAAATCCATAACATTTTCACTGTTGGGCATTACACCCCAACTAGCATAGGTTTGATTGCCATAGCTAATTTTGTTTAAAATGTCACATGTACAGAAAATTGAGTTTATAAGATGTTTTGATGCAATGTTTGGTAATTTTAAATGCTGCTATATAGTTTTTTTGCTAAACTTCAATTTGGGTGAGAGACAATTGCTTAGCAACTGTGCAAAATGATGCTACCGAATATTCATATTCACTTAACCACAGATGGAGAGGACCATCACAGGACACTGCTCGCTAAACAAAAACTTCCACACAATAGGGATAACAGATGGTCCTCTGTGCAGGGCATACATGGACACTGAGGAATACGTTGCTCTTTGAATGCACAGGCGTCACCCAGATTAGAATAGAATCCCTCTGGTCTCCCAGATTTTTTGCAGATGTTCTAAACACCAACTTCTGGTGGGCTGGTTGGAATAACCACCGACGGCAGTAAGTCTTCTGGTGGAACATTGTACTTAGGCCATAGCCTACGTTCAATGTTCTACCTGAAGACTTACTGCAAAAATCGACACCTGCAAGGAATAACATTGTAACTAATATTTAGTAACTTTACAGGAGAGCGTCAAAGATTTAAAAAAATCTCTCAGATTTCAGTTAAGTCTTTTTGCCAACCAACCTTGAAAATATGAGTCAACGAGGGATTAGCTACGCTTTCGTATGATTATATTATTATATATATGTATATTTTAAGACTTTTTGACGCGCTCTCCTGTAAAGTTACTAAATATTAGTTACAATTTTATATTAGTTACAGTGGTTTATTTCGACACCTGCAGTGTCGAAATAAACCCTCTAACATAAAACCAAGTAACATTAATAACTAACCCACCTTCCACAGAAACGAACGCCTCCTCTCATTCTGGGACGTAACAATAACCGAAGACAACATCCCCCAACTAAATGGAGACGAGACCCCACACAAGAAGCAACGCAGGAAATCAGTCTCCAAGCCCGTGACCACCACCACACCTACATATAACTTTGTACTGGAAGATGCTCCAAGGATTGTTGATGTGGAGTTGAAAGAAGAGGATGGCGCTACAAGATTGAGTCTGGCAGCAGCTACCAGGAGCGGTGTGGTGCATTATTATGGGCACATGTTGAATGGGTGAGTTTTTCAGAGATTTCTGTATTAGTATTCGGCGCGAAGAGAAAGCACGCAGGCAACGGCGGCGGCGGGGCCGTTAAAATTTCGTATCGCTGGTTCATCTTTTATTGCATCTATGTCTGTGGGATACAAAGGCGGATCCAGCGGAGCGGGGGGTCATGGGGGTCGTGACCCCCCCCTGGGCTGAATCCAGGATAGGTCCTGGATCAATTTTAAACAATAAACAGCAACAATTCCAAAACAATCAATCAAACAAATCAATTCAAAATCAATTGTTAAACATAATGGGGTTTATTCATAAATCGTCCCCTTACAGGGAAAACCGATTATCTGATATGAACCTAACCTAACAGATAATCGGTTTTACCTTTAAGGGTGCGAAATGTTGCTTAAAGTTAAGTGACGTTCAAACGCCAAAAATGTATGGTTAAACAGTCGCTAATCATTACTTAACTTTAAGCAGCGTTTATAAATAAACCCCAATGTTTTTATATACTTTTTGTCACAATATAGATTTTATATAACTTCTTGTGACTTGACCACGACTATGTGACCCCTCTGGCGCCAAAGCTGGATCCGCCCTTGGTGGGATATACAAAAATTGTAAAGACAAGTGTAGCAACAGACAAATGCCGAAATAACACGTCGGAAAGATCGGCGTGTTTACACCTGCAATGCTTTTAAAGTCGATTTGTCAAATCGAATTTAAAGGCCGAAATTACTTCGCGTTATTTTCATTCAGTTATTTTCAGTCAGTTTATTTAACGCACACTGATTTTTTTGTGCAATTATCGCTATGCAAAGAATATTTGATTTAATATTCTTTACTAGCTACTGCCTGCGGCTTCGCCCGCGTTAGGATTTATAAAATAAAAGTAACCTTAGTTACCCCTTGTAACATCAGCTATCTGCCAGTGAAAATCGGTTCAGTCGTTTCGGAGATTAGCCGGAACAAACAGACAGACAAAATTTTAAAAAATAGTTTTTTTGTTATAACTTATACTTTACGTATATATTTTCATATGCATTTAGTAAAAAGTTTTTATTTTGACATTACAAACACACTTCAGTTTTATTTATTTGTATATTATATGCAACAAGGCAAATCAGATAGATAACTCTCTTTGAATTGCAAAGTACTTAGGGAAATATTTAAGCTTGGGTATCCACTTAATTAGCAAGGTTTGGGTATCAGAATGGTTACTTCAAAACTCTTGAATTGTGACTGAAACTTTCAGTCACAATTCGAGAGTTTTGAAGTTTTATTGGCCGTCGTAAAAAGGGGCGATAAACAGATGTGGACATCCATGAGCACGGGATTTTATTTTGAAAGTTTGCCGATTCGGATGTCCCCCATAGTATGTTCGCAAAACTAGGTCTTAATGGTGAAAAAGGACAAGAAACTCCATGGAAACAAATTAAAAGTATTAAGGCCCAAATATATGCCAGTGAGCAGTGGGTATAGGGGTGAACTTGAGATAGATTTAAGAAAAACTGTATTTAACTTCATACCTTATATTTTTGAATAAATTTTATTATTATTTTATTAGTGACCTTGAGTGGTTAGCTTGCGTGTTCTGTACTGAGTTCACGCAACGCGTTGTACGTCCAGCCATAGGAGTAATAGGACTCGCCCATCCAGGAGCGCTGTCCCAAATAAAACGCATTATTAATGTATTACACATAAAACAAAAGGTATTTTAATAAAAGACGTATACTAAATAACGCTGTTTATTTAGAATTTTTAATTATTTTTTTACATACTTCCTTGACATTGTTTCATTATTTGACATTATTTACCTACAAATCGAATTCCAATTCTTTATTAGTGGCTTTTGTGGACATGATATTTATTCAGATATGTTGCTATAGTTTTAATTGCAATCATGCCATTAATATTTTATATACTTACGATTATTTTCTATTTTGTGAATGTGAGAACGTTGTAGGCCTAGTAGAGTGTAGGTTTGTTGGCACTTTTCTATTTTGTTAAGTACCTGGTAATTGTTGAAAGGCCTACACCGTCCTCCCATACCTATTATCACTGTTATTTAATAATATTGTAAAGCCAATTATTTTTAAAAGAGTAACCGTGGAGTTTCTTGCTGGCTCTTCTCCATAGGAAACGACTAATTGGAACCGTGCACCTAGCTTCTGACGTTTCATAAGTGCCCATGTAGGTTTATGTGAAATAAAATATATTGATTGATTGATTGACTAAAAGATCAATAATCAAATTATCTTTAAAAATTGTGAAGGTTTCAGTAAAATACCCTTGATAAATTTTGCGTGATTCTCAGTTTTTTATCCGCGTTAGACATAATTTTACAAATTATTGGTTCTATTTTATATAAACTAAAACTAAATCTAAAATATTCATGTATTATTAAGAAAATGCTCTAATTTAACATATATTTTTTCCAAATCAATAACATTACTCGTTTAGACGTGATCTTCAGTATAAAATAATTAAAAGTCGGTTATCGCCGCCTTAAATCAAAACATTTCTATAAATTATCGTTAACACAAAAACAGTTAATTCTTTCACTATCTCCAATTGTTATAGAAAAGGCTAAAAATAGTAAGGAAAAAAAGAACATGAATATTCCATTATTCAATTTAACATGGTAGCGATATCCCAGATCATCAAAAACTCAACCACATAATCTCTCAACCCCCAGATCATCAACAAAGCCAATCAAACCATCAGTAACCATACAAGTATCAAGCGGCGAGGCGCGACCGCTTCCTCTGCAGTGTTGCAGACTGCCCCCCACCGGGGATCTACTGCTAGGCTACTGGAATGGAGCCGTGATGACCTTTGAGAAAGTGGTGAGTTTTAAAATATTGGACAATATTGTGTAGGTTTCAGTGGCGAAAGAACCATACAACGCGATTTCTACCGGTTACCGTTCGGAGGTTCGCATCTACCGCTATTGAAAAATGGCAGTCAATAGTGTCTACTATTTCCAAAAAATATGGTTTTACTACCGACACCACGGGTATTTAATTCACCATAACATTCAAACAACAACAAAGAAAGAAAGAAAAAGTATTTATTGAGGCTCGTACAGGAAGTTACAAGGTTAAGCTAGTCAGTAATTTTTCCATAGTAACGTCGTATGGAGTAATGACATCTACTTCTCTCGTCATTATCTAGCCCTGCACGTAAAAATAATTAAGAAAAAAATTGCTTTGAAAGTTATGAGCGTCGAAACTTCCAACCCAACACAACAACACTAATTGTAACGCATCTTTGGGGGTGAATAAATAATTCCCGGAGCATGAAAATGGCAAAATTGTTAACGTACAGGGATAGATAATTTATTCAAGAAAATAAATTATAATTAAGAATTTTAATTGAAATAACTTTATTTTGAATAAATATATCCAGCAGTTTTTTCGTAATATCCTATACGCCCAAAGGTCTGTAAGTACATGAAATTTTACTCGCTCGTTTTCGTTATAAATCATCGCCCATTTCACTTACTCATAAAGATAAAGATATATTACAACGATGTTTATAGGTGAAAAAGCATACATATTAGCCACGCCCACCAACGAGTTCGAGCCGTCGACTAGCGCAACCTTAAACACTGACAATCACCACGACCGTTTATTAGAATAAAAAAGTCCTTTATTTGAATCAAAACATAAAAGCTACAATGAACTAATACTTACAATTTATTTCACAGACTCCCGACCTAAAAACAAAAACCCAGATCCTTATCCGGGGCGAAAGTAAAGAATCAAAGAAGAAAACAAAACACAGTAATGAAGTGAACAAAGTGCGAAGTGAACATGACACGTCACAGGTCACTTATGTGGAGCCTATGGGAGGAGTCGCTAGGAAGCGGGCCACGCCGGGGGATAAGGTTAGTAATATCATCATCATATTCAATCTCGTTACCATAACTGCTGGATATCGGCTGGTCCCGGATACTCTATAAATCGATTTTGTTTTCGAAGTGGTCAGATGTCCGTGACCGTCATTGTACATTGCGATCGCTTTTAAATAGGACGCGGAGTAAAGCTCTTTTTCACATAATTCTACATACATCTGCTTTAATTGTTAACAGATAGAAGTACCGATGGAAGCTCGCCTAGCTAACCTCGCGCTGGATGTGAAGGGTCGCGGCAAGTCCGCCGTCAGTCAGAACTTGACCAAACTGTTGATGCAGGGACTACATTCTAAGGATAAAGGGTAAGAATGCTCCGCCTTTTTGTATGATTTCACCGACATCCATTGATAAATTAACATTTTAAAGCTACTAGATTGGTTGACTATGCTTAAGAGGGCATACTACGATCAGACACTTAACAACAAAATTCGATCTAAAGAAAAGCGGCCACATTCCTATAGATCGTATTTTGTTGCTTCGTGTCTCAATATGAAACTTTAGAAAGAAAGAAAGAAAAAGTATTTATTGTGACTCGCACAGGAAGATCACAAACTAATAAACACACAATCACAAAAGTATAAAAAAAAAAAAAACAGAGTTCTGTACGAGGCCAAAAGGCTCCTATCTCAGCATGATGCGGCGACATTTAAAATAAGTGCCGCAGCGCTGGTATTCTGATAGGGCCCACTGTGATGTCACGGGCAGATACAGAAATATAAACAATTATCAATAAAATAGATATAATCATGTAAAATATTAACAAATACAGAATAAAAATATTCGGTAACAAATAACAATTAAAATATTCCGCGCGTCAGAACCCGACCTTTATAAAAGGTAATATAAAATTCTAGACATACTTATCGAGGTATCTTATTGAGCCGTTTTTCATAATTCCTTCCCAGTCACGAGATAATATTTTTTTTAAGCAGTGGCACTAGTGGACCCTAATATCTTAACGAGCTATGCCATCGCTATTATTTTGTTTCAAGCAATTTGGTTTGCTCACCATTTCTTCATTATATTCATTTCTACAAAGAAATGTTTAAGGGCAGTTCAGACTTCGCTATAATATATAGCATATTATAGCAAATATTGTATAGCACACCAATGTCGCTCAGCATACATTTTATATACTTTATAGCAGAGGCGACGGTTTCATGCAAACCCAACAAAAAAAAAAAAAAAATAGATTTCTGCTTCTCTATATTAATGACCAGCTTCTGCCTGCGACTTCGTTCGCGTGGAAGTCGTAAAACACGACAATATACTTAAATAACAGCCACATTTCTCGCCCGCGCACCGTTTTCGCTTTCTGACAATATTTCTTTTTGCTCGTCTCCTAAGAGTCATAGCGTGAAATAGAATTGGGCTAACAAATGCAAAAAGATTTTTTCACATCCGACTGGTAGTTCCAGAGACATTCCATTCAAACAAACTTTTCAGCTTTATTATATTATTATTTGATTATATACATCTAAATAGGGATGATGACTAAAAAATATTTTTTTCCGTCATGTAGATTATTAAAAAAATATTGGACACGTATTTTTTCTTTTTTTACGTAATCAAAACATTACGGCGATACATTGAGTTCAAATGTGGCATGACGTCACTGCTAGCTAGATTTTATAAGTAGCTGTGACGTAACGAGCCCCCACTCCCCAAGTTTAATGTGTTTTATCTAAGTCATTTTTTATTAATATGATAAAGCAAAAAATACGTGTCTAATATTTTTTTTATTATCTGATTGACGGACTAAACAGTTTTCTTTTTTTTTTACCCAGGAAACATCCCTATTATATTTTGAAATATTAGAAACAACAACATAACGTAACATTTTTAACATTTAAAAATATAAAAAATAGTAGCTCGCGTGAAATCAGCTATTCACTTTCTGCCTAGCTACAGGGTTCATTGAACTCCCCGCGCCCCGTGACGGGGAGAACAGCCGAAGGCTCGCTGCGCTGCCGTTCGCTACGTGCGTTTTGCCATGGTAACGATACATTGCGTGTTTATTGGATTCTCGTAACGTTCCTGAAATAATTTCATGAACCGGTCATCTTAGTATGATGTACTGAATTCACCCCATCAGTCTGCGAAGGGGTGGTCCCTTACACCCTGTATATTATTATTACTTTACATTTCCCATTCGTTTCTAGCATAATCCTCACAGTTCTTCAGAAGGACGACCCGCTGGTCGCGCTGCGCACTGTGAGCAACTTACCAGCTGACTACGTACCGCAGTTGTTGGAACAGCTCGCTGACATGGCCACACGGAAGACTAGCCAGTAAGTAGATAGCTCGTATCCTAGCAACAGCGTTTTGTAAACCAATAAATGCTAGGAGGCTCAAAAGACTACACATATGGGACTATCAGTGGCGTAGCCAGTTCGAAAGCGGCCTAAAATTTGATTAGTTCTAATGGAGAGTGTTCTTTTTTTTAAAATAAATAATTTCATTCTGACTCGTAACCTGTCATTGTGATCTTACTATACAGCTATACTCCATTTGAAATAAGATTAGATACTTAAAAAAAAACCTTTTTTACAATCCGTTCAACCGATTTTGAATTCTATTTCATAGGCATAAGGATGGCATTAAAAGCAAAAAAGTGGTTACAATACCAACTGTTTACTGCAGCTGCCATTGGTCATGCCACCAACGCAATAGAAGTCAAAATCGGTTGAACTGAATGTAAAAAAGGTTTATTTTAAATGTTTAATCTTTTTTCAAATGGAGTATCAGAGAATGCAAGAGCGAGCGCAGTGAGTTAGAAAATGAGATAATCCTTAATTAAATAGGTTCGATTTTCTGTATGAATTTACTATATGAAAACAAGTTGAACTTGAGAATTAGACCACGCCTGTAGCTTGAAGCCTTTGTAAGCTAAGCCACATCCAAATTACGTATTTTTTAATATTTTCATTACCTAGATATTCAAAAATTCATGGCCTTTTAGCAATAAGAATTTGAGGTTGTGGATAATAATATAATATTGTACGAATTTTTATTCAGGGGCCCTGAAGCCCGGGGGCCCCATATCATTGATACGGCGGTAGCTACGCCCCTGGGGACCATGTTCACTAACAAATTCGAATTTTATAAGAGACAGCTTCCTCACAAGACGATCAGTTCTCTCCTGTCAATAAACTCAGACAATTGTAAAGGTGGATGCGCTAAGATAGCCCACAAAATTCGAATTTTCTTACGTTTTTTGCAATCTGCAGGTTTGTATCAGGTTGTATGTCGATTAAAATATGAGTTGCGACTGTAACAAATATGGCTTTACAGAATTATATAATTCAAAAGGGTACAAATATACCCCGTAAAGCCCATAATGAATGAATGACAAAAATACATCAAGTCTTTATATATTTTTTGGATTTTTCGTGTTTAGATGTCGATACTCATCACACATCTGCGGAGTTTTGCTAGCTAATTTAATTTGAACTTGTATAAAATGATAAATACTTCTTATAGAAGCAAAACCAGGCGTATTATACGCCCTAACTAAGGAATTAAGTGCAATTTTGATCGCTTTCGTACGTTTCGATACGAATAGTCATTTATTGAGATTTTGGATACTACTCTCAGGGCAAGTTTCTCCTCCTTCTGCGAAGCAGTAATGCTCGCGAAGGAGGAGGCGGAACGCGTGAGTGAGCGGCGGTCTGTGCGCCCTCACGCCCCTAGTCGCCGCAGGAGACGCCCTGCGCGGCGGCATCGGTAGCCGATTCCCGGCCACCGTAGGCGCGGCCTTGCGGACGGCGAGCTATGGGCAGCTCGCCGTCCGGTAAGGACCAGGCCCGAGTCGACGGCGCGTTGTGTTCCACGCACACCTCAAAGAGATGTCAGCACGCACTGACGGGGTCCGCTAGGACCGGTGCCTGCCAGGGGCGGGTTTGTCCGAAAGGGATACCGTGGCCCTGGCACACAGGCAACTGAAGGAACACGGGTGGGTGTTAGTCAGTAAAAGTCTGACACGCCCTCCCGCTCCGCCTAGAGCGGGAGAAGTTAATCGATAATTTACCATAAAAAAAAAAATATGGGGAAGTTTCTCTAATCGCACTTTTAACTTTACATAATACAGTATGCGTTCCATACGAATATGAACCTTATTTTATCCAAATACTGTTCATATTCGTATAAGCGAATGTGACCCAGCATTTCATTCGAATATGATAAGAATCTACACATTCGTATGCGACGCGTACTTACAGTATTTTTGTCAAGAAGCGACGCGCGCTTGACTTGTGGTAACCAAGTGTACAAACACACTGTGAATGTGTGTGAACGTGAAGACGAGTAACGTCAGCACATAACACACACACACACACACTTCGGACTTGGTGTCTCGGACAGTACCGAGAGCTCCTGCGCTTGCCCACACATTCACAGCGTGTTTATACACTTGGTTACCACAATTTTTTATGTCGCTTCGTGACATAAAAATATTGTAGCAAAGTAAAGTCAAAGTGACCGACCGAGCTTTGGTTCAACAAGCTTTCGCAGTGAAGATGTATCTGTGATATTTGTCGTAAACCCAACAGAAACATAATTTTCTGCAAATATTCTAACATTATCGTTTCCTTTTTAGATGCGCATCAGTATGCACATGGCTCTCCGCAGTAGTACGATGTCACTCGGCGCTACTGCTCGCTACGATGGGCTCGCCGTCTTCAGACCATCTCACACAACTGCTAGCTATATTTACACACAGGTAAGGTTAATATTATATGTTTGTCGGAAAACGGAAGGTTTCTCTTGTTATCATCAGCCATATTTTAACTACTGTGGGCGTACTGTGGGTAGTGATGGTTATTGCGCAATAGAAAAACCAAATTAAACTCAAAAGTCATTTACTCAACCTGAAATAGAACTTTAAAGATTACGTAAGACAATCCTCCAAAACGCCCATCCCTTCACCACTTCCTAGTGCTTTAGCTGGGAAGGAGAAGTAGCGGAACAAACTCCCCAGCAGCACATCTGTCTGTTCAGTTAGAATAACTTGATTCTATACAGTAATGGGTATGCAAAGTAATTAATGTAGGAACACGACACAACTATACCGAACGCGCAAGTTTTTAAACGTCTTCACTGCTTGACCGCCATCGATGATTTCCACTTGTCGACTGAGCGGCGATCACTTGTCGCCGGTCGAACGTTATGTTGTGGCTCCGTCATGCGCCGCTAGGCAGCACTTGCAAACTCAAACTCAAATCATTTACATATTTCAATTAAACCATTTACAGGCACTTTTGAATTGTCAAGCAGTCGGTCAGTAAGAAAAATTAAGCTACATTCCCATTCCAAAGCGTAGGTACCTATGGAGAAGAACGGGCAAGAAACTCCATGGACACTCTTTTAAATTAAATTGTTACAAAAGTATTTGTTACATCTATAATGTTGCATTTATAACTAAAAGTGAGAACGATGTAAAAATAAAAATAATAAAAACTTACATGTTAAAAGCGTCAAGCGTAGGTACAACAAATAGAAACAAAATAAAATAAAATAAGCCGTGGCAGCTAAGAGATGACCAGTCCCAACTGACGGCGCCCGTTCACGAACATGACGCATGGATTAGCACCATTCAGCTCAACCATTTTGAAGGGAGCTAAATGATCCAACACACACGCCACCATCAGCGAGACCTTTAAGTGAGCATGACATACTCTCAACCGCCAGGGCACATTCAAGTCAATGAAAGACATATTACCGGTCAATGGTAGCTCTATAGTACATAGGACTCACACCTGTGCTATGCATTTATATAATACAAAGGAGATTGAGTTTATACAATGCAAAGATAGTCTTACACTCTTCAGCAGCTCCAACATGATTGTCAAATGTAAATCAACTAGCTGAGGTTGTGGAGCAGGACCAGCATTCAGCCAAGCATTTTTATCAGCGATGTAATCTCCCAACTTATAATATGCCTGCCTGCAGTGTGCGTTTTATACAAGATTTAAATTTAGTCTCATTCAGTTGAAGTATGTGGGGAGGAATTTTATTACAACATTTTAAACAGTACCCCATGAAAGATGAGTCTACTTTAGCCAGTCTGAAACCTGGTTGAGCTAATAGGTCCCTATTTCTAGTACTGTAATTATGTCTTACACCTCTTTTTCTAAAAAGATGTAAATTTTTCCTTACGTACATGATGTTTTCGTAGATATATTGACAAGGTACCGTCATGATTTTAATATCCTTAAACAGTTCCCTTAGAGAATCGCGCCTGCGGAGATTATATATTGCGTACCGATTAGTCAAGAATCGTTGGCGCGAACTCCAATAACTCCATCGAACGCAACTAGATGGTGCTGACGTACCGGATACAACTCGTCTCCGACATTGTTGTATAACTGACTTTTTGATGTTCATTCTTCCCATTTTGATATACACGGAAAAAAAAAGTTGTTTTAAACTAAGAATATTTCACTTGGTCAAGACATTGCGTGATTCATATATGGGGAAAACATTATATTCTTAAAATTAGTAAATATTTGTCTTGTTATTCATTTTTCTTCCAAGTATATATACTCACTAACCAAGGCAATATCTATTCTTGCAATGAGAAAGCAACGTTTTCTTTGCATAAGTAAGTAATGTTTTTTTAAGTCTAGAATCTTAAATTCTCAAATTTAAGACAATTATGTCTTTAATCTAGAATCCTACTCTTCGAAGTTACGCTTGATTACTCCTCTAATATCTCTTATCAAGAATATATTTATTGGACAAGAAATTTCATTGTTTCTGATCAAGAATATATCTATTGGTCAAGAATTTCCGTGATTCATATATGGGGAAAACAATAAATGGTTGTATCAAAACACAATTATTCTCAATGCTAGTAAATAAATAGTTAAGTCAAGATATTTGTCTTCTTTCTAGAATTCACATACTTGTGATTAAACAATATATTTGAGAATAATGCTTTTCTCATTCGAACACTTTGTCAAACGGATCCCGGAGTTTTCTTACAAGAAAATAAATTCTTAGTATGAAAAATAAATGACTTGTAAGAAGAATGGTATTTATTTATCTGTATGCTACGGCATATTTCAGTGAAGAAGACCAGTTCTTAATTCAAAAACAATAAGCAATTGATATGGAGATCAAATTGTCTCCAACCAATAATGTTAATATTGTTGATTTAAGAACGTGCAGGTACTTAACTGAAGAAGTTTTAGTTTTTGATCTAATTCATTGCATGTTTCATTCGGAAATCAGAAATCGCTTAGCTCAATAATAGCGTATTTCACTGCAAGAAATCTCAGTTCTTGGTTCAATGCATGTCATGTTTCATACGAAGATCAGATTGTTTCCAACGAATAATGTCATTATTATTGATCTAAAAACCCTGTACTTCAGTAAAGACGTTTTAGTTCTTGATCTAATTCATTGAATGTTTCATTCGGAGATTAGAAATCTCTTAGCCCAATAATAGTGTATTTCGATACAAGAAATCTCAGTTCTTGGTTCGATGCAGGTCATGTTTCATACGAAGATCAGATTGTTTCCAACGTACAATGTCATTATTATTGATCTAAAAACCCTGTACTTCAGTAAAGAAGTTTTAGTTCTTGATCTAATTCATTGCATGTTTCATACGGAGATCAGAAATCTCTTGGCTCAATAATAAAGTATTTTACTGTAAGAATTTTCAGTTCTTGATTCAAATAATGGCATGTTTCATACGAAGGTCGGATTGTCTTATTTGAAGAATTACAATACTCTTGGTTCAATTATTAGTATGCGTTTTAGTAAATATTTTTCAGTTCATCATTCGATTTATTCAAGCTAAAGTTTAGTTAGAATGTAATTAAACAAAATGTTAACACAAATATTTCGTACAAAAGTTGGTAAATAAAAATAAACAATTTTTTTTTCCAGCTATGGACAAAAAATATTTGTTTAGTCACATTCTGACTAAACTTTAGCTTGAATAAATCGAACGATGAACTGAAAAATATTTACTGAAACGCATCTTAACCATTGAACCAAGACTATTGTAATTCAAATAAGATAATCTTAACTCCATAAATAACAAACCTCTTGAATCTGTTCATAGAACTGAAACGGCTTCACTAAAATACCATGATTATTGAGTATCATAAGAAACATGAAATGAACAAGAAAAAGCACTAAAACTCACTTACAAATTTCGAACCTGATGCACAGTCACATCTTTCAATCTGATCTCCGCGTGCCATTTCATGCCTGAAAATAGAGGTAGATAAATAAGCGCGAGGTACTCAAATTAATTATAGATAAAATAATACAATGGATTCAATTCTATGAAATCATTTATTAAAAAATAAACTTCCTAAAACAATAGTATTGATCATTTTATTTAAATATATTCTAGGTTAATCATAATAATATTATTACTGTGAATATTACATAAAACTATTGCTTACATTAGCTGCCTAGCTTCACTCTTGAGAAGTATAGGTTAGCGCCGCCATTTAAGATTTGTTTCTTTATTGGACCTATACCATCAGATTATTATACCCCAGTAATACCTAGTAATTCAATATTTATCATCTTAAATACAATAATTAATATCTTAAGGCGCTGACAACCCGCCTACTATCACATTCTTATAGTCATACAAAATATTTGTCAAATCCTATCATTATCATCTGAAATATAATACCACCCACCCATTACCCATATACCCATTGTATATTTTATAGTGTATAAGTTTTCTTTTCTTTTGTAATGTGTAATCTGATGTACAATAAAGTATATATAAATAAATAAATAATATCCTAATTTTAATCATAACCGCTTAATCATAATAATGATAATAATAATATGTTTCATGATAATGAGTTAAATGCTTCTTTAAATCACTCTTAGAGTGATATAACCTGGCACAATTTTCTTCAGGACATTTAAAATAATTGACAATATTATGCGCGTAACGCAAATGCACAAAGTATTGCTGAAAATCTTGATATTCGTTGCGACATTCAAGGCACTTCATCGTGCAATTATTTATAGTACAGTATTTTAACAAGATTAAACAACAATTTTGTTTACATTTTCGCAAGCGACAACAAATCTGCGATGTATGGTACTATCTTATCATACTTTGTTTCTATTTGATAGACACAACGCTGAATCAGCATGTATAAATGCGCAGCAGCTGCTGGATACGTGGCGTGAAGCGCATGGTATGATTTGAACAATGTGTCAAAAGCTTTCATTGGCGAGGTAAACTTCCACATAACCTTGTCTATTACCAAATAATAGTTATCGGTACCATCATCGCCAGCACCACATTTAATTAGGTACGGTTGAACACTTTGCTTGCTGCGTAGAGCCTTTTCTTTTATTTCATCAATTTTCGTTTGTATATCTCCAGGATTCTGAAAACAATAGCAAAACATATAAAAATTGCAAAATTGATAAACATACCTACAAAGCACGCGTGTTTACTCCTAATATTATAAGGAAAGCTTGTGATTGAAAGAATATGTTTGTTCCCACTTATCTCCGAAAAGGCAAAACGGATTTGGATAAAATTTGGTATGAATGTAAATTAAACCCTGGATAACAGATGTTACTCTTTATCCAGGAAAAAACAAAAATTTTACCACAAAATTACGTAACCGCGAGTGAACCCGCGAGGTATAGATATTAAACACCATACCATTCAACTAAATAAAACAGTACCCCAATAAATTTACCTGGACGTCAATTATGAAGTTTTCGACGCATTCTAATGTGGTAAATTTTCTACGCTTGTTCAGTCTTCCTCTCGGGGGGATCAGGTAGGACAAAAGTTTTATTTGATCTGGCACTTTTAAATCTGAAATTTATCAAACAGGTGATTTATTTTAAAGTAAGTACCATGCGAGAGGAGCCACGGGCGGATGCTAATAACGTAAATAATATAAATAAGAATACTTAGTTGATGCATCAACTTAGTATTCTAAGTCAGGGTCAGACTAAAAAAAATAGTGGCACTCCGGGAGTGCCGACAGAAGTGCAGTTTGTCGATCTTTGCCTAAGAGGTGACGGTGACGGTAAACCTAATAAATGAAAATTAAACTGTTTATTACCATCATCAGGCTGCTCTTGAATACTTTCATATAAAGTCATCAATGTGTCATCTTTTGATTCACCAAATTTGAGGCTGATGATTTTATTAATAAACCATTTCCAATTCCTGAAAAAGCATGTTGATCTTTCAGGATACAGTCTTTCAAAGTCCAGGTTTATCTAGAAACAAAAATTGGTTATCTGTAAACATTTATAATTTTACAGAAAAGTAGGTATTTGGCAAGCTGGTGTTGGACCAATCTAGTTAGAGCCAACATAAACAAATAAATATTTGTGGGCAATCCACACAACACTATCTAGCCCTGAATTCCTTAGTAAATGTAGATTCAAATTGGTTAGTGAACAGTGTAACATCGAATAGCTTAAGATAAACAATAATGAAAATGTGAATCTAAAAATAAATAAACAAACTAAGCAAAGCTCTGATATTCATATTATACTGTTTTTGTAAATACATAACTAATTTTATTTATTAACAAAACCCATAGCTGTACAAAATGTATCTTATAACTACAACTTTAAGCCAATAACTGTTTCAAATAATGGTAAGATCATTAAAAAAAAAAAATTGTGAAAGAAAATAAACTTTTTGTATTTGCACAAAAAAAAAAAAAAAACTTACCAAAGTATCACTCCTTGGATCATTCAAAATGTTCCACTCATCAATAAAATCCGAAATGTTGTTGTTGGTGCTACACTGCCTCACTTTGAATGTTTCGTTCCAACAGTCAATGATTTCACTCCATGGCTCATTGTTATTCTTAAGAAAAATGATTTGTTCTGTGTGATCTTCTGTAATATAAAAATGTTATGTTAGCCATGCGTAAGACAGACATAGATAAATTGGTTGTAGGTATTACTAAGACAAACTACCTGACTGGGCGCTACTACTTACCCTATAATTTATGATCTACAAAGTACCTACTTAGTAAGTACCTAACTACTGACTACATAATAAGTAGATATTAAAAGATGGAAAAAAATAGCCTCACAACTTAATCTCCAGGTCAGAATATCCTCTCAGATCTCTTAATGCTAAGTCCCCACTTGATATTCTTTGAGAATATCTAAGGGGTGGTCAGGTATAACCAAATATTACATTTGACATTTTTTTTTTTGTAAAGTACCCATATTTGCAGCAGTTGGTTTGGTATTCCATACATGACAGGTTGCAAGCCCATCGCTGCTGCTAAAATACTAAAGTTTGAGAGCACTGGTATTGCGCACGATTTTTTTTTATTTAAAAAATCCATTGGTGCACCACCAGATTCAAACCCACCACCTTAGGATCAGAAGGCGGGGTCGCCCCCACTAGACCACCGGTGCTCATTATAGATGAACATAATGCAAACAAATCTACTCTACAGTGTCTAAATCTACAAAAATATATCATACAGAAGACTGATCTCTACGCCACTGTACGTCTCTTGGGCCAATGTGTACAGCCAGCATAAAGATTTTGCAAAAATTCACCATCTAAAGTATACAGACAAGTAACTACTCTAGCTACTATTTATGTAGGTGAAGTAAACATTTAAAACCTTTCAACTCCTCATGTTTTTTTATTTTATTTCGAATGACATTCTCTTCTGATGTTGATTTTTTTCTCTTTTCACCAGACTTATACAGGATATTCCGAATTTTATCGACCAGCTTGCCCTTGGCAAATGAAGGTTTACCGGATATGGACTGTCTTTTTTTAATTGGTGGTACAAAGTATGTGCCAGTGTTTTCACATGGAAATAGAGCTATTATTTTAGCGGTTAAAATGTTGTACTCTTCATATGTTATTTTACTGAAATAGGTAAAAATAAATCTAACTATAAGGGTTCCTTCTTGGACTTGAATGATACAAAAATGAAGTTTCGTGCGTTGCAGGTCAGCTAGCATAAAACATAGTATCATCAGCTAGTGAACACGTACTGCCTTTCCGTTTATCTAAAATGCCACAATAAATGATCTTTAGGCTCTCTCCACCAACAAGGTCCATCAAGAGAAGGGCAATGCTTTATAATTATTGCATCACCCAGTTTGTGCTCAAAATTATAGTGGGAACATGAATGAACTAGTATGTAGGTACTTACTAATTTACGACACGTGTGAAGAGATATCGCACAATGATATCAGTGAGTTGATTTCGGTGCTTGTTTGTCAAGGTACTGTTTGCAGTGTAATAATTTAATATGCTCTTGCCACATGGTGTTACTGTTAGAAGCGTCTTGAGGTCAAAATCAGGGAAATTTGGTCGGACATATATATCGCCTGTAAGGATATCTTGTAAGTCTTCCAGGTCCTCGTTGTCCGTGAATAGATTAGGAGCAGTGATGCTGCTATTTGTTACTGTATTAGTCTGAAAACATTTCAGTAATTATTGTAAGAAAATCAGTTTTTGCCTGTAGATCGGCCTTGATGTTTTAAATCTTCCTGTTGTAAACTTAGGTACATAATTTATTACAAAAAAATAAACAAGAAAAGCAAAGGAGCTGGCCGAACAACTGAAAAAATACCCCTTGACACCCCCCCCCCCCCCCCCCTCCGACTTTTGGCGAAGTTTGTCGATCTCTGCCGAAGAGGTGACATGACGAGTTCATTAGTTTTTTCCCATCTCAAAATATACATTACTTAAAAAGATACGATGCCAAATTGTCCCCAAAAAAACCCCATTTGAATTGCTCCCTTATAAAACCCCATATTATGTCAATTATTACCCCTTAGCATGCAGATTGGATAAACTGTTCAAAAGGTATGGCCCGACAAAAACACACAACATACCTAAACATACATACAAAGATACGATGCTAAATTGTCCAAGATGATGAAGATCTTCGTTTGTTACGCTCATTTGATCAATTATATATTTATATGAGTAACTAACAGCCAGACACTGAACAAACATCTGTGTTTGTCCTCAGCGGGTATGGAACCCATAACCTACTGCACAGAAGGCTATCTGCTACTATGCCAACTGAGCTGTGTGGCTTATCAAAACCATGAAAATAATATTATCATTATAAACAGAATATTACTATGCTACTATTAATATTACTTACTATGCTGGTCGCTACTAAATACTCATCAATTTTTTTTTTTAGTTCTATTCTTAGTCCAATCTTTGGACACAGTTCTTTCAGGATATTGTCATTGATTTCCTTTAATTGATCCACAGTTACATCATTTTCTAAAACAAAAATTTCCGTAATCACTAGACACGTTTAAACAAAATACTATTTACCAAAATTGAATAACATTCGAACAAGCCCTGATGCTGATGTATCTTAATATACTGGTTGTTAAGCAGCCTAAAGTTCATTAAAAATTAAAATTGTGTTTAAATAAATTTATGAGAATGTTATAATTTACAACTTTGCACATATTTTTTTTGGAAAAGTAATATTATTAGTACAGTAAGTACACTACTCACTTGATGGCCTTTACCAGACAAAATGTTTATCTAAATATTCACCTACCATTGAAATTTGTAATTATATCCTGTGGGATATTCCATTCCCTAAGAAGCAACTCCATTATTAACCTCTATAGGTTATTATAGATAGGTATGCTGAGATACAGGTTTTGATTTAAATCTGCAAATAGACAGAACATAAATTGGGTTCGGTCTAGTATCGTTTGGCAGGAGTTGGGGGCTAAAAAGGTTAAAAACTGGTAGGGGTTTGGTAACTGATTATAACGCTACCACTTCTTATTACAAGGTAATACATATGTTTCGAGAAATTAATAAAGGTGCATTACCTTTTCATGAGACTGGTGCCAGGGAACAGGGGGTACCCCCTCACGCCCCCCCCCCCCCTTTTCCTACCAAACGATACTAAACTTTACCCCATAAATTAGTGATTATTCTAGTAACTGTGTAAAAGAACAGCCGGGTAGGATAAACATTCAGCACCTATATTACAGTAACAGGACCAGTCCAGCAGCCTTTTCCACCATGTTTGGTGAAGTTCACCGAGCTTAGATACCTCTGATTCTGACCTACCAGCTTGCCGCCTTGCCGCAAAGATTTGAAGTTGATTAATTGGAATCAGAAGTTGCCTATACTCGGTGAACTTTACCAAACTTGGCGGTCAGGCGGCTGGTGGTATTTTCACCAGCTAGATACCTACATCTACCGGCCGGCTCGCCTAGATTCTGGACGTAAAAAGCAGCTTCGTAGCACGGTGTGAGAAGAGAATGCCGAGAATGCGGTTGCGTGGAACCGGTAAATTTGAACATTGAAGCGCAAAGCATTTTTTTGAGTAGAATTCGTAAGGGAACCGCGAAATGTCTACCGCATCGCATTTTTTTTTTTTTTTGGTCGGAAATTATCAAATAACTTCTCCCGCTCTGGGCGGAGCGGGAGGGCGTGTCAGACTTCTTAACCCACCCGTGTTCCTTCAGTTGTCTGTGTGCCAGGGCCACGGTATCCCTTTCAAACCCGCAACCCTGGCAGGACCGCGTCGCTTAACTACCTACTACCAGCCTATCATTACACAAGTGAACCTATAATCGAACCGAGTAGGGTAGGTAAAACCAGATAAAAGATGATTTTTGTTCACAACTTGGCGCCTACCCGGGAGCCAAATCACTCATCGTGTGTCAGTCCACCTTTAAAATGCAACAACACAACAACTAACTACCACTTAATTAGGTCTATATTCCAATTAAACACTTACCTTAGCAAACACAACACAATTTCTATTTGAATATCCAACAACGCAAAAAAAACACTCGAAAGAATCACGATGAACTGGCTCTGGCTCAGGCACTTGCCGCTCTTGCAGAAGCAGTGTTGCCAACAATAATTTTTCAATTCCGCCAACAAAACTAAGAAATTCCGTTAAAGATTTTCTGTTTTCCGTTAATAAAATCCGTCACAACATTTCTAGTAATAGAATAGATAAAAAAGTTCGTTTTAACGTAAATATACAAACTTATCACAGTGTTTTATAATTATACTGTTAAGATTTCGTTGTTTAGATTAATTTGAAACTGTAAACCATGTTACGGTTAAGTACAATTGGATCAAATGAATGTTATTCTTATTGTATAGGTACCTAAATACTTAGTTTATCTTCGCAACATGACTAACTACTTAAATGGATGTAAAAAAAAAATTTTTTTTGCAATAATTCGGATAAAATATCAATTCGTCAAAAAATCCGTCAGCCGTCAGACCATATAGTTTCCCGGTTTCCATTCGTCCATTCCGCCAGAACTGGCGGGAAATCCGTCAAATTGGCAACACTGTGCAGAAGACGTAATGCGGTGCAACACAAAAAGGGTGTTGCCTGCTACGAAATGTTAATTACCAAAAATAAGGGCGAATCTTCCCGTCTCCACTATTTTCCATGACATTGACCGAAATTAATTATTATTTAATCATTATGCATACATAAAACCTATTTCACGATGTCTGAGTAACGCTAATCATACTCTCACTTTCTGTTGGCATGTCTCAAATAGAGAAGTATAATATTTTTATCTGTCAAGTAGCGCTACTCAGATGGTGAAAATGGCTTTTAGGAGTAGGTATAACTTTATGAGTAGATAGGTAGGTCTTCGTGTCGTGTCACTAGTTCTGTCGAACCAGTGTGATGGAAGGAATTTAAGTGCGCCACGAAAAGGGTCCTTTCGTGCACAATAAATAATAATAATAATCACACTACATATTTTGAACTTTTTAGGTCATCACGATGTTTTACTTCACTGTTTGAGATTACTGGACAAACTCATTGGTGCATGAATAGATTTGAACATTTTGAACCCACTACCTACCTTAAGATCGGAAGGCGAGGCTGCTACCACTAAACCACCAGTGCTCTCAAAGTCCCTACTTACTATACTTACTTACTTACTAATATTATAAATGTGAAAGTAACTCTGTCTGTCTGTCTGTATGTTACGTTTTCACGCCTAAACCGCTGAACCCATCGTCATGAAATTTGGCAGAGATATAGCCTGGGATACGGAGAAGGATATAGGCTACTTTTTTACGCGATATAACCGACATCTACGCGGGCGAAGCCGCGGGCAGAAGCTAGTAGGCTATAATGCAAACAGTCTATTTATTTGAAGAATAACATTTTGCTATGTAGGTACATATTTGGGTAGGTACTTTACTTACCTATCTACCTTTAAGCATGATTCAAAGTACAGACGCCATGCAGCACATCAAGCTACTACAATCTGTCAAATTTCTTTAATAGATTTTCAACTTTATCACTACAGTATAAGGTTCAAGGTTCATTGCGAAAATTTGACAGTTTCGGGTAGCTTGACCTGCTCTGCCGCGCGTACAATAAAAGCAGTAAGTGTGGTTTTTGTCCAAATTTAGTAGAGCATTGATTCGGAATCAGCTCATTGTGCTGATTCCAAATCTATGTTTGACTTAATTTGGACATAAAATATACTTACTGCTTTTATTGCACGCGCGGCAGTGCTGGCGTCTGTACCTACCTACTTAGGTAAGAAGTTTCTACTTCTAAGTTCTAGGTGGTAAGTACTTACCTACCTATAAAATTAAGGTACCTAGGTAGGTTGATAGGTACTTATACTTAGGTTTGTACCTACTGAGATGCACGTCAAACGTCACATTATTTATGTGTTCTGTTTTTAGCTTCCGTGATAATAGACCGATTATGTGATATCTACATAGGGCCTCCCGTTTGTATGATAGGTAGGTATATGTATTTTATAATCACTACTAGCTGCAAACCTGACTTCACTCGGTTATAGCCACAGAGTACTTTTATATATACGGAGTTATACCCTAACGGAGTGAAGGATGGTCAATTATTTTCCCTACACTTTGGGAGAAATACTGCAACGCCGGATACAAGCTTAATACTAATTCCAAGAAACGTGAATTTGGTTCAAAACACGTATTTGAATCATAGTTTGAATTCAAGATTATTATTGTTTTAGACTCAAGACATCTTTTCTTAAATTTTTTTTCAAGATTTCCATGCTGTAACCAAGAAACGTGAATTAAGTTTAAAACACTCATTTGTCTAGTTTTCATACAAGAAAATTATTGTTTACATTCAAAACTCTTGTTCTTAATTTTTTTTTTCAAGACTTTATTTGAGAGCTTTTATAAAACAATTATATTCTTGTTATTAAATAGTAGATTCTTAAAATAAATCTATAACGTATTTTGAATCAAAGTAAATAAAAATTCTTGTGTAAACAATATTATGTTGAAGGAATAATACATAAATTCTTAATGCAATTTTTTGTCATTCTTGTCTGGACTTGTAAGCAAAACAGTATTTTTTGTACAGTCAACAAATAAGTTATTCTTAGATAAAGAAAGCTGTAATTCTTTATGAAAGAATAATGAAGTATTCCAGTTAACACAGACATAAATTGATTGTAAAAGATAACCATATTCACTGAAGAAGATATTTCCTTGACTTAAAATGTTTCTTCTTCCTCAATTTTAGAAACGATATTCTTAGGTTAAGAAAAATTTTACTCACAGTAAAACTATTGAATTTGTCAAATCAAGAAAAAGAGATCTCATTGGCAGACAGTTATAATTCGTAATTGAAGAATAGTAAGTATTCAAATCAATATAAACAGATTTTTATTGAAAAATTAAACAATCTTCAATAAAAAAAAATATTCTTTACATAAAATGTTTGTTCTTGGCTGATATTTAAATCCATATTCTTAGGTTAAGAAATTGAAGTATCTCTTGAGATCAATAATGAAACAATAATTTTCTTGATGTTAAATAGTAGGGTTTATTTAAAATGAGTATTTTACGTATTTTGAATCAAAAGTATAAAACTTTTGTCACAATAATATTATTGTTGAACGAATTTACACATTTTCTTAAACCAATAATTTATTTTTCTTCTTGGCCCTAATCTCTGAGCGTCTTAAGCTAAATCCTTTTATATTCAGAGTAAGAATTCTTAATTACTTGTTTCAAAATGCAAATGTTTTCTACAGTCAAGAGTAAATATCGTCTTGATGCAAAAAAATATTCTTGATGTAAATAAATAAATGAAGAATAATATTATATATCTAGAAGAATTCCATTTTATTTTATTCAAGATATTATTGTTACTTTGAGTAAATATATGCTTGAGATTAAACAATATACTTGAGAATAATTTTATTCTTGAATGAAAACTTTGCCAGACCCCATTTTTTTCCGTGTATGGATCCCAGACTTGGTCTTTCAAGGTTTGCCAAAGTGCGATGGAGCGCAGTATTCTAGGCGTCAAATTGACAGACCATATTCGCAACACCACACTGCGCTCCAAAACACAGATTACTGACGTTCAAAAACCCACTAAGCTGAAGTGGGACTGGGTTGGCCACGTCTGCTGTATGCCCAATGAACTTTGGGCCAAAATAACGACTATGTGGAGCCCTGATAGCCAGAAGGCGTCGCAGCAGGCACTGTAGAAGATGGCGGGACGTGCTGGATAAAACAAACGACCAGTCGTACACATTACCCCTGGATCGAAAGAGCTGAAAGTCATGGGAAGAGGCCTTTGCCCAGAAGTGGGATGATCCAGGCTAACAGTAACTGACTTTTAAAACCGGCCAAGTGCGTGTTGGACCACGCACAATGAAGGTGTGGCGCAATCAACAACGCCACATGCGAACTACGCATCAAAGACCTGACGTCACAAATTCTGCATCGCGCTATCAGAGTTTACCGCGCGACTAGCATATATACAACATCCCGACATCAACCGTTGGGCAGTTGCCGACCAGACACAACAGTACAACACCCGTCTAGTCGGAGGATCCTCCCTTTACTATAGAGTACTAGCTTTTGCCCGCGGCTCCGCCCGCGTGGATGTCGGTTATCGCGTAAATAAGTAACCTATGTGCTTCTCCATATCCCAGGCTATATCTCTGCCAAATTTCATGATGATCGGTTCAGCGGTATAGGCGTGAAAACGTAACATACAGACAGACAGAGTTACTTTCACATTTTAATATTAGTATGGATGAGTGAACTTTACACCTTGTTCCTCATGCCTCTAAAAAGGGTTACGTAGTTGGTATGAATTTATCCCAAGAACAAACCATCATAGTTGAAAAACATGTTCTTCCACACGGAATGTATGGGAAAACATGTTTTTCAACTGTAAATGTAAGTTGGTTGACTATTACTCGGTAACCTGTGACGCCTACTTGGCTGTGATAGTTTTCCTTTAGTTTTTCCTGTGAATTTTTTTATATATCCAAGTACAACCGGGGTACAACAGGGGGGGCACTTAACTCTAACAAAAATTAGCATTTTAAAGTCTAATATTTCAGAAACTGATCCCTTAATCGAAAAATTATTTTCACAAACTTGCAATATTTTTGAAAGACCTATCCAACAATACCCCAAACATTAGGATAGGCGAAAAAAAAATACATCCCCACTTTACATGTACAAGAGGTACCCTAAATAACCTTTTTTTTTTCATGATTTTATTTAACCACTTGGTCGGCGTGTGTAATATGTATATCCATGCCAAATTATAGCTTTCTAGTACTAAGAGTCTCTGAGCTAAGCTGGGGACGGACAGACGTACGGACATGGCGAAACTATAAGGGTTCCTTGTTGACTACGAAACCCTAAAAAAGGAGGAGGTTATGCATTCGGCGAGTATTTTTTTATTTTTCATGTATTTTGTTTCCTTTCAGACGGTCGCATCTCTGCCAGTTACTGAACCTCAAAGGGCGGCTGGACCTCACGATATCGCAGAGAAGTGCCGCCGACATTGCGCTAGACGAACAAGAACCAGTGCTTAATTATAATGGTGAGTTTAATTTATACGATTTTATTAATTTATGCTGAGTTATTTACCTGAAATAAATTAATTTATATTATACTAGCTTCTGCCCGCGACTTCGTTTGCGTGGAAGTCGTTATAAGACACCACAATATCCGTTCCACACAAAATGTATGAGAAAATGATTTATTTTTTCGCATTTTTTTATACTTATTCTACTATTCGGGGCAAAGACATATCCAACAAATCAAAGATCTAAAAAATCCGTCCAGCCGTTCTTGAGTTATATTGGTGTAACTAACCCGACTTTGTAGTATATATTAATTATATTTAGATTGTAATTAGTTTTAGTTTATCAGTAAATAAAGGCTTATTATTGTTATGAGCTTGCGGTTCGTGACAGTAAAAACTGCCGATTTAATAACCAAAAATGACACTTTAATTAAACAACACTGATAAAAACTCAAATACTATTTATAAAACACAATTACACTACTGATCACTCTAAAGTCGCACTTGAAGATCGATTGTATCGTTTGAAGTTTACTTGTCGCTTGATCGCTTGTTTTTCGACTGTCCCGGGTCGGGGTCCATACCGGCCTTATATAGTTCCAGAACCTTCTACTGTAGAAACATCTAGAATGTTCGAGTACATACCAGCCCCGACTGACCAGATATCGAAAGTGCTAGAAAGTTCTAGCATCGAACTTTCTAGAAGCATCTAGTTCTGCTACCTGATACTAGATGGCGCTAGTGGCCTATTAGTTCTGCTACTCGATACAAGATGGCGCTAGTGGTACGGTACCAGGCATTAATTGTGGCGCGCAACATTATTAATATGTGGTTTGCAAGAACTTCTTTTCAGCATATTAATTAAGAATGGGCAAATTATCGTGATGATTCAGTTGTCATTGTGTTGCATTTCACGAGCGCGCTTTATGTCAGTTTGGAAAAGAAACACATGAGACACCGGGAAAGCGTCTCGCTTGTGAAATGCAAAAAGTAAAAACTATGATCACCTAATGCGAAAAATCACGAAAAAAATATATATTATGAAAATTCATTTCTCATATATTTTTTATGGAACGGTTATTGTGGTATCTTACGACTTCCTCGCGAACGAAATCGCGGGCAGAGGCTAGTATAAAATTTATTAAGCAAAACATGACTATTACACTTCGGTGTCTTCGTCAATCAGCGCAATCACATAACAAAACATAAAATAAATATGTTCAGCAGTTTTTCTGGACCTGCCAGTCAGTCTCTTCTGAATTGTATGTCGAAGACGCTCTTTTTCCTCTTCTGGTAGTTACTCATTAACCTGTCTCTCCATTTCAGACTCATCATCAGACGAAGAAATGAAAGCTGAAGCCTACCAGTCCGACAGCAGCGCGTCGTGGGGAGACGATAAGTTCGAGAGCGAGGCGAGCGCAGCAGAGGACGAGTCAGACGGAGATTGACGTTATGTAATAAATAGATCGTTTTCATATGCTTGTGTTTTTATTTACCCTGATGTACTGCAATATGGGACAAAATTGGGTAAGAATATGACAGCCATAAGAGTGTTGTGTGATACAGGAGACAGGAGAGAACACAATACAGGAGAAATTCCTAGTGTGGGGCAACATTAAAAAAAAAAAACTAATTAGCCAGATGTCCTGTACGGGTCTCCCTTGTTTCATCGAAAAGAAATTGCCAAATTATCACTTCCAAACTATTTTCCGCATAATTTCATTTGCCAAATTATTACTTAGCAAAAAATCTCTTCACAAATAATTGTAACGCAAACTTAATGTTCGACAAGTGAACATTTAAACTATAACTTGTTTACCAATTAGTACTTTTATCAATTTTTATGTAGTCAAATATTTCAGTTGGATTAACTCATTTTACGCAAAATAAAATTTGCCAAAACGTTTTATTACAATGGTGTGTTTTTCCCACTTGGGACAAATTCTAATCAGGTATTAACTATTCTGGAAGTATTTTTATTTTTTAGTTGCTTTTTTTTAAATAATTAATCTCGTGTAACTAGTTCAGTTTCGGGTAACTGTTTTTATTTTCCATATTTTTTTCTATATAATCTTGTCGTTTCTGGCGTAGGTCACAGTTTTAACCTAACCTAACCATTTTTTTTAATAATTAACCTACTCTAACTAGTTCTATAAGGAACCATAAATTTGACTTCATAACAAATCATTTGACCAAACTTTTACTGTCTGAAGATTGTTAGCTGTAATAAATCATTTGATTAAAGACCAAGGGGTTTATTCATATACGTTGCTTAAAGTTAAATGACGTTCAAACGTCACAAATGAATGGTTAAACAGTCGCTAATCATTACTTAACTTTAAGCAGCGTTTATAAATAAACCCCCAAATGCCTAAGGCCTGTGTTAACCAACGTTCAAACCACCGGTTAGGTATTTAAACAGTTGGTTTATGTTAAATTTCCTATGAAATTTTGAGTAAACAACTGATTAAATATCTAAACAGTTGATTTAAATGTTGGTGAACACAGGCCTAAATGACATTATCCTTGTTAATATTCCGCCAAGTAAAAATTTGACCAAATGAAAATGTGCGTACTAATTTCATCATTCCAAACATTGTATGATATAAAAAAGGTTGCTAAAATTTGTTTGGGTAGTGAAATTTTGGCAAAACGGCAGGATCCCGTCCTGTACAAAAAATTTAATCATCCGTTTAGTTAATTCCGAGATGCAGCAATCTTGCAAACGTTACCGCAGCAGGATTTTAAATATCTTCGCAACCATAGCAAATACTAATTAAGTTGTAACGTTTATTTTAAATTGATATCTAATTATTTAGATAACATTTATTACAACATACCTGTTGTTAGAAAACAAAAGATCTGGCTGCAGTAACGTTACTCTAGCTGGAACAGTTTTTATCAAATAATAAAAAAACTATCAACTTACCAAATAAAAAAAATTGCTTACTACTTACAGAAGCTGTATATCTAATTATCTATTGCACTTAGATGACGATTTTCGACATTTTCTGGCTGGGGTAACGCACACATACGTTGGTGGGGGTCGTGTGGTGAACGTTTCCACACAATCCTCACCTCTAGTGCAAGCAGCTCTAGGCTGGGAATATCGAATTTGTTTCAATTCCAAAAATAGTCAATAAATTGTCGTATCGCTATGGCAAATCTTAAAAATAGTCATTAAGGGGTTCCAGATATAAATCTCAAAAACTAGGGCACCTAGCGAAGATCTGTTTTCTCCTAAATTTTGTAGCTAATTAGATATTATGTGACTCAAGATGGCTGGACAAATCCTCAAAATAGCTCGCATTTAACTAGGTTAATAGGGCACTTTATGTGACGGCTAAACACCCATAATTCAGAATTTGTGGGTATGGCAAAACTACTCTAAGTTTCTCCGTCACAAATTCAGGTGACATTATCGTCTCCGTCACAAAATTTTGAACACATTTCGAAGGCCGTAGATCATGTGTCCAGCCAGCTCGAACTCAGGCTGGCAAGTTTTTATTGATTTCTCGTAAACCCTTACATGTGACGCCATAAATCAAACGTTATTACTGTCACACATTGCGTCACTAAGGGGTTTATTCATAAACGTTCCTTAAAGTTAAGTGACGTTCAAACGTCAAAAATGTATGGTTAAACAGTCGCTAATCATTACTTAACTTTAAGCAGCGTTTATAAATAAACCCTTTAATGTTAGTAAAGGAACCATATTCGAAAACGCTCCCGTTATTGAGATTCGGAAGTGCCAGCCAGAAATTTTATACGTAAACTCAAGCTGGCTGGACACGTTTTCGATCGATTATCTAAGATTCTGTAGCGTCACAAATTCTGAAATAAGGGTGTTTAGCCGTCACATAAAGTGCCCTATTGACCTAGTTAAATGCGAGCTATTTTGTAGATTCCAGATGTCCAGCCATCTTGAGTCACATCTAATTAGTCGGAATCAGTCGCCAAATATCAGAATCTGTCGGTCACTGGTTCAAAAGTTATAAGCGTTTCTAGGTGTAATTAAAATCAATTCAGAGTAAATGCAATTTTTCGTAAACTCTTCGATCTAGCTCTTGGACTATACCTTAAAGATTGAACTAAGTCTTCTAAACTAAAAGACCTGACTAAATCTGACTTTGCGAAAAATTGCGACTAATTAGCGACAAAATTTGGGAGAAAACATATCTTCGCTAGGTAACTTAGTTTTTGAGATCCAGATCGTCTGCGTCAGGATGACTGGACCAAGGGAGATTTTGGATGTTTGGGCAATACCAAGTTTTAGTACCTATTTGGTACTATTTGGTACCAGACATCAAATAATTGGTACCTCGCTAAAGAGGGAAACCTATTACGAAGAAAGTGGCCAGCCATTCTGACTTCAGAATGGCTGGACCAAGCCGGTTTCACCTAGTTGTAGGCGTTATAACTAGTTCATATTTTCGTTAAAATTTAGTACCTCATTGGTACCTCAACATATGTTTTTCTTATATTTTTTTCGATAAGCCAAAAAAAAGTTATACCTAGAAGAAATTTCGCATGTAATCTGGAGCAAGTTGATTTCACCTAGTTGTAGGCGTTATAATTAGTTTATCTTTTCACGAAAATTTAGTACCTCATTGGAAACTCCACATATGTTTTTCTTAGATTTTTTCTATAGCCGAAAAATAAATTACACCTACAAGAATTTTTGCGTAAGTATTATAATAATGTTTATTTTTGTACAAAGGAAATACATTTCCGATTTTTTTTTATACACATTAGTTTTAATATTACATATACATCCATATTAATTGAATGGTAAATACTCATTTATGTTTAATGGCCTTTGAAAAAGTGATCTTATTAGGGTTCCGTGACCGAAGGATACTAAACGGAACCCTATTACTAAACCTCCGCTGTTTGTCCGTCTGTCTGTCAGAGGGCTGTATCTCATGAACCTTAATAAGTAAACAGTTGAAATTTCACAGATCGTGTATTTCTGATGCCGCTGTATCAAAAAATAATAAAAATAAATAAAGTAAAGAATGAAAGTGGGTCCCCTTACAAAAATCGTGTTTATAAACTCAAGTATTTTTTTTTTAAATACATAGTGTTAATAAATATTGTACGGTGGTACGGAACCTTTCGTGGGCGAGTCCAACTCGCACTTGCCCGGTTTTTTTTAAGCCAGTTGGTACTTTATAACGAAACTAAACATGTTTAAAATAAATAAATAGGTCTCTATAAATATAAAAAAAAACAGCTTTTACATATATTATGAACGTTCAATATCTTCTGGACCACAATGTAAGAAACAGCAGATTTTTTTTTTGTGATTTCAGAGTTGGTACCTGAATATGTTCATATTCATGGGTAGAACACCCTTTTTTTTTGGGTGGGAATTTATCAAATAACTTCTCCCGCTGTGGGCGGAGCGGAAGGGTGTCAGACTTTTACTGACTAATATCCACTCGTGTTGCTTCAGTTGCCTGTGTATCAGGGCCGCGGTATCCCTTTCGGACAAACCCGCAACCCTGGCAGGCACCGGTCCTGGCGGACCCCGTCAGTGCGTGCTGACATCTCTTTGAGGCGCGCGTGGAACAAAACGCGCCGTCGACCCGGGCCTGGTCCTTACCGGACGGCGAGCTGCCCATAGCTCGCCGTCCGCAAGCCCGCGCCTACGCCCAGGGCGTCTCCTGCGGCGACTAGGGGCGTGAGGGCGCACAGACTGCCGCTCCCTCACGCGTTCCGCCTCCTCCTTCGCGAGAATTACTGCTTCGCAGAAGGAGGTGACTGCCTCCCATGCACTCTCGCTCCGGACCATGGCCTGGACCAGGGCCGGAGGCAAGATCGCCGCCGCCGATGGCCTCCGTGAGGACACGGCGGAGCTCTGCCCAAGCCGGGCAGACCTCCACCGTATGCTCCACCGTCTCCTCCGGGCGATCCACACAGTGGTAACACCCGGGCGTTTCCTCCCGCCTTATCCTGAACAGGAACCTCCCGAAACAACCGTGTCCGGTGAGGACCTGTGTCAGGCGGAAGGTGAGGACGCCGTGGCGCCTCTCTAGCCACTGCTCAAAGAGGGGACTTATCGCCACAATCGTGGCATGCCCAGGGTAGAACACCCTGTGATTTAGTTAATGATTTAAAAATAGTCCTGTCTTTACTGCTTATTAGTTTATCCTTACTTCAAGCAAAACTTCTGTTATCTTACTGTTTATGTAGTAATACTCAACATATTGATTTATTATTAAATACGACCATTTATTTTGCATTTTTCATTCAACTTTATAGTAAGTTAAAGATGCGGATAGTAAAACATAGTCAGACATTATTTCTAGAAAAAATGTGGGTATACGTAAAATATTTAAACCTGTTTTCATAATTATGACAATAACTTTAGTTCGTACTTTGTCATCATTATTACAATATAGCTCCAATAAATTTATTTTAAATTATTTTCGGTAATTTTCTTGGTACAAAAATAAACATTATTATATAGATAGGGTGTTTCATGTAAAGAAAGTTTGTGGTAAAGAAGCCATGGAAAAGTATTTTTTTTTTTTAGCTGAATATATTAAAAAAAGAAAATTACTTGATATGATGATTAATTTTCAAAAAGACACCGCGCTCGTGCCGCCACCATCGCCGCGTCCGGGCGGGTCATTCATAGAATAAAATAAAATAAGTAAGTAAAGGTTTTTTTGCAAAATGGCCCAAACAATTTTAAAATTATAATAATTACGTAAAAATATAAAACACATACATATTTTTTTTTGTTTTCGCTGCTATGGCTTTTTTACCACCTATAGATGTTTCTCTTAAAATATTTCGTGTTTGAATAGATACACCCTATTATGCAAAAGTTCTTGTAGGTGCATGTAACTTATTATTGGCTTATCGAAAAAATCTAAGAAAAACATATGTGGAGGTTCCAATAAGGTACTAAATTTTTGTGAAAAGATAAATAATTATAACGCCTACAATTAGGTGAAATCAACGTGCTCCAGATTACATGCAAAATTTCTTCTAGGTGTAAATTTTTATTGGCTTATCGAAAAAATATAAGAAAAACATATGTTGAGGTACCAATGAGGTACTAAATTTTAACGAAAAGATGAACTAGTTATAACGCCTACAACTAGATGAAACCGGCTTGGTCCAGCCATTCTGAAGTCAGAATGGCTGGCCACTTTCTTCGTAATAGTTTTCCCTCTTTAGCGAGGTACCAATTATTTGATGTCTGGTACCAAATAGTACCAAATAGGTACTAAAACGTGGTATTGCCCAAACATCCAAAATCTCCCTTGGTCCAGTCATCCTGACGCAGACTCCAGATCGGCCACCTATAAACCGTTATAACTTTTGAACCAGCGACCGACAAATTATTAATTTCTTGTGTTACAATTTTTTTGTTATCAAAAAAATCCTTGATGGTGGCCATGCCAGTGTCAGTCACACCATTTTTTTGGTAAATGGGATGATTCGATTATTTAAGTTAGGCGATTAACACACTGCCACGCACCACGCAGCGTAGCGCGTGAATGCGTGTTTTAACGTTGCTTGTGAGTATCTCCGTTTGTATAGAAAACACGCACAGTCCAACACACAGAGAATGCATCCACGCGCGTTAAAACGCAACGTTAAAACATGCATTCACGCGCTACGCTGCGTGGTGCGTGGCAGTGTGTTAATCGCCTTACACCCATTTTGACTCTCACCTTATAAAGGGTAAAGAAAACAGTTGTGTAAAAATAAAAAACGCAAAATAGTCATTCGCACCATCATATAATATTTCATACATCACTTATCTAAATAACATACACATTTCGTATGTATAAACTTACAAACTAATACTTTGATAATCAGAACTTATCATACAAAAAATAACTCTTTAAAATTGTGTTTAGGGAATGAGGTACGTCGGCTTCTAGCAGCGTTCTCTTAAATTGGCAATTACAATTATTGATTACTTATCCTATTGACCGCTTGGTTTTATATTAATTGCCCCAGCGATATTATGGGATCGTGTAATGAAATAAAAAAGAAAAAAAAAACGAACATAGGTTCTCAGTCGTATTAATCCGACGGGTCCGGGCGGTCAATATGTGGTGCCCTTTTACATCTAGCGTTGAAGTTCCACTATGGCAATATTACATGATACAACCAAAGATTGTTGATTGAAAAGCGCAGAATTGAATGATTCACTTACACAATCTAATAAGGATGTTTCATCCAAATTAAAAAGCATAAGTGAACCGCGAAATTCCTACACTAAATGCATAAAGAAAAACACAGACTGGTTACCGAAAACCTTAGTAACAAAAAAAATCACGACATATAAAATTGCGTCAACTTATTTAATTAATCTATGCTTTTTTTGAAGCTGGCGCCTTAAAGATGCCTACTACGACCGCGTGGTCTCTTTCATAGGGCTCCAAGGTCAACTGTTCTTGTGGTTTAAGTTTATCAGCTTGTAGTTTTTTTACTTCAGCGGCAAAGACGGCTTCGGGTTGCGCTGTCGAGTCTATACATGAGGCCTAGAAAGACAAATATATGTGGTTAGATCGTGGAATGGTTGTAGAAGGTAGAGTTAAAAGTTGTGTTGGCATCAGTGAGAGAGTTCAATCTATCAACATGTGTAATTTAGAATGTTTTTATCATCATTAGAAAAGATCTAAGAAATAAATTGGTCTGGAGACTTTTACGATGCTTGACAAACTGTTTGCCATTCTATCTCAAACAATTAAAATAAATACTTAAAAAAATATTCTTTGAGACAGAAATAATAATGTTTATTTGGCAATATCTTTGAGATACCCGCCAGAACTTTAGAGGTGAATTAAGCCAAGCGTTTGTCAAATGTTTCTTCTCAAAAAATGTAAGGTAATTTTTTTGGCGTAAATTATATTTATTTTTACTTTTACCTAAATTAAACGAGAAAAACATCAAGAACTCACCTTAATAGAAATAACAAAATGTCCGCCATTCTTCAGGAAGTGTTGTGCATTCAGACTGACTATCCTAGCCTGGTCGGGTTGAGCTACATCAGCGAATATGCAATCGACCATGCCGACCAGCATTCTGTGAGAGAAAGAGATAGATTATAGCTGATTGTTTGGAGTTAGAGGGAGATGGAAATAGTTGGTTTGAGTCAGAGAGAGAGTTCAAATATATCAACATGAAAGATTTAGCTCGTTGAGATCATCATTGTGAAAGTAGATAAAATCGGAGACTGAAAAATACATACGGACATAAATATAACACATCCAGGTTAAGAAAGAGAGACACAGGTAGAAGTGACAGAGACAAAATCTCAATGTGCCATATTAATGACCTGCTACTGTGTGTTGCATTCAAGTTTTATCTTAGTAAAGTCACGGAAATTAACTGTTTATAATATTTAACTCTTACGAAGCAACGCGCGATTTACTTGTGGTTACCAAGTATACAAAAACTCTGTGAGTTTGTATGCGTAGGAGCTCTCAATACAGTCCCGAGACAATGTAGTGTAGATTTGTTGGCGGTTTTCTATTTTGTTAAGTACCTGGTAATTGTTGAAAGGCCTACGCTGTCCTCCCATACCTATTATCACTGTTATTTAATAATATTGTAAAGCCAATTATTTTTAAAAGAGTAACCGTGGAGTTTCTTGCCGGCTCTTCTCCATAGGAAACGACTAATTTGAACCGTGCATCTAGCTTCTGACGTTTCATAAGTGCCCATGTAGGTTTATGTGAAATAAAATATTTTGATTTTGATTTGATTGAATGGGAAAGTCGAAAGTGTGTGTGTTATGTGGACGCTACTCGTCTTCACGCTCTCATTCACCACCCAGTTACCACAAGTAAAGCGCGCATCGCTTCATGAGATAAATCTACGGTAGCAAATTGACTACCAACTTAAATTGCCTGTATATTCAAAACACAACTGTAATAAACAGAAAAAGTGACAGTGTCAATTTGATAAACAACTATTTTCCCCGACTACAGCTACACTATTTCATGTAATCATTACTACCAATATAATTACCTGTATTTAAGTGGATGTCTCGCATCTTCAATGATAGGAATAATATTTGTCCTTTTCTTTGCCACATTTATTAAGTCTCTGCCCGACCGATGTGAGAACTCCACCGCATATACCAGACCTTCCTGTTGGACAAACAATTTAGCAATAATGTTAAAATAATGTGGTAATTAGGAGATTTTGTTTAATTTGTTTGTTGTTGATATCAGAAGTGGGTATGTGGATATAGTCTTCATGAATAGGTCAAGATTAGAGGGACCACGATCATCATTTAAAGTTTTAAAAAATAATGAAGTATACAGATGATATGTATTTGAACTGCAAAGCACATAATGCCTGCGGCCACAAAGAGGTTATTGCCCCCAATTTAAAAAAGTTTGGCACTTTTCTTTGTGCTCTTAATGAAATAAATGATTTTACTTTGACGATGCAAGTTGTACTGCAAGACCTTAGAAACGTTTTCCTTTATAGCTATCATGCAGTCTGGTAGACTTGACAAGTTATGACTCTTGCTTTGCAGTTGCATACAGATCACCTTTAAACACTATTTCTGTAGGCTAATATGACACTATAAAACTTTTGTTGTCAAAGATTTAGATTACATCATAATATTATCAACATTACATTCATCATCAAAATAAATAAAAAAAACAACATACCGGTCCAACAACATCGGAGACATGACTGACAGTGGTGCCACTAGCAGCTCCAAGGTACAATACCCGGGAGCCCGGAGGCATATGTATAGCATCCACTCCTCCCATGATCGCAGCCGCTAACTTTGATCTGAATGGATTCCATACTCTGTATTCAACCTTTTCTCCGTCAGTCTGTGAAAAGGATCATGTTGGTAAGTACGGGTAAGGGTCAAAAGGGGTAACGGTAATAAGAGGCAGTGAATCAGAAGTGGGTATGTGGACATAGTCTTCATGAATAGGTCTAGATTAGAGGGACCACGATCATCATTTCAAAATACTGCTATTTGCTAATGTAAAAAGTTTTATTTCTACCTTTCAGTAATTTTTTAAGTGCTCAAAAGCAAAATAATTACTTTCCTTAACCAATTTTTCACATTTTAAAATTACGTAACTTTTTTGGCTTATTACTATTATAGTATATTATTAAATTAATCTACATGGTCGTAAGAGACAAAATGAATACAAACCTCAACAGATATCCTCTTTTCTCCATATACTTCTGATCCAGGCACCAAATTCTTTGTAACCAATGCGTCTTCTTTGCCTCTCGCGATAAATACTCCAGGGTGTCTATGACAGAAGACAACAATAGTTAGAGAGGGTAAAAACCAGGAGATTGTTAGGGTAAGTAGGGTAAGATCAGAAATATATTTTGGCTTCAAGCATTCGCTTTCAGAAGAACGAAAGTTATATTAGGAAACATCATTTGAACGTTATTTCGTGATTAAATTCGTCACCTATGTAACACTTATCGTGTTTAGTTGCAAAAATATGCTTGGTTACATTTAACAAGACCAAACACATAAAAGTAACAATCAGTTTGACCTAAAAAGTTTTGATAAGCAATGTAGTTCATTTTTAATTGTTGTTTTTGTTGATTACGCTCCCCAAGCTAGTAACCAGAAAGTAACTGTCTTGCTGTAAGCTAGTAACTTCCTAACTTGTCAGAAAAAAATGTTAGAAATTGCTATGTTTGGTAATGTTGCTTATTACCCTAGGAAAAACAAATATGTGTAATACTTATGCTGTTAGTAAAATTTATTATTAGACTTGCAGTATTAACTTGCCTGAAGTTTCATAGCTAAATCAGCATAAAAATTGTTAAGTTTTGGACCCTCATCAACACATTAAAAAAATCTACTTTTCCAAAGGTGACTTTTCGCCAAAAATTGCCCTAAAAAACATAAAACCATAACATACCTGTGAGGTTCAATGATAACTTGCTTGCCCCCCTTAAAACCTCCACCGCCTCCTCCTCTGCCTCTACCACCCCCTGGGCCACCACGGCCGCGACCTATGACAACAGAAAAGGTTTTAGAACACAAAAAAAAAAAAACTGTTCATTGTTTTGTTTGTGGTTGATATCAGAAGTGGGTATGTGGATATAGTCTTCATGAATAGGTCAAGATTAGAGGGACCACGATCATCATTTAGGGTTTTTTTTTCTGTAGTTGGTATTAAAGGAAGTAATTGTAGATTTTGTTAAGTTGCCAACATGGAAGTGACCTTCAATCAGTTTTTATTTTTAACTTATTGACAGCCTTGAAATCACCATACTTGCTTAACTTACCTTGGCAAGTTGGGTATTGTATAATATACCATTAGTTCAGTGATGTCTCAACATAAAGTAATAATATTTGAATCTTTTTGTGCCATATAGGCATTTGACAATTCAAAAATGCCTGTAAATGATTTAATTGAAATAAATGGTTTGAGTTTTATTTTTCTAATAGATCTGTTGTTTAACTGTCAATCAGCTATTGAGTGTGTAGTCAACCATACTTCATTGGAAAAAGTTTAGCGTTTCAAAGAGTCTTTTATGTTGCAGAAATAAATCATTCAAGTTTTTTTTTTTTTTTATGTGTATATGCAATGACTTTCTATAAATGAGATATCTCGTTATGTAATTGGGACTGACTGACACTATGGTTAGCTATAACATCTACATTTTATCCAACAATGACTTCTATTAAACCTACAACCACAACATTCATATCATTCTAAAAACACTAGTATCTTACCGCCTCCACGACCGCCGCCACCGCCGCGTCCACCGAAGCCGCCGCCACCCCCGCGGCCTCCGAAGCCCCCCCGGCCTCCGCCCCCGCCGCGGCCTCCGCCGAAGCCTCCTCTCCCGCCTCCGCCACCGCGGCCTCCGAAACCGCCGCCTCCGCGGCCTCCACCGCCTCCGCGACCGCCATTAAATTCTGTTGGGAGAAGATAGACACAAAGTTGTAAAGTGGGACCACATGTGACTGTTTCTAAATAACCCTAGGCTGATAAAATTATCGTTTTTACCTAGGTCCACTTCGCTGTTTGAAAAAGTCTGAGAATTATAAGATGTTGAATGATTTGTAGTGCCAAACACTGAGGCATAGATTAATAAACATTTCTTAGGATCAGTGCTACTATTTTAGCGGTTTCGGGGCATAGGGCAATTTTATGAAAATTGACTCCCTCCCATTATTTTCTGTTAGCTCCTAGAAGAAAATCTAGAGCTATAACAAAATATTGGAATTTATTTATTACAATTTTTTACAAATAATACTTTGCTAAATAGTATTTTGTAGACAAATTTTATTGGCAGTAACAAAAACATTTTATTGGGGTTAGCCCAGCGCAATATAGAACACCTCAGAACCACCGCCAAGGCCAGCTGGATCTGGGAGTCTTCAAAATCCATCAACAAAAGCATCCGACAGGGACGATGACAACTTGTCAGTTGAATATCGATCTTGACTTTTGTATCGAATCTAATATTAATTTGTTCAATAGTTCATATTTTTTGTAATAAATTATCAATAAATATTTCTTTTGTATTTCTAACTCCTTATTTAAAAAATAGCATAAAATCTAGCACTTTTTAAAATCACACCTGTCTAGCGGAATCTAGCGCTTTTTATAGGTGGAGTTAGCGCCCAACACTCGAATGGACCTAGCAGCACTGCTGAGGATGTACTTTAGTGTCTGTTTCTAAATTGCACATGTATTTTAACACACAATCACTTACACATGGCTGTTGCTATGGCCAAAGCACATGCTACAATGTTTACTAACCTCAATTTTAGATTGTGACACTAAAATCAACCTAAGAATAGAGAAAAACAGTACAGCAATACTGCCTTTACTTGATAAGTCACTAGGAATGGGATTTTTAAACAACAAGCTACTGTGAAAGAATGTAGCTAAAATCACCATGCTTCTTTGAAAGGGAGCTGATCACCATTTAGCCAGTAATTATTGCTCTGGTGGAACAATATGGAGTACTAGTTCACAGTCCAGTAGCATCCTATTGTTACTCTTGAACAGTACATCAGATATTTCTTCCAGATGTTAAATGTTTACTAGCAAGTGAATTTATAGAGCCTCAGGCCAGTTGGCCTGATGAGGCCTAACTGCCTCTATTCTATCAGTATATGGTCACTGTCTGAATGGGTATGGCATCCAGCTTGTACTTAGGTACCTTTAACAACAATACTGCTCAACACAACAATATTGTGAGAGTAATATATAACCTAAAATGGGCCAAACAGATAGGACGTTTTAATAATTAACGTTAAGAGCTTGTTGCGAAATGAGAGCATTAAATGCTTCACAATCAAAGTACACCACGTGGTCGCAATGTTTGTCCATAGTCAACCAACAAGTGAAAAATTTCATGACAAGAATTCTCCGGTAATTTATAACTACGAGACTACTGTGGCTGATTGGATTGAAATAGAGCATGCGTACATGTCCATTCAAGGCTAATTTTACCAACATTCTTAAACCGGAAAGTATAATCTGATCGCATGATCTCAACATTTTCATGAAATAATGATTAAATACTTGCTATATCTACGGTATCTTACGGATTTCATGGTTATAGAATACTAGGAAGGGTTTACTTTGCCTAAATTGAGGAACAATTCAAGTTTGGTCAAACAAACTAACCTAAAATTAAAATGTGAAATGTGGAAGCACATCTTGAATCTGGGATTTAACATTAATATAATAAGTTAAGCAATAATAGAGGCATTTAAAACCTTTGAAAGAACAGTATTTTCTCACAAAAGTTTAAGAAATACCACACGCGGCGACCACGCATGTGCCAAACATAGAAAGTGAATTATTGTGTAAAAAAAATCTTACCTGGCTTTCCCATTTCGATATCACTAGTTTCTTGAACAATATACTACTGTTTAAACAATTAACATTTGTTATCTAAACACAAAAATAAACTGTAATTTCTTCATAAACCGCGCGGAGCCATCACGCCGCGCAGCCGTCCCCGGAAATGACGCCATCTTAAATGAACGATGTTGCTGCTTCTTTCAAACTAATGATGATAAAAGCGGTTTTGAGTTGCTACTACAAAAAATAAGATTTTTCTCAAAAAGATTATTCCGATTTCACAGTATTTTGTCGTTAAAATATTTAAAATAACCCTATAAATATTAGACGTTATAAAACTCTGAAAGTACAAGATTAGTTAATTAAATTATTATTATGATTACGTAATCAAATCACTGACGCTACAGTCAGCGATATCGTCAATTACGAACAACAAACTTTTGCACCGAGTAAACAAGTTATTAATAGAGTAAATTACAATAAATAATACGAAAACATTGAATTGAAGTGTTTTAATCTGATCAATTGATAAGATAGAATAACCACTTGCATTTGAAGGTTTAAAGTACAAAGTGTTCCACCGTTTGTTTAAAATAATAATAAATTTATTCAAATAAAAACACGTAAGAAATAATACATTTAAATTAAATAATAACACAAAAAAAAGCTAACCTAAATAAAACTATTAACAAAATAAACTAAAATAAGGCGTCGAAAAATTCCTCCGCATCGCTGTCAAATGGTAAAGTACCCGAGAAACTAGCAGCATAAGCTTGTTGTTCTCCCCAATACTTCCCATCGCTGTCACTGTGGCGAAGTTATCAACAGCCTCGGACACCACGGCCTGTCCTGCAGCCGAAGTACGGGTCGCTTAGCGCGGCACGCAACCATTCGAGCTCTTGTCACCGTTCGGCGTTCCAGCTGTATTAGAACCCAGAGGCTTGGCACGCGACGATGCCAAGAGACCAGACGGCATGTCTTTACTTCCTTAGAAGTTGGGTAGGCCTTTAGTGTGGGACGCAACGTGTGTCGATACTCTTGCGCCATCCTATCTATCTTCCTGGCTCGGCGTGCTGTGCTGGCGCCGCTGCTGCGGCTGCTGAAAACCTCAAGCGAAAGTGTAGTAACCTTATCGGTAACTATATTTTGGAGCCATTTGGGGTTGAAACCCTCGGGCCGTGGGGTCCCAGTGCTCATGTTTTGTTCAATTAAATATGCAAAAGGCTGGTTGACACTTCCTGTGACCCAAGGGCTGGCTTTTACTATGGCCAGAGGCTAAGCATTGCCATACAACGTGGCAATGCCGACAGTCTCTTGGGTACTTTACCAGTTGACAGTGACGCGGAGGATTTTTTTGACGCCATATTTTAGTTTATTTTGTTATTAGTTTTAGTTAGGTTAGGTCTCAGATCAAATAAAAAGTTTAGGTTATTCTTTTTTTAACCGTTTGTTTATTTCATAGCTTGTTCAAGAGTTTAAGATAGTTTGTGGGGTTAAAAATAAATAATGGACTCAAGTAAGTTCAATAAAATCCGGCTCACTGATTTCAAATGGGTAAATGAGCCCAAAAAATGGAACAGTAGAGATACTGCTAACATCCTTGAAGTAACAACAGATGAAAAAACAGATTACTGGGAGGGCACTTGGTATAATTTTCATCATAATTCGGGCCATGTATACGGAGTAGAAATCAAAGAAGATTTTACCTTTACGGTGAGTTTTATTGTTAACTTTTCAATTAATTTTGGTAGGTATTGTTGAAAAACTACAGAAGGATGCCTTTTTTGAGTACATTTATTACACCCCAAGCCACAGTCACTGTTTTGCCGGACCGTTGTCGTGCTCAACAAACGACCATAAAGCCGGTCGTTAGTCGTGCTACATGTCCGGACCAATGTTCATTGACTCTCAATAACTTAATAAAATAACAGAAATGCCGTAATGAGCTAATTTTGTTTTGTAACTTTCAGGTATGCGTAGAAGCAGAATTCTCACAGCTGTACGATCAAGCAGGACTTATGATTTATATGGACGATAAGCATTGGTTGAAAGCTGGCATTGAATATAATGATGGTCAGCCAATGATCGGCAGCGTTCTCACTAACGAAGTCTCTGATTGGGCCACAGGTATGACGATTAAAGCCTCTACCACACAGGTGCGTTTTTATCGGCCGATAATATCGCATGCGTTTTTGCGATATCTCATATCTGTTGTTAGTAAATTTTGTATTAGGACGGCCACCGAGTTACACACTGCTGTGATATTACGACGCAATAGAAGTAGGACGCTGCGTTCCTCCACTTCCTCCGTCCTGCGATATTGCGATATGAGTTCTTAGAACATTTTGTATTAGGACGCATACGACCTTACACACACCCGTGTTAATAACGTTAGTACCTACTAGTAGTACAGGCTCTCCCCGGAAAGAAATATCGGACGATAAAAACGCAGCTGTGTGCAAGGAATCGGGACGCATTATCGCAAAAACGCATGCGATATTATCGGCCGATAAAAACGTACCTGTGTGGTAGAGGTTTTATGCGCTTTAGCAAGTACACCATTCAAACTCAGAATATATAAAGTACTCTGTGCTCAGAATTCAGTTTTTGAATTGACAGGGGCATTTACCTAAAACCTTTGTAAGAACCATATAAGTAAGAACATAAACACGTCATATCTGCAAGAAAACTGTCTTTGTCACCAAACCTCTTTCTTACCGGAGGGTATATAAACGGTCATTATGTAAAGTTGATCAATCAACACTTACAATGTTTAACATTGACATATATATTAATGTTTAAGTCACAGACTACTTAGAGATACTACGTATGTTTAAGTTCAAAATTGACACAAAATGATTCGACAGACTGCTTTTCAGCATTTCATGTAGGATAGCTAAAAGTTCATATTTTCCAATAACAATAACTAAGTATTATTATTATTTTCAGGTGTTTATACTGGCAATCCGAGAAAATTCTATCTAAGGATGACTAGAAAAGGAGACGTGGCATGCGTGAAATATTCCACAGATAATAAAATCTGGACTCTGCTCCGATTATGTGCAATGCCGTTTTCTACAAATTCCAATCCTTGTTTGGTAGGTCCAATGTGTTGTACTCCTTTGAGAGAGGGGTTGAATGTCAAATTCAGCGAAATATTTGTTACAGTCCCGGAAAACGATATATTGCATTCGAATTAGTCACTAAGGCTAGGCGATGTCCTAATAGAACGCGAATTTGCGACCATTTCATCGTAAGTTCGCGCGGCCCCGTGATCAAACGTTCTAATACATATTGGAATGTCACAAGATGGTCGCGTATTCGCGTTCTATTAGGACAACAACTTATAGTGAAGGAAATAATTTGTATAGATAATATTTTTATCGTAATAAAATTACATATGCCAAAATATTGTAGACAATCTTATTTTTATCCGACTTATTGCCAAATATTACCTCCGAAAGTTCGAAGTTATGGAGGACCGAAGACTTTCGTACATTATTTTTCTGATATTTATAGAGCTTTGCCCGTGTTTAGGTCTGAAATTATAACAAAGTAACGCTCTTAATATTGTTTATTTTTATTTTAAATATTACTTCTCTAATGAATAATAGATTATGCTAAAATTTTTAATAAGCTCAGCTAAGGTTAGACTGGTCCCAACTGATGAACCCCGTTCACGACCATGACACATGGATCAGTACACATGATTCAGTTCAACCATTTTGAAGGAAACCGAATGAACACATGCGCCACCTGACGGGGACAGATCGCCGAGATGTCGTGAAGATAGTGGCGCTGTGGCCCCGCGTCGCGGCGCGCCTGCAGGGACTCACATAGCAACCACTCACATGGGCACGCACTTGCTACGCGCGGCCAACCGGCTAACACTTATATATGGAGGGGCCTTTTTTTCCAACCTATGCCCATTGAGTTAAATAATTAGAGAAGCAAACCTCATTAAAATGTGTCAAAAAAGTGTAACCACTATTTAAACGTGACGACGTAGCTTTGAAACCACTAAACATTTAAAATTAATAAGATACTGATTCTTATTCTTATTAAAAAGTTATTATTATTAATATATTTAGTTTCACTTCGGTTGGCGTCACACAGAGCACTGAACTGACGTTAGCTACGCATTTGGCGGTGGCCATATGTCAAGTGGCAACGCCTTAGCGCGGTAATTACTAAACTATACCCAAAGTCTCTAATTCAGATAAATTATGTAAACAAAGTAATGTCAAGAAATGTCATTATCAAAATGACAGGACAGTGGTACAAAACATTTTATCATATTTTTTTTTTGTAAATATTTATCGCTAAAATTAAAGTGAAAGAAAAAGAAAAGAAAGAAAACAGTGAATTAATTATAAGAACTATGCAAACAAAATACCGTTGCCAAACCATGTTTTGTGTAGTATGTCGGAGGCACGGCATATGATCGTCATAATCAGCCCTTTTAAGTCCAGTGCTAGACGTAGGCCTTCCAAATCGATTTCCACTCGAAACAGTTTACAGCCGTTTTCATCCAAAATGTGGCTAGATACGCTACTTACATTATGAATCTTTGAATGAGAGTTGTAATATTAGTGTTGTTGAAGATGTAAAAAATTTGAAAATGTTTGTATCTCCTGCATTGTTAGCAGTATCATAAAATATTTTATACCAGAAAATCTCCTTTTTTTAATAACTTTGTTTAAAACCGAAAATTTATAAAAATAATTACGGTATGATTATTTTTTAATTATTATTTCTTAAAATCAGTACTTAAAAGAAAATGAAACCTCCTTTTTCGCCATTTTATGTGAATTACCATTTCGAAGATATTTTTTTGCTATGTTATCCCCTTTGTTTACATAAATTATCTGAATTTGAGACTTTGGGTATAGTGTAACATATAAATCAACGCCTATGCCTTGATTACAGCAGGCCTAGACAAAAAACTTTTCTGTAGCGTTAAACGCCAGACGCTAACGACAAAATGTATGGCGATGACATTAGGTGTGGAAAGGACACGTAATGTCACGCTATGTTCGTAGACAATTAAGAGCCATTTTACGTTTTCGCGCGAATATCTAAGATTTAAGTCGCCTAATTTACCATCTTAGTTAATTCTCTGGTATTGGTGAATATATGTAAATAATAGATGATTCTTTCGTATTGACACTTCATGTAACACATTTACAAAAACTTATTTGTGTACTTTGTAGTTATTAATCTAACTAGTTTACTGAAAAATCAGCGCAGAGGCAATTTCAGACTCCTATTTCTATAATTAATATTTATAAATTTGACTGAAAAAAATACACAAAGCATCAGACATATAGTTTTGTCGACAAATGACGTACTAGAATTTCGATTATTAATAACATTAATAGGTAAAAAAAATAAAGACTTAGGACAATTTTTACGATTTATTCGCAATTATATTGCGATTTTTTTGTTTGAATAAAGCGTAATTACATTTTAAAAATCATCTCAAAATGAACTATGTTCTTTAACAAATCGAATTCTCAAGTTTGATTAAAATCCCTTCATTTAATTAGTCACAATATCCTTTTTTTAAACACTCTAAAAAAGAATAAATTGCGATGCACAAGTGGGCACCGTTTAGTACAGCGCGAGCGCCCATCGAGGAAGGACCTGTGCTACTTTTTCCCGCATCTCAATTGTCGAGTGCTCATATCGTAACCGTGATATTATACTACGACCACAACATTTTGATGCTTCCCAAATTGACTCGTTTTTACGAAGATTGCGTATTGCCGGAAATTATAGACCCTAGAAAAGCAAGATCAATGCCTTTACGACAAATATTTATTTAACGTAAGTGATAGTCATTATTACTTGACATTATTGTCAAATAATAATGACCAACACTTATATTTTGTACGATGTGATTGTTTTCCTGTTCATTTTTATTATATACTTTCAAAACATATATTTGTATTTTTTTATTAGTCTAGAAAGCTTTAGTAGACTGAATAAATAAAATAACTTTTTTAATCAATCTCTAAATACCGCATTATTATTATAATGGCTCAAGATTATTTAGTCCGTCTCGACACTCGCGTTACACTGCTTAAATTGTGTATGTGTGGATAGTTACGCTCACATACACAGCGCTGCCGTCTTTTACCTAAACTCGAGCGTTAAAATTTTGTGAAATGGCTCTTAAACACTTGTAACGAAACGCTGCCGCTAACGCAGCGTTAGCGTGGCGTCTTTCATACAAAGCGGTAGACAAGTGGTGTTTTTGACAAACGCTAACGTTAATTTTAGCATTTATTGTTCACGCTCGCTAGCGGAGACTTGGACCCTGCCGCTAACGTGTTGTGGAGTATTTTAATTAAGAAAAAAAGTGTTTATTTTTTGTTTAAATGCCTGAAGCTGTTAAGTGCGACAAATATTGAGGACGCGTGGATTATGGGTTGAATATGACTAAATCGGCGTAACGTCGGTGTTTCGGCGGTTATCGCCGAAATTTCGGAATTTGAGTTTATTCAGCGTTATAACATTTTGATACATTGTTATCTTAAAGATAAACAATTTAAGCACAGGGGCTCATAAGAATGAGGTCATGATTCCTGCTTACCTCTATTGTTTATATTTTCGAAAATACGATATACTTACGCTCTTTTAGAACCTTAGAGTATTCTAAGTTTAGAACATAAAAACCACTTATAAAAATAATGGCGTTGAGAGCTACAGTTACACTTGAACAAAACTAAACAAATGAGCTCAAATCAACTCTACTTACCTTCTCATAAAATCTAACAATAATGTAAATTGTTCTGTGTTCGCCCGTAGTCTGAATTCCATATTCAATTTTAAAATGTCCTGTTTTTACTCACAGGAACTCATTATCTTTTCTTATAATCACTTAAAGAACTCTGAGCCAAAATGAAACACTTAGCACATTTAATAATCCCGCCAATAATTACGTTAGTTAGTTTGACATTACTCTCAGTTTGACATTGACGTTCGGTTTTATTTTTGTTCTCACGCTAACTTCCATAGAGAATCCATACTTTTTCCTCCCCATGCTGCGGAATAAGCGTCTGGCGTGAGCTTGCTATTTTGTCTACCATTTTACTAACGCTAACGTTTAGTCTGCAGCGTTTGCGGAAAAACGTACGGAGTATTTTGTCTAAGCCTGCAGGTACTACTGAATACAGTACAGTTGCGAGACAGTGCAAAAACACTCGGCTGAAAACACTATCGTGACTCTTTTACGGTAGGTTTCGTTTTTGATTTGTATTCATACTTACTATTCAGTATACCAGTTTTTCTGAAAGATATCGTGTTACCCAGTAACATGGTTGTTGGGGTCAGATAGGTAGTCGCTCGATGTAAAATACCGGTATTCAGTTGCGTCTGGTTAGACTGGAAGCCTACCTCAACATAATTGGGAATATGCTAGGCAGATGATGATTCGGTAGGAGAAAAAAAGAATTCGTTCATTTTTAGAGCGTACCGTGAAGTTATGTGAAAATAAAACGAAAATCTATAAAATATTAATTTTTATTTCAGCGGTATACAATCCGTGATAATTTCTCGTAAATCTAGATTATTCCTAACTAAAGGAATGTACAGGCATAACACAACACATTATTTATTTTAAACATTATATTGCGGTCGATACTTAAAATAATTTGGCTTGCATACAATGGCCTATGATTTCCAGTTTCCGACGACGTTAGATCATTTTATACATTATTGTTTAGTTCCATTAATGATTATTTGAAAGCAGTAATTTAAAGAGAAAATATAATTTTATATGCTGTATTTTTGTTTGATTTATATAATGTAGTAAGATTTTTTTTTTGCATAAAGTCGCGTCCTAACCAAAAACTATTGTCGCGCTATTTATATGATTAAGACATCCGCGATCAATCAAGTCGCGTCTCGTTAAAATTCATGCAAACGATTGCACCGATCGCATGCTGGCGCGACGATCGCCTTTGGTTAGGACGCGGGGTCCGTCTGTCAAATATTAGCCAACATCCACCATTGCATGCAAGAACAATATTAAATATCCGTATTACAATATGTATCTTGATACCTCGGACTCTACTGTCGGTGTCGCAATAACTGAACAAAGAATATTATATTTTGACGGACATTTCAAAATGTATTAACGCTTAAATCATAAATTAACAACTAGAAAATGCTCTTCAATTAAACTAAAGTGTGTTTATTATTTTGCTTCGTATTTACGCGTTTAGCGTAAAAAGTATGTAAAGATGTGGTTCTAAAACGTGAACAAAATTCATTGAGCATTCCCGCGCGATTAGTTTAATAAAAACAAAATGGCTGCTTCGCTCTTCCATCTTTCATAAACAATTCATGTTATCAAAAAAAAATTGTTCTCGTTTTAAAACCATGCGTATCAAATTCACGTCTTTGGAGATCGGACTTTTTGTTCGGTCTACGCCGCGTACCTATGTGCGTAAAATTATATATTATTATTGTATATTACAACGCTCGATTTCTTATGTGAGACAAGCAGAACCATAGTTAATGATTTAACCAGAAAGCTTAAAACACACTGTCTGAGCAATCGCCTTCTGCATGTTGCGGTTTTCTGCACAATAATGGGTTTTCTCACAAGGAAATATAAATCTATTTAAAATTAAAACTTAAAAATACTAATTACATGGCAAAACTAAAACTATATCACATTTCATTCACCACACTCAACTTACAACATACAAATGTTGATTTAATTCCGAATAAAAAATAGCGCTTATAGAACTTACAGACGACAGAGTAAAACATCCAACAGAGACGGAGGTTCATGTTCATACAGCGTCAAGCTTTACTTGTCACTTTGACAAAAGATGTGTCACGAATTTTCCCATAATCTTAAATCCATAATAATATCTTCAGCCTATTATTGAGCAAAGGCCAAACAGAGGCTTCTTCTTACAAAAATCAAATCAACATCTGTTTCTAACAATGTTTAATAACGTAATGCAACAGTTGCTCGACATACTAAAAGCGATTATGTTATAATAAAATTGTAGAAGTTAAAATAAATAGACCCACATCATCGTCCTGTCCTTTTATCCCAATTTATTTGAGGTTAAATGCAATTTCTGCAGATAGAGATAAATTAGGCCGTAAGACTTAGGAGTAACTACATTTCACTGTTTTGCAGTACGTATTTTCAAAATAAGTCATTATTTTGAAACTTTATTTTCACGGATCGTTTGAAAACGTTTCTTGATCCGTTTGAAGTACATAGTTTTGTTTAACACCGAATTGTATACTTACTGAATTGTATACAGTTTTAATATCCACATATTATATAAACCAAATAACTTACAACATTTATATATTTATACCTCACATTCTACTTGATAACCAATGTTATGAACACCGAGTTTTTTATTGTCCCCCATGTCCTATTCTCCGTGGTCTTATATGCGTTTCTGATAAATTCATCATTCTTGGTTATAAAAAACCAAACTCGGAATAATAACAAAATGGAGTGCTATGCAAACTTTTGCTTCAAAACCAAAATGCCAAAACCAAGAACTCGTCTGTGATTGGACAATAACCGTCACACGAATTAATATTGCGTTCTGATCGGCCGTTTCGACATACAGAAAATCCATCCCGCCAAAACCCAGCAACGTCCGTCATTGGACGAGAACTGTCATACAGAATAATGCTGCATTCTGATTGGCTGTTTCGACAGACGTCATCCGTTTTATCATGTTACTTCTACAATAGTGATAGGTATAGTTTTAGCTTAGCTTGGTTGTGGTTCTGGGTCTATCGGTTCCGTTTTGATCGAAACCTGCAAGCCTTGTGGGGATGTTGGTAGAGCTGGGGCGATTTTGGACCTCTCCAAGTTATATATCTGAAAGGAAGAAAAAGTTACATTAATTTTAAGAATACTTGATCATGTTAATAAGAGTAGTATTCTACTAAAAGGCCGTTTTTTTTTGTCACATGAGTGTCCGCATTTACGGATGATTTTGTGATTAAACAAATTTGAAATGAAGGTTAGATTAAGACATGTTTTCTTTATTTGCGGATAGTGGCACTAGCTATAATGAAAATCACCTATACCTACTAATATAATAAAGTCGAAGAATTTGTTTGTTCTTTTTTGAACGCACTAACCTAGCCAAAATAAAATCCGTGATCACGGTATTACGGGATCCCAGAATACGGGTATTGAAAGCCCTAGTGCGTAGGCGACATAGTCGCTTTTTATGCTCTAGTGCATAAAGTTTTTTTTTTCTGGCCCAACAGCCACAAGCACAATAAAACGTTGTAGATTAAAGTCGTTATTTTATTTGCTTTAATTTATATCACTTCCGTATTTTCTATCGTTAATTTAATAAAACCAGATAAAATATTATTAAAAAAAAAAAACGCAAAGAAACGTTTTTATAACTTGGAAGTATGAAGTAAGTCAAGTCCAAGTCTAATGACACATGTTGAAAAATAGAAAATACTGTTATATACTTTATGCCTAAAATGAAAATCAAAGGTCATTTATTCAGTTTAGGCTGAGAATCAGCACTTTTCGAATGTATGTATAAATTACTGTTTCATTTTCTCGCAATCGAAGTGAAAAGCAGAGTGTATAACTTGGGCATAAACGAGCAATTTTTTCCCCTCGACTTAACTTGTCTGGGGGTAAAATGGCTTCTTTTATGCACTAGCTGTACATCAGCTGCATCTGGTTAGAATGGAAGCTGACCCTAATATAGTTGGGAAAAGACTTGTTTTATTTTTTTACATACAACGGGGAAGCCCTTGGCCTTCATCTCACCTGATGGTAAGTGATGATAAGGCCGAAGATGGAAGCGAGCTTCACCCGGAATCCTCAACCACAGAGGAACTGGCTATCTTACCTCTAACTGCCGAAACACAACAAATGCTGTTAACATTGTTATTTTGGCGACAGATTTAGATAAGATGGTGGTAGTTAGCCAGGCGACTTAGACCAAGCCCTACCACCAACCAAAATTGAAAATGAACGCGGTTTATTCTTCTGTACAGATGACGAAAATGACGTGGACCTACCTTCATAAAAAGTGGTGTAGACAACTGGGCCACGCTAGTAGCATGACTGAAGGAATCTTCATCGCACGGAGCTTCACACACCTTCAATTTAGGTAAACGCTTCTTGGAGATCTGCTCTTCGTCTGAGTCTGAGGGGGGAGGTCGAATCTGGAAGGGATAGGAATAGTTTTTAATGATTGACTAGTTTAAATTGCGTGTTCGATTACAGTACTTTGACAGTTATTTTATCTCCTCTTTTCGATAGGGAGTGGGCTGTAACTAATCCACCACGCGCCAGCCTAGTGCGGGTTGGTAGATGTCACATGTCTTCGAATTTTTGGTTCTAGGACATGCCAGTTTCCTCACGACGTTTTCCTCCACCCTTTTGAGAGAAGTGTTGATGAAATTATTCACACAAAGTAAAGCGCCTGCCCGGGTTCGAACCCGCGACCTACAACTCGTAGGCGGGGCCGTTCCACTGGTCCACCACTGCTCTCCTCATAGGTAAATCTACTTAATCAAAGTCTGTGTGTCTCACTGATAAACAACGCCCGTAACTCGCGCTGGGTCTAGAAGCATGAAGTTTTGCACAAGAGTTCCTGATATAACAAAAGTGAGCATTAAGAAAAGATTTTTGGAATAACTTCAAGTGAGGGTGATAAAATAAAGCAGAGTAGAATTAAGCTTCGATAAAAAACTCCTTTAAGAAACAGATTCTTAAATGTGCGTTTGTAGACGTGGACTCTTGGGAGCTGTTTCAAAGTTCAAAATGAATAAAATGATGCATTAATAAGATTATATCGTTTTTTTTTTACCTTTCTAGGACGCCCTGGACCTCTCTTTTTTGTAGGCGCCGGCAGGGGAGACGGTGATCGTGCCTGAAGAAGAGATAAACACAAAATAAGTAATGGTCATAGCAAGTCATAGCAGAGACAAGAACGTAGCAGTTAACTCGGTAGTAAAACTGTTCGGCCGGTGCTCGATCTCTGGCTCGGGAGGAGGCACGGCTCCTTGTTGTTTCGGGTGACGCAGGTGCTCTCGGGGCATGGTTGCTTCGAGAAGTACCTGTGTCGCATAAACAGGGAGCCGGACGCCCGGTGTCACCACTGCGTCGATTGCCGGATTGCCGGGAGGACACGGTGCAGCATACGTTGGCAGAGTGTGCCGCTTGGGAGAACCCGCGCCGTGCCCACATCTCAGGAGTAAGCAGTGACCTGTCGCTGCCGGCCGTGGTGAATGCGATAGTCGGCAGCGAGGAGTCCTGGGACGCGGTGGTATCCTTCTGCGAAACAGTAGTCTCGCAGAAGGTGGCTGTGGAAAGGGCGAGAGAGATTTCATCCTCTCACCCAGCCCGTAGCAGGCGCAGCGGGCGTAGGCGGAGGGCGGACCACGCCCTCTTCCAGCCTTCCTAAATGGGTCCCGGAGTGACGGATCCGGGGACATCCGTCGCTCCCCATACATCAGGACCCAAGGTGGCGGCACGTAGTGTTCCACGTGCGCCCCTTTTAGAGTTCGCGGGGGGAGTTAAACACGTCACTCCTCCCCCCGATAAACCCTTAGATAAACTTGATTCACAGAACATAACAGTAATTTTTTGCCCTATGTCAGCTAACACGCCAATATACCATGCCACGCCTGGATTATGTTCATTAAGCTGTAACACAAATCATAAACTAGGACCATCGAAGTAATATATATAACATAAAGAAACATAATACAACTTACTCTTCGTTTCCTAACCGGTCGACTACCATCGGCTGACCTCGTCGTCATGGCTAACCTCGACTCCTGACTCTTCTGTATACTGGTCGAGACATTAGTGTCCTCCTTCGCCAAGATTCCAGCCATCCTATCTTTAACAAACGAATCTTCGGCCAGTTTTAACGCTTCGAAACACTTATGACCCTGTAACGCATATCTGATGATTTTCAGAACTTCAATCCGACATAGAAGTCTCGTATCGTCATTCATTTTCTTGAACAACGGTATTAGAGAATTCATGAAAAGTTTATCGTCATCGAAATGGTCTTCAGGTAAAATCGAGTTCGCATCAATTTTGATTTCGAGGGAGTTAGGTTTATCCATGCACGTGGCTTGGTTGCCTTTGTCCTGTGTCTCTGGTTTATCGTCGTGTTTAGTTTTGAGGTCTAATGGTTTGTCCATGATTTCGCTCTTTATTTTTGGCATGATGTCCTCTGGAGGCGGATGCTGTGGCGAGTTTGAGATCTCTGAGAAAGACTCGTATTTGTCCTGGGAGTATCTGGGTTTCCTGAAATGAAAAGATTCGTGATTAGACGAGTACTTTGTAAACTTTACCAATACGATATTTTGGTGTATATGTCGTAGGATGATTATAATTCGAATTTTCGCGAAAACCTTAGGGATATTGCGAAAACACGGATAATTAGACAACGGTGAAAACATTTCTCAATCTTACTGAAAAAAGATTGGGTTTTTGCAAAAACACGAGTCGCTCTAGTAATATTGCAAAACGAAACGTTAGCTATTATGAAATAAGAACGCTGATTGGCCGGGCGGAGCGCCCAAAACGAGACCTCCGATTGGTTCACGTTTTAAATGTCAATCATTCACGCACGTTGTTTTGTTTATGTTTGTGTTTAAAGCTCACAGGGTAAAACTAGGAACCAATCAGAAATAAGATTTGGTCAGTTAGCAAAAATCTAGCCAATCAGAGTTAAGGATATTCAATGTTACTAGAGCAAATCGTGTTTTTGCAAAAACCCTATCTTTTTCAAGTAAGTGTTTTCGCAATACCCCTAGGGTTTTCGCGAATATTCGAATTATCAAATCATCCTTCGACATTATACAACATGTCCCAGAATTACCGCACACTACGAAATACCGCAATTAGAATATTATGATATAATCATAATACATACACTGAATTTTTATTATCACTACATATTATAAAACAAAAGTCCTCCGCCGCGTTTGTCTGTTCGCGATAAACTCAAAAACTACTGCACCGATTTTCATGCTGTTTTGACCAATGGATAGCGTGGTTCTCGAGGAAGGTTTTAGTATATAATTTGTTAAGTTTTTGTTTACATTTTTGTATACATTAACGATATTTGCTGGTGTCGAAAAAAAAAAATTTGGCTGGTATTTTAGCATATTGTGGTTTCTTACGACTTCCACGCGAACGAAGTCGCGGGCAGAAGCTAGTCATGTATAAAACATTGTTTATTTATTAAATTAGTTATACTGATTGTGGGAGAAAATTGTGGTTACATTACAAATCTACGCACGCACACAGTCGCAAACGTATATGGGTCTAGCGTAGCGTCCATCTTGGTTTGTTTTCACTATACAGTGGAAGTGTGACTGTAATTTACGTAGTTTTTTTTAATTATTTTTGGGAAACAAATCGATTCAGTAAACGATTCTGAACAAACTACTTTTAGAATGTGATTAGTTACATATTGTATAGTTTCTGGCCATTATCAATTATCTGAAATCCAGATGGATATGAGCTTCGTCCCAAGGTTATCTATGTAGATAAGGGTCTCTTATGCCTGTAATATATACATACATCTTACAGTAACGAACATCAGGTTGGAGTATTTATGAACGAAACTTAACATTGGGGTATCCAGCTATTTAAAAACAGTGGTCTGACTTATCTTTTCAGTCGTGCTGTATTAATTAAGGTCGATACGGGGAGGCCTATATCATGCAGTGAACTTCTCATGGGGTTTCAGCTAATATTTAATGAAGAAGTTAATATATCTACTCACTTGTTCTGCAATGCTTTCAGCAAGAAGGACATCTGCTGGTGGTACTGGTAACGCCTGCTGCCAGGAGGGCACTGTTCTGGTAGCACACACTTGCCTTGTCTGTAAGTCTTGGTGTAGGAGTCGCGGATCGAGCGCCATCTCTTCTGCACCTCTTTACCTGGAGAAAAAGAGAAAGGGAAGTTGTAATATGGATTTCTATCACATTTAACAATAGCTGGTCTAATTTTAGAAGATTAACTAATATAGCATCACTCCTGTGAAGATTGGTATTGCCTAATGAATGTAGATGTCAAATGGCAGTAATTCCATGTACAATACACACATTTCCAGCTCAAACACTCGAAAGGGGTGAAGGGTATTCTTGGTGCTGTCTTGTATGTGCTTTATATTAACGATCTATAGTGCATATTCTCAGCCTAACATCAAATTTGTAGGTCGTATTTTTACAAAGTCGGTGTAATACGTGTTTCGTATAACATTTTCAGTAATTAGTTTCAAATTCCAATTGTCAAGTTTCTCTGGTATTGAAATGTTAATGAATCTATTACTTAGACGCAGTATGCCCGACGTCTCGCACGAATAACTTATTATTGGAAATAGTTATGTATTTGGTTGTTAAAGAGCGAATGCGTTGCAATTTACCAACATGCAACTCCTTACAAATGTACGCAAAACTTTCACCGAATTATGTTGTACAGTAGGTACTACTGTTAGGTTCAGATTTGTAGGCTTATATAAAATGTTCAGAACACTTCCTCTTTTCTTAAACATCATCATTACATTGCTCTTGTTTCATGTTTATTATTATAAATATATATTTATGATAAGTATCTATAAGTATGTATTTTTTGTAAGTATATGTAAATGGTACACCACTGACTACCTGCAGTATTGTCTCTCCTCCCTTTAACTCACCCAAAGGTTGTCTGTAAAAGATCGCTTCTTTTAGCGATACGACCGCCCATTGTGTCACCCTATGTAACATTTCTACATATATATTTGTAAATTTTATGGTACCTATACATAATAACGAGTATTCTATCTATCTACTTATCCCGAATTTTTTTCCTATCCAAAATACGAAAATAAAACAGTTTCAAGATACCTCACAATAACGATAATTCGATAAGGCAAAACATTTAAAAGTCAGAAAGCAAGCGAGGTCGCTTGTTGGCCGGACGAGTCAAGTTGAAGGCCGTAGATAAACATATTATGTACGTGGCTACGATATTGCTTTGTATGAAGCGTTTGAGTCCGTAAGTATGCGTTTTTTCTTTAAGTAGGCGTGAATTTTTAAGCAAGGGACAGGGGCACCCATGGGGATTGTTCTGGGACCCGTAATAGTTATGAAAATATAAAAAAAAATACTATAAAATGAAGCTAGTCTGATTTATAATTTTACCGCCTTACAAATAAACGCGGAATAAAGTTAAACTAGGAATAAATTCGGTATAACCATACATTTTTGACATTTATACCTAGTATAACTTTATTCCGCGTTTATTTGTAAGGCGGTTAGAGTTTACCACAATATTGCATTAAGTTAAGAATATAACTATTGTTTTGTCAGTAGGGATAAAATCTGACTCAGATAAGTTAGTCTCTATGAGTTGTAAAGGATAATTTGGCTTAGCAAATAGGAGAAAAATCCTTAAAAAGTGGTGTAGGTAGATTCAATCGTTTTTATTTTTTAGTTTTATGTGGCTTGTAAATATACAATATATACATCTGATATATTACAATTAAATGAAAGAAAATTTAAAACTCATATTAAAAGCACACTTTGTAAACAAGCATATTACAAATTAGAGGATTATATCCAAGATAAGAATGCTTGGAAACATGCTGGTCCTGCTTCATAGGACAATTTAGAGTCTAGACAAAATCAAACTGGTTGCTAATTTAACTGTATAATTTATAATTTTTATGATATTAATTTTATTTTCTGTGATTAATATAATTTAACTCACACACTGAATTATTATATGTTTAATTTTTTTGGAAAATCATATACCTAGAATGTTTGTTTAAATGTGGGCACCATGTACCTATCGCATTTATTAATTTTCCTGTCATTACCTCACTTTTCATTCTTTTTACCAATTGTGGTAAGTAATTTTTTTTCTAGGTACAGACGCCAGCAGGTCAAGCTACCCGAAACTGTCACATTTTCGCAATCAACCTTGAACCTTATACTGTAGTGATAAAGTTGAAAATCTAAGAAATTTGACAGATTGTAGTAGCTTGATGTACTGGCGTCTGTACATCGTCTTCACCTATAATTATTAATTAATGTATACAAACAATTGTTAACATTTTAAAAGAGAAAGTATGGAGTTTCTTGCCCATTCTTCTCCATACATAACTACCTTTTGGAAGGGGCAACTAGAATCACTTAACTATTTATGTAATTTTTGACGTTCAAAAGTGCATCTTCGTGCCTATTTGAAATAAATGATTTTTGTTTTTGACTTTGACTACACATAATATAGCAAATCAAGTTTTCTATAGAAAAATAAAGGTTAACTTACCTAGGTTTCACTTTGGTTTTCACAGGAAATTAACGTCGACCTTTGATTTCGAGATTTTTCGTGTATAAGCGACAAGTTTTCAGTAAAGAACATTTTTATTCTTAATAACTCGACATTATACAGAGTGGATTTTTGAGATGGGGCAAGTAAGGACATAAAACAGGACTGATTGGCATCAAAAGAGCTTTTGGTAAAAATGGACCATTTTCTTGAAGACAATAATTTTTTTTTTTTTCAAAGCTGTGAATTGGGATCAAAATTTCTCAAAAATTTTTGGACAGTCTGAAACCATTATTCTGTAACTACAAAGATTATGGTACCTACCCTTACTGCCCCTCTAAAAATTCCACCCTGTATAAATATATTTATTTTATTTATGTTATTCTCATTCGTTTTGCTTCAAGATATTTTTATTCAGTATAATAATAAAATAATTATTCAGAAAAACCCTTTTTTATCATGTTAGATCGATAGAGGAGGGATACTTATAATTAAAAAAAAAGGGATTTCCGAAAAAATACCGCATTTCTTTACTAAAACTAAATCCCTATACATTTAACGCGTTAAAGGTATGCATAGAATATAAAACATCTCGGCAAGAAAAAATGCCGCTAATCCAGCCGCCATTTTAATCGTCGAACTCTAAATTCAAATAAAAAAACAAAACAGTTGTCAGCACCGCTCGCAGTAGGTGCTACATTACCTATCAAAAGCAGGTGTGTTTGCATTATGTTGGCACTGCTATCGGTTACTATCGCACGATTGATACACCTAGTACGTACCTACTTATCTAATAATACCGAAGTAATGTGATAAAATAAAATCGGTATTTCACTCCATTATATCGAAAATAGTTGGTTTTACGACGCTTTGTATAAAATAATGACCGTTAAGTATGACCTTGGGTGATCGCTATTTAGCAAGCCCGAGATTTCACATAAATTTGGTAGGTAAGTAGGTGCAGTTGGTAGCACGGTTTTCTTATAAATTAGGCCATTCGATTGTTTTGTTAGTAAATGCGTATCGCGGTACCTATTAAAAATTATAGTGGAACGGTATTAAGTGAAACAATTGACTCTGTTTTGCATTTTAATTCGAGATACTTTACTCCTTACCTAAGTACCGACTCCTCCGTGCCTCGGAAAGCACTTTAAACCATTGGTCCCGGCTGTCAATCGTGGATCTTTTGACAGTCGTAACTAATATATGAATATTTTAGATTATGGTTATATTACATAGTGATATTAATTTGTAAAGTTATGTCTAACGCGGATAAAAAACTGAGTATCACGCAACATCTATCAAGCGTATTTTTCTGAAACCTTCACCTTTTTAAAGATAATTTAATTATTGATCTTTTAATACGTGTTTTATTAAAATACCTTTTGTTTTCATCATTATCATCATCATTTCAGCCGAAAGACGTCCACTGCTGAACATAGGCCTCCCCCAATTGGGGGGGGTTGCCATAATCGCCACGCTTGGCAGGTGGGTTGGCGATCGCAGTATGCTGTTAAAATGCACAGAGAACGCTGCTGCCCATTCTCTAGTAAGTCCCTTAGTCGCCTTTTACGACACCCACGGGAGGAAATGGGGTGGTGCTACTCTTTACGTCCGGCATCACACGACCTTTTGTTTTATGTATAATAAATTAATAATGCGTCTTATTTGGGACAACGCTTCTGGATAGGCGAGTCCTATTACTGGCTTGACGTTCTACGCGTTGCGTGAGGTACAGAACACGCAAGCTAACTACTCAAGGTCACTGGCATATATCTGCGTCTTATATCAAGATTCGTAGTATTAATGTTAAGAGGTGTTAGCTATAATACTTATATTATTAGAGCTACCAACCGATTACATACGTATAGAATCAAGGTTTTCTAACTAAACAGACGGCTGTGCTCCTGGGGAGTTTGTTGCGACACTTCTTCTCAGCTAAAGGCTCCTACAAACATGCGCGACACGCGATGCGACGCAAAGACACCGCGTGCCGCGCGACGATCGATCTCTGTGTCGCGACTGTTTGTACGAGCCTTAAAGCACTAGGAAATGGTGAAGGGCGGGCGTTTTGGGGGACTGACTTGTGTAATTTCATGTTCGAAAAGTGCTGATCGTCAGCCTGGTTAAAACAAATGATTTTTGATTTTGTTTGGAAATGTGTCGTCACACTATAGGTATTTCCATAATTCCAATTTCGAAGGCATAAGTATGTGTGTTTGTTAAAAGGGCGACGACAATCGTAGTAAGCTGGGCCTCAAGTCTGCTATTACAATAGTGTCAGAATGGTCTCGCCATTGTGAGTATTTGACAGCGTTTGTATAGCAAATCTGTCAAAAACTCACAATGAAGAGACCATTGCAACGTTTGTACATTAGTAGACTTGGCCCCCTGTTTATACGATGCGACATCGCGAAGGTTCTCTGTGGGCGTCTTGTGAAATATAAGCTTAGGTATAATTAGTTTGAGTTGCTTAACGGACGCTCGAGTAGCTGATTTGTTTCTGATTATGAGTAGTGTTCTAGCTGACTAGCATACTGGCTCACTTTGAAAACTTTAGCGAATGCCGAAGATGGATATCCCTGGGAGCGTGGCGTCTCCTGTAATCCGGCTTCTCGGAGGTCGGAATCGGAGCATGGTTTGAGGTCGGAGGTCCTGGTGCTGAGTGGCCCATTTGACTGGACGTCCACACTAAACCCGGTGTAGATATGAATCCCCCGGAGGAGTCTGGGGGATGCAGATCTACTAAGGAGGGGCGAATCGGGCCGGGGGGGAAACCCAGCAGCCAAAAGTCCCCGCATCGGGCAGTAGTGGGATAGCGGCCGGGAGTGGGCGCTCAGTATCAGCCTGACCAATAAAATCTGACCCGTTTCTTTTTTCAGCGGGATTGTCCGAAAGGGGTACCGCTGCCCCAGAACATAAAGGGCCAAGGAAGGAACACGGGTGGGGTTTTAGTCCGTAAGAGTCTGACACTCCCTTCAGCTCAACCCAGAGCGGGAGGGGTCATTTGATGATATCCCATCCTAAAAAAAAAAGTGTGGGAAATGATCTTGAAGAGGATACATTATTAATACAGGACCGACAACTTGAAAAAAAAAAAAACAGGGCTGTTGATTTTTATGGGAAATGTATTGGATTTTTATATGAAACAACAGCTTGTTTCGATATTTCTGAGCTAATAATAATAAAGCCCTTTATTCCGAAAAAATAACATTTACACTTAAACTCAGGAAATAAAAAATTATAACTATAAAGATTTAAAATGATAAAATGTCTCTTAATAGCAAAGGCCTCCTTCAACGATTTCCACTATTGCCTGCCTTGAGAAACCCTTCTCCAGTTTAGTCCTGCTGTCAATTTTATTTCGTCTGGTGGGTTGTCTTCCTCGACTTCTATTGCCATTCTGTGATTCTTGGTCGTGGGTGTGAACCCAGGCAGGGGCTTTCCTTTGTGTAAATCATTTCATTAACACTGCTCTCAAAACGGAACGGGAACCAAAAATTCGAAGAAATGTGACATCTACCAACGCGCACTGAGCCCGAGTGGTAGATTACCCCAAAGTCTCTTATTCAGATAATTTATGTAAACAAAGTAATTGTCAAGAAATGTCACTGTCATAATGACAGGACAGTGGTGCAAAACATTTTATCATTAAATTTTTCGTAAATAATCTATATATATAAAAATGAATCCCTATTTCCCTTGGTCACGGCATCACGCGTGAACGGCTGGACCGATTTCGCTAATTATTTTTTTGTTGTGTTTGTTATTGCCAGGAGAAGGTTCTTATGTAAGAAAAATTTAAGAAAGTTAAAAAAAAAAATTGTAAGAAAACGACTATATTTACATTTTTATTGTAATAATAAGTAGGTAACTCTATCTTCTAATGTAACTTTATGGCGTTTGACATAACGTGTCAGTCATCATTTGGTAGGTCTGAGAATAGATTTTATAAAAAAAAAAAAAAAAATTGAAGGTTTTAGTTAGGTAGGGTAGGGTAGGTAGGGTTGGTAGGGTAGGGTAGGGTAGGTAGGCGGGTAGGGTAGGGTAGGGTAGGGTAGAATAGGTTAGGGTAGGTAGGTAGGGTAGGGTAGGGTAGGGTAGATAGGTAGGTAAGGTAGGGTAGGATAGGGTAAGGTAGGGTAGGGTAGGTAGGTAGTTTCCTTTGCGCGTAGACAAACTGCCACAGTCAAATAGCTTTTGACAGAACGAAGTCTGTCGGGTCAGCTAGTCATCGATAAAATTAAAGTGAATTAATTATAAGAACTAAGCAAACAAAATACCGTTGCCAAACAATGTTTTGTGTAGTGTGTCGGAGATACGGCATATGATCGTCATAATCAGCCCTTTAAGTCCATTGTTAGATGTAGGCCTCCCAAAATCGATTTCCACTCGAAACGGTTTACAGCCGTTTTCATCCAAAATGTGGCTAGCTATGCTACTTATAACATAAATCGATGAATGAGAGTTGTAATATTAGTGTAGTGTCGTTGAAGACGTAAAAAATGTTTGGATCTCCTGCATTGTTACCAGTATCATTAAATATTTTATACCAGAAAATCTCCATTTTCTAATAACTTTGTTTAAAACCGAAAATTAATAAAAATAATTACGGTATGATTATTTTTTAATTATTATTTCTTAAAATCAGTACTCAAAAGAAAATGGAACCTCTTTTTTCGCCATTTTATGTGAATTACCACTACGAAGATATTTTTTTGTTATGTTATCCCCTTTGTTTACATAAATTATCTGAATTTGAGACTTTGGGTATACAGCCGAATCGCTCTCGAAGAGGGGAGGCTGTGTCCCAGCTGTGGGAACATTACAGATAGACTATGCTATCTAGTCAGTCGGTATTAGACGCTATTTTTGTTAGCGATAAAATGATTAGAAACATCACATTCAAAGGCGAGGTCGAGGCAGTGACATTCAAAAACCATGACTCAGATGACTCGAAACATTGGAAACACTTGTACCTACATACCATACATACCATATATGTATATGTTACCTCCAAAATAAGAACCCATGAATAATTTTAATATTGCTAGGCGATCTCTTTTTTTAGGGTTCCGTACCCAAAGGGTAAAACGGGACCTAATTTTCATATATTTTCTTTAATACTTAAATTTAAAAATATTTATTTTAAAATAATCAAAAAAAAAAAAAATATTACCATCACCCCAGTTTGCAAATCCTTTTTTTTTTTTGACACTGTTTATTTTGCTTATATTTATGTATGTATTTATCTATGTATTAGAAGATTCTGTAGCGTCACAAATGATGAAATAAGGGTGTTTAGCCGTCACATTAAGTGCCCTATTGACCTAGTTAAATGCGAGTTAATTTGAAGATTTGTCCAGCTATCTTGAGTCACATCTTTTTTGAGTTATCTATCCTTTATGTTGCACCTGCCATGTTTTGTCTCTGCATCACCCCTAAGGTTGACTGGTAGAAAATGCCTCGGGCATTAAGTCCGCCTTTGTCTGTACAAAGGCGGACTTAATGCCCGAGGCATTTTCATACTTGTGCATAAAGTTTTAATAAAAAAAATAAAATAATGAACGTAGTTTAATAGAAAGGACACAACCCACACTGTGGTCAAAAATGAGTTGTATATACCAAAGAGGTCCTAACAGTTGGTTCTTTCACTCAGCAAAACAGATCCGTGGTGACACTACAAAGAGGTTGAATTTTTAACTATGGGAACCAATCCACATGAAGATGGGTATCTTCCATTAACCGTTAGGACCTCTTTGATATATACAACTTATTTTTGACCATAATGTGGGTTGAGTTCTTTCTGCTAAACTACGTCCAAATGTGATGGCCACTGTACATATGGCTACAAATCAATCATTTCCAGTTTAGGCTAATCTCGCATTGTATAAGATTTCTGTACAATGAGAGGTCAGCTTATGCTGGAAATGTATAGCTTGATGTTTAGCCGTGCGTACAAGTGAACTAAATCTGTTAGTTCGCTGCGAACGTCCCTGACCGATCGCACGCACGACACTTGAGCGTTGAATCACCGACCTATTCACGTTGGCTTCACAAAATCATAACTCAATCAGTTTAATAACTGATTTATCTTTACAATACTATACAGGGTCATTGGTAAAAAAACAGTAACAAGCATTCGGGACTACATTACTAACATCCTAAACTTTTTTCTATTCATCAGATTTTGATTTATCATATTTTCATACTAAAATTAAAATATTTAAATTCAACGCTGTAAATGTTACGAACTGTATGCGTAGCAAAACAAACTGCCGTGTCTAGTGCAAAAGGCAGGGGAGACAGTGCACCGTGTCATTTTCCATCAAATAACAAATAATATACATGGTAAATATCCCGTTCGTGTTAATAATAATATTAGTGACCATGACAGTTTTTTTTAAAGTGTTTGAATTAAGTAATACAGTGTGTTTAAAATAATATTATATTACTTATTTATAAAAAAATAAACATGCACGTAAATATTATATTTTGTCACCAATTAATTTAGGTCAAGGAAAAACCACTTTAATGTGTCATCATCATTCATCATTTCAGCCGAAAGACGTCCACTGCTGGACATAAGCCTCCCCCAATTGGGGGGTTTGCCATAATCGGCACGCTTGGTAGGCGGGTTGGCGATCGCAGTATGATGTTAAAAACGCATAGAGAACGCTGCTGCCCATTCTCTAGTAAGTCCCTTAGTCGCTTTTTACGACACCGACGGGAGGAAATAAGATGGTGCTATTCTTTACGTCCTTCACCACACGGTACTTTAATTCAAATAAAAAAGCAAAAACTTGTATTTCTCAGATATCCAGTCAATTTTTTTTTTTAACTCTAATTAGATTTATTAAGTAAAATTATTAACTTTCGTAAGTTACACTTATTAGTAATCCATACCAATAATAAAGCTGAAGAGTTTGTTTGTTTGAACGCGCTAATCTTTGGAACTACCATTCGAATTAGAAAAATATTTTTTGCATTTGATATCCCAATTTTTGAGAAAGGCTATAGGATATCTAACATCACGCTACGCCTCTTAGGAGCCGTGCAAAACGAAAAAAAGACAGAAAAACGCTAAGCGAAAACGAAGTAATAGCGCGGGCGGGCGATGCGATGCGACGTGGTTGGTCGAAGTCGCGGGCAGTAGTAAGTCATTTAATAAACCTAACTAAACCATTAATTTTTGATTGGCCAACGCTGGTTTTGTGAAATGTGAATCACACTTCGCAAATACCTATTGGCATCAAAATCTTGTTCCATGATCCATTTAATTTATGGTTATAAAGAAGTTTGATCGGTATGATGTAGGTTATTTGAATATTGGAACATTACTGATTCAGGTTCCTACGCATGGGTTTTTAGGGGATTTAACGTTGTGAGATAAAATAATTATTTCTTAATATTATCTATACTCCATTTACTTACATTTACTCCATTAGACAAATAACGGCTAAATAACGACAGTTGTTGTGTAATATTGCTGAAATTACTGCACTTTAGAGTATTTTTTTTAATGTAAATGGTAAATAGATTACAGTGCTTTGTATTTATCGTGAAATAACGGAGTTTATTAAACGTTTACATCGAAATAACGAAAGGGTGAGAACAGTTATTTGTCTAATGTTATAATAATTGCAGTATAGCATTAACACTACAAAGGAGTTGCCTAGTTAAAAAAAAGTGTATTTGATTGATGATGAAAAAGTATGTTGGTAAAAAAAAAACGTTAAACTAGGTCATATGTGTATCATATAAGTAGTTTTACGTAATCTAACACTTAGAACATTTCTGTCCTGCTGATTATTTAATTAATCATGTTGCTTCTATCTATTTTTATAAACATTCAATACACCATTTTAATAACAATTAAATTCTACATAAACGGAAAATAATTAAATAAGTCAAAACTGGAACATTAACCAGGAAACGGTAGAACTAGTCTCAACTGATACAGGATGTAGGGTTGCCAACCATACTGTTAAAAACAGTATTATACTGTTTTCCACTCTAAAATACTGTTTACTGTTCAACAAAAATAAAGTATATGAATATACTGTTTTCACTGATATCCAGAGCTATGCCTAAATAATAACTTTAGAACATCGTGCATGCACCTGGGCATGGGCGCGGTGATTCAGCTAGCCTTATTTTCAGAATGAAACTGGTAAATGACCCGAATTTTCGGGATTTAGTAAATAAATAATTGCAGTTAGAATACCTTTTGGATCTAGTATTAAATGTAGTTACGTTTTGCCACCTCAGTATACTCAGAATGAGTGATGAATGCTAAGTGGTGGAACAACAGCAATAGAGCTTCAATACATTTGATAAAAAAATTGCTCCTCATCTATTTGGTGAGGCTTACGAAATTGGTGCTGAATTGACGCATTGCGCAAGTAGCACGAATGATTTATGAATATATTAAAAAAAAAAAAACTTCAAATACTGTAAATTTTTTCGAGATACTGTTTATTTTCCCACTTTGACCATAATACACTTTATTTCTTGTACAAAAAGTTGTCAACCCTAAGGATGTCGGACATTCGGTTTGCATAAAAATCAGTTTAGCATACTCGTTGAATTATTTAATTAATAAAGAAATACTCTTGTTTTAAAGTTTTATTCAAAGAGCAACGTCAGATTATGAGGAAGATTTATCGACAAACTTACCTATGTGGATAGCATACTTTGCTAGACCCAAAATGTGGGAAATGGTGGGGTGGAACTGACGCCACTTGAGCATATAAAACGCCCTTGCTTGTAAAAAGTTAATATGGTACTGGTAGCTGTACAAAAAATTAATAATGAAGTAATCACAACGTTTTAACTAAAAAACCGGCCATGTGCGAGTTGGACTCGCGCACCGAGGGTTCCCTAGCAACGTATAGATTCCTAGACACGGTTATTGCACCAACCGCATATAATAAGTTTGTAATAGTAAATTCGCTTTTTTTTACTACAGATTTACAGTTTTCAGATTTTTTCCTTTACGTGTGCTGTAAGACATTGCTCCTTGCCAAATTTTATAATTCTAGGTCAACGGGTCATATCTTTTGATGGAGATTTTTTTTACAGCTGAAAGAGACCGTAGATCTATCCGAGTATTTGACATTAATTTCAACTTGATACTCGTACACACGGCTACATATGAAGCTATACATTTCCAATACAAGCTCTCATTTTACGAAAATACTATACAATGCAAGATCAGCTTATACTGAAAATTTAAATCTTGATATGTAGCCGTGTCTACACGTTCCTGAGAAAAAGGGTCTTGACAGACAATCAGACGGACAACAAAGTGATCCCATAAGGGTTCCTTTTTCCTTTTGAGGTACGGAACCCTAAAAATGACTAATTAAAACCTCATGCTGTAGTGATAAAGTTGAAAATCTATTAAAGAAATTTGACAGATTGTAGTAGCTTGATGTGCTGGCGTCTGTACAAACAAAGTTATAATCTTATTATAACTGAGTAATGTTGTTATTGCGGCGACCGACATCTACATCGCCACATGCGAACTACGCATCACACTGACGTCACGCAAAATCCTGCATCGCGCATGCAGAGTTTACCGCGCGACTAGCATACCTATATACAACGTCCCGACATCAACCGTCGTCGGGCAGTTGCCCAACAGACACAACTCCGGTCTGGTCGGAGGATCCTCCCTTTTCTATATAGGATAAGTGAACTTTACACCCTGTTTCTCATACCCCTATACTATGATGTCAACAAATAAAGTCAAGTGACCAGAACCTATATCAGAAGAACTAAGGGAAACAAATTTCCTAGAATGGGCAATTTATTATTATGCATTGCCGTGATATTAATCTTACTCGTGGCAACCGCTAGAGGCTTTTATAGATATTAGATACTTTTAGGACAGTATCTATGATTCTATACAAAATGTATAATAGTTTATTATACCCTGTGTGCTCTCAGGATAGAAATGATTTACAAACATAGCACAATAGCATGTACTGGTATTCCCCGAAAATTTCAGAGGTGTAAAGCACACCCACAATTTGCCAGTGGTGTTTAATTCCCATGTAATAGGGGTGAGTGTATTGTATTTTATCTGAATTTCTAATAGAAATCCACAGAAATTACTTTGCGAGACCCGGGCATCTAACCAAGGACCCTAAGATTAGCAGTCTCCCGTGCGACCACTAGACCTGACTCATTGATCTACCAACAAGGCAGTCCATCATCATTTCAGCCGAAAGATGACCACTGCTGGACATAAGCCTCCCCCAATTGGGGGGGTTGGCCATAATCGCCACGCTTGGCAGGCGGGTTGGCGATCGCAATATGGTGTTAAAAAACATAGAGAACGCTGCTGCCCATTCTCTAGTAAATCCCTTAGTCGCCTTTTACGACACACACGGGAGGCAATAGGATGGTGCTATTCTTCACGTCCGGCACCACACAGTACCAATTAGTAGGCAGTCCATAGTATTTATAAATGTCAAGTATGCCTTTCAGTCGGCCTTGCTAATTAGTCCAATATGTAGATAGATCTTTTGGCGACATAGCCGTCTTATACAGGGTGCAGCAGGCTTTGACGTGGTGGTTCCATATCAAATTCTAAGCCTGTTACAAAAATAATACGTCGATCGAGCGACTTCCCCTTGACCGACTTTATATTTTCGGGGCTGCAGTCAAGCAAGCGGGCGCGGACGTGGGCCATCAAAAACACATACGCGTCCAGTCAGCGTAAGTTGGAAACATGCGTTGACCCAGATGTGAAATATTAGGGAGAGAAAAACTTCACTAAACATGTAAGCAGAGGCGTAGCGCGCTAACAACTCCATTCCTACCGGCTTCCCTTCAGGCGATCTGGAGAGCAACTTCGACTACCACGATTACAAAATAATAAAGGTATATACAGGTACATAATAACAAAACAACAAAAACGCCTATTCTTAGCTTTGAATTCCAACAAAAATACAAAATTGTTCTGAATAAGCCGACGCCGCGGCGTGATAATCGCAAACTAAAAACTCGTATAATAGCGATCCCGTCATAACGTCACTTAAGGTCACGTGGCCCGGCTGCATATGAACGACAGTAACTCGCTATCTATCGGGTCACACGCTAAGAATCTGCGTTCTTCCAACAATCTTCTCCTACTCTGTTCGTCTCATACTTTTGACTTTGTTCATTGTTTCTTTTTTATTCAGTCCATTCTTCTCTGGAAGGATTTCCTCTGGATATCAGGACAGCCACCAGTATGCATTTAAGCGGAAATTGCTGAGTTATTTTCATAACAAATAGAGTCATCTCAATTATCTCTTTCCCTTGAATATCTTATCACTTTAACACTCTTGGTTGACTGGTAGAGAGTGCCTAAGGCATTACGTCCGCCTTTGTACCTTATTTTGTGCGAGAAGTTTAAATACTTAAACAAATAAATGATTTCGATTTCTGCGGAAATCAATTAATTTTGACACAATTATATGACTATTTATGGATCTGTACAATTTCTTCTTTGGCTTCCCTCCTATGAAATGTCAAGCCTCGCCACTGCATGTAAGTACCTACTATGATTTCTAGTAATTGAGATATCTAATTAAATAACACAAATTTTCAACAGGTATAAAATACTTAAAGAGTAAAAAAAAAATTTAATAACCATGAAAAAAAAAACTGCCGTAAAGCTAGTAACGGAAATAATTAAGAATAACCCAACCTTCGCGGAGGCCGCACATTTAAAATATAAAAACTATTTATTTCTTTTTCGTCATGTGCTCATGTCAAAATGGCGTATTGTCATTTCCAAAGACAATAACGAGTGGGTAATAATTACATACACATACATACATAAACTCACGCCTTCTACCCATGGGGGCAGGCAACTATAGAGCCTGTATACAAATATACCTGCTACGCTCCTTACATACTCATTTTGCTTCGTTTACATTCATACATCTGGTCATACACGCACGCCGGTTGCGAGTACTACGCACCTGACCTTTCTGAAGAACATCACCAATTAGGTCACTATATTATGTCCTCCTAGGGCGTCCCCTCCCAGCGTTTCCACTCACATCTGCCTTGTAAATACCTTTTGTAAGTCGCCTTTCATTCATCCTCTCAACATGATCAAACCATCTAAACATACTCTTTAAAAAAATTGTGTTGCGATTTCAGCTCTTATGTCTAAAATCAACTGCATCAGTAATAACATGCCATCATCCACGTCCACAGCAAATCACTATACTCAAAATCTCAAATTCATAATTTATGTAAACAAAGGGGATAACATAACAAAAAAATATCTTCGTAATGGTAATTCACATAAAATGGCGAAAAACGAGGTTTAATTTTCTTTTAAGTATTGATTTTAAGAAATAATAATTGAAAAATTATCATACCGTAATTATTTTTATAAATTTTCGGTTTTAAACAAAGTTATTAAAAAAAGGAGATTTTCTGTATAAAATATTTTATGATACTGGTGGATGCAGGAGATCCAAACATTTTTTACGTCTTCAACGACACTACACTAATATTACAACTCTCATTCATCGATTTATGTTATAAGTAGCATATCTAGCCACATTTTGGATGAAAACGGCTGTAAACTGTTTCGAGTGGAAATCGATTTTGGGAGGCCTACATCTAACAGTGGTTTTAAAGGGCTGATTATGACGATCATATGCCGTGTCTCCGACACACTACACAAAACATCGTTTGGCAACGGTATTTTGTTTGCATAGTTCTTATAATGAATATTCTTGTTCTTTGTTCTTGTTTGTTTATTTCATAGATGACACTTTACAAAAAAAAAAAAATGATAAAATGTTTTGCATCACTGTCCTGTCATTTTGACAGTGACATTTCTTGACATTACTTTCTTTACATAAATTATCTGAATTAGAGACTGGGTATAAACGCGTTTGGCGCTAAATTTATTTAACACATCAATGTGCCATCTTCAAACGATTGATAGACACAGAAAGATGTTTAAAATTCGGGCCTTATCGAACTCATTTGAACAATGCCAACAACAACAGCCAAAAGCTGAAATGTGGATGGCTATGGGTATATACTCGTAGATCTCCGCCTAGCCCGTCGGGATTAACAGGCGTGATGTTATGTTTTCATGTTACGTTTATAAAGTCAGGCCTTTATGTTAAAGTGTATACTTTTCGAGGAATTATCTCGGCGTATGAATGCACTTGTATCATCACGAGCTCTTCACGTCGAGTGCTTGAAGGACGGCTGCGAATCTCTATTTCATTAGGGGAAACATTCTTGTTTTTTTTTTTTAAGTTTTGAGAAATAATGTATTTCTATTAAAAAGTATTCCAGCGGGGTAATTGCGTAACAGAATTACAGTAGCAATGGCTTTCATTTAGACAGTTCAACAACATTCATTGCGTTATTCACGTTGTTGGGCAGACAAATTTTTCGAACATTTATGAAGCAATGGATTAGCAATGTGGCGGTATCTACAACGCCACATGCGAACTACGCATCAAAGACCTGACGTCACAAATCCAGCATCACGCAATCAGTTTACCGCACGACTAGCATAAATATAATTTGTATCTATTCATACACGAAATATTTTACGAGGACCATCTCTATAGGTGGTAAAAAAGCCATAGCATCGATTTTTTTTTTTTATCTAAGTGTTTTATATTTTTACATAATTATTATAATTTTAAAATTGCTTGAGACATTTTGCAAATGAGTTGCATTTTCCAAAATTTTACTTATTCTATGAATGACCCGCCCGGACGCGGCGACGGTGGCGGTACGAGCGTGGTGATATGATGAATAATAATCATCATATCAAGTAATTTTAAATTATTAAAAAAAATTAAACTCAGATTTAAAAAAAAAATCGTTTCCATGGCTTCTTTACCACCTATAGGTGTATCTCTTAAAATATTTCGTGTTTGAATAGATCGTCGTCACCAGACACAACACCCGTCTGGTCGGAAAATCCTCCCGTTTCTATAGAGTATGAGTGAACTTTCCCTGTTCTCTCTCCATCTGAACCCTGTTCCTCATACCTCTTTAAGCAATATGCTTCAAAATCATGCTGATTGTGGTTACGCAATTAGGGTGAGTTTGAGTAGCTGATGTAGAAGATTATATTAATAGTGCATCATCATGTAGTCCAGGTGCATAAAATGTTTGTATCGTGCAGGTATCGAAACAGAAACCCAGTGCTAGAAGCCAAACGCTCAGTCCCTGCGTCAACCGTCAAATAGGTTTCTTTTGTAAAACTAAAAATTTCGTATATTAATTCAGTTGACAACTCCATTGTGTTTATAAAAAATATTATTATATTTAATTAGTGCAGAAATGTTAACTAAATTCACAAAATTCTAGGTGACATTCCAAATATGAAATAACAAGATGGCGGCCGAAGTCGCGTCACGCTACCTAATCAAGAAACGAACCGCACAACGTAAACAATCAACTCTTGTAACGCTACAAAAATTATTTTCGTTATCACTGAATATACATTAACTAGCTTCTGCGCACGACTTCGTTCGCGTGAAATTTCTTATTCCCCCGACCCACCGCGTCGCATTGCATCGCCCGCCCTCGCTATTACTTCGTTTTCCCCTTAGCTTTCTTTCTGACTTTGCTAAGAGTCGTAGCTTGATTTTAATAGCTTATAGCCTTCCTCAAGAATTGGGCTATCACAGGCAATTTTTCTTTTCAAATCCGTCTGGTATTTCCAGAGATTAGCGCGTTCAATCAAACAAACTTACAGCTTTATTATTAGTAACTATATATAGATACTATAGATATACATATTTCAATGAATAATATCATGTATTTTGTACCTTTGTATTACATCGATTGGTTTCGGTTCTGATATTGAGTACATTGAACAAACAGTTTGGATTGTGAAAACAGCAGCTGCTGGTATTTAAAAAAAAATAAAAAAAATGGTTTTTTTCTTCGATATTCGCAGTACCATTCTGCAATTAGTGACAAATGTTTTTTGTTTAAAACTACGTAATTACCATTTTTATTTATTGTTTAATTATACTGAATATATATAATTCGGCTATAAATCAGTAGTCATGTGGTGGTTTTTATATTCATAGAAACAAAAAACAATAAAATGTAATAAAAAAGGTAATACAATGTTCAATAAAGTTAAAATAATTTTAAAACGCTTTTCCTTTGCAGTTTTCGCTTATAAGTTATTATTTCAACAACAACTTTTGTTAATATAAGTAGTATTCGCCCATTCGCTGCCCTATAGCATATATCCAACCAATGCCATGATGAACTCTATTTTTGCATTATCAACATTAATTTACTTTGGCATCTCTTTGCGGTTAAAACACAATATAACTTTCTGAGCAACAATATAAAGCTAAATTGTATGCCAGTTCGATACAGAAAAAAACTATTGATTGGATTTTTAACGATTCTACGCTGGAAATAAAACAAGTCATCAAAAATATATTACGAAGGTGATTAAATTAACAGTGCTAATCGTACGCTCTACGGAGTAAGCAGAAGCTAATGTATGAATCATCATTTAAATGGCATACTATAAGCTAGAAACTGCTATCTATTTCATAGGCAAAGTGTTGACAAGGATAGAAACACTATTGCAAAATGCAGCCTTTTTGTAAATCAGCATGAAGATAAAAACAATGAGGAACAGTATTCTAAAGACCCGGAAGACGCGGCGAAATTCTATGAAGGAAAACAAATATTGGACTCTAGAGACTTAAAAGTCGAAACAAGTAAAGTTAAAACGGGTTTTCATACAGACAACAAGTATTATGGTTAAACTTTTCTCGATTTCGTTTTAAATGTTAATAAAATAATACATGAAGACATTACAAAAACATTTGCAAAGGCTACACAGTCCAATTATTTCAATATTTCAATCATACTTGATGAAGATTCTTTCCAAGTTTCTAATCAGCAAAAAATCTATTATTTATGGACAATAAAAACCTAAGTTTTATTCTCCCTTTCGATGAAATTCTTAAGAGGGATTTAAACAGTAACAGACGAGGAATAGGAAATCAAAATCAAAGCTAATTTATTCAAACTAGGCTGAAAATCAGCACTTTTCGATGGTCAAAATTCTTATTATCGAGACAGGACGCGGACTCGCTATAAATGAATCTTGAGCTTATTAAAAATCAACATGCAGCTACTAGTTGCTAAACGGAAGCTTTCAAACCAATGTGATTCTATTCTGTATTCCCCGAAGAGAATTTAATTGAAATTAAATTGCACAGAGATGGTTTTTATGAAACGTTTTCTTGTAATCCTTTTGCGTGTCATAATTAAGTTCAGCCTTTGATAGTCTGTCAATTCTTGCGTAAAGGTTTTCATAATAACGCAACGAGCAAATTTAAGATCAGAAATATTTTATTTTCTAGTGATTTTAAGCCAATTTTGAGGTTATTTTTGCGTTAAACATTTTATACAGACTGTACGTTACATTTTTATACAACTGCAAATGAATGGTGTCCTCTACAATAGTGTCATTTTCATAAACAGTTCCATCTAATCTAAATGTATTATTACTTCCCAATCAGCTTTGAATCTTAAATACAATAAAATTTCAGGAACCATCTTCAGATTTCATATACTGAGTTGTATTTAACAGTAAAACCAGATCTACAGTCACGATTTCAATTTAACGGTCACTACTCGCAATAATGTTCGCTGAATTATGTTAGAGTCTTCATTTCCTATTTGAAATTGATCATATTTAAACTGTACTTTTTAATTGCTTAGAAAGCCACTGGCTACTAACTTTGCATCATAATACTCGTATATTATGGAATGTTTATCTAAATAACAAAATCATTTTTTATTTCTTATACTTGGAGAGTAAGCTTGAAGTTACTTGATCAGAAGGATGAAAACAGTACTTTTCTTCGCTGGGAAACGGCTTTCCCTGCTATCAATTTTTTTTTAACTATGGAAGTCATATTCCAACTTTTTATTCAGCCACCCTAGATCGCGGCGTAAAACTGTAATAAAAAAATATTATCAACAATTTTGTAACATGTCTTTATGCATGTCTTATGTGAAAAGTAAATTATATAAATTATAAATTTATATCATTTACTTTTCACTAAATTATTATTTAGTTTATAGAGATTATTGCTAGATTTTTACCAATATCAATGACAATAAATACTGGCTGGTAGAATGCCACATAAATGCACCATAATAAAAAGGCGGGAAAGGGGCAATTCGATCTTCAGTTGTTTTGTCGAGTGCTAATTATTTACGTATACAGAAATATTTGTATAAAACGAGTTCATCAGATCGTATTTGTTTAACAATATTTGTCATATATGTATTTGTTTCACTAATCAGGTTTCTACTTACTTTCCTCATGTTTGAAATGAAAAGCAGAGTGTTTACTTCGGCTGAAAGAACTTCATCTCGTGCCTAAACAGGTCCCTTTCATCCCTTGTATAACAATCTACTATTGCCTAAATATAAACTAGTACCTAATCGTTATTCAACATGACCATCTCGAATTTTACAATACCTATTGAAATAGAGGTGTTAGTTGTTCCTATTATATCCATTAAACTAAACATTAGATAACCTAGAATATTAGATAATATTACATTATTATCTACAGTACCTACTACCAATCTGACATTGAAGCTATATACTTAACAATCGTCACACACAGATGTACAGGGAAATTGTAGACTTCCTTTAAAGGGTTTTCCGGAGGGTGAAACAGATATCCAAGTGTTGCCCACCGTATCTTTTCTAATTACTGTATTTAGTACAATGTAGTAAGGGGGACGAATAACAAGTCAATCAGGTAATCATTGCCAAGTATATTTATTACCAAGTCTTTTGAATAGGTACGGAACGAAATTATTATTAAATTGAACTATTTTATTTGCGGTACAATCAATGGATAAGTATTTTAGTGAAGTTCTTGACATATTTTGATATTTACCGTTTATAAATTCAGTACAAATGAGCACCTTCAAGGCTTCTATATCCCCTGGGTTTTGCGCAATCAATAATAAATTATACGCAAGTTGTTAGTACTTTAACCACTTACGTCTATCATGCTGCATTTTTAACTTAGATTGGAGTTTGAAAATATGGTTTTATTGATGAAGGTTGTTAGTACAATTCTAACTAGATTCATTTTTAATCAACACTTTGAAAATGTCTTTAATTTTCTGATGTCTCATACAACGTGTATTGTTTTATTGCTACAGCAAAGATAAACTGAAGTGGTCATTGAACCAGCAATGGACTTGAAGTAAAGAATTTGGAACATCTGGTGATAAGAGCTCCATTACACAGACTTAACAGTACATACATATGGCATTTTAGACAGTCAGTACAAATAACTGGTAGTGATTAGTTATTAGGTACTTACGTTCGTAAGAAGTTATATATGTCAAATGCAGTCGAAGTTAGCTGGGATCATTTATGAGTCGTAAAAGCCATATAAGACGTTAATAAAAATGTTATGCTTCTAGCTCTTCTAACAAAACGCAATCTAGATTGGATCGCAACGTAACGGTTCTACTTATTGACTGTAAAGCGTGAGAAAATAAAACTAACACTGCATTTTCTTTTTATTCCTCCATGAAGAACTTACACAGGAAGTACTTCTGTAGATCTAATGTATTTGTTAAAATATTTAAACAGTTATCCAATGGAGCGATGGTAATTTGAGGAGCTAAAATATAGCCTAGAAATCTTTTCAGTGTTCTGCTAGAGTGAGGGAATGACTGAAATTAGCACGAATGCCCTTTTGTAGGCGGTGGGAGGACGTGGGAGGGAGGGGGGACCACAGCTCGCATTATCAAATAAATGCATTCAACGACATAGGTAAGTATAAATACGCTCCGAATAATACAACTGACACAAATAATGTTTGTATAATCTATAAGCCTAAACATTGATGTCATTTAGTAAATATATTGTGTAGGTATTTATTAAAAATCTAAAGTAGGTGAATTTATGTTCTAGATACATGGACGAGGAAAATTATATGCCTATGTTAACTGTTTTTTTTTTATTATTTTATTAAAATGTGTAATGTAAAACTTAACATTTAAATTCTCACAATAAAGAGCTCACAGGATTAATAAAATATTAAACTTACTCATTTTCTTTTTCATCGCACGAAGCACAGTTACTTAAATGTTGTATAAAAATAATCAAATAAAACTTCATTTGCCACAGAGTCACTGCAATACGACTTTATGAAACCGTCACTAAAGGCAAAAATGAAAGGAAACTCGCAATCAAACCACGACGATCAAAACAGGTACATTATTCTTTTAAATTACACCATCTTATTGTTCATTTAAATTTCAACACTATTTATTGTCACTGGCAAACAAGAATTGAACTTCGCAAAAATTATGAGAATAACACTAAAAATAAACGCGACGACACTGGCACATTACAAATCACAGTTGCAAAATTATAAAAAAAAAAAAAAAGATTTGTTAGCTACAAAATTCGCGGGAATCAAAATCAAATATGGCGTAAATAATTCAATTTATAAATTCGCGTTAGCCATTTCAATGGAACGCTATTACGAGCGTTCGATAAAGAATTTTACATTCGAATAATAAGCGCGTCGCGAGACTGCCGCAGCACTAGTCTGGCGTTAGTATGAGGCTTTGGTCTGCGAAACGCTCGCTTCATACTACCATTTCAAAGTATATAAATAACCTCAGCCCGCTCTGTGCCGTCCGCTTTTAAAAGTAAATTAAATTGAAATATTTTCTGTGTCACTTTAATTCAAACTGAATAAGCAGCGAATAGGGAAATATAATTTGTTTAAAAAAACAATAATTGAGAAACCGTGCCGGTTTCATATTTATAGGTTTTCCTTTACTTAGTAAGTAACCTAATAAATATTTTTTTACTGCTAATATTGGTTTAAAATGACGTTAAAAGTAACTAGACATGTAGCAAAATAATAAATCTATGCTACGCTACATAAAGCGCCTCATTAATATTAAATGGAAACCAATTTATACTATCATTTTTTCTGGAAAGATGCAATTTTACACACATGTCCGTAATATCGAGGCTCAGTTGAATATTGATCGAATTATGTTGCGAACGGATGAACAAAGAGTAGTTTAATAACGTTTCGTCGGTATCTATCAGTAGCTCTCCTAAAAACAGTTGCATGATAGAAAATACTAACGTGAACATGCTGGAGAGAACGACGCCATTTTGAATTTGTATTATACCTGTTTACGTTAATTATTTTTTACTTATTGCAGTAAGTATAAATGCTTGGTTTATGTATCTGTGTTTGTTTTACGAAGGTCGACAGGTTAAATAATTTGGAGGGTAACAAATGGTGTTTTATTCACAATTTGTGGGTCCTTTTGGCTGGTTATCGGTATTTAGGGACATGTTTATAATGAACTGTTGTTTTTTTATATCAATATTTTATGAGACAGTCGACGGTTTCTGGGTCAGGAAAAAATAAAATAACTTTTGTTAGAAAATTATAGTTTGTTAGAAAAATGGCTGTTATTAATATATTAATTGTCTCTATAAATTATTCTGTCACGGCCACAATGACAAATAGCTGACTCGGGTACTTCTCAAGATATTAAAAAAAAATCGTAAGGTACATAGGATAGTAAACTGTGGCACACTGTATTTGGGATGTAACTTGTCTGTTACTAAAGAAATACCCAAGTGTGCTATTATCATTGTGGCCGTGACAGAATAATTTATAGAGACAATTATTATATTTTATTAACAACCATTTTTCTAATTTAAAACGATTATTTTCTAACAAAAGTTACTAAAACGACTCCTGACCCTGAAACCGTCGTCGATTGTCTGCATTATATGGATGATCCATGTTATAGAATGCTTCTCAAAAAATTTAAAGTAAATTCGTCCTGATAGAAATATCGTAGTTTTATCCCGGGAATGAGAACAAAATGGGCAGTTTTCACAAAAAAAATTTTGATGCCAATCGATTCTGTTTCTTATATGGATCAAAAAACTATCAGAACAACTGAGGTTTGAATACTAGAAAAGTCAGAAGTCGCAAAAAACTTTGTCCATACATTTCGTAGGAAAGAAATTCTAACTTACTTTTTTATGATGGACAGATTAGCCGAAAATAAACAAAAAATTTGTACTTCGAACCAATACCCGTATCGCATTATTTTATTTGCTTTAAGAACAAGATAGTTTGGTGCTTGTAATTTCCGACGTTCTGAGAAGAAAATGACCTCAAATATGGAACTTTCAGACTTGTATGGGAAATTTTAAAAAGGCCTGTCCGCTTCAAAAGTAACCTTTGTATGGGAATAGTAGATTGTTATACAAGGGATCAAAGGGACCTATTTAGGCACGAATTTTTAAATCCTTATAAGAAACAGGATCAATTGGCAACCAAAAAAGATGTTGTGAAAACTGCCCGATTTCTTTTTTTTTTTTCAAAATCTGTGAATGCAGATGAAAATATCTCAAAAAGTTAAGGACAGTCTTTTATTTAAGACCATTTTCTTGTAGCGACAACGGTTAAGGTACGCTCTTACTGCCCCATCTCAAAAATCCACCCTGTATATACACACACGGTCGCACACGTATAAGGGTCTAGCGTGTAGGTACTTCGTCCATTTTGGTTTGTTTTGACTGTACAGTGGAAGTGTGACTGTAAATTACGCAGTTTTAATAAATTTTGTGATAAAAAATTGCTTATATTAAAAATTACAGAAATAAATTCAGTAAACTATTTTGATCAAACTACTCTCATAATATCGACACTTGAAAGGCAATATTTACCAAACGACATGTTGGCAACTTTACACTAGAGCATTTTAAAGTCTAAAAAAAAACTTATGTTTATAATAATAAACATCATCATCATCATCATCATTTCAGCCGAAAGACGTCCACTGCTGGACATATGCATATGCTGCTGTATATAATTGCATAGCACAGGTGCGAGTACTATGTACTATAGAGCTACCATTTACCGGGTAATATGTCTTTTATTGACTTGAATGTGCCCTGGCGGCTGAGAGTATGTCATGCTCACTCAAATGTCTCGCTGGTGGTGGCGTGTGTGTTGGATCATTAAGTTCCCTTCATAATGGTTGAACTAAGTGGTGCTGATCCATGCGTCATGTTCGTGAACGGGCGCCGTCATTTGGGACTGGTCATCTCTTAGCTGCCACGGCTTATTTTTAATTGTTTTAATTACGGACGCTTCTAACGTGCACGTCTTTCTACATTGTTCTCACATGTATAACTTCAACATGAATGATGTAACCCATATTTTGTAACAATATTTTGTTTTAAAAGAGTGTCCGTGGAGTTTCTTGTCCGTTCTTCTCTATAGGAACCTACTACGCTTTGGAATGGGCAACTAGCTTCATCTTTCTGACTGACCGACCGACCCCTTGACAATTCAAAAGTACCTGTATTTGGTTTATTTGAAATAAATGCTTTGAGTTTGAGTTTAGGCCTCCCCCAAGGGGGGGGGGGGGTTGCCATAATCGCCACGCTTGGCAGGCGGGTTGGCGATCGCAATATGGTGTTAAAAAACATAGAGAACGCTGCTGCCCATTCTCTAGTAAGTCCCTTAGTCGCCTTTTAGGACACCCACGGGAGGAAATGGGGTGGTGTTATTATTTATGTCCGTCACCATACGGACGTAATAAACATAATATAATAATTCGCTGTTTATAATAATATAATTTAAAATGCTCTAATGTAAAGTTGCCAACATTTCGTTTGGTAAATATTGCCTTTCAAGCATCGATATGCATTAATTCAGTTACACATTGTATTTGGCCGAGTTTAATATCAGGCGAGTCAATTAATGTGTCTAGGCATAAAGCCGCACCAAACTAGCTGAATTAATATAAGCGAAACTTGTTGTCTATCAAGCAAGTCCCCTTTTAGTGGCTTTGCAATAGACGTTTTATGTCATTCCAGTTTGAGCATGGTGCAGATTAAAGTCTTGCTAGCAAATTATACGGAACTAGCTTCTGCCCGCGACTTCATTATCGTCATCATCATCATCATCATCATTTCAGCCGAAAGACGTCCACTGCTGGACATAAGTCTCCCCCAATTGGGGGAGTTGGCCATAATCGCCACGCTTGGCAGGCGGGTTGGCGATCGCAGTATGGTGTTAAAAATGCATAGAGAACGCTGCTGCCCATTCTCTAGTAAGTCCCTTAGTCGCCTTTTACGCCACCACGGGAGGAAACAGGACCCGCGACTTCATCCGCGTGAAATTTCTTGTTCCCCTGAATCATAGCCCGCCCGCGATACTATTCTGTTTTCACTTAGCGTTTTTTCTGACTGTTTCATTTTTACTCGGCACCTAAAAGTCACATCGTGACGTTAAATAGCCTATAGCCTTCCTCAAGACTTGGGCTATCAAATGCAATAAGAATTTTTCAAATCCGACTGGTAGTTCGGAGATAACCCCCTACATACAAACAAATTTTACCTCTTCATATTATTATTACTATATTACTATTATCCTATAATATAAGAACTTCTCGGATCAACGTTGGAAAATGTCGAAATAAAATTAAAAAAAAGCAGTCTGGGGACTGCTGCTATCAGTGAAAACTAAGTACATATACAGAATGGAAAAAAAAGGCCGTGGTTGGAGGAAAAGTACCCTTAATATTGAAGATGGCGAATTTTACTTAAACGAAACATTCCTATATTTTCAAAAATAATTAAAACTGAATTTAAAGATTTTTGAAAAATTACCTGCTTGAGCCGGGAATAGAACCGGTGAAATGTGAAAAAAAAAAATTATGATACCAACCGAAAGAGTCATTCATAAGGGTCAGTTCCTTTGAAATAACATAGTATCTCAAACACGGCACTCGCCCTGGGTGTTGGATGGGTCAGTAATTCACCACTTTGACAGATTGTGTTTGCAGCGGCCTACCTTGGTACGTAATCGATTGAGAGCTTTCCTTAAAGGCCACTGCAGACCACGCCCGGCTCCGTACACATTACTCATACCGAAAAAGGAGTAAAAAAAAAAAAAAAAAAATTGTTTGGTTACCTCTCTTGCACGTAAAGAGGAGTTGATATTTGTTTTCTCATCTATCCCATGGTGTGGGGTATCGTTGGATAGGCCGTTCAAAAATATTGCGGGTCTGTCGAAACTATTTTTCGATTCAGGGATTCGTTTGCGTAATATTAAGCTTTTAAAGTGCAATTTTTTTGATAGAGTCTCTTTTTCATAAAGCCATCCACATTCATACTCTACACTTTTCTTGTCACATGCTCTTCATACCTCCACAAGACCTCACGCATTTTAATTCATATGAATGAAATAAAAACACTTAAAGAAACTTATAGGATTCAATTTAATCTTCAATTCTACGTATAATTGCTTTTTTTCATTCTTTTACAAAGATCTTACGCTATTAAGGAAACTGGTTTTGGCATGGCTTCTATCATAATAATTAACAAGAAGTTTAAACATTCTCAGGATATGTTACTATCATACTTAGTTGCACGTAGACAAGGAAACGAACGAAGTGATAAATATCAAGGTGAGAAAATTGTTAAGAGAACCGAAATTCATTAGTCATGGGTAGCGAAAACTGATGAAGGTCAGAGGTTATTGACATGGGAAAATTATTATGAGGCTCAAGTGGCATTGGGCAGGAGACTGGTAAGTGTGGTGATGATAGAATTAATAGAATTATTAAAGAGGTATGAGGAACAGGGTGTAAAGTTCACTCACCCTGTATTGGAAAGGAGGGATCCTCTGAACAGACGCGTGTCGTGTCTGGTGGGTTACTGCCCGACGGTTGATATCGGGATGTTTTATATAAGGTGTATCTATTTATACACGAAATATTTTAAGAGAAACATCTATAGGTGGTAAAAAAGCCATAGCAGCGATTTTTTTTTAAATCTAACCTTCTTACTAATAAACGTTGTATAGCGTCTGTATAGTTACACAACGCTTTGTCTTCTTCTTTCGAAAGTCAAATTACTGACGAGTGAATTAGAGTAATCGGTGTGTAACTATACAGACGCTATACAACGTTTATTAGTAAGGAGGTTATTCTATGAATGATCCGCCCGGACGCGGCTTAGCCGCGACGGTGGCGGCAAGAGCCCTTTCGGCCGCCATGGCAACTGAGTTTCGCAACCAATTGTGAAAAAGGAATTTTTATTCTTTTTCCTTCTTTATACGCAACCAGTTGCCAACAATTTTTTTTTTTCAAAAACGCTAGTTTCAATAGAAGAATTTATTTTCTTCTTACGCTACCATATGGTAATGTAGTCATCATCGAATAAATTATAATTATTTTTAGTGCAAACACTAATCCATAAGTTTATTTCAATTTAATGGACCGTTCCGTCACACCGTTTTTTCACGATTAGTTAAAAGGCCCAGTTCAGGTACTATCCCTGGTAGGTATATTGAAACCAATAAATGTAATAAATAATAATAGTGTTAATTTATTTAAAACTTAAGCTAACAAAGTAAGCGTACGCTCAGGAAAAAACATTATATTAATAATTATTTTATTTTACTCTATTGTAGAGGAATTTGGATGTTTAAAATAGACATCGTTTAACGAAATGAATTAATGTTTTATGCTCAAATCAAACGTACCAACAGATAGTTGCATAAAACACAGATAGACCACCTTTAATGCTTTGCTCCAATCAAAGACATTAAATTATACGTAGCTCCAATATTCACAATTTCAATTTTGTAAAACAGACAAAATTTGCTACTAGGTACTGACATGTCAGGAAACTTTAATAACAACGTCAAATTTATTTAATTGACATATATCATTAATGAGGAAAAATAACACTGGCCAGTATTTTTAGGAATAGGTATGGATTGACCGCGAAGATTGCCAACAAATGAATAAAACTTCCCATTTTGCAACTGGTTGCGAAACTCAGTCGCCATGGCGGCAAAAGTATTCTTTGTTGGCAACTAGTTCCGTATAAAGAAATAAAATTCTTCTGTCGCAACTAGTTGCCAAGAAAGAATAAAAATTCCTTTTTCACAATTGGTTGCGAAACTCAGTTGCCATGGCGGCCGAAAGGGCACGAGCGCGGTGAATTTTGATAATTAATCATCATAACAAGTAATTTTAAATTATTTAATTTTTTATATAATATACTCAGATTTAATAACAAATCATTTCCATGGCTTCTTTACCACCTTTAAGTGTATCTCTTAAAATATTTCGTGTTTGAATAGATACACCCTATATATTATACCAGTCAGGCGGTGGTATCTCATAAACGGCATAAATATGTAAATGTTTATTGACTGCTCCCAAATAACGATTTTTATTTTATATTTTTACATACTTCTTTGACATAATTTTTTCGTTTTTTTACATTATAATATACCTACAAATCTGACTCCAACTCTATTAGTGGTATATCATGTCCAAAAACAAATTTTTGGTCATGATATTTATTCAGATTTGTTACTGTAGTCGTAATGGCAATCATGTAATTTGGTTTGAATAGGTTTTCGTTTTTATGTTTTTTTTTAATCTTTTCTAGAAATTCTTTTCTATTTTGTGAATGTGAGAACGTTGTAGGCCTAGTAGACTGAGATTTGTTGATAATTTTTTTTTTTTTTTAAGTACCTGGTACTTGTTGAAAGGCCTACACTGTCCTCCCATAGCTATTAACACTGTTATTTGAAAATATTGTAAAAGCCAATTATTTAAAAAGTTACCTTGGTGTTTCTTGCCGGTTCTTCTCCATAGGAAACGACTAATTGGAACCGTGCACCTAGCTTCTAACGTTTCAAAAGTGCCCATGTGGGTTTATGTGAAATAAAATATTTTGATTTTGGTAAATTCTGATTGTGCGATGCAGGATTTGTGTGACGTCATGTGTGACGTCAGGACGTAAAGATTGCAGTTTGACAGCTGCAATCTTTAAAAATTGTGGCGCAGCTACCAACGCCCGACCAAACTAGTGCTAAACCTGACGTCACAAAAATCCTGCATCGCACAATCAGAATTTACCAAAATCAAATTTTTTTTTTTTTTAATGTTAAATGTTGACTCATTTAACATTGTTTGTCTTTGAATGTACATATGTCTTATTTTGTTCCCAATAAACGATGATTACTGCTGTGAATTTTTTCACATATCCAAGTACAACTATTGAGCTGGTAGATTTTAGAGACAAGTGTCCCCCTTGACTCTAATAAAAATTAGCACTTCAAAGCAAACGCAAACGGATCCCTGAATCGAAAAATGATTTTCACAATCTCACAATAATTTTGAACGGCCTATCCAACGATACCCCACACCATGGGACAGACGAAAAAAAAATATCATCCCCATTTTACGTGTAGGGGAGGTACCCTAAATAAAAATATATTTCAAGATTTTATTTTACCACTTTGTCGGCGTGAGGTATACCCATGACAAATTACAGTTTTTAGGGTTCCGTACCAAAAGGTAAAAAGGAACCCTTATGGTGTGACTCAGTCTGTCTGTCTGTCTGTCACAGCTGAATATCTCAAGAACTACTGATGCTATCTACTTGAAATTTAGAATAGTTTTAGATAACGTTTGCCCAACTATTTTGCAAATAAGAAAGAAACAAAAAAGTTTTTTTTTTTTGCAACAGGGACTGAAAGGTGGTCTTAAAAATTCGAAATGCGGCTACTAGGGCATGTGGAGTATCATATGAAAGAGCGCTGTTTGCACATTCTCAAAAAAAAAACTTTTTTCTATAGGTCGCATAGTTTTCGAATTTTGATGAAAAATGTAAAAAAAAATACCGTTCCCCCCTTATCTCCGGAGTTTGCATAGAGAAAAATCTGAAATTATTCTATGTGATAGAAGCTTATGTAAAGATTACAGGAAAAATAAAACTATGTCTCTAAATAGCACACTTTTTCAGAAATGAACAAAAATTACATTAGTTCCTTTATCTGTCAAGAGATGGCGATGACCTAAAACTTCAATATTCTACACCGCAGTGTTGAAATTCTCTCTCTCTCTTTTTCTATTTCTGTGATTTTTTTAGTCCGCATTGTTTTCAACTTTTGACAAAAACTGTAAAGAAATACCTTTCCCCCCCCTTATCTCCAAAGTTTGCATAGATAAAAATTTGAAATTATTCTATGTGACAGAAGTTTATGTAAAGATTACAGAAAAAATAAAACGATGTCTTTAAATAGCACACTTTTTCAGGAATCATTAACAATAATTATATTAGTTCCACTATAGGTCAATAGATGGCGCTGACCTAAAACTGCCATATTCTACACCGCAGTGTTAAAATTTTCAGACGAATATATGCCTCGCCGTAGAAATTTAAAAACATTTCGCGGTTCACAACCAAAATGTCCTCCTTCCTATCTACTCGCAGTTTGCTTTGGGTGAAGCACAGTTGTAGTTTTTTCTGGGCATATAACTATTTAGGTCCTACTTATACGAATGAAGCTATGAAGCTATATAATGATTGTGCGGAACCCTCGGTGCGCGAGTCCGACTTGCCCTTGACTGGTTTTTAATACTAAGGGTCTCTGAGTTAAGCCGCGAACAGACAGACAGACGAACATGGTGAAACTATAAAGGTTCCTTATTGACTACCCTAACAAGAACCCTAAAAACAAGAAGTTATCATATCACATAATACTCTCATGGGCACGCATAGTAACTTTGCGATGATGAACTCAAACTTTCGACACGAAATCGGCAATCACTCTAATCGATACGTTTACAAGGTTAAGCAACGTGGCCACGGTCAAGGTTTTAGATGGATAACCAATATTTACATATCGATGGATTTTTATTACATTAGTCACCGCTTGATAATCCCGATGTGAGGTGAGATTGCAGAGTTTGTACAAGAGGCCCTAGTGTGAGTTTCTTTTAACTGTCTCGATTTTACGCATCGAGCGCGTTCGGCGTTCCGATTTGCCTCCGGTTGGCTCTTCACCAATCGGAATGCTAAACGCGCTCGATGCGTTCATTCGAGATGGTTAAAATAAACTCACACTAGGGCCTAAGAATGCAAAAATAAAACACCAATTAAATTTATTATTATGACGCACAAGGGCTGCAATCACCTAAATTGCCGACGCCGGACAAAAACTTACAAAACCCCGGACATTTAGGTGAAATTAAGTTTTTTTCCGGACACCCCTAAAAACATATTTTTGCACACTAGGTTTACATTCTAATTTATTTATTCATTTAAACAGGGCCTCAAGTCTGCTATTACAATAGTGTCAGAATGGTCTCTTCATTGTGAGTTTTTGACAGATTTGCCATACAAACACTGTCAAATACTCACAATGGCGAGACCATTCTGACACTATTGTCATACCAGACTTGAGGCCCAGCTTGTTTGCGCTTTATTTACAATGTTAAACAAAAATATACTAATACAACTACAGCGAAACAAATAAAATAGACAAATAAAACAAATAAAATGATAGACTTCTCTTTCTGAGGTAATCAGAATATCTAGAAGTGAAGATTACCGTAAGTAATCTGGTAACAGAATAATTAGGAACACTATTCTTCGTCGCCCCTGCCTTTTGCACCAGACACGGCAGTTTGTTTTGCTACGCATAAATTCCGTAACATTTACAGCGTTGAATTTAAATATTTTTATTTTTGTATGAAAATATGATAAATTTAAATCTGATGATTATTAAAAGACGTCAACATCCCGAGATCAACATCAACCGTTGGGCAGTAGCCCACCAAACACAAAACCCGTCTGGTCGGAGGATCCTCCCTTTTCTATGAAGGAAGAGTGAACTTTACACCCTGTTCCTCATAACTCTAAAATCTATTTATACATTATAATTAAATATTTGCTCATATTAATTTTATTGTGGTATTTACCTTAAAACAATTTATCCTTCAGTATGGATGCCTTTCTTTTCATAAGTTCTCATCATTTGTACCATGGAAAACAGCATCATCTTTATCATCACATCACATATAGAAGCAACAAGAATAATGTATCCAGGATTTTGTAATATCTTGATTTAAAAGACTGTCATTGGAGTTTCTTGCCCGTTCTTCTCCATAGTGATCTACGTATTGGAATGGGCATCTAGCTTCAACTTTCTGACTAACTGACCGTCTCTTTGACAATTCAAAAGTGCCTGTAAATGGTTTAATTGAAATAAATGCTTTGTGTTTCAGTTTTGAGTTCATCCTGCCCTCGTTCCATGTTACTTGTGGTCAGCGCAACACGTTTTCTCTTTCCATTCTCCCCTGTCAATCGTCACGCTATCATTCACTCCCTTCTCTTTCATATACTTCCTCACAAAATCTATTCATCTTTATTTTGGCCTCCCTCTCCATCCATCCACATTTATATTAATCACTCTCCTCGTCACATGCGTTTCCTCCTGCCTCATCACATGCCCATACCATGCCAAACGACTTACTTTCAACTTTTCTGTCACCGGGCGCCACTTTCAAACTTCCCCATATATACGTGTAGGTAAAGATGCCCGAATCTCATGGTAGGTCACATGCCTGTCTGTTTCGACTATATGGCGAACAGCATCGATGTTTTTGTTGGTCACAGCTGTAGGCGGACGACTATCACGAAATTCGTCACTGAGATTGACGCGACCGCGCTTGAATTCTGCAAACCATCTATAAATAGTCGTCTTGCATGGTGCTTCTTCGCCAAAAGCAGTTTGAAGCCGAGCGAGGCTCTGCTGAGCTGACAAATTACACTTAAAATCGTAGAGAATCATACTACGAAAATTTTCACGCGGTAAATTCATGATGATGAAGACAAGCAATTTTTAAAATGACGCCAGAATGTAAAAACAATTGACAGTTAGATGAAACAAACTGTATTCTACAGCCAAATAGTTCCATTTTCAAATGTTGTAATTACTTTTTAAATATTGTTTATGTAAGTGGTCAGTTCCGGAAACATATAGTGCGCCCTACGTATATACTCATTTCTGACTTTATCAATTTTCGTCACTCCACACATCCATCTCAACATTCTCATCTCCGCTACATGCAATCTTTTTTCATCATATAAATAAAGTGTTATATCGTTTTTAAAATTTCATGGAAGGTAAAGATATAATTCTGCTTTCGTTAAATTAACCGTTTGACTGCCACATTCATGTATAGATGACAAACCAAAATGTGCCCAGCACGCCACGGTCACGACTACATGACAGACTTTTATACGTAAATCTGTAAATAATCTTATAAAACAACAATGTTTTTTTTTATTTCCTTTGCTAATTATGTTCCTGACTCATCCTAATTTATATAAGTTGAACTTATTTCTTTATATTCATCTATATTAACATAAGATGACAAAAACTCGAAAGGATGAATTCGTATCTTGACGCCGAGGGCACGTTTTTGTTTTTTTGACATGGCGGTCAATGGTAACGAAGGAAAAATACTTATTTCGAAGTCTTACTTACAATTCGCCACAAAACGAACTAAATACAAATTAAATTTCCACGTAAATCAAGCTGTTATGATAAGTAAGTATTATCTTGTCTCCTCATTAATGTCTATTTTAGGAAACCGGTATTACTAACTTTGTATTATTAGTAGCATAACTAAATTAACGCCAACGTCATATCATGTTGTGATGCCCACGCCTAGGCCACACTTGAACCCAACGTCGTGTCATGCTGTGATGCCCAGGCCTAGGCCACACTTGAACTCCCATACAATACTTATACTATGGCAATCCAGAGCCGGACGTGGTGAGTTGTACATATGTGCTCTTGCATACCATGATTTGTGTCTGTAAGTGAACCCATGGTTCTGTGGAAGCCTAGTGTGCGGAGAAAACCTGTTTTAGGGTTCAAAAGTAAAAACAAAAGTAAAAACGGAACCCTTATAGGATCACTCGTGTGTCTATCTGTCACAGTCGATTTGCTCCGAATCTAATGGACGGATTAAGTTGAAATTTGGTGCACATGTGAATTTCTGTGACCCAAACACGGACGTGTAACGTAAATAAATGAATTTTGAATATGGAGGTCACTTTTGGGGGGCAATGAGAAAATTAAAAATAAAATAGTTTTGCAAACTGTAGGTACCGTGTGATATATCAAATGAAAGGGCTTGTTATATGGATTTCAAATATATTTTATTTATAATTTTTTAAATTATAAGTTTTAAAGTTATTAAAGAAAATAGATGAAAATTTGTCTCCGAAACGACTGACCCTTTTTTTTTTTTAATACTGTACATAGTTTTGTACCTTATAGATTACAGGAAAACCTATAAGAAGTCTATTGTCTTAAAATAACATAGTCAATCACACCATATTGTGCGTACAAACTTACATTTGCAGTTGGAATGTATGGGGGAACATATTTTTCAATTACAATATGTTTGTTTTTTGGGATAAATGCATCCAAACTACGGAACCCTTCATTGTGCGTGGTCCCCGTCCGACGCGCAATTGCTGGGTTTTTTTAATGCATATAAAATGATAACCTCGTGTCTTTGTTTGTGAGTTTGTGGTCACCAGTACTCACCAGTTCGACTGTTGATATCGGGTCTATTGGTTGATTGGGTTTTCCTGTAGTGATATCTGTTTTCGGCAATTAAAGGATTTCAGTAGCGTTTAATTATAATAATAATGGCTTTATATCGGACACAAATATCCATATAGTGTTAGTAACATTTGTGTTAGTAAAAATCAACCTCAGCACAAACTGCTGTACAATCGGAGAGCCGAAGCTCTCGGCTACAGTTTTCAGGATGCTGTTTTGACTGCCCCTCACTCTCAGTAGCGACAGCAGTTTTTTTGCGTATAATTGCATAGAAGCCGTCGGTTCGGGCTTGCTCAAACATTTCCGACGCACTACAGTAACGATAGTCAAGGCTCGTACAGACTAGTGCGATATCGCGGGCGCGACGCGACACTAGTAGCACAATTTCTTTGTTGGTGCCTGTCGCGATTGCGATATCGCGCGAGTCTGTACGAGCCTTAACGCTAGAGTAACGTTAATAGCAATAATAGGCTCGTTAAGGGGGAAGTGTCAGGGTAGCCCGCGGAATTCAAATTTTCTTTAGTTTTTTGCAATTTGCAGTTCATTATCCGGTTGTATGTTGATCTAAATATGATTCGCGACTGTAACGAATATGTATTTACAGAATTATAATCATTAGAATCAGTAATACAACTCTTTAAGTTATTAAAATTACGAATGCTTGGTATCTCGTGGACAGAATTCCGCACAAACGTGTCCATACTCCAAGAACTCGGCATCAAACAGCGTCTATCAGCACTAGTACAGTCTCGAATACTGAAGTTCTTTGGGTATGTTTCGAGACGCAATTATGACTCCATAGAGCGTCTAGTGGTGCAGGGCAGAGTAGAAGGAAATAGGCCACGCGGGAGGTCACCGATTAGGTGGACCGATCAGATTAAATCCGCAGTTGCAGGCCCTGTTAGTGAATGCACCAGACTGTCATCTAACAGAACTAGATGGAGGGAGATCGTGAGGCGAGTTACGACAACACCTGCGATTGGACAAAGCTCATTGTCACCACGACCGCTCTGTCAAGAGCGAAGTGAAGAAGGAGAGAAGTTATTATAATCCTAAAAGTCTTGATTTCATAAAATAGTCGCTCAATCAGATTATATGAACTTAAGGAGTTGTATTGTTGATTCTAATGACTATAATTCTGTAAATACTTATTTGTTACGGTGTGTTTGGGGTCGCTACTGCCTAACAGCTCGCCACATGCGCGGGGCAGCATTTCGGCACGCATCCTCTCTCCCGAGAGGTCTTTCTCCTCATCTCTGGCTTGACTTAATTGACCGGCCAGAGTGAAAACTGACGAAGAACAGAGCTCCTACCTCATTCTTGCCTTTATTGGCCGGCTTGAGTGGAGATTCGCAAGAGCAAACGTGCTCGGAGGAAAGAAGTATTTCAGTAAGATGCTGGTAGGGATCTTGACCGTACTTCCGGGATTGTCCTGATAGCCGTGGAATACCTCTCCACTCTTCAAGCACCTCAGGAAGTGTTGCCCCCTTGTCACTACGTCACTATGTGCTAGCGACCGTTTTTGGGGGCCCATTATGGAGTCTGCAAGTCACCCCCTGCCATTTTATCTGTGTATTGTATACAAAACATTGGCAGGCAGGGGCCATAGTATTTCCATAGTTTTAGGTAACCAGATCACTTTAGCCACCCAAACCCATAATCCAGTATCATTGTTTCCATATCCTGTAATAGTCCTGTACCAATCGGGGATTGTCCTTGGGTGCACTTGCATTGTGCATACAGGGATTATCGTCGGTTGGTGTCTCCTCATCATTTAAAATTGTCTAAGGGGCCTCTGCGAGTTGGCTTCGGCCTCCCGTTCGCCTTCCAAAGGTCCGGGATCCGTAGGGTCCCAAGATGTGTCATTTTTTTTTTTAAATACCTAATAATAATAATTTTCCTACTGCTGGCAAATGTTTCATAAACTAACGGTGCTCACAATCTTACGGTTACATACAGGGTGTAAGGACAGCCCTCAGCAGACTGATGGGGTGAATTCAATATATCATAATGAGATCACCGGTACATATGTACAATTACCTACTTAAGGAACGTTATGGAAATCAAATAAACACGCAATGTATCGTTACCATGGCAAAACGCACGTAGCGAACGGCAGCGCAGCGAGCCTTCGGCCGCCATCCCCGCCCCGGGGTGCGGGGAGTTCAATGAACTCTGTAGTTAGGCAGAAAGTTAACAGCTGATTTCACGCGTCGTTCGTTAGAGTATTTCAACATACATGGATGTTTTTTTTTTTTTGCTGTTTTATTTACATACATAGAGTGCTGCGTACAAAGAATGTAATTTTACATTTAAATAAAGGAATATTAACTGAAAAAATGAAAAATTGCCTGAAAATATTTCCGGTGGAATATGATGCAAAATAAGGAGCTGAATACACCCTGTTAGTTTGCGGTGGGCTGTCCCTTACACCCTGTATATAACGAACCAACATAGATTGAATGCTTTATCCATAACGCAAGGTTAAGTCAGTGCGGATATAATACGATACGCCAAATATTTCTCTGATAATATCGCCCGTTGTTGTATTTATAGAATGTACCTACTTAATTTTTTATCAATTAAAAATGTAGTAAAAGTACGGTGGTCAGCACATCAAGTTACCACAAACTGTAAAAAGGTCTCGTTCGATTTTGAACTTAATCATCAACATTTTAAAGTAAAAAATCGTTTGGAGTTTGACAGTTTGTGTTGCTTGATGTGCTGGCTACTGTACAACAGTAAGTACTCCTTGATGATTTATTAAATCGTGGGCTATCAATTGGGTACCTATTTCGTATACTTACCCAAGTCTCAAATTCATAGCACAGGTGTGAGTCCTATGTACTATAGAGCTACCATTGACTGGGTAATATGTCTTTCATTGACTTGAATGTGCCCTGGCGGTTGAGAGTATGTCATGCTCACTTAAATGTCTCGCTGATGGTGGCGTGTGTGTTGGATCATTTAGCTCCCTTCAAAATGGTTGAGCTGAATGGTGCTAATCCATGCGTCATGTTCGTGAACGGGCGCCGTCAGTTGGGACTGGTCATCTCTTAGCTGCCACGGGTTATTTTATTTTATTTTATTTTTGTTTCTATTTGTTGTACCTACGCTTGACGCTTTTAACGTGTAAGTTTTTATAATTTTAATTTTTACATCGTTCTCACTTTTAGTTATAAATTCAACATTATAGATGTAACGAATACTTTTGTAACAATTTAATTTAAAAGAGTGTCCATGGAGTTTCTTGCCCGTTCTTCTCCATAGGTACCTACGCTTTGGAATGGGAATGTAGCTTAATTTTTCTTACTGACCGACTCCTTGACAATTCAAAAGTGCCTGTGAATGGTTTAATTGAAATAAATGATTTGAGTTTGAGTTTAAGTTTGAGTCAGATAATTTATGTAAACAAAGGGGATAACATATCAAAAAAATATGTTCGTAATAGTAATTCACATAAAATAGCGAAAAAAAAAAGGTTTTATTTTATTTTAAGTACTGATTTAAGAATTAATAATCAAAAAATAATCATACCGTAATTTTTATAAATTTTCGGTTTTAAACAAAGTTATTAAAAAAAAGGAGATTTTCTGGTATAAAATATTTTATGATACTGGTAACAATGCAGGAGATTCAAACATCTTTTTTTACATCTTCAACAACACAAATATTACAACTCTCATTCATAGATTCATTTTGTAAGTAGCATATATCTAGCCACATGTTGGATGAAAACGGCCGTAAAATATTGCGAGTGGAAATCGATTTTGGGAGGCCTACGTCTAGCAGTGGACATAAAAGGGCTGATTATGGCGATCATATGCCATGTCTCCGACACACTACACAAAACATTGTTTGGCAACGGTATTTTGTTTGCATAAATCTTATAATTAATTCATTTTAATTTTATAGATGATTATTTACAAAAATGTAATGATAAAATGTTTTGGACCACTGTCCTGTTATTTTGACAGTGACATTTCTTGACATTACTTTGTTTACATCAATTAACTGAATTAGAGACTTGGGGTATAGAATGATTGATTAAATCTTGGGCTACGAATTGGGTATGTCACCTTACGTAATAATGTGCATAATTATATATAATTTTTTATAATGGTTAATGGTTGTTGTTTTGCAAAGAAAATAAGTTCCTATTTTTCAAGCATTTAAATTGTTTTATTACTTTACTTCTAAAATTCAAGAAATAATATTCAGACTACACAAAAAAAAAACTTTCAAGTATGCAAAAAATTAAACATAAAATGGTCGTGATTGATTAAACCATGGGCTCGGACATTACCTGGGTACCTCACCCTACGTAAAGTGCATAATTTTCTCATTTAAAAAATAAAAATTAAAAATGCGCTTTATTTTAACGCGTCATTACTGTCAATCTATATTAATATTATACAGAGTAAAGATTTTTTTTATTTGTTTGTTTGTATCGAATAAGCTCCGAAACTACTGGACCGATTTTAAAAATCAAATCCTTAAGAAGATTGCAATAATGTAACAATCGCGGACGGGCGATGTGATGCGATGTGGTAGGACGGGAGAACAAGAAATTTCACGCGGACGAAGTCCAGTTTCAAGTGTATATTAATTAGTGTATATATTTTTTTTTTTTTTTTTTTTCAATGCACACTCTAGGAAGTTCTCCTGTACTGTTAGTACGTTTACAAACATTTAAACTCACAAACACAAACAGACGCACATTCGGTACCGTGTGGTGCCGGACGTAAAGAATAGCACCATCTTATTTCCTCCCGTGGGTGTCGTAAAAGGCGACTAAGGGACTTACTAGTGAATGGGCAGCAGCGTTCTCTATGCATTTTTAACACCATACTGCGATCGCCAACCCGCCTGCCAAGCGTGGCGATTATGGCAGAACCCCCGAATTGGGGGAGACTTATGTCCAGCAGTCGACGTCTTTCGGCTGACATGATGATGATGATACAAACAGAAACAGCTACAGCAACAAATGTTGATTAAATTATTCCGCACAGGGTAATTAAAATGTTCTAACATGAGGTCAGTTTGCAGGCCCGTACCCTAATTCGAAATATTTGTCTACTGAACAACGTAAAATAAATCTACCTAGCCTTTTCCCAACTATGTTGGGGTCGGCTTCCAGTCTAACCGGATGCAGCTGAATACCAGTATTTTAAATGGAGCGACTGCCTATCTGACCTCCACAACCCAGTAACTGGGTAACACGATACCCCTTGGTAAGACTGGCTGTCAGACTTTTGGACTTCTGACGACCCGTAACGACTGTCAAAGATCCACGAATGACAGCCGGGACCAACGGCTTAACGTGCTTTCCGAGGCACGGAGGAGTCTCGGTATGTAAAGATGGTCACCCATCCACGGACCAATTCCGGCAAGCGTAGCTTAACATGACGGATCAACCCGTGCGGCTGTTATTACTTAGCCACGAGCTCCTCAACAACGTAAATAATGCAATAATTTATCATTTTATACAAACACACCTCTGCCCACACCTTAGTGTATTACTGGCGTGATGATATTGTTTTATATTCGCGTCTCGTTTGTAACTTTGATACGTCATCTTGCGTACGTTTGGTTTTGCACGTCGTCGGATAAATTCTACGTAGTTAGTGAGTCATAGTAATATTATGTTGTTGATTGTATAACAAAACAACATGCTTGAGATTTAAGAAGGCACAGGTCCGCTAGCGTTCCTCCCTTAAAAAAATATTATCTCGTGACTGAGAAGGATTTATGAAAAACGGCTCAACAAATACCTCGGTATGTGTGTGTAGAATTTTCTAATACCTTTTATAAAGTTTCATATTGAGATACGAAGCAACCAAATTCATTCTAAAGAACAACGGCCACATTTCTCTCGATCGTATTTTGTTGTCTCTCGCGTGGATCCACATTCCGGCCATACGAAAGGTTAATAAGTGCTGATTTTCTGTCTAATAAGTAAAAAAATATTAATAAAATTATTAGCCCTCTCTTGATAATATTAGATACGAGGCCATGAGAGCCAGAGTGGCCTAAAAAACTGCTCTAAACTTACCTCGGAAGCAGTTTTTCAAAATAAAATCAGTATTGAAAAATGTCTGTCTGCCACTCTGGCTCTCAGAGGCCATGAGAGCCAGAGTGACCTAAAAACTGTTCTAAACTTACCTCGGAAACAGTTTTTCAAAATAAAATCATTAATCAAGTATTGAACAATTTATAGGTACTGACAGTTAGGCCACTCTAGCTCTGGCCTCACCTTGGTACTAACTACCTATTTATGTACTTATTTATTTGTTTATCTTAGGAAGAGAGTGTAATGTTGCAATAAACTGGTACGCTTACCTGTAACAAAAAGAAAAATATTAATTAATCTATGTTATGATTATGAGATCATTTAAAAACATTACAGTAAAAATATATTCACACTTAGAAAAATGGTATTACGAGTACAGATTATAAAACTAATAATAGTACAGTCAGCTTCATAAATATTAGATTTATTAAATAAAATAATAATACTCGTTTTCGTAGACTACAAATGAATAGGTGAACCACTGTTTTTATTCACCCACATTCTACCTACATTTAATTAAAAACAGTGGTTCAGCTTTCTGGGAAATTTAAAATAAAAAGTTACATGTATCTTAATTTAAAAATAAATCAGGCGAATCAAGGGAAGCAGGCGATTTTTTCCTTGTGACACTTTGTTCCTAAGGGCTATTACGCACTGTCGACTAGTCGCCGGCGACTCGGTCCCTCGGCGTCCAAAACATAGGCAAGCGACCAGCGACCAAGTGCGTAAACACCTATTTAAATTATAGTAAGTCACAGTCGCAGTCGACCGAGTCGCCGGCGACTAGTCGACAGTGCGTAATAGCTCTAATGGTCGCATGCAACAATTTTATATACAACAGCTGAGTTTTGTATTTTCCTTAAATCATTTCTAATAATAATAGTAATAATCATGTACAGTCAGCGTCAAAAGTGATGATTTCTTACTGTGATTTATTTATAACAGATTATTATTACTAGAAACGATTTAAACGAAAACATTACGTATGTAATTAAAACAATAAAGCTCTTGGAATATTTGGTTTCGCAATTCAGAAAATGTTATTAAAGTTATGAATGGTAACATAGTTTATTGTACTATTGTTGGAAACTATTATTATCCCACCGGTCTTAATAAATCTGATATATTATTGCTGACATACATACACTCGTGCTTACGGACCGTAAGAACTGCCTGCCGACCTATTTCTATCACTTCAAATAAACTAGTCTGATGCCTATCAATTTACGTGTTTGAAAGAAATATTTCCTAGTATAGCTATTGCCCGCGGTTGCACTCGCATTATGAAATAACTTCTCAATTTACCGGGATAAAATGTATCCTATGTGTTAAAACACGACAATGACTATCTGTATGCCAAGTTTCATTCAAATCCGTTCAGCCGTTTATGCGTAATTCAGTAACAAACATTCTAACATTTTCACTAACTTTCACATGTTAAACGTGTAAGTAGCTAAGGACAATTTGTTATGGCAATCTATGGAGTAGACCTATATCTAAACAAATACATAAAATTGAAGTGTCTGTTTGTAATATCAAAACAACAGCTTTTTACAAATTATATATATATATAATTCCATATGCATTTAAATATATATATTATATATTTTTTTTGCATTTAAATATATATATTATATATATTTAAATGCATATGGAAGTAAATACGGTACTTATTTTTTTTTTTTTTAATCCTTGTTTGGGCTAAAATCCGAAACTACTGGACCGATTTTGACGGGACTTTCACTGGCAGTTAGCTGATGTTTAGCTCTTTCATTTTAGAAAGAGCCACGCGGGCGAAGCCGAAGGCAGCGACTCAAAACATATTCCCATTCAGATTTCAGATACGGTGACTGTTTATGTCGGCTATGGGTTACGAGCGTGTGCTCTTATGTGGCTAATGTAGTCAGTCTATCTTTTGGCTTATCTATACTAATAATAAAGCTGAAGAGTATGTTGTTTAGGGTTCCGTACCCAAAGGGTAAAACGGAATTCTATTACTTAAGACTCTGCTGTCCGTCCGTCTGTCACCAGGCTGTATCTCATGAACCGTGATAGTTAGACAGATGAAATTTTCACAGATGATGTATTTGTGTTGCCGCTATAACAACAAATACTAAAAAACAGAATAAAATAAATATTTAAGGGGGCTCCCATACAACAGACATGATTTTTTTGCCGCTTCTATAGATAACTAGCTTTTGCCCGCGGCTCCGCCCGCGTGGATGTCGGTAATCGCGTAAAAAAGTAGCCTATGTCCTTCTCCATATCCCAGGCTATATCTCTGCCAAATTTCATGACGATCAGCTCAGCGGTTTAGGCGTGAAAACGTAACATACAGACAGACAGATAGACAGACAGACAGACAGGGTTACTTTCACATTTATAATATTAGTATGGATTAGTATGGATAGTATGGATGGTACGGAACCCTTCGTGCGCGAGACCGACTCGCACTTGGCCGGATTTTTTGTGGGTTTGTTTGAACGCGCTAATCTCTGGAACTGAAACTTTTTGCATATGATAGCCTCATTCTTGAGGAAGGATATAAGTTATTTAAGATCACGCTGACCCTTAGAAGCCGATCATAAAGAAAAAATGTCAGAAGGAGCGCGAAGCGAAAACGAAGTAGGTAATAATAATAACGGGCAGGCAATGCGATGCGACGGGGTGGGTCGAGGAAACAAGAAATTTTACGCGAACGAAGTCGCGGGCAGAAGCTAGTAGGTTCAGTCGCCAGCACATCAGGGCCTCAAGTCTGCTATTACAATAGTGTCAGAATGGTCTATCATTGATTTCATAATTGTTGATTTTGACAAGTTTGGTAGTCTACTAATATATAATGGCGTCATTATGACTTTCCAATGGTCAGCCACTGACACTCCATTGAAAGAATTGGTAATCTCGTACATAATGACAAATGAAACTTCCTACTAAACTTCCAACTTCCTACTACTTCAGATTGCTTATAACACTAATAAATAATATGTAAAAACATATATAAATGAAATCTGGCATGAATAAATGTTCAAAATGCCATTGGAAAACAATTCTATTACGAGACCATTGACCGACCAATGATCGACCATTATGAATTTAGCAGATTACGAACTTTTAGCAAAATGACAATGGGATCGTGTTGGAGTGACGAATTTATAAGAATAGCAGACTTGGGCCCCTGGTTATACGAAACTGTCAAATTTCTCCAAACGATTTTAAACTTTAAAATGTTAATAATTGAGTTAGAAATCGAATGATAGTTTGTGGTAACTTGATGTGCTGGCGACTTGTACATTATGTAGATGATTTTAGACTTCAACAATTTACTACTTAGTCACATTTTGATCAAGTCTATGGCAGTTGGGCAGACATTTACGAGTACCTACACATAAAATAATACCCTTTCCTTGCATGATTTGTATGACTAGCAAAGGGATGATAAACTGCCAAGTCTCGTTTTTTCCGTTCCCCCCACCCCAGATGTGAAAAATGTATGTATCTATTCAAACACGAAATATTTTAAGAGATACACCTATAGGTGGTAAAGAAGCCAAGGATTTTTTTTTTAAATCTGAGTATATTATTTATAAAATTAAATCATTTAAAATTACTTGATATTATGATTAATTATCAAAATTCACCACGCTCGTGCCGCCACCGTCGCCGCGTCCGGAGGGCGGGTCATTCATAGATAAGTAAAATTTTGGAAAATGCACCTCCTTTGCAAACTGTCTCAAGCAATTTTAAAATTATAATAATTATGTAAAAATATAAAACACTAAGATAAAAAAAAAAATTCGCTCCTATGGCTTTTTTACCACCTATAGATCATCATCATCATTTCAGCCGAAAGACGTCCACTGCTGGACACAGGCCTCTCCCAAAAGAGGGGGGGGGAATTTGTCATAATCGCCACGCTTGGCAGGCGGATTGGCAATCGTAGTATGGTGTTAAAGATGCATAGAGAACGCTGCTGCCCATTCTCTAGTAAGTCCCTTAAGTCGCCTTTTACGACACCCACGGGAGGAAATGGGGTAGTGCTATTCTTTACGTCCGACACCACACGGATATACCACCTATAGATGGTCCTCTTAAAATATTTCGTGTATGAATAGATACACCTTATATACGCCACTCCTAGTAGTACCATAACTTACCACAGCTAGTTATCATAACTAGTACGACATAATTAAAGTCATGTAAAAATCCGGATCTGACAGACCCACCAGGCATACCTGGTAACATTTTACCACAAGGCATGCCGAAGGTTAATAATTCATCAGATTCTAACTTATCAGATTTTCATACAAAAATATAAATATTTAAATGCAATGCTCTAAATGTTATGAACTCTATGCGTAGCAAAACAAACTGCCGTGTTTAGTGCAAAAGGCACGGGCGGCAGTGCTCGGGAGCCGTAGGTAGGTACTAGGGCTTTCATCCCGGGAATCTCGGTCTCGGAAATTGCGAGAGTCTCGACGATTTTGGTACTAGGGCTTTCATTCCGGGAATCTCGGTCTCGGAAATTGCGAGAGTCTCGACGATTTTTTGGTATTTTCGAGACTCGAGACTGATATATTCGGTCTCGGGAATAACGAGACTTTTGAGGCACGTCCAATAGTTTGGAGAAATACCGAAACCATCGTTACAATCACTTAATATCTATCCCCCACCAGCGTCGAAGCAGAGAGTTTTTTCTAACGCGGGTAACTATTGTAATAAATTCAGGTCCTTTCTGTCTGAAACTACATTAAACGCCCTTTGTTTCTTGCGTGCCCAATAGAAAAAAGGAAAAATTCATAAATATTTTTTGATTTTATAATTTGAGTTTGTTACTGTATCTACACTAATATTATAAAGAGGAAAGATTTGTACCTATTTTTGTATGTTTGTATGTTTGTAATGAATAGGCTCAAAAAGTACTGGGCCGATTAAAAAAATTCTTTCACCAATAGAATGCTACATTCTTCCAATTTGACATAGGCTACATTTCATTTTGAAAAAAATTAGGGATCCTTGGTAAAATTTGAACAATGTAACCGAAGGTGTAGAAAAATGAGTCTTAAAATGTCTTTCGTCGAATGCGCTGCCGAAACTATTAGCGATAGAACAAAATAATGTACAACAATATTGAAGAACATCATAATGTCTACAAAAAACTCAGCGGTAGCATATGTCCAACTATTGTAGTTATGTCACTACAACAACTTTTTTCATTTTAAACATTAATTCAAATGCTAACCAAATTCAAACCATGCTATTTATGTGTTTATATAATATATAAAGCTGAAGAGTTTGTTTGTTTGTTTGTTTGTTTGTTTGAACGCGCTAATCTCAGGAACTACTGGTTGGAATTGAAAAATAATTTTTGTGTTGGATAGTCCATTTATTGAGGAAGGTTATAGGCTATATAACATCACGCTACAACCAAAAGGAGCGGAGCATAAATGAACAATGTTGCTAAAACGGGAAAAATTATTCCTTTTTGAGAGCTTCCGTTGCGTGCGCTGCGTAAACGGTTTAAGTTACGCAAATATCATGTATGATGGAATTGTTCCTCTTTAAATTTTCTAAAAAAAAGTCCGCGACAGCATATGTCTATCTTTTAAGATTGACTCACTATAACCATTTTTTATGGTAATCAAATTTGTTCGAAATTAATGCATTATTTGCGAAGGAGTTTTCATAAACATGGTATTAATGCTTATCCAAATAAATACGTTATTCATCACAAGTATTTAATTTTGAACCAAGTTGCCCTTACATCATTTAATTTCAATGAATATCTTAGGAGATATAACTGTTTTATAATAACTCCGCAGCAAAATAATGATCAACTCTGCGAGGTAGTCTATTCTAAAGCTGAAGAGTTAGTTTTTAGGGTTCCGTACTAAAATGGGACCCTATTACTAAAACTCCGCTGTCCGTCTGTCTGTCTGTCTGTCTGTCTGTCCGTCTGTCACCAGGCTGTATCTCATGAACCGTGATAGTTAGACAGTTGAAATTTTCACAGATGATGTATTTCTGTTGCCGCTATAACAACAAATACTATAAAACAGAAAAAAAATATTTAAGGGAGGCTTCCACACAACGGACACGATTTTTTTGCCGTTTTTTTTTGCTCCGCCCGCGTGGATGTCGGTTATCGCGTAAAAAAGTAGCCTATATCCTTCTCTATATCCCAGGCTATATTCCTGCCAAATTTCATATCGATCGGTTCAGCGGTTTAGGCGTGAAAACGTAACATACAGACAGACAGACAGACAGACAGATAGACAGACAGACAGACAGACAGAGTTACTTTCACATTTATAATATTAGTAAGGATTTGTATGGTTGGTACGGAACCCTTCGTGCGCGAGTCCGACTCGCACTTGGCCGGTTTTTTGTATTTTGAACGCGCTAATCTCTGGAACTGCGAGTTGGATTTCAAAAAAATCTTTTTGCATTTTACAGCCCAATTCTTGAGGAAGAATAACATTCCTATTAACTAGGACACCATTTATTTTTTAATGAAAGTTTATGCGAAAACGATGTGAAAGCACGGGAAGGCAATGTGTAGCGACGGGGTGGGTCTGGGAACAAGAAATTTAACGCGGACGAAGTCGCGGGCAGAAGCTAGTGTGTTTATATTAATCCTTATCCAAATAAATTATTTTATGGTCAAAACCATTTAACTACCTATAAAATAGTTTTTAAATTATTTAAATTGGACTTTCCATTCAAAAGATATTACGAATTAAAAAATTCAAACAGTAAACAAAACCGCCATAGCGCCGTGGCCGTTGTTTGCGATGCAGTCTGAAAAGCGCAGGATAGGGTAGGTAGGTAGGGAGGTAGAGTAGGGTAGGGTAGGGTAGGTAGGTAGGTAGGTAGGTAGGTAGGTAGGTAGGTAGGTAGGTAGGTAGGTAGGTAGGTAGGTAGGTAGGTAGGTAGGTAGGGTAGGTAGGTAGGTAGGTAGGGTAGGGTAGAGTAGGTAGGTAGGTAGGTAGGTTGGTAGGTTGGTAGGTTGGTAGGTAGGGTAGGGTAGGGTAGGGTAAGGTAGGGTAGAGTAGAGTAGTGGAGTTTGTACTATAGCTTTTGACAGAACGAAGTCTGTCGGGTCTGCTAGTGTTTAATAAAGTAATTCATTGAAATATCTAGTTTTGACTGCCTAAAAGGCCAGCCTATAAGTACAAAACCTACTTTTGAAATAGTCTCGAAAGTCTCGTTTAACCCGGGATTTTTTTTCGAGACTTAAAAATGCAGCTTGACTAGTAGGTACACGGCTACAAATCAAGCTATACATTTCCAGTTTAGGCTGATCTAGCATTGTATAGGATTCCCGTACAATGAGAGGTCTGCTTATATTGGAAATTATAGCTTGATTTGTAGCCGTGCGTACAACAAAATACAGAATTGAAATGTGTTAGATAGAACAACGAAATCTTGAAGGTTTGTTTTTGGTAAATGTATTATGTTTTGTAAAAAGTTAGCTGTTGTTAGATTTTTACCAATAACCCTGTATTATGTATTTGGAACTTTGAGGTTTTAAGTTTGGTTCAGACTTCAAAATAAAAATGCTGTTAGAACTATTTAGGGCAACGATTCCTACTCACATAGAAAGATAAGCATTGTTATCTGCTTATCATTCTAACACACTAGGTATGTCCCTTAGAAATAGATAAAGGAGAAGTTTTAGAAATGTGAATGTCGGTCTAAAAAACATAGGCCACATCATAGGGAACATCGCTTCGGCTGAGTCTGTAAAGGTATTGTTATATTTGCGATTTAAATAAATAAAAAATGAATAAGCGCCAAAAGCTTGTTTCTTGAAGTGAAAACTTCTTTAGGCGCGTTGAGCACTTTCTGGGTGAACAAAAATCATGGAACTCGCGTCATCGTTACAGAACGCTTTCCATGAGCTTTATGTATACTGTGTATATATGTGTACTTTTTGGGTGAACAAATATCATGGAACTCGCGTCATCGTCACCGAACGCTTTCCACGAGCTATATGTATACTGTGTATGTATGTGTACTTTTTGGGTGAGCAAAAATCATGGAACTCGCGTCATCGTCACCGAACGCTTTCCATGAGCTATTATGTATATGTACTGTGTATGTATGTGTACTTTTTGGGTGAACAAAAGTCATGGAACTCGCGTCATCGTCACCGAACGCTTTCCATGAGCTATATGTATACTGTGTATGTATGTGTACTTTTTGGGTGAACAAAAATCATGGAACTCGCGTCATCGTCACCGAACGCTTTCCACGAGCTATATGTATACTGTGTATGTATGTGTACTTTTTGGGTGAGCAAAAATCATGGAACTCGCGTCATCGTCACCGAACGCTTTCCATGAGCTATTATGTATATGTACTGTGTATGTATGTGTACTTTTTGGGTGAACAAAAGTCATGGAACTCGCGTCATCGTCACCGAACGCTTTCCATGAGCTATATGTATACTGTGTATGTATGTGTACTTTTTGGGTGAACAAAAATCATGGAACTCGCGTCATCGTCACCGAACGCTTTAGTTAATTAGTTTTCACTTCTATCGGCAGCCCCCAAAGACTGCCCCACATTTATTTTTTTGTTATCATATTTAGCCAGTTGATCTTGTACATTCAGCGACAAAAGTCAGTAATCAATGTAGGAGTAATTATTAAAGCACTTCAAATGCATCATTTCGAAAATGAAAAAAAAAAAAAAACGGTAAAGGAGGAGAATAGCTGTAATTCAAAACAAAAAATATGTAAGTTTTGGAATAATATTAAAGGAATGCACTATGTAAGTCAAAACATCATAAATAATCATTTTCAAGATTCAAAGAAATAAAAAAAGAGGCTAAGAAATTCACAGCATAGCGTGCAAAGATGACTTGGAACCAGTTTCGAGATAAAATTAAAATGAAATCAATAAACTCATTAAAATCAATTTTTATTTAACACGTCACGTGATATTCTTATGTTACAGGATAACCTGTTATAAACAGACTGTGGTGAAGAAAAGGCAAAGAAAAAAAAAAGCTAAGTGCATCAATAATAATAACAATAATAATCGGTTATTTATAAAAGGGACACATCCATACTTCTATACTAATATTATAAATGTGAAAGTAACTCTGTCTGTTTGTCTGTCGGTCTGTCTGTCTGTCTGTATGTTACGTTTTCACGCCTAAACCGCTGAACCGATCGTCATGAAATTTAACAGAGATATAGCCTGGGATATGGAGAAGGACATAGGCTACTTTTTTACGCGATAACCGACATCCACGCGGGCGGAGCCGCGGGCAAAACCTAGTACATTATAAATGTGAAAGTAACTCTGTCTGTCTGTCTGTATGTTACGTTTTCACGCCTAAACCGCTGAACCGATCGTCGTGAAATTTGGCAGAGATATAGCTTGGGATATGGAGAAGGACATAGGCTACTTTTTACGCGATAACCGATATCCACGCGGGCGAAGCCGCGGGCAAAAGCTAGTTTACATTAAGTTACATAACAATTAAATAAAGCACAGTTGCATATTTGCCTGAACTAGGTTGAACCTGTGCTTCAGGCTAGGAAATAATTATTTTATGTAATACATTAACAATGGCGCCGATTCCCTTGTTCACAAACTAAACTAAATTTAAGTTCAGTGCATCTTTTTCTTTCTATTTCATTAAGAAAAGGACAGAAGATAGATTTTAGTTTAGTCCTGTCAAATTAATCAGCGCTTGACGTAAATTTACGTAATTTTAGTCGGCAAGTTTTTAATCACGTCTAAACTTGTATGGAGTAGTGACAGGCGCTGATTAATTTGACAGGACTAAACTAAAATTTATCTTCTATCCTTTTCTTAATGAAATAGAAAGAAAAAGATGCACTGAACTTAAATTTAGTTTAGTTTGTGAACAAGGGAATCGGCACCAATGAGTATAAAGTGAAAACTAAATCTAAATTATGTAAATAAAAGTAAAATTGCATGTTAGCGGTTCTATTTGCAGACAAGTTTTGCTGTTTTGCCTGTGGATATGCGATGGTTAGTAAATATTTAAGTATAGTTGTTTTACAGCTAAAATTATTTAATTTATAGATATTTAGTTTTCTATTTAATCTATTGTACAGAAATGGGCCTAAGAATGTGAAAAAAAATCTTTCTACAAAGACATGTTTTGAGGTTGCATTAGATGTATATACTATGTATATCATTCCGTCTCTTATTAGTAATGTCAGCATGGATTCAGGAGCAGTAGATTCAGTAAGTACAGACGCCAGCATATGAAGCTACTACGATCTGTCAAATTTCTTTAATAGATTTTCAACTTTATCTCTACAGTATAAGGTTCAAGGTTGATTGTGAAAATTTGACAGTTTCGGGTAGCTTGACCTGCTGGCGTCTGTACCTTATGATAAGTGCCAATGTGTTAGGTTCTAGTCAAATCTAAATTCGGCCTGACTATAACGTGTGATAAGGAACTTCGTTCCAAGAAAAACAGCAACTGCTTGATCTCACGAATAATTTTAGAGGAATAAAAATAAGTGTTGAGTGTGATTGTATTTTGTGTTAAGAATTTAATACGGAAATGTAAATCAGAGCTTAAATTAATTCAAATACCAATAAACAAATGCGCGTCCTTGACAACAACTTAAACGGTTAGTTATCATATACCTCCAAAATCGAATATTAGGCAAATAGCTATATCTATACAAATTATAAATCTCTTTTCGTGTCTGTCTGTGTGGCCGCGTTGTGCTTCTATTAAATTAAATCAAATTGCTAGCATATGGTACCTATATAAGGTGTTACAGTAAGTTTGTTTCAGCATATCCTGCCATAACATGGCGCGTAAATGTACTGACAATCAGCGATGTCAATATTGTCAAGTATTTAAAGTTACAAATTACAGATTCTATTGATTTGTCTTCTAAATAGTCCTTATTGGTACCCTTTACAAAGCACAAGTCGGTTCCTGCATGGAGTATTGCAGCCACCTTTGGGATGGCTCAGCAAAGTACCAACTTGCTGCGCTTGACTCGGTGGAACGCAGAGCTAAGAGGTTCATTGGCGACGTAAAACTGGTGGATGCCAAGCTTCACAGCTTGGCTCATCGCCGCAAGGTTGCCTGCTTGTCGGTCTTCTACAGATTGTAATTCGGAGAGTGTGCCCATGAACTCCACGACCTCATTCCACCGGCCCCCTTCTACCATCGGACATCTAGACGCACTGTAAGTTACCACCCCTACCTAGTCGATATTCCACCAACTCGCACTAAGCGTTTTCAAGCGTCTTTTATAATGCGCGCAGCAAAGGAGTGGAACTCTCTGCCTGCGTCTGTGTTTCCGAACGCATACAACCCTAATCTATTTAAAGTGAGAGTGAACAGGCTTCTTCTGGGCAAGCTCACTCCATCGTAGACTTTGTCTCTGTCATCCAGACCTAGACTAAAGTCAAGAGCAAACTCATAGTAGAATAAAAAAAAAAAAAAACCTTTTAAATAATAATACAAAAGTTTGAAAAGTATGTTTTTAAACATTGTCAACGGTAAGTCTAGAAAACTATTTGGTAAATGATTGTAAATAATAATCGACATGCAGTATAAATTTTTCTTAAATAATTTTAGTTTTATTGGTGGCAGCCGAAGTCTATCTTTATGCCGTGTTCGGCTATTTGGCCTGTCAGTGCTAGTGTCAAATAAATTGTAGTTTCTCTTAATAAAAATATACAAACATGGCAGAGGTAGAATTTTAAGTTTTTGAAATAGTGGCTTACAGCTGTCTAAAAAGTGAGCACCACAAATTGCTCGGACACATGTTTTTTGAGCTTTAAAAACTCTGTCAAAATCTACTGAGTTACCCCATATAATGCCGTATCTAAGTACAGATGATACATAACCATGGTAAACTATGCAACGGATTATGATGCGATTTTCAACACGATTTAGAGAATTTATCCCGGAAGTTTTATGCATACGGTGGCCAGCACATCAAGTTACCACAAACTGTCAAATTTTCTCGTTCGATTTTGAACTTAATCGTGAACATTTTAAAGTTTAAAATCGTTTGGAGAAATCTGACAGTTTCGTGTAGATTGATGTGCTAGCCACTGTACAATGTGTAACTAATTTAATGCATATTATAAAAGTAGTTTGTTCAGAATCGTTTACTGAATCGATTTGTATACCAAAAATAATTAAAACAACGTAAATTATAATCACACTTCCACTGTACAGTGAAAACAAACCAAAATGGACGAAGTACCTACTACGCTAGACCCATAAACGTATGCGACTGAGTGCGTGCGTAGATTTGTAACGTGACCACAATTTTCTCCCATAATCAGGATAACTAATTAAATAAATAAAATATGTTTTATACATACTCAGGGCCGCATCTAAAGGTGTGGAGGCCCTGGGGCGACCAAGAAGTGGAGGCCGCGAAAAACTTTTGGAACTGATGCTTTTTTTTCCACAGTTTTTTATTAATTTATAAACAGGGTGCATTTTTGAGACAGGGCAGTAAATAGTTATTAACCGTTGTACCTACAGGAAAACGGTCTAGGAGACTGTCATTAATGTATCTCTATGTATTTATTTTACTGTGTGATAAGATTTTTGAGAAACTGATCGACCATGCACAAATTTTGAAAAAAAAAAAATGAGAAAGGTTCCTTGAATGTGAACTTTTTTCTCTTTGATGGACACAAAGGATGTACCGTATTTTTTTCCTTATCTAGAAAAAACATAAGTACTGTGGAGGCCCCTTTCTTGTGGAGGCCCGGGGCTAAAGCCCCTGTTGCCCTGCCCTAAATCCGGCCCTGTACATACTAGTAAAAATTCAGTGTAAGTATGTATTATAATTAACAAAATTCTAATTGGGGTGTTTGGTAGTGTGCATTAATTCCGGGACTTGTTGTATAATTACAAATATACGATAATATTAAACTTACAAAAAAAAAAGTACATTGAATAAAGAAATATCGATGTTTTGTCAATTCGTACAAACCGTGCGAAGCAGGGGCAGCTCGCTAGTTGTTAGGTTGTTACAATAAAAATAAGTAGGTACCTAGACAGTTCGAAAATGGAATCCAGTCGTATTATCAATGGCGTGAGTCATTCGCAACGCTGCTTAGCTGAGCTGAGAATCGGCCGCCATTATGGATGGCAGATATACATTTCTTTGTTGTATATGTTTTTGTTTAATGGTTTAAATTATAACAAACACATATTAAGAATATCCATACTAATATTATAAATGCAAAAGTAACTCTGTCTGTATGTTACGTTTTCACGCCTAAACCGCTGAACCGATCGTCAAAAATTTGGCAGAGATTTATAGCCTGGGATATGGAGAAGGACATAGGTACCTTTTTTACGCGATAACCGACATTCACGCGGGCGGAGCCGCGAGCTTAAGCTTAGTTAAGTTTTTTTTTCTTCCGCCCGCGTGTATGTCGGTTATCGCGTTAAAAAGTAGCCTATGTCCTTCTCCATATCCCAGGCTATATCTCTGCCAAATTTCATGACGATTGGTTCAGCGGTTTAGGCGTGAAAACGTAACATAGAGACAGACAGACAGACAGAGTTACTTTCACATTTATAATATAAGTATGGATGATTTCAGGCGAAAAACTAGCATAAATCAATCTGCCTAGTCTTTTCTCAACTATGTTGGGGTCGGCTTCCAGTCTAACCGGATGCAGCTGAATAGTATTTTACATGGAACGACTGCCTATCTGACCTCCACAACCCAGTAACTGGGTAACACGATACCCCTTGGTAAAACTGGCTGTCAGACTTTTTGGGCTTCTGACGACCCGTAACGACTGTCAAAGATCCACGAATGACAGCCGGGACCAACGGCGAAAAACTAGCATAATGAGCCTATAATGTTCCCACTGCTAAGACACTACTCTCTTGGAGAGGGAGTAGGTCCTTATCCACCACGCGGGCCCAGTGCGGGTTGGTAATGTCACATGTCTTCGAATTTTTGGTTCTAGGACATGCTGGTTTCCTCACTGTTTCCCTTCACCGTTTTGAGAGCGGCGGAAAACTATTACGGATAAATACACCCTTTTTTAATAGGCTTGTATCTTCTCTACTAGGTAGGGTGACTGCTATAGTATACGAGTATATATAATTATATTCTTGCGTAATAGTATGTTTTAGTAGATATCTACTTTATTTATTTCTACACGCGCGGTGATGCCTGCGGATTATATTTTTTAATTTTTTAATCTAATAATATTTATTCATATATCTGGTTGTATAGTTAGATTATATTCTGAGTACCTACTGTTTGTTTTATTTTATCTAGTTGCCTATTTATGTTAATTTCTTTAAACCTGACTTGGTTTCCGTATGTCTTTTCCGGGTAACCACTGAAAATCAGCGCTGTGCTGTGGCTCCCTCATAGCACAGCATCATGCTGAGTGGAAGCCTTCTTGTCACAGTCATAACGTGCAGCTGCCGACTATTTTGTTTTGTGCTCGTGATTGGAATGTTGTTTTTCTGTATACCACCTACTCAAATTAATTATCTTTTTGTATGCACGTGTTTCTGTGACAAATAAACCTATTTTTCTTTCTTTCTTTCTACAGTAATTGGCCACGCTATAGTAATAGGGACGTGTCCTGGGTAAAAAAAAAAGAAATATTGTTTAGTAGTTAATTTTTTGCTTTATCATATTAATAAAAAATGACTTGGATAAAACACATTGAACTTGGGGAGTGGGGGCTCGTTACGTCACAGCTACGTATAAAATCTACTGAGAAGTGACGTCATGCCACATTTGAACTCAATGTATCGCCGTAACGTTTTGATTACGTAAAAAAAGAAAAAATACGTGTCCAATATTTTTAAATAATCTACATGAAGGAAAAAAAATTTTTTAGTCATCATCCCTTTTGGCCCCTCATAATAAAAGAGGTAGAAACAAGGTAACTCAAGCAGGACCATGAATGAAAAAGGACAAAAATATTCCTATGTCTATTGTATTTTCGTTTCAGTTCATAAAATGTTCATAAAACCTCTTTTGTTATGAGTCATCATTCATCATTTCAGCCGAAAGACGTCCACTGCTGGACATAGGCCTCCCCCAAATGGGGGGTGTTTGCCATAATCGCCACGCTTGGCAGGCGGTTTGGCGATCGCAGTATGGTGTTAAAAATGCATAGAGAACGCTGCTGCCCATTATCTAGTAAGTCCCTTAGTCGCCTTTCACGACACCCACGGGAGGAAATGTTGTTATGAGTGGCCAATTACAATAAGCAGTCACCCTATATTAAAAAAAATTGCTCTTTGCCAGTTCTTAAAGCTTCATAAATACATGTACGCCAAAATTTGCAGATTTGACGGATAAATTACGGGAAAACAGCGCTAACTTAACTGTTACAATTAATTATGAAACTTCCAACGGACTCGAACAGCGATTCTATACAGGGTGAAATTGAATTCATGGGCATCCTCTTAAGGGGTCATTGTACTCATCATTATAAACAACTTTTACCATGGGACCAACACTAAAATCGTGAAAAAAGAATCAGCTGTTCCCTACATTTTGATGAGCTATGCGAACATAAACAAAGGGAACAGCTGATTCTATTTTCGCGATTTCAGGTTTGGTCCCATAGTGAAAGTTGTTCATAATGATGAGTATAATAACCCTTTAAGAGAATGCCCATGAATTCAATTTCACCCTGTATAAGCAAAACTTATCTGCATTCTTACATAATTTACCCTTGAAAGTTCCGCAATGAAAACGTACCCACCATGGGCATAACGTACCGTGCATAGCAGTGATAGCCTAGTGGTGTGACCGTTGGACTGCCAAGTCATAGGACTCGAGTTCGAACCCAAGGTACGCAATACACTATCAGTAGCAATCTGAATGATTTTGAAGGGTAGTGCTAATCCATTGCTTCTTATGTTCGAAAAATTTGTCTGCCCAAGAACGTGAATAGCGCAATGAATGTTGTTGAACTGTCAAAATTAAAGCCATTGCTACTGATAATGTGTTACACAATTACCCCACTGCGTAAAAAGAAAACTGAAAATAATTATGTAATTTTTCCTCCACCTACTTAATTTTCTCGGTAAAGTCAAAGTCAAAGTCAAATAATTTATTTCAAATAGGCACGTAAAATGCACTTTTGACGTCAAAAATTACAAAAATAGTTAATTGATTCTAGTTGCCCCTTACAAAAGGTAGTTATGTATGGAGAAGAATGGGCAAGAAACTCTAAATTCTCCTATGGAGCAGGACCAGCATGTTTCCAAGCGTTCGCGTTCTTATCTTGGATATAATCCTCCAATTTGTAATATGCTTCTTTATGCTTGTTTACTACTCTTAACCATGGAAATACGCATACATCCTAAGCACTAGTTCCCACGTAGGACGACAGATGGCGTTAGTATCTTTCAGTTTATTTCAGTATTATAGTACGTTAAAGGGCACCTCTGCCTGTGAAAGGCACAGCTGTAGATTACGTATGCATGTTGAATAAATTATGTTTGACAATTTACAAACTGTTCTTTCACAATCATAGTTGTTTACATTAGCAACTGTAGTAATTTTTCCATAATGAGGGCAGTATTTTTTCATGAATATGACAATCCTTGTAAGTTACCTTAATAAAGTAGACGTGTTTCGCTGCCGAGCGTCTTAATGTACGCGACGATAACAGACTTTTAATGATTTTATACTGAAGATCACGTCTAGACGAGTAGTGTTAATAATTTGGAAAAAATATATGTTAAAAAACCGGCCAAGTGCGAGTGGGACTCGCGCACGAAGGGTTCCGTACCTACAATAACAGAACTACTTACCAGATCTCTTTCAAACCAATTTTCGGTAGAAGTTCACATGGTAATGTACATCATATATTTTTTTTAGTTTTATCATTCTCTTATTTTAGAAGTTACAGGGGGGGGGGACACATTTTACCACTTTGGAAGTGTCTCTCGCGCAAACTATTCAGTGTAGAAAAAAATGATATTAGAAACCTCAGTATCATTTTTGAAGACATATCCATAGATACTCCACACGTATGGGTTTGATGAAAAAAACATTTCGAGTTTCAGTTCTAAGTATGGGGAACCCCCAAAATTTATCGTTTTTTTTTTTTCTATTTTTGTGTGAAAATCTTAATGCGGTTCACAGAATACATCTACTTACCAAGTTTCAACAGTATAGTTCTTATATTTTCGGAAAAAAAAGTCGCTGTGACATACGGACGGACGGACAGACAGACAGACATGACGAATCCATAAGGGTTCCGTTTTTTTCCATTTGGCTACGGAACCCTAATTAAAGCATTTTCTTAATAACTTAATATATGAATATTTTAGATTATGTTTATAATACATAGTGAAATTAATTTGTAAAGTTATGTCTAACCAGTTGGACCCTGCTCCCGATACCGGCGGACGTTTATTTTTTAATATCTTTTTGTTTTAAGAAATATTAAATAACGTAAAATGTTGAAAAAAAAAAAAAAAAAACTATCAAAAATATTAATAATTAAAGAAGGAAAAGAAAAAAATAAAGAATAATAGGTTGGTGGTGGTTGGTTGGTGGCAGGAAACGTAATACTAGTAACATTAACATTTTTAATCACAAGTTTTCGAAGCTTTATTATTATTTCCTACAATGTTTACCCGGATTTAATGTGAGGATTTATTTTCAATTAGTATTAAGGACAGATTTATTATTTTATTTCCTTTATTTTAATAAATCCATATAAATTATATTTTTAAATATTAGAATATAAAACCAAGACCCCCCTGAAAGTGATTTTTTTGTTACATTAGGGTTCAGTTTTCCCCACTGAGGGGGATTCTCTGGGGGATTAGTGAAATAAGCAGGGGTGAATTCTAGACTGGTTTTTATATATTCCACTGTTCCTCCTAAGGGGGATTTTTCAGGGGGGATTTCTGGAATAAGCCGAAAATCTGTATGTAGATATTACAGAGAACAAGCTTTTGTACGATTCAGCGAAGGGCGGAACGCTCTAACTAAATGTTACGAACTCTATGCGTAGCAAAACAAACTGCCGTGTCTAGTGCAAAAGGCAGGGGCGACAGAGCACAGGAGGCCAAGGTAGGTATAGTAACCGGCATGAGTCGTGAGCACAAACTTACACCTGCGCAGTAGTAAATTTTTCAGGTCTCTTTGGCGGAATGAAGAAGCCGGGGGGCGCCGAGCTGCATGCGATTGGTTCGTCAGTCGATATTCGTCGTCTATTGGACTCTCGCGTGTCAATTTATTTAGCCAAAAGTGTACATGTGCGAGCTTGCCTCCATTACTGCCCATCTGTGATCACGACTCGTGCCGGTTATTATACAACAAAATACAGAATTGAAATGTGTTAGATAGAACAACGAAATCTTGAAGGTTTGTTTTTGGTATTATGTTTTGTAATCAAAATAGAACAAAAGTTGTTGTTTATGATGGTAGTAATACAGTCCTGCAAGGTTATAAGTAGAGATCGGATAATAGGATGCATATTTACCTAAAGTTAATTATTAGCTATGAAAGTATGGAAGCAGCTTCTTAAAATATTTTTTTGTAAGAAAATGTCCCGTGATGCCAGGAATACAGGCAATGCATAACTATTCGGGTGTATAATATGAAAGCGACTTCTAAAATATTATATATAAAAAAAAAATAACAATACCCGGGATTCTTGGATTGCATAACTATTCAGATGCATATTTATTTAAAATTATTTTAACCCCCTATGCAAATATGTGAATGTAGGGTGTAAGAGTAGAGTAGGGGTGGTGTGTGTTAGTTAAAATAAAAATAAAACACCGGAACCGCGGGATTTATTCGATACAAAAGCGCTTTCCATAATAGCAAACATCTCAACTTTAGGTGAATATGCATCCGAATATCCGATCTCTAGTTATTAGTAACCCTGTATAGGTGCAATATAAACCCAGTGTACTTTTGGGGTCAGTAGAACTGTTAATCTGAATTAATGACCTATTCATTCATTGTTCTGCGTCAGTGTTGATACAAAAATATGTTCAACACTGCGGAAAACGGAATGCTGATGATTATTGATTGACTACATAATATTTTAAAATCTCAGTCATCATATCCCTGCCCTAATCACAATTTATTTGGGGTCGATGCAACATGTCTTTTTCCACTGTTTTTTTTTATATTTATAATTTTACCAGCTTTTGCTCGCGGCTCCGCCCGCGTGGATGTCGGTTATCGCGTAAAAAAGTAGCCTATGTCCTTCTCCATATCCCAGGCTATATATGTGCCAAATTTCATGACGATCGGTTCAGCGGTTTAGTCGTGAAAACGTAACATACAGACACAGAGTTACTTTCACATTTATAATATTAGTATGGATTGTTATTTTGTGTTTGTAATGTTGTTATTTTTATTGACATTTCTTTTTCTGTATTTTTTCATCAACATTTTATATTTGTGATTAAAATTGTTTTTTTATATTTTAATTTGTATGTCGGTAATGACAAAACATAGCAAGAACCTTTATTACTTATAAGATCCTTAAGAGTCTATACAACCTCAGCACCACCTCACTCTGTATCTCGCTCGCACACTATTGCTACCGGTCACGCGAACAAGCGAGACAGGGCGGCAGGGAAAACGCTCCAAGGCGCCGATAGTTTAGGTAATTTCGTTTTACGGTCAAAATAATGGTAATTTAAAAAAAGTTAATAACATAAGACCTGCTTTATAGTTAGTTCAGTTAATATGCAAAGTTTCATTATCTAACTTGAAGTATTTTTTGAATACCAGCGGTTTATTGTTCTGTTTGGAGGTAACTTTGGAATTTTTTTCTATCGAGAAAATTTTATGGAATCGTGTTTTCGGCTAACATTGTACTTAACATTAATCCTCAACTTTACCATATATTTATTTCAAAATTAATGCTGCAGTATTTTCGACATAACGGAGGATCATGCTGAGCCATTTAACCCTTCGGGGAAACCACGACATAGTTTTTATTTTTATTTTTTTTATACGTCTTATAAAATGTTGCTAAGCAACAAAATTCGATCTAAAGAAAAGCGGCCACATTCATCTAAATCGTATTTTGTTGCTTCGTGTCTCAATATGAAACTATAAAGGGTATTAGCAAATTCTAGATACACCGAGGTTGCCGATTGAGCCGTTTTTCATAACTCCTCAGTGACGAGATAATATTTTTTTAAAGGAGTGGCGCTAGTGGATCGGTGAGCGCCCTCTTAACTGATTAGCCCAATTGAGAGTTTTAAAAAGAGAGTACTCTTGAGAATGCTCTTGTACTCTCTTGTGTACTCTTAAGAGCTGTTGAATGCAAGCAGTGAACGAATCTCTTAGTCTGGCTGAATGTATTGCCCAGCAAAACCCACTAAAAATAATAAATACCCCACCGCCGCGCCGTATCTCTACGTTGACGTCGTGGTGGGGCTTGCGCACTCCGAACTCTAGGTCTGTGCCGGTAGAGTTTACTTTCCCGGAACAGGTCTAGGGTGAGGAGCCAGACCAAGAGAGATACAGAAACCCGCAGGGCAGCATGTGGCGAGCTGTGGGGTAGTTACGACCCTACGGACCCTATCTCCCGGGAGAAGTCATGTTCCTCATCTCTGGCTTGCCTTTATTGGCCGGCTGGAGTGATCACTGACGAGGAACTGAGCTCCCACCTCATTCTTGCCTTTATTGGCCGGCTTGAGTGGAGATTCGCAAGAGCAAACGTGCTCGGAGGAAGGAAGTATTCCAGTAAGTGCTTGTAGGGATCTTGACCATCTTCCGGGCTCTGGGATTGTTCTGAGAGCCGTGGAATACCTCTCCACTCCTCGAGCACCTCAGGACATGTTGCTCCCTTGTCGCTACGTCACTATGTGCTAGCGACCGTTTTCGGGGGCCCATTATTGAGTGTGCAAGTCACCCCCTGCCATTTTATCCGTGTATAATAAAACACTGATCAGGCAGGGGCCATAGTCCTTCCATAGTTTTAGGTAACCAGTCCATTTTAACCACCCAAAACCCATGGTCCAATATCGTTGTTTCCATGTCCTACAATAGTCCTACACAAACCGGGGGTTGTCCTTGGGTGCACTTACACAGTGCGTACAGGGATAATCGTCGGTGGTGCCTCATTTAATTAAAAGCGTCTAACAGGCCTCTGCGAGTTGGCTTCGGCCCCTCGTACGCCTTCCAAAGGCCCGGGACCCCTGGGTCCCGAGATAAGTCAAAGACATTTAAAAATAATAATAATAATAATATATTTAAAAAGAAAAAAAAAATTGTAGGTAACGTTCTGGTTTGTATTTCTCACTTTATTTTTAATTCACTATTATTTTTAATATTAAATTACGTAATTTTTCCTTAAAAAAATAAAAAATAAAAAAATGTATTTATTTCTATTAAACCATTTGAACTGTCAATGAGTCAGCCAGTCAAATAGATGAAGCTAGTTGCTCATTGTATTGCCCGTTCTTACGGAGAAGAACGGGCAAGAAAATTCATTTTTAAATAAAAATATGCACACTCTATAAGTATATCAAATTTAGTGTGCGAGAATGACTAGAGTTCGCCAAACAAACATTAACACTGACGGACTACTCGGTCGACAGTAGGTATTAATCGAAGGTTTATATCTCTGCGATCACTAAATTAGGTCGCAAGTCGCAATCGCAAGTGCAAGTAGCCGCGACGCGACAATGTTTCGGTAATGTTTTTAAGTTTCATCTTCTATACATTTATATGAATAAATAAAATTGAAGTATCTGTTTGTAATATCAAAATAATAGCTTTTTACTAAGTAAATGCATATGAAAGGATAACGGTACTTAAAAAAAAAAAACATTTTTTTTTTAATTTTGTGTATTTTCCGGCTAATATCCGAAACGGCTGGACCAATTTTGACGGGATTTTTCTGGCAGATAGCAGGAATAACTTATGCTACTTTTATTTTAGAGAAAACCACGTGGGCGAAGCCGCGAGCAAGCAGCTAGTTTTGAATGGAGATTAATTAAAATAGGTATTTGTTTTAGTTTTTAAGCTTTATATTATCGTTTTTACGACGTAAACAACATTCAAATAATCATCGCAAACAGAATCACACAATAATGATTAATGGAAATTTATCATTTGCTTCTCATCCGTGTTTTTATTTTTGTAAAAATGTTGTCACTACACGGTTTACGGTTCAAGAAAATTTATTTCGCTCAAAAAGAATAGAAATATGTATTCACTACTATGAGGAAAAACATAATAATTAAGATAAGCGGCGGTTTCTTATGTATTTTAATCATTTTATATAATTACTGTAATTTTTTTAAACAGTATTTTTATTACAGGAATTACAGTACTTCGACGTCTAAGCGTTGTTTTGTTTATGTATAAATATAATGATGTACAGTTAGTTATTTAATTGAGTACCTAGGGTAAATAGTTTGTTGTATAATAACACCACCAGCCAGACACAGATAAACCCTGAGAGGTTTTCGTCGCGTGGCTAAAGAAATTGTAAAATAGTTTTTAAATAAATACAGGGTTATTGGTAAAACACTAACAACCTTGCAAGACTGTATTACTACCATCATAAACAACAACTTTGTTCTATGACTTTTTACAAAACATAATACATTTACCCAAAAACAAACCTTCAAGATTTCGTTGTTCTATCTAACACATTTCAATTCTGTATTTTGTTGTACCTACCTACGCCTGCCGTGCACTATCGCCCCTGCCTTTTGCACTAGACACGGCAGTTTTTTTTTGCTTCGCATATAGAGTTCGTACAGTCAGTTACTGCAATTAGCTGACCCCCCCTTTGCTCAAAAGGTTGAGGTTTTTTACTTACAAATCATATGATTTTCATATTTTTACCCAGTTTTGTGTAAATTTCGTATAGGTATTTAAATACACCGTGGCATTTTAGTCGTCTTACAAAGACAGCCCACTTCATGTATCCAATGACTACTAATCATTCATGTAAAAAAAAAAATTTTTTTTTTGAACACTTGAATTCTTTTTTTTTTTTTCTTTCTAATTATGACTCATGACATAGTTTAAAACACCCTGTTACGAGTGCAGTCCGAGCCTTGTGATACAAGGGTGCCGCAGAATGGATTTAGATTAAGTTTAAGTTGCAATAGTCAGAAACACATTTTTGCGTTAGGGTGAATGAACTCTGATAAAGATGTCGCCGCTCCATTCCGCGCCACCCTTGTAACACAAGGCTCGGACTGCACTCGTAACAGTGTGTTTTAAACGATGTCATGAGTCATAATTAATAAAAATAAAAAATTCAAATGTTCAAACAAATTTTTTTTTTACTGGAATGATTAGTAGTCATTGGATACATGAAGAGGGCTGACTTTGTAAGACGACTAAAATGCCAAGGTGTATAATTAAGAATTATAAAATTCTATCGATTAGTATTCTAAAAAATCTCAAACATTAATGTACATTTAGAGTGTTGAATTTTTTTTTTTTTTTTTTGTAAGAAAATCTAATGAATTATTAAAAGTCATAGAACGTATGTTGTTATTTATGATGTTAGTAATATAGTCCTTAGAGATTGTTAGTGTTTTAAATGGTGTTTTACCAATAACCCTGTATACACTTTCTCTTTCTAACTCATAAATATTATTTTTTACTATTTATATGAAAAACGGCTCAATAAGGAACCACGGTAAGTGTGTCTAGAATTTTCTAATACCTTTTATAAAGTTTCATATTGAGACACGTAGCAACAAAATACGATCTAAAGGAATGTGGCCGCTTTTCTTTAGATCGAATTTTGTTGCTTCGTGTCTCAATATGAAACTTTATAAAAGGTACTAGAAAATTCTAGACACACTTACCGAGGTTACTTATTGAGCCGTTTTTCATAATTCCTTCTCAGTCACGAGATAATATTTTTTTAAAGGAGTGGAGTTAGTGGACCGTTATATACCCTTTTTCTTAATAAATTATTAAACGTATTATTGAAATCCCTAAAACGATATTTCCTTTGGTATCACCTTTTTAACCCTGACCTGTAGTTTATTATTATTTTCATTTTGTATTTTTTTTCCACTACGTCATCGCCTGACTGATAAAACATTGTAACAGCTGCAGAAAGCAGACGTAAGTATAAATCGGAGGTTTGTACCATTGCCACAAATTGGGTCGCAATGATTCGCTATAAATTCTCTCTACAATGTAGAATGTAACGCCAATGCCGATGGAGTCTCGGCGAAATGGAACGTTAATGTCTTTCAATAAATTATTAATTAGGAAAAGAGAAAATACTACTACAATGAATACAATGTGTAAATTAATTAATGCACATTATGAAAGTATTTTGTTCAGAATCGTTTACTGAATTAATTTCTGTAATTTTTTATATAAGTAAGCAATTATTTATTCCAAAAATAAATAATACTACGTAAATTACAGTCACACTTCCACTGTACAGTGAAAACAAACCAAGATGGACGAAGTACCTACTACGCTAGACCCATTAACGTATGTGCGTGCGTAGATTTGTAATGTGACCACAATTTTCTCCCATAATCAGGATAACTAATTAAATAAATAAACAATGTTTTATACATACTAGTAAAAGTTCAGTGTAAGTATGTATTATAATTAACAAAATTCCAATTAAGGTGTTTGGTAGTGTGCATTAATTCCAGGACATGTTGTATATCTTTAATATATAAAACAAAGTCGGGTTATTTTCACCATTTATAACTCAAGAACGGCTGAACCAATTTTTATCGATCTTGGATTTGTTCGATTTGTATTGGCCCCGAATAGCAGAATAACTAATAAAGCTGCAGTCTTAAAAAATTCACTCGCGGTGAGTTATTTGCGAAACTTTTTTTTTTAAAACTTATTAATGATATAACATGAAATATTATTATTGCACAGAAATAAACATAATATATGTAATAGGTAGTAATTTTATTTTAGTTCACTGAGGTGGATTATGTTAGGTAAATCAAGCGTTGAATACAGCTCTTTCTGCCCAACAACATGTGCACCGCACCTACTTTAGGGTAATAGAATTATTTTCAAAATCTGTTCAGCGCATAATTAGCTGAACATTCTCGTCTTCAAAATGCGCTAATTAGTTTTTTCTAATTATCTTTCATTTTCTTATTTAGGAGGTCACAAAGTCATCAAAATTCTCAGTTTTTATCTCTTAATAAACGGTTTGTTTCATAATAACAATACAATGTATGTAATAATTAGATTATTTTAATGCTATGGTTGCTAGGTTCAACAAAACAAATTTAAAAAAAATACACCAAAATCACCTTACTCTGACAATAATAATAATCTCAAAAGACCTAAATATCTTCTAGTGCGCAATATAAGAATCGCATGCGGTGAGTTCACGCACTGAGCATCTTTTTGGGTCTTTTGAGATTGTTATTATTGTTAGAGTAAGGTGATTTAGGTGCAATTTTTTTTAGTACTTGTTTCATACTCTTGGTATTAAAATAATTTAAATATACTAGCGAACTCATCCGCGTGAAATTTCTTGATCCCCCGTTCCTCAATCCGTTCTCGAGATATCATCAAAAAAGCCAAAAAAAAAACAAAGTTTATAACGCCTTGAACTCGTCTTGGCGAGTTTTACGAGAAAAAATATAATGAAATAATATAATAGTAATATATATATAAAAAAATATAATAGTTTATATATATTATAAAATATAATTTTATAATATATATAAACATGTATATAATGCAAAAACTCATTGTGTTTAATTTTTCTTTAACATAATCATAATGAAGATGTTATAGGGCAATCAATACAACTAAAACAAATTTAATTGCTTATTTAAAAAAGTTTTGACTTCTTGCAGTAAACCGACGATATTTGTACATATTGAATATTGCAGATAAGTTTAAATTCAAAATCAAAATATTTCACATAAATTTACATGGGCACTTATGAAACGTCAGAAGCTAGGTGGCTAGGTAATTAAAACTGAATCATTAGTGTACGCTCTCCCAAGGGGTAGGGAGAAACTGCAGAACGTCACCTGCCACGATTCTTACATCATCATCCTTATTAGGGTTACGTACCCGAAGGGTGCCAAACGGAACCCTATTACTAAGCCTCCGCTGTCCCGTCCGTCCGTCTGTCAGCAGGCTGTATCTCGTGAACCGTAATAGGTAGACAATTGAAAATTTTCACATATTGTGTATTTCTATTGCCGCTAGAACAACAAATAATAAAAATTAAATAAGAATTTTAATTTATAATATAATACAGTTAATTAAAGGACCCATACAACTCTTTACAACACCCTTTACGAGACCCATACAAGAAACGTGTTTTTTTCGGTAGTTTTTGCTCGATCTTTGTACGGTGCGGAACCCGTCGTGTGCGAGTCCGGCACGCACTTGGCCGGTTTTTTTCTAACTAAAATACAATTACTTTTAATATTTCGAATTCGAAAAATACAAAATATTTACATTACAATATTTTTACTATGCATATCAAAGCAGCTCTATAATCTATCAAGATCATTGATTAGAAAAACTACTTGTTAGATAATAATTGTTTGGGTTAACCATGTCGCTAAGAGCTTACGATGACTAAGCGCCGTAAGTACCAAGAAACTTTAGTTTACAACCTGAGTCATACTATACTATGTGTGTACGTGGTCAGTCAAGAAGCAAATCCGCGTTATAGTGAGACTTTTTTTTTCCATGAATGATGAAATAGTTAAAAAACGAAAATTGTACGGTGGCCAGCACATCAAGTTACACAAACTGTCAAATTTTCTCGTTCGATTTTCAACTTAATCGACAACATTTGAAAGTTTAAAATCGTTTGGAGAAATTTGACAATTTCATGTAGCTTGATGAGCTGGCCACTTTACACGAATATTGTAGCAAAAAAGCGCTATGCTGTATTAGGTAACACACTATTGTAATAGCAGACTTGAGGCCCTGCTATGGGTTCTCAAGTATAACGTGGTAAAAAAAAAAAAAAAACAAGGAAATGCCAAAATAAAGACTAGGTAAAACCTTAATATTGATACAGTTAAGGAGCCAACGTCTACGAAGAATAAGTAAATAATGTAGGAAGAACCCCACAACTTTTCACATAGAAGTCACGAATCGAAATTTGCCATTTGATGACACACGTGATGCCATCTATTATCATAAGAACGTTATTGTTGTTTTTCTCGGGAACAGTAACTTTTTTCGGGATGAATGGTACCCTATGTCCGTTTCTGTATACCTGACAACGTATATGCAAAATTTCAGGATTATCAGTTCAGTGGTTTAGGTCTGAAAAGGTAACAAACAAACATACTTTCCCATTTATAATATTAGTTAGGATGTACGAAAAATACAAAAAAAAAAATGTTTCTAAACATGAATAAAACACCTCAATAACTGCTTCATATAAACAAAAAACACTCATTGTTAAAATAACAGGCGTAATTTTTTTTGTAAATCAATTATATTAATAAAAGTCGTCAATCAAGTTCAATGTACAGGGCCATAATAGCTAAAACTTGATAATAAAACAACGCGCTGACAACGTGCGGCTGCGTGCGAGTCGATTACGTCACCAGCACCTGCTTCCAACTACTAATCATGGACGCACTTACTTTTCTTTGTAATGGATAGCATTAAAGATGTAAAATGAAAATAGGGAATGAATTTGATGTCTCATAAAAAAGCTTTAGAAACAAGTTAATTTTTTTTTTTTTTTTTCAAAATTTGTTTTTATAATACAGTTTTATAATGTTACTAGCTTTTTCCCGCGGCTCCGCCCGCGTGGATATCGGTTATCGCGTAAAAAAGTAGCCTATGTCCTTCTCCATGTCCTTGGCTATATCTCTGCCAAATTTCATGACGATCGGTTCAGCGGTTTAGGTGTGAAAACGTAACATACAGACAGACAGACAGACCGACAGACAGAGTTACTTTCACATTTATAATATTAGTATGGATTATACAAGTCATCCTGTATAAATTGCAGTAAAAAATATATTTTGTAACCGACTTTATTTTGACTTTTCTTTAATTTGTATGTATTAAAAGTACACTTTGTAAACAAGCATATTACAAATTAGAGGATTATATCCAAGATAAGAATGCTTGGAAACATGCTGCTCCTGCTCCATAGGACAATGTAGAGTCTAGACAAAATGATACAGGTTGCTAATTTAATTGTATAATGTATTATTTTTATGACATTAATTTTAGACTCTGTGATATATAACTGATAAGTTTAACTCGCATACTGACTTTTTATTTGTAAAAATTGTAGTAAAATCATCTACTCTAACAATATTTGTAAATATATGTGAGCAACATGTATCTATTTTCTATTTTTATCTCTATTTTTTTTTATCTTATCTAACATAAGTAATTTACCCGTCATTGCTTCATTTTTAATTATTTTACCTGTTGTGGTATAGTAATTTTATTCTAGCTACATCGTCTTCACATGTAATGATATAATTGATGTATATGTACATATTAAAAGAGTAACGGTGGAGTTTCTTGCCCATTCTTGTCCATACGAAACTACCTTTTGGAAGACGTAACTAGAATCAATTTTATTTCCGTGTAAATTTTGACGTTCAAAAGTGCCATTTATGTGCCCATTTGAAATAAATGCTTAGACTTTGACTTCGTATGTCCTGGAATTTTGCAATATAAAAAAATAAAAAATAAAAATTAAATAATGTTCTCAATTCGTCTGTATGTATTTTTTTTCTATATATTTACCGATATTTTCGCCTATTGTGGACCGATTTTGAACATTCTTTTTTCATATTTAATTTACAAAAGTAAAGTTATGGACGCGTCACACAATACAATTACTTATAAAATTAATACTACTTATATAATATTACTTATTAGTTAAAATCATAAATCGAGCGCCATAAAATAATTTTGGTTCGAGGAAAATAATCATAATACCTAATTATCATTCTCTTTTATGTCTTGGAAATCATGGATGATATTTCCTTGTTCATGTTTTCTTCCAAAACGGAATTTCCGAAACAGTCATCCGTACATAAAATGACATCCGTACGTGAAATGACATCAACATCTACTTTTTTCCGCGTCGATATAGTAGGTCCAAAAAAAAAAAAACAAAAAATAGGTTAATAGGGTATTAGGTTTGGAAAAACTTATGTATTTCCAAACCTAAATTAAAAATGTTTACTTATAAATATAGATAGTTAATCGAAATAAAAACAATGGACCGGTTTGTAAATACAAAAATAAAGTTAACATAATATTACCAGGTCGCCATTTTGTTTCAATGTCATCACCAACGCGTAATCTCAATAATTATGACATTCGGTAGTGTAATTCGATTTGTGAAAAGTTATATAACTTCAAATTCAAATCATTTATTTTAATTAAACCATTTACAGGCACTTTTCAATTGTCAAGGAGTCGGTCAGGAAGAAAAATGAAGCTACATTCTACATTCACTATCAAAACATTTTTTTTTTTTCAATAAAGTGCTGGAGATTATAATTAAACGTTATTAATTATAGGAATAATAGTTAATTTCATAACAATTTGATTTGAGAACTCCTTTTAATACGACGACTGAGAGTTCTCAACGATAAGCGAAGCTCCTCTACAACAGTCATGCACATTTCCATATGTTCGAGTTACATCGCCGGCTAGCATTACTTGTATATCTAACGAACGTCTTGTTTGCCCGGCAATGGACTTTATCAGCACTAGTCCGTGTGTTACTGGCTGGTTATGAATAAACGGGTGTGCGGGCTGGCCGGCCCCTTACGTCGATTGAGTCACGTCACGACCGAACACCGCACCGTTCTTACCACTGCATTATTTCACGATAATTCCGTCCGTACCATATTCATTGTTAACAATATACATTGCTTTGTCGTCACTAGTTTTAGTTTAACCGCCGGCTCTAAAGATGTCATGTATTGTGAACATAATAGCGGTAACGTTTAAATGGAGTTCGATATTAGCGGGTTTAGTTGACACGTCTTCATGGACTCGACTATCGAGTTGTTTTTTTTTTTAGCTCTAATGATTTAAAGGTTTTATTATGACGATATAGATAGGTAGAGTTATTTAAAAGAGCGGGAAAGACAGCGGGAATTTAAAATTAGAACAATGAATGCGTAAATGCATGGCACAAACAAAGATTTAAATAAATCTTGCTACTCAATAAACATGATTGTTATTTATCTGCTAACCGAGTTGTTTTGTTTTAATACATTAATTGTGTCCGTTCAATATAGAAACGTAGTAATCAGCGAATTGATACGAACAGTTGAAACACTGCTTTAATATTGCAATTGTGTAATGTGAATGGTTTTTATTAGTTATTGAGGTTAGGAACAAATTGAGTTACCTACAAAGAATAATAGTGGTGACTGAGGTTGAACGCACGTAATCGCTAGAATATGGCGAACATTAGGAAGAAGTATTTTTGTTTAAATATTGCGAGATTGCGTGCAGTTTTTTAGAAAAGCATAGTTTTAGAATGAGATAATAAAACTTACTTTTGAACTTTTTATACTTAACAATGTATGGCGGATTTGCAGCAGAAAAGAGAACGATTACAAGAATAGTTAGAAATTTTATTTAAAAAATAACTACCTATCCCTGCTTCGCACGGTTTTAACGACTTTCCAAACATTGAGATTTCTATAAAATACAGAATTAAATATTTATTCCACAATTATCGCTATTGCATCTACCACTGTTTGTCTCTGCATCACCCAAAGATTGACTGGTAGAAAATGTCCCTCTGCACATTTTTAAAGTATTAAATAAAGAAATAAATAAGTTAATTATTAATGATACACTAAAAACTTTCCGGAATAGATTCTCTAAATGATGGTGAAAAATGCATCAAAATCCGTTACGTAGTAATGAAGAATAACGCAGATCACACAGACAAACATGTAAAGCGATTTTAATTTTAAATAATATGTATAGATATAAATATTCAGGTGAGAAATAGATTGACATAATATGGAAAATGAGTTAGTTATCTTAAGAAAAGGAAGTAGGTACCTAAAGAATTGCACAATAAATATTCTATTTGCAAAGACTTAAAATGCAGTACAATTTTAAAATTTAACAGCATGAAGTGATAAAATGTCTGCAAATGAAGATAATTCATTAAGATGCAGTATTTTTAAAGTTGTAAACAGGGCTTGTTAACGTTACCAAATAACAAAATAATAACCGTTACGTAACGTTAAATTTCAATGTTATACCTACTAACGTTACAAAAATTTAACGTTACTTGATAACATTACCAGTAATATAACGTTAATTAACATTATATTAACATTATCAAAAATACGATAACTAACGCTAAAAAATTTAGCTACATTACCATTCTGTGGGTAAGAATCAGGCAGATTTAGGCAACGTTTTGATCGGCACGGCATCAGAGAGGCGCGAGGGCGGACTCCCACCGCGTCGCACGCCTCAGGCCACACTACTTACATCTCACCCGTTTAAAATAACGATAAAATTAATAAAAAAAAAAAAAAAATTACGTTAAATCGATTACCGTTATTTTAATAATAACGTTAACTCTGTCAATACAAGGTAACGTTATGAAAATTTACCGGTATTTAAAGCCCTGGTTGTAAAGAAAAAGATTAAAAAATGGACCTAGACAGACTTTTGAAAATGCGTCTGACGGGAACGGGCGAAAAATTAAGCAACAGGTGAGCAAAACATTTTTAAGACCAAATAGCTTTGTTGTGTCAAAAAATATTTAGAAAATACAGACTGCCAACATAAATAACTAGTACATGACAACTGTCAATAGTGTCAATATATTTATTAGCAATTCTGTTAAAGGCCTTATTAATTAATTATACATCCTTATTTTGGCTTATTCCACAAATCCCCCTTAGGAGGAAAAGTGGAATCTATAAAAAACAGTCTAGAATTCACCCCTGATAATCCCGCTTAGGCGGGAAAACTAGAATTGAAAAAAAAAACTTATTCCAAGACCCCCCTGAAAGTCATTTTTTTTTACATTACGGTTCAGTTTTCCCCACTGAAGGGGATTCTCTGGGGGATTAGTGAAATAATCAAGGTTGAATTCTAGACTGGTTTTTATATATTCCACTTTTCCTCCTAAGGGGGATTTTTCAGGGGGGATTTGTGGAATAAGCCCTTATTTTCTTTCATGAAAAAATATTTACGGATTTATAAAAATTTTCTTAAAAACGACATAGTAATAAATAGAAAATAAAAGGGTATGCCAATAGAATAACAAACACGTGCGATAAGTGCCCGGTAATGCTGATGGCCGGCTCACGCAACACGACTACTGCGTGAAGCAAAATGTCCGCTAACGATTAGATATGTTTTTTTTTTTGGTTAAATAAAATAAACCGGTTTTCAGCAGCACATTTAGAAATTACGTAACTATTGCACGCAGCGAATCTAGGTTTCTTAAATTACTTACGTGATTATAATTTTTCAAATAAAATAGTTTTTTTTTTTTTGCTAAACTTGAGATTAGTAAACTATACCCAAAGTCTGAAATTCAGATAATTTATGTAAACAAAGGGGCAACATATCAAAAAAATATCTTCGTAATGGTAATTCACATAAAATGGCGAAAAAAGAGGTTTCATTTTCTTTTAAGTACTGATTTTAAGAAATAATAATTAAAAAATAATCATACCGTAATTATTATTATAAATTTTCGGTTTTAAACAATTTATTAAAAAAAAAGGAGATTTTCTGGTATAAAATATTTTATGATACTGGTAACAATGCAGGAGATCGAAACATTTTCAAATTTTTACATCTTCAACAACAATAATATTACAACTCTCATTCATAGATTCATATTGTAAATAGCATATCTAGCCACATTTTGGATGAAAACTGTTTTGAGTGGAAATCGATTTTGCGAGGCCTACGTCTAGCAGTGGACTTAAAAGGGCTGAATATGACGATCATAGGCCGTGTCTCCGACACTACACAAAACATTGTTTGGCAACGGTATTTTGTTTGCATAGTTCTTATAATTAATTCACTTTAATTTTATAGATTATTATTTACAAAAAAATTAATGATAAAATGTTTGCACCACTGTCCTATCATTTTGACAGTGACATTTCTTGACATTACTTTGTTTACATAAATTATCTGAATTAGAGACTTTGGGTATAGGTACCGATGCTGTTTGTAACTTGACATTAGTTATTTATTTAATTTTGGTATATAATTCTACTTCCTAAAAAAAATTACATGTTTAGTTATAATTATAATCCGTAGGTTTTTCTTTACTCGTTTTTTTATCTATTTTATCCATTCATATTTTATACTCGTATACCCTACTTGATGTTTCTACTATGCACATAGCAGCGGTACCACCATAATACAGCTTTGGTGCATTGCGTTTGTCGACAGTTTCAATAGTTTGTTTTTATTGTTTACCTTATGGAAATACTGAATATTTCTCTTTATTTTTTTTTATTTCTTTTACTTTTTGCCTTTCTTGATGTTACGCTGATACAATTCAATTCCAGTCTTGTCCAATATATTTTGTAAATACAAACGCAAAACAAAAAAAACAAAAATTGCACGTCGCCTATCGACGTGCCCGAAAAGAGTTTATATACAGGGTGTTTTTAAAATTTATGGTAATTTATAAAGACTCAAGAATATTTTTAAGGATACCTGGAAATAAGTAACTCAATATCATAATCAAAATACAATAGGTTTTTGTATGCCAACGTCTTGATTTTCTTATTCTCATACGAGTGTACCTAATAATACAGAGTATTTGTACGTACCTAAAACACAATTGATAAAACCGTGACATCCAATCGTGGCGTCTAGCGATGGCCAAACAAAAATAGACGATTTTCGTTCTAACACGTAACCTTGAACGGAGCCGATTTAAAATTCAAATGCTTTTCGCTAATTACAAGTATATAAGTAACGCTTTAAATTAATTCAGTACCCACTATAAAACTTAATTAATTAAATTCCTTGTTAAATAATTATAAAGCGAAACATTATATAACTCTTTTTTTTTCTTCTTAAAATTGCATAGGTAATTATTTTGTGTATTTTCTATTTAGAAAAACTACTTCAGAGAAGTATTACAAATTAAGTAAGTAGGTATAGGTACCTATCACAAAAAAATTACAAAACATACTTACGATATAATTTTAAATAAAAATGACAAAATACAAGGTTTGCACATTTGCAAAGTGTCGGTTAAAGTATCATCGCTCAAAACTGCACGTGATTTATAATACCGATGACGCCATTTTACTGAAATATTTTCATCAAACCACAATGTGCGGACTTTGATACTCTACTCAAAAATATCTAGTTATTTAAATTGTCCATTCACTAAGGTTTTAATAGGAATACTTGTAGTTCCGGTGGCGGTGGCGGGGAGTGCACTATGCGACCCCTTTTGGTTTCTCCCCCACCCAGTAAGCGGAAAATTCAGCTTCAGAACTGTTTTAGGTGCTCCAGTAATTTAATATTCATTTCTGTATTTTAATGATAATTTTAGAATAATTTTCTTGTGTTGACAATATTGTTAGTTATATGTTTTCTGTAGTTATATAGTTATGTATAACTTTAGAATAATTAATTCAATGGAATTATGTAAAAAATAAAGTATGTCCGCAAGTCCACATGATAAAATATTGTAAAAATATTTTATCTAGCCTAAGTATGATGTGGAGGCATTATCTGAAATGACGCATCGAATGCTTCCTAAGCATGCGTTTGAGTAAGCAATATCGGAAATAGTGAAGGCTGAAAACATTCAACACCATTCGTAATTTTTTGGCAAAATCCAGTTCTTCTACGAGCTGAAAAAAAAGTAGCGTAAGCAAAAAAAATATCCGCAACGAAATGACGTTCCTATATTTTTTTAATAAAAACATAAAATGTCAGAAATACCACGTGCCATTTTTATTGGAACGTTATTTCGAACTAGGTACCATTTCGAAAGCATCCGAACGTTCGAACAAAGAGCACGCAACTTGAACGCGACAATTACAACGCGACCGGTTTCCATGATCGTGAGCACGGCCCGCGCGCCGACCGCGAGCCCACATCCGCGAATCGGACGGTTTATTACAACGTCACTCAACATACCGGCCGCAAACTTCTCAGGCGGCCCGAGCGCAGCCCAGCCGGGCACGACGTAGTCACAAACTTCCTCCCAGCATCGCGCCTTCTCTGTCCGGTCCCCGTAGTTGGGATCGTTGGTGTCGAACAAGCAAGGCCTCTTCTTCACCTCGGATATGATCAAGCTACTCTTGATCCCGTCCGGGTCTTTGGTCCTGACCATGTCTAAAACTACAGAGCGAGTGGTGCGCGGCGCGACGTTACGTTAGTTTGGATCGCGTGCGGATCTTCTGTGCGGCAAGTATACGTGAGCGGTATGCGCCTCTCAATGCCCGCGTGAAACTGGCGGGTTTGTGCGGACGGCAGCGCGGCGCATCGGCCAACATGGCGGCCAGACGGCGGGGAAACAAAATAGGTGTGAGCGGAGCGCTATGAGGCCGTTTGCGATATCGCCTTCCTCGCGCTAATAAATAAATAAGATGCATGCAACGTATCCTTACCGTTTTATACACTACATTGAGCGAAAATGTGGAGTTTATACGCAGTTTATTCGTTGAATTTTAGGGTGCAGAATTACAGCGCTATAAATTAAATATCTTATTACCTAGCTAGGTATCAAAGTTGGTAAATATGTAGATATGATACAAAATGCCGGCTGTACAATTGAGTTAGAAGTCAGCTCGCCTCGTTACGTAAGTTTAGCCGCGGTGCGTATCTTTAGTAGGTGGATATCGCGCGTTCAGTTTTTTTTTAATCTTTATTTTTTATACATTTGAGATGTTCTGACGTAGGCAAACTAAGTTTTTGTGATATTTTCGTCACATTAACTTAACTAGTTTGACAGAATATCCCATTCGAGTCAATCTTATAATAAAATCTTTGAAAACTTTTTTGTTTTAACAATTTTTAAAGCCTGATTCGGATAGGATATGCCTAGGTATAAAGCCTGAGCTATTAGGTCACAGATACCTACAATTTGCCAAGAATCAGGGGAAACCCATTTATGCATTCGTCTTGAGTCTGTAAATGTTTAATTAATTAATAAAACAAGAAAAAGTTAAGGTAAGAAACCAAAGGTCTTCAAATACGTCATTAAACTGTTATCAAAAATCCTCCATTCTTTTCAATACGCTGCCAAAAATAAATCTGCCTAGCCTTTTCCCAACTATGTTGGGGTCAGCTTCCAGTCTAACCGAATGCAGCTGAATATCTGACCTCCACAACCCAGTTACTGGGTAACACGCTCACAAAAACATCGAGTGGTAAGCATTATTCGTATCTACCTAACAGAAACAAGTATATTTAGCTCATTAGCGAGTAATTATTGTAACGATGCAATAAGCAAGAGCAAAATGCGTCAAAACGGACGAATATAAACGGATGAATAAATCGTAACTGCGTCGAAATATATTAAACGGAGGTTATACTGTACTTGTTATGGAGTTGACAGAAGTATATCTGTTATTTAATTTTACTTTTGACAAATCTGAGTAAAATTAAAGGAGTTTTGAAAATTTAGATACTTAAGAGGGTTGTCACCGATCCACTAGGACCACTCTTTTAAAAACATATTATCTCGTGTCTGAGAAGGAATTATGAAAAACGGCTCAATCAACTATCTCGGTAAGTGTGTCTAGAATTTTCTAATACCTTTTTTACAGTTTCATATTGAGACACGAAGCAACAAAATTCGATCTAAATAAAAACGGCCACATTCCTCTAGATCGTATTTTGTTGCTTCGTGTCTTAATATGAAACTTTAAAAAAGGTATTAGAAAATTCTAGACACACTTACCGAGATAGTTGATGGACCCGTTTTTCATTATTCCTTCTCAGTCACGAGATAATATGTTTTTAAAGGAGTGGCGCTAGTGGACCGGTGGCAACTCTCTTAACTATAGATAATAGTGAACAAAACGTGATTAATTACGTAATAAATAAAAATAATAATAAGTAAAAATAATAATGAATTAATTTACAAAAGAAAGGGTTTTACAAATATAAATAATTGTATGTTAATTTATAAAATAATAATAATAATTTTAAATTCAATTCCGTATTAATAAAACGGTATAACTTACTAACTACTTAACAAAGAATAAAACTTATCACATTAAACAGCCAGTGTTCTTCCTCCTCTCTCCTACTTGATCTATGCTGTGCCCGACAGGGTCCATAATTGTAACTATTATAAATATATCCCTACCAGCTTTAAACATTATGGTATGCAATAAAGGATTGAGAACTGAATTGAATTGAAACTCGTCATAAAACGAAAACTTAAAATATACAAGTTTATTTTCTCCAAAAAAAATTGCATTGTTGTCCAAATTGGTCCTTAAATAAAATAATGGCCCTTATAACAATTGTAACGTCTTTATTTGTAACCTATGTTTACAAATAAAGACTATTGATTGATAGTTCAAAAGTAAAAATGTAAAATCGAAGCAGTTCGAACTAAGTATTGTTTTTTATTTTTTTTTATTTGGAACAACCTGTATTATGAAATGCAAAATAATAAGGCCAACTTAAGAAAATATATACTAAACATTATTTTGACATCCTGTATATTCAAATACAAGGTTATTTAAAGTTTTTTTTTAATCAATTTAATTTGCTCCGGAAATTGATACAAAATCGCATGGTTTCCAAAAATACTACAACGCCGTTATTTGAAAACTGGCAAAAATACCTATCCGGATTCCAGTTGCATAATTATTAAATTACCGTAAATTAGCGGTTTTCAACTTTTTCACATCATTAATAAAATCACTGTGAGCAAAATTTAACAAACGCGTGTCAGCAATTTGTAAAACACTCGTAAAATCTCACGTCCGCCTGGATATCCCCTAAGGCTCAATTTACATTGCCGTGGAAAGGAGTGGAAGCGAGTTTTTGTCACGATATTGTACATAGGGCATGCAGAACCGGAACCAGTTCCAGGGTTTGAGAACCGGTTCTGGGAGTTGTTCCATCGGAACCGGGTAACACGGTTCCACCCGGTTCCGACTAAAAGTTATAAATAATCAGAAAAATTAGAGAAACTGAGAGGATACGAAATTATAACGAGGTATGAAATAGTATTTTTTTTTTTAAACGTTGCCCCATACTAGGAATTTTTCCTGTATCGTGGGTGCGTTTACAAACATTTAAACTCACATACACAAACAACCAGACCCGGAACAAATACTTGTAGGTCATACAAATATTTATACCGTGCGGGTTTTTTTTCGGAACCGGTTCTGTGTAACCGGGTATACCCGGGTATTTCGGAACCGGGTGTACCCGGGTGCATGCCCTAATTGTACATAGTAAAATGAACTTAATTGAGTAACGTACAAATTAGATACGAGCTTGTAACTGCGGGAATTACCGGGAATGCGCAAAAAATCCTCAGAAAACGCGCGTTCATGTGGCTCGAATCTAGTTTGTTACACTATTGACATAAAGTTGCCATACATATTAAAAAAAAATATATTTATATATATTTTATAAATATTTGTAGAAAAAAAATCGCTTTCATTTTTCCGCGATCTTACTGATAACTAGCTGCTGCCCGCGGCTTCGCCCGCATGTTTTTTTTTCTAAAACAAAAAGCCTAAGTTACTTATTCTTATAACATGAGCTATCTGCCAGTGAAAGTGACCGTCAAAATCGGTCCAGCCGTTTCGGAGATTAGCCGTAATTGTTTTTAGGGTTCCGTACCCAAAGGGTAAAACGGGACCCTATTACTAAGACTCCGCTGTCCGTCTGTCACCAGGCTAAATCTCATGAACCGTGTTAGGATTGCAACCTTTTTTTTTTTTTAAATACCTTGGTTATTATAGGTAAGAAAAAAGTACATAGCATCAAAATAAAGTACCTAGCTACAATTTATTATTCTTTATTATTATTATGTTTTAAAACATATTTCTTTATTTTTTCTGTTTTGTATCATTTTTTTTACATTTTTTCTTGCAGGTGTATGTGGAGTATTCTTGTCCATGATTTACTATAGCATTAATCTATAAAACTTTAAATCGTATTCTTATTGCACTCAAACCGCTTCTCACAAAACAAACAAGAAATTGTGACAATGACTGACACTGACATTGTTGACATTTGAGGTTAGGTTGCGATCAGAAATGGTTAAAAATGAGTGCTTAAGTGATGTGGCGCTGGCGAGTCGTTACATCGATTCAGCACCAATCGATATAATATTTCGTTTAACGAAAAAATACTTACGACTAAACTTTTCAAAATCTAAAAGAAATCAAATCATGCGAAATAAAATATTTTCGTGTACTTTATTATTCTCATAAAGTATAGAGTATAATTACCTGAAATAACGTAAAATACTTTATTATATAGTACGGGTGGCAACCCTAACCGTGATAGACAGTTCAAATTCTCACAGATGATGTATTTCTTTTGCCGCTATAACAAAAAATACAAAAAAATAGAATAAAATATATATTTAAGGGGGCTCCCATACAAGAAACGTGATTTTTCGTTCGTTTTTGCTCGATATTGATAACGGCAACAGGTAGACGCTTGAAATATTCACAGAATATTCAGTTATATTATTCACTTTAAAAATAAATAAAAAATTAAAATAAAATTAATATTTAAGTGGGACTCCCATAAATAAATATATCCCAATGAATGAATGAATGAAATGCACCGACCCCAGCGTGGTTTAACCAGACTCGATTACTCGACTGAACCCAATGATTCACACTAGCCCGTGGAGCCTCATGTTTCATGGGACTACAGTGGCCATGTATATCAAGGAGTAGACCGGGGGGCACGATAATAGTAGGGAAGACGTGCCCATAGGATATGGAAGGATTATTAGAGCCTACCGGATATGCATCCTCCATAAATAAATATATCCCAAAATAAAAATATTTAAATTCAACGCTCGTAAATGTTACTAACTCTACGCGTAGCAAAACAAACTGCCGTGTCTAGTGCAAAAAGCAGGAGCGACAGTTCACGGGAGGCGTAGGTAGGTACAACAAAATACAGAATTGAAATGTGTTAGATAGAACAACGAAATCTTCAAGGTTTGTTTTTGGGTAAATGTATTATGTTTTGTAAAAAGTCATAGAACAAAAGTTGTTGTTTATGATGGTAGTAATACAATCCTGCAAGATTTTTAGTGTTTTACCGATAATCCTGTATAGGCCCGATAGGTTTTGATTTATTTGCGAGTATCAAAACTGGATGACCAATATATTATGGGATACATCCCGTTGACCCAGAATCATGAAATTTGGCAAGAAGCAAGGTCTCACAGCACAAGTAAAGGGAAAAGTCCGAAAATCGTTAATTTGTAGTTTCATCACATAAAACAAAAAAAAAAGAGTACATACTTGCAGTTGTATAATTGACCGTGAAGTATATCGATGTATGGGAGATTTTTTTTTGAACTACAAAGCTTGTTCTTGGGATAAATTCATCCCAACTACGGAACCCTTCATTGTGCGTGGTCTAACACGCACTTGGCCGGTTTTTATTTAATTTAACCTGTATGCCACTGCTGGGCAAAAGACTCTCCATAGCTTTCCATTGTTCCTAATGTGTTGCCTTCTGCGGCCATCAACATAAGTATTCAACACTCTTTCAGTTAGATGCGTTTAATTCCTCCTCTTTACATGCCCAGTGGTGGATTTACACATTTTCAAGTAAAGGCTGTACAATTTTTGCCGCCCTTACCTAAAATTTCTAGATTATTTTTACAATTCAACAATTTGATTGAAATTACACAAGAAATAGTTTTTGGGTACATTTCTGATCTGCAGGCTTAGACAAAATACATCCGTACGTTTTTCCGCACACGCTGCAGACTAAACGTTAGCGTTAGTAAAATGGTAGACAAAATAGCAAGCTCACGGCAGACGCTTATTCCGCAGCATGGGAAGGAAAAAGTATAGATTCTCTATGGAAGTTAGCGTGAGAACGAAAATAAAACTGAACGTAAATGTCAAACTGAGAGTGATGTCAAACGTCAAACTAACTAACGTAATTATTGGCGGGATTATTAAATGTACTAAGTGTTTCATTTTGGCTCAGAGTTCTTTAAGTGATTTTAAGCAAAGATTATGAGTTCCTGTGAGTAAAAACAGGACATTTTAAAACTGAATATGGAATTCAGACTACGGGCAAACCCAGAACAATTTACATTATTGTTAGATTTTATGGGAAGGTAAGTAGAGTTGAGTTGAGCTCATTTGTTTACGTTATTACACAAATGTATAGTTCAAGTGTAGCTGTAGCTCTCAACGCCATTATTATTATAAGTGGTTTTTATGTTCTAAACTTAGAATACTCTAAGGTTCTAAAAGCACGTAAGTATATCGTATTTTTTTAAATATAAACAATCGAATAATAAACAATAGAGGTAAGCAGGAATCATGACCTCATTCTTATGAGCCCTGTACTTAAATTGTTTACCTTTAAGATAACAATGTATCAAAATGTTCGTTTATTCATCCTATAACGCTGAATAAACTCAAATTCCGAAATTTCGGCGATAACCGCCGAAACACCGACGTTACGTCGATTTAGTCATATTCAACGCCTAATCCACGCGTCCTCAATATTTGCCGCCCTTAACAGCTTCAGGCAATGCATTTAAACAAAAAATAAACACTTTCTTTCTTAATTAAAATACTCCCAACACGTTAGCGGCAGGGTCCAAGTCTCCGCTAGCGAGCGTGAACAATAAACGCTAAAATTAACGTTAGCGTTTGTCAAAAACACCACTTGTCTACCGCTTTGTATGAGAGACGCCACGCTAACGCTGCGTTAGCTGTAGCGTTTCGTTACAAGTGTTAAATTGTCTACGAACTTAGCGGGACGTTACGTGTCCTTTCCACACCTAATGTCATTGCCATACATTTTGTCGTTAGCGTATGGCGTTTAACGCTACAGAAAAGTTTTTTGTCTAGGCCTGCTGATCAAAACTCTGGGGGTAAATCCCCCACTGGGCATGTAAAAAGGAGGAATTGAACGCATCTAACTGAAAGAGTGTTGAATACTAATGATGATGGTGATGGACGCAGAAGGCAACACATTAGGAACAATGGAAAGCTACGGGGAGTCTTTTGCCCAACAGTGGCATACAGGTTAAATAAAATAAAAACCGGCCAAGTGCGTGTCGAACCACGCACAACGAAGGGTTCCGTAGTTAGTTGGGACGAATTTATCCCAAGAACAAACTTTACATTGTAGATGATAAACAAGTTCTTCGATACATTCCGACTGCAATTATGTAAGATTGTACGCACAATATTGAGAGGTTTACCATGTTATTTTAAGTCCATAGACTTCTTATAGGTTTTCCTGTAATCTATAAGTAAAGAACTATTTTCATAACTATTATCTATTTTTAGAACAATTTTTTATTTTATCTATTTTCTTAAGGCTTTGACTGCCAGACAACAGACACAATAGAAAAACTATTGTTAGCGGTTACCGGTGACCGCGGTGGCAGTCAATGTGTTAAATAACATTAAAAGTGTTTATTTTAAAAACAAAAAAAATAAAATATCCGAAATCCTTACCACAAGCCCTTTTATTTGATGTCACACGATGAGGTCTGCAAACAATTTAAAAAAAAATCTAATTTGCCCCCCCCCCCCCCCCCCTAAAGTGACCCCATATAAAAAAATAATTTATTTACGTTACACGTCCGTGTTTGGGTCACAGATATTCACATGTGCACCAAATTTCAACTTAATCCGTCCATTAGATTCCGAGCAAATCAGCTATGACAGACGGACAGAGAGACAGACACACGAGTGATAAAAGGGCGCTCACAGGTCCACTAGCGCCACTCCTTTAAGGCTTTGACTGCCAGACAACAGACACAATAGAAAAAGTATTGTTAGCTGTCACCGGTGACCGCGGTGGCAGTCAATGTGTTAAAAAAAAATTATCTCGTGACTGAGAAGGAATTATGAAAAACGGCTCAATCAGCAACCTTTTATAAAGCGTATGAAAGTTTCATATTGAGACACGAAGCAACAAAATTCGATCTAAAGAAAAACGGCCACATTCCTCTAGATCGTATTTGCCGCGGTTGGAACGTGTTTATATACGAAGACCCCTCCGTGCCTGGGAAAGCACGGTAACTACGTTAAGCCGTTGGTCCTGGCGGTCATTTATAGATCTTTGACAGTTGTTACGGGTCGTCAGAAGCCCGAAAGTCTGACACCCTGTCATACTAAGGGTGACGTGTTACCCAGTAATTGGGTTGTAGAGAAAAAAAAAAAACATGTGGTAAAATACCTACTTAACATAACTTAATAATAATAATAGTACCTACCTAATGTTTGCTTATCTGTGACATGTAGTCACTATGGGTGAAATGTATTTGTATTTCTGTGTACCTACTTATGCAATGCCTGAAATAAAAATGATTTGATTTGGAGGTCAGATAGGGAGTCGCTCCATGTAAAATACTGGTATTTAGCTGAATCCGATTAGAATCGAAACCGACACCAACATATTTGCGATAGCGCAAGGCAGATGATAATGATGAACCAAGGGTTCTGTGACTTACCTTTTATGTTTCTTGAGGTTTCTTTTTTCTATGGGCCGTCATGTGTAGACTCCATTGTTTCCGAGATGAGAACCTGCGCCAAACGATATCTATTATTGTGAGTGTTTGAAATCACGTGAGTGTCAGAACTCTCGTGATTATCAGTGATCTCGCGAGTGTCTGTGATCAACGAAAAGAACATTTACTTTAAAAAAAACTAAAAACCAAAAAACTCGTACAAAGTTACGAGGTTCATTTTGTGCTCTAAAATACTCAGCTTAAGAGACGCCATCAATACCTAACATCATAATTTTAGTTTAAGCGTAATATTTTTTTTTTTCTGATTATCGAGATGGAAAATAGTCGATTTTCAAAAAAATATTACTCAACAACTAGACATGTTAACTAAATGGGGATATGAAATCTCGCATTTAAATGATTATTTCTATCAGCTTTTTTAATAAAAATGTGTTGTCCGAAAAATGGGCTTCATAAAACACTGTGTGCTGTGCTGAATAGGCAGTTTCCCTTCGAAACAAAAGATACATCTGTACGTAGATTCGGAGAAAATTTGCGGTGACAGACTGACGGGCAGACAGACAGACAGACACACGAGTGATCCTATAAACGTTCCATTTTTTAATTCGGACGTATAGAACCCTAAATAATTCCGAACAAGTGCGTGTCGGATCACGCACAATGAAGGGTTCCGTAGTTGGGGTGAATTTATCTCAAGAACAAACTTATCATTATAGTTGAAATACAAGTTCTCCCATACATTCCAACTGTAAATGTAAGTTTGTACGCACAATATTGAGAGATTTACCATGTTATTTAAGATCATTTCTTACAGGTTTTCCAGTCATAAGTAAAGAACAATTTTTTTTTTTTTTTTTTCAATATTTTAGGCTCAGTTGTTTTGGAGATAAAGGGAATGGTTAATTTTCATCCATTTAAGAAGTATTTAATTTAAAATTATAAAAATATTTATATCTGAAATCGTTACAACAAGCCCTTTCATTTGATATTTCACACACACGGTGACGGTACGGTCTGCGAAACTTTTTTTTAATGTTTAAATTGCTCCCCAAAAGTGACGCCCATATTCTTTTATTCATTAAAAAAAAAAAAAACATCTGTCGTTCTGTTTATCTGTAAATAAACAGAAGTTGGGCCACAGAAGTTCATAAATGTGTACCAAACAACTTATCGGTCCAGTAGATGCGGAGCAAATGCGCTTTGACAGACGGACAGAGACACGAGTGATCCTCTATGGGTTCCGTTTTTTCCTTTTGAGGTACGGATCCCTAGAAACAAATTAAAATAGTCAAAACTCAAACACATACCTTTTATCACACTTGTGCACAAACTTGACGTTTGTCGCCATGCTTGAAGCTCTGGCGGATTTCTTCTTGCAGACAAGGCACTCGTGAAGTCGTTGGTTGGAGTGAGAACGAAGGTGGGTGGATAGAGAGCATGTGAGTGTCTACTTGAGATTACATGCATGAATGTCCTAACTGAGATTACATGAGTGTCTAACTGAGATTACGTGAGTGTATGCCTGAGATCTCGTGAGTGTCTTTGATTGTGCGAGTGTTTAAGATCACGTGCGTGTCTGACATCACGTGAGTGTCTGTGATCACGTGCGTGTCAGTGATCTCGTGAGTGTCTGTGATCACGTGAGTGTCTGTGGGTACGTGAGCGTCTATGATCATGTGAGTGTCTGTGGGTATGTGAGTGTCTGAGGTTATGTGACTGTATGTCGTCACTGTTACTACTCTATTTAACATTGATAATAAAGGACTACACATACCCTTTATCACACTCATCACACTCCAACAGTCCCTCTGTGCACAAACAAGACTTATGTCGCCATGCTTGAGGCTCTGGCGAATTTCTTCTTGCAGACTTCGCACTCGCGAGGTCGTTGGTTGGTCAAAGAACGACGGTGTGTGGATAGAGAGCATGTGAGTGTATACCTGAGATCTTGTGAGTGTCTTTGATTGTGCGAGTATTTAAGATCACGTGAGTTTCTGATATCACGTGAGTGTCTGTGATCACGTGAGTGTCTGTGGGTACGTGAGTGTCTATGATCATGTGAGTGTCTGTGGGTATGTGAGTATATACTTGAGATCTTGTGAGTGTCTTTGATTGTGCGAGTGTTTAAGATCACGTGAGTGTCTGACATCACGTGAGTGTCTGTGATCACGTGAGTGTCTGTGGGTACGTGAGTGTCTGACGTTATGTGACTGTATATCGAAACTGTTACTACACTATTTAACATTGAAAGTAAAGAAGTACACATACCTTTTATCGCACTCATCACATTCCAGCAGTCCCTCTCTATGCACAAACTTGACGTGTGTCGCCATGCTTGAGGCTCTGGCGAATTTTTTCTTGCAGATTTCGCACTCGTGAGGTCGTTCGTTGGAGTGAGAACGCAGGTGGGTGGAGAGGCTGCGGACAAAGAGATGTAAGGGGGTGTAAAAAGACGCTTAACGAAGCTGAGAGTCACTTATACTCCACGTCATTGTGATTTTTTTTTTGTTTTGGCCTATACCTGGTAACCTTCTGGTTACGGAGATATTGAAGGTAAAAAAAAAAATATCTGAAATCCTTACAAAAAGCCCTTTCATTTGATATGTCACACGATACAGCGCGCAAAACTTATTCGAAATTCATTTTTTTTACGTAGGTAACAGGTCTGTGTTTGGATCACAGAAGTTCATATGTGTACCAAATTTCAACTTAATAGGTCTAGTAGATTCGGAGCAAATTGGCTGTGACAGACGGACAGATAGACAGACAGACAAACGAGTGATTCTATAAGGCAGGGGTCACCAAATGGCAGACCGCAGTCCGGATCCGGACCGCCAACCAATTTTGTGCGGAGCAAACACCAACACTAAAATTTATAACTAAAACTTAATCTAAAAATATGAAAATATTTTTTTTGAGTTTTAGATTTATTTACTCCAGGCTTCACAGACAGACAGATAGATAAGTACAAAGTAAAAAAAAAAAAATTCACATCATTATTAATATCTTACTTTGATAATTTAGTCCATTACTTAGTATTTCTTGATTACTTTCAGATTTCTTTTCGTTTCTTAATTATTATTTTTTTAAATCTTGTTTTCTAGTTTTCGTCTACCAAACGGACCGCGACAGTCATATTTTTTGACGTGACAACGTCTAATAAATCGATGAACGCCGGCTGCATGCACGAAAAAGGATGACTCATTGTCCCGTTACGCACATTGTCCCGTTACGCTCATTGTCCCGTTACGCTCATTGTCCCGTTACGCTCATTGTCCCGTTACGCTTATTGTACGCTTGCGCCGCATCAATGTTTTGTTATGACGCTGTCACGTTAAACTATTAACGGACCCCCAGTGAAACTAATTGGTGATCCCTGCTAATATAAAGGTTTCCTACAAAGTGAAAAATTACTTTAATTTCGGAAGTCGGTGTTTTTGGATGTGTTTTAGTTTTTTGCCACCGTCTTCCGAAAGTAAAGTCGGGTGTTGCTTTTTTGTAAAATAGTTTTATGCTAGGGAAACGATCTCTACCAACCTGGTTCTCTTACTCAACTTGACACCACAAACAGGACATTCCACAGTCTCATCACTATGTGTGTCAGCATGTCGTCGCAGTATGTGAGGTTCAGGGAAGCCGCGGCCACACTCCTCACAGATATACCTCTTGCGATCTGCACAGTGTACTCTACGTATGTGAGCTGTGAGGAGTTTTTTTGTTGGGAATGTACGGAGACAGTTCAGCTGAAACAAATTGTTTATCAGCATTGTGTTTTTAGGGTTCCGTAGTCAAAGTCAAATAATTTATTTCAAATAGGCACATAAAAGGCACTTTTGAACGTCAAAGTTAGTTCGTCGTTAGTACTAGAAAGCTATAATGTTGAAACCTACATTGTAGGTTAATCAGCACACTGGCCAATTTTAGAAGGATATTTTTAAATTCTATGTTGACTTTTATGTTCCCTATTGTTTTACTTACTCCATTGTCAATCGTTGTTAATACATGACTGCGCTCCTGTGTTTACCGGTTTTATTTTAACTTATACCTACTTTTGCTACTCTGTGTGGGCTTATAAAAGCCCACAGGTTATGGGCCCAGATCGTAAGTAGAAAATTAAAGACAACCACATTCGTCATGGTGGGGGACCAGTCATCGGTGCAAATACCACAGACTTCCATGAATGGAGACCAGTCGTCGGTGTCACCACTACAGCCGTCCTCGGTATCGTCGTCAGCAGTAGTGGTCACCCGCAGCACGCCGTTGTTTGCCAAACTAGAAGGTAGCTGTAACTATGCGACTTGGAGCTTCGCGATGGAAATGTATCTAATTGACAACGAACTATGGGATTGCGTGAATGCGACTTCAGAAAACATTGAGAACTTTTCTCAGAAAGATGCGAAGGCCAGAGCCAAAATTTGCCTGAGCATCAGTGAAAATCTTTATCCCGTAGTTATGACAGCCACAACTTCAAATGAAACATGGAAACGTTTGCAAGATGCTTACGCGGATAGCAGCCTGGGGAGACGCCTAAAACTAATGAAGAAACTACTAACCATCAAGCTTGAAAATTACTCAAACGTGGAAGCCTACGTGAATGATATACGCCATGTGCAACAGCAGCTGATTGCCATCCAAGCTGGCCTGGACGATGAACTTGTTGGTGTCGTTATGTTAGCTGGTCTCAGCGACAGCTACAGCCCCATGGTGATGGCAATAGAGCACTCCGGCACCCGGATAAGCACAGACTCGATTGCATCGATCCTACTCAAAGAGGAACGTCGAGATACATCTACTACATCAAGTTCTTTGTTATCGAATGCAAATAGTGTTCCTGTGTGTGATTCTAATAAGGTGTCGTGTACATATTGCAAAAAATTAGGCCATGTAGTGTCTCAATGTAGGAAACGCATAAACCGAAACAAGAATAATTCATCGTCCTCTCATATATGCAACAATACATCTGACGTTACACTTTCATCTTGTTTTAATCATTGTCTTCCTACAGGTTTCACTACCTCCTCACTTTGTACCTCTACTGAATGGTATGTTGACTCTGGTGCTACAGCTCATATGAGTAATAAGAGTGATTGGTTCTTGGATCTCAAGCAGGAGTCTAAACCAATAACTGTCGCCAATGCTCAGCAAATTCAAAGTGAAGGCAAAGGTACCGTTTGTGTAAATATATCTGATAGGGTTAAGCATATTTCTGACGTTTTATATGTTCCTGACCTAGCTACTAATTTACTTTCAGTTCGTAGCCTAGTTCAGAAAGGGCTAGTAGTTGTATTTTCACCAAAAGGTGCAACAATCCTGTTCAAAGATGATTGCAAGGTGACAGGCTCTATCATTGCAACTGCGTCAAATCATAGTGGTATGTACAGATTAGATACGACAGAACATAAAGCCACTAGCACACAAGTAAAAGAGTCTGCTTTATTATGGCATAGACGTCTTGGTCACTTGCATCCTAAAGCCTTAAATATTTTAAATAATCGAGCCGTGGGTATAGACTTTAATAGTCTATCATTCAGTGAGTTGAACAAAACCTGCGTGCCATGCCTACAAGGCAAAATGTTCAAGAGGCCATTCAAACATTCTCAAAGTAGGTCTAATACTAAATTGGAATTAATTCACTCAGACCTTTGCGGACCTATGAGTACGCATTCATGGGGTGGAGCACTTTACCTACTTACATTTACAGATGATTTCACGCGTAAGACTTTTGGCTACCTGCTAAGATCGAAATGCGAAGTCTTTAGTAAATTCGTTGAATTTAAGAGCCTTGTGGAGAACCAAACTGGTCTCAAAATCAAAACTTTTCGCTCCGACAATGGTACAGAGTTCGTAAATCGTGACATGACTCAGTTCCTCAAGGAAAATGGTATTTTACATCAAACCACAGTTCCGTATACTCCGCAACAGAACGGAGTATCGGAGCGAGTCAACAGAACCGTTGTCGAAAAAGCTAGATCTATGCTCCAAGATTCTAGCCTACCACGAGCATACTGGGGTGAAGCTGTTTCCACGGCGATCTACCTCAAAAACCTCTCGCCTACGCAAGCACTTAATAACAGAATTCCCGAAGAGATGTGGACTGGAAATAAGGTGAATCTAAATCATCTAAGAGTTTTTGGCTGTGAAGCATACGCCCTAATCCCGAAGGATAAGCGTAAGAAACTTGACTGCAAGACTCAAACCTGTATCTTCGTTGGATACTCAACAGATACAAAAGGATATCGTCTTATAGATCCCGAGAATCCGAGGAGTATCATCATTGCGAGAGACGTGCACTTCGTCGAAGATAAACCACCATCTATCGAACCTGGTGTTGAAAAAACACAGATTTCAGACCCTCAGCCTGATAATCTGGAAGTTATTACCCCTGTTACCCAAAATTCCCCACCTACGCCTTATCTGCAACCTATACAAGTACCAACTGCTGAGCATCATACTGAGTCTCCTACTGAGTCTCCTGTTAGAGAACCTTCTGTCTCCCAACTGGAATCCGAAGTCTACGTTGACGCTCAAGATCTTCCTGTGCCGCCAGTAGATCACAGTTCCGAAGACAACACTTCCAGAAGATACCCTCTTCGAGAACATCGTGCTCCGGATCGGTACTCAGATTCAGATTATGTAAATGTTATCAGCGTTGACTGCGAGCCGCAGACCTATAAGCAAGCTTTGGAAGACAGTCATAGTCAAGAGTGGCTGGATGCTATGCAGTCTGAACATGATTCCTTGCAGAAGCATGGAACATGGACACTTGAAAATAGACCTGTAAATAGAAAAATCATTAAATGTAAGTGGGTGTACAAAGTTAAGAGGGATACCAATGGGAACATTGTAAAATATAAGGCAAGACTTGTTGCCAAAGGATTCACACAAGTGCAAGGTGTTGACTACGGTGAAACTTTTTCTCCAGTAGCGAGACTATCGTCAATTCGTCTGCTATTAGCCTTTGCTGCTAAACTTGATTTGGAAATCGACCATGTAGACGTTGAGACAGCATTCCTGAACGGTGATCTAGAGGAAGAGATTTTTATGGAACAGCCTGAAGGTTTTTCCAATGACAAATCTAAAGTTTGTCTACTCAAAAAATCTCTTTACGGACTCAAACAAGCACCACGTCAATGGAATAAAAAAGTTTGTGAAGTTATGGACAAACTTTCTTTCAAACGTTCGGAAAAAGAACACTGTATCTATTATAATCATGAAGATGCAAAGTTGCTAATTATAGCAGTATTCGTTGATGATTTTTTCATCTTCGGTAACGACAAGAAGATGAAAGAAGATTTCAAGGATCAACTTAAGAAGTTCTTTGTAATCAAAGATTTAGGACCCCTTAGAGACTGCTTGGGAATGAGAGTGACGAGGAAAGACGGCACTCTATCACTGGACCAAACAAAATATATCGAGCAAGTGATGGCTAAATTCGGAATGACAGATGCTATCTCTGTATCCACTCCTATGGAGACTGGAACAAAATATGTTCTACCAGATCCCAAGGATGAAAAGCCCGATTTACCGTACCAGCAGCTCATTGGTTCATTAATGTACATTTCGATTGGTACTAGACCAGATATTTCTCACTCTGTATCTGCTCTGAGCCAATTCAACGCACATTACGGGGAGGTACACTGGAGAGCTGCCAAGCGTGTTCTCCGGTATCTGAAGGCTACGAAGCATAGAAAGCTAACATACAGCAACACTGGTGATGAAATTGGATACGCTGATGCCGATTACGCAAGTAATCTGGTAGACCGACGCTCCTATACGGGATATGTGTTCCAGATGTGCGGTTCATCAGTGTCTTGGGAGTCACGAAAACAGAGAACGGTCGCCCAATCCACAACCGAGGCTGAATATATGGCCCTTGGTGAAGCCTGTAAGGAGGCCATACACATCCGATCTCTCATCACCGACATTTTTCAATCCTCATCACCCATAACCATCATGTGTGATAATCAAAGTGCCATCTCACTTACCAAAAATAACACTCATCATTCTCGCACCAAACATATCGACATTCGACATCACTTTGTCCGCGAGTGCATCTCTACAAATCAAGTCGATGTCAAGTTCATATCATCAACTCATCAAACGGCAGACATACTCACAAAACCATTGCCTAAATTGAGACACTACAAGTGCCTTACATCTTTAGGGCTAACTTAGGGCTTGGTTTATTTTTGAGTTTGTTTTTGTGTACTGTTGTTACCTACGTTAATTTGTTGATTATGTACAGGGTGTTTGTCTTTAAGTAGTTTAGGTACTTTGAATATTTTTTCTTACATGTGGTATTTTTATACAGAATGTATATATTGGGGATGTACATAACATACAGAGTGTTCTGATTACGGGGAGGTGTTGAAACCTACATTGTAGGTTAATCAGCACACTGGCCAATTTTAGAAGGATATTTTTAAATTCTATGTTGACTTTTATGTTCCCTATTGTTTTACTTACTCCATTGTCAATCGTTGTTAATACATGACTGCGCTCCTGTGTTTACCGGTTTTATTTTAACTTATACCTACTTTTGCTACTCTGTGTGGGCTTATAAAAGCCCACATATAATTTGGCATGGATATACATATTAATCACGCCGAGAAAGTGGTAAAATAAAATCATGAAAAAATAGTTATTTGGGGTACCTCCTGTACATGTAAAGTGGAGATGTTTTTTTTTTTTTTTTTTTTTCACCTACGGTGTCGGTTATTGTTGGATGTGTCTTTCAAAAATATCGCGAGTTTGTGAAAACAATTTTTCGATTAAGGGATCCGTTTCTGAAATATTAGGCTTTAAAGTGCTTTTTTTGTTAGAGTTAAGTGTCCCTCCTCCCTCTGCCAGCTAAATGGTTGTACTTGGATATGTAAAAAAAATCACAGCAGTAGTATATATAACGAAGTTAAAAGGAAAACTAACACAGCCAAGTAGGCGTCACAAGTTACCGAGTAATAGTCAACCAACTTACATTTACAGTTGAACAACATGTTCTCCCATACATTCCGTATGGAAGAACATGTTTTTCAACTACAATGTTAAGTTTGTTCTTGGGATAAATTCATACTAACTACGGAACCCTTCATTGTGCGTGGTCCGACACGCATTTGGCCGGTTTTTATATTTTTTATAGTTCGTACAGGGAATTACGAGGTGCTTGTGGCTAATTAATAACAGCCATGGGTCAATCGATCAGGTTGAGCTTGGTCGCGTTTGGTCTGTGGACTCGGGAATCATATTCAGATCAACATACAACCTGATATTGACATGAAAATGCAAAAAAATAAAGAAAATTAGAATTTGGCGCTTTCGCCTTAAGGACACCCTAGTCGGTAATTCTTCCATACAAACGTAGTATGGTGATTAGTCGTCTGTTTGATGGTATACATTCAAAACTAAAAATAATATCAATTTGTCTTGACATTGTCTAGTTCTGTATTGAAACAGAATTTGAAAAAAAAAAAAAAAAATTGGTTTGGAAGTTATGAGCGTCAAAACTTAAATATTTCAACACTAATTTCAACTCATCTTTGTGCGTAAATAAATAGATTATGTAGTATGAAAACGGCAAAATAGAAACCGTACAGACATAGATAATTTATTCAAAAGTTCAAATAATTTTATTTTGAATAGTTTTGTCATTATATCAATACGCCCAAAGGTCTGTTCATAAAATGAAATCGCGCATGTGTGCGTCATTAGCGTTGGTATACTATACGGGAGTGTGTATCCGTGCGCGAACTAGCTTCTTATAGTTAGTGCTCATTACAGTGTCTGTCCCTTTCGCACACGATGTTGGATGAAATTGCATGCATTTTGACCACGCCCACCAACAAGTTCGAGCTGTCGACTAGCTTCACCTTAAGCAAAGATTTTTAAAGTTCATCCCCTTGGTGGAAGAAAAAGAAAGAAAGATTGAAAGAAATGAAACAGGTATTCACCTGTTTACACCTTCAAGAAAACCAGTCGTGTTTCTACAAGGACGCCACAAGCGAACTGCGCATTAAAGACCTGATGTCACACAAATCCTGCATCGCGCAAGCAGAGTTTACCGCGCGACTGGTATTTTACTACATCCCGATATCACTCGTCGGGTGTAATCCGATCCAGCCCGTCCCTTGCTGTCGTCCCCCAGCGACGGCCTAAGCCGAGATTCGTACGCAAGGGGGGTTGCCCTTAGCGTGTAGTCGCTAAGTTTTAAGTTTTATGTCCTGGATGGAGGCCTTAATTTATAGGAAAGTCCGGTTAAGCAGTAGACAACCTCCTAGGATGAAGTGCGAGTAGCCATTAAAACAAAAAAAATACTCCATCAGGCAGTAGCCCACAACACCCATCTGGTTGGAGGATCCTCCCTTTTCTATAGAGTATGAGTGAACTTGACACCCTGTTCCTCATACCTCTATTTGTTATTATAATATGATTAATAATTACCTGAGGACATTTAGTTGGGCAACCATCTTCAATATTGAACTGATATTTTTTATATTTTTTGCCAGTCTCCTTACGTATTGTTACACTGTCTAGGATTGTTATTGTATCCTTGACTTCGTGTTCTATATCAAAAAAGAAAATATAAATTATTTTATTTCCGTAAGCAGGTTCGTACAAACAACATGTCAATCATATTTTAAAAACTAGATTGTGTTGGCGTTTCCTATCTGACTACTCTGAGAAGAACAGCCGAAACAAACTCAAAACAGTCTCTTTTAAGGACCAGGCATAATCTTGGTCTGATCACATAAAGACCATGTAGATTGATGTCTGAAATGGTCTTTTGAGGATAGAACCACACAGATTAGTGGACCAGTAACAAATGCGTGCATTTACTGAACAGGGGCCTTACTCCCGAAAACGATTCGATTTTGATTTTGATTCCGATTCGAATTCGTTTCTGGGACCTTATTCCAGACAGCATCGAGTTCTGAATCAATCGAATTCGGTTCGAATTAAATGCCGATCCATACTCTTGAATCTGACACTAGCGCACGATCGTGCGGTGGTTCGAAGCGAAACTAACTTCGGTCAGTTTTAAGTTTTAAATCGAGTTCGGATCCTGAAACGAAATCGAATCGGAATCAAAATCAAACTCAAATCGTTTTCGGGAGTAAGGCCCCTGTTCAGTAAATGCACGCATTTGTTACTAATTGTGCAGCTCAACTCGAGAACTTAAGGAGCTCAATGATTTGACAAACAATACCAAAGAAAGGACATTAGGGCAGGCCGCATAAACTATATAAACTGTCAGACCGTATTTTTTTTTATTCGTATCTTGGCGCCGAGGGCACGTTTTGCTTTTTTGACTTGGCAGTCAAAAGGTTAACAGACAGTACTGCTTTGCTATATTTACTACCTCTTACAGCGAGAAGGCCTGAGTCTCCGCAGTTGGAACAATCTAGCCTGATTATATTGTATCATACAGGGTGATTGGAAGATGGGTGCAAAGTTTTAAGGCGAAGATAGTACAGACAATTTAGAACCATTTAAGCCATGGCTTAAAATGTCTAATGACACAGAAGCCTAAAACATGTTTTGCTGAATTGCTTACACATTACTTTAATTAAATTAAAAAAAATATTTGTTATTAAATTTGGCCATAATTATGGAATTAATATATATGCAAATAAAAAAATAAAAAATTAGGTTAAAAAAAATTGGTAAGACTTCATCTAAGACAACCATGGCTTAAATGGTTCTAAATTATCTGTACTATCTTCGCCTCAAAGCTTTGCACCCATCTTCCAATCAGCCTGTATATCTACTGCCTTGCCTCACGGTACTGATAAAAGAAAACTTTAGACTTGTCACATTATAATAAAAACTGTTGGACATAGTACCTAGTTCAGCTTACTGCACAGAGTAGGATTATCATCACTACGTTGTAGCTTACTTAGGGAAACTCAAGAGACAGAAAAAAACCTTTAATAAAATAATTACCTTTTGATGAGTGTTCTTCATTTGAAGTGTTTTCCAAAGGTTCGGCAAACACGATATTGTTCATTCTATAGAACCTTGATTTAGTAGCTAAAGCGCCTTCAGCTCCAAATTCTTCCAAAGGCTAGAAAAAATGTGTTTTTGGTTCAAGCACAAATCTTAGTGGTAAAAAATGTTTTCCATACAAAGAGCTTACCTACTCTATATCATTATTTATGCCACACTTATTTATTTATTTATTTTTACTTTTAACAAAATATAAGCTAAGATGACCCTGTGACCGTAAAAACTAGATTAAAGACAGAGGAAGGTAGAAATTTATGTGAAAAAAGAAAACTATAGCTGACTTACATCAGTTTCCGAACTAAAATAATAACTGTTGCTTTTTTCAGCGCTGTTATCACATCGTATATTAATAAATTGTTCCATTTTCAGTAAAAGAAAACCAGGTTCCATTTAACTGCACGGATTATTATTGAAAAAAATAATAATTATATTTGTAATCGATCACAATAAAACTTTACGAATTTGAGATTTTATTGACATGGTAGAATTTTGACATTATTTTTCGATATTACCATAACACACAATAAAAAAGTTCAATTTACATTTTTGTCCTGAAAGCATACGATTAAAAAACATAGCTGATTTTTTTTTGTAAAATGAATAGGTTGTTTTTTAAGTAGCTTTCGGTTTATGATGATATTTTTAGGTTTCCTAAAATTACTGCTACATGGATGTACTTATTGTAGCTGGGCAACATTATTTTGATGGTTACGTTTAGTTATACCACTTCAGCTTTCATGTTAAAATTAATTGTATCATTTCATGCTAATCAAGCCGCAATAGTCATTATTTTAATTCCATCAATTATATTAAACGTTAAGAAAATAAGCTTAATTAAAAAACTACTTCTTTGACTAAAATCTTAATCAAAACCTTGACAGTTTTTTTTTCACCATTAGGGCCAATAAATGCCAATAACAAAACGCATTTATTCTTTGGCGAAGCGTGTTTCGTTTCGAGTGTGAATTTATTTTGTTATTAGATTTTTTGCCGCAGCTCATGTGCTAAACTACTGAAAAGACGCGTTTCATTCACGTATAGCGTAGTAATTGTATAATATTAAGTGTTTTATTTGTTTAATTTGTCAAAATGGTGGTTGTATCATCAACATTTTCGGTACCGGCCGAGGGAATTTTAATGCAGTTGCCTTCGGTGCAGCTAATAGTTAATAACGACGTGGATTTGGGGACAGCTACTTTGTATATCACCGAGCAGTAAGTTCTAAATATATAATTTGTACCCAATGGCTGAAAATTCAATGTTTTTGTTTTGCGACATAGTTTGCGCAAGGCACGTTTTTATGAAGGTTCACGCACATTTTCCTCGTCAGAATAACAAAGGGAACAATATAAAACGCGGTTTTTCTGTTAACAATAAAATCTGAAAGAAGTGCTTTCTATTATGTTAAAATATTCTCCATGTTAGACTGATTTAGAAAAAGAATACTTTTGAAGCTGAATTGTTTACTATATTCTTCGTGATTAGCTTACTAAAACAAAAATCAGCATACTTATGCATTGTTATCAAGTATTTGATGTACTCCAATTGGCTACTGAGGGTCACCCTGGGAAAGTTACCAAGTATTTAGGCTAGAATTGCCCAACATACAAATTAGGTCTGGACTATATTCAAGAGAAATAGTTTAATTATTTGTCTAAAAAGACTAAACTGCTGAATTAGTGGTGGAGCGGCTACTCTGTGAGACATCTCTGTGCAGCATTCTTCAACGATTTACAAACGTATATTTAAGTACCTTATTCTCACCTTCAGATAACTCCAATCCAATTAATTCTATTTTATTTGTTCATGTTACACATATGGCTTATTATCTCAAAGAAGTTCTTTTTAATCAGAACCAATGCATAAAAAAAAATATCACAGCATATAATTGTAGTACCAGCTATCAGAATACCAGTGCTGCAATCCATACTTAATTTACTTAATATTATAAATGTGAAAGTAACTCTGTCTGTCTGTCTGTTATGTTTTCACACCTAAACTGCTGAAGCGATCCTCATGAAATTTGGCAGATATAGGAGAAGGACATAGGCTACTTTTTTATGCGATAACTGACATCGGGGCTGCAAGCAAAAGGTAGTATATGCTAAAGTACCAAAATGGTACTTTTGGGAAATGAGGTTTAAAGTTTTTTATTGTTGTTTTGAATTTTTTTTTTTTAATTCCGATTTTATTAATCTAAAAATATAAAATTATTAAAAAATCTGTTGTATCCACATGTAAAAAGTATTTATGATATTTATCTCTATTTCGCGAAATAGAATTCGCATTAGAAAAAGTATTTTGAATAATAAAAAATGTTAGTCTGGAAAAAATTGCTAACCATTGCATATGATGGTTTCATGCCGTGAAGAAGAAGTACTAAAGAAGCGATATACTACACAGGCTATGAAAACAAAATTGCTAACAAAACTAGTGTTCCGTGTGGTGCTGGACGTAAAGAATAGCACCACCCTATTTCCTCCCGTGGGTGTCGTAAAAGGCGACTAGGCCAAACCGCCTGCCAAGCGTGGCGACTATGGCAAACCCCCCCAATTGGGGGAGGCCTATGTCCAGCAGTGGACGTGATTCGGCTGAAATGATGATGATGTATGGGGCTATATAAATGATGGTACGGAACCCTCTGTGCGCGAGTCCGACTCGCTCATGACCGGTTTTTTATTAATTGTTGTATTTCCTGTGCATGATCCAATTTTTTTTTCTTTCTTTTAATTTATGTAGAACAAAGTGTCTATCCTGATAAACATTTACCAACGCTAATCTTTCTTTCAGTAACGTAGTATGGGGCGGTGGCATAGGCAGACAGGGAGGCCCGTCGCCCACAGTGACCCTGCTGTACCAGAACATCTCTCTGCATGCTGTCCAGAGAGATCCAGGCCCTGGACTCATCCTTGTCATCAATCATGAACTTGGGTAAGATTGACAATATATATATTTGGAGAAAAACTTCGAAATAAACTATAGCTACATCTAAGTATAACTGAAAAAAAAATAAACAATTGACTCAGGTCACACGAAAAACCAAAATAATAGCATGAATTTAGGTAAATATGGGATATATAATAGGATGTTACAGATTTCTTTGTGCAGTGCTTATTAAAATCAAACTATTTAAAATATGGATTTGAATTTATACACGATTTTATCTTACTAGCTTCTGCTCGCTACTTCGTCCTCGAGAAAAGTCTTGTTCCCCCGTTCCGCTCTGTCGCTTCGCATCGCCCGCCCGCGCTGTTACCTCGTTTTCGCTTGGCGTTCTTTCAGACTTTTTTTCTTTTTGCTGGGCTCAAGGGTCGTAGAGTGATGTACCTTCCTCAAGAATTGGGCTATCAAGTGCAAACAGAATTTTTCAAATCCGACTGGTAGTTCCGGAGATTAGTACATGAAATTATTTTAGGAACGTTATGGGAATCCAATAAACCCGATTTGTTTTATTACCTCACATGCAATGTATCGTTACCGTGGCAAAACGCATGTAGCGAACGGCAGCGCAGTGAGCCTTGGGCCGCCCTCCGCCACGGGGCGCGGTGAGTTCGATGAACTCTGTAGCTAGGCAGAAAGTGAACAGCTGATTTCACGCGTCGTTCATTAGAGTATTTCAACAACCATTTGAAAGAATGTAATTTTACATTGAAATAAAGGAATAGTAACTGAAAAAACTAAAATGTTCTTGAACAAATTTCCAGTGGAATATGATTCAAAATAAGGAGCTGAATGCACCCTGTTAGTTTGAAATTAGACAGTTTAGGCTGTCCCTTACACCCTGTATATTTCTTATAGGATAAAAGATATAATCCTAGATATTAAGGTAGTGTAATATCCCCATAGTAGTAGATTTTATGGTATTCCAACTGTATTGTGAGTGTAACATGAGTTATGTTTTCTATCCTAGTTTACCAGAGATGACACAACAAGGCGCCGGGGACGCGATAGCAGACGACGATGATGATGAGTACGACGCAGATGAGGAACCCATGACTAAACTACGGTAAGACAATCAATCAATAGTCTTTATTTGTAAACACATGTTAACACAGTGTGCAAGATATTACAATTAAGGCCACTATATCGCATTGGATTGCAGATCTGTAATGGTAGTTTTAGGTAAGATTTGAGTAAATATAATAATATAAATATAATATATATAACCGATAATAACACGCCTGAGGGAGAGAGCCTTAATTTCTGGCCTCCACGCGGGCGAAGCCGCGGACAGAAGCTAGTTCGCTATAAAAATCAACTTGTAGAAGTCGAATAACTCGACATCAGTAATAGTTTTTACAAGGTAAGAGGTTATGCCATAGCATAACCACAACGTGGTTGTGAAACATGATCTTTATGTTCTCAATTTCGGGCCGCGTTGGTTTTTATTCCTCATTTACTGTTTTACAATGAAGTTAAGTTTGATAAATAAAGTGATGAATACTGTCGACGAAATACAATAAAAAACTCGATGGCACGGCTAGCGTAGTGCCTAAGCAGCGGCCCAGATTTGATTTCTGTTATATTTATTTATTTATTTAAACTTCTCGCACACAATAAGGTACTATCGCGGCCTTTTCCGCCTGATCACTTTAAATATTTTTTCGCTGACATCCTGTGGAGGCGCCAAGCCACGTCCCCTTTAAGTTTTAGCCTATTAAGAAAGCAATTAGTTACAATCTGCACTGTGTAGAATAGTGACGTATCACGTGTAGGTACTCCTTTTGTGAATTTTACGGACGAAGTATTATTATATTACGGGCTCTAGCCCGAGCGTTTCTATTTTTTAAGTGCAAGTAAAAATGAGCTTAGTGGTGGTCAGGCGGGAGTGTCCGCGATAGAACAAAGACGGATCTAATGCTTTAGTTAGTTTGCTGACATAGGGGTTTATTCATAAACGTTGCTTAAAGTTAAGTGACGTTCAAACGTCAAAAATGTATGGTTAAACAGTCGCTACTCATTACTTAACTTTAAGCAGCGTTTATAAATAAACCCCTTAATCCTGTAATAATTGGAAACAATGTTGAGCAATAATTGAGCAACATACATACATAATCTCAAGCGTTTTCCCATGGGTGTAGGCAGAAACAGAAACAAATTCCAAAGTCATTTATTCATATTAGGCTGAGAATCAGCACTTTCAGAACGTCAAAATTACCTATGACAGTCCCCCAATGGCAGCTGTCCTTTTGGTCTAGCAAATACAAATCAGTGTTAAGGTATACGTAAAGTAAAACCATTTCAAAGTCTTGTTGGTTATTGCAATTCTTACGCCATTACAGCGACTAGAAAGGACAGGACGTCGTAAAATGAGTTAAGAGGGGTACCCGAAAGGCCGCGAATCATTTAGATCAATATACAACTTGATACTGACCTGCAAATTACTGAAAACGTAACAAAATTTGAATTTCCCTTACGCTTTCGGCTTAACTGTATACAATCCCAACTTCGCCTCACAAAGATTTTCTCTCCATCGCTCAGATTCGTCCCACCAAATGACAACGACCTGGAGGGGATGTTCCTGGCGATGAACCAGGGGCAGTCGCTGCACCCCGACCCCGCGGACGAGATAGATGAGGACGAGGAACCCTTTATGGACGGAGAGGAGCTAGATGAAGGTAAGGATCACGACGAAAACATTTTATTTCATTGCACTGTGATTTATTAATAGACTGTCACATGTCTTTGGAATCCTCAATTTTTTAAACTCAAACAATTCTGAAAGTCGCGGACAGAAGTTAGTTTAAATATAAAAGTAAATCGATCAAGTCCCTGTCCACAATCTGCTGTCAAGTTGCATGTTGCTGATTCTTCTTTGCCTTCGTCGCATCTTGACATAACTGCGGAGAATCGTACGACGTACCTATCTCTTGGAGATACGTCGTACGGTTCTCCGCAGTCGAACGATTCAACCAATCAAATCATTACCTTTGAGGGCAGAATATACTGAATAGTCTTTCATAGTAAGGATAGCCAGACATTTTTTCCCACTCCAAACACGTAATTATACAGGGCTTTTCAATAGGGACCGGGTATATTTGAATTGAAATAAAAACACATTAATTTTTTACAATTACATTATATTTTCTTTTTTTCAAGGGTTACTTTTTGGCATTATTTATGGAATACCATATCATTTATATGACCACCTCGGCTTCGTATGGTAGCGTGAATACGAGAGGTCCAATTTTCCATCACTTTTTTGACATAATGGCACCTCTATCTCATTGATGACGCGAGTGATGTTACTCTTTCGATCTTCGACAGTTCTTGGCTTGTTTACATATACCAGCGATTTCACATAACCTCACAAAAAATAATCAAGGGGCGTTAAATCACATGATCTAAGAGGCCATGTCTTGTCCCCGAATCATGAGATCAGGAACCCGTTGAATTTCTCTTTGAATAAATTGACAACGAGAAACGTTTGACGAATTAAACTGCCGTTTTGATAATACATTTCAATCATTTCAATGCGCTGTACAACTGTATAGCGACTCATCTTGATACATGCCGAACATTTAACGACTCATCTGTCAAAAATTCGCGTCAATAGACAATCTAATATGGCCGCCTCCAGCTGTCAAAAACACCTTGTCCTATTGAAAAACCCAGTTAGATCGATGTCTGTCTTTCCCAGGCGAGGACGAGTTTGAAGACGCCGAGGAGAGCAACAATTCACCCGAGGACGCGGCCGCTCGCCTGCGGCAGATGAGGCTGGACAACGTGAACGGACAGCATGACCGCTTAAATGGTGAGTTTTGGACAGTGGTTTTTGGGTATGTTTCTAAACTCAACTCACACTATCGCAGTCCACTGCTGGACATAGGCGTCTCCAAGGCTGAGCCATAACACTGTCCTCCGCCTGGACCTTAGCCTCACTGCAGTCTTAAGTCTCGCCACAATGTTGCAGTGGCGAAGGGTAATTTTATTTAAAAAAAAATAAAAAAAAATAACTACAAAATAAACTTGTTATGACGTCAGCGTCACTTCGACACTTTCATTGTAGCCGCGATTTTTTCAATCAGAATTTCGTTAATATAATTTTTTCAATATTAGGGCTTATTATTAAGTAAGCTAGCTTATTTCTGGGATTCATTCAAAATCAAAATATTTTATTTCACATAAACCTACATGGGCACTTATGAAACGTCAGAAGCTAGGTGCACGGTTCCAATTAATCGTTTCCTATGGAGAAGAGCCGGCAAGAAACTCCACAGTTACTCTTTGGTTACTCATTATCTTTTGCATGTGATGTATAAGTAACTGATGCACTGTTGTTTTACTTTAAAATGTGCTATTTGTTTGTATCAGTGTAATCAACTGTTGGTGAACCTAATAAAATAAATAAATTGTGGCCGCGAAAAGCTACTTCTTGTTTACCTAACAAAATAACGGTGTCAATAAACCATTTCATTAAATTCCTATTTCTATTCTATTATGAGCTGCATGTGAATTAGTGATAAATGATTCTAATCAAAATTGTGTTCCGAATTTCCGAATGGAAGCTGGTAGGAATCGTGTTATAGGGTGCTTTCGCCACTGCAATATTAACAGCATTGTTGTGTTTCGGCAGTTAGGGGTAAGATAGCCAGTTCCTCTGTGGTTGAGGATTCTGGGTGAAGTTCGCTTCCACCTTCAGCCTTATCATCACTTACCATCAGGGCCTCAAGTCTGCTATTACAATAGTGTCAGAATGGTCTCTTCATTGCGAGTTTTTGACAGATTTGCCATACAAAAACTGTCAAATACTCACAATGGCGAGACCATTCTGACACTATTGTAATAGCAGACTTGAGGCCCAGGTCAGATGAAGGCCAAGAGCATCCCTGATGTGGATTAAAAAAAAAAAAGTAGAACTAATTTGTCTATTAGTAAATCAATAACATTCACCGTTGTGATCGATCCAGTGTGGTGCATCGCAGCCTGATTTCGTTTATCGATCGACCACTGATATTTGGAGGCGATATCGACTAGTCGACGTCCGATCTTCCAACAACCTTCCTACCAATCTAGTTGCACCTTTACTTGGTAATCAATCGGTTTTTTTAAGGAGTTGTATTGAAATATATGGTTAGCTAGAGAGCTCGACAAATTGATCATCATTCTTTCCTGAGGAACGGGCAGCAAGCTTGCGGTAGCATCGGGGGTCGGGTTGCCTCCTTCCCTTAAATATGTCGAGGGGGGTAGTGGCTGATTTTTGTGTTATGCTCGTGAACGGGTGCTGCTTGTCGTGACTGGTCGTCTTGCTAATCATGGTTTCGTTATTGTTATTAATACTGCCGCACTAACGAAAAATGCAGTAACTCGATTTTACCGCTTCCGAGAATTGTATTTTTGATTATTGAATTTCTTATGAAGTTTTAGTTATTGCATTCTTGCTTACTGAAAAACCGAGTTCCTGAAGGATCAATAAAAAGTTGCTTAGAGAGATTTAATATATTTCGATTCGCTGACTCCAAATAACGATCCAACGAATATATAACTCAAAATCGTCCAAAATCGAGTTACTGCATTCTTCGTTAGCGCGGCAGAATAATTAACTGTACTGTACAGTACTTACGTAATACTTGAATGGCCCTTACGAGTGACGTTAAGAGCTAAGTTTTAAAAACATCGGGACAGTACCAAACGGTCTGCGTCAGGATGACTGGACCAAGGGAGATTTTGGATGTTTGGGCAATACCAAGTTTTAGTACCTATTTGGTACTATTTGGTACCAGACATCAAATAATTGGTACCTCGCTAAAGAGGGAAACCTATTACGAAGAAAGTGGCCAGCCATTCTGACTTCAGAATGGCTGGACCAAGCCGGTTTCACCTAGTTGTAGGCGTTATAACTAGTTCATATTTTCGTTAAAATTTAGTACCTCATTGGTACCTCAACATATGTTTTTCTTATATTTTTTTCGATAAGCCAAAAAAAAGTTATACCTAGAAGAAATTTCGCATGTAATCTGGAGCAAGTTGATTTCACCTAGTTGTAGGCGTTATAATTAGTTTATCTTTTCACGAAAATTTAGTACCTCATTGGAAACTCCACATATGTTTTTCTTAGATTTTTTCTATAGCCGAAAAATAAATTACACCTACAAGAATTTTTGCGTAAGTATTATAATAATGTTTATTTTTGTACAAAGGAAATACATTTCCGATTTTTTTTTATACACATTAGTTTTAATATTACATATACATCCATATTAATTGAATGGTAAATACTCATTTATGTTTAATGGCCTTTGAAAAAGTGATCTTATTAGGGTTCCGTGACCGAAGGATACTAAACGGAACCCTATTACTAAACCTCCGCTGTTTGTCCGTCTGTCTGTCAGAGGGCTGTATCTCATGAACCTTAATAAGTAAACAGTTGAAATTTCACAGATCGTGTATTTCTGATGCCGCTGTATCAAAAAATAATAAAAATAAATAAAGTAAAGAATGAAAGTGGGTCCCCTTACAAAAATCGTGTTTATAAACTCAAGTATTTTTTTTTTAAATACATAGTGTTAATAAATATTGTACGGTGGTACGGAACCTTTCGTGGGCGAGTCCAACTCGCACTTGCCCGGTTTTTTTTAAGCCAGTTGGTACTTTATAACGAAACTAAACATGTTTAAAATAAATAAATAGGTCTCTATAAATATAAAAAAAAACAGCTTTTACATATATTATGAACGTTCAATATCTTCTGGACCACAATGTAAGAAACAGCAGATTTTTTTTTTGTGATTTCAGAGTTGGTACCTGAATATGTTCATATTCATGGGTAGAACACCCTTTTTTTTTGGGTGGGAATTTATCAAATAACTTCTCCCGCTGTGGGCGGAGCGGAAGGGTGTCAGACTTTTACTGACTAATATCCACTCGTGTTGCTTCAGTTGCCTGTGTATCAGGGCCGCGGTATCCCTTTCGGACAAACCCGCAACCCTGGCAGGCACCGGTCCTGGCGGACCCCGTCAGTGCGTGCTGACATCTCTTTGAGGCGCGCGTGGAACAAAACGCGCCGTCGACCCGGGCCTGGTCCTTACCGGACGGCGAGCTGCCCATAGCTCGCCGTCCGCAAGCCCGCGCCTACGCCCAGGGCGTCTCCTGCGGCGACTAGGGGCGTGAGGGCGCACAGACTGCCGCTCCCTCACGCGTTCCGCCTCCTCCTTCGCGAGAATTACTGCTTCGCAGAAGGAGGTGACTGCCTCCCATGCACTCTCGCTCCGGACCATGGCCTGGACCAGGGCCGGAGGCAAGATCGCCGCCGCCGATGGCCTCCGTGAGGACACGGCGGAGCTCTGCCCAAGCCGGGCAGACCTCCACCGTATGCTCCACCGTCTCCTCCGGGCGATCCACACAGTGGTAACACCCGGGCGTTTCCTCCCGCCTTATCCTGAACAGGAACCTCCCGAAACAACCGTGTCCGGTGAGGACCTGTGTCAGGCGGAAGGTGAGGACGCCGTGGCGCCTCTCTAGCCACTGCTCAAAGAGGGGACTTATCGCCACAATCGTGGCATGCCCAGGGTAGAACACCCTGTGATTTAGTTAATGATTTAAAAATAGTCCTGTCTTTACTGCTTATTAGTTTATCCTTACTTCAAGCAAAACTTCTGTTATCTTACTGTTTATGTAGTAATACTCAACATATTGATTTATTATTAAATACGACCATTTATTTTGCATTTTTCATTCAACTTTATAGTAAGTTAAAGATGCGGATAGTAAAACATAGTCAGACATTATTTCTAGAAAAAATGTGGGTATACGTAAAATATTTAAACCTGTTTTCATAATTATGACAATAACTTTAGTTCGTACTTTGTCATCATTATTACAATATAGCTCCAATAAATTTATTTTAAATTATTTTCGGTAATTTTCTTGGTACAAAAATAAACATTATTATATAGATAGGGTGTTTCATGTAAAGAAAGTTTGTGGTAAAGAAGCCATGGAAAAGTATTTTTTTTTTTTAGCTGAATATATTAAAAAAAGAAAATTACTTGATATGATGATTAATTTTCAAAAAGACACCGCGCTCGTGCCGCCACCATCGCCGCGTCCGGGCGGGTCATTCATAGAATAAAATAAAATAAGTAAGTAAAGGTTTTTTTGCAAAATGGCCCAAACAATTTTAAAATTATAATAATTACGTAAAAATATAAAACACATACATATTTTTTTTTGTTTTCGCTGCTATGGCTTTTTTACCACCTATAGATGTTTCTCTTAAAATATTTCGTGTTTGAATAGATACACCCTATTATGCAAAAGTTCTTGTAGGTGCATGTAACTTATTATTGGCTTATCGAAAAAATCTAAGAAAAACATATGTGGAGGTTCCAATAAGGTACTAAATTTTTGTGAAAAGATAAATAATTATAACGCCTACAATTAGGTGAAATCAACGTGCTCCAGATTACATGCAAAATTTCTTCTAGGTGTAAATTTTTATTGGCTTATCGAAAAAATATAAGAAAAACATATGTTGAGGTACCAATGAGGTACTAAATTTTAACGAAAAGATGAACTAGTTATAACGCCTACAACTAGATGAAACCGGCTTGGTCCAGCCATTCTGAAGTCAGAATGGCTGGCCACTTTCTTCGTAATAGTTTTCCCTCTTTAGCGAGGTACCAATTATTTGATGTCTGGTACCAAATAGTACCAAATAGGTACTAAAACGTGGTATTGCCCAAACATCCAAAATCTCCCTTGGTCCAGTCATCCTGACGCAGACTACCAAACGGGTATTCGGATGCCCTCGAGTTGCTGCTCAGTAGCCAAACATTTTTTCTTATAAAAGTCCACGTATTATAAAAATTTAATGTTTCTATCTTCAGTGCTTAAAGCTGTGCGGTCTATCAGTTAGTCACAGAACTGTTCTGTATGTAATATTTAATATTATTTGTTTCAGACGAAGCCGAAGACGCCGAGATCGCGGAGTGATCACCTGTACACATAACATCTATGTAAATTAAATATTATTGCTTCTTCAATGTGTACACTTATGTACGGCACACATACTCGAACATTCTGCTTTTAGAATCTACGCACATAAGCCGTCGTTATTTAGTACTAGCTTTTGCCCGCGGCCTCGCGTGGGGGTCGGAAATTATCCCATGGTATACCGAGATAAATATAGGTCATGGTCTACCCATGTGCCAAATTTCATCCAAATCCGTTCAGCTGTTTTAGTGTGAAATCGTAACAAACAAACTCACTACAACACAACTACTATTAGTTAGAATTAGGATACTTAAAAATTTGATCAGCTAGAAATTGCTAATTCATAATCTCATTTAATTAGCATTCCATCGTCACTTACTCAGCTTCCCACTTTATGCATTCAAAGTTGATTTTAGAGTAACCTTTTTGTACTAAAAAGTTCCTAAAAAATTTAGATGCAATGAAATTTGAACTTGGTCATGTGTGGCATTGAGTTTGTTGTTCCAGAACTTGATAATGATATCAAATATGTAATAGTCTTCTGCCCAACGAAGTACCGTACTGCTATTATTCGGTACTAGAAGATTGTTGAAATTGTGGTGATCCCTCCATAAAAGCCACTAATGAAGAATTGAAGTTCTAGAATTGATTATTATTATATGATTAAATACTCTTTATTCCAATTTTACAAAAAAAAGGGTGATTATATCACTGCCATGATTGAAATTGTATGCATTGTACTGATAATATTAAACCTGTGTGGCGACATCTACAACGCCACATGCGAACTACGCATCAAAGACCTGACGTCACAAATCCTGCATCGCGCAAGCAGAGTTTACCGCGCGACTAGCATATACAGGTTATTGGTAAAACACTAAGAAACTTTCAGGACTGTTATTACTAACATCATAAACAACAACTTTTGTTCTTTTTAAAAAACATTTTAGTTATTCTATCTAAAACATTTAAATTCTGTATTTTGTTGTAAACACGGCCACAAATCAAACTATACATTTCCAGTATAAGCTGGCCTCACTGTACGGAAATCCTATACAATGCGAGATCAGGCTAAACTGGAAAGGTATAGCTTGATTTGTGGCCGTGTGTACCTACCTACCGTGCACGGTCACTCATAAGACACGGCAGTTTGTTTTGCTACGCGTACACTTTTCGATAACAGTTAGAGCGTTGAATTAAAAAAGTCATAGAATTAATGTTGTTTATGGTGTTTGTCCTGAGAGTTTGTTAGTGTTTCATTTACCAAGGACTCTGTATACAACATCCCGACATCACCCGTCGGGCAGTTGCCCACCAGACACAACACCCGTCAGGTCGGAGAATCCTCCCTTTTCTATAGAGTATAAGTGACCTTTACACCCTGTTCCTCATGCCTCTATACCTGCATTTAAAATAATCTCGAATTTCACGTTCGCGAGTCGTAGTATGGCTACTCATGACGTCAGTATTTTTCTTATTTCATAGATACTAGTAAGAAAGCTGAGTGTTTAAGTATGTGTGTATGTATAGATCTTTAATTTTAAAACGATATAGCTGTTTGTGTGTCATCGATGTATGTCCAACCATTCCTATGTGTATGCCTCTCAAACGGATAGAGTATTATTTGGAACAAGCTGCTCGCCCGCGTGGCTTTTACTAACATTAGCCTGAAGTTACTCCTTAAACATCAACTTACTATCCGCCAGTGAAAATGGTGCCGATTCCCTTGTTCACAAACTTAACTAAATTTAAGTTCAGTGCATCTTTTTCTTTCTATTTCATTAAGAAAAGGACAAACGATAAATTTTAGTTTAGTCCTGTCAAATTAATCAGCGCCTGTCACTACTCCATACAAGTTTAGACGTGATTAAAAACTTGCCGACTAAAATTACGTCAATTTACGTCAAGCGCTGATTAATTTGACAGGACTAAACAAAAATTTATCTTCTGTCCTTTTCTAATGAAATTGAAAGAAAAAGATGCACTGAACTTAAATTTAGTTTAGTTTGTGAACAAGGGAATCGGCACCATTCCCGTCAATTAGCCGGAAAAAACATACAGATAACAATTAAATAATTTTTTTTTGTTTCAAGTACCGTATAAAATTTCATGTGCATTTAGTAAAAAAGCTGTTATTTTGACAAACAGACACGTCAATTTTATTTATTTGTATTGTATGTTTAGATGTTTTACTGTCATTATTTCTTTATTAAAAAATACATACTTGCTTTGGGACCACAGTCAGACAATAGATTTCAGATCTATTCAGTATTATTTATTCCGTCCACTGAGATAATGGTTTTTTGACACCTGTCAGTTTCATACAAACGAATGTGTTTTACGAATTTAAACTTTAATTTTCCAAATCTTGTACATCTGACAGGTGTCAGAAAAGCATTCTCTCGGTGGACGGAATATAACTAACTCATGCATATGTCATTTTCAACAAATTCGTCGACAAGCGATGGAATACCTTTTGACATTCCCATGTTTATGGTCTTCGGTCATCAAACATAGGGGCACGTCAGTGTAAACTAAACCAATAGCTGGCCTCTTATTCTGATGAAACTCCGTACTACGCTAGGCCAGCGCAAGGTCAAAGTGTTACCACACCGATGTGCGGCCTACTGTACTATCGGGACCTCGAACATCTAACCACCATAAAAACTATTCGTGCTTGCAGTTCTCGTCCGCTTTAGTAATGCTTACCTACGCTCATCAATCAATAGCATCGCAGCATCAGATTTTTGCTGAGCTCCTTGATTTTATCAATAAAAAAAATATATCGTAAAAACCTGAGAAATTTATTTAAACAAATTTTTTTTATTGGCTTTCGCAAAAATGGGTAGTATAACAGATGTGGTCATCGTGTGCACGGGATATTGTTATCAAGGTTGTTAGATTTTCGTGCCCGCGATAGTATCAAGTTGAGCCAATGATATTGTGATTGTCAGAATAAGACAGTTCACAAATATTTTACTGTTACAAAACGGTGCATAATTAAGCAAATAAATTGGGATATGGGCAGAATAATGGTGATGAATGAATTAGGCATAGGCAATATCTATCCGTTTTTGAGACCATCATTATATAATATATCGGGCAAAATGAGTATCGAAACAGCTTTTGAACACTTGAAGCGGTATTCTCTGCCAAACACCGGACATTTACGTCCAATTCAATTATAATCTCAATTAAGAGTTATTATTATTTTAGAGACGTCTGAACTCCAAATAATATGTTGTTTTCTAAGGCATTTTTTGTAACAATAGATGTTAAAGTTAGGCTAGACATGCAATTTTGTGCATTATATGTCAATACGGTATGTAAACTTATGGATCGCCGTCCGGACATAGGAAATTGTGCGCGTTTAAAAGATTCTAACATGACCATGTTATCTTGAACGTCCACGGCAGGGAAGCAAAATGTATAGAAAAACGTGGACGGTAAATTGAAAGGAAATATGTATAATTATGTCAACAACATATTTATATTTCCATACATTTTCCTTCCCTGTGTTATCGTGGTCATCCACGATAATATTTTCACGTTAGAAATTATAAAAACGCCAATTCGATGGGTTAAGACGATCGAATAAGGAAGCAGTGAGTACTTATAATATCTGTTATGCACGTTTGCATATTGCAATACTTATCTTAGGCCTTGTTTCAGTTTCCTAATAGACACTATCTATTAGATAAATTACTGGAACTTATCCGAAGGGGGCCCTAAGTCAAACAAAATGTAAGATTATGATATTCTAGAATACCAATAAAATGTTGAAATTGACACAAATTGTATTTTTTAAAGTTCCTAAATGGTGGTGGACGTAGTTTGTACAATTCTTTGAATCTTTATATAGACATTTTAGTGTCAGAATTTTTTAGAATCTAAAAATTTGCAAGCTTTCTTCGAATAGATAATAGACTAATGCACAAACTTGCATTCGTAGTTTGAAGTCTTCAGATATGTATTTATGTGATATTTTTGTATCAAGTGGCTTTTGCACCTAGCTGCTAAAGCAAAGAAGCTGTAAATTTACTTTCGACCGTCAATGCAGCCAAAATTGGTATAACATTAATTTTCAAACTTTTACCTATAGGTGTTTTCTACATTTTGAATTGACATTAATTTTCCTGACGATCTAAATGAGTACTCTTTTTGTGAAGAATGTTGTTTTTGACGGTTTTAAGTCGATTAGTATTCAAAAACGTTGATTTTAATGCTTTTTCACGTCAACATTGAATAGATTTAAAATTATAGAAAACTATTTGTATGTTCTCTTGGTGTATTTGTGTATTAAAACTACTATGGAGATTGGAGATTACCTATCTATGTGCGCACTGCGATTGATTTGCAAAAGTATATAAATACAAAAAAAGTTGTATTTGTATTGGATAGGTAATGTAGTTTTTATCTTAAATAAATATCTCAATAAACTAACGGAATTGTGTCATAATAATTAGGTACTCAGTTTTTCATTCTGTCGGTTTTGAATGTGCAAACTATGTAGATACATATTTTTGTAGACTGTGTATTTATAGGACAAAGTAAATTATTATCTGATATCCTTATTTTATTCATAGTGGAGGCGTTAAATCGCTTTTCTATGTAATAATAGATCGATAGTCATAATATTGGATAGGCAGATGGAATGAACTCGATTGTTCATAAGAATTTATGATTCTTAGGTACAGTATCGGGCAAATGGAGTTTTAGAAAAAGTTGCATCTGTGTGAAAAACTCGTTAGATGGTCTATAATTATTAGTACCCACGTGATACTGGCATAATTGTTGTCTCTTCCACAAAAGCCATTATGGCAAAAACGCCAGGGTAGACTGCGAAATTCGTTTTTTTTGCAATTTGCAGTATCAGGTTCTATGTTGATCTGACGATTTGTGACCAAAAACAAATCTGTATTTATAGTTTTACTAGCTGATCGGATAGACGGTGTCCTGTTTGCTAGAACTCGATCGCAGCGCCACCTACTGGGTCAAATTGTGAATCTAAACAATCCGGGGACCCACGCAAATATATACACACATTTCATTAATTAAAATTGGCCCAGCCATTTAGGACCCTACCACCCTATTGAATGACATGAAATCTTACCATTTGAGGATTATACTAACTTAAGGGAGTTTTATTACTTTTTTTAATTCTGTACATACATATTTGTTACAATCGCGAATCATACTTTAAAGAAACTTCAAATTGCAAAAATCGTAAGAAAATTTGAATATCGTGGGCTATCTTAGCGCTTCCCCCTTAATAAAGAGTTGTAGTTGTTGAATATGTCTACAAGGGCAATTGGAAACGCACGGAATTGTTCTATACTATTATCCTAGTTACGTTTTATGGAATTATCATAGTGGCAGCATGGAACTATTTACCACTGAGGAAGTCTTAGTCAAAGCAGAAACTAGTGTATTGTCTGAAACGCACACATGTAATCTTATAAGACGCAACAAAAGTATGTAAGGATCGTAGCATTTGCGGCGTTTTCCGTACTTTCGCCCTTCCCAAAAAGGGAAAAGGCTTAGGTATGTCTGTAATGTCAAAACGGTTTGAAATCAATTGTCGTGCGCGCATTTTTTCATTGTTATAATTTATAACAAACCATTCGACTGTCAATGATTATAATGTACGCTCAAAGGCATGTAGCGTAGTATTTGTATTCCATATGTGTAGTTAGTGCAACTTGAATAAATAAACCATATCAAAAAAATGTTATGTATTTTTTTTTTAGGGAAAACGTAGAATTTTCATCAAAAAATTGATTAAAAACACCACAAAAAAATAAAACACAAATCTTACACTACTATTTTATTAGGAAAACACAATACATTATAGTAATTCATCTTTATTTTAACAATTAAGAAATATAGCGTCGTGTGAAAGAACCAGTACATTTTGTACTTTTATAATCATGCACGAATAACGTTACTATAAATGAAAAAAAAAAAAAAAAAACTTTAGACAACGTTTATGATTTCAATGTTTCTGCTACAATACTTAACTATTTTCCGAAATATTGTTTGTTTTTGTACCAGTGTAAGGACACGCATACAACAATCGACAATTCGCTTATAATTATTTATTATTATTTATATTTCTTTATTCTCTAGCAACTTCAGCACTATATGCGACATAAATCGCTAAAAGATACTATTTTACACGTCGCGTTCGAGAATGCACGCGTTATGATGATAACAACACTGTATTTTGTTCGTACTCAATTACTGTAATTTCTTTCTTTTTGGCAAATTTCTAATCCTGACAACTTATTTTAGTCATATAAAACTTAAAAGCTACAACTTCTAACTCCCGAGCAATTCGATTTGTGATAAATTAAATTATGCTTCGAATCAGTTTTAATAATACGATTATTATATTTTAAGACGTCGCTACATTTTGGTGTTAAACACTAAGTAAATTCCATAGCGACTATACTAATGAATAATTAAAACTTAAGTATTTTCTTTGCTTAGAATTATCAATCATTTGAGGAATTATCTAAGCCTCTATTACAAAACGAAACAATCCCAATTGCATTATTTTTAAATAAATCCCTTTTAGAAATACTTGAGACGAACAAAACGCCAGCATATCAAAAAATTCTATAACAAAATATCGACGCATGACAGTCTCGGAACGCAACTACTGTGATATTCGAAGTTGAAAATGTTTTCTACTAATTACACGTGTGCCTTGCTAACAATTCGAAACGTCACGATAAAATGTGAAAATTGCAGGTTACCAGAGTAGAAAAGAAAGGAAGAATACGGAATATTTTACCTTTAAAATACGCTTTTATGATGCGCCGGAGTACGAGTCTCTTATTGGCTGAACGCACGCGCACGTGATACAGCGGCGCTCTGATTGGCTGCTGGTTCATTATCCTAGCTCTTCCCTTTCATTCCTACTTCGGGCCTATGATCTATTACCTACTTGACATCGATATAATTCTTTCTAAAGTGAACATTGAGAATATTTAACTGTAATCTTAACTATCATAAAAATGCAGTGAAACTCTAATCGGGCTATCGCGCCGTTTCAAATCGCGAAGACTTAAATATTTATTATAATTGTACAACAAACGGATCTGTAACTATTAAACTAACACATTGACAACTATTGGAGAAGTGTGGAAAATGTTGCTAAACGTAATGTATTTAACGATAGTTTAAGTTAAATAAATATAGTAAAACTAGTATCTCTGCTTATACTAGAAGCAAATGCTACCATTATATGGAATTTAAAACCTTTAAAAGGTCGAATCAGAGTAACATTATAATTAAATATTTATACTCATAAGATAACATTATTATTTTATATTATAAAATTATATGGGGATACGCGGCAGTCGTTATAAATAATGGTTGCAGAAGCAAAAGGAAACCTGAGGAGAGTGAAGAAAAGAAAATTTACTTGAAGTTTTAGCTTTATTCAAGGTCAAACATAATATTAAATTATTAATAACACAACCTTCACGCCAGAATCAGCCATGGATAGGAAGTCATGTACTTAATGTACACCCCTAAAGACGTATTTGAACTAACCGTTAAAAACATTACATTCGCTCAGCTTACCTATTAAATCAACTTCGAATATACTTTTGTAAAAATACACTGTATTGTACAACAATACAATTCAGTACATTAAGACTTGGTACCGTCTGTACTCAAGTGTCCAAAAGTACCTCTCTGGTACTTTAGTCAATTTATACGTAGGGGTTTAGCGACAGACGAAAGGCTATTGATGAGTTTTATGAAAATTTAACTGCGGGTAAGTATGAATCGCAGTTGTGAGCAATTTTTTTTCCAAAAGCAGTGTTCAGAGGTGTTTATGCCCCATGCAATGGATGTAAGCTAATAACCTGACACGAATCCAGAACCCGAAACCAGAAAACCACTTCTCAGCATGTAAAACCACCGACTTGGCGGTTCATTGACAATTCAAAAGTAAGTTTTGGTTAATTTGAAATAAATGCTTTGAGTTAACGTGAAAACAGCGGATTTTCACAATTATTTTCTCTGTGAATTTGGTTATTCATCAGAGAGGATCAAAACATCGATACAACGTAGATTGTGAGTGTAACAAAACCCTCGGTAGATAATATAACATATCAACTCTTAGGCGCTATCTCCACAGGGGAGAGAATCGCGGCGATAATCTCGCTGTGCCATCAAATTATCGCTGCGATGATATCGCCATATTTTATGGAGATTCTTCCATACAGTTTTTATAGAATGTGATATCACGGCGTGACTGTCGCCGCGGTACTCTCACCCGTGTAGATAGCGCCTTAGGAAAGACACTCTTTTCAAAGCCACTTTCCTAAACTCCATGTTACCATATTAGTCCCTTTACTATGAAACATACCCCACCACAGTTCTAAACATAAGACACTGACTTACAATTCCCTTAAAAAGCGTTTTTGCTAATATATCCGTGATGAAATCCTCAATAGAGGAAAAGGCACGAATTTAATGAAGGCGCTAATATCAAATCTAATATAAATTTTAGACTAAAAAATGCGACAACCAGGCGGTTTGTTTAGAATAAGTTTCATTTATAAACTAATGTTTATATTATTAAGCCGTGTACGCACGAACGAATAAAAACCTGGCGAACGCGAACATCAAACACCGTGTTCGTCAAACATGTTTTTGGCGATCCAATTTGGTTCGTGAACTCGAGAGAAGCGCGCGGACATTTCGCAGCCAGCTCTCATTGTATAGTCGCTTAGATCGCAAATATGTCTTGACGTTCGTGAATCACTACGAATAGCAAAAAAAATTTGGCTACTTCACTGTCGATCACTTCTAACGTGGAATCCATGGTTATTGAGTTCGTGTTCGCTTTGCTCATTTACGTCCACACGTACCAACCAAATCTTCCATAATCGATGTTCGTGTTCACCATGTTTTGTACGTTCGTGTGTACATGGCTTAATGTGTTAAATGAAGTCATGCTAGCTAAAGTGAATTGTAGAGGTACAGCAAAGGGCTCAAATTTATTAAGAAAATGTATAATTTCAACATCCCTTCTACGGAACCTTAGCGTAAAGATATGTATAACTCAACCGCCAGAACGCAAACCCGAACGTTTAAACCAACTATGTACTGTCCAATCACAAACACATTTACCATCACGCTGTAGTAGTTAAGGGGTTGGCTGTCTGTATAACATCAACAGTTTTAGGTTCAATGGTTTCCGGTGTCCCGTTCACTTCTGTGCGTTCTTCGCTCATTTCTACATCAGCTTTGTCCGGTTCCTGAGACTTGGTATCACTGTCTGTGAATTCTTGGCTGGAGGTGTCTGTTGTCTCTGGCTTAGAGTCCTCTGGCTGTATGTTTTCAGGTTCGGTCTGGTCAGTGTCTGTGTGTTCGTCTGCTGATTTTGTCTCTGTCTCGTCTTTCTGTTCTTTTGGGTTGTCTGTGGAAGGAAGCAGGACATTTTATCATTATTTATTTTACTGAGATAATTTTTGGTGACAGCAAATGCATGCAGACATCACCTGAGGTTCGTCGTGATCCTCACCAGTGAGGGATACGACTGAGGAGAGTAAACAATGCGATGTTTGTAAATTGGAATGTTAGAAAGTACATTTATTAAATAAAAGGGGAGGCCTACGCTCAGTATAAGATTTATCAAAAACAAGTAACAGGGTAGGTACTCAATTTTAATTATTTCGACTACCCCGTCAAGGATTGCAGGCATAATATTATACTATGTTAATTTGGATCACTGTCAATCAATTCAAACTTCAATGATACTATTTTGTATAAATTGTAAGGCCTGTTATTTTATGACTGTTAATTAACCCCTCTAACTATGCTAAATATTCTGTATCTACTGTTTTAAGAAGAATGCTCAAACTCACCAGTTTCATCGACTTCCATAGGGGTCTCTTTCTTTTCATCACCATTCACCTTCTGAAAGTTAAATTACATTGTTATAATAATGTTCTACTATAAATTTCATGTTAATCTCCCAAAAATAGAACCTGGTAAGTACTGGTAACCAATGATTTACAAAATGTTTATAATTAGGGGCCAGAATGTTTTAATAGACCATTTGACATTGTTAAACGGTAATAAAAACCAGTTGGCCCAATTTTAACCATTCTAAAGTAATAATTAATTTACAACTGCTGATTCACCACAAAAAACTTATGTGTGATTGATGAATCAGTAATCGTAATTAATTGTTTATCATTTTAATATGGAGTCACGACTAAAAAATATTTTTTGTCCGTCATGTAGGTTATTAAAAAATAGTGGACACGTATTTTTCTTTTTTTACGTAATTTAAACATTACGGCGATACATTGAGTTCAAATGTGGCATGACGTCACCGCTCGCTAGATTTTAGACGTAGCTGTGACGTAACGAGCCCCCACTCCCCAAGTTTAATGTGTTTTAAGTCATTTTTTATTAATATGATAAAGCAAAAAATACGTGTCTAATATTTTTTTTATTATCTGACTGACGGACTAAACAATTTTTTTTTTTACCCAGTAAATTTCCCTATTTTTGGCATATTATTATCTACATGTACGGTAGCCAGCACATGAAGCTACACGAAACTGTCGAATTACTCCAAACGATTTTATACTTTAAAATGTTGAAGGTTAAGTTCAAAATCGAATGAGAAAATCTGACAGTTTCTGGTAACTTGATGTGCTGGCCAATGTACATACCTACACAAATTACATCTACATACTTTGTTGACATCCTTTACTTGGCTACACTAACTTTTACAGAAATTAAAATAATACTCAACATTAACTAACTAAACATGAAATAGGACAACACAATGGACAAAAACAAACTAAATAAAAATATAAGAAATGAAAACTAAAATAAAATAAAGTGAATAATTTTCCATCACCTCTTCTCTTTGATGATATCTACTCCTTGCCCTCACCTTTATACATTCTCTTATATTTAGTGTTGCACTTGTAAAAATAACTATCTAGTAACTACTAAGACTTGATAACATTGAACAAATTTACATGTATATAAAACTGTGTTTTATGCAGGGTGTAAGGGACAGCCCTGCGCAGACTGATGGGGTGAATTCAGTATATCATACTAAGATGATCGGTACATGAAATTATTTCAGGAACGTTATGGGAATCCAATAAACCTGATTTATTTTATTACCTAACATGCAATGTATCGTTACCGTGGCAAAACGCACGTAGCGAACGGCAGCGCAGCGAGTGAGTTCGATGAACTCTGTAGCTAGGCAAAAACTGAACAGCTGATTTCGAGCGTCGTTCGTTAAGAGTATTTTAACATCCACTGCAGTTTTTTTTATTTTAGCTTATTTATTTATATAAATGGAGTGTTGTGTACAGAGAATGTAATTTTACATGGAAATAAAGGAATAGTTACTGGAAAAAAAAACGATTAAAAAAAAACATTAAAGTTTTCCTGAGAAAACTTCTGGTGGAATATGATTCAAATAAGGAGAGATTCAAATAAAATGCACCCTGCAAATTTGTGGAGGGATGTCCCTTGCACCCTGTATGTAATTTTGCAGGGGCGTAGGTAATGATACGGGCCCCCAAGCTACAGGGACCCCGGCGCGACCTTTATAAGCAAAAATTCGTAAAATATTATCCAATACCTTACATTCTTATTGATAAGAGGAATGATGAATAACTAATTGTAAGCCATAAATAAATTACAGTATAAATTGTTTATGGCTTACAAAGGCTTCAACCGAAATTTTACAGGCGCGGTCCAATTCTCAAGCACATGGCAATGGCATTCATTTAGTAAAATCACATAGAAAATCTTGGGAGTTTCGCCGCAGTCGGGTCCCCAACAAAGTTGATACAGGGCCCGTTTAGGACTAGATAGATAGATAACTAATTGTAAGCCATAAATAAATTACAGTATAAATTGTTTATGGCTTACAAAGGCTTCAACCGAAATTTTACAGGCGCGGTCCAATTCTCAAGCACATGGCAATGGCATTCATTTAGTAAAATCACATAGAAAATCTTGGGAGTTTCGCCGCAGTCGGGTCCCCAACAAAGTTGATACAGGGCCCGTTTAGGACTAGATAGATAGAATACCCTTTATTATGTACACTATAAAAATTACAAACATAATTGTAGAAATTTTACATTTGGTGACACAAGGTTGTCTTATCGCTAAAAGCGAAACAACACACTAGCTACGCCATTGTAATTTTGTTCAATGTTGCAAACTCTTATATTTACTCATATATGCATCAAAATGGAGGAGGCCAAAAGAGATGGCCAGAGGATGTGAATGTTGTAATATAGTTTATTTAATATAGGTAAAACTTGGGGTATTTTTTCGAATAGGCTTCATTTACAAATTCGTCTACGTTACATATTAGGACAATTTTATAGTTCTGTTGAGGGACATAAGACCAGTTTCTCGAACGAAATTAATCGCAAAATTAATATGACAAATTGTCAAGCGCGCGTAAACTGCTGCGATTGGCTATTGATAAATCATTCAACCATTCACAGCACTGACATCTGATTTGAAGTAAAGCTATCTCAATCTTTACTATTTAAAAGCGAACGTGTTTTTTTGGTATGTTTTAGTGCTAAATAAACAATCCAATATTGATTGATATAAGCCTCTATCCCACAGGTGCGTTTTTATCGGTTGCGTTATTGTACAAGTACACTGCTATGATAATAACGACGCAGTAGAAGTACGACGCTGCGTTCCTCCGTCCTGCGATATTCCGATATCAATTCTTAGAACATTTTGTATTAGGACGCATACGATCTTACACACACCTGCGTTAATAAAGTTGTACTAGGGGCACGTGAGCACCAAAGGGGGAGGGTGGGGTCTGCTTTGATTATTTTTCATGACATGGGGGAACGGGGAGTCTGGACAGTGATTACGTCAGATTTTTCTGCAAAATTTAGTAGATTTTGATTTGAACAAAGATGGCAACCCTATGTTCAGGGATTCCCCAAAATAATTGATATTGCTCACTCGCTCTCATGCGGTGTTTTATGGTTAGAAAGAACCGAAGTAGGGAAATTACTTTAATGGACAACTTTATAGTCTACAAATTTCTCATTTTTAGGCTCATGAATAACAATAAAGAAACCTGAACAGATTAAAAACAACGTTTACATAAGCATACGGTGGGGGGCGGGGGGGGGGTATACTTGAATGGGCCACTTGTACAGGCTCTCCCCGGAAAAAATATCGGTCGATAAAAACGCAGCTGTGGGGTAGAGGCAACAATTTGACTGATCACTTTGGTAGAGAAGAAAGAGCCATGTTCATCAGCGCAAATATGAAAACTTTATTTTTCCAAGTGCAACACAAAAATGCGATGTATGATACCATACAATGTAAACAACTATGAAGAACCTAATTCCGTCGTGCCTTTTTCCGGGGTTTCTTCGCAGCGTTCGAAGACGATACCGACGGCGTGCGTTTTTTCTTTTTAGCCTATAGTGGATGGATGATACATAAAAAAACCGGGCAAGGGCGTGTCGGACACAATGAAGGGTTCCTTAATTGGGATGAATTTAAATTATAGTGGAGAAACAAGTTCTCCCATACATTCCAACTACAAATGTAAGTTTGTATGCACAATATTTAGAGATTTACCATGTTATTTTAAGATCATAGACTTCTTACAGGTTTTCCTGTAATCTATAGGCAAAGAACCATTTTCTGTATTTTATTTTTAGAATGTAAGGTTCAGTTTTTATATATATTCATAAATAACTTTAAAAGTACATTTTTAAATTATAAAAAAAATATATCTGAAATCCTTACAATAAGCACTTTTATTTTTTATATCCCACTGTACAGTATGCATAACTCTTTTTTTGTAATTTTCTAATATACCCCCCCAGAAGTGACCACCATATTAAAAATTTATTTATTTACGCGTTACACGTTCGTGTTTGGGTCACAGAAGTTCATATTATGTGTACCAAATTTCAACTTAATCGGCCCCGTAGGGTTGGAGCAACTTGGCTGTGACAGGACGGACAGACAGACAGACACACGAGTGATCCTATAAGGATTCCTTTTGAGGAACAGAAGCCTAAAAAGTGTATAAGTTGACCTGTATTTTTTGATTAATGCTTTTGGTCAACATGGTTATAAATCACCTCTATTGTTTGGGGTTTAAAACCATCAATAAAAATAAAAAATTGTAACAATCACAAAAAAATTTGGCTTGTAATTTAATTTAATTTTAATTATAATAATATAATTATTTATCATTTTAATTTTATTTGGTAAAAATCGATTTTAATTGTCAAATCTCACATATTTCAACCATTTTTATTAAAATTAACACAAAATTGATTATAAAGTTTATATGCAATTGTATCAATGTCGACATGTTCGTGTCGACGAAATTCGTACTATTATAATAATATGGTTTTCATCGAGTAAATCAAAATAACTCCACTAGTACTGTTACCACTTCATACATTATGCCATCCTTAGATGGTAGGCTAACCAGGCGGTTATTACTCCTGGACAGGACCGGCCTGCGCCTGGTGACGGGGACCATCTCGGGACACTGCACGACTCCTAAACAAGCACTTGCATGTGCTCTTTAAATGCCCAGGCGTCATTTAGATTACAACAGAAACCCTCGGGGCACCCAGATCTTTCACAGATGTTCTAAACAGACCGAGAGACATGATCAACTTCTGGGGGGAGGTGGGCTGGTTGGAATAACCACTGATGGCCGCTATGGCCCATGTACAATGGTCCACATGAAGGACAAAGTGCGGAAAAACAGGATCTAAAAGTTTCTGCCACGGGGTCCAGTGCCCACACTTATCGATGTGTTGTTTGAGTTCGGTCGAACTATTTGTTTTTATTGCATGAACATAAATAGCTCTTTCTGTGTACAGTATGGTTACTGGACATAATATTATTACGATCTCACCTGTGGTTTAGCTTCCTCCCCAACATCACTGGGTTGCGCGCTAGAAGTCGAAGAGATCTCCCCTTCCTGTTCACTCTTCTGCTTCTTAGCAGGCACGACCTCTTCCTCTTCTGACTCGTTTGACTGCGAGTCTCCTTTCTGTTCCGATGTCTCGCTTTCCGGAGGCGGCGATGACTCTTTTTGGGATGATGGGTCCTCCTGTTGAGTGGATAGAAATTATTTAACTGTTGAAATGTCAAATGCACCAGAGGTTGTGTTAGAATACCGTTGGTTACTTTTGTTGTTTACAAATGAAAGAAGTAAGTTTATTTCAAACTGTTCTATCACATTTTTAAATACAAATGCGGCTTGTATCTTAGTAATAAGAGCCGCACGGGTAGGTTAAGCCACGCTTGCCGCGGTTAGTGCGTAGATGGGTGACCATCTTTAGATACCAAGACCTTTCCGTGCCTCGGAAGTCCGTCGTCGGTCCCGGTAGTCATTCGCGGATTTTTGACAGTCGTTACGGATCAGAAGCCTGAAAGTCTGACAACTAGTCTTTCCAAGGGGTATCGTATTACCCAGTAATTGTGTTGTGGAGGTCAGATAGGCAGTTTCTCCATGTAAAATAGTGGCCCTTCGAGCCCGTGCCCAGCCGGCCCTTCGAGCCCGTGCCCAGCTGGCCCTTCTCGCCCTTGCCCCCGATACGTACCACAAGCAGAACAGTATGCTGGCCGCCCGCAGACACGTGCGCGGGCGTGCGCGCGAGCAGCGCGGGCGTCACGGCGGGAGTGGGCTCGGCGGCGTCGCTACTGGCGCCCGTGCCCAGCTGGCCCTTCGAGCCCGTGCCCAGCTGGCCCTTCGAGCCCGTGCCCAGCTGGCCCTTCTCGCCCTTGCCCACGATACGTACCACAAGCAGAACAGTATGCTGGCCGCCCGCAGACACGTGCGCGGGCGTGCGCGCGAGCAGCGCGGGCGTCACGGCGGGAGTGGGCTCGGCGGCGTCGCTACTGGCGCCCGTGCCCAGCTGGCCCTCGGACCCCATGCCCCATGCTACTACTTCACCTGCGGAGACACATGGTGTGTGTCAGTATACAACACATAGACAAAGAATACTTCGTGTTGAGGCGAAAGTCGCGCCCCGAACGCATTTCAAATGCTTAGCATCGGGCTTTCCGAACAGACCAACGCACACCTAACTAGGTGTGAAGTCACTAACACATTCCCTGACCAAGATTATTTCCGGACATTGATGAATTTTATACAGGATTTTTTTTAACCAGTGCGCACATTTTTACAAATTAAATTTAAACGAGTTTTGTGAAACACGTATTTCTTATTTAGATATGTCTTGGTACAAAAAAAAAACGAAGTTATCGTTAACGAAAGATCTTTATTTTGAAACTGGTTTAATGGATACTCGCCGCGCGCCGTGTGCAGTGTAGCGGAACGCAGTAGTAGGTACCTGTCAACTGTGCGCTCACGCAATTCGCCGACATAGGTATTTAAGCTGGTTAATAGCTAATTTTATCAGGTTCGAACTAGCTTTTTTTTAAGTTTAGTCCGTGACCTGAACTTATTTGAAGAGTAATTCAAAATTTTCCTTCATATTTTCATGGGCTTAGAACCATCAAAATGAAGAAAATGAAGCTCTATGATCAATTACATTAAGACACTGAACTGTCTGTGATCATTTGATCAACCAGCCTTTGATTGGTTGCTAAAATGGTCCTTTCCTGGACTGCAGGGTTGGCTCGCATACCAGGTATGCTCACCCTCGCATACATTCTTCGAGCTGCTCGTAAGTTTTAACCACTTACTAAATACACTCGCAACATCTCGTAAAACTCGCGGTTAGTAAAGTCTGACATCGTTGTAGGTAAGTATTAAACACGTGCACTGCGGTGCATGCGCAGGAAAGCGAAGCGACGCGACGTCACTCGAACGCATAACGGAACTGTCGGCCACCGGGCTAGCGCCGCCCTGCATGGGTTGGGCGTCGGCGCGCGAGTCCATTGATATTATTACGAAGAGATTGTGTCCATATTATGATTTCAAATCGGACGAAAAAAAAAAGTATAACAAATAATGGAAATGTTTCTATTACTGATACTGCACCAAATTTTTTTTACGCCCTGGTTAAAAAATTACCCAGTATATAAAATGACATGAATCTTTGCTTGTAGTTTATTATATTGTTTTAATTTTTGTGAATGTGAAGACTATTTGTGGATCAGTTTCATTTTTTTCCCTTCATTTAATTTTAATCATGGTCTGGCAGTTTGGGTAATTTATGCGGCCTACCCTAATGTCCTTTCTTTGGTATTGTTTGTCGAATCGTTGAGCTCCTTCGTTCTGAGTTGAGCTGCAAGTTTACTGACAAATGCGTGCACTGATTGGACAGTTCCACTCAATCTGTGTAGTTCTTTTCTCAAAAGACCATTTCAAACACTAATCTACATGGTCTCAACATGATCTGACCAAGATTGAGTCTGGACTTTAAATAAAAGAGACTGTGACCTCTTAGTTTATTTCGGCCTTTCTTCTCAGAGTAGTCAGATCGGAAACGTCGATCTCAACTAGTTTTTGATTCAAAATGCAATTTACCAGTATCAGTAACAGCAAAAGAATTGCTGGTGCCTGCTGCTATGCTGATAACCTTCTTATTTTGTAGCTTGGGCACCGGTTCTAAGACCTCTGCATCGCCCGCGCGATCTCCAAGGCCCAACCTGTTGAGAAACATAATTGTAAAAATTATAGACAAATTAAAACTACCATACATAGGCTCGTGGCTAAGTGCCAACAGGTTAATTGATCAAGACAAAGTTACGTTTGCCGTGGTGGTGTCGTGGATGGAGATATGAGTATCAATTTCGTACCAGTCCTTGCCTCAGAAAGCACGTTAAGCTATTGGTACCGGTTGTCATTAGTTATCTGCATATGGCAACCGGACCTTTTTAATTTCTGTGTTTTGACAGTCTTTGCCAAGTATTGTGTTACCCAGTAACTGGGGTGTAACCGGATACAGCTGAATACCAATATTTTACATAGAGAGACTGCCTATCTGACCTCCACAACACAGTAACGGGGTAATACGATTGGTAAGACACCATTGTCAGACTTTCGGGCTTCTGACGAACTGTAACGACTGTCAAAGATAGACGAATGACAGCCGGGACCAACGGGTGCTTTCCGAGGCACGGAGGAGTCTTGGTATGTAAAGATGGTCACCCATCCACGTACCAACCCCGACAAGCGTAGCTTAACCTGTTGGATCGACCCGTGCGGCTGTTATTACTTAGATATGAGTCGACCTTCATCTATCCATAATCTATAAATAGTATAATATCGCTTTTCGTGTCTGTCTGTATGACCGCGTTATTCTTCTAAACTCCGTAACGGATTTTGATGAGGTTATCACCATCAGAGTTTATTCCGGATGGTTTATGTTTTACACTAATATTAAACTTATATTTTATAAAGAAATCTCGATGTTTTGTCTAGTCATAAAAACCGTGCGAAGCATAGCATAGGTGGATAAAACTTGTATGTATACTAACACAAATTTTTAAGACCATAGGCGTAGCCTGAAATAAATGCTATAATAACAGCCAAATAGCCCAGAAGAGAAGAATGTTTGGGTGGAAGCCTCACCGGCCGTACTCGCAGCGCCCGATGGCGTAGACCTGGCCGTTGTCGTCCAGCGCCAGCGAGTGGTGCTGGCCGCACGCCACGCTCTTCCACGTCGTGTTCTGACTCGTGAAGGCATCGCATTCTGTTGGCATGAATAACGCTGTCTTGCGTTTCTCGCCTGTAATGCCTGTTAAGACAAAAAATATATAATTCGTTAGTATACAAGAAGAGCATTTGAAATACTTCTATCCACAACAGGGAAGATCTTGCCCTTCATCTCATCTAATGGTAAGTGATGATAAGGGCGAAGGTGGAAGCGAGCGTGGAGCTAGCTTTCACCTTCGGCCTTATCATTACTCTGTAATCTTCAACCTGCTGTTAACATTGTTGTTATGGCGGCAGACTTAGATAAGATGGTTCCCACCATCTTATCTAAGTCTAGCCAGACGGAACAAGCCGTACTACCAAACAAACTGAGCAGAACATTTTGCTCCCGCTAGGAATCGAACCCGGGACCTCAGGGTCTGAGTCAGGTGATCTTACCACTAGACCACAGTGTAGAACAATTTAAAGCTCCGGTAAACCACCCTTGTGTTTGTCCAAAATCAAGTCGACCACGTAACGGCTGATAAGTATTGTCATATCACTGTGAAGTCTCTTTTTATTACGAAACAAAACATCAGTTAGGGACTGGGACTTATACGTCCTCTTCGTGCGGGTTGCTGGATGTCACGTCTTCAAGCACAGAAGATGCCTGTTCACTCTTGCTTGGAAGGCCGCAATGAAGGGTTTGAATAAAAACACTGGTTGGTATACTGACCAAGCTGTCCATAGTTGTTGAGTCCCCACGCGAACATCTTGTTGTTGTTGTCTAGAACGAAAGTGGCGTGGTAGCCGGCCCAGATGCGGGCTCCGCCTGCTTTCAGGGTCACCTTGGATGGTACTAGCAGAGCGCCTGGGGCAGAAAACGTTAATAAGTAAAGGTTCTTGAAATACACCAATTTATGACAATACAATTGTCGTAAAAAAAAAGGTTGGCTTTCATGGGACGCCAAGCAGATAAGAAACATCCATGTTAATATTAGAATTCATCTATACTAATATTATAAAGAGGTAAAATTTGTAAGTTTGTATGTAGGGGGTAATCTCTGTAACTACCAGTCGGATTTGAAAAAAATATTTTTGCATTTGATAGCCCAATTCTTGAGGAAGGTTATAGGCTATTTAACATGACGCTGTGACCCTTAGGAGCCAAGTAAACGCTAAGTGAAAACAAAATAATATCGCGGGCGGGCTATGGGTCGGGGGAACAAGAAATTTCACGGGGACAAAGCTAGTAATTAATAAAAAAAAGTATAACGAAATATGAAGTAAAATAAAGAAATATCGCCGTCGCGGCATACGAGTCGGTTTTACTGCCGAGGCGCGCCAATTTTTAAACGTCGTTCGACGATAGCATAATGGAATAGTACTTCACCTTAGCAGACGTAGTATACTGCATGTACTAAAATGTACTTACAAGCATTATGAAGTAAAAATAACGCTTGTAAGTGCAGACATCGTATTTTAATTATGATTCTGACGATAGAAATAGCAAGCCTGCTACGGCTCTAAGGTTTATTGATTTCGATTTTTCACTGATCAATATTTTACAAAAATATCGAGACGTTTTTAGTAAAAAATTGTCAGTTACTTTATTTACACACTTTAAAATCTCTGAAGCTACCGCATCAAACAAAAAATAACAGCCTATTTCTTTTTCCATCTCGTCGCCTATACCCAAAGTCTCTAATTCAAATAATTTATGTAAACAAAGTAATGTCAAGAAATGTCACTGTCAAAATGACAGAACAGTGGTGCAAAACATTTTATCATTGTTATTTTTTATAAATAATCATCTATGAAATTAAAGTGAATTAATTATAAGAACTATGCAAACAAAATACCTTTGCCAAACAAAGTTTTATGTAGTGTGCCGGAAACACGGCCTATGATCGTCATAATTAGCCCTTTTAAGTCCACTGCTAGACGTAGGCCTCCTAAAATCGATTTCTACTCGAAATAGTTTACAGCCGTTTGCATCCAAAATGTGGCTAGATATGCTACATACAATATGAATCTATGAATGAGAGTTGTAATATTAGTGTTTTTGAAGATGTAAAAAATGTGAAAGTGTTTGGATCTCCTGCATTGTTACCAGTATCATAAAATATTGTAAACCAGAAAATCTCCTTTTTTTATTAAAATTATTACGGTATGATTATTTTTTCATTATTATTTATTAAATTCAGTACTTAAAAGAAAATGGAACCTTTTCGCCATTTTATGTGAATGGTATTACGAAGATATTTTTTTTTGATATTTCATCCCCTTTGTTTACATAAATTATCTGAATTTGAGACTTTGGGTATAGGTAACAATACCGCGTAAGGAACTACTCCCACTTATTGAGCTCTATTCAGCTTATGCCCATAGGAAACAACATTTTGTATGGAGACGCGTACGCATCCGTTCAGCTTTCCGCGTCTATTCAGCTTTCGCGGCAAACAGGTATAAAATGAGGACAAATATGTTTTTATCATGCGAATGCTATAGATAAGAGTTCAGCGCTGTTCCGCCGCGTTCAGGGCTGTACGCGGTCGCAACTTGTCGACGAGGAGTCGGGAACAGTTCACGTTCAGCGCCGAACGTGGCAGAATATAATAATTTTAATAAATTGGGGTACCAATGTCGCGTATTCTCCAGCCAAATTTCTATTTCTCCACAGAGGGTCGACCCACTGTCGTGTGCGTTTAATTTTTTTACGTTTAATTTTATCTTTTTCTTCTGCAAGAAGCCAAACGATAAAAGCACAAAGAATTGTCCATGTTGAAGGCACAATACTAAATGAGTAGAAGAGAGTAGTATATTCTTAGATTAGTAGCTTACCGTCTTCGCAGCATATTCAGCGTCGTACAAAGTAGATAGAAGCGTTTCAGCGGAGATAACACGCTATGACGGCTTTTCTCATTCTTACGACGCTGTACGCGGCTGATAGAAGCAGAACTGTATAAGTGTGACCAAAATCGTTCATCGAAACGTGAATGGATCTGAATAAGTGTGAGTAGTCCCTAAGTCGAAAAATTACTGTTATATAATTCATTGGATAGATTTTGTCGGCGCGAAACGAATGATGTAATTTTGTATCACAACGCGTTATTTGAATAGTTCTGGCGCCGCACAAATAGTTTGTATCACAACCGCATAAGTCGTCAGTGCGCCATACTATCCGTGTTTTTTATTTATTTTGTTAAGACTTACGCTGTATTCCGTAAACAGTTTTTTGTCTCTCCTGAAAACTTATCAAATTTAACTTGCGTGGTATTGTTACCTAAGCGACGAAATGCTTGCATAGAGTACTTACTGAATCCTTGTCTAGCATCCCTGGTAGCGGACCGCTGCGACAACCTGCCGAGCTGGCCTTGTTCACCGCAGCCCATTGTGTACACGCCTCCTGACGCCTGCAATTAAATGTTTTATTAGATTTAGACATAGTTGATCCGTAGAAAAAGAAACACTTCATATAGAAGGGAAATTCGTAACTTCGCACTTATTCATAATCGTGCTAAAATCTCCTTACAATTTTCAGGCATATCATTAGGATTACCATTTAGGATTGTACGCTTGTACAGTCAGCTGCAGAGATATCTCAAACCCTAGCAATGAATAAATACATTGCCAGGGGGTGAGGTTTCTCTGCAGCTGACCGTACACACGGCTACATATCATAATATAAATTTCCAGTATAAGATGATCTTGCATTGTATAAGATTTCCGCATAATGAAAGGTCAGCTTATACTGGAAATGTGTAGCTATATAATCTAGCTTAAGTATCATACGATCTAAAGGCATTCAAAATCTAAAGATAAGCTGAGGTAACTAGATTCTCGCCCCGTGAAAGGATTAGTTTTTACTAATTACATAATATGGGCGCACTATATTACAATTAGAAACTCATCATCATCTGCCTAGCCTTTTCCCAACGGTTTTGGGGTCAGCTTCCAGTCTAACCAGATGCAGCTGAATACCAGTATTTACATGGAGCAACTGCCTATCTGACCTCCACAACCCGGATACTGGGTAACACAACACTGGGTACCCCTTGCCCTTGTTAAGGGCCGTCCATTAATCACTTGATGTTTTATTTTGCATTGTTTAACCCCCTCCTCCCCCTTGGTAAGGTTTAAGACTAACCCCCCCCAATTTCACGTTTAAAATTTTTAGAATATTATCTTTAAATACAGGTTTAAAGTATAATCTAATTTTATTCTGAAATTAAGGACCATGATAAAAATATCTAGACAGAAAGGTTGCAGGTTGTTTTTGACTGGCATAAAAATAATGCTAAAGGAATGGTGTAATCATGCGAAAAACATGCTTTTCGGATTAGAAATCGCGTTTGACTAAAACAAAAAATACACGTGATATCTTCCAAACCCCCTCCCCTCCTTTCGAGCCTCACGTGATTAATGGGCTGCCCCTAAGACTGGCTGGACTGAGATGACCCATAACAACTGTAAAACGACTAATGACAGCCAGGACCAACGGCTTAACGTGATTTCCGAGGCATGGAGAGGTCTTGGTATTTAAAGATGGTCACCCAGCCACGGATCAACCGCGGCAAACATTTCTATCATTTGACTGTTTTCTTAGTGACATAGTGAACAACTAATACAGATGAACAAAAGATATAAGCCGTCCACAAAAGAAACCAATCAATAATTATTTTATAATTTGATTTATGTACTTCATCAGTTTTATTATTAAGTTATAGTAGTATTATTATGGTGTGTATTTGAATTTTTGGTTATTAACATAATTTTTACTAACAAAAATATGGATGTCTGATTTAAATAAATAATTATTATAAAAGCAGGATGACGATACGTACCGACAATATAACAAGATGGTCGCCCCCTGACGCCACGGCCACAGCAGTTTCTCCGATGTCTACCTTCACGGGGTCGCGACACGACTTGCCTTCGCGACCACGGACCACCAGGCCCATGCTGCCGTGAGAGTCCTGGGAGACAAAGGGTTCACTTACATGAGAATGTCTATCGAGAAATGTTTAACAAGAATATTGAATAATAACAATAATATTTTTTTGTCGACATGTGGCATGTATAGCAAAGTATCTTTGTGGTGGTATCGATAACGCCACATACAAACTACGCATTAAAGATCTGATGTCACAAATCCTGCATCGCGCAATCAGAGTTTACCGCGCAACTAGATATACAACATCCCGACATCAACCGTCGGGCAGTTGCCCACCAGACACGACACCCGTCTGGTCGGAGGATCCTTCCTTTTCTATGCAGGATGAGGGAACTTTACACACTGTTCCTCATACTTCTATATCTTGACCTGGCTCGCGAGGTTGTCAACATGTGGGATGTGGATACAGCAGTCAGTGTCGATAATCATGACACCCAATGGCATAATAGCCAAGAGCCTCGACCAACACTTGAGGAGGCTCTCGTTAGGTAGCGGTACTTCTGGACCCGGCGCGCATAGTGGGAGGTTCCTCTCTCAGGAGCCCTGACCACCGGTAGCTTGGACCCTAGTTCCCGATACCGGTGGGCTACTATTTTTTATATTTTCAAGTGTTTTTTTTTAAATGTTTTTAAATTATTATAAATTGAAGCCCTGACTGCTGTCCTAAGTACTAGCACCTGCATTACAGGAGCCAGTATCTACCCCAATAAGTAGGTTCTGGATTTTGTATGTAGACTGAAAATCCTATAGTTACTTACCCTAAAAGCTCCCCAAGCATAAACATCTCCGTTATTAAGCAACGCAGCGGAGTGCGAGTCCCCGGCAGCCACACACACTGCAGGCGCAGGCAACGCTACGGTCTTAGGAGTGCCCTCATCACTGTCGCCTGTCGTCGCGCGCCCTAGGGCTCCTTCGTCGTTGCAGCCGAATGTCCATACCTGGGGGAGAATATTAATGAGTATAGGAATAACACAGGAGATAGGAATAGAATTTCATGTTCAGAAATATAGTTTTTTATTTATTTTCTTATTATTGTACACCCTAGAGGTAGTTGTTTACTACCTGCAAAATCAATAATAGTAGATTATTCACCAAGGATATAAAGCAGTTTCTTATGTCACGGGCGCTACATTGATTAAAGCTATCCCCGGACGAAGACACCTCTATCCTCAGGGAAAACCTCTATTTTTCACACCTCCTGCGAGGTAATACAAAGCAATTCGATTTTTATATTATTTTTTTGTAAATGTTTTATACGAATTTTTTGTTGAAGTTCCAAATTCAGATCACATTATTGACTAGGGGGTTATAATTAAATTCATTACAATATTATTGCCTGGCTAAACCCCAGGGATATAATAATTTACGTTAGGTTAGGTTTGTATGCCGTATATACTTTGACATTATCAGGCAGACCGTGTACAAAAAAATAATAATAATAAGAATCATCTGATTCTGTGGTGTTTTTTAGTGTAAAGTGCTTATTTTAGGCTTGCTTACTTTTCTATTTTGTTTAGATTTTTATAATATATATTTAAATTACTCATCTCATTTGCATGAAATCGTTCTAAACTGCCTTCTACTGAAGATGAATTTAGTATAATACAATTTTTTTTTTTGTAAACAAAATATTCCTGACTTACAATAATTCTAAATTGACAAGTTAGTTATTATAATAGAAGTTACCTTCCCACTGCTGTCAAGAGCTATCGTGTGCATGCCCCCTGCATACACATCTACAATTTTGTCACCCAATGCTGTCACATACTTAAATCTGAAACAAAAGATAATTGAGTTTAATATGCGTGTAAGAGAATAAAGAAGACATTCGGTTGACATCTATGATTTAAATTGCAGGAGTATGATAATTTTAAATACTGTATTACTTACTTGGTAGTCTCCACGACATCCTCGCCGAGCCCCAGTTGCCCGACGTCGCCCTGTCCGCATGCTAGTACACGCCCCCTCTTCTTGGGAGCTGTCGGGATCTCCCATTGGATCGCTGCACAAACATCACATTATATTAAAACAATTTATAGCAATTATTTATTTATATATCACCACTGATAAGTGATAACAGAAATTTGCGCTGCTATGGAGTTTATTGCGGCACTTCTTACCAGCTATAGCACTAGGAAGTGGTGAAGGGCGGGCGTTTTGGGGGACTGACATAAGTAACTTTAGACGTTTAAAAAGTACTTATTCTCAGCCTAATAATGCCTTAATAATGAAGACAGCTGCGTCCCAGAAATAAAACGACGTATAGCCATGGCTAGAGATGCTATGACATGCCTTCAGAACATCTGGAAAAATCGTGGTATAAGTTATAAAACTAAAGCCCGATTGGTCAGAGCACTAGTTTTCCCGATTTTCATGTATGGAGTTGAGACGTGGACAATCCGAGCAAGAGAAAGACAGAGGATAGACGCATTCGAAATGTGGTGCTGGAGGCGGATGCTCCGAATACCATGGACAGCCAAACGCACAAATGTGTCTGTCCTTTCCCAACTCGACATAAAGACCCGATTGTCTACAGTTTGCTTACAGCGTATTTTGACCTATTTCGGCCACATAATGCGAAAGGGAGATAGCAACCTTGAAAAGCTGGTCATTGTTGGCAATACCGAAGGAAAGAGAGCACGAGGCCGGTCGCCAAAACGATGGTCCGACCAAGTAAAAGAAGCTACGTCCTCAAGCAAACTTCAGCAGGTGGTGATGGCAACGTTGGACCGGAGTCGATGGAGGCAGATTGTCCGCTTAAAGGGGTCCAGTGACCACGATCCTCAGTAATGAGGGACCGATTGAAGAAGAAGAGATTCTCAGCCTAATTTGAACATTGACTTTTACCCTTCACTGAAGCTTTAAGTTTAGCGACTTGTCAATAACAAACTTTCGCGATTTGTACTGGGTACTTACTTCTAAAAGATTTTTTGTGTATATTTGCCAACAGTTAAAGAGGGCGTACAACGGTCCAATAGGGCCACTCCTTTAAAAAAAGATTATCTCGTGACTGAGAAGGAATTATGAAAAAACGGCTAAACAGCGACATCAGTAAGTGTGTCTAGAATGTGCTAATACCTTTTATAAAGTTTCATATTGAGACACGAAGCAACAAAATACGATCTAGAGGAATGTGGCCGTTATATTTAGAATGAATGAAACTTTATAAAAGGTATTAGAACATTCTAGACACATTTACCGAGGTTGCTGTTTAGCCGTTTTTCATAATTCCTTCTCAGTCACGAGATAATATTTAGTCAGTGGCGCTAGTGGACCGATGTATGCGCTCTTAAGCGCTGAACAGACGATGAATAATTTGTCCCCGAACAATTTTTCGGCGACAATAGACCGTATGGAAGGAAATCCTGGCAGTCTATTTTTTCTACGAGTGCGTAAATGCATAGATTTCCATACGTTATATCGTTGCGGACAAACTGTCCATCGTCTGCACGGCGCGTTAGTGCTGACACTATCTATCTAAACAAATCAAATTGAAGTATCTGTTTGTAATGTCAAAATAACAGCTTTTTACTATAAATGCAATGTATACATGGTACAAAAATTGTGTCTGTTCCGGCTAATCTCAGAAACGGCTGAACCGATTTCGACGAGACTTTCACTGGCAGATAGCTGATGTTATAAGGAGTAACTAAGGCTTCTTCTTACTAAAATAAAAGTTTATTTTAGAAAAAGCCTCGCAGACGACGCCGCGGACATAAGCTAGTGAACCAATAAAATTTGTTTTAAACACAAATGGATGTGTCTACTACCAAAAGTCATGCATTGTGTGTGTGTGGTTACCATGGATTCAGTACAAATATGATTCTGGACCCCTCTGTGTTGAAATATTTCGTCGGTAATAATAAAATTTAAAAAAATACTGTACATACATTTTGACCGCGTAGGTATTGCACTTTTGTAGGAAAAATCAGTTTTTTTTTAAATAACCGACGAAAAATTTCAATGCGGAATCATGAACTGAATCCTGAACTGAAATAATAAAAAAAAAATGGTAACCGGCTTCGCGTCGACGTCCCTTCCACCCTGTATATGCCAGTCGCGCGGTAAACTCTGCTTGCGCGATGCAGTATTTGTGTGATGTCATGTCTTTGATGCGTAGTTCGCATGTGGCGTTTTAGATGCCACCATAAGTATGTGTGCGGCTCACGAGAGGGCAGTGCGCCGGTCACTAGTCAACGCTCACGGCGTCCCCCCCCCTACCCCCCCTCGTGAGCCGCGCATTTCTAGTCCCTAAGACGCGGTGCAGCGGTATTGGTCAAACTAAGCATTCAGTTTTGAGTTTGAAGTTGAAAAGTCTGTTTATTTTTATAATTTGCACATCATTTTAGTCACTTCTGTAGGTGGTAGACATTTCACGGACCCATTTTTGGCAAGTCTAGGTTTATAAATTAGTATTTAATGACTATTTGTAGGTGTAATTTTAATTTATTATGTTACTGTCTCAGGATGCAATAAAAGCAAATTGTTGATGTCATAAAAGTCGGTTAAAAAACAAGAATGTTTTCATAAATTTTTCTTATTTTTCTAGTGTAAGAGTAATTTAGCATACAAATCGCTTAAATCATGTTTTTGTCATAATTATTAGCATAACATCACGCCTTGTTTCCCCGAAGGGTTGGGCACAGGTGTACCTATAGTAGACCCAGATTTAGCCAGTTTTGTTTAAGTCCCATGTAGAAGGGGGCGAGCCTATTGCCATCAACTGGGCACAAATCCAGACTCCAGGCTGCTATGGTGAAATTCCAGATAGACAAACCCAATAACATTGCCCAACTGAAGGAATCAAACCCAGGATCTCAAGATCAGCGGTAACGCTTGCCACCAGTAGACCATCGAGGCAGTTATTATTTATTTATGTATATAAACTTTATTGTACATCAAAAGATTATTATTATTATTAGTTATCCTCTATTCAGTTCTCTAAGGAAGTTTACAGTTACTCATACTTTAAATACTGTACTGAAAATCGTATAAAATAAATAAGAAGTCAGAAGATATACAAATTTTTATACTTATCACCTTAGCCAAATCTTCAGGAAATGGTATTTAGTACACTCTAGTGCAAATTGATTGGAAGCAGCCAAGTCTAGGCAATATCACATTTTGAGGTCATTCTTATCAAATATGATTGCATAAATAATATAAAAAGATGTAGGTATGACATAATCCATTTGTTTACTTTGGTCATTTTTAGTTGGTCAAGTAGGTACTGCCATTTTTTTTGCATCATTTGTAAATATGGCAATGATATAATAAATGAAAAAATAAATATTTATTTTTTAACATCTTTTTCTACAAGAGTGGGTCTACGCCTGTGTTTATTAAAGGCCAAGACATACTAACAGCATTGAAATTATACTTCATACTTAGATCAGATAAGTATTAAAATACATCATTTTCTGCAGTGTCATCCAACAGAGTGAGTTCAAAATATTTTATTTCACACAAAAATACATAGGAACTTATGAAACTTCAGAAACTAGGTGGACGGCCACCTAGCTTCTAGTTTCATAAGTTTTCCAATTGTTAGTTTCCTATGGAGAAGAGCCGGCAAGAAACTCTAGTTATTTTTTTTTTTTAATAATTTGCTTTTAATGTTTTCAAATTACAGTTAGCGCTAATCTACTAGTTTGTCAGTAGCAAACTAAAGTTATTCTGTCTTTTTGAGACCCAAAATGTTTGATCAATTTGCTGAGATACACATGAGTGGTTTTTATTCTAAAATTTAAGGACCATGGCTAATTCTTAAGCCAGGGCCTCAAGTCTGCTATTACAATAGTCTCAGAATGGTCTCGCCATTGTGAGTATTTGACAGTGTTTGTATGGCAAATCTGTCAAAAACTCACAATGAAGAGACCATTCTGACACTATTGTAATAGCAGACTTGAGGCCCTGGTCCGCTGTGTCATGTTTTTGTGTTTTATAAACACATAACATTGTTAGTTAACCGATTTGAGGGTGTGGCTTCACATTTTTGTTAGAAAACACTTTTACTAACATGTTTCGTTCGATAAATTGGCACAGCATACCTGGATTTATAAAGATAATGTCATTAATTCAACCAAGACTTGTAAACTTTTACATTTGAAATTTTAAAGTCTTATATTCCTTATTAGTTGCTGCCCGCGGCTTCGCCAAGTTACTCCTTGTAACATTAGATAACTGCCAGTGAAAGTCCCGTTAAAATCGGTCCTGCCGTTTCAGAGATTAGCCACACAGAAAGACAGACAGACAAAAAAACATGGTTTATATGTTATATGTACCTACTGTATATATTTTCTTATGCATTTAGTAAAAAGCTGTTATTTTGACTTATGTTGTAATTTTATCTATGTTATAAATATAGATGTTCAGAAACTGGTTTTTGTGTTGCAAGAAACATCTTCCTGGCAACTTGGAATGTTGCAGTGTTGCTGGCAACATGTTCCATATTAATTGGGAAACAAAGTTACACATACAAAGAAATGCATAAAATTGCACAGTTATTTACAAGGTTTAAATCCAGATGTTTTAAAATGTTCAACTCAATAAAAAAGCATCTAAACATTGTTGACATACAGATGAGATGTCTCATCATTTTTATTTGAGCAACCTATAAATCCAAGGCAAACATTATTATGTACTAACAAGAAGTGTTATGTATGAATGGAATACTTTTAAAGATAATAACATTACAAGGTAATCTCTGCTTTTTCTATGTGTACAAAGGGTCAGGGTCGTGCAGTGTTGCCATATAAATAAATTGATATTTACCTAAAAATTAGTTATGGTGGTATTGTTTTAAGTATTTCTCATTACTAATATTTTTAAATATCGTTTTATACTTAATTTTCAGGGAATGTGAGTATTTGCTCTCCTTACTGAAGAGTGTAAAATATAATGTCAATTAAGATAGTGTACGACGGCAAATTTTAAAATATTGCACCTATATTTTCAGCTTTCTGTGTATGAATTGCATGTTCGGTAATCAATTATAAACAATCATCTCTTATCAAGCCTTTATAATTATATAAGTATTTGTAACAATTAACAAAATAACACAATAATCAGAGATTTAATCATTACTGTAAAGCATTTTTATATTATTTAGAAGTTATAGACAAAGTTAATCTTAAAAATCTATGCCATTCTGCATGTTTAACTCTATGGTATCGCTAATGGCACATTAATGACTTGGTTCTATCCTCAATAACTAATTTTAAACCAAACTACAATGATAAATACATTCTTATTCATGTTCGTGACTGTAATTTTAACATAAATTGGTCACAGTTATTTAAGGAATACACTAATTTATGTGAAAAACACATTTGTAAATACGATGGAGCGTCAACCAGATCCAACTAACCTACAAAAATCCATTCCTGCGCGACGCTTGCATAACCCACGCTATATTTACGCATAAACATGCGTTTAAATGACGAAACATAAGTACTTAAGCCTCATTTCAAGTACAGTTAACTTGTAAACACAAAAAAAGAAATTCTGAGGCGAGAGTTCGCGCCTTTCGTTTCCCGCCATCGCATTTGACAGGTCATTGACATAGGCAAAAATATAAAGAAAACAATTGCAAAATGCCTACAGGAACTCACCTCCACGTTTTTTCTTGTTTTTGGCTGCCGTTGACGCCGCAGCGGCGGATGATTTAGATGCAGCACGTTTAACGCCTCGCGCCGCCGGCATTATGTCTGCAATATTGCAACCAACGCGTCAATAAACACGGCACACAGCGCGGCAAAACACCCCGACTTGATGGCTTCGCTCCGATGACGTTTTAACTACTTTTGTAATCGCATTAACGCCTTATTTCCACATCGGCTGCATCTGCATCAATTACAAGGCTGCGGCCTCATAGATTTATGCAAAGCGCAGATAGGTTATATTATGCATCTGTATAGGCACTGCACAGGGAACCAAACAACGCGTCCGTTCCATACGGCAACGCGTGACGACGCCAGAATTATTTACTTACTGTTTTATTATCAATTTCTAAGCGGAGCCGCGAATTAAATTACAGATATCACTTTAGAATAAAAGATGACGTATTAATTTTAACACTGTACGAATCTCGTACATCTCCCTCCGCTCGCTTCGCTTGGCCCGAGTGACGTAATCACGTGAATCGGTATCAGTCACACAATCGGAATGTCATATTTCGAATACTATAATACCTTAATAGTAAATGATGAAATTATTATTTTAAACTATGAAAATATAAATCATTGCATAAAATTTAACAAAATGTGAATTTTTCCATTGATTCTAAATCTTGCGTTAAAATATAGTACAAAGAAACTTACTACATTAATCGATTTATGTTAAAAATAATCGATTAAAAATGTTAACTCGTATTCACTTTCCTATGCACCATAGACAAAATAATCTAGAAGGTTTTTAAGAAAAATGTTGCCATATTATAATCTTTACTCACCCATTTTAGAACGCTTAATTCATTGAACCGCAATGAAATTGGAAGGAGCTGAAATTACTTCGAAAACCGAAGTTAATTCATATAACTAGAAATCACTAGTTTCAAGTGCGCCATTCATTTCGTTTTTTTTAACCTTTAAATAAAACTTTCGCTATATTTTTTCCCCTATCCAATGTGTTTTCATACTGTATCGATCTTTTCCGATTTTGTATTTTAATCTTCTATAAATAAAATCTATTTGATCCACTTATATTCGTTTATTGGAGCCGTCTACTATGGTGTCTTAACACCGAGACAATTAATTCCTTATCACTAAAACTCAGTCGAATTTCACACTCCATTTTTTTTTATAATTTCATTATTTAATACTGAATTAAAACAATTCATAATACGTAACCTCACAATTCCTATGTTCCTCATAATTTGAATGGTTTGCAAGTTGTTGATCAACCTTCAAACCATTCAAACTGCAAATGCAGTATACTATTAAATATCAGTTTGTTACTGAGTATATTTTTTCTCATTTTATAATAAAGCACTATCACACTATATATGGGTTGGAACTTAGGAAACCTAAAGATATAATTTGATTTTATACGGTTAATAAGTTAGGTAACCACGATGTAATTTATTTTTCCTTTTGATACACCTTTGTTTTTCTGGAAAATAATAAAATGTAATCATAGCTTTTAGGGTGATGACAAAAAATATATTTTTGTAATTATGCGTTTAACACATTTATGAAAACGGTTTTAGCAATTAACATAATAATTATAATTTATTATTTGATATTGATACCTAGATTAGACCTTTGAAAACATTATTTTGCTTAGTTTAATTTGGAAACGAACTATGGCAACATTTTAAATTGCAATCAACTTCTATAAGTCTATGGTATTAATGACGCGCCGCACGCCGGGCGCCCATTTCGCTATCTATAGAATAGGTACATAGAATATGGATTAATATGGATCGAATGCGTTTGCATAAATACTCAATAGTGCAATTGAAAATCATACATACCTAAGTTATTAAAGTTAATTTAAATTGCTCAGCAATACGATAAGATAAAGTTGATAGCAATGACACTTGAAACCTTGGAAATGGTAACGAGTTTCTAAAGTTACCAATAAAAACTCCAGGGGGGTAACAGAGCGAGTGGATTGTTGTATATTTATTTGGAGCTAAAGACCTCCCTCGATGTTTCTTTGTTGCCCTGTTTGTCCTAAATGTTTTCATGAAGTTATTTTGGTTTTTGTACATACTCGTTTGACGTCACGTACGCACGGAACTTCACGGATTTTTTTTACTATCCGGTAAAGTAGATGGCGCGGCCAACGCAAAATATTAAGTCGTGTTTTTGTGTGACTCATCATTCTCAACAAATCTATCGTTATGACTGTTAGATGTTTTAAATAAAAGCTTATTTGTATGTTTCGTATTAGGTAAAATATTGCGTAGTAAGAGATAGTGGACTGAACAGCGACGGGACAGTGCGCCCAGTATATTTTGTAGACGCAATCGGCCATTGCATTCGACTCTATATTATTTAGTACACACCAACGTGCGCACAATATTGAGAGATTAATGCCCAAATATTCAAACGTTACTTAACTTTAAGACGTTCTTATAAGTGTTTCTGTCGCTTCAAAACAGTTTAAAGTGACAGAGACAGCATTAGACTTAACGGCGACTTAAAATTGAATTGCGTTTGAGTATTCGGCAGTTACCATGTTATTTTAATAGGTTTTCCTGTAATTATAATAATAAGTAAAAAACATTATCTGTATTTTTTTCAAAAATTTTGCTAAGTAGTTTCGGAGATAAGGGGGGGAGTGGTCAATTATCATTTATTTTCTTAAATAACTTCTTTTAAGTATTTATATTAAAATTATAAAAAAATATGTTTATCCGAAATCCTTACTAAGCCCTTTTATTTGATATGTCGTCACACGGTACAGTTTGCTAAACTCAAAATATAAAAAACCGGCCAAGTGCGAGTCAGACTCGCGCGCGTAGGGATCCGTATATATAATGAATGAAAGGTAAATTGCGGTTTACGATTTATGACGTATTAAAAAAAAATACTTACTAGATCTCGTTCAAACCAATTTTCGGTGGAAGTTTACATGGTAATGTACATCACATATTTTTTTTAGTTTTATCATTCTCTTATTTTAGAAGTTACGGGGGGGGGCGACTCACATTTTACCACTTTGGAAGTGTCTCTCGCGCAAACTATTCAGTTAAAAAAAAAATGATATTAGAAACCTCAATATCATTTTTGAAGACCTATCCTTAAATACCCCACACTTATGGGCTTGATGAAAAAAAAATTTGAGTTTCAGTTCTAAGTATGGGGTACCCCCAAAATGTATTGTCATTTTTTCTATTTTTGTGTGAAAATCTTAATGCGGTTCACAGAATACATCTACTTACCAAGTTTCAACAGTATAGCTCTTATAGTTTCGGAAAAAAGTGGCTGTGACATACGGACGTACAGACAGACAGACATGACGAATCTATAAGGGTTCCGTTTTTTGCCATTTGGCTACGGAACCCTAAAAAACCAGTTTGCCCCCTAATAGCGAATCCATATTCGGGGACTGGGGGAATACTCCTTCAAAATTCATATATTTACGTTACACGTCCGTGTTTGGGTCACAGAAGTTCATATAGGTAATTTAAGTACCAAATCTCAACATAATCGGCCCAGTAGATTCGCAGCAAACTGGCTGTCACAGACGGACAGACAGACACACGAGTGATCCTATAAGGGTTCCGTTTAAAAAGTACTAGGCTTGCATGAATTCACGATAGTATTTCAATCTACTTATCATCATTTGTAAATCTATTTCAAAACTTCAGCCCCGATTTGAGAAGATACACTCAGAAAAGCAAGCTCATCCTTTTCATTAATTGTACCTACTGTTTTTCGTAGCCTAACAATAGTTATTTTCACCTCACAAGCTCGGAAAGCTTCTGTTTATCATTCGAAATCTGAGTGCAAAACTGCATTTTATCGGCTAGCGTGGAAAGATTTTTTGATTTTTTCTTTCTACGAGTAGGTATTTAACAATTTTCTATAAGTACCGCCAGTCCACTAAAAATGAAATCTCATTTTTAGATTAATCGCACTGGCCAGCACGACGACTTTAATGTCATTGTTTTTCATGCACCTATAACCTAAAGTCTCTAATTCAGATAACATAAGTAAACAAAGTAATGTCACTGTCAAAATGACAGGACAGTGGTACAAAACATTTTATCATATTTTTTTTTTGTAAATGTTATCGCTAAAATAAAAGTGAATTAATTATAAGAACTATGCAAACAAAATACCGTTGCCAAACCATGGTTTGTGTAGTATGTCGGAGACACGGCATATGATCGTCATAATCAGCGCTTTTAAGTCCACTGCTAGACGTAGGCCTCCCAAAATCGATTTCAACTCGTAATAGTTTACAACCGTTTTCATCCAAAATGTGTCTATACTCAGTCTCAAATTCAGATAATTTATGTAAACAACGGGGATAACACAACAAAAAAATATCTTCGTAATGGTAATTCACATAAAATTGCAAAAAAAGAGGTTATATTTTCTTTTAAGTACTGATTTTATGAAATAATAATTAAAAAATAATCATACCGTAATAATTTTTATAAATTTTCGGTTTTAAACAAAGTTATTAATAAAAGGAGATTTTCTGGTATAAAATATTTTATGATACTGGTAACAATGCAGGAGATTCAAACATTTTCACATTTTTTAATCTTCAAAAACACTAATACGTATTACAACTCTCATAAATAGATTCATATTGTAAGTAGCATATCTAGCCACATTTTGGATGAAAACGGCTGTAAACTGTTTCGATTGGAAATCGATTTTGGGGCGCCTACGTCTAGCACTGGGCTTAAAAGGGCTGATTATAACTATCATATACCGTGTCTCCGACACACTACAAAAAACATTGTTTGGCAACGGTATTTTGTTTGGATAGTTTTTCATAATTAATTCACTTTAATTTTATCGATAATTATTTACAAAAACATTATAAAATGTTGTGCACCACTGTCCTGTCATTTTGACAGTGACATTTCTTGACATTACTTTGTTTACATAAATTATCTGAATTATAGACTTCAGGTATAGATATGCCACTTACAATATGAATCTATGAATGAGAGTTAAGAAATTTTTAAAAATTATTACGGTATGATTATTTTTTAATTATTATTTCTTAAAATCAGTACTTAAAAGTAAATGAAACCTCTTTTCCGCCATTTTATGTGAATTACCATTACGAAGATATTTTTTTGATATGTTATACCCTTTGTTTACATTAATTATCTGAATTTGAGACTGCGTTATAGCATTATTCACGTTGTAGTGAGTGAATAGCTGTGTTTCTTTCTCTATAACATGCACGTCATATAGTTATTAGTACCTTACAAAAAATATTTATTCAAGATTTTATTTTACCACTTTGTCGGCGTGATTAATATGTCAAATTACAGCTTTTAGCGCTAAGACTCTGAGCTAAACTGCGGACAGACAGACAGACATGGCGAAACTATAAGGGTTCCTGATTTAAAATACATAACCCCAAAAACGTTATTTTATAGTTATTATGTGCTTACTTATCCGTTATTTCTGTTGATTTATTTTTATATCTGGTGCAGCAGTATTGTTGAAAAGTAATATAAATGCAAATGAAACAAAATGGTTTGTTTTACATAATTCTAGAGCAATTTCTGTACCTTTTGGTACCAGGAGCGAGGTTGGAATCGGTCCCGGTAACTCATTTGATGGTACAGTAAGCCGCAAGTCAGTGGTAACAATCCAGTCAGTTTGCTGGCCTCTCTTCTCTCAAGCTTCTCTCTCTCTCTCTCTCTTCCTGCTGTCTTGTATGTCAAAGTCAAATCATTTATTTCAAACTAGCTGTTGCCTGCGGCTCCGCCCGCGTGGATGTCGGTTATTGCGTAAAAAAGTAGCCTATGTCCTTCTCCATATCCCAGGCTATATCTATGCCAAATTTCATGACGATCGGATCAGTGGTTTAGGCGTGAAAACGTAACATACAGCTACAGCTACAGGCTATAAGGCTACGTTTCTACGCGATAGCCGACAACCACGCGGGCGGAGCCGCGGGCAAAAGCTAGTTACTTCATAAAATGTTTATTTTATTATATTTTAAAATATCAAATTAATATTTACATTACAATGTTCCTAAAATTGGCAAGCATTTAAGCAGACAAAAATTATTCTTCCTCCAAGTGCTACGAAATTAGATTCTATAAGTTGTTATTTAAGACTGCGCCGAGTGCACAGTGGCGCCCTCGTCGTTATTTCGGTGATTTCTTATAATTTAGAATGAAAATGCAGAAAATAAGCTCGTCAAGTTGTGCTTCACAAGACTATACGTTATTATTACTAAGTACAAACAGTAGTTTTAAATTGTTATGTTTTATTGTAATCATTAAAACGGAGCTTAGTGGCCACTATTTTCCGTTTTAATGATTACAATAAAACATAACAATTTAAAACTACTGTTTGTAGTAATAATAACGTATAGTCTTGTGAAGCACAACTTGACGAGCTTAGTTTCTGCATTTTCATTCTAAAATAAAAGAAATCACCGAAATAACGATGAGGGCGCCACTGTGCGCTCGGTGCAGTCTAAAATCATTCATAGTTCTTTGTATTTGTATGTAAAATTGCATGTTTATATATTCAACACAATGTAAATTGTTTTATGAATAAAAAATTAATAAATAAATATATACTAATATTATAAATGTGAAAGTAACTCTGTCTGTCTGTCTGTCTATCTGTCTGTCTGTCTGTCTGTATGTTACGTTTTCACGCCTAAAAAGCTGAACCGATCGTCATGAAATTTGGCAGAGATATAGTCTGGGATATGGAGAAAGACATAGGCTACTTTTTTACGCGATAACCGACATCCACGCGGGCGGAGCCGCGGGCAAAAGCTAGTAAATCTATAAAAATATAAAACACTTAGATAAAATAAAAAAATTCGCTGCTATGGTTTTTTACCACCTATAGATGTTTCTCTTAAAATATTTCGTGTATGAATAGATACTCCATATATACACGACACTAGCCCCTCGAGGTCTGAGGGTGTCTGACGTACGCTGGTGTCACGTTACATGTGGCACGGTGGGCCTGTCGGTTGGTGGAAGAAGGTCGTAAGTGACGGCTTTGGTAACTAATAATAATTGTGGTTCAAAAGATATGTGTAAATGTAACTAGGAATTAAATGATATAAGCAACTGTCAAAGTATTTAATGGCGGAAGATCGAAGTTCTTTTCTCGTTATATTGTTGACTAGCTTTTCTACGATCGGTTAAGCGGTTTAGGCGTGAAAACGTAACATACAGACAGACAGACAGACAGACCGATAGACAGACACAGTTACCTTCACATTTATAATATTAGTATGGATACTATGGATTCATATCAACCCATTTTGCCTTGCCCATTTCTATACGTATCAAAATCAATTAAATTAAATTATTTATTTCAGACACATACTCATATATTTAAATTATAAATTACTAATTTTTGCCCGCGGCTCCGCCCGCGTGAATTTCGGTAATAGCGTGAAAAAGTAGCCTAGGCCCTTTTCCATATCCCAGGCTATATCTCTGCCAAATTTCATGACGATCGGTTCAGCGGTTTAGGCGTGAAAATTTAATAGACAGACAGACAGAGATACTTTCACATTTATAATATTAGTATAGTATAGTCGACATAGCTCGAAGAATTGCCAAACTTAAGTGGCAATGGGCAGGGCACATTGCTCGGAGAACAGATGGTCGTTGGGGCCGAAAGTTTCTGGAGTGGCGACCGCGTACCGGAAGACTTAGCGTTGGAAGGCCTTTCATAATGTGGACCTATAACCTTGTGAAAGCCGCAGGTATCCGCTGGATGCGGGAAGCACAGAACCGGTCGAAGTGGCGGTGCTTGGGGGAGGCCTATGTCCAGCAGTGGACGTCTTTCGGCTGAAATGATGATGATGTTGAATATTAGTATGGATTAATGTACAGTGGCCAGCACATCAAGCTAAAGCTAAACTGCCAAATTTCTCCAAACGATTTTAAACTTTAAAATGTTAGTGATTAAGTTCAAAATTGAACGAGAAAATTTGGCAGTTTGTGGTAACTTGGATGTGATGGCCACCGTACCAACTTGATACCTCCACGCGTTCCTGAGAGAAAGGGCCTTGACAGACTGACAGACGGACGGACAGACGGACGGACAACGAAGTGATTCTATAAGGGTTCCGTTCTATCTAGGAATTCTTAACATACTTGGAAATTACTTTTTTTTTCTTTATTACAGCAGTGAGACAATTACAGGCTTGTATTAACTACATTTTAGTAAGAGCTCTGCCTACTCCGTCACTCGTGTGGTACCTCGGGTGACGTACACCGGTGTCAAGTTACAGTGAGGTGGGCCTGTTTGTCAAGAATCATGGAACACGAAAGTACTGGCGGCCAAGCAGCCATGCCTGAATTGTTTGACATGTTTTATTTTTCTTCCTGTCTCTCGCCTCGTGAACGTCCCAAATATAGTTAGTTCTACAAGGATCTTTTGCCACGTGGCCAAAATTTAAACGAACACTGTTTTTAGGATTCCTTATCACAAAAGGGTATGGTGTACGGTCCCTTAGAGCTCTAAAAAAATCAAGCTTCTAAGCAACGCCATAAGAAAATACGGCCTTTTATGCGACTTAATTGATACTTGGAAATAAATCAAAACCTATAGGGTACTTCCCGTTCACCTAGAATCATGAAATTTGGCAAGAAGCAAGGTCTTAGGTTTTATGGATACCACTGGATTGCTCTTGATAACCCCTTTCCAACCGTATAAAGATCTCTATATTTTGATTAGGCTTTTTGACGAGTATATAGGCTGACATTGCATATTTTTTTAATATATTCATTAAAGCTCTTTCACACTAATGCTTTATATAAGCAATCAATAGATCTTGACGAGAGCTAACGATTGAAACTCAAACAAACGTCGTAGCTTCTCCGAGACAAAACTTATACTCAATGGAAATTACATATTTGGTAACGCAGCGAAACGTCCTCAATATGGTGGCACTGCCCCCTGCGGTATCGCTGCGGTATCGACCTCAACGTAATGAATTCTTTGATTCTTTGGTTTTCGAGTGGGACAATTAAATTTTGAATGTAGATGATAGCTGCAACACCAAACTGTATCCCCCAATTTTGTTATCACCAGTTTTCTGAATTGCCTCCCACTATAGAAGCATATTTAAAGATGTATTTACGTCAAAAAATATGATTGATCTTAGAGAGATCTTCGAACTTATACGCGAGGTAGACTCGCTCTACGTGAAATGCGTCTCTTGTGGAATACAACTATTATAGGAAGGCGAAAGTTTATGGATTGTTTATGTCAAGATTATAAGCAGTAACAGTCTCTTGCGATCTCCCGCCATAACCAAATTGCTATCTGCCCGTCGTCATGGATGAAGATTTCCGGCCGCAGGACATGGTGTTCCTTCGCTTCCGTGGACAAGTACACAGGACAGCACACGGACAAGCTAGTGAAGTGATGTGCATCTGGTTTGAGGGCCCATTTTTTGAACCCTTGCGAAACGAAATAACACTTATAGGGTAATTAGTTAAAAATAGGTAAAACCTAAATCAAAATCGGGCCAGCCGTTTCGGAGATTACTCGGAACTAACAAACAGAGAGACAGACAGACAGACAAACATGTTTTAAGTACCGTAAGTTTAAACTTCCATATGAATTTAGTAAAAACTGACACTTAAATTTTATTATTTTTTATATATAATACTAGCTTTTACCCGCAGCCCCGCCCGCCTGGATGGCGGTTCTCGCGTAAAAGAGTAGCCTATGTCCTTCTCCATATCCCAGGCTATATCTCTGCCAAATTTCATGACGATCGGTTCAGCGGTTTAGGTCTGAAAACGTAACAGACAGAGTTACTTCCACGTTTATAATATTAGTATGGATATGTGTACCTATGTATATGTCTGTGCCATGTGGTGCCGGACGTAAAGAATAGCACCACCCTATTTCCTCCCATGGGTGTCGTAAAAGGCGACTAAGGGACTTACTAGAGAATGGGCAGCAGCGTTCTCTATGCATTTTTAACACCATACTGCGATCGCCAACCCCCCTCGCCAAGCGTGGCGATTAAGGCAAACCGCCCCGAATTGGGGGAGGCTTATGTCCTGCAGTGGGCGTCTTTCGGCTGAAATGATGATGATGATGATGGGGCATTGTAGCCTGAAATAAATGTTTTATTATTATTATTAAACGTTTAAATATTTCGGGACCCTGGGGTCCCGGACCTTTGGAAGGCGTACGAGGGACCGAAGCCAACTCGCAGAGGCCCGTTAGACGCTTTTTAATTAAATGTTGCACCAATCGACGATTATCCCTGTACGCACTATGCAAGTGCACCCAAGGACAACCCCCGGTTGGTGTAGGACTATTGCAGGATATGGAAACAAAGATATTGGACTATGGGTTTGGGTGGTTAAAATGGACTGGTTGCCTAAAACTATGGAAGGACTATGGCCCCTGCCTGATCAATGTTTTATTATACACGGATAAAATGGCAACTTGCACACTCAATAATGGGCCCCCGGAAACGGTCGCTAGCACATAGTGACGTAGCGACAAGGGGGCAACATATCCTGAGGTGCTCGAGGAGTGGAGAGGTATTCCACGACTCTCAGAACAATCCCAGAGCCCGGAAGATGGTCAAGATCCCTACAAGCACTTACTGGAATACTTCCTTCCTCCGAGCACGTTTGCTCTTGCGAATCTCCACTCAAGCCGGCCAATAAAGGCAAAAATGAGGTAGGAGCTCAGTTCCTCGTCAGTGCTCACTCCAGCCGGCCAATAAAGGCAAGCCAGAGATGAGGAACATGACTTCTCCCGGGAGATAGGGTCCGTGGGGTCGCAACAGCTCGCCACATGCTGCCCTGCGGGTTTCTGTATCTCTCTTGGTCTGGCTAAAGTAAACTCTACCGGCACAGACCTAGAGTTCGGAGCGCGCAAGCCCCACCACGATGTCAACGTAGAGATACGGCGGTAGGGTTATTATTATTATTATTATAACACAATGACCACTGTCAACTAAACTGCAATAGTGAATGTGGCAAAGTGACTATATTATTTTTTTGGAGAGGTACAAAAGTTTGTTGTCGTTTTTATTACTTCCTCAAGAAAGACAGACTAAACGCTCTCTCAACCATTTCCTTTGAAATTGTTTGCGTAATGCCTATAATGTTCCCACTGCTAGGATACATATGTATATTCCTCCTCTCCGTGAGAGGGAATCCGGGTTGGTAGATGTCACAGTCATGTCTTCGAATTTTTGCTTCTAGGACATGCCGGTTTCCTCACGATTTTTCCTTTACCGAAACAGCATTGTTTAAATTAAACAATTTCAAAGGAGTTGGTTGGTTAGTATTCTGCATATTGCAGAAAATCGTATGTAGGTAAGTATTTAAAATCCCTAACCAACACTTTCCTCTGACCATACCAAAACACGGGATGTTTCAGTAAGTCGTAAATTCGACGGGACGGCATAACGCCACACCGTGTGAGAATCCCGGGAATTCGGGCCGCGACGCGACACGGGACAATCAAATGATGTGTTTTATTGACATCACTATTATATTTTTTGTGTTTACACTTTGTTTTCTACGGTGCAAGTTTTTTTTTTATTTGTCTTTACGTTGGAATGTTGAGAATCTTTTAGCTAACTTTGGACAACTGCCTCTTGACAATTAAATTGAAACTCTGTTTTAATACCTAACAAGTAAGTCATTAAAAACAAGTATATATTAAAATAAATGAAGTAAGTACAAGCTTCTTTTATTTTAATTTATACTTGTTTATAAACAATTTGATTTTATAGGACAGAAAAAACGAGAGTTTTAAAACCCTTTACTTGGTTTGGTCAAAGCTGTTTGGATGTTGTTAGAAATCGACCTAAATAAATTCCACTAAGACATTTGTTAAAAAAAGTCTGATGCTGTTAATGTCATGATTAGCAGTCCCCGCACACAAATTCCGAAAATTCTTTCAATAGTGATACTATATCAACGCTTGAAAGGCAATATTGACCAAACGACATGTTGGTAACTTTACTCTAGAACATTACAAAAAAAAAAAACCCTAAAATGCTCCAGTGTATACTCTACTAGAGTGTTCTCCACTTAAAAATGTAAAATATGTACTCCATTTTAAAGTTTTTTTTTTTTTTTTTGGAAAATGCTTTGAAATGTTCTATAACCAAAGTCTCAAATTCAGATAATTTATGTAAACAAAGGGGATAACATAACAAAAAAATATCTTCGTAATGGTAATTCACATAAAATGGCGAAAAAAAGAGGTTTCATTTTCTTTTATGTATTCATTTTAAGAAATAATAATTAAAAACTAAAAATACCGTAATTATTTTTATAAATTTTCGGTTTTAAACAAAGTTATTAAAAAAAGGAGATTTTCTGGTATAAAATATTTTATGATACTGGTAACAATGCAGGAGATACAAACATTTTCAAATTTTTTACATCTTCAACAACACTAATATTACAACTCTCATTATAGACTCATATTGTAAGTAGCATATCTAGCAACATTTTGGATGAAAACGGCTGTAAATTGTTTCGAGTGGAAATCGATTTTGGGAGGCCTACGTCTAGCACTGGACTTAAAGGGCTGATTATGACGACCATATGCCGTGTCTCCGACATACTACACAAAACATTGTTTGGCAACGGTATTTTGTTTGCGTAGTTCTTATAATTAATTCACTTTAATTTTAGCAATGACTATTTACGAAAAAATAAATATGATGAAATGTGTTGTACCACTGTCCTGTCATTTTGACAGTGACATTTCTTGATATTACTTTGTTTACATAAATCACCTGAATTAGAGACTTTGGGTATAGTGTAAAGTTGCCAACATGTCGTTTGGTCAATATTGACTTTCAAGCGTCGATATAAAGAATCATCGGAATCGGAATTTGTTTCTCGTCTAGGCTCGACACAGTTTCATTGATATTTGGGACGGTGGCCAGCACATCAAGCTCCACGAAACGGTCAAATTTTCTCGTTCGATTTTGAACTTATTCATTAAAGTTTAAAACCGTTTGGAGAAATTTGACAGTTTCATGTAGGTAGCTTGATGTCCTGGCCACTGTACAGTAAATGTTGGACGAATTATAAGGACGTGCCATAAGTGGCGTTCTCTCATTTCTGCCTACCCCCATAAACGCAGTTAGGTGTGGTAACGATTACTTAAGTTAGGCTGCTACCTAACAACAACTCAACAAATAAAATATTTTGGTCACTTGTTTATTGTTTCCTAAACAATTACACAATACAGCATTAACCAGTAACCAGTGGTGCCGATTCCCTTGTTCACAAACTAAACTAAATTTAACTTAAGTGCATCTTTTTCTTTCTATTTCATTAAAAAAAGGACAAAAGATAGATTTTAGTTTAGTCCTGTCAAATTAATCAGCGCCTGTCGCTACTCCATACAAGTTTAGACGTGATTAAAAACTTGCCCACTAAAATTACGTCAATTTACGTCAAGCGCTGATTAATTTGACAGGACTAAACTAAAATTTATCTTCTGTCCTTTTCATAATGAAATAGAAATAAAAAGATGCATTGAACTTAAAGTATAGTTTGTGAACAAGGGAATCGGCACCAGTGAATCGGTTAAGTTAGGCTGTACCTACCTACCTAACAACAACTCAACAAATAAAATATATCTATTAGTCGTAATCACACTTTGCTCGACCTGGAAATCAAACCCAGAACCTCATGCTCAGCAGCGTTTTGCGACCACTTGACAAACCATGACCAAGGCACTCTAATCGTTAGGATTTGGGCTTCTAAATTTTCATTCCAATTGGGTAAATAATATATAATTTAAAAGCTAATAGTCTTAAAATAATAATAATAATAAGCGTGTAAGGGGCTACTGCGAGTTGGCTTCGGCCCCTCGTACGCCTTCCAAAGGCCCGGGACCCCAGGGTCCCGAGATATGTCAAAAACATAATAATAATAATAATAACCCCACCGCCGTATCTCTGCGTTGACGTCGTGGTGGGGCTTGCGCGCTTCGAACTCTAGGTCTGTGCCGGTAGAGTTTACTTTCCCGGAACAGGTCTAGGGTGAGGAGTCAGACCAAGAGAGATACAGAAACCCGCAGGGCAGCATGTGGCGAGCTGTTGGGCACTTGCGTCCCCACGAACCCTATCTCCCGGGAGAAGTCATGTTCCTCATCTCTGGCTTGCCTATAATGGCCGGCTGGAGTGAATATTGACGAGGAACTGAGCTCCCACCTCATTCTTGCCTTCATTGGCCGGCTTGAGTGGAGATTCGCAAGAGCAAACGTGCTCGGAGGAAGGAAGTATTCCAGTAAGTGCTTGTAGGGATCTTGACCATCTTCCGGGCTCTGGGATTGTTCTGAGAGCCGTGGAATACCTCTCCACTCCTCGAGCACCTCAGGACATGTTGCCCCTTTGTCGCTACGTCACTATGTGCTGGCGACCGTTTTTGGGGGCCCATTATTGAGTGGGCAAGTCACCCCCTGCCATTTTATCCGTGTGTAAAAAAACATTGATCAGGCAGGGGCCATAGTCCTTCCAAAGTTTTAGGTGACCAGTCCATTTTAACCACCCAAACCCATAGTCCAATATCTTTGTTTCCATATCTTGCAATAGTCCTACACCAACCGGGGGTTGTCCTTGGGTGCACTTGCGTAGTGGGAACAGGGATAATCGTTGGTTGGTGCCTCATTTAATTAAAAAGCGTCTAACGGGCCTCTGCGAGTTGGCTTCGGCCCCTCGTGCGCCTTCCAAGGGTCCGGGACCCCAGGGTCCCGAGATATGTAAACATTTTAAAATAATAATAATAAAACCCCACCGCCGTATCTCTACGTTGACGTCGTGGTGGGGCTTGCGCGCTCCGAACTTTAGGTCTGTGCCGGTAGAGTTTACTTTCCCGGAACAGGTCTAGGGTGAGGAGCCAGACCAAGAGAGATACAGAAACTCGCAGGGCAGCATGTGGCGAGCTGTTGGGCAGTTGCGATCCCACGGACCCTATCTACCGGGAGAAGTCATGTTCCTCACCTCTGGCTTACCTTTATTGGCCGGCTGGAGTGAACACTGACGAGGAACTGAGCTCCCGCCTCATTCTTGCCTTTATTGGCCGGCTTGAGTGGAGATTCGCAAGAGCAAACGTGCTCGGAGGAAGGAAGTATTCCAGTAAGTGCTTGTAGGGATCTTGACCATCTTCCGGGCTCTGGGATTGTTCTGAGAGCCGTGGAATACCTCTCCACTCCTCGAGCACCTCAAGATATGTTGCCCCCTTGTCGCTACGTCACTATGTGCTAGCGACCGTTTCTGGGGGCCCATTAATGAGTGTGCAAGTCACCCCCTGCCATTTTATCCGTGTACAATAAAACATTGATCAGGCAGGGGCCATAGTCCTTCCATAGTTTTAGGTAACCAGTCCATTTTAACCACCCAAACCCATAGTCCAATATCTTTGTTTCCATATCCTACAATAATCCTACACCAGCCGGGGGTTGTCCTTGGGTGCACTTGCATAGTGCGTACAGGGATAATCGTCGGTTGGTGCCTCATTCCATTTAAAATTGTCTAAGGGGCCTCTGCGAGTTGGTTTCGGCCCCTCGTACGCCTTCCAAAGGTCCGGGACCCCAGGGTCCCGAGATATATAAACGATATATAAACATAATAATAATATGTACAAGTATATAAAAAAGGGAGGGGAAAGAATCAAAGGGCATCAAAAAATTTGTCCGCATTGTCCAAAAAGTGCCCAAGAGGCTGTTAGCATTGCCACGTTGTATGGCAATGCTGATTGTTTGGCCGAGAAATAGGCCAGGCCATAATAGGTAGATTACCTAATAAGCTAGCATGACAGTTATTGAAATCTTAGCTACTTAGTAGAGTTTTATTGCAGAGCTAGCTGCTGCTCATGGCTTCGCCTGCGTGGCTTTCAAAAAAGTATGTTACTCCTTATAAAATCAGCTATCTGCCAGTCCCGTCAAAATCGGTCCCGCCGTTTCGGAGATTAGCCGGAACAAAGAGACAGGCAGAAAAAATAAAAAATGTTTTTTTGTTATTTTGTATGCATTTAGTAAAAAGCTGTTATTTTGACAGTACAATTACAAACAGACACTTAAATTTTATTTATTTGTATAGATAAGAGTTTTTACCGTTCACTCAGTCTTGCCGTAACTTTACTACCAAAGTAATTAACTTACCAATTACCATATTTAAACTGAAACGAAATGTCAATCTTTTTTTCCCAAGATTTTACCTGATTTTCCAAATGAAAAAATACAAGTATCATTCGACCAAAGATGATAAAGTCGTATATAATTTTAACGGTGCGAAAGCGAGACAGCTGGTGCGAGAGAGATAGCATATCGAAGGCTTCGCAGGTGGGCGTGGTCTTAACAGACGCACCCACTGCTCTATTCATTGTTTCAAAACGGAGGAAAATGATTGGAAATGTTAATTTGGTGCTCGAATTTAAGGAAAATGGTAGGCTGTAATAATTATTTGAGTATATTGATTGAAACGGGAAAACGAGTTTCACATTTTAATAGGCTAGGTTCCGTTGGAGCTCTTGTTAGAATTTTATTTTATTCTATTCAGGTAACTTACAGCTAACTTATAGTGTTTTTAACAATATAAAATTAAAAGTCATTTACAAATTTCCACTGACAAATACAAAAAAAAAAAATGAAAAAAAAAAATCTATACAAAAAATACCTGTTACATAAATTATGAAATAAACATTAACATTATAATCATTTAGACACAAACAATTACTTTTCCGTAAAAATCCTTAAACCGAGAAAACACTGGTATGAATATATCCAAATCATGTTTTACTTATTTCCTTCCTATGCCTGCTTCGGTCTCATCAAACCATGTTAGGTACCTATTTGAGATTGGCTAAATATTTATCTTCCATTCTCCGGCGTCCAAGTCACAAGGCCAAGGCTCAAGTCATTAGGGGACGAGCTTATTGTCACAAATCTATAATTCGCTCATCGCTGCCTACAGGAAAATCTGGGCACCATTTTATACGAGAATTGAGTTGGACCCTGTTATGCAGAAAAGATCCAACCACCGTTTAATGAAACGTTAGTTGGATCTTTTCTGCATAACAGGGTTCAGTTAGAGTTTGACCTTAGGAAGCATTTTCGCCCAATTTCTCCAACTTATAGTACATTATTGCAAAGGAAGGGAAATTGAAGGTCGAGTACAATTAATCTCCATTTCACTCTCTGAACCGTGGGAATTCATTTTAATTAAATTTATATTTATTATGTATGTAAATAACAAATCAAGACGAATTTTCAGCTTACCCGCCATTTTTCTATTTGTCATCTGTGCCGAAAGGCAAACGCATTTATGGCTATACAGCCACGTGAAACGCAATTTGTGCTGAGCAAAGAGACGTACTTTGGTATGCCAAGAATGATAAGAGATCCAATCAAAGAGTATTTATTAACCCCAGCACGCCATTTCATACAACATTGCTGGAGCGTTGTAATGTTCCAAATTCAAAAAACGCTCCTGCAATGGATTTGATTTTCTTTGTCCGTAAATTCGATACTTCGCGTGTTCTTTTTTCAAAAATAATGACAATATTTTCATGCATGTTTGAGAAAAATACTATTACACTCCTCAAGTCAACACGGTTGAACGGTACAACCAGAGTATAGTTACGTGTTTAAGTATTTTAGTCTGAGAAAACTAAAGAAATTGGGCGAAAATGCTTCCTAAGGTCAAACTCTACCTCAATTCTTGTATCAAAACGGTATTTTGTAATGACAAAAAACAATGGGCAATGTGTTATTGGTTTTTTCCGGGGATCAAACCCAGAAACAGCGAGGCAATCAATTTTACCGATAGAAAACTTAATCCGTAAAAATGCCACTGAGACCGAACTATTATATATTAAGTCCTAGAGATGTCATCGGTGGACACTTGTGGCTAAATAATAACAGCCACACGGGTCGATCTTGCCGCGGCTGGTCTGTGGATGGGTGACCATCTTTACATACCAATACCCCTCCGTGCCTCGGAAAGCACGTTAAGCCGTTGCAATGAAAAAAAAAAAAAAAAAAAAAAGTAGTTGCCGCAATCAAGATTTAGTTTAGATTGACTAAGTAACTTGTTTGCGTCTGAGCCTATCAAGCACAAAGATCACAGCTACTACTACTTTTATTTGATTGAGATTTGAAACGGGATCTTGATTGGAGTTATCACAAAACCTATTTGCAGCAATCAAGTCAAAACATAGTTACTCCAACCAAGATTATAAGATTAAAGTTGCAATGATGTTTATTGAAGTAATCAAAATGCTTGATTGACACAACTAACTTACTTTGTTACAGTAATTTTTTTTTTAACTTGTCTCTATTTTAACTCTTCTACTATGATGTCATGTTAAGGGTAGGTAATCGAGAAACTTGTTTGAGCGTTCAATCATTTGAACTAGTATTGCTGCAATCATGTCATCATCAGATCAACTTAACTAACATTTTGATTAATCTAAACATGATATCCTCAATCAAGCTAAAAAGTCACTTGATTGGAGTGCATTTTTTTCAGTGTGGTCCCGGCTGTCATTCGTAGATCTTTGACAGTCGTTACTGGTTGTCAGAAGCCCGAAAGTCTGACAACCAGTTTTACAAAGGGTAGTGGACCTATTAACTGGGTTGTGGAGATTTGAAAGGCAGTCATTATTCATCATTTCAGCCGAAAGACGTCCACTGCTGAACATAGGCCTCCCCCAATTGGGGGGGTTTGCCATAATCACCACGCTTGGCAGGCGGGTTGGCGATCGCAGTATGGTGTTAAAATGCATAGAGAACGCTGCTGCCCATTCTCTAGTAAGTCCCTTAGTCGCCTTTTACGACACCCACGGGAGGAAATGGGGTGGTACTATTCGTTACGTCCGGCATCACACGGTACAAACGGTGAAAGGCAGTCACTCCATGTAAAATACAGGTATTAAGCCGCATGCGTACTCTCCCAGTCTCACCCACGGTAGGGTACGGGGCAGACTGGTAGCCGACTCCAACTGAAAAGGCTAGGCAGTTGATGAGATGTCATCGGTGGTGTAAACTGAGATATTTATTATCTGTCAAATACACACGGAAGTGCCAAATAAAAAAGACACTAAAATATAATTCTCACGTATTCATCTTGTTTCCCATGTAACATCCTTTGTGATTACATCGTAATAAAGTGCACAATGCGGAGCACAATGCCACAATTACTGGATATGTTTCAAGTACCCTTAGTGCAGTCAATGGGGTGGCAAGTGGGGTTGGTTCCGTAGAGAGGAATTAAATCCATTCCGGGGCAGTGGTCCAACTGCTCTGTACAACTAGTTGGACCATGGGTCTTTACTAGGGGCGGTTGTCCAACTTTAAAAATAGTTGGACCACAACACCTTTTGAGAGTTCCGTGGTCCACAGTATTTTTTCTGTATTTGAAGCTGTAGGTATGTGGGTTTGAGATAAAAACATGCTGTGATATTGCGCACGAGATATTAGGTACGCCAGTCTGCGCGAGACTTAACATGTTCACTGTTCTCAAAGTACATACAATAGTTAAACAATCAACGTGAATCATATGTGGTTCATTGGACAGGGAACGTGTTAAGGCTAAAAACAGGCGCGACACGCGACGTGACACAAAGGCACCGCTCCTCGCGCGACATACGATGGCTTTGTGTCGCGTCGCGTGTCGCGCCTGTTTTGTAGGAGCCTTTAAAGAAGAAAAATCAAACCAAAGCGGCAAAGGGGGTCTATCTGAGAAGAAAATTGCATTGAGCCAAGTATTTATCACCACGCTTGCAGGGTTGGCGATTTCAGACTTCTGTATGGTTTTCTCACGATGTTTTTTTTATTTTTACCGATGGCCGTAATGTCTAATATAATCTCAGAAAGTACTGCTGTATATGAATTGAAAAGTCACATTGGTATTTGCCACATATGTAAGCGGGCACGCCAGGAGACAGGTAGTTAGTATTTTTTTTGCATTTTTAGTTTTTTGCTTTTGTATAGTTTTTCACTATATTTGCTGGTATATTTGGCGTGTGCTAGATGACTTATGGTAAATAATGTAATTTATTGTTCTAAGTCTCGTAATGTTAATTACTTTGCATATCTACTATTGTATAGAATCAAGTTTATCTAACTGAACAGACAGATGTGCTGCTGGGGAGTTTGTTGCGCCACTTCTTCTTCCCAGCTAAAGCACTAGGAAGTGATGAAGGGCGGGCGTTTTGGGGGACTGTCTTAAGGCTCGTACAGACTAGTGCAATATCGCGGCCGCGACGCGACACTAGTAGCACAATTTCTTTGTCGGTGCCTGTCGCGGCCGCGATATCGCGCGAGTCTGTACTAGCCTTTATGTAATTTTGACGTTCGAAAAGTGCAGATTTTCAGCCTAATTTAAATAAATGACTTTTGATTTTGATTTTGCCCGGAAAAAGAGCAATAACCCAATTAAAACATCCCAACAATTACCCTCTTCATTATTCACGCCGCATTATCCATGGTTTTACAAATTTGCCACGGGACCCCAAGCTGTGGCAAACATTATGGGCTTTTATGTCGTTACTCAGCATATTGTTAGCACCCCATGAGGTAATGGGGTGATGGTGTACCCCATAGCCCTGTTTGTTATACTTTTAATAAGGGCGCGAGTTACCGGGCATATTTTTTTGTGTATTTTTGGAGAGAGCATGATACTTGACTTGTGATTTATGATTTTTGGGATGCAATTGTTATTTGGTAATTTTGTGCTCGATCAGTAGGTATCTATTATCGATATACTTATTATTTTGCACCAGTGACAACCCTATTTTTATGTCCACGCAATCACTGTCCATTCCAAGGTTTCCTGGAAGAGATCGCAGAAAGCGATGAGACCTAGTCGATGGCCCCACCGAATGAACGTGCAATGCTTCTTACACGATTTTTTTTTTAATTTTCGTTTGTTTTGCCTATCCTGCACCCACTTGATTTTTTATAATGAATTTTAGACTCAAAACACTCCTATTATAATAGTGATTTTTTTTATTCTAGGGAAATAATTAATTTTAAAATTATAGGAATAATAGTTTATGTTATAATTACATGCTTTTTGAGTCGCCAAGAAAGTAAATACACAAGTCTATAGCTTATTTTTTACCAATAATTCGATTATACATTATTTATACCTATTTATAATGAAATGAGCGTTATTGAAGTTTAAACGTTTTTATTTTTTGCTGAAAAGTTGTCATTTTTCTCTTATACGTTTATTCGGTGGGGCCATCGTTGTATGTTTCGTAGTGAAACTTATTTTTTTTAGTAAATTTAATTTTTTGCTATGTATTTTCTGGTTTACAATAAAGTATACATAAATAAATAAATAATTGCACTTCAGTGTTCATTTCATTGGTTAAGAACAGATTTTGAGTTTTTAATTGACCCTTCATAGTTTTATAGACAGAAAACAATATTTGGTACACTGAAAAAAATTTTTTTATACATAACCAAACTTTCGTCAACATGTCACACAAAAAAGTGACCACATAACTTTATGCAACATGTAACTAAAACCTGTGCTGGCTGTTGTGTATCACTTTTATTAAATCAAGTTAACTTTTATAAAGTCTTGTCAAACTTTGATTATTCCTGAAATAGCTAAAGTAGTTAGGCTAAATATTTTTTTCAGTGTAGCAATAGTCCAAGGGTTAGGAGAAAAAACATCCAGGCTGCAGTAGGAACGGGTCGGACACATCGCACGAATGCACTCGGAGAGATGGGCAAAAATCGTCGCTCAGTGGACGCTTAAGGGAGGACATCGCTGTCGAGGAAGACCACGGCAAAAAGGTGGTGTAACGATCTGATAATTTTAGCAGGGCCAACATGGCTACAGATCGCAGAAGACAGGGAAATTGGAAGAAAAAAGAGGAGGCCTTTGCCCAGCTGTGGGACACAACATAGGGTAACAAAAAAAAAAACAATAGTAAAGAGATGCGGACGTTACTGCTGGTAACTGAGATGTCATAAGTTCGAATCAGAGGTTCCCATCATACGTCACCTGTTATTATCTACGTGAAAACATCGGTATACCGTAGTGGGGCAATACAATTCCCTGAATTAGACTGACAACTAAAGAAAGTAGAAATAGCTGAGGAATGTGGATAACAAAGAGGGATTGGTTTGGATTGGGATAGGAAGAGGAATTGGTAAGTGAATTAGAAGAAGGTAAGAAAGTCATTTAAATTCAAGGTCGCTAAGCGAGTTATGGAAATGGCCATGCTTGGAATCTCTCCGAGGGATCTAATCCGGAGTGAGGTAATCCGACAAAGAACCAAAGTCGTCGACATAGCTCACAGAAAAAGCAAGCTGAAGTGGCAATGAGCCAGCCATATTAGCCGTAGAACCGATGACCGTTGGTGTAGACGTGTTCTTGAGTGGAGACCGCGAATTGGAAAACATAAGGTAGGACGCTCTCAGACCGGGTGGAGCGACGATCTTCGCAGGGTGGCTGGTAGCAGCTGGATGAGAGTTGCCGAGATCGGTGAATGGCGTGCAATTGGAGAGGCCTATGTTTAACAGTGAACTGCTATGGACTGATGATGACGAAGAAATTCGTTTCCAATATGACTATTTTGTGTGGAGATATATCGATTGTGAAAGCTTAGACTTAGCTCTTAGCTCAAGCTGATGATTCATGATAAATGTGCTAAGGAACACACAGAAAGCAAACGCTTCACTGCACAATTAGGCTCGAATATCTAAATGATCAACATCCCTTTAAGTTTTTCTACACCGACCTTTCGGCGTCTTTCAAGCGAATCTGACGGAGGTTCAGTTATCTTGTCATCTCAAACTATTGTTGACTGTGTTGCTTTAGCCTGCTGAGTTGTTACTTGGTACGTATTTATAAGTGAACTGTGGAGTATTTTAGAGTATAATTTCAACATGAATGATCTAACTTAGGTTTTGTAACAATATTTTGTTTTAAAAGAGTGTCCGTGGAGTTTCTTGCCCGTTCTTCTCCATAGGAACCTACTACGCTTTGGAATGGGCAACTAGCTTCATCTTTCTGATCTGAATGACTGACCCCTTGATGCCTGTAATTGGTTTATTTGAAATAAATGCTTTGAGTTTTGAGTTTGAGTTGACTGTTGAAGGTATTTCGAACAGAGTCATGAATTAATCACATATACAGGGTGGAAAAAATTGAAGGGTCCTGGAGGGGAACTACCATAAATCCAATAGTTAGCTCATTTTACTGAAAGGAAACATTCCTTTATTTTTTTTAAAGAAACAAAACTGTATTCAAAGATCTTTTAAAATTCGCTTGTCTCAAACGGTTGGTTCTTTCATTCAGCAAAAAAGATCCGTGACTCTACAAAGAGAAGATTGATTTTTTAATGTTGGGAACCAACCCACATGTAGCTGGATACCTTCCGTTAACCGTTGGGACCTCTTTGATATAAACATCTCATCCCTGACCACAATGTGGGTTGAGTCCTTTCTGCTTAACTAAGTCCATATATGTATAATAGTTACGCATACGAAATGGTGAGCAGTGATGTGGTGGCCAAGTAGACGGCCCCGACTTATGAGTTGTAGATCGTGAGTTCGAACCCAGGCAGGCACTTAAATTATAATAATATGTTTAAATAGTGTAATTTGCTTCAGCTGTTATATTTAAAATAAATGAATAAAATAAAATTGCCACAAATGATAGCCCGGACCAACGACTTATCCTGCTTTCCGAGGACGGAGAGGTCTTGGTATGTCAAGATGGTCACCCATCCACGAACCAAACGCGGTAAGCGTATCTTAACCCGGTCGATCGAACCGTGCGGCTGTTATGACTTGACCACAAGCCCCTCTTCCATCTGCCTTAGATAGCGTTCATCTGAATTTTATTTTTCCATCCCTGGGATCGAGCCATCAACCTTATGCAACCGTAGCGCCATTTGAATCACAAGTTGCCTTTTTTACAAGCCTTTCAAGGAACTCCGACAAAGACTCCGTTATCTGGTAATCTTAGACTATTGTAAGTAGTCGATGTATTGAGCTATTGTTGTTTGTCTATTGGTCCGTTTAAGTAATTGACTATTGAAGAGCGGCTTGCAATTAGGTATGCTGACAAAAAGAGATGAGAATCACAGGATGGAAATAGATTTTCAGCAGAAAACGCACCGTCTTCCTTTATGAGTCCATACTTACTAATAATTATTATAAACACCGGCCAAGTGCGTGTCGAACCACGCACAATGAAGGGTTCCGTAGTTGGGATGAATTTATCCCAAGAATAAACTTAACATTGTAGATGAAATACATGTTTTCTCCCATATGTACATTCCAACTGCAAATATGTAAGTTAGTTGACTATAACTAGTTATCTTGTAATGCCTACTTTTCTGTGATAAGTAGTTTTCCTTATAACTACGTTATACAATAGGTACTACTGCCGTGATTTTTGGCAGATATCCAAAAACAACCATGCTAAATGGTTGTTTTTGGTCATTTCCTATCTGACTACCCCTGAGAAGAAATGGCGAAACAAACTCCCGTGAGTTTGTTTCGCTAAAGTCTTTTTAAGTCCAGACATAATCTAGGTCAGATCATGTGAGGAACATGTAGGTATGTGTTTGAAATGGTCTTTTGAGGAAAGAACCCACACAGATTTGAGTGAACCTGTCCACCGCGTTGTCCAATAACCAAATGCATATTAATCTCAACCAAAGAATTACATAAGACCTTAGTACTTATTGCAAAAATAATTCTGAATTTTAAGGTGAGTATACAATAGAGCGTTTTCTCGAGCATTTCCATTTCTCACGCATGGTACGGTAGCCAGCACATCAAGTTACCACAAACTGCCAAATTTTCTCGTTCGATTTTGAGCTTAATTATCAAAATTTTAAAGTTTAAAATCGTTTGGAGAAATTAGACAGTTTCGTATAGCTTAATGTGCTGGCCACTGTACAATACTGTACAACAAGCAAAAGCTCAACGTAAAAAAAAAAACAGCCAAGTGTGTGTTGGACCATGCACAATGAAGGGTTCCGTAGTTAGTATGAATTTATCCCAAAAAAAAACTTACCATTGTATAATAATTGTAGTTAAAAAACATGTTCTTCCATACGGAATGTATACACGGCCACAAATCAAGCTATACATTTCTAGTTTAGGCTGATCTCACATTTTATAGGATTTCGGTACAGTGAGAGGTCAGCTTATACTGGAACTGTATACTACCGCTGTGAATTTTTTCACATATCCAAGTACAACCATTTAGTTGGCAGGGGGTGGACACTTGTCTCTAACAAAAATTAGCACTTTAAAGCTCAACATTACGCAAATGGATCCTTGAATCGAAGAATGGTTTTTACAGACCCGTAATAATTTTGAACGGTCTATCCAACGATACCCCACACCATGGGATAGACGAAAAAAGATAATGTCGCCCTCACTTTACGTGCAAGGGAGGTACCTTACAAGATTTTATATTACCACTTTGTCGGCGTGATTAATTTAATATGTATACCCAAGCCAAATGACAGCTTTCTAGTACGAGTCTCTGAGCTAAGCCGCGGACAGACAAACGGACATGGCGAAACTATAAGGGTTCCTTGTTGACTACAGAACTCTAGAAATGAGAAAATGGTGCCGATTCCCTCGTTCACAAACTAAACTAAATTTAAGTTCAGTGCATCTTTTTCTTTCTATTTCATTAAGAAAAGGACAGAAGATAAATTTTAGTTTAGTCCTGTCAAATTAATCAGCGCCTGTCACTACTCCATACAAGTTTAGACGTGATTAAAAACTTGCCAACTAAAATTACGTCAATTTACGTCAAGCGCTGATTAATTTGACAGGATTAAACAAAAATTTGACTTCTGTCCTTTTCTTAATGAAATAGAACGAAAAATATGCATTGAACTTAAATTTAGTTTAGTTTGTGAACAAGGGAATCGGCACCAGTATCTAACTCTGTTTGGTAACTTTTCACGCCTAAACCACTGAACTGATTGTTATGATTGACAGATAGATAGTCAGGAAGAAGACTTACGCCCAAATACTCAAACGTTACTTAACTTTAAGACGTTCTTATAAGTGTTTCTGTCGCTACAAAACAGTTTAAAGTGACAGAGACAGCATTATACTTAACGGCGACTTAAAATTGAATTGCGTTTGAGTATTCAGCAGATAGGCTACTTTTCATCCTGGATATTCTAAGAAATTATCAAATACAAAATAGACACCAACGACAACGTCTCGGGCAACAGCTAAGCTAGTTCCTTCTTCTTTTTCGCTTCGCTCTTAACAAAGCGGTCGTGGTCACAATGAGTTGTGTCCAATCGCAAGTGTTGTCGTAACTCGCCTCACGATCTCTCTTCATCTGGTTTTGTTAGTCTGGCGCATTCACTAACAGGGCCTCCAACTGTGGATTTAATTTGATCGATCCACCTAATCGGTGACCTCTCGCGTGGCCTATTACCTTCTACTCTCTTGTCTTCTCCTTCTATTCTAAGCTAGTTTACATCAACTCAAAAGTCTAAGTAGGTCTTCTATAAAATATTCTTGCTGGTTTCAGTCAATTGCATCCAGATTTAAATCCCTTGTATCAATCAACTCATGCTCAGCTACAAGTACAACCTATCCGTATGCGGCCTACCCATGTGTCCTTTCTTTGGTAGGTACTCGTATTGTTCGTCGAATCGTTGAGCTTCACACAAATGCGTGCTAGAATAGACTGGACAGGTCCTCTCAATTTGTGTGGTTCTTTCCTCTAAAGATACTTTGATTTTATAGATTTTTGATAGATTTTAGACACCAATCCACATGTTCTTCAAATGATCAGACCAAGATTATGTCTGCACTTTAAAAGAGACTGTGACCTCTGAGTTTGTTTCGGCCGTTCTTCTCAGAGTATTCAGATAGGAAACGCCGACCTCAATTAGTTTAAAAAATATTATTGACGTGTAAAAGTGTTTGTACGAACCTATTGAACCTATCTTACAGAAATAAAATCATTTATCATTTATTTATCGTTTAACCTAGCCAACATATCCAAAGCTAGACTTAAGCTTCCTCTCTCTCCCTTCTTCATCATCATCATAAATATTTATCGATGTTCAGAATCCCACTCTGGGTCCTATAAGCCTATTTTCTCTTTCCAAGATATCCTGAGGCAATCACAACATTTCGACTGTGGAAATATCAAATGTCGCCAAATGTGTTGTAATATTGTCAATGCCCTATAGGACATTGTTTCTTCCGACATTTGAATTTCCAACGTCAAGATGTCATTCGCCACATGTTTGATGTCAACCCATCTTGTAGTAAGATGCTAATCCCTTAGTATATCTAAATAAACATCCTATTTTTCTTTTAAACCCCGTCTAATCTGAAGCTTACAGCTTTTACAATTGTATAGTTTTATCTCATGAATGATCTTAGACTATTGTTGTATTGAGTCGTACTTGAATGTTGAAGGGTCGTTTAAAAGTGTTTGAATGAATAATGTGGGTTTAAAGTGGGTTCCGGTGGTATTTTATAGATTCATCGTGAGGTAAAAATGTCGCTGAGATTTTGACTTTCAACTGCAGGTTTTCAGAAATCAATATTTTTAGTTTATTAGTCAGATTAACCGAAGGGGAAGTAAAGAAAAACATAAAGTGCTCTCTCAGTTTTACTAGGCCTGTCTTCGGTAGATAATGACATAATTATTATGAACTATTAATGTATGGCTGGCTTACTTTAAATAATGTTGGTGCTCATTGAATGTCATCCTCCTGCGATTGGACCGGGAGAGTAGTATTGTAAGCTTTATATTTGCTCTAGATATCCTATTAGGAATGGCATTTATTAACCCAATAGCCATCTAAAGTGCCCTGCAAAGGTTACAAATAAAAAAAATAAAAAAACCATAACGACCTTTCAAACTCCACCCGGGACCCCAAAACGTCATCCGTTTCCCGCCAAAAAAAGATGGCTACCGCTAAACGTCAAACTACAATGGCGGGCGAACACAAAAGGCAACAAAAGAACAAACAACCGTATAATGATCGCATTCAACGCATTATACAAATAACAAGCGATATTTAACTGTTTTTGTCAACTTTATGTCTGTAACTATAAAGTCTATTTTAGTGGTAGTTTATGCTTTTGAAACTTTTTTTTAGAGATCTGTGCGTCGAGGGTTTAATTCATGGGTTGTCTATCAATTTGTCATTATTGTGATATGAATATCTTTATTATATAACCTGTCCAGTGTATTAAACGCATTGGTCGTCGCTGTGCCTGTGACATAATAATATTATCTGCTTTAATATATCAAATATCTAAATATTTGTCAAGTTAATCATAATTTATAATACTTAGATGTTTAAATAAAGAAGTTTCAAAAAGGTAAACTGTAAATTTCATTGGGATGAAGATTTGAGTTTTAAATAGCTCATATTCAATCAAAATACATTCTAAACTCTATTTGCACTAGAGTGGGTGCTACAGGTGTATCAGATCATAATCAACTAAGCAAAGAAAGCCTCTACTTAATAGTAGGCAACGGCACCACAATGCAAAGAATAAAATATCAATTGTTTTCCAAAGGTGCATTTAAATAAAGAATAGAACCGAAATGAGCAAACGATCGCCTCCTTTGATATTTGAAGGAAAAGTTCTTTTATATTGAAGTGGCGTTAAGAACCGACGTAACGATTCCGATACGACTTTTGATAGAAGTTATCATCGAACTATATTTCGAAAGAATCATAATTCTCATTGGACAGGTACAAGTATTTAATAATAGGACTCACAAATAACAAAATTCTTTAAATATTGTAATAATAAAGTGATATAAATATTGCAATGTGAAACAAATTGTTCTAAAACAAAAAGGGGTCCCCCAGGGAGCTATAAAGTGGCCTATATTTATAACCATGTGGCATGAAATCAGGCTCACTATAAATTTGTTAACGCTACATAAGCTATAGCAATTAATTATTGCTAATTGTGATATTATTAAACTGACTGAGGATGTCCCCATTATAAGAACAGCTGAAGTAGCTTGGCACAACTGTGTCAAAATGAAAACGCTAGATCCGAAAATTGTGCGCAATTTTAATGTTTTTGAAGTGAAAACTTCTTTAGGCGCGTTGAGCACTTTTTGGGTGAACAAAAATAATGGAACTCGCGTCATCGTCACCGAACGCTTTCCATGAGCTATATGTATACTGTGTATGTATGTGTACTTTTAGGGTGAACAAAAATCATGGAACTCGCGTCATCGTCACCGAACACTTTCCATGAGCTATGTGTATAAAAGAACAGTTATTCCAAAGTTTTGTGTTTTAACTTCTGCAGTCGGCAGTCCAGACTGCCAACCAATTTTTTGTTTTAACAGATTTGTTACAATTTTATGTACTGCTTATATTACTGGTTTAGAAACTCAGAGAAAATAAGATAGCCAAAATGGAACCAAAAAGTAAGAATTATAAAATGTGGAACTTAAATTAAAGTTAATGATCCCGTTTCAGAAAAATGCCTAAGTAGGTAAGTACACACGGCTACCTATATTTCAGTATAAGGCGCATTGCATAGGATTTCCCTACAATGAGAGACCAACTTATACTAGAAATGTATAGCTTGATATGTTGCCGTGTGTATATAGATATAACAGTCATGCTGACAGCGCTGATTTTCAGAAGGATTTTATTAAAGAAATACCGGGTCTCCCTTGTTTGACCGAAAGGAATTTGACAAATTTTGACTTCCCAAAAAAAATTTCGCATAATTTCATTTGCCAAATTATTACTTAGCAAAATATCTATTCACAAAAAATTGTAACGCAAACCTAATGTTTGGCAAATGAACGTTTAAACTATAACTTGTTTACCAACTAGTACTTTTAACATTTTTTATTTAGTCAAATATTTCAGTTGGAATAACAGTTTTTACGCAAAATCAAATAAGCCAAATATTTAGTATCCTCAGTTTTCAATTCTAAATAGTTGAGTTCCGGGTAACCTACTAAAAACAATATATTTTTTTCTTGCAAGTCGTGTCTGGCACTCCTCGGCCGCTACCGCGGCACCGCTCGCTACGCTCGCTCTGCTCGTGCGTAGGAGGTCACAGTTTTAACCTAACCTAACATAAACATTTTTTTTTAATAATTAACCTACTCTAACTACTATATTAAAATAAAATTGCATTTTTTTATTATATAATTCCCAAAAAATCTTATTTATGCCTTACTATTTTTTGTCTTAACAAATCATTTCACCAAACTCTGAAGATTGTTTGCTGTAATAAATCATTTGATTAAAAATGCCATAATGACATTATACTTTGTTATATTTAGCCAAGTAAAAATTTTACCAAATAAAAATATGCTTACCTACTAAAATCATTCGAAATATTGCAATGGTATAAAAAAAGGTTGCTATTTGTTTAGGTAATGAAATTTTGTCAAAATCTTTTCGGCAAAACGGCAGGCACCCAGAAATACCATCTCAAAAACACGTCACGTCACTCGTCACTCGTAGCCGTCGCGTTGCTTGTAAACGACCCTATTCAAATTCCCTAACAAACAGTGCAGTGTTAATATTTGTTCACGTGGTCATTGGTGGTTCATGATTTAATGAGAGATGTCTCAATCAAGTGCAATTGAATGAAATAGAATGACTATGCGTTGTGTTGTGTCTGGATGTGACAGATACGAAGACAGAGATGTGTTTAGAGAGAGGAGTTTTACAAGTACCTTTTTGGTTTGAGTTGTGTCTGTGTAGATGTACACTACTATTATCATTACTTAAAATATTATTGTAATTAATCCAAAATGTTACGCTGAAAGAAATAAGGTTTAATTTATTCGTATCCAATTGTTAATAAAATATATTTTACGCACATCCAAGATCTGTTACAGGATTGAAAAAATCTGTGTGCTGACATTATTTTCTTCCGTTAAAAAGTTGCCTCGGAAAGCATTTGGCAAAAATCTACTCCCGGTAGAACTGTCAATAGTAATTCGTCTATTCTCACAGAACAAAAACATTTGGAGCCAAACCTAAATGAAAACATTTAACTAAAGTCCATCGACTCCTGACCCGCATCGCCCACTCCGTCTGTCACATTCAAAATTAGCAACCAACCAACTAATTGACCGAGAAAGACTTTCTTCACACCCGTTACATCACGCACACCGGACGATTTAATTATGTCAGCTGAACCGAACCTAATTCACGCATTGTGGGACGCAACGAAAATATCCACATCGTCTCGCAAACCACTAACCGGTGATAGTCAAGAATCCGCCTACATAACAAACCCAATTGTTTCACGAAACTGAAAAATGGCGAACCTACACACCAACCAATAGGAGGCGGTACCCTTTAACAGTTCAAAACAACCCGATTGGACGATTACATCTCTTTAATTCATCATAGCCAATCGGAGGGTCCGACGGAAGTTCAAGTCAAACCAGTTCCATTTTAGCGTTCGAACGGCGCGCACGCGTTTCTAATTTGGTATTGACGGCATTTAAAAAATTTCGGATTTCGAACTCATTTCGTGTTGTACGCCAGTGTGTTTAGTTGCCGGTGTTTTGCTGTGTTCGATATATAAATTCGTAACGGTTTTGTTAGTTTTGAATAGTAAATCGTAAATAGGTTGTGTTTCGTCATTGGTGGGGGTATTATTTTTAGCATTTAGCTTGTTAAAGCTGTTGATGTGATGTGAGACGGATCTTAATTTAGCGGTGCACATGAGTGTGAGTATGCCACGGCCTGTCTTCCTTATTTTTAAAGCTCGCCTGCCGTCGGCATGCGTGTTTGTTTAACGCCACATTTTTAGTTTTTAAATCGGGAATGAGACTTATTTTTTACTTTATTTATTCGCTGAGCTGACGATTTTAGTAAAATTTTACATGAAATAGGTTTAAAAATGACTCTATCAGAGAATTCTAAAAGAAAAGATAACCAATCTGATATAAAAATTTCATTAGAATTAAATAAAGTTAATAAAACTCCTGCGCATGATTTGCGCGGAATGCCTGAGAGTAGTTTGATGTTGTAAACAGATTTATGAGTCACATAAACTATAAAAACACGTTACATGAAGAAAATTGTTTTTAAAATCGAGCCATTGACATCATAAGACATGAACATAGGATTATATCTAGAGGATGATGAAAGTAATATACTGAAAGCATCACATTTGATCATAGATTCATCAAACTCAAAGCATATCTAAGCATATATTTCCAATTCAAATAAACCAATTACAGGCACTTTTGAATTGTCAAGGAGCCGGTCAGTCAGAAAGATGAAGCTAAGTTGCCCATTCAAAAGCGTAGTACGTTCCTATGGAGAATAACGGGCAAGAAACTCTAGGAACACTCTTTTGAATCAAAATATGGTTACAAAATATTGGTTACATCTAAACAGAGTAATGCAAACAACAATTATCAATTTCTTCGCAAAGCAATTACCCGTATTCCGTCGTATTTATGGCTGATGTTTTGCAGAAGATTTGACCTGTCTTGGTGTCAATGCACCATTGTTTTTAGCCCATTAAGTAAATGAATACCTAATGGATTCCGAGGAAGGTTTGACTAAAACAAGGATGGTTATAATAATTTCAGCCGAAAGACGTCCAGTGCTGGGACATAGGCTTCCCCAAACAATTTTCACTTCTTTGGATCAATATTCCTCAAATACAGGCATGTATAACTAAGGTCTGATAAAAAAACAATAACAAGGCGAGTCTTAGTAAAAATAAGATATCAAAAACAGTTTGCAGAATATAAAGTAAGAATTTCAGACAGTTCCCAAAATAGTTTTTTTTTCAACTAACGTTTTAGGAGATATTGAGACATGAGAATGGCAACCAAAGAGCCCAAAAGCTCGAATGTTGCACAATCAAAGAGAATATCGTCATTCCAGAAACAAAAGCACCAAAAACGAGAGAACACAGAAGTATTTCAAATTAAGAATGCACATAACTTCCGTTTGACTGATGTTAAAAACCTCTTCGGTGTTAAACTTCATAGAGAATCTTTGTTCTTCTGTTTTCGTAATATTTCCGTTTAACGTTAATTTTATCGCTTTTGGATAAAATTGAGCGTGACAGATGGACGTTAACATATATCGGTCTATTAATTTTCATGACTTTGTTTGAGGAATCGGAATGTAACTTCAATGATGTGATGTTGATGTCATCATATTATAAACTAACTAATATTTATGAGAGATCAAAGCAAAATGCATAAACATTGTTTCCATGCTAATCACATGGGAACAATGGATCTTACTGGGTTCTCCAATTTTCTCCAAACCGGATAAGAATGAGAGAAAGAAAAATAAGTTTATTTGTCACAGAAACACGATATAAGGCACCGGAATCCAGACCCGACCATAGGAGCTTCAAGCTTAGTAGCATAATTTGGTGATTCAACATATTTCGTCATTATTGGTACTCAGGCCTTTGCCCAGCAGTGGTTCACAATATAGGCTATTAAAAAAAGTATACTTATGTTTTTGGCAGCCAACCTGCCATCAGTGGTTCAGTTAAAAAAAACAATATAGGTAAGATATGTCAACGCACATGACATAGCAACTTAGGCGTAAATATTGCAGCGCTGCATTCAAACGAAGTGATGACTGCTGACCCCGCAGAAACAGAGGTTATTATTTTGCAGGAATAAGATAAGTTGACGGGATAAATAAAGCGTCCACGTGTGATGACTGATGATGAGAGTGAAGTATCTCCGCCCGGACGCGGCATAAATGTTTTATTCGTACTGACTCGAGATATGATGATGAAACGGTTGACTTAAACCCGTTGTGTAGAGTTAAGAAAACGAATAATTTCAAGAACCTATAATATTTAGATCAAACTGAAAGTATACACGCGTTCTACAGAAGATTCAGGACTCAGGAGCCATTGTTCTTCGGAAACGAGGAGTGCCCGTATTAGTACAAGTAGAAGTCCGAAAATTTTCTCTCACCTACTCTAGGTCAAGAGCATCCTTGAGCATGTCTTGAGGCGCTCTATATTTAGATGTAAAACCAATAAACAGATTCAGTTGCCCATCTACAGTTTTAATAACCCAGAATGCTACAGTAGTCTTTTGCAACTAGTGAATATCTAGGTATAAATAACACTGCATAAGTGATGAATTATTTGAACACGATTGTATTTATTACTGCATTTTAAACGTCCACGTTAAAGCTGGTCGCAGTTCCGTATTTTGATGTTCATATTCAGTCTCAATCCAAACTCTAACCGTCTTATTCATAATAAAGACATTCGCTTCATAAACCTATTTTAGCTATAGAACTGTTTTGACCCTTTCTAACAAGTTAAAATGAAGTTTGATAGAAAGGGACAAAACTATTCGATAGCTGCGGAGTATTTTAAACTACGAATAATGTTAACAGCAGCAAAGGGCCTACATTTTTCATAAACCACATGGCCGCAATTATATTTTCAATGAATCATCACTGATTGACATTTTTGCCGGTGGACACTTTCAAACTGATTATTTATTCGATGAATCATTCTAATTATCTTCTGCATCAGCTGTCACAAGCGTGACTGCTAAAAGTGCTAAGCGTGGAATCTTTGTTTCTCTTTTCGGTTCAAGCAAGTGTTGTAAAGTTTTTCCGGTAGGAAAACAATTAGACAAGTGGCAATCGTAAGTGTTTCTTGTATTTCTACGACGACTTTCAACGGGACTAACAAAAATATTTTAAAAAAAAACAAGGACAAAAACGGAACCCATAAAGGATCACTCGTGTGTCTGTCTGTCCGTCTGTTAAAGCTGATTTTCTCTAATCTACTGGACCAATTAATTATCAAATGAAAGGAGTCGTTATGAGGATTAAAGAAAATAGACGAAGATTTACCATTCCCCCTTTATCTCTGAAATCTTGTTGACATATTCTATCATGGTGATCTCTGATAAAATGTCACTTTGTCAAAGCCCTCAGTCTGTTCCTGATAGGCATTAGCCTATTGAGATTACACCTGTTGAAATGTGGTTGCACAATATTCCCCTACCAATCCCTGTAGGAAATAAAGGGACAATGTTATGTTATGCCATCTTAATAAGCAACCTGTCACAATAATTAAGATCATCGGCCTCTCCTACAGCTTTACAAACGATTGTCAGTACTAAGGAACTTGCCAAATGCTCCCAATTCTATGAATCATTTGTATTTGGCAGACACGAGACTAAAGAGTGATGTTTCAATACAGGTTTGTTAGTATGTTTTTCTTTTGTGTCGTCACTTAGCTACGTGACTACAAGCACCCGGTCAGTAATAAGGCAAATAATTATAGAATTTAGCAAAAGACTGCTTGTCAGGACTGGCGAAATATGGGTGTTACTATAGCTACACCTCTGCCCAACTCTTCGGAGATTACAGTTGATATTATGTGGGTACCACACAGGCATGAGTGACTTCATCATCATCATCATCATCCGCAGCTCGACTTCACCTACTGCTGAACAAAGGCTTCTCTTTTCTTGTGCGAATCTCCACGCTCCTGTGCCAACCTCATCCAGGTTCTACTCGCGATGGGAACAATGTCGTCCAACCATCTCGCTGTTGGACGACTGACACTTCGTCTTTCAGTCCTTGAACGCCACTCGGTCACTGCCTTACTCCACCTATCATCACTGCGCCTTGTCAGGTGTCCAGCCCAACTTCATTTGAGCTCCGTAACTCGTTTTCCTATATCGAAAACCATCGTGCGTCTGCGAATCTCGACGTTTGGGACTCGGTCTATAAGCCTCATGCCAAGCATGGAACGGTCCTACACAGCCTCCTGCGTGAGCGTCATCGTCTCAGAAATTAAGCATTAGTGACTTACATAAGACTATGTAAAAACCAGAACTTTTTCTAATACTGTATTATGTGTCATAACTGGGAATTTGATTGAATACTGAAAGTAAAGCCATTTTGGATGAGTCCCCTAGATAAACTAAAATCAGCGGATGCATTTTTGCTACTGCTTTAGGCCAAAACTGTCCTTTTCTTTTTGTGTGGAAAAAAAATCAAACAGGTAACTTCTCCCGCTCTGGGCGAAGTAAGAGGGCGTGTCAGACTTTTACTGACTAAAACCCACCTGTGTTCCTTCAGTTGCCTGTATGCCAGGGCCACGGTATCCTTTTCGGACAAATATATAAAACTGTCCTACGATAATGTTTATGTCTGCTTGTATCACCAAACTGCTGGGTAAAGGCTTCCCCTCATTGACTTTCAGTTACCCCAGTCTAGAGCGAATGTAGACCATTGCTTGTTGATTTTGTCCAGCAGCTGCATAATAATAATTTCCGAACTCTGGGTCTGTGCCGGTAGAGTTTACTTTGCCGGAACGCCGGCAAAGTAAACTCGTAAACCCGGAGGGTGAGGAACCAGACCAAGAGAGATACAGAAACCCTCAGGGCAGTATGTGGCGAGCTGTTGGGCAGTTGCAACTCCACGGACCCTATCTCCCGGGAGAAGTCTTGTTCCTCATTTCTGGCTTGCCTTTTTTACTGACCGGCCAGAGTAAAGACTGACGAGGAACAGGGCTCCCACCTCGTTTTTGTCCTTTTTGGCCGGCTTGAGTGGAGATTCTCAAGAGCAAACGTGCTCGGAGGAAGGAAGTATTCCAGTAAGATGCTTGTAGGGATCTTGACCGTACTTCCGGGATAGTCCTGATAGCCGTGGAATACCTCTCCACTTCTCATAAGTACCTCAGTACATGTTGCCCCCTTGTTGCTACGACACTAATCGTTAGTTGGAGCCTCATTCCATTTAAAATTGTCTAAGGGGCCTCTGCGAGTTGGCTTTGGCTCCTCGTATGCCTCAAACTCAAATAATTTATTTTAATTAAAACATTTACAGGCACTTTTGATCTGTCAAGTTTTTGGTTGTGCCTTCCAAAGGACCGGGACCCTATGGTCCCCAGTTATAAAAGCACAAAAAAATTGTAATCCTGCCGACCAATTTTGGTCACGGTAGCTAATCTCAACGGAAATTAGCCAGGTACGCAGGAGATATTATAGTGCACAAGTGTGCTGCATAAATTATCAAAAGGGATGAAATGGAATGAGTAGAATTATTATTATTATCCGTGTGCCAAATTTCATCCAAATCCGTTCTGCCGTTAGGGCGTGAAAAGGTTAAATACACCGGTTTTCATCCGATCACCGATGTTAAGCAACATCGGACGTGGTCAGTACTTTGATGGCCTGTGAACACCAAGTGACGTTGGTTTTTTCCAGTCGGGGGTGCGGCGAATGTACTTACAAGTAACTTCCGGGCCTCCGACTCATGGTATTAGAAGGAAAAGTGGGGTTTTAGTCGATAGGAGTCCGTCATATAGCCCTCCGTACGTCCCAGACCATGAGGATATGAGGATATCACCACTAAATGTCATGCTTTATCCGTGTACCAAAAAACCGTTCAGCCGTTAAGGCGTGAAAAGCTTACAGACACACAGACAGTTACATTCGCATTTATTATAACTTATGGATTAAGACTAAAGAATTTCCGACTACACCTGTGCACTTGTGCAGTCAGTCCACCTTTGCTGAATGGAAAAGCTTTTCAGCACAAAAGGGTATAACTACTTTAATTGTGCTACCATTCTTCCTCTTGATATAAACCCTTTCTTGTTCCGTTAACTCGTTCGGTAGTGATAGGGTGGCCTTTCGAAGCCGGGACCACACGGCGAGACCGATAAATGGCTCTTATGAAATTATAGAAGTGTCCGAAACGAAATAAAATGTATTTTGTAACTTAATCGTTGTAAAGGTCACGGAAAAAAAGGTTTGGTGTCTCGGTGATAACTTTTGAAGAAGTAATAAAGTATAGGTCTCTTACTCATCGATGAAGTCTGAGACCTGCCAAATCTCATGTTCGATTTTGTGATTGGTTGACCGAAATAATGCCAGCCCTCAAACATGGGCCCCGAAATGCCAACAACATAGTGATGATCACCGAACCGTGGGGAGTCAAGAGAAGCTTGCTGCCATTCCACAATTTGAAACTTGAGCCAATGCTTGCAACTAGAATCAATTAACTATTCATGTAATTTTTGACGTTCAAAAGTGCATCTTCGTGCCTATTTGAAATAAATTATTTGACTTTGACTTTGACTTGAGCCACTTTTTAACATACCTACCCTTATTGGTTGTCAAAGAGTTGTCTTTGGAACGTTGACAATATTTTTACAAAACCTCTTTATTGCTCATAAAAACTATGACGTGTCACTTTGAAACTATCCCTCAATACATTTAAACCTCGTTCCTTTTTCAAACTCACGATATCGAAGGTCAAAAAAAAGATGGAGATCTCCGTAAAACCATCAAACCGAGTTTTATCGGACAATTAATTAAATTTTTCAATAATATTATCCCAGAAACATATGTTACGAATGTTCCTAAGTTTATTATAAGCGCTCGGTCGTAAGTCGTGGTGTAATATGGTCTTACATGGCCATTAATTAACCTCCTGCAGGTCTCGGAACATAAAAGTACCATTTTATGGGACCTCGATAAAATCAGGGTTCAATTGAGTTAGGCCTATTTGAACGCTGTGTTGGATCGTTTTGTTAATTGATAGTTTTGTGAAATGGGCGAAGGCAGTTGGAGGTTTTAACGCTTTTTCATTTGAATTTAAGAGGAGTAGTAAGTACGTTCGTGTACGTTGATTTCGGAGTTTATCCGTATTTTTTACACAGTTAGTTCTTAATGTGAGACCAATGATATTATACTAATAATATCATTGTGTGAAACTGTCTGTCTATTCATGACAAAAAGAATAAATCAATTGAATTTTTTTGGGGTAGGTTAGGAAGCTTCAGAGAAAACTCTGAGTTCATTGTGTAAATACTACGAATACAATTAGATTTAGCTGTGCGTTGGTCTAAATATCTAGAATTTAATACCGAATTTAATTTTCACCGTGAATTTAACATAACAAAGTTGAAAATAGCAATTCTTTTTGAAGGAATGCTAATGAATTTGATCGAAAACGTGATCGGTTATCGTGGATCGTTAAGATTAATTGACTGATTCGAAAAGTTAGTCACAAAAAAATATGTTAACTTCTTATTCTGAGTCTTTAGTAAAACCGAAGGCAAAAAGCATTGACTGATTTAAGGAATCACTTTTAGGAACATTAATTAAAAGACTTCTTAGGGTCATAGAGTCATGGGATAGGCACCGTACCTATACCCAAAGTCTCTAATTCATATAATTTATGTAAACAAAATAATGTCAAGAAATGTCACTGTCAAAATGACAGGACAGTGGTGCAAAACATTTTATCATATTCTTTTTTTGTAAATATAATAGTCATCGCTAAAATTAAAGTGAATTAATTATAAGAACTATGCAAACAAAATACCGTTGCCAAACAATGTATTGTGTAGTATGTCGGAGACACGGCATATGATCGTCATAATTAGCCCTTTTAAGTCCAGTGCTAGACGTAGGCCTCCCAAAATTGATTTCCACTCGAAATAGTTTACAGCCGTTTTCATCCAAAATGTGGCTAGATATGCTACTTACAATATGAATCTATAAATTAGAGTTGTAATATTAGTGTTGTTGAAAATGTAAAACATTTGTAAATGTTTGGATCTCCTGCATTGTTACCAGTATCATAAAATATTTTATACCAGAAAATCTCCTTTTTTTTAATAACTTTGTGTAAAACCGGAAATTAATAAAAATAATTACGGTATGATTATTTGTTAATTATTATTTCTTAAAATCAGTACTTAAATGATAAATGATTTTATTTCTGTAAGTAGGTTTTTACAAACACTTTTACACGTCAATCATATTTTAAAACTAGATGAGGTCGGCATTTCGTATCTGACTACTCTGAGAAGAAAGACCGAAACAAACTCAGAGGTCACAGTCTCTTTTAAAGTTCAGACATAATCTTGGTCAAATCATGTGAAGACCATGTAGACTGGTGTCTGGAATGGTCTTTTGAAGAAAGAACCACACAGATTGAGTGGACCTGTCCATTCAGTGCACGCATTTGTCAGTAATCGTGCAGCTCAACTCAGAACATAAGGAGCTCAACGATTCGACGAACAATACCAAAGAAAGGACATTTGGGCAGGCCGCATAAATTACTCAAACTGCCATACCATGAACAGGAAAAAAATATATACAGGGTGTTTGGCAGAACGTTGAACATACGAAAATGGTGGATAGGTGGGGTGATCTGCTACTTACTCAGGCCTAATTTATTTGGCCCTGGCCCCCTGGATATTAAAAAAAAATTTTTTTTGCTTTCTTCTAGTTTCACCACTTTCTTAACTTTAAAGTGTAATTTGTATTAAAAATGGGTAAAACAGGCAATATTTTTAATTATTACATCTTTCTGTAAGTTTGAGGAGTCATAACTTTTTTCTAGCTAACATCTGAATAAAGCAATAATTTTATAAGAATCTGCCAATATTAAAGATAAAAAAATAAACTAAAATATTGCCTGTTTTACCCATTTTTAATAAAAAAATACACTTTAAAGTTAAGAAAGTGGTGAAACTAAAAGAAAGCAAAAATTTTTTTTTTTAATATCCAGGGGGCCAGGGCCAAATAAATTAGGGCTGAGTAAGTAGCAGATGACCCCACCTATCCACCATTTTCGTATGTTCAACGTTCTGCCAAACACCCTGTATATATACTGAGAAGGAAAAAAATAAAAAATAAACAAAGACCCACATAGTCTTCACATTCACAATAATTAAAATAATAACATTATACTTCACAAGTAAATATTCATGTCAATGTGTATAAAGCAATCACAATAAAAAAAAGTTTCAATATATAAAATTTGGAGCAGCTCAATCCCAAGCCTTTTTGTCCTCAATATAATCTTGAATGGTATACAAGGCTTTCTGGCACAACAAAAGAAAATGTAACCTCTTTTTTCGCCATTTTATGTGAATTGCCATTACGAAAATATTTTTTCGATATGTTATCCCCTTTGTTTACATAAATTATCTGAATTTGAGACTTTGGGTATAAGTATATCAATTTGTAACTTTTTTAAATGTTTTTAAACAGTCTTCAATCTGCAATAAATGCATTAAACTTTAACTAATAGATCGACATTTCGATTTAAACGTTATCTTAAATAACCAATTAATTAATTCAGACATTTTATCAGGACGAAATCGGTCAAAACAGAATTTTATCTTCGAAAAAATCAGTCGACAAAACTCACGGCCGAATAATTGGTATATCGAAAAATCAAATCGCTAAATAGTGCCGTGATTTGTTCGACCATCGTGGAGTGGTAAAATATCGATAAATCTTGCGTTTTACAGCTGGTGTTGTACGATAAGGATCGCGGACGCCACGTGGGGTAATAGTGATGCGGTCCGCGATGTCGATTGTCGTTATTAATGTAAAATATTGTGTAGTGGCGCCTACAAACCGGGGTAAGGGAATGTTAATTGGAGAATTACAGTTTTATCGTTTGTTTCTGACGGAACGTCTCTAGCACTGTGTATCTCTTCTCGGAAATATTTCTGCTTGCAAAATTAAGGAGGTATAAACTCATTATGTTAAAATATTAGCATTTTATCTATTTTTGTTCATATGTATAAATAGCTTAACTTTACATCATCTGTAGAGATTGTTATCTTATCTCGTTTGCATTTTATAAGTTAATTTTCATTTTAAAATATAATGAACCTTGTTCGCGTTATTTTGATAACGATCTCTATGTTTTTGATCATGATATCAGATAAAAGAGCTTACGGAATCAAATCGAAACTAATAACCCTGACAGGTTCAGGTGTGTGACATGTTTCAAATATTTAAAAGACAGAAAAAACAGCATTATTTTTCTCTCTCTCAATATCTTTCGCGTACTTTTAAGAAATATAGGAATATGAGTATCATAAAGTACCTATTCGAGTTGACGAATAGAGTCATTTGGAACGCATCCAAATACGTTACAATGTAAATACAAAACGCAACCTAAATTTCTTCAATGATTCTAAATTTAAATTATTTTGAAGACGTTTCGGATTGTCTCGAACGTTTTGTGACGTCCGATGTTTTTCACAAAGTGACCCTATTACGAAGAATGAGCTTTTTCATTTGTTTTTAGTTCTTCCATTTTTAAATTTCTAAAGCTGCCCGATTATTATTCACATAAAGGATATGTCACAGCTGTTTTGCGGAGAATACACTTGTAGTACCTACAAAATTATTTATATGGATTATCCGGCGAAAATGTGGTTATAAACTAGTTCTAAACACAAAATAATGATTGTTGATCACAATTCACAGTGTCAACGAACTCTAGAAAAAAAAAAAACACAAAATCCAAAGGTAGAACAACTAAACATGTCTCATCGTCTCTATGACACAATTCATTCGCTAAAACATAAACTGGTACAAAACAAAACAAAAAAAAAAGCAAAAACCATCGACAATAAATGTACATCCCTGTTAACCCGTCAACTCCATATATCAAGGAGGCCTCCCTTGCGATCGTGTCGATGATAAAAATTACTTAAAACACCAAACATTTAACATCGTGCCCCCTGACGACCCTCCTGCGTCTCTCTCACGCTTTATTACACCAATAAAAGAGAAAGAGACAGAAATATAAGTAAGCTTTGACTTTAAAAAGGATTTTAGGCTTTGTAACACAAAATTTTGGATTGTTTTATAGAATTTTGTACTAAATCTTGCGTTGTCGCGTCAGTGAATCTTAGTAATGCTTCAAAGTACGTGATGGTATGTTTTTTTGGTGATAAAAATATGGAAAATTGATGGTGGGGCCTCCTTTCAAAAGATTTTGTGGGTGATTGCAATGAGAAATTGATTTAATGTGGTTGACACTGGAGGTTTTTATGAGAGGAATGAATTCATTTTAAAATATTTGTTTAAGTGGATTCCTGATAGAAATAAACGTTTTATATTCAATAAATGTATTTGTTTAACAATGATATTATTTACATACAGTCCCGAGTCCTGAATCCTTTCCATAATTACCTTAAACCAACTTGACGCGACACTCCGTAGGTCTTCTGTCAATATTTAGAGACAAATCTATGGTTGAAGCCCAAAATTAAGCAGATTCGATAGAAAACCATCATCGGTTCAATCGACTAAGCCCACGGCTGATAGGTGGACTGCTCGACATAGAATAGGCCTATGCCAACTTCCACCTCAACTGTTTCTACGCCCTCCATGCTAGTTCATGTTAAAACTTTGCAACTGATTATAAGCAAAGCTGAATCAATTTAGAATTCAAATAAAAACATTTAAGATAAAAAAATTAAAAATCTTTGTCACTAGTAAGTTATCACCGAAACGATGGGAGTTCCACAAGGGTCAATTGTCTGCCCTTTCCTAATTCTCATCAATATTAATGAACTACCGTATCTTGTTAAAGATTATCTTGAGATAGTGTTGTTTGCAACTTATAAATCACGTTTATTGGCTGCAACTAGAGACTGACTATGTAAATAATTATGTACAGCTCTATCTAAAGTAGCACGGTTAAGATGATATTGATTAATGGCTCTAGTTACTACCAAATGCTAGTGTTTTAAACGCCTACAAGCTTATGGTAATTTACCAACAAAGGTTGGACTGGTTCGAGACGGCGCGGGCGCGGGAAAAGAGTACGTGGAAGGACTTGGGGGAGGCCTTTGCTGGGTGGGACAGTAATGACTAGTTAATGGTTAATGGAAGAGTTCGAGTATAGAATAACATGTCATATGAACTTTCTATAGCGACAGAATGTAGCAAAAAAAATTGCTATTATTTTTTCTTCGTCTCCGATATCAGCACGAATTTTACGACAATAGTTTAAGTCCAAATAGTGGCAAAAGGATTATTTGCCGGTCAGCAAGGTAGCATAGCGATTTGGACTGCCCAGGGCGCGCCGCCGGAACTACAGGCTTTCACTACAGTCCATGGCGAGACATTTAGATCATAACCCAATTATTAAGACCGTTATTGTACCATGCTTTAATGCAAATAAAAATGTTCTGTTCTAATAGTAATTTATGTGTAAGCTTCTTTGTTACTAGAGTACATTACTGCAGCGGCCCGCAAAAGAGGCATTGATACGAACATGAAAATGCGTCCATCAATGCCTGGTTGCGGCCAAGACTTGTAAAGTACTTTTCTCAAATAATGCGCGGAAATTCAAACTGAGTAAATTAATTATTTAAATTCCAGAATCAATGGTGCCTATTCCCTTGTTCACAAACTAAACTAAGTTCAGTGCATCTTTTTATTTCTATTTCATTAAGAAAAGGACAGAAGATAAATTTTAATTTGGTCCTGTCAAATTAATCAGCGCTTGACATAAATTGACGTCACGTCTAAACTTGTATGGAGTAGTAACAGGCGCTGATGAATTTGACAGGACTAAACTAAAATTTATCTTCTTATAATGAAATAGAAACAAAAAGATGCACTGAACTTATGTAAATTTAGTTTAGTTTGTGAACAAGGGAATCGGCACCAATGACAAACAACAGTCATTTTTCACGCGCTAAAATAGGTTTCTATACTCATTAAGTTCTCTACTAGTGCTGTGCACTTAGTGACGTAGGTACTCACAATACCTAAAACTGTATGTGATTTTTGTTTGTGTATGTTTTAGTGAGTAAGTCGTTGAAGTGTCATTTTAATCTATAAATAATAATCAATGTTTGTATGTTTGTATTGTCCTAAACCATTGACCATTTGTGGTGAACCTTTGATAGGGTGTTCTGAGGAAGCCCGAGAGTGTTTATGGCCCAAAAAAAAAAAGTTCGATCAAGCACTTTTTTATGTAAACTTGTTTTTTTTTTACGTATGATATGCGCTAGTAAATAAATAAATAATTATGTTCATAATGTTTCTTTTCATTTTAAACAGCTATATTTGCAAGCCTGTTCGAAATTTAAATAAAATCTTTGATAAGTCACCTCGTTGGTTGCCATGTAACGAAGTAAAAAGTTCGTTCCATTTTTAAATTACACGATAAATATGAGTTTTCATAGTAATTTATTCGGCCGCTAAAGACGACAGATGTGGATTTTCATACTAACATTGCCGGGCGCTGTTCGCACATGACAGTACAGCATTTTCGATTTATCTCGAAGAAATGCTCGAATTTCCAAGCATTTTTGAGAAATATTCATGTACTTATATATCAGTAATATTTAGTAACGGAATTTCGTCAGCTGCTATTCTGCGGAAGAAAGTTCAAGGAACAAAGTATTTTAAGAACCAAACTATATTTTATGTAGAACTAGCTTTTGCCCGCGATTTCGTCCGTGTGAAATATCTTGTTCCCCGACCCATAGCCCGCCCGCGATATTATTTTCTTTTCACTTTTTACTCGGCTCCTAAGGGTCACAGCGTGATGTTAAATACCAAACCTTCCTCAAGAATTGGGCTATCAAAAGCAAAAAGAATTTTTCAAATCCGATTGGTTTTTCTAGAGATTTCATACAAACTTACAAACAAATCGTCGCCTTAGTAGGAAGGGAGCTATTCCACACTAAAATGGTTCTATAATAAAGATAAATAAAAAAATCACCTCTTGATTTTTTGTTCCTAGTTTCATTTAACTCCTTTCACGTCTGAATGAAAATCCAAACCTCTAGTTGAGCAATCACTTAGATCTCTTTACCACTAGAATCTCCGTCTAACGACGAGTATGGCGGTGTTCATAACTCAATTCGGTCAAAAGTATGGCTTAGCTCTTTTCACCACTAAGGTGACGAAATACCTCATTATAATATTTGTATAGATAAATTAAAAGGTTCGCTTCCGCAGGGCGGCAGGACAACATCAACATCACTTACATATGTATATTACAACACTCATATGCACCACACTACACCTCATCACAAAACACACACACACATACTAATACTTCACACACTTACTATAAGTTAACATACGTTTGTACCTTATAGTCCTTAGCCAGTCTCTTTTATAATTTTGTTCTCCTTTGGGAACCTGGGCTGGCGAACCTTAATACAGGTTACCATGTAACCTAGCTAGGACGCCAGATTCAATTATGTTGTTACACTCTTTTTTCGATTTTTTCCTAAATTGTTAAATCATATTTATTTGTAACAGACTGTATATACACACTTTTTTGAAATAAATAAAATTATTATTATTATTATCAATTTTGTGTATACCTAGTTTATAAACCCTCCATTTAACAGAATCGTAATTATCAAGAAATGCATTTTATTTTTAACGATTTTTTGCTGAAATGCAACATTAATTAAAACTACTTTCTTTTGTTATAGGTGAACGCTGTGCCCGTCTGCAGTAATTAAACTAAAATGAAAAAGAAGAGAAAACCAATAACAAAGTGAAATACATCAACCAAATAATAATTTTAAAAGCATTTATCTTAACAAAAACAACGCATGGTGTAAACGGACTTTATCCAGACAGAGACTGGGAGTGATTTAAAAAACAAAAATAAAAAAAGTTGACTCTAAATACAACTCACTCGTATTCATAAACAAACTTCAGGCCATTTTCGAAATCGGAACACAAATAAGTAATCGACGTTTAAAAGGTGATCGCTTTTGTTTAAACATTTTTGGGACTGCCGCCTTTTTATGTTTATTTACCGTTTAAAGTATTTTCAAAAAACAGTGGGAGTGCAAACACTTGATTTTTGAACGCACTGTTATTATCGTCGACAAAAAAACCATAGATTAAAAAAACTGTGAAAGCGCGGGAAAGTGAATGACATTTCGTGAATTTTTGTGAACTGTTTTGGTTGATCGCCATTTTTGGTGGTTTTGCGCATAAATTGGTGTGGAATTGTGTCAAAGTGGCTGGAGACGAGCATTTGGACATGTTGGGGGGCCCCGAATGGGGTCAGCGGGAGTCGAGCCCCCCTAGAGATGCTCCCCTGCCGAGTTTCGGCTTCACACAGGAGCAAGTGGCGTGTGTTTGCGAGGTAAGCTTTATTCAATAACGAAAACAGTAAATAAAATTTATTATTGGTATTTTTTATGGTAAACAGTAACAAAAATTATAATTGGTGGTAATTAAATTTTATTAAGGGTAATAAGGTAATATGTTTTTCTAAATTATTAGAGGTCTTGGGGAGAGACGTTTACTCATTTTATTTTTGTTTTGGACACAACTAAAGCCAGGGACAAAATTTGAGCGGAAAAACGCGGCACAATTTCGCGCGAAATTCCGCTGATTGTGTAACTGTTTCTGTTCTAGGGCACTTTCAGGAACATATTAAGTTAACTTGCTACGATTGCGTTTAAAATGAAATGAAATGATTTTTTTTATTCTGAAAATAGGTTATCGGAATCACTTTTACACGTCATATAAAAAATATAAGCTAGATAGATGGAGTCGACATTTCCTATCTGACTACCCCTGAGAAGAAATGGCGAAACAAACTCCCGTGAGTTTGTTTCGCCAAAGTCTTTTTAAGTCCAGACATAATCTAGGTCAGATCATGTGAGGAACATGTAGGTATGTGTTTGAAATGGTCTTTTGAGGAAAGAACCCACACAGATTTGAGTGAACCTGTCCACCGCGTTGTCCAATAACCAAATGCATATTAATCTCAACCAAAGAATTACATAAGACCTTAGTACTTATTGCAAAAATAATTCTGAATTTTAAGGTGAGTATACAATAGAGCGTTTTCTCGAGCATTTCCATTTCTCACGCATGGTACGGTAGCCAGCACATCAAGTTACCACAAACTGCCAAATTTTCTCGTTCGATTTTGAGCTTAATTATCAAAATTTTAAAGTTTAAAATCGTTTGGAGAAATTAGACAGTTTCGTATAGCTTAATGTGCTGGCCACTGTACAATACTGTACAACAAGCAAAAGCTCAACGTAAAAAAAAAAACAGCCAAGTGTGTGTTGGACCATGCACAATGAAGGGTTCCGTAGTTAGTATGAATTTATCCCAAAAAAAAACTTACCATTGTATAATAATTGTAGTTAAAAAACATGTTCTTCCATACGGAATGTATACACGGCCACAAATCAAGCTATACATTTCTAGTTTAGGCTGATCTCACATTTTATAGGATTTCGGTACAGTGAGAGGTCAGCTTATACTGGAACTGTATACTACCGCTGTGAATTTTTTCACATATCCAAGTACAACCATTTAGTTGGCAGGGGGTGGACACTTGAGTCTAACAAAAATTAGCATTTCAAAGCTTAATATTAGGCAAACGGCGGAGCCCTGAATCGAAAAATGGTTTTAACAAACCTGCAATATTTTTGAACGGCTTACGATACCCCACACTATGGGATAGACGAGAAACAAAATATCATTTCCACTTAACGTGTTTTTGTCGATGTGATTAATATACGTGTGCCAAATTACAGCTTTCTAATACTAAGGGTCTCTGAGCTAAGCCGCGGACAGACAGACAGACGGACATGGCGAAACTATAAGGGTTCCTTGTTGGTTACGGAACCCTAAAAAGCATTTCCTGAGAATGCTCGACACAGTATCCGAGGCGAATGTGTACTTACCTGTTACATTCCTTTCTATTTTGCGTTTACTCTTCGTAGAAATGTCGGATCTGAAGGCTCGATGAAAAGTTACACAAATTCGCATGTCTGTTTGCGAAATCAGGTTGTAACAAAGCATCGAACATCGTGCTCATTGTTCGGTTCCTGAAAGGGTGTCACATTAGAGCGGCTCGATGTTTTGTTACAAGTTAATGCTCTAGTCTATACTCATCATCATCATCATCATTTCAGCCGAAAGACGTCCACTGCTGGACATAGACCTCCCCCAAGCACCGCCACCTCGACCGGTTCTGTGCTTCCCGCATCCAGCGGAATCCTGCGGCTTTCATAAGGTCATCGGTCCACCTTCTGGGAGGCCTTCCAACGCTACGTCTTCCGGTACGCGGTCACCACTCCAGAACCTTTCGGCCCCAACGGCCATCTGTTCTGCGCGCAATGTGCCCTGCCCATTGCCACTTAAGTTTGGCAATTCTTCGAGCTATGTCGGTTACCTTGGTTCTCCTGCGGATCTCTTAATTTCTGATTCGATCACGTAGGGAAACTCCAAGCATAGCCCTCTCCATTGCCCTTTTGGGTGACTTTTAGCCTTCCAATAAGGCCCATTGTAAGCGACCACGTTTCAGTGCCATATGTCATCACTGGCAACACGCACTGGTCAAAGACTTTCGTCTTGAGACACTGCGGTATGTGGGTCGAGAAGATATTGCGTAGCTTCCCGAACGCTGCCCAGCCGAGTCGCATTCGACGATTGTCTATACTCACCTTTACAGAAAATTTTAGCAGCTATTCCACTAAACGCGCGTAGTGGAATTCATTTGTTTTGTTTACATAACTACGTGTTTTTATGATGGACGCATGTAACCTCGCGTATTTTCGTTATTTTAACGTTTGTGTACGCAATGGCCGAAATTGGCCACGTTTCAACACCAGTTAAAGGAATAATAGAAGGCCGAGACTATACGGACATTTTGAGCATAAATCCGGATTCTGAACTCTATAGGAAGTTTAGAAAGCAGAGGAAGCCAAAAACCGGCCAAGTGCGTGTTGGATTAGACACAATGAAGGGTTCCGTAGTTGGGATGAATTTATCCCAAGAACAAACTTAACATTGTAGTTGAAAAAACATGTTCTCTCATACATTCTAACTGCAAATGTAAGTTGGTCGACTATTATTCGGTAACTAGTAAAGCCTACATAGCTGAGATACTTTTCCTTTTCACTTCGTTAGGTATACTACCACTGTTCTTTTTTTTCACATATATACAACCATTTAGCTGGCAGGGGGGACACTTGACTCTGACAAAAATTAGCACTTTAAAGCTTAATATTACGCAAACGAAATATTGTAAACGGCCTGTCTAACGATACCCCACACCATGGGATAGACGAGAAAAAAAAAATATCATCCCCCATTTTACGTGTAGGGGAGGTACTCTAAAAAATAATATATATCATGATTTTATTTTACCACTTTGTTGGTGTGATTCATGTATACCCATGCCAAATCACAGCTTTCTAGTACTAAGAGTCTCTGAGCTAAGCCGTGGACAGATAGCCGGACATGGCGATACTATAAAGGTTCCTTGTTGATTACGGACCCCTAAATAGGGATCCCGTACGTTAGGTTTGAACTTTTTGGTCTGAGTAGTGTGAAGACTTACAGCAAGACCTTAGAAAATGTAATGTAAGTATGTAGGCTAGATTAAATTGTCGCAAAACAGACTTTGGAATTATGCCCGGTTAAAGGCAATATATCTGGTGGCCCAGGGGTAACGGCCCCGACTTACGAGTTGTTGGTCGTGGGTTCGAATCCAGGCACACGCTTTACTTTGTGTTATTATTTTATCACCACTGCTCTCAAAACGGTGAAGGAAACCGGCATGTCTTAGAACCAAAAATTCGAAGACATGTGACATCTACCAATTCGCAATGAGTCCGCATGTTGGATTACGGCCCATCACTCCCTTTCACCAAGAAGAGCCCTGTGTCCCATTATAGGCTGATTATGCTAATGACAGTATGCACAGCATAGCTGTAATATTCCTCTAAATAGAATCACGCAGTTTAAATACCTGGGTCAAGTCATCACCGATGACTTGAGTGATGACCTGGACATTGAGAGGGATCGCAGGGCGTTGGCTGTCCGATGTAATATGTTGATCCGCAGATTTGCACGGTGTAGCAAGCAGGTGAAAATGACATTGTTTAGAGCTTACTGCCTGTCATTGTACACTCGCAGTCTGTGGGTTAGGTATACGCAAAGGTCATACAACGCCCTGCGTGTGCAGTATAACAATGCGTTCAGAATGCTGGCGGGGCTGCCACGTTTTTGTAGCGCTTCGGGGATGTTTGCTGAGGCGAGGATTAACGGATTTCATGCCATCATCCGAAACCGGTGTGCCTCGATCCTTCGCAAAATGCGTGCCAGCTCCCACAGCATCCTGCGGACATTGTGCGGTAGTTGGGATTGCCTGATGCTGCGTCACTAGATCGGACTTCATACGTCTTCAAATACGTACTACCTACGTGGACAGTGTGATTATCCGAATCCAGAGATCCGAGTATAAGATTATGATTAGGATGCTAAGGCTAACATTAATTTCAGGTTTTCGTTGCTAACACTGTATGGATCTCTGTAATCTGATAATAAAGTTTTTATTATTATATTATAGCTAATTGGTACATAGTTTAATGTGTAATTAATTAATGTTAGGTTCTAATGAGTCGATTATTTTTTATTTATTTTTATTTTAAAGATAGCTTACAGATTAATAACTATAAAATTATATGCTGGATTTTCTCAACAGCAGACCGGCGGAGTGTGAATTTGTGCCCGGTGGATGGCAATAGGCTCGTCTCCTCCCCTACTTCATGGGACTTAAACATAACTGGCGAAATGTGTATGCTAGATTTTTTTTGAAATACTTCTAAATATTTCAGAATAGCCAGTAGTACCTACGGCAGAAGTGTGCCACTACAAATGGGCCTTGTTTCTATAAAAAGAAACTGCTCGCTCTCCATATTCACGTATCAAGAAATCTTGCTTAAATAAACAAATAACTTAAAACAATTAACTGCTTACAATGTTTTGAGTTCGTACTTCGTACTAAGTAGCTGGTTAAGCATTCTGAGAAAAGCAAATTAAGTAGGTCCACGAATAGTACCGTAAGCGATTTAGAAAGAGTAAAATACTTCACTGTATTTGGTTTTAAATATAGCTTTGCTTAGGGCTGGTTTCAAGGTGCAAAAGTGGCATGGTGTGTTTAGAAGAATATATTAATCAATTTGCCTTACTTTTCCCAACGATGTTGGGGTCGGCTATTAGTCTTACCGCCAGATGCATCTGATAGATACCAATATTTTACATGGAGCGACTGCCAAACTGACCTCCGCAACCCAGTTTTTTTTTCGCCTGAAACACAGGATTACCTAGTTCAGGTAGAATATAATTTACATTTAAGCAAAACTGTATTCATTTTTATACCTTGTACCAAATTTTTTTGAATAAAATTTTATTATTATTTATTATTTTATAGTTACTGGGTAATACGATATCTCTTGGTAAGATTGGTTGTCAGACTTTCGGGCTTTTGACTACCCGTAACGACTGTCAAAGATTCGGGTCCAACGGTTTAACGTGCTCTCTCCGAGGCACGGAGGGGGTCTTGGTTAGGGTTGCAATAGAAGCTTAAGTACTGACCGGGACATTAGCAGTAAGTGACTGAAAATATCCAAGAAAAAAAAAAAAAAAAATTATTACTATTTAATTTTTCAATTATATAAAAATTATAAAAAAGGGTCTGTTTTGTAGCCATGAGATTGATTTAGGATTACGAAAAGGGGTAACTTTGTGATTTTTGTCTATCGAGAAAAAAAAAGAAGAAAGTTAATCTAATCGTGTTATTAAAAGCGACTGCATATCCGCCAGCATATATTTTTTTCAGAATTTTATATCACTGTTTTTTAGATTTCCCATGGATTCTAAAAACTAGTAATCGCGGTCTCTGTCGGATCATATCGCCTTAAATTGAATTACCGGGACATTTTGAAACGAGGCTCTGACAACCGACAAATGGCGGTATAACCATTCTGAATAAAACTTCGCAGCTAAATGGTGCAGACTAGTGGCGGGCAGCAGTGTCACTAGTGCGAGAAGCTGCGATCTGCGATCGCCAACCCGCATGCCCAGCGTGGCGATTATGGGCAAACCCTCCAAATGGCAAGACTAAATCAACCACGGCCTCCTGTTCCCGGCCGCCTTGCTATTCCGGATTCTGGCGGCGGTCATGGTAACGGCAAGGTAGGGGGTGCGAAGAATCCAACTGTCCTTGGCGAGCGACGATCTTCGCAGGGTGGCTGGTAGCAGCTGGATGAGAGTTGCCGAGAATCGAGCTGAATGGCGTGCAATTGGAGATGTCCAGCAGTGGACTGCTATAGGCTGATGATGATGATGATGGGACATTTTGTAGATTGACCGGGACGACCGGGACAGAAGTTCTAGACCGGTGACATGTCCCGGTGTACCGGGACGGATGGCAACCCCTAGTCTTGGTATGTAAAGATGGTCATCCATCCACGGAACAACCGCGGCAAGCGTAGCTCTTAATCTCGATGGATCGACCCGTGTGGCTGTTATTACGTAGCCATAATCCCTTCAAGCTTTATAATAATTCTATAAATAAATATTTGATACGGCCGCGAAGCCACTGTTACATATCAGATTTTGTCCCTCTATTGTAAAGGAACAAAACCCCAGATGCAAGATGGTTATGTATTGAAATGCAAGAAAATAACAAACTGTTTGAAATAACCTAGATTTATAAAAAATATGTCTCCTCCATACAACATCACACGGTAGCCTTTACTTCGGTTAAGCTAAATCTGTCCACGTTGCTTGCGGCTGTTGTTTACCTAAGTCGGGATTTGAGAAGCATTATAGTAAGTGCAACTGTAAAGCGAGTGAACTAACATTTGATCGTTAAAAGAGTAAATATATTGATGATTTACCTGTATGTATATATTTATTTATCAGCCTTAATTACCTATACAAATAAATAAAATTGCAGTCATTATCATCATCATTTCAGCCGAAAGACGTCCACTGCTGGACATAGACCTCCCCCAAGCACCGCTACTTCGACTGGTTCTGTGCTTCCTGCATCTAGCGGATTCCTGCGGCTTTCATAAGGTCGTCGGTCCACCTTGTGGGACGTTCGTTCGTTCCAACGCTACGTCTTCCGGTACGCGGTCGCCACTCCGGAATCTTTCGGCCCCAACGGCCATCTGTTCTGCGCGCAATGTGCCCTGCCTGCATTGTCACTTAAGTTTGGCAATTCTTCGAGCTATGTCGGTTACCTTGGTTCTCCTGCGGATCTCTTCATTTCTGATTCGATCACGTAGGGAAACTTCAAGCATAGCCCTCTCCATTGCCCTTTGGGTGACTTTTAGCCTTCTAAGGGCCATTGTGAGCGACCACTTTTCAGTGCCATATGTCATCACTGGCAACACGCACTGGTCAAGACTTTCGTCTTGAGACACCGGTGTAGTGATTACTATTGTTTTATTAGATTTCCTTATTATTTCAATTTTATGTTATGTTGTAAGTATTGTAGGTACTTGTATGCCAAAATACAACATTCAATATTTTATTTTATTTTTCGTCTCCTATCATCGAATCAAATCAAAATTTCTTTATTTAGACAACAAAGATCCATAATGTTAGTAATACCATAAAGCTGGTGTTAGTAAGTAATATAGTTATTATTTAAAGTTTGAAGCATTTTGCACAGAAGATGACCAAGTAAGTTACAAGTTTCTTACCTGGCCATCCTCTCCACAAAATGCCTCAGAATGGGAGAATAGAAATTCTCTGACACTGTTTTCAGGATGCTGTTGCTACTGGCCCGTGTTCTAGCTACCAGTGGCAGTGATGCGATTTTCTTTCGAACGATCTATACTTTGATAGCGGAGTCCCGCTTTTTTTTTGCCCACACTCGATTGCCAAAGCCCCGGTAAATTTTTGCATTAAGGTTGGCAAGCCTATCTGTCCCACTAGTGGGAATATTATAGGCCGATTATACTATCCTGATATTGGGAAAATCATCCATGGGCCTTTAAAATTTGAATTGAATTGAACTGTTACCCAGTCCAAGACTAACTTGGTTCATAAAAATTATGTTCGAATCCAAAACTCGGAGTTAGACAAAACAAACAGGGTAGGTAACCTTGACGACAGGGCTTCCACCCGGATATCCGGTTACCGAGGGGCGTGGCGAAGTGCCGGAGATGGGGGTCGCACGACCAATGGAGTACCTCTGAGTAATTTAATTTGGGAGAGATGTGGTAGGTATGTCTGTATTGAGTGAGGATCAGTTTGTTTCATAATTTTGTGATTAATGAAGTAGTAGATCATTTTGTGAGATGATCGAAATATTAAATAATTAGGACGTCAAACTCAGACTGAATACGATTAAGTGCCTTTAAATATACCTTTATAATAGGCCACACTTTACCACCCAGTCTCATTGATCAGATCTTAATTCTTTGAAAATAGTAATAAGTATTAATTACTGGATGAGTCATCTTCAGTCTTCAATTATGGAGTAGATAGATACTGCCTCATCATCATCATCATCGACAACCTTGTTCCACCCATTTCTGAGTATATATCTCCTCCCTTTTGTGTCATGCTTGATGCTTCCAGCGTCGCTGGTCTGTGCGAGTCTCATCTTCATTTCTCATTATTACTCTTGCAGTCTGTGGGCTCCTTATACTCAGAAATCATACAGCGCCCTATGCATTTAATACAATAATGCATTCAGGGTGCTGTTGCGGTTTGCCCCCATACTGTAGCGCATCTGGGATCTTTGCTGAAGCTCGCGTTGACTGCTTCTACACTGTGATGCGGAAGCGGTGGGCATCCCTGGTAAGTAGGGTGCGGGGCAGCACCAACAGCATCCTGTCTATGGTAGCAAGCAGGCTAAATTGTGCGTTTGGGATCTACTGCTGCTAGGTATCGGCTGGGCTTGTCACATTGCAGCAGTGATGTCGCAAATTGCTTTTGTGTTAATGTTTTATTGACATAGTTTGTAAGTAATATATATTGTTACTAACACTGAGTCTTGTTGCTTGGTTATTATTACTATTAATGGCCTTGTCTTCGCAAGCTCGACTGCATGTTGCAGTTTTGAGTTCAATCATCAGATTGGGCAAGGTGTTGTTGAATTTCCTCAGAAAAATGAAATCCAGCTAGTCTCTAGCTGCTAGAGACTATCTGGATTTGCTGATTTGCCATGCTCACCCGTATTACCTACATGGGTCTTACCTTTAACTGCCAAAATAATTATGAATGTGTCGTTTTTTGTATTGTACATATATGTATACAGGGTGCATTTTTGAGATGGGGCAGTAAGGGTAGGTACAGTCAGCGTCAAAAACAAATTTTAATACAAATGGGGTATCCAGTTGATGTAGCCCACCGTACATTAGTCATTGTAGCTACAAGAAAACGGTCTTAGGAGACAGTCTTTATTTTTTTGAGAAATTTTGATCCCCATTCACAGATAAAAAAAAAATGTTGGTACAGTCAGCAAGAAAATGGGCCATTTTCACAAAAACTTTTTTTGATGCCAATGAATCCTGCTTCTTATAAAGATCAAAAAAATCTATTGGAACAACTGAGGTTTGAGTAACCTACCAGAAAAGTCAAAAATCGCAAAAAAAAAAACTTTCTCATACATTTCGTAGGAAATGAGACTAACTTACTTACCCTTACTGCCCCGTCTCAAAAATCCATTCTGTATATATTTGTAAATATATTTTTTTGCTCATTGTCTTTGATTATAATCAAAGTTCATTGTATTGTTTATGCCAATTTAGTTTATTTTCTTTCATACTTCCTCCCAATCCCTTTGGGGAATCAGAAGAGGCGTTATATCAAAAGATTACTTAGGTACACAGAAAACCGAAGTTATCCCTTAACATCCCCCACACATTTAATTCCATCATTTTAACAGCCATCACCTTTCATTTTCCATGTCATCAATAAACCGGTCGTCATGGCGTTACGCACAAATTGAATGGGATCAGCCCTCTAATGGTCTGGTATCGGTTACAGTAATTTGCGATGCGCCCGGTGTAGATAATGAGATTCAGAGGGTTGAGTTTTGATAACTACGGTGTGGTTGTTTAGGGTTTTCCGCGTGTTTTTGTTGTGTTTTGTTTTATTCGCCATAACAACAATGTTAACAGCATTTTTTGTGTTTCGGCAGTTAGAGGTAAGATAGCCAGTTCCTCTGCGGTTGAGGATTCCGGGCGAAGCTCGCTTTCATCTTGGGCCTTATCATTACTTACCGTCAGATGAAATTAAGCTCAAGAGGTCCAACGGTCTGAAAAAAACAATATATATATATATATACATATATTACATTCATTGAGTTCGTAATCTTTGACTTTTTTTCTTCGGTTTTTACTTTGGCAATACCTGCTATTAAACCCATTTAGATTGGTACGTATGAATAAAAGATAAGTATCTGACGTTGGAAAAATCAGCCCTTAAGGCGACGATAACCGAATTTTTATGATTTTATACTGAAGATCACGTCTAAACGAGTAGTGTTAATGATTTGGAAAAAATATATGCTAAATTAGAGGATTTTCTTAATAACAATATATAAATATTTTAGATTATGTTTATATTACATAGTGAAATTGATTTGTAAATGTATGTCTCACGCGGATAATAAACTGAGAATCACGCAAAATCTATCAAATGTATTTTTCTGAAACATTCACTTTTTTAAATATAATTCAATTATTGATCTTTTAGTATCCGTGCTTTATAAAAATATTTTTTTTTATGTATAATAAATTAATAATGCGTCTTATTTGGGTCAGCGCTCCTGGATAGGCGAATCCTATTACTGGCTGGACGTACGACGTGTGCGTGAGCTCGGTACAGAACACGCAAGCTAACCACTCAAGGTGACTGGCATGTATCTGGGCCCTAAAATGAAAACAGTGAATATGTTGGTGTAGCCCGTAGATATAGGTACATTTTAATTGAAATAATCTTATTCAGTTTTAGTTCATTTCAAACCTATTGTTTTCGATGTAAAATAACAAAAGGTAAAATACTCACAACCTCTCAGGATTATATTACTAACATAAACAACAACTTTTACAATCAACTTTTAATAATTCATCAGACTTTCATACAAAAATAAAAATATTTAAATTCAACGCTTTAAATAGAACAACGAAATCTTGAAGGTTTGTTTTTGGTAAATGTATTATGTTGTTTATGACGTTAGTAATTCAGTCCTGCAAGATTTTTTGTAATTTTCCAATAATCATGTATAGATATCGTTTTGTGCCAGCTTTGGTTATATGAATTGCGTAGGTCTGTACCATTTACAAATTAAGAGGATACCGAGCGCGCAGTGGCGCCCTCATCGATTATTTGGTGATTTCTTTTATTTTAGAATGAAAATGCAGAAAATAAGCATGTTACGTTGTGCTCTACAAGACTATACGTTATATTATTACAAACAGTAGTTTTACATTGTTAAGTTTTATTCATCATCATCATCATTTCAGCCGAAAGACGTCCACTGCTGGACATAAGCCTCCCCCAATTGGTGGGGTTTGCCATAATCGCCACGCTTGGCAGGCGGGTTGGCGATTGCAGTATGATGTACAAATGCATAAAGAACGCTGCTGCTCATTCTCTAGTAAGTCCCTTAGTCGCCTTTTACGACACCCACGGGAGGAAATGGGGAAGTTTTATTGTAATCATTAAAATGGAAAATAGTGGCCACTAAGCTCCGTTTTAATGATTACAATAAAATATAACAATGTAAAACTACTGTTTGTAATAATAATAATTATTTTATTAATCTTTTATTTCAGAATAAAACATTCCATACATTGTTAGTAAATAGTACCTACTTATAACTATGTTAGTAAATTACTAATGAATTAATTACTATTATTATTTACAATTCCGCAATTTTATATTAATTTAAGAGCACCACTAGATCCGTTAACGGTGTTCCATAATAACGTATAGTAAAAGAAATCACCCAAAAAACGATGAGGGCACCATTGCGCGCTCGGCATCCTCTTAAAAAAACGCGGCAGTTTAGTAGGGGCGCTTCGTCAATAGATGGTCGTATAAAGGTATGAGGAACCTGGAACAGGGTGTAAAGTTCACTCATACTCTATGGAAAAGGGAGGATCCTCCGACCACTGACCAGACGGGTGTCGTGTTTGGTGGGCAACTGCCCGACGGTTGATATCAGGATGTTGTATATCGACGGTCCCTACGTACATAAAGACATGTCAAAAACCGAGGTTTACAGGAAAGCGTTATTTATGTTCAAACTGCTCTAGAAATAATTGTATGTACAATTTGTAAATAACGTTAAATACGTAATATTAAAAAATATAACTATACAGGTATGTGCATATGGAAAATCTAAACCCAATTGTGCAATTAAATAAAATAAATTTTTGACATGTCTTTATGTACGTAGGGACCGTCGATATAAGGTAGTCGCGCGGTAAACTCTGATTGCGCGATGCAGGATTTGTAACGTCAGGTCTTTAATGTGCAGTTCGCATGTGGCGTTGTAGATGCCGCCACATCACTCGCCGCTTAAAATAGTATCAAATATTTTGTATATTATTATTTACATAAAAATACCTACCAGTGGGAAAAATCGGTTGTCATGGTATGGACATGTGATGTGGAGGAATGAGGAAAATATCGTCAGGAAAGTTTTGAGTATGAATGTGGATGGTTATACGAGTAGGGGACCAAAGAAACGATGGATGGATTATGTGAAAGATGATTTATGGCTAGAAGGGAGTGACTACCGAGATGACGAGAAGGTAATAGAGAAGTTTGGAAGAAAAGACATGTTGTTCCGACCCCAAATAAATTGGGATAAGGGCAGGGAAATGATGATGTGATGATGTGTGGGAAAAACATTTTAAAGAACTACTTCCTGTATCAACTCAGCCTTTCGCAGTCCACTGCTGGACATAAGCCTCTCCCAGGCTGCGCCACAACACCCTGTCCTCCGCCTTCTGCATCCAGTCTGTCCCAGCCACCTTTTTAAGCGCTCTGCAGACGGCGGTCAATTTGACCGCTAATGACCGCGAGAGAACACATTCCGACAAGCACTGGCGCGGGCGGCACGGTCTTTTTGCCCCCTATGTGCGTTGGGAGTATAGGATTCCTTCTGCACTATCGTTCGCGGTCAAATTGACCGGCCCGGCCCGCCCCGCTGTGTTTTTCGCGCCTTAAGGTCATCGGTCCATATAGACGGGGGGCGTCTCACACTACGCTTATCGATACGCGGTCTTCTTCAGGACTCGTCCGCTCCAGCGGCCATCAGTCCTTCGACAAACATGGCCAGCCTACTGCCACTTCAGCTTGCTTACTCGGCAACTACGTTTCTTCCTGTATGTTCAAAAGAAAAAATACATCTCATGTATCGCTTGTATAAAATATCTTTGTAAGAAATAAGTACTTTATTGTGCCAATTCAAAAAACAGAATTTGCGACACCAAAAAATATCCTTACGTTTGCAACTCGTCAACAGCCTGGGGGTGGTCACAAACAGCCATATCAGGCTATTTGCGCAGGCGCACATGTGCAAGGACATCCGGTGCCTAAACCAATACTTTGTAGGTAGGTACTCTAAATAAATGCGCTTGCACGGAATTCACGGGATCTTTGCCAATTTTTTTGGCTGTTAGGAATGACAACAGTCTCAGTAGAAATTGTTTGTGTCTAAAATACGGTGTTTTGTTTTTCATTTTGTTAACGGTTTTGAAGATTTAACGCATAAACATAATTTATTATGAATAACTAGCTTCCGCCAGCGGCTTCGCCCGAGTGATATCTTTATAAATAAATAATAATATAATAATCTTTATAAATACAATGATAATATAACTTTCTACTGGTGAAAGAATTTCTAAAATCGGAGCAGTAGTTTTTGATTTTATTCATTACAAACAAACATATAATAATACAAATCTTTTATCTTTATAATATTATAGTTTAGATGTATAAAAAATACCTCAGTATAAATTCAGAACTTGTCACTGAAAATCCGCCTAGAATTAGGCATAATGCTTCCATAGTTCTCAGCCTGCCTTACAACAAAAATGATTTAACAAGTACATTGAACTCTGCTCGTATTATTTAGGGATCGGGATAGAATTCAGTATGTACGGAAAAATCCCGATTCAGCTCTGCAGGCTTACTGTATTTTTTTACAGTTTAAGATGACATATTTATAATTTTTTTATTAGATTTATTTTATCCCTTACGTGTAGTTCTTATTTAGTGTTTCATGTTGTGTACTGGTATTCCTCGAAGCGCACTTACTTTTAAACGCACGAAATGAAGCGCACCAAAAGTACTTTAAACTTTTTCTTTTTTTTCTTCTTTTATTTATTTGTTAATAATGTTAGTTTTGCCCATAAGTAAATAAGCTTAGTATTGTTAGGTGTAAGGGCCGCCTTTTGCAGTAAAAGCCTCCTCCAAACCGTTCCAGGTGGCTCTATCCTTTGCCCGTCTGGGCCATAAGTTTCCGGCTATTTGTACGATGTCGTTATTCCATCTTTTAAATGGTCTACCCTTACTTCTTTTTTCTATATTGGATACCAATTTGTAATTACTTGAGACCATCTTCAATCCATAGCTCTGTGAATATAACCTGACCATTTCCATTTTAGTGTCAAAAACTGTTGCAAGACTTCCGTCTTATTATAACTTTATAGTAAGAATAATACACAACTATATTCCATTTACATTAGACATTTAAAAAAACCTTTTATACCATTCCCCCTCTATAAAGCTTATTTTGTTCACTGAAAACAGTGAATAAAAAGCACTTTTAATCACTATTTTGGTGTTTGAATTTAGAACACACCAATATATTCGACCTCTATCTCAATGCTATACAACCTTCTTGCGAAAAATAGGTACTCGATACAAACAATACTCGACGGCACGGTTGAAGCGATTGACTGCTGCGCTGCGTGTCGCGGGTTCGATTCCCGCACGGAACCAATATTTGTATGACCTACAAGTAGTTGTTCCGGGTCTGGCTGTTTGTGTATGTGACTTTAAATGTTTGTAAACGCACCCACAATACAGGAGAAATTCCTAGTGTGGGGCAACGTATAAAAAAATAAAAATAAACTCCTTGTGCACTCCACGCCCTTCAACGTCCAAAGATGCCCCAGAGTTTCCTCCAGCAGAAAGTTCTGACCATCCTAATAATAATAATAATAAGAATCAGAATCAGCGATCCTTGTGCCGATAGTCGTATCAGCGAATGGCTTAATTGCCAAGAGCCTCGACCAACACCTAAGTAGGCTCTCGTTGGGCAGCTGGATCAAGGGCTTGATTCAGAAAGCGGTACTTCTGGACACGGCTCGCATTGTTAGGAGGTTCCTCTCTCTGGAGTCCTGACCGCCGGTAGCTTGGACCCTGTTCCCGATACCGGTGGGCTGCAATTTTTTTTTTATGTTTTTATTTTTGTATATTTTTATAGAAATATTTAAAAATGTAAATTACATGTATAAAAATGAAATAAAGGAAATAATAAGAAAATTACTCCAAATTTTTCCAATTTTAATGTGTATTTTAATTAATTTAACCTTCCTTTTTTATTCATTAAATGTCTATTTTCGCTTAAATCTTTCTTTTTAGTCATGGTATAAAGTTTAGTATGCAACACTTGAATAAAACGGGCTTAATATCGAGGGCCATGAAGCACTCGCGTCGCTCGGGATTCTAACACTTGAATCACTCACTACGCTCGTGATTCACCTATGGCCCTCGCTTTAAATCCGTCCTTTATTCACTAATTGCATAATATACTATTTTACGGTCCGTTCAACCGATTTTGACTTCTATAATAAATGGTTACAATGCCAATTGTTTACTGCAGCTGCCATTTGACATGCCACCAACGCAATAGAAGTCAAAATCGATTGAACAGACTGTAAAAAGCGTTTACTTAAATGTCTAATCTTATTTCAATTGTAGTATAGATTTCTAATTACAAGCACACCACAAATAAATACTAAAATAACGATGAAGCTACACTGTTTTACTTACTAACTCAAAGTTAAATTAGCTAAACCGACGGTGCTCATTGGACCTACTAACAGAGTCATGAGGCGCAGGCTATTCCCCCAAAATCATCACATCCATCTTTCTCTCCCCAGGTCCTCCAACAAGCGGGTAACATCGAACGACTAGGCCGCTTCCTCTGGTCCCTCCCCGCGTGCGAGAGGCTCCACGCACATGAGTCGGTGCTCAAAGCGAAGGCGATGGTGGCCTTCCACAGAGGGAACTTCAAGGAGTTGTACCGGCTGTTGGAGTCACACACCTTCAGTCCTCATAACCATCCCAAGCTGCAGAATCTGTGGCTTAAAGGTGAGGAGAACGAACTGTGTTAGAAAATTGCTGGTATTTTAGAGTTCCTTGAGCATCCAAGACACCTCTCAAGGAACTCTGATTATCTTTTCTGATGTTTTTTTTTTCGCTGGTGATTTCGTGGTAGCACCTGAAAAAGGAAGTGTATGGCTCGCATTCTCGTCTCACGTATGATATATAACCTCCGCAACATCGGGGAATTCCACCGATCTGCGAACAGTCTGAGAATACTGTTTTGCTGTTGGTTTTGAAAGCTGTAGTAATTAAATTATTTACACCAAGTAAATCGCCGTCAGACTAATTATTTGTCCATAATTGTTAGTTTCAAAGGTCTTAAAACTATATAAAAAAATACTCATGTCAACAGAAATCATAATGTCATTTCATCACATGAAGCTGGATGAATTTCCCTAGCACCGTCTTTTAGAAATCATCCTTAGGATTCAGTTGGCACTCTCCCGAGTCTGTCGCATCTTGCGTTGGGCTGTTATGTTTTCCGATTAATATAAATATAATTTTCTCTATTGTCTAGCACACTATATGGAAGCAGAGAGGCTACGAGGCAGGCCACTGGGTGCCGTCGGCAAGTACCGAGTGCGACGCAAGTTCCCGCTACCTCGGACCATATGGGATGGGGAGGAGACCTCTTATTGTTTTAAAGTAAGCATTTTCGTCTATTAATATATATTATTATCATATTCGCCACCCATATGGTCTCACGTTCCATGGTATACATGTATAGGGACTTACTGTGACGCTAAAGCATCATGCGAATGACGTAGCAGGTCATAATCTAAATGAGCGACCCCACAGAAAAAGACGAATGGCTATGGCTAAGTAATAAGAGCCGCACGGGTCGATCGGCTATGCTTGCCACGGTTGGTTCGTGGATGGGTGACCATCTTGACATACCAAGACTCCTCTGTGCCTCGGAAAGCACGTTATGCTGTTGGTCCCGGCTGTCACTCGTGTCAACTTCGACAATCGTTACGGGTCGCCAGAAAGCCCGAAAGTCTGAAACTAAAAGTTATTTCTTATCTCCAGGAAAAGTCCCGGTCAGTTCTTCGAGACTGGTACCTTCACAACCCATATCCTTCACCCCGAGAGAAGCGGGAGCTAGCAGAGACCACGGGTCTTACTACTGTACAAGTAAGTTTTATGTTTTGTTGCATTGTTCGTCTAGAAATCGCAAAGGTGACTGCTTAGCTCGGAGATTTGGGTCTATTCCTAAGAAGGTCAAAGTGTCATTGGGTTTTGTCATGAGGAATTTCTCAATAACAACCCAAAGTTTGGAGCGGTGCACGGTTTTGGCAATAGGCCATGTGACATTGATCACGGAGCATGGGGAAAAATACCATAAACATACCGGGCGAAATGTTGACTTACTATGACGTAGTAGAGATGCCGCGAATAGTTGTTATAGCGAATACTCGAATACCGATTAATCGCTATTCTCTTTGGCGAATAGGCGAATACTTGTCATAATTAATCGACATAAAAAAATTGTTTATTTGTTCTCAAATAATAATATTACACTTGAACTTATTGATTATTGAAGAGAAAAACTAGTTTTTCTCCTTTTGGAATTTAAATTATTGATTAAAAAGCCCAACTAATTAACTTCCATGACTGATTATTGGCTAACTATTTATATTAATGATAATAATACTTAATTAATTTTTAAAGATTAATAAAAGTTTAATTATTTTTAAGTCTTATAGTTTGTCTGTTTATTCACAGTTTATTTATATTTAGACAACTATTCGCCGAATGTCAAATAAAAACACTATTACCTATTCGGTATTCGACGAACAACAAAATATTTTCGAGTAATGCCGAATACCTAATAAAAGCGAATATTCGCGGCATCTCTACTATGTAGATAGGTAATTATATGACTTAAAATTATATAAAAGAACTATAAAATTTTAATTTTATAATAATCGTCAAATGAAAGAAATTTTCTTTGTCTAAGAATAACTAGATCTTAGGAAATAGTTCATCTAAATATACGACTACCACTACAACAATGTCTTTCAGACTGACTTCTTGCTTTCAACTTGTGAGCATTTTACACAAGTTGAAAGCAATATAGGTTATTCGCAGGCAAAGATTCTGCTAGAATCTCTGCCCACCTCAAAATATTATAATAATAAACCTCATATGGATAAGTTAGTCATGGCAGTGCATGCACCGTTCGCAGACGGTCACTTGTGGTCGCCGGCAACTCGACACCGCTTCCTCAAACTGAACGGATCGAGTTACTGAAGATATACTTATGATATACACACACACTATGTATTTATTTATTTATTTACTACATATTATAAAACAAAGTCCCCTCGCCGCGTCTGTATGTCTGAACGCGATGTTATGAGTAGGTAACGTCACTATTGTGATGGAACATCACTAGTGGATTTAAGGCGGGCTACCAAGATGGCGTCCTAACTATGGCTAACTCTCTGAGATGTAATACTTTAGAACATACTAGCTTTTGCCCGCGGCTCTGCCCGCGTATATGTCGGTTATCGCGTAAAAAAGTAGCCTATGTCCTTTTCCGTATTCCAGGCTATATCTCTGTCAAATTTCATGACGATCGGTTCAGCGGTTTGGCGTGAAAACGTAACATACAGACAGACATACAGAGTTACTTTCACATTTATAATATTAGTATGGATAATAAAACCAAGTTTAATTGAAGTCCAGTATTATTCATTTATATAATACACCAACCAAAACACGCGATAAACTCAAAAACAACCAAACGGATTTTCATACGGTTTTCACCAATGGATGGAGAGATGTATGAGAAAGATTTAGGTGTATAATTCATTAAGTTTTTGTGAAAATTGGCTGAAATATGACAATGATTGTTGAAGATGTTGGAAATAATCATTCCTACTGGGAGCTTTATTAGCGCGCACAGCGTAAACCAATAGAGTTATATGAAAACAATTACGTTCTATTCTTATATCTTCTATTAGAAACAAAATACATTAAAAATATTCCAAGTAGAATAAACATCCCTTCTTGTATGGAGTATTGCAGCCACTTATGGGATGGCTCAGCAAAATACCAACTTGCTGCGCTTGACTCAGTGGAACGCAGAGTGAAAAGGCTTATAGGCGACGAAACGTTGATGTCTAGGCTTCACAGCCTGGCTCAGTGGCGTAATGTTGCTTGCCTGTCGGTCTTCTACAGATTGTACTTCGGAGAGTGTGCGCAGGAGCTCCACGACCTGATCCCACCATCGCCCTTTTATTACCGGACTACCAAACGTACTGCAGGGTACCATGCATACTTGGTTGATATCCCGTCTAGTCTTACTCAGCGCTTCTCCTCCACATTTATTATGCGCACAGCCAAAGTGTGGAACTCTCTGCCAGCATCTGTGTTCCCTTCCACATATAACCTGTTTTGCTTTCAAAGCAAGAGTGAACAGGAGCTGAGCACGCTCGTTCCATCATAGACCTGATCTATCGCTTTCCATCAGGCGAGATCGAAGTCAAGAGCAGGCCCAACCATAAACATCAGTTACATTTGAATCTAACCCACATAGCTCGACGCAACAAGCTAATACGGCACTACGACAGTTTTCTTGTTGGCATATTATGATCTGCCTGATAACCATGCGAGGCCGGGGTGGGTTGCTAGTATAAAAATAATAATCGCCTTTAATTTCCTTGGGAGAGATCTCTACCCAATAGTAGGAAGTTATAACATCTTAAGACGCAGGTTGAGCTGAATGGTGCTAATCCATGCGTGTTGTTCGTGAACGGGCGCCGTCAGTTGGGACTGGTCATCTCTTAGCTGACGGTTTTTTTTTTATCTTTGACATATCTTGGGACCCTGGGGTCCCGGGCCTTTGGAAGGCGTACGAGGGGCCGAAGTCAACTCGCAGAAGCCCCTTAGACTATTTTAAATGGTTTATTAATATATATATTATTATTTTTTAATACTTTGCGCCACACTAGGAATTTCTCCTGTATTGTGGGTGTGTTTACAAACATTTAATCTCACATACACAAACAGCAATTTTATTTTTTGTTCCTATTTGTTGCTTTGTGTCTCAATATGAAACTTTATAAAAGGTATTAGAAAGTTCTAGACACACTTACCGAGGCAGCTGATTGAGCCGTTTTTCATAATTCCTTCTCAGTCACGAGTTAATATTTTTTTAAGGGAGTGGCGATGGCGCTAGTGGACCGTAGTATGCCTCTTACAAGTAGCTTTTATTTTTACGTTCGGTAGTGGTATTGCTCATTTTATTATGTATCTAAGTACCTAAGTAATGAATTATTTTGATTATGCTTGCAGGTTTCAAATTGGTTCAAAAACAGGCGACAACGAGACAGGCAAGCCGAACACAAAGATAGGTGAGTCATTCAAAATATAATCATGTTCAATTTATATATTTCGATGATTGCGAATAATATTATGCCTTGGTAGCCATGCTATCTTTGCGTGGTGCATCTTCTATAATCTGTCCGTAGAAAAACAACACATCCATAATACTTAATACGAGTACAATTACAATTTTTTTTTTTTTTTAATCATTAATATTAAAAAAAAAATGTTATATTTTATAATTGATTATTACAATTTTTTTTTTTTTGTTTTTAATCCTGTCTGGTGACAGGATTATAAACAAAAGTATAATTACCATGTATAATTATATGTAGGGTAGATCAATATTATTAAGCTATTTGGATCATCTAAAGGTACTTTTAAACAGACTTCAAAAGGAAGGAGGTTATAATATTCGTCTGTATTTTTTTGTAATGTGTTTTCATCGATTTTTTCGTCGGATGCTCGCGCGGTGGTCTCATTTTATTGACTTTGCTTGGGTAGTTTTTGAGTTAGCTTCGATAAACGTATTTAATCAATTTTGTGTACCTTGATGATGTTATAATACTTACTGTCACTGTTGATTACATAGCAAGTAGTGGTAGATAATATGAATTGGTGACCATGACAGAACTGTGGAAAAAAAAAAAAAAAAACAACCGACTCGACTTCCAAAAATAAACACTACAAAGTGAAAAATATATTTAATTTCGGAAGTCGGTGGCAAAAAACTAAAATACATATGCAAAGATACCGATTTCCAAAATTAAAGTAATTTTTCACTTTGTATTGTATTTTTTGGAAGACGGTTGTTTTTCGAACAGTCACTAAGACTTTCCGAACTCTTCTAATTGTAACTTAACTTGAACTTTTTGACTTATCAAAATAAGTACAGATTGATATTTTTCACAATTAATTAATTCTATTCCTTCTTGAATTATTTCTTAAAAATAATGAGGTCGAAATCGAAAAGGTAGGCAGAATGCTCATTGCGTTTGCGTTTCAAAATAAGCTGAGCTACAAACAATTAATTGTTATTGCAATAACTGCTGACGATCGAATGTCTGGTCGAACGTCGACTCATCATAATAATATTATATTAGAACATTCACTCGCAAATGAGGTTTGGGTGTTTGTAGGTTAGTAAGTAACAAAGACATGTGTAAGTATAGCTACATCCACAGGGTTAAGGCTCGTACAGACTCGTGCGATATCGCGGGCGCGACGCGACACTATATAGTAGCACAATTTCTTTGTCGGTGCCTGTCGCGAGCTTTTATGTGCACTTCGTCCAATTCGCACTTCGTCCCGCGTTTGCAGTTGATCACATTAGCACTTCGTCCCATTCGCACTTCGTCCCGCGTTCGCAATTGGTCACATTAGCACTTCGTCCCATTCGCAAAATTCTAAATTCAAAAGTCGTTTATTAAAATTAGGTTGAGAATCAGCATTTTTCGGACGTCAAAATTACATAAGACAGTCCCCCAAAACGCCCGCCCTTCACCACTTCCTAGTGCTTCAGATGGAACGAAGAAGTGGCGCAACAAACTCCCCAGCAGCACAACCTAGAAAAGCTTGATTCTATACAATATTTGGTATGCAAAGTAATTAACATTACGCACTTGGTCCTATTCGCGGTTGGTCCTAGTGGTAGTTTGTAAGGGAAGAGGTAGGTTTATGAACCAAGGTAGGTTGGATTTATAAAAAATCAACAAATACAGTCATAAAACATCCAAATTCGTTATGTTACCAATGTAATAAGTAAAATAATAAACACACTTCTCAATCAAGTACAGTACGTGTACAATCAGTAAATATTGTCATTTAAACATTTCGTCAGTTATGTTTACGTCCCATGTAATAGGGCATAAATCCAGACTTCGGTGGGTGTTTAGGTACATCTCTGCCTAAAGGCTCGTACAGACTCGCGCGATATCGCAAATGCGACAGGCAGCGACAAAGAAATTGTGCTACTAGTGTCGCGTCGCGCCCGCGATATCGCACTAGTCTGTACGAGCCTTAACTATTGATTACAGGCATGATGTTATGATAAGTAAGTTTAGGTATAACCAGGAAGGTTTTATATTGAAAGGCTTGCACTCATCATGGTGCGTTAGAGCAGCATCTTGAAAAGAGCTGACTTCAAAATAATCACCTTAGAAAACGCGAAATCGAGTATTTTTTAGGGTTCCGTACCTCAAAAGGAAAAAACGGAACCCTTATAGGATCACTAGTGGGTCTGTCTGTCCGTCTGTCTGTCCGTGTGTCACAGCCAATTTGCTCCGAATGTACAGGGTTGATTAAGTTGAAATTTGGTACCAATATGAATTCTTATAACGATAAATACATTTTGAATATAGGGGACACTTTCGGGGGGCAAATTATAAATTTAAATACAAATTAAAATAAGTGTACCATGTGACATATCAGATGAAAGGATTTCAGATATGTTTTTTATAATTTTATAATAAATATACTTTTAATATTATTTAATAAAATTGATGAAAATTTACAATTCCCCCACCCTCAGCCGCAATGCCGCCCATTCGACATCGCGGATTCGCGGCCCGCCTCAGTTGCGATGTCGCCAAAGCGGCACCGCAACCTACGGCCGCTACGTCGTCGGCTTAGCCGCAAAAGCCCTGACGAGCGGCCCCCTCCTCGGGTTCCTCTTAGCTTCACCGTGGCCATCAACTCCCTGCCCTTGTCCCATGTTACTTTGGGTCGGCGTAACACCTTTTCTTCTCCCATCCTCCCCTGTCAACCGTTACGCTTTCATTCTCTCCCTTCTCTATCATATCATTCCTCATATAATCCATCCATCTTTTCTTTGGCCTTCCTTTCCCTCTCCATCCATTAACATTTAAATTCATCACTCTTTTTCCGGTTGGCATCATCACGTGAACGCCGGCTATCGCCGAAAACCACCGCTGGGGCACTGTCTCGTATAGGGTCGCAGCATTATGCTGAGCGATGGCCGTTTTGCGTAGAAGTGACGCATATTTTCCCCCAACTTGTTATTTTCGTGTTTGTGTTCTTTCTTTGCGTCATGTTTACCGCTAATAAACGTATTTTCTTTCTTTATTTTGGTCACATGCGTTTCCTTACCTACCAGATACTACACCAATATTATTAACACACTATTCTCATTATATCTACCAAACCGTCTACAAACATAACTGAATAGTATTTATCTCAAATTGTCAAGTTATCGGCGTGTAAAATCAGCTCTTATCTAAATCTGAGCGCATCTGTTTCGGATCAGTGGTGCAGAAGTCCCGGGTTTGACCGCCCGAAATATTGGTGAAGCGTGAACGGAGTTTTATAGATTTGGAAAAGAAATAGTTAATCAATTTGTTTAATTATTATTGGAGATAAATAGGTCTCTCTAGGGAATATGCCATGTTTTGGGTGTTATTAATGTAAATAAAAATATTTGTAAACTACATTCAAAGATTGTTTAAAAAAGTTTTTATAAATATTTTATTTTGTACTTTTTAGCATTAGTATTTGTTTAAATATCTGCGTAAAGTATGTGTTCTGTTTATATCCTATCACCTTCACTTGTAAGGTACTTGTCAAAACAATACCAACGAGTTCAAACACAATTCCTATTGCCACCTTCAGACTCCATCATCAGACCAATTCCATGATATAATATTGCGTTGTCACCGAAGTTATATAGATATACCAAGTTTCAGCTCAATCGGATGCTAGGAACTGCTTTAAAATGGATGACAAACCGAGTAACCGCTGCTTCGTTCGTTTTCACGTAGGTATATGAACGAAGCATGTTAGCAAAAATGTTATAAAAATTTATTTGGCGTGTGCCAAACCACATGTTTCAACACTTAGAAATTTTTGACAAAAAAGGCTATATTTTTTGATAGAATGGTGTGTGATTGATTTAATTTTAATAATTTAATGTCAGTGGTATCAATTACAGCTTTTTTGCATGAAAAAGTTTTTTTTCGGTGTTAATTTACCGGTCATATAATTCATTCTTGGGTTTTAGGTTACAGCTCTGAAAAAATATTATGAATATTGGGTCATCGGTTTTAGTAACGAGAGTAGAAGACTGTCAATGAAATCTGTCTCATAGATTTTTATTTGATCTGATTAATCCAATCTTTCTTCTTTTTCGTGTGTTTAGTGACTAACTTGGTGTCAGAGTTCTTATGCCGCCCATGGGCCTCTGACGTGCCGTGTGGTGCCGGACGTAAAGAATAGCACCATCCTATTTCCTCCCGTGGGTGTCGTAAAAGGCGACTAAGGGACTTAATAAAGAATGTGCAGCAGCGTTCTCTATGCATTTTTAACACCATACTGCGATCGCCAACCCGCCTGCCAAGCGTGGCGATTATGGCGAATCCCCTCCCATTGCGCGAGGCCTATGTCCAGCAGTGGACGTCTTTCGGCTGAAATGAATGAATGAATGAATGGGCCTCTGAATTGGCTTCACATTTCACATGCCATCAAGAAATATCTCTCAGGCATGACGGTTTCCTCACGATGCTTTCCTTCACCGTTTTTTAAGCAAGTGATAATTGTACAATACGCACATGAATCCGAAAAGACAGACGTGACAGGAGCGCATGTCTTGGGTTCGAACTCGAGACCTATGAGTTATGACATGGCAGTCCGACGGTCACACCACTAGGCTCCATTACCATTCTTTCATTCCATCTTCATTACAAGTAGGCTTCGCTGATATTAATAAGAGTACCTACTTAATACATGCGCCAATGAATGCATCAATGAGTAAGCAATGCAGGCATTCACCTACTGTCAATGTCATATTGAAATTCCTGAAAAACCCAGCCAAAACATCGTTAAACTTTTCCCAAAGTATATTTTTCCAAAATTATTCTTCTACAAAGCCGCCAACGTACACAAATACACATCCATAGGTACAATAGCACACAAAGAGGGGAGTACACGTTTGCCTATCCATTTGGCTGGCTTCGAAACGAAACCCGATATCCTACGCAGTACATCCCTGGAAATAATGCCCTTAACAAGCAAAAACGAACCTTACCGCACAAAAAATAAGGTTGGAAGTAAAAAATACGAGCAAAAATAGTACATCCAACGGTTACTTCATAATAATTTCCAATTTAGAATATTATGGTTGGAATATTTGAATTTTTGCGTTCGAAATAATAATTGAAGAGTCCGTTTATGATTAAAATGGCCGCCGTGTTATGTCAAATGGTGCAATTGCCATTTTGGCGGCAGAAATTAATGATAGTTTTAAGTTGATCGGAATATTAATTTTATGGGAGTGTGTCATTTTAATCAACGGGAAAGTTTTGTATGAGCCGTATAGTTTTAATTGTTGATTAGATTGATTTTAAAATACAGATTTTACCTCTTTCGAGGAAGTTGGCTGATGCCAAGAGTTAACCTTCTTAAAAACCATTTTAAGGTCCTGTTAGATTTTAGTATGCCTCTTGGCAAGTTAGCCATGGTAATATGTCGATTGTGCTTATCGTACTATGAGAGTATGAGCCCGTTCTTATATAATATGGAAATAGGCACCCTTATCTCAGGCATTCGGGGCTAAGTTTAGGCAAGACTACAATCCAAGGGCGTTGCCGAGCCATGGCCCGTGGGGGGGGGAGTTGATATATGGAGGAAAAGTATGAATTGCAAGTACAGTCAAGAGCACATGAAGCTTTACACTTGTAGTGCGAGTCTTACCTCTAACGAGATTGTAATAAAGACGGAACAAGCTATACATTTCCAGTATAAGTTGATCTCGCACCTCTCATTGTATGGAAATCCTATACAGTGCGAGATCAGCTTATACTGAAAATGTTGATCTTGATTTACATTGTATCCGTGCGTACAATAAATAAAACTGTAAACAAAGTTATTATAATATTAATTAGAAAAAAATAAAAAGTAAGTAAAAACCTTTTGAAAAACAAGCAAAAGCTTGTTTTTAAGGATTAAAAAATCCTTCATGCCGTTTGTGACGAAACGTACGAGAATCCACGTGAGACAAAAACGGTTTTTTAATTGTCTGTAATTACGGCATACGAGAGGTTAATGAACTAAAAAATACTAAATAAAACTTACGTAAACATAGAACTTTAATATTTTCAGCTTACCTTAAAGTGCTATATTATGTATACGTATTTAGTACTTTTTAGTTCATTAAAAGCTTGTTGTAAAAAAAGGTTTTTGCTTCGACTGTTGTTATCGTACTTACATTTATGAGCTGAATGACTCAGGTTCGTTTGTGTGTCATAGCCAATAGTGTCTTCAAAATAATGTATTCTGGCGAAAACGATTCATCTATCTATCTATCTAAAATGTGGCATTCTTAGTACCCAATAGTAGTCCCAGAGTAAGCCTTTGGCATAATATAAATACTGTGCCTTCGGGCATACTTAGCTAGGCTGAAACACTTGCTAATTAGATTTATCTCATCAGACAAACTCTTATTTAAGCATACCGTTCAAGGGTTTGATTCCGGACTCACATTCATAGAGAATTTTTTAAGCCTGTGAAAACTCATAAAAGCATCCCTAATTATTTCCTAATGAATAAAACTCAACCATCATCTGACTTTGTCCAGCTGTGGGATGCAATATCTATATTGGATACCATCCGATGACGTATCGCTTGTTAGAGCGAGACAATGCAACGAGTACGAAAGGGATAGCTATGTGTAACCTGACACCTTCACATCTGCGGTCTAAAAGCGTACAGGGACGTACTTGGGAATTGTATTGTTGTAATAATTGAGTTTTTTTGTTTTATTTTACTTTTAATATTTTACTTCCTGAATTGGGAGTTGAAGGAATGTTGGATCAGCTGCTTGTTTTAAACTGAATGTAGGTACAGTATATAAACTGAGGTTTTGTGAAAATTTGTATCATATCGATCGCTCAAATTCAAGAAATGTTTCTTCTAGGCAATAGCCATTCCGTCTTTTGAATCGTCCTTTTTTTCTTTCCATCCTGATCCGAAACGGGCTAAGCAGATTTGAAAGAAACGACTTGCAACATTGCAACGAATCCGTGTCAACTCTACCTTGTGCTGAAATCCTCCTGAACTCAACTCATAGAACAGAGATTATAATGCCTAATTACCCATTCCGCAATCTTTGCTGTCAATCAAGTCAAGGTGTCCGTACAGCCACTCATTTATAAACCACATACTGTCAATGTCGATTCTTCGTTGAAAAGTAAGTAGTTTGCATCGGAGATCAATCTGATAACATCCACCTTGCAATCGTTCTGAGATGATAACCCTGACAGGATAAGGCGCTATGGTGATCAACATGAGTTCAATAGTGAAAAATTATTATTCAATGTGACAACCATAGAGGATAATTATGTGACAACGTTTGTGATTCCTTGTTTAGGTGATGCGGTTTATTAAAGATGCAAATGAAACCACAAACAAGCCTTTTCATAAGAGCAGTTTGACATCTAAAAAATGAAATTCATCCACTGATGTTATGGCTACATTAGTGGGATACGACAAATATTCGCGTTTTCGTGACAAATGTGGCCGAGCAGTTCGTCGCTTCGCGTAGTATCCGGGCGATGATGAATGCTTATGGCACTGTCGGTAAAATGGCGCGCATCAAAGGGTTTTGTCGCGACAATATTCGCTTGCGTGGCTACACTTCGCCACTTCAGTTGTAGCCAGACTTTATCCTCTATTTTACTTCGCAAGAATGATCGCCTACGTCGTCGGTCGCAGAACAGGCGAACACGTTGACTATTTATGTAGACAAAAACATCGCGTATACTCGTACACGATGTTTATATCGCGCCTACGCGACACGAATATTCGCGCACTAATGTAGCCCCAGCCCCAGCATGACAGCCTAAACCGCGGGATGTAGAACCATGTTTGCACTAGAGTTCTTTATAACCATGGAGTGCACTAAGGGGACACAATACTGCGCCCCAAAACAAAGATAGCTGACGTGGCTCAAAAGGCTGATGGGACTGGGCAGGACATGTTTGCCGCATTGACAAGCTGTGGGCCCAATTTACACGGAATTGGTGTCCTGAGACAGTGAGGTGTGGTCGTGGCAGACCACGTAGGAGATGACGGAACGAGTTGCATAGGTTCCATCAAAACTGGGAGGAGGATGCGCGGGGTCGCAAAAGATAGAAGGAGTGGAGGGTGGCCTTTGCCCAGGAGAGGGACAGCGTAGGCTAGTTAAAAAAAAAAAGGGTTATACCGGATGACTTTTTTTACCGTCTCGTAAAAATTTGGGTATACTAGGTGAACGGAGTAGAAGCCTATGGCATAGTTTTTATTATTTTTTCTTTAACCTAGAAAGAAATTGATCTATGGATAAATACCACACATTTGAAGTAAACTTATCATACTATAACAATAAACACAGAAATTTAACAAAACACATAATTCAATAAATAAATACGATAAATAATATTTAAATTTAAATCATACGCACCCAAATTTCAATATTTTTATCTTTTATTTTAGTTTTATTTCTGAAAAAAAAAAAAAAAAATTGCTATGCCATAGGCTTCTACTCCGTTCACCTAGTATACCCAATTTTTTTCGAGACGGTAAAAAAAGTCATCCGGTATATGAGATAGGGAATGAAGTTTGTAAGGAAGTTCGTCTTTTTTGCCAATGGGAAATCCTATTTAAAAACAATATAATACGCACAGGATCGGAAAGGAACAATAATATGAGATTTGTAGTGCCCAATAGTAATAATTATTGTGCTCGAAGGTGTAGATTTTTTTAGTCTCAACTATTTTTAATAACCTTCCAGTCGATATAAATAGTTGTTTCATAAAAAACCTCCGTTAATAATAAAACACATAATTACCTCCTTAATATATTTTGTCAAAGCCTCACTGGAGGGAATAGGTATGTGAAAAAAAAAAAAATTATTTCTGTTTTTTTTTTTTTGGTTTATTTTAATTTAAGCGATGTTAGATTAGTTTTAACCTCTAAGTAAAAAAAGTGTAACAATAAAAATTCTTTTAAATGTACAGACGCCAGCAGGTCAAGCTACCCGAAACTGTCAAATTTTCGCAATCAACCTAGAACCTTATGCTGTAGTGATAAAGTTGAAAATCTATTAAAGAAATTTGACAGATTGTAGTAGCTTGATGTGCTGGCGTCTGTACTTAGAAAAAAAAAAAAAAATAAAGATATTTATACGTCTGCCAATAAACTGCTTTGCAGTTTGGCAGGGGTATATTCTTGTAAACAATTATTTTTGTAAATAAACACTTTTTCATTTCATATTTGGCGCACGGGTTGTACCTAATCAAATAAGGCATTGACATACATTTGATAGTAAGGGTTACCTTCTAACTTGGGTAGTTATAGGCCAATAGTAATAAAATCAATTATTAATCTGGCCCTTACAGTAGTAACACGGTTTTTGCCAAACGCGAACTAGCGCAAAAACAACAAAAGTATAGTATTACCAAACAAAATGAACATTTTTCCAAGGTTTAAAAAAAAAAAAAGTTTCTAATACTTTAAATCCTGTTCGTATTTGATCAAGTGGAAGGCTTTCGGCTCAATGGACACGGGACCTGGATCTTTGCCGACTTAAAAAAAAAACAATCTTTATTATCTGTGGAGTACAAAGGCTTTGTCTTGGCGCGAAATTTTCTTAGCAAACTTGGTTTATTGCTTTGTTTTAAATTGTTTTTGTAGAATTGTAATTATTATATATTTATATAATTCAGTTTTCGTACAAAATTATGTGCTTCGTAGAACTGGAGTAGGTTTTCGCAAATTATAGCCAAAATGGATACCTACCTTAATCTTTAATGGCCCATTTTTTATAATATTAAATATATAAATATGATTTTATCGCTTTTTATTGGCTCTTAAATAAGCAACATATTGCAGCTAACAATTTATAACTCAATTTATAAATCAGAGCTTGTAGGGTAGGAGCACCAATTATGACACGAGAAAAAAAAAATACACGTTTATTTTATTCCAAGAACAAGAGTATTTCTAATGAAAAACAAAAATATTTCACAATAATACTAACTACTGCTTCGAAGCGTTAAGAAAACATGGCCTATAAATTAAACAACGGAAATCCAATACACAAGATAACGCAATTTATTTTTATTAACACTATTAGTACTTAAACGACCTTTGGTAGACAAACGGCATACTGTTCGGCTGCCAAGCAATCGGTTCCGGGTTCTATTCCCGTTTGAACTCCGTCCATCTGGGCTTTAATTTGTACCCAGATTGTAGTATGTCAGCCTTGTCATTTCATAAATATGTTATTCAAGACGGTATCGGGAAGTGAAACACTACATTTGGTAGCTAATAGCTATTTCGATTTCGTTGTTAGATGTTCTATGTTAGAGGGTTTGGTTTTCGCACTTAGTCCTTAAGATGGACCATTGTGCGTCGTTGTTAGGTGTTTAGATGGTCACCTTATTTTATTCATGGCATCTTGAGTCTGGTAGTGTGGGAGCGTTTCCGTTGATGTGGCCACAGTTTACACGGAAAGCTGCACAACGAAGTAAATTCCCTTTTGTGTAGGTCACAATAGTGTTGTGGCGGCATCTACAACGCCACATGCGAACTACGCATCATAGACCTGACGTCACACAAATCCTGCATCGCGCAATAAAAGTTTACCGCGCGACTAGCATATATACAACATGCCACCATCACCACTTTTGAGCAGTTACCCACCAGACACGACACCCGTCTGGTCGGACAATCCTCCCTTTTCTATAGAGTGAGTGAACTTTACATCCTGTTCCTCATACCTCTATATCGTCAAATATAAAAAAAAAAACAATAACGATTAGGTACAAACTATTCGTAAAGTGTAAGTCGAGTTGAGTGCTGGCTATTAGGATGCTTCTTGGTACTACATTGCGTGATCTCGATGAAAACGACTACTCGTTTAGAATAAAATGGCGTATTTTATAAAGAGTATAACATTCTAGAATAACCTGTACCCTAATTGCATAATCAATCGCAATCTGAATTATTTTGAAGCAGATTGCTAATCAATTGCTTCATAGTTATGTACAAAAAAATTATCTGCTCAACAACGTAAATAATGTCAAAATGAAACTGATTTCTACTGATAGTGTTATGCAATTAGGCCTCTGATCTATTTTTTATTAATCTGAGAACTGAACCCAACAAACATTAGTAGGTACTTAAGTTACTTTCAGGAGCGGAAAAACTGCAAACCCTTTTTTCATTAACTTCAAGCTGTTCGTGACTTTGAGCAATTACAACATTCTCAGAAAGTTAAATAATTCAATCAACAGTTTCACCTACAATTCCCCGTTTACTAAACTACTCAAATACACTACAAACTTCAAAGACCATACAAAAACAACAACAGCTCATCGTTTGTCTAGCAAAGCACAAAAAATGAGCCCCACGTATCACGTTACTTAGTTTGGAGGGCTGGCTGTCATCGGCGATATGTCTCGATGTGCTTCCCCCTCATTGGGTCTGAACGAGTGGCGCGACTACCTATTTTATTAATAAGTTTTGGAGCGTGGTCATTTTTAGTGTAGGTGCGTTTTGGAGAATGATGCTGGGTGGGCGTTGTACTGTTTTATATTAGGAGGATTGTAGCAAAGAATAAAAACGGGAATGAAAGTAATCGGTCAATTGTTATCAATCAACTCAGCCTATCGCAGTCCACTGCTGAACATAAGCCTCTCCAAGGCTACACCACAAAACCTTGTCCTCCGCCTTCCGCATCCAGTCTGTCCCAGTCACCTTTTTGAGGTCGTCGGTTCATCTAGCTGGGGGGCGTCCTATACTACGCATAGATTTATTCTTATCTAGATTAACAGTAATTTATGGCATTTATGGTTCCGTGTGGTGCCGGACGTAAAGAATAGCACCACCCCATTTCCTCCCGTGGGTGTCGTAAAAGGCGAACAAGGCATTTACTAGAGAATGGGCAGCAGCGTTCTCTGTGCATTTTTAACACCATACTGCGACCGCCCGCCTGCCTGAACAATCGAAATGAGTTGTACTTAAAACGACGCTAACCACTACGTTGTTGATTCCAGCGGCGGCGCCGGCGACAAGCAGCTGGACTCGTCGTCCGACGACGACAGCGACGCGCCGCCGCTGGGCGCCGCGCCGCTGCCCGCGCACGCGCCGCAGCCGCTGTACCCGCTCTACGAGCACCCGCTGGCGCACCTGCAGTACCATCACTCGTGACCCTACCAGCAGCTGCAGCTGTAGCCTGCCTGGCAGGCAGGAGACCTGGCTTCATACAACCTGTTCTGAGCGCATCTCCGGTACTATCATGTAACCCTACGGTGATTATCATATGAAAAGTACTAGAGTAGAGAATAGACATCAAGTGACATACAATCTGTTCTCACAGAATCTGTAGAATCTCGATCCACTACTCCTTATAACATCAGCTATCTGCCAGTGAAAGTCCCGTCAAAATCGGTCCAGCCGTTTCGGAAATTAGCCGGAAAAAACAGACAGACAAATATGTTAAAAATAGGTTTTTTGTTCTGTGTACCTACCATGTATACTTCCATATGCATTCAGTAAAAAAACTGTTGTTTTGATATTACAAACAGACATTTAAATATTATTTATTTGTTTATATTTTCATCAGATACTTTTGGAACAGACTTTAGCTATGACAACGAATAGGTAATAAATATTGCCGTCGTAGAACAGAGAAATTAAACTTGTCAGATAATCTAAACTCGACTTGCCACAAAACTTTTTATTGTAACTGTTGTTCTGCGATTGAATGAAGCTTGGTCTCAGTAGTTTTTATTCATGTGTCGAAGCTGTAAATACCGTGGAAACTGTTGTGAAACCTGCTTCAAAACCCATGAAACACGTTAATAAGAGTCTAAACTGATTTTTTTTAAATCAGTGGGCAGAATCTTGCCATATGAAAGTGTGTTCCTTGAAAACAGCTATTTGGTTTTTAAAATCACACAGATTTTGTTATTAATATTATATATCATTGCTACATTTTATCAATAAAAGTTTTAAGTAATTGAAAAATACGTAGATTTAAACCGAAAGCAATTTGCTTCAATGTTTATACTCGTAAATCCTGTAATTTAAGTTGTATAGGAACACAGAACCGTAAATAATTATTTGTATTTAACTTGTATATTTTAATTTAACTAATATTTAATTATCTTTACTATAAATACTGAGTAAAATTTTCACTGATACGTCATTTAAAGTAGGGTTGAACCACCAGTTGATGTACTTTCATGAGTCATAATATGCACTCATTTTATTTGAAAAAGCAATATAAAGAATTTTTCATTTTATGTGAACAGTGGTAGTGAGCTATATCATTTTTGTGAATCCTTAACCATAAAGATATACGTAGTATTAACGTAAAAAAAAAAAAATGCGTTGATTTTGATGCTCACATTTAACACTGCTCACCTTGCTACGTAAACGTCCGTGATAATCATAGATTATCATCATTGATAACACAAAACAGGTCTCAATATCTGTCTCATAAATAACCACACACTTAATAATTGCTTGTTCCATCCTTATTAGCATAATGTTCTACATCATTAATTATAATAAAGATTCAATTAACAAAATGTGGGCGACGCACGATAATAGCACAAATTCATAATTATGTAAAACAGATGATTATACCAACCGTTCTCAACCAAATAAGGATTGGAACGTCATAACTACTGATTTTTATATAAAAATATGTTCACCAGCGATATTATGGCTTTCTTTAATACATGCATTGATTTTATCGTAACAAATTGTTTTACTATATGAAATTTTGATTATTTCAAATAATGGGTCTGACCTTTTGATCTTATCGCATTTGACAATTTAATCGCAAGCTTCTGGCGCGTTTTATGGATTAATTTGGCAATTAATAAAGGTTAATAGAAACAGATTTTTAAGATACTGATCAAATTATGTTTGTTGGGTACAGTCATTATCTCAGTCATCTCATCGTTATCATTATACAATAAAAATGGTTTTATGCAATTAAAAGCTCCACGCGCAAAATTGTCGTTTTTTTTTTTTAACAAGTTAACTATTATAATACATATTAATATAAAATTCAAATTCATAAATATTTGAAAAATATGTTATTTTTTAATAAAAATGTTAATGTAAGTCAAGATCCCAGAATTTAAATAGTCCGTGACTGTATAATACTATCAGCCGTTTCCAATTACTCTGAATCCCAACATATTTGAAAAAAAGTTTCTTAATAGAGACTGATATTGCCAACAAGGTGGATTAATGAAAGGATAATCCATACTAATATTATAAATATCTGTCTGTCTGTTCCGTTTTTATGCCTAAATCTCTGAACCGATCGTCATGAAAGGCAGAAATATAGCCTGGGATATGGAGAAGGACATAGGCTACTTGTTTACGCGATAACTGACATACACGCGGGCGGAGCCGCGGGCAAAAGCTAGTTATAAATCATTATAAATAAATGAAGGTAATCCTAAAAATATTTGATGTGGTCACTAAAATAACTAGTGCTTATAACAATACAATTTATTTTGGCAAATATTAAATGCAATATACAAGCTAACAGTGAAATAATATGTTATATATATATAAAAAAAGGGAAGAGCTCATCGAAAACTTCGTCCGCATCGCTGTCAATGGGAGAAATGCCCAAAAGGCTGGCAGTATTGCCACGTTGGATGATGCTGATTCTTTGGCTTAAAATAGGCCAGGCTTCAATAATACAACAATACTTTACTTAAAATAACTAAGTATAATAAGCATTTATCGAGAGTTTTGCCAGTTATTCATGTAATTTTTAAGAAATGATAATTTTTACTAATCTCTCTACCTTTGTGTTAATATACCGATTACTTTATGGAGCATTCAATTGTTATTAAAAAAATATCTTAAACAAATGGCAGTTTCTTTGGCATTTAAACCTTATAAACTTATGTATTTATTTTCTAAGTGGCTATTTTTAAGTTTTATTTAATAACTATATTTATAAAATTATTATAGTCATGTCAATGTAAATTATAATATTTCAATTGTCGGCCAACAATTGGGCGCTCCACCCTAGTAATTTTTCAATAAAGTTGTATACATATCACAATTCAATAATATTTTATGAAATACCTATTACTTTTAATTGTAATTTTCTTTTGTAAAAATAATGCTAAGTCAATAATGTTATGTCCAAAAATATTAAAATTAGTTTAAAAAAAAATATTTGTGATTTTAACTCATGGCTTCCTATGGCGATTAAATTTTAAGATATATTTATAATTAATTTATGTAATAATTACTTTGTACAATTATTATAAATAAGATACCGATATTAGAAAATACAGAATAGTTTCAAGTTCAAAGGTAGATACAGTTTTTTATAATACCATAAATGTGTCGTATATAATCAAAAACAGCAATCTGTCAGTTTTACACAATTCGAGTTATGAATATGGTAACACTGTCTTTTTAAAATATTTTTTACTTATTTAGTCACTTCGTATCAAAAACAGCAATATTCCACCAAAAACCTGAATGTAAAACCCATATTGGTATCAAATACAGCAATCTGCATACGACTGTTTGTAATAATGAAACTACTTTTCCTAATTACCGTTAATAAGTCAAAAGTCAGATTGCTGTTTTTGATTCTATATGACTCAAATGGAATGTATATCCCGAATAAACACTTACTTTTAACAAATCTTTCGGCGCCATTTTCTTTGTCAAGTACGCTTTATTCCTAAAATGAGATACCCACTAGATCTACTTATATATTAGATATGTTTTTAATAATGACATGATAAATTGAATGAAAATATTGAAAGGCCACTATTAATTTATATTCCTCGACATTATTTATAAAATAATACTTTGAAGTCTACACTAAACACAATAATTTCGGTTATCACACTTATCACACATTTTATTACTTATTAATTAAGTAATGAACAATAATTTATTTAGTAAAAAACACACAATATGTCGTGCTGTACAATATTATTTTAATTAATTAAAGTAAGATGAGTATAAGTTTTTCTTTATTTAGTTTCTTTTAAAACAAACCTGTGTTGTTGAATGTTGTTTTATTTCCGTCAAAAAGCGCCTTAAATTTCTAGTACAATAACCGGCACTAGTCGTAAGCACAGATGAGCATGTACACTTTCGGCGAAATAAAAAATGACACGCGAGAGTCGTCGCGAGTTATTTTGAAGCCGATAAGGTTCATGTACAGTGACGCGCGTTGTCAAGTCTACTTATTCCTAACAAATAAAAAGATAGAAAGTAGACTGAACAATTTAATGGAAAGGTAAAAAAATACAATTTCTTGAATTAAGAATATAAAACCTACCTAATACGCACTCTCAAGGCAAGAAGGAGGTAAATTTATATTACTTGAAAAGTAACTCCCAGCTCCACGTCAGGAAAGCTTCCGGAATCTAGTGGGCAGGGCAGCTCCGAGGAACAGGAGTCAGGCAGCACCGAGGAAAGAATCTGAGCGCAGTCTCCGCAATGTCGAGAAGGATACTTCAGAGAAGAAATGTAGGAGCGCGTCAGAGCGTCGGCGACCCCAACACTGTTAACTTTAACAGTACAAACACATATATATATATATGTGATAAATCTCCAGGAATCAGGCAGTATACCTTCTGCAGTAAAGATAGTTCACTCAGAACCGACACGTAAACGTAAACTCAACTGAATTGCTTCTCAAGCTCCTTTTATAGGAAAATCCTTCGTAGGGCGTACGTTGGCCCCATCGCAAGTTGGGCCTTCGTAGGGCATTGTACGTTGGCCCCATCGCAAGTTGGGCCTTCGTAGGCAAATCCACGTAGGCCATCAGTTTTGGGCCCAACCCGCAAACTGCCCGCCTATTGTATGCATTTGCCAACTAATCAGAGGTAAGTGGCCCAACTAAATGCCAACAAAAAATGCTACTAGGGGTTTTTCATAATTCCTTCTCAGTCACGAGATAATATATTTTTAAAGGAGTTTTGCTCGTGGACCGGTTACAACCCTCTTAAGCGCCCTTCGACGCTCGACTGCTTTTCTGGTGCGGGTGGAATGAGAGGTATACTCTTTCTCCCTCTCCGCCACCGCGCCGCGCTGCCTCCTTTGCATGCCCACGCGTTTTCGCTTCCGACCATGGACTGAACCACGGTCGGAAGCGATAGATCACCGGCACCAAGTGTCGTGACGAGGTCACAGCGCTGTTAGGCCCAAGCTGAGCACTCCTCCAGCGTATGTTGCGCCGTGTCCTCGGAGCAATCCACACTGATGAAAAGCGGGCGTCCGCTCCCGACCTAAACGACACAGTTACTTCCCGAAATATTCGTGTACAGTAAGCACCTGCGTCAGCCAGAAACTGAGGGCGTCATGCTGCATCTCTCCATTCCTTCATAACAAGCCTTACTCCCACTATTGTGGCAAGACCGTAGCCTACTGCCTGATTTATTTCGTTCTAATACCAAAAACTAATACCACTTGACGTTTGAAAGGCAATATTGACCAAACGACGTTGGCAAGTTCACACTAGAGAATTTGAAAGAATTTTTATTAAAAAGATATATATATAAATTTTGTATACTCTAATAAAGTATAGGTACCTACTCCACAAAAAAAAATATAAAATACTCCATTTTAACGTTTTTTTATTTTTTATTAAATACTTTAAAATGCTCTAGTGTAAAGTTGCCAACATGTCGTTTGGTTATTGATTGATATTGGTTATTGATTGATTATTGATTGATTGATTGGTCAATATTGCCTTTCAAGCGTCGCACTGGTATTTGACTGGTATTTGTACCAGTTGAGCTACTGCCTATGTAGCTAAACTTCGGTACCTATAGGTACTAGTTGGCTACAATAGTCCATTTTCATTATTATCGTTGATAAGCACGTAGTAGGTCATGTTGATTACGAGTAGTTACCACCGACTCTGGATAAATGTTCAAACAATAAACTTTTGTTGAGTCTTAAGTCTTTACTATGGTGACCAATAAGTTGGTAGCCACATAAATCCAGGACTGGTATATTACAGGAACTAAAGAAGTACAAAAAAAAAAAAAAAGTAACTTCATTACCACCCGCCGTTGACCCCGTAGTCAGGTGTAGTTACTTGAAATTAAGACTGCAAGTTATATTTTTTTGCTTTATCGCTAGAAATTGTATTGAATACAAGATCGTGGCGTTAGTTCTGCTTTCGGCCGCGCGCCATAATATCCTGTACCATATTATCTGTGGTTGTATTAAATACTTAATAAGCATGGAACAAATACTGGAGTAATTTTTTTTTTAAGTAAAAAAAAAATTACTTAAAAACTAAGATCATGAACTCTAGGCTCTTACCGTGTTTGAAATACGGATGTCAGACGTGGAAATATACGGCCAAAGCTAAGCTCAAAATCACCACCTGCCAGCGAGGACTGGAGCGAAGCATGCTCAAAATAAAAATAAAATAAGAGAATATACGACACACAAAAATAAGATCAATAACAGAAACCACTAATGACTTGAGCTATGAAAAAAGCTAAAATGGAAATGGGTAGACCACGTAGCGAGGCTTACAGACCAGTGGAATGTAAAAGCAACCCTGTGGGAAGGCTCACAACAAAAAAGAAACACTGACACGTTGGGACGACGAGATCAGTAGAACCGCCGGCTCAAACTGGAGCTAATTAGCACAAGACCTTTACCCAAACTGAAGTTCTTGCAGTAGAAGAAATATAAAAAAAAAACTAACACAACTAAAAATGAAATGAAATTAATCTAAGATTACTTAACCCATTAGAACATACCTACTAGAAATATGAAAATCCTATAGAATGCAAGAAATAAAATGCTTTCTTATTAAGTAGCGCAGCAAAGGAGTGGAACTCTCTGCCTGCGTCTGTGTTTCCGAACGCATACAACCCTAATCTATTCAAAGTGAGAGTGAACAGGCTTCTTCTGGGTAAGCTCACTCCATCGTAGACTTTGTCTCTGTCATCCAGACCTAGACTAAAGTCAAGAGCAAACTCATAGTAGAATAAAAAAAATAAAAAAATAAAAAGTAGAAGATACGTGGAAAATACCAATACTCGTATCGACAGACACTCCGATGGACGCAAGAGTAATCTTACGGTTCCTGTTCATTTCCTGGTTCTTAAAAGTCCGTCATAATTCCCACGTTTGGCATCCCTAATCATAATACCTACAAACCGGGTATTCCCCAGATATTACGATTATCGCGTTTGCCCTTCATCATTGTTTAGCTTCTGATAGTGAGCTACTTCCGAAGGACGTGTTCAGACTGAAGTATATGCTAATAAGGAATCATTAAAAACAGTGTTTGAAAATTCGTCTGCTTGGCAGTAAAATAACGCAAGGGGCAATCTTGATGTATATCTTTATCTTTACATAGTGTAAATGAAGTCGCTTCCGCCACAGCCTTCGCTGTCTGTTCGCTTACACTGAAAGAAATAACTAGCAGAACTACTTAAGTCACTTCAAAAATAACTCAATTTTAGTTATAGGAAATAAATAAACTTTGCTTAAATTAACAAAACTGATTTGTAATGTGCAATACAGGGTTTTGCAACAGAATAACATCTAGTTCGCAAGTCACAATTTTTGTGCAAACAGTTAGAGATGCACCGAAATTCGTTTCACATTCGGTATTACCGAAGTTCGGCAGCTTTTACCGAACTTCGTCTCCGGCCGAATTTCAATTAGATCTGCCGAATGTCGGCCGAAATTCGGTAGCTTAAATTAATTTAAATAAGAAATGGAAAAGTGAAAAGAAATTTATTTTAACTTACAAATCATCATTTGATCAAGATTTCGTTAATCTTGATCAAATGATGATTTGTAAGTAAATAGGTAACGTGGATGTTCGTGTTTATTTTTATTTCCGTAGAAAAGAAACAACATCACGTATCAAAAATATGCTTTATTAAAATTATCAATTGTAATATGTATTATCTATCAGCAAGGTAACATAACATTCTTTCTTCTCTGTAACTTATTTTAGATAAGTATAAAAATTTTAACTTTGACTTTCAGTCTTTTAATTTTTATTTATGCAAAAAAACAATATTTTATTTTTAAACATTTATACTCCATTTATAATAGCATTAGACAGAAGTTAAAAAAGGTTATTTTTGATGCACACTTTATAACAAAAGTACAATAAACTTGTTATAGTTACGATTAACGCCAAATCGATTAAAATGAATTTATATATCAGCTATCACACTTAATTGTAATCATTTAAAAAAACAACCATATGAAATTAAGTAGCTTTCATTTAGATATATTATTTCATTCCAAATTAAAATTACAGTGCCTATGCTAAAAACCTAAAAGAAGCAGGAGTCAACAATACTGCAACGCATTTTGTTTCACTATAATCCTACCAAATCTAAAATATTACTTAATCCCTTCATAAGCTGTGACAGCCGGGGATTTCTAATTTTACTGGTTTATGTCGTCTGTGAAATTGACTTGACAATGTTCTAAGATTGTCATGTATGTCATTTACTTGTGAATACTTTGTTTGTTATTGTTTAATTTTCGTGATTTTGTTGTTATTTATTAAAATAATAAATAATATTTAGTTATTTCTTTATTATTGTATTGTTATCAGTGTTGTCATTGGGTTGTTTGTACAAAACGTTACTTTTTTTTTGAGCTATGAGTGATCCCGGTGCGGGACCGAGTGGCTTATAACATATAAGTGCTGAGTCTGACCAAAGCCAACGGCGAAAAAAACGTGGTCTAAAAGTTGCCTCCGACGAAATAATAATGTCTCCCAAAAAAAAGAGAACGCTGCGTTCTGTATAAAAACAACCTGTGATAAATATTTTTAAGCAATTGGAGTCCTGGCCTGCAGATACTCCTCATTATAGGACTGAGATGATAAACAAAATCGCAGAAGTTGCCGGTAAGGATGATTCATAAAATTATTACTATAAAAATATTTGAAACTAACATGCATTGTGATGACATGAAAATCATGTGCGGAGTTTCTAAAATATAATACATTTTTATTATATTTTAGAAACTCCGCACATGATTTTATTATTTACAGGCGTATCTCGGGCTACTCTGTCCAATATTCTCAAAGAGTACAACATAAAAAGTCGCCTGCAATCTCCCCCTCCCCAACAGAAGCACATGAAACGTGATGATTTTGATGACATCACATTTAGTGGAATATGCAGGAAAATTCATTCCTTCTTCTTTAATAATGAGTTGCCCACCTTGGAAAAGATGCTGGAAGCAGTTAACAGTGACGAGTCTCTGCCAGATTTTAAAAAAAGCAGTCTGTATAAAATAATTAAATAAACATTAAAGTTCACATAAATCAAACGGAGCAGAAAAAGTGCACTCATAGAAGTCATAGACAAGCAGGAGATCGTCCTTTGGAGACTAAAATATCTTCATGAAATAAAAAGGCTAAGGAATAAAGGAAGGAAAATATATTATTATTTAGATGACACTTGGCTAAATGAAGGTACAGTGCTTCTAAATTTCTTAACAGCTATTTATGCACTAAGCAGTGTATGACCTCTTGCATTCAATAACATTATAATTAATTATACAGTTAAACATAATTTCATAAAATTGGTTCGTGAAATGAATGGTATTTATATTAATAACCTTTTATCATACAAACAGGTCACACGAAAAGCCTAATATGGCATGACACTAATAATAAGTCTTCAAAAGAAGCACATTGGGAAGGTCTATATGCTGGTTTAAAAAATCCAACTTATAATCGGTCATACTGGTATGTATTTTATGGACTGTCCTCGCCATAAAAAAATGAACACCCCATTGTTATTGACTATTAATTAAGTAATACATATTATATTGTATTATGAATTAACGCATGCAAAGCGAACTTTTAAAGTTATAAATTTTGTTATAGTATTTATCTATGAACTATTTCCAGCAGTGAAATTATATAGGGGGTACGGAATAATTGACTTGTATTAATTTTATTTCACAGGGTTTGTGAAGGGTTTTTAATGGATGCTGCGTTAATATTTGATGCAAAGAAAGGTGATGAAGATGACCACTCCGAAATGGACGCCTTCAACTTTAATAATAATAATAATTTATTTATTTACACTTCAAGACACAATCATCTGTGTAGCCCTGACTCTTGTACTAGGATTTCCTGTTTCATAAGAGCCAGACCTCTCAATTTACAGGGAATATGTTATAGAAGCGCGATAGACAAAAGTGAAAATGGTTCAAGTTAATTTTGTCGAAAATTGAGAGTGGCGCTGTAATTGTTATAGACAATGCGCTATACCACTCAAGGACACTGGAGAAGCTGCCAACCACAGCTACACGAAAGGCAGATATACAGGAATGGTTTAAAAGCAAAAATATTCCTTTTGAGGAAAAAGATCTTAGGGCAACTTTATTAGAAAAAGCAAAAATACAAACACATTTATACCAAAAGTTTGTTGTAGATGCCATGTTGATGATAGCCATCTGGCTAGAGAGAAGGGAATTTCAGTATTGCGCCTCCCACCCTACCACTGCGAGTTCAACCCTATAGAATTAATATGGGCTCAAATGATGGGGTATGTGGCTCAACATAACAAAACGTTCAAATTAGACAAGGAGAAACAATTACTCCCACAAGATCTGGATAGTATTACGCTAGAACGATGGCAGTCTTGCGTTGCTCATGCAATTAAAGAAGAGGAAAAGTTAAAGCATAATGGATGATGTGGTAGAAAGATTTATTATTAGGTAACGTCGGTGAAACTTCTTCATCTTTATTCTCTGATGATACTCGTAGTGACTAAATTATATGATGAAGACGAAGAAGTTACACCAACTATTGTGTGTTGAAAGTTGTTGTTTTAAATAAAATATTGTAAAAAAAAAAGACTTTTATTTCCTTTAATCTTAATTAAATTTAAATCATCACGACGTAATCGTTTGTTTCATTCATTCGTTTCGTTGTAAGTAATGTGTGATGAAGATGTTATTACGACCTATTTATCAAAGTTATGTTAAAACATTTTTAGTTTAATTGTTTAAACTTTTAACTTTGAATAAAATGTTTCGCACTCCTGCTTCTACGAGCCTCTTTTTTCTAATGTTATAGTAAATGAAGTATAGTTTCAAAACAGGTCTAGCTATTGAAACATTTATAATTAAATTTGCAGTTACGCTTAATAATTAATTGACGAAATTTAACCAAATTTCGGCCGAAGTTCGGCTTCGGTACATGTTTAAACCGAACATTCGGCCGAATTCGATATTTGGCAGGACCTACATTCGGTGCAACACTACAAACAGTAACCAAAACTTTTGTTACATTTATGGAAACATTTCTTTCAGTGTAGATCTTTTAAAATACTCCACGGATTTAAATGCAGTTTTTAGCAATAGAGAGATTCAAGAGGACGTTTTATAATATGTTTAATACAAACATATTTATAGTACAGAAAAGCCGAAAAATATATTTTTGTGCGCTTATATTGCAAATGCTGGCTTAAACCTAACGAGATAGATCAAATAAATATACTACGGAATAGTATATCTTAAAAATATCGATAAAAAAGTCCGCGATGGTATATATTTATCTCCTAAGGATAACCTTAACCATTTTTATCTTTTACATATTATATATTTTTTTTAAGTTTTATTTACCAAGCAATTTATACAATACAGTTTTATTCCCATTGATATATTAAAAGGAGGAAGATTATGTTACGCGCTAACATCGCAATCAGTAAACTTGGGCTCGGCGCACATCGATTTAGAATACCCAAATCGATGTCGGCGCACGACTACATGCACCAAAACTCACACATCTGTGATCAGTGTGATCACAGTCGCAAACCTACAGTTACCGATAGACAAGAACAGAGTTATGAGACGTCGCTGTCGTGCGAGCGAAATCGCGTTAGCTGCCGAATGTTGGCCGAATGTTTACGATTACGAATGACATTGCATGTGGCAGAACAAACATGGCGAAGCAAACGAATATTATTATAACTTTCAACAAATTAGCATTTTTGGCTGTACTTACGAGTGGTAAGTAATCCCGTGTGTCTTATTTTTCTTTCTTGTATTATTAAAACACTGTTTTAGCTGCACGAGAAGTCATTTTGATGCGTATTTATCACAAAAAAAACTGTAATTATGGAGCTGTTTGATCAACGATATCCCGTGCGCGACTCAGTGCCAACTAGGGGCAATCTCTCACTTTGATAGGACCAGAGCTCCTAGTGTGAGTTTCTTTTTACCATCTCGATTTTACGCATCGAGCGCGTTCGGCATTCCGAATGGCCACCGATGAGCCCTTCACCAATCGGAGTGCTGAACGCGCTCGATGCGTAAATTCGAGATGGTTAAAATAAACTCACACTAGGGCCCTAGTGTGAGTTTATTTTAACCATCTGGCGCTGTTACTAAGTCCCGTATCTACGCTTTTAATACATCAATGTTCCTTAACCAATTAAATACATTATATACGTTGTAGTGAAAATATATACGGTACTTAGTTTCAAAAGCCTGTAATAGCTGTAAACAAAATAAAAGCGATTATAATTGTAGAGGCCTATGTCCAGCAGTGGACGTCTTTCGGCTGAAATGATGAAAATGATGATAATTGCATGTGTGTAATAGGGGCAAATGTGGTGATCAAATATATAACGTACCCACAATACTTGACATTTCTTGAACCGTAACTGTTTGCCCAGTTGTGGGACAGTTACAGTTATTATAGAGGTATGAGCAGGAACAGGATGTAAAGTTCACTTATCCTCTATTCAAAAGGGAGGATCCTCCGACCAGACGGGTGTTGTGTCTGGTGGGCAACTGCCCGACGGTTGATGTTGGGATGTTGAATTTATGCCAGTCGCGCGGTAAACTGCTTGCGCGATGCAGGATATGGGTGTCGTCAGGTCTTTGATGCGTAGTTCGCGTTGTAGATGCCGCTATATTTTATTTAAATATAAGCAATAAAAGAGACAGATCAAAGAAAAGATGGATGGTGTGAAAGATGACAATGGTGCCGATTCCCTTGTTCCCAAACTAAACAAAATTTAAGTTCAGTGCATCTTTTTCTTTCTACTTCATTAAGAGAAGGACAGAAGATAAATTTTAGTTTAGTCCTGTCAAATTAATCAGCGCTTGACGTAAATTGACGTAATTTTAGTCGGCAAGTTTTTAATCACGTCTAAACTTGTATGGAGTAGTGACAGGCGCTGATTAATTTGACAGGACTAAACTAAAATTTATCTTCTGTCCTTTTCTTAATGAAGTAGAAAGAAAAAGATGCACTGAACTTAAAAGTTTAGTTTGTGAACAAGGGAATCGTCACCAATTACGTAAGATTTGAAAGTGATTTTCTCTTAAATTATTGATCGAATTTTTATGAAGCCAAAATACGTTTTTTTTTTCAAAGTCACAATCTTTATTTCTTGTTTTGAAAATCGTTTTTGAATTTTGCGTAAGGTATTTATGCTCGTGACTGAACATAGTGTGAATAGAGCCTTATAGAGATGTGTAGCAGAGGTATAAAAGCGCAATTGTAGCCATTTTTCTTCAGTGTTTTATATTTAATCGGCAGTTGTGTTGTGAACGAATTCATTAAACACAAAGTAAGTTGTTTAGATAATGCATTGTTTAGTTTTCGCTTTTATTTTTAGGATCTCGTTAACTGATTTCTCGATTCTTTTTAAATGATCTAATTTAAATCAACGTAAAGTCATAAAAAAAGTAATCATTATATGTATTTTTGACCATGGGTTCCAAGATAATCGTAAAAGTTGAAACCTTAGTGAAAATGTTTAATCTTTAATAAAAACACCGGCCAAGTGCGAGTCTGACTCGCTCACGAAGGGCTCCCCTTCGTACCACAGTACAATAATTAGCAAAAAAACGCCGAAGAAAACACGTTTCTTCAATTTTTAACTTTATTTTATTTGTATACTTTGTATTATTTGTTGTAATAACGTCAATAGAAATAGACAATCTATGAAAATTTCAACTGTCTGCCTATTACGGTTCATGGGATACAGCTCACTGACAGACAGACTGACGGACGGACAGCTGAGTTCCGTTTGGGACCCTTCGAGTACGGAAACCTAAAAATAACTTTCCATATCCAACAGAGTTTTATTTTCCGACTAAAACTGCATTTGTAAGGAGACTAATAAAACTAACATGATTATTTACTTACAGAACAAACTGTTACGACACGATGAAGACCGTCGCACTACTCCTAGTACTTCCAGTCCTAGCATTGGCCAGAATCGAAATCGACATCATAGCATCTGACGACAAGTCCCAACAAGAGCTCGACATCTCTGGAAGCAACGAAGACCTCATCAGCGACCAGGAAACACAGACCTTCCAACTAACAGACGAGAACTTAAAGGCCGCCGTTACCGCACACTTCGGTGCTAAACCTGATGACGTATTCCTAAAGAGTCCTACACCTTGGGGCGATCTGTATACCACGAATGAGTGGAAGCAGGTCTCCAGAATACTAAAACCTCTTAAAGCGAAGATTCTATCAGTGAACTTCCATCCGTATTTAGTTTACAGTGAAGTTTTCAATAACACAAGCACAAAACCAGCCAGCTTTAAGGCTCAAATATGGCAAAATGTTGAGGATACAGTTTCATCGAATTGGGAGCGAAGCGGCGAGATCTCTGCAACTCAAGACATCAAATACGGCTTCGACATAAAAGCTATGGCTGTGTCTGGGAAGGCCACATTCTCTTACATTTCCAGATGGGGGGAAAACGTCATGAAATCTCTGAAAGTGACTGTTGGTTCCGAAACCGGGTTAGAGATTCTTTTGCAGCCAAACCAGTCCGTGATTGCTGAACTGTATGCGACCAAAGGCTCAATGAAGGTGCAGGTGGATTACGTTGCCAGTTTGTCCGGTTCCGTGGCTGTGAACTACGAAAAGTTGTACAAGGATCATCATTTCTGGTCTATTGACATCAATAAGGTGTTAGATGCTGGTGGTTTGAATAAGACTGTTCTTTCTTCAGAGGTCATTGATTTTGGTTTCTATGTTAATTCAAACGTGGATGTTCGTGATATTGATACGGATGAGGTCGTGTCCTCATTGCCACTTCATGTGTACTGATCTTGATGTCCCAATAAATGTGCGTAACACGTTTTGTTGAGGATGATATTCTCATAGCATGTATAATTCCTTTTTCTTTTTTTCTTATATTCTTTTTTTATTCTATTACATTTTAAATTAAATTAAATTATATTAGTTTTCTTTAAGTACGCTGTGCTGGTACAGCGTCTTAATAATTGTTTGCTGCACCGGACGACGTCATTACGTCAACGCCGGCTGTCGCTGAAAACCAGCGCTGGGGCTCTGTCTTGCATAGGGTCGCAGCATAATGCTAAGCGATAGCCGTTTTGCGTGGATGTGACGCATTTTTCCCCCATTTTTTTCATATATTTTTTTGTGTTTATGTTCTTTATTGCGTCATGTTTACCGTAAATAAACGTTTTTCCTTTCTTTTTTTCTTTTCTTTCTTTCAGTTCTTATATTAGAAAGGAAACTACAAAATCTTGTATTTTTGAGTATTAAAGATTTTTTTTTCTCCTTTGTTTAGTTTTCGTTCACAAATAGCAACACAACACACCGTCCAATGATTTATATGCAGTGGTACCTAGTGGTGTGACCATCGGACTGCCAAGTCATGCCTCGAGTTCGAACCCAAGGCACGCACCTGACTTTTCGGATTTATGTGCATATTGTATAAGGTGTATCTAATCATACACGAAATATTTTAAGAGACATCTATAGGTGGTAAAAAAGTCAGGCTCAGTTTTTTTGTGTTTTTATTTTCACGTAATAATAAAAAAATAATTATTAATTATAATTTGAAAATTGCTTGAGACATTTTGCAAAAAACCTTTACGGTGGCGGCGCGAATGCGGTGCCTTTTGATAATATAAATGAATCATCATTTCAAATATTTTTTATTATTTTTATATACTTAGTTTAAAAAAAAATCTTTTCCATGGCTTCTTTACCACCTATAGATATATCTCTTAAAATATTTTGTGTATGAATAGATACACCTTATATATTATCGCATTTATCACTTATAATATTCAAAATTAAATAGGACTCTTTGTGACTTCTTTTTTGATCATGTTAACTAATAGATATCAATTTACGCTGTTACCCATTTTTACTTATAATAAAAAAAAAAAAAAATAACTGAAAATACTGTCTACCTTCTCAAACGTTTTTTGTTTATTAAGCTCCCTTCTATCTGTGAAAACTTGTAATTGGCCTTTATTTTTGTTACTCTCAATCGTGCAAAAGTGTTTAACTGTAAGTTTTCCAAAAACTGTAAATAATATAAAATAAATAAAATCACTTGCTTAAAAAAAAAAACCGTGAAGGAAAACATCATGAGGAAACCGGCCCGTAGATATTTCTCGAAGGCATGTAAAGCCACGTCAGAGCCCAATGGGCGACATAAAAACTCTGACGCCAGGATAGTTAATAAATCTACCACACGAAAATAAGAAGATAATGATGAGCTGAGGTTAAAGGACAGATTGTCATTAATAAAGTTTATTGTCATTTATTGTTTTACATCTCTACATCGAATGTCAGGTTCTCACTGTGAGACAGCTCTTTGTTCTTGGCACCATTCTGCGCAAGCATCCCTCTGTGGTATATGTACAAGCCAAATGCTGCTAAAAAGCGTAGACACTTCGAGGTATGCTCAACTCGCGGATGCAGAACAGCCCTTGCTCAGCGTCATTATGATATCCTGTCCAACCATTTATATAATAAAATAAATAAACACCATTGCTCCCATGTGCCTAAATGGATGTAAGACCTTTTGGTCTTAGCAAAGTGGTGTACAAAGTGGCTATTGATACTGAGTTACGATACGATTGAGGATTTACTATGTGTATTAATTGCTTAACCTAATGTAGTTAATCATCATCATCATCATCATTTCAGCCGAAAGACGTCCACTGCTGGACATAGGCCTCCCCCAATTGGGGGGGTTTGCCATAATCGCCACGCTTGGTAGGCGGGTTGGCGATCGCAGTATGGTGTGAAAAATGCATAGAGAACGCTGCTGCCCATTCTCTAGTAAGTCCCTTTGTCGCCTTATACGACACCCACGGGAAGAAATGGGGTGGTGCTATTCTTTACGTCCGGCACCACGTACACCGTACCGGTAGTTAATAAAGTCATATATTTATAATTATATTTATACAGACTTACATAAACACAAGTTTTCACCAAATTTATCTCTCTCTCAATACATACACATATACATACACACCCCCACATAGGTACTTTAATAGGCAACTTCATATATGCATTTGCTAGCAAGTAGTTATCTTATTAATAATATACTGTGCTCGTCTTACAGCTACTGAAATGTTCAAATTATAGGCGAGGACGCTGGCACCCTAAACACAAGTTAAATCTTACTCTGGGTGCCAGAGTTCATCTAAAACACTCTTTGTCTTAGTTGTAACCCTGCATTTTGTTTTGTTATGTGTTTTTGTACAATTGAAGTAAATAAAAAAATATTTATTTTCATTTATTGTCATTAAAATTTGTTGTTTTATTGTCATTTATGAGAGTCACTTGGCAGAGGGCTTGGTGATCACTGAATAATAAATTATATTATTAGTAGACACTTGACTGCGTGGCCTGGGCCCTATTTAATTAATACACAGAGATTTAATATAACTGACAATGCAACATATTCATCTACTTTGTCATTGTCTTGTCCTTATCCTTATATGTTATTTGTGGTCGGCGCAACATGTCTTTTTCTTCCATCTGTTACTCGTCATCTCGGTGGTCTCTCCCTATCTAGCCATTATCATCTTTCGCACAGTTCATCCATAGTTTCTTTGGTCTTCCCATGCTGAGCGTGGGGCCCAGCGTTTGGAAGTTGGTGGTGTGATACCCCCGTGCCTCGGGAAGAACGTTAAGCCGTTGGCCCTGCGACTGATCTCTCTCCGGTCGTGTCGGATTGCCCTCCCATCGGACTATGAGAGTAAGGGAAGAGAGAGTACACCTGAGTCGGCGCACATACGCCCGCACTATAATATCTCTCGCGCCAAAGGCTGGTCTTCGCTGAGTTTGGTCGCTATGCCCGAAATTCGGTCTGGAAGCAAAAAAAAAAAAAATTACACTTTTGCACGACACAGAATCTGTCGTTTATTGTGAATGTGATGTATACAAAATTGTCAAATTGACGGACTGTCGCCTGGCTCCTGTTGCCTCACGGTTTTATTAAATAGGCCCCTGTCGGTTTATTCTCTAAATCTCACCTTAAAAACTTAGGTTAAGTGAGCTTGAAGTGAGCTGTCAATTGCTGACCCTAAACTCAAACAAGTAGCAATACTTGATTGAGCGTAGTGTCCTGTGTTCGATCCTCGGCTCAGGCAGTGTTCTTTGGGAAGAATTTCATATATACTTACATAAACTCACGCTTTCTTCCCAAGGGGGTAGGCAGAAACTATAGAACGCCACCTGTTACGCTCCTTACATCCTCCTTTTGCTTCGTTTACATTCATACATCTGGTCATACACGCACGCTGGTTACGAGTGCTACGCACCTGGGGGCCAAGCCTACTAATGTACAAACGTTGCAATGGTCTCTTCATTGTGAGTTTTTGACAGATTTGCCATACAAACACTGTCAAATACTCACAATGGCGAGACCATTCTGACACTATTGTAATAGCAGACTTGAGGCCCTGACCTTAGGTACTGAACGACATCACCAATTAGGTCACTATAATTATGTCGTCCTAGGGCGTCCCCTCCTAGCGTTTCTACTCACATCTGCCTTGTAAATACCTTTTATTAGTCGTCTTCATTCATCCACTCAACATGACTAAACAAGAATTGCAGAACAAGAACTCCCTTATGGCTAATTGGCTACCCAGTAACGATATTTTCGACCTGCTAATCGAACCCATCACCCCACGGTTAGTAGTCGCCATTGCTACTACTAGAACACGGAAAGTTGGTAAAGATAAAAATGTTTATCAAATTTTTGAACCATTTGCGGTCTAATCAAATACGATTTTAATTGATGAGATGCTTTGTGTAATGATAACATTGCTTTCGAAGACTTATATTTTAGCGAGTTCGTCGGAAATGTTATTTGGACTTCTAAAGCCGATCAGGTCAGTTCGAATACCTTTTTTTTCTATTTATTTTTAGAGAATTGAAGTCTACTGTTGTTGTCTTCCGGAAGTGTTAGTAAACTTAAAGAGGAAGAAGATTGTAGAAGAACTTGTGAAGCTATTAGTGAACCATGATGACGGGACTCCGGGGATAATGAGAGGATACACAATATAAAGTTAGTTCTGTATTTACTATGAGAAAAATCGGCCTCTAATTTAAACGCCTGTTGAAATTTATTAACAAGATCACTCAAAGTCAAAATCAAATCATTCATTTCAAATAGGCATATAAAAGGCACTTAAGAACGTCAAACATTACTAAAAAAAAATGATTGATTCTAGCTGCCTCTTCCAAAAGGTAGTTACGTATGGAGAAGAATGGTCAAGAAACTCGATACTTACTCTTTTAAAATGTTAACAATATTTTGTATACAACATTAGTTAATAATTATTAAGTAAAGACGTACCTAGAATAAAATTACTTTACCACAATAGGTAAAAGGAACGAAAAGTGAAGTAATGAAAGATACATTAATTACGTGATAGATACATACATGGTGCTCATTTATTATGTATGTATGTACACACTTTTTTGGAATAAATAAATAAAATAAAATTATTATTATTAATTATTTACAAACATTGTTAACACATTGAATGCCGACTACGGATATATCCGTATATGGTTTCTATGCAGGACGCCGACTACGGATAGATACTCGTACGTAGGACTTCTATACGAGTTTCAATAGAATCTACAGTAGCTGGCCTCACCAATAAGGTATTTTTATATAGGACTAGCTTTTGCCCGCGGCTTCGCCCGCGTGGATATCGGTTATCGCATAAAAAAGTACCCTATGTCCTTCTCCATATCCCAGGCTATATCTCAAAATTCTAACTTAATATTAATTTTAATGTGACTCACTATGTGAATAGAAACCGAAACAAATGATTTAATATAGTAAAAGTACGTTCTGAACGTCAATGAGTCTTTACCTAAAGATAACAAACACAAAATCAAAATACGAAATTTCACTCAAATTCTTAAAGCAATCAATTGTACCAAATACAACACGAAATAAAAATGCGACACAAATAATAATTTTAAAATAATTCACGTAAGTACCAACGATGTAAAAACAACACGAAATCCTCCGAAATGTCGCATGGTACACCGTTTGTCCTGAAAAACGCTCGAAATGTCGAATGAACACCATTGGTGCATAACTTTTCTCAGGGTCACGTTCGCAATTGGACGAAATATTTGACATTTATTTTGTACTTGCAACACGATCTGGATGTAGAATTCGATTAATCGACTAATACATGACCGGTTGACATTTTAGCGGGAACACCACTAAACGAACGAAAAAAAAATACTTTGTGGTCGTGTGGCGGTGTGACGTGATGCTTAATGTAAACATTCATCAAGGTTATACGTGCGTAAAGTAATGGATTTAATGAGAAAACGGTTTAATCTTAGAAGAATCTTATACAGAATTACTGAGAAATAAGTGTAGATTTCGTATTGAGTGTTATTTTATCGAAAAGTGATAAATATGTCAGTGAAAAAGTAACGAAAGTTTTGGAATGCACAAATTTTGATCATAAGGCCGCCGTGTTTAGTAATGTTTTTATGCTAAATATTCTTGTATACTGTTTGAAATACACGTAAGTAGCTAGCTTATTTATCTACGAACATAATTTGGCTAATAGCTACTGATATTATAGCGTATTGTTATCGTAATCGTATTTCCAAGAGTAAAATTCGGCAAACAAATACCTACAAAAAGTCAATAAAATGGATATAGTATGTTATCCTTAAGAGATAGACATATGCCATCGAGGACTTTTTTGAAGACCTTTATAAGATACATAATTCCACCATACATTATTTTGTTATATCTCAAAGGGTTTAGACAGCGTTTTCGTTGAAAGCTCCCAGACGGCTTATTTTTTTCCGACACCTCCAACAAATATCGTTAATTCATACAAAAATGCATACAAAAACATAACAAATTATATACTAAAACCTTCCTCGAGAACCAAGCTATCCATTGGTGAAAACAGCATGAGAATCGGTGCAGTAGTATTTGAGTTTATCGCGAACAGACAGACAGACAGACAGACAGACGCGGCGGAGGACTTTGTTTTATAATATGTAGTGATAGTGATAGTGATGGCATCTCAAATAAAACAAGCTTTAATAAAAGAGTAAATTTATTGATTTTTCGCTGATGCCTTATACGTATATATCCGTAAATAGACAAATGTATGGTGGCAACCAACTTTGGCCGTATAGCCAATTTCGGTATTCAATGGGTTAAAGTAGATGAATGTCCTAATTGTTTTACAAATAATAAGTCAGTGTGTGAGTTAAAGTAATCACAGAAAATAAAATTAATATCATAAAAATTATACAATTAAATTAGTATAGGTAAGTATAACCAGGGTATTTCAGGGTAATTAATTGTTAAGAGGGTACCGAGCTCCGTAGCCTCTGTAGCCGTACCTCTACGACACCTAGGGCATGTAATATCGGAAGGTTCTCAATTCCGGAACTGAGTTCCAATACTGGAGATCTGATTCCGGAATTCCGGAACTGGCAACTTTTAAAGTTTGTTTCAAATCAAACAAGATTTATAATTATATCAGTCTTTTAATAATTTTTAGTAACAAATTAAACATCTTTCTCCCTTATTACTCTAATTAAACCTTTTAAACCGTAAAATCAACAAGGCTTATTTATCACACAATAGAAGTCTTTTAATCATTTTTAGTATCAAATGAAACAATTTTTTTTTTTTTAAAACCTTGCCCCACACTAGGAATTTCTCCTGTATCGTGGGTGCGTTTACAAACATTTAAAAACTCACATACACAAACAGCCAGACCCGGAACAACTAATTGTAGGTCATACAAATATTTGTTCCGTGCGGGAATCGAACCCGCGACACGCAGCGCAGCAGTCAATCGCTTAACCACTGCGCCAACCGTGCCGTCCGAATTAAACATCTTTCTCCCTTATTACTCTAATTAAACATTGGCCGTCTAGCGGCTTGTGGAAAGTTCCACAGACTAGTTTGGTTGCGTTTAGATAAAATAATAATCAAAATATCAAATAAATTATGAATATCGGAATTCCGATATTACTCCTCTCAATTCCGGAATTGAAATATCAGGAAAATTGTTACGGAATTCCGGAATTACGAAATTCCGGAATGCATGCCCTATTGACACCCTACGTCAATTTGCTGTTTTAAAGCCTGACAATATTATTTCATACAACTGTCAAATAATGACAGTAATTGTGATTTTAATATAGTTGGTAGTCAATTTGCTTAACAATTAATTGACCTGACTTTACTTTTTCTGGCTCACTATTTACCGCCCGAAACATTTTCACAGATCACAATGATGCCCATCCTTCTCTTTATACCAGCGATCTACGGTCGCATAGCAATCAAGATAAGAACAGGACAAACGGAGACCGACGCCTCAGTAGGATTCACCGGTCAGAACATAGAAGTCATCAGCGACAAGGAACGGAAGACATTCGAAATTGGAGACCAAGGGCTCAAAGAAGCCTGTGAAATGTTGACAGGAGTCAGACCTAATGATGTGTACGTAAGAAGCCCAACACCTTGGAACGATGTCTACCGCAGATTCAATTGGGAACAAGTCCAAAGAACGCTGAAGCCCGTCAGATCGAGGGTCTTAGGGATTCATACAAAACCTGTTATCGTATCCACGAGATTATTCGAGAACTACAGTCGAGTAACGGCTAGATATAATGCTGCTGTCTCACATCTGATTGAAGAGACTGTTTCTAATAGCTGGTCTATTGGTGGACAGCTGACGATCGGTCAAGAGATCACTTATAGTGTCAACTACGCATCAGGAAGCATTGGAGGAACCACCAGTCTATCTTACGCTGCAAACTGGGGTAACGACACAAGCAAGGCTAAGTCAGTCACTCTAGGAACTACTACGAGTGTCGAGGTATCTTTGGAACCTGGACAAGCAGTAGTAGCTACTCTGACCGCCACACACGGTACTTTAGAAATGGAAGTAGACTATGAAGCTGAACTCTCTGGCTTTGTCTTTGCCAACTACCCGAAAACACTCCATGGTCATCATTTCTGGGCTTTTCCTGTCAATGCGGTGTTGGATGCTGCTGGTCTTAGTAACTATGTTAATTCTACGGAGAAGATTTCTATTGGGTTCTATACGAGCGCAAGAGTTGAAATTAATGATAAGAAAACGACAAGCAATAAGCCTATGAGGGTAGTTCCTGCAGGATTTATCAGGACTTCGGGAGTAGTGCTTCCAAAATTACGGATTTGCTAATTACGTAACTAGTTACGCATTTTGATGCTTCAATTACGTAACTACGTAATTACGTACTTAACTGTTTTGATTTTTTAAAGCACGATAAATTCTGGGCTTATTACGTATTTTAGAAGTAAAAAATCAAACAACTTCAAATGAAAAAAATTATAATATTAAGGAATTAAAAGTAAATTACAGATTAAAATGATAATTTTAAAATTAAACTCAAAATCAAAATCGTCAATCAAATCAAAATGTAATATTTTGATTTGATTGACGATTTTGATTTTGACTAAACTCAATCAACAATTCAAACAAAACATGTACCACGCACAAATGGTTTAAAAGTAAGAAACAATATAAAATATGGTTATTTTTCCAATCTTTGTTCTTGATAATATGATCTCATAAATGATAACGAATGCAATGTTCTGTCACCAAGGGAACTTCTTAGTTTAGAACAAAGATAGCCGGCAGAAGAAAATGCCCGTTCTGCTTCAACACTAGTAGGCATTATACATAGTAAATAATTATAAGCTGCTGTTAGGAAAACTTCACGACCGCCGCCAGTGCTATCGTAGATACACATTTCAACTCTGATGATGGATTCAAGATCTGTGTTTACTCCAGATTTGTTTACTGTAGACATAGTTTTCTGTATTTCTTTTTCTAGTTGCTGTGCAACAGTCAACTCGTCGCCACAACCATCATTAGCATCATTGTCATCTGCTTCGGAATCTAAACTCATTTGTGTACTTGTAGGCGGTGTAAATTTGAGCCTTTCTAATAAGTTTGAAACATATGTTCTAATATAATCCGACGTCGGTTTTGTAAAAGTTTCTGTTTCTTCGGTTTTATAATATTCTTCATTATTATGCAAATACTGCAAGACACCAGACACATTTGTTCGCCTTTCTTTTATTCTTTTTCTAAGGGATACAGCAAGCTTGTCACTGAGCCCATTGGACTGAGCATCAAGCTTATTTAACATAAACTGAAGCGCAGCATCTGCTGCTAACAAATTCGAGTCACGGCGACACAATGCCATCACTGTAGTTTTTATTATATTTAAACTATGATGAATGTTATGTAGATCTTGTATTTCTGTGTCTGTGAAACTTATATTTGATTTTAAGTCTAATAAAGCCTTAAATAAACTTGATTTCAATTTCAGAAATCGTCCAACCATATCTGATAAGCTGTTCCATCGCGTTTTGCAGTCTAGTATAAGATCGAGGCTTTTACCATGCTCTTGTAAAGAATATTTTTGCAACAAATCGGTCTTCAGTGGTGATTTTTTGAATGATTTAACAAGTTTTCTTACTTTTACTATAATATCTTTGTACAGAAACTCTGGTTCTAGAACTCTAGGTACTTCTATGAAAAGTCCGCCATCGTTTTCTTCAATTTCTTCAGTGTCAGTATCTGAAGCTTCATCTTCTAGTTCTGGTTCAGTAGTTGTACTTTTCCGTGTCTTATATAATACGTCCAGCACTGCAAGTTGTATTCCGTGAGCAAAACACAACTGATGGTGACCATCAAAATTTTTGCCCATTTTAACCATAACACTGGCTCCGTCCGTTGTGAATGCAATTATATCTTCAAGTTTCAAATAAAAGTCATTTAGATGATTTTCTAACAGTACAGTTCCAACGTGAGCTGGCATTGAACCCTTTATCCTTACTAGTCCTAAATTTTTATATTTAGCTGGTTCTAGGTCTTTATTATGAATATTTATATTCATATACCTCCGGTTCCGGGTAGAGATCCATTCATCAAACGTTATAGTAAACCGTTTTTTTTGGGACTTCATATCTTTAAACTGATTTATTAATTGTTTTTTTATGGCACAACTCTGTTCCAGGACAATTTTGGTAATAGTTGAAGGAGATTTCGGTAGATCATAGCCAGATTTTTTGAAAACATACCTTAGATCTTCAGAAGTACAAAATTTGCTTAATGGGATGCCATCCAATGCTGCCATTCTAGTCACTATAACGTCCAAGGAATACTCAGTGGAAAAGTAATCCGTTAGTTTAGTTTTCTTCGATGGAGGTTCTAAACTTTTTCTTGCTTGAAAGCACGATGAAGTACTTGCCCTTTGCGCATCTTGCTCTTGTGACATCTCGCCAATATGTTTAGCACGCATATGTGTATGTAGTGCTCCAGTAGCACCACCAGGAGTCTTCAAAAATTTTTGACAATGTTTACATTGGACACTTTGCCCATTTTCAGCCCTCAAAAAGTGTTCCCATATAGCTGATTGTGTGCGTTTGTTCAAAAACTCCTTATAAATAGTCTTCTTTACTGCAGACCTAAAACAATATATAAATATTTCATAATTTAATAGTTAGGTAATACATATAAATAGCATCTATAGTTAGGCACTACACTTAAAACGGGATACATTTACATACGTACCGTGAACTCATAATCAATGTCTATTTGCACAGACATCTAACAAGCAACAATAAAATAAAATCGCACATATTTTTTTTTTTTTTTTTTAAACGTCGCACCACACTAGGAATTACTGCTGTATCGTGGGTGCACTCACAATCATGTAAACTAACATACACAAGACACCCAGACCCGGAACACCTATCTGTAGGTCATACAAATATTTGTTCCGTACGGGAATCGAACCCGTGACCCGCAGCGCAGCAGCCAATCACTCAACTACTGCGCCAACCGTGCCGTCAACAATATAAAATCAACTACTAAATTATATGTATAAACTCTCACACAATACCCTAGAAACAAAGTAAGTAGACAAGTAAAGTAATGTTAAAATAGGTACTTACATTTTCGTTGAAGTATCTCTACTCGTGTATGGTGATATCTACTTAGAAACTTGTAATGAAAAGCTTCTGAAAACCAAGCGTCAAACTTTGCGGCACATACACAAAATCACAAAAGTCAATAAAATAAGCTTAGACCAGGCAGGACAGTATCTCGCAGGTGTACGTAAGACGACTGAGTACCGAGTATTGAGATTGTTTCTAAATTCACGAAAGTAAAGAAAAATGTAGGGAGTTCCCTTAGCTTGCTCAATCCACAATATTAAACTTTATTATCTACGAGGTAGATCAAATACTTGCGAAACACTTATAAACTTTGATTGTGTTACGTACCGAACTATCCACAACCAACGGGGATTCCCTTCGTTTCCCGATTGGTCAACAATGAACTCTATTCTGTACGACTAAGAAATTAAATCTTGCGGACTCAAATTGGAAGTTATAAAATAAACCCCGGGAATTCGGGGGATACCCACAGAAAGGGTTTTGGTGTTGTCATAATGTAAGTCGTAGGTTAACTAAATTAAGGTAAATTGTAAATACACAGATAAACCCATGCCTTTTTCCCATGGAGTAGGCAGAAACTATAGAACTAAATAAATGGGTACCTAAATTAATTAATATTATCCTATAGTTACGTAATTACGGACTGCAGCTCTTCAGTTACGTATTTGTGAGATTTCTAAAATCTGTCCGTAATTACGTAATTGCGTAATTACGTAATTACGTAATGGAAGCCCTATTCGGGAGGAAGACATATACGTTACTGAAAGCACCACTTGCCTCTCCGTGGCCTTGACCACTACTGTAGTCAAGGGAAGGTGGACCACCGGGCACTAGGGGCCATTTTTGTTTTTGCTTGTCATTTGTGTCCATTCTCTAGTCTAAGTAGGTACTTACTAGTTACTGAAGTAACTATCGAAAATTGGTATCTTTAATTGCTGTAGCACATCACGTAAATACATATATGTATTATACAGACTTCACAATTTAATTAACATCATTATTCTCCTACCCTTATCCCAATTTATTTGTGGTCAGCACAAAATCACCTTATCGACACCTGCAAGGAGAGCGCATCAAAAGTCATAAAATATACATATATATATAATAATATAATCATACGAAAGTGTAGCTAATCCCTCGTTGACTCATATTTTCAAGGTTGGTTGGCAATAAGACTTAACCGAAAACTGAGAGATTTTTTAAATCTTTGACGCGCTCTCCTGTAAAGTTACTAAATATTAGTTACAATGTTATTCCTTGCAAGTGTCGTTATGTCGTTTCTTCCATTCTTCTCTATTATATGACACTCCCTTTTCAGCCATATCGTCTTTCAAGTCCATCCATCATACAGACTTCACAAATTCTTTAATAGCAAAAGAACGTAGAAAGACCACAAGTTGCAGCAATAGTTTTGAGTGTCTTGCTAAAACTAACTGCTACTAAAATGTTCTTACAAGTGCTCATGTTTATTAATTCTAGCTGCTGCCCGCTGCTTCGCACGTGTGCCTTTTTCTGAAATAAAAGCCTAAGTAACTCCATACAACATCAGCTATATTATTTACCAGTGAAAGTACCCAAAAAGTAAAAAAAAAAATTGGTCCTTTATTACGAGTATAAGTATCTACTTTCATATGAATTTAGTAAAATGCTGTTATTCGTATTACAGACATTTTTTTTAAATTAAATTTATTTTTCACTTAAAAAAAAAAACGGGGCAGTGTTTGGCAACCGCCGATTGAAGTGAAAACTGAGTAACTTGTGAATTGTATCGTTGAGCTATTAGATAATTAATTTCGAATTATTTTTGGTTTATAAAGAAGTGTTTATGATCAAGGATTAAAGTTGAAATTGGTCAAGACTCGTGCGATATCGCGGGCGCGACGCGACACTAGTAGCACAATTTCTTTGTCGGTGCCTGTCGCGGCCGCGATATCGCGCGAGTCTGTACGAGCCTTTACACTTCTTTATAAACCAAGCGTTCGGTGACGATGACGCGAGTTCTATGATTTTTGTTCGTCCAAAAAGTACACATATATAATACACAGTATACATATAGGTCATGGAAAGCGTTCGGTTACGATGACGCGAGTTCCATGATTTTTGTTCACCCAAAAAGTGCTCAACGCGCCCAAAGAAGTTTACATAGCAAAAAAAAAAAAAACAGACATTTCATTTAATTTATTTGTATGTATGTATAGACTAGCGACTAGGGATGGGCCGTCTATGACTTTGGTCGACTAGTCGGCCAAACCAACTATTGCTTTCGGCGGAGTTCGGGTCTACGGCTATATCGTTTTTTTGAGCCACTTGACGAGTGTCCAAACGCCACAATGTTTGTGCAGTTGGTGTTGCACGACCACAACCGGAATTGACGACGAAATTCACGCTGGGTTAACACCACTGACCGAGTATTGTTTCAAAACAATGAGACAATTATTCCGCGTTCTTGTAGAGTATAGCGCACCATGATTTTACGATATGTATTTTATTTACATTTGTGTACTTCACAAATATCAAAATCGAAATGACTAAACATTTCATTTTCAAAAATGAGAGCATCTCCCATTTAATTGGTATCTTATGCATTTATTTCAATTAATTGAATTTATTCAATAAAAATTTACATTGTGTCTGAATGTTTTTCAAAGATACCTACGCAAATTATTAAAATAATAACAAGTTAAACACAGAATTAAATTAGTTCTACACAATCTCATTACCTACCTACATTAATATATTTACATTCATAAAAGTTCAAAATATAAACAAAGAAAAAGGAGAAAAAAAATACATGTCACTTATACCTACTTAATAATTATTATTTTTTACTTTTTATTACTGATTGGGCCTGTTCTTGACCTCGATTTCGCATTAAGATAAGAAAAGAAAAAAACCAATAATAATAATAAAAATTATAAAATATATGCACCACCTAGTATTTACAAACATTGTAGAAGTAGACGATTTTCATAAAATTTTAACAAGTAATAAGTCAGTGTGATAAGAATGTAAAGTCAATGTCATAAAAATAATAAATTGTACAATTAAATTAGCAACCAGTTTCATTTTGTCTAGACTTTAGATTGTCCTTATCAGCTAGCAGCTATTTTGTGAAAAATGTTGCGTTAGAGCTATGTGTGGTCTTAAACCTAGAGACAGTTGTGAATCTCTGTTCAAGTCTTTGGAAATTCTTAGTTTTCAGTCGCAGTTTACAGCCGCTTTCATTCAAAATGTGGCTACGATATGCTACTTACAATATGAATCTATGTATGAGAGTTGTAATATTAGTGTTGTTGAAGATGTACAAAATTTGAAAATGTTTGGATCTCCTGCATTGTTACCAGTATCATAAAATAATTTATACCAGAAAATCTCCTTTTATTAATAACTTTGTTTAAAACCGAAAATTTATAAAAATAATTACGGTATGATTATTTTTTAATTATCATTTCTTAAAATCCATATTCTTTTAAGTACTGTAAAAGAATATGGAACCTCTTTTTCGCAATTTTATGTGAATTACCATTACGAAGATATTTTTTTGTTATGTTATACCCTTTTTTTACATATATTACCTGAATTTGAGACTTTGGGTATAGGTATAAAAGTCTGTCATGTAGTTGTGACCGTGGTTTGCTGGGCACATTTTGGTTTGGCATCTATACATGACTATGGCGGTCAAAAGGTTAAACTCCTATTTTTCGTTAAGATCCATGTCAAATGTAAGAAAAATAACAAATATCTAGTTAGTACTTCTAGTAGTTTGACTTTTAAATGTGATTTAAAAAAGAACAAAATCTACCCGGCAAGCAGGTGCGTTGTCAGGCTGTGTCCTAACCGAAAACGACAGCGACAGTCGCGCAAGTACGCGATCATCACGCTAATAGTTTATAATGAATACTAGCGATACGCCCCTGCTTCGCACAGGTTTTTGCGACTTGACTATTCATTGTTTCTTTATGTAAGTTTAGAGTTAATATAATATTATACACATAAACCTTAAACTTTATGGAAAAACCAAAATATTGAACATTAGACATATAAATATTAACAATACTGTATGTATTTTCATTCGTAAGGCTCTCAACAAAAGTACAGACTAAATTAGTGTTTAATAAACCTAAAACATGTAATCCAGCCTAGCACTCGCCGAGCTAGTTTTCTGATTTTACTGAAGATCAGAACTAAGTTACGATCATCAACACTCTGACACATCGTGCGGTATATTCTTCTAGTTCTTATCATATATAAGAGTTTTGTCGATATATACATCGCACAGAGGGAACATACAGAGGTTGATGATTTCTTAAGGTGAAGGATAGAACACGCAGACGAATTTTGCTTATCAATTCAGAACAGACGGATGAACGATTTGCCAAATTGAACAAGAATACCATGTCAACAATTTTTCTCCGCTCAATTAATAAAAATTAAAATAATAATAAACTAAATGTTCAAAAAAAAAATTGTTTACGTGAATGTTTAGTTATCATTGGATACATGAAGTGGGCAGTCTTTGTAAGACGACTAAAATGCCACGGTGTATATGCTAGTCGCGCGGTAAACTCTGATTGCGCGATGCAGAATTTGTGACGTCAGGTCTTTGATGCGTAGTTTGCATGTAGCGTTGTAGATGTCGCCACAGGAGTAACTTAGGATACTTTTAGTTAAGAAAGCGAGACTGAGGGCAACAGCTAGTAATTCATATAAAAGATCGCGACGTCGGGTATTCGCGCCTCAGTCGCTTTTGGTTAGGACACGGTACCATATATATATACATATGACGTACGCGCGCGAGCTAGCAAGTCGCGTTTGTATGTTAAAGTTTTATTCTTATAATTATACCTAAATCTATAAATAATCGCGTATCGCGTGAAGGTCGCTTTCGATTAGGACTCGTGGGCACACGGCAGGTCATTTCAATATCACTTCATCTTCATTTAGTGCAAATTTATTTTAATACTGGTTGCTATTGATGTATAAAAAGAGGGAGATATGGCACCGCTCTAATGTCACGTAAACATTATTGGACTAGAAACAATTACATGTAAACACACCCACATATCTACATTTCCCGATGTCGTGTGACATGCATCAACAATCGAAAAAGCGAGAGATAATTATGACGCGTTCTGAAGCGGAAACGAGATAGCAATAATTGTCACTGTAACGTACGTAACCGTATCAACTCAGAAACAAATGGCGACCTAGAAAGCGAATTCAGGGGAATTTTAAAGCAAATAAGTTTTGATGTACTTGCAAGTGGAAAGTAATCCCGTGGAACTTGTTTTTGGTTTGTGAATATTATTTATGCACATTCTGAAAATACATGAAGGCATTGCTACTGCTTATTTAGACGATTACGGTAATTTTACTTAACATGCTGCACATGTCCTACACAAACGCGAGTTCGATTGTGACTGAGGTAACTTGTGCCGGTTGGCATATGTTATGCGGTCCACGGCGAGGAGCGCGTAGGTACCTAATTTACTTTGAAAAGTATTACATTTTTATTACTTTAATTATTGTGGATGTGAGCACTATGTGGGTCATTTGTTTTCTTTTATATTTTTTTTCTCTTTCTCACTTAGTTTTAATAATGGTCTGGTATTTTGAGTACTTTATGCAGCCTACCCAAATGTCCTTTGGTATTGTTCGTCGAGTCATTGAGCTCCTTAAATCCTGAGTTGAGCTACACGATTACTGACAAATGCTTGCTCTGACTGGGCAGGTCCACTCAAAATTGTGTGGTTCTTTCCTCAAAAGATCATTTCAAAATCAAAATCAAAATATTTTATTTCACATAAACCTACATGGGCACTTATGAAACATCAGAAGCAAGGTGCACGGTTCCAATTAGTCATATTTTTTTCAGACACTCATCTACATGGTGCTCACATGATCTGACCAAGATTATGCCTGGACTTTAAAAGAGACTGACCCCTGAGTTTGTTTCGCCATTTCTTCTCAGGGGTAGACAGATAGGAAATGTCGACTCCGTCTAGCTTATTTATTTTTTATTATGACGTGTAAATGTGATTTCGATATTACAAACGATTTCATTTCATTTCATTTAATCTTTCTCTTTTTGTACATCAATGCTGGTTGCTATTTTTATTTGGTAGGTACACAATGCACTGCGACGTGTGACCTCTACCGCAGTGTTGTTGTTTAAGTATTACATAATAATAAAAATAAATAACTCGTGGCTAAATAATAACAGCCGCATGGGTCGATCTTCAAGGTTAAGCGACGCTACCCGTAGACGGCTCGTGGATGGGTGACCATCCATTACATATCGAGACCCCTCCGTATATCGGAAAGCACGTTAAGCCGTTGGTCCTGGCTGTCATTAGTAGATCTTTGACAGTCGTTATGGGTTGTCAGAATCAATCAGAAAAAGTCTGACAACCAGTCTTACCAATACTATCGTCTTACCCAGCAGCTTGGTTGTAGAGGTCAAATAGGCAGTCCCTCCATTTAAAATACGGGTATTCAGCTGCGTCTGATTAGACTTAAAGCCAACCCATAGTCGGGAAAAGTCTAGGCAGATGATGAAGAAATAATAATATCCTCCAGTCCGAATTTCGGTTACGGCGCGCCAAATTTCAACTTACCGTGTCTCAACGGAGATTAACCAAGTACGCAGGAGATAGTACCGGTAGAACGGGGCTATTTGGATTTTCGGGGGTTATCTACATCTACACTAATATTATAAAGAGGAAAGATTTGTACCTATTTTTGTATGTTTGTATGTTTGTAATGAATAGGCTCAAAAAGTACTGGGCCGATTTAAAAAATTCTTTCACCAATAGAATGCTACATTCTTCCAATTTGACATAGGCTACATTTCATTTTGAAAAAAATTAGTGATCCTTGGTTAAATTTGAACAATGTAACCGAAGGTGTAGAAAAATGAGTCTTAAAATGTCTTTCGTATTGTCTACCCCGTGCGAAGCCGGGACGGGCTGCTAGTTTGGAATAAAGTAAGTAATTGTAAGATTTGAGTTGACAGAAATTCTACCAAAACACCATAGACAGCTTTTATTTTATTTCTGGTCTTGTTTACTTTTACAATTTTTCGTACAAAGATCACAATTCGAATTTATGTCAACTCAAATCATATAATTGCTTTGTTGCAAATAACCTCAGAAAATCCAAATAGCCCCGTTCTACGGTACACAATAGTGTGTACGCAAACATAGGAAAAATCTCTCTTCTCTCACTCTCAAAGTCCGATGGGACAGAATTCCGACACAACCGGGGATCAGAGATCAGGTACAGGACCACGGCACGGACCAGCCGGTCGATTCTGTCAAAATCTCACCGTGAAAATATAGGTGAAGTGAGCTTGAAGTGAACTGTCATCCTACCAGCAGTGCTATTCTGTAACTATCTCACCGTGAAAACAAAGGTGAAGTGAGCGTGGAGTGAGCTGTCAATAGTGTCAATCCCTAGTCTCAGATCGAATGACAGTTCACTTCGAGATCACTTCACCTATGATTTCACGGTGAGAATCTTACAGAATCGACCAGCTGACGCTAGGGAGTCTAGAGATTGACATTTCACTTTGAACTCACTTCACCTACGAATTCACGGTGATATTTTTACAGAATAGCGATACATGAGCGTGTGCAATGAGTGCTCTTTTTTAAAAGTTAATTATGTTTACGAAATCAAGGAAGAATTTAGGAAATAATTGTGAAAACTTCATAGTGAAGGATAAACATATTGTGAAATCTATGGTGAGAATTTGAGAAAGTTGTGGTCAGTTAACTAGAACACTCAATCTACTAACTTGAGAAAATACTGTAACTCGTGTCTCACAATATACTTACTAGATATTGTTTAACATTTTTACGTGGAATAATTGTAAATTTGTGTAAACTATTCACAAATATTCAATTGATTTTAACGGTTTATTTGGATTTTATAAAGATTTATTTGGAACAAGTGTTCCAAAACTCTCCAACTTTGGCTAAATAAATTCTTAATTTTCTTACTCTATTTTACGAGAAAGTTAGCAGATTGAGTGTTCTAGTTAATTGACCACGACTTTCTCACCATAGATTTCACAATTTTTTTTGTCTTCACTATGAAGTTTTCACAAGTTTTTTCTAAATTCTTCTTTGATTTCGTAAAAATATAATTAACTTTTAAAAAGGAGCACTCAATCCACACACACCCCCAATAACACTTTGCCCGACCTGGGAACTGTACCCAGGACCCCACGCTGAGCAGTCGCGTAGCTTGCGACTCCGAGACCAACGGGTCAGTAGCACATAAACATATACATAAACAGAGTCTACGTAATACGTAATGTATTGGTCAATTTGTTGACTATAATATATACCTACCCACAAAGAAAACTATTCAATACAATATTGAACGCTTTAGAATCATTTGCATAGGTATTTACCTACGTAGATTCCTCAGCGTCATCAATGATATGTTACAGGAAAATCTTATTTAGGTAATTCCGAACGACTCGCGAGTTCTCGTCTCCACGACGTTGTGTTGTGAGGCTCTGTTTACCTTGATCCTTTCGATACCAAAGTCGCGTGTTCCGTAGTAAATAACTGTTCTGGTCGTGATCTCTCAATAAATCCAAGTGACATCATCACCGACTACAAGAGCCACAAGTTCAAAGTGACATTAATTGAGAGCGACGACGGGCGCTCGGTTCGACTGTACCAATTCAACCTCGTTGACTACACTCGTCTCACTAAATACGACGCAAAATACAACAAAAAATCTTTTTAAAATGACTGCCTACATCCTCGGATTTGTCGTCGCTCTGGTTCTGGTGAGTTGATTAAGAATATTTTATTTATTCCACAGTCAAAACGGTATTTTCTGTATTGATTTGTAACTCAATTGATAACGTATTAAAATGTCTGTTAATTATCGTGTTTATTATCATCAGTATAGGTTGATAATGTTGTTGAAGATGATTCAACGTAATTCTATGAATAATTTATTTTAATTACTTCACATATCATAACTTCACGCTGGTAATCCACGAAGGGTTAGGCAGAGGTTTACTATAGTAAAAAAATACGTTTATTTGCACATACATAATATGGCGCAATGAAAAAACACAAACAACAAGTTGGAGGAAAATCTGCGTCACATCCACGCAAAACGGCCAAAGCTCAGCGTAATGCTGTGACCCTATGCGAGACAGAGCCCCAGCGCTGGTTTTTCTGCGACAACCCGTGTTGACGAGATGACGTCGACCGGTGCGGTAGCACTTATATTTCGCCGGTTTTGTTATTGAGTTACCAGTTGTGTTTTTGTTTGTTATGTTATGTATCTTTTACCGGCAATCTGTATAATCCGGTCTATACAATACCTAGGCAATGTATAGAATACCTAAAACGTTTAAATAATGTATGAAATATTATTTATTTTATACTTTGCCTAGGCATTCTATACAATACTGAACGCACAACTAGCAATGTGAATTAAAAAAAAAAAACAAATGATTCACCAACAATGGAGGGCGCTCAGCGGCCGCTCCCGCCTTAGCCTTCTAACCTAACCTACCCGAGTGTCGGATTGCTCTGAATCGGGGTGTTAACCATAACAATGGTACTTACATAACATTGATAAATGTAGACCAAATCTATTTACTTTGCACATTGCCGGTAAACCAGCAGGTATTATAAACAATCCCTGGGAAATTTATACATTACCTAGGCAAAGTATTTAACGGACAATAATATTTCATACATTGCCTGGACGCGTCAGGTATTCTATACATTGCCTAGGTATTGTATAGAATACCTGAATTATGCAGATTACCGGTAACGTATCTACTTAAGAGTCTATACAACCTCAGCGCCACCTCACTCTGTATCTCGCTCGCACACTATTGCTACCGGTCACGCGAGCAAGCGAGACAGGGCGGCAGGGAAAAGGCTCCAAGGCGCCGATAGTTTAGGTGATTTCGTTTTACGGTGAAAATAATGGTCATTTAAAAAAAGTAAATAACATAAGACCTGCTTTATAGTTAGTTCAGTTAATAAGCAAAGTTGCATTATCTAATTTGAAGTATTTTTTGAATACCAGCGGTTTATTGTTCGGTTTGGAGGTAACTTTGGATTTTTTTTTATCGAGAATTATTTATGGGATCGTGTTTTCGGCTAACATAGTACTTAACATTAATCCTCAACTTTACCATATATTTATTTCAAAATTAATGCTGCAGTATTTTCTACATAACGGAGGATCATGCTAAGCCATTTGAGGTAGTATAGGCCCTTAAGATAGGGTCGAGCCTATTGCCATCAATTGGGCACAAATCCAGACTCCGAGCTAAGGTAAGGTAAGGTACTGAGAAATTTCTTCTAACTCTATTATTTTTTATTTTTGCAGGCAGCGCTAGTTGTTATATGGATTGCTTACTGCATGTTCATTCGGGAGCGACACAATTCGGAGTTCTTTCACCAGAACATCTCAGATCTGCAACGCAGGAACGATATACTAGACCAGACTGTAGACGAAGTTCCCACTAAGAAAGAGGTGGATATTATTCTCTTTGTTAACTCGTTTATTTTGTAATTACCTATAAACAAAACCGACCAAGTGCGTGTCTGACCACGCACTTTGAAGGCTTTCGTAGTTGAGATGACTTTACCCCAAGAACAAACTTAACATTGGTGCCGATACCCTTGTTCACAAACTAAACTAAATTTAAGTTCAGTACATCTTTTTCTTTCTATTTCATTAAGAAAAGGACAGAAGATGATAAACTTTAGTTTAGTTCTATGAAATTAATCAGCGCTTGACGTAAATTGACGTAATTTTAGTAGGCAAGTTTTTAATCACGTCTAAACTTTTAGGGAGTAGTGACAGGCGCTGATTAATTTGACAGGACTAAACAAAAATGTATCTTCTGTCCTTTTCTTAATGAAATAGAAAGAAAAATATGCACTGAACTTAAATTTAGTTTAGTTTGTGAACAAGGGAATCGGCACCATTGTAGTTGAAAAACATGTTCTCCCATACATTTCAACTGCAAATATAAGCTGGTGGACTATTACTCGTTAACTTCTAAAGCCTACTTAGCTGTGATAGTTTTCCTTTTAACTTGTTATTTATAGGGTTATTGGAAAAACTGACAACCTTGCAGGTTTGTTTTACTACCATCATAAACAACAACTTTTGGTCTATGACTTTTTACAAAATATAAAAAAAAATCCAAAAAAAAAAAAAACTTCAAAATTTCGTTGTTCTATCTATAATCCAAAGTCTCTAATTCAGATAATTTATGTAAACAAAGTAATGTCAAGAAATGTCACTGTCAAAATGACACGACAGTGGTACAAAACATTTTATCATATATTTTTTTTGTAAATAATCATCTATAAAATTAAAATTAAATAATTTTTAGAACTATACAAACAAAATACCGTTGCCAAACAATGTTTTGTGTAGTATGTCGGAGACACGGCATATGATCGTCATAATCAGCCCTTTTAAGTCCAGTGCTAGACGTAGGCCTCCCAAAATCAATTTCCACTCGAAACAGTTATAGCGGTTTTTATCCAAAATGTGGCTAGATATGCTACTTACAATATGAATCTACGAATGACAGTTGTAATATTATTAGTGTTTTTGAAGATGTAAAAAAATTAAAATGTTTGTATCTCCTGCATTGTTACCAGTATCATAAAATATTTTATACCAGAAAATCTCCTTTTTTTAATAACTTTGTTTAAAACCGAAAATTTATAAAAATAATTACGGTATGATTATTTTTTAATTATTATTTCTTAAGAGCAGTACTTAAAAGAAAATGAAATCTGTTTTGTCGCCATTTTATGTGAATTACCATTACGAAGATATTTTTTTGATATGTTATCCCCTTTGTTTACATAAATTATCTGAATTTGAGACTTTGGGTATAACACATTTCAATTCTGTATTTTGTTGTGCCTACCTACGCCTCCCGTGCACTCACTCGTAATTAATACACGGCAGTTTGTTTTGCTACGCGTAGAGTTCGTAACATTTAGAGCGTTGAGTTTAAATATGTTTATTTTTGTATGAAAATATGATAAATTAAAATCTGATGAATTATTAAAAATCATAGAACAAAAGTTGGTGTTTATGATTATGATATTAGTAATATAGTCATAATCATAATCATTTATTAACAAAAGAAAAGGTCTTATACAAACAATAGTGTCCATTAGCCATATCCTACCATAAGGCATGCAAATTTACAAATACACAGGTATCTATGAAAACTAGAATTTCACAATAATAGTACATTACTTACCAAGGGCTGTAACAGAAAGAAAGCCCGAAATCGCAAGTGTTTGTGACCCGAGCCGCAGGCGAGGGTTGTAAATATGCGATAGAGGGCTTTCTTTTTTACTGCCCGTGGTGAGTACACAATTTTAAGTCTTCGCCTGGCCACAATGCGAGTTTTACTGTACGCGTAGCGTGCGGTAAAACTCACATTATGGCCAGGTGTGACGTAAAAATACATTATTTAAAATATCGTAAGACCTGAGAGGTTGTTAGTGTTTTTACCAATGACCTTATAAACTATACTGCCGTGATTTTTTTCACATATCCAAAAGCAACCATTTAGCTGGGAGGACACTTACCTTACCACCATTAGGATCTCTTTGGTATATACAACTCATTTTTTACCATAATGTGGGTTGAGTCCTTTCTGCTAAACTACGTCCTATTTATAGGTGCGTCCAGACCTGGCGAATGCGCCGCTCGCGAGCCGCTAGCGAACTGCGCGCGTGCATATCATGTTCGTACGCAGCCCCTGCGCCGTCCGCGCGCCGCTCGCGCGCAAGCTTCACGCCGTACTCGAGCGGCGCAGCAGGTGCGCGAAGCAAGTTCACAACAGAGGCTCATAGTTCACGCGTACGTGCGCACGAGCTGCGCGCGCGCTGCACGCGCGTCCCACTCGAGCCTTGCTAGGGTTGCACTAAAGCGGCGCACCAAATGTAGGCTGTAACCGCACGCGAGCAACAGGCGTGCAGTTCGCAAGCGGCTCGCTAGCGGTGTATTCGCTAGGTCTGGACGCACCTTAAGAAATGTCACTTGAAATGTATACTTTCTGTTTTCATTTTACTTTTGTTATACAAAAAACAAAATGGCGGCTTTCGTTATATTTTTACGTTACAGCGCTTTTTTATTATTTAGTTGTTTCATGAACTTTCGCCAAATTAATATTATTGTTTCTTTCTTAAGATGGCCGTGGGTGTGTTCGTGCTGCCGTCACGACATAAGCAGAATAATGAGGAATACGACAAGCGACCAGACTATCCAGAGAGTCCCGCGCACGTGACACACCGTAGTACTGACAAACTTATTGACATGCTCAATAATACTGCAGATGTACACTACAGAGATGGTATCTGCGAGGTTGACTCACATCATCCTGGATGCGACAGTGACGTTTAACAGCATATCAGCACATTGTGCACAACAAAGTGTCATCTCCTGAAGCACCTGTCCTATCGCCGGCGATCATAGAGAAGGGAGCTAGTAACTAAAAACTAATTGGCGAGCAACGAGCAGCGAGCGCTCGACGGTAACGAGCGGTTACTCGCTGGTACTTTGTATGAGTAATAGTACCAAGCGTGAGTCTCTCAGTGAGTGTTCTGCTCGCTTAGCGGGCAGCATCTCTTTGATTGTTCTTGTCGCTGCAAAAAAGAGTACCTTCTCGCCCACAGTGTGAACAGTCAGCGATCATCTATGAATATATGTACATATCTCTTTTACTTACACGGGACCTATCTTTTGTAAGTTTCTTGAGCGAAAAAATCGTTGATAGCTAGTCGCCTCGTCGGCGGTAGGATGGTGCTTGAGGCTGTGTGTGCTGTAAGTTGGATGTTGGTTGGTAATAGCTGTCAAGTATTTTGCTGTTTTGTTTTATTACATTACTTACCAAGGGCTGTAAAAGAGGGCTGTTTTTTTACTGCCCGTGGTGAGTACACAATTTTACGTCTTCACTTAGCCACAATGCGAGTTTTACTGTACGCGTAGCGTGCGGTAAAAATCACATTATGGCCAGGTGTGACGTACTATATCTCTGCCAAATTTCATGGCGATCAGTTCAGCGGTTCAGGCGTGAAAACGTCACAGACAGACAGACAGACTTACTTTCACATTTAAAATATTAGTATGGATGGATTACTAAACGAAATGATGAAATAAGGCTATTTACATATTGATTAAGAATTGCAAAAATGACACTGGAACTAGTTTTGTAACAGTTTTAAAATCTATTTCATAATTCTATTTAGTAATATTGATTAATTAAACAAAACAGACTACCTCGTTGATTTAGTGGTCGCAAGCGCTACTGCTAAGCTTGAGGTCTTGAGTTCGATTCCCAGGTCAGGCAAAGTGTTCTTGGGTTTTTATATCAGAAATATCTCAGTAGCAGCTCGCAATCTGGATTTGTGCCTCGGTGGATTAAAATAGGCTCGCCTCCTATTACATGGGACAGCGAAATATGAGTGTTGGTACTATAGATACATCTCTGCCTAACCCCATCAGAATATCAGCGCTGCGACACTTAAATTTAAATCAGGGTTCGAAAAAATCCGATTTTTATAATAAATATCAAAAATCCGATTTTTATATATATATATATCGGATGTATATCCAGGCCAAGAAAAAGAAGCAAATTTCATTCTGTAAATTAAACACTTAAAAATGTGAAATGAATTTGTAAAATAATATAAGTGTCAAACTACCACATTTTTTATTAAAAAAAAAGTAACAAAAGCCGCAATGGCCGTTGGGGCCGAAAGGTTCTGGAGAGGCGACCGCGTACCGGAAGACGTAGCGTTGGAAGGCCTCCCACAAGGCGGACCGATGACCTTATGAAAGCCGCAGTACTCCGCTAAATGCAGGAAGCACAGAACCAGTCGAAGTGGCGGTGCTTGGGGGACGCCTATGTCCAGCAGTGGACGTCTTTCGGCTGAAATGAATGAATGAATGAACAAAAGAATTAGTGTTTATTTGAGAAATATTTTTTTAATAAACACAAAAAAACAATTACCTATTATTAAAATAATCTTCATTTGTTTGTGAGATAAATCGACTAATTTTAATAATAATTTGTAATCATAAAACAGTAAAAAGTAAATTATTCTGAATTTGTAGTTTTCGCTACGTTTTGCCAGGATAAACATTAATCTCCAAATGTTTTATTTCAGAAGACAGGAAACAATCAATTGATATCTATATATCAAGATAAAAATCAATTGATATAGGTATATCGTGATATATATCATGATGTATATCCGCTGATATATATCGGCCAACCCTGATTTAAATGTCGCAGCATTATGCTGAGATAGGAGCCTTTGGGGGCCAAAGGCTACGGTACAGGACTTTCTGTTATTTTTTACTTTTGTTTTTATTATTTTTATTTATTTTGCTATGAGTGTGTTTAGTCCTTTTGACCGCTACGCCAAAAAAGCAAAAACGTGCCCTCGGCGCCTAGATACGAATTCGTCCTTTCGTGTTTTTGACATCTTATGTTAATACAGATGAAATATAAAGAAAGAAGTTTAACTAGTATAAATTAGGATGAGTCAAGGAACATAATTAGCAGAAGAAATAAAAAACTTTAGAATTTAATAAGAGAGCTTTATTCAGCGCTGGCTCTATCCCATGTTTAGCGCCCGTCCAATACCCTGGCGCCCTCTTGTTGGCGCGCGATCAAAATGGAATACTTATACACATTATCCTTAGTGATCGGCAATTTGGGTGAAAATGATGCAATTACAAATGATGTTGGGAAGCAATAGCTCATTCTCTTCGTTTGCGGTACCTACGCCCCCGAGGACCCGCGGGTAGATAGGTAGTCTCGAGGCCCCTGACACCCTGACACCCTGCGCCCGTGTGCGCCGCACACCCTGCTCCATAGGTAAAGCTGGCCCTGGCTTTATTTACAGATTTACGTATAAAAGTCTTGTCATGTAGTCGTGACCGTGGCGTGCTGGGCACATTTTGGTTTGACATCTATATGTGACTGTGGCGGTCAAAAGGTTATAATGTGACCTTCCTGTACGAGTCCCAATAAATACTTTTCTTTCTAACCTTTTAGAAGAGAACAGGCGTGATGTAATGTTATGCAAACAAAACAGCGAAACATTTGACAGTTATTTAATTGCCAACTATAAAAGTCGCGTCCGCTGCGCCAATTTATCTTACAAAAAATGTTAGTAAAAGATTTTGCTACCTGCCAAAAATGTTAGGCCACGTCCGGCAAAAAAAAAATAGAATTTATAGCGAGCATAATAATAATAAGCAAATATCAAATATTAAATCTAAAGTGTAGTGTTATTTAAAAAATCATTAATTGAATACCTAATAATATTTCTCAAGTAATAGGGCTGTCAGCTTCTTTTTAAACATTAGGATTGATTATTTTTTATATAATTTGGTATTTTGATATACTTAATAAGGTCAGGTTGGACCCAAGCCCAAAACACTTTTTTTAAGTAAAGCTGTATTATAACTAGTATTTTGCAATAGGTTCTATATTTGCTTCTAACAGGCCCTTTTTAACGAATTAATGTGGGGTAGGTACCAAAACTAAAAAATGAAAAAAAAAAAAAATATATACTTTAATTTCGAGAGGCAAAAATGAAAATACAGAACCAAAGACACCGACTTCTGACATTAAAGTTATTTATCACTTTTTTTCTAGTTTCTGATACTGTTACAATGTTATTGTAAAACACGATAACATGGCGCAGCGGACGCAGCATAAGAATGCGCCTTCATAAATGCACCAACGATACTGTAGTCTGTATGCATTTTGCACGATTTCTACCAATATTTAATGTAAGATTTTTTTTATACAAACATGTTGTAATAAAACGTTTTATATTAATTGATTTGTTTATTTTTATAACTTCCTCGTGGCTAAGTAATAATAACAGCCGTACGGGTCGATTCGTCAGGTTAGGAGTCATTTGGGCAATGTATTTCATCATTATCTACTACACACTACACCATTATTAGGCCACGTCATATATGATTTACTATACCCAAAGTCTCAAATTTAGATCATTTATGTAAACAAAGGGGATAACATATCAAAAAAATATCTTGGTAATGGTAATTCACATAAAATGGCGAAAAAAAGGTTCCATTTTCTTTTAAGTACTGAATTTAAGAAATAATAATAAAAAAATAATCATACCGTAAATATTCTTTTTGGTTTTAAACCAAAGTTATTAAAAAAAGGAGATTTTCTGGTATAACATATTTTATGATACTGGTAACAATGCAGGAGATCCAAACATTTTCAAATTTTTTACATCTTCAACAACACTAATATTACAACTCTCATAAATAGATTCATATTGTAAGCATATCTAGACACATTTTGGATGAAAACGGCTGTAAACTATTTCGATTGGAAATCGATTTTGGGACGCCTACGTCTAGCACTAGACTTAAAGGGCTGACTAGGACGATCGTATACCGTGTCTCCGACACACTACAAAAAACATTGTTTGGCAACGGTATTTTGTTTGCAAAGTTCTTATAATTAATTCACTTTAATTTTATCGATGATTATTTCCATAAACATTTAATGATAAAATGTTTTGTACCATTGTCCTGTCATTTTGACAGTGACATTTCTTGACATTACTTTGTTTACATAAATTTTTTAATTAAAGACTTTGGGTATAGATTACGCTACGCAACGTACTATTCTCCAAAGCGTAGTGCAAATCGATAGCAGTGTGAAAAGTTTGTTCGTTATTGAGATGTCCAGCGATTCAGATGTGGAAGATTTTAGTACTTTTATATGCTTTATCACGGTCACAGAGAAAAAGAGTTTCATTAGTTTCTTCTCCGATTTGTTCCCACAATTTTGTCTTAGTTGTTATATTTTTAGAAACTCAAAGCAATTATTTCTAATAAACCAATTACAGGCACTTTTGAATTGTCAGTCAGCAAGATGAAGCTAGTTGCCCATTCCAAAGCGTAGTAGGTTCCTATGTAGAAGAACGGGCAAGAAACTCCACGGACACTCTTTTAAAACAAAATACTGGTACAAAATATGGGTTATATCATTCATGTTGCAGTTATACATATGTGAGAACAATGTAGAAAGACGTTCACGTTAGAAGCGTCCGTAATAGAAACAATTCAAAAATTCAAATAAGCCGTGGCAGCTAAGAGATGACCAGTCCCACGTGACCTAGAACCTAAAAATTCGAAGACGAGGGATCTATCAACAGGGCCCGCGTGGTAAATTACAGACCACTCCCTCTAGAAGAGAAGAGAGAGAGGCTGTGTCCTAGCAGTGGGAACAAATTATAGGTTGATTATGTATGTTATTCGCAAGTTCACAATCACAAGTTGTGTTCAAGTTCATATGAACATATACCGTTAGTTTATAATTTTATACTTAGTTTTATTTAGTAACTATAGCGAATATTTTTGTTGTTTTACAACTCTAGTTTTCATAAACTGGCAACATTATTTGGAACTTCCGTTTCCCGGTCTCTTGGAAAATTTGTCTGGGTCATGGCGTACATTGTGCTCCGTTTATTTATTAAAATAAAAGGTGTTTACCTGTAAAATTAACGCATTTCATTTTGAACAAGTTGCATCATATTATTTTTCCTGAAAATGCTGAAATTGTACAACAATTACGATAAACAGTTTTCATAGAATATGATGTAACGTTTCAGATTTGAAGCGAAAGCCTTTTACAGCTAAGAACTCAATATCTACAGACAATATTAATTTACTGAAATCAGTGAATAAAGTGTGGTTTTCCTTATTTATTATATTAGTAGGTAATTGAATTATGTGTACAAGTTTTATGAGTTTAAATGCCTATGTTCGTTGATGATGACGACAGTAAGTAGGTACTGTCGGAATAAGTCGTTTGAAATTCATAATTGGCTCGTTGGTGTAAAGCTCTAAGATAAACCATGTATTAAACAGCTTGAAAAAAAAAACTTAAAAAAAAAAAAACTTCAACTACATATTTAACACAGTTAACGGACATGGCGAAACTATAAGCGGAACCCTTATAGTTTCGCCATGTTGATTACGGAACCTTAAAACCCCTAGCCCTAGGTCAGGGGCGTAGCTATACCGCAGTGTCAACCGTATCAATGATACTGGGCCCCGTATTATTTTATTAAAATCACAATAAATATATATATATATATATAATTTATTCAAGTATAAAGTAAAATTATGATTTAGATTCATTACAATTGAGGAACATGACATTGACACAATGTCAATGTCTTATTTATAGTTAAGGTATAGGTATATCTAAGTATATACCTATATGTATACAATTATTCCTCCAATTTTCATAATTGCACCTACCACTGTTTGTCTCTGCTCCACCCAAAGGTTGACTGGTAGAAAATGCCTATGGCATTAAGTCCGCCTCTGTACATTTTTTTTTGTGCTAAAGTATTAAATAAATAAATAAATGACAGCTTTACGTATTATCCCAGTCTCAATGCTCCAACTTTCGAGCTCGCTTCGCTCGTTCTTGCATTTTCTTTGAATCACGACAGCTCAACCTAATATCCGAGTCAGAGTGCTCAAATTTTCTAGCTCAGCTCGCTCGTCCTTGCATTATTGTAGTAAAATTACAATGGAAACATGTCAGTTCGCTATTTTGTAAACAAAAATACCTTCTTTTGGAGTTTCGCCGCAATCTTGACATAGGTATCTTGACTTTTTGAAAGATTTGTGCAATATTTTTTTTATTTAGAGAAATTTTTTCGCACTACAGAACTTTATTTCCAACGATCACATAATCTGTTCAGTTGAAAATCAGCACAACAATAACATTTTTCTCTAAATAAAAAAATAAAAATAAATTGCAATTGTTTTTATATTAATAAATTTTTTAATAGTTAATTTCGATACAGAGCCCCTTTATGACTCGCTACGCCACTGACCTACCTAAAATCCAGATAGGTTATCACAGAAAAACCTAGTGCTTTATACAGATCCTTCAAAACCTATGGGAAAAATCTTGGAATAACCCTGATGCGACTGTTCACTTCATTTACCTAAAACCAAAACAAAAGTTGTTTATTCAACTCCTTTTGATCATTTTCGAATGACGCATCCAACTCTTGCAAAAAAACAAAAATGTAATTCTTATTTATTTATTTAACAATTTATGTACACACATATAAACAGACAAGAAGAAAGGAACAGAAAAATACGTACAAAGGTGATGCTGCCATTCTTTAGGTTATTACACAATATTTATGGCTATTTACATCATTTAGTTTTGTGACGACACGGTTGGCGCAGTGGTTAAGTGATTGAATGCTGCGCTGCGTGTCCCGGGTTAAATTCCCGCACGGAACAAATATTTGTAAGACCTACAAGTAGTTGTTTCGGTTCTGGCTGTTTGTGTATGTGAGTTTAAATGTTTGTAAACGCACTCACGATACAGGATAAATTCCTAGCCTGGGGCAAAGTTTAAAAAAAAAATGTACTTAATGTTGTAATGGAGCAACGGTAGTCCAGGGCCTCAAGTCTGCTATTACAATAGTGTCAGAATGCTCTCGCCATTGTGAGTATTTGACGGTGTTTGTATGGCAAATCTGTCAAAAACTCACAATGAAGAGACCATTCTGACACTATTGTAATAGCAGACTTGAGGCCCAGGGAGCAGGGTAACAGCCGCTACCAAAACCTTCTACAAACGCCTGTCGCGACTGTTTGTAGGAGACTTTACAAATTGTAGATCGTGGGTTCGAATCCCCACAGGCGCTTTACTTTGTGTAAACAATTTAATCACCAGTGCCGGTTTTAGCATTACCGGCGCCCTGGGCCGTCTCTATGGCGCCCTGTTTTTACTATCCAATTCACGCATGTGAAAAAAAACCAGGGGTTTTTTCAAACAAACATATATTTCAATAATTTTTTTACAAAAAAAAAAAAAAAACTTTTTTAGCCTTTGGAAAACGAGAATTTAAAAAAAAACTTATTCCAAAACCCCCTGAAAGTGTTTTTTTTTACATTAGGGTTCAGTTTTCCCCACTGAGGGGGATTCTCTGGGGGATTAGTGAAATAAGCAGGAGTGAATTCTAGACTGGTTTTTATATATTCCACTTTTCCTCCAAAGGGGGATTTTTCAGGGGGGATTTGTGGAATAAGCCGGGACCTCGGTAAGTTTTATAACGTTTCATATAAACGAAACAACAAAATTTACGTTTACCATTATCATTTATGATAACAGCGCCAATGTTCAAGTGCAGCTATAACAGCTAATGGTTCGCGTTCAGTAGTAGAATAATTTCGCTCATGTTTACTAAGAGTTCTGCCGGTCTATTCTGTAAAAATCTCACCGTGAAAACTTAGGTGAAGTGAGTTTGAAGTGAGCTGTGATTGCTAAGGATTGACACTATTGACAATTCACTTCAAGTTCACTTCACCTAAGTGTTCACGGTGAGATTGATACGGAATAGCACCGCTGCTCATATATGCAATAACCACTTCAACATTGTTTTGTTCTTGAGTCAATGGTAAACGTTTTAGTTTTCATTGTCCTTACATTTTTCCCCTCCTGGAAAAATGTAACGTTACAACCATGACAACCAATTTCCACACAAAGATAATAGAGAACAGTCAGTTTTCAAGGGATGGAAAGATTGATGAAGATATGGAAAAGAGAGTAAATGCGGGAAATAAAGTGAATGGTGCTTTACATGCGATTGTAACCAACCCATGCTCAAAGAGGCTCGACTGGCTGGCTGGTTAATAATGGTGCCTACGCTTTTGTATGGGTGTGAATGTTGGGTGTGACAAAAGAAGCATGAAAGTAGAATAAATGCTGTGGAAATGTGTGAGTTTATGTACGAGGGTGCGTTTTTAAGTTCGCGGAATGGCGGGGTTGAAGAGGGGTGAGGGGTCTCATTAGTACCTCAACGAGTTGAGTGATTAACTATTTATTATGTATGTACACACATCAAAAAAAGTTTGCGATCACTTTGAAAAATCGAAACCTTTTATTTAGGTACGGTAGATTATATTATGATTTGACTCGCCTGACTTAAAACCAATAAAGCACGCGTGGGATGCTCTTAAGCGAGCTGTTTGGAACCGTCAGCCACGTCCCCAGACAGTGCCAGAGCTCAGGGAAGCCGCTATTCAAGAATGGGACAGGTAACCCCAAGAAATGCTGGATAACAGCTTTAGTCTCAGCATGTCCAGGAGGATCACCGTATGTGTTGTATTGTTAAGTTTGGTTAAACAGTCTTTTTCTTTCTATCAAATTTCTGTTACAATTACGTTATGATTAAATTACTCAATGTTTTATTAATAAAAATATTAAAAAAAAAAAACAAACAGGGTATTTCTATTTAAAGAAAACACACAACAAATAATTTTTCTTGATAAAGTTCAATTTAAAAATTTATATCAGCTTATGCAAACTTTTGATCACAAACTTTTTTTGATGTGTGTATGTATGTATAATAGAGAAAAAGATGGGCGTATCTATTATTCATTATGATAATGATAAATAAATGATTTTATTTCTGTAAGTACAAACGTTTGTACAAACACGTCAATCATATTTTAAAACTAGATGAGGTGTCGGCGTTTCGTATCTGACTACTTTGAGAAGAAAGGCCGAAACAAAATCAGAGGTCACAGTTTCTTTCAAAGTCCAAACATAATCTTGGTCAAATCATGTGAAGACCATTAGATTGGCATCTGAAATGGTCTTTTGAGGAAAGAACCACACAGATTGAGTGGACCTGTCCAGTCAGTGCACGCATTTGTCAGTAATCGTGCAGCTCAACTCAGAAAATATGGAGCTCAAGGAATTGACGAACAATACCAAAGAAAGGTCATTTGGGCATTTAAACTTGCCACTATATAACCGTACAATAATTTTACGTTCGGGGCAACCAGGGCAGTCAGTCAACCAGCAGCTGATGATTATTTTTAAAAGGGTAGGTACGTAACCGTAGAGTTTCTTGCCGGCTCTTCCCCAAAGGAAACGAGCAATTGGAACCGTGCACCTAGCTTACTTTTCATAAGTGCCCATTTAAGTATAAGTGAAATAAAATAATTTGAATTTGATCCATGAGAAGAAATTTTCATGTTTTTCTTTGCGGGAAATACATGAACAATTCATCACATTGAAAAGTGTTATTACGTAAAGATATTATATGAATTGCATAAGACACATTAAATTGTATAATCCCATTCTACTGAATGACATAATATTTTCATGAAAATAATTTACGTTCTGAATCATTTTTCATAGAATTAGAAGCAAAATATCCGAGTTCATTGCATCATTTTTGCAGACTGTATTAGTTTGGCATGAAGTTGTCGGCATTAGTATTGACACCATATCGAAAAGGACAAAATTCAGGACAAATGGGTTTAAATTGTTTTGCTCCAAATGTTTTATTGTTTTTTGAACATAAGACACTTATGTATCAACTGGATGGTATTGATAACCCTTATTTTGGGTGATTACAACGTTATGAAGAGATCCCTTTAATATATAGACAAAATTAATTAACGCCCTGTGCCTATTATTTCATTGACAGCCAAACCTTTCACACACTTATGGTGGTACGTCATTGGACGATTTTTTTTCACAAATAGCTGTAATGTTAGTTCTTAACTTTATTGTGCATGCTATGGTCTCCTATAAGAGAAGGAGAACACCTATGCTACTTAATACCTGATGATGATTATTCTGAAAAATCGAGACAAGGAGTAGTATAAAATCGTAGCAGGTGGCATTCTGTAGTATGTGCATAACAGCATGAAAAAAAAAGCGGCCAAGTGCGAATCGGACTCGCCCATGAAGGGTTCCGTAGCAGCACGCGCGGTTTACGATTTATGACGTATTCAAAAAAAAAAAACTACTTACTAGATCTCGTTCTAACTAATTTTCTGTGGAAGTTTACATGGTAATGTACATATTTTTTTTATCATTCTCTTATTTTAGAAGTTACAGGGGACACACACACATTTTACCACTTTGGAAGTGTCTCTCGCGTAAACTATTCAGTTTAGAAAAAAAAAAAAATATTAGAAACCTCAATATTATTTTTGAAGACTTATCCATAGATACCCCATACGTATGGATTTGATGTTTTTTTTTTTGAGTTTTAGTTCTAAGTATGGGGAAACCCCAAAATGTATTGTTTTTTTTTCTATTTTAGTGTGAAAATCTTAATGCGGTTCACAGAATACATCTACTTACCAAGTTTCAACAGCATAGTTCTTATAGTTTCGGAAAAAATGGCTGTGAAATACGGACGGACAGACAGACAGACATGACGAATCCATAAGGGTTCCGTTTTTTGCCATTTGACTACGGAACCCTAAAAATTGGCAGTCATAAGGACTGCCGACTGAAGTGAAAACTCAAAACTTTGGAATAACTGAGAGTCTGGCGCAATACGCCACGAGCATGTCGCGCATTTTGGTGACGTGAACGTATAAGTTTTTCCTTACCAAAAATCGCTAAACGCAGCTAAAGAAGTTTCCACTTCAAAAAAAGGTAAGAGTTTACTTAGGTATGTTGCATCATTGCATGTGTATCTTCTGAATTTCATCAAACTCAAAAACTCAAACTCAAATAATTTATTTCAATTAAACCATTTACAGGCACTTTTGAATTGTCAAGGAGTCGGTCAGTAAGAAAAATGAAGCTCCATGCAGCTACATTCCCATTCCAAAGCGTAGGTACCTATGGAGAAGAACGGGCAAGAAACTCCATGGACACTCTTTTAAATTAAATTGTTACAAAAGTATTAGTTGCATCTATAGGTAATGTTGAATTTATAACTAAATGTGTGAACGATGTAAAAATAAAAATAAAATTACATGTTAAAAGCGTCCAGAGTAGGTACAACAAATAGAAACAAAATAAAATAATTAAAATAACCCGTGGCAGCTAAGAGAAGACCAGTCCCAACTGACGGCGCCCGTTCACGAACATGACGCATGGATTAGCACCATTCAGCTCAACCATTTTGAAGGGAGCTAAATGATCCAACACACACGCTACCATCATCGAGACATCTTAGTGAGCATGACATTCAAGTCAATGAAAGACATATTACACGGTCAATGGTAGCTCTATAGTACATAACATGGACACCCTAGTTACTCAAGCTGCTAACTTCACTTCACACTAATTCAATCTGAATAAAAAGGGAACGCCCGTTTGGTAAATCATTCAGTTCTTTAATGAAACTTGAAGAAGTACCTAGCAGTGTAAACAGCAGTACAAGTTTGAGTTTTAAAAAGTGCTTTTTGATTTATTTCCTTTAAAAGTTTTAAGTGAAAAATATTTGGAAACTGTGTTTAATAATATCTTGTGTGAGTAACAATTTTTTTTTAAATAATTTACTTAGTTTAACATAGTTAATGATTTTTTTAATTCATTGATCAAAGGAAAAATGATTATAATTATACAATGTATGTCACAACTAACTATTTACACAAGGTACTAAATTAAAAGACTAACAAAGTAAATATATAGATATATACATAGTTAATTATGATTTAAGAGCGCTGTCTCGGGTCCACTAGCGCTTTAAAAAAAAAGATTATCTCGTGACTGAGAAGGAATTATGAAAAACGGCTCAATCAGCTACTGGTGCCGATTCTCTTGACACAAAATTCTCAACTAGACTAAAAATCACCAAAATTTTGTTTATTCCTGTCAAACGACGATTTCCTATTCTGAAATTGACTAAAGTGACACAACTTAACTATATTTTAGTTTGACAGTACTAAGATGGTACTGAGTTTTTAATTTAGTGAAAGTGGCAATTTTGCTATTCTGAATTTGACGTTTTCAAACTAAAATTTAGATTTTCTAACTAAATCTGACTATTTTTAATCGCGATTAAAAAGGTGTGGATTTAAATTGCGCTCTTAAACGAAACTGTTTAAGGAAAACCGAATTTATTGTACAAGGAAAAATCGATGTTAACTTACGTAAATAACTTTACCACGTGGAGCTCTAAACTGTTTTGGTTTACTCTAAAGTCAAGATTTCGTTCATTATAATAAAAGTTTAATAGGCTCGCTCACTATTACACGGGACTTTAACTTAACATAACCGGTAAAATTTGGGTGTTACATCTCTGCCTATCCCTTCGAGGAATACGGGCGTGTTGTTATGGAAATGTTATGTTGTTAATACAAGTTTCATCTAAATGCACAGTAGAGTTTTGTTTTGTTACATTTCATATCTCGGTTGCCTGCAATAATTCGCATTTTTATATATAGGTATTATGATAAGATTACTCTTTATTTGTTTTGTTATAATTGCGTCACCTAAGGATAAACCGATGAGTTCATAATTGTTCATATATTTGACTGTGTCAATTTATTTTATTTCATTTTAATTTATTGACATAATCTACTCATTACAATGTTTATAGGGTTCCGTATCTCAAAAAGGAAAACAGAACCCTTATAGGATCACTCGTGTGTCTGTCTGTCCGTCTGTCACAGTCAATTTTCTCCGAATCTACTTTTTCTTTTTATATACACGGTGATTTTTAATTCACTGTTAACCTTTCAGGGCGTGAAAGTACTCATGATTATGAGCAACTTTCACTATGAGACCAACACTGAAATAAGGAAAAAAAATATCGGCTGTTTCATACAATAGTACATTGTGATACAAGGGTGGGAAGTAGGTTATTGCAAACGAGATGTCATTAACAAGCCCGAGCCGAAGGCGAGGGTTTTTAATGACACGAGTTTCCAATAACCTACACACCCGTGTATCACACGACGTTTTTCAATACAGTTGTATTAAAAAACAAATAAAAAAATGATCAATTTATCACACAAATTAAAATTTTCAGAAAATGGCGCGTTTTTGCAATTGGACATTTTTTTTTTACAACGTTAACCGCCTATACAGCCTATTCGATTTTTGACAAATTATGACTTGAAAATAATTAAATTAAAACTGGTAGTTAAATATATTAAACAACCATTTAAAAAAATTATATTATTATATATTATTATATTCATAAAAGTAGAACACGGCTTTATGAGTTGTACAATGAAAGGACTTGTGTAAATACCGCTGAATTTTATTTATATGTTAGAAATTATTCAAAATTATTTAAAAAAGTTTGTTGTATGGCCAAGTCGCGTTATTTGAGTTCGAAGATTAAAAACAGTAGTAATGTTATTAAAACGACTTGGAATATTATTAATAGTGAAACAGGAAGGTCTAGCAACCGAAATACTGACTACAGCCTATCAATTAATGACAAAATAATAAAATCAGACTCACAAGTCGCCGCGGCCTTTGAAATTTTCTTTTCGGATATTCCCGTTTTAACTACTAAATCCCTAAACTCTTCACCTTCTGTGGCTGAGTCTTTGCTTAAGGAAAATGTTAATGTTTGCGATTCGGAATTTAATTTTGAACATATTACCTGTAGAGATATAATTAAAACCTTTCACACTTTAAACGTAAAAAAGACTGCGGATCTGTGGGGTAATTCTGTAGAAGTTGCTAAGTCTATTATTGACATTGTAGCACCTACTTTAGCTCTTATCTTTAATAATTGTATCGACTGTGGGGAGTTTCCCGATCTTATGAAAAATAGTAAAATAATACCATTGTTTAAATCAGGTAGTGCATCAGACCCCACAAATTATAGCCTTATTTCAGTACTACCTACCTTTAGTAAAATTTTTGAGAAATTAATGTTAGACCAATTGCAAAGATTTTTTAATAAAAATAAATTATTACACAGTAAACAGTTCGGTTTTACAAGGGGTCGTTCAACTACTGATGATGAACTTGCCGGTGTTGAACTTTTAGGACATATTTATAATGCATGGGAAGATAAATGTGATGCCTTGGGCATCTTTTGTGATTTGTCCAAGGCATTCGATTGTGTTCTTCATGAAACGTTAATCAGGAAACTCCGCCACTACGGGATCCGGAACACCGCTCTGGATCTTCTTGCTTCATACTTGAGTAATAGGTTTCAGAGCGTTGACGTTAATGGGAAAAGATCTCCCGGATCTTTAGTAACAATGGGAGTCCCACAGGGCTCAATTCTTGGTCCTTTTTTGTTTCTTATTTATATTAATGACTTGCCTTACCTCATAAAGGATAATCATGAAATAGTGTTGTTTGCGGATGACACTTCACTTTTGTTTAAACTTAAACGTCAGGAGCTGGTTACTGACGATGTAAATAGCGCGATCTCAAAAGTAGTTCATTGGTTCAATGTTAATAATTTACTTCTTAATGAAAAAAAAACCAAATGCATTAAGTTTACACTACCTCACGTTAGGCAGGTGAAAAATAATGTGTTGATAAAGGGCGAAGAATTGAATCCTGAAGATAGCACAGTATTCTTGGGCTTAACTTTGGATGCTAAGCTTCAGTGGGGCCCACATATAGATAAATTGTCTAAGAAGCTGAGCTCCGCAGCATACGCCGTTAGAAAAATTCGTAATTTAACTGACATAGAGACAGCCCGTTTAGTGTACTTTAGTTATTTTCATAGTGTAATGTCGTACGGTATTCTGTTGTGGGGAAATGCCGCCGACATTCAGTCTATCTTTGTTTTGCAGAAAAGAGCTGTTCGATCAATTTATAAATTAAGTTCGAGACACTCTCTCAGAGAGAAATTTAAGGAAATGTTATGACTGTGCCTTCTCAGTATATTTTTGAAAATCTTTTATATGCCCATAAAAACATAAAATTGTTTAAAAAATACAGTGATATCCATAATATAAATACTAGGAACAAACACATGTATGTTGTACCTAAAACACGGCTCAAGAAAATAGGTGGTTCGTTCAGATGTCAATGTATACGCTTTTATAATAAACTTCCAAGCCACGTTCAAGATCTAAGCATTTCAATTCAAATCATTCATTAAACGTAAGTTGTGCCAGAAAGCCTTTTATACCATTAAAGATTATATTGAGGACAAAAAGGCTTGGGATTGAGCTGCTCCAAATTTTATATATTGAAACTTTTTTTTTTATTGTGATTGCTTTATACACATTGACATGAATATTTACTTGTGAAGTATAATGTTATTATTTTAATTATTGTGAATGTGAAGACTATGTGGGTCTTTGTTTATTTTGATTTTTTTTTCCTTCTCAGTACCTATATATATATTTTTTTTCCTGTTCATGGTATGGCAGTTTGAGTAATTTATGCGGCCTGCCCAAATGTCCTTTCTTTGGTATTGTTCGTCGAATCGTTGAGCTCCTTATGTTCTGAGTTGAGCTGCACGATTACTGACAAATGCGTGCACTGACTGGACAGGTCCACTCAATCTGTGTGGTTCTTTCTTCAAAAGACCATTTCAGACACCAGTCTACATGGTCTTCACATGATTTGACCAAGATTATGTCTGGACTTTAAAAGAGACTGTGACCTCTGAGTTTGTTTCGGTCTTTCTTCTCAGAGTAGTCAGATACGAAATGCCGACCTCATCTAGTTTTAAAATATGATTGACGTGTAAAAGTGTTTGTAAAAACCTACTTACAGAAATAAAATCATTTATCATTTATCATTTATAAAGACTTTTGAGAATTCAATGCTAAGGGTACGCCTTAGCATTGAATTCTCAAAAGTCTTTTAAGTCTTTCTCTAATTACATGTAAACATACCCACACAACTACATTTCCCGATGTCGTGTCCCATGCATCCACAATCGAAAAAGCGAGTGATATGACGCGAGCTGTAGCGGGAACGAGATAGCAATAATTGTCACTGTTACGTAACCATAACAATTCAGTCACAGACTACTTAGAGATACTGAATTCAGTAACAGATGGCGACCTATATAGAAAGCAAAATTATTCAGGAGAATTTAAAAATAAATTACGTTTTTATGGTCTTACGAGTGGAAAGTAATCCCGAGGAACTTGTTTTTGGTTTGTGAATTATTTGTGCAACTTTTGAAAACACAGGAAGGCATTGTTGCTGCTTATTTAGACGTGGTGCACATGTGCTACACAAATGCCAGATCGATTGTGATGATGATGATGGGGCTCCCTTTTCCGCACTTAGACTCCCATTTGGTCCGTTGTGCGTGGGTGATCGATTGTGACTAAGTTAAGTTGTGCCGGCCGGCGTATGTTATGTGGTCCACGTCGAGGAGCGTGTACCTAATCTTCCTTTTTGTATACATCAATGTATCTATCTATTTATTTAGCCCGTAATGTAGCACTGCTGGGCAAAGGTTTCCTTTCCCCGTCTCACACACGTCAGTCCTCTGCCAACACTGATTATTTTCGTCTATACTGTCTTCTCCAATTTATAATTTTAACTCAAATAACTTTCTGTTACAGCTGTTCAACTCTACTAAAGAACAACATTAAAATGGCCGCTCCAACATCATTCGACTGTGTTAACATACGAAACTTTAATTTCTTCAAGATGAATGGTTCAGGCATATCCTCTGTTGAAGCTGGCAAGTGTCCCTGTAAAGACCTGAAGACATGTTTAATGATAAACCAAGATTCTAATAAGGATATAGCCAATAATGAAGACGGAATATCTAATGACAACTCTCTTGATAAGACCAGTGATTTTAGAACCCTTGATGAAAGGATTCTTAACGTGTTCAAGGATCTAATTATGTTGAAGACTTCTTACATAGCAAATGCCGTGCTTGATATCGAAGATCTGATTATGATAGCTGTTAAAAACAGTCAACTGAATCCCCTGAAAATGAAGGACCTACACGATTATGAAGACCATACTATTAAAGATAAGCTTAGACCTCTCAAAGAGAAAATGTTGATCTCTTTGCAAAATCAATTGAATTGGAAGATGACCACGTATGATTTCGATCTACTACCTGGCTAGGAGTTTTATATTCCCAGCTGGGTAATTATAACCAGTTGGTTAGTGATCATTTAAAATGACTTGAAAGTCAAAAACTCTTGTAGAACCCAAGAGTACCTAACTCTTTTTTCGAGAAGAAAGAATAAGAACTCTAGCAAAGGCTGAAGAAGATAGTCTGGTTATATTAGATGTAGGTAAATGTCGGAGCAGTAGGTCTGTGCTGTGCCGAATTTATGGAAAGCCATAATTATATGGTGTTGAAGATTGCGACAAAATGGTGATGCTACATGAACATTTCTATGAAAACTGTGTGAAGTGTGTGTTGAAATCATTGTGTATATGAAGACAGAAGAGTAAGTTCTTAATTTTCAAAAATTTCAAGTGCTTTTAGTATTTGTAAGTTTATAAATTTTAAGTTTGTTTCGTTTTAAAGACTCATTTACACGAAGTTGACGGAATAGGTAATTTATGCATAATTAATTAAATAAATTGTACCACTTGTGGTTCAATGGTACAACTTTTAAAATTGCTTACAATAATTGTATTTATCGGGCAACCAAATTACTTCGTGAAAACGGGCTTTTAGTCTGAGCAATTTAATTCGTTCTTGAATGTTAAAAGTTGAAACAATAATAGTTTTAATGCAGATGGGACTCTATTTGGCTTATATAAACAAATATTCGCGTTTATTTGTTAATACAAAATGTACTTTATTGGAATAGCCAATAGACTGTATTTTGTATGGCCAAATAACGCAAATATTTGGGCAAATACGCCACGTGAAGTGCGATTGAGCACCTTTTAATATTGCTTTAAATTAATGCATTCAACGGGGAACAAAATTGCTTCGTGTAAATGACCCTGTTTAAGTAGGGGCTTTAGGATTAGAATGATGTAAATATGGCACACTTTGTAACTGTTTGCGATATAACGTAATTCTAATCTTTTTAGTTTTTAAGATTGGCCTGCAGAGCGAAAATAGGACAAACAAATAGAGAAAAATGGCCAAAGGAGTTATAGCTTGACAAATTTAGGTGTTAGTAATTCAAATCATTTGCATCCATTCAGGGGGTGTAAATTCTCATGAATATTGATAACTTTTACTACGGGAATAACTCTGATATATCGAAAAAAATATCGGCTGTTCCATACAAAAATACAATCTCAATAAAAGTATTTATGTATGAAACAGATGGGAATTTTTTTGCTATTTTTTATGGTTCTCTTAGTATAACTTCTTCATATTCCTGAGTAAATAATTACACCCCCTGAAAGATTCCAATGATTTTGATTAGTTTAACCTGTGTTGGAAAAATAACATTGTATTTTATTTTCTTTTCAAAATATCCTTAGTTCAGGCAGGATCGAACCCGATTTTTTAAACAGGAAAAAAAAACCATTCTGTATTACACCAATTATAGTTTTCGTGCAAGAGAAAGTAATTTTGTGTGGAAAATCAAAGCAAATGGTTTTTAATTTTTTACAACTTTCATTGTTCTGATTAGCTGACCGGAAATCATCGTTATTTTCAAAACTGAAGATTATTTTACAATGTTTTTATGACAGGATTTGTATGAATGTATGAAAATTTTATTTGTATGAAAATTTACAAAAAATTGGTATTTACTAATATTAGCCACATAAAATTACTTTGTATTTTAGCTTTTCATCCATATCAGCAACGTTGTCAATCAGTGGCGTGATAAAGGTGGTTTTTTTTTTTGCATAAAACTTCTGGTTCGATTCCTGGCCAAAAACAAGGTGTTTTTTCGAAAAAAATTAAATGCTGTTTTACTTTTCTCTAAATTAATGTTTCTTTTGGCAAGTTTTCTCTATTTGTCATAGTTAAAGTTTTCGCTTTGTATTCCCATCTCAAAAATTTGTCTTGTTAACTGTAGAACCAAATTGTTATTTTTCTCCATATCACAGGATAATGCTGAAGTTTCCAAATTGCTACGTGTTAATGGTCTTGTAGATAGAAAGACATACACACACACATAGTAGGTCCCTTATTACTGTGACATATAACTTAATTTAAATCTTTGAGTTTATGAGATTGGCATGCAGGACGAAAATAGGATCTCAAAGAAATAGAGAAAAGTGGCCTAACCTCAGGTGTAAGTAATTAAAATCTTTTGTATCCTTACAAGGGGTGAAAGTTCTTATGTATATTATCAACTTTTACTATGGGACCAACTCAGTAATATCTAAAAAATATCGGCTGTTCCTACAAAAATACAATCTCAATGAAAGTGTTTTTATGTATGAAATAGATGAGATTTATTTTCGCTATTTATTTATGGGTCTCTTAGTATAACTTCTTCATATTACTGAGTAAATAATTACACCCCTTGAAAGATGAATGATTTTGATTAGTACAAACTGCATTGGAAAAATAACACATAATTTTTTTCTGTTGAAAATGCTCTTGGTTTAGCCAGAAATAGAACCCGATCTTTTCCACAAAAAATACCACGTTTGTTGCACTAATTTATGGTTTTGCTGATATAAAGAGAAAATCGTGCAAAAGCAAGTAATATTGTGTGAAAAATTAAAGCAAATTGACAGCACGGTTGGCGCAGTGGTTAAGCGATTGATCGCTGCGCTGCGTCTCGCGGGTTCCATTCCCGCACGGAACAAATATTTGTATGTCCTACAATTATTTGTTCCGGGTCTGGCTGTTTGTGTATGTGAGTTTAAATGTTTGTAAACGCACCCACGATGCAGGAGAAATTCCTAATGTGGGGCAACGTTTAAAAAAAAAAAAAGAAAAAGATATTTTTTATAATTTTCATACGTTTAATCAACAGACTAGAAATCATGGTTATTTTCAAACTGATGGTTGTTTTTAACAATGATTTTATGAGAGGATATTTGTATAAAAATTATACGAATAATTGGAATTTACTTTAATTAGCCACATAAAATTACTTTGTATTTTAGCTTTTCATCCATATCAGCAACATTGTTAATCAGTGGCGTGATTCAGGATGGTATTTTTTTTTTTGCATAAAACTTCGTTTTCGATTCCTAGCCAAAAACAAGGTGTTTTTTCGATAAAATAAAAATGCTGTTTAAGTTTTCTCTAAATTAATGTCTCTTTTGGCAAGTTTTCTCTATTTGTTATACTTAGTTAAAGTTTTCGCTTTGCATTCACTCACCAAAATTAAATAAAATAACTAAGTATTTGGTTCTATAGAACCAAATAGTTATTTTTTTATTTTGCTGAGTAATGTAATTTAGGAGAATAGCCACCTCCATAACACAGGATAATGCTGAAATTTCCAAATTGCTACATTAATGATCCTGTAGATGGAACATATTAGATTTGAATATTATGGAATATTGCACACATAGTACGAGTAGGTCCCTTTACTGTGACATATAACATAATTCAAATCTTTGAGAAAGAAATAGAGAAAAGTGACCAAAGGAATTATTATTTAATAACTTTAGGTGTCATCAATTAAAATAATTTGCATCCTTACAGAGGGTGAAAGTTCTCTTTAATATTAACAACTTATACTAGGGATCCAAATCTAAAATATTGAAAAAAAAAAAAAAAATACCGGCTGTTTCATACAAAAATACAATCTCAATCAAAGTGTATTTGTATGAAACAGATGCAGTTTTTTTTCACTATATATTTGTGGGTCTCTTAGTATAACTTCTTCATATTCTTGGGTAAATAATAACACCCCCTCAATGATTCCAATGATTTTGATTAGTACAACCTGTGTTGGAATATTAACACTTTTTTTTTTTAATGCATTTTGTTCAGCCAGAAATAGAACCAGATCTTTACCATAAAAAATACCACGTTTGTTGCACTAATTTATACTTAGTTTTGCTGATAAAAAGACAAAATCGTGCAAAAGCAAGTAATATTGTGTAAAAATTAAAGCAAATGATATTTTTTTATAATTTTCATACGTTTAACTAACAAACTAGAAATCATCGTTATTTTCAAAACTGAAGGTTGTTTTTAACAATGATTTTATGAGAGGATATTTGTATGAAAATTATACGAATCATTGGAATTTAATTAGCCACATAAAATTACTTTATATTTTAGCTTTTCATCCATATCAGCAACATTGTCAATCAGTGGCGTGATTCAAGATGGTATTTTTTTTGCATAAAACTTCGTGTTCGATTCCTGGCCAGAAACAAGGTGGTTTTTCGATTAAATAAAAATGCTGTTTTAGTTTTCTCTAAAATAATGTCTCTTTTGGCAAGTTTTCTCTATTTGTCATAGTTAAAGTTTTCGCTTTGCATTCCCATCTCAAAAATTTGTCTAGTTAACTGTAGAACCAATTTTTTTTTTTAATTTTTTGGCTGTTAAAGTGAAAACTGCGTTTTGCTGCGCTTCGTCAGTCAGATCCGTTCATTCTTATTGCATAATCTTGTACGAGTATAAGTTGTTTGTTTATAACAATCTTTGCGGTGAAATAATAGTGACTATTCTGTTTTATTATAGTCGGTAAGTTAAATATTATTTATAAATATTAAAATGATAATTTATTACATCAATTATATTGTAAAATAATTATAAAAGACTAAACTGAGGTAAATATAATAATATGTAATCCCCTGTATTGTGATAATAAATAATTTTATTTATGTACTTACAATTTTTTTTATTCAAAAACCCTGTAGAATAGTAGTACCTAGTGAATGGCGCCTTGGAAGAGGCCTTTTATATTTTCTGCTTACCCCCATGGGGGTATAAGCGTGAATTTATGTATTAGATATATTATAATTGAAACACAAGTAATCGCTTTATCAAATTTTATTCAAGCCTTTGAGCTTTCTCATTTACAATGAATTAAGTATTAACCATTATCTATTTGTTCATAGTCAAATAAATAAAAGTACTATTACATCGGTACAAATTAATACAAATCGTCGTATTTCAAGGAACTGTCGACTACGCCAATTCGGAATACGCAGTTCCGCATTGTATTATAGGGAAGAAAATAAGCATATAGCTTTAAAAGTTGTGTTGTGAACAAGTAAAAAATGAGTGCTATGTTTAAAATTACGGGTCTGCGAATTCCGTATTGGCGTAGTTTTAAAAAGGTATGAAAACTATTTTGCCTATTGGGTATTGTACTAATTTAGGGGCAAAATACACGCTTACGAATAAAACCGACATAATTTATTCGAGAACTACATATTTTTAGTTCATTTCCGTATCTTTTGTGGCACACGTCGTATGCAATCATAAGTCTAACGAGGCTATCTTTTTTTTACCATTTATTAAATACATTTTCTTAATTTTTTATTGCTTTTGCAATTTGAATTTTATTGATATACAGTAAAAAGGAATACTAAAACACAGTTTTATAATTAGTATGCTGGACGTTTTCATACACAGTCATTTTACCCAGAATCTTCCTAGACTTGATGTGACCATATCATTTTTTTTTTTTACATAACAACATTAGATAAACTCCGTTTGAAATAAGATTAGACATTTAAATAAACCGTTTATACAGTCCGTTCAACTGATGTTGACTTCTATTGCGTTGGTGGCATGACAAATGGCAGCTGCAGTAAAAAGTTGGCATTGTAACCATTTATTTGCTTTTAATGCGATCCTTATGCCTACGGAATAGAAGTCAAAATCGGTTAAACGGGCTGTAAAAAAGGTTTATTTAAATGTCTAATCAGATTTCAAATGGTGTATAGTTCTTATTTATCTGCAGGCGCGGATACAGGGGGGGGGGGCAACAGGTGCAGTTGCCCCCCTCCTGGGCTTCGACCCTTAATGTTTTCCACCACATAACTTTAAATTAAGCATAAACATAGATTTATAACCTGTATTTTTATTTTATACACAGTCAATATTTATATGTATTAGATTAATTGTAGTCACCCTCGAAATTGTTGAGTTTAAGGAAAATTGATGAGGAAGGATTTTTTTTAAAGCGCTTTCACGGCTTGGGAAAACAACCCCCCCGTTACCCAAAGAGAAACATTTGCTCCCCATTGATAGAAAACCTAGATCCGCGCCTGTATCTGCTAACACCAATATAGGATGGCTTTGTATGTGGTTCCAGCATTCTAATAAAAACACGGACAATAATAAATAAGAAATAACAACTACTTATAATAATTAAGGCTAACAGGCATCCGCCGTATTGGAGGTAATTAATTATTTTATTTCCTAAGTCTACGTACAGTACGATGTGGTCAGACGAAAGCGTCATAGCCCGCGAAATAAACTTTTCTTACGTTTTTTTTTTTGCAGGTCAGTTTCAGCACTCTAAAAATGTGTAACACACTATCAATCGCAATCTGAATGATTTTGAAGCATATTTCTAATCCATTGCTTCATAATTATGTTCGAAAAATGTGTCTGCTCAACAACTTAAATAACGCAATGAATGTTGTTGAACTGTCAAAATGAATTTTTTAAACTGTCATGGTCACTAACATTATTATTAACATAAGCATATTTACCATGTTTATTCATTGTTCTGAGTTCCCGATAAACACCCACCCGCAGTGACTTCAGTTTATCCGTGCTTGCAACAGCGCCGAAATATCGGGAACTCAGAACAATGAATAAACATGGTAAATATCCCGCTTATGTTAATAATAATGTCAAAATGAAATCCATTGCTTCTATGTGTTACGCAATTACCCCGCCGAATCAGATCCTCAAGTCTGCTATTACAATAGTGTCAGAATGGTCTATCATTGATTTCATAATTGTTGATTTTGACAAGTTTGGTAATCTACTAATATAATGGCGTCATTATGACTTTCCAATGGTCAGCCTCTGACACTCCATTGAAAGAATTGGTAATCTCGTAGATAATGACAAATGAAACTTCCTACTAAACTTCCAACTTCCTACTACTTCAGATTGCTTATTATAACACACTAATAAATAACATGTAAAAATATATATAAATGAAATCTGGCATGAATAAATGTTCGAAATACCATTTTAATACAATTCTATTACGAGACCATTGACCGACCAATGATCGACCATTATGAATTTAGCAGATTACGAACTTTTAGCAAAATGACAATGGGATCGTGTTGGATTGACGATTTTATAAAAATAGACTTGGGCCGCTGGTTGTGTGTTGGTTTAAATTTGATTCGCGGCCGTATCAAATACTTATTTATGGAATTATAATCATAAAATCATCTTTTTTTCTACTTAAGGCATCTCGGAGTTGACCTTGAGAGGTCGTAAGTCGTGACTCCTTAACCGGACTTTCCTGTGGCTGCCTTAAGCGAAACTTAAAGCCGACTGCACGCTAAGGGCAGCCGCTATGGGGTACGAACCTCGGCTTAAGGCAGCGTCGGGGGAGGACAGCAAGGTGGGACAGGCTGGATCAAAACTTGTAACATTACTCGGTAGGGCCTGATAAATTTAATATGATAGTTTTTTTTTTAATAAGAAAGTATTGTTTACTCTTAACTTGTTTATTTTCTTTTTAAGCTAGGACTCCTCCAGTTCTGATGATAGGTAGGTGGTAGTTCTTGGGTTAAGATTATTAATAGGGGAATTTAAAGCTACAGGCTCAGCTGCGGCGCGGGCTGGCGCTTCGTCGAGCAAGGGTCGGGGGGGGAGAAAAAATCATCAATACAACTATATAAAATAAATTCATATAATCCTATTATATGACTATTTCATAAAATCATGACTTTTAGGATTATACTAACTTAAGGAGTTGTGTTACTGATCCTAATGATTATAATTATGTAAATACATATTTGTTAGGGTCGCGAATCATACACCAAGACAATGAGTTGCAAATTGCAAAAATTGTAAGAAAATCTGAAATTCGCGGGCTACCTTAGCGCTTCTCCCTTAATATAACACATCGATCTTTAGAAGACTGTCACAGACGTATGAGTGACAGAGACGACACTACACGAAACCGAACTTTTTTAGAACTTAATGTGCTATATTTACGGCTTGGTACTGTAACACGAAAGAGTAACAAATGGAATGCTTATGCACGCATTTAACTCCCTCTTTTCCCAACATTATGCCAATCTACTGTTTATATATTCAAGAAAAAAAAGGTTAAGAGTAGATGAACGCATAAAACACACGCGTTGTCTACAGACTATCTCACTGCAAAACAAAATAAACAGTATATGCGCGTTTTAATGCGGTCATCAGAGGCTCTAGTGTAAGTTTATTTTAACTATCTTGAATTTACGCATCGAACGCGTTCAGCACTCCGATTGGTAAAGGGCCAATCGGAGCGCCGAACGCGCTCGATGCGTAAAATCGAGATGGTTAAAAGAAACTCACACTAGGGCCTCTGAACTCAGTCTGAAGTATTTCGCTAGCTATCAAACATAACATTACATCACGCTGTTTTTCCCGAGGTGTACCCAAGTGCACCCACATTTCGCCAGTTATGTTTAAGTCCCATGTAATAGGGGGCGAGTCTATTGCTATTCTTTTCGACAATACCCTTTTCTTTGTAGCTTTTAAATTAAATGATGTTAGTTTGATTCGAATTACAAATTGAACATGAACACTCCATTTGCTACTATTCCGTGGTCCAAAATATAGAGTGTAAAAGTAAGTAGGGCTATTCTCTCGAGTACCTGAATTATGATGGGCAAAAATCATTGTACTAGATTTTAAGCTGACTGAAAATTATTTTACAGATTCAAACCTGAGCAATTTACAAGTAGGAGAAAGCAGCCGGTTTGCAAGTTCTCACAGAGTTTGGTCTTCAAAATATTCTGTAAGGACTGTCCTTGTAAGGGGGATGTGCTAAGGTAGCCTGCGAACTTAAAATGTTATTAAGTTTTTTTTTCAATTTGCAGTGTCAGGTTGTATGTTGATTAAAATAGGCTCGCGACGGTAACAAATAAGGCTTACAGAATAGGGATTTTGACTAAAAACTTTTGTTTTTGTCCGTCATGTAGATAGGTTTAAAAAAACTATTGGACACTTATCTATTTTTCTCTTTTTACGTAATCAAAAAATTAAGACGATACATTGAGTTCAAATGTGGCATGACGTCACAATGAGCTAGATTTTATACGTTGTTTGTTAGAATCGTGACGTAACGAGCCCCCAACTTTATTATGATATATCTAAGCAATTTTTTATTAAAATGATAAAACAAAAAATACGTGTCTAATATTTTTTTATTATCTGACTGACGGAGTAAACAGTTTTTTTTATTTAACCCAGGAAACATCCCTAATAGAATCATTACAAGCAGTGATTACAAACTCCTTAAGTTAGAATTGGCCTCAAATGTCATGAAACAATCATTCAATAGGGTAATTGTGTCGCTTAACTTCAAACTCGGGTAAATCCAATTTTGAGAATTTTTAAGATTTTGGTACCAAATTAAAGGCCAAAAACAGACTTTTAAAACAATTTTATCAGTTGTATAAAAATCCGCATAGTTCTTGAGAAAAAAACCGTTAGTCATAATTTTTTATCTAATTCCGATAGATCCATGAGACAGTTTTATTCAAATGCAGTTAAGTCCATGAGAGCCAATCAGCTAACCGCGTTTGTTCAACATGGCGGTCAGTCGACGTCAACTCTGCGACATTAACACCGTACGCACCCGTTTTTTATTGTTTCTTTTTAATCATAGGCAGTTCCCATGGATAATGCCATTAAAATAGTTACACTGAGCAATGCCCGCAAGCGGCCTAATATAAAAATCCACACTGTGTTTTTTCAAAGATAGATAAATTGCATTCCATTAGATCAAATGAAGGTAAATCCAATCTTAATTTTACATTTTTGAAAGAATGTATGGTTATAATACTAAATTTGCTTTATAGGATCGTTACCTTCAGTATTGTTGACATAATAAAAAAAAACCGCCTTTTAATTCATGGAATTAAGACTGTTATCACTTTTTCTTTAATATCTCCCAAGAGGGTAAAGTGGATTTACCCGAGTTTGAAGTTAAGCGACACAATTTATGAACTTGTATTGATGATTTTTACTATAATTTTATAAATAAATATTGGATCCACCGCGAATCATATTTAGATGAACATATAACCTGATACTAACCTGAAAAGTTGCAAAAAAACGTAAGAATTTTTTTAATTTCGTGGGCTACGCTATCGCTTTTGTTTTCTACACTCTATATTTATTTAGGTACTTTCTATACGCGAAACTTAACTTTTACCCAAGTATAGAGTCAAAATAGATTAGTATTTCAGCAGTTTTAAGGGCCTAGCGTTTGACTACTGATTATTGATGGAATATAATTGTAAGACAAGGTTTTCAGAAGAAAAAAAAAAAAAAAAACATCTAATTTCTTTCGTGGGTTGGGCAGAAATGGAACTGGAGCTGTATTTTGAAGTGTCAAAGTCGCAAAAAAAGATCTTGCTATTTACCCCAAAGATTTAAATCGTTAGATTCGCCTGACCGCGTCAAAATATGGTCACGTTTCTCTTTCGTTGACAATTAAATTTGAATAGTATTGTCCTTCTCACTCATAATGTGTCAAGCGGGATGTGTTATCTCCTTCGATAAATAATAGCACTAGATTCCCGATAAGCACTTCAGAAACGGCCCGAAAAATAAGAGCACGAATATTTTTGTGGTCTTATTTCAAATTAGTATCGTCCAGACATAGCCAACGTTAAGATGTCAAGATGCCGCAGTGCGCGTTCAAAACTTGTGTAAATAACCACCGTAACACCAAGATTTTGGAAGGAATATCTTTTTTTCGGTAAGTTTATATCACTATGTATGTGTTTTTCATAAAATAATAACAATTAAATAGTAAATTATACATCATTTAGCAAATATTATGATTGTTTGGCCAATGTTTGCGACAAGCGCCAACTATTGTAACAAACATCGACTGTTCTGGAACAGGGAAATGCACGGAGTAGTATTGTTATTTTATATGTTATTTTTGTTTGTAGATTTCCTAGCGATCCATTTCGCAATGCAGAATGGGTATCTATTGTCGCGTAAGAACGAGGAGAATAAATATTTAAACCTTGAAAAAGTTCTAAGTAACAAATTGTTGAATTTTTAATTAAACAATTTGTTCAATTCATTTTTATAAATTGGACATAACTGAACTGATCAAGATTACAACCTGACACGGACCTGCAAATTGCATAAAACGCAAGAAAATTTGTAATTTCGCGGGCTACCACAGCGCATACCCCTTATTAAAATAACTATTGTACAAATTTAGTCCTACTACCTACTTTTTTAAATAGATGAAAAATATTTGCTACCTTAAAAAAAGAACCTTCGCATAAAAACATAAAAATATTATCCTGCCACTCTACGTCTTTCTATGATTACTCTGTTCTGAGCATTGAAATGTAATACCAAGAACTACGTCTAGTTCCAAAATAGAGTAAGCACGAAATTGTCAACAAAATGTTTTTAACCTTATTGCTTAGGTTTTAAGTTTAATTTTAGAATAAATATTTTTGTACTTATTATAAAAATGACTTTTTGTTTTCAAGCGACATTTTAAATTTATTTATTTACCTTTCTCCAATGATAGAAGGACTTAAATATAAATATTTTGCAATCGTAATTAAACTTTATAGTTGAGTGTTAAGGTTTATATTGAACTGAAGTTGTTAATATTATAAAACTTTTTTCTTTATTTCGTAGTAACAAATGTAAATGTGTATGTGTGTGTAAACGTGGCCACTTCAATGACTTATTTTTGTTCCTGATCCTGTATCTAGTGCTATTATTGATCGAAGGTTATCTCACTCTACTCAATATGGAGACTTTCGACCTAAGTACGGTGATGTCAAACCTAAGGATTTAAATCTTTGAATTATCCTGTATAGCCCGTATCTCTTTCTCGCATCGGTAGAACGATTGTTCTGACACGTGACACATTGATTTGATGATTACTAGAAGTGTCTTTGCACTGAGCGTGTCTATATAGCGAAAACCACATCGCATTTACATCGCGTTCACGCTGCATATTCGCCAGGTTTATAAACAAGTATTATGTCAAGGCGAGTTAATTTATAAAAAGAGAAAGAACTATTTTATTTCTTAAATTGACTGTACTTTCTGGGTAAAATTAAGAACAGCATAAATTGTTGTAATATTGAAAAACAGTATTCATTATCAATTTATTATACATTAATTATTAATTAATATTTGTCCTGGAGTATTGTTTTCACATTGTATTTGCATTTTTTTTGACAAAATGTTGTTGATTACAATTTTAGGTATATTCGAGCTGTGGCAATATTATCAATTGCATTTATTACCAATCTCGTCACACTTATTTTATTTAATACTCACAAAACTGCCGTAAAAATGTATAACAAATCGAGCTTTAGAAAAGACGCGCTCTATTTAAAAGCAATCATCGTGCGAATACGCGATCGTAGAGGTCATGTCACTTTTGACGTGAAAAGTCTTTAAAATCACACCGAAACATAGGTACCAACCAAAGTAAGAAAAGTGGAACGTAACGAAAAGGTCTATATCGTTTTACCTTGATAATTACAAAACTATACGTCTTAGAAACATAAATTCAGTGTCATTATATATCTTATCATTGGTCATTGTTGAAACACTAACAACTTCTGAAGACTATACAGGGTTGCATCAGGAAATCCGTCACCGGACTTAGGGACATCAGTTGAAGTGATGCAATGCAAAATCATTTGTGTTCGCAGGACGATTGCTTTTAAATAGGACGCGGCCAGAGACGACGGTCTACAAAACCGATTTTTTAAGTGAAAACTTCTTTAGTCGCGTTGAGCGATTTCTGGTAGGGGAAAAACTTATGGGTTCGCGTCACCGAAATGCGCGTCATGCTCGTGACACACATCTGTCGGCAGTCTTTATGACTGAGTTTTTTTTTTTCAAGTCGATTTTCCATTTTTATGGCCTGATTTTAATGTGCAATTATCAAAATAACATTAAAACACTAATAAGAAAAAATGGAAGTGATCACATGATTTTTCTGGTGACCTTAATAACTTAGCTACATTTTTTTAAATGTTAAAATTACCGATTTAAGGTTAAAACATCATCATCATTGTGGTAGATAGTATTTATTGCTTTTATTTATGATTTTGGTTCATTTACCGTTACATCGAAATTGGTAATTTGACCAAATAAATAGCAAGATATGACAATTATAATTTTGTTTAAGAGTGTAGATTTAACTGTTAACAATTTCACATTATTCTAATACAAATCTTACATTAAGGCGCGAAACACACGGCGGGGCGGGGCAGTCTTTTTGACCGCGAAGCAATAAAGACCGCGTCTGACCGTCGATGCCCGCGGCTGCCCTCACCGCGAACACAACGCACATGAGGGACATTACCAACGTCAATAACATCCATCACTAACAAGCGCGTGGCGCGGACCGAGCTAGCCGCCCCGCGCCGCCGCCAGCGTTACTGCATACAAACTGCTTCGTGCGATCCACGGCGGGCAGCCACGGACATGCAGTGCCGCAAGTACCCGCCGGGCACCGGTGGCGCGGTCTTTTTGCCCTCCATGTGCGTTGGTAGTATAGGATTGCCTTTGCGCTATCGTTCGCGGTCAAATTGACCGGCCCGCCGTGTGTTTCGCGCCTTAATGTGACAAGTTTTCCGACATTATCGTAAGCACAAATTTCAGGACTGTAGAAATGATTGTTCTGAAACTAACATTACGTTAACGTCACATTACCGCCGCTTATACGGATAAAGACCAGCACTAGATTCAAACAGTGCTTTATTTCACCACCAAAAACCGTAAAGCCGATAGCAGACGGTTCATTTTTGTTAAATTCCACGTTCACACGAGACCGCCAAAATTGTACACGAATGATACTCCATTCATTTATTTTTTTGATAATACGGTAGGCGAGTGCCGAAATTCAACATCTTTGTATCGGTTCACGAATTAAACCATTTATCACTTTTGTTTCATTTTGTTGCACTTTATGAATGGCAAAAAAGAAAAAAAAAAAAGTGTGATATCAGCTTTCACATCATGTTAACGCAGCGTTAACGGATTAAGACCTGTGAAAGATGACTTATTTTATCATAAACTGTCATCAAACATTGTGGCATAGTGTGTAGAATATATTTTTTACCCGTTGCAATTCACCAAAATGACGAAAAAACACTAAATTTCACTTTTTCACTTCAAAAACACAATTCCACCAATACTCCGGACGCTAGATCACATGCACTCAGTCTGTCTGTGAGTAATCAACACTCATATGAGTCCGTGGCGCTTCTTGTACTCTTCTAAGTTGAGTGAACGCTTGGGCCCGGTCTCTTTCACTTTAGTTGTCACCTGCTTCGGTTGACTTGAAACTGATTCTGGAAATAAATGCAGGTTTACTAGTATTGGGGGCATCACACGGGAATACATCTTTTGACGTGAATACGTCTTAAAGGATGATGCTTATTTTGGTACCCTCCTTCAATAGCCATATGTAATACATCATTGGACAGCTCTTTTAAAACTGAATGGAAGTTACTATGGCGCCTAATTCCAAATCCAGATGAGGATTTGGAATTAGACGCCATAGTAACTTAGTTCAGAGTTGAGCCGTGCTTAGCCGATTCCCTTGTTCACAAACTAAACTAAAGTTCAGTGCCTCTTTTTCTTTCTATTTCATTAAAAAAAGGACAGAAGATAAATTTTAGTTTAGTCCTGTCAAATTCAAATCAGCGCCTGTTACTACTCCATATAAGTTTAAACGTGATTAAAAACTTGCCTACTAAAATTACGTCAATTTACGTCAAGCGCTGATTAATTTGCAGGACTAAACTAAAATTTATCTTCTGTCCTTTTCTTAATGAAATAGAAAGAAAAAGATGCATTAAACTGGCACCATTGCCTATGAATTCACTACATTACGCCTTTCTTTAATTAGTAGCAAATTTCGTAAACGATCGTGGAGAAGATGATCGATTACTACTTAGGAAAAGTAGGTATGCGATTTAAAAAAAAATCTTTTTTGAGTTTTCTAGTACTCTAACCTCAGTTTGTCCAGAGTCTTTGAATCCCTATACGAAACTGCATCGATTGGCATCATACAAATAAACTAAGAATTAACGGTTCCTCAGTGCGCATAACCCCCCCTCCCCCCCACACGTGAGCTTGTTACAGCGCAGCGACTCGCCTCTTGTTAGCCGCCATAGTTTGCATCGGGCTGTAAGTTGGTTTGGGACAGCAAGCTAGCGTTTACGTGTATTTGTAGCAAATGTTTTGATTTCATTTAATACTTTACTCATGCTGTTACAGGAACACGTTCCATTCATAACTTTTGGGAGTAATATTGCCAACAGATTTTGGAAAAAATCTGCTAAATACAAAAACGACATTTCTCATGTTTCATTTTTATGATTCCAATCAGATTCGACTACTAGCAGTAGAAAAGTCATAAATCCCAGAAAAGAAAATCCTTTACATTTTCACTATAATATCTCTGCATATTTGGCTAGTCTCCGTTGAGATAAGCCGCCGTGACCGAGATTCGGTCAAGAATCCTCCTGACCGATTAGATTAGATGAAGATATTATTATGGAAATATACTTACTAGCAATAGGCAGATCCAACTCTATATTAATATCGAAGTCATGTAGAGAGTATAAGCTAGTATCGTTCGCAGGTGGCTTATCCCTTTTAGCTTTCTCTTCATCCTGGATTTGTTGCTGCAAAACATAAAAGATACATCTTAAAACCTTGAAGAACACTAAACGCCCATCAGACGCCCGAGCCCTATCAGAATACCAGCGTTGCAGTTTTTTTTTTACATATCGCAGCATTTTCTGAGATAGGAGTCTTTTTGGCATCGCACAGGTCTTTATTTTTATTTTTTTTGTTTATTAAAATTTGTCACTAATTCGTATACCACTGTTTGCTATGTAAACAAAAGTGACAGGAAGTATTATAACATCATCAAGAAACATAGTCATAGTCGCTACACTCAGACACTGAAGTAACTTACAGCATGGTATACTTACAAGTCTTTCCCGTTCTTTGTGTTCTTTAAGTGCTTTTTCCTCTTCTTCTTTAATTTTTAATATTTCGGCTATTTCTTCTTCGGTTCTTATGATGTCCTGCGAATGTATAAATAGATTAAATTCTTGATACAATATCCCTAAAGGGGCCTATTTTATGGCCAAAGAATCCAGCCATGCCAGTCTTTTGGGCACTTGTTTTGCATGCCCTATGATTATATCCCCTCCTTTTTGTATACTTGCACATATTATTATTATTTAAAAAATGTCCTTGACATATCTCGGGACCCTGGGGACCCGGACCTTTGAAAGGAGTATGAGGGGCCGAAGCTAGCTCGCAGAGGCCCCTTACACAATATTAAATGATGAGGAAGCACCAACCGACGATTATCCCTGTAAGCACAATGCAAGTGCACCCATGGACAACCCTCCGTTGGTGGACTATTGCAGGATATGGAGACAAAGATATTAGACTATGGGTTTGGTCTATGGAGAGACTATGGCTTATTATTTTAAGACTTTGAAATTATGTTTATTACAAAAAAAAAATATTAGAACAAATTCCCAAAAATATATATTGCCAATTTGAAAATAAAAATTGGTAGTAAAAAAAATGGGGTTAGTCCAGTGCAATATACCACAGAACCATCAGGGTCAACTGGATCTCGGAGTCTTCAACGACGATGAAGATTTGGCGGTAGACTATTGATCGTGACTTTTGTGTTGCATTTCTATGCATCTAATATAATTCGTTATCAAACGAATTATATTAGATACATAGAAATTCATATTTTTTTGTAATAATTTATCAACAAATATTTCTTTAATTATTTCGAACTCCATAATTAAAGAAATAGCATTTTTTTTTAATCTTGTGCTTTTAAATATAACACTTGTCCAGCGGAATCTAGCGGTTTTTTATTGGAGCGGAGTTAGCGCCCATCACTCGAGTGGACCTGGCAGCACTGCTTGTCACTTGAGGATTTTATGAATGCCTCAGTGAACGCATGGTAGAATTTTGGTCTAAACATAATATTTGAATTTTCTCAACCTTATTTGCTATCGATACGCTAAGACGAAGTGTTGAAACAACTTACCATAGTTTTACTTCCTCCTGATTTGAAGTTCATTACAGGTTTGGTATGCCGCCTCGTGAACGGGTCATCTGTTTTCTTGCCTTTCATCGCTTTTACCTTTAACAAAAAATTGACAAATGGTTTATTTCTGTAAGTAGGTTTGTACAAACACTTTTAAACGTCAATCATATTTTAAAAACTAGATGAGGTCGGCGTTTCCTATCTGACTACTCTGAGAAGAAAGGTCGCAACAAATTCAGAGGTCAGTCTCTTTTAAAGTCCAGACATAATCTTAGTCAGATCATGTGAAGACCAAGTAGAATGATGTCTGAATGGTTTTTCGATGAAAGAACCACATAGATTGAGTAGATCTGTTCAGTCAAATATCAAATCAAATAGTTTATTTGCATAATACATGTTAAAAAGGTGTTACAGGTATAAAAAGTACATTGTATTATAACCTAATGAGGTGTGCAAATTAAAATTATGTGGTACTAATCGCAACAAAAAATATACAGAATACATTATCATAGTGTTACTTAAAAAAATATAATAATGTAAAAAAAAAAAAAATACCCAAGTCAAATCAAAATTTAATGTATCCGTATGTGTTTGTGTGTGTGTGAATGTGTTGATCTACCTCATATTTCATTATTATTTCGGCCGAAAGGCCATATTTTTACGTTAATTAGGGGTTTTCAGACAGAAAAAAAAGTTGTAGTACCAAACGACTCGATAGCTCCTGTACTAAGTGTTAAAAAATTTCACTCTAGCAACACTAGATTATTTTGTTTTTCACATAGTCATTGACACTTCGTCTTTGCTTCGTTTTGTGTGCGAAGTGATCTCGTAGGTTTATTTTCTTTTTCATGATAATTATCCAATGGACTTTGCTGCCTTTCGGATTCTGACAAAACTTGCTATACTTTGTGACCCTTGCTTGAAACCGAACTCTGAACCTTGTATTCCTTGATTGACCCTTGCTCACCCAACGGACACCAATTCTTGACCGATTACCTGGTCTTTTGGCTTGCTATGGGCAAAGATTATGGACCGTGGTCTCTCGCAGACCTTAAAAGTGAGCTAAGATCTATTGTTCTTCCCGTAATGATCACCATTGTTCTAAAAAATTATGAGATTTCCGATGTTCAAACTCAGACAAGCGCTTTACTTTGTGTAAATTATTCATCACCACTGGTCTCAAAACGGTGAAGGAAAACAATCATGATGAAAATGTCTTAGAACCAAAAATTCGAAGACATAATGACATCTACCACTGGGCTCGCGTGAAGGAACACCCCCCCCTCCCTCTCAGCTGGGGGGCGATATAAGCTGATTTCGCTATTATTATTATATGACTTACTTCTTCCATGATGGCTTTCTCTGCAGTCTCCACGTTAAGCTTCCGGTTCCTGTTGTTGATGTAAGAGATGCTCTGTATGGATGACGTTCGAGTCTTGTCTAGTTGATTTGCGCGTTCTTCCAATTCTTGTATTTTTGCGTTTAATTCTAGTACTGTTTCGTCGTCGCCCCTGAAAGTCAAATTGGTAAGTATAAAAATCCTGGAATGTACTGTTTTTTTTTAATCAAAACAAATTTTAAATTAAATAACTTAACCTGAAATACCTACACGACCCACATGGGCTTTTGGATGCATGCAATGGTACACCCATTGCATGCATTCAAAAGCCCAATATTTTGAGCGCTACCGTAAACAGCGATACACATTATAAATCTGATTCAAATAAGTTATTTTTTTATAGTTTTTTTTGCTTGAGTATAGTTTTCGTTGTATTTTCTGGTATATTGGCGTATTTTAGCTGATATTGGGCAAAATAAAAAAATACTGTTCTGTCTCTCGTAATGTTAATTACTTTGCATACCAAATATTGTGTAGAATCAAGTTTTTATAACTGAACAGACAGTTGTGCTACTGGGGAGTTTGTTGCGCCACTTCTTACCAGCTAAAGCACTAGGAAGTGATGAAGGGCTAACGTTTTGGGGGACTGTCTTATGTAATTTTGACGTTCGAAAAATGTTGATTCTCAGTCTAATTTGAATGTTTTTTTTTTTAAATTTTGGTTCCGTAAGAAGCCCTAGTAAAATAAGGTCCAGTTGAAAACCAGTGTTAGGTACCAGTTGTCTGACATTTATGCTGAACTAGGGCCTATTTGGCACATCGGTGTGGCAAACAAAACTGTTTTAAGGTTTTTTTTCTGTTCTTTGTTTTTGTGTGAATATTGCCCTGGGTCAAATAAACTTATTTTCTTTATTTCTTTCGATATTCCTGTAGTGTGCAGCTCGCCTAACCTTATATTTGTAACTGCACACACTAATTATTAGCATTATTACACGAATCGTTGACTTGAATAGTTCTCTTTTATTTCGCCTAAATCACTCTAATACATGGCGACCCTTAGCCAGCAATTAAAATATTGCAACTTACGTGAAAGCGATGATGTCTGTAGTTGAAGAAATCATGAAGCATTTTACTGATAGAAGATTGTAAAGACGGAAAATTAGAAGAAAGAAAGCGAAGAAGATTTTAAAAATATATAGAAGGATCCTTATAGAAGAATTTGTTTGAAGAGATGAAAACATTAAATAAGAAGACAGAAAAGAAACGAAAAAAAAAAAAAAAATACACCAAAAATAAAAGTTGTTTTCTAGCAATTATTTTTGTGAAATGTTTGAATACGTATTTGACGGCTATGTGGTGGGTCTTTTTGCATCCTGTACTTATCTTAACTGTGCTAGGTCTCGTTAGTTCATATGGTGAGTTCTCTTCAGCGCGTAGTTGGTCGAGTGCAATCCTTCTCCATGTCCAAATTATTATTATATTTAATTTATGTTGTTAATTTGTGTTGTTTTGTGATATTTACCTCAATTGCGCGACATCTCGTTCCTTCATTAGTTGTGTTTTCTTCATGGCGTAGTTGGTCGGGTGTGATCTGAAGCGGTCCTTTTCAGCGACAATTTTTTCTACATCTTCTTCCTGAAAAAGGTATTCTTGAAATATTTTTATTAGATACATAGACATGCTTTTAAATAAACTTTATATTATTTCACTTTTAGTGTGAGCAATCTTTTTATAATTTGGCTCAAATTTACTTTTAGCTACACGTAAAATTGCTTCCAAAGTTTTATTTGCAAGGCAGTTTCGATTTTTTGTTTTGTTATTATTCAATACCGAAAAAGTTTGTTCACATATTCATTTAAGCAGAATATAACCGAGCTCGGCACGAACATTTCCGACTGTACGCATCATCAGTGTTGCCAACCGTACGATTTAAATCGTATTTATACGACCTTTTTGGAGCTGATACGTAGTACGATCATGTAATCGAAATCGTACGGAAAATATACGATCTTTCCAAATCTTTCAATCTTCAAATAAAATAGAAAAATTATATTACATTATACACCGTGACATTTTAGTCGTCTTACAAAGATAGCCCACTTCATGTATCCAATGACTTACTAATCATTAATGTATTTTTTTTTTTTTACATTTTTTTTTTAAATTAATTATGACGCATGACATAGTTTAAAACACCCTATTACGAGTGCAGTCCAAGCCTTGTGTTATAAGGGCGCCGCGGAATGGAGTGGCGACATCTATATCAGAGTTCATTCACCCTAACGCAAAAATGTGTTTCTTACTATTGCAACTTAATCTAAATCCATTCTGCGGCGCCCTTGTATCACAAGGCTCGGACTGCACTCGTAACAGGGTGTTTTAAACTATGTCATGCGTGATAATAAATAAAAATAAAAAAGATAAAAATTCAAATGTTCAAAAAAAAACTTTTTTTTTTTTACATGAATGATTAGTAGTCATTGGATACATGAAGTGGGCTGTCTTTGTAAGACGACTAAAATGCCACGGTGTATAAATTTTGCTACAAAAGAACACAATACATCAGCTCCCCACTACTGCTGCGCTCATTGACTCTAGATATTCAAATAATACTTGTTAGGTACAGTGGCCAGCACATCAAGTTAACGAAACTGACAAATTTCTCCGAACGATTTTAAACTTTAAAAAGTTTATGATTATGTTCTAAATCGAATGAGAAAATTTGACAGGTTGTGGTAACTTGATGTGCTGGCCACCGTACAAAGGGACCAATACGTATGGTAATCATTTACTATTGTTTTATTGAAATTTCAATGCGTACAATTTTTTTATTTTTTTTATTTTATTTCTTAAGAAAACTTACAGCTAGGATACAGATAGTTGACAATTTAGTGAATGAAGGTGGTGGTTTTTTTCTACAATTCTGAGCAAAATACGATTTTTCCTAGTGTATGGTACGATCCCCTGGAAAATAATGTTGGCAACACTGCGCATCATGCACCGCACAGTGAGCGCACTTAGTACGAGCGCGATTCAAATTTATATTATTTGTAAACCTCAGCAATATTTTTCCTTCAAATTTACGAGGAAATGTTTTTACTGGCGGGCCACTGGTATATTTCCGGGGAGCCGCGATCTGTGCATCCCTGCAGTGCTATTCCGTAAAAAAGTCACCGTGAAAACACAGGTGCAGTGAGCTGTCATTCCATTGATGCTAGGGATTGACACTGTGTATTGATGCTCACTTCACCTGAAGTTTTCACGGTGAGATTTTTACAGAATAGATCGGCTGGTCTATACATTTAGGGCGTTGAATTGAAATATTTTTATTTTTGTATGAAAGTCTGATGAATTATTAAATAATAAAGCCATAGAACAAAAGTTGTTGTTTACGACGTTAGTAATATAGTTTGAGAGGTTGTTAGTGTTTTACCAATAACCCTATAAACATACAATTCTGTGTGTAGGTTTTTTTTTAAGTATTAAAATTATTCGTTTATTTACCTTAAATTCATACATAAGCGCTTCCTTAACTTCCTGTATCTTATTTCTAACAAACTCCATGGTCGGTGGTTTCTTGTTCGCATCCTTTATTGCTTTGTTCCATTTCTGGAATTCGCTTTCGGTGAATTCCTGAAAATTCCACATTGATTATTAAGTACGTAAGTTCGTTCGAAGACACAGCATTTTGCTTAATTGTTCTTGTTGTTTGTTTGTTACAAAATTAGTTTTTTGAAGTGAAAACTTCTTTAGGTGCGTTGAGCACTTTTTGGTAGGGGAAAAACTTATGGGTTCGCGATCGTCACCGAACGCTTTCCATGAGCTATATGTATACTGTGTATATATGTGTACTTTTTGGGTGAACAAAAATCATGGAACTTGCTTCATCGTCACCGAACGCTTTCCATGAGCTATATTTATAAAAGAAAAGTTATTCCAAAGTTTTGTTTTCACGTCTGTCGGCAGTCCTTATGACTGCCAATTTTTTCGTTTGTTTGTTTTCATTTGCCAGTGTCGCAACAGTGTAATTATGTTAAATTGTCTTTGGTATCTGGTCCTGACATCAAGCAATGGACTAAATTGATACGAGGCTTTTGGCTACTTTGCATGTATGTATTAAATTTTTTGTAATGTTCGTTTTGTTTGCTCAGAATAAAAAAAAAACATTCTCGTTTTCTTTTATTTATTTACATAAATTAATCATCATCATCATCATTTCAGCCGAAAGACCATCATGTCCACTGCTGGACATAGGCTTCCCCCAAGCTTCGGCAGTTCGACCGGTTCTGTGCTTTAATTAATAGCTAAAACCACCCCGCACTGGGCCCGCGTAGTTACAGCCCATTCCGAGGTCTGTGTCTAGGGTTGCCAACCTTAATGCATGAATTTACCGGGACTTTGGCAATCAGCTGGTCCTGCTCCATAGGACAATTTAGAGTCTAGACAAAATCAAACTGGTTGCTAATTTAACTGTATAATTTATAATTTTTATGATAATAATTTCATTTTCTGTGATTAATATAATTTAACTCACACAATGGTGCCGATTCTCTTGTCACAAAATTCTCTAAACTAGACTAAAAATCACCAAAATTTAGTTTATTCCTGTCAAACGACCATTTACTATTCTGAAATTGACTAAAGTGACACAACTTAACTATATTTTAGTTTGACAGCTCTAAGATAGTACTGAGTTTTCAAATTTAGTGAAAATGGCAATTTTGCTATTCTGAATTTGACGTTTTTAAACTAAAATTTAGATTTTCTAACTAAATCTGACTATTTTTAATCGCGATTAAAAAGGTGTGGAATAAAATTAGTTTTCATGAACTAAAATTCACACCAATCACCTCGACTTCTGGTGCAAAACCAGTACTGTATATAAGGTGTATCTATTCATACACGAAATATTTTAAGAGAAACATCTTTATGTCGTAAAAAAGCGAAAAAATCCTTTATTTAAATATTCTATGAATGACCCGCCTCGACGCGGTGACGCCGAACGGTGCGGTGGGGTGGCGGCACGAGCGCGGTGAATTTTGATAATTAATCATCATATCAAGTAATTTTAAATTATTTAATTTTTTAAATAATATACTCGGAATAAAAAAGAAAATCATTTCCATGGCTTCTTTACCACTTATAGGTGTATCACTTAAAATATTTCGTGTTTATCCCTATATATTTTTTTCTTTTCTTTTGCTTATATCTCCAAAATGGTGCGTCCTATCGCAAAAATAATGAAAATTTCGACCCCCTTTTAGAAACGCTTAAACCACTATTACGCTACATGTAGGTAATCTTTTTTTTAATTTTCCACACAAAAAGTGAAAAATTCCATAAAAAAAACACGTCGCGGCTGCCCCCCTATGCGCGTCTCCGGCTCTAAAAAAATCATAGGCAAACAAGTACAACGTTGCGAAGCCATAAAAAAAAAATAACACGTGGAGTCACGATTGTCAAATTCGATTTAGTTGTGTCAAACTTATTTTTAAATTTAGAGAATTTTGTTTGCAGAATAGCTTTAAGATTCTCATAGCCAAAAGTAAGGAATTTTAGTGATAGTTTAGTTAGTTTAGTTCGGTGTACAAGAGAATCGGCACCACTGACTTATTAATGTTAATTTTTTTTGAAAATCATATACAATGTTTGTAAATATGTGAGCACCATGTACCTACCGCATTTATTAATTTTTCTGTCATTACTTCACTTTTCATTCTTATTACCAATTGTGGTAAGTAATTTTTATTTTTAATTCTACGTAAATCGTCTTCACCTATAATTTATCAATTAATGTACCTATACAAACTATTGTTAAAATTTCAAAGAGTAAGTATGGAGTTTCTTGCCCATTCTTCTCCATACATAACTACCTTTTGGAAGGGGCAACTAGAATCAATTAACTATTTTTGTAATTTTTGACGTTCAAAAGTGCATCTTACGTGCCTATTTGAAATAAATGATTTGACTTTCAAAGTGCGGGACATGACAAAAAAAAGAGGGACACCTTTTCAAAGTATAGGGAGGCGAAAAATACAATTAAAAATCATTTGAAATGGATGGATCTATGGTTTAATTGAATGTTTTACTTTGGCATACAAGTACAAGACTTACAACATAATAAAAGTCGAAACAATAAGGAAATCTAATAAAAAATAATAGTAATCACAATAACTTCTGCCTGAAGATTTAGCCGTAGATACGATAAAACGGGACAATTGGCGTCCCGCACACGTCTTTCGCGGGACGCATCCTCTAAAGCTCTAGAAACGGGACGTCCCGGCTCTCGCGGGACGGTTGGCAAGCCTATCTGTGTCCCAACAGTGGGAAAATTATATACTGATTATACTACTAACGTTAAATGGTAATAACTCACCTGATTACTAACAAACTCCAATCGGAACACTCTATCTTGTGTTCCATGCCTTAACTTAAGTCCCTTATTCGTTCTAGTGTTTCCTAAATTATATACTTTCGCCGTCTCATATACGTCTATGATTTCTGCTACCTGTGAATAAGTAAAAAGTTTATTATTTGTATTTGTGGCGGCTTCTACAACGCCACATGTGAACTACGAATCAAAGACCTGACGTCACACAAAATCCTGCATCGCGCAGTCAAAGTTTACCGCGCGACTGGCATATACACTTGAGAGCAATAAAATCGCACACCCCTTGTAATTTGGTTTATTACTGATTGTTTTCTAAAATCTAAAGATATTGAGTAAAAATCATTAGACAAAATTAAAGCATACAAGCTTAGCTTTATAAAAACATAAAATTAAAATCATTGACCTTCACGTAACTTACAAAAACCGACCGTGCACCGAATTCCCCAAATTCACGCGTTTGCGTTGTCACTACTTGCACCCTTAGCCGCAGGTATAAAAAGGTCGGTTTATTGGAATTTTTGCCCATCATGACCTATGCGAGCCCAGTCTTTGCTCAAGCAAAACCGTATATCATCCATAAGATGCAAGTCATCCAGAATCGTTTCCTCCGTAAATGCACGGGAGCCCCCTGGTTCGTTCGGAACACAAACCTCCATGTAGAGCTTAGAATGCCTACAATAGCCCAATTTCTGAAACGCTCTTCCAAGCGCTTCTTTGACTCTGCCGCCACCCACCGCAACACTCTCGTTGTGCAGGCCGCCAATTACACCCCCTCTCGCATTAGTATGATCCGCCGTCCAAGGCACGCACTGACCGACCCAGACGACCCCACCACTCTCATCCAGGAGAGTCGTAGGGAAACTAGTACAGCTCGCAGAGTACACACAACACGCACACGATCCAAATTCCGACCTCGCTTTAGAGGTCCCGCGCGAAACCCACCCCGACCCACTATTATTATCGTCAATAATAATAGCCCTCCCCGACCCTTGACGACGCTTAACGATGTGCCAGCATGTGGTTTAGCTGAGCCTGTAATCCAAACTCCCCCGATTAATAATCAGAACCCTGATGTTATCCAGCCACCGACGGTCCCTTGCCACCCTCCCTCCGACACTGCCCTAAGCCGAGGTTCGAGCCCCACCTGGGGTGCCCTTAGCGAGCAGTCGTCTAGCTTAAGTAGATTTTAGTAAAAACTCCCCTGGCTGGAGGCGTAAACTTCGTTAGGAGCTTGCGGCACCACAGGAAAGCCCGGTTAAGGAGCAGGAACCCCCAGTGGTTATACCTCCGAGATGCCATACACAAAAAAAAAAAAAAAAAAAAAGGAATTTTTAATCAGTTGCATACCGAAGGTCAACGTGATAACATCTCTACTGGAAGCATACGGATTTACTGGAAAAATATGGATACCAAACCCGCAGAAGCCGCTCAAGTTATTGCCTTGCTCGAAGCAGGCCATAACCAAAGTGAAGTTGCTCGACGGCTAAATTTGAGCCGCTACTCTGTTCGTCGTGTATACCAGAGGTTCCAAGAGACCGGTGGCTACATTCGGCGACCAGGATCTGGCCGGCGACGCACAACATCAGAGCGTGATGACCGCTTTCTTGTGACAAGGTCTTTGAGAAATCGGCAACTGAACGCGGTTCAACTGGGACAACAGCTTCGAGAAGTTCGCAATGTCAGTATAAGTCGGTGGACAGTTCGATGAAGACTAGGTGAAGCAGGAATGACTTCACATCGCCCAGCAAATGGTCCCAAATTGACCACAGCTCACCGACAAGCCCGGCTACAATTTGCTAGGGAACATTTAAATTGGACGTATGACCAATGGCGGGCTGTTATGTTCTCTGATGAGTGCAGAATGACTTTACATGGTCATGATGGACGCTCTAGGTTCTACAGAAGGTCATCAGAGCGATTTTCACAATGCTGCATAAGCGAACGTGTGGCTTTTGGAGGTGGATCGTGTATGTTTTGGGGTGGCATAATGTTGGACACTAAAACTGACATTGTATTCATCACTACGGCGAATACCGGCCCGAGATCGAGAAGTTTGACGGCTGCACGATACGTCGAAGAAGTGCTCAAAGAACATGTGAGGCCGCTTGCGTGGCTTATGGGAGAAGATTTTCTCTTAATGCACGACAACGCCAGACCGTATGTTGCTAGAACAGTTTGCGACTACATGGAAGACGTTGGAATCACCGCGATGGAGTGGCCAGCTCGTAGTCCTGATCTCAATCCGATTGAGCATGTCTGGGATGAGCTAAAAAGAAGAGTTCGAGCAAGAAGCCCTGCTCCTATGCGCCTCCAAGAGCTTCAACTTGCCATTGAAGAGGAGTGGAACGCCATACCACAAGATTTCATGGTGAAATTAATACGGTCCATGAAAAACCGATTAAGAGCTGTAATCAAGGCTAGGGGAGGGAATACACCTTATTAAAAAACAATTTGATCAAGCATTTTGAGTTTTATTTTTATTCTTTCTTAAGCTAAATTGGGTAATTTTATCCGTATGTTGGGTTTTGTGCCCTAAAACATCCTATGGGTACTTTTTTACACTGTATTTGATATCATTAGAAAGGTACTGAAGTAAACATTCAAATAGTGTAAGTTTTATTTTAATATGTATTCACATTCATGAAAAAAACTGCTTTAACAACAAAAAGTCAACGTGTGCGATTTTATTGCTCTCAAGTGTATATACAACATCCCGACTTTAACCGTCTGGCCGTCTCACCAGACACAAAACCCGTCTGGTCTGAGGATTCTCCCTTTTCTATGGAGGATGAGTGGACTTTACACCGTCTTATTTCAAATTTTTGTAACAAACTCACCCTATAAACGGGATTCCCGTTATTGTTCCCGATGCCGATCCTAACGAAGCATCCGTTGACGACGCGCGCGAAGAACGGCAGGTGCACCAAACGCTCCAGTTTAAACCTGATAGAATCGAATAAATAACACACTATCACACACACACACACACTGAACACTATCTTTCCACTTCGCCATAGTTGTTAGTTATGTATGTACTATAACGGAGATCCGAATCGGTACACCATAAGAACTACTCTTGCTTGCAGCGCTCGGCCGCTATAGTAACGCTTACCTATGCTCATCAACCAATAGCATAGAGATGATAACTAAAAACTTTTGTCCTTCGTGTAGATTATTAAAAAAATATTGGACACGTATTTTTTATTTTTTTACGTAATCAAAACATTACGGCGATACATTGAGTTCAAATGTGGCATGACGTCACTGCTCACTAGATTTTATAGGTAGCTGTGACGTAACGAGCCCCCACTCCCCAAGTTTAATGTAATTTATCTAAGTCTTTTGTTATTAATATGATAAAGCAAAAAATACATGTCTAATATTTTTTTATTATCTCATTGACGGACTAAACAGGTTTTCTTTTTTTTTTACCCAGGAAACATCCCTATCGCAGCATCAGATTTTTGCTGAGCCCCTTGTTTTTAGGTAATGAAAAATAAAAACCGTAAAAAACCAGCCGAGATGGTCAGACATCAGTCTGTGATGATTGTAACAGAGCCTGAGAAATTTATTTAAGCAAAAGTTTTTTTTATTGGTGTCGCAAAAAGGGGTAGTAAACAGATTTTGTTTTGAAAGTATGCAGATTCGGATGTCCGCGATAGTATGTATTTATTTAAGTATATACGAAGTGTAATAACTGAAAACCTCTTAGGAAGTCCTTGTATCCATCATTATGAACCACTTTTACAATACTCGTATAACCAACACTGAAAACGCGTCAAAAAATAAGCTGCTCCATACATCTATGTTCGCGTAGCTGGACAAAATCTATGGAGCAACTGATTGTTTTTTCAAGATCTCAGTGTTGGGCCTCTAGTAAAAGTTGTTCGTAATAATATTAGTTAGGATGCAGAAGCCGATAAAAACAGACTGAATTACGTAAAGTCCACTTAGCCGACTTTGCTGTTTAACATACTGAAAGATCAGTTATCAGATACTTTACACTGAAAACATCTACATGTGGGCAAATCAGGACGTCAGCGCCGCCTAGCGGCGATCGACAGAGTCTACAACACAACGCTCGCAGAATTAAAGGTCTCTGCACACAGCGGGCGGGGCGCGGCGGGGCGGGACGCCGACGCGACGCTGAGCAGTTGTAATGTACTAGATATTATGGACGACGCCACACAGAGCGTCGCGTCGCGTCGCGTCGAGCCGGACGGCTCTGTGTGGCGTCGTCCGTAAAGTTCAGTTTGTCGGTGGCCGTCGAGCAGTTATCACGTTTAGAAAGAAACTGTCGCGCGTTCCGTATAGTTGTGTCGTGTACTTCTGTACTCGTGTAATCTGTTTTAATCTTTTGTATGTACTGCTGTTGTAAATAAATATATAACACGTCCCATGGTACGCCCACAGTAGTTATAATATGGCTGATGATAACGTAACACGTACCTTCGCTATCATACATTTATTTTTTAATGAAAAACATTATTTACCTGCTAAGTCTAAGTTTGTTTATCTGTTCCTTGGTGTCTGCGTATTTGATCTCTACTTCTTCACGTTCTCGCTTTTTTACAACTTCTTCTCCACCTGATGATGAAGAACTTGAGGAACTGCGACGGCCTGAGAAGAGAAATATTATGGGAAGATTTGTATTGTATGTACTGAAATAATGTGACAGGGACACACAGGGTACTACAGGCGATATTTAGACAATTTTAAAGGCTTGTTTTCATACATTTTCAGCTTTATAAAAAAGCACCTGAGCATCATGCTGAAATAGTAGCCTTTTGGTCTCGTTCAGGACCTGTTTTTTTATTTATGTTTATATACAGGATAAGTTTTTAACCAGTGCCCAAAATTTTTTGGTGGTTCATTATCAGTAATAGAACACATTTGCATTATTTCTTCAATACTTTTTTTTTGGTCCACTTGAAATCAGCAAAACATGGACACAATCTATTCGTAATAATATCAATGGGTGAGCGCACAGCTGATAGGTACCTACTACTGCGTTCAGCTTCACTGACCGCGCCGCCCGTGCGTTGCGCGGCGAGTAACCATTATACCAGTTTCAAAATAAACATCTTTCGTTAACGATAACTTCATTTTTTTGTACTAAGACATCAAAGTAAGAAATAGATGTATAATAAAATACGTTTAAGTTTAATTTGTTACAATTTGCGCAATGTTTAAAAACTTTTTCTGTAAATATATTTTATTTTATTTTATAATTGTATGTTTAATTTAGTTTGTGATCTTCCTGTGCGAGTCTCAATAAATAATTTTTGAAGTGAAAACTTCTTTAGCCGCGTTGAGCGATCTTTGGTAGGGAAAAACTTATGGGTTCGCGTCACCGAAATGCGCGATACTCGTGACGTGTTGCGCCAGACTGTCAGTTAATCTAAAGTTTTGAGTTTTCACTTCTGTCGGCAGTCCTTATGCTGATATTTCAACATACTAAACAGACAATTTTATTTATTTGTATATAGATAAAAAAATTACATTTAAATCCCTCCGAAACATTTCTGAAATAAAAATAAAACACATACCTTGAGACTTATTATCATCAGAATCGGAGCCGGAATCATCAGAATATATATCTGAGGCTTTCAACTTGACGCTCTGTTTGCTAGAGCCGCCGATGATCTCGGCGTCAGCGTCCTGAGAACAAGCGGTGACCTTGACCTTGACCTTCGAGGTTACAACAAGGGCAGAACATAATAAATAACTGCTTTTTCTAGGCGATTTTTGAGATGGTATGTGTCTGTGATCCGATTTGAAGTCGTTTTCAAGAATGACGACTCCGTTTTAGTTCGAAATTAGTAGGGCTATCGCGAAACTATCATTAATGTACACGTTAGTAAAGTTATGAAAAATTCTATTACTAAACTAAAATTATATAAAAGGATATTCTATAGTTTCTGTCTACCCCAACGGAAAAAGGCGTATGTATGTAAACTATTATGTTTCTATTTCTATCTCCTTTTTCGAATATATGAACAAATGGATTAGCGATAACCTTCAAGATCATTCGGATTGTGATTGATAGTGTTACCCAATTATGGTGCTGACTTGCCTCTACACCTTATTTAGATCTCCATCTTTTTCCGCAAGATCTCCACAAGGAAAAAAAAATAAAAAAAATCCCAAGTGCGAGTCGAACTCGCGCACGAAGGGTTCCGTACCATTATCTATAAAAACGGCAAAAAAAAAACGTCTGTTGTATGGGAGCCCCCCTTAAATATTTTATTTTTTTAAAGTTAATATGTAACTAAATATTCTGTGAATATTTCAAGCGTCTACCTGTTGCCGTTATCAATATCGAGCAAAAACAATCAAAAAAAAAAATTTACTTTTGTTGTATGGGAACCCCTTAAATATTTATTTTATTCTGTTTTTTAGTATTTGTTATTATAGCGGCAACAGAAATACATCATCTGTGAAAATTTCAACTATCTAACTATCACGGTTCATGAGATACAGCCTGGTCACAGACGGACGGACAGCGGAGTCTTAGTAATAGGGTCCCGTTTTACCCTTTGGGTCATCATCATCATCATCCATCATTTCAGCCAAAAGACGTCCACTGCTGGACATAGGCCTTCCTCCGATGGGGGGGGGGGGGGTCGCAGTATGGTGTTGAAAAAGCATAGAGAACGCTGCTGCCCATTCTCTAGTAAGGCCCTTAGTAGCCTTAGACCCTTAGGGGTACGGAACCCTAATTACGTAAAAAACGTATTTCGCAGCATGAAGAATCTAATACAAAATGTGTACTCACATCATCGTCATCCTTATCCTTATTAGTCTCCTCCTCCAGCCGCCTCTTCTGCTTGTGTTGTTCCACTCTGCTCGCTTTGGCATCCCTCTGCGCTCGCAGCAGGGCCATCGCGTTCTGGCGCTTGTCATCCACGTTCCGTTTGCGCTCCGTCTTAGCCCCGAATAGGGGGGAGGCCGAACGTTCTGATGGGTCTGGAATTCAGAATACATTATCAGCGTATAATGTCCCCCCTGCTGGGCAGGCCTCGTCTGTGAGGAGTGGGGCATTTTCTCCCACGCGGGCCCGGTGCAGGGTGGTAGATGTCACCATGTCTTCGAATTTTTGGTTCTAGGACATGCCGGCTTCCTCACGATGTTTTCCTTCACCGTTTTGAGAGGATTGCTTTTTTATTTTGTAATTTCTGTATCTGTTGTCAACAACATATTTCCGGGTTTTTACCAGAGGTGATGAAATAATTTACACAAAGAAACGCACCTGTAAAAGTCAAAGTCAAATTATTTATTTAAAACTGGCACATAAAAGGCACTTTTGAACGTAAAAAAAATAATTTATGCTAGTCGTAGCAGTAGTAGTAGCAGGTAGTCTGTGGTGTACCATATACATATCGACTAGTGTCTACTCTGAATATACCTACTCCACTAGAGCATTTTAAAGTTTTTTTTTTTTTTAATAGAAACTTTAAAATGCTCTAGTGTAAAGTTGCCAACATGCCGTTCGGTCAATATTGCCTTTCAAGCGTCGATATCTATCTACATAAATAAAAATCAATGATTATGTTTCTCCTTTATGCATTCCTAAACCATTGATCAGATTGTGATGAAACAATTTTTTTCTTCTTTGTGAATAGCTTGTTAGACCGTTGGCCCCGGCTGTCATTTGTAGATCTTTGACAATCATTACGAGTCATTAGAAACCTGAAACACATTTTTTTTATGTGGCATTGCAATGCATGCCGGATGCAGCGTATACATAAAACATGTTATACTTATCTATAAACAATAATAATCACGAAACAAGCGCAAACAAAAAATAAATAAAAACATGGTTCTGGAGAGAGATAGTGTTATTTTACATAGAGCGACTGCCTATCTGACCTCCACAACCAAGTTTCAGATACCCTTTGGTAAGGCTGGTTGTCAGAATTTCAGACCTCTAATGACCCGTAACAACTGTCCAAGATCTACTAATGACAGCCGGGACCAACAGTCTTACATGCTTTCCGAGGTACAGAGGGGTCGTGGTATGTAAAGATGGTCACCCATCCACAAACCAACCGCAGCAAGCTTAGCTTAACCTGATCGATCCACCCCTGCGGCTGATATTACTTAGTTACAAGCCCCAACAACGTCAAGTTATTGTAGATAAACCGACGTAATAATAATAATTAAAAAATAAATGCTTTTACCTATATTCTCACCTGCGTCCTTAGGGTCATCCAGTATTTCCCCAGGACTTGGAGGTGTCTGTTCCTTCTCCTTTTCAGGCTCTTTAGGTTCAGGGCGCTCTGCTTCGGCTTCTGTTTAATTAACACAATATAATTAGTAACATACTATAATGGGGATTTTGTCCGACACGTAGATTATAAAAAAATATTGGACACGTATTTTTTCTTTTTTTACGTCACTTCTCAGTAGATTTTATACGTAGCTGTGACGCAACTCGCGAACATGACGCTATCCAACTGAATCATTCTTTACTGGCTAGGCTCGACAATTAAAAAAAAACCAACCAAATAGACTTCGCTAATCGCATCATGTTAACAAGAGTAACGGTTGTAGCAGCAAGACTTCCTTTCACCGCTTCCTAGCGCTTAATTGGCAACGATAAAGCGGTATTAGCAGCAACGAAATGTATCTGCTATCTCTCTCACTCACCGCGTTTCTCCTGTCTTTCCCTCTCCCTCTCTCTTTGCCTCTGTTCCCTCAAAGCTCGCCTCCGTCGCCTCGCTTCTCTTCTTCTTTGTATTTCTCCCGGTGATGCTGATCGTTCAGCGGCAGAACGACGCGCTAAGCGTAGTTTGCGTTCTATTTCCCATCTGTGTTACGTCAAAGTTTTAATTATCATACAGAATATAGACAAGGGAAGAGATACCAAAAAGCATCAGACCTACACAAAATGGCCAATTCAAATTAGGTTTGCACGAATTCCTAGTTGCACAATGTTACTCTTCAATTAATGATTACTTAAATGAAAGATTACTGATTTTGTCTGAAATGGCACCACAAATATAATGATTACTAGCTTTTGCACGCGGCTCCGCCCGCGTGGATGTCGTTTATCGCGTAAAAAAGTTAGCTTATGTCCTTCACCATATCCCAGGCTATATATCTGCCAAATTTCATGACGATATACAGACAGAGTTACTTTCACATTTATAATATTAGTATGGATTGAACTTTTGATTGGGTTTGTGTATTTTTTTATTTTGGCATTACTATTTTTTTAAGTAACTCAATTTAAAATTTATTAGCGTATATTTAATGTTGCGATTAGTACCTAATATATTAATTTACACACCTCATTAGGTTATAATACAATTTACTTTTTATACATGTAGCGCCTTTTTAACATGTATCATGCAAATAAATTATTTGATTTGATTTACACTATGGCAGCCAGGGACATAGACTTTGGATTTTAATGTGCATTTTATCTGTGCAGAATAAACAATTTTTCATTCTTTCTTCTAGTTTGAGACTGGTATCATGAGACATAGGGCCCGAGAAGCACTATTACAGCTCGGGAAATACGTCTTGCTTAGTTGAAGGGCTAAAACCGCCAAATTCTACTATGGTAACATAGAATATAAACTCCACTCTGCTTAGTGACAGCGGGGCACATACACACATCAAAATAAGTTTGCGATCACTTTGAAAAATCGAAATCTTTTTTGTTAGGTACGGTAGATTATATTATAATTCGGCTCGCCTGACTTAAACCCAATAGAGCACGCGTGGGATGCTCTTAAGCGAGCCGTTTGGAACCGTCAGCCACGTCCCCAGACAGTGCCAGAGCTCAGGGAAGCCGCTATTCAACAATGGGACAGGTTACCCCAAGAAATGTTGGATAACTTGATTCTCAGCATGCCCAGGAAGATCACCGCATGTGTTCGAGCCCGAAGAGGAGTTATATTATATTGAATATAAACCTTTTAATAATAAATTGTTGTTCAAGTTTGGTTAAACACTAAACAGTATTTTTGTTTCTATCAAATTTCTGTTACAATTACATTGGTGCCGATTCCCTTGTTCACAAACTAAACTAAATTTAAGTTCAGTGCATCTTTTTCTTTCTATTTCATTATGAAAAGGACAGAAGATATATTTTAGTTTAGTCCTGTCAAATTAATCAGCGCTTGACGTAAATTGACGTAATTTTAGTCGGTTAGTTTTTAATCACGTCTAAACTTGTATGGAGTAGTGACAGGCGCTGATTAAATTGACAGTACTAAATAAAAATTTATTTTCTGTCCTTTTCATAATGAAATAGAAAGAAAAAGATGCACTTAACTTAAATTTAGTTTAGTTTGTGAACAAGGGAATCTACACCAATATGATTAATTACTCATTATAAAAAATAAAAAATAGTTTTATTTTTTAATTTCAAACAGGGTATTTCTATTTAAAGAAAACACACAACAAATAATTTATCTTGATAAAGTTAAATTTAAAAAAATATTAAAAATGTCTAGTTTTAAGATTCGAATGGCGCGCGAAGCGAGGTGGCAAGCTTGCGCCGCAGAGCACGCTTGCCTAGTGAGTAGTGCGCATGCGCGGGACCGCCCTTTTGTGTTCGCGCGCTCACGGGCCGATGTTGAGGGACGCGGTCGCGCTCGCCGCCCGCGTGAGCGCTCGTGCCGCGTAATTAAATTGTTCGGGCGTTCCCGCCAAAATCTGGTTCTTAGATATAGTTTATAAAGTTTGTACGAGTAACTTGTGTGTGTCTGTTGTGCTAAATAAAATACCGGTCTATCACGAACATTTTTACGTAACTTGTCTCTTTTGTTTGATAAAATCCCGCCTACCCGAACACTAGTTAAGTGATCACAAACTTTTTTTGATGTGTGTAGATCTCGACCTGCAAATGATGGCTTAGAACATTTACTGTACTCTGAACAACGGTAGTTAAGACAAACTGCACTACACTATGGCAGCTTGGCAGGCATATGCACAACGCCCTACATAGGTAACGGTATTTACCAACCCCAGATGCCTTCAAGCATGTATATAATATACTAGCTTCTCCCCGCGACTTCACGTCGCATCAAACCGGGCGATGCGATGCGATGCAACGCGCCCGCGCTATTACATCGGTTTCGCGTAGCGTTCTATTTGCCTTTTTTTTCTTTTTGTTCGGCTCCTAAGGATCGTAGTGTGATGTTAAATAGTTTTTCTCAAAAATAAAGCTATCAAATGCAAAAATATTTTTTCAAATCCGACTGGTAGTTCCATAGATTAGCGTTACAAACAAAAAAACTCTTTAGCTTTATTATTAGTACATGGATAACTAGCTTCTGCTGCTCGCGAATTCTTCCGCGTGAAATTTATTGCACCCCCAACCCACTCCGTCGCATCGCATCGCCTACATAGAAAATGTGAATGTGAGTGTTTTTTTTTTTTTGTGAATTTTTAACTTTAGTTATTCTGCTATTCGGGGCGAACACAAATGCAACAAATCAAAGATCATAAAAATCAATCTAGCCGTTCTTGAGTTATAAATGGTGTAAATAACCCGACTTTGTTTTACATATTTAGAAGATTTGTCTACAAACCTGGTCTTCATAAGATCCCTCCTCTCGATACGTTTGAAGATCTCTTGTTCCCTCTCTTTCTCCGACATGGCGGCCAGACGAGCTCTATCCTCTTCATCTCCCATGAGGTTTTCATCGTATCTGGGTGAAAAAGGGTGAGTATGCTATCAATGATAAAAAGTAGTAATATTTTTCGTATTTCTCTATTTTTCCGACCATTATTTGCCAATATACTATACTCCATTTGAAATAAGATTAGACGTTTAAAAAACTTTTTTTGCAGTCTGTTCAACTGATTTTGACTTCTACTGCGAAGGCATAAGGATGGCATTTGAAGAAAAAAAGTGGTTACAATACCAACTGTTTACTGCAGCTGCCATTTGTCATGCCACCAACGCAATAGAAGTCAAAATCAGTTGTACGGGCTGTAAAAAAGGTTTATTTAAATGTCTAATCTTATTTCAAATGAACTATAGACAAATAAATCTGATAACGAGTAGTAGTCGTCGTCTAATTCACTATTTGATGTATATACCTACTTAAAAAAAAAAAACCTCTTAAAGACCGTCTTGACGTCATCCGCAAATATTTCGTTACTAAGGGCAAGATTCATAGATTTCTTTGGCTTTACTTTGCTAATTTGCGAATATGAACCTTATATTAAGCAAATAATGCTCATATTCGTAGAAGCGAATGTGAGCAGGTGTCTCATACATACTAACATCACAGTTTAACAATCATACAGCTGGGAAACGCCTTTGATGTCGGACGACACTACCGCCCGCGCCGACCTTCGAGCAAAGGGAACATTGTTGGAGAGACATAGGATGTATGATTGTTAAACTGTGCTCTGCTCATATTCGTTTGAAACACAAAATTATCAAATTCAAAGTGTGATCTTAGAAATTTTAACATAAGAAAGTAGAGAAGCTGCATTCCACATAATTATCTGTTGTCTAATAAATTGTCCAGGCTTCAGTAAAAACAATTTTTTTTTCATCCAGAAGTCTATACACAAAATTGCCTCCCGGAGTTTTACAAATGTCCAGTTCGGTAGAGCGCTTTGGAGAGGCGCGGTTTCACTGTAAAATGTATTGTATGTAGATATAGGACTTAATTGGTGATAACGTACTCACCCATCATCAAATTCCTCTTCAGAATCAATGGAATCATTGTCTGATGAATGTGATGATACTTCGCCTAAAAAAAAAGAAAAATAATAGTAAATTCAGTCTAACTACAGCACCCAAACATAGGCATGGTGCTGAAAGTCACACCATCGATGGATTAACTTATGTTCAGGTATCAATATATTAAATTGGAAGCAAAAAAAAAAAAAAACTGCTACTCCACTCATTTATGTTCACATAACTCAACAAAATGTATGGAGCAGCTGCTTTTTTGTGCGATTTCAAGTTTGGCCCCCATAGTAAAGGTGGTTCATAATGATAAGTTAAATGATTCTTTTTCGGATCCTAAAGACCAGCGCACATCGGCGGACCGCGGGGCTAGGTATTTTAAATTTACCAACGTCAATTTGTGTGTATCTAATGGTAATAAGATACAGATTCGAAAGCTCAGAAACCGACTACGGAGCATCACACGGGATTTCTCTTTGCAGTATTGAAGAGTGCGTTGGAGGATACCGAGGCGGGATGCGAGGCATGCGACGGTATGCCCCGGAGTCCGCTGGCATACGATCGCGGGGGAGAGGCCGTGCGGGCGGTGCACTCCGCATGGCCCCCGTGGCATACCCTCGACAAATCCTCCTCGATATCATCCCCCCCTGTCCACCAGTGTTCGCTGGCCTTTATTTATATCAATTACGCCTTGCAGAAAGTCGACACCTAAAACAATTTCCCTTACTGTAACTTCAATTCAAAATACCTTCTTCTGGTTCGCTATACGTCTCCTTCTTCTTCCCAGACCCCGCACTGTCAGTACTTTGTCGTGTTTCTGCCTTTTTGGGCTCCGGTCTCTTCCGGTTGTCATCTGAATGGTCCGAGGAAGTCTTTCTGCTGGTCCGAGCTGGCTCTTTCTTTTTTGAAGTATCACTTCTGGCATCGCTTTCAGAATCTGAGCCTGATGATGATGAGGATTTTGCTGGAAAAAGAAGGGATTTATTACTTATCTGTCTAGCCTATAGAGGGGAATAAAATTGTTTTTAATGAGAATTTTACAGCGAAACAATAAACATACCATTATTCTTCTTATTATCATCGTCATCCCAGTCTGATTCACTGTCAGATCCTGATCCAGATCTCTTAGATTTTGATGGAGGTGGAGAGTCTCCAGTTTTCTTCTTTTTCTTTGCTAAGTTCAGGAATTGCTGTAATAAAGTAAAATAAACGTTTATTTCGACCAGCAAAGGATCATAGTAATACACTTTTTTTTAAATCATGGAATTGCTCTTTTAGACTATGAGCAGATGAGATGGATCTGTTGTTGAATACACATAAAATTAAAAAGTATAAAATTAGTTATGTTGAGGTGAAGTGTGTCTATGTCCAACAATGGTGCCGATTCCCTTATTCACAAACTAAATTAAATTTAAGTTCAGTGCATCTTTTTCTTTCTATTTCATTAAGAAAAGGACAGAAGAAAAATTTTAGTTTAGTCCTGTCAAATTAATCAGCGCTTGACGTAAATTGACGTAATTTTAGTCGGCAAGTTTTTAATCACGTCTAAACTTTATCTAAACTTGTATGGAGTAGTGACAGGCGCTGATTAATTTGACAGGACTAAACTAAAATTTATTTTCTGTCCTTTTCTTAATGAAATAGAAAGAAAAAGATGCACTGAACTTAAATTTAGTTTAGTTTGTGAACAAGGGAATCGGCACCAATGTCCAACCTACTAATTATAGGCAGTCAGTCACATTATGACTGACACACGGAGAAGAAAAATGTATCAATAAAATTAGCTTCTCTATAATCTGATATTTTTATACATTGTTATGTAAATGTTAAATGATTATTTATTCCTTTAAGGCGACGATAACCGACTTTTAATGATTTTATACTGAAGATCACATCTAAACGAGTAGTGTTAAATATTGAAAAAAAATAAAAAAAATATATATATATATATCTAAATATAAATAAGAAAAAATAAAAAATTGAGGATTTTCTTAATACCTAACTTAATATGTGAATATTTTAAATTATGTCTATATATACTTATTACAATATGTGAAATTAATTTGTAAAGTTAGGTTTGGATGGACATGAATAAAAACTGAGAATCATGCAAAATCATGCAATCATGCAAGCATATTTTTGTGAAAACCTTTTTAAAGATAATTTAATTACTGATCGTTTAGTATAGGTGTTTTATTAAAATACCATTTTTTTTATGTGTAATAAATTAAAAATCCGTTTAATTTGGGACAGCGCTCCTGGATGGACGAGTCCTATTACTGGCTGGAAGTACGACACTTGCGTGAGCTCAGTATACAACACGCAAGCTCACCACTCAAGGTCACTGGCATATATCTGGGCCTTAAATTGATTTTAACAAACACATCAACATTTATTTGTTGAACTGACATAGGTATAACTTTGACACCAATTAATTAATTTGTTCCTATAAATTCTAATGCATGAGCTCTTAGGTAGTTTTTTAATTTAATTAAAATAATTACACTGTGCAGGTTAAAATTAAACATTTGCACACCGTATGTAATAGTAGAATGTTAAGAGGCCATTATAGTTTCAAGACCATACTTTGTAAACCTTTATTCTGGCAAATAAATGGGTTTGATTTGATTAAAAGCACATATATTTTAAAACTAGATCAGGATGGTGTCTCCTATTAGTTCTCACCTATCCTCCTATTGTTTTTAAGAATCACCAAAACAAACTCAGAGGTTATAGTCTCTGGTAGGTCCAGACATTATCTCGTTCAGATCATAATAATATGTGGACCATGCAGGGTGTAACTTAGAAATGAAAGAACTGCACAATACTTTAGAATTCTAATAATAAAATAATCAAAGCCGTGAGCAGTGTTAATATTTGTTTGTTGGACCGCATCTGGTCAGAAAGATGCACGCAACTCCAGCTTGCAGATATTTTCCACATGATGGATTACTCTTAGTTCGATTAGAAAGCTACATAGGCTATTACAAAATGCAGTATTACAGTTAAATGCCATCTTTAGTATACCACTTGCTTAAAAAACAGTGAAGGAAAACATCGTGAGGAAACTGGCATGGCTGAGAGATATTTTTCTCAATGGGAAATTTCTCCCATGGGCAGCATAAAACTCTCGCCACCAGTTTAGTCATCAACCACACAAAAAAAAGAAAGTACATAACCATATAGACAAATCAATTTTCTACTGTATAAAAAAAAATGTTTTGTTTATGAACCTAAATAGTATGAATAATATGAAATTTTTCACATCCTAATTTAAAATGTTAACCTCGTTTTATTTTCATGACTCATCTCATGATAGCCTAATTATTTTTAACAACATTGTTAGTCAATGGATTTAGCTGGATAGAGGTGTGGTCGGTTATTTGGGACATATGTACATAATCATAAAAAAAATTATTAGAGATAAATTCACTTATCACAAATATTTTATTGATAATGTTTTGAATGAATATTAAATAAAACGAGTTGTCATAATTTATCTTTGAAACACTTATATGCATACAAAAAAGATATAATACAATGGAGGAATAAGTTATAAAATTGAATAATACATCAGTTGAATGATCAAAAGAGAAAGTCTAGACCCAAAATTATATAACCATTGGACATTTCTTGGCTGAATAACTTAGTAACAGTGCCATGACGAGATCAAAACTTTTTTTTAAACAGCCATAACTTTGAAATAAGTTCTAAAATATCTGCTTTGGGTCTATTTCAATTTAATTCAAATTTTGATGTGAATTATCACAAAAATAAAGGCGGGAATGTTGACTTTCATTCATTTTTACATGACTCACGCAACAGAAGCCATTTAATAAAGCTGTAACGTAAACAACGACGTTTTCTAAGAAAAAGATAAGGGACAATTTTGTAGATATATTTTGGATACTAAAACATGTTACATATACTTGTTTTTCATGTAATGCGCAAAAGATCAATTTAGAACGAAGGAACATTGATCTTGGCCTATTTACGCAGTCAAATTAATGAAGAATGCCGTCAGAATCGTTACGTACGGACGTGAACTTATAACCTAAGGTTTTTAAAGAAAATTAACTCACTGAGTCCAAATCTGAGCACTCGCTGCTGGAGTCCGAGTCTATCAACGGTTTATTCTTCCTTTTAGCCATTTTACACTAATATAAAACTGGAAAACGATAATTAAATGCGTCTGCTTGCTTTTTCCTTCTTCTCGAAGTCGTCAATCAACCACAGACTAAAAAGAAAAAAACTATTTTTTTCCTTGTAACTTGACGACAGGATTACACGTAACAAAAAAGGAAAAGCCAAAATTATGATTGCTCTATTATAAATTCCTTCACCTAAAACATCACATGTTGGAATTTATCTTGTAAAATAATGCAACACATCATTTGTATTTCATTTTATAATTTCTCAGTGAAAAGTAAGTACGAATAGTAGGAAATAGTAACTAAACAAACTATCTTATGATCGTAGGCACATCACTATTGCAATATTTTTCTGCGAAACAAGGATTGTGACATTGTTTATTTTTTATCGAAAATAGGTACATAATCCAGAAAATACCTTTCCTGATCCTGATGATATTTTTGTAATATTATCAATATTGCGTCAGTTGCTGCTGTTGCAATTCAGAGGGTGAAAGTGCAAATCATTGTAGAAACTAGGCTGTAACGGGGTCTCCCGTTATTCTAACAATTTCATCAAAAACTTACTATGCCTCATGATCTGAAGGAGTTAGGTGGAAGGAAACCAGTAGTGATGGTAAGTCGAAGTCTTGTTAATATGTAAATGAGCAGTTTTATGAGTTAACAGTGTAAATAACCTTAAGTTTTGTCATTACGTCGTTGTTATCTTGATGTTGAATTAGATTTGTCCTTGGCCTTCGTATTTCACTAGTCGTAGAAGATGTTTACTGTATCCTATCATTCGAATTTCAAGATTTAAATATGGAATTACAATTCTGTTCTCAAAGCGCCATTCCCGCAATAGGTTTGGAGAAGTTCAGAATTTGATGGTAAATCTAGCAAGCAAAGTACCTAAGCACAAAAATTCATGTGTAATGCCCTAGATAGAGAGAATTTCTTACTTAAAAACCACTTAATAGCGTCTATGAATGAGACTTAATTAATTATCCACTGTAGCAAAACTCCCTGGAATCTTCCGCCTCTGTACATTTCTGTACTTGAAGTATTAAATAAATAAATCTTATTTTGCAGTAAGATTGATCTCTTGTAGACCATGTAAAGTTTAACGCAGTGATCCAATATTAAAACTTATAGGTATCTGCATTTTATCTTTAACATCAAGAATTGCATATATCCAATGTTGATCATAATGAACTCAGTGTAAAAACAAAAGGCTATTGAGCATCATCCATTTTTTGTCTAAACAAGAAAAATGCAATCACATATCCATGTTAAAAACCTGGCGATAATGTCTCCCAATTCACTATCAGGATTCTAGTCTAGATTGGATGTAAATTCTCAGTATCAACCAAGAGTCTGGATTTGTGCCGGTAAATGGGCTACAACATGCTGGTCATTAAAAAAAAAAACTGTAAGGATATCCAACCCAATCCAGGGTCTAGAAGTACATTCCTAGATCACTGCAGCATCCATACTATTAAGCATTTCTTATCATGGATTAACATTCAATGCGAGTGTGGTGCTACTGAACAGACTACGTCCCATCTGCTAGTGTCCCAATTGTCCGTTCACCTGCAGCCTAAACGATCTGAACAACGCATCTGATGCCGCAATAAATGTGGCCACTTACTGGGCCCAAACAGTATAGATGTACCATCGAAACAAAAAGAAGAAGATTATGGACTAGCTGTTGCCCAAGGCTGAAAATAAAAGGAGCCAAGTTACTCTGCATAACATCAGCTACCTGCTAGTGAAAGTCATCAGTTATCCCATCAAAATCGGTCCAGCTGTTTCAGAGATTAGCCAGAACAGACAGACAAAATTTGTTATAAGTACTGTACATGTACTTTCGCAATTAGTTAAAACTGTTATTTTGGCAATACAAAGACATTTCCATTTTATTTATTTGTATTTTTAGATAGCTAAATTATATGATAAAAAAAAAAAAAAAAAAAAAACGAAACCTGCTACATCATTATTTTTTTAGCTAAAAATTAATCTTATCTGAAAAGAAGTCAAATCATATAATTGTCACATCTGTGATTAAAAAAAATCATAGTGCATATTATAAAAAATTGATTTAAATTAGTTTATTGACCAGTTGAATACAAAATAATTTATCAACAAATAATTAAATAGATTTGTAAAGTATTGGAAAGATTTTATCCCACAATAAACAGTATTTCTACACTAAAGATTGTGACTGAGCTATTGTAGAGAAATTCAACATGGATGATGTCACAAAATTATCATCATCATTCATCATTTCAGCCGAAAGATATCCTCTACTGGACATAAGCCTCCCTCAATGGGGGGGTTTGCCATAATCGCCACGCTTGGCAGGCGGGTTGGCTATCGCAGTATGGTGTTAAAAATGCATTGAAAACGCTGCTGCCCATTCTCTAGTTGCCTGTTCACACGGCACAAAATTATGAAATGATGATGATTAGGCAATAGTGCAGTATAAAAGATGTCAGTTAGTTACTCTTAAGCCTTTTAGAATCTTGGGGCATAATAACCTTAATGCATTAATCAAACTTCTCTGGATTTGCTTATCTCCTTATGCGCACTTTCAAAAACTAAGGGCCCGTTCACACAAACCACAACTACACCACATCCCAGAGACAAAATGTGGGCAAGCAGTGGTTACATGTGACTATTATCACTGTAACTTCTTGCAGTTGCGTTGTGGTTGCGTTGTTGCTAGAAGTTGCGATGTGGTTATGTTGGCGCTAGTGTTTGCGATGCAGTCGGCTGCTAGTGCGCGGTCTCGCGGGTGGTTGCGTTTTCGACGTGGCCTTGATGTGGTCGGTATCGCTTACATGGTTGATTTTGACGGCAAATGTGGGTGGTCCGTATGAATAAACTTTTCATTTTCATACACATTAGCGTCCGTCCACGTGTTTTCATTGTGTTATGGTGGTGGCATGGTTATTGTACTTACGTCTGATCAGGCCCTAAGTAACGTCGCACAAGAGTCGGTGGTTGCGTTGTATCTGCGATGTGGTTGCAAATAGTTCAGTATCGTCGACACATTCGCCGCATTCAGTCATTCATATGAAGACGTTCATAATTTTTGTTTGATTCATTCGTCCATCATTCAGTCATGAGTTCATGACTAAAGAGAATATAGGCGCTTCGACACTTCACAGGTGCCTGGACCTGACGTCTTAGTTCTGCCACTTAGGGAGCGTCATTTCAGAAAACCCGCATTCACACTTTCTCTCAAAGTCTCTTTCTTTTTTAAATAATAAGAAAGAGACAGAGAGAGAAAGAGAAAGTCGCATAACGCTTTTTCGTTATGTGACGATTTCTACTAGCGACGGGTCGTGGTCGAATTTTTGACGGACGAAATGCAACCGTTTTCCCGACAGCAAAAACAGTTGCAGAAAACCGTCGTCGTTGCAACTGGTTTGAAGACGGCGACTAGGACGAAACATATCCATAATTGCAGTTTCTTACAACTATCAACGGGTTTGATCGTCGCGTCTTATCACGAACGGCCGCATTGACAATTGGTACCGCATTATCGATTATATTTCATTGACAAAAAGTTCACTTTTTGTTCTAAAGACTGTTTTGTAAACGAACGCGGAACATGAAAACGCGTCGAGTGTGATAGATAGTTGAATCATTGCGTTCTCGACTGTATTTTCGTAGGCGTAAAATACAAAACCGCACTCAGTAATTCGAAGACTGATTTGTGCAACGAAGACTGAACCCAGGACGTAAAACAGTTTCGTCGTCGCAGAACACAAAACGGTCTTTGTAAACGGTTTGTCGTCGCAACGCTCACTCTTAATTTCTACCAGTCAACTCCATACCGCAAGCTGCGTTAAAGAAATTCGTTCCAAGAGTAGGAACTTTCCCTATTTATCTTCCGTTTAAAAATCAATGATAACTTGATTCAATCGTTGACTTTCCGAATACACTCGGACACGAAAACAAGATAATTTCATGACATACATTTAGAATTTATCACATCATGATGACTTGCGAAATTCTCTTCGTGATGCTTGAAAATTATATTTTGGCTCATAACCTAGTTGTTATTTGAGTCAGACAGTGTGATTTTAATGGATTTTTTACGCTTAATTAAATTGTAATATTTAATTTTTTGGTTGATAAACAGGGAAGAGCCATGGATATTAATTGGGATGATGAGGTGAGCCTTTTAATTTAAATTGCTTAAAAAATGTGTTGCATCTTGTGATGGTTCTCTAGGTGCATCGTCTTCAAGAAATATTCCTCCTTAGAAATGATTATCTTGGGTATCTTCTTATTTCAGAGCCGATGGCACAGGTAAAAATGTACGTAGTTTACCAGAAAGGACTCAACCTACATTATGGTCAAAAATGAGTTGTATATAATAATAATAATATAATAAATCATTTATTTCGGATTCATCCCACGATTACATCCATATTAGTTAATGTGAGCTTACAAACTAGTGTTAGTAATAATTTTTATCTAATAATTTTTACATAATTATTATAATTTAAAATTGCTTGAGACTTTTTGCAAAAAAACCTTTACTTATTCTATGAATGATCCGCCCGGACGCGGCGACGGTGGCGGCACGAGCGCGGTGCTTATTGATAACATTAATCATCATATCAAGTTATTTTTAATAATTTCAATAATATACTCAGATTAAAAAATAAACGAAAAAAATATATATATATATATATAAATAAAAATAAAAAAAATATAAAATATATTTTTTTATTAAAATATAATCATAATTTTTTATTTTATTATAATTTTTTTATATTTATATTATAAAAAATATTTTACGAGATACACATAATATAGGTCCTATATGTGTATCTCGTAAAATATTTCGTGTTTGAATAGATACACCTTATATACTAAAGAGGTCCTATCGGTTAATGGAAGGTACCCACTTTTATGTACCCACATGGAGGTGGGTACCTGCCCATTCTTCCACTATCCATGATTCCCATCATTAAAAAATCAACCTTATCTTTGTAGTGTCACGGATCATTTTTGACCATAATGTGGGTTGAGTCCTTTCTGCTAAACTAAGTTCAAATATTATGTGGGATGAGTTGGGCTCAGTGTGGGTAAATCGCGGCATCAGTGGGGTTTTGTAGGTCCGCAGAAATGCAGGTACTTCACACACAGGTACAGGCACACGGGTACAGGTGTGGTGCTTGGCACTTTGGACACTCCAACTTATGGGTCATCTTGGGGTACAAAGGTATGATGTCAGCTAGGGCTTGGGCATCACACGCAGTTCAATGGGCGTGTTATTCTCTCGAGTTTTTTAGGTTTCTTGCTCTAGCGCGGAATTGGGTCATGGGTTTAGGATACGTCGAACTAAAAATACGTTAATATCATTTAATTGTTTAACTACTTAATAGATAATTATATAGGCATGGCACTTAATTAGATTTTGCTCTGGGAGTTGGGTTTATCGTATGTCCCGAAAGGGTGTCTCGAGTAGGTACCCTGTCCAAACCTGGCTCTTAATTGCTCTTTTTTCTTTTGGGTATCTTTGTCTATAATATATATTATTACTATATAGTTGCTACCAGCGGCTTCGCCCGCGTGGCTTTTTCTAAAATAAAACCTAAGAAGCCTACGAAGTCCCGTCGAAATCGTTCTAGCCGTTTCGGAGATTACCTGGAATAAACAGACAGACAGACAGACAAATAAATTAAAAATTGGTTTTGACTTTCATATTATGCATTTAGTTTAAAGCTGTATTTTGAAATTACAAATCGACATTTCAATTTTATTTATTTGTATAGATTAATTAATATGTCTAACTCTACACCAATGGAGTAACATAACATGATAACAGTAATGTAATGAAATTATGCATGAAAAGGCAAATCTGCGATCTCTTTCATTCACGTAACATTATTACTCTGTCATACACATCAAACGCTATATTTCCACATGTTTGTTCCAGGCTCCCTTGTCGCCGACGCCTTGCGCGGAGATCAGCGATGATGAGCTGGTCTCCATCTCTGTCCGGGATCTCAACAGGCAGCTGAAGATGAGAGGGTTGACTAGGGATCAGATTGTTAGGTAAGTTTACTTCGTCTTTTATTCTCCTCCAACTCGCGTCACAGTAGATTGTACTACACCACTGTTTTGAAATTCTACTGATCCTATTACAAAAAAATACAAAATACAAACACCGCGCGAACAACGAGCGGCTCGTTGCTCGCTGGTTTCCCCGTAACACGACGTACTGACTGCACGAATGCTCGCTGTGTAACACGTTAGATTACGCCCCGTAACGCCGGTCAGTACCCAGCTTTAGAAGACGCCGCTCTTTCTTAGGTAGGATAAAAGGTGATTTATTAAAGATATAGTATGTGTGTTGGCTTGTTAAGTGGACTGTGGGGGTGTAAGTGTGAAAGTGGTGTGATGTGATGTGATGTGATGTGATGTGATGTGATGTGATGTGATGTGAGTGATGTGATGTGAAAGTGACTGACGTTTATGAGTGGTGTGGCTGTGTGTGATGTGGGGGGTATTATACATATGGACGGTTAAAAGTTAATATAAGCGACATTTTTCTCGAAAATTAGTCATGAATGCCATCCTACTTAAAATAAGACTTTAAGTAGGATGGCATTCATGGCTCATTTTCGAAAATGTTCCTTATTACCTTTTAACCGTCGATGTACATATCCATACTAATATTTAATTTTATAAATGTGAAAGTAACTCTGTCTGTCTGTATATTACGTTTTCACGCCTAAACCGCTGAACCGATCGTCATGAAATTTGACAGAGATATAGCTTGGGATATGGAGAAGGACATTGGCTACTTCTTTACGCGATAACCGACATCCACGCGGGCGGAGCCGCGGGCAAAAGCTAGTAATATTATAAATGTGAAAGTTTGCATGTTTGGAAGTTTGTTACTCAATTTCGCAAAAACTACTGAACGGATTTGAATGAAATTTGGCACATAGTTTGTAGCCTGGATTAACAACACATAAGATACTTTTATCTCGGTAGTTCGAACCCGTGGGATAATTTCCGACTTCAACGCGGGTGAAGCTGCGGGCAGAAGCTAGTAAATAGTACATTTACAAGTGTGCTATGTTGGTCCTTATACACGATAAGGGAGCCGAGTGTGTAATACTTGCATACGCGTTTCATACGACGTTTTTCAACACACTTGCGAGGAAAAAGACAGACTTGTATTGTAAAGGCTCCTACAAAAAGGCGTGACACGCGACGCGACACAAAGATCACCGCGTGTCGCGCGACGAGCGGTGTTTTTGTGTCGCGCCTGTTCGAAGGAGTCTTTATTAACTTTTCCGCTGTATAAAAGTTTCGTAGGTCGCTAGGAATTTCTTTCTAAATTTTGATGGCAACAGGCTATCACTCGCGTTTCGTGCATCGATTAGTATTCCCGGCGGGGTCAAATCTACGTATTGCTCTTCTTCCCTACGTAAAGTCGACATACAACGAAAACGTTAGCAAATATTTATAGAAAATGGTGCGCTGCTTTTGTTTTTTTCCTTTTCAATATCTAAGACTTTCGAAATTGTCTATACCTACGACTTGAGCAAGCCTGGTGATCAATCCTCTTTCCATATTTGTTATGAGAATAGGCTTTAGCTCTTCGGTTACAGTTACAAGCTGATATTGCATTGATACTCTTAATCTTAATAAAATTTACCTAATAAATACGTTAAATTTTGATCTTACGAAAAATTATGATTTGTTTTTGAACGACTATCTTTTGGGCGTGGCTTCGCCCGCGTGGTTTTTAGAAAATATCCCATGGGAACGGGACCAGATCCGGGTAAAAAACTATATGTGTCATCTGTGTGCCAAATTTCATGTAAATCTGTTCAGCCGTTTTTATAACAATCGGGAATATACATCCAGACAAACTATATTTTCGGCGTCAGACTCGTTCCCCATCCACATCTCGTAGTAAGTTTTTTCAAAAATATTCAAGGTACAGTTTCGACTTCGATTCATTAATCCATACTATCCATACTAATATTATAAATGTGAAAGTAACTCTGTCTGTATGTTACGTTTTCACGCCTAAACCGCTTAACCGATCGTCATGAAATTTGGCAGAGATATAGCCTGGGATATGGAGAAGGACACAGGCTACTTTTTTACGCGATAACCGACATCAACGCGGCCGGAGCCGCGGGCAAAAACTAGTATAATATAATATTAATTTGTTTGCATGATTGGTTTTTATTCCAGAATGAAACAGCGTCGTAGAACTTTAAAAAACCGTGGATACGCTGCCTCGTGTCGCATCAAACGGATAGAGCAGAAAGATGAGCTAGAGACTGAGAAGAGCCAGGTATGAACAAAATACACTTTTAAACATTCATCAATATGACTGTCATCATTGTGTAACATAAATATAATTTTTTAAACATTGTTATTTTCATCCGACTTCAAGAAATGTAATTCAATCGTTATTTAGAGGTATGTACGAGGAACAGGGTTTAAAGTTCACTCATACTCTATAGTAAAGGAAGGATCCTCCGACCAGACGGGTATTGTGTCTGGTGGGCAACTGCCCAACGGTTGATGTCGGGATGTTGTATATATGCTAGTCGCGCGGTAAACTCTGATAGCGCGATGCAGGATTTGTGACGTCAGGTCTTTGATGCGTAGTTCGCATGTGGCGTTTTTGATACCTGTGGCGGTATCAACAACGCCACATGCGAACTGTTACATTACATCAAAGTTTTGTACTTTTTCATCATGAAATAGTTGAGTGCTCTATGTCTCTTCTTAATCATGAAATAGTTGAGTGCTCTATGTCTCTTCTTAATCATGAAATAGTTGAGTGCTCTATGTCGATTTGGACCAGAAGCCTATCATCTACATATCTATACCTATAAATAATAAAATAGTAACGAAGAATTTTTGTCCTTTTGTATGTAGGTATGTTTCGGCTTGGTGCAAAAACGGCTGAACGGATTTGGATAACATTTTGCACACAGATAGTTTATAATCTGGAATATCACGTAGGGTACTTTTAATCCCGTGTATATACTCCGATCTCTGACATCCACGCTGGCGAAGCTGCGGGCAACAGCTAGTATTAAATACTCCTGTATTCTGAAGCTCAGCCTTTTGTAGGTACTGTAGATTAAGCTCAAGACAAGCTTAAAAAAAGTGTCGAATTGAAAACCTCCTTTGGACTTCTTTTTAAGTCTATCAACAATAACAACGCCATCTACCACAACTTTCTAAAAACCACACCCCTAACGCCATCTATCATCATCACCTTACAACAACTAGCGCCATCTTTTATCATTTCCCCTCAACTTTCAGGAATGGAATGACATGGAGCTCATGCAAGACGAAAACAACAGAATTCGGGATGAAGTAGAAGCTTTAAGAGGAAAATACGACGCTTTGAAACGATTTGCCATTATGAAGAACATTCCTTTACCGCCTGAATTGGAAATACAGCCTTAGGTTTAATAATAATAAGATCTAGAATATTCTAGTATAAGTTTTGAGATATCATTGTGGCGGATTAGATTGGTAAGGCAATAATTGGATTATATTGGACGTAAATTGGTACTTCAGGGCATTTTTTGCTTTTGAACACATACACACGTCATCCAGGAATCATGTGTAAATTATATTTTGTGTATTCTTATTTTACCTTAGTTGAACCAAAACTCAGCCAAATGAAATGTTGTAATAGAAAGGCGAGTAGTTATTTCTCTTTGATAAAGTTTACAAATATTTAATGAAGATATCTTTTTGGCTAGTTAAAAATTAGATTGATTGTACTGAAATCTCCACCGAATTTCTTTGTGTGGTACACTAATATATATTTTTTTTAACAATAGTGGAACTTGAACAATAGAAACACAGGTTAATCCGCCATTTATTGAGTTGTCTGTCTGTTATTATAATCATTACTGTACAATAATAGAAGGTCAAATTATATTAGTGAAACGTCACAGACAAGTCGTTATCTGTGAAGTTTTGCTATTTTATTTAATGTGGTTTTGATATTGATGTATAAAAAAGGAAAAGTACTCGCTCCTCGACATGGACCGTATAAATTATGCCGATCGGCATAATTGAGCTTAGTCGCAATCGAACTGGCGTTTGTGTAGCACGTGTTGCACGTTAAGTAAAATTACCGTAATCGTCTAAATAAGCAGCAACATGCCTTCCTGTGTTTTCAAACAGTGCACATATAATTCACAAACCGAAAACAAGTTCCGCGGGATTACTTTCCACTCGTAAGTACATTAAAACTTATTTTCTTTTAATTTTCCTGAATAATATTCCCTTCTAGGTCAATTAAACACTATGTAAACAAACTTAGCATCTAAATATTTTGCATATACTATGTCAACTTTCACATCTACCTACAAGTTACAAAAATTAAGTTCACTAAGTTTAGTTTTTTTTTTTTAGTTTTACCTTCCTTAAATTAACTTCTGCTGTATTTTGCTTTGTTGCTCTGTTATTAATAACTAAAATTCCTCATGCTTCTACAATAATGATTTTGTCACAAGTCTGCTACTATAAGTAAATTTACAGAGAATGAGGAAAACTGTTCCACCGTAGTACAGTTTATACTAGTACGGGGAAGAGAGTGAATTAGGTCCGTTTTAGCAACCATTATAAGTACCGATACATATATACTGCTTATTTATTACTTACATGAATTGTGCAAGGTTGTTAAATTTATTTTTGCAAATAAAGATCTTTTTTTTAAATTCTTTTTTGCGAGTTGTTATGGGACGTAACAGTGACAAATTATTGCTATCTTGTTCCCGCTACAGCCCGTCATATTTCTCTATTTCGGTTATTGATGCATGACGCACGACATCGGGAAATTTAGTTGTGTGGGTGTGTTTACATGTAATTGTTTACGAGACATTAGAGCGGTGCCTTCTCTTCTTTTTTTATAAATCAATGGGTTTACTGTGTATTTTTTTGATAGAAAATATTCTAAAGGTCTTATAAAATATCTTTGTCTATGCCCTGATCTTGACTGTGGACAGACCCAAAAGACGTTTTTAAGACTAAACGTTCATTGAGCCTGGTTATAGGTCTAACGTTTTACAAGAGTTACCTGAAATTTTAAATCATTGATACAGACAGACGATTATTATTTTTATTTTAAATTTAAGAGAACCTAATATACCTACTATTATACAAGAAAACATTTATTTATACCTCAATAAAAATATATTAAGGAACATTGTGATTTTAGTTTCCCTGCTCTAACTAATTTCAACATGGTTAATATACAGGATACATTTTTAACCAGAGCGTAAATTTTTTTTGGTGGTTAAATATCAGTAATAGAACTCATTTCTATTATTTGTTCAACACTTTTTTTTTGGTCTACTTGAAATCAGCAAAATATGGATACATCTATTCGTAATAATATCAATGGGCGAGCGCACAGCTGATAGGTACCTACCTATTACTGTTTCGCTTCACTGACCGCGCCGCCCGCGCGTTGCGTGACGAGTATACATTATACTAGTTTCAAAATAAACATCTTTCGTTAACGATCATTGAATTTTTTTTTGTACTAAGACATCAAAATACGAAATAGGTGTATAATAAAACACGTTTAATTTGTCAAAATTTGCGCACTGATTAAAAACTTTTTCTGTATATACATATTACATAATCAGCCTAATGATCCCACTGCAGGGACACAAGACTGTGAGAGGGAGTGGGCCGTTATCGACCACGAGGGCCCAGTGCGGGTTGGTAGACGTCACATGTCTTCGAATATTTGGTTCTAGGACATGCCGGTTTCCTCACGATGTATTCCTTTACCGTTTTGAGAGCAGTGGTGGTGAAACTATCTCAACAAAAAGCGCCTGTCTGGATTCGAACCTACGACCTACAACTCGTAAGTCGCGGCCACTGGGCCAACACGCGGTTTAGCATACAAATCGATGAAAATGAACTAAAAGCATTTCTAGTTTCTATTAAAGCTAGGGTTGCCAACCCTACTATATAATATAGTATCCTGCTATATTAGAGGCCTAAATACTGGTGCCGATTCCCTTGTTCGCAAACTAAACTAAATTTAAGTTCAGTGCATCTTTGTCTTTCTATTTTATTAAGAAAAGGACAGAAGATAAATTTTAGTTTAGTCCTGTCAAATTAATCAGCGCCTGTCACTACTCCTTCTAAGTTTACCTAAACGTGATTAAAAACTTGCTGACTAAAATTATGTCAATTTACGTCAAGCGCTGATTAATTTGACAGGACTAAACTAAAATTTTTCTTCTGTCCTTTGCTTAATGAAATAGAAAGAAAGAGATGCACTGAACTTAAATTTAGTTTAGTTTGTGGACAAGGGAATCGGCAGCACTATATTTCTAGAGAAAAAATTTACAAGGCGAAACTATTATATTTTTATTTCAATACAAATGGAAAGATGATCGCAATAGGGCCAGTATTTATCTCATAAAAGCTGAAGTAATTGTATTTTGTAATATATAGTGTACAGATATTTACGAGACATTAAAAATTAATACCCTGTTAATAATTGATTAATTTGACAGGACTAAACTAAAATTTATCATCTGTCCTTTTCTTAATGCAATAGAAAGAAAAAGATGCACTGACCTTAAATTTAGTTTAGTTTGTGTACAAGGGAATCGGCACCAATGGCTTCGAAAATACTATATTTGGTATAGAAAAAGTTGGGAACCCTATTTATAGCAGATAGATCGTCGAAGTCATAGATCTCGAGTTCGAACCCAAGGCCTCCTGAACCTCTGACTTTTCGGATTTATGTGCGTATTGTATAATTATCACTTGCTTAAAAAACGGTGAAGGAAAACATCGTGAGTAGAGCGTGCAAAACCGGAAAGTCTTCAAAACCGGTTTTGAAATCCAGTTTTGAGTGCCCAAAACCGGAAACCGGTGTTAGCCCCGGTTTTGGCAACAATTTTCTAATGTTTATATAGTAGAATTTTAACAAGAAAACAAATTCTTGGACACTCAGAAATACTAAAAATAAAACGATTTGTACGATAAATCTCTTTATAATCAACCATTTATGCCAACCAATACCAAATAGACCACCTTAATAGTTTTGATAACATGAACTTAAATAATATGAAGATTAACTAACTGAGATCAAATCAACAACAAATCAGTTTGTGGTACATTTAGTAGGTACACTAGGTACCTAACAATTCTGTTATCATGAATAATATATTTTAAACATACAAAACACACCATCATCATCATATGACACTAAACACAATTACAATACCTATGTCTCAATTTCTTGAAACTTGAGCTTTTTAATTACGAACTACTAACAATTTAACAAGTTAACAACATTATTAAAAGGATTCATATTTGACTATAAAACGAGATCAATTAAACTGTGTACAGAGTGTAAGTGTGTACTGTGTACCCTATACTAATTTATTTCAATAAACAAAAATCATTTTTTTCCAAGAGATCGCTGTTCTTGGTAATGAGTTCTTAAGAATAGAAGTGCATCTAACATTTTGTCAGATAGCGTACTTCTCATTTTATTGCAAAAGTACCCAGCACTCGAAAAGGCCCTCTCACTCTCAACACTTGTTGGTAGTACACACTTCAAATAGTTGTACGCTTCGGTGAGATACACACCCCGTTGCCCTCCGCTTTCATACATAGCTTGCTCTACTTTGACAAACCCTGCAAGGTCGAAATTAGACCGATTCTTGGGGGATTTCCTACATTTTTCCAATTCTTTATTAAACTGCTCTTGAAGAGTTAGCTCATCAGCTACAACTTCAGCATCAGATGATAACGATAACGATGGTACAGACCGCTCGGAGAGAACTCCGAGGATAGTATCAGAGCTCTTGGGCTGACATTTTAACTGTTGCAACAAGTTTATTATAATGTCAGATATGTCAGCACCATTGGGTTTGGCAAACGTATCATCGTCATCTTGTGTGCAGAAGTCTTCTCAATCGTGCAAATAGTGCAAGACACCTGCTAACCGGAGACGCCTTTGCTTAATACGACTTCTCAAGTTCATCGCTAGTTTGCAGCTCAAAACACTATTTTGTTCATCAAGTTTCTTGATCATGAATTTTAATGTTGTGTCAGCTGTGTGAAGAGTAGCATCACGTCGACACAGGGATAGAACAGCCAGTTTGACAACATTCAAGCTGTTGTGAATATCAGACAGAGTTCGAATTTCGTCTTCGGAAAAAGATATCTCAGATTTCAAATCTATAAGGACTTTAAAGACTGTGTTTTTTAATTTCAAAAACACTCCGATCATATCGGACATGCTGGACCATCGCGTGCGACAATCTAGTTGCAATTGTATGTCCTTTTTGTGTTCCTGCAAGACATATTCCCGCAATGCATCAGCTTTTAGAGGAGATTTCTTTATAGATTTTACTAATTTTCGAACTTTAGTGATTGTCTCTCTGTATAATTCTGGATTTGCTGAAATGGCTGGGGTCTCGATTTCTAGACTTCCACTGAGATCTTCTTCAGCTCGATCGTCGTCGTCGTCACTATCACTTTCTGATTCAGAGTTGTCCTGTGGATTTATAGGAGTTGTTTCAATAGACGCTACTGCATACTGTTCGGGTTCTTTACTTGTTTTATACAGGGTATATATATTTAATTATGGAATAAAAAAATGATGGCCGGAAATAACTTAAAGAATTACCCACCCATGGGCTTAAACTTAAACAAAATCTATAGGAAATGTAACATAATTAATAAATAGGTAAGTAGGTACTCACATTTTGTCTTAGCGTTGCCAGCGTAGGCAACAGGCACGCACGTGCACTCCCGGCAAGTGTACTTGGGCAACGACGCGGGTGGGTGGGTAGGCGGGACGGGCGGGACGCAGGACGCAGGGGTGTCACATCGCGGGTGCGGGGGTCGCGGATCGCGGAGGGAGGAGTGTAAGTAGTAAGTAACGGTTGCGTTCGGAAATTTGATGAGTGCGTTCGAAAAAAGTTTATTTAAATCAAAATGTAAATGTATAATTCAATAACGAAAAAACCGGAGATAAAACCGGGTTTGTCTTTCAACCCCGGTTTTCAAAAATTGCGAAATTTCGTCCGGTTTCCGGTTTTGCTAAAAACCGGAAAACCGGCTTTGCACGCCCTAATCGTGAGGAAACCGGCTTGAGAGATATTTCTCGACGGCAATGTGAAGCCAAGTCAGAGGCCAATATATAGGCGGCATGAAAACTCTGACACCAAGTTACTAACCACAAGAAAAGAAGAAGTTTCTAGTGTCAAAACGAAAATGATTAACCTGATGTGGCTGGCTTTTACCTTGGCCAGAGGCTAACTATTGATAAATGATTTTATTTCTGTAAGTAGGTTTTTACAAACACTTTTACACTTCAATCATATTTTAAAACTAGATGAGGTCGGCGTTTCGTATCTGACTACTCTGAGAAGAAAGACCGAAACAAACTCAGAGATCACAGTCTCTTTTAAAGTCCAGACATAATCTTGGTCAAATCATGTGAAGACCATGTAGATTGGTGTCTGAAATGGTCTTTTGAAGAAAGAACCACACAGATTGAGTGGACCTATCCATTCAGTGCACGCATTTGTCAGTAATCGTGTAGCTCAACTCAGAACATAAGGAGCTCAAGGATCCGACGAACAATACTATATTCCCATACAACGTGGCAATCCAGTCGATATCCAGTCGCGATGCGGACGAATTTTTCAACGGTATATTTTTTGTCTCAGTTCAGTTATCTATACTAATATATAAAGCTGAAGAGTTTGTTTGTTTGTTTGTTTGTTTGTTTGAACGCGCTAATCTCAGGAACTACTGGTTGGAATTGAAAAATTATTTTTGTGTTGGATAGTCCATTTATTGAGGAATGTTATAGGCTATATAACATCACGCTACGACCAATAGGAGCGGAGCATAAATGAAAAATGTTGCAAAAATGGGAAAAAATATTACTTTTTGAGAGCTTCCGTTGCGTGCGCTGCGTAAACGGTTTAAGTTACGCAAATATCATGTATGATGGAATTTTTCCTCTTTAAATGTTCTAAAAAAAAGTCCGCGACAGCATATGTCTATCTTTTAAGATTAACTCGCTATAACCTTTTTTATGGTAATCAAATTTGTTCGAAATTAATGCATTATTTGCGAAGGAGTTTTCATAAACATGGTATTAATCCTTATCCAAATAAATACGTTATTCATCACAAGTATTTAATTTTGAACAAAGTTGCCCTTACATCATTTAATTTCAATGAATATCTTAGGAGATATAACTGTTTTATAATAACTCCGCAGCAAAATAATGATCAACTCTGCGAGGTAGTCTATTCTAAAGTTGAAGAGTTAGTTTTTAGGGTTCCGTACCCAAAGGGTAAAATGGGACCCTATTACTAAAACTCCGCTGTCCGTCTGTCTGTCTGTCTGTCTGTCCGTCTGTCACCAGGCTGTATCTCATGAACCGTGATAGTTAGACAGTTGAAATTTTCACAGATGATGTATTTATGTTGCCGCTATAACAACAAATACTAAAAAACAGAAAAAAAAAATATATTTAAGGGGGCTCCCATACAACGGACATGATTTTTTTTGCCGTTTTTTTTGCCCCGCCCGCGTGGATGTCGGTTATCGCGTAAAAAAGTAGCCTATGTCCTTCTCTATATCCCAGGCGGTCTATCGGCGGTATCTCAGCGGTTTAGGCGTGAAAACGTTACATACAGACAGACAGACAGACAGACAGAGTTACTTTCACATTTATAATATTAGTAAGGATTTGTATGGATGGTACGAAACCCTTCGTGCGCGAGTCCGACTCGCACTTGGCCGGTTTTTTGTTTTTTGAACGCGCTAATCTCTGGAACTGCGAGTTGGATTTGAAAAAATCTTTTTGCATTTTACAGCCCAATTCTTGAGGAAGAATAACATTCCTATTAACTAGGACACAATTTTTTTTAAATGAAAGTTTATGCGAAAATGAAGTAAAATCACGGGCAGGCAATGTGTTGCGACGGGGTGGGTCGGGGGAACAAGAAATTTAACGCGGACGAAGTCGCGGGCAGAAGCTAGTTATTAATAAAGCCTTTAATCCCATAACCAACAAAAAAAAAAATACTTAATTTACAAGTGAATTGCTAAAAACTAGGTTATGGCCCCTTTTCGGGTACAGGCCTCCTCCAATTTTTTCCAGGTTTCCCTATTTTTGGCTTTGACCATCCAGTCGTTGCCTATACTTTTTTTGATTTCATCTACCCAGCGTTCCGGTGGGCGTCCTCTGGGTTTTCTCCTGTTGGTCCCGACCATATCGTGGTTCTATGGGTCCATCTTGTGACAGGCAGGCGTGCTATATGGCCTGCCCATTTCTACTTCAGACGTTGGGTAGATATGTTCGAGGGTGTCTATAGAATTGGTCTTCTTACGTATGGCTTCATTTCTCTGCTTGTCTTTTAATCGGATGTTAAGGATGCTCCTTCCCTAGTAGCATTTTTCGTTGGCATTTAGTTGGGCCATCTTCAGAGGGATGTGGCCCAACCAAATGCCAACAAAAATGCTACTAGGGTTTCCATTGCTCGTTGGCTCTTTTGTATTTTGTCCTTCGTCGTTTTGTTAAAAATCCTCAGTTCAGTTAGGATATTATATTGTTATTTTTATTAACCGTTTGACCGCCACAGTAATGTATAGATGATAAACCAAAATGTGCCCGCACGCCACGGTCGATCACGACTACATGACAGACTTTTGTAGGTACGTTAATCTGTAAATAAAGCTCATTTTTTTTCTTTTACTATGGGTTTGCTCTTGACTTTGGTCTAGGTCTGGGTGACAGAGACAACGTTGACGATGGAGTGAGCTTACCCAGAAGAAGCCTGTCCACTCTCACTTTGAATAGATTAGGGTTGTATGCGTTCGGAAACACAGGCGCAGGCAGAGAGTTCCACTCCTTTGCTGTGCGCATTATAAAAGACGTTTGAAAACGCTTAGTGCGAGTTGGTGGAATATCAACTAGGTAGGTAACTTGCAGTGCGTCTAGATGTCCGATGGTAGAAGGGGGCCGGGGGAATGAGGTCGTGGAGTTCATGGGCACACTCGCCGAAGTACAATCTGTAGAAGACCGACAAGCAGGCAACCTTGCGGCGATGAGCTAAGCTGTGAAGCTTGGTATCCAACAGTTTTACGTCGCCAATGAGCCTCTTAGCTCTGCATTCCACCGAGTCAAGCGCAGCAAGTTGGTACTTTGCTGAGCCATCCCAAAGGTGGCTGCAATACTCCATGCAGGAACGGACTTGTGCTTTGTAAAGGGTTAAAAGCTGTCCAGGCGTAAAGTATCGCTTCACCCTATTTAGGACGCCCAGTTTCTTGGCCGCTCATAAAACAACATTGTTTTTTTTATTTCTTTTGCTAATTATGTGTCTTGACTCATCCTAATTTATATTAGTTGAACTTATTTCTTTCTTTATATTTCATCTATATTAGCATAAGATGGCAAAAACTCGAAAGGACGAATTCGTAATGTATCTTGGCGCCGAGGGCACGTTTTTGCTTTTAAGACGTGTCGGTCAAAAGGTTAAATAACCTGATGTTAGATTATAATATATTGATCTCGCCACCATAACGATTAGGTACATGGAACTTCCAAATAACTGGCGAAATATAGGCAGTTTTGTAATAATACACCCTACTGTACCTACTCAACTGCCTACCCCAATGTAGGTAGTTTTGTAATAATGCACCCTACTTCACCTGCGTTTACTGCTTGATTTTGAATGTCATATGCCTGATTGCTAATTATCCGAAGTCATCAGATCGAACGGGTCTGACACCCCGGAGGCACAGAATATAAATGGACCGGAGGGGTACTAAAATTTTCGAGTTAGCTTCGCTCGCATTTCCATCCTACATTTTCTTATATAATTCGCAAACCTTTGCTACATAATTATGTCAGTAAACTTACTTCTATTTCTGGTCAAAGAGAAAGAAAATCTAACATAAGTATTCGAAGCGGTATGCAAAAAAATCAAGTTCACTTCGGTCGCTCTAGCATGTTAAATTCTCCATATCGGCCCCATTATGCTAAACTAGCTTAAGGTTAGATGTCCCTGTTTTTGGTCATAATAAAATTGCAAAGTGGCGGAAGAGAGAAACAGGGCTTTATTGAAATTCATAATAACTAAGCTCTTCGTCAATTTGAATTCTGACTTACTTAGATCGTTTTTTTTTTCAAATGATTTTCCACAACAAAAATCAAAAAATATTGTTTTATAAATAACAACAAATATTACTCTTTTTTAAAAATCTGTACTCGTTATTTACCCTCTCTGAAATCAGAAATAGGTACTTTATTTTCTAAAATAACTTGACAACCCTAACCCCCTCCCCCCAGAATGAATTCCTGGCTACTGCCTTGTTAGGTAGGTTTACTAAAAAGCATCTTCCTTCATGCATTTTCATTTAAAACCCCAACAAAAATCAACCACTGCTGACCGTCTATCAAGTAAATCTGTACTAACTGGCTCCTTACAATATAAGGGACCTCTAATTTGCTGGAGGACGCCATATTTAATTCCAATAAATATTTTATTGAGGCACTCGGGTACCGTACCTACTGCTAAGAGCAGGGAACCCTAGTTGATGACCACTAGATAGGGGAGAAAACAGAAGTGTCACTACATAAAGAGACTTTAATCATGGTAATAGTAATAATAATGACGAGTATTTTCCCCCGCCGACGTCGGTAGGGGAGAGGCCGGCCACCAATTTGCTTGGGACTTATGGGCCCACCGGCCCCGAGCCGGGGCCCCTCTGCCGGTGGTTGTGTGCAGCGCATGAGATGGACTCAGTCTATGAACGAGAACGTCATGAGCGCGTATTACGGGTCTACAGAAGGGGAACTAACCTCACTGCGTACCGTGGTAGGATGTTGTCTCTGTTTCAGGAACTAGAGCCAACCGTCAACGTCTCGGCTCAACGACTATCGGATCAGGTGCGGGTCATCCAACGCAATCATAGGTTGGACGATGCCACACTTGATAGGCTTCACTCAGAAGAACCTACTGAGCAACCATATCGTCTCGACTCCGGCACAAACCGCTGTACAAACGTTAACTATTGATGCAATAGGTACCGTCGCGGTCCTACCATGGTATTGAAGAGTTAGATGATAGGGTTGCCACAGTAAGTGGCCAATGCAACGCCCGATTGAGGTGAGCACTGGAAGATGTGTTTCGCGAGTATAGATCCACTCCAACCGAACTTAGACCCCGATTCTCCCCGATTACCACGCCTACCTATGCACAAGAAAAATAGGGCGCTGGTGTGTGCCTTAGGACTCGCAGCTTAAGAATGTGTTCGAGAGCAGCGAGGATTTCGTTGATACACACTTGATCGTGTATTGTGCGGCTGTAGCTGCATGTTGTTTAGTTAACGTCAGGAGCTACTCGACCAGAACCAGCCGTACCAGCCTGGCAGTGCAAGATCGAGCGTCGATGGGGCCTGGGTACTCATCTGGAAACTATACTGTTTCAGGGAGGACAATACTTACACAACCACGATTGAGTGATGCGCTTTGTAAGGCGAGAATTCTCGGGGTCTGGTATTAGCCCTCGAGAATACATGTCCCGTGTCACAGAGCGCATTGACTTCCTGAAGTAGAAAGTTTGTGCATGGGCGAGCCGTATTCGGCAGTATAAGCAGCGAGGGCGGCTCGGCCGATACACGCAGAATAGCATGTGCCAGAGCGATGAGAGGTATATTGAGCGATCTGAACAAACAGCGACTGCTGAGCGTGGGGTCTTAGGTTCCCTGGCCCGTGCAGTGTTTTGGTATGAAGTGTATGCATCTCTGTCTACACCTTTTGGGAACAAAGGAGTGATGATAAGTTTTTACTTCCTTTCTTTGGTATTTTTCGTCAATCGTTGTAACTTTTGACAAGACCCAGCTGGCAACACTGGTATCGAGTGTACCTTCTTACACTTGTTGTTATTGTGACCGGACCCCAGCCACTCAGAGTCAATAAATACATTTAGGTACGATAGAGTTTTTGGAGGAAAAAACGTTTAAAAGATTCATACATACCTATCTCCTACTATTTGTTCAGGTAAGTTATTAAAAGGAAATTTTCCTGAAGCTGTAGCTAATGATTTGTAGTGTCGGGAATTTACTTTTGATAAGAGCGTTTCATCTTTTTGGTGAAGATCAAGCTTCGTAATGGGGCGTCCGATATTTTCTTAACGGGCTTTTCCTGTTGCGGCTGAAAAGGATTTAAGAATAGTCACGAGCATAATTTATAATAGATAACTAATACTGATGTAAAAAAAAAAAAAACAGATAGATAGGAAACAATTTAAATAGTAATAAGGTAAAGGCTCCTATAAACAGGCGGGACACGCGACGCGACACAAAGACACCGAGTGCCGCGCGACGACCGGTCTCTTTGTGTCGCGTCGCTTGTCGCGCCTGTTTGTAAAAAATCATTAGATGAAGCGCTCTTCCTCTCTCCTAATAATTAAAAAAATCTGTATCTGACAGGGTCCATAATTGTTTCTATTTGTACCGGACGTAAAGAATAGCATCACCCCATTTTCTCCCGTGGGTGTCGTAAAAGGCGACTAAGGGACTTACTACAGAATGGGCAGCAGCGTTCTCTATGCATTTTTAACACCATACTGCGATCGCCAACCCGCCTGCCAAGCGTGGCGATTATGGCACAACCCCCCCAAATGGGGGAGGCCTATATCCAGCAGTGGTCGCTTTTCGGCTGAAATGATGATGATGATGATTATTGTCCCACAGCAGGGCAAAGGCTTCTTCTCACAGAAAGAAGGCAGGTTGGCGTTTTCAGAGTTATATTAATTAAGGGCGTTTACCTCACGATTTTTTTTTCTTCACCAATGTTAGTGAAGTCCAAGTAAAACTTAGAAAGTAAGCAGTGTCGTGATTTCTTTTTTTTTTAAGTATTATTTTAATACTGAATTATAATATCCATTGTGGCAACACTAAAGTGCACTTAGTTTTTTCGGACATATTACCTATGCGTTCACCTAAGCGTGATCTGGAAAGGCTTATGACATTGGGCCGGGTGGAAGGAAAACGCGCTCAAGACAGAACACCGGCAAGATGGTCAGACGCGATCAAGAGGGTTGTTGGAGTCAGCATTTAACGAGAGGTCCACACTGCAGAAGACCGCATAACTTGGAGACGCGTCGTATTAGGTCGCGATCCTCAGCATTGAGGGAACGACGAAGAAGAACACTGAAGTACAAATTATTAGTAAGTACTTATTGTATAATTATGTAACAAACTTTTAAATGTAGGTGTTTTCATTATGGCAACCGAATGTATTATTTTACTTTGGCAACACTTAGAAATAACGATTCAGGATTACGATTATGATATTGCCGTTATTTCTTGTTGGGGCAAAAGTCATTGTAAATGGTAAAATGTAGTGCAGAGTTAGTCGTCGAGTCGTCGTTTGATTGTGAAATAGTAGGTACCTACAGTCACAATAGTACTAAAAGTGTTAGCAAGAAAATAGTGTTTTCTTAATAGTAGGTAGGTACTATCGGGGACATACGAATCGGACCACCTTATGGACTATTCTTGCTTGCAGCGCTCGGCCGTTATAGTAACACTTACCCACACTCGTCAACCTATTGGTTGACGAGAAAAGCAATGCTATTGCATTGCTTTTTTTGTCAGCGGGATTGTCCGAAAGGGGTACCGCTGCCCCGGAACATAAAGGGCCAAGGAAGGAACATGGGTGGGTTTTAGTCAGTAAGAGTCTGACACTCCCTTCCGCTTCACCCAGAGCGGGAGGGGTCATTTAATGATTTCCCATGCTCAAAATAAAAAAAGAGCATCGATTTTTGTTGAGCCCCTTAATTTTGTAAATGAACCAGCCGAAGTGGCCATCAGACATCTGTGATCATTGTAACAGAGCATGAGAAATTTATTTAAACAAAAGTTTTTTTTTATTTGTCGTCGTAAAAAGGGGCGGTAAAAAGAGTGTGCCGATTCGAATGTCCCCCATAGTACCTACTAGCCCGGACGACCTCACTAATGCCTCAATACTTCTTCACATAAACACACACATTCCATCATGTCTAATCTATCATCCTTCTAATTGCCATGTTAACAACCGTCAACCCTCCACCGCTGCCAAACTGCGAAGTTTAGGGCACTTGATTGTGCTAACGAGTTCCACCACAGCGGCCGACGGTTAATTACGAGTTTTGGGGCTCAGATAGCATGGGATCAATATGTAGACTTGCTAGTTTATTGGTAGGAGTCAATCAATCAGGATTGCTAAATGTATTGTGTTAAATAATGTCCTTTAGGTACGGTGGCCAGCACATCAAGTTACCTACCACAAACTGTAAAATTTTCTCGTTCAATTTATAACTTAATTGTCTGACGCTGGCAGAATCGTCGACATAGGCTCAGAAAAAAAAAAAAGTACTGAATGGAATAGAATATTTTTATTTCAGACAATTTAGTCCATATGGTTGGTAACAATTTTACTTAACATCTAGTATTAGTAACATTTATATTATTATTATAAAGACACACAAACAAACAATTAAAATTAAAATTCAGCGCGGAGCTGCGTCCATCTCCGCCACATCGGGGAATCCCAGCGATCTGCGAACATACTAGGAATACTGTTGGTGCTGTCGCGAACCCGTGACATCAGGCATGCACATCTTTTTCTAATAATGGCGGCAAAATCATCAATGTTGTTGTCCGCAAACATCCCTGACGCACTACAACGCCACGGTAGCCGCAGCAGTACTCTCAGTGCATTATTGTATTGAACACGCAGGTCAACATTTTAAAGTTTAAAATCGTTTGGAGAAATTTGACATTTTGGTATAGCTTGATGTGCTGACCACTGTACATTACTGTTAGTTAGGCCGCAATAATGCTTGCCGTCGTGTCATGATGGCCCGTTGGTTAAGGCCTCGCCTCTCATGCATGAGGTTGTGGGTTCAAATCTGGGCAAGTACCAATGTGACTTTTTCAATTCATATGTACTTTCTGAGTTTATTTTGGACATTACTGACATCGGTGAAGGAAAAATATCGTGAGGAAACCTGGACTTATAGTTAATATAAGTCTGAAATCGCCAACCCGTCTTGAGAAAGCGTGGTGATCAATGCTCATGCCTTCTCTGTATGAGAAGAGGCCTTTGCCCAGCAGTGGGACAGTTATAGGCTGGTATTATTATTATTATAATGCTTGCCGTACTTCTCCATAGGAACCTACTAAGCTTTGAATGGGCAACTAGTTTCATCTTTCTGACTGATCGACCTCTTGACAATTCAAAAGTGCGAGATGTTGTTTAATTGAAATAAATGCTTTCAGTTTGAGTTTAAGGCGAAAGCGTCACCAGCCTGCAAAATATAAAATTTGGTTAAGTTTTATAACAGCATCCTGAATTCCTGTGTGTGGCATATCTGGGCAAAGTTTCAAACGGTCGGGATTTTGGGATTATTGTCAGGATGTAAAAATTAAAAATAAAAATGTTAATTTTTATTATGAAATAAAAATTATGTGGTAGGTACCCTAGCTTTTTTGTTGGCATTTAGTTGGGCCACTTACCTCTGGTTAGTTGGCAAATGCATACAATTGGCGGGCAGTTTGCGGGTTGGGCCAACAACTGATGGCCTACGTGGATTTGCCTACGAAGGCCCAACTTGCGATGGGGCCAACGTACATTGCCCTACGAAGGCCCGACGAAAACGTGTTATGGGTAGGCCCAACGACACATAATACATTTAGGCAAGCGGTTGTATGTTGGTTGGTTCTATGGCTGGCTTCAGAGCGACGCGTCTCGCCAGCGCCTGCCGTACGCGCGTCGCTATACATGAACCTTATCGGCTTCAAAATAAGGTTGGTTTTAGCGATTTGTTTTGAAAACCCAACCTTATTTTGAAGCCGATAAGATTCATGTGCAGCGACGATTTTTACACGTTTTGTACACACACATGCAATGAGTCTTCCGTGGCGTCATCCTTTCTTCATGCACCACACCGAGTTCCCCGCCGTAACCATCATCGTCGTAAAACTTTACAACTTTATACATTTAACACTTTCACAAACACTAAGGGTTAACTAACTAAACTAAAACAGCCTGCCAGCCTGATATCATGCTAATTTCTTTGTTGATGCGAACAAAACAAACACTCACAAACACTCCGCAGCTGCAGGTGCACAAATGAATAACAAAATAGCGGGCGGGCCGAGCGACACGTGCCGCCGCCCGCTCCCTGCGCACCCAGCTACCACCCCAGCTAAGATTTTTGTAGGGCCAATTACTGCTTCTCCAACAAGCAGTAATTGGCCCTACAAAAATCTTCCAACAGTAGGAATAAAAGCAGTAGGCCCGCGTTAGTTGGCCCAATGTTGTCATTATACCTTAAATCCCTACAAAAATCTCCCAACAGTAGGAATAGAAGCAGCAGGCCCGCGTTAGTTGGCCCAATGTTGTCATTATACCTTAAATCCCTACAAAAATCTCCCAACAGTAGGAATAGAAGCAGTAGGCCCGCGTTAGTTGGCCCAATGTTGTCATTATACCTTAAATCCAAACAAAAATCTCCCAAAAGTAGGAATAGAAGCAGCAGGTCCGCGTTAGTTGGCCCAATGTTGTCATTATACCTTAAATCCCTACAAAAATCTCCCGACAGTAGGAATAGAAGCAGTAGGCCCGCGTTAGTTGGCCCAATGTTTTCATTATACCTTAAATCCCTACAAAAATCACCCAGCAGTAGGAATAGTAACAGCAGGCCCGCGTTAGTTGGCCCAATGTTTTCATTATACCTTAAATCCCTACAAAAATCACCCAGCAGTAGGAATAGTAACAGCAGGCCCGTCGTTGCCTATCCGTTGGGCAAATAGTGCATGTTTATGACAATGGGCCTATTTTAAGTTTAGGTTGGCGGAATAACTAACCGTCTGCCAATACATTCCCAACTGTTGGCGTATGGAAGCCAACGGCAAATGCTACTAGGGTACACACTTATTTTTTTGTGCCCTTGTCTTTTAGAAGGTGTTCAAAAGTTTCTGGCAGCAGTAATCGGTTTATTAAGCATCCTGTTCAATATAATTTGAAATATTAAGCACGTCGGGCAACAGGGAGAGCTTTGTAACGCGCGGCAATTTTAAATGTCTGTTTCATTTTATTTTTTTTACAAGATTCCGTTTGTCGGGACATTTTGTGTTTTGTCGGGAATCGGGACACCATATTATGAAATGTCGGGACAATCCAGACGAATCCCGACCGTCTGGCAACCCTAATTGTATGCCTTTATGTGTGAACTATCATAATAAGCACAATTTTTGCCAAATGGATCAATGTTGTCTGAGTAAATAAATACATTATCAAATTATAAAGCGAATTATGCATTACCTAACGATTTAAATAATAAACTTTTCATTAATTCGCAGCTCAAAATTACCAACAAAATAGCAGAATACAGCTAACATTAATCAATTGTTTATTATAATTGAGTTAATTCACGACAGACGTCGGGATGTGATCGTTTTGTTGGCTTTCCTTCTGTGACAGAGTTTTGTATTTTTGTCTAAAGGAATTAATTAATAATTTCACAATGGATGGAATCATTTGTTACCGGTGTCGGCTGGGACATAACTTTGGAGTTCGCACATTTTTTTGGTAATTTATAGAGGTTGGTATTTTTTCAGCAAAATGCTTTAGTTGCTAGCTACCTCGTGGTTTAGTCGTCGCAAGGGCAACCGCTGGAGGTCCTCGGGTCGATACCTAGGTTGTTTAAGGTGAAAGCGTCCGGGTAGTCCGCAAATTTCAAATTTTCTTACGTTTTTGGCAATTTGAAGGTCAATATCAGGTTGTATGTTGATGTAAATATGATTCGCGGCCGTACCAAATATTAAGTTATAGAATTATAATCATAAAAATCATCAATACAACTCTTTAAGTTCATATAATCCTATTGAATGACAATTTCATGAAATCATGACTTTTAGGATTTACACTTACTAAAGAAGTTGTATTTACAACTCTTTTAGTTAGTAAAAACACACTTTGTAAACATGCTGGTCCTGCTCCATAGGACAATTTATTTAGAGTCTAGACAAAATCAAACTAGTTGCTAATGTAATTGTATGGGTAATTTATATTTTTTATGACATTCATTTTATTTTCTGTGATTACAATATACTCACACACTGATATAGATTATTAAATGTTAAAATTTTAGGAAAATCATCTACTTTTACAATGTTTGTAAATATGTGAGCACTATGTATCTAACACATAATTAATTTGTCTGTCATTGCTTCACTTTTCATTCTTTTTACCTATTGTGGTATAGTAATTTTATTCTAGGTAAGTGCATTGTCTTCACATATAATTAATAAATAATTAATGTATACAAATATTGTTAACATTTTAAAAGAGTAAGTATGGAGTTTCTTGCCCATCCTTCTCCATACGTAACTACCTTTTGGAAGGGGCAACTAGAATCAATTAATTATTTTTGTATATTTTGACGTTCAAAATTGTCTTTTATGTGCCTATTTGAAATAAATGATTTGACTTTGACTTTACAACTAATGATTATAATTCCGTCAATACAATTTGTTACGGTCGCGAATCATACTGTAATCAATAACAATATACAGTGAGCTGCAAATTGCATAAATCGTAAGAAAATTTGAATTTCGCGGTCTACCTTACTGCTTCTCCCTTAAAGTACGCTGGCCAGCACATCAAAGTTACCACAAACTGTCAAATTTTCTCGTTCGATTTTGAACTTCAACATCAACATTTTAAAGCTTAAAATCGTTTGGAGAGAGATAGTTTCATGTAGCTTGATGTGCTGGCCACTGTACTATCGGGGACATCCAAATCGGCACACTTTCAAAACAAAATCCCGTGTTCAAGGATGTTTGACCACATCTGTTTACCGCCCCTTTTTGCGACGACCAATAAAAAAAAAAAACTTTTGTTTTAAGTAATGTCTCAGGCACTGTAACAATGATCACAGATGTCTGACAACCTCGGCTGATTTTTTAAGATCTTTTTTTTTTGATTTGCAAAGTCAATAGTCAGGATTCGACGATTGACCTCTTTCCCTTACCTAGTTAGTAGTTACTTCCCTGAAAAATAAACAATTTCCAGGCGCATTTTCCTCAGCTCCACAGTTACCTTAGCCGCGCAAGTGGGGTCGGCAAAGACAAATTACTTTATTCCCCCCACCTATTTATTTGTCGAGCTTCCCTTGGCTTTCATTATTTTTTTTGTTTATAACTGTCCTTCCCTATTTCCGAATCCACTCCGCTAAAAACACTGAAATACTCGTTAAGTTTTGTTATTGTATTAATTGTTTTTTTTGAGAGATGAAAGCGTGACTATGGGATTACCTACTCGTCCTCATCTGCCTTGCCATTTCCAAATAATGTTGGGGTCAGCTTCCAGTTTTACCAGATGTAGTTGAATACCAGTACTTTACCTACATGGAGCGACCGCCTATCTGACCTCCACAACCCAGTTAGTGGATAATACGATACCTTGGTATTTTGGTAAGACTGGTATTACTTTGCCTCTTTGATTATTTTCTTTAGTAAACTAGCTCTTTCTGGGAGGCTACCACCTAGTTCTGCCGCCAAGCAGCCGGTGCCGGTTGACAACCACATGAGACATGTCAGCCGTGTCTCTGGTATGGCAATATTGAATCTGTGGTATTGTAGATAGCAGTCATGGAATTAGTAAGAAGTAACTATAAAAGGCGTAGAGGTTATAATTTACTGTCGGCAGGTATGGGCCATCGGCTTGCCAGCCTGTCACACAATAAAATAATTATTGAACAGTACACACGGCCACAAATCAAGCTTATACATTTCCAGTATAAGCTGACCTCTCATTGTACTGAAATCCTATACAATGCGAGATAAACTGGAAATGTATAGCTTGATTTGTGGCCGTGTGTAAGTACCTACTGTGCGGGTTGAATATTTTGACTATACTTCATTTACTATAACATTAGAAAAAAGAGGCTCGTAGAAGCAGGAGTGCGAAACATTTTATTCAAAGTTAAAAGTTTAAACAATTAAACTAAAAATGTTTTAACATAACTTTGATAAATAGGTCGTAATAACATCTTTATCACACATTACTTACAACGAAACGAATGAATGAAACAAACGATTACGTCGTGATGATTTAAATTTAATTAAGATTAAAGGAAATAAAAGTCTTTTTTTTTACAATATTTTATTTCAAAACAACAACTTTCAACACACAATAGTTGGTGTAACTTCTTCGTCTTCATCATATAATTTAGTCACTACGAGTATCATCAGAGAATAAAGATGAAGAAGTTTCACCGACGTTACCTAATAATAAATCTTTCTACCACATCATTCATTATGCTTTAACTTTTCCTCTTCTTTAATTGCATGAGCAACGCAAGACTGCCATCGTTCTAGCGTAATACTATCCAGATCTTGTGGGAGTAATTGTTTCTCCTTGTCTAATTTGAACGTTTTGTTATGTTGAGCCACATACCCCATCATTTGAGCCCATATTAATTCTATAGGGTTGAACTCGCAGTGGTAGGGTGGGAGGCGCAATACTGAAATTCCCTTCTCTCTAGCCAGATGGCTATCATCAACATGGCATCTACAACAAACTTTTGGTATAAATGTCTTTGTATTTTTGCTTTTTCTAATAAAGTTGCCCTAAGATCTTTTTCCTCAAAAGGAATATTTTTGCTTTTAAACCATTCCTGTATATCTGCCTTTCGTGTAGCTGTGGTTGGCAGCTTCTCCAATGTCCTTGAGTGGTATAGCGCATTGTCCATAACAATTACAGCGCCACTCTCAATTTTCGACAAAATTAACTTGAACCATTTTCACTTTTGTCTATCGCGCTTCTATAACATATTCCCTGTAAATTGAGAGGTCTGGCTCTTATGAAACAGGAAATCCTAGTACAAGAGTCAGGGCTACACAGATGATTGTGTCTTGAAGTGTAAATAAATAAATTATTATTATTATTAAAGTTGAAGGCGTCCATTTCGGAGTGGTCATCTTCATCACCTTTCTTTGCATCAAATATTAACGCAGCATCCATTAAAAACCCTTCACAAACCCTGTGAAATAAAATTAATACAAGTCAATTATTCCGTACCCCCTATATAATTTCACTGCTGGAAATAGTTCATAGATAAATACTATAACAAAATTTATAACTTTAAAAGTTCGCTTTGCATGCGTTAATTCATAATACAATATAATATGTATTACTTAATTAATAGTCAATAACAATGGGGTGTTCATTTTTTTATGGCGAGGACAGTCCATAAAATACATACCAGTATGACCGATTATAAGTTGGATTTTTTAAACCAGCAGATAGACCTTCCTAATGTGCTTCTTTTGAAGACTTATTATTAGTGTCATGCCATATTAGGCTTTTCGTGTGACCTGTTTGTATGATAAAAGGTTATTAATATAAATACCATTCATTTCACGAACCAATTTTATGAAATTATGTTTAACTGTATAATTAATTATAATGTTATTGAATGCAAGAGGTCATACACTGCTTAGTGCATAAATAGCTGTTAAGAAATTTAGAAGCACTGTACCTTCATTTAGCCAAGTGTCATCTAAATAATAATATATTTTCCTTCCTTTATTCCTTAGCCTTTTTATTTCATGAAGATATTTTAGTCTCCAAAGGACGATCTCCTGCTTGTCTATGACTTCTATGAGTGCACTTTTTCTGCTCCGTTTGATTTATGTGAACTTTAATGTTTATTTAATTATTTTATACAGACTGCTTTTTTAAAATCTGGCAGAGACTCGTCACTGTTAACTGCTTCCAGCATCTTTTCCAAGGTGGGCAACTCATTATTAAAGAAGAAGGAATGAATTTTCCTGCATATTCCACTAAATGTGATGTCATCAAAATCATCACGTTTCATGTGCTTCTGTTGGGGAGGGGGAGATTGCAGGCGACTTTTTATGTTGTACTGTACTGTACGCCTGTAAATAATAAAATCATGTGCGGAGTTTCTAAAATATAATAAAAATGTATTATATTTTAGAAACTCCGCACATGATTTTCATGTCATCACAATGCATGTTAGTTTCAAATATTTTTATAGTAATAATTTTATGAATCATCCTTACCGGCAACTTCTGCGATTTTGTTTATCATCTCAGTCCTACAATGAGGAGTATCTGCAGGCCAGGACTCCAATTGCTTAAAAATATTTATCACAGGTTGTTTTTCTACAGAACGCAGCGTTCTCTTTTTTTTGGGAGACATTATTATTTCGTCGGAGGCAACTTTTGGACCACGTTTTTTTCGCCGTTGGCTTTGGTCAGACTCAGCACTTATATGTTGTAAGCCACTCGGTCCCGCACCGGGATCACTCATAGCTCAAAAAAAAAGTAACGTTTTGTACAAACAACCCAATGACAACACTGATAACAATACAATAATAAAGAAATAACTAAATATTATTTATTATTTTAATAAATAACAACAAAATCACGAAAATTAAACAATAACAAACAAAGTATTCACAAGTAAATGACATACATGACAATCTTAGAACATTGTCAAGTCAATTTCACAGACGACATAAACCAGTAAAATTAGAAATCCCCGGCTGTCACAGCTTATGAAGGGATTAAGTAATATTTTAGATTTGGTAGGATTATAGTGAAACAAAATGCGTTGCAGTATTGTTGACTCCTGCTTCTTTTAGGTTTTTAGCATAGGCACTGTAATTTTAATTTGGAATGAAATAATATATCTAAATGAAAGCTACTTAATTTCATATGGTTGTTTTTTTAAATGATTACAATTAAGTGTGATAGCTGATATACAGGGTGTTTGGCAGAACGTTGAACATACGAAAATGGTGGGTAGGTGGGGTCATCTGCTACTTACTCAGCCCTAATTTATTTGGCCCTGGCCGACCGGGTATTTAAAAAAAAAAAAAAAAAGTTTTTTTCTTGTTTCACCACTTTCCTAACTTTAAAGTGTATTTTTTTTATTAAAAATGGGCAATAAAACAGGCAATTTTTTTTTTTTTAATCTTTGATGTTGGCAGATTCTTATAAAATTATTGCTTTGTTCAGATGTTAGCTAGAAAAAAAGTTATGAGTCCTCAAACTTACAGAAAGATGTAAAAAATACTTGAATGTTAATTTCAACTTGCATTTAAAAAAAAACAAAAAATGATTGAGGAGTTCCAATTCTAGCAAAACATCCCTAGTGTGTGAGCTTTCTAATGGTATGTAATTTGCTTTTATAAAAAAAAAACTTTAAGAGTTATTTCATAATTTTACCAAGCAGGAAATTTTTGACGAAACTCTACCTTTACGGAAAGTTAAATGTTTTGCGAAATTTAATACTGCAAAGTTGGTAAAAATTATGGATCGACGGCTTGCCAGTAGCAGTGGTGCAAATTGACATTCACTATTCCCTTGAGATGGTTACACAAAGCAGGTAGAAATTTTGTTTCACTCTTGCGCAGTCATAGCGTATTTTTGCTCTCTTTCGCTCTCGTGGCACCGTGACGCCTCAGAATGAATTCTTTTCTTTTATTCAGTCGAGACTTAACTGCCTCTGCGATCTCACGTGCCCGTTACGCTTACGTTTGTTTTTGTTCACTTCGTTTTCTTTTATTGTTATCACTAGTTAAGTTTAAGTTTAAGTTTGTTAAGTTTTTTGTTATTACTGTTACCTGTTGTTATTGGTAAAGAAATGGCTGCTTTTACCAGTGAGGAATACGCGGACATGTTGTTAGCGTATGGAAGCGCTAATACAAATTCTCGTGAAGCGCGAAGAATTTATCAAGAGCGTTATCCCAACCGCCGAGTACCCAGTCATCAGACGTTTGCGAGTACTTACCGACGTTTACGACAAACCGGTAACCTGAACTTACAAGAACCACGAGTGAACGCAGCACGACCCGATGCTACCATTGACGAACAAGTTCTTGCCGAGTTTGACGCGGATCCTACCAAAAGCATTAGACAGATAGCTTCAATACTTGGCTTAAGCATATGGAAAGTGTGGTCTGTTCTCCGGCAAGATGGTAGACATGCTTTTCACTACACTCCAGTGCAAGGTAAGATTAAGCCGTTTATGCACTGCATCTGATACGATTTTGTGGAATGTAGTAAATTATGAGACAGTTCAATTGATCGTTCCATTTAACCTTGATTTCGTCACTTTCTTTATTAGTTGTTTTGCCTCATGTTGTTTTTAGCGCATTCAATTCTAATTTCAAATTAAATTCAATAAACTATTCCTATTCGGCCGCATTCACGTAACAATCAGGCGGCCAGCGCTTACAGGATTCGGATTTCGGATTCGGTTTGCGCAGGTGGTCAGCGTAGGTAAACTTGCCAGCACTTATGGGTCCTTTTTAGAACAAAATTGGAAAGTCGCACGCCCTTTTGTGAATTTGGTCTTACGTCTTTATGGCTAAGCCATAAAGCCAATTAGTGTACTTAAAAATTGAAGATGAAAAATTTGGATAATTGTAGAGTTTGAACTCGGAGGAAGAAAAGATTCAGTATTGAAATCAATTCTTAGACATGTTTTGTTTGTTCTAGGTCTCGATGACAGTGATTTTGGGAGACGTGTGCAATTTTGTCGCCATTTGCTGCATACCGATGTGGACGACGTTAACTTTTTAAAAAGTATTTTGTGGACAGACGAGTCCAAATTTGACAAAGAAGGGATTGTCAATTATCACAATCTTCACCATTGGGCACTTAAAAATCAAAACCCACACGTGAAGAGACAAAGAGGCTTCCAGAGGAGATTCAGTGTGAATGTCTGGGCAGGAGTGATTGGCGATAAGCTAATAGGGCCTCATTATTTGCCCGACAACATCAACGCGAACAACTACTTGGATTTTTTGATAAATGATTTACCACCATTAGTGGAAGAAGTGTTCCAAGTAGACATAAACAGGCCTATTGTCTTTCAACACGATGGTTGCCCAGCTCACTTTAGTCTAGTTGTACGTGAGCATTTGGATAATTGTTTCCCAAATTCGTGGATTGGCAGGGGAGGACCAATTCCCTGGCCTCCGCGATCGCCCGACCTCACTCCGCTCGATTTTCACGTGTGGGGAAGGGCAAAGGAACTAGTTTACACTACAGAAGTAGAAAGTCGGGAAGATTTGATAAATCGAATTAATGCTGCTTTCGAAGTTATGCGACAGGAGATGCTGCTGCGCACAACAACTGTAGAAATCAGACGTAGATGCCGCACCTGTATTGCGAATGAAGGGCGTCAATTTGAACATCTAATATGATTTATTATTTAAATAAATTATTTAAAATTATTTAATTGTTTCATTAACGCACCTAACTGGTACAGCATAATTTCAATCGATCATTTAATTTTTACCAACTTTGCAGTATTAAATTTCGCAAAACATTTAACTTTCCGTAAAGGTAGAGTTTCGTCAAGAATTCATTCTGACGCGTCACGGTGCCACGAGAGCGAAAGAGAGCAAAAATACGCTATGACTGCGCAAGAGTGAAACAAAATTTCTACCTGCTTTGTGTAACCATCTCAAGGGAATAGTGAATGTCAATTTGCACCACTGCTACTGGCAAGCCGTCGATCCATAATTTTTACCAACTTTGCAGTATTAAATTTCGCAAAACATTTAACTTTCCGTAAAGGTAGAGTTTAGTCAAAAATTTCCTACTTGATAAAATTATGAAATAACTCTTAAAGTTTTTTTTTTATAAAAGCTAATTACATACCATTAGAAAGCTCACACACTAGGGATGTTTTGCTAGAATTGGAACTCCTCAATCATTTTTTGTTTTTTTTTAAATGCAAGTTGAAATTAACATTCAAGTATTTTTTACATCTTTCTGTAAGTTTGAGGACTCATAACTTTTTTTCTAGCTAACATCTGAACAAAGAAATAATTTTATAAGAATCTGCCAACATCAGAGATTAAAAAAAAAAAAATTGCCTGTTTTATTGCCCATTTTTAATAAAAAAAATACACTTTAAAGTTAGGAAAGTGGTGAAACAAGAAAAAAACTTTTTTTTTTTTTTTTAAATACCCAGTCGGCCAGGGCCAAATAAATTAGGGCTGAGTAAGTAGCAGATGACCCCACCTACCCACCATTTTCGTATGTTCAACGTTCTGCCAAACACCCTGTATAAATTCATTTTAATCGATTTGGCGTCAATCGTAACTATAACAAGTTTATTGTACTTTTGTTATAAAGTGTGCATCAAAAACAACCTTTTTTAACTTCTGTCTAATGCTATTATAAATGGAGTATAGCATTTTCAGTAGTACCAAGTATTTACTCCATAATTTTATTCAAAACAAGATGGCGCATTTTCCCGCGTTTTCATTTTCCGAATTCAAGTGTTACAACTTTCAAACTCCCAACATTCTTGTAACTTGAATAACTCTCTTTTAATATTTTCCGCATTTCTCTTTATTCGGAGTTAACAGTTGTGAATGTCTGGACTTTTATCAAACCTACCTCGGTATGGCTATGATATTTCGTTAGTAAATAAAGTGACTATGGCTAGGTACGGTGGCCAACACATCAAGTTACCACAAACTGTCCAATTTTCTCGTTCGATTTTGAACTTCTTCGTCAACATTTTAAAGATTAAAATCGTTTGGAGAAATTTGACAGTTTCATGTAGCTTGATATGCTGGCCACTATACCTAGGGATGAATAAAATTAATACCTATCTATTTATTAACAGCTTAACCATAGGTAGAGGTACTGTAGAATAGAGTGTTTGTCTCCTTCCTCCATATTACCTGCCTGCATCATACAGTCAACCACACATCCGTGGTACCTAACAATTTTACATTGACAGCGCCTTTATTTCGTAGCAGAAAAGGTTTTCGTACTGCAGGATTACCACTGTTATGCCTGTTGTGTTAACTGTACTTGCTTATAGCCATGGATTACCAGCTAAGAAATTTTAGTGACGGAAAATTGCAATAATTGACTTGCAAACTTGATTGATTTGATCTAAGTCTGTCGCCAAAATAACAATGTTAACAGCATTTGTTGTGATTCGGCAGTTAGAGGTAAGATAGCTAGTTCCTCTGTGGTTGAGAATTCCGGGTGAAGCTCGCTTCCATCTTCGGCCTTATCATCACTTACTATCAGGTGAGATGAAGGCCAAGAGCTTCCCCGTTGAACGTAAAAAACACTGATCACAGTTGACGGAAATAGAAAGATAGTTAGCAATCTTTCTGACAGATGCCCTCAATCCTCTCTCCTGTGGTTAGGAAAGGCATTAAAAGTCAGTATTGGGGGTTGTGGAGGTCAGATAGGCAGCCTCTTTATGTAAAATACTGGTATTCAGCTGCATCCGGCGGTTAGACTGGAATCCGACCCCAACATATTTGCGAAAAGGCAAGGCAGATTTTGATTTAATTTCTGTAAGAAAATGATCTATATATGTGTTTAACATGCGGATTCACTTTCCCTCTACACAGCTGGCCCATGCTTTGATTTGAAAACTCCAGGCTAAGTCGGATTCCTTTCCAAATTCCTGTTGACGGCTGAAGATTGTCCGCTGCACGCCAATGATTTTGCATTACATCATTTCGACTGATGTTCATGTCTCTCAGTTCGGTGACAAATTCAACAGATGAATGATGAATTAATTTTATTTCTGTAAGTAGGTTTGTACAAACACTTTTACACGTCAATCATATTTTAAAAACTAGATGAGATCGGCGTTTCTTATATGACTACTCTGAGAAGAAAGGCCGAAACAAACTCAGAGGTCACCGTCTCTTTTAAAATCCAGACATATTCTTGGTCAGATCATGTGAAGACCATGTAGATTGATGTCTGAAATGTTCTTTTTAGGAAAGAACCACACAGATTGAGTGAACCTGTCCAGTCAGAGCACGCAATTCTCAGTAATTGCGCAGCTCAACTCAGAACTTAAGGAGCCCAACGATTCGACGAACAATACCAAAGAAAGGACATTAGGGTAGGCCGCATAAATTACTCAAACTGCCAGACAATGATTAAATCTAACTAAACAGTCACCCACATAGTTTTCACATTCACAATACCTAATTTATAATACTTTACAACGTAAATACTCATGTCATTGTATAACGTCCCCGTAGAGCCAAAAGTCATTAAGTCGAAAAATCGTGTTTTGAGATAATGAGAGTTAAAGTTTTTGAAAGTAAACCTAAAGGTGTATGCATTGATAAAACAAAAGAAAAAGTAATTAAGACGTTTTAATTTCGGGTGATGTAAATGTTCGATAAATGTATAATAATTTGACTAAATTAGTTATTTCTCCCATTACGCTGTGGGGTACAAAAGGTTGACTTAATTACTTTTCATATTTCGTAAAACAAAAGCTTGGGCAGCTACAAAAATGACGATTAGACAGATATTTAGAGAAGAAAATGTTGATTTTAGTGACATTGATAAGTCTATTTGGGCATTTTTCGACTTAGTGACTTTTCGCTCTACGGGGACGATATATTAAATTCATCAATGTCAATGTATATATAAAAATCTGGAAATAATCATGGTCAGATCATTTGAGGAACATTTAGATTGGTAAATGAACTTACGAGAAGTCCTGCTTGCGATCAATACCTACAGTTAGGTAGTAGCCCAGTACATCAAGCTACACGAAACTGTCAAATTTCTCCAAACGACTTTAAACTTTAAAATGTTGGTGATTAAGTTCAAAATCGAACGAGAAAATTTGACAGTTTGTTGTGAATTGATGTGCTGGCCACCGCACAACAACGCGGCAGTCCATCTTTATTATTGTTACAATGTTGGTACAAATTACAATACTGTCCACCAACATAACGAAGGCAATAAAAATGCAAAAATAAAACATGAATCTCCAACTTGTGCTTGCTAACAAGCGCTAATACACTACATTTTTCTTTTATCCCGATTCGTGAATTTCTTTTGTAAAAAAACTGTTTATCATACTTAAATATGATCTCCGCTTAAACAAAGCAAAGGACTTTTGCGCGGATTTTTTTACCGCATTTTTTCAACTTTTGTACACAGTTTCAATTCAGCAGACGTTACGCATGTATAATTCGAGACTCATTTCGGACTTGCCGCCATTTTGATTTTCACTTGTTGTCCAACAATCAAGAGGCAGAAGTTGCGATGCCTTTGCCTCACTGTTTTGTTTTTTCCTTCTTTTTTAAGTTCGTTAAAGTGAAGGCACAGGCAATCAACTAGGCAGCCTCGTCCGTTGATTGTTAAGTCTTTGAAAGTTGTTTTTTTTTTACTGTTTTGTTTGTGACTTTTATCAAAAGGTAAAGTAAAGTAATACCTGGTTGTCTCTGGTGTATTTTTTGTCGTGCGACTAAGGATTGTAATTAAAGCTTTTTGTTAGTTCCTTTTGTGTTAATAGTTTGCTTAGCGACTGTGGCGCTAGTGTGCTTTGAGTAAAAGTTCGTTTTAATGGGACTAAGTGAGTGGAAATTGTAGTTTAATTTTTGTTTTATGGAAATAAAATGGTGAGAGTATAGTTGTGTCGGTGCTTTTGTGTTTGGAATTGAAACGGGGTCATGATTCAATGATGTGTGTATTGATAATTAATATTGTGATCTTGTGTTATTATTAGAGACCGGATTACACCTTCATATCATGGTAGAAATATGAATGCAAATATGCATCATAAATACTCGAACTATTCAATTAGATAGGTAGTCAAAATGTACAACATCAAAATAAATATCTAGGAAAAAAATTGGTATATTTATTTAAAAAAAAAAAAAAAAAAATCTCATCGTAAGATTATAACGGTGTATTCCTGCTGTCTCCACCGCCCGTGTCCCCATTAATGGTAATTCACAAAGAAAAAAATAATTAAAAAATCAGTGCTTAATAGAAAATGGAACCTTTTTTCCGTCATTTTATATGAATTACCTTTATTGGGATCACGGGCGGTGGGGATGCAGCGAGAATACACCATTATAACGTACCTTCTCTCGAAAACTCTGTACATAATCAAGTACCAGTAGAGTTCCAAATGCTCAGTAGTAAGATTGTGCCTTCTATGCATCTTCTATGGCTTAAAATATTTTCATAACCTAACTTTTGAAAAGGATCGTTCGTCGTCGTCGATTGTGAGTAGGTATTTGTATTCCCTGGTTACATACAGTTACTTAATACTATATGAAACATGCCCAAGTATGCACGATCAGTAAAATTTGGTGAAAAATATAATGACTAGAAAAAAATACCAAAATATGCAAAAATGCATGTATAAACATGTAGGTATTTACATAAAATCCTGTCTCTAGTTAATAAGGGTAGTTACACCTGCGCTCCAGGAATGCATTCCACTGCGCTCCAAGTTTTTATTACTTATATTACCTATTAAAAAAATTATAATTACAAAAATAGTTCCACAGCGCTCCAAAATAAAATAAGTACAGTCAGCATAAAAGGCAAACCATAGATAAGTTGTTTGTTAAGTATACACAAATTTAAATATCGGTTGGTACACTTAAGTATTTTTTTACCGTGGATTCATCTCGTGTGTCAAAAATGCTCAAGGCCATTTCGCACTTTATGGCGCTCGTGTCGCATGGCAGAAGCACCACAAAGTGAAAAACATACAGAAATTTGGAATTGTTCGGGAGAAAGACACCGAACAAACAGCTTATAAGAATCATGGCATCGTAGGCTCAATAACGAGTTACCAAAGATTATTGAAGCTTTTATCGAAGAAGTTTTGTCTCAGCAAAAGTATCGTCAACCAAACCACCGAAAGCCGCAATCAATCAAGAGGGACACGGAATTCAAAAGTATTATACTCAATTATCAAAATCAAATAAATCAAAATCAAAATATTTTATTTCACATAAACCTACGTGGGCACTTATGAAGACTTACGTCAGAATCTAGGTGCACGGTTCCAATTAGTCCCTTCCTATGGAGAAGAGCCGGCAAGAAACTCAGATGGGAGGACAGTGTAGGCCTTTGAACAATTACCAGGTACTTAACAAAATAGAAAAGTGCCAACAAATCTACACTTTACTAGGCCTACAACGTTCTCACATTCACAAAATAGAAAATAATCTATATAAAAGATTTAAAAAAAGGACATATATATATTAAAATGAAAACCAATTTAAACCAAATGACATGATTGCCATTACAACTACAGTAACAAATCTGAATAAATATCATGTCCACAAAAGCCACTAATAAAGAATTGGAATTCGATTTGTAGGTAAATAATGTTAAATAATGAAAAGATTATGTCAAGGAAGCATGTAAAAAAAAAAACATTGTTATTTGAGAGCAGTTAATAGACATTTACATAGGTATGCTGTTTATGAGGTACCAGGGAAGCCACATGTGTAGAAGGAATTATTGCCAAACTTCCTTGTCAAAGAAACAAGGAAGTTTAAGAAGCCTACTTAGCTGTGATAGTTTTCAGCATAAGCGACTGAACTTAGCCGCTCTGCAAGTGATGTTAAGTGAGGACCACTGTAGTTTTGAGTCAAGAATACTTGTTAAGCCCAAGAATACTGTGCTATCTTCAGGATTCAATACTTCGCCCTTTATCAACACATTAGTTTTTACTTGCCTAACGTGAGGTAGCGTAAACTTATTGCATATTAGCGGTTGTCGGTCAGAAATATTAAACTTACACCAATACTCAGTAGTTAGTACTGTCAATTTTCATTTTATTACAATAACTGCGGACATTTTTTTTTCTCACTACACTTAATTTATCTAATCGACATTGTTCAGTATGATTGAAAATTCCTAATGCGATAGATGATCTAATTTATTTACATGTTTATTTGTGGTTCATATATAATATCTATATTAATTTCTTGTTTTAATTATATTGTATTTAGGTATTACTACTTTTGTACGCCCTAGAGGCAAAACATAGCGCCCTCAATGTATTACCAAACAAGAACTTATAATGTACCTATGTTTTACAATAAATAAATGAGTCTGAATCTGAATGAAAAAATGGCAAAAATCTGCAAAGTTGAGTACGTACACAGACGGCACTTTTGAAAGTCAAAATTTACAAAAAAACAAAAAAACATTCTAGTAGTTCAAAAGGTAGTTACGTATGGAGAAGAATGGGCAAAAAACTCGACACTTACTCTTTTAAAATGTTAACAATATTTTATACATAATTATATAATTATAATTAATTATGTGAAGACGCTGTACAGTCGCTAGCACATCAGGCTACACGAAACTGTCAAATTCCTCCAAACAATTATAAACCTTAAAAAGTCGATGGTTAAGTTCAAAATCGAATGAGAGAATCTGACAGTTTGTGGTAACTTGGACATGTGCTGGCAACTACCTAGAACAAAATTACTATAACACAATAGATAAAAAAAAGAAAAGTAAAGTAATGACAGACAAATTTATTATCCTATGTGATACATCATCATCATTTCATCAGCAGAAAGACGTCCATTGCTGGACAAACGCCTCTCCCGAGCACCGCCACTTCGATCGGTTCTGTGCTTCCCGCATCCAGCGGATGCCTACGGCCATCGGTCCATCTTGTGGGAGGCCTTCCAACGCTAAGTCGCTGTCGCCACTCCAGAACCTTTCGGGCCCATCGGCCATCTGTTTTGCGAGCAATGTGCCCACTGCAACTTAAGTTGGGCAAATCTTCGGGCTATGTCGATAACCTTGGTTCTCCTGCGGATCTCTTCATTTCTGATTCGATCACGTAGGGAAACTCCAAGCTTAGAATCAGAATCAGAATCAGAAATTATTTATTTTCAAAGAATGTAGGTAACAAAACATAGGTTTGATGGCGTAAAAAATAAAAACATTTGGATCTATACTCCATTTATTATAACATTAGACAAATAACTGTTCTCACCCTTTCGTTATTTCGATGTAAACGTTTAATAAACTCCGTTATTTCACGATAAATACAAAGCACTGTAATCTATTTACCATTTACATTAAAAAAATAACTCTAAAGTGCAGTAACTTCAACAATATTACACAATAACTGTCGTTTTAGCCGTTATTTGTAAATGGAGTATAAGTACATTCAACCGTAAGGTATGCAACATTAAGCACTTTAGAAATCATAAGTATTACAAATCTATCATAATCAATAGCCCATCCATTGCCCTTTGGGTGACTTTCAGCCATCACTTTATATCACCATGTGATTCAAGGTGCTCACATGTTTACAAACATTGTAAAAGTAGATGATTTTCCCAAAATTAAAAAAAAAAAATAACTCATTGTGTGAGCGTCATCAGGAAACCTGAAGGGAAGTACGTGCTGTAGAGAATAGTCTATTGTTTTCCCCTCACATCAGGTCAAGGAGCGTCCTTCTTTGTATTACCCCAGCCTTTTCGCTGGCGAAAAATAGGTTAAGTATTATCCAAGTATATTTCCGTAATTAGCTCCCTTTCCAAGCTCAGCATTCACATATTTTATTCTTAACAAAAATCCAGAGAGCGCGGTATTAATACTTTATTAAAAATAATCTCATAACTCTATGGGCTGTTTATTTTTTTTTCGCGTAATAGGCGCACTTTTCACATCGCTTTCATTCGGTGGGTCGCCATTTTTTCAGGGAATTTCACCCTCTGACAAATGTGTAGTATTACGGATGCACAGTGGGATGTTACGCGGGGCGATGTGGACGAAACTGTTTGATATTTTATTAGGGTTCCGTACCTAAAAAGGAAAAAACGGAACCCTTATAGGATCACTCGTGTGTCTGTCTGTCTGTCCGTCTGTCTGTCACAGCCAATTTGCTCCGAATGTAATGGACCGTTAAAGTTGAAATTTGGTATACATATCAATTTGAGTGACCCAAACACGGACGTGAACCGTAAATAAATAAAATTAAAATATTGGGGTCAGTTTTGGGGGGCAAACAAGAAAATTAAAAAAAAAAAGTTTTGCAAACTGCACCGTGTGACATAACAAATGAAAGAGCTTACTGTGAGTGTCTAAAATTTTAATTTTTTTATAATTTTAAAATACATTGTTTTGAAGTTATAAGTGAAAATACACGAAAATTGACCATTGACCTTTATATACCTTATCTCCGAAACTATTGAACCAAAAACTTCGAAAAAAAAAAAAATTGTTCTATACTTATATGTAGATTACAGGAAAATCTATAAGAAGTCTATGGTCTTAAAATAACATTGTAAATCTCTTGATATTGTGCGTATAAACTTTTGCAGTTGGAATGTATGGGAGATTATGTTTACCGACTACAATATTAAGTTTGTTCTTAGGATAAACTCTTTCCAAGTACGGAACCCTTTATTGTGCGTTGTCCGACACGCACTTGGGCGGGTTTTTTCACTAGTATCTTCGCTAAAAGATCAGTCGCTCTAAAAGGTTTCAGATGTAATAATATAATTAATAGATTGAAATAAAATTGAACGGTTTACCTACATGAAAAAAAAAAAACTTAATAATTTAGCCGACCGGTAGATACAAACAATTTTGTTTTAAGGACCTGTGTAGGTAGACTGCAAAAAAATTGCAAAATAGCAGATTAGATGCGGTTTTTGTGCAATCGACATAACTGCATTGAAACTGCCGTGTGATTGCGCAGTCCGCGGTATGTACTACGGGGGACATCCGAATCGGAACACCATAAGGACTATTGTTGCTTGCAGCCCTCGGCCGCTATAGTAACGCTTACCTACGCTCATCAAACTGCAATAGCATCGCAGCATCAGAATTTTGCTGAGCCCCTTCTTTCTGTCGCGGGCAGAAGCTAGTAGTACTCTTAATAATTTCAGTATCGAAAACCAGCTCAAAAAAAGAACAACAAATCGACAAAAAAAAAAAAAAACTGCAATCCTAAAACTTTTGTCCTCATTTACACCGTAACGTCCCACAGTCCAAGGCGTATAACAGCAATTTAGCAAGCGATGTTCGTGCGATATAAATCCCTACCTGTAACGCGATTTACTTGATTTAATATACAACGCAATGTTTTTTGTTGGCGTACATATTGGGGCGCGGTGTGGCGTGTGACGTATGATAGACGTCACATTTGCATGCTCGTCATAAGTGGTGATGTATGGGGTTTTTGGGGTTGTGGGACTGTTTTTAGGCTGTCGTGTAATGGGGTGATAGTTTTTTGTAGTTGTAGTGACTTATGAGCCTTATCTTTCTGCCATAGAGATAGGTACATCGTCTTCACATGTAATGATATAATTGATGTATACAAAGTATTGTAAAACAGTTTAAAATAATAACGGTGGAGTTTCTTGCCCATTCTTCTCTATGCGAAACTACCTTTTGGAAGGGGCATCTAGAATCAATTTTATTTCCGTGTAAATTTTGATGTTCAATAGTGCCATTTATGTGCCTATTTGAAATAAATGCTTTGACTTTTGACTTTGGGTTAGTTAGACGTCCATAGAGACTCAATAAAATTCCAAATGTTTTCGGAAAGCACAGAGAGTAAATTGGGGTTTTTGAACGTTTGAAATTACCTCGCAACTTGAGCGGGAAAATCAACGTGGAATGAAAGTTAATAATTGCACCGTAGGTACATGGTTCAAAATCGCTAAAGCCAAACATTGCGTACATGTTTCTTTTATTCCCCTTCATATTTAACTCTCCAGGGGTTATTCCAACCCCGGAAAATACCTGCAGGATTGCATGTCACAATTTGATTGATATGACGTTGTTTGCTTCATTTCCTAATATGTTACAAGCGAAATTATACCTTACCACGTGGCAAAATGTTACACTACGATGTAATAGTTGGTCGACTGGATTTTTTGTCTTCTCAAGATTTATAGTGGTTCCATAAGGGGAAATAGAGCTCTCAGGTTTTTTGGCCTATTTCATTCAAGCATATAATTGAATAATTTTGGAATCTAAGGAGTTTTGTCTGCAATGCCAAAATGTTTAAACCACTAAGTAGGTAATAAATCCATACTATCCTAATCCTACCTTATCCATACTAATATTATAAATGTGAAAGTAACTCTGTCTGTCTGTCTGTCTGTATGTTACGTTTTCACGCCTAAACCGCTGAACCGATCGTCATGAAATTTGGCAGAGATATAGCCTGGGATATGGTGAAGGATATAGGCTGCTTTTTTACGCGATAACCGACATCTACGCGGGCGGAGCCGCGGGCAAAAGCTATTTTTTTTTCAGCATTGGTGTCGGTTTCATGGTTTTCGAGGGTTCTAAAGCCGATAGTGAAGTCAAAATAAAAATCCAAGATGGCGGCTGCGAAATTTTCCCCATTTTTGTCATGGGTGTCGTTATTATGGGTTATCATGTCAATCGTTATGAAACATTATTTAATTAATAATGTATTAAATAAAATATTTTTCCGGATATAATGTTAATGTTACCTTATTACCATTTTTATTTTACTTGGTATTGTAGATGCCCATAGATGGTGGTGACCGCATAACATAGGTAGACTAACTGCATAATTGTCAACCCAATAACATTAAAATATCTTACTTTTTGCAGCAATGTAAGAAAGAAAAGAAAGAAAAAGTATTTATTGTGACTCGCACAGGAAGATTACAAACTAAACACACAATTATAAAAGTATAAAAAAATTAATTATATAATAAGAAAATAAAAACAGAGTCCTGTACGAGGCCTCTACAAAGGCTCCTATCTCAGCATGAGAATGAGGAATGAGGTTCTGGGTTCGACTCACCGGTTGGGTAAAGTGTTATTGGGTTTTTATATGTTCGCCCCCTTTTAAATGGGACTTAAATCATCATCCTCTGGCCTAGAAGTCTAACCGGATGGAGCTGAATCAAAATCAAAATCAAAATATTTCACATAAACCTACATGGGCACTTATAAAACGACAGAATACCATTTTTTTTTTTTTTTTCGCAGTGCATCTCAAAGTTGACCTATAGAGGTCGTAACTCTTTAACCGGTCTGTCCTGTGGTTGCCTTAAGCTCCTAAAAATTTTAAGACTCCAGCCAGGGCGCAAAAAACTTATAAACTAAACGACTGCGCGCTAAGGGCACCCCCTGTGGGGTACGAACCTCGGCTTAGGGCAGAGTCGGAGGGAGGATGGCAAGGGACCGACGGTGGCTACTCTGACTGCTTGTAACGACTGTCAAAGATGTAATGACAGTCGGGACCAATGACTTAACGTGCTTTCCGAAAATGGAATGGATGGTCACCAAGGCCGTAGCGAGGTACGGGCAGGGGGGGGGAGCTGCCCCCCCCTAAAAGATGCAGGAATACTCACAAACCGTAAAGTAGATAATATTACGTAGGTAGCCTATTAATAAACAAAAAGGAAGTTGTAACTACAAGTAACATAGAGAGGTCCTTTTCTACACTGCGTCGTGTTAAAACATGGCTGAGACCAAGGATAACTGAAAACCGTTTGAACGGCCTATGCATGCTCAGTGTACTCAAATACTCAAATCTTTATTGCATTCCACAATGTATAAGCTTAGGTGGTAAACATAAATTAAGAAACAATCGTGGGCCCTGTCGGGCACAGCAAAAGAAACAGGAAGTAGAGAAGACGACTTATAATCTAACATAATTTAAAATAATAATAAAAATAAAACATTTGTATTTTAATTGCATTTAAGGGATTTATCATTTAAATATTCGTTAACACTGTAATAGCAATAACTTATCAATAGGTTTTTTAATTTATTTGTAAAAAGATGGATTTTATCAATAGGTTTTTTTTTTTGGACACCGAACCATGGTACAAAAAACTAAGGATACAATTGAATCTGAGGTGTTAAAATGGTTTTGTGAAGAACCTCGTCGACTACTTTTTTTGTAAAATAAATTCACTGATTAATATTTTGTTTTTCATTTTTAACGTAACCTGACCCGTTGCTCATGCAGCATTTACCTTAGATATATTCTTAGTTTGACTACACCTGCCCCCCCCTTAAAAATCCTAGCTACGCCCTTGATGGTCACCCATCCACGAACTGACCGTGGCAAGCGCAGCTTAGCCCTTGATCGACCCGTGCGGTTAGCCACGCGTCCCTCAAAAAATATTATTTAAAATATCTTACCGCAGCCATAAAACTTAGCAAGCTTCTCCAAACACATGAAAATCGTTTCACAAATCCCATAACCAGGGAACACAGTCGTTGTATGCAAAACTTCGCCAGTTTGATCGAAAGTGTGATATCAGCGAGAGATATCTCTCGATTACGTCAAAATAAATCGATTCGACGTCGAAGAGTTAAAAGTGAGGAAAATTTCACAATCTGATTTTGGTTTTACTATTTGTTCGAGTGAATGTGAAGGATGGGAATGTTTTTCAGCTATAATTTAAATGGTTTAGAGTGGTAGCTTTTTAAGTTCAGTTAGGTTTAAGTGTTTTAAGTGTTTATTGTGGAGTGGCATTAAACTAAATGTTTTGGTACTGTTGCAATATGACGCAAAACAGAAGGAAAGAAATAAAATGTAAAAGAAAGAAAGAAAAATAGACGGATTTGTCACAGAAACAAGTGCATATTAAAAGATAAGTTAACTCGAATACATACATATAAAGACAAATAAACAAAATAGATATACGAACACAAAACAGAAATAGGCGGCAGCTGCATGTCGTGACTGTGACGAGAAGGCTAATTGAAACTAATATTATGAAGAGAAAAGATTAGATTTTTTGTATGTTTGTATGTTACAATTTCACGCTAAAACAGGTGAACGGATTTGGATGAAATTTGGACTTATGCGGGTGAAATTTGGACCATGGGGCGCAGGAGGTACCTAATATTCTTGTAAAAACTCATGACACTTGAGGACTTTTCTTCTTTTGACACTTTCAAGTTACCGATGTCTATTAATATTAATACCCACTCCCCAAGCTCATTGCTATCAACTGAAAATGTGTACCCCAAGTCTCTAATTCAGATAGTTTATGTAAACAAAGGGGATCATACTCTCTGTTCTTACAGGGAGATACGGAAATAATATTTATTTCTTTATTGTTGGCAACACCAAATAGACATCCGCTGTATGACTTATCATGCAGTGATTGTTATGGAGCGTATTAGAATTCATATTGAGAAATGCTTTATTTGATTAGATTATTTTAGATTTACGTTTTTAACTAGTTAATTTAATATTATTCTCCAAGTTTCTATTTCAGATAATTTATGTAAACGAATGGGATAACATATCAAAAAAATATCTTCGTTATATTCACAAAAAATGGCGTAAAAAAGGTTCCATTTTCTTTGTACTTATTTTAGAAATAATGTTTAAAAATTTATTTATCATACCGTAATCGGTTTCAAACAAAGTTATTAAATAAAGGAGATATTCTGGTACAAAACATTTTATGATACCTACTGGTAACAGCAGGAGATCTAAATATTTTAATTTTTTTTACATCTTCAACAACACAAATATTACAAACTCTCATTCATAGATTCATATTGTAAGTAGCATATCTTGCCACATATTGGATGAAAACGGATGTAAACTGTTCCGAGTAGAAATCGATTTTGGGAGGCCTAGGTACGTCTAGCTGTGTCTTAAAAGGGCTGATTATGACGATCATGTGTCGCGTCTCCGACACACTACACAAGACATGGTTTGGCTACGGTATTTTATTTGCATAATTCTTAAAATTAATTAACTTTAATTTATAAAAAAAAAATTGATGATAAAATGTTTTATACCACTGTCTTGTCATTTTGACAGTGACATTTCTTGACGTTTCTTTTTTCACATAAAATATCTGTTATGAGACTTGGGGTATTAGTCCGTAGCCTAATATTTTCTATGCAAGTTTTGTGTAAAAAATTGTAGCTATTTCCAATTTTAACGTACACACGGCTACAAATCAAGCTATACATTTCCAGTATAAGCTGATCTCGAATTTTATAGAATTTTCGTACAATGAGAGGGCAGCTTATACTGGAAGTGTATAGCTTAATTTGTAGCCGTGCGTACAAAATGGTATGAATGAATGAATGAATGATAGAAATGCACCGACCCCAGCGTGGTTAAACCAGACTCGATTCGGTACTCGAATGAACCCAAAGATTCGCACTAGCCCCTGAAGCCTCATGTTTCATGGGGCTACAGAGACCATTGCATATCAAGGAGTAGACTGGGGGGCACGATAATGGTAGGGAAGACGTGCCCATAGGATATGGAAGGATTTTTAGAGCCGTACCGAATATGTACAAAATGGTATGAGAAATAAAATTTCAATAACCTGAAAACCGATGGTAGCACTCGTTTTACAATATAAATGGTGCGATGGGAACTCTTGCCAGCTACTATAACTCACCGCTGGCACTAGCTCGGTGATACAACTAGCACCAGTAGCTCGCCTCGCCTGCTCACCCGATCACATCGTTTGTTACAGCGATCGCATGCTATTGTTTTCAATTTTTGATTAATGGAGGTAGCTACGTTTGTTAAACCGAGGTTGCAGGTTTTAAAACCATAAGTTTTCTAAAGCTTGATGCAATCTCTGTTTGTTTGTTTGTTACATCTGAATTTAGCTGTTGTTATTGGTCGACAAAAATAACATGATCATAGTTACAGACACACAGTAACAGTATATGGACTACGTCTGAAATAAATGTTTTATTATTGTTATTATTATAGTTGGGCTTATTCCCAGGAGCTCCAAATCTATTGTTCTCCAAACAATTTTCTCCATACATTGCCAAAGCTCCATACTTTTATTAGTTAAATAATAAAATTGTTTAAATTGGTTTTTTGAATTTTAAAATAGTTATTTTATTTCACCATATCTCCGAAACTGTTGAGCCTAAAATTTTGAAAAACATACATGGAATTGTTCAATACTTATAGGTTATGTACAGAAAAACCTATAAAAAGTCTATGGCCTTAAAATAATATGGTAAATCCTTAAATATTATTCGTACATACTTACATTTGCGGTTGGAATCTATCGGGAACATGTTTTTCAACTATAATGTTAAGTTTCTATAAGTTTTTTAATGACTATTGGAATGTTTGTTTTTATTAATGACATTTTTATATTTTTTTGCATGTTAAAACTATGCATGTTACCATATTTGTATGTCTTAAGACAAAACATAGCGTATTATTTTAAATGTATGACCTATTTGTATATCGATGTTTCACAAATAAACTTTATGATTTATGATTTAAGTTTGTTCTTGGGATAAATTCATACCAACTACGGAACCCTTCATTGTGCGTGGTCCGACACGCACTTGGCCGTTTTTATCCGTATACCTTTCTTTTGACTTCCACAAGATTTTATACATCCTTAATTTCTTCCATTTCTTACTCCTTTACCGCAAAGAGCTCAACATTCTGTAATAAAACAAAAAAAAGATTGAAAATCTCTCCGACTGACTACAGAAAGATATTTTCCGTATTTTCAAAAACTAACTAAAGTGTCTGTTAGATACAAATTCGGTCACAATGCAAACAAACTGTGTTGCAATCAAACAGATCGCAAATGTGCATACTTCCACCTATTAAGCTTTGTGTTGCTGTGCAAGTTTGAGACATGACTGATTTATTAATGACTAGATTTTATGATTTTTATTTTGTGGTAGTGTCAAGTTAGAGGAGGGGCTCATGGCTAAATGGTAACAGTCGCACGATCGAAGGTTAAGCTACGTTTGCCGCGGTCGGTTCGTGGATGGGTGACCACCCATTACATATCAAGACTCCGTGCATCGCAAAGCACGTTAAGCCGTTGTTCCCGGCTGTCACGAATGACAGCTGGCACGAATGGCAGATATTCGACAGGTAGTTAGAAGAACGGGTAGTTAGAAGACCAAAAGTCTGACAACCAGTCTTACCATGGATATCATGTTACCCAGTAACTGGGTTGTGTAGGTCAGAGCGGTAGTCGCTTCCTGTAAAATACTCTCTACTCTACTCAGCTGCATGCGATTAGACTGGAAGCCAACCCCGACTTAGTTGGAAAAAGGCAGACAGCTTGAGATTGCAGTTTAATATCCTGTGTGTGACATGTCAAAAATGGTAGTGCAAAGAAAAGAAAAAGTGGTTTTGAAGCCAGTCACTCACTATACTACTCTCTATTGTTTACCTCGAACATACTGTCCAGTTAGGTATGTCCAACTTCGAGAAAGAGGTCAATCGTCGAATCCGACTCGGCTGGCAGCGTTCGGGAAGCTACGCAATATCTTCTCGTCTCACATACCGCAGTGTCTTAAGACGAAAGTCTTTGACCAGTGCGTATTGCCAGTGATGACATACGGCACTGAAACGTGGTGGTCGCTCACAATGGGCCTTATTAGAAGACTAAAAGTCACCCAAAGGGCAATGGAGAGGGCTATGCTAGGAGTTTCTCTACGTGATCGAATCAGAAATGAAGAGATCCGCAGGAGAAGCAAGGTAACCGACATAACTCGAAGAACTGCCAAACCTAAGTGGCAATGGGTAGGCCACATTGTGCGCAGAACAGATGGCCGAAAGGTTCTGGAGTGGCGACCGCGTACCGGAAGACGTAGCGTTGGAAGGCCTCCCACAAGGTGGACCGATGACCTTATGAAAGCCGCAGGAATCCGCTGGATGCGGGAAGTACAGAACCGGTCGAGGTGGCGGTGCCTTGGGGAGGCCTATGTCCAGTAGTGGACGTCTTTCGGCTGAAATGATGACGAAATGACTCACTATAATTTCCGTTTGATATTTGTTTCAAAGAAATCGGAATCAGTCCATGAAAGTCTCGCAGCTGTTCTTGGACCTTTACTGAGGTAAAGTTAGCTTACGCAGGCTGGCGGTAAAGATAAACCGATCGAGTCGTGCTGTAGTGACCTGGTTTTGTGGTACTCCTGGACGGCGTACGAAGCTGCTAGTCTCCAGGTTGGTAAATTCTTTGAATGGCAGAACGGCTTACATGAATGTGCTCTTACGTTTCGTTGAAGAAGTTCCACAGCTTGAGAGGCTACTTTAGGTGCAGTACCCATAATTTGAACGTCAGAACGAATTAAAAATAAGGAAAAACACTTTCGATACTCTTTTTATGCAATACAAAACAAATACCGAAATAACTATAGACATATAGATGCTCTAATAAAAGATTGTTGCTTCTTTAAGGCCTGATTTTTCAATCGTCAGATATGTTTTATCGGAGGAACAAATATGGCTTCAATATGGCAGTTTGGCAGCTTTTGCATAGAAAATATGTCAAATCGCCATTTTTATTCTTCAGATAAAAGTTATCAGGTGATTGAAAAATCGGCCCTTAGAGCGACCAAACTTCGATTTTCTTCTCTTTTCAAATTCATGAATTCAAGCTTAGAACAATCATATCGAGATTATGGCCAGTATGACAGCTTCAAAGCTGCATAAAAACTTTTCTCTGACTTATCGTTATTTTGATGTTTTAGGCCTATAAACATAAAAATGCACGGTGGCTCGATTTAGCAGTCCGGGAGTATAAATAAAATCGAATAAATAGAATATTCGTAGAATTGAATAAATAAAATCTTATTTTAATACCACCGAACGGTATTTTCCAATGTTAAAAGGAGTTTCCGCCAAATTCGCAGCTTTACGACATGTAAAATTAAATAGAAATAAGCCTTTCTCGGTACGGATTCTCATTTCTGGCTACATTTGCGTAGGTTTGTTAAATATTTATCTCTTTACCATCTGTATTAATATAAAGCATTGATTTTGACGTATATTTTTGGGTTTATATTTAGCAGAAAAAGGTAACTTATATTTTTTTAATCATAATTGAATTACATCAATATATAAATACTAGCTTTTGCCCGCGGCTCCGCGGTATATCGGTTATCGCGTAAAAAAGTAGCCTATGTCCTACTCCATATCCTAGGCTATATCTCTGGCTTTCATGACGATCGGGTCAGCGGTTAAGGCGTGAAAACTTAACAGACAGAAAGGCAGTTACTTTCACATTCATAATATTAGTATGGATGTGTGCGATTCTGGTGCATTTACGGACACAAATCTCAGGTTTAAAATTCTCAAACCAGAGGCCCTAGCCAAACTGATATCCAGCGATAACTATGATGGAAAAGTCAAAAGTGATATGGGTTGATAATATAAGCAACAGAAAATCTTATGACAATCCTGTTGAAAGTTGTTGTAGGAATACGAAACACGCGATCTGTACCTTTTTTTTTTTGGGTAGGAAATTATCAAATAACTTCTCCCGCTCTGGTCGGCGTGACAGACTTTTACTGACTAAAACCCACCCGTGTTCTTTCAGTTGCCTGTGTGCCAGGGCCACGGTATCCTTTTCGGACAAACCCGCAACCCGGTCCTGGCGGACCCCGTCTGTGCGTGCTGACAACTGTTTGAGGCGCGCGTGGAACACAACGCGTCGTCGACCCGGGCCTGGTCCTTACCGGACGGCGAGCTGCCCAAAGCTCGCCGTCCGCAAGCCCTCGCCTACGGTGGCTGGGAATTGGCTACCGATTCCCGCCGCCCAGGGTAATATCAAGCTTTAAGTGCTAATTTTAGTTAGAGTCTGATGTCCCTCTGCCATGCTAAATGGTTGTTCTTCGATATGTGAAAAAGTTCTAGTACCTATATATAACGAAGTTAAAAGAAAAACTATTACAGAAAAGTAGGTTTTACAAGATAACAAGTATAGTCAACTAACTTACATTTGCAGTTGGAGAATTGACCGTCACGTATATGATGTATGGGAAAACATGTATTTCAACTGTAGGTACACTGGTATGTTTGATCTTGGGATAAATTCGTTCTAACTACAGAACCCTTCATTGTGCGTGGTCCGACACGCACTTGGCCGGTTTTTTTTATTTTCTTATTATACAACGTGTTTTTTTTATATCCCATAACTCTACTCGTATAGGGTTATATTCTATGATATCCCCCTTACTAATAAACGTTGTATAGCGTCTGTATAGTTACACAACGCTTTGTCTTCTTCTATCGAAAGTCAAATTACTGACGAGTGAAAGAGAAAAATCGGTGTGTAACTATACAGACGCTATACAACGTTTATTAGTAAGGAGGTATAAGTAAAAATAATACAAAAAGTCCTAGAATATGTGGTCCAAAAATGCATAGTTTTGAAGATAATAATCATCAATCATATTAATATAGGTAAAAAATTGTCACCCGTATGACTATGAATTGTTACTTTTGTGACGTTGCCAAACTGATGAAACTGAGACCCTCGATGTGTGTAGGTATCTAAGTTTCATTGACAAATACGAGTAATTCATTTTCATTCAAATCAATCGTTCATATGTATTCAAAATTAAGAAAATGCGACATTGGTGCCGATTCCTTTGTTCACAAACTAAACTAAATTAAAGTTCAGTGCATCTTTTTCTTTCTATTTCATTAAGAAAAGGACAAAAAATAAATTTTAGTTTAGTCCTGTCAAATTAATCAGCGCTTGACGTAAATTGACGTAATTTTAGTCGGCAAGTCATACAATCACGTTTAAACTTGTATGGAGTAGTGACAGGCGCTGATTAATTTGACAGGACTAAACTAAAATTTATCTTCTGTCCTTTTCTTAATGAAATAGAAAGAAAAAGATGCACTGAACTTAAATTTTGTTTAGTTTGTGAACAAGGGAATCGGCACCATTGTCATATTTCACGTAAGGGTGTTTTACATTAATAATCGTGACTGTCGAATTATTTTGTATGGAAAATTAAAAGAAAAAGAAAAGAAAAGAAAAGATAATTGAAAAATAACTCATATGACAGTTGATTCTTTGATATTTTATGGTCTCATTCATACCCTAGCGTAATGGGATATAAAAAACACCTTGTACAGTTATATTTTTTATACTTTTAGCATTGTGTGTTTAGTTTAGTTTGTGTTCTTCCTGTACTATAAATACTTTTTCTTTCTCTCTTCAGTTATCCACTGCCTAGTCATTTTCCAACACGTCAAACACTCCAACGTGCACCGCGACACTATAAATCACTCGCTCATTGTACAGTCCGCAGTTTCGACTCATTAGGTTCGCAACCATTGTCTAGTTCTACAATAAGTAATTGACGATCGTTTCTGAGTGAGCTTATATGTTGGGGATTTTATCAGCATCATCAGCACCTTTCTGATTGAGTTTCATCACCGAATGGAGAGTTCACATAGAATGGAGATGAATCTACTTAATATTGATGCGGCTGAGCTGCAATAAGGTCGTCATGGTACCAAATTGTATGAATTAAACCAAAGTTTGCGACTTAGTTTGAGAAGATAGCTGTCAAATGCCATCGCCTAAACTGAATCTTAACGATGCAATTTAGGTGATGGCATTTGACAGCGATCTGACGTCATGGTACGAATTAGAAGAACCATTCAGTTTAGGTCTAAAAATGGATCGCGTTCAGAGCTCGTGGTAGGACTCCAGCGCTGTGTTCTTATGGGTATCCCATAGTACAACATCATCCTGAGTGGAAGCCTTCTTGTCACAGTCATGACGTACAGCTGCCGACTATTTCAATTTTGTGCTCGCGATTATAATGTAGATAATTTATTTTGTTTTATTTTTCTGCTTACCTACCTTCTCGAGTTAAATATCTTATGTAGTCCTATATAGTGTTAGAGAGACTTCCCGGCAGTCCTTGAGATTGCGTAGGTGGCGACCGCCCGACCACAGTCTTCTCTCGAGCGTGCACGATTTGACCCGCGTATCTTAATTATAATTGTTTAGAAGTAAAATAAACGTTTTAAGTTATTAAAGAATTTCAATGAAAATCCTGTTATTAATAGGTAGTAGATATATAGTGTACTCGTATATGTGTGTAGCCCCCACTTTCAGTACATTTACGCAAACCACAATAAAAATCGATTATCAAACAATCGCCTCCTTCAATGTCCCACTCACCGCACAGTCTTCACTCTTCCTTCTTCGTTCAGTCTATATCTCTGTGGAATGCGCTCCCCCAGGAAATAAGGATGGCAACCAACCGATTATCTTTTAAAGTAAAAGTTCGCGAGCATATTCGTAAGAAGCTGGTAGTATCATCACAACGTTAATGTTTTCCCATTGTTTGTCTTATTTGCTTTAGTATATTTCGTGTATTTGTTTTTATATTTATATATAATAAGGAATATATATTACATTTATAGTTTGTAATGGGTATATATAGGCTGTATATATTCAAACACGAAATATTTTAAGAGATACACCTATAGGTGGTAAAGAAGTCATGGAAACGATTTGTTTTAATCTGGGTACATTAAAAAAAAAAAAAAAAATTGTTTGAAATGATGATTAATTATCAAAATTCACCGCGCTCGTGCCGCCACCATCACCGCGTCCGGGCGGGTCATTCATAGAATAAGTAACATTTTGGGAAATGCAACTCCTTTGCAAAATGTCTCAAGCAATTTTAAAATTATAATAATTACCTATGTAAAAATATAAAACACTTAAATAAGTAATGTTTTTCGCTGCTATGTCTTTTTTACCACCCATAGATGTTCTTCTTAAAATATTTCGTGTATGAATAGATTCACCTTATATATATGTATCTTTATATTTAAACAAAATTCCAAATTTTTTCGTAATTGCACCTACCACTGTTTGTCTCTGCATCACCCAAAGGTTGATTAGTAGAATGCCCATGGATTAAGACTGCCTCTGTACATTTCTGTGCTTGAAGTATTAAATAAATATATTTCTGCCTATAATACCTGGGAACCACCCACGCATGTCCTTGGAACTTTTTCCTCTAATGGCGGAATCGTGACCAGCAGACTACGCGCCCCATACAATATTAAGTAAGGCAATACCGTTAATGTAAGGCTAGATATATTAAGATGGGCAACACCAATAAACTTTGTGCGGAGGAATTAAAAGAGGTTTAAAAGAATTTACGGCTAAAGTTTGGGGAAGAGAACTTATATTTTTATTGGTTTAGCGGAGCTAGGTAAATATAAAAGCCTCCATGAGCAACGATACTTAAATATACCTTCAGCTACCTCCTTGCTGACTGCCTGATGTTTTTAATACGGCTCTCTTTTATGTAGCTCGTTATCACTACATGAAAATCAAGCTCTGTAGCAGATATCTTTGGTTTGATTCCTGAGCAATCTTAGCTGGGAAAGGGCAAATTGGCAAAAAAAAAAAAAAATACCGCCCAAGTTTGTGTCGGATTACGAACGTACGCACAATATTGGGAGATTTACCATGTTATTTTAAGACCATAGATTTCTTATAGGTTTTCCTGTAACGTATAAGACAGTATAGAACTACTTTCAGTTTTATTTTTTTTATTTTAGGTTCTTTAGTTTCGGAGATAAGGGGAAGTGAATGGTAAATTGAATTAATTTAATTAACAGTTTATGTACACACTTAAATCATCTTTTTTCTTAAGAAATTTTAAAACTATTTATTTAAAAATTATTAAATAAAAAAATAAATAAAAAAAAACTTTAGACCCTCACAGTAAGCCATTTGATATGTCACTTGTTATAATGTCACAAAACTTTTTTTAATTCTTTTTATTTCTCTCCCAAAAGTGATTAATTTACGTAACACGTCCGTGTTTGAGTCACAGAAATTGATATGTGTACCAAATTTCTGCTTAGTCGGTCCATTACATTCGGAGCAAATTGGCTGTGATAGACGGACCTCAAACAGACACACCGTGATTCTATATGGGTTCCGTTTTTTCATTCGGACATACGGAATTCTAAAAATCATATCATTTGCGACTGGGGTCATTGGCGCCTCATTGCAGTGATGATATGAGTAAATCACCTAAAAACTGAAAGAAAGGACCATGGGCTTTGTATGGAATCTGGACCAAACTCTCAACAGTGATGAAACTTATGCCATGTGAAAGTTTTCGGGGTATTATTTAATTCATACTATAGCAGCTATGTAAGTCCAAATCGAGTTCGAACATGGTGTTTTGGAACATCCAAAAATATATTGGCTGGTAGGTAGGTACATATTGTGTTCTTTAACTATATAAATAAACTAGCAGCCCGTCCCGGCTTCGCACAGGGTAGACAATACGAAAGACATTTTAAGACTCATTTTTCTACACCTTCGGTTACATTGTTCAAATTTTACCAAGGATCCCTAATTTTTTTCAAAATGAAATGTAGCCTATGTCAAATTGGAAGAATGTAGCATTCTATTGGTGAAAGAATTTTTTAAATCGGCCCAGTACTTTTTGAGCCTATTCATTACAAACATACAAACATACAAAAATAGGTACAAATCTTTCCTCTTTATAATATTAGTGTAGATAAAATTGAAGTGTCTGTTTGAAATGTCATAATAATAGCTTTTGACGTGACAACGTCTAATAAATCGATGAACGCCGGCTGCATGCACGAAAAACGATGACTCATTGCCCCGTTACGCTCATTGTCCCGTTACGTTCGTTGTCCCGTTACGCTCATTGTGCGCTTGCGCCGCATCAATGTTTTGTTATGACGTTGTCACGTTAAAATATCGTCCGTAAACCAACTTTACAGACAACCAATTGTTTTTTATTATATAAGTGCATATGAAAGTATGAATTATTAGGATTTCAGATATATTAAATAACGTTAAAACGAATTTTAATAATAACATTATTATAATTCGTTTTAAAGTTATTTAAGAAAATAGTTAAAAATTTACCTTTCTCTCCCCTTACCTCCGAAACTACAGAACATAAAATGATCATGATCGTATCGTGATTCGACATACACTGGGCCGGTTTTTTTTTCACAGAGAAGTCTGATAGGAAACACTGAGTTCATTTAGTTTTAAAACTTAATTTATTTTTGTCGTAGAGTTCTTTTTAACCAATTTTCAGAAATAAATTTAAATTATCATCATCATCATCGGCCTCGTTGATGTATGAACGTGGACAAAGCAAAAGGAATATGTAAGGCATGTCGTTCTTTCGTTTCTGAATGAATGAATGAAAGAAAGAAGAAGAAAGAATATACATTTATTTAGCACAGACTAAAAGTCACACATGTAGATATCGGATATTCGGATGCATATTTACCTAAAGTTAATATTTTGCTATGAAAGTATGGAAGCAGCTTCTTAAAATATATTTTTTGTAAAAAAAAACCCGCGATGCCTGGAACACCGACAATTCATAACTGGTCGGGTGCATAGTATGGAAGCGACTTCTAAAAAAATATTAATAAAAAAAAAACCCCGGGATTCTTGGACTGCATAATCATAAGCATAGCTATTCAGGTGCATATTTATTTAAAATTAATGTTTAACTCCTAATGTAAATATGTGTATGTAGGATGTAAGGTTAAAACACACCTCAACCACCTTTTTTATTAAATTAAATACTATATCCTGATTGAACGTAAATATAACCTCGCCTACTTAGGTAGGTAGATATGCATCCCATTCTATAGTAAGAAAAATACACAAAATTTGTCGATTCCAGAATCGCGGGATTTTTACGATCGAAACAAATGTGCATTCCATATGAGCTAACATTTGATAGTAAGTAAATATACATCCGATTCTATAATCAGAAACCTAAATTTGTCGATCCCGGAACCACGGGTTTTTTTCCATACAAAAGCGCACTCAACTTTAGGTGGATATGCATCCGAATATCCGATCTGTAGACATGACACAATATAAAAGCAGATAAAAAAAAAAAAATGTGTGAAGTGCGATGTAAGAAATTAGCAGGCAAGTGTGCCTCACGGCTGCGCCAAAAATGTCCAATTCTGCTTATACCCATGGCAATTAAACGTGAGTCTTGTACGTTCAACAATGTTATAGCTAAAATACGCTGAAAGAAATACTTTTCTAATCTTTGTAGTAAAAAGAAAGGTCGTATTTTTAAGAGCATGGATAGATTTCAAGATAACGTAATTACCACTTATAATCTCCGATAAGAAATTAAATTCCGGCCTATCGGGATTCGGGATTCGGAGATCTGAATTAGATAGGTTAGTTCAGAACACCAACTCCGGATGCAGAATATATGTAAATAATTTAAATGTCAGCCTGTCTGAATTGAAAATACCTACGACAAGCGTTATTCTTCATGTTTGCTTGCTGCGTGTTACGACATCTAGTAATGTTGTATTCCAGAGGTGTCGCAAACGTATTGCTGCAGTTGCAGCTGAAAATAAGAGAAATGAGGATAAATTAGTGACTAACTTCACTACAGAAAAAATACGTACGATCGACGCGTGGTTCGCCGAAATCTGGATTTCGCTGAGGCACGTATCGTAGCGTGTCTGCTCTTAATATACGTATAAAGGTTCAAAAGCAGGAAGTAAAAGTTAAATTTAAAATTAAAATAAACGGGCACAAACAAAACCCTATAAAAAGTTAACAAAATATGTATTGGTCCTTTAAGTTTTATAAAAAATAAAAAAAATAAAACTTTTATTTCGGACCCATAAATATAGTCCACTTGGTATATAAGTTGTAGGTAATATTTTGCGACGACGACGCTTGGGTTTAGTCCCATCTAGGTATATTTTGGTGGTTTAGTCCCATCTTGGCACCTTCCCATCTCGGCACCCATGAATTTATTTATGCCGAGATGGGAATGTTTCGTGAGCATGATAAATAAATTCATGGGTGACGAGAGGGAGGTGCCGATATGGGACTAAACCATCAAAATATTACCTACAACTTATATTAAACTTAAAGGGCCAATACATATATTTTTTTAAATTTTAGGGCTTTTAATTTACTATCTTTCTGTTATTAATATTCCATATTTTCTAAATACGTTTTCCTTCACCGTAAGCAAAGTGATAATATGGGAAGAATAAAGAACTAACTCGACATTCAATCAAAAGCCTCGTCCCCACTAGGAACATTTGTCGAGCGACATGTGTCCCCGGTGACATCGGGCAATGTCGGGCGACGTCGGACGACATCGCCGCGACATTTTTGAAACTGTTCCTTGTCGCACAGTCGATGAAGAGTAGTGATATTATGAAATGAGCCGTCTAGAACACTGAGATAATTAAATACACTTGTTTTGTTTCGCAAGTACTGTTTAATCCACCATCTTCTCTTCTTTTTGTTCTTGATGCATTCATCATTATATAAGCCGCACTGTACAACACTACCTCTTCCAGAGACATGATAGGTTCGACTGAACTGATGTGGACGGAAACAAGACATCGGGCGATGTAGGGCGACATCGCCCGATGTCTCGGGGACACATGTCGGACAAATGTTCCTAGTGGGGACGAGGCTAAATGCTTACATAAAATTCGGGGAAATTGGGAAGTCGGATTTCTGGAACCTTTTATTGTAGTCTTTAACTTTGTTTCGTAATTTTTGACCACTATTCGACATCAATAAAACGCCTAGTTAATTCCAGTGTGTTTAAACCTTCTGTCGAACAATCCTTGAGTCCTCGTAGTACTTAAGTAATTAGGACAGGCTCAGAATCTAGATTATTGGACGTTGAGGCCCGATTGGAAGCCAATTAGACTAACTAGCCTTCAGTGTATTAACTATGTATCAGTTACCTAGCGGATTATGCACCATTGAGTGTCCGGTAACTGGTTTGGAAGACATATAGAGGTACCTATGTAGTTTAAATGTCCAGTGATGGTCATCGCAGGGAAGTTTTCTCCTAATTACCAAGCTTGGAAAATATTGTTGTCTATTTCATTGCAGTATTATTTGCTACATGAGATATAGATCGTGTCACGTAAAAAGCTAAAAAAAAAAAAAACTGCAATAAAATAGACAACGATATTTTCTAAGCTGGGTAATTAGGAGAAAACTTCCCTGCGATGACCAGCACTGGATCACTGAACATTATTTTTCACGATTCACCAGATGCTCCTTAAAATAGGCCGTTCTCCACAAGAAAACGTTTTGTTACATTTGCAACTATTCTTTTTTATTTGAAAAATGGTAACAGACATAGAGTTCAAGTTCAAGTTATTTATTTCATAACATAAATACATTTGTGTCGAAATATTTGCACAGTAGGTACACAAAAAGAAGAAACATAAACAATTTTAATACAAGTCACCTCGTCCCTCACCTAAAACTACTAACTTTACAAACATTAATATTCTTATTGATCAATACATAAGTCCCCTAGCAAAATGCTTCAAAAATACATTTAATGTCAAATTATTAACATTAACATCATCACATGCATATATAACAAAGTCAAATAGCAATGGGTACACATATTTAATTTAAGTTTAATTTAATACTAGTTTTTAGATTTTTGTCATTAAAAAATTTCTCGAATTTTTTTATTAACAAAGCCCTGAGTTTATTTTTAACCTTTTAACCGCCCCGGTCGGATTAATACGACAAATTTTTTCGTGCCCGTACCGCCTCAGTCGTATTTATACGACTGAGAACCTATGTTCGTTTTGAGCTTTTTATATCATTGCACGACCATATTTGTCGTAGATATTTATTTGTAGATTTATGAGCCGGGCGCTGGGGGCACGGCAATTGATATAAAACCAAGCGGTCAATAGGTTAAACATGTTCACATTCTGAATATTCTTCAATTCAGCTGGTAATTAGTTAAACAGATTGACAGACTGCACGCGTGACGAGTAGAAGCTTTTGAAACCTTTTAAAACGCAACCGGAATGGGAATCCTTTTTATTAGTAGCAATAATTTTTTGAGAATGAAATCAACTATCAGTGACATAGTCGCATGCGGCATGATCACAGGATACTCTGAAGATACAGATATATATAGATACAGATATAGAAAGCCTTCGATTAGGAAACCATAAAAAAGAATATTCTACATAAATATTCAGATAGATATATCAATCAAAATAGCCGGTCTAATCTGTGATGACTTGAGATCGGATATTCGGATGCATATTCACCTAAAGTTGAGATGTTGGCGCTTTTGTATCATAAAAATCCCGCTGTTCCGGGATAGATAAATTTAGGTTTCTGATGAATGAGTCGGATGTGTATTTAATTATTTCATAATCATCATCATTTCAGCCGAAAGACGTCCACTGCTGGACATAAGCCTCCCGCAATTGGGGGGTTTGCCATATTTTTTTAATTATTTACTTACTTTCAAATTTTGGCTTATATGGAATGCACTTTTGTATCGATCGTAAAAATGTCGCGATTCCGAAATGGACAAATTTTGTGTTTTCTTTTGATACTATAGAATCGGATGCATATCTACCTACCTAAGTATCCCAGGTAATATTTACGCCAAATCAGGATATAGTACCTAATTTAATAAATAAAAAAAATGTTTTTTTTTTTTTTTTAACTAAGAAGAAAGAAAGAAAGAAAGAAATAAATAAATTTTGTTTGCTCGAACATGTGTATACATACAGAATTAAATACGTGCATGCAAGATCTTGAAATAAGAGTGGCTCCTGACAAATGTCTGCCATTTCTCATGGCGTGCAAATATATTTGTACAATTATTAATAATAAATTAATGATTTTTAACTATTTCACTTATACATATTATATTGTTATTCTTATATTTACATCATCCAATTATTTATTAATTATTTTCCTTATCCAAGATTACAATTATCACAATAACGATTTGTATCACTTTTTATAGGCATTCACTTACTTATAATAAAGGTATATTTAAGTTCTTCACTACTACCTGACCATAGCTACTATACCTAATCTTAGTTATACTTATTTATTTGTTTATACTAATCACCATGAGTCATTCAAAAATTCTGTAATACTATAATATGCTTTTTGTGCCAATAACAATTTCATTGTGTGTTTAAGTTTAGGTATAGGTAGCTCTTTCCTAACATACACTATCCCTCCTCTTTCACCCTACATACGCATATTTGCATCGGGGTTAGACATTAATTTTAAATAAATATGCATCTGAATAGTGCAATCTATGCAATCCAAGAATCCCGGAGGTTTTTATATTTAACAAAAAATATTTTAGAAGTCATTTCAATACTATAAACCCGACTAGTTATGCATTCCCGATGTTCCTGACATCCCGGGATTTTGTTTTACAAAAAATATATTATAAGAAGCCGCTTTCATACTTTCATAGTTAAAAATTCACTTTAGGTAAATATGCATCCGAATAACCGATCTCTGGTGATGACATATCATAATATCTTTTAATTAAACAAATGCCTGTTTTTTCATATATAATTGACAACTGTACTGTAAAAATAAAACCCGTCGAAAGTCTATATTTTTTATTAATTAAAATATTATGAATATTGACGGCGTTTACATTGGTGATCCCTTTCTTACACAATATCTGTGAATTTCAGCTGCCCCGAACATACTTTCATGAAACGTTATATTTACACGGTATACAGAGTGCTCGGAATGATATTAGCAACAGTATTCAAAGCTAGTAAATAGTCAAACAGAGGCAAAGAAAGACGTATTCTCGGTGTTCCAATGCAAGACAGATGTAGGAATGACTAGATGAGTCTTGCTTATTTCGATGATGTCCAGTGCTAGTCTTGCCGAGGTAAGAAATTAAATCATATAATAGGGAAAACAACAAAAAAAATTTTTTGTCCGTCATGTAGATTATTAAAAAATATTGGACACGTATTTTTTCTTTTTTTACGTAATCAAAAGATTACAGCGATACATTGAGTTCAAATGTGGCATGACGTCATTTCTCAATAGATTTTATACGTAGCTGTGACATAACGAGCCCCCACTCCCCAAGTTTAATGAGTTTTATCCAAGTCATTTTTTATTAATATGATAAAGCAAAAAATACGTGTCTAATATTTTTTTATTATCTGATTGATGGACTAAACAGATATTCTTTTTTTTACCCAGGACACATCCCTATTGTCTAAGAACAAGTTAACCTATTGAATAACTATTTCATGAAAACATTACATTTGAGTTGAATTATAACTTAAGGAGTTGTATTGCTGATTCTAATGATTATAATTCTGTAAATAGATACTTGTTACGGTCGCGAATTATATTTTTATCAACATAAAACCTGCCACTGACTCGTAAATCGCATAAAACGTAAGAATATTTGAATTTCGCGGGCTACCTTAGCGATTCTCCCATCATGACTAGCTGTGTTTATGATCAGAGTGTCTAACTTTCAATTCGTCTACGAAGCAAAATGCCTAAAATTAATGTCTACACAGCAAATTGCCTAAGCTGTAAATCGCCTAGAGATCAAAATGTTTAACAAGCAAAATGCCTAAAATGCAATAATTTCTAAGTAGTCGAGATCGTTAAAACAAAATCACACTAGGGCCTCTGAACTGTAGGTTAGGTTAGAACTGTGTCCACACAACGCACGAGCCGAGCGAGCGTAACGAGCGTGCCACGGCAGCCATCGAGTGTCAGAACCGGTAAAAAAGAAAAGAAAGAAAGAAAAATTGTTTATTCTGCACAACAAAACCCTACTACTACTACCCTACCCTACAAATCCCTTTCTTCTTCTAAAATAATAGACATATTGCAAGGTAGGCATTGTGCTTCCTAGTCAATATAAGGTTTAGGCAATACTTGGCATAGACGTTTTGATTTCTAGTCAGCATGATCATAAAGGCTATCCACATTAATAAGATATCTATAACTAGCCTTTGCCCGCGTGAATATCGGAAATTCTTCCACGGAAATATACTACCGGGATAAAAAGGATACGTATGTTCCGAATATCTAAACACAACAAATACCTACAAAAAGACAATAAAATGGGTATAATAAGTTATCCTTAAGAGATAGACATATATCATCGGGGACTTTTCTGTAGACCTATAAGAGATACAAAATTCCACTATACATTATTTTGTTTATCTCAAAAGGTTTAGACAGCGTTTTCGTTGAAAGCTCCCAGACGGCTTATATTTTTCCGACACCTCCAACAAATATCGTAAATGTACACAAAAACTTAACAAATTATGTACTAAAACCTTCCTCGAGAACCACGCTATCTATTGGTAAAAACAGCATGAAAATCGGGGCAGTAGTTTTTGAGTTTATCGCGAACAGACAGACAGACGCGTCGGAGCACTTTGTTTTATAATATGTAGTGATGACTGTTATATTCTAACACTAACAAGAAGAAATAAATTCAAATCCAAATTATAAAATCTAAAACTTAATTTACTAAAACAAGACCTTATCTAGTAATACAGTATCTTGTCTCCGTCTTTACATAAAAAGGTGTCTGTGTCAGAGGTACGGTGCGCAAAAACGTCGCCTGCAGTGCTACGTTTCAGTGAAGTGAGCTCTGACTCGGTAGCGTTAGCAGGGAAAGGGTGAATTAATTTTTAAATATTATTGAGTGGTAGAGTGCCTGCTTGCCTTTTCAAGTGTGTTTGGTTATTTGGTTTTATTTGATAGGGTGTAACTTTTAAGTACCGCAGCTCAATCGTTTTCTGACAGCTGCGCGCACAGATTACTCTAAGCCGGCGGGCGGTGCGTACGTCGGCCCGAAGGAACGGAATGTTGCCGTTTTAGCGTCTTCTAATCTAACACAAACATTGGTGCCGATTCCCTTATTCACAAACTAAACTAAATTTAAGTTTAGTGGATCTTTTTCTTTCTATTTCGTCAATCGCTGATTAATTTGACAGGACTAAACTAAAATTTATCTTCTGTCCTTTTCTTAATGAAATAGAAAGAAAAAGATGCACTGAACTTAAATTTAGTTTAGTTTGTGAACAAGGGAATTGGCACCATTATCTGCTTAAAAGGAGCTGCCATTTACCAACAAAATGTTAACAACTATGGTCAAGAAATAAACATTTTTGTATTTTTTTTTTGTATTTTGTATTTTAAATATTATTTTTGTACAAGGTCATTTGTAAAACCTCTCAGGACTATACAGGATAAGTTTTTAACCAGTGCGCAATTTTTTTTGGTGGTGTAGATCAGTAATAGAACACATTTCAATTATTTGTTCAATACTTTTTTTTTGGTCCTACTTGAAATAAGCAAAATATGGATACAATCTATTCGTAATAATATCAATGGGCGAGCGCACAGCTGAGAGGTACTTATTACTGCGTTCCGCTTCACTGACCGCGCTGCCGGCGCCGGCGTATTGGCGACGAGTATCCATTATACCAGTTTCAAAAAAACATCTTTCGTTAACGATAACTTCATTTTTATGTACTAAGACATATCAAAATAAGAAATAGGTGTATAATAAAACATGTTCAAGTTGTCAAAATTTGCGCACTGACTAAAAACGTTTCCTGTATTACTTACATCATAAACAAATTATTTGTTTTAATTATTCATGAGATAAAAGTATTTAAATTTAACGAATTTAGTTATTATAAATGTCAAAATATCAAAATACAGTGAAATTAATACATGGTCAACAAATAAATCAATAATTCAAGAAATCTTGGATCGTGCTCAATATCGTCGTGCTCGTGATCGTGTGTTGATCATGCTTTATCAAGTAAAAAGTTTTGTAATTTATTTTTAAATACTGGAAGTTCCTTAGTGCTTAGAATGTCAATAGGTATTTTGTTGTATATTTTTGATGCAATGCCAAAGAAGCTTTTGTTAAATAGAGCCATTTTATGTGGTACATTAGAAATTTTTAACATATATCTTTTCAATTTGAGTTTATCAAATAGATTTTCATTTGTTTTTATAAATACGGCTACTTCATAAATGTAAATTGCAGGAAAGGTAAATATTTAAAAATCTTTGAAATATGGTTCACATGAATGAGGAACACGGATACCAGCAATCGCACGTACACATCTTTTTTGCGCTTTAAACACTAAGGGGTTTATTCAAACGTTGCTTAAATTTAAGTGACGTTCAAACGCCAAAAATGTATGGTTAAACAGTCGCTAAATCATTACTTAACTTTAAGCAGCGTTTATGAATAAACCCCTCCATCCTTATTAGTGCAGCCTGTGGGTTAACTACACACTTGGATCATACAACGCCCTACGTGTTCAATACAAAAACGCATTTAGGGTGCTGCTGGGGCTACCACGATTCTGCAGCGCTTCGACTATGTTCGCAGAAGCGCACACTGATGGTTTCATGCTCTAATAAGGAAGCAGTGTGCGTCGCTGCTGAGTCGTGTTAGGTCCAGTAGCAACAGTATAATAAGCGTATTCGCGGACAAGAAGTTGGACTCTCCACTGCTGCACCACTGGATACGTTGTCATACTTTTTTAATTTGGGAAATAGTACAAAAAAAAAATAATTATATATATATATATAATAAATTTATTTAATCAAGTAACAAGGACTCATTGTGTTAGTAAACTTACGAACTATGTTAGTTTTTTATTATGATTAAAATATAATTTGTTTCATCCCATGGGAGATGGCACTGCAGTGATTGATATACATGCAATCGAGCCTGCTAGCGATCATTTTCAGATATGAACATTCCCGATGCGCTACAAAAACGGGGCAGCCCCATCAATACCCTGAAAGCGTTGTTATATTGAACACGAAGGGCGTTGTACGACCGTTTAATTTAGCAGCTATTTTTTCAATTTTGTAAATTTGAATACCATGGAGCCGTTTACTATGTTATTATGATTTATGTTGACTTGAAAGAGCATGGCAGTTGAGAGTATGTCATGCTCACTTAAATGTCTCACTGATGGTGGCGCGTGTGTTGGATCATTCGGTTCCCTACAAAATGGTTGAGCTGGATGGTGCTGATCCATGCGTCATGTTCGTGAACGGGCGCCGTCAGTTGGGACTGGTCATCTCTTGACTGCCAGGGCTTATTTTTAATTTGTAATTTTATATTTTGAATTGTTTTATTAGTTATTACATTGTCTCACATATAGAAGCAACAAGAATAATGTACCCAGGATTATGTAATATGTTGATTTAAAAGAGTGTCCTTGGAGTTTCTTGTCCGTTCTTCTCCATAGTGATCTACGTATTGGAATGGGCATCTAGCTTCAACTTTCTGACTAACTGACCGTCTCTTTGACAATTGAAAAGTGCCTGTAAATGGTTTAATTGAAATAAATGCTTTGAGTTTGAGTTGGGTATATCTAAAAAATGTGTGTGTTTAAATATGGATGTTTTTTAAATAAATGTTTATTATTATTATTATAAAGCTTAAACTTCGCATTTATTAAAAGGGGGCTCACCGGTCCACTAGCGCCACTCTAAAAAATCTCAAAAAAAATATTATCTTGTGATTGAGACGGAATTATGAAAAATGGCACAATCAGCAACCTCGGTAAGTGTGTCTAGAATTTTCTAATACCTTTTATTAAGTTTCATTTTGGGACAGGAAGCAACAAAATACGATCTAGAAGAATGTGGCCTTTTTTCTTTAGATCGAATTTTTTTACTTCGTGCCTTAATGTGAAACTTTATACAATAAGGTATTAGAAAATTCTACACCCAAAGTCTCTAATTCAGATAATTTATGTAAACAAAGTAATGTCAAGAAATGTCACTGTCAAAATGACAGGACAGTGGTATAAAACATTTTATCGTATATATTTTTTTGTAAATAGTCATCGCTAAAATTAAAGTGAATTAATTATAAGAACTATTCAAACAAAATACCATTGCCAAACAATGTTTTGTGTAGTATGTCGGAGACACGGCATATGATCGTCATAATCAGCCCTTTTAAGTCCAGTGCTAGACGTAGGCCTCCTAAAATCGATTTCCACTCGAAACAGTTTACAGCCGTTTTCATCCAAAATGTGGCTAGATATGCTACTTACAATATTAATCTATGAATGAGAGTTGTAGTATTAGTGTTGATGAAGATGTAAAAAATTTGAAATGTTTAGATCTCCTGCATTGTTACCAGTATCATAAAATATTTTATACCAGCAAAACTCCTTTTTTTAATAACTTTATTTAAAACCGAAAATTTATAAAAATAATTACGGTATCATTATTTTTTAAGTTTTTGTCTCTTTTTTCGCCATTTTATGTGAATTACCATTACGAGGATATTTTTTTGTTATGTTATCTCCTTTGTTTACATAAATGATCTGAATTTGAGACTTTGGTTATAGACACACTTACCGAGGGAGCTGATTGAGCCGTTTTTCATAATTCCTTCTCAGTCACGATATAATATTTTTTTAAAGGAACTGTCGGTAGTGAGCCTGTGAGCCCCCTCTTAAGCATTTATAGACAACTAAAAGTTTGTCTAACAAATCTCATTAGCCCACATTACATCCCTCCCCATTACAAACTACCGACAACCCTCTTTTTGTGCCACCAAAAAACGAAACTACCCACATAATAATATGATAATATTTACATCACCCGTTTTTGCTGACCCTACGTCTAATAATTTGCGCCAAGCCAAGCGTCACTTTTAATCTCAATATTGAGATGAGGACAATATGAAACTACGACATCCTCTCTCTCTCTCTGTCCTGTTAAATTTTCTATGTGTCCATCTCTCTCGCTCTTTCGTAATACGTATATAGTTACGGGTAGACGAATAATTGTATCTAGTGGGTAGGTATGTATGTGTGTCGTTACATCTAAAACTGGACGGTTTCGAATTGTGCTTTTTTTTGTCTGTTGTCAGTGGTATTTGGTTTTCTGTTTTACTTTGACAATGAGGAAATGGAAGAGGAAAAATTTTACATTCAATTTTAAAATTTAGAATAGTTTTTGACTAGTCTTCACGAAGGAGTAATTTTGTTTAAGTATGGGGCAAGCTCTATGTTAGCCCGTGAAATTCATTTTCAAATTCATTCTAAAAAAAAATTAAAAAAAATAATAATAATTAAAGATTGAAGTACAATGTAATTTATCTTGTAGGAAGATGGTTTGAAGACAAGAGGGTTAGGTGCTTTTAGGTGTGAGTGTGTGTGAAGTGTGAGGTGTGTGAGGGGTGTGTGGAGGTGTATGTGATGAAAAAGGGTGGGTTGGTGCGTGTATGTTTTGTTTAGTTTAGTTTAGGTAGGTAGTGCCTTTGCGCTTCGCTTGGCTTATCTTGGCGGTTTCTACTAGGGATTTAACCAACTTCATAACAAGATGAAGTTCTCAATCCGATTATTTTCTTATTATTACATCGTTCATTTTTATGAAAGTTGAATAAATTAACAAAAAACAAAAGAATTAGAAGTGCCGTTAAATATTAAATTAAAATATAAACAACGCAATTGTACTTAATAGCATCTATCATTTAATTACTTTACTCTGACAGTTTCGATATTTGTTTGTTGAAACGAACTTCAGTTATTAATCAACATCTCTTTATACTGTTTTAGATTTCTAAGAAAAATGGCCGAATTCTAGATTAATTTATTTTGGGTGATTGATTTGAAATCGTCATGTTTATTAATCTTCGTAATTTTATTATTTTATTTCGTATTGCCAAAGAAAAAATGAATGATAGCGTGACTGTGGTAAAAATATTAGCCAGTCAGCATAGTGGTAGCGGAGCTGACAGTCCAGCCTAGTCGCTGCAGGAGACGCCCTGGGCGTCGGGAGTCTATAGCCGATTCCCGGCCACCGTAGGCATGTGCTAGCGGACGGCAAGCAATGGGCAGCTCGCTGTCCGTTAAGGACCAGGTGTGGGTCGACGGCGCGTTGTGTTCCACGCGCGCCTCAAAGAGACGTCAGCACGGACTGATGGGGTCCGCTAGGATCGATGCCTGCCAGGGTTTGTCCGAAAGGGATACCGTGGCCCTGGCACACAGGCAACTGAAGGAACACGGGTGGATTTTAGTCAGTAAAAGTCTGACACGCCTTCCCGCGTCGCGCAGAGCGGGAGAAGTTATTTGATAATTTCCAACCCAAAAACATAAAGGGTGCGTCCCACGTACATTATTTTATTATCACACACACATACACTGTCAGGCACACATGGCGTACTCACACCGACTTACTCACTCCCGTCCACACTCTAGAACTTAGGTCTTACTCTCGAAAAGGATTCGAGTTTGATTTTGATTCCGATTCGATTTCGTTTCTGATCCGAACTCGATTTAAAACTTAAAACTGACCGAAGTTAGTTTCGCTTCGAACCACTGCACTCTTGAATCCAACACTAGCGCACGATCGTGCCGTGCGCTAGTGTTGGATTCAAGAGTATGGATCGGCATTTAATTCGAACCCAATTCGATTGATTCAGAACTCGATGCTGTCGGGAGTAAGGCCCCAGAAGCGAGTTCGAATCGGAATCAAAATCAAACTCGAATCGTTTTCGGGAGTAAGGCCCAGATCTAAGTATTTCAATATCTCATTTTAATGAAAAAATAAAATAAAAAAAGAAACTATGTTAATTTAATATTCTGTTAGAAAATTGTTTTTGGCTAAACATTTTTCCAGTCGACTATCAGAGAGGTATGGCGCTGTATGCCAAGATACAGGTTTTTCACCTAGTTCGGCTGTAGATGCTCCCGTGTATGTATGTATTATTATCATTATAGCCTACAATTTTTAATTTACCTACCCAATATTGTTGTTGTAATGTAAATATTTTTTGTGTCAATAAATTATTATTATTGTTTAAGTACCCCTACTCGTGGAGGCTAATTTAATGGACCCATCAATCAACTTTATTTGTGAACATAATTATTAGGCGACTAACAAAAGGTATTTACAAGGCAGATGTGAGAGGAAACGCCCTAGGAGAACATTATAGTGACCTAATTGGTGATGTTCTTCAAAAAGGTCAGGTGCGTAGCACTCGCAACCTGGGCCTCAAGTCTGCTATTACAATAGTGTCAGAATGGTCTCACCATTGTGAGTATTTGACAAATCTGTCAAAAACTCACAATGAAGAGATCATTCTGACACTATTGTAATAGCAGACTTGAGGCCCTATGAGTGCGTGGATGACCAGATGTATGAATGTAAACGAAGCAAAAGGAGTGTGTAAGGAGCGTAGCAGTTGGCGTTCTATAGTTTCTGCCTACCTCTATGGAAAGATGGCGTGAATTTAAGTATGTATATGTTACTATAGTATTATGTAAGTACAAGCCGTGTGCCCGATGAAATTTCCCATGGCGAACTTCCATACACACTTCTATTTAATCTCTTTAGGGACACAATTTAAAAAAATATTTTCTTATTGCTCCCTTCCGTTGTATAAGGAACTCTTGTGTAAAATTTCTGTGCGTTGTCCTTCAGTAAATTGATAATTAATTAATACCCGTTTATTGGGAATAAAAACCAAATACATTCAAAGACAAATAATGTTAAACGATGAAAGGATCTCAGACCAAATAAAAAACCAAGACAGAACGCTGCGAACAATACAGTGAAGCATGCCAATACTACGCCTCCGCGCTGTGCGTACACGCTCACACGCACACATTTACAACCATTTACAATCAAACTACGCCTCACCAAGTGCACACATGTTTACGAAAATCTTACGAAACCGGCCTCACGTCACTGTTGCCAGCGCTCTGTCTTGGTTTTTTATTTGGTCTGAGGACAGCAATAGTTAAAAACTGTGACGCAGCTACCAACGCTCGACTCCTAGTGAGAGGGTAGGTTGTTCCAAGACTGATACATAACAAAGGTATTCTAACAAACATTTAAAGTAAAGAAAATAATAATGATAATACATTTTGAGATAAATGCCGTGTGTGTGAGTACCTAATGTTGAGTAAGAGAGGGAAATGGGTAATGGAGAATGGGTGTATGTTGTGTGTTTTGTGCCATGTCGTGTGTCTTTGTGTTTTTCTCTCTATATTTTGCTATGTGTCATACAATATTCGTTAAGATAGATATAAATTAGTGTTATTCAATGTGTGGGTCGCGACCCCCTGGGGGGTCGCCAAGCCTCTTAAAGTAATGGTAATTCACATAAAATGGCGAAAAAAGAGACTTCATTTTCTTTTAAGTACTGATTTTAGAAATAATAATTAAAAAATAATTATACCGTAATTATTTTTATAAATTTTCGGTTTTAAATAAAGTTATTAATAAAAGGAGATATTCTGGTATAAAATATTTTATGATACTGGTAACAATGCAGGAGATCCAAACATTTTCACATTTTTTAATCTTCAACAACACTAATATTCATAAACAGATTCATATTGTAAGTAGCATATCTAGCCACATTTTGGATGAAAACGGCAGTAAACTGTTTCGAGTGGAAATCGATATTGGGAGGCCTACGTCTAGCACTGGACTTAAAAGGGCTGATTATGACGATCATATGCCGTGTCTCCGACATACTACACAATACATTGTTTGGCAACGGTATTTTGTTTGCATAGTTCTTATAATTAATCTACTATATAAAAATAAGTCGGGTTTTCCTTCCTGACGCTATAACTCCAGAACGCACGAACCGATTTCCACGGTTTTGCATTCGTTGGAAAGGTCTCGGGCTCCGTGAGGTTTATAGCAACGTTTTTATTTTTTTATTTTATGGTTTTTACGAAAAATTTGGGTTAGGGTAGGGTAGAGTAGGGTAGGTAGGTAGGTAGGTAGGTAGGTAGGGTAGGGTAGGGTAGGGTAGGGTAGGTAGTTAGGTAGGTAGGTAGGTAGGTAGGTAGGTAGGTAGATAGGTAGGTTGGGTAGGTAGGTAGGTAGGTAGGTAGGTAGGTAGGGTAGGTAGGGGTAGGGTAGAGTAGTGGAGTTTATACTATAGCTTTTGACAGAACGAAGTCTGTCGGGTCAGCTAGTCTATTATATAAAAATAAGTCGGGTTTTCCTTCCTGACGCTATAACTCCAGAACGCACGAACCGATTTCCACGGTTTTGCTTTCGTTGGATAGGTCTCGGGTTCCGTGAGGTTTATAGCAACGTTTTTTTATTTTTATTTATTTTATTTAATGGTTTTTACGAAAAATTTGGGTAGGGTAGAGTAGGGTAGGGTAGGTAGGTAGGTAGATAGGGTAGGGTAGGGTAGGGTAGGGTAGGGTAGGTAGGTAGGTAGGGTAGGGTAGGGTAGGGTAGGGTAGGTAGGTAGGGTAGGGTAGGGTAGGGTAGGGTCCTGTCATTTTGACAGTGACATTTCTTGACATTACTTTGTTTACATAAATTATCTGAATTAGAGACTTCCGGTATAGTTCAAAATGTTATATTTATTAAGAAAAAGTTAATTAAAGGCTTAGGTTAACACGAATCAACAAATACCTACAAATCACATAAATCATTAATGTGACGAAGACCAAGCGTACCCATTCACATTAATGTGTTGGTTACTCCTGTTTATCGTTACCTAATTTTTAATTTTTTTATGATTATTATGAAATCGTTTCCTTTGAGTTTCCTTTCCTTTCCTTAGTTTTATTTGAGCCATCGGCGAAAACGTTAAATCGTACAAGTAGGAGGTTCCAAATGGAATGAAACACTTCAAAGCTTCTGTGGTTAATTGTGGGTATTCTGTTTAATCAAAAGGTACCTAAAGTGAGAGACTTGAATTTCAAGGTAGGGGGTCGCGACATATTTTTCTATACTAAGCGGGCCGCGCCATGACAAAGGTTGAAAAGCACTGATATAAATAATACGTATGATATATAGGCTAATATAATCCATCCTACATATAATCACACTCATCCTAATAAGTAACAACTGAAATACTGAAACATCAGACCAACTCTCACTCAACCCCAAATCTCTTTAGTGGTTTACCATCCCCCAAACGCGACAGGGATACGTCAATTTATCAAAACAAAATTGTGAAAAAACTTGTCGTGAAATTCGTCCTTAAACAGGGATTAACTTGTTGTGTAGACAGACAGACAAGCGATTTGTGAATACCATATTGGGGGCTCATAACACCCGCGGTTGGGCTTTAATGTGGGGATCTTACTATTGAAAATTTGGACGAGTTGTGATCGAGAATGGAATGGGGTGCTTTATTGCTAGATACGGAAAAGTACCTTGTGGTAGAGTTCTCTAAACGTGACTTATAATTGGTGTCGAATAGGGATGATGACTAAGAAAATATTTTTGTCCGTCATGTAGATTATTAAAAAATATTGGACACGTAATTTTTCTTTTTTTACGAAATCAAAACATTACGGCCTTACATTGAATTCAAATGTGGCATGACGTCACTTCTCATTAGATTTTATACTGAGCTGTGACGTAACGAGCCCCCACTAACTCGTTCGAGTTTAATTATCTAAGTAATTTTTTATTAATATGATAAAGCAAAAAATACGTGTCTAATATTTTTTTATTATCTGATTGACGGACTAAACAGTTTTTCTTTTTTTTTTACCCAGGCATCATCCCTCGTCATGATTTGTTTTGAAATCAAATGAGTTGGATTTAGAATTGTGTGCGAACACTTAAGTGAGATTGAAAATGACAGAATGAGCATTTATAGAATTAGAAGCATTTTTGTTGAGCGTTTTTTAGAGCAGCATGAAGATATAGGCCGCAAAGAGTTTTCACGAGGTACTACATAAATCACCTTATACTTATATATATATATATTTTTTTAATATGTATAATATATTACCTAAGTTAAGCAATCAGGCTCACTAAGTGGCTAATAGTACTGTGTATAGTACCGTGTGATGCCGGACGTACAGAATAGCACCACCCCATTTCCTCCCGTGGGTGTCGTAAAAGGCGACTAAGGGACTTACTAAAGAATGGGCAGCAGCGTTCTCTATGCATTTTAACACCATACTGCGATCGCCAACCCACCTGCCAAGCGTGGCGATTATGGCAAACTCCCCCAATTGGGGGAGGCCTATGTTCAGCAGTGGACATCTTTCGGCTGAAATGATGATAGTGATGAAGTGGCTAATTGTTTAAAGCCATAAGTATAATGCAATCTGTACAAGGGTTATGCGATGTTGCGACGAGAAGAAATGCATTTGGGGCCTTCAAAACTCACTTCGCAAGTCGACGACGACAATAATTCACGATCATTACCTACTCATATATCCAACTTAAACTTCTGCATTCGCTTTGTTTTGGGTCTTCGAAAGTATGACCATGTTTCTCACCTTCGCAAGGAACTCAAATGGCTCCCAATCAGCCTTCGCAGGAACACTCGGATTAGATGTCTTCTCTCCAAAATCTTACACAACTCGTTTTATCCTTCCTATTGGGAGCTTTTTTCTTACGCTCGTCCTAGCGACGCACCGTGTTGATCACACCTTAGATCCCTCCATAAACCTCATTCTCATAAAACTAGCTATTTTTCTTATTCCTTCTCTGGCCATGCTGTAAGATTGTGGAATTCACCGCCTACCATTCGCGGTGTAAAAACTGTGTCTCTGTTCAAACGTCGAGTAAAAGCATTACTGTGGCGTATCCGGTCGCCGGAGAGTTCGCATGTGGCGTTGTTGATACCGCCACATTACTCCCCTCCGGAGACCGGAGGTCGATAGTGGGCTGAGTCAGTGCATATGATGCTTGCCAGGGCCAGTTGTGGTTCCAGTGAGTCGGAACCGGGTGCCGCATAGTTCACGGTGAGTCGGAACTGCCTGCGGTGATTCCCCAGTGAGTTGGGGTGGCACTGCGTTTTTGATCCAGTGAGTCGGATGTCGTACAGCGCCGGGTTGAGGTTGACTGCTGGCGTCGACCAGGAGAGCGTTAAAGGGCTCTGCTTGTGGACCGGCCGAAAGTGCAGTGTGCTGTGCCAAGGTTGCTGATGAGGTTGAGGGTGATGACCAGGTATGCGCGTTCGCTGCATGCTGGTGGTATACATACCCGTTGAAGCTGTGGGTGCTGGCTGGCTGTGTGACTCGCCTCTCGAAAGCTTGAGGAATTGATGGATGACGTCACGCTGAAGTAGTTGCACGAAGGCTGCGCTAATGTTCATGTTCGGGGTCACCAATTTAGAGGTATGAGAAACAGGGTGTAAAGTTCACTCATACTCTATAGTAAAGGGAGGATCCTCCGACCAGACGGGTGTTGTTTCTGGTGGGCAACTGCCCAACGGTTGATGTCGGGATGTTGTATATATGCTAATTGCGCGGTGATCTCTGATAGCGCGATGCAGGATTTGTGACGTCAGGTCTTTGATGCGTAGTTCGCATGTGGCGTTGTTGATACCGCCACATTACCTTTTCCATATGATATTATATGTATTTATATATTTTAGCTTAATGTATTCATGTAAGTATGTTATACTTAATATTTTAGGTTAAGACTTCGCATATTCATATTGTTCTCTTGTTGTTCTCACACACTATTTTCTAAATTTCTTTTGCATTTCTCCTTTCGCAGGTCTGCTGGATGAAATTTCTTAACAAATAAGTAGTACGTTTGTACTCAAATTATGGTTATGTCCTATCTCTATGTATTTTATTGTGTAGGTACATAAATAATCATTTCAGCCGAAAGACATCCACTGCTGGACATAAGCCTCCCCCAATTGTGGGGTTTGCCATAATCGCCACGCTTGGCAGGCGGGTTGGCGATCGCAGTATGGTGTTAAAAGCGCATAGAGAACGCTGCTGCCCATTCTCTAGTAAGTCCCTTAGTCGTCTTTTACGACACCCACGGAAGGAAATAGGATGGTGCTATTCTTTACGTCCGGAACCACACGGTACAATATTTAATCTATAAATAAATATCCGATGTCCATATATCAAAACACGGGTTCCATTAGTAGGGGTACCTGAAAACGAAAACTTTTTAATGCCCCTAAAGTTTGCGCGCAATATTTCAGCGCTTCGTAAACTCCACGCTTAATTGTTCCAGACATGTTTTTATTGTGATTTTTTTAAATAAACCAGTATATTTTAGCGGAAAAAACATTAATTAATTCGTCGGAAATACTAATTGGCTGGCTGACGTTAAATGAGGTGAAGAGTGTAAGAAGATTTCATAATTATTTGGCAAAAATGGGGTGGCTTGGAGATATAGACATGATGTTTAGGCACCTTTAGTTCAGTAACTATACTGTTAAGTGCATATTACAAATTAGAGGTTTATATCCAAGATAAGAATGCTCGGAAACATGCTGGTCCTGATAAAATTTGGTACAGAGCCAGTCCATGGCTACATTCTGAATTAAGCCATAATCGCTCATAGCGCTCACATCAATCATTTGCGTTCCGATTTATACATCACGATTATGACAGCTGAGAGCTGTCGTCAATTCGGAACGCTCGTGAACGCGCTCACAGTACTCGCTTAACACCCCGAAGAAAAATGCCACGATTCACAAATGACAACATACAGGATACATGATACAGGTAAGTATATATAAACCTAGTTTAGAAGTCAGGGCTTTTCACTCTGAAGCACTATATCATGCTAGTTTTAGATAAAAATTATGTAAATGCATTTATGGAGAAATAAAGAAAGAAAGAAAGAAAAATTCAATATAATGCGCATGAGTTTATCACTCATGTCAGATATGCTAGTTATGATGCGACTCAAAACAAAACAGCACAACTGTCATTTTTGACAACGCTCACGGTGATAATTAATTTAGGGCATGGTCGGCGTTATTGCAAGATAGCGCATGTCATGTCGTGACGATTCACGGGACATCGTTATCGCACTCACGCTAATTCGGAACGGGTGTAAGCACGCTCAAATCTAATATAGTGCAATTTGGAATGCAGCCTATGTTTGATTGTGAAATAGTACAGTTGTGTGGAATAAAAGCGTTAGCAAGAACAGAGTGTTTTCTACCAAAAAATGGATAAAAAGAACTTACCTGTGGTTGCCTTGTAGTGACACTTATAAATTGAGTGCTTCGATTTGATTATTTTGTATACAAAATCACCATATGTTTTTCATTTGACAATCAAGGTTAATTTTATAATGTCATTTTTTTATTACTTTTCAATTACAATTTAATTTTTTTTTTAATTTTTTTTTTTTATTATCAAGTAACAATACTCATACAGATTATTTGGTATACAATTTAATAATGTTATTCAATATAATAATGTTATTCAAGCAAGGATTTTTGGATAAAGTGGTAAGATATAAAGTTAAATACAGATAAATGTAGGTACTACTAATTCCGTTAAGTAATTATTGATTAAGCATATGAATTTAACCTGAACCGGGTTTCTTTACCTGTGAAGGAAAACATCGTGAGGAAACCTGAATGTCCTAGAACCAAAAATTCGAATACATGTGACATCTTAATCATAGTATTCAATAATACGATGGATTAATTCAATATCTCATTGTCACACACTCAAACCTATTGCGTAGGTGACAACGTACCACTGACAACCATATCGTGACATCTAACATATTCCTACCATCGATATTAATTCTGCAATCTCAAACATCGACAAATCAGTATCAGAGTATCAATTAATGACAGCTAATAAATCGATATGAGCGCCGCACTACGATATATTGATACTTACAAATTACTGGTCGTTTGTCACATCACTAGGATATTGCTTAGGTGTGCTAGACATAGTTATGGTTGCATAAATTGGACGTAGTTAAGCAGAAAGGACCCAACCCACATTGTGGACAGGGATGAGTTGTATATACCAAAGAGGTCCTAACGGTTAATGGAAGCTACATGTGGGTTGGTTCCCAACATTATAAAATCAACCTTCTCTTTGTAGAGTCACGGATCTTTTTTGCTGAGTGAAAGAACCAACCGTTAGGACCTCTTTGGCAGGGCTTTAAATACCGGTAAATTTTCATAACGTTACCTTGTATTGACAGAGTTAACGTTATTATTAAAATAACGGTAATCGATTTAACGTTATTTATGCGACTATTAATTTTATCGTTATTTTAAACGGGTGAGATGTAAGTAGTGGGGCCTAAGGCGTGCGGCGCAGCGAGAGTCCACCCTCGCGCCTCTCTGATGCCGTGCCGATCAAAACATTGCCTGAATCTGCCTGATTCTTACCCACAGAACGGCAACGTAGCTAAATTAACGTTAGTTATCGTATTTTTGTTAATGTTAATTAACGTTATATTACTGGTAATGTTATAAAGTAACGTTAAATTTTTGTAACGTTAGTAGGTATAACATTGAAATTTAACGTTACGTAACGGTTATTATTTTGTTATTTGGTAACGTTAGCAAGCCCTGCTCTTTGGTATATATAACTCATCCCTGACCACAATGTGGGTTGAGTCCTTTCTGGTTAACTACGTCCAATTAATTTATGAATTGTGAAATCTCCGAAACGTCGGAACCGATTTTGACGGGACTTTCACTAGCAGATAGCTGGTATTATAAGGAGTTACATACGCTATTTTCAACCGAATTCAAAAAAGGAGGAGGTTTCTCAATTCGACCATATATATATATGTCGGAGAACGGAAGGTTTCTCTCGTTATCATCAGCCATATTTTAACTACTGTGGGCGTACTGTGGGTAGTGTTGGTTATTGTGCAATAGAAAAACCGAATTAAATTCAAATCAAAAGATATTTACTCAAACTAAACTGAGAATCAAAATTACATAAGACAGTTCCCCCAAAACGCCCATCTCTTCACCACTTCCTAGTGCTTTAGCTGGGAAGAAGAAGTAGCAGAACAAACTCCCCAGCAGCACATCTGTCTGTTCAGTTAGAAGAACTTGATTCTATACAGTAATGGGTATGCAAAGTAATTAATGTAGGAACACGACACAACTATACCGAACGTGCAACAATTCCTTGACGTCTTCACTGCTTGACTGCCACCGATGAACTCCACTTCTTGTCGAATGTGCGGCGCACATTCGACAAGAAGTGGAGTTATAGCCTTGGTGGTGGTTATAGCCTTGGACTTATAGCCTTGGTGGTGGACCTTGGTTGACTGGTAGAGAATGCCTATGGCATTAAGTCCGCCTTTGTACCTTATTGTGTGTGAGAAGTTTAAATAAATATATAAATAAATAGCCGGTCGAACGCTATGTCGTAGACTCTGTCATGCGCCGCTAGGCAGCGCTAGCGTCGCGATTAGTAAAGAACCGATGGCGCGAATTCACCAACTCCATCGAACGCCAACAGATGGCGCTGGCGTACCGGATACAACTCGTCTCCGACATATGTATATGTATATTTTTATGTGTGTTCGCGGATAACTTCGTCGTTTATGAACCGATTTTGATGTTTTTTTTTTTTTTTTTGTTGGAAAGGAGATATCCCAAGGGTGGTACAGTCAGTTACCACAATTAGCTGACGCCCCTTTGCTCAAATGGTTGAGGTTGTTTTAATATCAAATCGTACGATTTTAATTTTTTTTCTAGTTTTGGGTAGATTTCGTATAGGTATTTAAATTAAATGAAAAATTATAAAATTCTATAGATCCGTATTCTAAAAAATGTCAACCATTTGTGCAAGGGGGGGGGGTCAGCTAATTGTGGTAACTGACTGAACCATGATAAGGAAACCAGGATCTGATGATGGCATCCTAGAGAAATCGAGGGGAACCTTCGAAAATCGTAGTGGCGAATAGAGCGTTTGTTAATTATATTTTCGGCGCACATTTTTGCACAAATATAAGCTCTCTGCCCATGCAAAATATTTCTCTCTCCGATCATTGATTTAGAATTTTCCTGCTGGAAAAACGTTACTCCAGCAGGAGTCGTTTTTTCCGTTTTTTTCCAAAACGACAAAGCGCATAATTTTTTTATGTGGCGCACATTTACAGTAGATTACGCACTAATTATACGTTCCACTCATATCACTCTAGGAGACACTTTCCTGCTGGGGTAACGTACACAAAAGATTCAGCAAGGGTAGATGCCGATCACGATGCACACATGAGCCGACGCGGCGACGGAACACCGAATATGTGTACGCACAACACACAAACACACAAATACGCACTGCCGAATCGAATCTTTATCTGGCCATCTCTTAGCTGCCACGGTTTAAGGCTCCTACAAACAGGCGCGACACGCGACGTGACACAAAGACACCACGTGTCGCACTACGAGCGGTCTCTTTGAGTCGCGTCGCGTGTCGTTTGTAGGAGTTTTTATTTGAATTTTTGAATTGTTTATTGTTTTTTATGTCTTTTTTACGGACGCTCATAACGTGCACGTCTTTCTACATTGTTCTCTTGTATAATTTCAATATGAATGATGTAACCAATATTTTGTAACAATATTTTGTTTTAAAAGAGTGTTCGTGGAGTTTCTTGCTTCTTCTTCTCCATGGGAATCTACTACGCTTTGGAATTAGCTTCATCTTTCTTACTGACCGACCTCTTGACAATTCAAAAGTGCTGAGTTTGAATGTGTGCGTGTGTATCGCCTCTGAACAACCAGCCAACAGTCAAGTCATTTTCATTTACACTTTGCATTTAGACATTCTATTAATTCATTAATTTTTAGGGTTCCATACCTCAAAAGGAAAAAACGGAATCCTTATAGGATCACTCGTGTGTCTGTCTGTCCGTCTGTCACAGCCAATTTGCTCCGAATGTAAATGGACCGATTAAGTTGAAATTTGGTATACATATTAATTTGAGTGACTCAAAGACGGACGTGAACCGTAAATAAATGAATTTAGAATATTTGGGTCAATTTTGGGGGGCAAATAAGAAATTTTAAAAATAAGTTTTGCTAACGGTACCTTGCGATATACCAAATGAAAGGGCTTACTGAGACAAATATATATTTTTATAATTTTAAAATAATTTGTTTTAAAGTTATAAGTGAAAATAGACGAAAATTTACAATACATCTCCGAAACTACTGAGCCTAAAATTATGAAAAAAAAAAAATACAGAAGATAGTTCTATACTTATAGATTACAGGAAAATCTATAAGAAGTCTATGGTCTTAAAATAACTTGGTAAATCTCTCGATATTATGCGTACAAACTTACATTTGCAGTTGGAATATATGGGAGACTATGTTTACCAACTACAATGTTAAGTTTGTTCTTAGAATAAATTCTTCCCAAGTACGAAACCCTTCATTTTGCGTGGTCCGACACGCACTTGGCCGGTTTATTTTATTTTATTCATTCCAATCAACCAAAATCTTTTGTTGGAAATCCTAAAAAAAAAACGAGCTAATTAATATTTAAATCCTTACCTCTCCACAAAACATCGGAGTCTAAACAAATATGTTTTGTTTAAATTATACTACATAGTTAATAAAATGCCACATGCACTCGATAATCAGATATTATTGTGTTGTAGAAACGTTGAGAGTTGTTCCTACAATCAACTTTGTGCTTCACACATAAAACTTAGTTCAGATTGGTATACAATGGGGTTTCTGGAGACAAATAATATAGCCTCTGTGGGTCATCATCTAGCCTTTATTTCACCGTCCGAGATTTCGCTTTTTAGTTTAGTCTTTTTACGGTTCTGCACCTCATAAGGAAAAAACTGAAACCTTATAGAATCATTCGTGTGTCTCTCTGTCTGTCTGTCTATCTGTCTGTCACAGCCAATATGATCAGAATATAGGTACTAAGTCGATTAAGTTAAAATTTGGTACACATACGAATTTCTGTGACCCAAACACGAACTTGTTTTGAATACTTTTGGGGGAAAAATGGAAAAATTGGTCGTAGTTAAACGAAAAGGATCCAATTCACAACTTGGTCAAAAATTTGTTAAGTGTACTAAACTGAGTCTAAATCAATACCTACTATCGGCGAGTAGGTTACCTGGTAGTTACGCCCTTTTGTAGCGGAAAGTGTCGATATGTTATATCTTCTTTACCTCAACCTCAAACATCAATATCTCTAAAAGGACTTTGTGTGGATTGGATCCTTTTCATTTAATTACGTCCAATTAGAAAATAAAAAATAAAAGTTTTGCAGTCTGTACCGTGCGACATATCAAATGAAAGGTCCTGTTATGAGGATGTCAATTTTTTAAATAATGTTAAAATAAACAGTTTAAAAGTTATTAAAGAAAATTTATGAAAATTGACCGTTCCCCCCATATCTCCGAAACTGAGCCTAACATTTTGCAAAAAAACTTACGATTTTTTTATTTTTTTTGTTCTGTACTTATAGATTACAAGAACCTATAAGAAGTCTATGGTCCTAAAATAACATGGTAACGCTCTCAATATTGTGCGTACAAACTTACATTTGTAGTTGGAATGTATGGGAGAACTTGTTTCTCAACTACAATGTTAAGTTTGTCCTTTGAATAAATTCATCCCATCTACGGAACTCTTCATTGTGTGTGGTCCGACAAGCACTTCGCCAGTTTTTTCATACCTACTACTTATCATTTATTTGCAATACTCAATGTTACATTGTAATACCTATTCTTTATACTTGTTAGTAGTAGTTGTAATTGCAATCATGTCATTAATCTTTTATATACTGAGATTATTTCTATTTTGTGAATGTAAGAACGTTGTAGGTCTAGTAGAGTGTAGATTTGTTGGCACTTTTCTATTTTGTTAAGTACCTGGTAATTGTTGAAAGGCCAACACTGTCCTCCTATACCTATTATCACTGTTATTTGATAATATTGTAAAGCCAATTATTTTTTAAAGAATAACCGTGGAGTTTCTTACCGGCTCTTCTCCATAGGAAACGACTAATTGGAACCGTGCACCTAGCTTCTGACGTTTTATAAGTGCCCATGTAGGTTTATGTGAAATATAATATTTTGATTTTGATGATTTTGATTTTGGTTATGAGGCAATTTGACTCGCGATTTTGATGTGTTTAAAAGTAATAAGCTCATCACTTTGTACTCCGTTTGACGCCAAAACAAGTCACGCAATTCCGAAAACCCTTGCGTAAAACCTAAAACAATCAGACACATCCCAGACACTCCTTTATGTCACCCCACCATCACTTAAAACAACACACACAAACATACATACCTACACAAAACCATAACACCCTCTTGTCACAGTCGGCTAATAACAAAAACATCCCCCCCACTGTACCACTATCTTTAACAGTCAACCACCGTTCTTTATTGTAGCTAGGTTTTCTTTTTAATCCTGTATCCTCTGAGTTTAACTAGGGAGGGAGATGTGTCGATGAATTGATTTTAATTTAAATTTGGCTTGGGGATTTTAATATTATACAAAATATTATTTTTTATTTATATATCCTACTTTACACTTGGATATTATGTCTTCTTTATAATATCCTTTATAACCCTGTATATCCCAGCTACCTGCGCGATCGTTTTTCCTTTACCCGTCCTTCTGATGCTCTCTGCAGATCCCACCTCAGGCATCATCTTAATTTCCCATCCCATAAAACTGAAATGTATTCCTACTCCTTCTCTGTTCACGCAGTACGTTTGTGGAACTCACTTCCGCCTAACATTCGAGATTGTAAAACTTTATTTCTCTTTAAAAAGCAAGTCAAAGAGCATTACCTCTCTTCTATACAGTAATATTCTACATAAATATATATTATTTATTATTATTTATTTATTTAATTAAATGCCTTAAAACTATCATTACAGGTCTTAACCTAATGCGATAGTCAAGTCAAACACAAAATTAAAATTAAAGCACAAAATACATCTGAAAATGATATATATGTATGTATATTATAGGTAATATTTATATGTGTATGTATTTGTATGTATGTTTATTTTATATAGTTATAGTTTTGTTTTAATTTAAATTTTCTTGTTTAACTTTTCTACACACTGTGTCTAAATTTCTTATCCAACTTTCCTCTCGCAGGTCTGCTGGAAGAAATTTTCTTTGAAATAAGCAGTATCTTTGTGCTCTTCTTAATATATTGTCCTGTCAAGTATTTTGTGTACATACATAAATAAATAAATTAAATACTTTATTGTACACCAGATTACAAAACAAAATTGTACCCATTACAAAAAAAATTAATGTAATCTTAGAGGATTTGACAGCTGAGAGGGCGGGGACATCACGTCGCTGCGATGACGCTGTCAGTGGAAGGGGTGACACACCATGAGCCGTGTGCTCACTCGCCTCGGTCACTTTTGCTGCAGAGCTCGGATGCGACGGACGCGTACTAGTGATCATATTTAATTATTTTCTTGTAACGGTTTTTCTAATTTAAATAAATATTTATAGGCCGTTTGTATTTCCTTTTTAAAAAATCCATTAGGCTTCTGATCCCTAAGATCAGAAGTGGGATAAGTTTAAATCACACGCGATTTAGATCGTTCGCCATCTTTTTAAACGGAAATAGTGTTTTTGAGACTAATTTTTTTATTTCTCACCGTGTTTTTGATTTTGTCCGTGATTAGTTTTTGTGCATTTTGTCGTGATTTGCCACGTGTTTTTACTCGATTAGATTTTTCGTGCGTGTTTTTGAAGTAAACAACCACGTGTTAATTCTTTTATTTTGCGCTTAGTTTGTTATTCACGTTTTGGTAATTTACGTTGCCTATACCTAGTCATAATCATGTCGAGTCGTGAGTGCACGCCGCGTGAGAATACACCTAGGCGTAATTCTCGGGAAAACGATTCGCTTAGCCGTCGCGATGTTCATAAAAGGCGTCGTGACCGCTATCGTCAATCGCGTAGTAGATCTCCTAGGCGTCGTCGTGATAGATCAGAGTACTCTCGAAGTTCGCGTAGGCGCCGGGATAGTTCGTATGGGCGTCGGGATAGCCCTCGTCGCGACCCTTTAAATGAAATACTGGTTCGATTGAGCGCTTTAGAGGAACGGTTGCCTTCAAACACTATGCGTACGTCTACTCCCATGTCGTCGCATCCGGGCGATACTCCGCCGCTGACAACTTCGGTGGTTTCCGAGGCACCTGTTACCGGTAATACGGAAACACGTGCTACGGATAGAACCGTGACCACTGAGGCATCGCGGGAGGTGGACGCTGCGGACAGGATTGTGGGGGCACTTTCTTCCCTAATACAAGTAAGATCTAAGCATTACTATATTTCGAATTTTGACCCCAATGTACATGACTTCGACGTGTGGTGTGCGGAAGTCGATCGTGGGCGCGAGATATGTCAGTGGGACGATCGGGAGTGCCTGGGACGCATTGGTGGGTGTTTACGGGGCGATGCTAAGTCATGGCTCAACGATTGGGTGACCAGTGATCGGACTTGGTCCAATTTTAAAATTGAATTCCGATCATTGTGCCCACGCGAAGTTGATATGGCTACCGTGCTATATGATGTCATGAGTGTGAATTCTAATAAATTCGCTACTTATGCTGAGTATGCGCGGAAGTCCCTATTGCGACTGAACATTGTTAAGGGGCTTTCAGAGGAACTGAAAACCGCTATTGTTATCCGCGGCATTTCCGATCCCCAAGTGAAGGCTGCAACCGCTAATGCTAAGCTGCAGTCAAGGGAATTGGTAGAATTTTTGTCAGTTTACTTGAAGCCTAAGGGCGCGCCACCTGTTAATAACAATCCTGTTCGCACGTCAAACACCAATTCCCCTGATCCGCGTAAACGCAAGTTCCCGCAGTATGATCGATTAGTGTGCTTTTCATGCGGAAACGTAGGTCACAAACAGGCCGCTTGCCCTAAAAAGTCAGCAAAAATCGATGTGGATTCTGATAAGTCTTCATCAAAAATGGAATCGACTAGCTCTAATTTTCAATCAACAAAGTCAAATTCTAAATCCGTTAAGACTTGCACATTCTGCAAAAAGATTGGGCATTCAGTTGAAACGTGTTTTGTTAAGGAACGCGTTGAATTGAAATCAACGAATAAAAATAATTCGAGTAACGTAAATTTTTGCTCAGAGTCTCCCCCGGACAAAGCAATGTGATGTCCGCGGTTATACAGAACGTACCTATTGACGTTTTAATTGATTCTGGTTCTGATATTTCGCTGATTTCTGATTCTGTTTTAAAGCATTTTAGTTTAAATAAAATTCCCACCTATCACCGTATGCGTGGTATTGGAAGTCAAGATATAGAGTCCACTTCCTATGTAAGCACTATTATTGAATTTCCCGAATTATCTTTGGAAGTAGATTTGTTTGTTATTCCCCCCGATTGTATTCAGGCCCCGGTTTTGATTGGCACTGATGTTTTAAATCGTAGTGGAGTTACGTATACTCGAACAAATAACTCTCAAAGGTTAGTCAGGGTTTCACACGTAAATAACGTGTCGACTGTAGAGTCCCCTAAGATAAAGACGCCTTTATTAGGTGACGAAAAAGAGTGTTTGTTAGCTCTGTTAAACGAGTTTTCTGAGACGTTTACTACCGGTACAGCGACCTCTACAGTAACCACGGGTTGTATGGAAATAAAAGTTAATAGTGACGTCCCAATTTACTATCGACCTTATAAACTCTCCGTAGACGAAAAGCGTCGCGTTCGCGAGATAATTGATGATTTGATTGGTAAGGGAATTATTCGCGAGTCACAGTCTAATTACGCGAGTCCTATCATACTCGTTAAGAAAAAGGACGGGTCTGATAGGATGTGCGTCGACTACAGAGCTCTAAATGCTATCACTATTAAAGAGCGATTTCCGCTACCGTTGATCGACGATCACATTGACAGGCTGGGCAGTTTTAAGTTCTTTACAAGTCTCGATATGGCAACAGGCTTTCACCAGGTGATGATGAAGGATGATGACTCTATTAGTAAAACAGCATTCTTAACGCCTGAAGGGCATTACGAATATTTGAAAATGCCGTATGGGCTCGCTAATGCACCTACTATCTATCAAAGAATCATCTCCAAAACCCTGAAGCACCTGCTGGATACCGGTAAGGTGTTGATTTATATCGATGACGTATTAATAATGTCGAATTCTGTCAGTGACGGTCTGAAAACTTTGCGAGAGGTATTAAAAACACTCACTGAGGCGGGATTTTCAGTAAATCTAAAAAAATGCACGTTCTTAGACACCGAGTTAGAATACCTAGGTAGACTTATTGGTCATGGTCAGGTACGGCCGAGCCCTAGTAAGACTGAAGCTTTAGTGAAGTCTCCTAAGCCATCCAATGTAAGAGGCGTTCGTCAATTTTTGGGTTTAGCGGGCTATTTTCGGAGGTACATTGCTGGGTACGCTTCGAAAACTGCTTGTATTGCTAAATTGCTTAGAAAAGGTCAGCCTTTTGTATGGGGCGCGGAGCAAGACTTAGCACGTGATTTTATTATTAAAAGTCTTAATGAGGAACCCGTTTTAGCAATCTTCAATCCCAATCTGCCCACTGAGCTTCATACAGACGCCAGTGCAATCGGTTATGGTGCCATTTTATTGCAGGAACATGAGAGTAAACGGAAGCGAGTTGTCGGCTATTTTAGTAAATCCACGCAGGGTGCCGAGTCCCGTTACCACAGTTACGAACTCGAGACGTTGGCAATCGTTCGCGCATTACAACACTTTCGGCATTATTTAATAGGCATAAAGTTTAAAATAGTAACCGATTGTAATTCATTGAAATTGACTGAACGTAAAAAAGACTTGTTGCCTCGGGTGGCCCGTTGGTGGGTTTACATGCAAGATTTTCAGTTCACGCTCGAGTATCGAAAAGGTTGCCTCATGCAACACGCGGACTTTTTAAGCCGACAACCCGCTACTGTTCTCCAAATTCGAAATCCGCGAAATTGGGCAAAGATTGCTCAGACGGCTGATTCTGAAACACAAAGCTTGATGCAAAAGCTTAGAGAGGGTCAATTGGATCCTACACGGTTTTTCATACGACACGATTTGTTGTACTATAAATATTCACCAACTGGTGAAGACTCTCGTCTCCTTTGTTTTATCCCTAAAGGACATAGGCTTAGTTTGTTAAGAGTGTTTCACGATGATCACGATCATATAGGAATAGACAAAACTACTGAGCTTATATTGCGTCATTTTTGGTTTCCTGGGTTAAGGGCTTTTATTAAAAAATATGTTGGTCACTGTATTGTTTGTCTGTCGCATAAGAAAGTACCTCGCGCTCCTAGGCAACCCATAGAATCTTGGACGAAGCCTGAGGTACCCTTTTTAGTGGTTCACACTGACGTGCTTGGTCCCCTAACGGAGTCAAACGGTTTCCGATACATACTCCTCGTGGTAGATGCTTTTACTAAGTACTGTCTGTTGTACGCCCTGTACAGACAAGATACCGCCGAGTTGAAACGTGTATTTTCCAATACCATTTCACTATTCGGTACTCCGTCAACAATTGTGTGTGACCGTGGCAGAATGTTCGAAAGTGCATCATTTCAAGGCTGGGTCACTGAGTTAGGCTGTAATGTACATTTTATCACGCCTGAAATGCACCGCGAAAACGGGCAGGTCGAGCGTTATTGCAGGACGGTCCTGAACATGTTGCGGATAGAGGCGAACAACAAGGGTGCGCAGTGGTCGGATGCGTTGTGGAAGGTGCAGCTCACCTTGAACATAACGAGGCAAGCCACGACCCGCACCTCGCCTTTGCAGCTGTTGACTGGCGTTGAAGGGACTACTCCAGTGCTGAGGTCTCTTGTGCGAGACGTCGCGCTGAACGACTCTCATCCTAACCGAGAAGCTCTTCTGACGCTGAGAAGACAGAGAGCGTCCGAGTTGCTTGCCGAAAATCAGCAGCGGCAGGATGCGTACGTCAACGAGCGTCGCCGTCAGCCGCGTACATTTGACGTCGGCAGTTTCGTGTTCGTGAGCAAGGGCTCGCAGAGCACGGGGAAGCTGGACTCCGGGATGCGTGGCCCGTACAAGGTGGTACGAGCGCTCCCACATCACCGGTACGAGCTCGAGCTGCTTGCTGGCTCGTATGGCAAGAAAACTCAAACCGCCGCAGAACATATGGTTCAGTGGCGTGGTGAGTGGACCCCGGATGCTTGCGAAGTATTCTTCGATCATCTCGGTGGTGGTGAGTAAAAGCAGCACTGTGGCAGCTTTTTACTCATGGCCAAGTGGCAGTGGTCACTGGAACCCAGATAGTGGTTGCCAGGTGATTCTGATTACTGGAACCCCGATAGTGGTTGCCAGGTAATTTTGTTATTGTTTCAGTAATGATTGAGGTCCGGAACTCTATCATTGGTGTAACGATAACCTATCTGCTACCCATTTTGATGTTATTGCTTGAAGTTGTAGTAAAACGCTTGTAGTTTCATTGCAATGGGTGGTTTCAAGTAAAGCTTTCAGAATGCTGTGTTGATTTTTCTATGTTGGTATGTTTTAGATGACGAATCAAACGATGATGACCAGGCGCAAGGAAGCCTACCATTGGAGAACCCATCCAGTGGTGGCCAGACAGACGAGGAGCTGAAGCCAGGAAGCCAAGCTGACGAGGACGTTCAGCTGTCAGGAGAGGCCGTCTTAGAGGATTTGACAGCTGAGAGGGCGGGGACATCACGTCGCTGCGATGACGCTGTCAGTGGAAGGGGTGACACACCATGAGCCGTGTGCTCACTCGCCTCGGTCACTTTTGCTGCAGAGCTCGGATGCGACGGACGCGTACTAGTGATCATATTTAATTATTTTCTTGTAACGGTTTTTCTAATTTAAATAAATATTTATAGGCCGTTTGTATTTCCTTTTTAAAAAATCCATTAGGCTTCTGATCCCTAAGAGTAATATATAAAATTCTCGTGTCTCAGTGTTTGTAAGAAAACTCCTCCGAAACGGCTTCACCGATTCTTATGAAAATTTGTGTGTATATTCAGTAGGTCTGTGAATAGGACGTAACTTATTTTTCATACCCCTAAGTGATAAGGGTGGTCCACCCCAAAAATAGTTTTTTTTTAAATGAAATGAGGCACCAACCGAAAATTATCACTGTATACACAACTAGCTTTTGCCCGCAGGTCCGCCCGCGTGGATGTCGGTTATCGCGTAAAAAAGTAGCCTATGTCCTTCTCCATATCCCAGGCTATATCTCTGCCAAATTTCGTAACGATCGGTTCAGCGGTTTGACGTGTCGGTCAGACGTGAAAACGTAACAGACAGACAGACAGACAGACAGTTACTTTCACATTTATAATATTAGTATAGAAGTATGGATTATGGGTTTGGCTGGCAAAAGTAAGGTAAATGATCCAAAGTTAAGTAATTTCGAAGTTTTAGGGAATTTGTCGTTAAATCGAGTGGCGTTAAATGGAGTTTATAATAATTTCCTTTACGCGTAGACAAACTGCCACACTCAAATAGCTTTCGACAGAACGAAGTCTGTCTGTCTGTAGTACACTATAAAATATACAATGAAAAATATGGCCTTATCGTTTACTGCTTACTGCGATCTCTTCCAGATAACCTTGGAATGGACAATGATTTTCTGGATATAAAATGGGGTTGTCATTGGTGCAAGTAACTATTTACTTGCACCAATGAAAACCCCATTTTTTATCCATTTTATATCTGTGTATCTATTTTAGTATATTGTACCTAGATACTATTATCTAGGTACAATATACTAAAATAGATACACAGATATATGCTATAATATAATAGATACATAGATACATACATACTAACTATACAGGGTGTTAGGTTAAACGAGGGACATACTTAAAGGGAGTGTAGTACTCATGGAAATGAAGAGGTTTTACTATGGAACAAACTCCGAAATATGAAAAAAAAGGTCAGCTGTTTCTTATATTTTGATCGCGTTGGTATTGCACTTTGTAGGGAACAGCTGACTTACTTATTCCTATTCCGGAATTTGTTCCATAACAAAACTTCTTCATTTTCATGAGTACTACACTCCCTTAAAGTATGTCCCTCGTTTAACCTAACACCCTGTATAAGCAACGAAAATAAATGAAGACTATAGATTATTACAGCTAACAACGAGAACAAAATCACAACGACAAGTAATGTTCCTTCACGAGTCTTCACAGCCAACGATTGCGCGCGTTTTATTGGAACTTGCAATGCATTCCACAAACGAGCGGCCTGGACAGTGAAGGATTTGTCAAGGAAAGTTGTGGAATGCATTGGCATTTTAAGCTTCAATTTATCTGATGACCTTAAAAATTTCGTGTGGGAGTCGGAAAGAAACAAAAAACTTTTTTGAGATAGAGAGGGGGAAGGCGAAAAGAGTACATTACCGGCGTGAATTTTGGTTCTACCAAAAAATAGAAGACATGTGACTGTCCCCACTTTTCTTCCAATTCTTCATTGAGAAATGCAGTCTTAACATGTAAACAGGCAGTATCTAGATTAAGTTTCACAGCTAAAGCAAATAGTAACCTTAACGTAGTATTTTACACGGGAGAAATACTCACTATAATCAATATCACTTTTCTGATTATAACGATCCTCAACTAATCTGGCATGATAACAAACATTATTTTCTCTAATGATTATGGCCATTGAGTATTCGGGAATGTCCAACCATCGGTTTTTTCCGAGCTTTTCCTGAAATTCAGTTTCCAAAACCTATCAATAAAGACCATATTTTTTATGATTTAATTACAAATGTATAGTTTTCAGATTTTTCCCTATACTTGTAGTATAAAACAATATTACTTGCCAAATTTCATAGTTCTAGATCAATGAAAAGTACCCTATAAATTTTGATTCCCTTGAGAGTGTCGAAATATACGTTTTTCGTGGCATAAACGGCCGTATGTTTTTTTTAAGTTGACTTAGAAGTTTGATTTTTTCACAGCTTCAAGTGACTGTAGACTTGAGTATGTGGTTTTAATTTCAACTCGATACCTTTTCACGTTCCCGAGATAAAGGGTCTTGACAGACAGACGGACGAACAGAGAGACGGACAACAATGCGATCCTGTAAGGGTTCCGTTTTTCCTTTTAAGGTACGGAACCCTAAAAAGTTCAAGCCAATAGAGAAAGATAAAATATCAAATAATAACAGGTTATAGGCCCAGGCAGCTGAGAAGAGAGGAGGACACCATCTGTTTGTAATAGCATGTTTAGCAATTGACTTTTACGTGTTGATGTGGTTGAAATTGCAAATTAATACTCGATATAGCATCTGCTTGCGTATTAGAATGCTAAATAAGCTGTTGTAACACCCATTGGTTATGCAAAACTAAAATCAAATCGCTATAATTACCCATTATGGTATAATTGATAATAATAACAATCTGAAATTAGTTTCCTGCGGGTCAAAGGTTTTTATTTGACATATTTATAACATAAAATAGTTAGGCAGAGGTACACCCACATTTCTACAAGGGCAATGGAGAGGGCTATGCTTGGAGTTTCCCTACGTGATCGAATCAGAAATGAAGAGATCCGCAGGAGAACCAAGGTAACCGACATAGCTCGAAGAATTGCCAAACTTAAGTGGCAATGGGTAGGGCACATTGCGCGTAGAACAGATGGCCGTTAGGGCCGAAAGGTTCTGGAGTGGCGACCGCGTACCGGAAGACGTAGCGTTGGAAGGCCTCCCACAAGGTGGAACGATGACCTTATGAAAGCTGCAGGAATCCGCTGGATGCGGGAAGCACAAAACCGGTCGAGGTGGCGGTGCTTGGGGGAGGCCTATGTCCAGCAGTGGACATCTTTAGGCTGAAATGATAACATCTGCTTGCGTATTAGAATGATTAAGCCGTTGGTCCCGGCTGTCATTCGTGGATCTTTGACAGTCGTTACGGATCGTCAGAAGCCCAAAAGTCTGATAGCCAGTCTTACCAAGGGGTATCGCTCCATGTAAAATACTGGTATTCAACTGCATCTGGTTAGACTGGAAGCCGATCCCAACATAGTTGGGAAAAGGCTAGGCAGATTGATTGATTGGTATAATTGATAATAATAACAATCTGAAATTAGTTTCCTGTAGGTCAAAGGTTTTTATTTGACATATTATAACATAAAATAGTTAGGCAGAGGTACACCCACATTTCGCCAATTACACACAACACGCACACACACACATAAATAACACCCACACTCATAAAACACACACTTTTATAATATAAATTATATCTAAATTAGTGCTTGAGAAATAGTCCTTTCAAACTTCGAGACAACACGACATTTTGAAGTTACAAGTTAGTTATCAACAATTTTTATTTTTATCGATTTCGGGAAGCCTGTATCGCTTTACATCCCTAGTTATTATAACCAATACAAAGCGACTGTCTATATTGTGTTCTCGAGAAATCTTGGTATTATTGAGAAAACAAGAATAGGTTCCGGAAAAAAACGAATGATCGCAGATATATTAAGGGAATTACAAATGTTTATTGTTTACTTTGAATTTGATTAGTAAGTATTTCAAGGATATGGAAGAATGTACCCTTTCTCTACAAGTGCGTATACTCAAGAGGATAAGTAGCCTTATTTCCTGTCTGTAAATAACATCATTTTTAGATCACCCGTAATGACTGTCAAAGATCTATAAATGACAGCAGGGACCAACGGCCTAACGTGCTTTCCGAGGCATGGAGGGGTCTCGATATGTAATGGGTGGTCACCCATCCACAGAGCGACCTCGGCAAGCGTAGCCTAATTTCACTACATCATCTATTCTCGTATAACTCGTGTCGACACGAGAAAGAGAAAGTAAATAAAGGCACATAATAGTTGTTACAATATAAAGTATCGCCAGGTGATGTGTTAGACTCAATATCTCATGGCCGGGCTGCCGTACGTACGTCTGACGCCTAGTAGAACAGAGAGGTATGTGGAGTCGCTATTTGTAAGTTTTGTGTAAAAGTTTAATAAGTAAAATAGTTTGGAGGTGAAAACTTCTTAAACCTACTATTATACATGGTCAGTTCTACCTCCAAATTTGTCTGTTATGATTATGAACCAAAATACGTACTGTGAGTAGTTGCTCTCTAGCTTACTAATGAGCACTGTTGCAAAGTTATCTTTTTTTAAATAGCATCAACAATATTATTTTTTCGAGTAAAGTTTTGAGCACACTGTGTAGACAAACTAGCTACTAAGTTTTATAGGTATTATAGAGTACATAAACCTTCTAGAATAAATTTTCTAAATGATGCTCGAAACCGTATCAAAATAACGCACGCGCGTTGCGTAGCTTAGAAGAACAACGCAGGCACTACCCGTAAAGCGACTTCAAATCAAATCAAAATATTTTATTTCACATAAACGTATACATGGGCACTTATGAAACGTCAGAAGCTAGGTGCACGGTTATAATTAGTCGTTTCCTATGGAGAAGAATCTGCAAGAAACTCCACATTTTAATATGTATAGATGTATGTAGATACATGTAGATTTTGTAGCTCATGAAATAATTGCTACAACAGCTTATCTATTTGATAAACGGAGAATATTGAAAAATGGTTCTTATTTCTTTTATCCTAGATGTTGTCACGCTCAATCTTTGGGATGTAATCTGTTTTTGGAGTAAAATGTACACTTTTTTATAAAAAATAAGTTCAATGTCTACAGACGTAAGCAGCATAGTCAGTGTTTTCTTTAGATATGAACAATAACCACATTTTCATTAGTACCGACTCAATAAAAACACAAATTCTAACTAAAATAAGAGTATAAGAAAGCCAAATAAAGGTGAACTAGTAACGAAAGAATATTTATCTTCAATTTAAATAAACTATCCGATTGCCCAAAAATATAACCCTAACCTACTCCACATCACTCTGTGTCCCACAACCTGGCACGTAGTGGACACCAATAAAACGGACATTAGGCCCCGCCTAACTAACTGCCTCCGTACATCGATTTAACTTCAAGACTCACGCAATATTGCTGTCACTAAATTACTGGCGAATGGTCGAATAGGATAGTAGGAACAGGTAGTAGGTACTGTCACCTTACAAAAACGTTTGTTACTTCCGGACTTAGCCATACAAAACTTGTTTGTTAGCAATAGGGATGTTCTCTGGGTAAAAAAAAAAGGAAAACTGTTTAGTCCGTCAATCAGATAATAAAAAATAAAAAAATATTAGACACGTTTTTTGCTTTATCATATTAATAAAAAATTACTTAGATAAAACACATTAAATTTTTTCCTGAAAAACAAGCGGTCTAACCTCTTGTTTTTCAGGGAAAAATAATGAATGACCAGTACGCTTTTTCAGAGATTGTTGGCAATTTTAAACCATAGTCTAGATTAAACTCAAACTCAAACTCAAATAATTTATTTTAATTTAACCATTTACAGACACTTTTGAATTGTCCAAGAGTCGGTCAGTAAGAAAAATGAAGCTACATGCCCATTCCAAAGCGTAGTAGGTAGGTGGAACCGGCACGAAACTCCATGGACACTCTTTTAAATTAAATTGTTACTAAAATATTAGTTACATCTATAAAGTTGAATTTATAACTAAATGTGAGAACGATGTAAAAATAAAAACGTATACGTTAAAAGTGTCCAGAGTACAACAAATAGAAACAAAACAAAAAACAATTCAAAAATAAAATCATTCAAATAAGCCATGGCAGCTAAACAGTGACCAAACATAAAGCTAAAATTTCAACAACCAACAATACTTCGCAAAATGGTTCAACTAGACCATAAATATTCTCAACGAAATTATTTTATATCATTGTAAACTAGAAGTTTACTAGATTAACTTCGGAAGAAACTGTCGTAGAAGCTACATTGCTACTCCCCATGTTCAAAACCAAACTAAGTATCCAAAAACCCTCAGACCGTTACAACAGCATACAATACCTAAGAGATATGCACTAAAAACCTAAAATTCAGTCTAAACCTAATCCATTCAAAATGCACCACAGAGATGAAAACTAGTCTAGCTACTACAGTTAATCCACAAAAACTGTGCACACGTGAGCTCTCTATAGATTTGACTAACTCCATCTAATACGCGCACTCTGCTCTTCGATGTGTGGTTTGGGTGTATTTTCCAGTGTGGTTTGTAAGCTATGCTGAGATATTCAAATCAAATCAAATTAAAATATTTATTTGCCAGAGTATGGTACAATACATATAACAGTAATTTTGGTTCCAGCATATCCTACCATGATATGGCGTGCAAATACATTTCATGTCAGTGATTCTTATTATTATTACATATTAATCATTTTTCTTATTGATTGAGTATTGTATTACAAATTTATATTAGGTATAGGTTCCATTGATTCATCCTCTAAATATTCCTTGATACCTAGTGTAATATTTTTTGTATAGAGTTTATACAATATTTTTTTAACAATGTCAATGGTAAATTTTGAAGGGAATTTGGTAAATGGTTATATACTATTTTATAGACATGCAGTAGGCATTTCTCTTAAATAATTTTAATTTTATTGGTGGCAACCGTAGTCTGTCTTTATGCCGTGTCCGGCTATTTAACGTGTCACCAATATTTTCGAATTCATTATATATTTTTTTACAAAAATAAATTTATTCTTTCAAAGTCAAAGTCAAAGTCAAATCATTTATTTCAAATAGGCACGAAGATGCACTTTTGAACGTCAAAAATTACATGAATAGTTAATTGATTCTAGTTGCGCCTTCCAAAAGGTAGTTATGTATGGAGAAGAATGGGCAAGAAACTCCATACTTACTCTTTTAAAATGTTAACAATAGTTTGTATACATTAATTAATAATTATAGGTGAAGACGATGTACCTAGAATAAAAATAAAATTACTTACCAAAAATTACTCACCTTTATATTTCATTTATTATTTTATTCATTTATTGAGTGATTTATGTAGAAAGAATTTGCTAAGCGACAAAATGATGTTGTTCCTCCGCAGGTTTTGCTTAATGACCATGAAGATTTTGCATAAGAGGCGAATCCAAAATCTTTTTTATACAAAATGATAAACTGATACAGAATCAGTTTATCATTTTGTATAAAAAAAATTTTGTTTCTTCAACAAAGATTGATAAAAAAAATGGTTCTTATAAAATAAGATAAGAACTTAGGAGGCGACTTCGCTTCAATATTAGAGTAAGCAACCATATTTGAATTAATTCGCGTCGTCACAACTAAAGCTCTTGTGGATTCTGATGAAGAAAACACATTGTGATATAATATCTACAGGGTAATTTAATTATTACTGCTTCTGTACTGTATATTTTCTTACTTTTTTTTTGAGCTCACACAACCCGTCGTAAGTCCAGCCAGTAATAGGACTCGCCCATCCAGGAGCGCTGTCCCAAATAGCACGCATTATTAATTTATTATACATAAAACAAAAGGTATTTTAATAAAACACTTATACTAAAAGATTAATAATTAAATTGTCTTTAAAAAGGTGAAGGTTTTAGAAAAATACGCTTGATAGATTTTGCGTGATTCTCAGTTTTTATCCGCGTTAGACATAACTTAACAAAATAATTTCACTATGTAATTAAAAAATAATCTAAAATATTCATATATTAGGTAAGTTTATTTTTTTATTTTTTCATCACCGCTCGCTTCGCTCGCTCGGCTCGCGCGCGGTTGGCCACAGTTCTAACCTAACCTAACCCTTTGGTCGAGGTGCCTAGATGTCGAAATTATAAAAAATTAACGAGTTGTCAATTTGCTTCATGAATTTTTCATAAAGCCGCGCGTCTGTGAGCGGACGGCGCCATTTGTAAAATGTCAAATTATACAACCTGCCTGCCACATCACTATTACCTCATAAACTTTTCTTTTAATTTCTGAACAAGTGTGGTCAGGTTTTGGTCATATTTTATCTGCATGTCGCTACTGTAATAGTACATAGTAAATCGTTTGATAGCTTCAATGTCTCATAATTTCAGTACACAGCGCGAAGAAAAAAGACGTGTGGCACTCGGGGACTGCCGCGGTAAAGCTATTGCATAGCATTTTGTATCAACTTATGCAATTATAATTATTTATTTATTTTATTTATGCAGTATAAGCATAATAACAACTTTAAAATAGACGAAAGTGTTGAACCTAAAGTAATTTTAAATAAAAAAAGGGTGACAAACTGTTTTGACAGCGAAAAAATTCCATGTACATGAGTTAATTCCAACCGTCTAGTCAAGTTTAAAGATTGTTCAACTGGAATGGTATCAACTATTTGGCAAGCTTTAATTAAGTCATTGTAGCCTTGCGGTGCAACAGGGGAACTGAATGTACTCGTAATCGACTGGTCGTGAGTTCTAACCCCACTATCAACAATCACTTTTTGTGAAGATCATAATTTTATAAACTAATATTTATAAGAATAAAATACGCAGTACACAGAAAAAGGAACTGCCAGAAATTAATAGATCACTAGAGGGTACTGGTGTAGTAAAATAACCGTCGGAGTGGGGAGCGTGAGGTTTTTTCATTACGGAATTTCTGGATTCGGTCCCCGCGCTCAAGGCCCGCGATAGAAGCTATGCAATAGCTTAATAAGGTCAACATGGCCACCTGGCGTTAGTATTGTAATGGTTAGCACTATCAGTTTATAATCTTGTTGCAAAGTTCACCGGCCTACCCCAAGGCAACATACTGTTCCTTTGTTTTAAGTTCCTAAACTCGTTTGACCATTCTAGGTCTTCCAGTTAGCTTCAAAGGAGATTGTTATGGATTGTTTGTCAGAACCAACAGCAAAGGAAAATTACTTTGCGTGTTCTAAATTACAAGTATATGCCCATGAAGACAAAGTTTAATGACGGACAACTTGCAGAAAGGATTTATTTCAAAAGAAAACAAAGATTTTGAGGTTATATTTAGTAAGAAACAGTCCTTTCAAAACTTCGAAATATATGCAAATAAATGCATGTCACTGTTATTTCTATTGCATGTAAGTGGTTAGTTAAGCTAAGAAAATCAGAAAAACATTTAAGTACTTACCTAAAACTAGATTGACCAAGTACCTATTAGGTATTTGGTTGTATTAAAATAGGTAGGTAGGTAAATAAGTACTTACTTATGTATTTATCTTCAATGCAAACGACTTTATCCGATTGTTTTTTTGATTTCATTTATTTATACTTAGGTAGGAAGTCATATTAGCTCATGTATGTTAGTCATGTTATTGAAAGATTGGACATCACTAATTGTCATATCTAATCTATTTGTCAAAGATGGCGGCATATTTTATGTGATGTCGATAGTCGATCTTTTAATTGTTGATTATGGAACGCAGAATGTCCGTTTCATACAGATATTCGCAATTAGTCTAATAAAATATATTTATAATTATTATGTAGGTCAGATGTTTGTTGGTCCTGGGGCGATTTCCGGCGATGTCCTTTATTTTGTGTAATATCTGTTCTTAAATTCATATCGATTGGTTTTATCTTTATCAGTGTGTTTGTAACTATTTATAAGGAAGTGCCGAGGTAGGCAGAAATACAAATATATTTCATCGTACCTGTTTTTATTCGAGTTTACCCCGTAACACTTCAGGGCCTCAAGTCTGCTATTACAATAGTGTCAGAATGGTCTATCATTGATTTCATAATTGTTGATTTTGACAAGTTTGGTAATCTACTAATATAATGGCGTCATTATGACTTTCCAATGGTCAGCCACTGACACTCCATTGAAAGAATTGGTAATCTCGTACATAATGACAAATGAAACTTCCTAGTAAACTTCCAACTTCCTACTACTTCAGATTGCTTATAACACTAATAAACAATATGTAAAAATATATATAAATGTAATCTGGCATGAATAAATGTTGAAAATGCCATTGTAATACAATTCTATTACGAGACCATTGACCGACCAATGATCGACCATTATGAATTTAGCAGATTACGAACTTTTAGCAAAATGACAAATGGGATCGTGTTGGAGTGACGAATTTATAAAAATAGCAGCTTGGGCCCCAGTATAATAGAGACATCGCTACCTCAACGCTATGGCATAGCTCCCACAGTACAACAATCTTTCCACCCCACCACATATACTGCAGAGGTCTACAGCCGTAATTTATGGCGCCCCCATTAATTAAAGCCATGAAATTCACATGTAAACTCTAGCCTCTGCATTCACATGAATTAGTAAGGGGATTTCTTGCTTCTTCACAAATCACTCAACACGTTTAGCGGTAACGAATTTTAAACATCATTCTGATTCTATCAATCGTCTGAAGACGACAAAGACGAGTGATGTTTTAAATATGTTTAGCGCTAAATGTATTTACTGATTTGAGGTGCAAGTATGTAGGTATGTGTTAGCGTTATCCAAGTTTGTAACTGTCCCGCTAAGGTCTCTTCTCATACAGAGTAGAAACTAGCAAATACTAGTATTGACTAGAACTAGTTCATGATGGAAAGACTAGTTGAGAAACTAGTTCCGATAAATGAAATAGTGTGTGGTTGAAATACTAGTTGTGTCGAAATTATAATTACTAAAAGAGAATCCTAGTTGAGGCACTAGTTCATGGTGGAAATACTAGTTGAGGAACAAGTTCATGGTGGAAATACTAATTGAGGAATAGTTCATGGTGGAAATTCTAGTTGAGGAATTAGCTCATGTAAAAGTACTAGTTAAAAACTTGTTCATGATGGAAATACTAGTCGAGAAACTAGTTTGTGGTTGACATACTAGTCGAGAAACTAGTTCGTGGTTGAAATACTAGTCGAGAAACTAGTTCGTGGTTGAAATACTAGTTGAGAAACTAGATCAGATACTAGTTGAGGAATTTGTTCGTGGTTGAAATACTTGTCAGAAAGAAACGAGTTCGGATGTCAGGACAGCAAAGCTTGGTTTTTCTAAAGTAGTTTTTATAAGTTGGGGCATAGTTCGTGAGCAAAGCTCGCTTTTGCACTTTTAAAAATTACTACATAATTTTTTGTTGGTTCAAGTTTTTTCTAACTGACCAACTACCTTTGAAGAGCATAAGTAGTTTTAGAACTTTCCTCAAAGGACACTGCAGTGTCTCATCTGCCTAGTCTTTTGCAGACTATGTTGGGGTCAGCTTCCAGTCTAACCAGATGCAGCTGCATACCAGTATTTTTACATGGAGCGACTATCTGTCTGACCTCCATAACCCAGTTACTGGGTAATACGATAACCCCTTGACTTCTTCGCTTCTGACTTCCCCTAACGACTGTCAAAAATCTACAGATGATACCCGGCACCAACGTTCATTCCATACATAACCGTAGGCACCAGCACACCATTGTGAATAACCAGTCGAGCCTTTTTGAGCATCGACTAGTTGGTTCCATAACATTACTGAAATCATTTCATATACCGGTCATTTTAGTATGATATACTGAATTCACCCTATCAGTTTGCGGAGGGCTGTATCTTACACCCTGTGTACTGGGATACGTATAAAACTAATGTAATCTCCCAAATTGAGCCCTTACCTTTTATTCTTAACTCCCAAGTCCCAGATCGCTAAGCAAAACTGCAAATATCTTAAAATGTAAAAGACAAAAGGGCTGACATCACCTGGTTTTATTACAAAAGGTATTATGGCCTCCGTGGGTGATCATCAAATTTTCATGTTCTGATGTTCTTAGGACACTGTCTCTTGGGAAACAGTAGGACAATTGGACTGTTGTGGACCGACCTTATGTAGGACCGCTTGTAAAGATAAATTAAACTTTGGTTTTATGTAACTTCAACCTTCAAATCCAATACGGTGTTTTCTTTAAATTACACTTGCAATGTTTCATAACTGTTTTCATAATTCCATCTCAGTCACGAGATAATATTTTTTTTAAAGGGGCGCTAGTGGACCGGTTGTATCGCTTAAGCGATGCCAAGTTTTAGTGCAAACGGGCACGATAAACTAACTCTGTATTCTTACCTGTAGCTGTAACAATTAGTAGTATCATCCATACTATCCTCACTATATATATAATATTATAAATGCGAAAGTAAGTAATTTTTTTTCTTTGTTTGTTACCTTTTCACGCCTAAATCACTAAACCGATCATCCTGAAATTATGCATATACATTGTCAGGTGTACAGAAACGGACATAGGGTACCTACCATTCTTCCCGAAAAAAGTACTGTTCCCGAGGAAATCAACAATAACTTTCTTATGATAATAGATGGCGCCACGTGACTTTTGAATCATGATTGAGAGTTTTTTTTTTTCAGAACAAGCAAGAGTACAACCCGAATCGATTGTCAAATTCTAAATTAACGCGAGCGAAGCCGCGGGCAAAAGCTAGTAATATTATAAATGTGTTTAAAGTTAAGTTAAAATTTTCATACCTAAACCGCAGAACGAATCGTCATGAAATTCGGCAGAGATATAGCTTGGGATATGGAGAAGGACATAGGCTACTACACTGAAAAAATTGAACTCCAATCAAGTGACTTTTTAGCTTGATTGACGATATCTTGTTTAGATTAATCAAAATCTTAGTTAAGTTGATCATCATGACATGATTGCAGCAATACTAGTTCAAATGACTGAACGCTCAAACAAGTTTCTCGATTACCTTTAAAATGGCATCATTGTAGAAGAGTTAAAAAAGAGACAATAAAAAAAAATGTTAACTGTAACAAAGTACGTTAGTTTTGTCAATCAAGCATTTTGGTTACTTCAATAAACATCATTGAAACTTTAATCTAATAATCTTGGTTGGAGCAACTATGTTTTGACTTTATTGCTGCAAATAGGTTTTGAGGTAACTCCAATCAAGATCCCGTTTCAAATCTCAATCAAATAAAAGTAGTAGCTGTGATCATTGTGCTTGATAGGCTCAGATGCAAACAAGTTACTAAGTCAATCTAAACAAAATCTTGATTGTGGTGACTACTTTTTCTTTTTCAGTGTATTTCACATGATAACCGGCATCCACGCGGGCGAAGCCGCGGGCAAAAGCTAGTAAGTTCATAACTCTACACCAAAATCAGATGGCCAAACGACTTCCCCGAGTTGCATTACTGACTACTTTTCCACAGTGTACCGCGCACTTTATAGACGATCGTATGTCGTTGCGCCTTTTTTACGAGTATGACCAGTATAAACGCGAACGCATCTGAACGTGATCTTATAGCTAACGAAACTATTATTTTAACTTTGAGTCTTCACTTTGTTAAAGACTTTGTCTTGTTTGTCTTAGGAATAGTTTGTCAGTTTAGCGGGAATCTATCTAAGTCGGCTGGACATCGTTTTCTCCGAAGATACGCCACAGTACACGGTTCGGTACTTTATTTATTCATGAGTCAGATATAGTATATATTTCGAAAGATAATCTATACAAACAAACAAAATTAAAGTGTCTGTTTGTAATGTAAAAATTACAGGATTTTACTTAATACATTATGAAAACAATTGTAACGACAAAAAAGGTACCGTAGAACGCGGCTATTTGGATTTTCGGGTGTTATTTGGAACAAAGCAATTGTAAGATTTGAGTTGACATAAATCCGAATTGTGATCTTTGTACGAAAAATTGTAAAAGTAAACAAGACCAGAAATAAAATAAAAGCTGTCTATGGTGTTTTGGTAGAATTTATGTCAACTCAAATCTTACAATTACTTTATTCCAAATAACCCCCGAAAATCCAAACAGACTCTACCGGTAGGTACTTATAATTTTTAAATTTTGTCTGTTATCTGTCCGTTTTTTCCGGCTAATCTCCGAAACGGCTGAACCGATTTTGACGGGACTTTCACTGGCAGATAGCTGATGGTATCAGTAGTAACTTAGGCTACTTTTATTGCTGACAAAGCCACACGGGTGAAACGTTTTATTAACATAAAAGCTATTCAAATATCACAATAAAACAGATTGCAAAATTAGGCAGCTACCTTTAAACGCGTACAAGCGAATATCGCTGACAGCTCTGCCAACCCCCCAAGGAAATAAGCGCGAAGGATCGAGATAAGCATTCCCCGATCACCAGAGTGTAAGATACCCAATATCCGAACTTATTGAACTACCTACGTCTTTGTTATTTCGCTTAAAATCGCTTGCGATCAAATATTTAAAGTGTTTGACCTTTGTGAAGATTTTGGGGTTGGAGAGGTGTGCTGATTCTGGAAAATGTATCCAAGTTGGTATAGTAATCTTGTCTTTGTAGCTTGCTTAGCTATTGTTAGGGTTTAAAGTAAAAGTTTTGTACCTCCTCACGTGTCAGTGTCCGTATAGATTCAAGGAGACATGTCTCATATTTATATTTAAAAATGAGACATGTCTCCTGTTAAAATTATCGTAGCTAACATCTTTAATAATGAATTTATAATTTTATGTAAGAACAATGTAAAAAAAACGAACATGTTAAAAGCTTCCAGAGTAGAAAAATAAAAGAAAAAAAAAAAAAAACAATTAAGCCGGGACAACTATGACCCAATTGACGGCGCCCGTTCACGAACATGACTCATGGATCGGCACCATTCGCCTCAAACATTTTTAGAGAAAATGATCCAACACATACTCTCAGCCATCAGGGCACATTTAAGTCAATGAAAGAGACAATAATGTTACCCGGTGAATGGTAGCTCTATAGTAGATAGTACTCACACCTGTGCTATGCTATTATATAATACAAAGGAGTTTGTGTTTATACAATGCAAAGATAGACTTGTAAGAAAATATTACCATAATTTACTTACTGCGGAGCTTCATAACACCAAAATATCAAGTACGTAAGGAAAAATGTACATCTTTTTAGAAAAAGAGGTGAAAGACATCATTATAGTACTAGAAATAGGGACCTACTAGTTCAACCAGGTTTCAGACTGGCTAAAGTAGACTCATCTTTCATGGGGTACTGTTTAAAATGTTACAATAAAATTCCACCCCACATACTTCAACTGAATGAGGCTAAATTTAAATCTTGTATAAAACTCACACTATTTTAAGTTGGGGGATTACATCGCTGATAAAAATGCTTGGCTGAATGCTGGTCCTGCTCCACAACCTCAACTAATTGATTAACATTTGACAATAATGTTAAAGCTGCTGAAGAGTGTAAGACTATCTTTGCATTGTATAAACTCAACCTCCATTGTATTATATAATTGCATAGCACAGGTGTGAGTCCTATGTACTATGTATAGAGCTACCATTGACCGGGTAATATGTCTTTCATTGACTTGAATGTGCCCTGGCGGCTGAGAGTATGTCATGTTCACTTAGATGTCTCGCTGATGGTGGCGTGTGTGTTGGATCATTTAGCTCCCTTCAAAATGGTTGAGCTGAATGGTGCTAATCCATGCGTCATGTTCGTGAACGGGCGCCGTCAGTTGGGATTGGTCATCTCTTAGCTGCCACGGGTTATTTTAATTATTTTATTTTATTTCTATTTGTTGTACCTACTCTGGACGTTTTTAACATGTAGGTAAGTTTTTTTTATATTTTTTTATTTTTACATCGTTCTCACATTTAGTCATAAATTCACTATTACTTATAGATGTAACTAATACTTTAGTAACAATTTATTTTAAAAGAGTGTCCATGGAGTTTCTTGCCCGTTCTTCTCCATAGGTACCTACGCTTTGGAATGGGCATGTAGCTTCATTTTTCTTACTGACCGACTCCTTCACAATTCAAAAGTGCCTGTAAATGGTTTAATTGAAATAAATGATTTGAGTTTGAGTTTGAGTTCAAAGATCAACTTCTAACTAATTACTCTATAAATATAACAGGTAATCGAGCCGAAACATAAACAAATTACGGTCGTTTAAATAATATAGAAACAGCAAACTTCCGACGATTCCAAAGTCATCAGTCAAGCTGTCACTGTTGTGCCATTTAAAACAATTATAACTCCATCACAATAATAAACTTACGATTAAAAATCTTTCCAAAAATGTTTAACTCATTAAGGGGGACGGGGGGAAGTTCATAAATTCATATTTTCTCAACAACACCCCTCTTTTCTTATTCAAGATTAATGATACGGAGGAGAGCGAAGTTTTAAATTTTTCTTAATTACAAAGCTAATTTATCATAAAGTGTTCCTGTTGGGCGGTGGACAGATAGTGGCGCATGCAACTTTTCTTGTTTTGTCTTGTTATCTATTGAGTTGTTGTGGCGGGGAAATAGTTGTTAAAATAGTTGTTATACTCTCAAAAAAAAAAAAAAAAACGATCGAGAGCGAGTCTCGTGCACCGAGGGTTCCATACCATCAAAAATCATCAAAAAAAAAAAACATTAGTTCCACTATCGGTCAAGAGATGGCGCTGACCTAAAACTGCAATATTTAAAAAAGTGTGTTATTTTGAGACATCGTTTTATTTTTCCTGTAATCTTTTCATAAACTTCTATCACATAGAATAATTTCAGATTTTTCTCTATGCAAACATCGGAGATAAGGGGAGGAACGGTATTAATTTTTTACATTTTTCGTCAAAAGTCAAAAGCTTCATAGTTTTTGCCTAAAAAAAGATAAATGTTTGAGAATGTGCAATTAGCGCTCTAAAAAAAAATATTGAATTTGAATTAGCGCGCTAATAAAAAAATAAAAAATTTGAAGTGGGTCTACTAGGGTATGTGTACCCTAGTAGCCCCACTTCGAATTTTTAAAACCCCTGTTCAATCCCTGTTCCAAAAAAAAATCTTTCTTATTTGCAAAATAGTTGGGCAAACGTCATTTAAAACTATTCCAAAAATTACCACAATTGCAAAAAAATAAAACTGTTAAAAACGTAGTTAAGAAATAACTTTCGGTTAACTTCGGTAGCGTAGCTTGTGAAGATTTCGTAGCTATAATTGCTACGCCGTAGCACTGACTATCTACGGCGTAGCAGCCATGTCTAACAATAGACGTGTATGTTTTTCTTTTTATCATGGTTTCGGTTTCATTTTAATTATATTTTGTTTTTAGTCAGGAATGTATGTATTATGTATTGAGCTAAGCTTGTAGCTAAGTAACTAGTCGAACTGGTCGATTAATCAGGTAAAGCTACTCTTGCCTTGGTTGGTCCGTGGATAGGTGACTATCTTTACATACGGAGACCTCTCCGGTCGGCTGTCATTTGTAGATCTTTTTAGATCTTTTTAGAATGCTTGGAAACATGCTGGTCCTACTCCATAGGACAATTTAAAGTCTAGAAAAAATCAAACTGGTTGCTAATTTAACTGTATAATTTATAATTTTTATGATATTAATTTTATTTTCTGTGATTAATATTTTAACTCACACACTGACTTATTATATGTTGTTTTTATTTTTTATTTCTTTGGGAAATCATATACAATGTTTGTAAATATGTGAGCACCATGTACCTATCGCATTTATTATTTTTTCTGTTATTACTTCACTTTTCATTCTTTTTACCAATTGTGGTAAGTAATTTTGATGATTTTTTTTATATTTTTTATTTTTTTATTCTAGGTGCATAGTCTTCACCTATAATTATTAATTAATGTATACAAACTATTGTTAACATTTTAAAAGAGTAAGTATGGAATTTCTTGCGCATTCTTCCCATACATAACTACCTTTTGGAAGGCGCAACTAGAATCAATTAACTATTCATGTAATTTTTGACGTTCAAAAGTGCATCTTCGTGCCTATTTGAAATAAATTATTTGACTTTGACTTTGATCTAAACCTATTTTTCTTTCTTTCTTTAAAATGACACAGTAAAATTATGATCACACCGAAGCTACTACTTTTTCATAAGTCTCATTTATAAAACCCAATTGCCCAGTCCTGTAACATTCACTGTAACAAATAGATTCACCGACTTCTTGACCGCACAATCTATCAAATGTACCAAAAATCATGGGGTCAATAATAAAATCAAACACACTTGACGCTTGCCTGGGGGTGAAACTACCCCAGCGTAACGGGGGTGAAGTAAAACTTACATAAAACTGCCGCCGCGACCTTTTATTTTCATGAGATTCGCTTTCTTTAGGGTTGAGTTTGTTTCCATACAACACGAACATTTTAAGTGACATAATTTCACGCCCGACATTACGGAAAACGTAGGTAGAGACAGGGACTGATTACCGATATAATTTGGATACATGATACCAAAATATCGCTGTAAATACCAGTATTTGGGTATACATATAATACCGTTATTATTTCATTATTTGCGTTTTTGGAATTTCCAGGTCAGCGTCAGGTTGTATCTTGATCAAAATATGATTCGCGACTATGAATCATCAATAAAGATTCTGTGACGTCACATTGTAGCCTGATATCAGTACTGAGTATCGATATAATTATCGATATTTTGTACCGATACTCAAATTAGATACAAAATACGAGTATTTATGCCAGATGTCGATACTGTTATCGGTATTTTCATTAAAATGTCGGTCCCTGGGTAGGGATATAAAGCAGACGTAGGAAATCATAGCTGTGTATGAGTGTTCTTTAGATTGATTTAATAGAAAGAAAGAAAGAAAAATGCGTTTATAGGCATTAGAGAGAAACTAAAAAAAAAAAAAACTCCTTAAATCCATAACAACAGAAAACAATGATTATAATGATAATCAGGCAATTTATAGGTATGTTTAAAATATATTAGTAATAGTTTTTTTTTTTTTTTTTTTAAACGTTGCCCCACACTAGGAATTTCTCCTGTATCGTGGCGTTTACAAACATTTAAACTCACATACACAAACAGCCAGACCCGGAACAACTACTTGTAGGTCATACAAATATTTGTTCCGTGCGGGAATCGAACCCGCGACACGCAGCGCAGCAGTCAATCGCTTAACCACTGCGCCAATATAATGATATTAATTAATAAATTAGCATTAATGGTATACCACAGTCATGTATGTTCAGTTTTGAGGTATGGGATAATCATATGGGGAAACTCTACAGACGCCCAGAGAGCTTATATAGCCCAGAAAAAATGTATAAGGTCAATTTATAGTCTAAAGTGGACTGATTCGTGCCGACCAATGTTCACTGATAAACGTTTACTTACACTTCCATCCCTATACGTTTCTGAAATGTGTAAATTCGTTAGAAACCACCTATCACTTTTTGAACAGGATGATAAAGCCCAATTTAAAAGGAAAATAGTCCAAAAACCTCTGGTAGTACCTCGAAGCAGATTGAAGTTATGTAACAGGAACTGCTACACCATGGCGGTGAAAATTTGTAACAAACTACCGGAAAAAATAAGAAAAATGAATAACTTAGAATTTAATCAAACTTTAAACAATTGGCTTTGTGACAGATGTTTTTATTCAATAGATGATTATTTAAATTTTAAACAGACATGATGTCTAACTTTATTTTACGATCACCTTATTTAAATTATGATTATTGACATTATTTATAAATCAAATCAATAAATTGATGAACTGTCTTGACTATGAGTTAAAATCTAATATACTAGTTTAATTTTTTTTTAAATGTTAATGTGCCTAATTAATTAATAACGCAAGACTGTAAATTTTATTATGATTATGATGTGTGTGACTAATGACTAATGATAATTGTATTGATGTAATTTCAAAATACTGCATGCACCTATTAAAAAAATTTGCACGACTGATAAGTCGAATATAGTGAGACTAAAATTATTCTACCATCGTTATTATGTATGTATCTATATTCTGGCAAATAAATAAATTTCATTTCATTTCATTTAATTAAATAATATAACAATAATAAATTAATAATAATTAAATTATATAGCAATAATAATAAAGCAATAATAATTATTCAAAGAAAAACATTTATATAAATGAATAAACGGAATTATAATGCATTATATACACTATACAGGTATATCAAAATAATCTAAAATGATTTTCAGGGGTGAATTCTAGACTGTTTTCAGATTCCACTTTTCCTCCTAAGGGGGATTTTCAGGGGGGATTTGTGGAATAAGCCCTTTTGCTGTGCCCTGCAGGGTCCATAATGATCTAAATTATAACGAGTTTAAAAAAACGCTTAACGAAGCCGAGAGTCACTTAAATTCTCCGCCATTGTGATCATTTTTTTGTACTGGACCATACCTGGGATATCTTCTGGTTACGGAGTTATTGAAGGTCAAAGTTCCAACTTCTATTAACAATACACTTTCAATACAATGACAATGATTTGGAGCGGCAAAGAAGGAGCATTGCTTGTAGAAGAAACATGCTTGCAAGACGATTTGCTCACTGCTCCAAGCAAGTGAAGGCAACATTTTTCGAGGCCTACTGCCGGGCGTTCTACACCAGCCAACTTTGGTACCAGTACACGAGGAGGGCTTACAACTCAGTTCGTATACAGTACAACAACGCGTTTCGAGCCATGTTTAACCTGCGTTGGCGGTGTAGCGCGTCTGGTATGTTCTTTGAAAACAGAGTGGGTGACTTCTTTTCCCTTCTGAGAAGGGCAAGAGCTTCATTTCGAACACGATTGCTGAACTGTAAAAATAATATTATAACCACTGTTTTCCGCACAATTTTCGTGACTAGAACCGAATTGTTCAATCTCAGCATTGACAATTGACATAATCAAGTAATAATGACGAATTAATTTATCTAATTTAAATTAATTTATTAAATATAATTATCTAATAGTAATTTCTAATAATGATTTATAATTTGTAATTTGTAACCCCTAAAATACCTACTTAACATAACTTAATAATAATAATAGTACCTACCTAATGTTTACTTATCTATGACATGTAGTCACTATAGGTGAAATGTATTTACTTATACAATGCCTGAAATAAAAATGATTTGATTTTGATTTGATTTTGATTACTTTTATTCACGAAAACAAGCTTTAAATGTTATTAATTATCTTTAAATAACCCCACAACACTTTTAATGTTGCATGCACCCATACGCACAATGTTTTGCACGCGTTACAATGCGCGCTGCAGTAAACAGCGATTTTTCGCACCATAAATGAAAGTCGTTTCCCAGCAATAATTTTTACTCAATGTTTCTTATTTTGATGTACAGAATGCGTAGGTAACGGCTATGTGATGGGACTTTTTTACACCCTGTATAGTTACTACATACACACATCAAAAAAAGATTGCGATCACTTTGGAAAATCGAAATGTTTTTTGTTAGTTAAGGTAGATTATATTATGATTCGGCTCGCCTGACTTAAACCCAATAGAGCGCGCGTGGGATGCTCTTAAGCGAGCTATTTGGAACCGTCAGCCACGTCTCCAGACAGTGCCAGAGCTCAGGGAAGTCGCTATTCAAGAATGGGACAGTTTACCCCAAGAAATGGTGGATAACTTTATTCTCAGCATGCCCAGGAGGATCACCGCATGTGTTCGAGCCAGGGGAGGAGTTATATTATATTGAATATAAACCTTTTATTAATAAATTGTTGTTTAAGTTGGTTAAACAGTCTTTTTCTTTCTATTAAATTTCTATTACAATTACATTATTGATTAATTATTCAATATTTTTTTATAAAAAATAATTTAATTTTTTAATTTCAAACAGGGTATTTCTATTTAAAGAAAACACACAACAAATATTTTTTCTTGATAAAGTTCAATGAAAAAAAAAAAAATATATATATATCGGCTTATGCTAGTGATCACAAACTTTTTTTGATGTGTGTAAGTACTCTATGGTAAAGCCGTAAAGATATTGAAGTTTCCCGAAGTACTTAGTTGGCTATGGCCTTCTAAGTTTTTTTATCGTTTGAAAATGAACACAGACCCACAACTGACAGCGTTTGACATGTGCAGGATATTTCGTACGTTTACGAGCATCTATTTGATGGCCGCGACGCGCTGCCAAATGAAATAGTTCAACTTTCACCCCTCTCACTTATGCCACTTATACTCGTATGTTGGGTACTGTCAATGTTTTGGTCAAGCGAAAGTCAACAAGATGATGTAAAAGGTTGTTTTTTTAGGATTCCGTATTTACTGATGAAAAAACTGAACCCATAAAGGATTGTGGCGGTATCAACAACGCAACTACGCATCAAAGACCTGACGTCACAAATCCTGCATCGCGCTATCAGAGTTTACCACGCGACTAGCATATATACAGCATCCCGACATCAACCGTTGGGCAGTTGCCCACCACACACAATACCCGTCTGGTCGGAGGATCCTTCCTTTACTATAGAGTATGAGTGAACTTTACACCCTGTTCCTCATACCTCTAAAGGATCACTCGTGTGTCCTTCTGCCATAGCCAATTTGCTCCAAACCTAATGGACCCATTATGTTGATATAAGAAAAAATAAAAGTGTTGCACACTGTACCGTGTGACACATCAAATGAAACCTTATTAAGCACAGAACAAATAAATGAGGTTAGAAAGGCCTTGTGGGCGGTGCAGGCGCGCTGCACTTATGAGCAATCGCTCATAAGTCAACCGAAATTTGCTTCACCGGCCAACAATCGCGCTCCTATTGTGACAGCGTACGAAGCTCCGCGAAAAATAGAGAATTATGCCGTCTTGCGCTATTTTATCTTGTCGGAAAAGAAGCCATGTGTGCTATAATTATAAATAAAAAATAATAAAAAAGCTTTATTTATTCCACACAATTAAATATTATTTACAATTATAATAAATAAATTAAAAATACATTTAGCAAATAAATTTTACTATTCTTAATATTATTTGATTTCAAAATACTTTAAGATTATTCAATTCAATTTAAATCATGCTTTCAAATAAATGAATTGAATAATTTCGATTAAAATAAAATAATAATTATTAAAATAAAATAATATTAGTGGTCCACACACTAATATTATTTTATTTTTAATCATAATTATTTTATTTGAAAAAGGTGATTTCAAATAATATTAAGAATAGAAAATTTTATTTGCTAAATGTATTTTTAATTTATTTATTATAATTTTAAATATTATTTAATTGTGTGGAATCAATAAAGCTTTTTTATTAAACACTTATGATTTTATTTATTACCTGATTACATATCTGACATATTTTTAATTGAATGTTTTTTGTTTTGTTTTTGTAATCTATTGACATCTCACCTTAATTGTAATTGCTTGTTTATGTTAATTTTGTACGCCATAAATTGGCAAAACATAGTGCACATATTTTAGACAATATATTATCTGTAACCATACCTATGTTTAACAAAATAAATGATTGATTGATTGATTATTATTTTTTATTTATAATTATAGCTTCGATGCCTTTATGCAGTTGTGTATGTTTGTTTGTCAATACACTCCACGATACAAGAGACAGGAGTACACAGGCTGGTAACGTTTAGTAGGTATGTACCATAAATGAAGAGAAACAAAACCAAGACCTCATTACTAAAAGAAAAACAATCTAACTCAAAGATTTATGCAGCCAACTCATTATCAAAGCAAACAGAACATAATTTTAAATAAAGAACATGGATTAAAAGAAAAACCGTTAAAAACTGTTTGCGATTCCGTGCAAATTCGAATTACAAATTTGAACACGGCTAAAGCGAGTGTTGCCGTATAAAAATGAAATTTAAAAATGGTATTCTCCGATTTAAAACTACTCGCTTTCACAGGGTTGCCAGCTGGCATATTCTTTTATTCATGTTTATGTTTAAGGAGGTTTAATATTTACCGTTTTGCGTTTTATGACGAATTATATCGTTTTTGTGTTGTAAATACTTGAATAATGTTTTATTGGTGTTCCGCGCCAGCGCAATCGGCTTACACCTTTTATGTTAATTTTTTGTGTGCTACACTACAATTAAATAATTAAAAAGTCTTTATTTAATTACTAGCTTCTGCCCGCGACTTCGTCCGCGTAAAATTTCGGCCCACAACTGACCCCGTCGCATCGCATCGCCCGTCCGCGTAATTACTTCGTCTTCGCTTAGCGTTTTTTCCGACTTATTGTCGTTTTGCTCGGCTCCTTAAGGGTACGCCCCTAAGGAGCCGAGCAAAACGACAAAATGGTGCGTGATGTTAAATAGCCTATACACTTATTTTGTTGCGAAGTTATTTTAAAATTATGATATCTCCTAAGATGTTGATTGAAATCAAGTGATGTCAAGGACAATTTTGTTTACATTTAAATACTTATGATTAATAACATAATTATTTGGATAAGGATTAATATTATGTTGATAAAACTCCTTCGCAAATAATGCATTAATTTCGAACAAATTTGATTTCAATAACAAAAAAGTTTATAATGAGTCAATTTTAAAAGATAGACATATGCTGTTGCAGACTTTTTTTAGAACTTTTAAAGAGGAACAATTCCATCATACATGATATTTGCGTAACTTAAACCGTTTACGCAGCGCACGCAACGGAAGCTGTCAAAAAGGAATATTTTTTCCCGTTTTTGTAACATTTTACATATATGCTCCACTGTTATTTGATAATATTGTAAAGCCAATTATTTTTAAAAGAGTAACCGTGGAGTTTCTTGCCGGCTCTTATCCATAGGAAACGACTAATTGGAACCGTGCACCTAGCTTCTGACGTTTCATATGTGCCCATGTAGGTTTATGTGAAATAAAATATTTTGATTTTGATTTGATTTTGATTTTGTCTAATACGTTTTTTTTGTTAGCCTATATTTTCTCTGCAGATATTATCAGAGAATACAGTAATAGGCACATTATTAGTTAAATAGCTGCTGCACAAACAGACACTTAATTTTTAAAGTTCCGTAGTAAACAAGGAACCCTTATAGTTTCGACATGTCCGTCTGTCTGTCTTAGCTCAGAGACTCTTAGTACTAGAAAGCTGTAATTTGGTATGAGTTTACATATTATTATTATTTATTTGAAATGAAATGAAATGAAATTTATTTATTTTCCAGAATATAGGTACATACATAATAACGATGGTAGAATAATTTTAGTCTCACTATATTCGACTTATCAGTCGTGCAAATGTTTTTAATAGGTGCATGCAGTATTTTGAAATTACATCAATACAATTATCATTAGTCATTAGTCACACACATCATAATCATAATAAAATTTACAGTCTTGCGTTATTAATTAATTAATTAGGCACATTAACATTATAAAAAATATTAAATTAATAATTATAATTTAAATAAGGTGATCGTAAAATAAAGTTATACATCATGTCTGTTTAAAATTGAAATAATCATCTATTGAATAAAAACATCTGTCACAAAGCCAATTGTTTAAAGTTTATTTACTTCAATCAACTTTGGATCATAGGTACAATCAAACAGAATTATAAAATCATTAACAAAATTAAAATAAACATTACAATTAAAATTAAAATCACAATTAAAAATTAAAATCACAAATTAAATAAAAATTTCAACAAAATTAAATAAAATTAAAATCAACATTACAATTAAAATTATTATAAAATTAAATCAAATTAAAACAATATCTTAACATTAGTCAGGACGTGAACCATGAAGCAGTGGTTCACGTACTGACAGTCGAAACGTTCAGCAAAAGCATTCAGGATACTTTTGCGGCCGCCTCGCACCCTGCGCACCAGAGAATCACACCAACAATTCTTATTATTAAAAAAAAAGTGTTTTTGTTATAAGTACCGTATGTATTTTCATATGCATTTAGTAATTTTTTTTTATTTTATTTGTATAGATTGTATACATGTATAGATATTTAAATCCCTACGGGTACGTACCAGCATACCTTTTCAAATCATCTACGTGTCTTTGTACCTGTAAAAGAAAATAAACAACCGATTCCTAGAAATATGGATTCACTTTGTATCAAACAAACTTAGATACAGATTAGAAAATAATCCTTGTACCCACAATAACTAATGTACTACAACCACACAATATATAACAGTCTTATTGTACGGAGTTGGATCGATAGTGGAAAGCAATTACTTATATTAGAGCTGGGAACATGAGCTATCGGCAAATCCGCTTATGTGGCACAAAATTGTTCGGAAACTATGAGAATGGATACGGGAGGGAATTGTGCACGAGACGGTTGATAAATCCTCTGTTTTTTAGCTTTGACTTTGATTCGGTATTTCATCACAGAGATCGACAGATTGATATTATAAATGACATATCTCGGGACCCTGGGAGGATCTTCGGAAGGCGTACGAGAACCTTAGACAATTTTAAGTGTTGAAGCACCAACCGACGTCTATCCCTGTATCCACTATGCAAGTGCGGGTGCACTTGCATAGTGACCCAAGCACAATCCCCGGTTGGTGCAGGACTGTTGCAGAATATGGAAACAAAGATTAATATATTTTATGGGTATATTATATATTAGTATCTTTTATCTTTTATGATTATCGGTTTGGGTAGCTAAATAGGTAGGCTTTGGCTGGGGGTGACTTGCATACTCAATAATGGGCACCTGAAAACGGTCGCTGGCACAGTGTCGTAGCGACAAGGGGGCAATTATGTCCTGAGGTGCATATCAGGAGTGGAGAGGTATTTCACGGCTATCAGGACAACCCCGGAGGTACGATCGAGATTCCTACCAGCATCTTACTGGACTACTTCTTTCCTCCGAGCATGTTTTCTCTTGCGAATTTCCACTCAAGCCGGCCATTAAAGGCAAGAAAGAGGATGGAGCTCTGGTCCTCGTCGTTTTTTACTCCAGCCGGTCAATAAAGGCAAGCCCGAGGCGAGGAACACGACTTCTCCCAGGAGATAGCGTTATATTAGGGTTATTATTATTATTAGTTTTTTAAAACGTTGCCCCACACTAGGAATTTCTCCTGTATTGTGGGTGCGTTTACAAATATTTAAAATCACATACACAAACAGCCAGACCCGGAACAACTACTTGTAGGTCATACAAATATTTGTTCCGTGCGGGAATCGAACCCTCGATACGCATTAATGAATGATGAGAATGATTATTATTATATCTTGACATTTCCTAAACCTTTGGAAGACGTACGGTAGGTCGAAGCCAACTCGTAAAGGCCCGTTTAGACGTTTTTAATGAAATGATACACCCACAGACGATTATCCCTGTTAGCACTATGCAAGTGCACCCAAGGACAGCCCCCGGTTGATGTAGTACTATTCCAGAATATGGAAAAAAAGATCAGACAGGCATTCGCTCCATTTAAAATTCTGGTATTAAGTTAGACTGGAAGTCGATCCCAAAATTTTTGCTTAACAGATGATGATTTTGTGACCCTCAATATGTTTTTAATTCATTCTTTATCATAATTATAAACTAAATTCTTAAGCATTCCCTTCCAAATTCTCCTCCCGTATCCTCTCACACAAAATGACGAACAGGTTACTTCGCAACCCGTAAATTTCGGCGTCGCCCGAATGAATTGTAACCGATAATTTAGTGGCGTGACGTCATCGAACTCGTTGACTGTGCCTGTAGTTTAGAATACAGGTATCTGCACGTATAGGCACGGTTTTGCTAGGTTAGAATTTGAATTAACGTTAGTTTTGGTAATTTTAAACACTACACTATAGTTTTTCAGACCGAATTTTGGATATGGCGGCCAATCTCAACGGAGACTAGCCATCTCCCAGGTAGCAAAAAGACGTCTACGGCAAAAAAATAACGTCATTTTAGGGACCGTAGTTTATTCGTCAACTATATACGTCACACTAACGTCATTTTAACGTCTGGTACTCAACGGAACGTCCTGGTGACGTCGATTTAGCGTCATGTCTTGAAGCTGTGTCAAATTGACGTCATCTGATGGGACCCCCCGACGTCAAGACATGACGTCTTTTACGTCGAGCAGTACCGTAAACGGACGACATAATGACGTAAAAATGCTACCTGGGCTACGTGGGAGATATTATAGTTATTTTAATTTACTTTAGTTTTTTAGGGTTATGGAACCCTACAAAATAGAGCGATTTTCTTTTTGAGGTATGGACCTCAAAAGGAAAAACGGAACCCTTATAGGATCACTTTGTTATCCGTCTGTCTGTCTGTCCGTCTATCTGTCAAGACCCTTTATCTTAAGAACGCGTGGAGGTATCGAGTTGAAATTAAAACCATACACTCAAGTCTACAGTCCCATGAAGGTGTGAGAAAAAAAAAAAGTTATGGCCATTTATGCCGCATAAAACGTATATTTTCGACACTCTCAAGGTAATCAAAATTTATTGGGTACTTTCCGTTGACCTAGAACTATGAAATTTGCCAAGTAATATCGTCATATACTACAAGTACAGGGAAAAATCTGAAAATAATGATTGATTGTAATTAAATCATAAAAAATATAGTTTTTATATAAAGTTCAAATTTGTACGGAATCCTCGGTGGGCGAGTCCGACTCGCACTTGTCCGGTTTTTTTTAAATAAATTTTTCTATGAGTGTGTTAAGTTTAAAATGTGATCTTGTACCAGTCCCGATAATTTCCGACCTCGCCGCCGAGGCCCCGCGCGAAATCCCCGACTAATCAGTCCTCCCCGACCCTTGCTTTCAAATGAAGCGCCAGCACGCGCTTTAGCTGAGCAGCATGTAGCTTTAAATCCCCCTGATAATAATCAAAACACAGATTTTATCCAGCCACCGACGGTCCCTTGCCATCCTCCGCCCGACTCTGCCCTAAGCCGAGGATCGTACCCCACAGGGGGTGCCCTTAGCGTGCAGTCGGATAGCTTATAAGTATGCCCTGGCTGGAGGCCTTAAATTTATATTAGGAGCTTAAAGCACCACAGGATAGCCCGGTTAAAGAGTCTCAACCTCTCGTGGTTACACTCTGAGATGCCATAAAAAAAAAAGTCCCGTTAAAATATCTTTTGTTTCTTTCTTTCATTGCACAAGTATTTACGCAGACACAGGCGTACTCTCTCCCCTCACACTCTTTCATAGTCTGATAACTAGGACGGCTATCAGCAGGCAATTAAACGCTACTACATGTAATTTGGAGGAATAAGGAAAATGTCGTGAGGAAACTTTTAAGTGTGACTGTGAAGGATCATGGATGGATTATCTTAAGACGCAGATGTATGCCAGTGACCTTGAGTGGTTAGCCTGCGTGTTCTGTACTGACCTCACGCAACGCGTCGTACGTCCAGCCAGTAATAGGACTCGCCCATCCAGGAGCGCTGTCCTAAATAAGACGCGCGTCTTATTATAATGGGGTTATAATAGTAAAACACTAACAACCTCTGGGCCCAAGTCTGCTATTTTTATAAATTCGTCACTCCAACACGATCCGATTGTCATTTTGCTAAAAGTTCGTAATCTGCTAAATTCATAATGGTCGATCATTGGTCGGTCAATGGTCTCGTTATAGAATTGTATTACAATGGCATTTTGAACATTTATTCATTCCAGATTTCATTTATATTAATTTTTTATTTTTACATATTTTTTATTAGTGGTATAAGCAATCTGAAGTAGCAGGAAGTTGGAAGTTTAGTAGGACGTTTCATTTGTCATTATGTACGAGATTACCAATTCTTTCAATGGAGTGTCAGTGGCTGACTATTGAAAAGTCATAATGACGCAATTATATTAGTAGATTACCAAACTTGTCAAAATCAAAAATTATGAAATCAGTGATAGACCATTCAGACACTATTGTAATAACAGACTTGATTCCCTGGATTTTATTACAAAGAGGTCGGTCAGTCAGAAAGATGAAGATAGTTGCCCATTCCAAAGCGTAGTAGGTTCCTATGGAGAATAACGGGCAAGAAATACATCAACTGTAGGTAGTCGAACCTGTGCATCATTATTACTTATTCATGACACGAAATTGTTATAGATTTCAAGCCTTTTGCTCCAAAACCCGTGCTCGAAAATTTACATACACGGGACAATTACCATGCATGCAGGCAATAAACAATTATACACAGGGGCTGTGCTTCACATAAAACAACGTTGTATACACGTACAGTGCGTGGTTAGGGCGTGGATACATGGTTCAACTTTGAACATTCCTCTTTTGATTTTAATGGCGATTTGTATAGAGGTATGAGGAACAGGGTGTAAAATTCACTCATGCTTTATAGAAAAGGGAGGATCCTCCGACCAGATGGGTTTTGTGTCTGGTGGATAAGTGCGTGACGGTTGATCTCGGGATGTTGTATATATGCTAGTCGCGCGGTAAACTTTGCTTGCGCGATGCAGGATATGTGACGTCAGGTCTTTGATGCGTAGTTCGCATGTGGCGTTGTAGATAACTTCTGTGGAAGTCTTCAGAAACTATATTATTTATTTAAATCACAATTATAAAAATTTTAGAGAGTCATTCATGGCAATGTTATAAGTCAAATGTTCACCCAAATATACAATACTAGCTTCTGCCCGCGACTTCGTCCGCGTGAAATTTCGGCCCACCCATCGCATCGCATCCCATCGCTCGCCCACGCTATAACTTCGTTATCGTTTAGCGTTCTTTCTGACTTTTGTTCTTTTCGCTTGGCTCCTAAGGATCATAGATCATGGGCTATCCAACACTAAAATATTTTTTTTATTCGAACCAGTATCTAGTTTCTGAGATTAACGCGTTCAACCAAACAAACAAACTCTTCTTTATACTGTACTGTATAGCTTTATAATATAGCTGACCCGCGCAACTTCGCCTGCGTCACCTTAGAGAGAGAGTGGTTTAAGTAATGAATTTTCTACTTATTTTGTTACGGAGTTATTTTAAAATTATGATATCTCCTAAGATGTTGATTGAAATCAAGTGATGTCAAGGAAAATTTTGTTTAAATTTAAATACTTGTGATTAATAACACATTTATTTGGATAAGGATTAATATTATGTTGATAAAACTCCTTCGCAAATAATACATTAATTACGAACAAATTTGATTACCATAAAAAAAGGTTATAGTGAGTCAATCTCAAAAGATAGACATATGCTGTCGCGGATCTTTTTTTAGATCTTTTAAAGAGGAAAAATTCCATCATACATGATATTTGCGTAACTTAAACCGTTTACGCAGCGCACGCAACGGAAGCTCTCAAAAAGAAATAATTTTTCCCGTTTTTGCAACATTTTTCATTTATGCTCCGCTCCTATTAGTTGTAGCGTGATATTATATAGCCTATAATATTCCTCAATAAATGTACAATCCAATACTAAAATAATTTTAATAAGTTCCTGAGATTAGCGCGTTCAAAAAAACAAACAAACAACATCTTCAGCTTTATATATTAGTATAGATATAAAATTACTTGTAAGTAAAATTACAAAGAAATATATTATATACTAGAACTAGCTGACCCAACAGACTTCGTTCTGTCAAAAGCTATAGTATAAACTCCACTACTTTACCCTACCCTACTGTACCTACCTACCCTATCCTACCCTACCTACCTACTTACCTACCTACCCTACCCTACCTACCTACCTACCTACCCTACCCTACCCTACCCTACCTACCCTCTACCCTACCTACCTTACCTACCTACCCTGCCCTACCCTACCCACCCTACCTACCTACCCTACCCTACCGTACCCTACCCTACCTACCTACCTAAAACTTAAAAAGATATAGATAGTAGCCGATTCTCAGACCTACTGAATATGCATATAAAATTTCATAAAAATCGGTCAAGCCGTTTCGGAGGAGTATGGTAACTAACATTGTGACACGAGAATTTTATATAAGACTAGCTTTTGCCCGCGGTTCCGCCCGCGTGGATGTCGCTTATCGCGTAAAAAAGTAGCCTATGTATGTAACGTAACGTAACGTATCTAAAGTAAGTCTGTCGGTCTGTCTGTTAGACAAATTAATTGCAATTTGGCAGAGATATAGCCTGGGATATGGAGCCTTCTCCATATCCCAGGCTTATATCTCTGCCAAATTTCATGACGATCGGTTCAGCGGTTTAGGTGTGATAACGTAACATACAGACAGACAGACAGACAGACAGAGTTACTTTCACATTTGTAATATTAGTATAGAGTATGGATAATAAACAAAATTATAAACATGACAAATATTTTTACAACACAATACCTCTTATAAGTGCCCAAATATATCCTTTATACAACCTATCTGATCTATCATTATTTCAGCCGAAAGACGTCAACTGCTGGATAATAGGCCCCCCAAGCACCGCCACTTCGACCGGTTCTGTGCTTTCCACATCCAGCGGAGTCTTGCGGATTTCACAAGGTCATTGGTCCACCTTGTGAGAGGCCTTCCAACGCTATTTCTTCCGGTACGCGATCGCTACTCCAGAGCCTTTCGGCCCCATCGGGCATCTGTTCTGCGAGCAATGTGCCCTGGTCGCTGCCTCTTAAGTTTCGCAATTCTTCGGGCTAAGTCGGTTACCTTGGTTATCCTGCGGATCTCTTCATTTCTGATTTAATCACGTAGGGAAACTTCAAGCATAGCCCTCTCCGTTGCCCTTTGGGTGACTTTTAGCCTTCTAATAAGGCCCATTGTGAGCGACCATGTTTCAGTGTCATAGGTCATCACTGCCATAAGATAGGTAACATACTGTAACGCCTGTTTTCCCCGGATGCGCAGGCAGAGAGAGAGAGATATAGTACACCCAAATTTCACTAGTCATCTAACTGACAGACCAAAATCATCCAATCACGCTTCGATAGACATTATACATGTCTACACATCGCTTATCTGTGTGCTTGGGTAAGCACGTCAAACCTCAGGTGTGGTTATTGGAAGTCAGAATCTGAAGTCTGGCAACTACTCTAATCTTAGAACATCGGTGTTCCCCAGTGATTGGATTATTGAAGGCATATGACAGTTGATGCATGTAAAACATTGATACTGATTTGTTAGGGTTCTGTACGTCCAAATGAAAAAACGGAACTCTTTATAGGATCACTCCTGGAGCATGGTAGGCAACATTGGTCAAGACTATTTCGTCACAATCAAGTGAGATACGATGTATCGATGTATCGTATCTCACAAAAATAATAATAATAATAATAACCCCACCGCCGTATCTCTACATTGACGTCGTGGTGGGGCTTGCGCGCTCCGAACTCTGGGTCTGTTCCGGTAGAGTTTACTTTACCGAAACATGTCTAGGGTGAGGAGCCAGACCAAGAGAGATACAGAAACCCGCAGGGCAGCATGTGGCGAGCTGTTGGGCAGTTGCGACCCCACGGACCCTATCTCCCGGGAGAAGTCATGTTCCTCATCTCTAGCTAGCCTTTATTGGCCGGCTGGAGTGAACACTGACGAGGAACTGAGCTCCCACCTCATTCTTGCCTTTATTGGCCGGCTTGAGTGGAGATTCGCAAGAGCAAACGTGCTCGGAGGAAGGAAGTATTCCAGTAAGTGCTTGTAGGGATCTTGACCATCTTCCGGGCTCTGGGATTGTTCTGAGAGCCGTGGAATACCTCTCCACTTCTCGAGCACCTCAGGACATGTTGCCCCCTTGTCGCTACGTCACTATGTGCTAGCGACCGTTTTCGGGGGCCCATTATTGAGTGTGCAAGTCACCCCCTGCCATTTTATCCGTGTGTAAAAAACATTGATCGGGCAGGGGCCATAGTCCTTCCATAGTTTTAGGTAACCAGTCCATTTTAACCACCCAAACCCATAGTCCAATATCTTTGTTTCCATATCTTGCAATAGTCCTACACCAACCGGGGGTTGTCCTTGGGTGCACTTGCATAGTGCGTACAGGGATAATCTTCGGTTGGTGCCTCATTTAATTAAAAAGCGTCTAACGGGCCTCTGCGAGTTGGCTTCGGCCCCTCGTACGCCTTCCAAAGGTCCGGGGTCCCGAGATATGTAAACATTAAAAAATAATAATAATAATAAATAATCATACATATTTTTAATAATAATAATTAATTATTATTATATGTATTTTTTTATTATTATAATAATAAATTGTAACTTCTTATGAAGTTACAATTTATTGATCGAATGTTTTGTAAGAAGACTTTTAGGTATTGAATCACAGAACCCCTTCTTCATGAACTAGTCGGTTAAACAGCAGTGTGTATGAGTCTCAACTCGTCCATACAACGGTCATACAACAGTGGTTGATGCGAGAGAAATAATTGTTTCGCTTGTCCACCCGACTGTGACGCGCATGCCAATGAATGAGACTATTCACGTGGCTATATATGTATAAAATAAATATTTGATGGTAGAAATATTGAGAGCCTAAAGCAGATTCTATTGGTACCTAACCAACTTAAGAACACCGATCTTTATTATTATCACGCGACGCGACACAAAGACACCGCGTGCCGCGCGACGAGCGGTCTCTTTGTGTCGCGTCGCGTGTCTCGCCTGTTTGAAGGAGCCTTAATGGCATGAGTTATTGGCCGCTGATGCACACAGGTGTGAGTACTATGTACAGTCAGTATATACAATTAGCTGACCCCCTCTTGCATAAATGGTAGAGTTTTGCTAACAAATCATACGATTTTAATTTTTTTTCTAGTTTTGGGTAGATTTCGTATAGGTATTTAAATTACATTAAGAATTATAAAATTCTATCGATCCGTATTCAAAAAAATCAGCAGAGCAAAGGTCGGCTAATTGTGTATACTGACTGTACTATAGAGTTACCATTTACCGGGTAATATGTCTTTCATTGACTGTCTACTTTTATTTTTACAAAAACTGATTACATTTTTAATAGTAGTACGAGTAGTTAATAGGAGGAAGAGGAGTTTTTTTGGTTTTGAGGAGCTCATGGCTAAGTAATAACAGGCGCACGGGTCGATCCGTCAGGTTAAGCTACGCTTGCTGGGGTTGGTCCGTAGATGAGTGACCATCTTTACATACCGAGACTCCTCCGTGCCTCGGAAAGCACGTTAAGCCGTTGCTCCCGGCTGTCATTCGTAGATCTTTGACAGTCGTTACGGGTCGTCAGAAGCCCAAAAGTCTGACAGCCAGTCTTACCAAGGGGTATCGTGTTACCCAGTTACTGGGTTGTGGAGGTCAGATAGGCAGTCGCTCCATGTAAAATACTGGTATTCAGCTGCATCCGGTTAGACTGGAAGCCGACCCTAACATAGTTGGGAAAAGGCTAGGCATATATATGTCTTTCATTGACTTGAATGTGCCCTGACGGCTGAGAGTATGTCATGCTCCCTCAGATGTCTCGCTGATGGTGGCGCGTGTATTGGATCATATAAATTTGCTCCCTTTAAAATGGTTGAGCTGAATGGTGCAAATCCATGCGTCATGTTCGTGAACGGGCGCTGTCAGTAGGGGCTGGTTATCTCTTAGCTGCCACGGCTTATTTAAATTATTTAATTTTTGAATTGTTTTTTTTTTGTTTCTATTTGTTGTACCTACTCTGGATACTTTTAACCTGTACTTTTTTATTTAGTATAAGTTAAAAAAATATTAGTTACAATATAGTTGTAACTAATATTTTTGTAACAATTTAATTTAAAAGAGTGTTATTGGAGTTTCTTGCCCGTTCTTCTCCATAGGTACCTACGCTTTGGAATGGGAATGTAGCTTCATTTTTCTTACTGACCGACTCCTTGACAGTTGAAAAGTGCCTGTAAATGGTTTAATCGAAATAAATGATTTGAGTTTGAGTTTATCATCAGCGGCGAGGTGTCAATTTTTGTAAGAGAGAAGTCGAAGCGAAGGCGGTTTTAACTTACTTATTTATCGATAGAGTAAAAGTCTACTTATTTATTAATTTAAAAATAAGTATTTTCTTAACAAAAAAAATGAATTTATACAATAGAATACAAAACATTTGAACACGTGAAAACTAAATAAAATGTTCTATATTCCTCCATCTTGTTCTCAATGACGTAATGTCAAGATGCTTTGCCATCCTAAAGAAAAGATGAAATGACTCATGTGCCCAGTGTTGCCAACTCTAAAATCTAGCGGATGGTAGAAGTTTTCTAAAAATACGGTAGATTTTCCGAAATTTTGTTGTTCATTATGTTTGAAATACTGTAGAATTGCTTTGCTTAGCAGGGCAACGTTGAAAAAAAAAAAAAAAAGTTTTGTAATTAGAAACAGACGGTATAATTGTTTCAATAATTTTATCCATATCGATATTGTGTTTTCGAATCGCGTTAATTGAAATTTATACAGTTTTTTCAGTATCGCTGCATAGCCTGCTGCAATAAAATATTTCCCTTGATGGATTTCGTAAGGAGATCATTCCGTATTTTCGTTTTGATGTCATCAACTCTACTGAAGACTCTTTCGCACTCAGCATTCGAGTGTGGAAAAAATGGCCAACATAAACTTTGGCAAGTGTTTGAAATTGGTATTCCCTATCCCCAGTTGGCATATCGGTCTTATTTGCTACCGCAATTTTAATCCTACGGTAGGTGGTAGATATAAGCTGATTATGGTGTTTTACCTAGTGATGGGTAACTCATCATTTTTATATGAGGTTGAGGGAGTACCTCATTTTACCTCGCTAGGTCCTCACGAGGTACCCCTCATATTAGGCGAGTAATCACCTCACGAGCCGAGCCCGAGCCGAACTCAGCCGATAGTCCGAGGCAGCGAGGCCGATGGGCGCGTCGACTCACAAGTACTCACGATTCCGATTTATACGTCTTCCTCACACACATAATTTTCTTTCGCTCATACATGTTTTGACCACCAAAATAAACGAATCAATGACACTTGATTACCAATCTAATGCTAATGTTTTTAGAGTTCATAGTTAACGTTTAGAGTTCATAGTAATAGCAGAATAAAAAATATTTTACCTATAATTCGTTTTGAGTAATAATATTTTCGAGATCGCACCTCACTCATTCTCTAATTCTGTACTAAGTCGGTTCATTCGCTCACTAAGCTCACTCAATACTCACTCTCGAGTACTCGCGACGCGTCAATATTGTCAATATAAATTTTTGAGGACGCGTGAACGAGTGAGGTGGTTCAATAGATAGATAGATAGAATACTCTTTATTATGTACACCATAAAAATTACAGATATAAATGTAGAACTGTTACATAGGGTGTCACAATGGGCGGTCTTATCGCTAAAAGCGATCTTTTACAGACAACCTTTGGATGGATCAAAAAGTAGAAGGAGAGACAATACTGCAAGTATGTTGAAATTCGAGTAACTCTTTCAATTTGCGATCACGAGTACCTCAAACGAGGCACCTCATGAGTGAGGGACACATCTCTAGTTTTACCGTAACTACTTGCAGTTGGCAACACTGCATGTACCTGTTATTGCCCCACTTTCTGTCAATACTAAGATCGAACAAAAAGCTTATCAAAAACAAGCATACATTTCAAGTAGTCTGCCTGCCTATAACATGTTGTAAACCTCTTCAGTGATACTCTGCGCTTCACAGCGCCGAATAACGACCAACGCTGAAGTGAAATAACATGCGTTTGAATTGATGACATGTTTCAACTTGTTGAAAGGGGTTTGGGAATGTTTGATTCCTATTCGTGGACCTGGGTATTGTTTTTATTAGTCACCCGCAGATTCTCCCGTTGCTCTTAACAAGTAAAGATAACGTTTTTAAGGCATATTGGTGCCGATTCTCTTGTACAACGAACTAAACTAACTAAACTATCACTAAAATTCCTTACTTTTGGCTATGAGAATCTTAATTAAAGCTATTCTGCAAACAAAATTCTCTAAATTTAAAAATTACTTTGACTCAACTAAATCGAATTTGACAAGCGCGACTCCACGTGGTATTTTTTTTTCTTTTGGCTTCGCCATGTTGTACTTGTTTGCCGTACCCCATCATGATTTTTTTTAGAGCCCGAGGCGCGCATGAGCAGGGCAGCCTCAACGTGTTTTATATGCAATTTTTAACTTTTTGTATGGAAAATAAAAATAAATATTACCTTCGTGATGGGTTATAGGGGTTTGCCGGTTGCAAAGGGGGTCGAAATTTTCATTATTTTTGCGATAGGACATACCATTTTCGAGATATAAGCAAAAGAAAAGAAAAAATATACAGTACTATTTTTGCACCAGAAGTCGAGGTGTTGGTGTGCATTTAAGTTCATGACAACTAATTTTATTCCACACCTTTTTAATCGCGATTAAAAATAGTCAGATTTGGTTAGAAAATCTAAATTTTAGTTTATAAACGTCAAATTCAGAATAGCAAAATTGCCATTTTCACTAAATTAAAAACTCAGTACCATCTTAGTGCTGTCAAACCAAAATATAGTTGTGTCACTTTAGTCAATTTCAGACATTGACATATATATTACTGCGTAAGGACTGGGCGGACCGCATGTTATAATGACGCCTCGAACGTGGTCCCAAAATGGTCTTCCCTATAGCGAAGTGAACTAGAACGCGTTTGGCTGTCTTCGGGAGCGGTCGTAAAATTTTACAAGCAAAAGTTGCGTGAACTACGACAAAAAGCACAATAAAACAATTGATAACATTTCATATCACCGATAAGTTAAAAATATGTAATTATATCAACTTCTAACATTATTTAAAACAATTTTCTTTCTAATTTGTCTCAACGTTTGGCAAAGACGACGCGAAGCCGCGTAAAAGTGCGACATAACTTTGCAGCGGCGCGCGTTTTTATCCGATGAAATGAAAAGATTTATTATTATTACTATATGATTTAATTATGTATAAAGTTATTTTTATTGTTTATTAAAAGCAAATTTAAATGTGTTTTTATGTACTTACTGCTAAAAAATCTGTAAGTACAGTGAAATACGTATTTATTTTGCAGAATTCCTTCTGATTTCGTGCGAAATAAAGTTTGGAGTCGTGTCATAAGTTAAAAAAAATAAGTTTAAAAATATTGTTTTATTCGAAGGCCAATGAAAATTTTATAACACAAACAAACTGCAATAAATATAAATTTCGAAAAATAGAAGGTTTTTTTATTTCTTTGTACCTCGAAAAATACCCGCTCTTACAAGTTTACGTCTAGGAGCAGACCACGCCGATTGACATCGTAGTTCATAGTAGTTCTAATAGATGGCGTTAGTGTTTTTGTATGGCGACCGTGTCCGGCAAACGTTCGGATGACCGTATCTTTACTATTTATATCAATGATTTCAGAATATGAAATCGTCGTTTGACAGGAATAAACTAAATTTTGGTGATTTTTAGTCTAGTTTAGAGAATTTTGTGACAAGAGAATCGGCACCATTGTCAGAGCTTTTACACTGGAAGTCTGTAGGTCAGTGACACCAAAAGATCGCTGGATGCCCTGCGCATCGAGTGTAATAATATAGAAAGAAAGAAAGAAAAATGCGTTTATTGGCATTACAGCAAAAATAATCCTTAAAACTACAACTATAAGTATGGAGTTTCTTGCCCATTCTTCTCCATACATAACTACCTTTTGGAAGGGGCAACTAGAATCAATTAACTATTTTAGTAATTTTTGACGTTCAAAAGTGCATTTTACGTACCTATTTGAAATAAATGATGATCACGATTACCTCGCCTCTTGCTGGACTGGAACTAGCGGCGCGGCATGTATTGTTTGTTTGACTGTGTTGACGTCGTTAGCGGACCGCACGCCATTCAGACGATATATAATACAACGCGCGTAGGGATTCATTAGATAGATATCTTCAAACCTTCCCTGTTAGTTAGAACGCAATCTTGTAAACTTGTAATTAGCTTCATTTTCACTATCGTAGTAGACTATCTTTCGAACGTTTTATATTGTTATTTTAATTCTGCCTGGGATAGTTTAAATAAATAATTGTTGTTACCTTTTCTGTGGGTTTAGTTTATCTCCTCACACAAACCCTGCTCACATCTGGCTTTGACTTTGACTATAAAAAAAACAGAAAACAATGATTATAATGCCAAAAGGGCCTCAACTCAGCATACTGTCAGTATAGATGACAACACAAGGTGTAACCGTACCACCTGACGCTGATTTTCAGCTGCAACCCACGAGTACCATACGCGAGAATAATAAACATAGGTGTGTTCGTTTTAATACATAAAAATTAAAGGTATTGATAATGTAAAAATCTCATACGAAATCAAATAAAATTTTGTGACATACATGTTTGTATTTGTATTTTTATCTATATTAAAATTATCATATACTAGCTTCTGCCCGCGACTTCGTCCGCGTGAAATTTCTTGTTCCGCCGACCCACCCCGTCGCATCACATTGCCTGCCCGTGCTTTTACTTAGTTTTCGATTAAACTTTCATTCAAAAAAAAAAATTGTGTCCTAGTTAATAGGAATGTAATTCTTCCTCAAGAATTGGGCTGTAAAATGCAAAAAGATTTTTTCAAATCCAACTCTCAGTTCCAGAGATTAGCGCGTTCAAAAATAAAAATACCTGCCAAGTGCGAGTCGGACTCGCGCACGAAGGGTTCCTTACCATCCATCGATACTAATATTATAAATGTGAAAGTAACTCTGTCTGTCTGTCTGTATGTTACGTTTTCACGCCTAAACCGCTGAACCGATTGTCATAAAATTTGGCAGAGATATAGCAGAATATGGAGAATATGGAAGAATATGGAGAAGGACATAGGCTACTTTTTTACGCGATAACCAACATCTACGCGGACGGAGCCGCGGGCAAAAGCTAGTAGCTAATAAAAAGTTTTTTTTTTTAAATTACTAGCATCCTAGAGGCAATAGACCTGAGTTAAATGCCGAAATGCAAGGGTTATTCATCTCTGTCTGCCATCCCTTAGGATCCCTATATCCCTTAATGCGTGATGTTAGAATAGCATGTAGGTATTTATTCCCCCTTAAATAACGTCTAAACTCATCATTGACAATTTGACACCACAAAGTATAACACAACCTACTAAACACTTGAACTCGACCTCATAACTCACCCCCACTTGACTCCACCATAGATAATAAATAAATTGCCTCAACCATAAACAATATACATCATGTTATACATACTCTATGGCTTGACCGGTCATTTCCGGTCACCGATAACCGGCCGGCTGTGACGTAGGCTGTTACTTGTGTCTGCAATAATGTAGGGTAGTCTTGTCGCCTTTTGATGTGTATGTAGGTAGGTATGGTTTTACGTAACTATTAGATACATAGGTATCCAAAAAACCATATTGGTATTGGTAAAAAACTATTCCAATTTTTATCCGATAAATAGTATGGGATAAAAATTGGAATGGATTTTTAGCTAAAATAGTAGTTTTTTTTTACATATTATTTAGTGAGATCAACGGGACATAAAAAAAAATCTGATCGTACCACTAACAAAATCAGTGGGACAGACAGGAATAAAAATATCATTTATTAAATTCCCGTTCATCCCACTGCAACTGGTCGGACGAACGGGAATTTAATCAATTATGGTACCACAACTAAAAAGTAAAAAATAATAACATTTTAAGAAAATAAAGAAAAAAAAAAAAAGCAACCTATTTCCAAAAAAAATGCTTTCAATTCTTGGTTTTTGGCACAAACTTTTTTAATTTTTTTTCATATAAAAAAAAAAATTCTTTCCGGTTTATAAACAACTGAGTTCTGAGTTAACAAACATTAAAAAACCAATTGAGAACCTTCTCCTTTTTATGAAGTTGGTTAAAAATATGTACGTACCGTTGAACAGTAGCCCACCAGATACAACGCCCGTGTGGTCGAAGGATTCTCTTTTTTCTACGGCATTTGTGAAACTTTCCACCCTGTTCCTCATACCTCCGTAGATTACATAAATACCTTTATAAAACACATAGCAACAATCCCTATTTTTCTTTCGCCTTTTATCCATACACCTTTTAAAATAATCCCGCTTATTGTACCTCAAATAGAAGAGTACGGAACCCGTGTTCTACCGATCCGTAAAGGGTATGAAAACGCATTCCCACTATGTAGAAGCACGGCCGAGAGGATTTTATCAAAAAGTGATTTGCTTGGCATCTATTCAAGAACATGCACGTTTTATAGTGGTCGTGAATGAATGAAAGAACGAATGAATGTGAATGAACTTTGAATGGCATTGAACTTAATCGTTTGAGTTTTAGGTGGGAATATGATTTTAAATTATATTATTCGGAAGTCGGTAGCAATTTTTTAAAATACATATTCAAGGCCCGATCAGACCGACTTTCGAAATAAGTTGTTTTTCACTTTTTAGTGTTTTTGAAGTCGGTAGTATTTTTCTTTTTTAAAGGAAGAAAAGAAAGAAAGAAAGAAAAATGTTTTATTTGGGACACGCACAAGAAATACAAACAGTAAAAAATAAAACATGAGTATTTAAAACTAACAAAATTTACATTGTAAACCTGTGCAGGGCCTCAAGTCTGCTATTACAATAGTGTCAGAATGGTCTCGCCATTGTGAGTAATTGACAGTGTTTTTATGGCAAATCTGTCAAAAACTCACAATGAAGAGACCATTCTGACACTATTGTAATAGCAGACTTGAGGCCCTGACCAAAAAGGCCACTAGCTCAGCATAATTTATCTATTTAATAATTGTTTTTTTCAAAGTCGGTTGTGAGTTTTTCTCCATAGTTTATTTGCTCGATGGTGCTTCAGCTGTTTATGCCAGGCAGGCGACCGATCACTGAACCTGAGGCCTTTGTGTGAGTTTCTTTTAACCATTTCGATTTTACGCATCGAGCGCGTTCGGCGTTCTGGGCCTCAAGTCTGCTATTACAATAGTGTCAGAATGGTCTCTTCATTGTGAGTTTTTGACAGATTTGCCATACAAACACTGTCAAATACTCACAATGGCGAGACCATTCTGACACTATTGTAATAGCAGACTTGAGGCCCTGATTGGCCTCCGATTCGTGCTTTACCAATCAGAGTGCTGAACGCGCTCGTGGGCCTCTGGCTAAAACTCCAGCATGGATTACAACAACATCACACCCAGAAACTGAATAATATATTCTTCACTAACCTCATAGTAAGGTAAGCATATCAAATCATAAGTTAAGAAAACTAATTCTACCAAAAACTTTGATTATATTTCATAGGAATCCCTTTTCCTGTTCCCTATCGCTGAGTCGACGAGTTGAGTTGCAGATAGCGGTCCAAATCGGGGAACTTGGCAAATTACTGATTATTTTATCGGCTTTGGTTTGTTTTTCTTTTTTGGGTGTTACAGGCGATCTTGTGAAAGAGAAACGGTGGAATGCTAGGCGTTTTATCCTATACTCCATTTCAAATAAGATTAAATATTTAAATAAACCTTTTTAACAGTCCGTTTAACCGATTTTGACTTATCATCATCATCATAATCATCAGCCTATAGCAGTCCACTGCTGGACATACTCGTAGGCCTCTCCAATTGCGCGCCATTCAGCTCGATTCTCGGCAACTCTCATCCAGCTGCTACCAGCCACCCTGCGGAGATCGACGCTCCACCTAGCCTGAGGACGTCCTACCTTCGTTTGCCGATTCGCGGTCTCGTCATCGGTTCTACGGCTAATATGGCCGGCCCATTGCCACTTCAGCTTGCTTATTCTGTGAGCTATGTCGACAACTTTGGTTCTCTGCCGGATCACCACGTTCCGGATTCGATCCCTCAGAGAAACTCCAAGCATAGCCCGTTCCATAGCTCGCTGAGCGACCTTGAATTTATGGACCAAACGTACCGTGAGTGTCCACGTTTCGGCTCCGTAAGTCATAACAGGCAGGACGCACTGATTGAAGACCTTGGTCTTTAGGCTTTGTGGAATACGCGACGAGAAGACTCGACGAAGCTTCCCAAATGCTGCCCAGCCCAGCTGAATTCTTCTGCTAGCCTCCCTCTCAAAGTTGTTCTTACAAAACTGCAGAGTTTGCCCGAGGTAAACATATTCTCGAACAACCTCGAGAGCACCGCCATTGACAGCAACTTTGACTTATATTCCGTAGGAATAAGGATGGCACTAAAAGCAAAAAAGTGGTTACAATACCAACTGTTTACTGCAGCGGCCATTTGTCATGTCACCAACGCAATAGAAGTCAAAATCGGCTGAACGGACTGTAAAAAATGTTTATTTAATTGTCTAATTTTATTTCAAACGGAGTATAGTTCAAATACCACATACCTAGATGAAGGGTGGCACAACTCAAAATAACCCAAAATCGAGTTATTGCGATTATCTGAATCAGCGTCGAAAACTACATTAACTCCAAAGACATCTGTGTACAAACTCCATTCATAAAAAAACAAGATGGCGCTAAATATAATAAGTCAGTCTTTTTGAGTAGTTCAACAGTAACGCATCACCAGTTACGACATGTCAGCCGCAGGGAAAGATGCTGTCAATACGCACAAAGACTTGTTTTGAGTTTTGTATTCGTGTCTAATCGCAATAATCCAGCGTGAATTATTTTGAGTTGATTTCGTATTCGTGATTGAATCGGTCTTGTTTCTTAGGTGTTCTTGAAATTTTTGCCACTTACCCCAGTATTGTTGACAAAAATGTACTTAAGTAATTGTAGTTTTACTAAATTAATATAAAAAATATATATTAATTTTTATTATAAGCATGTATTATATTATTATATTATATTATTTATTATATTATTAAAAAGAAAAATAATAATAATACAATATTTAATTTATATTTTAGTAAAATAATATACAACATCATACAACAATAATTTAAATCGGTCAAATAGAAAACGCAAAAATATTTTTGCTGTTCCTGAAATAAGAGGTATTTTGAATTGTGCTACTCTTTATCTAGGTGTGCGATATTATAGGAGTTTGAAATTCTTTTTAAAAGAAAAAATCAGTTTCGGGAAATGAGAGATTGATAACGTTTTATGATACATAACTTGATAAACAAATCAATACAGTTTTCCTGTTAGACCAGCGGAGTAATTGTGTAACATATTAACAGTACAATGGGTTTCATTTTCACAGTTCAACAACATTCATTGCGTTATTTGTGTCGTGTAGAGCAGACAATTTATTTGAACATATGAAGCAATGGATTTGCAATATCCTTCAAAATAATTCAGATTGTGATTGATAGTGTATTACGCAATTAGATTCAGTTTTGAATAGCGTATAGACAACCGCATGTCCGTCCATGGTAATTATTTGACATTGACAGCACCTTTACTATGTAGCAGCAAGGGCGGTTTTTATGGCTTATTCGGCTTATTCCACTAATCCCTTCTGAGAGAATCCCCCTCAGTGGAAAAAAACTGAACCCTAATGTGAAATAATCACTTTCAGGGGATCTTGGAATAAGATATTTTTTGTTTTTTAAATTCTAGTTTTCCCCCCTTAGCGGGATTATCAGGGGTGAATTCTAGACTGTTTTCAGATTCCACTTTTCCTCCTAAGGGGGATTTTCACGGGGGATTTGTGGAATAAGCAGCTTATTCCACTAATCCCCCCTGAGAGATTCGGGACCTTAGTGGGGAAAACTGAACCCTAATGTAAAAAAATCACTTTCTTGGATCTTCGAATAAGTTTTTTATTATTATCAGCGGTGAATTCTAGACTGTTTTTATAGATTCCACTTTTCCTCCTAAGGGGGAATTTCAGGGGGGGATTAGTGGAATAGGCCGTTTTTATTAATAAAGTGAACCTTTGCGACTTCTAAGTAACAATTTTCAGTGGTTCAGATTGTGCCTCCTTGTTAATTAAGGACTTTTTATAATTAAGAGCATGAAGGTAATGTATTAGCAAAGAGTACGGACAGAGGGAAAGCTTAATACAACAGCGTTATGATAGGTACACTACTACAAGCATGAGGCACGTGTGTGCGTACCACTAGCGGCTTCGTCGCATTCGAAGAGAAACCGGTTTCTACCGGCTCGGCCAGTTGAATTGCTCAGGGCTGCTGTTACGCGTCGCGCGTTGTGTTTTTCACGTTTTACTTTTTGACATGAGTAAAACATATTAGTGTTTTAATATAAAACTGTAAATATGGTTGTTTGCTGCACTGTGTGTATGAACAATACTAATGGGAATAAAAGCGATAGTATGAACAATACTAATAGGAATAGAAGCTTGGTTAAGCGATTGATTCCTGCGCTGTGTGTCGTGGGTTCGATTTCCGCACGGAACAAATATTATACGACCTACAAGTAGTTGTTCTGGATCTGGCTGTTTGTGTATGTGAGTTTTAATGTTTGTAAACGCACCCACAATACAGGAAAAATGTTGGGCAAAGTTTAAAAAAAAAAAATATCCCAAAGACTCCACTAGGTAAGTAGTAACTTGATTACTTATAGGTTATAATTTTTTATTTGGTAAATAGATATCTCATACCTCAACATCGAAAGAAAACTCAACCCGGTGATGCAAACTTGTTTTGGTATTGATCGTAAATGGTAAATGGCACTGAATAGGTACCTACCAATCTCATAAACGGTGCGCTCAAGAGCAAAAATAACGACTATTTGAAAACTATTTTTTACACTTAATGCCAGATGAGTGCTGTTTATGATTTGAAATACGTAGGTCACCTACCGTCCTATTAGTGAATGAATGTTTATAAATTGAAACACGTAAGCTGATTAACGTATTGTTTATTTAATTTTATCTGCCTGTGCCAACCCTACCAAAATAGGCATACATTTTGCACGCTCTTTAGAAGATTTGCCTCTGTTCCGTATCTTTCATCATTTCAGCCGAAAGACGTCCACTACTGGACAAAGGGTACAGAAAAAAAAATGGACATAGCATAGCATAATCAGCCTATAAAATTTCCATTGCTGGGATACAGGTCTCCTCTCTGTGAGAAGGAGTGGGCCATAATCCACCACGTGGACTCAGTCCGGGTTGGTAGATGTCACATGTCACGTCATGTCGTGTGACATGCCAGTTTCCTCATGGATGTTTTCCTTCACCGTTTTGAGAGCAGTAGTGATGAAATTACACAAAGTAAACTGCTTGTCTGGGTTCGAACTTACGACCTCGAACTCGTAAGTCGGGGCCGATACCACTGGGCCACCACTGCTCTTTTCTGTGTCTTTTTACTCATGTGATATTCGAACCAAAACAACATTTTGCCAGCGTATTTAAAGGTAATTATATCAGTCGTCGGTTCTAAGAAAAAGGGTCTGAGGGTTCATGAAGTACGGACAACAAAGTGATCCAATGACGGTGCCGTGTTTCTAAATGTACTGTGCGTAACGGAATCCTAATTAACCCTAACCATATCAGCATTTTTTTAATTAACACATTAAGAGCCTATACAACCTCAGCGCTACCTTACTCTGTATCTCGCTCGCACACTATATTGCTACCGATCACGCGAGCAAGCGAGACAGAGTAGCAGGGAAAAGGCTCCAAGGCGCTGATAGTTTAGGTAATTTCGTTTTACGGTGAAAATAATGGTCATTTAAAAAAAGTAAATAACATTAGACCTGCTTTATAGTTAGTTCAGTTAATATGCAAAGTTTAATTATCTAATTTGAAGTATTTTTTGAATACTAGCAGTTTATTGTTCGGTTTGGAGGTAACTTTGGATTTTTTTTCTATCGAGAAAATTTTATGGAATCGTGTTTTCGGCTAACAAAGTACTTAACATTAATCCTCAACTTTACCATATATTTATTTCAAAATTAATGCTGCAGTATTTTCGACATAACGGAGGATCATGCTAAGCCATTTGAGGTAGTATAGGCCCTTAATACAGTAGGTATTCGATATTTAAATAAACCTTTTTTACAGTTCATTCAACAGATTTTGACTTCTATTGCGTTGGTGGCATGACAAATGGTAGCTGCAGTAATCAGTTGGTATTGTAACCACTTGTTTGCTTTTAATGCCATCTTTATGCCTACGGAATAGAAGTCAAAATCGGTTGAACGGACTGTAAATAAGGTTTTTTAAATGTGTAATATTATTTTAAATGGTGTGTAGACAATTCTGTAAGATTATATCTCTCGTCTTGTGCCGCATTCGCTTCAAGGTTGATCTACTATCAAAATATTATAATTATAGCCAGTTAGCAAATATGTCTGACTGTCCTTTTACCGACAAACCAAATAACGTATCACTCTCTTAGAAATTCTTTTAAAACCCCTCAACCAAAAAAAAAAAAAAAACGTTTTTAGTTCTTTAAATAGGCAGATTGTTTTCTTAGTAAAATTTTACATTTTGCAATGCAAACAACTCAAAACCCGACTTCCCTTAAACTCTTATCTAACCCTTCGCTAAAAACCTTGGAAGAAAAATAATTAAACCAATCTCAAACGCCTTTGAAATCGAAATGCAATGACCGAACTTAAGATCAGAAAGTTTCAACAAAAACCCAGTTCTTATCTCTTGGCCTCGGGCTAGTAATTTTACAAATAGTCCGATTCTGAACTTTGATCAGAACTTTGTCCTCATTGGTCGAAATGAGTTCTGTTTTATTCTGATTGAGTCCTTGCAGTTCTACTTTGTACAGGTTTATGTAAGATGGAGTTAGTTTCCTTTGTAACGTGTCAATGTATCTTTCTTTGTTGAAGTCCGAAGTCAGACTACTAGTATTTATCTTGTGTTGTTTGTTTTGTCTTTTGATGAAAAGAAAATAACTTTATTGTTTTACCATAATGTGTACTTAGGTGGTAACTAGCTCGAGTAAATAAATGTGTAATAACCTAAACTAATTAAAACTAATAACAAAGTAAACTAAAATATGGCGTCGAAAAATTCCCCATGTACCCAAGAGACTGGCAGCATTGCCACGTTGTATGGCAATGCTTAGCCTCTGGCCAAGGTAAAAGTCAGCCCTTGGGTCACGGGAAGTGTCAAACAGCCTTTTGGAGATTTACCTGAACAAAAAATGAGCACTGGGACCCCACGGCCCGAGGATTTCAACCCCAAACGGCTCAAAAATATAGTTACCGCTGCACGCTAGCCCTGCACCATAAGGGCGCATAAATTAATTGATTAGCATTTGAGAATGTTATTGGAGCTGCTGAAGATTGTAAGACTATCTTTGCATTGTATAAACTCAATCTCCTTAAATTATATAATTGCATAGCACAGGTACTACGTACTATAGAGCTACCATTTACCGGGTAATATGTCTTTTATTGACTTGAATGTGCCCTGACGGCTGAGAGTATGTCATGCTCACTCAAATGTCTCGCTGGTGGTGGCGTGTGTGTTGGATCATTAAGTTCCCTTAAAAATGGTTGAGCTAAATGGTGCTGATCCATGCGTCATGTTCGTGACTGGGCGCCGCCAGTTGGGACTGGTCATCTCTGAGTTGCCACGGCTTATTTTAATTTTTGAATTGTTTTTATCAAGGACGCTTCTAACATGCACGTCTTTCTACATTGTTCTTACATGTATAACTTCAACATGAATGATGTAACCCATATTTTGTAACAATATTTTGTTTTAAAGGAGTTTCCGTAACGTGGAGTTTCTTGTCCGTTCTTCTCCATAGGAACCTACTACGCTTTGGAATGGGAAAATAGCTTCATTTTTCTGACTGACCGACCCCTTGGCAATTCAAAACTGCCTGTAATTGGTTTATTTGAAATAAATCATCCCCACTTGACATGTACAGGAGGTACCCTAAGTAACTATTTTTTTCATGATTTTATTTTACCACTTTGTCGGCGTGATTAATAATAGATATATGTATATCCATGCCAAATTATAGCTTTGTAGTACTAAGAGTCTCTTAGCTAACCTGGGTACGGACAGACGGACGGACATGGCGAAACTATAAGGGTTCCTTGTTGTTCCCTAAAAAACACTACAAAATATATAATGGGCGGCCTTCCCATAATTGTAATTAGGTAGCGTTCTAACAAAATGATAATTTTAATTATGAAGACCTTCAAGAAGGTTTTAATTTCAAGTTTCATTCCGATCATTCCACCTAAGAGTTTCACTTAGTAACAATAAAGTTTTCTCCCCAGCGAGGAAGTAATGTTTTCTTACCAAACGCTCCTGGAATGAAAGATAAACGCCGCCTTCAGAGTCAGAATATACCTAGTATTTATATTAATCATGCTGCGAGCAGTCCAGAATACGATATAATAATCAATAGTCAATCAATGTGCCTCGCCTTCTCCCAACTATGTTGGGTTTGGCTTCCAGTCTAACAGCTGAATCCAGTATTTTTAATGGAGCGTGTGCCTATCTGACCTCTACAATCCAGCAACTGGGTAATACGATACCCCTTGGTAAGACTGGTTGTCAGACTTTCGGGCTTCTTACGACCCGTAACGACTGTCAAAGATCCACGAATGACAGCCGGGACCAACGGCTTAACATGCATTCCGAGGCACGGAGGAGTCTCGGTATGTAAAGATGGTCACCCATCCACGGAACAACCCCGGCAAGCGTAGCTTAATCAGATAGATCGACCCTTGTAGCTGTTATTACTTAGCCACGAGCTCCTCTATATAATTTATATCCTCTCTAAATAATTGTCAATAGTAGTAATCAATAAAGAACTAAAGACTATTACCGCTACAATATGTGGATGACTACATCCTTTATGATTATGCTGACTAGAAATCAAAACATCTATGCCAAGTATTGTCTAAACCTTATTATATTGACTAGGAAGCACAATGCCTACCTTGCAATATGTCTATACAGTATTTGAACTAAACCTTATTCTGAGAGTGGAAAAAATGTAGGTAAACCCACGAGCAACTTGGAAGTAGCGTTCGCCGGCCGCTGCCGCGGCACCACTCGCTTCGCTTGCTCGGCTCACGCGTTGTTGGTCACAGTTCTAACCTAAGTTAACCTATTTCACCCAGTTCAAAATGACGAATCATACCTACAATCTGCCGCAGAAATGTTCACTATTGTCTAATAATCTAGTCGCAGGCAGATTGTATGATTCATCATTTTGTTCTCCAGGCGATTTACTACTTAGAAATATTGCATTTTAGGCATTTTGCTTGTTAAATATTTCGATCTCTAGGCGATTTACAGCTTAGGCAATTTGCTGTGTGGACATTAATTTTAGGCATTTTGCTTCGTAGAAGAATTGAAAGTTAGACATTCTGATCATACAGCGACTACACCTTCCTCGGCCACGTCAAATCACTTAGGGCTTGTAGTGAAAAGAAGATAAAAACACATGGAATAAACACTGGGCTATGAAGGATATTTTTCGATTCCACCTAGTCTGATATAAAAAGCGATTATAAAATAAATAATGTTCCCCACTGCTGGGACACAGGCCTTCTCCCTATGAGAGGGAATGGGCCGTCATATGTCTTCGATTTTTTGGTTCTAGGATAGGCCATGTTTCATCACGATGTTTTCTTTTGTGACGTCACGTCGGGGTCACTTGTATAAAGGTATGAGGAACAGGGTGTAAGGTTCACTCATACTCTATGGAAAAGGGAGGACCCTCCGATCAGACGGGTATTGACGGCAACTGCCCAACGGTTGATGTCGGGATGTTGTATATGTATATGCTAGTCACGCGGTAAACTCTGATTGCGCGATGCAGGATTTGTGACGTCAGGTCTTTGATGCGTAGTTCGCATGTGGCGTTGTAGATGTTATTTACGTTGTTGTGCACACACAATTTTCATACAATATCCTTCAAAATAATTCAGATTGTGATTGATAATGTGTAACGCAATTAGGTAGACTCCCTGTCAATAAAAAGTGCCTGTACCTAAATAGTTAGATGTAATACATGCTTTGAGTTTCAGTTCGACACCAAATCAACTCCACACCAAATATGTATCCCAAGACAAACCTTCAGATTAAAGAAACAGCATCCATCAAGCCAAAAGCAGTGTTTTAAGACAAAGGAGAAACTCAACAGAGGCGTCTATTAACTAAGAGCATAAATAACTTAGTCGCACAACAATAGGGAGAAATTACGCGATTGTGAACCTTATTGTGTTGGCATACGGACGGCTGCAAATGACGGCCGGAATTGTGCTGGATCTTTTGGGGAAGTTGGCGGTAGGAGGTGTAGGTAAGGAATGGAGGAGGTAATTTATGGAATGGCTATTTTATTTTAAATATTTTATTGGAGTAATTTTGGAATGCTGAGATGCTGATTTAATTCATGTGCCTAGCTGCAAATTCAAGGAATCTATCTTCTATATACATAATTTCATAGCACAGGTGTGAGTACTATGTACTATAGAGCTACCATTGACCGGGTAATATATCTTTTATTGACTTGAATGTGCCCTGGTGGCTAAGAGTATGTCATGCTCACTAATATGTCTCGCTGATGGTGGCGCGTGTGTTGGATAATTTTTAGCTCCTTTCAAAATGGTTGAGCTGAATGGTGCTAATCCATGCGTCATATTCGTGAATAGGCGCCTTCAGTTGGGACTGTTCATCTCTTAGCTGCCACAGCTTATTTTAATTATTTTATTTTTTAATTGCTTGTTTTTTTTTTTGTTTCTATTTGTTGTACCTACTCTGGACGCTTTTGATGTGTACGTTTTTATTTTTTATTTTTACCTCACATTTAGTTATAAATTCAACATTATAGATATAACTAATATTTTTGTAACAATTTAATTTAAAAGAGTGTCCATGGAGTATCTTGCGCGTTCTTCTCCATAGGTACCTACTACGCTTTGGAATGGGCACGTAGTTTCATTTTTCTTACTGACCAACTCCTTGACAATTCAAAAGTGCCTGTAAATTTTTTAATTGAAATAAATTATTTGAGTTTGAGTTTGTATAATTATCACTTGCTTCAAAAACGGTGAAGGAAAACATCGTGAGGAAACCGGCATGCTTGAGAGATATTTCTCGACGGCATGTGAAGCCAAGTCAGAGGTCCATCGGCGGCATGAAAATTCTGACACCTGGTTAGTCACTAATCGCACGAAAAGAAGATCTTCATTTCGACTTTGCACAAAAATGGCTACCGTTTCCTTTTTGTAAAATCCTCTCTTATGCCCTTTAAAAACCGTCCAAGTGCGTATTGGACCACGCACAATGAAGGGTTCCGTACTTGGAAAGAATTTATCCTAAGAACAAACTCAACAGTTGTAGTTGGTAAACATAATCTCCCATACATTCCAACTGCAAATGTAAGTTTGTACGCATAATATCGAGAGATTTACCATGTTATTTTAAGACAATAGACTTATTATAGGTTTTCCTGTAATCTATAAGTATAAAAAAAAATTTGGTTCAGTAGTTTCGGAGATAAGGGAGGGGATGGTAAATGTTCGTCTATTTTCACTTATAACTTTAAAACAATTTATTTTAAAATTATAAAAAAATATATATATATATTTGAGACTCTCATAGTACCTTTCATTTGTTATGTCACACGGTACAGTTTGCTAAACTTTTTTTTTTTAATTTTCTTGTTTGCCCCCAATACTGACCTCAATACTCTAAATTTATTTATTTACGGTTCACCTCCGTGTTTGGGTCACTCATATTGATATGTATACCAAATTTTAACTTATTCGGTCCATTACATAGATAAGGGGGGAATGGTAAATTTTCGTCTATTTCACTTATAACTTTAAATCAATTTATTTTAAAATTGTAAAAAAAAAATATTTATGACCCTCACAGCAGGTCCTTTTATTTGATATGTCACACGGTATAGTTTGCAAAACTTTTTTTTTTTAATTTTCTTTTTTGCTGACTCCAATATTCTAAATTAATTTATTTACGGTTCACGTCCGTGGTCACTCAAATTGATATGTATACCGAATTTCAACTTAATCGGTCCATTACATTCGGAGCAAATTGGCTGTGACAGAGGGACAGACAGACAGACAGACAGACACACGAGTGATCCTATAAGGGTTCCGTTTTTTCTTTTTGAGGTACGGAACCCTAAAAAAACAAAATTGGCATTTTCACATACAGAAGGAACGAGCATTGAACATTACGCATGCTTATACCTATTGCTTTTTGCTGAACTGAAAACCGATGGTTTATAAAGTTTTGAATCACCACCCTTTGACTGCTTTTGTTGTAACTTTTATTTTTCTTAACATTTATTTATTTTTGTTTTATTGTTTAGTAGAAATACATGTTACCTGTTAATTGGTATGTGGCCAGTAAGTGAGGCCTGGAGACCTATAACACAGGTTTTCCTAAACCTACATCAGGCACTAGTTCTCACAATGTGAATTTATATAGTTCAAAACTAAAGTGTTACAAAACTACTGTGAGAAGAAATAAATAAACTCTTTATTACTTTATTGTTAATTCCAAAACATGTAATTTTTGTTCTAGTCCCGTCCAAAAGCCTCTTTGAATTTCATAATGGTGAAGGTCACAACGTTGCCCATATACGCAAATAAAGCAAACCTACCTTCAATAATACTAAGTACCACATCCAAACCTTCCCACATCCGCCTATTATGAAATCAGTTGTCTTGAAGGAGTATTAATCTCGGCCATTGCCGTGTAATTGCATATTGTTTCGCCTCTTTTCAGCCGGTGTCCTCAAATGGACTTCTCTTCAGGACCTGGAGGGTAGGAACAGATGCTCATGATCAACCAGAATGTGAGGTTTTGAGGTGATCAGTAATGGATATTTATATAGGCTTTAAAGACTTTTAGAAACATTACTTATCATCGTCGTGCAGTGAAAACCTCGTTTTTTATTTTATTTGTTTGTATGCATTTATTTTTTTGAGGCCTTTACCCGAAAAGGGGTCCAATTAGCATAATCAGTATTATTATTTACTTATATACGTTACCATAATTTTCCATAATACTTAATGTCATGATTTGTATAATTTATAATTTTGCATGTTTTAAAAATTCAAAATGGATTATTTACTTAATTAAAATTATTTTGGTATGAATTTTCATCTATTAACTGTTATGAATGTTATCTCTATAATTGAATTTTATAATTTTAAAATGTTTTTGTAAATAACACATAAAATCAACTCTATTTTCGCATGTTTATGATCAAATGTAATTGTTATGTAATTTAAGTTTTTAAACTGTCATGGTCACTAATATTATTATTAACATAAACGGGATATTTACCATGTTTATTAATTGTTTTGAGATCCCGATGTTTTTTTTTTAATATCCCGTTTAGATTAATAATAATGTTATGTAATTTTATCAGCAAATGGAATTAAAAGGCTTTTTAATTTTATTTTTATTTATCATGCATTTATTTGCATGTATATTTTTAAAAGAGCAAACGTGCACAGCTCTAATGCCTTTTAATGATGATACGTCACGTCAATGACGGCCATTTTTTAGACAGCTTTATCATCCTCAGTAAAATCATAGTAATTGAAATCAGAAGGTTTTCACTGCACGGCGACGCTGCAGGGTTGAATTTTGAACGGACTTTGAAGTTTAAAAATGGTCTCTCAGTGAATAATTTGATAAATTTGATGAATCGACGATATAGCATCGAAATATAGGTCTCCCGCGACATGCAACAATGCGAATCTGCGAGAAAATCTTCCGTGTCCCTCCGGCACTCCAACGATTCGATATTGCTAGTCGTCGAAACACAATTTTCGATACGCGCACACCGGAGAAAACACTTGTACTTGTAAAACACACCCGAAGGACCACAAATAGCCTGTTAAATAAAAGGCTAATGAATTTTAAGTAATTTATTTAGTTTTATAGAAAACAATGTGACTGTTCATAGCACAGTTGAAAAAGTAAGAGAAAAAATATGGCCACCGGAGTGGTCAACATAAAAAAAAAACTAATTCTAGTGTTGCTATTACAATAGCTTAAAATACTACTTATTTAACCTATTTCTTACTATTTTATGTTTTGTATTGAACAGACTTCGTTCAAAAACGGTTAAGGTATTATTTACTTTTTTTGTTTACTTAAAAGTGAGTTGTGATGATGTTAATGTTAATAATTTGACATTAAATGTATTTTTGAAGCGTTTTGCTAGGGACTTATGTATTGAGCAATAAGAATATTAATGTTTGTAAAGTTAGTAGTTTTAGGTGAGGAACGAGGTGACTTGTATTAAAATTGTTTATGTTGCTTCTTTTTGTGTACCTACTGTGCAAATATTTCGACACAAATGTATTTTTGTTATGAAATAAAATAACTTGAACTTGTGACTGTGTGTCTTTGCAGTTTCTGGTTACGCCCTGGTCAATGAGTCCCAATAACTACCTTTCTTTCTAAACAGCTAATAATTTTATCGAAACGAAAAACACAAGTCTGGTCTCTACCTTATGATCTGTGTGTATGAGATAAATGCAGCACAAATTAGCCGTCCTAATGTATGCTATGTAACATAAAATCTACAAATGAACTTATAGGCGAATTCGTTTCAACGTGTGTTATATCTATACTATATAGAGAGGAAAGATTGTTTGTTTTTTTGTTTGTACCGAATAAGCTCCGGAACTACTGGAACAATTTTAAGAATTTTTTTAACAATAAAAAGCTAAATTACCAGGAAGTAATAGGGCTATAATTTAGTTAAAAAAAAAAAAAAATGATTTCCTTAAGAAAATTGTAATAATGTAACCCAAAACAGCAAAATTTCGCCTATAAAATTCATTATTTTGCGTGAGCTGAGTAAACTATTGATGATACATAAAAAAATTGTATGTAGATACTACATGATTAAAGTATTCATTATTACCTACTAATTATTATTACCATCACGCCAAGACCCTTAGGAGCCGAGCACAAAGAACTCTAACAGTGCTAGCAGGCGATGCGATGTGACGGGGTGGGTCGGTGGTACAAAAAAAAAATCACGCGGACAAAGTCGCGAACAGAAGTAGTAAGTAGTTATTATATACAGGGTGTTAAAGAAATTGCGTGCCATAACTTAGGGGTAGGTTCAGTATCGATAAAGGAACCCAGGAAAAAAAATTGTGGCAAGATCAACCTAATTTTGTACCTACTAACTTAAAATAGAAATCGTGTAGAATTAAAATTAATTAATTTTTTTGAATGCTTTAATTTTGAAGGAGATAATAATTAAGCACGCTAAAGTAGGAAGAAGAAATACTTGGAATTGTAATTTACGTACCTAGTTACTTATCGTTCACACGACGTTATCGAAGTGTTCGGGCGTGGGTATTTCATTGCGCTCGATAGTAGGTAGGTAACTCTAGGAAATTATTAATTAGCATTTAAACAAAATAAAAAACTTATTTTAAGCAATTTTTTAATCAATTCTAAACGATTGCTTTTAATTAGTAGGTACTTACTACATTAGGTTCATCTTATGATAATTTTCGTTTATTTTAAAGGTATTTTTTTTTTACGGATACCCCTTATTGATACTGACCTCATCCTGAAGCTATGGCAAGCAATTTCTTTAACAGCCTGTATATTTGCATGTACCGTTTCACCAATCTGTACCGGGCATAAGAATCAATTATGTATTTTTTTTTTTATAAAAGGAGCTATCGTAAAATATAAACATTATCTATTTTATATATTTGAGAAATTGAGAGGAAACCACGTTCAAGATTGGAGCTCTCAAAAAAAATATTTTGTGTCCGTCATGTAGATTATTTAAAAAAAATTGGACACGTATTTTTTATTTTTTTACATAATCAAAACATTACGGCGATACATTGAATTCAAATGTGGCACGACGTCACTTCTCAGTAGATTTTATACGTAGCTGTGACGTAACGAGCCCCCACTCCCCAAGTTTAATGTGTTTTATCTAAGTAATTTTGTATTAATATGATAAAGCAAAAAATACGTGTCTAATATTTTTTTATTATCTGGTTGACGGACTAAACAGTTTTTCTTTTTTTTACCCAGGACACATCCCAATTGTATACATATAAACTTAGCTATCTGTCTAAACCATCATATACTCCAAACAAATCCTAGACCTTAAAGAGCTCCAAAGATAATAGAATAATAGACTATAGAACTTTAAATCCATATAAGTTTTCAGCGTTCACCATCAAAGGGCTATATATTGTTTGAAATCTCATTATGGGGTACAATAGCCCAGATCCTGGGCTATTAGTTGGTTGGCTACAGGCCAACGGCTCTGAGTTTTATTGGCTTCGGTGAATTTTCAGCTCGAATTATAGCCGGGATCCGATAGACATTTGGTGGTTGGACAGAGGAGTAGAGTCGCCTTTTAAAATGTTTTTTTTAAATTACAGGGTGGCCAATTAAGATGTATACAACTTTTTTTTAGCCCCCATTCTGTTTTAATGCCAAATTTTGCAGTTGTTTGGTGTTTATTATTTAGTTAAAATTCGGCATATTCGTTATACACAGTCTATAAGACCATGACCACCGCAATATTTTCAGTAATTTTATAAAAAACGAACCAATTTTTCTAACAAATCATTAAGAGTAACGAATACCATTTTGATCATTGAGGATTTCGCGACATGTCTTGACTTTTTGTGTGGGGTTATCCAAAGGGACGTGTCGTGGTCAATCTTGATTACAAAAAGCAGAATATTTGTGACTTTGCTAGTGGATAGTATAACTAACTAAGTATGCGATTTAAAGAAAAACACAATGAAAAGCGATCGCATTTTTGAATATAAAAAAGGAGGAGATTACGATGATCTTAATTTTCGTATAAAATTGCCAAGCCTGAGTAAAATAATTATAGATAAATATCCTGTAATTTTCGTTTTTATCCTGAAATATCCTGTATTTTAAAAACAAAACAAAATTTTAAGTTGTATACTTCCAAATTGGCCACCCTGTATTTTAAAGTGCTACGTAGTTGATGTTATTCGGCTGTAACCTCTCCTTATTACAACTGATATACAGCGTGCCCTAAAATTTATTATTTATTTATTACTAGCTCCTGCCCGCGACTTCGCCTGCGTGAAATATCTTGCTACCCCGTTCCTCAATCCGTTCTCGAGATGTCATAAAAAAGCTGTTCCATACAAAATGCATGAAAAAAATAATTTGAGAAATTCCTTCTGGAAAAACCCAATAACACTTTGCCCGACATGGGAATCGAACCCCGGACCTCGTGCTCAGCAGTAGCACTTGCGATAACTAGATCAATGATACAGTCAAAAATTACAGTCACTATGGAAGTCTCCACCCCTTTTTCTGTTCCATTGTTTGAAGTGTGCGTAATTAAAATTGGCGCGATATTAGTTCCCACCTGGGGTGGCGGGTATCCTGGTCTATTACGTGTCATGCAGACAGCGGGGGTGATAGCAAGAGGAATGGAGATTAAATCTTATTGGTGCTATTTGTTATTTGTGGTGCCATGAAGGCGAAAGTAAGAGATATTATGGAGACTAATATCGTTGTTAAAATTGATTATATACCTAATCAATTTTAACAATGATTACTAGGTACTAGTGCGTAGGCGAAGCAAAATAATTGTGAAAGAAAATAGTTTATTTATTACTCGCTATAAGGCATACAACATTTGCAAAAAACAGACAATAGTTTATCATTTGTGTTACAGCTATCATTCATCTTTATCATTTACGCCTAAAAAGTCCACTGCTGGACATAGGACTCCCCCAAAAGGATTTGCCATAATCGCCATGCTTGGCAGGCGGGTTTGCGATCGCAGTATGATGTTAAAAATGCATAGAGAACGCTGCTGCCCATTCTCTAGTAAGTCCCTTAGTCGCCTTTTATGATACCCACGGGAATAAATATGTTACAGCTATATGAACATAATCTAGTATGTGTAAGCGGGCACACCCTTTATACCTGGAGACTTTTATTTAGGTATTAAGTTTTGTGTACATTATTTTAGTTTTTTGCTTGAGGGTTTCATTGTATTTTCTGGTATATTGGCGTGTGCTAGCTTACATATGGCAAATCATTTAATTTAATGTTTTGTGTCTCGTAATGTTAATTATTTTGCATACCTACTATTGTATCGAATCACGTTTTTCTAACTGAACAGATAGCTGTGTTGCTGGGCAGTTTGTTGCGCCATTTCTTCTTCCCAGGTAAAGCACTAGGAAGTGATGAAGGGCGGGCGTCTTATGGGGCGTCGCGTGGAGGACTGTCTTATGTAGTTTTGACGTTAGAAAAGTGCTGATTCTCAGTCTAATTTGAATACGTGACTTTTGATTTTGATTTTGTAGGTGAAAGCCATGAATGTACTTTTTGTTTACCTACTTTCATGAAAACCAGGTATGTGTTTATATATGAAGTAACACCAAAGGGCGAATCTGCCCGATTAGTTTCAGACCAAAGACATTCAATTATACGTAACTTAAATCTCTTTGTTTCAGACTCATAAAAAGCCTGTACTCATAAGTTCCTTATCAATTAATAAATATAAAAAAAGTAAAAAGTTTGTTAAATTATAGATATTTTTACAAACGAAATAAAAAAGTATCTCTAAAAAATATCAGCGGTAAAACAGAATGGTATGTACCATGTGGTGCCTGACGTAAAGAATAGCACCACCCCATTTCCTCCCGTGGGTGTCGTAAGAGGCGACTAAGGGACTTACTAGAGAATGGGCAGCAGCGTTCTCTATGTATTTTTAACACCATACTGCGATCGCCAACCCGCCTGCCAAGCGTGGCGATTATGGCGAACCCCCCCAAGGGAGAGGCTTATGTCCAGCAGTGGACGTCTTTCGGCTGAAATGATGAATGATGATGATGAAAAAGCCTGTATTCAGAAGTTCCTTATCAATTAATAAAAATAAAAAAGTAAAAAGTTTGTTAAGTTATACTTTTACAAACGAAATAAAAAAGTATTTAAGTATAAAAAATATCAGCGGCCAAACAGAATGGTATGTTGCATATATAATATCAGCGGTCAAACAGAATGGTATGTTGCATAGTATGAACGCGTGGTTGACCCTTTGATGTGTGCGAAATTCTCTTTGTCAAATGCCTTTTAATAAAATGTGGGTTTGAAAATATTTTCTAGCATTTGTACGTTTTTGTACCCGGGTTTCCAGGACTTATAGCCGGATTATTTTGGTTTACAACTGAAACCTTGAAAAGATTAGGGTCGCTGTTTTTCTTGTAAACGCTCTTATAGGAATCGCTCCAGTTATTTATAGCCCTTTCTGTAATAGTATAAGATACCTTGTTAAAGAAATCAGATTCAGGCTCAGATCAGTATTAGCAGTAGAAGGCCGTACGCACTTTGGACGCGTTTTCGTACGAATTTTACTCATATGAACACGTACGAACCCGCGCGAATGATCCCGACCTTCCAAGTACTAAGGGAGCGAGCGGACTGAGTGCGAGTTAGTCGTATGTACACGTAGGTACATGTAGTTCCGACGTCCAAAAACAATCCGAGCTTGTTGGGACTCAATTTACGAATATACATAAATGTTTGTGGGATCAGAGTGATTCAAGTTCAAGTTCACTTACGTGAACTTCAGCGCAAGGCATGGCGAGGAATGTCAATTTATTAAATACATAATAAATGGTAAGTAGATTTTAATACGTTTATTTACAAATAGATCATAATTATTATAATAAATTGTTGTTTCGAGAAAAATTTTTAACACACGCACCCATTTGGTTCTACGACAAGGACGACGCTGCCGCAGTCTTCGAGTTTTTTATTTTTTTAAGTTACTATGGGTTTGCTCTTGACTCTAGTCTAGGTCTGGGTGACAAAGAATAAGTCTACGATGGAGTGAGCTTACCCAGAAGAAGCCTGTTCACTCTCACTTTGAATAGATTAGGGCTGTACCTATGCGTTCGGAAACACAGACGCAGGCAGAGAGTTCCACTCCTTTGCTATGCGCATTATAAAAGACGTTTGAAAACGCTTAGTGCGAGTTGGTGGAATATCAACTAGGTAGGGGTGGTAACTTGCAGTGCGTCTAGATGTCCGATGGAAGAAGGGGGCCAGTGGAATGAGCTCGTGGAGTTCATGGGCACACTTGCCGAAGTACAATCTGTAGAAAACCGACAAGCAGGCAACCTTGCGGCGATGAGCGAAGTTGTGAAGAGAATTATTATCTTGAAGATACAGATTATTCATCGCGCTCCAAAGAAGACTTTACAAATGCGATATCGCCGGAATACTACCAATTTGACGGAGAAAAACGTATTCAGTGCTAACTCAATTCGTACTCGATGACCACGATTATTCGTTTACGTACGATACAAATTCGCGTCCAAAGTGCGTGCGGCCTTATACCTATTTCCACGCAGAAGAGAAGATTAGAAGATTTTTGAGAAGACGCAGGTGTGTTGCACACCTGCGTCTTCTCGTACAGCCAAAAACAATGCTAGCAACAAAACTGAAATGGCTCATTAGGTATCATCATCATCATCATTTCAGCCGAAAGTCGTCCACTGCTGGACATAGGCCTTCCCCAAGCATCGCCACCTCGACCGGTTCCGTCTTCCCGCATCCAGCGAATTCCTGCGGCTTTCACAAGGTCATCAGTCCACCTTGTGGGAGGCCTTCCTACGTTATGTCTTCCGGTACGCGGTCGCCACTCCAGAACCTGAACCTCCAGAACCATTAGGTATGTAAAGAAAGAAAGACGCGTAAACATGACGCAAAGAAAGAATACAACAAAAAAAACTTTTTACAAAAAAAAACAACCGACTTCAAAAAAAAACACAAAAAATGGAAAAATAACTTTAATTTTGTAAGTCGGTGTCTTTGGTTCCGTGTTTTCGTTTTTTGCCACCGACTTCCAAAATTAAAGTTATTTTTCCATTTTTTGTGTTTTTTTTTGAAGTCGGTTGTTTTTTTTTGTAAAAAGTTTTTTATTTTTCACTTTTTAGTTGTGGTACCTACCCCACACACCCATTCGTATACCACAATAGTGACAGGAAATCTTATAACATCATGAACATATACCGAGTGCATTAAATACCAGCTGAATTAAATTAATTAATAAAAAACAGCTGTTCCATAGTAATCTTTACCTAGTGTTCTAAACTGTATGGTACAGCTGTTTATTTTTCGCGATTTCAAACTGGTCCCATAGTAAAAGTTATTCAGTTCGACGGTCTAAAGCACCTCTGAGGAGCTCGTGGCTAAGTAATAACAGCCGCACGGGTCGATCCGTCAGGTTAAGCTACGCTTGCCGGGGTTGGTCCGTAGATGGGTGACTATCTTTACGTACCGAGACTCCTCCGTGCCTCGGAAAGCACGTTAAGCCGTTGGTCCCGGCTGTTATTCGTGGATCTTTGACAGTCGTTACGGGTCGTCAGAAGCCCAAAAGTCTGACGGCCAGTCTTACCCAGGGGTATCGTGTTACCCAGTTACTGGGTTGTGGAGTTCAGATAGGCAGCCGCTCCATGTAAAATACTGGTATTCAGCTGCATCCGGTTAGACTGGAAGCCGATCCCAACATAGTTGGGAAAAGGCTAGGCAGATTGATTGATCGAAAGAACCTCTTAAAGTTTGTAGAGTAAATTTTTTAACACCTTATACATACATATACACGAATTGAGAACCTCCTCTTTTTTTTTTAATCGGTTAAACATCATTTATAGCAAGAGTGCATTTCATGACAAATCCAATAAGCCCAAACACGGCTAGGATACATTGTTTTATTACGGAGTTCCATTGCCTACCTTCCGGCTTCATCATCAGATCAGTTTGATGGTACCATTTTGATCAGCATTTATTTAAATTTGCTTAATCATAGTCGCTTAACTATCTTAATCGAGATATCTTATCGCTACCTGTGAAATACGTATCATTGACGAGTTCCGGTGGCCATCTGTGGTCTTCTTCATCAGTTCCGGTTCACGAAATGATACTTTCTGAATGCAAATGCTTGATTTGTTGATGAAAATATAAAAATCGCTATATGAATGCCTATAAAATTTGAGGAGTTCCCTCAATTCCTCATAGATCTCATCAACAGAACTAGATTTTGAAAAAAATGGGACCAATCCGGAAGTATATCCTTTCAAACAAAAAAAGAATTTTCCAAATCGGTTCATAAACGACGGAGTTATGCCCGAACATACATAAAAAAAAAAAATATAAACTTCCGAATTGATAACCTCCTCCTTTTTGAAGTCGGTTAAAAAGAACAAATTGGGAGAAAATATGCGACACATCCATGCATAATGCTGCGCCCCTATAGCGAGACAGAGCCCTAGCGCTGGTTTTCAGCGACAGCCGGCGGTGACGTGATGACGTCGACCGGTGCAGCATACAATGAGCTATAATTAAGGGGAAAAAATATATATATAGGTACGTACACAATAAATATATATATTTTTTTAAAATTAAATATGTTAATTCTATATCACACTAATATTATAAAGGCAAAAGTTTGTGAGTGTGTGTGTATGTTTGTCTCTTCTTCACACTCAAACGGCTGAACCAATTTTGATGAAATTTGGTATGGAGGTAGCTGACACCCTGGATTAACATATAGGCTATTAGGCCTTCTTTATCCCGATATTCCCACGGGATCGATACTTATGCGGGTGAAACCACGGGGTGCAGCTAGTGTTTATATAAAAATAATATTTAAAATGGCAACAATCCGTTCCATCGGCAGCGATGTAGGTACGGTGGCCAGGACATCAAGTTACCACAAATTGTCAAACTTTCTCGTTCGATTTTGAACTTTATCATCAACATTTAAAGTTTAAAATCATTTGGAGAAATCTGACAGTTTCGTATAGCTTGATGTGCTGGCCAGTGGCCACTGTACGTGCGCGCCGTCTGCCGGCTTAGACTAATCTGTGCGCGCAGCTTCCAGAAAACTTTGTTTGACGTTTTGACATACTGGTTACTTAATCAATAACATGGCGCATGATGTAATGTAATGCAGGTAAGTAGTCGATTTAATTAAAATAATAAGATTTTATTGTCCATCAAAAGTAACTCATAGCAACTAATTACCGACACGTAATAGAGTCAACAAAAGATTTTCATTTCAGAAGTGCCGACTGAATTCCATATGCTTAGCAATTGAATAGAGATCACGGTAACGGAATTATTTGAATATTTAAAGGTCTTCCTGCAATGTTTTATGGGGCAATCAACGGTTTTTTAAACGATTTATGAATGTTAAATGGTGGAGATAAAAAGGGAAGATAAAAGTGCTGATAAGTCCGTTCTGGGGCCCTTCATTTATTTATTTATAACAGCTTAAACTATCATTACAGGGTTTAACCTAATGCGACAGCTAAAAACATAAACTAATAAACTAAACTATGTACTTACTACCACATTAGAAAAAAAAAACTTACATTATTAAACTTAAAAAACACACAAAAAAAAAAAAAACATAATTACTAACAAAAACATAGTTCAAAAAAATATAGCTCCATTTAAGTATAATAGTACCTATAGTGTTCATAATTTGTTAGGGCATGGAAAGTATTAAAGCTAAGTATATATTTTATGCTATGCTTTTTATTTTATGTTTTTTTTTGGCTATGCTTGGAGTTTCTCTGAGGGATCGAATCCGGAACGAGGTCATCCGGCAGAGAACCAAAGTTGTCGACATAGCTCACAGAATAAGCAAGCTGAAGTGGCAATGGGCCGGCCATATTAGCCGTAGAACCGATGACCGCTGGGGTAGACGTGTTCTTGAGTGGAGACCGCGAATCGGCAAACGAAGGTAGGACGTCCTCAGGCTAGGTGGAGCGACGATCTCCGCAGGGTGGCTGGTAGCAGCTGGATGAGAGTTGCCGAGAATCGAGCTGAATGGCGTGCAATTGGAGAGGCTTATGTCCAGCAGTGGACTGCTATAGGCTGATGATGATGATGATGATGATGATATATTTTTAACTTATGCTGTTTTTTTGTAACCCCCCCAATTGGGGTAGGCTTATGTCCAGCAGTGGACGACTTTCGGCTGGAATGATGCCGATGATGCTGTTTTACTGATTTGCTTTGTCAGCACAAAGCAAATCAGTGAAACAGCTTGCAGAAAAGGCAACACAGAGAAAGAAAGGCTTGCAGCCCTATAGCCTTTCTTTCTCTGTGTTGCCTTTTCTGGCCAATCAGTCAAGGATACATTGTGCTTATCTTACTTCTTAAGCTTTTGACCGCCACGTCAAAAATGCAAAAACGTGCCCTCGGCGCCAAGATACGAATTCATCCTTTCGAGTTTTTGTCATCTTATGTTAATATAGATAGAAAGAAGAAAATAAAGAAAATACATTTATTTTGCACAGACTAAAAGGCACACATGACACAATATAATTTACCGCAAATAAAAAGTAAATACAAAAAAAAAGATGCAAGGAATTACACGGCTCACGGCTCACGGCTGCGCCAAAAAGGCGAAAAAATATAAAGAAAGAGAAGAGAGTTCAACTAATATAAATTAGGATCATTTGTTAGCATTAGGACAGATTCGCTTTACGCCAGATTCGCGTTAGGTCAGATTCGCTTAAAGACAGAATATGTACAGACCGCAACATAAAGTTCCTTTGTTCGCATAAGGACAGCTTCAGTTTACGTCAGATTATTACACCATAAAAATTGTCAACAATGCCTTACAACGACAAATTTCTACTTTAGAATGTTTAAAACATTCAGCGAATTTGGTTAATATATAAAAAAATTAGGATTAAAAATTAGTACAGGGAATTTATTTTTGGTTAATATCGATGTCTGTAAGGTTTATTTTTTTATTTTCTCTGATGTGTCGTATTAATGAATAACATTATTTTTCATCCGACTGTACTTCTGTCTTTAAGCGAATCTGTCAATAAGCGAATCCGACCTAACGCGAATCTGTCGTGAAGCGAATCTGTCCTTATGCTAATAAATTATTAGGATGAGTCAAGGAACATATTTAGCAAAGGAAATAAAAACGCCATGTTGTGTTATGAGCTTTATTAACAGATTTACGTATAAAAGTCTGTCATGTAGTCGTGACCGTGGCGTGCTGGGCACATTTTGGTTCGTCATCTATACATGACTGTGGCGGTCAAAAGGTTAAACGTTATAATTTCAGTATTAAACGTGCTTAAGTCTGGATTTGTACACCATTGGTGGCAATAAGCTTGCCTCCTTTTATATGGAGTTTTAAAGACAAGCTCCGATCTGAACTGTCTGCAATAAAATACGTGATGTGGTCTATACAAATTAATAAAATTTAAGTGTCTGTTTGTAATGCCAAAATAACAGATTTTTATTCAATGCAGTCGCACCATGTAAAAAAACCGGCCAAGTGAAAAAAAGACAGAAAATAAGTTTGTTTAACCGCCTAAGATGGTATATGGACACATTAAAAGACGCAGTGAGGATCATGTGGTTCAAATAGCTCTAAATTTACCGGAAACAAAAAGAGGTAGAGGCCGCCTGCCAATGACTTGGTGGTCCAATATCGCGAGAGACCTCAAGAAAGCCCAATTGCCCGATGCGACAACCCAAGACCGTTCGTCTTGCTGCAGGAAAGTGAGGAGATCCGACTCCAAATAACGGGACCAGGGATGGAAGAAGAAGAAACATGACGCAAAAAAGAACAAAAACACAAAACAAATAAGAAAACTATGGTGAAAAATGCGTCACGACGACTATTACTCGGTAAATTGTAAAGTCTGCTTATCTGTAATAGTTTTCCTTTCAACTTCTTTATAGATACTACTGCTGTGATTTTTTTCACATATCCAAAAACAATTATTTAGTTGGCAGGGTGGTATATGGTTCTAAAAAAAATTCACTTTAAAGCTCAATATTACGCAAACGGATCGCTTAATCGAAAAATGGTTTCGACTAACCCGCAATATTTTTATACGCCCTATCCAACGATACCTCATACAATGGGACAGACGAGAAAAAAAATATCATCCACACTTTACAAGTAGCGGAGGAACACTTTATCAGCGTAATTAATATGTATACCGGTACCAAATTACTGTTTTCTAGTACTAAGAGTCTCTGAGCTAAGCCGCAGACAGACAGACGGAGAGAAAGACAGACAGACAGACAGACAGACGGACATGGTGAAACTATAAGGGTTCGTTGTTTACTACGGAACCCTAAAAACTGATATTCAGCTACATACGGCTTGATTCGAATCCGACCAAAACATAATTGGTAAAAATACAGGCAGATGATGACAAAAATATGAAGTGTATCAGTCAGAAATTTTGCCCCATACAATCCTTTTCCAAAATCCAATCACAAAAAATCCCTTCCATATATATCGCGTTCATATGGCGATCACATAGTTAACGATTGATGTATTAATCAGTTGGTTATCCGGTGTAAGTGATTGGGCGGCTGCACTACAAAAGCATTAAACTTTCATATCCAATCACTCCCTGTGCGGTTGGGGTGAGGGTAAAGTGGTGAGCGGGAGCGGGAAAGCTAGTGAAATGTTTGTGGATTTATTTAAAAGCTCTATTCAAAAATCTAAACGAAAAATTATTATTTATTTATTACTTAAAAGAAATTGTGACAAAGTGGCTACTTAAACAGAATAGGGATAATGACAAAAAAAAATTTTGTCCATCATGTAGATTATTAAAAAAATATTGGACACGTATTTTTTATTTTTTTTTACGTAATTAAAACATTACGGCGATACATTGAGTTCGAATGTGTCATGACGTCACTTATCATTAGATTTTATACTGAGCTGTGACGTAACGAGCCCCTACTCCCCAAGTTTAATGTATTTTATCTAAGTAATTTTCGATTAATATGATAAAGCAAAAAATACGTGTCTAATATTTTTTTATTATCTGATTGACGGACTAAACAGTTTTTCTTTTTTCTTACCCAGGCAACATCCCTATTATACGGCATGGTCCTACTAAACAATTTTTAAACTTTCACACACACATTTACACATCCACGAACAAGTTTGACCATCATACTTAACATCTTCTTAGCTTTTGTTTTCTCCTTTTTTTATTTTAAATCTTTGTTTTAATCATGTTTTTTTTATTAAAAAAAAAATTTTTTTTTTTTTTTATGCCTTAGAATAAGCGAACCAAGGGTTTGGGACTTGTGCCCTTAATACAAGTTATCCTGATAACTTAGCAAGGGTGCTAGTTTCGACAATTTTTAGTGTTTTTATAAATCTAAGTATGTATGTAACGTTAAATAGTCTTTGTTGATGCGAATAAATACTCATTATTATTATTATTATTTTTATATCTTTACATATCTCGGGACCCTGGGGTCCCGGACCTTTGGAAGGCGTACGAGGGGCCGAAGCCAACTCGCAGAGGCCCGTTAGACGCTTTTTAATTAAATGAGGCACTAACCGACGATTATCCCTGTACGCACTATGCAAGTGCACCCAAGGAAAACCCCCGGTTGGTGTAGGATTATTGTAGGATATGGAAACAAAGATATTGGACTATGGGTTTGGGTGGTTAAAATGGACTGGTTACCTAAAACTATGGAAGGACTATGGCCCCGGCCTGATCAATGTTTTATTGTACACGGGTAAAATGGCAGGGGGTGACTTGCACACTCATTAATGGGCCCCCGGAAATGGTCGCTAGCACATAGTGACGTGGCGCCAAGGGGGCAAGCTCTCAGAACAAACCCAGAGCCCGGAAGATGGTCAATATCCCTACAAGCACTTACTGGAATACTTCCTTCCTCCGAGCACGTTTGCTCTTGCGAATCTCCACTCAAGCCGGCCAATAAAGGTAAGAATGAGGTGGGAGCTCAGTTCCTCGTCAGTGTTTGCTCCAGCCGGCCAATAAAGGCAAGCCAGAGATGAGGAACATGACTTTTCCTGGGAGATAGGGTCCGTGGGGTCGCAACTGCCCAACAGCTCGCCACATGTTGCCCTGCGGGTTTCTGTATCTCTCTTGGTCTGGCTCCTCACCCTAGACATGTTCCAGCAAAGTAAACTCTACCGGCACAGACCTAGAGTTCGGAGCGCGCAAGCCCCACCTCGACGTCAACGTAGAGATACGGCGGTGGGGTTATTATTATTACTATTATAAAACACTCGCTTGAAATGTTTGAAGACTCTTCAAAATGATGTGATGTCTGTCAAAGCCTTGGGCCGCTTATACACGCTAAGAAAAGTCAACGGGCTTACGCAAGAATTCGTGTCGTTTCTACACACGACACTGTGTACACTACCACGGTGCTGAACAAGAAAAAATCTTGTCTTCACTAGACTAGGGCATGCATTCCGGAATTCCGGAATTTCGTAACTCCGGAATTCCGTAAAAAAAAATCTGATATTTCAATTCCGGAATTGAGAGGAGTAATATCGGAATTCCGATATTCATATTTTTTTTCAATATTTTGATTATTATTTTATCTAAACGCAACCAAACTAGTCTGTGGAACTTTCCACAAACCGCTAGACGGCCGGGCCTCTAATTAGAGTAATAAGGGAGAAAGATGTTTAATTTGTTACTAAAAATGATTAAAAGACTGATATAATTATAAATCTTGTTTGATTTGAAACAAACTTTAAAAGTTACCAGTTCCGGAACCAGTTCCGGAATTCCGGAATCAGATCTCCAGTATTGGAACTCAGTTCCGCAATTGAGAACCTTCCGATATTGCATGCCCTACACTAGACACGACGCGCTTTGTGTCGCTGCGGTATAGGGAGGGACGGGGTAGGTGATATGGTTCAGGTTGTTAGTGTACGTTTAATGCGTGGACGTGTTCTTCACTCACAAATAATTGCAAATTAATAACAGACTTGACTAGAGCAATCTACTATACCCTACACACAACTGCCCGAAAACAATGTTATCGTGTACATACAAGAGGCCTTATAAGTGTGAAATGATACGCTTTCTCAGTACGAATATTTCTGCATTTCATATTTGTTTGTACACACGGCTACATATCAAGCAATGTATAACTAGTTTACGCTGGTCTCGCATTATTAGGATTTCCATGTAATGAGAGATTAGCTTATACTGGAACGTATAGCTTAATATGTAGCCATGTGTACACATACAAACTTGGTAAATATAGCAATAATAATTTTGAACACACTAATTTAATTAGCTGCCACGGCTTATTTTAATTTTTGAATTGTTTCTATAGGACGCTTCTAACGTGCACGTCTTTCTACATTGTTCTCACATGTATAACTTCAACATGAATGATGTAACCCATATTTTGTAACAATATTTTGTTTTAAAAGAGTATCCGTGGAGTTTCCTGTCCGTTCTTTGGAATAGGCAACTAGCTTCATCTTTCTGACTGACCGACCCCTTGACAATTCAAAAGTGCCTGTAATTGGTTTATTTGAAATAAATGCTTTGAGTTTGAGTTTGGGACCAAACCTGAAATCTCTTCATTTTGTACACACAATCTTTTCACCAATAATCAGTCGTTATGGTCGTGCGACACCAACTGCGCAAATATTTTGGCAAAAGTTTGGCCACTCGTCTTATGGAGACTGGCTCACATGGGACAGTCTTAGGCATGGCTGCGTCCGGAGCAGTTGATCTGTCGAGAATATCGCTGCTGTGGATGCAAGCGTCAAAGTCGACTAATAGGTATTGAATTGGCTGGAAAGATTTGAGAAAAACACAAAGTATCTTCTCATATTAACAGAACTCGATTTTGAGAAAACTTTCAGCTCTGCCCAGAATTTTTTATTTTAATTTTATTTTAAAGAAGACTTACAGACTAACAAACCAATGATATAAAGAAAGTAATATAAAAAAAATTGGTTGTCTGTAAAGTTGGTTTTGCGGACGATAGTGACAACGTCATAACAAAACATTGATGCGGCGCAAGCGTACAATGAGCGTAACGGGACAGCGAGCGTAACGGGACAATGAGCGTAACGGGACATTGAGTCATCCTTTTTCGTGCATGCAGCTGGCGTTCATCGATTTATTAGACGTTGTCACGTCAAAAAATTGCTAATAACAAGGCTCCACTTATAGAATGAAAATGTCGATAAAAAAAAAGTATATACAAGGTAATATAATTAGTTAATATTAGATAAGTTAATTATCCATAAAAAATAGCTGTGCCAAAAGTCGTCTTAAGGTCGCCACACTGGTGCAGAACAAGTCAACATTAAGGTCCATAGGAAGCCTATTAAAACTAAGTGCACTTCTTATTGAGAAAACATTCCGCCTATAATTAGTCATTGCGAAAGGTACATTTAATATTGGCCGTTGACGTAATCCCATCAGATTCGTGCGTAATGACAGATTAGCAACGAGTTCAGGACAGTTAATGTGGCCATTAGCGATATTCAACAGTATACTCACGTCCCCAATATAACGTCTCATCTCCAGAGGAAGGAAGTGGTACCGTTTGCAGCGGTGCTCGTAGTCAACTGAGTATTGCTGAGCCCTATAATCTAGATAACGTAGAAATTTTCTTTGGACGCCCTCAATACGGGACTTATAAGTCTCATACTGCGGGTTCCAAACCTGAGACGCGTATTCTAAATGGCTGCGCACGAAAGAACAATACAAGATTTTAACCGGTTTAAGAGATCGGAAACAGAAAAAAAAAAATCGAAATAATTAACCCGCTATAAGCTTTAACTTGTCACACCAGCGGTATCCGTGAAACCGGATGTAACCAGTTTATTGGTTTAACAGCACCAGTTCAAATTGACTTGACCTCTGAAAGGGAATTTTATAAACTTCACCATTAAGCGTTGAGAGCTCGCATATGAGATGTTGTGGATTTATCTCCTGCTCTGTGGGGAGTGGTATCGGTATGTGTATTTTAGATAGTTGGGGTTATGTGGCGATGTTCCTTTTGAACTTTTAGAAGTTTTAAGGTGGATCTAAGTATGTGTAACCTGCGATGAAGATGGTTGATGAATGGAAGAATACCGGGCTGAAGAACTTTATCATCATTAAACAGGAACAAAATGAAATAAAATATAAATTAAATGAAATTTTGTAAATGGTGTTTAAGATAGTGAATATATTTCTTATTACGTGTTGGCACTAGGTATGTTTAATTCTCTGAATAAACTCGTTAATAAGGAGTGTGGTGACCAATGCTTGTTCCTTTTGTTTGAAAAGAAGCTTTTAGCCTAGAACAATTACAGGCGGGTATTATATTATTATTAATGTTCCCACTGGTCCACCACTGGCATTTATTATTATCTTAGAACTAGTCAAAGGGATGTCAGTTCAAACAGTTCAACTGTTCAACTATATAGTTGTAACGGACGCGGAGCGTGCTTAGTAACTAAGGATTGTTTTACTATTTACTCATAGAATTAAGGTTGTTTTCTATTATATCCCTATCTACGCACGTGGGCGCAAGTAGCCATACGTCCGCTGTGATACGTACTGAGTCGTGAGTTTAAAGTCTTTAATTAGAACGTTTATTTAATTCTAATTCGTTTTCCAAGCTTCAATCAACAATCAATCAACTCAGCCTACCGCAGTCCACTGCTGAACATAGGCCTCTCCCATGCTGCGCCACAACACCCTGTCCTCCGCCTTCCGCATCCAGTCTATCCCAGCCACCTTTTTGAGGTCGTCGGTCCATCTACTAACCCCTACTAACCTACTGCATAACGTACTGGGGTGGGGCTCCAAAAAGTTCTATGCTAGAGCTTGAACGAGCGCAGAGAGCTATTCTGAAAGTATCCTTATTCCGACCTTTCAGATATCCAACGGATATGTTGTATTATAGGGAAGCAAAGGTGTTAACGGCTCACCAGCAATTCATATTGCATACGGTTGTAAAACAACATGGCCTCACTACCTTCAACCACTCACTCTCCCACAGAAGTAGACGATTCGATCCCATAGTCCGCCATCATATCCGGCTCTCGACTACTTCCTCCCATCGATTCTTTTGCTACCTTGGTTGCTTTCTTTATAATAAAATAAATAAGATACTCCCAATTTATAACCTCACCAAAACCAAATGCAAAATTAAGCTAAGCAATTGGCTCCAGGAGTTCAATTATGAAGAAACAGAAAAACTACTTGCTGTCCTAAAATAGCCAATTTCATTCATCTCCCCCCCACACACTACACCCACGCATTCACGCACACATTCACCTTACTCACTCACAGATACACATTCAAATCTACTAAACATACCTACTAACACCAAGCACCAATAACTGATGCCAATTTCTTTTTCATTTTTTTATTTATTTTTAACTTAAAAGTCTATGCTTTTATAAATTCTTACCGCACAAATCATTACCCCAAGGGGCGGAGACCTGGTGTCCTGAAATACAGACCATACGTCTAGTTTAGGCACCAGTCTCCCACAGTATAATTATTGTTGTTATGTACTTTGTATTGATACCTCTCTAATAAAAATATTGTGGTGAGAAATAAACGATTATCTTATCTTATCTTATCTAGCTGGGGGGCGTCCCACACTACGCTTGCCGATACGCGGTCTCCACTCCAGGACTCGTCTGCTCCACCGGCCATCGGTCCTTCGACAAATATGGCCAGCCCACTGCCACTTCAGCTTGCTTACTCTGCAAGCTATGTCGGTAACTCCGGTTCTCTTCCGGATAATTTAATTCCTGATTTTATCCATCAAAGAAACTCCGAGCATAGCCCGCTCCATAGCGCGCTGAGAGACTAAATTTGTGGACCAGCCCGACTGTCAGTGTCCACGTTTCGGCACCGTATGTCATAACGGGCAGGACGCACTGATTGAAAACCTTAGTCTTCAAACATTGCGGTATAGGCGACGAAAAGACTTGACGGAGTTTTCCAAACGCTGCCCAGCCCAACCGGATCCTCCTGTCGACTTCTTTCTCAAAGTTGCCAAGCTTAAACTGTTATTAATAGTCTAGTCATAAATCCTTACTAATTCTCTCTCAAAGGTTCTAATTGTCTTAAAGCCTTAAGTACTAAAACAAAAGCGGTCAACAATAGCTGCAAGTCTGCCTACCCATCAGATAAACAAACAAGATGGCGGAATATGAATTATTTATTAGAATAGTCCTCATTAAGCTTCTGTAACTCGATTAGTTCGGCCGTTACGACTGGTTTCTTTGATTAGGTATTGTTAGAGGAAAGGGTAAGTAAATATTGTATTAGTAATAAGTCTTTGTGATGGAGCTCGTCTGGGAAGTAATACCAACATGAGTATTTGTGAATAATAAAGTTGGTTTACAGACGATAGTTTAACGTGACAACGTCATAACAAAACATTGATGCGGCGCAAGCGTACAATGAGCGTAACGGGACGATGAGCGTAACGGGACAATGAGTCATCCTTTTTCGTGCATGCAGCCGGCGTTCATCGATTTATTAGATGTTGTCACGTTCACGTCAAAACATAAAATACTTTAATTCAAAATTTGATGCATATGATGTTACACACAGTATTTAAAAGCTATGTCAGTAACAAATGTACAATATTTCAGTTCAAATATCTTTTACACTCGTCCGACGCAACGAATATTATAAAAACCGGCCAAGAGCGTGTCGGACCACACGGGAATGATTTATTTTTATTTTTGACGTGACAACGTCTAATAAATCGATGAACGCTGGCTGCATGCACGAAAATGTCCCGTTACGCTCATTGTCGCGTTACGCGCATTGTCCCGTTACGCTCATTGTACGCTTGCGCCGCATCAATGTTTTGTTATGACGTTGTCACGTTAAACTATCGTCCGTAAACCAACTTTACAGACAACCAATTTTTTATTTTACTATGGGTTTGCTCTTGACTCTAGTCTAGGTCAGAGGTGACAGAGACAAAGTCGACGATGGAGTAAGCTTACCCAGAAGAAGCCTGTTCACTCTAACTTTGAATAGATTAGGATTGTATGCGTTCGGAAACACAGACGCAGGCAAAGAGTTCCACTCCTTTGCTGTGCGCATTATAAAAGACGTTCGAAAACGCTTAGTGCGAGTTGGTGGAATATCAACTAGGTAGGGGTGGTAACTTGCAGTGCGTCTAGCGATGTCCGATGGTAGAAGGGGGCATGGTGTGGGATATTGTTGGATAGGTCTTCCAAAAATATTAGAGGTTTAGGAAGACCGTTTTTTGATTAAGTAAACCGTTAGCGACTTATCAAGCTTTAAAGTACCAAATTTCGTTAGAGTCAAGTGTCCCCCCCCTCTACCAACTAAACGGTTATAGTTATAAATTTAAATGTCACGGCAGTAGTACCTATATATAACGAAGTTTATAGGAAAACTATCACACTTAAGTGGGTTTTGCAAGTTTACGAGTAATAATCGACCAACTTAAATTTGCAGTTGAAAAACATGTTCCCTCATACAATCTGTATAGGAGAGCATGTTTATCAACTACAATGTTAAGTTTGTTCTTGGGATAAATTCATCCCAACTACGGAACCCTTCATTGTGCGTGGTCCGACACGCACTTGGCCGGTTTTTTTTGTTTTAAACTATCATTTTTTACTGTTTGTATTTACTGTGCGTGACCCAAAACGTTATTTTCATTTCTTTCATTCTTTCTTTTTCTTTCTATGTTGGGGTCAGCTTCCAGTCTAACCGGGTGCAGCTGGATACCAGTATTTTACATGAAGCGACTGCCTATCTTACCTCCACAGCCCAGTTACTGGGTAATATAGCCATTGGCAAGTCTGGTTGTTAGACTTCACACTACAGGATATAGGCATATTTTATTTTTCTGCTTTTGTGATGAAAATAATAATCTTACAGTAATTATACAAAAACACAGGTTAACTTTGGTTGCCGTATAGCAACCATTTTCTTCATTTCCACACATACAAGAGTCAACAATCAGTAGGTTTGTATCTGTATCGTCGATTGCGCGCTTCTCCGGCAAATGGCGCGACTTACGCACAATCTTTACTAATACTTTAGCGAACGATGTACGGTTAGCAGAAAAAGCGTAACGTTGTTGTTTTAAGGAAAATATTTTGGAAAAATGGAATGAGTGATTTTTCCTAAAGACGAAAACTTCATATAACTAGTAAATTTGGGAAAAATAAATAATAAATTAAGTAAATACGTTTATGTGCGGTAAATATGACGCAGAGAAAGAACACTAACGCGAAAGAACAAGTTGAGGGAAAATATGCGGCATATCCACGCTAAGCGGCCATCGCTCAGCATAATGCTGCGACACTATGGGAGACAGAGCCCCAGCGCTGGCTTACAGCGACAGCCGGCGGTGACGAGATGCCGTCAACAGGAGAATAATGAGATAAAAATAACAAAATAAGAAATAAATACAATATTAGTTCTAAATGTTTGTGTAAAATGGTTATAACTATTTAACTAACGATACAATTTTTTTTACTAATAGTCATATTGAGCTAACATCGGTTTTCAAAGTCGTACTTTTTTTCGTCAAACCGTGTTTTGACTTTTACGCATAAGCATAATCAGCACCTTAATTTAAGTATAGTTAATTAATACAAAATAATAATAATAGATAGTGCTCTAAAAAAATTCGTGTCAAAGCATCATTGTAGAAAATATCGGACCTGGTTTGAGGGTTGTTGGGTGCTAGAAAAAATATTGGTGCTTGAGACAATTCGTATTTGTCTCTGGTTGACCTCTGACTCGTATGACAAAGAACGTCATGTTGACTTCTAATTAAAATAGACAAAGAACTTCGACACTTATCACTATAAAAGCCTATAAAAATAAATAAAAAACTTACGTAAAATTTTTCTGCCAACCCTCCTATCTCCGAATTATCTGGGCTCAAGATATTTAGCCCATTAAACCTTCGGAAAGTCGACAACCTCGCCCCCTAGCAGAATTTCACTAATACGTCTACCCCACCCAACCCCTATGGTATTCGTGCAGGATTCCACTTTCACCCCCCATTGGGGGTTAAATGTTATATTAACTTAAATTAGATTTTGTTATGTTTTAACCCCTTTTTGTTTTTGGTTGAAGAGGGGTTCATTAAAAGAGCCACTCAGTAGCTATAGAATAGAATAGAATTTGTTTTATTGGAGTAACCAAAACTCAACAAGAATGTTAGTACGTGTTACTTATGGCTATGTTAGTAAGCACAGACACTAAATAAAAACAAGGAAAACCATAAGATTAACCATCAATAACGTTAGTTCACCGTTGTGACATCCCATGAGAGACGGCATAACAGTGACCCACGTAAATACAGTCCAGGCGACTCGCAACCAAGCTTAAGATACTGTTGGAGCTGCCCTCCACCCTGCGCACCAGGGAAGCGCACCTTTTACGCATTCTGGCGTAAAAGCAATCTACATGCGCATCTGCGAACATCCCTGACGCACTACAGAAACGGGGCAGCCCCACCAGTATCCTAAACGCATTCGCTATGGGGCGCATTCTGGGCAGTCAGCCCCTACCACCTTGTTGATTGTTTAATCTTTTTACCACGGTCTGAATAATTCTCATATTTTATATATATATATTTTTTTTACCTTGGGCATCTCAGAGTTAACCACGAGGGGTTAAGACTCTTTAATCGGACTTTCCTGTGGTTGTCTTAAGCTCCTAAAAACCTAATGCCTCCAGCCAGGGCGTAAAACTTATAAACTAAACGACTGCACACTAAGGACACTCCCTGTGGGGTACGAACCTCGGCTTAGGGCAGGCATCGGAGAGAGGGTGGCAAGGGACCGTCGGTGGCTGGATAAAATCAGGGTTATGATTATTATCAGGGGGATTTAAAGCTACAGGCTCAGCTATAGCGCGTGCTGGCGCTTCGCTTACGGGCAAGGGTCGGGGAGGACTATTTAGTCGGGGATTTTGCGCGAGGCCTCGGCGGTGAGGTCGGAATGACGATCGTGTAGTGTGTATTCTCTTGCGAACTGTACTAGTTTCCCTATGACTCTCCTGAAGGAGAGTGACGGGGTCGTCTGGGTCGGTCAGTGTCATATTATAGCTCTTGTAACACATTATATGCCATCATGTAGGATTAGGCAGAGCGTCACGAAGGGTTTGAAGGGTTCGCTGGTTATATTTAAGTCTCACGTAATAGGGGGCGAATCTATTGCCATCAACCGGGCACAAATCAAGAATCCAGGCTGCTACTGAGAAGTTCCCGATGGAAAACCTAATAACACTTTGCCCGACCCGGGAATCGAACCCAGGACCTCATGCTCAGCAGTAGCACTCGCGACGACTAGACCAACGAGAGCTCTAGATACGAGAATTAATCCATACTATCCAAATCCATACTAATATTACAAATACAATTGCATGTGAAGGGCACAGGAAAAAAGAGGCTCATAAAGAAAAAATATAAAAATAAATAAAATAATTATTCAGAGATAATGGTGCCGATTCCCTTGTTCTCAAACTAAACTAAATTTAAGTTCAGTGCATCTTCTTCTTTCTATTTTCTATTTAGTCCTGTCAAATTAATCAGCGCTTGACGTAAATTGAAGTAATTTTAGTCAGCAAGTTTTTAATCACGTCTAAACTTGTATGGAGTAGTGACCGGCACTGATTAATTTGACAGGACTAAACTAAAATTTATCTTCTGTCCTTTTCTTAATGAAATAGAAAAAAAAAAAGATGCACTGAACTTAAATTTAGTTTAGTTTGTGAACAAGGGAATCGGCACTATTGGCTAAATAAATATTCAACTTGTAATTATTCTGTCAAAAATCAGTGCTTATATTTATTAACTGAAAATTTTATATATCACATATCTAGTGTGTCTGTAATTATCGGTATATCCATACTAATATTATAAATGTGAAAGTAACTCTGTCTGTCTGTCTGTCTGTATGTTACGTTTTCACGCCTAAACCGCTGAACCGATCGTCATGAAATTTGGCAGAGATATAGCCTGGGATATGGAGAAGAACATAGGCTACTTTTTTACGCGATAACCAACATCTACGCGAGCGGAGCCGCGGGGTAAAAGCTAGTTATTTATATAAAACAGTTAAAAAGAGTAACGGTGGAGTTTCTTGCCCATTCTTCTCCATGCGAAACTACCTTTTGGAAGAGGCAACTAGAATCAATTTTGTTTCCGTGTAAAATTTTCTTTCTTTTCCTTTTATGTGCCTATTTGAAATAAATGCTTTGACGTTGATTTTGAACACGCAAATCTCAGGACTGATTCGAATTGAAGAATTATTTTAGTGTTGGATAGCCCATTTATCGAAGTAGGCTATAGGCTATGTAACATCACGTTACGACTAAAAGGAGCCGAGCAAAAAGAACAAAAGTCAGAAAGAACACTAAGCGAAATCGAAGTTATAGCGCGCGGGCGATGCGATGCGACGCGGTGAGCTACGACCGAAATTTTAAGCGGACGAAGTCGCGGGCAGAAGCTAGTGAAAGTAAATACAGTAATTGTAACAAAAATTAAAAAAAAAAAATTGTCTCTGTCTGTTTTTTCCGGCTAATCTCCGAAACGGTTCGACCAATTTTGACGGGACTTTTATTGGCCAAGCCGCGGACAGCTGCTATTTAATTATAAAAACAGATTTTTTTAAGAAAAAAAAAAAAGAAAAAAATATGAAAAACACGTTCGGAATTTCATGGCAAGAAATTCTGAAATCGTACCTCGTCTCGGCTGCCACTGTAGTAGGGTTTCTCGATCTCAAGGCGGTATCCTGGGGCCTTTTTTGATGAATTTTGATTCCGATTCGAACTCGCTTCTGGGGCCTTACTCCCGACAGCATCGAGTTCTGAATCAATCGAATTGGGTTCGAATTAAATGCCGATCCATACTCTTGAATCCAACACTAGCGCACGATCGTGCGGTGGTTTGAAGCGAAACTTAACTTCGGTCAGTTTTAAGTTTTAAATCGAGTTCGGATCAGAAACGAAATCGAATCGGAATCAAAATCAAACTCGAATTGTTTTCGGGAGTAAGGCCCCAGATACGATAAATACACTACGGCCTTTGTTAAAATCACACAGATTTGAAGATGGAACTATTTTGTATGGAAGTCTTTAGGATAAAACAAAACTTTAGTGTAGTGTTTAAAAATTCAGAGATAGTATTAAAATTTCCTTACTTTGTGTCTTGAGAAGGATGATAAAATAATAGTTAAGATACATTGTAGTGTTTAATATTCTGTTTAGAGTTTCAGTTTATGTTGAGTTTTATATAGTCAATTTCTTTACATTGTGTTCTTGATTTTTAAACTCAAATGGTGTTCTGATTTGTCTATCTTTCTTTTAGGGTTCCGTAGTCAACGAAAAACCCTTATACTTTCACCTTGTCCGTATGTCTGTCCATGGCTTAGCTCAGTGACTCATAGTACTAGAAATCTGTAATTTGGCATGGGTATACATACCCCCGTTTCCTCCCGTGGGTGTCGTAAAAAGCGACTAAGGGACTTACTAGAGAATGGGCAGCAGCGTTCTCTATGCATTTTTAACACCATACTGCGATCGCCAACCCGCCTGCCAAGCGTGGCGATTATGGCAACCCCCCCCCCCCCAATTGGGGAGGCTTATGTCCAGCAGTGGACGTCTTTCAGCTGAAATGATGATGATGATGATGATACATATTAATTACGCCGACAAAGTAGTAAAAAAAAAAAAATCTATCTTAAAGGGTACCCTGTCCTCCCTTACACGTAAAGGGGATGATTTTTTTTTTCTCGTCTATCCCATGGTATGGGGTATTGGTGGATGGACCCGCCATATTAAAAAATATTGCGGGTCTGTGATAACCATTTCTCGATTCAGGGATCCGTTTGTGTAATATTAATCTTTAAAGTGCCCCCTGCCAGCTCAATGGTTGTTTTTGGATATGTGAAAAAATTCACGACAGTAGTAGGTATTGTGAGGAACTAGATGGCGCTCGAGAACCACCATGAAGTTGACAAGTGCGAAGATAGCAACGCGCGAGCGGCGCGCCTAGCTGGCATCTGGTACCGAAGCTGACGTTCTCTTTTTCTGGCGACACCGACGGCTCAACATCGACCTAACATTTAGCTGTACTACATATGTGTATTTTTAATTAAATATTTATTTAAACTTTTACCTTGTTTTTCTAAGCTCTTATAGTATATATCGCACCTTTAAAGATAAACCGTTACTAAACGAAAATATAAAATTTTACACAGGAGCTTAAATTAAAAAAATAATGCACGGCTTATTCGCAATAGAATTTAATATCAGGTGCTTTGAGCCATCTTTTGAGGTCATAATGATAAATATTATTTATTTACACTATTACATAAAATTCAGAAAAGTTAATTTTAAGAAAGATGGCATTAGTAACTCAATTCTTGAATTTTTTTGTATAATAACGGTTTGTCTTTAGGGGCGATATATCGGCCTTAAAAAAGAAAAATATCACAGAAAAGGGTTTACAAGATAACGAGTCAACCAACTTACATTTGCAGTTTGAATGTATGGGAGCGCATGTATTTCAACTACAATGTTAAATTTGTTCTTGGGATGAATTCGTTCCAACTACGGTTGTCTTCCCAAAAAAAAAACACCATGTCTTTTTATTTTTTATTGTATTATGTTTAGTGTGTATGTGTGTCACCCATCGCATCTGCGGAGTGTAGCAAGCCAATTTAAAATAACCCTGTAGATAGGGTAGGGTGACAGTAGTACTTCCCCGGACGCGATGTACCTCAAGGAACTTTACTACTCCTAAAAAAAAAACAGTAATAGAACACAGGGCTCATCATTTCAGCCGAAAGACGTCCACTGCTGGACATAGGCCTCCCCCAAGCACCGCCACCTCGACCGGTTCTGTGCTTCCCGCATCCAGCGGATTCCTGCGGCTTTCATAAGGTCGTCGGTCCACCTTGTGGGAGGCCTTCCAACGCTACGTCTTCCGGTACGCGGTCGCCACTCCAGAACCTTTCGGCCCCAACGGCCATCTGTTCAGCGCGCAATGTGCCCTGCCCATTGCCACTTAAGTTTGGCATAGAACACAGGGCTCAGTACTCATAAATATATAATTTCTATCGCCCTCCACCTTGCAGAGAGATCTCATATGAATTTTTTACATTTTAATTTACTACCTTGCAAGGGAAAGTATTTGGTATACGATTTTGTTTGTTTTATGCGGAAATCTAAGTTGAGTGTAGGGATTTTCTTTTATAATCAACCTGTAAACATCCACCTTTCAAAATTCGTTATTAAATGGCAATCGGGCAGGTTGTGGGTTCAAATCTGGGTAAGGTACCAATGTGACTTTTCCAATTCAAAGTCAAAGTAATAGTCAAATCATTGATTTCAAATAGGTATGTAAAAGGCACATTAGAACGTCAAAAATTACAAAAATAGTTATTTGATTCTAGTTGCCCCCCCTAGTACTTATGTATGGAGAAGAATGGGCAAGAAACTCCATATTTACTCTTTTAAAATGTTAACAATAGTTTGTATACATTAATTAATAATTATAGGTGAAGACGATGTACCTAGAATAAAAATTACTATACCACAATAGGTAAAAAGAATGAAAAATGAAGTAATGACAGACAAATTAATAAATGCGATAGATATATGGTGCTCACATATTTACAAATATTGTATATGATTTTCCTAAAAAAATTACATATAATACCTAAGTCAGTGTGTGAGTTAAATTCATTTGTACTTTCTGATTTTATCTTGGTCATTACTGACATCGGTTCAGGAAAAAACATCTTGAGGATATGGGCTTATCTAAACTTAAATATATAAAAGAAAGAAGAATAGGTTTATTTGTCACAGAAACACGTGCATACAAAAAGATAATTAACTTGAGTAGGTAGGTAAACAGAAAAATAGAACAAAGTAGATCTACATTATAATCACGAGCACAAAACCGAAACAGTCGGCAGCTGCACGTCATGACTGTTACAAGAAGGCTTCCACTCAGCATAATGCTGTGCTATGAGGGACCCACAGCACAGCGCTGATTTTCAGTGGTCACCCGAAAAAGACGTACGGAAACCAAGTCAGGTTTATTGAATTGTACATAAATAGGCAAATAAATAAAATAAAATAAACACTACTCAGAATATAATTTAGTTTGACCGTGCCAATCTGTAGAACTACCAGTCGGAAAAGAAAAATTATTTTTGCATTCGATAGCCCAATTCTTGAGGAAGGCAATGTGATGTTATATAGGCTTTATAATATCACGTTAACGCCCTAAAGAGCTGAGCAAAACGAAAAAAAAAAAAAAAACAAGTAAGAAAGAACGCTGAGCAAAAATGCAGTACCTAAAAGAAAGCAAGAAAATGTATTTATTGGGACTCACACAGGAAGATCACAAACTAAACTAAACTAAACACACAATTCTCTCACAAGGTCCTGTACGAGGCCAAAAGACTCCTATCTCAGCGTGATGCTGCGATATACCCGTTATGAAAGAAGAGAAAAAGAAATGTTAGGAATCGAACCCAACACCACACCTTGCGCGCGGCCGAATGTCCGGCTCGAAGGATTGGTCCTTCGAGCCGGACATTCGGCTGCCGACGTTTGCCACTAGCGCGGAGAGCAAATGAAAGAGTGGACTGTATTATAAATGGTTTAATGCCGTCTTATTATAACAAGTTATAACTTTCCCGGACAAACAGAAAATAATAAGTTTGAGAGGTATCGTCCGTCGCGGTAGGCTCCGTGGAAGCGAGTGGTCATCGGGCCGAGACGTGTCGGCGCCGCGCCGCGTCTCAGCTTGCCGATGACGCGTTGATCACATTGCCTGCGCGTGCAGACCGCGCGCAAGGTGTGGTGTTGGGTTCGATTCCAAACCCAACACCACACCTTGCGATAAAAAACCCAACCAAAAAAAAAAAAACAAAAAAAAAATTTTTTTTGGTGACTTTTTGTTATTTGTCTTTTTTATCGTAAATTGTTTTTTTTTAATCAAAAGTTAAATAAACAGGTTTATTAATCACTATATTTTAACAGTTATTAGCCTATATGGTAAACAATTACATTGTTTTAAGTTTACGTAAATTGAACAATGATTGTGTTAATTTTATATTTTTCATGATATACCTTAAATACCTAGTGGCTCTTATTTTGTTTTGAGTAGTATATAAAGTTCTCTATCAACACGACTGTACCTACATGCACACCGTTAAAATTGAACTACGGGTAATTAATTGCGATGCCTCAGTTCCGAGTTGAGCTGCTCGATTACTGACAAATGCATGCACTGACTGGACAGGTCCACTCAATCTCTGTGGTTCTTTCCTCAAAAGACCATTTCAGACACCAATCTACATCTGACCAAGATTTTGTCTCGACTTTAAAAGAGACTGTGAAGTCTGAGTTTGTTTCGGCCTTTCTTCTCAGAATAGTCAGATAGGAAACGCCGACCTCATCTAGTTTTTAAAATATGATTGCCGTGTAAAAAAGTGTTTGGACAAGCGTACTTACTTACAGAAATAAATCATTTATAATTTATTCAGATTATATTATGTATGGGACGAATCATTGTCAAAAATCACCTTCAGCTGTATTATTTATATCGAAAACCGTATTTTTCAATTATAAAATCGGAAAAAAAAAACAACTAGAGTTTCCAAGATAATTGGTGCCGAAAATACATTTTGATTGCATTTTCATCGATACGGCAAAAAACGGGTAACATTGTTACTATAGAGCGGGGACTATTGTTTTCACGAAATTATTTGAATTCCCAATCGTGGGGACATGATAGGATAAGGTGGATATGCGGGGTAATTGGAAGATTTATTTAAATTAATTAAATTGATTTATTATATACATGGCCTATGTCCAGCAGTGGACGTCTTTCGGCTGAAATGATGATGATTATATACATGGCCTTTCTTTGGTGTTGTTCGTCGAATCGTTAAGCTTATTGTACACACACACCCCCACAAAACACCCCCTCCCCTTTCATACACCTCACCCCATCCCACTCACACAGCCGTCCCCCCTTAACACACGTTCTCACACATTCATATTCATAATTATTTAAATCAGGTCATTATGGGTTTATACATAAATAAAGGTTTCTTTACGATGCCCCACACTAGGAATTTCTCCTGTATCGTGGGTGCGTTTACAAACATTTAAAATCACATACACAAACAGCCAGATCCGGAACAACTAATTGTAGGTCATACAAATATTTGTTCCATGCGGGAATCGAACCCGCGACACGCAGCGCAGCAGTCATTCGCTTAACCACTGCGCCAACCGTGCCGTCAGTTGAACACTGACTCCTAGGTCACAGGGTTAGTCGCCTAGTTTAGGAGGCAGGGTTTTTCATTATTTGTGCAGCCTTTTCCCAATAATCCAATGTACCTATGTGAAATGTATTGGTATTGTATACAAAGGTATGTCAATGTACTTATATACAGGAAAACTTTTTAACCATTGCGTAATTTTTTTTGGTGGTTCAGTGATAGATCACATTTCCATTATATGTTCTATACTTTTTTTTTGTTCGACTTGAAATCAGCAAAATATAGACACAATTTATTCGTAATAATATCAATGAACGCGCGCGAAGGCTGGCGCGCTTAATTAAAAAAAAAAAAAAAAATTGCAATTAATTACCTGCTTAAATACCTACGTCAGCGCATTGTGCGGGCGTACAGCTGATAGGTACCTACAACTGTGTTCTGCTTCACTGCAAGCGCCATCGCGCGGCGTGTATCCAATAAACTAGTTTCAAAATAAATATCTTTCGTTAACGGTAACTTATTTTTTTTGTACTAAGACATATCAAAATAAGAAATAGGTGGTTAATAAAACTCGTTCGCATTTGCTGCCCAGTTCAAAAATATTTTTTTCTTGTAAGCCATAAATTGTTTGGCAAATTTATGCGTTATACTCTCACGTGATTTGAAAGCACGTTAAGCCATTGGTCACGGCTTTCATCAATTGATTTATATCCGTCACCTCACACTTCAGGCCCAGTTGAATACCAGAGTCAGGCACTAGTCTGGCATTTTTGCTGCCCTGGGCCTTTTTGACACAGCCTTGAGGCACACTTTTCTGATAATTTCTTACATCGCACTGTACCTACACTTTTTTTTTCTTTATCTTCTGTATATTATATTGTGTGCTAAATAAATGTATTTTCACTCCTCTTGCTCAAAAAGTCCGTCATTGTAGCGTACCAGAGCGGGGATAAAATAGCATATTTTCCTCATGGGAAAAAGTTTTTTTTTTTGATTTTGTGTTTTACAAACGAGCCTACAAAAACGAAAAGTCTTTATTCATAAGTGGAATAATCATGAACAAAAATTCGATTTATTACTGTTTTATAACAAAAAAAAAACATTTTATTGTTGTAATTGGAACTAAAAGCAGCGATCTTTTCGGTAGAATGCGTGCATTGCGTTGTGGCTACAGAAGGAATGAAAAAAAATAAAAGATAAAAAAAAAATACAGCCAAGTGCGTGTCGGACCACGCACAAAGAAGGGTTCCGTAGTTGGGATGAATCTATCCTAAGTACAGACTTAACTGTAAATGTAAGTTGGTCGACTATTACTCGGTAACTTGTAAAGCCTACCTAGCTGTGATAGTTTTCCTTTTAACTTCGTTATATGTACGCAAACGGATCCCTGAATCTAAAAAAGGTTTTCACAAACCCGTAATATTTTTGAGATTTATATGCTGGGTGCTGGGCAGCGAATGGGTTAAGTTTAATTTGTCAAAATTTGTGCACTGGTTAATTTTTTCCTGTATATATTTTTTTTTTTATTAGGTGGATAGATAAATATGCTTTACTATACAGTTTCATTACTGGAGCTTGTGGCTAAGCAATAAAAGCCGATCGATCGATCAGGTTAAGCTACGCTTGCCGCGGTTGGTTCGTGGATGGGTGACCATCTTTACATACCAAAACTTCTTAGTGCCTCGGAAAGCATGTTAAGCCATTGGTCACGGCTTTCATCAATTGATTTATATCCGTCACCTCACACTTCAGGCCCAGTTGAAAACCAGAGTCAGGCACTAGTCTGGCATTTTTGCTGCCCTGGGCCTATTTGACACAGCCTTGAGGCACACTTTTCTGATAATTTCTTACATCGCACTGTACCTACACTTTTTTTTTCTTTATCTTCTGTATATTATATTGTGTGCCTTATAATCTGTGCTAAATAAATGTATTTTCACTCCTCTTGCTCAAAAAGTCCGTCATTGTAGCGTACCAGAGCGGGGATAAAATAGCATATTTTCCTCATGGGAAAAAGTTATTTTTTTTAATTTTGTGTTTTACAAACGAGCCTACAAAAACGAAAAGTCTTTATTCATAAGTGGAATAATCATGAACAAAAATTCGATTTATTACTGTTTTATAAAAGAAAAAAAAACATTTTATTGTTGTAATTGGAACTAAAAGCAGCGATCTTTTCGGTAGAATGCGTGCATTGCGTTGTGGCTACAGAAGGAATGAAAAAAAAAAAAAAAAATACAGCCAAGTGCGTGTCGGACCACGCACAAAGAAGGGTTCCGTAGTTGGGATGAATCTATCCTAAGTACAGACTTAACTGTAAATGTAAGTTGGTCGACTATTACTCGGTAACTTGTAAAGCCTACCTAGCTGTGATAGTTTCCCTTTTAACTTCGTTATATGTACGCAAACGGATCCGTGAATCTAAAAAAGGTTTTCACAAACCCGTAATATTTTTGAACGGCCCATCCACACAATGGGATAGACAAGAAAAAACCCGTTTTTTGTCAAGATTTTATTTTACCACTTTGTCGACGTGATTAATATGTATACCCATTCCAAATTACAGCTTTCTTGTACTAAGAGTTTCTGAGCTAAACCGCGGACAGACAGACACGGACATGGTGAAACTATAAGGGTTTACTACGGAATCCTAAAAAGGCAATGGCGCGAAATCTTTAGAATTTTTCTCTAATTATAAATTGAATTGGTGACCGTAATTTATTTTATTTCAGTGAAAATGTGTCTAGTGAGAGTGGAGACCCTAATTTGCAGATGGAAGAGAAAGGAAAATAAATAATTTTCAATCTGTGGCCGTCATGGTGTCTTGGATTATTTTATTTTCTCGCAATCGTAGTGAAAAGTAGAGTGTAACACATGACGCTAAGAAACCATTATAACTTGGTTTATAAGTTTCTATTTACTCCCTCGCTTAATTTTAGCCCCTTGTAAAATTTACTATACAATCTACGATTTCTGTCTTTCTTTATTGCACACCAGAATTTAGCGTTTTTTTTAAAGCACGGCTGGCGCAGTGGCTAACCTATTGACTGCTGCGCGGCGTGTAGCGGGTTTCATTCCCGCATGGAATAAATATTTGTATAACCTACAAGTAGTTATTCCGGGTCTGGCTGTTTGTGTACGTAAGTTTAAATGTTTGTAAACGCAAAAAAAGCCATCAATGTTCAGGGTACAATGGCGGTGTTATTTGGAAACACTTTGGATTTCTACATTATTGACCACGAAATAAAATTGGAATGGAATGGAGTTTCTTGCCGGCTCTACTCCACAAGAAACGACCATTTATATGAAATAAAATATTGGGCTTTGGAAATAAGGCCATACTCATGTAGCGAATGAATCAAAATAAAAATAAAAATATTTTAGTCATATAAACCTACATGGGCACTTATGAAACGTCAGAAGCTAGGTGCACGGTTCCAATTAGTCGTTTCCTATAGAGAAGAGCCGGCAAGAAACTCCGCTACTGTAGTCTAACTGTAGTATAACAATTTTTTTTTTCAACGGCCTCTCACTTCACTTCACAAATTCCGCAGAAAAGCCAGACATCACACAGTTAGCACATCACTTCCCCCCAACCATAAACAACCACAAATTCACACATTCTTCCCAAAAAGGCCGCAGCTGACCATAAATTCGTCAGCTCCACACTAAGCTAGCCGTGACGTCACGTGCGGGACAATTAAACGCTCCCGATCGCGCTGCATACTGTAAAAATAAACGAATACTGTGCAATGACGTCATGTGACGAGTAGCTGGTTAGTGTTTGGTGCATGTAGGTTTTATTTTGATAGGTAGTAGCTAGGTGGATACTGAATGATCTGAGAGGGTATTGAGGTCATAGCTTTTTTGTGTGTCGAAAATTGGTTTTGCCCGTGTCTATAAATGTCGGTACACCATCACTCTCTCTGTTAATTGGATCAGCGGATAAACGCAATGGTGAGAAGACAAATGACGTCGCTATAGAGAGAACGCGAGGCCCAATAGCATTCTGAAGATGTTAGTGGACAGTTAGTACATGCAAAGGCCGGGAAATAGGTAATTGCAGGTCGAGTATGACTTCACTATTACGAGACAGGCAATTGTCATTTCCGCCGAGGCATATATAGTGCTTTTCTCAAAAAAATGCAGGGAAGTAAGACATACTTTCATGTATTTTTCTTTTGACTTCGCTGGAAGCAGGTTTTCCATTGCCAATATGGCTTCTGATCTTAAATCTGGTTGAGTACAATCAATCTCCATTTCACTCTCTGAACCGTGGGAATTCATTTGAACTAAATTTTTATATATTAAGTATCTAAATAACAAATCAAGACGAATTTTCAGCTTTGCCGCCAATTTTCTATTTGTTATCTGTGCCGAAAGGCAAACGCATTTATGGCTATACAGCCACGTGAACGCAATTTGTGCTAAGCAAATAAGAGATCCAATCAAAGAGTATTTATTAACCTCAGCACGCCATTTCATACAACATTGCTGGGCCTCAAGTCTGCTATTACAATAGTGTCAGAATGGTCTCTTCATTGTGAGTATTTGACAGTGTTTGTATGGCAAATCTGTCAAAAACTCACAATGACACTACTGTAACTGACACTATTGTAATAGCAGACTTGAGGCCCTGGAGCGTTGTAATGTTCTAAATTCAAAAAACGCTCCTGCAATGTATTTGATTTTCTTTGTCCGTAAATTCAACACTTAGCGTATTCTTTTTTCGAAAATATTGACAATATTTCCATGCATGTTTGAGAAAAATAATTTGACTCTCTATTAACTATAGACTTTAGCTACTTGCCTCTCAAAAGCTCTAGGATATAAGCTTTCCAATTTCCCTCACTACATGTTTTGGAACCTTTGTTAAAAGTTTATCTAGGCATCCTTCAGGCTATCGGTTGAGTAGCTCAGGCATCCTTTAGTTTGAGAGGTGTTGAGAGCGTTCGATATTAAGTTTGTCGTTTCGTGGTCTTAGTGGAAGGGCTAGCCGTTTCATGTTGGTTGTTCGATGAAGCATTGGAGACTGTACAAACTTGTGGTGTGCTTTTAGGTAGTTGAGATTGAAAAAGGTATTCACTGAAATATTTCTAGTACCACTAGCTCGAATCTCCATCATCCATAGTTATAGAACGTAATTTTGGGTAGCAAGACTTCGTAAACCCGCGATTACGATACTTGTTTTCAACAAGTCTTGTCAAAGACTTGTTGATTACTTCAAAATCACCCGTCGATTGTGTTATTTTGACAGATAACACATCATTGATTTTTTAAATCGACCGACGGTCACAAAATCTTAACGAAGTGCATAATTATATTTTTCAGATCCAAGATAGGTTTACGGCAAATAATGTGGAACTAAATAAATAAAAAAAAAGCATTAGATTTAAATTACCTAATGTTAGAAGTAGCGAATGCAACATTATATTGAATAGGGAAAAAAATATTTTATTAATCAAAAGGTTTTCCTAGGAATCACGCTAGATGAGAAATTACAATGGGGATCTCATACAATATATCTTGCGGGGCGCCTAAGCTCGGCCGCTTATGCTGTTAGAAAGATAAGACATGGAGTTTCTTGCCCATTCTTCTTCACACGTAAAACTACCTTTTGGAAGGAGCAACTAGAATCGATTAATTATTTTTGCAATTTTTGACGTTCAAAAGTGCCTTTATGTGCCTATTTGAAATAAATGCTTTGAAAAACATTTCGTGTATCAAATACTACCTTCTGCCCGCGACTTAGTCCGCATGTTTCTTGTTTTACCATAATACTTCCTTTCCTATTACACTTGGAAATACTGTATAGGTAGCTTCTCATTAGTGAACGCGGAATTGGATCAGTTGTTGCGAAGATCAGTGGCGTATCGATCACGCCACATGCGAACTACGCATCAAAGACCTGACGTCACAAATCCTGCATCGCGCAATCAGAGTTTACCACGCGACTAGCATATTATATACAACATCCCGACATTAACCATCGGGCAGTTGCCCACCAGACACAACACTCGTCTGGTCGGAGGATCCTCCCTTTACTATAGAGTTATGTGAGTGAACTTTACACCCTGTTCCTCATACCTCTATACTCTAAACTCACAAATTTTGCCTATTTATTATATTAATATAATAAAGAGGCAAAATTTGTGAGTTTACTTAAGTATAGATAGTTTACATGTATCAAACAGTATTATTAACATAAGCGGGATATTTACCATGTTTATTCATTGTTCTGAGTTCCCGATATTTCGGCGCTGTTGCAAGCACCATGATCACGGATAAACTGAAGTCACTGCGGGTGGGTGTTTATGAGCAGACAAAACGGTCTACCCTCTTTCTTGTTCGTTGTTCGCGGACACAGTGAATTTCGTGTGTCGGGAACAGAATCGAGTTGCGAGTGACAGTGGTAGCGGTACTGAGTGCAAAAAAGCCAGGGGGGTTGTTGTTGTTGGGGGGTTTGCCATAATCGCCACGCTTGGCAGGCGGGTTGACGATCGCAGTATGGTGTTAAAAATGCGTAGAGAACGCTGCTGCCCATTCTCTAGAAAGTCCCTTAGTCGCCTTTTACGACACCGACGGGAGGAAATGGGATGGTGCTATTCTTTACGTCCGGCGCCATACGGAACATACTTTTGGCATAATTATTATGAGTTAAAAGTTTTAACTTGTAACTCATAATATGCCAAAAGAATGTTATAATTCAAACAATAGAAAAATTAATAATACTAAGTAGCATAGAAACGAAATCAGGTGAGTTATACGCCTAGATTTTGGTAATTGCACGACTTTAGACATGTTCGGAGCGGGAGTTACTTCTATAGGGTGGGGACTTTAGTACGAAAATAAGATAAACTTCGTATACCTAACGAAAGATGTCCCCACTCTACACACAAAAATAAAACCATAATATTCAATTGGTCAATATTATATACAGTTTAGATTTAAAAAAAAATGGTATTTTCTGCTGCCCGCAGCTTCCCCCGCATGGATTTTTCTACAATAAAAGTAGTTCTGTTACTCCTTATAATATCAGCTATGTGCCAGTTAAAGTTTCGTCAAAATCGGTCCAACCGTTTCGGAGATTAGCCGGAACAAACAGACATAGGTGCCGATTCTCTTGTCACAAAATTCTCTAAACTAGACTTAAAATCACCAAAATTTAGTTTATTCCTGTCAAACGACCATTTCCTATTCTGAAATTGACTAAAGTGACACAACTTAACTATGTTTTAGTTTGACAGCTCTAAGATAGTACTGAGTTTTTAAATTTAGTGAAAATGGCAATTTTGCTATTCTGAATTTGACGTTTTTAAACTAAAATTTAGATTTTCTAACTAAATCTGACTATTTTTAATCGCGATTAAAAAGGTGTGGAATAAAATTAGTTTTCATGAACTAAAATTCACACCAATCACCTCGACTTCTGGTGCAAAACCAGTACTGTATATAAGGTGTATCTATTCATACACGAAATATTTTAAGAGAAACATCTTTATGTCGTAAAAAAGCGAAAAAATCCTTTATTTACATATTCTATGAATGACCCGCCTCGACGCGGTGACGCCGAACGGTGCGGTGGGGTGGCGGCACGAGCGCGGTGAATTTTGATAATTAATCATCATATCAAGTAATTTTAAATTATTTAATTTTTTAAATAATATACTCGGAATAAAAAAGAAAATCATTTCCATGGCTTCTTTACCACTTATAGGTGTATCACTTAAAATATTTCGTGTTTATCCCTATATATTTTTTTCTTTTCTTTTCCTTATATCTCCAAAATGGTGCGTCCTATCGCAAAAATAATGAAAATTTCGACCCCCTTTTAGAAACCCTTAAACCACTATTACGCTACATGTAGGTAATCTTTTTTTTTATTTTCCACACAAAAAGTGAAAAATTCCATAAAAAAACACGTCGGGGCTGCCCCCCATGTGCGCCTCCGGCTCTAAAATAAATCATAGGCAAACAAGTACAACGTTGCGAAGCCAAAAAAAAAAAAATACCACGTGGAGTCACGATTGTCAAATTCGATTTAGTTGTGTCAAACTTATTTTTAAATTTAGAGAATTTTGTTTGCAGAATAGCTTTAAGATTCTCATAGCCAAAAGTAAGGAATTTTAGTGATAGTTTAGTTAGTTTAGTTCGGTGTACAAGAGAATCGGCACCATAGACTGTTTTTTTTTAGTTTTTTATTCAGGTGACAAAGACAAAGTCGACGATGGAGTGAGCTTACCCAGAAAAACCCTGTTATAAGTACCGTGTATAGTTTCATATGTGTAAGTAGATTCTACTTTAAGCAAGAACAAATAATAACACACTTTGATCACTATTAATTCTCAACCAATTAACTAATTACAATAAGTATTGACAATAATGCACAATATAAATGTTGTTTCTACGACGAAGCGCGAGTGGAAAAAGGGGCTCAGCAAACCGATCTCGGGGTTTTTAAAGACTTGGTGTACCCCCGCCGAAGTGACGTCTGCTGATGCCGGTAGTCAGTTACTCGCCAGCAACGATCCAACGTCCGGTGCGACGCAGGTGGCAGCACTGGACCCACGGTGCGTCGCTTGACTTGCGATATTCGCAGTGGCGCCAACATATGCATTTAGTAAAAGTTGATATTTTGACATTTCAGACAGACGCTTCAATTATATTTATAAAAAAAAAGAGAAAACATTTAAATAAAATAAAATAAAATAAATAAATAAATAAAGGAAATTAAGATCAGATGATTGACTTAATAAAGGACCTCCAAAGCGGGGAGGAGATCCTATCAGCTAAAGATGTTGATTTGGCCCTTTTAAAAATCCTCTTTTGGACTAGCATTGCCAGTGTTTTTAGTTATTGTCGTGTTATTGTCCCCCAAAAGCATAGAAAAAGAAAAATACCTACTTCGTATACTATATACGAAGTAGGTATTTTTCTTTTTCTATGCTTTTACACAGTTGTCATTATCACGTAGTGAATAAACACACTCTCCAGGGCCAAGGCTCCGACGATCAAGTTACATCAAACACGTTGCTGAGCCCTCATCCGGGGGATTGCCCTTTATTCGGTCTTAAGGACACATCCCAAGGAGATAATAAATTAACACTGTGTAACATAATATTTACTGGGTGTGCCTAGTTGGCACTTAACTAGTTGTATATTTTTGCCAGAGCACTGGCTGGTCGAATCTTAAAAAAGATCCATGTTCCATTTATGTTTGAAAAGCCGCGGTTAATCCCAAAAATTTTTTTCCCAAAAACTATGAACACTATGATGGAAAGAATATAAGAAAACTAAAATGAAACCTGAATAAAAAAAAAAAAAAAACAGTGCTATTTTGTTTAGCAATTGTCACACTGAACTTCATAAACTTGATAAGCGTAACCTCAGTTCTTCTTTTAGAAATACACAGAAATCGGTTCAGTAGTTTAGGCTATCAAACATACATAGGTATATAAACATACATAGTCGTAGTGGCAATCATGTCATTTGGTTTAAATATCGACGCTTGAAAGGCAATATTGACATGTTGGCAACTTTACAAGAATTTTTTTCCTATAAAAAAACTTTAAAATGCTTTTTTTACTGTATACTCTAATAGAGAATACACGAAAAATATATAAAACACTCCATTTTAAAGTATTTTTTTTTTATACTTAAGATGCTCTAGTTGCAAACATGTCGTTTGGTCAATATTGCTTTTCAAGCGTCGATAGGTTTTATTTTATTTTATTATTTTTATTATTTATTTATTTTATTATTTATGTACACACAGTTAAATACATAGAGATACGACATAATTATAATTTCAGTACAAAGGTACTGCTTATTTCTTAAGAAATTTCTTCCAGCAGACCTGCGAAAGGAGAAATGAAAAAGAAATGTAGACAATTATCTTATTTAAAGATTATTTTCTATTTTATGAATGTGAGAATGTTACAGGCCTAGTAGACTGTAGATTTGTTGTCAATTTTCTATCTTGTTAAGTACCTGGTACTTGTTTTAAAAGAGTAACCGTGGAGTTTCTTGCCGGCTATGTTCCTTTGGAAACGACCAATTGGAACCGTGCACTTAGCATCTGACGTTTCATAAGTGCCCATGTAGGTTTATGTGAAATAAAATATTTTGATTTTGAACACTCATGACCACTCATGACTTTCCTGGCTTTTCCAAGCTGTTCCTGCTTTGTCGTCGAGTTTTTGTTAAAAAAATATATCCCATGATTAGTCTAATTTGTTGACAAGCCTGGCATTCTCTCCACATTTTGGTTATGTATAAACAATACTGTTTAGCCGCACAGAGACAATATCGGATTAAACCGCGATCGTAAAGTCAACTGTTAACATTTTTGTTCGTTTACCCGTCACTAGATGGCGTTATACCATTTCGACCGATTTCTACATCGCGGTGTTAAGAATTGCCGCCGATAGTGTAAGGTCTTAGCATTAAGAAATGTTGTAAGGTGTAATCACTACATCTGCGAATAAATCAGACTTGAGGTTAAGTGTCGGTATTTTATTTCTGGTCCGCGCTCTCAAGTAAGAATTGAATACTTTTTTCAATCCCCCGGTTTCTAACCCCCACGATAGCGAGGGTTATTCAAATACAACAATACGTATCGTCACCTTAGTGGTGAAGAGAGCTAAGTCGCACTTTTGACCGAATTGAGTTATGAACACCAACTATACTCGTCGTTAGACGGAGATTCTAGTGGTGAAGAGATCTAAGTGATAGCTCAACTATACCCAAAGTCTCTAATTCAGATAATTTTTGTAAACAAAGTAATGTTAAGAAATGTCACAGTCAAAATGACACGACAGTGGTACAAAACATTTTATCGTAGTTTTTTTTTGTTGTAAATATTCATCGCTAAAATTAAACTGAATTAATTATAAGAACTATGCATAAACAAAATACTATTGCCAAACAATGTTTTGTGTAGTATGTCGGAGACACGGCATATGATCGTCATAATCAGCCCTTTTAAGTCCAGTGCTAGACGTAGGCCTCCTAAAATCGATATCCACTCGAAACAGTTTACAGCCGTTTTCATCCAAAATGTGGCTAGATATGTTACTTACATTATTAATCTATGAATGAGAGTTGTAATATTAGTGTTGTTGAAGATGTAAAAATGTGAAAATGTTTGGATCTCCTGCATTGTAACCAGTATCATAAAATATTTTATACCAGTAAATCTCCTTTTTTTAATAACTTTGTTTAAAACCGAAAATTTATAAAAATAATTACGGTATGATTATTTTTTAATTATTATTTCTTAAAATCAATACTTAAAAGAAAATGAAACCTCTTTTTTCGCCATTTTATGTGAATTACCATTACGAAGATATTTTTTTGTTATGTTATTCCCTTTGTTTATATAAATTATCTGCATTTGAGACTTCGGGTATAGAGGTTTGGTTTTTCATTCAGACGTGAAAGGAGATAAATGAAACTAGGAACAAAAATCAAGTGGTAAATTTTTGATTCATCTTTATCTTGGATCCAGTTTAGTGTGGAATAGCTCCCTAAGGCGACGATATACTTATAAAATAGACATACATACACAACGAACCCTAAAAAGCTTACGCAGGAAAATTCCTCCGTAATTGAAAGCAGCGTTATATCCGAGTCTCGTGCGACGCGAGATTCATAAAAACACAACAAATTGTAATAATAATATTTGTGAACGTCTCCATGCTGGAATTGTTGCAATATGGCCGCCGAATCTCAAGCAGGGCTGTCGACATTAAAAGAAAAAAGAAAGAAAAATTATTGATTGGGACTCATACAGGAAGATCACATTTTAAACTAACCACACTCATAGTAACACTAATAAAAAATTAAATAAAAGACAAAAATAAAATTAAAACAAAAATAAAATCATTATTTTTATTATACATATTTTTATATATTTTTTATTAGGAACTAGCTTTTGCCCGCGGCTCCGCCCGCGTGGATGTCGGTTATCGCGTAAAAATGTAGCTTATGTCCTTCTCCATATCCCAGGCTATATCTCTGCCAAATTTCATGACGATCGGTTCAGCGGTTTAGGCGTGAAAACGTAACATACAGAAAGACAGACTTACTTTCACATTTATAATATGAGTATGGATGAATTGTGTGAAATCGTAAATGTATTGTGTAAAAATAATGTTATATTTCGATAAACAGGCCCGCTTGATGGAAAATGAAAATTTACATCGGTTGTACAAATACCTTCATGAGGTTCTTTGTATCTTTTGTAAAAAATATGATGTCTGGTTAGTTAAATAAATACATATTTAATCTAATTAACTCATTTTAGACAAATATCTGTGTACGTAAAAAACTAGCACTCGACAAAACAACTGAAGATCGAAATGCGACTTTCTCGCCTATTTTATGTTATTTTGTGTTTTTTTCTTTTTTTTTTTTGTGGTATTCTATCAGTCCGTATTTTTTAACCAGTTTTTTTTTTTGATAATGGTAAATATTTGGGTTAAATTTATGTAAATTAAATAATAATTTAGTGAAAAGTAAATTATAAGTTTAAAGTCATATTACAAAATTGTTGATAATGTTTAAATTACGATTTTACGCCGCGATTTAATAGAGCGGCTGTATAAAAAGTTTGGACATGGGTTGCATATTTTTTAATTTTTTTGACGGCAGGGTAAATCGTTTCCCAGGGACGAAAAGTACCGTTTTCATCACCCTGATCTTGAACTTCAAGCCCATTTTCCAAGTATGAGAAATGAAAATTCTCTTAATTATTTTTTATAAGGGCTAGCTGGAGAAATTATTGTTAATTTTGACGTGTTTGTTTGTTTGTTTTGAGAATATAAAACTATATAGAAAAACAAACAACATATTTTCCGCCAGCCCTACCCAACATACGCGATGTAATATCAGAAATGAATCCGTTTTCGTGTTTTGATTAGGTGTCCGTATACGAATGTACGTTCATCGACCCCATCGATGTTCCGGAACCCTGTTATCAGCCTTACACCCTATATCATCACATGTGACGTCATAGCATATGTTGAACGAAGCGAAAAAATGAGCTTATTATTCTTTTTTTGTGCAATTTTTGGGGGTCAGCAAGGTTGGGATTGAAAGAGCATCTTCGAATTATGATACTTTGATATAATTGGGTTTTGTCAAAATATTAATGACTTTCACTACCTGCCCACAGATACTGTAGTGTAGCTGGTAATGTATATCCCATCGAAACCTATACTACTGCTGTGATTTTTTAGCTGGCAGGGGGGGACACTTAACTCTAACAAAAATTTGCAGTTTAAAGCCAAATATTTCAGAAACGGATCCCTTAATCGAAAAATCGCAATATTTTTGAAAGACCCATCCTACAATACCTCACAATATAAGGAAGACGAAAAAAAAATATACATTCCCACTTTACATGTACATACAGGAGTACCCAAAATAACTATTCATTTCATGATTTTATTTTACCTCTTTGTCGGCGTGATTAATATATCCATGCCAAATTATAGCTTTCAAGTACTAAGAGTCTCTGAGCTAAGCTGGGGACGGACAGACGGACGGACATGGCGAAACTATATCCTTGTTGACTACGGATCCCTAAAATGCAAGTCTCACAACGCAGTTCTTCTAACGCAAAAAGGTGTGAGATCAATTTATTCAGTATTTCTAGCTATGGGAGCATCTATCCAACCACTTTGTCATATTATATATCGTTGCCTAATTAGTAAACCAACAACATTTTATAGTGACTGTATAATACATCTATATTTCTTTAATAAATAGTAATCTACTATTTGAAAAGTCCTAATTGATTATAGCGTTAGCGGGACAAATTTATGCATACACAAACATAAAGAAAGCGCTCAGAGCGCTAATATTAGGTAGATTCTATTGTATGTAGATTCTATTGCCGTGTGTCATTTCCAAATCATTCTAATACCCAACCCCTATACGTAAAGTGGGGATTTGACGTTCAAAAGTGCATCTTCGTGCCTATTTGAAATAAATGATTTGACTTTGACTTTGACTTTGATGATATTAAAACGAGGAAAACTGTTCCACCGTAGTACAGTTTTTTTTTAAGCCCCGTTTGTCTTATTTCTTTAATAAGAACCGATATATAATTCTGAGTTGAGCTGCACGATTACTGACAAATGCGTGCACTGAATGGACAGGTCCACTCAATCTGTGTGGTTCTTTCTTCAAAAGACCATTTCAGACACCAATCTACATGGTCTTCACATGATTTGACCAAGATTATGTCTGGACTTTAAAAGAGACTGTGGCCTCTGAGTTTGTTTCGGTCTTTCTTCTCAGAGTAGTCAGATACGAAATGCCGACCTCATCTAGTTTTAAAATATGATTGACGTGTAAAAGTGTTTGTAAAAACCTACTTACAGAAATAAAATCAGTTATTATTTATCAGATACATAACGAACGATAAAAGAAATACCTACATTTACTGCTTATTTATTACTTACATGAATTGTGTAAGGTTGTTTTTATTTTGTAAATAAATATCTTTATTTTTTTCATGATATAGCACCTAAAACTAAAATTTTCGTATCACCCCTTGCTAGTTTCAAAAGACGGAAAATGGATGATAATGGTATTGGAAACAAAACATTTATTATGCGCATAATAGTGTTGTTCAAATCGAATACATTACTAGTTACTGGTGCATTGACGAAACAATGATATTTTGTCGCATCTGTTTGAATTGAATGGACTAACGATTTGAAGATGGGAATCGCGGTATTCTAGAGAGGCCAGAGTAATTGCATAACACAATGGTGCCGATTCCCTTGTTCACAAACTAAACTTTTTAGTTCAGTGCATCTTTTTATTTCTATTTCATTAAGAAAAGGACAGATTTTTTTTTTAGTTTAGTCCTGTCAAATTAATCATCGCCTGTCACTACTCCATAGAAGTTTAGACGTGATTAAAAACTTGCCGACTAAAATTACGTCAAAATACATCAAGCGCTGATTAATTTGACAGGACTAAACAAAAATTTATCTTCTGTCCTTTTCTTAATGAAATAGAAAGAAAAAAATGCACTGAACTTAAATTTAGTTCAGTTTGTGAACAAGGGAATCGGCACCACTATCAAAGTAATGCGGCACAGTTGGCGCAGTGGATAAACGATTAGTGCTGCGCTGCGTGTCGCGGGTTCGATTCCTGCACGGAACAAATATTTGTATGACCTACAAGTAGTTGCTCCGGGTCTGGCTGTTTGTGTATGTGGGTTTAAATGTTTGTAAACGCACCCACAATACAGGAGAAATGTCTATAAAAAAATGCGTTATTGAATGTGAACCTTTAAGAGTCTATACTACCTCAGCGCCACCTCACCCGGTTTCTCGCTCACACACTATTGCTACCGGTCACGCGAGCAAGCGAGACAGGGCGGCAGGGAAAAGGCTCCAAGTCGCCGATAGTTTAGGTAATTTCTTTTTACGGTGAAAATAATGGTAATTTAAAAAAAAGTAAATAACATAAGACCTGCTATATAGTTAGTTCAGTTAATATGCAAAGTTTCATTATCTAATTTAAAGTATTTTTTGAATACCAACGGTTTATTGTTCGGTTTGGAGGTAATTTTGGATTTTTTTCTATCGAGAAAATTTTATGGAATCGTGTTTTCGGCTAACATAGTACTTAACATTAATCCTCAACTTTACCATATATTTATTTCAAAATTTATGCTGCAGTATTCACGACACAACGGAGGATCATGGATTTTTTAATAAAAATAAATTATTACACAGTAAACAGTTCGGTTTTACAAGGGGTCGTTCAACTACTGATGCCGTGTTGAACTTTTAGGACATATTTATAATGCATGGGAAGATAAATGTGATGCCTTGGGCATCTTTTGTGATTTGTCCAAGGCATTCGATTGTGTTCTTCATGAAACGTTAATCAGGAAACTCCGCCACTACGGGATCCGGAACACCGCTCTGGATCTTCTTGCTTCATACTTGAGTAATAGGTTTCAGAGCGTTGACGTTAATGGGGAAAGATCTCCCGGATCTTTAGTAACAATGGGAGTCCCACAGGGCTCAATTCTTGGTCCTTTTTTGTTTCTTATTTATATTAATGACTTGCCTTACCTCATAAAGGATAATCATGAAATAGTGTTGTTTGCGGATGACACTTCACTTTTGTTTAAACTTAAACGTCAGGAGCTGGTTACTGACGATGTAAATAGCGCGATCTCAAAAGTAGTTCATTGGTTCAATGTTAATAATTTACTTCTTAATGAAAAAAAAACCAAATGCATTAAGTTTACGCTACCTCACGTTAGGCAGGTGAAAAATAATGTGTTGATAAAGGGCGAAGAATTGAATCCTGAAGATAGCACAGTATTCTTGGGCTTAACTTTGGATGCTAAGCTTCAGTGGGGCCCACATATAGATAAATTGTCTAAGAAGCTGAGCTCCGCAGCATACGCCGTTAGAAAAATTCGTAATTTAACTGACATAGAGACAGCCCGTTTAGTGTACTTTAGTTATTTTCATAGTGTAATGTCGTACGGTATTCTGTTGTGGGGAAATGCCGCCGACATTCAGTCTATCTTTGTTTTGCAGAAAAGAGCTGTTCGATCAATTTATAAATTAAGTTCGAGACACTCTCTCAGAGAGAAATTTAAGGAAATTAATGTTATGACTGTGCCTTCTCAGTATATTTTTGAAAATCTTTTATATGCCCATAAAAACATAAATTTGTTTAAAAAATACAGTGATATCCATAATATAAATACTAGGAACAAACACATGTATGTTGTACCTAAAACACGGCTCAAGAAAATAGGTGGTTCGTTCAGATGTCAATGTATACGCTTTTATAATAAACTTCCAAGCCACGTTCAAGATCTAAGCATTAATCAATTCAAATCATTCATTAAACGTAAGTTGTGCCAGAAAGCCTTTTATACCATTAAAGATTATATTGAGGACAAAAAGGCTTGGGATTGAGCTGCTCCAAATTTTATATATTGAAACTTTTTTTTATTGTGATTGCTTAATACACATTGACATGAATATTTACTTGTGAAGTATAATGTTATTATTTTAATTATTGTGAATGTGAAGACTATGTGGGTCTTTGTTTATTTTTTATTTTTTTCCTTCTCAGTATATACATTTTTTTTTCCTGTTCATGGTATGGCAGTTTGAGTAATTTATGCGGCCTGCCCAAATGTCCTTTCTTTGGTATTGTTCGTCGAATCGTTGAGCTCCTTATGTTCTGAGTTGAGCTGCACGATTACTGACAAATGCGTGCACTGAATGGACAGGTCCACTCAATCTGTGTGGTTCTTTCTTCAAAAGACCATTTCAGACACCAGTCTACATGGTCTTCACATGATTTGACCAAGATTATGTCTGGACTTTAAAAGAGACTGTGACCTCTGAGTTTGTTTCGGTCTTTCTTCTCAGAGTAGTCAGATACGAAATGCCGACCTCATCTAGTTTTAAAATTTGATTGACGTGTAAAAGTGTTTGTAAAAACCTACTTACAGAAATAAAATCATTTATCATTTATCATTTATCATGCTAAGCCATTTGAGGTAGTATAGGCCCTTAAACAATGAATTTAATTAGATAACTGTAGTATACGTTCCACTTCGTTCTATTATGATTTAGACATATTTTTTGTATAAAAACAAAAGAATATAATTATGTACTGTCTAATAAGAGTGATAATGCTTTTTCTCATACAGAGAACAATTTACTCTAACTACGTGTTGGCGATTTTTCTCTAACATTAATATTTGGGTCGTTTACAAAATTATTGTACTTTTCTATTGTGTTTATTTTGTGTTATGGTGACACAAAAATAACACAAATGAAGACTAAGGGCATAGATAAATGATTGGTCTCGCTGCACGCAGCGAGACCTATCATTTATCTAAGACTAAGGGCAGAGTCACAACGAAGTAATCAAATTCTGTTCTAGTACTTCCTTCCACTTTTCTAGATTATTTGATTTTAAACGCTCTCGGTAACGTCTTTGCCGTTCAGCAGGCGTTAACGGCATCTTTCCTGAAACGGGAAATGGAATTACTATTCACATAAAGAATATACTGTAAAAAAGCCCCAACCCATTCCATTGTGTAACGTGACACAAAAATAACAACACAATGGTCACACAAATGAACAAAATGAACGTGTCCCTAACCTACAAATAATAATATTCTTGTAATTTAACTCTCGAATTACTCGTGAAACATGCATTCGACTATAATTTACCATCAACTACACTGACATGCTGCACTGTAAAGTATAGTTCATACCGAATTCACGTAATTTGGCACTTTAACACAGATTCTTATTGTCTTTTTTACGACGCGCACGAAATGAAACCATCAGTTTCAAAACAAAATGGCGTGGCTGGAAGAAACTAGCGCCCTCTCGTTGTAACTATTTTGACGCATAGATTTGCCGTACTAAATTTTGAATTTACTTCTAATAGTATAAAATATCAACTTTACTAGAAAGAATAACACAAAGGAATGGAATATGAGACACGTGTTTATGGGCAAATAAATGAATGATTTAATATAATTACATAATTTTATAGTATATTCCTTATAACTTACCCGTTCACCTGATAATACATTGTTGAATCAGGCTAGTTATTGCGAGCATTATTTATTATTAACTGCATTTTTTAAATACGCGCGATTGTGGACATTGCGCTTTTGTATGAGAAACAAATTGCAACAGGAATTAAATTTAGTTTTTTAAAGCAATAGAACCAACTTCCATAGAGCAAACATTTCTATGTATGCTATTTTATTACTAATTAGTCTGAATGTTGATTTAAATGTTTACATTTCGAATTGTATTTAATTTAACCAATAAGTTTCATGGACACATAATCACAACAAAATGTACATAAATTTTGAAAACGACCCATTTATGAGTAGAGTTTTAATAAACATTGTACTTATGCTACAGAAGCCAGTCAATAACCAACTTTGTCATAACGACATTTCTTTCCATTGATTTCACACAATCTAAATCTACACAAATAAATAAAATTGAAGTGTCTATTTGTAATGTCAAAGTAACGGCTTTTTACTTAATGCATATGTATTAATAACAAAGAAAAAAGAAAAAAAAAAAAAAAAAACTGTCTTTATCTGTTTCATAATTATCTTAAACCAATCCCAAAAATATCACCCAACCCAAAAAATTTGACAAAGTAAAAAAACTTTTTTTTTTTTAATAAATAATATAGGTAGGTATCTTTAATTCCATTGCTCGGATGCGACGGAATTAGCGAACCATAAACCTTTTCCACTAGAAATGCCATTTGCTAATTGAAATTAAATTGCCGGATTGTATACCGATTTTTTTTCCTCCATTCTCTACTTTCCAATGTCCTTTAGGCTACACACTAGCTGTAAGTTTGACAAGCCTGTGTGAACAATCATTTTGTGGAAGCATGTCTGTGTACCTTGGTGGTCTAGGCTAGCGCGACTGCCGAACGTTGGATTTTGAGTTGGATATCCAGATCGGGCAAACTGATAATGGGTTTTCATCATCATCATTTCAGCCGAAATACGTCCACTGCTGGACATAAGCCTCCCCCAATTGAAGGGGTTTGCCATAATCGCCACGCTTGGCAGGCGGGTTGTCGATCGCAGTATGGTGTTAAAAATGCATAGAGAACGCTGCTGCCCATTCTCTAGTAAGTCCCTTAGTCGCCTTTTACGACACCCACGGGAGGACATGTGGTTTTGTTATTCTTTACGTCCGGCATCACACGGTACCAGTTATAAGGTAGTATAATGGTTTTTGTTATCAGAAATTTCTCTGTAGCAGCCTGGAGTCTGGACTTGGGTCTGGTTAATGGCAATAGATCCTTAGGAAATACAAGCGTGTGGTATTTTAGGTAAAATCCTTATGGATATGTACAGACAGACGAGTATGCTTGCACAAAATGATTCAAATTAATAGTAGATTGTTATACAAGGGATGAAAGGGACCTAATTAGGCACGAGATCGATTGGCGCACGGGCGTAGCGAGGGCGCTAATACGAGTAGTTCGATTACCTATATAGGGTCTTTCACCCGAGGGAAACATACTGCTTTTCATTTCGAATACGAGGAAAGTAAATAAAAACCTGATTAGTTGAACAAAATAAAAATCTGAATCTGTTGAATTCATTTCATACTTATAAATATCTGTAATGTAAATAATTAGCACTCGACAATACAACTGGGCCTCAAGTCTGCTATTACAATAGTGTCAGAATGGTCTCGCCATTGTGAGTATTTGACAGTGTTTGTATGGCAAATCTGTCAAAAACTCACAATGAAGAGACCATTCTGACACTATTGTAATAGCAGACTTGAGGCCCTGAAGATCGAATTGCCGCATTCCCGCCTATTTAGGGTTCCGTAGTCAAAACAAGGAACCCTTTTAGTTTCGCCATGTCCGTCTGTCTGTCAGCGGCTTAGCTCAGAGACCCTTAGTACTAGACAGCTGTAATTTTCAGTTTTAAAATAAAATCTTGTTATTTTTTTAAGGTACCACCTCTCCGACACGTAAAGTGGGAATGATATTTTGTCTTCTCGTCTATCCTATGGCGTGGGGTATCGTTGGATAGGCCGCTCAAAAATATTGCGGGTTTGTGAAAAGCATTTTTCGATTGCGTAATAGCTTTAAAGTGCTAATTTTTGTTAGAGTCTAGTGTCCCCCCCACTTCGTAGCTAAATGGTTGTGCTAGGATATGTGAAAAATTCACAGCAGTAGTATTTATTTATTTATTTATTTAACACTTTCTCACACAAATGTACAGAGGCGGACTTAATGCCATATATAACGAAGTTAAAATATTACAGCTAAGTAGGCTTTACAAATTACCGAGTAATAAAATATGTGCCGTGTGGTGCACGTGAAGAATATACGCATTGTTTAAAAAAAAAATGACAGGTACAGGGAAAATCGTTTCCCAGGGACGAAAAGTACTGTTTTCATCCCTCTGATCAGGTAACTTCAAGCGTACTTTGGAAGTAAGAGAAATGAAGATAACATTATAAACTTTTTAAACTGTCATGGTCACTAACATTACTATTCATTACTATTTATGTTTATCCATGATCATGGTGTTTGCAACAGCGCCGAAATAGCGGGACCTCGAAACAAAAAGTAAACATATGGTAAATATCCCGTTACGTGTTTATAGTAATCATTATAAACGTCAAAAGAACAAAAGACAGCCCCCAGAGCGGCCGCCGGTCACCACTTCCTAGTGTTTTATCTGGGAGAAGAACTGACAGTCTCCCCAGCAATAAAAACACTAGCAAATTGTGCTGCCTTGGTCGTTTAAGCAAGTTCATCAAACTTGCAATAACGTGTGTAGCCATCCTTAGCTGAATGTATTAGCGATTGATTAGTGAAAGTTAGAAGCCGAATGATTGGATTCTTGTGAGCTGGCAATGTGCCAAGAATTGGAGGCAGATATTGTTTGCGACTCTTAGAGGGTCAACGGTGGAATTGTAGGGGAATTAATGGGGTTAAGATGTTATATTTAATGGGTAGGTTTATATATATTAATTATCTTCTAATCTTGGTACTGTCTTTCACCATATGCGAAAAAGCTGGTGCTTATTAGGGATATCTATGTTATAGCTTGCGTATTCTGTACTGAGCTCACGCAACGCTTCGTACGTCCAGCCAGTAATAGGAATCGCCCATCATGGAGCGCTGTCAGTCAAAGTGAAAGTTTCAAAAAAATACGCTTGATAGATTTTGCGTGATTCTCCGTTTTTTATCCGCGTTAGACATAACTTTACAAATTAATTGCACTATGTAATATAAAAATAATCTACAATATTAATATATGAAGTTATTAAGAAAATGCTCTAATTTAACATATATTTTTTCCAAATCACTAACTCTACTCATTTAGACGTGATCTTCAGTATAAAATCATTAAAAGTCGGCTATCGTCGCCTCAAGTTAAGGACCGTTCAAACACAAATACTCTATTTTCCATATCGACAACCAACTGCCCTCTAGGGCGCAATGACAAACCGCAAAACTTTTTCAAATCTACCCACTTTTGGCTCAATTTTTTTTTATTTACGATCAGGGCTCTCGTAAAGTTATCTCATAACTCCAGATTATTGACTTTGATTCTACAATTTATCTTGAAATTGATTTATAGGGGAGGCTGGGGAAGCCATTATTTCATACCTTATTTTTTAGTTGGGGTGAATTCATTCTTTATGATTTTTTATGAAGCGATTATATTGTATTCAAGTGTAGGGGGTAGAATGTTGAGATTGATGTTTGCACCCGCCATCTTGTTTTAGGGTTCCGTTACGATGTTGATAAAACTTACTGTGGAAAGTTAATTAAAATTCTCGTCTTAATACAAAATGAGATCTAACCTTATTCCGACTTACGTAAAGTTCTTGACAATTACTCAGACTCGTTTTTAAAATCAGTTTTTGTTCTAAATATTTAAAGTTCGAAATTCAAAAATGAATCGATAGTTTAAGCTTGATAAGTAATATTTAAAAAAAATATATTTAGAATGAAAATCAAAATATTTTATTTCACATATGTAGTATCTACATGGGTACTTATGAAACGTCAGAAGCTAGGTGCACGGTTCCAAATTGTCGTTTCCTATGCAGAAAAGCCGACAAGAAACTTCACGGTTACTCTTTTAAAAATAATTGGCTTTTACAATATTTATAAATAACAGTGTTAATAGATAGGTATGGGAAGACAGTGTGGGCCTTTCAACAATTACCAGGTACTTAACAAAATAGAAAAGTGCCAACAAATCTACAATCTACTCTTATTTAACTTGCCCTGTTAGTTAGTTAGTCTGTATTGGTCAAATCTTGCAAGCTGAATAAAAACCACTTCCTCTTATTCTACGGAGTTATTTTACATGTTGATTATGTTTCGCAGATAATGCATTTTTTGTAATAAGACCGACTAAGTTTTACTCAACATTGACCAGCTCAGGACAAGACTATTGGGTTCGAATCCCTTCAAACCACTAGTAAAAAGAGCCATCTGTCGATTGACTAAAGAACTCGTTCCTGCCTAATAATACCAGTGTGTAACCTCAGCGCCATCCAGCGGCCTGGAATGTTACTAATATTGATCTTCCTTGTTAATTTCACCTTTTGTTCATAGATGGCGTTACTAATACCACACAGTCGAAGTTGAACGGCTGTGTTTTGGATATAAACTAAATATTACAGAGATAAAATGGTTTTGTGTCAGTAAGGTGTGTTCTTATTTAAGGGTGTGTACAGACCGTCTATTTATAGATTTATTATTTTAATATAGGTAATAGGTACGTACACAGATATTGGGTACTTAAGTACCTATTTATTTTAATAATTTTCCATTAATCACACAGCGCAACACACATACAAACATGTTGTCACAATATTTTATTTGATTTCGTATGAGCTTTTTATATCACCTTTAATTTATCTTAATTTATGTATTAAAACGGACACACTTACAGATCTACGTTTTTATTATTCTAGCGTACGACACTCGTGGGTTGCAGCTGAAAATCAGCGTCATGATGGTACACCAGTAGTGCTATTCTGTCAAAATCGCACGGTGATAACTTAGGTGATGTGAGTTTGAAGTGAGCTGTTATCCTACACTAGCTTCTGCCCGCGACTTCGTCCGCGTTAAATTTCTTGTTCCCCCGACCCACCCCGTCGCAACACATTGCCTGCCCGTGCTTTTACTTCGTTTTCGCATAAACTTTCATTAAAAAAAAATGGTGTTCTAGTTAACAGGAATGTAATTCTTCCTCAAGAATTGAGCTATAAAATGCAAAAAGATTTTTTCAAATCCAACTCGCAGTTCCAGAGATTAGCGCGTTCAAAAAACAAAAAACCGGCCAAATGCGAGTCGGACTCGCGCACGAAGGGTTCCGTACCATCCATACAAATCCTTATCCTTACTAATATTATAAATGTGAAAGTAACTCTGTCTGTCTGTCTATTTGTCTGTCTGTATGTTACGTTTTCACGCCTAAACCACTGAACCGATCGACCTGGGGTATAGAGAAGGACATAGGCTACTTTTCTACGCGATAACCGACATCCACGCAGGCGGAGCAAAAAAAAAAACGGCATAAAAATCATGTCCGTTGTATGGGAGCCCCCCTTAAATATTTTTTTTTTCTGTTTTTTAGTATTTGTTGTTGCGGCAACAGAAATACATCATATGTGAAAATTTCAACTGTTTAACTATCACGGTTCATGAGATACAGCCCGGTGACAGACGGACAGACAGACAGACAGACAGACAGACGGACAGCGAAGTTTTAGTAATAGGGTCCCATTTTACCCTTTGAGTACGGAACCCTAAAAACTAACTCTTCAGCTTTAGAATAGACTACCTCGCAGAGTTGATCATTATTTTGCTGCGGAGTTATTATAAAACAGTTATATCTCCTAAGATATTCATTGAAATTAAATGATGTAAGGGCAACTTTGCTCAAAATTAAATACTTGTTATGAATAACGTATTTATTTGGATAAGGATTAATACCATGTTTATGAAAACTCCTTCGCAAATAATGCATTAATTTCGAACAAATTTGATTACCATAAAAAAGGTTATAGTGAGTTAATCTTAAAAGATAGACATATGCTGTCGCGGATATTTTTTTAGAAAATTTTTAGAGAAACAATTCCATCATACATGATATTTGCGTAACTTAAACCGTTTACGCAGCGCACGCAACGAAAGCTCTCAAAAAGGAATAATTTTTCGCGTTTTTGCAACATTTTTCATTTATGCTCCGCTCCATTTGGTTGTAGCGTGATGTTATATAACCTGTAATATTCCTCAATAAATGGTCTATCCAACACAAACATATTTTTTTAATTCCAACCAGTAGTTCCTGAGATTAGCGCGTTCAAACAAACAAACAAACTCTTCAGCTTTATATATTAAAGTATAGATGACGCTAGGGAGTCCAGAGATTGACAGGTCACTTTGAACTCACTTCGCCTAAGTTTTCACGGTGAGATTTTTACAGAATCGACCGGCTGGTGTTGTCATCGGACATTATGCTGAGCTGAGGCCCTTATGGCATTAAAATCATTGTTTTCTGTTTTTTATAGTTTTAAGGTGTATTTTTTGCTGTAAGGCCAATAAACGCATTTTTCGTTACTATCTTTCTTTCTTTCTCATCTAACTGAACAACTTTCTGCATGGGATCAACATCATAATCGTAAAAATATTATCAACTGTCCCATAAAAAACTTCAATAAGTACCGCTCGACCCAAATGTACGGGACGGTTACTACTATCTTTCTGATAAGAAAGGTGCGGTATATAGAAGTTATATTGTTCTGTATTTTTAGGGTTCCGTACCTAAAAAAAAAAAAAAAAACGGAACGCATAAAGGATCACTCGTGTGTCTGTCTGCCAATTTGTTCCGAATCTTCTGGACCGATTAAGTTGAAATTTGGTACACATATGAATTTCTGTGACCCAAACACGGACGTGTAACGTAAATAAATGAATTTTGAATATGGGGGTCACTCTTGGGGGGCAAACTAGAAAATTAAAAAAAAAAAAGTATTGCAAACTGTACCGTGTGACATTTTAGATGAATGGCTTATAATTTTTAAATAAATACTTTTAAAGTTATTTAAGAAAATAAAACAAAAATAACCATTCCTCGCCCTTATCTCCGAAACTACTGAACCTAAAAATAAAAATAAAAAAAATAAAACTTTAATTATAGATTACAGGAAAA